>CP098281.1:2500000-5000000 GCA_023658505.1 Epichloe gansuensis
GCCTCAGCAAGCTTCCCGGTCTTCTACAGCCCCCATCTCGTTCATCACACGAAGAGCGGCCGCTTCTGCATGCCTCAAGCAGCAAGCTCAAACCCCAGATGTGTAGCATGACATACCGGGATTAGTGGATTTCAGGCAGTGGCGCTGTCCCGCCCCGTCAACCAGATCAACGTTTCAAGGCAACCCTTGCGATTCGAAGTCATCCAGAGTTGCAGCCCAAAAGAAGCCAAGAGCTAGGAGCTAATGCCGCAGTACAAGGTGCGCAACTTTCAGATGTTCAAACTTGCAGAATCTGTAATCTGTATCACACCGATGGTAGCCGATCGGTTTCAAAGCAGTCTGAACATCTCAGCCAATTCAGCTCCTCTGTTGCGAGCCTGGATGATTGTGATAACTTACATCGTCTGGAGCAGTCCTCTGCAGTCCTCTGCTCGTGATTGCCGAACTATCTCAATATAGTTGCCGTTGTATCAAGATCATGTATTTCGAGTCACGGCAAACTCGCTTCACTGTATCGGGTTTGGCCAGATACTGCTAGCGAGACGGGTAGTGGCACTGTTGTTATTCTGCTTCTCAGTCGAACGATTGTAGCAGTTGGAAAGTCCTTTGGTCCGCCCCGTAATTTTAGAATGAGAAGTCACACTACACTACAGCACAGAGCTAAGCAGCGATGTGCCATTATACTAGACGATATGAGCATGCTCTGTAAGAGTGAGCCTAGTGCGAGAGAAATGCCAGGACAGAAGAGAATGGCGCATTTTGCAGTGAGAAATCGAAGACCATTTTGTGAAAGTAGAGTTCGTGTGGCCATGGCGAGCGTTGCAATCGGATTTCAACCTTGACCAGATCACATCCAAATATTCTTCGGCGTTTGGCAAGGACGAGACATGAAGATCTCTGCCAGAGATAATGATGACGATGGAATCTCCAGTCAGTTGAAACAGGACCGGCGGCGTTGGGTAGCCACCATTTCACGACCAAATAACCTGAAAACATTCATCGGACTGTATTTTTATGCGGAAGGCAAAGTTTGCTTGCGTGTGAGATGCTAAACGAAAATGACGAAATATTACCAATAATGTCCCATTTGGCTGTATCGAATCAAGCACGGATTTTGTGTAAGTCTAATAGACATGGGTAAACTGCAGGTCGCTCGATCCAGAATCGCCTTTCCGAAGAAAATGACAGGTAGTTTTGTCTGAGCCAGACACCCAGACAGACCACTGACGAATAGGTCGAGTCTCGACACGCCTGCCATGGGTGAATGGCACTATTATGTATTACAAACATGGCTGGGCATGCACGCATGCTGGACTCACTACCAGCATGTATGGTGCAACACGGTGACTGTTTGGCCCAGCCAGCGAGTTGTGAAACAAGTTGGGTAAGGCTTTCTTGTGATAGGAGTTATAGACCCATGAGACGCCGATCCTAGCCGTGCGCTTGGACCTCGGTGACATACTCCGTACTGGATGATGGAGATTAAGCTGACGTTGGTTGGAACGCTTTCCGTGATGTGGTTGTGCGGCACGCGGTCGACAAATTAAATGAGCCATCGGGATCGTGTGGTGCGTGGGTCGAAGCCCTTTCGAAGACATTTTTGGTCATGGCGAAGAAAGCTCCTCGTCTATCGTCATTGGAGCGCCAAGGTCGGCGGCCGCATCGCAGGAGGCCCTGGTAATATGCATGAAATGTGGACGATGTAAAGCGAAGAGAAGTTCATGGACCGAGTTTGTGCCCCATGGAAGGCCTCAGATGTGTACTATTCCCACATCGTTCCGGGTACCGATACTTCTTCTCCATATGGATCTAAGCGTGACCTAAATTATAGTGGGCTCTTTTCACACCTAGAAGTACCTGCAGCATAATAGGGATGGGAAATTGAAGTCAATTGGACCGTCTCCGTTTATGGCAGCTGTCACTGCCATCGCTGGCAGCTGGCAGCTAGTAAGTGTGGCTGTCAATTGCCAACTTGCCTGCTCCTTCCCATTATCCACTGGCAGACTCGAAATCTCAGCTGTCCACCCCCAGTGACGGTTCCAGTCTATGTAGTCTACGGAGTAGTATGTCTAGCTTTCGAGACGACCAAACGAGGTAATCAAAGTCACGTTGCTTTTTCATGTTGATGCCACCATGTGGGGGCAGAATGCACCTGAGATGCGGATGGACGGGGTCCATCTCCAATTCTCCATCTCCTCCTTACGAACCTACGAACCTACGAACCTACGAACCTACGAACCTACGAACTACGAACACTACCGTGAATGTCCGCTCAGGCCCTGCCCATCATTGCCGATGGCTGTCACGCTGTGAAGTCAGTCATTGGAGGGATGGGTGGTGGGTACTGACGTATGACTGCAAAAAGCAATGATGATGGGGTTTCACTCGACGGATCGTCCTTTGAGTGGCCCTTGTTGATCATCAACAAGCGACTCTTGATTACTTATCACTATCGACACGCGATTGATCATTTTTCCTGTTGTGTCGGCTCTGGCCGAGTACCGTCGGAGTAAATGGCGACAGCATCGATTCCAATGTATGATGATCGGTCACTGCATCTCGTCTATCATCTGCAGGCATTGACCATTGACTTTGATGTGGAGGATGCAGCAGCTGCTCCGTACTCACGCAGGTGCTCGGTTGCTCACCAGTTGCCAATAAAAGCTCAAGAGTTGAGTTGACCAGATCCAAGTCATGCTAATAATATGCGGCCCACCAAAGAGACCAAAGAGACCAAAGAGCGGGACGCGGCAGACCCTGGCATAATGGTTTCAACCAAACAGGACCTGTCTTTCCTTTGTGTGCCGCATCCCCCTCGGCGATCGGTAGCAGAAGTCATCCGACAGTTCTCAGACAAGGGCTGTCAATCAAATTCGCATGATCCTAAACCTGGTGTTTAACGCGGAGAACTGCCTCGATATAATACCCGCGATTGCTCCCTTCATCATGCGTTGACTTCAAGGACCAATTCCTCAACAGATGAAATCTGTATTCATCTTTTCATCATCGAATTCTACTCCATGACTACGAGTCGATCAAAACCACTCTCAACTTAAACATCACTCTATTTACATTCAATCCCGCTTTCGTATCACTACGCACACTCACAACGTCACAATGTGCAACTTTGCGAAGAATTACTATATTTACATGACTTGCACAGATCCAGGTGCTCACTTCTGCAGCACATCAACTGACGGAAGTCGCAAACACTCATGCCCCGCAGGTCCGCATGAGCGATTCATTGTCATTCCAGAGAGCTGTCCCTCTGCTCGAGGTGAAAGGGCATTGACGTCTTGCCATGATTGGTTTCATGACCATGACACCGCAACTTACGGTCCCGAACCCGAACACCCTCTTTTTCTATCTTGCGATACTCTACAAGCCTCACTCATGGCCGCAAAACGTCAACTACCAATCCGATGACCGAGGACATACTTTGAGGCAAGACCAAGGCGACTTTCCTGCTTTTCTGGCTCGGAACTCGGCTGCTGGACAGGAAACGAAAGATGGAACAGTCTAGTCTACCCTTGAAGTGGAAAAATCGCAACTTTACATGATTGGCCTTGGGTGGCAAGCACTCTGCTGGCATTTTTCCTCTCTTTTCTTTCTCAACGGACCAGAGGTAATGGGACAGACTATGGACTACAGGACTACCGATCAATGGATTCTCAGCGACTTACTTTTGACTTCCAATTTGGGACGATGCATAATGAACCAAACTTTGACGAAGCGCTATCAAGTGTCATTCGAACACTATTTTGTTCTGTTATTATATGATTTAGCGAGAATATGGAACCGCCGGATCATGGAACGAGCCGGGCGGCAAAAAGTGATGCAGCATTTTCAAAACCATGATAGCAATTCATCGAAGCGTCGTCCGCCATTTGTGCCAAAAATTGTGTCACTTTTGTCTGGAATTGGACCGCATGAACGTGACCCAAGCTGTGGATAATCCAATCGGGCGATTTTTGAAACATGCAAGAGGTTTTTCTATCCGTGCCAAGACCCGCGGAAGAGCTCCAAAACATGAGACGCTGAGAAGCAGAAAAACACAAAGGACAAGAAATAAAGAAATAAAAGAGTTCACTGTGAGAATGCACTTGAGCCCCCTCGAGCATGATCAATTTGCAAAGAATCACGCTTGATTTTATATATATTTTCAACATTAGATTGCAGGCATGTGAAGCGAAGGAGTTTTGGCGAGAGCATCGAAATTACGCTTTACGTTTCTGATACGGCATCATGGTCCGAGGGCGAAGCGAAGCGAGGCTGTGCTTCTTTGCTTCCCTCCGTTTCCTCATTGACTTTTCCCCTCCGTTTCGCGAGCATCATATGGGATCAGAGCATTGTTTGTTTGAGAGGTACGGGTTCCCGACTTGCCGGGAAGATGAAGGAAAGTGCTTGTTGGAGTTGAACTCCCCCCGGCCCTTCTCGGGTGGTTGTTGTTGTGTATACGGCGGAGTGGATGAAGGATAAAGACGCTGATTCCTCCACACGGACGGCCCGCGTGCTGCCCGTTCGCGAGTCTACATGTATTATACTCCGTAGTAATTGTAGTTTTGGCCAAGGTGCGCTTAAACCCGCTTAAACCTTGCTGGATGGGGGCGCTACACTCTATTAATAGCCAGCTAGCCCCAACGGCATTTATCTCTCCCGCATCTTGAATCTGGCCAATGATGTTGATGCATCAGCTACCTCCTCCTCCCAGAGGCCCAGCCCCACAGAATGAAATTGTACATACGTATGTACATTCATTCTCGTCCCCGACCGAGGCTCATTCTGTTGCCGACTGGCCACTTTGTGCGTTTATTAATCATCCCTTATTATCATGCCTCGTGACGCTTTCGCTTTCGCTTTCGCACTCCCCAGGCCTCTCCACCTCTCACCAACCGTTCATCCCGACAAATCGACATCGTCCTCATTGCTCGACCTCTGCTTACCATTCCGAAGTCAATTTACGCACAAGGGGTTCACGTCACCGGCCATTTGAGACGGGGGAAGGGGGAGCTGCACGTGGTCAATCATTCGACGTTGCGTCTCGTGAGAATCGCAACGATGCCAGTTCCCGAGTCAGAATATCTCAGCCCCGTCTGGAAAGATGGCCTATTCAGTTGAGTGCTTATGCCCGCCAGCAACCTTTTTATTTTTATTTTATTTTTTTTTTTCACTTCTGGGTCAACCTGTATCACTCTGAGCGTGTTCCCGGTCGTCGTCGTGAATCCATCCGGCCATCCTTGCTGACCCGCGGCACTGTGTCACAGACGGCCGCGTTGCCTTTATTACTGGCGGTGCCGGCACCATCTGCAGCATGCAGACGAGGGCGCTGGTTCGTCTAGGCGCCAATGCATGCATCATTGGGCGCGATGCGAAAAGACGGAGGCAGCCGCCGAGGACATTGCAACGGTTCGTCCCGGTGCCAGAGTCATTGGTATCGGTGGGTGTGATGTTCGCAAGGTAACTTAAAAATTACATTACGTTGATGGCTTGTCGGGCCTCTCATAGAGGCATATATGCCCGCACCAATTAACTTCTTCCTTTGCTGATCTCGCGTTGTTTTCTAGGTGGAAAATCTCAAAGCAGCTGCGGATAGATGCGCAAAGGAGCTAGGAGGCATCGACTTTGTCATGTGAGTTTACACCAATGTTGGGAAGAAGGGGAAAAATAAAGAGAAAACCAAGTATTATGGATTGTTGGACAAAAAGGCCAGTCCGGCTGACTCTCTCGCTATGCGCGGAAAAAAAAAAAAAAAAAGTGCCGGAGCAGCAGGCAACTTCATCGTGTCCATGGAAGCAATGAGCTCCAACGCCTTCAAGACAGTCATGGAGATTGACGTGCTCGGCACGTTCAACACCATCAAGGCCACCATGCCGCACCTGCTGCGGAGCCCCGACGCGCGCATCAACTACGTCTCGGCCACGTTCCACTACACGGGCATGCCGATGCAGGGCCACGTCGCGGCGGCCAAGGCATCCGTCGACTCGCTCATGGCCTCGGTGGCGCTCGAGTACGGGCCGCGCGGCGTGGCGAGCAACGTCATCTCCCCGGGGCCATTGCCGGCACCGAGGGAGCCGCTCGGCTGATCAGCACCGACGAGGCCTCGCTGAGGCACCACGCGAGGTCCATCCCCTGGGCCGCCTGGGGACGGTGAGGGACATTGCGGATGCCACCGTCTACCTGTTCAGCCCGGCGGGCTCGCACGTCAACGGGCACGTCTTGGTCGTCGACGGCGGTGCCTGGAGGCGGCAGGGGGCAGTCCCATGGTGGGCGGGACGGACCTCAAGTATCCTGACTTTCTGCTGCCCGAGGGCCAAGAGCCCAAGGTCAAGTTGTAAATTCATATTATCATGGGGGTGGGTGGTGTTGTGTGATTTTGGGGAAAGGGGGAGCGAGATTTCAAATAGAAGGTTTTCTGCAAGAAATCAGAAATCATCATCTGTCCCAGTTGAACTATCTACCTGGTGAGACCAAAGTAAAAGTACATACAACATGGTTTTTTTTTTTTTTTTTTTCCAATTCGCGGGGCTCGCCGTCTTCCACCGCCCGCACCCCCGCCCGCCAAGTCGCCGTGGAGAAAGCTCGCCGTCAGGCCACACACACACAACATATAAGTTTGTCCGCCCCTCATCATCACAACGACACGAGACACAGCACCGCAAAGATGCAAGCCAAGCTCCTCCTCCTCGTCGCCCTATCGGCAGCCACCGCCGCCGACAGCAACAGCAACAGCAACAACAACAGCGAGCGCATCCTAGGCGCCTACATCTTCCACCGCCACGGCGACCGCACCGCCAAGGCCCTCCCCACGAACCTGACGGCCCTCGGCGCCGCACAGGTGCGCTCCTCGGCCGCCTTCTACCGCAGACGCTACCTCGAGCCCCTGTCCCTGTCCCCGTCCCCGTCCCAGCTCTCCTCCGTGTCCGTCACGTCGCCGCCCCGGGACGCCGTCCTGCGCGACTCCGCCTCGGCCTTCCTGCACGGCCTGCTGCCCGAGACGGTCGATGCCGTCGCTGGCGCAGACGCTGGCGCAGACGCAGACGCCGCCGAGAGCCAGGGCTGGCTCCAGGGCTCGAGCGGCTGCGACAAGGCCGTCGCCAGCTCCAACGCCTACTTTGCCTCGGACGACTACACGGAGACGCTCCGTGGCTCCGAGCCCTTCTACCGGGCCTTGCTGCCCGTCATCAACTCCACCTACGGTCGCGATGCTGCCAATTTCAAGAATGCCTACACCAGTATGTAATGAAATATTGATAATAGAATTTAAAAAAAAAAAAAAAAAAAAAAAAAAAAAAAAGACTGATTTGACCTGACTTGACTGACCTGCTCCGCTTCCCAACAAAGTCTTCGACTACATCAACGTCGCCAAGATCCACAACTCGTCCATGCTCCTCCTCCTCCAGCAACCTCATCACCGACGACACCCTCTCTGTCCTCCGAGCCCTCGCCTCCACCCACGAATGGAACCTGGCCTACAACGCCAGCGAGCCCGTCCGCGCCATCGCCGGCTCCGTCCTCGCCGGCCAGGTCCTCGACTCGCTGCAGGCCGTCGTCGACGACGCTGCGAGGGGCCGCACGACAACAACGACAACGACAACGACAACGACGATAGCCCCCGCCTCAGCGTCCAGTTCGGCCCCTACGGCACCTTCATGGCCTTCTTCGGCCTCGCCCAGCTGCCCCGGGCCAGCCCCGACTTCTACGGCATCTGCGACTACGCCTCCTCCATGGTCTTTGAGCTGCGCACCGCCAGCCCGGCCGCCAGACCCTCGGCCGACGACATCAGCGTGCGCTTCCTCTTCGCCAACGGCACCGCCGCCGCCGCCGCCGACCGCCTCAGGCCCTTTGCCCTCTTCGGCCAGCACAGGACCGAGCTTCCCTGAACGAATTCAAGTCCGCCATGGCCCGCTTCGCCGTCGCAGGCGCAGGCACGCCGCAGTACTGCCAGCTGTGCGGTAGCACGAGCGCCGCCTGCGCCGCCAACTCGACCGATTCCTCCGACGGCAGCCGTCCCTCCACGTCCACGCCGTCGTCCAGCAATGACCCCGGCAGCCGTGTCATCTCCAGGCCCGTCGCCGGTGCCATCGGTGCCCTGGTCACTCTGATTGTCATCCTCGGCCTGGAAGCTGCCGTCATGCTGTTCGCTGGTCTTCGTCTTGTCAAGAAGTCCACTTTGGCTGGGCCGCGAGGTCCCGAGACTGCTGGTGGCAAGGGCCAGGGCCAGAGCCAGTAGGGCAGAGAACCCCCAACTGGCCCCTTTTACATATATTTTTCCTCTTGGAGACAAAAACTGTATATATATATAAACACACATTATTTCTAAATGAAAAATGTACAATGAATGACCTGTGGTGGTGGTGGTTGATCATCATGATCAATGATAGGGCCATGGAAAGCTAGTGTAGTAGCATGCTGCTGCTGTCCATTGTGTCACATCTCTTCCTTCTACAAGCGGCTTCTTTGACGCGCCCAAGTCTCAACGAATGTGTCTTGTTCGGCCAACTCTTTGCACGATTCACCCGTGGTATCTAAATGAAGCAACAAAAAAATGTCTCCATCTTCGCCGGCAAGGAAACGAGGCCGGCGCAAGACTTTTTTTTCACCGGAGACGTGTCAGTGCAAGGAGGTCGTTGCGGGCGTAGAATGCTCTTATTCGTTTTCCGAAAATCCCTACTTTTCATTAGCACAACTTCGAGAAATGAGCGACAAGAACGAGACAGTTCTGGAACAATGGTCCACGAGTCATTGGGTAGGTAGGTAGGTAGGTAGGTAGGTAGGTAGGTGCGACTCACACAAGGGCATGGTCAAGACGCAAATGCCCATCTGAAGCGACGCCACAATGAGAAACACTTTTCGGAACCCGCCACCAATGACCCAGTCGTACGCGTAGAACGTGAGGATACAGCTAAAGACGTTCTTGAAAATGATCATCAGGGTGAATCCTTCGACGCTCAAGTCACGGTACGCATCCACAATGTACAGCGAGCTGGCCACGGTTCCAATGACCATGCCACCAACCTCGAAGGCGAAGAAAACTAGAGGGACAATGTACGAGTACTGGCCAGTCAGCAAGCGGTCCGATGTAATGCCAAAGCCGTACAGCCCGATGCCGGCTGTGACCATCATGGGGACAACCAGCAAGAGGCGGAACTCGGGTTCATAGATGCCCTTGTTTCGCCGGGTCAGCATCTTGGCCGTGGGGTCTGCCAGAAGACCGGAAATGATGAATCCCACCACGGCCCCGACAAACGGCGCGACGTAAGTGAAGCCCGTCTTTTCTTCTCCCCAGAAGAATGGTGGTCCGATGAAAATCACGGCGACAATTACGCCAATGAAGATTGTCCAACCAATCATGGTGCCCTGAATGAGGCAGCCCCAGACAAAAGCTGGGTTCAGGACGAGAGGGAATGGCCGCAGAAACAGAACCCAATACCGCTCGTGCGTTTTTCTTCCGTCAAACAGCGACATGGATTCGACAAAGGTCTTCCGAGGCGTGTTCGCGTCGCCAATGGGTTGCATTGCCGACGATCTTGGGAGCAAGACGAATCCGTTTTTACGGGTGGTGCTCCATCCGCAGCAATGGTTGTCGCAGTGCCCAGCTCGATATTAGACGATGATGCAAGCTTCTCCTCCTCCACGATGCCATCAGTGTTGTATTTTGCTGCTCGGCGATATGCTGTCTCGGGGCAGAAGAGGAAGACGGCGGGGAAGACTGCCGCAGAGAAAATAGCCACAAAGTAAAAGGTCCACTGCCATCCAATGGTGTGTGTGATCTTGCCTACGACGACGGGCGTGAAGAAGGCGCCACCGAACACGGCAAGGTTCGTGAAGGCCATACGAATACCACGCTGGTGAACGCAATACAAGTCCCCGACAGCGGCATTGAGCAGGCTTTCGAACGGAGCCGTGCCCACGCCCTGCCAGACCCGAGCTCCAATCAGGCTCCGGTGGTGATGCCTTTCTGCCTCGGATTGCAGGAACGAGGACTCGGGGTCCTTGGCATGGTCGAAGTCGCCGGCAGCCCCTGCCCAAACACTAGAGCAGATGACAATGGCGATGCCCAGCAAGAATAGATGTCGCTTGCCCCAGACACGGCCAGATGGGACGAAGAAGATGGCAGCACAGCCAGCACCGAGCAGATAGTAGCCCGTCAGACCAGCTGTGTCGGGAAGCGGGATGGTGTACCAGGCAGAGATGACGAGTGTGTTGGAGGCGAGAATTGCGCCGAGGGCGGTGGCCAGAATGGCAGCAGCGCAGAGGGTGAAGGTGATGAGGTCGCGTTTCCATAACGGCCAGTTGAGAGGATCATTCGGGTCATCGGAGGGTTGGGGACCTAGTTGGTGGCATCGGTTAGCGGCAGTGACGGCGACGAGACAAGAGGAGAAGGAAACCAGTGAGCGAGTGAGCGGGCATTTGGTATTGAGCTCCGTCTCTGGCGTTTGGGCGTGCAACATACGAGAATGATGGGAACGCCTCCGCTGTCGTCGCATTTCAAATGGACTTCCCCGTAGCTTCCCGCGGACGGTTTGGATCGTCGAAATATCTCGTCGTGCCTAGAGACGCAGGTCGCCGTTAGTTCGTTGAGGACAAGAAACTGTCGAGTCTCGATAGTCGAAGACGGTGGTTCGGCCGCAATTTATTACCTGGGACCGTTTGTTGGCCGCGTGGCTCGAGGATTCCGAGGCCCATTGTCACGGACTCACGGGGCGGGCCAGCTGCGGTTTCTGTCAGGATTCAGGAAACGCGGGTGCGTGCGGGTGCGTGCGGGTGCAGATGACCCTGAGATGGGAGGAACTGCGAGAAGCGGATGGGAAGTAAGTTAGTTCAAACACACACGCAGGTCGTCGACGGACTCGCAGTAAAATGTGGGGCGCCTGCGTCGTCACCTTACGGTACGGAGTACTTGTTGTGAGTAAGTGAGTCCCTTGCCTGTCGCCCGTTTTGTCCGGTCAAAAATGTCATCTCCCCGCGGCCACAGTGAGTCAGTCTCCTGGAAGTCCTCCATGTTTTAGTCGGGGAGGGTAGTCGGGGAGGGTAGTCGGGGAGGGTAGTCGGGGAGGGTAGTCGGGGAGGGTAGTCGGGGAGGGTGGTTGCTTCGAAAGTCAATCAATACGGATTAGGCGGCGCTGATTTCCGAGCGTGCATTAATATTACCGAGTATTCACCTCAACTTGCCAACAAGCTTGCACCTTGCACTAGCATCTTTCAATTCCGTCGACATCGAATGCTGCATCGCCTAGACTCTATTCGTACGAGAGCGCGTGTCATACCACATACAGTACGTGCTGCCATTCTAGGAGCATCATTGTGCAAATGTCTAAGGCTCTGATCCACGAGCCGGTGCAAAGTATGCACCGACTTTCCACGGTACAAGTTGTATGTGGATTTATATGGGGCGGCTACTTTGTACTGTCTCTTTTGCACCTATGCAAAGTTTGTGAGCGTACTACGCAAAGTGCAAATTTTGTGCCTAGAAATTGGCATAAAAGTGGAAAAGTGGGGCAAAAGAACCAATCATAGGCACTTGCGTAACCCTGGTCAAAAAGATACATTGTGAGCAGGGGGACAGGGGTAAAGTCATGCTTATGTAATTCAGATAAGTGCTTATGCAATTTAGACAGAATTTTATGCAATCTAGCTGACGAAAACGGCTAGCGCGTTCGTTTACATGCATTTTGCACTCGCGCAAAGTTTGCACCGGCTCGTGGATCACAGCCTAAAGTCTACTCTAGTCTCTGTCCCTGGTTTTGCACCTCACCAAAAGACCGTCTTTGGTTCCCCGCTTCGTCCTGAGTTATTACAGTTAATAAGTTCGTCTCCAGATGATCCATTATCATTATTCCGTCCAACCTCGTCTAAGCGCGCAAGCGTCTCAAGAACTGGCCCAAAGAGTTCATCGCAGATATCCTCTTGCTGGCTTGCGTCCCATGATAGAGATTCCCCAAGTGAGAGGTTAGCGTTATCCTTCAGTAGGTCGCTCAGTTTTTCGAGGATACGCGTGTTTCGAACCAGGCCTTGGGATTTTGACCCTTCTTCAGATTATGACCTGTGGGCATCGCCCATCTGCGACACCCATGCTTCTCTTCGCTTGGTATTAATTTCTGGAACTCGGTAACGGATAGAATACTGCCGGGTGTTCGAAGAGAAGAGTAGTAACGTTTTGTGCGCAGAAGTTGAATCATTGCGATAGCGCCCCCAGTTTCTCACTTGCCGTGAGCTCGAAAAGTTGTTCGCCATCTACACTGGTGCTGCTATAATTAGTCCCTTACACAAAGACCATTCATGTGAGTCAATGAATGGCAGTGGCACGAACCTAATTCGGAGCGAATCCGTAATTGCCTTCCCAATTCTCATATGAATAGGAGATTTGTTCCAGTTGTTAGACTGGCTAACTGCAAACTTCATATCCCATGCATGATGCACGCAGTGTACGATAGTACTGCTCAATTCAGACGTCAGTCCATGGCAGCTGAATCTAGAAGACTCGGCATCTATTTCAATTATGAATCGCTGCTCGCCAAGTTCGTAGTGAACCTGGAGGACTGTATCTGTTTCTTGTAGAATCCATAGAGATGCGATGAGGTGATCCGCATCAGAAGTGGTCGTGGATAAGGTTGTTGAGAACCCCGTGTTGGCTCGCGCAGTGGCATGTAGGCCCTTTAGGAGCTCTGTCATCTCCCAACGCGGACCACTTCCAACATCCACACGTTCGTCGCTAAGGTCTGTGAGATAGAACCTCCCAAATTTGACTTGAACCGTGACGTAGCCTGGACAGCACGGCAAGATTGACCATAACGACTGTAAGCAATTCTCTACAAGTTTTATCGCATGCGGCCTGCTTCGATGTGATTGTTTCTAGGCATGAATAATCAGTAACTTGATAGCCAAAAAAAAAAGAAGAAGAAGATTCCCTTGACATCCTTACCTTTGACAGTGGCATGGGCTTTGGCTCTGATAAGGTCGATCCTAACAAAGATGAACCAAGGTTTGTGGGCGGATTATCATCTAGCAGAGAAATGGAGGCTAGCTGATTCTGCTTTATTAGTTGAGGTTGGGATTGATTGATGCTCGCAGATGCCTCATCTACGTCAAAGATGATAAGCTCATCCAATCCATGAACCTCCTCAGACTTGGGTTCGATTTGGGGAGTTTCTTGAGGCGAAGAACGGCTTGAATCATTGTTTTTTTGGGATCCGGAATTAGGACAAGATAAAACGGTGAATGCATTTTTGTTGACCGTTTGCTCAAATTAATGGTTTTTGGCTTGCATTTTGTTTCATCGAGAATCCGCCGCTGGCTGTCCTGAGTTGCTGTTCGTATGGAAACTGCCCCTAGCAACTTTTGACTGTCTGTTGGGATCTGTGGATAGGTGCATTTATGGAGCCCAATCTGTGAAAGCCGCTTAAAGCTGAAACGCTCGTTGCAGCCGGTGGTATAAACAACGTGCTGTATGTTGGCTGAAGCTAGTTTCTGGACCTTGTTAGTAATTATAATATACTTACAGGCCTGGGATGCTTACTGTAAGACAAAAAGGCTGTCCAGGAATTTCAGAGCGTTGTGTACGGTTTTTTCACTGCTGCTTGTCCCAATGTACATAACAGTTTTCCTCATATCGTGTGTGACCGTGCACCTTAGTATACTAGCGAGAGATTCTGATAGTCGGATTTTGGGAGTAGCAGCCAAGGCGGGCTGCCATGCGGAGAAGCTCATCAAAATCTAACTCCAAGAAGTTCGACTCCAAGGAATCTGAGTGTACTGGCCAAATTGCCTTGAATGGGAGCTCTTGCACTCCCTTTGGATATTTGTACCTATCGAAATCGTCTTGATACTGCCGTGATGCATAGTACACAGACCAAGGGATTGTTAAGGGCCAGTCCCGATGTCGATTAAAGAACCGGAACACTCTCTCGGTTGGTCCAGCGGATAGGTGTCCATGTCGATTATAGACGTCAAGAGTGACCCAATGGTATGAGTAACCTCGGACTGCAAGTCTCTAAATGTAATGACTTTGAACACCGGGACATGTGGCTCGTATAAAATCTCGAGAATCTTGGACACATAGCTTAGGATTTTCTCACAAGAAGGAAGCTTGGGTTTTGCTATACGTCACTTACTTCTATAGACAATTTATCTAGCTCTTCCAAGAGAAGTGCTACGCCGGCTGGCCGAAGAGGTGGATTGCAGCCAATGTGAAACTCGGAAAATTGAAACCTTTCCATGATGGCTGCGATTACAGCAGCGGAGGAATAGACTTTGAAAAGACGGCGAGGAATGGGAATAGGAAGCGAGGCAAGAAGTTGAAAGGAAAAGAAGGAGGTAGAAGCGTAGGTAGGAGAAGTTATTAGAAAGTAGATGGAAAGGTTAGAAAAAGGGCAAGAAGGGGGAGAGGGAAGGTAAAGAAAGAAGGAAGAGACGCAGGAAAAAAAAAAAAAAAAAAAAGACAAAAGAGAAACTTCAAGAGGTAGGCGTGCCAACGGAGATGGAAACGTAGGTTCCTCAATAAATCATGCTAGTGTTCCGAAGAAACAAATCAGTGGGAAGGAAATTCATTATTGTCAGCCACTAAGTCACTACCTACAATGCTCCAAAATCCGCCACCCACAGACTTGCAAATAATCAAAGGGTCCCTAATCGAGAGAGCTATCACTCACTCACTCAACTCTTTGAAGCAATAACAACAGCACAAGAAGATATTGCGGACGTTAGTCATGTTCCAGGATCGAGCTCAGCACCCACCGAGCCACTTACCTGCTGAAGAGTGAAAAACGTCAACAAGGCGGGTGCTGTGGACATCAATCGATCCGTTTGAGGCGGGAATTAGGAATAGAAAACGTTGGAGAGGAGGTGCAGAGGTGAAAATTCATCTGGTGTTTGTCAGAATCTACGTAGCAGCTGGCAGCAGCCGGCATCAACTGGCAGCAACCGGCACTGGCTGGTACAGGTGTCAGCACTTGTTCAGGTACCAAACACAGATTCGTCACTAAACAAAGCCCCAGTGAGAGCATATCACTCTCCCTAACAATGCCACATACTCTACTAGACGCGTGGTGCAGTATCACGAAAGAAGGCAGTTGACCCAGACACAGTGTATTCGTAATCAAGAATAGAATGGGTATCTAGCTTGTCCCAAATCGTCCCAAAAAAAAACAGTCAATGGAAATTCAATTCCCCCTTGTGCAACGATCGCTAAACCCGTCCCCGCGCGTTTGTATGTGTCCCGCGTTCCTGCTCCTCACCTGTCCTATTACCTAGATGTGAAAACCAAGTATGGATCTATCCGATCAAAACGCGGTGGCAAATGAAAATTGAGTAAATGATGTGCCGCATCGAAGAACACAAAGCTGCCAAACCCCATGCAGCGTGGATGATCAACGGCCCCCAAAACGGAGGGGGAAATAACTTGGAAGAAAACAGAGAGAAGACATAAATTTACGACCAAGCGCCTCATTACGTTCCATCGCCGTCTGGGGTGTTTCCGCAAGGGCGTCGTATCCTGTTCCGTCATGTCTACTATGTAGCCATCTATGCTGCTTAAAGAGTTAAAAAAAGAATAATTATTATGCGATGACCGTTGCGTAAATGAGTCTAAAGATGATGGCGCTTGTCGTCGTTAAAGGCATGCAAAGAAGCGTCGAGGCTTCGTTTCGAGCAAGAAGAGTAATTGATATAGGAGGCGTGAAAATGAGAATCAGAATCAGAGCGATTTGGTGGAGCCAGAAAAAGGAAGCAATCGTAGTTGCTAGCAAAGCTGGCAGAATCGGCTCCGCCTCCCCTGGTTGAGTAGGTTAGGTTGAAGCAGCAATCGTTGGGTAGAGTTGCTCATTCAGCCCCCTTGACATATTGCTTCACATTCAGTGCCCATTTGAGCTTGTGCAACGCTTCTCTCGCTTCGTCCAGTTGCCGCTCCTGCTCTTCTTCTCTTTGTTTTGCACTTGTCTTAATGTCTCGTAGCTCGTCTTCCTGGGTCTTCTTGTACTCCTCATAAAGGAGTGCAATGTCCTCTTTTTCGCGTCGCAGCTCCTTGATGTTGTTGTCTTGCTGTTCGCACAAGTCTCTCAGTGTTGTTATCTTATCGTCGTCAGACTTGCGCTCGTCAACGATGGTGTTGATTTCTCCTCAACTTGGACAAAGTCCGCTTGACTTCCTCGCCCTGATCCCGCCAGTGAGAGGAAATGGCATTGTACCGGCCCTCCATCAACTGCGCATAGCTCGTTGCCTCTTCTACCCGGACCGCAGTCTCAGTCTTGATTTTATCCAGCTCTTCCTTCCAGCTCCTCTCGCTTTGTTGAGCGGCCTGGGTTTTTCGCTTCTCCAGCTCCACGGCCGTCGTCAAGGACTCGACTTGACGCTCCTTTCGGGCAAGCAAAGTCTTTGTGACGTTGGCTTCCAGCAATCGACTTTCGTACTCGTTCATCATCCGTTCCATTTTATCTTGGACCAATTTGGCAGCCTGCTTCGCCTCTTCGGCACGTAACCTTTCGATCTTTATGTCTCTCTTTAGAGCATCGTTATCGCTGACTAGCTTGTTGATGACTCGACCAGTCTTGCCTAAACCGGCCTTTCCAATGGTTGAATCCCAATGTCCGTTGTCCGCATCTTCCGACGTGATTGACGGGTCGTGGGGACTGAAGGTTCCACGGTCCGTACGCCATTGCCGCTCCATCTACTGGGCGTAGTCGCTTCGCTCCCCGGATCCTGTTTTAACCTTGTGGTGGACTGTGTTTTATCTTGTTGTTGTTGTTGTTGTTGTTGTTGTTGTTGTTGCTGCTGCTGCTGCTGCTGTTGTTGCTGTTGGGGATGGTGGCTTCCCATGGCGGAAACGGCACTGGCTGTGGAATTGACGCTGCTGGTGAAGGCACTGCGCTTGCTGTCCGGGCTGGACTCGAGCCGTCGAAGCTCGGTACGCTTCGAATGGTGGCCGTTCTGCCAAGAGCGTGCTTTGCGACGTTGTGTGTAGGTGTAGGACGTGCTGCCGTCATAGCCTTCATAGTGCCTGTCGAGGCTGGCGTCAGGGTCTTTGCCGGGCAAGCATCTAGCACGGTTTGGTTGGGTGATGCAGTTGTAGCAACTAAGCAAGTCCGAGTCAGCAACGCAAGGATTTCAAAGCCAATGATCCATTGAGGGCCAGCCAGGAGATGTGACAGTGACAGACCGAGTCGAAGCACCCGGCGCCCAGGGAAGTTGCAGAACGCGGCACCGGCACCGGCACAGGCACAGGCACAGGCACAGGCACAGGCACAGGCGGTAACGAGTGGTGGTGACGACGAGAGGGAAAGGGGATAGGATTGAAGTCGTACCGTGCGCAGCGTCTCGATTAATAGCAAAGTCCCTTTCTTGCAAGCGATTCCTGAGCATGTCGCAAAGCTACAAAGGCTTTCGAAAGCAATAACCGGGAAGAAAAAAAAAAAAAAAAAAAGGGTAGAGCAGCGTCTGGTCTGGTCTGGTCGTGTTTGAGGACCGGGACCCGTCGTCAGTGGTACTAGCTAGTAGTAGGTGGTGGTCCGTGGCCTGGCTAGGCGACTTTGTTTTGTTTAATGTTCAATGTTGTTCTGGTGGAGTCTGGCCCTGTGCCTGTCTGTCACTCACCAGAGACCAGAGACCAGAGGCGGACCGGACGGGATCTCTCTGGTGCACCCACTAGCCACCAGCCCACTCACCAGTGTCACCAGTGACCACTATTCAATCTTGGACCCCTGGTGCCTGAGTGCCTGAGTACCTGAGTGCCTGGGTGCCTGGGTGCCTGGGTGGCGCTGGGTGGCGCTGGAATGACAGAAACAGTAATAGTGCCAGCCGCTATGTACATAGACAGAAGAGACGCTGTAGACGACTCGAGATTACGGATACACCGCGCATAATACTCCGTGACTCCGTAGACGACTCATGTCCGGCGTACAAATGAGACAGAGCAAAGGTTTCCCAAATGACGGTGCACAAATATCTGCCATGTCAAAAGGCCGGCCGCCGCTAATCGGAAAAAGGCAACGAACGGCCTGAAAAACCCCATTCGTTCTCACGTCCATCGCGTCCGTCTTTGGCGACCCGGCCAGTGGATAGCAGAGCAGTAACAACAATAATAACAAATAAAAATACATGTACTCCGTATGTATAGCAGAGCAGCAGTGATGAAGCAGGGGCTCTCTCTGCATGCAGGATGCGTTATCGAGTCCCCAGACCTGGGGCGGTCCGGGCTGGGCTGGTTGACCCGTCACCCAGAGTGAGCACCAGAGTAAGCAGACTCACCACCTCTCAAAGCACGACATCATGAATCGCCGCCGTCCAGTCGTCCAAAAACAATCCAATCTCAATCACCCAGTCAGTGCAGGCGCCACCTCCTCCCGCCTCCTTTCTCCCACCCACCCATCCAAGCAAGCAATCAAGCAATCAAGCAATCAAGCAAGCAAGCAAGCAAGCAAGCAAGCAAGCAAGCAAGCAAGCGTTCCTCGCTGAAACAACCTGCCATGTTTTAGACACGCGTTTGGTCCTCTGCAACACTCACCTCCTCTGGTAGAAAAGAGGAACATCAAGAGGACAGAACATGCATGTGCTGCTTAAATTCAGTAAACCGGTCGACCTTGCTTTGATTTTATTCTGGACAACTGCCACATAATGATGCCTTTGCATTGAAAGAGGCCATTATCCTCGTACTTGGTATCTCAACCTCTCAACTTAAAAACCCCACGGCGCCCACTCTTTCCAGTCGGTTACCGATGGCGAGTAATCCGTAGACCCCTTTATGCCAGGAAAAAGTACAGCGACGTTTGTAGAGTGAGATCCTAATCCATTAAATTATATCAGAAATGAGAAACATCCAGATTTTACCCCCCAAGATGTTTTGTTGCTCCTCCCAATTGAACGCCCTGTTTTGATGCTTGATTTTCGTACACCATGTACGGGTTTGCGAGAAAGCACTTTCGTTAGAGCCATGCCAGAGCCTTCATCGTCCGCGAAATAGATTCACCAGATCTGGCCTTCTTCCGCTCACGTCACAATGGCAGTTCCCACTGCCGCCAGATTGTTGTTCTCTCCGTGAGCCTTGGCTTCAGCAGCCTCTACGAACCCCGGCCGAAACTTGGACAGGTACTTGCTCGCCATGGGCCGCGCGTCCTCAACTGCGCGAGCGGTTAGTATCATTATCATGGGCAACACCAAAGAGAGATAGCTGCGTCGTTGGGGGATCATGCAGCTCTTACATTCGGTCCAAATGTCCTGCACAGTGTCGAGAGCAATCTCCTTCACAGGCGGTCGCATCATAGCCAGGTATAACAAACTCGTCAAAGCTAATTGAGTGACGCTGGGATCGCGACACATATCCTTCACTCGGGAGAGCATATCGCGGCTCAACGCGGGAATCTCGCTCAAGAAGCGCGTCAACACCTTGTCTTGTGGGTGCAAGTAGGAAGAAACCCATTGATGAGTCGCAATACTGTCTGTTCGTAATTGTGTGGGTAGTCGCCTCCCATCCGGGATTGTATCTTGTCATTGTACCACTCTTCGCAAAGCCATGATACGGCCACGTCGATATGTCTGCGAAAGTCCTCCATGATGTAATTGTACAAGACATCTCTGATGTCGTCGCTGAGTGAGTGCTGCCGAGATGATTCGTCCTCTTCACCTTTGACCTGGATCTCCTCAAGTCCAGTAGTCGACCGTGTGGCAAGTCGTGTAAGGATAGTCATCCATGCATCTCGGGTTCCTGAACTGGCTGCTAGCCGCACAAAGCCTGCCTTGTCTTTCTTTGCCGTGGGTTCTTCTAGTGATTTCATCATTTCCACCACCCTTGCGACCGTTCCGCTCCCGGCTGTCAATGCCATTTGTGATGAAAGCTGTGGAGGCTGTGGCAAACTGAAGGAAGTCAGTGCCAGAGCGCTGTCCAAGGCAGACAATTCTGGTAAAGCTGATGAGGACCCGTCCAGCTTGTTAAGAAGCTGTTCAGTATCTTCGGCCTGGCAAAAGTCTGGTTCGTAGTCGTCGTCGTCGTCGTCGTCGTCTACTCCAAGCGGTGCGGTATTGGGGTTCAATTCAGGGGCGGGAGCATTGGCCACGGTAGTCAGTCGTCCACGCACACCATCGACTGCTTTCGCGAGTAATTGGGCGTCTATGCGCGCCAAGGCCGTCACACTGATCTTGGATATCATGGCAGCTGGCACCTGCGACAGGTCGAATGATCTCAAGCCAGGGTGCGCAACAAGTGTGAATACATCAGCCAAGCTATGAGGTCCCGGCCCAAGTGGAGGAACCTGAGGCACATGGGTCTCGACGACTCTTTGGCGTTTGGCATCATATCCATCATGCTGATGTGCCTCCAGGGCCTCTTCCTCTTGGAATCATCCAGTATTTCCATTATCGTCCGCATCGTACGTTCGATATGTTGATGTATGCGGGGAACAATGGGGTTGTGAGGATCCCGTTTTGTGAGATGGATCAATAACAGCCGGGCGGTCTTTTCCATTGATTTCATCATGACTCTGCTTCTCGGTGTCAATGGTGAGTTGGCTAGCTGGAGCGGGTTGAAATTGAGCAAGGCATTCAGAATTCGGCTCGACGTTGCCGGCCGCGTCCGGACCAGAATTGACAAGCAATTCAGCGTTGCGTCGACTAAAAGGGCATCACTGCATTTACTTAGCTACAACCCAAAAGCAAGCGACAAGAAAAACAGCGATGTATACACTTACGTGCTCTCTTGCAGCACGCTTAGCATGCGGTCCAAGAGCCCTGATGCTTCAGCCTCAAGATTTCGGGAATCCAGTGACTGGTGATTGGGAGGGACCTTGTCTAGTGAAATATCTAGAGTTCCAACTTGCTGCGAGGGGTTAGATTATTCTTCCAACAGCTTTCAATGGCAGAGGAACGCACTCTGTATTCTGCTCCCGAGGACGCCGTTTGGGCTAAAACAACCCTCTGAGCGAACTTGATGCAGCTAATTTTTACTGAAGGGACAGCGTTGTCCCATAATCGCAAATGGTCTGTTTGATACTCAATACCTTGTCCCAAGTGACTGTGTCGTATCCGTTGTTTATTCTGCCAAAGTGACGCATATTAGCCAGGAGCCTCGGAGTCGAGCTACGACTTCCAGAGGTAGGTAGCCTTGCCCAAACTTACATCCACCTCATCGCAAGCGGATAGATACTCGCGGCTGTCTGTATCACACTGCGCAGAACCTGCGGATCCTCTCTCTCGTTCAAGAGAGATTCGACGGTTGCAAGCACGTATAGTTGCATTGTCTCCTTCTCACCATTGGGCAGCGCAGGGGTCGAGAAGGCCTCGGCCAAGAATTCGGCTCCCCATCGTCGCAACTCGATCGGCGCATTGGGTCCTATGATGGGCAAGAGGCCCTGACCACGCTTTGGTAATAATTGACGTCCCCAGGACGAGCTTTCTCGCATCATTGAGCTGACGTATTTGGTCTGGGACTGAAAGATTCGAGCTCATATCTGCAGTCGGCAGCCTCTACGGACTCTTTCGTCTCACTGCGTCTCGTTGCCAGAGGAAAAGAGAGAGAATAAAATCCAAACAGGTACCCAATGCGTGCTTCTTTTCAGGATTGCCCGGTATGTGGATTTCTGTGCGACGACAATCGCAACCTGCTGGTCATAACCCGGAACTGTGACTCTGGTTCAGATGACGCACGCGACGAGGCTGTGGGTGCCAGAATCAGGTTATCATACACCTTGTCCCATGCTCTCTCTACAGCCAAGTCGAGAGTGACTGCGAAGATGGACGGCTCAGTGGCTCGCGGAAGAGGTGTTCGTGGCGGTAGTCAATCTCGGTCGCAAATACAATCGATGGTCTGGTCGGTTGCGTCGTGTTGATGGGATGGGACCTCGAACCACTTGGCTGTCACAATGATACATTTCCCGCGATTGCGGTTCAAGCAGGGTTTTGGCTGAGACGCGAATTGACGGCCCACCCCTGTCAAACGACCCAGTGTCCCAGTACATATATGTACGTAGCCAGTTCAGGTGCCCAGCAGCGTCGACTAGAAGTTCCCCACTGCACCCATCTCTGTACGGAGTACTCCGTACTCCGTACTCGGTACGTCAGTGAGCATTTATTTACCCGGCAATGATCCGCTCTTCGGCACCTCTACTCCGTACAACTCTTCGTCGGGCGATCGATTCATCCACGGAAGACAAGCGTTGTTGAGACTTCAAAAGTTCCTGCGCATATCGAGTGGTCCCAAGAACCTAATCAGAGCCCACGTTCGTCCAATTCTCTGATATTGTTCTCCCACAGTGGCCCAAACACAGCCACACATGATAAAATGGCCAAGTTCGCACTCTCTTCGCAACATCCGTCTCACCCGGTAATGCTCCTTTGGCTAACGTAGCACCGGCGGAACAGCTCACAATCCACATACTACGACCGCCGATATCGTCAAGGTCCGGCGCTCATTCGTGCCCGACGGCCGTATTTGTTCAAGAACGCAGCCACCGGTCTGGGTCTCATGGCCATCGTTGGAGGCATTTGTACGGATGATTGCTTGCACGTCAATACTATCAGCATGATCTTAGCTCTAATTTGTCATGACAGATTGGTATACATTAAAGGCGGTCGGCCAAGACGAATTCGAGGATGTCAAGGTTCCCGATGCCCCGCAAAAAATTCAACGTCAAAAGCAAACGAATAAGTAGCCGATATGCGATACATACCCAGACGTCATCGGACAAATTTCTGGGGAAGAAGACGACAATGTTTTGACGATGAAATTATCACGATTCTTCATGCGATGCAAGGTTGAGTATCTACAGCTCGCGCCAACAACTGTGAGAGGGAACGCTTCTTGTGCTTTATCTAGGTGGAAATAAAGGGGGATTCTTGGTTTTGTTTAGTTACTTCCTAACCCAAACCGCCGCCCATCATATCATAGCTCTCCCTCTTTGTACAAATAGCGAAACACACTTCCAGCTTTGTGTGTCATGTACGTGTAAAAATAACTCGGATACTAGGCAATCCGTGTTTACATCTAGTCATCTGCTGTCCTGTTCTTCCGCTTGCCATCCCTCATGATTAGCTCGCGTAACAAAACATCCACGCTACCCATGCGTTAAATCTTATGCGACATTGCCTTGTTCTCATCAAGGTACAAAAACAAAGACGGCAGAGAAAAAAACCAAATGCCAGATTAGAGCCAACACTTCCCTCAGGGTATCATCTTAATCCATCTGAAAACCAACGAGCAAGCCCAAGTCCAAAATGTCAAAGCCTTCGCGTTTCACGACAAAACCTATCAACTACAGCTCATGCGGCTGCAGTTTTCGACCCTCTGCCAATGTTCGGTATGCTTGAAACTCGCTTCATTTGGTGAGCTGCTGGGCTAAGAATAGACCTTGACAGCTCCGGAGACCCAGATGCGCGGGCTACCACGCCAAGTGACTTGATAATGGGCGCCTGGCTGTCAGAGGTTGGCTTCAAAGCTGCTGACGGCTGCGCCACGGTCGATGTTGTCCCAACCGCATTTGGCCGGCCAGCATGCGTGGCAACATTCGGTGCTGGTTGGTGCATCTTGTGTGAGGAGTGACGCGGGTTGGCCCACGGCGTGTCTTTAATAAACTGTTCTCCTGCTGGGCCAAGACGTGCGAAAGCAGGGGTTGAATAGTCGTCCCTGGCTGTAACCATGTTTTTTGACGGCCGCGCCGAACTTTCTTAAAGAGGAACAAGAGTCAGCTGTTGCTTCAGATATTGAACAGGTACTGATTATATCATGATCCTACCTCAATAGCACTGAAATCAGCTTCGACTTCCGACGACGAGGCTCCTTTAAGTTCAGGGCCAGCCGGAAAGCCCTCGTATTTAGCAAGCCCGGCAAGTGTTGAAACCTCGGTATTGTACGCAATCGCATTTCGCACTCGTCGCACTCGGTCCTTTGGAAACAGAAGCCCATAGTCAGGAAGGCTGTGTGCACTCCGTCTTGCGGTCTGTACCTCGTACCATTGCCGATTGAGAGATTCCAGGGCTGCTTCTCGTCTCTCGCGCACTGCTTGGAAAAACTGACTCCAAAACTGGGCTCGGATAGCCACAGCGCGGCGCTCATTGGCTTCGAGTCGCAAATTGTGTTCGGCATTTATTTCTTGAACCTTTCTTTCTAGTCGATCGTCTAGGCATTGCTTCATATTCAGGAATTCCGGATGTGTCGGCACATCAGCAATCAGCGACTGCTCCTCTTCTTCGAGTCTTTGCAATCTGTCTTTATACAGCCTGGAGGCAACAGATTAGGTCGATTGTACGAAAATCGGCGCGGAAAAGAGCACCATACCTATCTCTGAAAATACCGAACATTTCTTCTATTTGACTCCAGTCCCTGAATGCGGCACTTTTTCTCTCAGCTATTATATCAAGTTAGCAGTTGGTCATACAACAGGTGGGGAGAAGAAAAGTCGCCCTTAGATGCGGCAACCGCATCATACCTTCTTCGATGCTCTTGGCCGCAGCATCGTGTTCGTCTGCGTCGACCTCGATATCTTCATGTCGCTGCTCATGGTCCTGTTCGTCCGCAGTATCTAACAAATCGCCATTGATGTCTGGTCGAGGCGTGTCAGTGGGAGTTGTATTGCCAGATCCGGCTTTTCTCTTCGACCCATTTCGAGTCAATTTTTTAGTGACAGGCTTCCCTTTGTCTGGAAGTTCGTTATCTGTTGCTCCATCCTGATTGGACGCTTGCGCATCATTATCTTCGCCCCCAGACTGGGCACCGCTTTGAAGATTCCCTGAGGTTGTGTCATCGTCATTCGTAGGTGTGTCGGCGGTCAAGCCAGGTTCGGTCGCTCCGACAGAGGTCAATCGCTTCCGCAGGGTTCTTCTGGTTCGGATTGATCTACCATGGGAGAGCGCTTCCTCTTACGTTCTAACGAGTCTCTCTTGGCCTCACCGTCGACACTCGTGTCGTTGCTCGCAGCAGGCTTGATGGGAGAATCGTCCGCGGATGCAACCGAGGCATCATCTTCAGACGCAGATACATCGTCATGATCATCGCTTTCGTCGCCAGCTAGTCTGGATACACTACGCAGCTTGCTTGGTGTATGCTCGAAGACTTGTCCGTGATTGTACTGATCGACGACAACGTCCCGCTGTCGTTGGTTTCTAGGAGTGTCGTAGAGCCTCTCAGTCTCGGCCTCAGTGTCATTGGCTTCTGAATTGTCGTCGGAGCCAGCTTCAGAGAGGGCACTTTCCGAGTCTGAACGATCGTTTTGTTACCACCTTCATTTAGCTTGTCGTCGCCGCTGGCGCTAGAATTCTCAGCGTCGTTTTGGTCGTGAATCTGCATGTGCTGAATGTCATCTTCGTTAGCATCACCGTCCTCGACTTCGCTAAGTGGGCTTGAGACGTTGCTATCCCCAACGTCAGCTTCACCAGCCCGCGAGGGCGACAAGGTGACGCGCGCAGTGACGGCTGCCGCCATGGCTTCTCGGACCAGTAGTTGTGCGGTCGATCGCGCCGGCGGGTCAGGTCTGACGGCGATACGGTCAAAGCCAAGGTCTCTGCCTTGCTGGAAGGCCTGATGTATCTGTATCGAAGTGTGAGATAGCAAGGCCTCTTGCAGAGCTGCGATTTGGGGGGGTAGGAGTCGAGAGCCCAGCAGCCGGCGAGCGATGGAGAGTGGGAGATGGTGCCCGCAAAGTCTGCAGTGGACGGGGAAGGTGCCAAAAGGCGTCTAGACGTGGGATTGGCAAACGCAGCGCGAACAGCAGGGGCAGTGAGGAGCAGAATAGAGCGGTTGCAGCGTGTGGGTGGTGTTGAGGAAGTGTGGTGACGGAGAAGCGGAAGCAGTAGCAGCAGAAGAAGCGAGAGAGGGAGGGCCGCTCGCGCAGAGTCGGCGTCTGTGACTGAGAAGTTCCGTCTCTCGGCTTTCCGCTGGTGGGCGGTGGATGGGCAGAATGCAGAATGGGGTTACTTCACTGCTCACCTGGTTCAGATGTCCCACCGACGGCCGACCAGCTTGCGTGCTGGTTACATTAATAATACTGAACCACTTTGCGGACAGTGGTGCCGAGCGGTGACGTCTGGCAGAACCGCGATCTGTGATCATGGGGACTTGGCCAGCTGCCAGCCGCGGCCGCAACACCAATGACACATTGTTCCGGCCGCAAGGCTCTGGCCATCTGGTGGGTCCTCCTGGCTCCAATTGGCCCCAGGCCCGTTAATACACGGGGCAAGTGGACTGGCAGCCGCCAGCTTGTTGCGTCGGGGTCCAATTGCCCAGAAATTTTGAAATATTTTTTTTTCTCCCGTGGTTACATAAGTAGGTAGGTCGGCATTTATCACCAGTGTCTGGCGGCTCACTTTTGGCACAACAGCCAACGCCCACACTCATAATGGCCAAGAAGTAAGGTTAAACTGCACACAGATTCAAAATTCCTTTTCAATTTTGTATTCTAGTAAAATTGGTCGAATCGACCCCCTAACAGCTTGTTTTAGAACGACCAAGTTGGTAGCCTCCTCCAAGGCGATTGACCCCACCCTCAACGCTTTATTTGCCAGCAGTGTGCGTTCATTTCTCCAGATACTAGAAATATATGATATGATTCAATGCTAACACATCATAGGCCGGTCCAGTACAAGTTCCTCCCAAGTCCCGCTATTCAGCGTTGTTGGAAAAAAAGGAGTCGAAGTCTGTAAACGAAGCAAGCGCCAGCGGTGATGTGGAGGAAGGGAAATGATGATGAAGAGCTGTCCGAAATCAGCGAAAAGCTAGATTTCGATGAAGATGACGACGCTTCATCTAATGACAGCGACGAAAGTAAAGAAGACGACGGAGAGATCGAGAAACCTGGCGACATCTCCACGACCGAAGCCGACCAGCAAGACACTCGAATTGCAGAGGAGCAACAGCCCAGAAGAGAAAGAAAGCGCAAGAGAAAAATGAAAACGATGATTTGGAAGCCAAGTACCTAGCCGAGTTAACAAAGGATGGCCCCAAGGAACCATCTAGCAAACGGCAGAAAGCCGAGGCAGAGGAGCAAGAGGAAGAGGAAGAACAAACAGAAGGCGCCGAAGCCGTCCCAACGCATGAGAGTTTATCCAAAGAGTCCAGGGACAAAGATCTGGATATTGAAAAAGCAAACCGTACCGTCTTTCTCGCTAACGTGTCAATCGACGCCATCTCCTCCAAAGCCGCCAAAAAGACCCTAGTCACCCATCTGTCATCCGCCCTGGACCCCAACGACACACCCACCCAAAAATTTGAATCCATCCGTTTCCGATCCGTCGCCTTCTCCACGGGCTCCATGCCCAAGCGAGCAGCCTACATCACCAAGTCTCTCATGGGGACCACAACCAAATCTGCCAACGCCTATGCTGTGTTTTCCACTCCTGCTGCCGCTCGGCTGGTGGCCACGAAGCTAAACGGAAGCGAAGTTCTCGGTCGGCATATTCGCGTCGACAGCGTGGCACACCCCAGTCCCACAGACCACCGTCGCTGTGTCTTCGTCGGAAACCTGACCTTCGTCGACGACGAAACCGTTGTCAATACCAACGAGGACGGTGAACATGTCGAGAAGAAGCGCACCAAGGTTCCCGCTGATGCGGAAGAAGGACTTTGGCGGACATTTAGTAAAACAGGCAAGGTGGAGAACGTGCGCGTTGTGCGAGACCCCAAGACCAGAGTCGGCAAGGGCTTCGCCTATGTCCAGTTCTACGTAAGTTGTGCCGCTGCCCCGACTGATTAACCTTTGTTGCCCCTCATGTGTGCTTCTGCAGAGAACAAGAAAAGTTGCCAACGCTCTACCACTATCTAGGACACCAACGACGTCGAAGCCGCCCTCCTCCTGGACGGCAAGAAGTTCCCCCTTGCTGCCGCGCAACCTGCGCGTCACACGAGCCAAGGACCCTCGCAAAACAGCCCTCGCCCAAGAGCGGAGCAGAGCAAAGGTCCAAGCCGCTGACCGCCAGTCCCGCAGCACGAAGTACACTCCCAAAATGACGCCCGAGCAACAAGCTGCTGCTGGTCGTGCAAACAGACTGCTCGGCCGCGCCGGAGGCTTCATGCGCCGCAAGAAGGTGAACGACGACGGCGGTGACGGAGCTACTACCGCCCTTGACCCCTCTCAAAAGATGGTCTTCGAGGGCAACAGAGCATCCGCGAACGATGGTCGCCCCAGAGACCTCAAATTTGGCAAGGGCAAGAAGAGTAAGGGAAGGCCGAAGCCAAAGAATAGAAGTGCCCGAAGGGCTGCAGACTGGAAAAAGAAGTCGTGAGGAGTGCGGACAACACGCGTGTTTGAATTATGGATCATGTTTCTTGTTCGGCGTTGTGTACGGAGTACATGATAAACAAAAGGGGTGGGGTTTAAACGTACTTTAGGCACGAAGGGAAACACAGATTTCTCATCAAACTTCAGTTCAGAAGCCCTAAATATGAGGCCTTCCCATTCCTATCTCACCTCGACTCCTTACCCTACCGCCCGAACTAGCTTTAGCATACGTCAATCACCATATTAACCGCACTTCTCGTAACTGTAACTCCTGGCTGTTCCACGTGAATGGAACAAAACACTTCGTCTATCTATTGAGTAATATGGCATTTGAATGGGCATATGAAAATAGCTGCTCCGTGTCCTTGTCCCCATTTTTCCCCTTCGTTTGGTGCTGTCGCCTTACGAGGGAACAGAGTTGGACTCCGAGACTACTCTGCCCGCGTCCGTTAGAGCCAATGTTCGACCTCACTCGACATTCCGGCTTCTGAAAAGAGTCATTTCGTTCTATCGTATTAGAAAATTATCCGTTTCTGAGAACCAATACGATACGAAATGTACGGTCGTACTGCAAAGACATGGCGGCGGAATCGTCGGCTTGCGTTCCAGGTTCTCTAGTACTCCAGCTCCTCCTCTACCTCGGCACCATCGGCCGCTACCTCCTCGTAGTCCTTCTCGAGAGCAGCGAGATCCTCACGAGCCTCGGTGAATTCACCTTCCTCCATACCCTCGCCGACATACCAGTGCACGAAAGCACGCTTGCTGTGCATGAGGTCGAATTTGTGGTCGAGTCGGGACCAAGCCTCGGCAATGGCCGTGGTGTTGGACAGCATAGAAACGGATCGCTCGACAGAGGCGAGAGCACCATCTTCGGCAGGACCGGGGACGGCGACGGGCTTCTGGTAGTTGATGCCGAGCTTGAAACCAGTAGGACACCACTCAACCAAGTTGAAGGAGGCTTTGGCCTTGACTTGGGCAATAGCCGAGTTACAGTCACGGGGCACGACATCACCGCGGTACAGCAAAGCGACAGCCATGTACTTGCCGTTTCGGGGATCGCAAACGACCATCTGGTTGTTGGGCTCGAAGCCTTGTCGAACATGTTAGAAGATGCTTGGACTCGGGAACCAAGTGGTGAGGTGGATTTTGTACTTACACTGCAGGGTAAGTTCTGACACCTTGAAGCTCTCATGCTTGCTCTTGGAAGCTGAAACGACGGGAGCGTAGCTGATCAAAGGATAGTGAATGCGGGGGTAAGGGACCAAGTTGGTTTGGAATTCGTTCAGATCAACATTGAGAGCACCGTCGAAACGCAAGGACGAAGTGATGGAGCTGACAACCTGGGCGATCAGGCGATTGAGGTGTTCGTGAGAGGGGCGGGTAATGTCAAGGTTGCGACGGCAGATGTCGTAGACCGCCTCGTTGTCGACGAGAAAAGTGCAGTCAGAGTTCTCAATAGTGCTGTGAGTGGACAGTACAGCATTATAAGGTTCGACGACGGCGGTGTTAGTTCGAGGCGAAGGATAGACGGCAAATTCGAGCTTAGTTTTCTTGCCAAACTCGGTGGCAAGACGTTCAAGCATCAGAGCGCCGAAACCAGAACCGGTACCACCGCCAAAAGAGTGAAAGATCAGGAAGCCTTGCAAGGAGTCGCAATTGTCTGATCAAGGCGCGTGATTAGTAACAGAGACGATACCGCGGACGCAAGGCTAGCCACGGTGAACGTGATGAGTATCTATCTGGATAGTGAATGTCGGTGAACCTCGACTCACCAGTAACACGCCGGACACGGTCCATGACAGTGTCGACCATCTCCTTTCCAATGGTGTAATGACCACGAGCATAGTTGTTGGCAGCATCCTCCTTGCCGCTTATCAATAGTTCAGGGTGGAAAAGCTGGCGGTAAGAACCGGTTCGAATCTCATCAACGGGAGAAGGGTCGAGATCCATGAAGATGGATCGGGAACATGCTTTCCACTGCTGGTCTGGGTGAAAACGTTTCGAAAGAGCCCTGGTCGCCAATGTCCTTCGCATTAGGTCGGGTCGACCATCTGGACCGAGGCCATGTTCGAGAAGATAGCTAAACCGTCAACAATTATAAATATGTTTCACACAATTACCAAAAGGCAGGAAGAGGGGGAGGATAGAGTCGCGTTGTGTGACTTACAGCTCCCAGGCGGAATTTCCGAGCTGAACACCAGCTTGGCCCAGGTGAATGTGAAGGATCTACCTCATGTCCCAACTTTAGCAAAAGACGAGTTTCCAGAAGCAGACGTTGACAATGGAATCAGGGGAAGCTCAAGCCCATTCAGTCTGCGTGATATGCCGCACGAATGGCTCGAGTGGGTCGAAGCCAGAAAAACATGGTAAATGCCTACCTCGCCCTTCATTGTGGAAGATTCAGTCAGGGAACCGGTCGACGGCTAAGCTGCCTCGGAGATAGTAGAGGAGAGACGAAGAAGGCGCACAGCGCTGTTGTGGTTAAAGGGTCCCAGAGGAAGTGACGATGGTTTTCCCGTGGGCTGCTCAAGAGTCAAGAACATCCAGTGGGCATCCCGTGGGCATCCAGTGGGCATCCAGTGGGCATCCAGTGGGCATCCAGTGGGCATGCGGCGGGGTCGACCAACGGGACGGCGCACAGGGAAGTGGGTGGAGCGGCCGGGCGGGACGACGAACAGTACCTTGTACCTGCGCTCCTGGGCTCTTGTTGGGACTGCAGGCTGCAGGGATAATAGCATGCAAAAGCATGCAAGGTCGGGCAACGTAACGCCAAGTCCCCCTCACCGAGTCACCGCTAAATGGAGAGGCTGCCAATTGCCAGAAATGCAGGGGTCCAGCACGCCGGGCCGAGCAGCCCCCTGACGTATGTATGGTCCACAGTACATACGGACACTACGGACACTATGTACGGAGTAAAAAGGAGGGACGCAACTAGACGAGGCGGAATGATGTGTTAATAATTTAGTAAATTACCCGGTATGCATTGGAGTGTGATGTACATTCGACGCATCGTTCGCTCTATCTGATCAGGCGACAACGACTTATCAATAGGTGCAAGCACTGGCTATTGAATCCGTTACTCGGAGCTTAGCGATGACGATACAATAATTGTAACTAATCGCATCTAAATACGTCTTTGGTGCTTCTTTCTGAAACTATTCTCAACGAAATGAAATCCGTGATTTATACCAATCAGTACACCGAACGCTACAATAGGTATCATGAACATAGAAAGAAAAAAATCCCATCCAGTGAACCGAGGCCGAGTCCCGGCGTTCGAGGGCCGCATGCATTTCATTATTGTCATCAACAGCTGCCCGTTTGAGGCCCGTCTCTTGTCGATTCCAGGCTCTCCAGCTCATCAAGTCGTTGTTGTATGACGGCCTTTTGCTCATTAAGCGCTCTGATCTCGCCATCTCTTGGTCTGCCATGGTCACAATCTCGATTTCCAGACGTCCTTCTCGACCGAGTATCGTAAGCCGGCGGCGGCTCACGTTGCTCATTGAAAAACACGGGTCATTACTCGCAGCAGACATGCTCGAATCGCTACTATACGGACCACTACCCGATGGACCACGAAGGTGCATAGACTTCAAGTCTCGCATCAACCGATCCTTTGTTAACCCTTCTCTGGAGCGTCGCCGTCTGGCAAGCGCTAAATAGACCAGTCCCACACAAAGCAAGATGAAAGCGCCGGTGCCTACTGCAATGCCAATGCGGGTACCCAGTGGCATTGGAAATCCTGAACTTTTTTCATCTGTTTCGATTCCCAGGCGCCTCTTGTCGTCCTCCCCGAACTGGACTTGTATGGTGCTAACCGCAAGCAGGGCGCTGTACAGGGTCGTGGTGGACTTGGTCAACACGTTGTATGTTCCGGCCGTGGTATTGTAAGTGATGGGGACAGCCAGAGCAGTGGCAACTGAGCGCCTGCAAGCTGATCCGCTGAGGGTGTATCCGCTGAGGTCCAGTCAGATATGTGAAGTTCGAGAACATTGGAGGACGGTTATGAACTTACTATGAACAGCATATAGCCGTCGTAGTTGCTGGGGCATTCTCGTCCACGTGCAAGGATGCAGTCGTCCATCCGCCCGGGCATGTACCAGGACTGAAAACACCGGTACGGCCAAAAGAGAACATGCTGTTGGGATAGCAAGACAAGGTCTTGTCTCCCGGCATGGGTTCGAGATCCAAGTATGCGACCGCGCCTGGCTTGGCCGTGTCGGCTGGATGATCAACGACGTATGTCCAGGTACAGCTTAGAGGATTGATCCATGGTGTCGTCAACGGTGGAAATGCTGCACTCGTCGTAGTGACGAGCGAGCTCGGTGGAGTGGCAGTGGCAACAGAGGCAGGGGCTGCCGTGATGGGAGGCTGAGATGTGGTACGGCTCGGTGCAGGCTCTGGAGATGCCATTCTCAAGCACGAGCACCAGAAGTTTGGTGTTCGGTTCCAATACTCGATGAAGTTTCTCTGCTGAATCAGTCAAGGAGCTTCACTGGTTCCTGGGTCGTTGAGGAGCCCCTGTTCGGCGATCTCATTTATTGACGATGGCGAGTTTTCCCGAACACAAGCTGAAACAAACACATGGCCTTCAGTAGCTTTTTCGAGTTACGAAAGATACACCGAGGACAATGGGAGATGTTCCCGATGTTGTCCACTCGGAAAAGACTGTGCCACCGCCAGACTCAAGTTGGTTATCGATGGGAGGTGAGCGTCAGCGGCTGGCATACAGCCTCAGGCCAGGACCATGAAGTGATGAAAAATGGCTGGTAAGATCGTGAGTCGGGGGTAGTGCAGCAGGCCGACGAGTTGTTGCGAAAGGGCCAAAAGGTATCAAGCAAGTCAGCGGTCCATGAAAAGACGAGGCGTGCCTCTGCATTAATTAATATGAAGACAAGACTACCGCTCGCACCAAGCAACCATCAAGCACCAACAAGGCACCAACAAGCACCAAGCGTGCACCAGCCGCTTTTGGGGGCAGTTCATCCTGGAGCATCTGAAAGCATTCGGGGCTCGTGTTGGAGCTCGTGTTGGAGCTCCAAGGCTTGGCGGTATCTCATGACAGCAAAGAGAAGACGACGCCGAGACTGCCAAGCCCAAGGCCGCGCCGCGTAGTACGAGCCGGCGTCGCCAGCTGGTGGCTCGGCCAAGAGCTTAAACAGCAGCAGCCGCCACGCTTGGCTCGTTGGCAAAGCATCTCGCGCGCCTTGACTCGAAAGTCAGGAGGCTTAATCGGTACAGCGTCCGAGATGGAGGCAAATCGATCAAGAAACGGAGAGGCTGGTTTTGCCAGCTCTGAAGAATTTTCAAGATGGAAAGCCGGGCAGTTATGTCAAACTTGTTGAATTGCATGTGCTGCCGATCTGTTGGGCGGGCAATGTGGCAGAGTCTGGGCACATGCCACGGGATAGGGGCCCTTGTAGGATGCAATGCTAAATCCGGACGCCCGCCGAGTGCCGTGGAAGAAATAAACTCGAGCACCAAGTGCATACATACATACATACATACATACATACATACATACATGTGTAGATAGCATTTCTGGCCGCGTTGCGCCGACTATTCATGCCAAGAAACTAGACTCCAAACAAATCGAGACATTCTGGTGCTTGCAGCTCGCTTCTCGCTACTCAGGTGGAGCCTGGTTTCTGGCCTGGCTGGGCTGGTATAATAGCAAACGCTGCTCCGTGAAAATATGATGCAAAGAATGATGTATGTATAGCCGTATTTCTAATGGGCCTGCGAAATGCAGATTGACCAGGCCCGTCTTGGCGTAACCCGCGCGGCTCTATTTGCTTGCCATGATGACTTAATGCTCAGCAATTCAGCCAAGCAGCCGAGACACTTACCGTCATGTCCAAGAAATTGAACAATATAATGGCGATCCGACTACCGTAGCTCAAGGGCTCTTGATGAAGACACATGATGGAAAGCCAAGCGAATGCTATGCGCATGCCCGGCGTCGACAGCTCGAGTCATCAATTTTTGACTCAGCCGTGAGCGCTCCAAACACTGGCCTCGACCGCCTTGGTATCATGCTAGGAAGAAGCAAAAACGTGCAATATTGGTCAGGGCTTGCCAAGCTTGCGAGCAGCCATCAGTCCTCACTAGCTTGGCTATGCGTCCGTCAATGGTAGACAATACTGAGTGCCAAGCAGAGGCGTGTGGCAGAAGTTAAAACCAACCGGCCCTGCTACCAATAGCTGCTAGGTTGTTCCCAGTCGTCGTGCGTGACGTTTCTGAAGCAAAGCGCAACAGAGAAATGAGCAAGAACTGAGCAATAAGCATCACAAAATACGAAACCGTCATCGCCAACTTGCATGATGTTCTAACGATTTTCTAAAACAAAAATAATTGATGATGTGAAATAGTTAATGCCTCGGTGGTGCTCAGTGATATCCGAGAGAAGGATAGCGAAATGTGGGTGGACCCACCTAATCTGTGCATACAGAGAGTACTTTCCAAGAAATTCATCGGTGGATATTTCTCTTCGCCTAGGGGGCTGCATACCACGTGACGTGAGGGACGAAGGGCACGAAAACCCTACCAGCAAAATTTAGAGTGGTAGGCTCGTCAATCCGCAAGCGATTCAACAGTCCTCTAAAACGACTCCATCCCGGCCACCACATTCGCTCGTCGATACAGCATCGATAGGCGAATCCGTACATCAATACAACCGCGATCATGGCTGACGAATACGTATGTTTCTCTCGACGCCCTCGATAACTCTCTCTTGGCCCCGACGATGAACAGTGTCGCCCAAACCAGGAAGATGTCATTGTCATGATTAATTTTTTTTTTTAACTCGGGCCATTGTACTGACGATTCTCTGGCTTTCAGAACGCCGAGGAGGCTGCTGAGCTCAAGAAGAGAAGAGCATTCCGCAAGTTTTCCTACAGAGGAATCGAGCTTGACAAGTACGTTTTGCAGACCAGGACGAGATGAGGACTTCACACCAACGGTTTTCGCGTCCCTCCATCGGCCCGGCGTCTCTCTCGACCCTGATCGTCCACCTACGCGATGACTGGCCCCATACTGATTTTGATTTTCTGTACAGCCTTCTCGACCTAAGCTCCGACCAGCTGCGCGATGTCGTCCACGCCCGTGCCCGCCGCAGGATCAACCGCGGCCTGAAGCGCCGCCCCATGGGCCTTATCAAGAAGCTTCGCAAGGCCAAGCAGGAGGCCAAGCCCAACGAGAAGCCCGACTGCGTCAAGACCCATCTCCGTGACATGATTGTCGTCCCCGAGATGATTGGTAGCGTCATCGGTATTTACTCTGGCAAGGAGTTCAACCAGGTGGAGATCAAGCCTGAGATGGTTGGCCACTACCTCGCTGAATTCTCCATCTCATAGTACGTTTCTCTCTCTCTTATTATACATGTCATCGGTCGCAAGGAGGCATCCGGCACCTCTGTGGTGATGAAACGGATATGGAATAGCTGCTTACATCCCTCCAGCAAGCCTGTCAAGCACGGTCGTCCCGGTATCGGTGCCACCAACTCTTCTCGTTTCATTCCCCTCAAATAAGAAGGTCGTTTTGGTGGTGGTCTTGGGTGGTTTTTGCATTCACGGACATTTTCGGGCGAAAAAGGATTGGGTTTGGTAGAGTGGCGATGCCTCTATCAAAGTCGCTGTGATGACTATGAGTACATGATAGTACCAAACGGATGCATCGTCGTTATCTACAATTTCTCTTTTTACTGAACTGCATCGCGTCTCTTTACTGTGAACTCGCAAATTTACGTGCATGCAAACTCACCAATGCAATCGATGTGGCATGTGCTGCTGATGATATGACTTCTGAGAAGAGCCGTGGCCATACAAGATGATGATGAATACATCATGTCTCTTGCCATTTCTATCGTTCTGTGGTCAATGTAATCGATTCCAAGACATTCAATAGGTTGGCTCGCAGAATTATTTTCAGGGGTCACTCAACAGATGACTGGAAACAAATTCAGGTGTAGTCACCATTGATAAATACGGTCATTTCTGGAAATTATAGCAACCTTGTTCAAACGCGGTCGACCTGTCAAACATCGGAATTTGCCCTTCTGGTCGGGGCATAAAAAAGCACGTTGATGATCGGATGCGTTGCTCGGTGATGTGTCAATTTATGTAGCTGCCCTGCCGCTGTGAAACTTGAACCAGGGACAATGCATGTGCGCAGAAATTTCTATTGCCGGTACATCAAGTTGATTTGTTGCGCGGTGGACAATCTTCGTCGTGATACGCAGCACTGATGCTGATGTTGTGTCTCTCATGTCGTATCTACTGTGAACGACAGAAACCTTGCACGGCGCAACGAGCGAGGCAAGATCACTGGGGATGCTCATGATTCGGAGACATGCAACTGAGAACACTTGCGGGTGTACATGTGCAAACAAGCCGTGGACTGATTCCACGGACCCAGCTAAGTTTGACGGTCACTTTGAAATATTTAGACGATGAGGAAAGTCCCTGACGTTTGTACAAAAGAAACATGTCCTTTTTATCTAGGCGTGGTAAAAAAAATAATCTCTTTCTCTTTCTCTTTCTCTGCCTCTGTCTCTCCCGCTTATCATCGGAATCTACACAACGAGTCCCGTCCCGTCTACTCCTCTGCTCAGCCAGCTTCTTCGCCTTCCTCTCCTCGTTCTCCAGGTGCTTTTGTTTGTAGTGCTCCACGACGTGGTCAAGGTTCAGCAGATGGCCGGCTTGGATATTTCGTGCGGCATGAGATTGTAAAGCCCTGAAATTTGAACAGCTCGCGTTAGCAGACGCTCGTGGTCGGGGGTACGGGCGGTCCAGGAGGAAGAAGAAGAAGAAGAAGAAGAAGAAGAAGAAGAAGCGACAACTCATTCAGGCAGACCTACTCGGGATACGCGACGTCGACGAATCTGTGCTTGGGCGAGACGTTCTCGAAGAGATTTCTGTCGTAACCAGCTTGCTCCATAGCTTTGGTGTGCAGAGCGTTCGTTTCCTCCCAGTCCTCCTTCCTGGACAAATACTTGTTGATCAGGTTCGTGACGGACGAGTCCTCGCCCTTCTTGGGGACGAGCTGGTAGAACAGTGCTCCGCCGAAGAAGACGGCAACGGTAGCGATCGATCCTTTCTGCAAATCGCCCTGTCAGTGGTACTGCCGCTAGCTAAGCTCTGTAGCCATTGCGGACGTCCTTGGAAGGTGAAGAGGGAGCTATTTCATTCTGGTTTGCGTACCCCGAAAGACTCATTGACCTCGGCGGCCTTGTGGTGGCCATGGGCCTCGGATGCGTAGCTTCGAGCCGCCCGCGGCAGCTGTCGGGCAATTTGGCCTGCCCTTTGTCGTGTGGCGAACATTTTTGGCAGACCTGGCGTCGTCAATTGTATCTGATCGTAGACGGACGAGGTTGGTCGTCGAGTCTGAGAGAGGGTCCATTCAGTCATGTTAGGTAAGCATCTACCAGCCAAGCCAATCAACCACATCATTGGATCACAATTTACTCTCTGGAAAGCAGGCGTGGTGGGCCTCATTTCCTCCTTCTGTTTGATTCAATGTATCATATCTGTTTGCTCTTCATGGCAATCTGTCCATCTGGGCCAACATTAACATGAGACGACACAAATTGTTACGATGAAATCGTACTACGTGACACTAGCAATTGCTACACAAAGCCCACACATATTGTGTTGGGCAAGAGTTCACGCGCAACATTAATGAATGCATCTGTCGAGGCAAATTTTCTATCGGACCCTTTGCGTTCCCTTTGGGGAAAGGTGCCTTGGCGGCAAAGGGAACAAGGAACGAAAAGCCATCTGCGCCTGGGTTTCCCGTGCCAAGTATGCTTTGTGCACCTTTGTTGGCTAAAGATGTGGCTCGGAAAACGAGTGGAGTGAGAAGAGAAAACACGGTCAAGGTATCACAGCGCCCGTGGCGGCGAATCGTGGCCGGTTTCTCCGCAACGGTGAGCCTGATGCAGCAATCGTTGCTACCATTCGGAGACGGGAGACGGGAGGCTGAGGAGCCCAGCACGATGTTCTCCCTATGGAGGAAACAAAACTCTTGGATTCTGGGTGACGAGCCTCGTTTTCTCTCCTTCAAACACAAGCGTCGGTTCCTTGCATGTGTGACATCATTACCGGTCACCAATTTCAAGAATTCAACTGTGCGTCAAGGCACGCACCATTGCAGCGAGACTAGCACAGGAAAGCCTTGCTCATTTAAAGGGTGGAAGAATCAGTGGCATGGGAGTCGAGGGTCTGCATATCGTCTTGAGCTTGATTTCGAGCTTTCTTCCGTCTTTTCCAGATATCAGATATACTTCTTCCCGATCAACATCGCCGTCTGTCGTATTCAATGCAAGCCATTGCGCCGCGTCAAGAAGCAGCAACTCTCTGTGGTCATTGAAATCAACGGTTCAGGATACAACCTCTGTTTTGCTGCCGACCATGGGAGCGGAGCCTACAGTCGCCGACGGTGCGGCTCAAATGATGACGTTTGCCAATGTGTCGACGTCTGCTCGTTGCCAGTCATCGTTATACCATGCTCTAGATTCATCGTTGTCGTCGACGGTTTATCGAGCGTCCGCTGCCTCAGTCAACGTTGGCCCTTCAATAATGACATCGTTTGTCGAAGTGGTATTACAGTGCAACAAGTTTCAGCAAGATATTAGTTCATTGTATGAGTTCTGGATAGTGGATCACGATTCTCCTATCGGATACATGCTTCCAGAGTTCGTTGCTCAAATGGTGTGGTCTACTACCGGATTCGAGATCGACGACCTAAAACGGACAGTACACCTGAAGCCCAAACTCGACGCAGGGAGAGTATCTTCACTGCTTGTGAGAAGGAGTTTGTAAGGTTGTGTCGACTCAACATGACCAAAGTCGACGGCGTCAGGAAGTGGGTGGAGGCTTGGGATCTTGAGGGCGACGCCGAGCATCACTCAATTCGGGGACTCGGCGCCAATCTCATTGGTCTGAAGGTGCCGTCTCCTCTTCGCGGCGTTTTCGGAATTGTCACGGTCGGAACACACATGAATATGTACACCATCAAGGGCGTCGATGGCGATTCGCAGACGCATATTTGGGTGGCCAAACGGTCGCAAAATGTCACATATGCAGGGAAGCTCGATCAGCTGGTCGCCGGCGCCATGGGCCCTCGAGACGACAACAATCCTTTGACGACGCTCAGGAGGGAAGCGATGGAGGAGGCCGGGTTGACAGTTAATGTCGAGACGGGACAAGTCTGCAAGGACGGAGAGTACGTGGGGTTGGTTCGGCGCGGGTCGTGGATTTCCTTCTTTGATAAGAAGGACGCGGTGGCGGGCAGTGAGCATGGGCAGTTAGAACCAGGTATTCGCTTCACATTCGATCTAGAGGTAGACGCAGAGTTTGTGCCACAGCCGTGTGAGCCCGAGTCTATAGCTGGGTTCATCTTGAAGACTGTCGAGGAGGTCAAGAGCGATCTCAAATGTAGGGAGTGGAAGCCCAACTGCGCGCTCGTGATGCTCGATTTCCTCCTACGCAAGGGTCAGATCCAGCCCGAGGACGACGCATTCTTCCGCCACCTAAAACCTGCTCTTCAGCGTCGATTGCCCTTTAGTCGGATTTGAGAATAACAAAGTGATTTGCATGTAGCTTGTGCCGCACAGCATGAGGTCGGCTGGCTCAGCGTATCGGAAGACCAGCCGTGCTTCGTTTACATTTTCTCGAAGAAACTTTTTGGTCGAGGCCGAGCTCCGAGTTTCACTACTCGGGAGGCATGCGTGGAATCCTGTTTTTGTGCACCCTGTTTATCGGGGATGCCATAATGGCGTGAATGTCTTGGCCTCGTACTGCACAATGATGTCAAGACTAACTTTGCAACGCTTCGACGCTTCGTGCATCACAACCTTATTAGTCATAACCGCAGTCCTTCTAAGGACGCATCCTGTTTTTGGCCTACTAGTGGTTTCTCTTTAGGATAGAGTGACTTGTCTGATCAGTGATGAGCAGCAACCTGGAACCGGACTCTGACCCAACAAGGACGTCTGTCTCACTGCGTCTGGCCAGGGACGTCACACGGGGTGCATGGCAGAGCTTGGAAACCTACTTGCTTCCTTTGTAATTGTCCGCCGCACCTTTTACATCTTGTCAGCATCCTGTAGTGCTAACCGAGTGGCTCAGGTGTGCGTGGACCATGCCTACATAGTTGAGGTGTCACGCTGCTCAGATGTTTCTACTCCTTGTTGCTGTTCCCAAGAAAGACCCGACTCTTTCCCATGTTGAATGGCAGCAATATCATATTATCTAGAAGCCCGCTTCGATCTACACTCACAAAATGCCGGACCAGAACGTAATCGACACAGCTCCAGATAGGACTGAGGCCATGGATGCTGATGACGGAACTGGACAAGCCGACTATGCAAGAGTCCCTGAATGCCATGGGGGCTGTGGTGTGTGGCCGTTCCCCTTCATGCACGGATTAATGAGTACATGTACATACATACATCTGCACAGTTCTGACTTGTGCTATTCACCATTGGAAGCTAATATCTGGCGTGAATATCAGGTGTTCCCTGCGATGGCTGCGATCTTCCTGAAAATTCATCCTGTGGAGACTGCTCCTGCTTCTGCTAGTCAGCTGGGGATGAGCTGGGTATTACTCCCATCATTAATCGCCATATCTGGCCGTATTGATATTTTGCTGCATGGTAGGGGTTATTTTTCGATGGCGCTGCTCTGAAGACTGGCTCCTTGGCACCTTGGCTACTTGGGTGGTTTCTTGTCGATGACTTTGGTCACTATTGCTGACCCTGTTCTTCAAAACTTCTGTTTCTGTTCAGCGTTAGGATATCATGAAAATAGAGTCAACGCATTTCGATTCGGTCACTTTGTGTTTGAAAAGTGCTGCACCTCATGGCACTCCAGCTCTTTGTGCCAAGACCTAGTTTATGTCCAGAGTGTCGTTCTGAATTTCAGGGACATGCGGTCCTTTCCGCCATGTAGCATTGCCAACATTGAGGAAAAGGATAAGGTTGACAGGCAAGGAAGCATGCAAGGTGACACTGCGTTGCAGACCGCAGTCAGTCGGGGATCCACTCCGCACCGCGGCGTCGTTCCTGCCATTTTCTCGTTCCCCTCCGAGTCGTCCATGAACACATCACTTGGCAGAGCTTCTCTTCTTTGCGGGCTGATCAACAATAGGACCAAGGCCAGGACCAGGAGCAAGGACCAGACGTCTTTTCAGCTCCATGCCGCCAGTGAAGCTGTCACCGAATGACGGAGCCAGAAAATGGCCGCCACGTCGAGGGATGGACAGGACGCACCCCACCGCCATGAGGCAAATTCGAATCTCTCCACATGTTGGAAAGGCGCGCCTTGGAAAGGGCGAGTTCGGCCAGCAGCCTCCAATTTATCGGCGACGAGAAAAGTTGGAAGCCCTGCATGGACTAGCGACGGCTGACCGAGTGCGCAGAATGGAGGAGCTGTCCCTGGCATGGGACTCGGGTGGTGCTGAAAAGTGAGCCTAGTGGTGTTGTGCTCAAGAGCTACGATTTTCCGAAACCAGGCTGCTGATGAAATCTGAACCTCGCGTTTCTTTTGGTATCGCAGTTTGCTCGTCCTCTTCTTTCTTCATCTCACGCACATGATTCATATTCTGCTGCCGAGGTTGATGAGAGACCAGATGATGTAGTTGACTAGATGAGAGAAGAAACCACCGCAAACAACACCACACCCTCGTCACCCACAATAACTCCCTTCTAGATCAAATCGGCCTCATACGACGAGGAACAACCGAGCCCTCGTCCTGGCTCTCGGCGCCACGGTACTCACTCCTAGCGCCGCGCGCTCATCCGACGACCATTAAAGGACTCTAGCAAGGCAAACCGATTCAAGCCTCTTCACCCACCAAGTGCAAATGGCTCAGGGACGATCGTCCAAACCAACTGAAGATCCTCTTGCTGTCTTTGGTCGTATGGCCTTGCAACTTAGGCTGGACGGGTACATTTTTGCCCGTTAGCCTGCGGCTTCATCGCATCCATTGGTAGTGAGCTTTTGTCCAGAAAATAACAACAAACGGCCTTATTATTCAGATTCAGAGGAAAATCAACCAAGTGGCAACTGAGCAATTTTGCCAACTTCATCACAGACTCACTCTTCCGTCTCTCCTCCGCAACAGACACATGCGCCTACCAAAGCGGCTACGTGGGCTGCTTCAAGCCCAACAAGCACTGTTCAAGCATCAAGACCAAGTGTATCAGTTGCCGGCCCACTGCAGCCGGAGCTTGGAAAGGTCTAAAGGACCATCGTACGCTGTGATGTGCACCCTCCTCGACCACAAAAGCGAATGAATGAATTACATACCGGGTCCATATCCAGATTCCGCCCCATGGCATCATCTTCTGGCACCGAGATTCAAGCACCAACAACACTCGTTACGTGCTCATGCCACCATTGTTGCCAGTCAACCACCCTCTTGTTTACGCGAGCATCCTCTGCGGCGAAGACAAGTGCATGACTACGAATGACTTCTTGCAGGGTGCAGCCCACAAACTCATTCTGTGCCTTCTCCCCATCCCAACCGTGATTCTTGACCTTGTCGCACGCCAGGACAAACTGCTGCGCCAAGCCAGTATCGCCACCTCCATGCCCAAGATCTGTAATAGTGGGCTCGTACGTCTTGGTCTCGCCGGTTCTGAAATCTTGCACCGTAATCTGCCTTGAATCGGCATAAATTTCACCATGTTCACCATAGAACTGGCTCACACGCTCGCACTGTCTCTTGGTTTGGGCAGACATGTGGAATGTGACGCGCTTTGCAGGACGCACACTTTCCGGCCAAGTAATGGTGACAAACTGCTCATCGCAGACATTGTTGTCTGCTTCATACACACAACGGCCGTACCACTGACGTTCACTGACCTCCTCTTTGGAGTAGATTCGTCCCAATCTTGGCTAAGAGCCTTGGTGAGGACGTCGCGGCGCTCTTCACCAGTCTTGTAGTCCTCAATATCGTGGACAACGATATCAACTGGCCACTTGATGTTGCCACGGGCGAGACCGACTCGATCCCCATGTAGATATTCTTGGCTGAAAACTTGCAGCCCCCATCGACGAGCGGGCATTTCATGCAGTTGGTAGCATTTCCAGCAGCAGCAGGCTTGCGGCTCTTCTTGAAGAATTGCACTCCACCAGTGGAGGTGATGTAGTCAGGAGATGCGCTTCACCCTGACCAGCTCTGGCAGGGGCCGACACCAGCCACAGAAGCAAGTCCATGTCATGACAACTCTTGGTGAGCAGCGAGGGTGCCGAAGTATTGTCATTTCGCCAGTTGCCTCTGACGAATGAGTGAGCAAAGTGCCACCAACCAACAGGCTCAGTGTGGACGACACTGTTGATATCTCCGATGACTCTTTCGTCGACCAGCAACTTTCGTAGCATCAAGTTGTGGGGCTGTACCTCAAAACATGTCCAATGGAAAAATCTTGGATCCTTCCAGAGGCTTGACAGCCTTGTACATGGCGAGACAGTCGCCCATGTTAGTAGCCAGCGGCTTTTCACACATGATGTGAAGATCAAGGCCTGCAAGAGCCACGACAACTTCTCGGTGCATGTCGTCTAGAACGCAGACGAAAGCGCCGTCCACGCCTTCAGGCACATCCTTCTCGCCAGAAGCAATCCGTCGACGCCTTGTCTTCTCGTAGTCGACGAATTCTGTCCAGCTGTTGAATGACTGGCCTCGCCGGGGACCGTCACCACCCCATACGTATTTCCGGCCCAAAGTCTCTCGTTTAAATTTCAAAGGCTCACACACTGCGCTTACCACCCCGTTGCAAACGGTATCAATGGCGTTGGCATATGCTTGTCCACGGGAGCCGGCACCGATGATGATGAAGCGGGGTGGGGATTCTGACATGGCAGGTCTCTCCAGAGACTTGGTCGTCTTGTTGGCGAGTTCTGGATCGACAACACCAGCCATGATGGAAGATGGATGGTTACGGATACAATTGGGCTCAAGGGGCTAGGAGACGGACGGCAATGTTTCGGGGCCAGAGTATATGGTTGGACTCCGCTGTTGCGCCGGTGCCTTGGGAATCTGATTCCAAAAGGCAGACAGATTTACAGGTAGCGAGATACCACCAGATTTCCCTCAAGAGTCTTGCCTCAAGGATGAAGTGAGATCGACGAGGAGGGGTTGGTGAAAACGAGATATAGCCAAAAGATCAGAGACCGGGCGCCGAGACATCCAAACAAAATATGTGCAAATCACAGGTGCAAGGAAAGACAAGACTCGTGACGCCCCGGGCAATAGACACATAAGGCCCATGGATCATCAACAAGACAAGACTGACTGACTTGCAGGTGAAAGCGGGCGAACTTGCCGATGTCTCCGAGGGCAGGAAGCTCCCCAACCCAACGGGGAAAGACCAGTGGAGTAAACGCGAATGACCCCTCTGGAGACCTGACAGCACGTCTTGCGACGACCAATCATTTCGCCAGTATTGAACATCAATGGACTCCAGAGTCCTCGGCGGTTCCCCACGCAACGTTTCAGCGCTATCACTGATCAGATCAGATGGCCACCAGACGGCCCAGACGCCTCCTCTCAGTGACGGGATTTTCTTGCTTATCATCATGGCGGCATCAATGGCGGCGTATGTATGCAACCCTAACTCCTCCTACTGACAGAATCTTTGAGATATCGTTTCTTCCGTATTCGGAAATACTTGCTATAGCTGCCCAGACAATCATGGCGTCTGGTACCACCGCTCCGCCCTCGGGTGAGTATCCTCTTGTCTGGATTGATTGCGAGGTACGTCCTGTGGTCTAGCCATCAAGACCCTGTCAATCCTTGCTGTCGAGGCCCGGGCATTGGTCCTGCCACCAAAGGTACATGAAAACAATGTGCGCCGCTGTTCTCATTGGGTAGCTCCGTACTTCATTATACTTACAGTCGTGATGCTCATAGATGACGGGCCTCAACCCAGACTCGGAGGTCATCATCGAAATCTACTGTATCTTGACCACAGGTAATCTAGAGGTCATAGACCAGGAAGGATACCACGCCGTCGTTCACTATCCTGAGCACCGACTTAAGCAGATGGATGAATGGTGCACGCGAACACACGGCAACTCTGGGCTGACTGCCGCTGTCCTCGCATCGACGACAACCCCGAGCAAGCTGCCGAAGGATTATACGAATACATCACCAAATTCATACCCGAGAGGCGAAAATCCCTATTGGCTGGCAACAGTGTGCATGCCGATAGGGCGTTCCTCAGAAGAGAGCCTTATACCAAGGTGATTGACCATTTGCACTATCGCATTCTGGACATCAGCGCCATCAAGGAAGCGGGCAGGAGATGGTCCTCTCCTGAGGTGATGGCTCGGGTACCTGTGAAGAAGGGAAGACACCTTGCTCGAGATGATATTCTGGAAAGTATCGAGGAGGCTAGGTATTATCGAGACGCTATCTTTCGGCGCACGTAACATGAGGGCGCGGCGTGGTGTGATAGTACATGGTGTATACACGGATGTCCTTTTTTTTTTTTTTGTTAGGGGCTGACTTCAAGTTGCGAACGACGCCTGGGGAAATCTAGAGGCGAAATTTTATCTGGGCACTATCCTTGCCGTGGTGACAAACGCGGCGTCATGAACCCCAGATCGATCTCTCTCAATTTTACACAGAAACATCTCATTGCCCCCGCCACTCTTGGAAGCTCGTTTATGGACCATCCTGAATGGTTCGAGCTGCTGCATGTGGTGGAGTGTGCTGCCAGTGATGACACTGTCCTAGCACATATAGAAAAGCATACTTTGTACAGTGCGAATACACCGGACACCCTTCCAAGCTACCCTTCCAAGCTACCCCCTCCCCCTCCACTACGTCAACCTACATGTAGCTCTCGAGGAGCTTCCTCCTTCTCCATTTGTCTCCCAACAAGAAGTTCTCTCTCTTCCGCTGTTTGAATCCTCTTCTGTATCGCCCCATTTGGCAAATCTTTCTTTAATCATCCGAAGCAGTCGATTTTGGAGCAAAGCAATCATGGATATTCAGACGGTTCAGTTCCAGCCTTTCCAGGACCAAAAGCCCGGCACGTAAGTAATGGGTGGACCAAACACCGTGGAGCCATGATGGAAGCTCAGAACCAACTGTCCTCTCCTGAAATCAAAACTGACGCCCATTCGGTTTCCAGGTCGGGTCTTCGCAAGAAGGTCACCGTTTTTCAGCAGCCTCATTATAGCGAGTCTTTTGTTACAAGCATTCTGTTGTCAATTCCCGAAGGTGTCGAAGGTAGGGCTCGACCGGCCCACGTGGTGCTTTTGTCGCCATCACATAATCTCTATTGGGGGCTCTACGCAACAAATGGCTGACAGATTGCCCACTCAGGCGCATTCCTTGTCATCGGCGGTGATGGTCGCTTCTGGAATCCAGAGGTCATTCAGCTGATCGCCAAGATCAGTGCTGCGTATGGCGTCAAGAAGCTTCTTATTGGTCAGAACGGTATTCTCTCTACACCGGCAGCCAGTCATGTTATCCGATTGCGAAAGGCTACAGGCGGTATCCTGCTCACCGCCAGCCACAACCCAGGCGGTATGACATAAACCTTCGGACTCGGACCCAAATTGCACATTGCTGAGAGCAACATGTCACTAATTGGCTCATTCTCGTTATTCTGCAGGCCCCAAGAATGATTTTGGTATCAAGTACAACTTGGCCAATGGTGGCCCTGCCCCCGAGTCCGTGACGAACAAGATCTATGAGACCTCCAAGACTATCACATCGTACAAGCTTGCCTCCATCCCCGACATTGACATCGCCACCATTGGCTCCAATACCTACGGCTCCCTTGAGGTCGAGGTCATTGACAGCACTGCCGACTATGTTGCCATGCTCAAGGAAATCTTCGACTTCGACGTCATCAAGAAGTTCTTCAGCTCCCATCCAGACTTCAAGGTCCTCTTTGACGGGCTTCACGGTGTGACTGGGCCATACGGAAAGGCCATCTTCGACAAGGAGCTCGGGCTCTCTGGAGCTACGCAAAACTGTGTACCCAGCCCTGATTTCAATGGCGGCCATCCCGATCCTAATTTGACATACGCTCACTCCTTGGTCGAAGTCGTTGACAAGAACAATATTCCCTTTGGAGCTGCTTCTGACGGAGATGGTGACCGAAACATGATTTACGGCGCGAATGCTTTCGTATCTCCCGGTGACTCTCTCGCCATCATCGCCCATCACGCCAAGCTTATCCCCTACTTCCAGAAGAACGGCGTCAATGGCCTTGCCCGATCCATGCCCACTTCGGGTGCTGTCGACCTGGTCGCCAAGGTCCAGAAGCTAGACTGCTATGAAGTGCCCACCGGCTGGAAGTTCTTCTGCGCCCTCTTCGACGCAAAAGCTCTCCATCTGCGGCGAGGAGAGTTTCGAACTGGCAGTGACCACATTCGTGAGAAAGATGGCCTTTGGGCCGTTATCGCATGGCTGAACATCATTGCTGGTTTGGGTGTTCAGAATCCTGGTGTGACACCTTCCATCAAGCAGATTCAAAAGGACTTCTGGACCCAGTACGGCCGCACTTTTTCACTCGCTACGACTATGAAAATGTCGACTCGGATGGCGCCAACAAGGTCGTCGGTGAACTGAAAAGCCTCGTTACTGACTCCAATTTTATTGGCAGCAAGATTGGAGGTAAGCTTTTGCATAGATTCTCGTTTTTGGAAGAATAAATTCCTTAGTTTCCTAATTACTCCGGTACTGACTACTTGTTTGCCAATACAGAGCGCACGGTTACCAAGGCGGGCGACTTCTCATACACCGACCTCGATGGCTCTGTCTCTTCAAACCAAGGTCTGTACGCATGCTTCTCATCTGGCAGTCGCATTGTCGTCCGCCTGTCGGGCACTGGATCCTCTGGCGCCACCATTCGTCTCTACATTGAGCAGCACAGTAGTGACCCCTCAACGTATGACCTGGATGCTCAGGATTTCCTGCAGGCCGAGGTGAAGTTTGCGACCGAGTTGCTCAAGTTCAAGGAGCACGTTGGTCGCGATGAGCCTGATGTCAAGACTTAAGGGTCCTGCACCGAATGTGTTGGAACGGACATCTGACGGTTCATGACTGCATGTCGTATAATTGCAGAAACGAAAAGGGTAGGTCAATACCGTGATGCATTTAAAGTAAACAAGCAAGACCATGTTTGTGGCATTCTAGCATTTTGTAAATAAGGAAACCTTGAAAAAATTCTGAAGTGCATTTTTCGTCATCATTCTGACGAGTAAAAATTTACACATTGAGCTGAGAGGTGGCCGCTTTTCGTCATGCTCGCATATCGTCCGTCGTGTATGGAAAAGTTCGAAATGAAATGCCTCAGTGGTATCATATTATGAGAGAAAAGAGATTGCAAGTTTCTTCAACTCCATCGCAAGTGCATCTACGTAATCTTTTGTCCGTCCACGATAGGCTACTTAACATGATGTCGTCATTCATCAATTCACACCGTCGTCAAGATGGCGGGTAAAACAGTTCTTCAAAGTGTCGAGCGGCTAAACTTTCGATCAGCACACGTCATTACTTTGAAGCCCCTAGAGCAAGAGATTACCATCATCGCTGATAAATTCGATCTGAAAGGCGCCCATGAGCCCCCTTCGCTGACTCTGCTCCCGATACTGTTTGCAAAAGATGTGGAGTTGAACTTCGGTGAGCCGAACTTTGTGTCGGGAAACTCGTCTTAGCCATGATCTTGAAGCGGCTTGCCGAGATACTGGAAACTTGTTAATTCACCCCTAATGCATAGTCGTTGAAGGGGCGTATGGAGGCGACAGTACCAAAGACAGTCCAAACGGGACACTGACGCAATTCGCCGTCCCAGACTGCCGCGTGAAGGCGGAGACTGTGTGTAGCCCGCTCCTCGTATACGATTAGGGAATGGTTGAAGCCATCGTCCCATATGCATCTGCAGAGAGTCAATAAGATACACTGCATTCTTCGAAACAATGACGTACGCTTGGAAAAGTTTCTTTTCTCCCCGTAGACACAGTTCCTCAGAGGCGAATTGGAGCGTCAAGTTGTTATGGGCTTTGAGTGATACAAACGTGCAATACATGAGGACTAGTTCTACGCGGCGCAGACTAATTAGTGGCACACACAATAGATACGGGATGTGTGGAAGCATACCCTCCCATGACCGGAAGAACAAGGTAGCCCACAGTTTGGAGCGATGCTCAGCTTCACTCCATCTCCTTAACTGGAGTGAGCTACCATCCCTCTCCATGCACAGTTCGTGAGCACCTCGAAGTGAGAACCAAGCCTTGTCGTCCCTTATTGTTCGCAGGAGCAGGTATGCGCAGTTGTTTTGGGAGTTGTTGAAGACTGTGAGAGACAATTGGTCTTGGTCAAAAGATCTAACGCCCAGAAGAAGAAGAAAAGTCAGATTGTAGAAGACGGATATATTACACATGGCTCGAGGGTGAGGAATTACTGTCGAATTAGGACCTTGGAGTTCATGGGTATATAGTGTTCCCCAACTCTTTGTGCGGCCCCAGTGACTTCGTTCTAGGAAACACAATTCAGAGACTTCGCCGCCACAGGGCTGAAGGTGGACGCTACTCATTGACTCACTGTCCCACATTTCTGAATGGCGTTTTCAACGACAAGGGAGTTGAGAAGACATGTTCAGCCCAGTGACTAATCTATTCTCAAAGGGTTAGTTGACTGCTCGCAAGACACATCTTCATCAGAGAGATGACCCACCGGATCTATCTCATGTATAAATCCTGTATGCCTCAGCAGAAGTGGGCCAGGTTGAGCAGGTAATGGTGGATCTGATTTCAAGTCAGCCTTGCGAGTATGTTACGGTTCCTATATTCACGGTGAATAGAACAGGTATATATACTCACCGAATCCCTGGCCTCTCGTAAACGGAATATCTCTTGCGCAAGACTCTCCATAGCCGCGAGGTCAAAGTTGGGGGACCTAGACCTGAGAGAGAACCAATAGGAATCAACATTGAACACATCCACTTCGACCTTGAATTAAGGCTGACCTGAGAAGGATGTCTCGTAACAGCGAAACGTATTTATTGTAGATTGCAAACCTTGAAGGTAATGGCAGGCCGCCAGCCTCATTGGTCAGGGAATGATACATGTGCCGCCAACGGTTCTGCCTGGAGCAGGATCGATCATCATAGTGGCTTTTATGTCCCGCAACGAACGGCTCAAGCAAGGCAACACAGTATTCAAAGGGTTTAACACAAACTGAACACGATCGCGATGGACTTGAGCTACATCAGCGAGGTGTCTCAGACGACGGGCACCGATTCGAATTCCAGTTATAGTCACTGCCAAATGAGAACTGCTAGGCTCATTGATTGCGATGCGAAGACCTTCGAGCTTGAGCCAAATGTCATCGGAACGCTGGGCTTCCAGATAACAGCCATGGAGTAAAGAAACGTCGTCTGGTGCCCTGACTGGAACCATTTTTGAACGTGCGGTTTTCGAAGGGGTATGGCATATATGTCTTTAGAGAAAAACCGATGGCTTCCCCTCGTCCACGGCAACTCGCCTTCAAGAGGGAGGTCAAATTGAGCTATTGCATCTAGTGAGCCATCATCGAAGAGATTGGGGATTCCAATTAGGAGTGCGTGATCAAGTTGGAGGCGTTCAGTCTTGCCTACACGGCCCTTGTCCACAATCACAGATGAAGCATTTGGTGGGGGTGATGCTGGATTGGGGGCAAGGGCGAGCAGCCCACCGAAGTTCTGAAGATGCTTTTAGACCGAAAATCTAGGCCGGGGCCAATCATGCAGAGGAATTGGCGTGAATGGAAATTGGACGACTTGATGAGGGGTTTGAATTCGTATGTCCAACGGGACGAGAAATTGGGACGCACAATTTGACAAACGCACCCATAAATATCAATTCACCGCACGATCTCGGGGCCGAGGGGAAAGAGCCGCATGGCCCATGCGGATGATGCCTGCCTTGTCTCTGTTGTGTGTCTTGATGGCGCGGGGACTCGATTGGATGCCTCGACTGGAAACACAAGACGCACTGCAAGCGCACCACAAACGCACCACAAAACGCACCACGATTCGGTGCTGGCAGCAGTCAATTGGAGTGGATTTGGGCTTGAGCGCATCCGCAGCGGAAACTTGCCGCAAGGTGCCAGGTGCCAGGTGCCAGGTGCCAGGTGCCAGCTCAGAACCCGGTGATGGTGACTCTCGATCGCGTCGACGCAGTCTGTTGATTGCCTCAATCTTATCGAGACCCCGCCTCATATTTGCCGCAATCATCATCTGCCGTGATTATGCTCGACACGCGAGAATCTTTCGGACAAGTTGCTTATCCTCATTAATGTCCTCACTCCTGAGTCCTGAGCATCGAAACCACCATCGTGAGACGGGTTGGCGATTCCAGCGGTGTACGCGGTCTGCTTCACACCGGTTTTGCTCGCTGCAGACGCAGTCCAATGCCACGACGGTTGGTTGGAACAAGGCCAGGGATGCACGCCAGTTGGGTCCACGGGCTAGTAAGGGCGGTTGGCACTTGCAGGATGCATGTTTGTTGATGCCGCAGTCTAGTTGATTGGACGGGTTGGTGGACAGACATCATTATCCTCCATTGGTGGCGGGCGGGGCAGGCTGCTGCTGGCGATTTTTGCTTGCCACAGACTTGGGGAGATTTTGGGTTGTCGGTCGAAGGCATTCCTTTTAAGGCGATCTGAACGAAGCTTGAGAAGACAGACTCCGTCTCCCACACCCGTCATGGCCTTTCCAATCGTCGGAAAATGTCGGCGAACAACTGATCACGCAAAGTCGCGGGGATTTTGGCTGATGTCAACTGAACAACCAAATTCGGAAGATAAGAGAATTCACCCTCCTCCCCACACATCCAAAAAAAAAAAAAAGGAAGAAAAAAAGGAGGAGGGGTTTGTTACAGAAAATCACGTGGGCGTTGATTATTTGAACATATTTTGTACTCATACAAGACCTATTCTTGTGCTGCCTCGTAGTCAGTATGCGCGGTCATGATCAAGAGCTCACGGCAAAACATATGGTAATCTATGCGGTGAACCAGCCGCCCTTCATGAGTACTTAAGTGAGACCCAATTCCATTTGATTCCCGCACCTAAAAGCAAAAGTGCGCGTGTGCCATCCAGCGCATTCATACAACACCGCCCTGCCCAAAACATAAAAAGGAAACTGTCTGCCAAAGCGCGGGACTAAAGTACAGTAGATATTCGCGACTCAACCCCGGCTATCCATTAATCATTTAGTCCGAGTCAGCCTCAGCCTGGTCGAATGTTAGCAATCACCGACGTCGTCGAGAACGAACAGCAAGCTCGTCTCACCTGGAAAGCGGCCTTCTCATCCTCATATCGCTTCTTATCGGCAGCAGCCTTGGCCTCGTAAGGGACACGCTGCTTGTCATTCAGAGCCTTCCAGCGCTCGCCCAAAGCCTTGCCAACCTGGCCGAAGGTAATGCTGGGGTTTTCAGCGCGGACGTTCTCGCGCTGCTCATTGGCGAAGAACATGTAGGCAGAGAGACCACGCTTGGGACCACGCTCTATTGACACGTCAGTTGAATGCTCCTTCACGCATGAACGGTTGGAATAAGGCAGTAAACTCACTCTTGTCCTTGGTGTCCTTCTTAGAGCCGCGCTTAGCTGCCTTAGGCATTTTGAATTTGGTTGACTAGTATGGCTGTTAGTGTGTGAAATGATTTGGTGAATTGACAGCACGATCAAGGGTGGATGAAAATCGTCAAAGTGACATGGCTTAGTGAATGGCGCCAGGCCGGGTGTAAGTGATGAGGATTAGAGTGAGCCAAGTGAGGCGCAAAATAAATGCGACACCTGCACTCCAAGGAGTCTTTTTCTATTCTGAGGGAAAATAATGACAATGATGAAGATTCCCCTACCTGGTTGAAGTCTTGTGAAAATTAAAGAGATGATGGTGACTGTGTCGTCTGTTGCTGAAATGTTCTCGTTAGTTTAATTGCTGGATCCCCAAGGACAGCGCGTATCGAAAAGAGAAGAGAGAAATGAAAAGCAAAGGACTCGGGTCAAGCACGACGATGCACGATGCACAGCGCTCTGGAGGCGAAATTTGAACCGTTGCAGGTGCAATAATTCAAGCAAGAGCGCAGAAAAATAAACTCTCGGAAGACGCGGCAACAGAACGATGTGAATAATGCTCGTAATGCAAGTGACCTCGTATCGGCGGCGATGCAGGGCATAGGCAAGGTACTCACCAAAGGTCGCGACGTGTGTTGTGAGGTGAACGCGGAGGCAGTTTGTATGGGAGAATTTGGGTGGGAAATTTTGTATGGGAGAAGAGGAGGGAGAGAGCCTTTTTACTATGGGCGCAGGGCGGGCGAGTGATTGTGTGAGTGCGCGCGACCAGACCGTGTGGGAAACGTGTGCGTGCTCAAAGTGGAGGAACGCAGCCGACATAGTCCAGTCCCTCCAAGTTCCCCAAGTCGCAGGTCCCAGTCAACCCAGTCACCCAGCATGTATTAGCCTAGTCCAGCTCAGCAATTAAGCAAAGCCTGGTCCGGACAGGTCACAGCTACCGCCCGCCCGCCCACACACACACACACACACACACACAAACAACTCACACCAGACATTGCGGGTGTACAGTAATTATTACCAGGCAGAGCCCTGCCAGGCGTTCCTTCCAACAAGATCGGTCGACACTTACGGAATACTCACAGCAGCGGGCGGCATGTTCTGCTCTTGCTACAAGAGTACCACTTGCGCCTGCCTAACATACTATTTTCGCGAGTTCCATGCTCCCTTTTCTCTGGACGCGCTCTGATCACTGTTACGTTTTTTTCTCTAAATTACATTCGATGGGTACCTCGTCTGCCAGGGAGTACGGAGTGTCCGATTACGTACCTCAGCATCTGAGAACACAACTTTTACCGAGCATACAGATTACTCACACACCAACAACATGGATGGGGGAGTGTAACTGAGAAGGAGGAGCGAGTGGGCGTGGGTGGCATCAAAGTCTGGTGCGTTGCGGCCAGCATTGATTGACATGCGTCTTCTCCGTCGGCTGGGAAATCCCACTTGCAAACCTGGGGGCCGCTAATTTACATACATACGTAACAGACTGCGTGGTACTAGGCAACTAGGGACTATCATGGGCGGTGCTTGCTATGCTTCATTTTGCTGAAGCGCTACCTATCTTTGTTTGTATCTTTGTGGAAAGAGGGGGCTCGCGTCAATAACCTTCACTGATCAAGAGAGCAGGAGCAAGCAAGACTGCACTTCAGAGGAAAGTGCCAGAGCTCCAGTCTCCACGGCTTCTTGTACCTGCGCTGAGTACAACAGGCCGTGGCGCAACTGTACATGCCAGTGCCCCTTTGACTGCGCTCAACTTGTGTGGGAGAGCATTCTCATCTTCGCACTCCCCTCCCAGCCAGGTGCCAGCCAGCCTGTGGGGAGGAGACACTCGACACTGTTGCCTTTGTATGGCGCTACGGTAGTGATACATGCGTCGAGCTGATGGTTGCGCCGAGGCAGGGTATAGTGGCGCAGTACCGTTTTCCATTTTGTTCTATCCGCACGGTATACAATACTGATCCTGGACGCCAGACAGAGGAGCTGCCCTGAATGCCTTTACCAGTCAGTCAGCCCAGCCAATGTCTGATCAATAAAAGGGGATCCAGGTCCCGAGCTTTGACAAACTATTGGTTGGTTCCTTTTTTTTTTGTCTTTACCTGAGTTGTACCCATATACCTGTGCTCTCCACCTAACAAACCTTGATTCGGCAGTTCGCGTCACTAATGCCCCCTCCAGTTATTCGCACAACGCCACATTTCGGTTCCTATGAGTGCAGGTCACAAGTTAGCAACGGGTATTTAATGCGACTTGCCCAACGTGCCTCTTCGACGAGACAGCCGCTGATGTTTTCTTTCGTAAAAACAAACGCGAAAAGAAAGGGGTGGAATTGTCCCACTTACTGATGTTTACATAGTACTTTGTTCAAGCAAAATCATTTCGTCCCGGTTCCATTCTTCACTCTGACAATAATGAGCACATCAAATCAGTCTTCGCTCCGTTCACTCGCCCCTAACTTGCCGGGAGTTATTGTTATTACGCACAAAGTGCCCGCGTACCTAACTAATATCATCCCTGCTCGATTCCCCGGTGCATGAACCAAACCCGTTTCAACAGATGTCTACTCGTACATACGAATTATGTACTCTGTACTAATAAGGCTCTGATCCACGAGCCGGTGCAAAGTATGCACCGACTTTGCACGGTACAAAGTTGTATATGGATTTATATAGGGCAGCTACTTTATACTATCTTTTATACCTATATAAAGTTTATAAGTAAACTATATAAAGTGTATAGTTTATTCCTAAAAATTAGCAGATTTTACTTTATTCTTAGTATCTAATCCTATTATAGGCATTTATATAGCCTTAGTTAAAAAGATACATTATAAATGAGAAGGAAGGTAGTGTTTATGTAATTTAGATAGAGTTCTATAAATTTCTATGTAATCTAGGTGACGAAAATGGCTAGCGCGTCCGTTTACATGCATTTTGCACTCGCGCAAAGTTTGCACCGGCTCGTGGATCAGAGCCTAAGTAACATCACGTGAATGGCTGATGTTACGGATTGTTTCTAATTAATATGGTGCCAATTCTGTGGCCGGTTCGTCAGGACATGGACTTACCGACTAACGGATTACGGCCTTCGTTGCTCTCGCCTGCCATTGCAACCAACATGCTTTTGTTCTTGTTGAAAGCTAGATGAAAACACAGCAACCATGATCGTTCCGTGCAAATAAGGGGCAAAGGTACAAAGCAAACATCAAAGCCATCATCACTTCCGGCATGTTGAAGTTGCGAGGTTCCCACGGGGTCTTTGTGCTCAAAGTGGTCACAAACGGAACTCTTCGTGCTGAATCTGGTCGACTCAAAGGCATCCGTTTTGAGGTAAGTGACAGTGGCTTATTCGATCATGAATATACATGTACATAGGCTTTTCGCAAGAAGTAAGCGGCACTCTTCCAATTCCACTCATGTTATCGCTAAACCAAGAACCAGGCGTGAATTGCAATGACTGGTGCACGCTTGTGACACCTTACGGGAAAATATTTGGCTCACCGAACCTAAAGCTTTGCGAAACAAGATATTAGAGAGAGCCTCGACGGGGTTCAATGCGGCGCAACTGACTGTGAGTACAGTGGCTGTTCCCAGTGCTATTACGCTTTTCTTATTAATTTTACTACCTACCTACCCACGGATCACCTACCCAGGTACTTTGTGCCCGCGAGGCGCGTCTCCGCTGGATGAACAAATGAGGGCGTCGTATCCTGGTGATGGCGAGACAGGTGGGTGAAAATCACACAACCGGTGTTGCTGTCATGGTGGGTGGGCCGCGATCGGTCGTGTAATTTTTCACCCACTTGCGAGATTGTGAAACAGACACGACCAGACACGACTAGAACTGATGAGCTGCAGACGGCCGGCCGATCCCCCAATGGCTAGAGAGACTGGGGCACTGGGGCACTGGGGCAACAGGCACGCAACCATCACGACTAGGGCAGACGACAAGAGCCCGAGGTACAGTGGGGTGTACATACATACACGCAGGGACTTGGGGGCGGGTACGCGACGCACCAATTTCTCTGTGCTGAGGTAGCGCCCCGTCTTTCTGATACTGTGCTGTACCTCGCCGTCCGGCCAAAGGGGGCTCCGCCTGGCTCTCGCGTTTCCGACACCTTGCTGCCCCCAACCCAGCGACTCTCTCCCAATTCCACGTCCACTCACTCTTCTTCGTCCCCTCCACACGCACATTACATAATATTACTCACTCGTACGTATTGTATTAGTGAAAGAGAAATATCGAGCTTTCTTTCTTACTTCCTTTTTAGAATTGCATCAGAGAGCCCCTTTATTCTTTGAAAAATACGCACAATATTTCAGACCGTCATATTGAGGTGGCACTTATGAATATTCTAACAAACGTTTACAAAGGAGACACTGAGATAACTAACCATCAACAAATTTGTTGCGACGTGACTTACATTGCTGCTAATCTACGGCAAGCAACATCACGTGCATCTGCGTCATGGTGGTCATAGCTCCTCTGGGATTTACAGATCTCACCGGCTCGACGAGTAGATTGGCTTTCGGATCCATGTGCCGCATCGACCTATCATGTCGATGGTAAATTTCTGTTTTTGGGGTTTCTTCGGGGTTTCTTCGGGGTTTCTTTTCTTTCTTTCTTTTTTTTTTTTTTTTTTTTTTTTGCTCAAACTAAGCCACTGGTAAATCTCTCAATATCACGCCAGCCGGCCAATATGCATAGCTCAGCCACAATCTTTGTGTGTGAAAAACGACTTGAGCTGCGGTGCTGCGGTACTCTTATAGCTGGTGATTATTCTGTTTGACCACTCGTTGATTAATCGAGGTGATGAACGACAACTGATCTGATGCAAGTGAGAGTCACGGGTGACTCTTTGTGTTCCACGCAGTCGCGCATGTGCAAACGGATAAGCTGCTGCGAAACTCGGCATCTGGTTTAATCATGCAACTCCGAGCCACCTCTTCGCCAATCATGGTGCGAATTCAACAATGTTGCTCCTCCGTACGGATTACACGTTGCCCAAAACGCCAAAAGCTCGAATGTAGAGGTTCTGCATCGGCCACCAGACGATTGAGTTCGGACGACTTGACTGTCAGGGCGAATCGACATGACACGTATCGAAATCAGACTCGTACTCAAATGCCACCCCTTCGTATTTCGAACTAAGAACGGACGGTGATGTCTAATACCCGAAGACGAATTACTTGCGGTGATGGGTGTTGTAGAGCATATAGGATCTGTCCACCTGGAGTAGGATCTCCTAGTATTGCTCAAAGGATATGACATGATGACTTTTTCTGAGAAGCCAGTCATGGCAACACTGCTTCGAGGTCGTGGCCCAATGGCGACAGACTATACGGCCTTGTTGGACGAGCATCCTCTATCTTGTTGGCCAACATAGAGGATCAATATAGCCTTTTATTCTCGGCCTAATCATCTCCATCTAGATCCAACACAACATCTCTCAACTTGGCATCCCGGGCCCAATCTACACCACTTCCGGCCACTATACCGCTTGCAAGGCCCTTCATCACCCTCCATCTCTGACGACTTGCTTTCATAGCCGCGTCCAGCTTCCTAATTTCGCTTTGCGTCTCTTCATCGTCCAGGCGCGTGGCTTGCCTCTGCTTGACCTCTTCAGCCAGTTCGAACAAGGTCGACGTCAGATCAACATTTTTCCGAATCACACGCGCAGTGTCGCTCTGGACTTCGGTAAGGTCGTTACGAATGAAGCCTATATCGGTGGCCTGTTTGGCCACAGATTTGGCGGATTGGTCCCGCCGTTCTATGTAAGGTAGTAGGTCCCTGTGAGCATTAACGTTTTCACCCAGTGTTAGTCTGTTCCTTTATTTTCTTTAATACCGTTCCATATTCTTTCAGAGGGGGTTCCAATTCAATGAGTCTGGGCGAATGGGCGGAGCTCTTACCGCTCAGCAGGCGATGCGTTTGTACCGTTGTGGACAGCCTTGAGGATGGGATTTGCCGTCATGACAGACTCGATGACGTCGTTTCGAAGTCGGAAGTTTGCTCTTGCATAAAGAAGATCTTCTTGTGTCTGCTTGGAGACATTGTTGGCATCGGGGGTTATCACTATGATGTCTAATGAGTCTGCCTTGATTCTCATGTTGTTTGTGGAGTGAAGAAGAATCGAGAGATTATATCATTCCCCGACAAGTGAGATGGGATGTAATGTAGAGGGAACAATATAGGTAGGTATGCATACCAGGACGGTACACGGATTGCGCGTTGATAATCGCAATCTCTAGCCTCAGCTGTTGCATCTGGTCATATAACTCCAACACTCGTTGCTCATCTTCGGAAAGCGGCAACTGCGAATCCACTTCGACGCGTTGCCCATCATCCTCATCCACCATGGACACGTCCTGTGGTTGGTCCATTTTTTTCTACTATATCGTGTCTAAGTTGATGGCAAAAAAAAAAAAAAAAAAAAAAAAAGGGTGTCAAGACTCTCCAGGTGCCAAATTTCGAAGTACTGGTGGGTAGGTACAAATGGCAGATGATGTCGGCCTGTTACTGGGGCTCCTGATGAACAAATATGCAGGGCGCGTGCCTGCTGAGGGATTTCGCACTATGTGAGATCCAGAGTGGTGTTGTCGTTGATAGCAACATGGAGCGAGGCGACGCGCGACAACAAGCAGATGGTGCGTGTCACGAGGGGTGATCTTTGAAGTTGGTGGGCAGCTGGTTCAATTTGGCCACATTGGGTCGGAATGGGTCCTTATGAGAGTTGGTCACGCTGCAGGAACCGGTTCTTTTCGAGGAATGAATGGATGGAAAGGGATCTTCAGCTCCAGATGCCCTTCTTCGGCACTTCGAGCAGTGGCGATGACAGTAGATGATGGATACAACATGTAGCAACTCAACACCAACCAATATTCGTTTGTCCAACAACATCATGTCAGATTGATCCACGTTCAGTTCAGCCACTGACCAAACTGGGTATAGGTGGTATAATAGGCCACCTCGTGCCTGGCTGGATTCGGCCGCAACCTACACCCCACTGTATGAGCTCGCACCATTGCCCCCGGTTCAGGCGTCATATCCACTGTCTGGTAGCGAGCACAGTGGACTGTGGGTGTTTGAGCTGATCATCCGGAGCCGCCGCCTCTGTTCATCAGGCATCACTACGTCTGCTGTAGCCTGTCATCCATTACGAACCACGAACTCCCGTTCTGTGGCTTTCCTCACACAACATCTTTACCGATTCACAACACGCTTCGCCGGCTGCCTGCTTCGCATTTCCCAACCTCGGCCGATTCGCCTGCGACGGGAGAATGTCTCGGGAATGGCTACGCAGGTGTTGATTGCCCATACGGGCCAGCGCCTGGAAGTTGATACTTCGCAGTTTTCGACGTATGTCTGCTCACTCCGACGCCAATCCCTGCCGCGCTGCGTCTCACTCTAACAATACTTCTTTTTCCAGCATCGACGATATGAAAACATGGGTCTCAAAGCACAGCTCTGTGCCGCTTCAGCATATGGTTGCTCTGACTCCACAAGGTCGCAGCGTCAAGTCCACTAGTCTACATGCCGAGGTCGGTGCTGCTATCAGACGTCACATATCGAACAACATACAGCCAGTCGATAAGAGCGTTGCTGACTTTTGTGGAAATACAGAAAGAGTTATTTGTTTACGATATCCGAGTGACACAGACTTGTTCCTCCCCGAGCTCTCCATCGCTGGTCTCCGACACACCGCCTCCACCGAGACTGTCGATACCTAATGCGCCGAACTTGATTGATGATGTACAAGCAATCTCTTCATGGCAAAACTTGTATCAGGAGCGGCGTTCCTGGGCAATCAAGTTGTCTGAGGAGTGTGCTCGCCTCAACTCGGAGGCTGCAGCTCGATACGATGAAATGGACGTCATGATCAAATGCTTGGACGCGGCTGTTGCAAATCTCGAGATCAGTGTAAAACAGATTGAGCCCAAGTATCACGAGCTGAAGAAATGGGTAGATCCTGCCCTATCAGAGCACGAAAAGTTGGCAACCATGTGGGAACAGCACGTCAAGCTCGCTCGAAATACCCCTGTTTCTCCAGCTATGGTGAAGTTCATGACAAGAGAAGAGGTTACAAAGGGCATGTCACCTTGGAGGATCTGATCGAGTTGGATACGGCGAGGAAGGCTGGTAAACTTGCACCGACAGCCCGGCGACGATTCGGCGACAAAGCCGCCAACTTGGACCAGCTTGCCTCGCAAATGTACAAGGGTTGGGAGGGCTCATCGCCGATTTCGACAAGTTGATGAATCGTTCTGCCCTGGGGCATAGTGGCGACTCGGTTCAGCTCCTGGAGGATATCGAGGTTATCGTCAACCAAATCGACTCCGATTATCGCACGGTTCTGGGATACAACGGTTCCAAGCGAGATCTGGCGCAAGCATCCAAGATAGCGTCGAACCACACAGAGAGGTTAGTTCCATCTCTCAAGAAGCGCGTTCAGGAGATGCATGAGCTTGTCCAATATGCCACTCAGGCTCGAAACTCGGTTGCATCGGAGTCTGTGAGATGCATGCAAACCATTACCGATGTCACCTCCTTACATAGCAACGTTCGAGGCCAAATAAACGTGCTGAATCAATCCGAGGATGATATGACTACATTCGACTACTTGCGGCTTATCCACCAGCTCCCGTACATGTACGCGTCGTTTGTAGTCGAAGCTATCCGTCGTCGCGAATGGGTTGACAAGGTCAAGACGGACTCTTCTACACTGGCCAACGAAATGGCCCTATTCCAAGATGAGGAGTCGAAGAGACGAAGAAAGTGGCACAAGATGGTCGGGAGCATGTACGGACCAACTCTGGACACCAATGTGATGGGGTTGGAAGTGAACCTGCTTGGGGAGGACTTACCATGGCCTTCTATCACCAAAGATGACTTGGACACCTTCATCCAGTCTTTGCAGGAGCAGGAGACAGACCAGATTGTTCTCGATGATATCGAAAAGCTCGTCCAGGAACTACTAAGCCCCACAAAGCAGCAGTCCAAAAGGCTGAAGGCGTTCAAGAATGGTAGCGTTCACGAAGCAGCTCTCGGCAGAAGTGGACTCATGATACGAGGGGATGACGATTTGCTCCGCTCATTGCAGGATGACAAGTCCAAGATTGAAAGCAAATTGAAAACAGCAGAGAGCAGGGTTAGGCGCCTGGAAGATTTACTTCACAGGCAAAGCCAAGCATCACGACCTGGAAACCTGTTCCAGCCGCACAACCACCCGCCACATGAACGACGCGGCTCGAGCTCCTCAGTCAGGTCTACTCGTGTCGAAGACCGTCGGCGCTCTTCTGATGGCGCTGACCCTCTTCTGCGGAGAATTGCGCAACTGGAGAATGAGCTGCGAGAAGAGAAACAACGATCTGCCTGTATTCAGAAAGATCTCAGCACGCGAAACACGGAACACGATGATGCAAAGAACCAGATTCAGGAGGCAAACTCGACCAAGAAGGATCTACTCGAAAACATGGAAGCCTTGAAGCGAGAGTTCGTCGAGGAACGAAAATCCCTAGAACAGGAGATCAAAACACTGAAGGCTCGACTTGAAGATACCGAAGATGAGATGGAACACTTTGACGAATCTAGGGAGAACGAGAAGGCATCTTCTGACGGAAAAATTCGGGAGCTAGAGACACAAGTCCTGAAGTTGACAAAGGAGAGGGCTGATGAAGCCCTTAAAGCGCAAGGACAAATTGACTTCCTACGAAAAGAAGCGCAAATGCAGCGCGTTCAGCTGGAAACGTTTGAACGGCAGTTCCGAGGAGCCCAGGACGAGAAGCAACTCTTATTACAAAGATTGCAGGCCGCCGAACAGCTCGCCGAGAACCAGCTGGAGTCATTACACAAAATTTTCGCGGAGCTCTTGCCCGGTCAGTCTGGTCCTTACGAGCTATCAGACCTCACGGACTCTTGCGTGTCACAAATTGTCGACCTCCTCACCAAATTGAAGAACATGGAAAGCGATGCCGCTGTGGTCGAATCAGATTTGGAGCATGCAGTGATCTCCGTGAACGAGCTCAAACTGGAAGTCATGGAAACGCAAGCAAAGCTGGCTGAAGGGGAGGACAACGTGGTCCAGCTTCGTGAAAAGGCATCAGAAGAGAAGGCAAGGGCTGCTGCCCTTGAAGCGGAGCTTGCCAGCAGTAGACATGATTTAAGCCAGCTGCGAGCGCAACTCTCGGCTGGGGAGACCGGCTCAGAAACCCTGCAGAAGAAGCTGGAGCTTGAGGAGAAGAAAGTCATTCAACTGTCGGAAGAAGCAGCGTCTCGCCAATCTCAAGTCGGCAGCCTCGAGGAAGAATTACGCTTGGTCAGGCAGAAAATGGAGAATTTGCAAACAAAGTCGTCCGCGTTAGCCAGGCAATACGATGCTCGCGATAGGCGAACCATGGATCTCACACAAAGACTTTATGCGCAAAGTGATCGATTGACTCGTCTTCTCGAGCGCTGTGGATATGCAGTGGCAAGAAGAGCCAATGGGGAAATGAGTATCAACAAGGTGCCGCGCGCAGAACGAGCCACACCGAATCCCAATGACTCTTCAGATCCCGGTAACTCTGTTCGTCGGTCTGTCAGTTTAGGCAAGTCCCTGGCTGACAGCGCTGACTTGGAGTTACTATACTGGATGAACACCAGCGATGCAGCGAGCGAGGCAGACAAGTACTCTGCGTTTGTCAAGAGTTTAGGATCATTCGACATGGATGTCTTTTCTGATACGATGCACATGAGAATCAAGGAAGCGGAGCACAAAGCTCGGAAATGGCAAAGGGAGGCTCGGGCATACCGGGACCGCTCACATTCTCAGCAAAAGGATGCCCACGAAAAGATTGCCTTCAAGAACTTCAAGGAGGGCGATCTTGCCTTGTTCTTGCCCACGCGTAACCAGCAGGCAGGGGCATGGGCAGCTTTCAATGTTGGGTTTCCTCATTACTTCCTCCGTGAGCAAGACGGTCATCGTCTGCGCCAGCGTGAATGGCTTGTCGCCAGAATATCCCGGATTCAGGAACGAGTTGTCGACCTATCCAAAAGTCTCCAGCCCGCAAACGATTCCGAGTCGCTAAACGACGACGAGAACGACAATCCTTTCCAGTTGTCCGACGGCCTGCGATGGTATCTTATTGACGCGCAGGAAGACAAACCTGGCGCCCCATCCACGCCAGGAATGGGCAAGTCAACCGTTGCTGCCAATACTGTTGCGGCAACGGCTAATATCCAGTCGCTCGCGATCAAGGGCAAGGGCAAAAACCGAGACAGCATCACCAGCATCGAAGGCATCAACAAGACGCTTTCGAAGGGTCTAGAAAGCAGACGAAGTAGTTCAGGGTCAAAGAAAGCGTTGCCCTTCCCGACAGCTGGTGGCACAGCACTGCTGAAGAGCAGTGCCTTGGCCAGCGAGACAAATTCCCTGCGGGCGGCAGCACCAGATTCCCAGCGGGGACCAGCCCAGCGCAGACAAGCCCGTTGGCAAGCGGCCAGCTTCAAATGGCTTCATCCGAAGTGGCTGTCGCCAAGGGACCACAGAAAGCAGTACTTAGCAACGACACGTCGGGCGCACACGCTGGGGAGACATCAGCTCGGGAGCCCACGGGCAAGTCTTCCGAGGTACGAAACGTTGACTCTCTGCTTGGTTCTTGAATCTCTGCTGATCGCACATATGCCCAGGCCCGAAGTCTAATGCGGAGAGAGGAATCAGCAGAAAGTCCGTCCAAGAAGTCCGTGTTATGGGACTCGCTGTGGAGCGTAGACTATACGTATGAGAATCCATCCAAGTAAAGCAATGTGGAAGCATGTCTGGTCTATTGTTGAAGGTAGAGGTGTTGCGGGCTGTGGACGATCGAATGTCCTCCTTTTATCATCTTTTGCCTTTTCCTTTCCCCTTTCTTTTTCTTCTTCTTCATTGCTTCATCTGGCGCTGTGGCACAGGAACATGCATCCCCTATACACATACGAAACGTATTGGAATGGCGTTTACATTTGCTTAATTGGTCAATCGCTTCCGGTTTTCATTGCACTGGTTTTTTTTTTTTTTTTTTTTTTCCCATACATCATGTTTGGCGTGGTGTAATATCTCAGCGGTTGTTTGTATAGCTTTCGAGCCTTTGCTCAAAGAGCGGATTGGAAACGGGCACATGTTATTTCAAGTTGAAGCTTGTTTAATTGTATGGGCGGGCTCGGAGAAGGATGTTATTAGATAGAGGCCGTGACACCACGTACACTCAAGAATCGATATTTCTTGGAGTAAAACGTGGTGGTACTGGGACATGTGCTTGTTCGTGGATCACAAGCATTTGCATTCATTCGATGTCTCCCATACATACCCAGGTACTAGACTGGAGTTAGTCATGAGCGACTACATGTATTATATGCCAGCAACATGGATGGGACATGCGAAATTTCCGTTTCCTGTCCGTTTCCTTTCCGTTTCCTTTCCGTTCCCTTTCCGCGGACCTGTGCATGCATCGGGGCGCGGGGATGTGGCAGGCCGAACCGAGGATTTGTCGTGACTCGTCAGGGATGGCGAGGGTGCATCACGGCCTAATAAATAAATTCACTCTCACTTCCACTTTTAATTTCCATCTCCACACCTTCCTCGGCCGCCCAGACCAGCCAGACATTGATTGACATTGCGCGCTTGCTCGATTCCAACTTCCAAACCCAACCCAAGGAAAATCCTTCGGTCTGCGCCGCACCATGCATGCGTCACCAACAGCGACCATCATCACCTCGTCGACCTGATACTACTTACTACTACTATTCTGCTCCTTCCTTCTCAGCACACAAAGCGCATCTTGCTCTTTTTGTTTCTGGGGGCTGTTTTCTCTCACCTCTCTCGTACTGGTCTTCTCACTCAGGCGCACGACACTTGACGAGGAACTTCGTCTGACCGAGCGAGCCACCCGAGGCTGGCTGGCACCTTTTGCCTTCTCCCTCGAACCCGAACCCGAAAAATAAGAATAAAAATAAAAATAAACCGCGCGAGATCTTCAAATAGCCTTGTAACCAACCGTCGATCGACTCGGCATATCGCCCGTTCCTCGCGTATCATGCCCGACAAGTCATCGTCGGTCTTATCGTATGCTGCCGGAGCTTCCCTCGCCGCCGTTGCCTTGATCTACGTGTTTGGCCCGACCTTTGCCATCGACCATGACACCAGCGGTAACTGCAAGAAGAAAACGGTGGTCGGTCTGCGCAACCAAGCCAATGATTGCTTCATCAACTCTGTGCTCCAGGTCCTTGCAGGTCTTGGCGATCTCCGCATATACCTGATCCGCGAAACGCACCGGCGGCGCATCGAAGATCCGGCCGTCTATGCAACCCTTGTACAACCTCTCGGCACGGCCAAGCTTGAGCAATGGAAGCTGCAGGGCTTGCAGGACGGCCTGGTGACTCAGGGCCTCAAGGAGATGCTGGATGCACTCAACGAACGGCCCATTTACAAAAAGTCCGTCTCCCCGTTCCCCTTTGTTCGAGTGTTGGAAGTTGCCTTCAAGCAGCGCATCAGTCGGCAACAGCAGGATGCCCAAGAATTCTTGCAGATTGTTGCTGAGCGTCTCAAGGACGAGTACCACGCTGGGCAGCGCGCGCGATTTCACGCACGAAAGAATGGTCTCCTCCGTGCGTCAAGCAACGGCACCAAGGTTTCAGTCAATGGCGATGGCCAGGGTCATGATGCTGGCTACGAAGACGACGACGACGACGACGACGACGACGACGACGACGACAACGACCACGGTAACAATAATGGTCGTGGTCATGCAGAGATCGTCCATGACGAAAAGAGCATTAGCAATGGGGAGACGAACAGCATCCACGAAAAGGACGCCGAGTCTTGCACGTCTCCGCCAGATTCGCAAAATGGCTCGAATCCCGACAATCTCACTCATCAGGTACCGCTCGAGCTGGAGGAAGGATTCCCCATGGAGGGCAAGTACGAATCGCATCTCGAGTGTCAAACATGCAAATACAAGACGAAACCCAGGGAGGAAACTTTTTGCACCCTGACGCTAGCGGTGCCGCAGGTGTCTTCTACGTCTCTCAACTCTTGTTTCGATGGAGTTTTCAAGACGGAGTTCATTGATGACTTCAAATGTGAAATGTGCCGGTTGCTGTTCGTCAAGTCCAATCTGGAACATGAGATGGCGCGGTCCAACTCGGAAAACTTCATAGCGCAGGCCAAGGACAGCATCGATAAGCTCCAAATGGCTATTGACACGGATCCCGAACAACCTCCCGAGGGTGTGGACCTGGGCGACATTCGATACGCACCGAAGCGAAGGATTTCCAAGACGACGCGCATCTCCATCTTCCCCAAAATCCTGGCCCTTCACTTGTCTCGGTCCATCTACGGCATCGGCCAGATGACACAGAAGAACTCGGCCAAGGTGGCTTTTCCCGAAGAGTTGCCCCTCGGCGGCCTCACGAACCAGCACAAATACAAACTTCTCGGAACGGTCACACACCGCGGCGGTCACAACAGCGGTCACTACGAAGCTTTCAGGCGGCAGAACCAACCATCACCCTACCACAACTCCAATACTTTCCAGCAATCCCATGTGTACAGCAAAACGCCGACTCCAATTTCCACGCCGGAAATAGCAGCCCGTCCAACCCATAGCCCGGCCATTTCCACGCCGGACTTGCTGTCACCCTCCCCGCGACGAATTCGTCGACGCCATCGATCGTGTCCATGGCGGCCCAGGCTCGCAGCGTGCCCACCGAAGTCAACTCGGACTCGAGTTCCCAGTCAAACGGGAAGGAAAAGGATGCTGAAACAGGCAGTCTCCGATCCGTAGCGGCATCTACCAAATCCGCCTTATCGAAGCTAGCGTCGTCCAAAGCGGGACAGGACCTCATCAAGATGCCTTCCAACGGTCTGTCCAAGAGGGCCAAGCGTCGCAAGCCCGCTGCCGATAAGTGGTGGCGCGTGAGTGATGAAAAGGTGCGCGATGCCAAGACTAGTGAGGTTCTCAGCATGCAAAGGGAAGTCTATCTTCTCTTCTACGAGTTGGAGAGGTGATGATACAATACGCGCGTAAACAAAATAAAAACTTCTGTTCTTGCATTTAATACATTTTTGTATATACAGGGTACACTGGGATATTTCTCGTGTTTTATTTGTTCGAATCGGTCCCCCTCATTAGCATTCATGCGGCGTTTGGTATTAGCATTAATATATCTAGGGAGGCAAGAAGGATGCAGCACGTAGGCATTGCATTGAAGACAGCCGGAGCGCGAGTGCATACACTCATTATATACGATCGGCAGGCGTCGATTTTCTTTTCTTTTCTTTGTTTGGTGGAATAAGAGGGCGCGTGGGTGCGCGAGTTGCGCGAGTTGATCGCGCAGAGATGGATATATAAACGAGCAGTCATTCGATTGTCTACAATGTTGTTCTCGGAAACCACAATGTACATCGTCAAGTCAGTTTGCACCACAAATTCACGCAAGCTCTCACAATGAATTGCAATGCTCCGCTGGAGCTGAAGTCGTGTTCCTATAGTTTAGTAAGCGCCTAGCGCGTGATAGCTGCACCCCCTCCCCCTTTTTGGCCTGACGCGCTTAATACTCGCTCCGCTACTGTCCTCCGTGACACTTATTTTAATATACGTTTTATATTGTATTGTGGTAGTAATTCGTCTCTAATCGCTGCGCACCTCTAGCGCTTTTACTGCTAATAACAGCCACCAAACCAACTACTAAAAAGTCAATCAAAGCAAGCCTGTCAAAGCTGTTCCTTTTACTAGGCCTGAAACTCCCCTGGGCATCGCGCCCATTGTCAGAGTCTTTCAACATTCGATCCGTTTGACCTTGGTCCCGACCGTTGATCCGTTCTAGCACGTGAGGTGCGGGCACCACGAATAAGAGGCCCGGATATCTGGGGATTGGCTGACGAATTCCACGTTGGGGAATTCAGTCACATTGATCAGGTCAATCGTCAGGCCAATATAGTCGGGACTCAGATTGATTATCAGATGGATTATCGGACTGACACGGAACTGGCAGGATCTATGAACAGCTAGATCGACGGGATCTACGGCTCCAAGCTGCTGGTAGTTATCCTCTTCCGTAGCTAGCCTCCGTTAAAGATGCTGCATCTGTCGCTGCTGCTATTTGAATTCACTGATCTGGCTGCTGCTGCTGCCATTGATATTGGGCTCTTGGGTCCTGCAGGCCCCGTTGGTGCTGTTCTTGTTGTCACTGGGATTTAGTAAACTAGCTACCGTTGAGTTCGAATCTGTTGAAATTGCTGAGTAGCTGGGCATAGGTCCTTGAGATATTGAAAATTGGAAGACCTGATTTCTTGACAGGAAGGTCTCCTGTAGATGGCACAGCACAGGTTCGGCGCTGACGATCTTGCTCATAAAAGCCGCTGTGATCGCTGCTGCTCGCACTGATCTAGCTGGTGCGAGGGAAGCATTCATGGCGAGCCTTTGTTGGGTGTTCGTGAGGAAGCTGACCGGTAGGGAGGCTCGTGATCGAATTTTGACGATTTTGTCAAGTTGACGGCCAGGTCAATCAATGGTCGAATGTTATCGAAGGGTCTGGCGGTCGGGTCGAAGGTCGAAGATCGAAAGTCAACGGATCTGCGGGTTGGATCGAAAGGTTGAAGAATCTGACGATGGGGGCGCGGATTAGCGGGGAGCTAGCTATTAGACCTATTGAAAGGAACAAGCTTTGACAGGCTTGGTTTTAAAGGGTTGATGAACTACTAGTCGATTTAGTGACTTTTACAGTGGGTCGTAGGTAATTCCGAGCAATTCGTAGCAAAATTAGCGTAGAATCCACAACGCGTTAATAACAAAAATACACACCCTATCTTTAAGACATAATTACTCCTTTTACCATAAACAGAGAAAGCACTGCTGGCACCGCCATTTTTGGCGGAAAGTGCCGCCGTTTTTGATGGCTCCAGCAGTGCGAGGGTTCCACGTCGGAGGGTTGCGTCGCCATTGTCGCTATCGTCGTCATCGCTACCGCTTGCTAGGCACTGAATATGCTCATATAGTAATGTCTTAATGCGATCGAGACCTTGAGCCAGAGCTGCGAATGCATTGAGAAGGTAATGCTAGCTATACTCAGCATTCGTTGGGAGGGTCAGAGATTAGGGGTGTGACCGTGAGAGCTTCGTGTCGCCTACTTCGAATTCGAGCCTTGTAGAATTAGCAGGCTGACTGGTCGGACCTCAAATCTGTAACTTACCCGCGATTGTCTTGATGTACGTGTAGAGAGGCGTCGTGGCATCATGTTGAAGCGACTGCGCTGAATAATGTCAAAGAAGAGTTGAGGGCTGGAGAAGTGGAGACTGGCGGGGAAGGGATCTCGAACTTCATGCCTTAAGCTCGAAGACGGTGGTTGGATATGTCAGCCCAATGACAGAGGTATTTATTCATGCGCTTCCTTCCCTGAGCATCAGCAAATCTTCCTACTACTTCCAGCGATCAACAATAACAGCAAATGTTTAGGCTGCACATACGCAGCAGAATTGTGAGTGCATCGCATCCTGACTTTCGGATAGCAAGTTGGCTCAGTGAGGTGAACGATGAACTGATTAGATGAGACACGCGCATAGTGCCTGGAGCAATATTTCACCGCGACAAGTCCTTCAACGACAAGAAGAATGTGTGACAGCTGCAGAGTATGTGGTGGAAATCCTGGGGCTACCAAGTGTGGTGAATGTGGATGTTAGCAGCCAGAACGATCGCACCAATACCGAAGAGAATGTGAGGAAGACATGTATCGCTAGCAATCGTGTTTGATGCATCTCGAATCGCTGCGCAGTAGGAATTAGCTAGTGTACAGAGAAGTGTGGCTTAACCGCCTACCTTTGAGATCTTTCGCTAAAGCCTTGCTGTTGCTGTAGCTGCCTTCCCAGCATGCCCTGATAACATGCCCCAAGCTGCCCAAGGAGGCGATGTCTGGGAACTCCTTGTTTTTGAATCGCATCCGGGTGTCAACCTCACTCAATGAGGAATACGGCCTTTCGCCAGTCATAATTTCATACATCGCTGACCCGATTGCGAAAATATCTGCTTGTGTAGATAATAGATCACCTGGGTACTCATGACTGACGGTGACAGTAACGAGGAGGGGCTCCAAGTCAATCGATGATCCTGCAAAATCAGCAAGCTTAAGGTTTAGTCTGTCGTCCAAGAACATATTTGATGTCGTTAGATCACCATGGATAATGCCAGCATCGTGGATAAAATCGAGAGTTTCGGCAAGCTGGATCATCCAACGCAGGCGGAGGCGGAGGTCCAGACGGTTCTGTTCTTGGATAAAAGACTGCAAGTCATGCTTCGAGGCGTATCCGAGGCGAATTCCCCTCCATCAACACCGCCGTGGTATGACAGTATCCCGTCGTGTCCCCGAGCTCGGTAAGCCTCTCGTAGATCAGTTGTTCTCTCTGGATTGAAGGGCGGAATTCGTCATCGAAAGGTGTTTTGATGACAGTTTGTGTGGCCGCATCTAGAACAATAAGCCCAGTGCTCCCCATGCTACAACATCCTTGAGCCCAAATCCTGGAGGATACTGGATTTCATCGAATGGCATAGCGGTCGCAGAAGAATTGGGAGTCAGGGGAGCTGGAAATATCAACGAAGGGTGGTGATCGCGTCGCGAGGGTCCGCAGACTAGAACCCGTTGCTCCTTGAATTGGAGGTTAGTAGCTCTTCGTGTCGTGAAGACAGATTGCATTGCTTTGGGCCCACTTTCCAGCCTCGACGCACACCCAGGGGCCTTGTCGATCCGAGAAATAGTACGTACATACTAGCCGTGCTGAAAGCGCTTCAGATCCACTGGACAATACGCTAATGTTCACCCCACGGATTTACTAATTTTACCTCCACTTCACGCCTTTCCAAACGCGACGGGTCACTTTCGAACCTTTGACGTGAGTGCACAAGTGCGTATAACCAGTCGGTGGTCTAGCCTATCAGCGTGAGATTCCTCGACGACCTCCTGATCCGTTTCTAGGCGATAGAACCTTTGGCCGTTTCTTGACCTAACGGCCAGCAACTTATGGACTTAGGTGATAGCACAAGCGGTCTACGTCAGCTTGTAATGGTGCAAGGTGGAAGGCTCTGGAAATACTCTGCCAACGCATCCAAGAACATTACCAACCAAGGCATCTACCATCTGGCTATTTTCACACGAACTATTCCGAGCGCTGCAGGAACATCGCCACCCTACCTTTCACATCTTCGCGAGCCGGCAACAATTCTAGAGACCCTGAAGTGGCATCACGGGGGCCGAGGTGCTGCTACTGGTCACAAGGGATCCACAATACTCGATCGGCTCTTTCGATTGCACAAGCTCCAATCCGCCAACATCAGCGAACTCATTGACAGGCACGGTGCGGATGTTGTTCGGACCTCATTCCTTTTCCGTGACCAGACCGCTGAGCACAATAATCTCGGCGAGACGGACACCGAGCCGACGCAGCAGTGGTTCCATGCGGTCTGGGAAGCTGTCGTAGCAGCTCATGACTCCTACATTACTACGCAGCAGTATTCGGAGAGTCCCGACGTTCCCAACGCCCTGTACGAAGCGGGCCTCGACTCTTGGCTCGAATTTCTCGACCGTGAACATCTGCGTTGGGTGCAAGTCCTCCGGAGGAGCCGGAAGAGCCAGATCCTTTAAGGGATAGAGACTTCCTAAGCAGGGCGACCCTACTAGTTCGCTCAGATCCCTATTTGACCAGCCCTTTCCCATTGTCAAGGCTCCGCGCGACACCACCCGTGGCGCAGCTGGCGATGGTGCTACAGGTTAGGCTAGTGATGGGGCGCATTGGCAGCAGGGGCTTCCAGTACGAACCTGCATCGCTTCAAGAGGAATTCTACAACCAATCAAGATTATAAGACCAAGATGTAGACATCAAACTATTGTTATGTGACCTTTGATCTAGGCGTCTCATGTTGGGCTCGCATGGCGCGTGCTATTGTGGGAAAGCTAATCTGAAGGAATCACTTCACGCAAGCGTTAGCAGATATTCATGGTGAACAGTATCAACAGGGCTGTCAGCATTGAATTATCTATCCATCCCCTCACAGAAGATATGATTAGAGCTGCTCTGCTCGACTAGGTCAACCCTCGAGTTGCGTCGAGTTTCTGACTTGTGTCGTACCCTCAGAACAGTGTGGAATGGCGCGCTGGATGTCGGTCGAACCAAGAGCTCGGCCATGACAATAGGACCGCGCGGACGACCCTTACCAGCAATGCAGAAAACACGTTATGATCATTCGGTGATTCAAGTACATATAGACCTGTCTAACGAGTTCTCTTTAAGGTGCGTTGCGTTTCTTGAGTTTCGTGGAATAGTGCACCTGGAGACACCCTTGTGACCGCTTCCGCTTAGGGAAGTTTTTGTTAAACTTTATAGTTATCTCTGACCACCGAAGATTCTTCTGGCCCTTTAATTCCCTAAGGAATTGGTTTTCCTCAGACGTGAATCCTCTGGAAGTTGTGACCTTGTTGCGTTGACCGCTATCACCCGGGGCTGGGGCGTGAGGTTTGTTGCTCCTGGGATGCGCCGACTGTGCACCGTCAGCGAGGCTATTCTTAGGTCTTGATGGTGGTGTACTTGGGTTTAGACTGGTCTCGACTGAGTCCACTGGGCAACTCCCTATCTGCGTATTGGCGTTGTCCTGGTTGAGTACTGTGAACCTTTGCCGTGTCTAGGTGAAGGTAATGCCGACTGAATGTCGACCACATTACTTCCAGTGTTCATATCGGTTGGCACACTGTGACTTCGGAAATGCTTTGTGCCTACCACGCGCTGACCGCCCTTGTGACGCTTATGAGAAGCCTTGGCAAGGCGATGCTGGCCGTTGAGTTCGAGGCTCTCTCTGTCGGTGTCCTCCTCGCTCGAATCAGAGTCGAAGCCGGACTTAGCTTCGCTGCTGTTCTCTCGTAGAGCCAACCTGCGCATTCCTGTGACATTTCCAAGGACCGCTTCCGCTTGGCTCCGACGGGAGGTGGTTGCTTACCGTCCGCCGCCCTAGGTGTAGGTTCGGCTTCGGAGAGCACGGGGTCTTGCTCCGGATTGATGCTCGCGAGAGCCTCATGCATCTGGGCTTGACCGGGTGTCGCATCCCCCGACGTATGTATAGGTCGTTTGCTCTGAATTAGAGGTCCCACTGAGGGATGGTACCAGCGGGGCTGCCGGGGAAAGAGGCGCGACCAAAGTATGTGCATTTGACAATGGAGAATGTAGTTGGAGAGGGTTGGGATGCTGTGGCTATCGCACCAGATCGTCAGTCTGTGCAGCGCCACTTGCCTCGTCCTGTTGACTGCTTGAAATGCCTGGCGGCGCTTTCGGCAGTGATGCAACTATCGACCTGATCATGATGGACGGGAGTGTTGAATCCGAATCTTCACCATCCTCTTGATCGGTATTGCTGTTTCCAATCGCAGACACCACGGACTCAGCATCGAATATAATTGAGATTGGATTATCTTGCGTTTGGCCGCTAAGAGTCTCCCGCTCCTGGAGATACTGCCCATTTGGAGGATGAGATGGCTCCGGTAAGAACGACGAATTAGTACGCCTCTGCAGAGGGTCTGCACCATTCGTGCCTCGATGAACGGGAGGTTTCCAGAAAGACATGTTGTCAAAGGGAAACAAGGGCCATGTCGAGGAGGCAGCTTGGAAGAATATGAGAAAGCGTGTGTCCATTATTGTCATATCGAGAAAGGGGCGGAGGATGAGATTATATACACAGCAGGCTGCATAACCATCCCTCCAGCTCAAGCATCATGCCCTCGTACTATGCACAAGCCATGCCCCCTGAGGAGCCCGGGACAAGGGGGATGGCTATCCTGCCAGGCTGCCAATCATACATCTCCTTAGAGACGATAAGGCTCCAGGTACGTGGTGGGCCCATTTTATTGCTGTTGATTGGGCGTAGCCTGGAGTGGCGATGATTTTGATTGGATCAAGCCCTGTCACCTATGTACCTGGAGCCTTATCGTCTCGAAGGAGATACAGACAGTACACCTCTTGAATGATTTTACAAATCTACATGACAGGGGCAATTGAATGAATTAGGTCTTAGCAAGGAAATAAGGGAGACAGGGGCTAGGATTAGAGGGTACCTTATATTACTAGTAATCCCTCCTAGAAATATATGTACTCTTTTGTGGCGCTTTATTCCCTGTGCATTTTCCTTGTAGTTCTCTAATAATAGTATTACTCATAGCTGATCGCAGATGTTAGAAAGGAACAGAAAAATGGGGCAGGGATACATCCTTTTCCTCTTAGATTACTAATAACAAAAGGTACCTGCTAATCCTAGCCCCTGTTTGCCCTATCTCCTATTTAACGCCTGATTGGCTCGCTATCCCCTGTCATGTAGATTTGTAAAACACCATATAGGGGTATTTTTAGAGTGTACTCCGTACATTGTTTTTATTTAGCCTCTCTTTTACGTCTCACGGAAACCAGAAAGTCAAAGGCGCCTACTCCGCGTACATTTATTGATTGTATTTTGGCCAATTGTACAAGCGACAATACGTTTTTCTTCCTTTCTTTCCTCTTTTCTTCTTTTTGAACCATCCTGCATTGAAACGCTCATACAAGAAAGCACCATGGCCGACGCACGTCAGCGCCTCCCTCTCAACTATAATAATAATCGCAGTGGGGATTTTCCTTTCCTCCATTATTCAGGGGATTTGGCAAAGGACCGCTCAGTATCTACAGACATGCTCACCTGGCGGTGGCGCTCTCGACGGCGTGTCTCTCCTGCCTTGGTGCTCGTCATTCTGGCACTGACGATCTGGTATATTGTTCTGCCGCCGGACTCGGCTGTCGTGCTGGCGGTCAACTTCAACGGCTGGCGAGTGAGGAACGCTCTTGGGCTGGGAGCCGGCGATGCGTGGCTTCGCGGACAGGGCATGTATCCCGTTCACATGCCCAGCGAGGTAGGGTGTCTTATCAAGACGGGGTACGGGACGCGGCGTCGCGTCAAGGAGCAGCTGGAAGCCTTCGCGGCCAAGGGCGGTGTCCTGGGGGATGAGGGGAGGGACTTCCTCGTTGTGGGAGACTGGACGGGCGGGGAGGAGGAGGATCTCGGGCCGTCGGAGATTCATGATGCGATCCGGCTGGTCATGGAGTCGGGCGTTGGGAGGCAGCACGCTGAGCATCACAGGTTTGGCAAGTATCGGAGCCTGCAGGGGGCGGTGGACGCAGGCGATGACGAGAAGGCGGAGGAGCTGGGGAGGAGGTTTGGGTGGGAGCTTGACGCGCTCAAGTTCATCATGGGCATGGAGCTCTCGTACAGGAGGATGCCGCACAAGAAGTGGTACATGATTCTGGACGACGACACGTTTGTGGTCAAGGAGTCGCTGCAGCTGCTGCTCAGTCATCTCGATCCCGCGAAGCCGCAGTACGTGGGCAACAGCGTCGGCGACTACAGGGCGAGATTCGCGCACGGCGGCTCGGCCGTCCTTGTCTCGGGCCAGGCCATGAAGTTGCTCTTTGGGCGGCCGGACATCGTGACGCAGGCTTACGTTCGCTCGCTCGACGAAACCTGGGGGACAGGCTGGTGGCCACGGCCCTGCAGAGGGTAGGCGTCTACATCGACGAACGGCACAGTCACTACTTCAACGGGGAGATGCCGGAGACGACGCGCATCCGGCCGGACCGCGCGTGTTCCCCGATTGTGTCTTTCCATGGGCTGCGGAGGCCCGGCGCCATGGCTCACGTCGGCAGGACTCTGGCGAGAAGGAACAAGCTTGTTCTATGGGGCGAGCTGTGGGAGTTGTTCGGCAAGCATCCCGCCGAGGAGGCATATTACAAGCCGCCTTTCAGGGCCGGTGACCACGTCGGCCCCGGGAAGGAAGGGACTACGACGTGGAGGGGAGTGAAGAGCGCGGAGAGCTGCCGGCGGAAATGCAGAGGTCAGTGTTTGGCCTGGTCATTTGACACGGAGACCAACGAATGCCGCGCCAGTCCTTGGGTAATCCCTGGGTCAGAGACTCTCACGAGCGCAACGTTGTCAGGGGTGAATTGGTCAAAAGCGAAGTCCATCTTGCGGGACTGTCCGCTCGCGAAGTGACCAGCGCGGTCGCGATGGCATCATTTTCTTTTCAAGGACCCCAGTCCGATTTTGTCACCGTATATTCATAATTCATAATTCGCGCTACATCGGATTGGGTCGTCTCGACGCGCGACGGATTACTTGGCACGCGTATGAAATCATGGGCACCAAAAGCCGTGGACAAAGCCGCGGATATCAAACTACGCGCCTGGATCTAGCATACCAGCTCGCTTAAGCTTGACGAGGCTAATACGGAGTAATCGAGAGCTATAGAGAAGTATGGTATGGCACAACCGACGTGGGTTTTGTAATCAAGTGTGTGACTGACCGAGCTGTGCTCGCTTGAATGCCGACGCACTGGGACCTCGTCGTGATTATTTAGTTGGCGAACCAGGCACTGGATGGACCATGATCCTCAAGCGACGAAACACAGAAGCCGAGAGCACCTATGGCCGAGGCCGAATGCATGATGACACGGTCGAAGTTTTGTGATGCAAAAGTTGACATCGACCACGTTGTTGCGGCGCCACCAAAAATAAATAAGCATTACTTGGAAGTTGGTAGTCAACAAGGAAAATAAAAGCAAGACAAGGCTGCTGCCATTGACGGCCCCAATTGGACTCGCGTAATAAACATGTGTAATTGAGGAGCCACGCGGGGATCCTGCTAGTGCTTCCGCATGGCGTTCCGAGTCACCCAGGTTGCTTCTTCTTCCTCTGGCCGGCCGACCCGTCTGCTATAGTCTGCCTCGACATCGTCGACATCGTCGACATCGTCGACATCGTTGACATCGTCGCGTGTACGGAGTACCGGTGCATCTTCCCCACAGCTGCAGCATGGCATTGTCCATGGCAAACGGAAGGAGGCTGTTGTGGCGATGAGCAAGCAAGCAAGTAATAAGCAAGCAAGCAAAGAACGCCACAGACCCAGCCACAGCCAGGGCCTCTCGTTGGCAGCGCCGAGCTATTATGACTCCTATTAATATTATTATGATGTGAATTTATGAGTACCCAAGCTGACATCTCATCCTGCGAAACTTGACATCTGCAACAACCTTTGGGGATTGCTCGGCCCTTTCCATTGGGTCCACCCGGCTCGCAGCCAGATTACTCATAAGATCTGCCGAGTGGATTTTTTTGTCTCTTTATTCATGCTTCTATCTCCGAACTAAACTTACCTATTCATCCTTGGACATTGAGCTACCTACCCAACGTCCCCAGCTTGGAAGAAGAGCGGCCGGGAGGAGGAAAAAAAAAAAAAAAGCCTGGCGCGGTACACGAGGCTGCCAGGCTGCATGGGTTTTGGACACAAAAAAAAAAAAAAAAGGTCAAGCACGGCTCCATTCGCAATCCCAGCCAGGGCGTGTCTCGCGCCTTTGCATCCGGAAACCCGTCAAAAGCACTTGCGTATCTTTTCACACCCACCAATCTTGCCAACCGGACGCCCCCTGTGCGACCACGACGGCGTGGACGGGCTTGCTGAGCACCTGAGCTATCCTTCCGCTGGATAATCATACACTTTCCGAAATTCGTCTACTGCTGCCACCCGCCGTCGAGTTTCCCATGTCGACTCATAGCTCCATAAAAAAATCCAATTAAAAGCAGTCCCTCAGACACGGCCATGGCTCAGGACGACCTGAACACGGCGGCTCAGGACGCCGCGGTTGGTGTTGGTTCTTCTCCAAGTAATAACAGCACGGTTACTCCTAATAATGCTCCGGTTCCTGGTCCTGGTCCTGGTCCTGATCCTGATCCTGGTACTCATCCTGATATTGCCACGCCCGGTACCGCTGATGCTCAATCAAGCTCCAGTCCTATTCCTATTCAGAACTCCACCATCACAACGAAAGCTTCATCCCTCCACCCCCTTCAATACCGATAGAATCGACAGAAACGACTGCGACTACGACGACGACGACGGCTAGTACGACGAACGAGACCGAATCAATCGTCCCCGAAACTTCAGCAGCTCCGACTGCTAGCCCTCAAGCTGCAGTCCAAAACTCGACATCGGCGTCCCAGTCGCCCGCCACTGTCGCCGCTCCTGCTTCCCCTCCCAACCTCAGCAGAACGGCGACAGCAAGGCACCAGAGACGGATTCCGAGATGGCAAGCTACAGACCGGCGTTCACAGCCCATCATGGACTTGCCGGGAGCTATTCCACGACGCCTCCTACACTGGCCTCGTCCGGTCGTCTGGCTACATCCCTACCTCCTGCCACGTCTGCGTATGCTCCATCTACGGGCATCGCGAGCGCCCAGCACGCCTCGTATTCTCTGAATACAGGTGCCTCACACCTGAACGAAGGCTACAGGGTCAGCCCAGTGCCGAGTAACAATCCAATGTCTCTTCCGAGTATGCGAACGATCGATACCATGTCACAAAGAGTCAGCCCACCCTACGGGCCGCACCATCCTGTGTCAATGAGCATGAATGGCCCATTGACACCCGTATCCAGCAGCCCCTCATATTACACCACTCAACATGCAATGCCGGTGCCTTCGAATTATGCTCTGCCCTCCGATTCACTTGCCCGTTATCCCTTACCTCATGATCCGCGAATCCTCGGGAGTAGAGGACCGAAAAAGGTACATCAACCTATGCTCCATCACGTCTCGGTTCCATCGGCCGTGGGCATTTTGTGCACATACAGGATGTCATTCGAACTCTGAAACTCTTCCAAATCGTGGGAAATATTGTTAATCAATGGCGCACTTGCAGGAAATTAAACGTCGAACGAAGACTGGGTGCCTGACGTGTCGAAAACGAAGAATTAAGGTCAGTCAACTTTTACTTGTCTAGATGAAATCCTTGAGTCCTCACGACCCCATCGCCTGCTCCGGCTCCGGCTCTGAACAACCGGACCCAAAGTCGGCAATTGAACTTGAATGTACTGTATTCGCAATTCAGAGCTGTGCTTCGTCGCAGCGAGACGGAACTCGCTGCTTAGGTCTTGTTCAATGCTGTTCTCGGAAGAAGCGTTACATTTATCCGCGCAATGCTGGGTGGAGCCCAAAGCTATCTATCTATCTATCTATCCTGTCTAACCTCACCTTACCTCGTCACCCACTTGTCAAAAAGCCCCTTCCTCAGCTTGCAAGCGTACCGATCTGGCCCTGATTGAATGCTTATCGAGCGTTGTTGCTGACGTGCTCCCAAATTCTTCCACAACAGTGCGACGAGACACACCCGACCTGCAACAACTGCAAAAATCAAAACGAGAGTGCTTGGGCTACGATCCCATCTTCAGACAGCAGCCGAGTGCCCAGCACAACTCTCATATACAGCCTGCACCGACTACCCAACTGATCGTGCCCTCGTCTGTTTCTTCCTCCTCCACAACGCATACGTCCGTTGCTGTCGGGCACTCTTCTGCCAATTCATACGGTAGTCAGCCTTCAATGCTTCCCAGTTCATATTCAACCACACCATCGCCGTCTACGCTGCCTTCGTCATCCACGACGCACACAGTCACCGCCTCGTCCAACTACAACTCGCCAGTCGCCGCCAACACTACCACGACTATCAAAACAGAGCCTGGGTTTCCACCTGCCGCCAACGCTGCCACGACTGTCAAAGCAGAAGCTGGGTTTGACTTCTCTGCGCCAATTGATCCCTCCAGCAGACATTTGCCGGCTCCCAACAGTCACAGTCAAGAGTTTGCCAAGACGTTCGACTACAAGAAGATTTCGACTAATGCAGCCGATCCTGGATGTGAGTTGGCATCAGCTCATCATTGTTCTGTACCCGAGGGCGATGACAGATCTCATATACTGACCAGTATTATCTAGCCAAGAAAATGAAGATTACTGAGATTATCGACCTGCTCGGGCCGCCGCCCCACAACAGCAAATCAGTCACACAGAGGAGACGTTTAACGAAATTACAAAGGTCTACCACGAAATGTATGCTGGTGGATTGAGTGCATTCCTGGAAACAACTTGGTACTACTTTGTTGAAAATGGCAAAATGTCCTTCCCCAAAGATGCAAACCTGATTGAGCACATGGCCACGTTTCTGAAAATCTTGAAGCCGTCAAAGCAAACGACCACTCGCAAATGGCTTATTCTGGCGTTCTGGAGACACGCATTGTCTGGGAGCTTGCATGTACCGCGTATCAGACACCCGATCGAACGAACCAAGCCATGCGAGTGGCGATGCCCCCAGATGGCGATGCTACGGAAGCTCGAAACCGTCTTCGTGTTGTAGAAACATTGCTTTGCGGAGAATACCTTCTCTTTAACCCTTTGGCTCTGCCATTGTCAGACGCAGATGTTCACCGGACTCGGCAGTTTGATTTCTGGTATACCTTGGCTGAGTTTATCCGAAGACGAGATCATCCTGACTCCCCACCTGCTGTCCAGGCCAGGAGAATGCATTGAGCAGGATGAGACATTTGTTGGATGGACGTGAGAATCGCGACGTTCTATATTCAATTGCGGTTGTACGTGAGCTTGCACCTAGCTACGGTCCAAGCTATGGAAGCACACCCCAGCATCTGGACGAAACCGACCCAAAGAATAGACTTGCAGTCGCATCCAAATTCATTCTGGATGAAGCGCAAGTCACTGGAGGCACCACAAATGTGGTGCGTCGATTCAGCGACATAGCGTCCCGAGCCTTTGTCAACCCAGCTGTCAATGTTGTCAGGAGGACGGGCTGATTGACAGGAAAATACCGCCACACCAACGATCCTGCATTAATTTTTTTTTTTTTTTCCTTTTTGGTCGAGTGAGCGCGTCTCTACATGGTGCACAAAGTGCATTGTTTTCTTGAAAGTATTATTTTGGAAAGCATGGCGAGGATTTACAAAAGTTTGTCATCGACTTTTTCATCGGCGTTGAGCTCGTAAAGCGAGCCTTGTCCCTTTTCTTCTCTCTCGTTTTTTTCCATCAAATCACAGTTATACATCTTGTAGTGCTCTCTTTTCTCGCTTTGTCTACCCCAAAAGCCCCGGCGTTCTGGTTTCATTTATACTGCATTCTATGTACGCTATTCTGACGTCGATCTATCTGGAACGACATTGTATAATTGTCCTGTCACAATACGTTCATCGTCTCGATTACTGGGCAAAAGGGTCTGGTGCACTGTACATGTTGACAATTTGCTCCAGGGGAGAAGCTTGACTCGTCATTGTTTGATTTGTAAAAAGACGGAAATTGGGTGTGTTGGGTCTGCTGCTGCCGGCGATCTGGTCTCGGCTCTGCAAAAGCTAGGATGGGGAGGATGCAAATAGAAGGGTCATCAAATATGCCCGAGTGTTGGCTCATGCCGGCCTAGAGAAATAGACGGAATACTTGCAATATAGTATCACATATTCACAAATTTCACAACCTTGTCAGTTTGCCACCATCTGCCTGCCCGTTGCGAATGAAATGTGCTGCCGGAACTTGGGAAGCTGTCAATTCTCTTTGCTACGTATGCATGAACATGTGAGACTATCTTCAAACTTTCAACAATGACTGAACTTGAACTGAACCTTGCCTCGTTTTCCAGCCCATGGTGCACGCCTACACTGGCTCGAATGTGCAACGACCTAACTCGCATCTCCATTTCATTCACATCGTCAAAATGTCAATTTCACATCTCAATCTCATTCATATCGTCAAAAGATGTTCATTTTATTCCCTTGGATATCCAATTCATCCTCTGACACCGGGGTCCGCCGCCACCAAGTCGCTCGATGAACGTACAGACGAATCAGAAAGTGCCAAACCAGATACTGTCGTCGGGCCGCATGCCGGACGAGACGCCATGCAGGCCGCACATGGCTCTGTGTCGCGGATCAAGCTTCCACTTGCGAACCTCGTCGCCTTGGACAAGCAACTGCATCACCATGCCTGATGCAGCGTGCCAAATGTTGTGGCAGTGGAATGTCCACAGTCCGGGATTGTCCAGTACCACGCGTATAATGGCCCATGAATAGCCCTCGACGGTCACGGTGTCGCGGCGTAGAGGGTTCGAGGGCACGCCGCCACGCTCCTTCATGTACTGGCCAAACGCGGCTGCAGTGGCGGGGGTATCCGCTTCGAGCTTGAGCCATGACGAAGAACTTGTGTCCGTGGAGGTGAAACGGGTGGGCTCCGTCATCAAAGTTGTTGATGGATATGTCGATAGTGCGAACGCCCTTTGTTTGCAGGACGAGTTCACGGTCTCTGTGGAAGAGCTTGTCGTTGATGGCCACGGCAGACTGCAAGGAGGCGAGCTCGGGCTGGGCATCGAGAAGTCGGTGAAGGGAGGGATGGGTGGCGTTGGGATGCCACGTTGATTCATTGAAGAAGCCACGTGCCAGGGCCCAATCTCCGATCTGGAAGTTGGCCCTGAGGATAACAAAGTCGTCCGCCGGAGGAGGTGTCTCATGCTGGACTGGTTTCAGGGACGTTGTGTTGAGGTCCCTGCATATTACTTCGACAGCGTCTGACCAATCTTTGCTTTTGGGATCTTCTGTGAGAGCCTTTGTGGTGGTAGATATGTAGCGAATGATGCCGCGGAGCTCGGGTTGGAGGCGTCTATTCTCTGTTGTGAAACAGCGCGACACCATTCTGGCGCGAAGCCAGTAGGCGTCATGAGCCGTGACGTTTGTCTCGACAATGATGCTGTACCGTTGAGCTGGTAATATGTTGAGCCTGTGGAATGGTTCTGGATGAACATCTGTGCCATCAACCTCGGTGATGTAGAAGGGATGTTCGTCAATCTGGATTTGAAACTCGGCAAAGGCTCCAACATTGATAAATCGCATACGATGCCTCTGGTGAGCCGTGAGGTCAAAGACTGGGGTTGAAGCATTGCTGCCGTCACAGTCCCATCCCTTGAAATCGTCACAACTGCGCATTCCGCGACCGTTGATGAGGGGGTTATCGGGAACGGGCTCATCGTTTTCCTTGTCTGGCTGGAGGTAGTCCATCAGTAGCTCAGACGTGGTGTTGTGATAGTGATCTTGCACCATGACGATTCTGTCCGTTGCATAGTCCAACTCTCGGGTGGTGCGTTCGCTTTTCGAATGGATGATGACGGGTCCCAGCAGCCCATCTGAGGCCTGAGCACTATGGTGTGCGTGATACCAGTACGTTCGGACTGACCACGTACATCGAACTTGTACGTGAAGGTGGAATTGGGAGCTATAGGGCATTGAGTGACCCCGACGGTACCATCCATGGAATTCGTTCCATTCTGGAACAGACCGTGGAAGTGTATGGATGTTGCATTGACAGCCTTGTTTTGCACTTGAACAATGACAGTGTCGCCCTCGTTGCACTCAACCAACGGGCCAGGGTACCGATTGTTGATGAGAATCATGGGTCGATACACGCCGTCGGGATTCAAATGTGCGTCCATGATAGTCCAGTGATACTCCCGAGTCACTGGTGCTGCCGCCGCATCCCACGATGGCGAGAGCACGTACTGGAGCTGTCTCTCAATCGTGCAGGATTGGGTGTATCCTCATGATAACGAACAATGGAAGAAGGGGTCCGCCATTGTTGAATTTGCTCGTACCATCAGCATTGTCTTCCCCGCCCGAGTGCTCTTGACTGACTTCTGCGTGGCCCTGGCCTCGAGGTATCTTCGGAGGCAAGCTCAGTATCACGCCAGCCAAGCCCAAAACGGTGATGATGAAGAAGGGGGAGAAGAGGGCAAATGTGCAGATCCCGTGAGGACGTGGTGATGCTCGTTTTCGCTTCTTTCGAGGATGCCGGCCTGAAGAGTGCCCTGGCAGACTCGACGGAGAAGTCGCCTCTATGTTTCCTTCTGTTCCACGATGAAGAAAAGGCTCGCCCTCGCCCTCGTCCTCGCCCTCGTGCTGTGCAGCTTCTACGTCTGCCTCCCGAGACATTGTTGCCGGATGACAGCACAAACCTCGGCCTCAGCTTCAACCCTCAACATCAAGTACATGTAAATATTGAGATGGGACGGCATGCATGTTTCAAGTTAGTCTCCCGAACGCCCCACAAGAAGCCCACATTTGCGTGTATGTACATACATATACAATGCCCCCTGTCATGTAGATTTGTAGGATCATTCAAGGGGTGTATGTATTGTTGTACTTCGCGCCACGTACGGCCGGAGTTCAATCATTTATGTATTAGGGGTTTGTTTTATCTGCAGATTACCCGCCATCTCCGCCATCGGATTCCCACTGGCTGACATGAACTCATCTCATCTGAGCGGCTCTTGCCGCCACTTACCATTGGCCACGCCATGCGTTGTCAGACTTGTTGGCGGGAGTTTATTCCTTTGACAGCTCGCAGGCCTCGGAACGCATAGACGAGACGAGGAGCGAGACGAGGAGCGAGACGAGGAGTGCAGTGCACGCTGCCTTTAAAGCACACGCACCGCCCTGCAAGCTGCAAGGTCGACGCACGAGATTCCACATCTTGCTTAATTTTTTTCTTTTCTTTTCTTTTCTTTTCTTTTCTTAATTTTTTGGGGTCACGCCACCAGGCGCTGTTACGTTGTCGTCGTACCTCACAGTGCACACAAGTCCGTGTGCGTCAGACGCCGCAAGATGCTGTTCAAGACGGCAGCCAGCCTCTTGGCTGTTGCCGGCATCGTCGCCTCAAAATCAAAATCAAAACCAAAACCATGCGAACCTCGCTATGGCGGTTGGGAGACGAGATACACGTCCACGGACCCTGCTTGTGTGGCCAGAGCTGCTGCCATGGCCAAGACCACCAGTCCCACGAGTCTCGTCAAGGGCAAGGCCTTTGATCGCTTCGTCATCATCTACTTTGAGAACGAGAACTACGACAAATGCCGTGGCGATGGTAAGTTTTGCTGCATCTTCTACCATGCACCAAGTGATCAGAGGGGTTCCGAAAGCGAAAGACTGACACCAACTCGCCACAGCCAACTTCAACTGGTTTACCAAGAAGGGCATCACCCTCTCCAACTACTTTGCCGTCACCCATCCCTCGCAGCCCAATTACATGGCTGCCATTGCCGGCGACTATTTCGGCATGGACAACGGCTCCTTCTTGCGCTCACCTCGCAACGTCTCCACCGTCATTGATCTGCTCGACACAAAGGGCATCTCGTGGGGCCATTACCAAGAGGACTCGCCTTATTCCGGTTTCGAGGGCAAGAAATACAAGAACCGGAAGAACGGTGCCAATGATTACGTCCGCAAGCACAACCCTGCCATCATGCATGACAGCGTCACCCACTACGAGCAGAAGCTCTCTCAGATTAAGAATCTGTCCATGACGGACACCTCGCGCTCCATGTTCCACAAGGATCTCGAGAACAACAAGCTGCCGCAGTGGATCTTCATCACCCCCAACATGACTTCAGACGGCCATGACACCTCAGTGACGGTCGCTGGCAGGTGGTGCCGCAATTTCTTGGAGCCTCTCCTCCAAGACAAGAACTTTGTGCAAAACACGCTTGTTCTGGTCACTTGGGACGAGAACGAAAAGTACGCAGACCGCAACAACATCTTGGGCATTCTTCTTGGTGATGCCGTGCCCAAGCATCTTGTTGGCACCGAGGACAAGAACTTTTACAACCACTACTCCGAGATTGCCTCCGTCTCGGCCAACTGGGATCTGCCCACGCTCGGTCGCTGGGACGTCGGTGCCAATGTCTTCAAGCTGGTTGCTGACAAGACGGGCGACAAACTTCGCGAGTGGAGCTCGGAGAAGCAGCTGCAGAAAATGTACTGGAACTGGTCGTATGCCGGCGCCTTCAACAAGAGGGGCGGTAACCATACGTGGCCCAAGCCTAACCTCGCTCTCGATAAGAGCCATCATGGACGCCCCATTCTCCAGGCCATCAAGGATGCATACAAGGACAGCAATGCTCCCACGTATTACACGGACAGCATTGAGGTGGCTGACGGACTCCATCCCCAAAGGGTTATGAGCCTTCGAAAAAGCGATAGACTTGTCAAGTATTTTCCACCCGCCCACTCCTCGTCCCCGCGTACAACTTATTTTTTTCTCACGTACATACGGAGTAATAAGCTTGGCACATATACAAGATCGGGGCAGGGAAAACAAGCCAAACACAACCTTCGCTCGGTATTCTGATCGGAGTTCGGCGGCTCTCGTGCATCTGACGCAATTGATTGATTGGTTGTGACCCATGGCTCATGCACAAATGACAGTCACATTCATCTGATCAGGGAAAGCGGGGTGTTCGGGGTTGTCAAGCGGCGAGATCACCAGATCTCTTGGCCCGCCACCCATTTAATATCTGGGTACAATTAAGTGGGTCCATGGAAGAGAGATCCTAGTCTTTCGACAAGGAGTGTGGCGGGCCCCTCCTAGCTGAAATATGTACATAAAAGCGATACCAAGAGAAGTCGAACACTTGTCATCATATTACATAATAGCGACAGTAATACCCGAGATGTACATAGGCTTGCTCGGCTGTCGTGTCGTCGGGACGCAACCGAATGGCACTGGGCACGGGGTCATGGCCAAAGCGTTGTCTGGAGCATCGAACATACGATGGCGTGCCCCGCGTGGCTGAGGTGGCACGGACACCCATACCGATTCGATTCGATTCTCAAGTAATTACGGAGTACATTTTAGCCACCTGGCAAAACTCCCAGATAAAAAGGTACATGTATTAAAAAGCCCAGTGGCATGTGAGTGTGGAGTTGGGCGCCCACGCCCACGCCCACGTGCACCAATGCCTGGCCGGGAGCAATACCTGATCAACCTCATCGGATGTACATACGTGCTTGTTGTTTCAACATTGCCATGCCTTGCTATTACCACTTCCAGCGTTCCAAGCGAAACCAGATTCGCCGCCAGAATACTAGCTAGATACAACTGTATACACAAGCAGTTCCTCCAACGAAAATGAAAATGGCCCCTTCAACAAGTCCCTACCTAACCCGCTTTCTATCCGACTTCACCCTCGGCTTCTCAGATGGCTTGACGGTTCCCTTTGCCCTCACAGCAGGACTGGGCTCCCTCGGACAGGCAGACACCATCATCTACGCAGGTCTTGCCGAATTATGCGCCGGGAGCATCAGCATGGGCATTGGTGGATATCTGTCTGCCTCGGACGAGGTTCCCGCGCCGGGCACGCACAGGGACGACCTGTCAAGTAGCGGCGACGAAGAAGAACTAACGTGGATGCTGCGCAATGGAATCTCGAGCGGCTCCAGCAGTGACTCGAGCGATGCCGTGGAGGAGAAGGAACAAGAGCGAGAATCAAGCGAGGAGGCTATTCGATCTCACCTCGAGCCCCTCGCCTTGCCAAACTCGACCATGCTGGAAATCCTTGCCGCACTCGGAGACTGCCCGGCCGGGGTCGAACGTGCGGCTCTCCGCCTACGACAACAACAAGATGCTTCTTCTGCCGCAGAGACGCCCGCGTACAAAGAGCTTCCAATACGGCCAGTCGCCTCGGGTCTTTCCATCTCGTTGGGGTACGTCGTCGGTGGCATAATCCCCTCTTTCCGTACTTCTTCGCCTCGACCGTCGGCAAGGATGCAATGGAGCATCGCCACGTGTCTGGTCGCTCTGATGGCGTTTGGCTCGGGAAAAGCTGGGTGCTCCGCGGCGAGCAGAGAAGCCTGAAGAGAAGCCTCTGGGAGGGCTTACAGATGCTCATTCTGGGCAGTCTTGCAGCCGGCGCAGCGGTGCTCTGTGTGTATCTAGTCGGCGCAATTTCTAGATCAGACCACTGGACCTGACGGGATATGCATGAATTTGGATCGGATTGCCCCCTTTTCGAGAAAGGCGTTTTTAGATGTCCGAGGCTGGCGTTGGATTGGTGAGCGTGGCATTGCTTTGCATCTTTTGTGTGTTCTTAAATTCTTGCATCAATGCTACAGGCAACAATAGTTCTAGGTTCCGAACACTCTAGATTTCAGCCGTTCTCCCGTTTGTTTTCGGATGAACCTCGTCAGTGGGTGAGTGAATCATTCGTCACAGAGGCGGTCTTTTGTGAATTGGTCCGTGTCAATAGTGAACAGCCAGAAAACTCTCAATCTTCACCGCAAGCGCAGGTTATTGTCGTTCGCGCGCCTGAATTACCTGTTCCCATCACAACTATTGATATAAAAGAAAGGTTGACCACATGACCATCTGTTTTACTCTAGACCGAAAAAAAGAGCATTGCTTCCAAAGGGCAACTAGGTTTCCTACTTTTCGCAAGTCGGACTGCTACACGGAGTACTTTGGGTAGAGAATTTGGAGTTGTGCTGAAATACACGAGCGCAATGTCTCATCCGATGGAAATGCCCGCTTGTTCGGAACCAAAGGACGGTGATGAACAGGCCACGCACAAAGAATTACGACAAAGTATAACAACGGACGACATGTCCAACAACGAGCTCGCATGGTGCAAGAGCACTTCGCAACAGGATGAGAACGGTCCGAATCAACCGACGCCCTCCTCACCGCGCACAGAGCCGGATTGGTGGGCGCCCGACGTGTCGTTTGACAGGATGGACATCTGCGACGACACGGATCAGGACCCATCCTCCGAGTGCTACGAAGAGCCATGGGCGATGCTCGGTGCGATCAAGAACAGGATTACTCCGCCGGCAGAGATCCTCGCCTTATTCGAGGGGGACGACGAGGAGGACGAGCGCTTGCAGGCCGTTTTGCAAGCTATTGAACGGCACGAGCGGAGGCTGCCGGCCTCGGCGGTCAATGGACGGGGTTTCGAGGCACTGAGTGAAGGCGAGGAAGTGATGAATGTGGAAGACGTGTGCGTGCTGGATTGCAGTGATGAATTCTGGGAGGAGATTCTGGAGGGCACGGAGGAGTGGTTTCCCATCTGGGGTGATGAGGAAACAGATGTGATTGGGCGTGGAGAGTCATGCATGAATGAGGGATGAGTGCGTTGAACTTACTCCGTAATATTCGGACTTTTGCGAATGGTGGGTGAACACAAGGCGTTTGTGCAAGTGGGACTGATTCAAACGCCTTGTGCGTCACAAGAACCTATGAGGATGTACACTTGTTCAGCGTATTGTTAGTGGTTTGCACAGACGCGAGCCAACAACGCACATTTCTGCAAAATGCGGCAGGACGTGGACATGGACAATTATCGGGACAATCATCCGGCAGTGGCTTGGCCGAGACGACGTCGTCGGTAGAAACCATGATCCACATGCCAGTTGGGGACAGGGAAAGGGAATTTGGATTCCCGTGTGGGGAAGACGACAGAATACAAAATCCCTCAACATCTTATCTTATCTTGCCTTGGAACCTCGTGTTTTCTTGTCGCATCGATCCTCGTGCATGAACTGTTTTCACTTCCCCGGACCTTGTTTTTTTTTTTTTTTGGTCTTTAGCCCCTGCCCCCTGCATTCTTATCATCAAGGTGGTTTTTCTCCGGTCAAACTTGCCGCCAGCCATCAGATTCTGTATCGAACGACCGACAGCTTCGGCAATGCGACCGCCACCGTCCTGACCTGACCGTCTTGGTCCCCGACAAGGCCGACTACACCAAGGTGCTGTCGTACCAGGTGGCCGAGGACGCAGCCTCGCTGGACTGCGCCCCGTCGTATGCGGTGCAGTTGCGGTCCGCCACTGGACCGCTGCTGGGCACTCTCGTCACACGAGCCGAGCTTCTTTTCATCCAAGCCTCTCTTGAGCAGGGCTGGGTCGTCATCATCCCGGATTACGAAGGCCCAAAGGCCGCCTATCTAGCCAACGCTCTGGCCGGACACGCCACCCTCGATGGCATCCGCGCCGCCTTGAACTCTGCGTCCAACGACGGGCATCTCGGAGAAGGCGACCATCGCCATGTGGGGTTACTCTGGCGGCAGCGTGGCCACGAACTGGGCCGCGGAACTGCAGCCACAGTACGCCCCCGAGCTCGAGATTGCTGGAGCAGCCGTCGGCGGCACCGTCGTGAAGAGCGTCAACAAGAGCCTTCTGGCCGGACTGATCCCGGCCGGCATTCTGGGTCTTACTTTCGAGTACCCCGACATGAAGAAGGTTGTAGCGGAGCACGTCAAGCCGGCTTACTCGGCCAAGCTTTACAAGACCCAGACGCAATGTTTTGTCGCCAACGTGGCCGACTTTGCCCTCCAGGACGTCCTCGCCATGTTCGACGACCCACAGACGATCTACCGGGATCCCGTCATCGCGCGAATTCTCCAGGAAAATGCATTTGGCCAGAAGACGCCCAAGATCCCTCTGTACTGGTACAAGTCAGCAAATGACCAAGTCAGCCCCATCGCGGACTCGGATGCCGTGGTAGACACATACTGTGCGAACGGAGCCAGCGTCGAGTATGTGCGAGACAGTGCCCCGGGACACGACCGCGAGGCTCTCCTTGGGGCGCCAAAGGCACTTCGCTGGCTCAAGGGCATCATGGATGGAAAGAGGCCCGAGGCGGGATGCTCCAAAAACCGTGTCTTCTTGGGCCGACATTGCTACCGTGGAGATTCTCCCCAAGGTGCTTAAAGACGCTTTCTTGGATTTGCTTGGTAAACCCGTTGGGCCAGATTTGTTTGGCTAAGAAAATTTATGAGACTTATGAAGATATGAAGATTTGAATATACGTTGGTTACTTTAATGCCTTCCAGTATTAGTACTGTCTATACCTCTTGTTTTATGTCCTGTACAAAGCAGTAAATTACACTTTTATACCACTGTAATATTGATCAAAGAATGAGGGTAATGCGTTTAAAAAGGCAAAAAAAAAAAAACATAGAATAGCAAAGACGCTCAAAGCTTCGTGCGCACGTCGGACATAATAAGGTATTTAAAAATCTGTTGCTGCGTGTTTTACGTGCTGCTTCTTAAACGCCGGAGCCATAAAAAGTCATGGAGTAATGGCATCGTCGTGATTGGCTCGTGCACGGCGCAAGAATAATGACCCGATCCCACTTCCGTGAACCCACTATTAGATAGTTACGACTTCACCAAAGCTGCCCCGAATCCTGACGTGCAGTATCAGGAACAAGGACGGGCCACAACCATCTCGACGACTTCTCCTCAGCCCTCGAGCCATTGACCCCGAGCAAGAGGCTCTCCAAGAGGATCTCCAGCTCATCCTCTTGCTTTCTTTCGGCCCCCACCTCCGCTCTATCCCAATGGCTTCCTCCCTGCAGAGACTCGCTGGCCGAGTTGCCCGGCGATTGCCACTACGACCAGCAACCTCGCATGTTGGCGCTCGCCCGTTCTCCTCGACATGCCTCCGAAAATACGCCGCCCCCGAGCCCATGGGCACCAGGCTGATTCCCGTCGACGATGACTTTGCGCACCCCAGCGATCCCTATGGCGCCTCCAAGGTTGTTCCTGGCGCCACCAAAAGTCGCGCGAGAACTCGGTCGAGGATCGCAAGGTCAGACACTACACTGTCAACTTCGGACCTCAGCATCCTGCCGCCCACGGCGTGCTTCGACTCATCCTCGAGCTCAATGGCGAGGAAATCATCCGTGCTGACCCTCACGTCGGTCTGCTCCACCGTGGCACTGAGAAGTTGATCGAATACAAATCCTACCTCCAGGCTCTTCCTTACTTTGACCGATTGGATTACGTTTCCATGATGACCAATGAGCAATGTTTCTCTCGCCGTCGAGAAGCTGCTCAACATCGAGATCCCTGACCGCGCCAAGTACATTCGAACCCTGTTTGGAGAAATCACCCGAATTTTGAACCATCTCATGTCTGTTTTGTCTCACGCCATGGACGTAGGTGCTTTGACGCCTTTCCTCTGGGGTTTCGAGGAACGAGAGAAACTCATGGTGCGTGCGACCAGGGACATGAAAAAGCGTCTCGAAAACGCCTGGGTACCTTTGAATCATTATCATCTAACTCGGATCACAGGAGTTCTATGAACGTGTCTCTGGTGCTCGTCTCCACGCCGCTTATGTTCGTCCCGGTGGTGTCCACCAGGATATTCCCGCTGGTTTGCTGGACGACATCTACCAATGGGCTACTCAATTCGGTGACCGTATTGACGAAACCGAGGAAATGCTTACCGATAACCGTATCTGGATCGAGCGATTGAGAGGTGTTGGTGTTGTGTCTGCCGCCGACGCCCTGAACCTTTCCTTCTCTGGTGTCATGTTGCGAGGCTCTGGTGTTCCTTGGGATATCCGAAAGAGTCAGCCGTACGACGCCTATGATAAAGTCGAATTCGACGTCCCCGTTGGCACCCACGGCGATTGCTATGACCGATATCTTTGCAGAATGGAGGAATTCCGCCAGTCTCTGCGCATCATTCACCAGTGCCTGAACCAGATGCCTGCAGGCCCCGTTCGCGTTGAGGACTACAAGGTTTCACCGCCTCCTCGTTCTGCAATGAAGGAGAACATGGAGGCTTTGATCCACCATTTTCTTCTGTACACCAAGGGTTACGCCGTTCCTCCTGGCGAGACTTATTCCGTCATCGAGGCTCCCAAGGGAGAGATGGGTGTCTATGTCGTCTCTGATGGCAGCGAGCGTCCCTACAGATGCCACATCCGTGCTCCCGGCTTCGCTCACTTGGGTGGTTTCGACCACGTTTGCAAGGGCCACTTGTTGGCCGACGCCGTCGCTGTGATTGGTACCATGGATTTGGTGTTTGGTAAATTCCCCTGTAGTAGTTCTTTTCTTCTATTCTCTCTTCCTACACGTAACTAACATTTGAATACAGGCGAGGTCGATCGATGAAGTGATGAGGAGGAAAGGAGCAAATGTCAATTAAACCTTTTTTTCTTTTGTCTGTAGTCATAGCTGGCTGGGAGAACCCGTAAATACTCCGCAAATGTGTCCTTTTAAAGCCTTCTTTCCACTACTATTGTGTCCATTTGTGGTGATTTACTCTGCTGTATCCGGAAGAGAGCAAGCTCAAGGCCTCTTCCGAAGCCTGCTTCGCCATAACAGTTGCCGTTTATGCCGTTATTATACATATTTTAATCCTACAATTATCTAGCTTTGAGTGTTTTTACATCATTTTGATTCCACTGCCAGAAGCCTGCTCCATGAAAAACTTCTTTAGCGGTGACAGCGCATTGACGGCCTGCAAACCAATGGATCGAAGACTGACCAATGGTCCACTCTCAACAGAGTAGAGCTTGTGCAGTTTATCACACACGCCGAGTATGACGTGATTTGCGGCGTATCTCTCGCTGTTGTAGCTCTCTAGGGACAGTTGGGTGCCAAGATCCTGTCCATGAGAGACGGCATATTGAATGCTCTTAACCAAGCTTTGGACATCGCCTTGTCCCTGATTGAGGCCCTGTCCTGCAAGCGGGTGGATGGTGTGGGCTGCGTCACCGACCAGGGCAACCCGCTCGCCAATATAAGTATCTGCGTGGCGAAGCTTCAGTGGGAAAGAGGCGATCGTGCCCTCTTGTACGCCCACGACGGTCTGCGGGATAGATTTCACATCAACAGGCGTGTGCAGGATTCTCCAATCGTACTCCTCCGCTTGGCCCTCGGTCTGTGAGTGCATGTAGCCTAGGTCGACGGGACTGAGTCGGAAAGCAGCATTGACTGTGGCGATGAAATCCCGTGGAGAGAGCTTCTTCAGCAGAGCTGCATTCTCGGGCGTAGTGGTCCACACGAGCGTCGCAAAGTTCCCCGGCAAGGGCAGCATGGCGACGGGTCCGGATGGCAAGAAGCGTTGGTAGGCGACCTTGCTGAACTGGCCGCCCCAGCCTTCGCCTTCAATCTGGAGCGTCGCGACGAGACCGTGTCTGCCGTAGTCCCAGCCGCGACTTTGGATGCCGGCAAATGCTCGCACGGGACTGTTTGCTCCGTCCGCGCCGACGAGAAGCCGCGCAGCCAGAGAGTGGCCACTTGACAATTGGACAATGGGCCAATCTCGAAGATCCACATCCTCGGTCTCTTCTCCAAGATCAATCTTCTCTACTTTCGAGTTGTCGAATACGCTGACGCCGCCTAGCTCCCTGATTCGACTTAACAACCCCGAGGTCAAGTTCAGGTTTTCCGTCATGTGAGCAATGGTCTTGCTCGGACCCGAGCCCGCTGGCCAGTCGAACTCGATTCGGGCACCAGTGACTCCGTCCCAGACTTGCATTTCGTGAAAGTCTTGGATTCGATCGCGTTTCACGTGCGACCATGCGCCTATGGCGTTGAGGTATTGTGCTGACGTCGGCGTGAGGGAGCTGCAGCGGTTAGAGAACTGGGTGGGTGGGAGAGAGAATGAGGCCGTCTTGGATAGATCCTGCGCCTCGACGAGCGCAACGCGAAGACGGAGGTGACTGGACTAGCGCCTAGTTTGAAGGGTTAGGATGAGAATCTATGGGGATGCTAAGTAGTTGAGGGGCACATGTTGTTTCGTACGGAGTGCGGCGAGGAGGCTGAGCCCGGCAGGCCCTCCTCCTACGCAGACAACATCGTATATGTCGTCCTTTGAAGTCGAATATAATCGCCTCCACTGTCTGCGAGCTTTTCGGGAGCAGCTTTTACAGGAAAATCGTGATGGTGTCAGAAGACCCCGCGCTCCCGTCATTATGGTCGGCGTCATGTTTGCGAGTCTGGGAACCGGCGCAACCAGGAGCTGGTGAGAGAAGTAGCTTCCGTGTGGATATGGATTTCGAGGTGGGACGATGTTCATGCAAGCTTCGAAAGAAGTTATTACCAGTCCAACTAGCAAGACGCCACATGTGGCTAGAGAAGCCTCAGCCACGGCTTTTCCATTCACATGTATGTATGTACGCAAAGTTGCCCCCAGCCCGCCCTGGTTGGTGTGTTGCCACAGACAACGGCACTACGTACATATTGTGTTGCGTCAGTGGATCTCTGGCCTCTAATTAACAACATCCGACAGCAGCGTCAATATTTTTCCCGCATCTCATTGACGAAGCTATCGTGTTCGGCACACACACACACACACACACACACACACAGCCTACACAGAAGCTCATTATCGAGGGCTTCTCTTTCTGCGGCCACCTCGACGACCTGCATCCCCTTCCTGCAGGCCAATCCAACGTGGACCCAAGGTACGTCTATCCTCGGCTGCCTTGTTGCCTTTGTTTCAGCCGCGCATGCTGTCACGTTCCTCAACGAGCTTTGATTGCAACGGTTCCCGACCTGCGTCGCGCTTTCACGCCTACTATGCCCTGGTGTTCTTGGCAGTAAGCAGAAACTAATCATTGTCAATAGTCAAGGCATCACTCTCCCACGATGGCTGATGTCGACGACTATCTTCAAGAGGGATTCGATCCCCGCACCGTGACTGTGCCACGGCTGCGATCTATCCTTGTCACGCACAATGTGGACTATCCCTCCACAGCAAAGAAAAGTCAGCTGGTTGAACTCGTCAATGACCATGTTCTTTCACAAGCCTCCAAGCTTCGAGCACAAAAACTCAAAGCGAAAAGATCCAGTCTGGGTTTCATCAATGCTGGTAGTGCCGACGATTCCAACGTTTGGGACGAGCAAGAGCCGCGCTCGCGACAATCCTCTTCTCGCAGGTCATTGTCGCCGAGGAAGAGCTCCGGGAAAATAAAGACTGAACATGAGGAGACTGAGGCAAACATTCTACGCAGCCCACGGAAGCGAAGCTCGCGATCTGCCAGCCGACAGCTGTCTCATGTCGATGATGATGATGGCACCGCTTCGTTCGCGTCCAAATCGACGCGTCGAACGAGCAGGAGGATCGCGACACCGCAAATAAAGTCAGAGTCGGAGCCGGAGGAAGAGGAAAAGGACTATCCGGCATATGCAGACCATTCGAATGAGTATGCTGAGGCACCGGATGAGAAAGATGATGACGAGCATGACGAAAGCGTCTTCACCGATGATAATCCTTTCCAATGTGGCGGTAGTTCCCTCCACCAGCAGCCACCCCAAGCAATCGACGGCGGACACTCGATGAAGGTGTCTCAAAGAAGGCGCAATTTGCTCGGAGGCGTACGGACGGCTTCTCTGATAAGCTCAAGAAGTCGCGAAAATCCGAGATATCTAGCCCAAAGTTGCGCCAGAGAAGCCCAGAGTTTGCTTTGGAGCCTGGCGAGGAATTCACTGTCGATGAGCAGCTCGAGCTTGAAGATGCCCAATATAGCGGTAGAGCCGTAGTGACTTCGCGGAAAAATCGCAAACCAGCCCGTCCAACTGGCATTTTGACGCCTATTTTCGTTCTTCTCATGGCGCTTCTTGGTGCGTATGGAGCATGGTATCGACAGGAGAAGCTGGCTGTAGGGTATTGCGGGCTTGGGAGACCAGCCAAGCAGCTTTTACCACCCGGAATTGTCGTTCCCGACGTTCTGGTTTCTTTTATTGAGCCGCAGTGCGAGCCATGCCCGCAAAATGCCTATTGCTATGAAGGATTCGCCGTCAGATGCGTTTCCGGTTTTCTTCAGAGGCCACATCCTTTGTCCTTGGGAGGACTTGTCCTCTTCCTCCTACTTGTGAGCCGGACAGCGAACAAGAACGACGGGTTCAAGCTGTCGCTGACAAAGCTGTGGAAGAGCTCCGGGAGCGGCGTGCCAAGTACGAATGTGGTGACTTGGGCGATGACGCTGGCCACGAGGAAGATTCTCCCGCGATCGCCGAGGCAGAGCTCAAAGAAGCTGTCAGCAAGAAAAGGAACAAAAGACTGAGCAATGAGGAGTTTGATGACCTGTGGGACAAGGCCATTGGCAAGGTGACCACGAGAGATGAAGTTGAGGTCCAGGTGGAAACAACCAAGTAAGTTTACACGAGTATAGTCTTCACGTGCGAAATAAGCGCAGGCGAGTCCCTCCGCGCTGCTTATCTCCTATGTTGCAAACGTATTTTCTGACACATGAACTAATCAGATCCGTCATTGACCCAACAGACCGCCCGGTTCCCCCGATCTTTCAGTCAGAAGGCTCTCGTCCACCTCTCTCGCTCGCCTTCCGCTCGCCTGCGCCGTCAAGCGGTCGATCTGGCTCAGACTGGCAAGATATCGACTCGCAATTGGACTTTTGATTTCACTGACTTTCGGCACCTTTTACCTTCGTGCACGATACCGTCGTCACGTCGAAACATCTGCACAGGTCCCAGCTCTTGTAGATTTGGTGCTGGGACGACTGGCAAACCAGCGTGAGCTCGGAGAAGAGGATCTCGACGACCCATGGCTTTTCTTGCCTAACCTGAGAGACGATGTTCTCCGCAATATACACACTCTGTCTGAGCGGGATCACATTTGGCAACGGGTCAGAGCTGTTGTAGAACAAAACAGCAACGTCCGAACAAGTCAAAGAGAAGGTCGCAGTGGAGAAGTCGGCCGCGCATGGGAGTGGATTGGGCCTACGAAAGGTGAAGGAGCCAGGAGACGCCGTAGTGGCAGGGTCTCCTTGGCACCAGAGTCCAAGGAAGAGACGCCTGATGCTAAAAGCATGACTGAGGTCAAGAAATGGGAAGAATCGAGGCCCATTTACTGAATATTGAATTGGTTTGTTGGAGGGCAGTTTCCAGATGAGAATTGTACTACTATACCGTAATTGGAGTTTGGTCCATAACTACATCTCTTCAGACATACACGAGATGCATAGTCGACCTGAAAGTATGAGGTCGTGTGGCATCGAGTGGCACACGTTTTCTTTTAAGCCCAAAATGTCACTATGAGCAGACGATGTATGTGGCAGCTCCGTCAGACTCAAATCCGAGTGTCTGCCCTTTTGCAGTACAAGTAGAGCCCATTAAATTTATCAATTATGGTAGGTTCACGCGGGACGCATTGACAAATGAGGGCAGTCACACAGAGCAAAGGATACATTTAGTCAAAGTCGTTTGAAGACTCTCGTCTCTCGATTTAATCGGCTATTGCACAGGTGTGTCTATATGCACAGAGTGTTGTAACAAAGGAAACGCGATAGTACGTTCAGAGGGGCCATCTATTGGGCTTTGGAGGAGACAATTTCTGTGGTAGGTGTCTGTTAGCAAGTCAAGAACCAATAAACAAACAAACATGGGCACCAAAGTTGTGACCAGATTTGGTATCTCGAAACGTACTCTCAACATCAGCAACGCTCTGCTGCAGGATCTGTTGCAGGACCTTTGGGTTCTCCAGCTCCTTCTGAACCTTGGCAATGATGGAGGCAGCAAGCTCCTTCTGCTGACGCTGCTTAACCTGGCCCTCGTAGCGGACCCAGGAGTCGAGGACGGCCTTGGCTTCGGCAGCCAGGGCGGTCTGCTGCTCGAGCTCGTAGGCCTTGGCCTCGAGCTTGGCGGTTTCCTGAACGAAGACAATTGCATCAGTACTACAACTGTTTGGATTCTCGAAACGTCTTTGTCCCTTTGCGTAGAATTTGCAAAAGATTCCCTTCCTTCATTATTTCATTACCTTGGAAACCTCGAAGAGCGCCTTGGTGATGTCAACAACGCCGGTCATCTGCCGAACGTCCTCGATACGTCCCTTGACGGCCTCGGTGTGGTCGGCACGGGCGCTGTTGAGGATGTTCTTGATCTTCTCGTTCTGGCTCTCAGCCCACTCCTTGTAGCCGGGGCCACCGTACTTGATGAGTCCACCCCAGACAGCCAACAGGCAGATGGCCACGATGGTTTCCTCATTCATGACGTAGTACTCATTGCTGATGGCGTAGATGCTCAGACCAGCCGCGCTGCTGAGGAAAGCGGTCTTGCTGAGGAGGCTGCTTCCGGGAGGGAGTCGACGATGCTCTGAGCCTTCTTCTTGGGATCCTCGGCCGGGACGTTGCTCGCGTGGCGGGCGGCTGCGGCGGCGGCGGACAGCGCAGGGACGGCTCGGCGAGCGAGGGCAGGTCGGAGAAGGGGAGCGCCTACAGGATTGCATCAATTGGGGACTCAATCGATTTGAGGTTTCGCTGTCTGTGGGATCAAAACGTACCAACAGCGCTTCGCGCTAAGCGGGAGGCCATTGTGAGTTATAGATTTGCGATGGGGGTGTCGGGGCTTGACGTTGCTCCGGTAGCTGGAGATGAGGTTGAGGTTTTATCAGACTAGTTCGGCAACACATGTACGTCACGTGATGATTGGGAGAAGAGAGGCATGCAAGTACATATTCCATGTTTACCTGAGAATCTTCCATCTGCACAGGCGCTAGCTTGTTCGAGCAGCATTTATTTTAGAGTGGTATCGATAATATACCCCTGCCCAGATAGGACATTTGATTGGTTGCAGTTTTCATTCTTCACTGAACATTTCATGACACTTCCAATTTCGCATCGAGGGTTCTGTTGCTATAAAAGGGTTCTTGGTGTAATTCAAGGACATTTTCGTTCGACAGGATCAAAATCTTCCAGTGCAATAATTCCCTCGTCACATATTCGGCATCGATCAAGAAAAAGCGGCTTTCGACATGGCCAAGACCACTGTAGAAGGCTCAAAGCGCAAGAGAGCCTCTGCTGGTGAGAAGCCAGCAAAGAGGCGACGTTCATCCAGCGTCGAGAGCGATGGCCCTAATGCAAAGATTCTTCTCATGGAACAGGGTATCTTGGAGTCAAAGAAAAACTATAACGATATTTCTGTGCTTCTCAAAACAGCGGCACAGTATGGGACTGGTGAGCCCGAGTCCATGCTGGCAGCCGTTGCGCTCTGCAGAGTTTTCATGCGGCTGCTTGCGCAAGGGTCTCTGATCGCCAAGAGGTCATTGTCAGAAAAGGACCTGGTCGTTGTCGGTTGGTTGAAGGACCAACTATCTCAGTATAAGGTAGTGCTGCTGAGTCTGCTGGGCGAGGAGGAACTCGCTGTCACGGCTCTTACATTGAGTATGCGTTTGCTGCAGGCGGAGGGACAGTTCCTGTATGACAAGGAGGAGTACTCATTCCCTACTGCTTTCATCGAGAGTATTGTTCGGGTGATACTTCTCTCGGACAATGATGATGTCCGACGGGCTTTCATTGAAGAATTTGCAGAGCAGTATGACGATATTCGGTTTTTCACTTTCAAATCTGTCAAGTACGCTGTACCTTTCCCCGCCCCCTTTCTTTCCGACAAATCGCCTTGTTTGTATTAACGAAGCATGGTGTAGGAAATTGGTCGACAGCTTAGCACAGGAGGACGCATCTGAGGGCCTCTTCGATAGAGTTTTTGCCTTGATATCCGCCTTGGACGGCGTACCAGGATCTGCTAATGATCTGGAGGACTTTTATGTCCCAAAACCGTTCAAGAAGTCTCATCCCTTGCGATCAGTCACTCAACACAAAAGACAAGGTCAAGACGCATGGCTTGCGTTGATGGGCGTGACTGACACACAGGATGAGAGGAAGCGTCTGTTGGGGATTATGTCGACGATTATTGCTCCATGGTTCACGAAGCCAGAATTACTGGCAGACTTCCTCACCGACTGCTACAACGCTGGAGGCTCCATGTCTTTGCTAGCACTATCGGGAGTCTATTACTTGATTCAGGAGAGAAATTTGGATTATCCGTCATTTTATGCCAAGCTATACTCGTTGCTGGACAGAGATATCTTGCATTCGAAGCACAGATCACGATTTTTCCGCCTGCTCGATACCTTCCTGGCATCTACCCATCTGCCTGCGGCGCTGGTGGCCAGTTTCTTGAAACGATTATCTCGACTTGCACTGAGTGCGCCGCCCAGTGCCATTGCTTTTGTCATCCCATGGATTTACAACATGCTGAAGCGTCATCCCACATGCACGCTAATGCTTCATCGCGTCATCAAGGACCCGAGATCAAACAGCAGATCAAGAACCACGGTTTCAAAGATCCCTTCCTGCCAGAAGAGACTGATCCCGTGGGAACCAAAGCCATTGAAAGCTGTCTGTGGGAGCTTGTGCAGTTGCAGTCCCACTATCATCCCAACATTGCGACCATTTCCAAGGTCATGTCGGATCAATTTACCAAGCAATCATACAACATGGAAGATTTCCTGGATCATTCCTATGCCTCTGTAAGTGTCAAGCGGGACCCGGAATTAGGTGGCTGAACGCAAAGGACTATCGCTAATTCGATGAAATGCAAGCTTTTGGAGGCCGAATTGGGCAAGGACGTCAGGAAGGCGCCGGTGGTTGAGTTTCAGATTCCCAAGAGGATATTCCTCCCGCAAGACGACCCAGCTTCAGCCCCTGATAGTTTGCTGGTCAAGCTGTGGGATTTTGGGAAGCCGCATAGAGATCGAAGAGCGGCATCGAGCTGGATAGGCTGTCCAAAACGAAAGCATTCAAACCTCTTATAGAAGGTACATGGTGATGATGTCGCTGTTTTGGTTATGCATAGCAAGCGAAACATGTACGATGTATGATTTAATAATCATTGGAAACGTAATCAGTCTTCTAATTGAATAACAAGATCCTCGCCTGATTGTCGCTAGAATGCGATGCGTTGGGTTAAAAAAAAAGGCCAAAATAGGGGATGACTGTAGAAGACTGGCAATGCAGCGAAGGGACGGCCGAACGCAGTCGAGGCCATTGAAGCGCTTACAACACGCAAACGACTTTTGGGCAAAACCTGGCCAAGCACATGTTACGATCGTACCCTTATAGATGCCGTAAACCGCCCATGATAATTACTGAAGCTGCGATTATTAGCCCATTCTTTTGCCCTATGGCGTAACGGTCGGGCGGACCGTAACAGCACGATTGGAGTTGGAGTATCGCCTTTACCCTATACTTCATCTGCCCTTAAACGCAGCTACGAACTACAAGCGCGCTTTCCTTTTGTCATCAAACCTTGTTGGCATGCAATTGTTAAGAAAGTGTACTAAATTACACTAATTTGCTGAACATTATTTGCATATTCCATTCTTGAATCACTATCAGAACAAGAATGCTGCAGCTGCAGCATCGTTTATCACATGGGGTACTTTTGGATGGCATAGGTCAGCTCCCTTTTGTCTTTGATCGCGGCATGATTCCCTCAGATCGCGACGGAGAGATACATGCGGATAATCACCCGGTCAGCCCGGGACCTAAGTACTCTACTCTGCGGGGCAAAAGCATGCGAGTGTTAGAGTCGACGCGTTTGCGCGACCCGCTCAACTTACCGACCCTAGATGACCTGTCGTGTGCCGGCTGTCCGCCAGCTGGTCGGATAGTTGTACCATGATGTTCCAAAATCCAAAATCATGCTGAGTACGTCTACTTACAGGCCTGGGCACCGATTAATCACCGCCGGTCGCTGGATCGCAAAGGGCGATTTTCTCGCGCCGGACAGTTGCCTTGGCCATGCAGAGGATTGCGCTTCCTGATCGCCTGAAGGTCCGCGATTCGTGTGTTGGTTGCATTCGCGGCAAATATAGCCGTTGTAAACCTTGAGCTGGGGTTGTGAAAGGGAAATCCGTCCTCAAGTGGCGCCAACTTGTCTGGGTTTTGGAAGTCAATTGTGTGGATGAGTAGCTTCGGGAGTTCTGCTCTTTGCAGGTAGTGGAATACCGCGGTATGCCAGGTGCAAGGTCCAGCCGCCCGCTCACGACAGGAATCGCACGCTTGCATTCCTCATGTTGGAAAATCAAGGCATGATGGTTAGGAAGGTCCGCTAACGGCTCCAGGAATCGCCAACTTTGGGTCGATTTGGACGGGGCATTGGTGCAGTAGGATGTGTCAAAAACCCGACTCTAGCCCCCTCGTACATGCTCAATTTCCACCATATAGCAAATGCAATTAATTGTACTAGAGTTGCATCTGATTGCACTCGTAGGCCCAAAGCCTCAAGTTTGAACTTGGCGACAAAAGCCTTCTATGGGTAATCTGTGAAACCCGCTGACGGTCCATCCCGATGAATCATGTAACCAAAGCGCTGCGGCTCCTCAAGCACCAGTGGAGGCATGTCCGTATTCTCCTCAATCCTCGTAAACGTCTCTGTTTCCCTCTCCCAGAGATCTCTTCCTTCTCTCACCGCGGCAGCGATCTTATCCTTGTCCCGATACTGGTCCGCATTCATCCACCCATGGGAGAAGCTCGATATCTTGTTGAGGAACTGGTCTATTGTTGCAAAGCAGCTGCTGCAATGCCACGCTGCGTTATTCAACACGCCCTTTTCTTGGGAACGGAACAGGGAAGCCGCCATCCCCATTGCGTAGATTAGTAGGCTTAAGGGTTTGCCGTCCTTGGTAGTAGGTTGCCTGGGGATGCGGCCACTCTGGCCCAGTGTGCAAGAACTGGAAAGAGTAGTAATAAAATTTAGAAGCAAGCGTCAGGCGTCGGGGATAGTTACAAGACCGAAGCACGAGCAGAGATTGTGGACGAGGATCTCATCCACATCAGCCACAATGATAACATCCCCTTTGATCGGAGTCCTTGGCCCTTGTAATCCGAGCATAACCTGATCATACATGGCGTCTCGCTGCAAGTCTTCGTAGTCCCAGGCACGATGCGGGTTAAATGCAGCTGGGAAGGTCAACTCATGATAAATCATCTTATCATGGTACCGACTGAAGTTGACCCAGTTGTTTTTAATAACAAGGGGCTTATGCCCACCCTGGAACGTCTTGGGTGATTCCACGATGATGAAATAATCAACATAGTCGTATAGCGTGTTTAGACGAATCTCAAGAAAGTCCAGCTCGGTATTCACCATGACAAGGTCGTATACTTTGCGCTCACTCGAGGCGCTGCGCGGAGTAAAAACCGAGTATCCATGTGCAGCGCAGAAATCACGGGCCGCCTTGGAGGCGTAGTACTCGGCGTGTCTCCGGCCGCGATCCGAAGTCGCCCTTAGAAAATCTAGCGGCGGGAGTGGCGCGCTTGTGATTTCGTGGGGTTAGCCTGTGCGGCGCTGGTCTAAAGAAAACATACCAGATCAAATAGAAGAGCCCTATGCCAAGGATTATTCTAGCACGCGATGTAGCGGCCATTGTTGACGACTTTGGAGATGAAAGTTTGTGGGTATTACGTATGTTTCAAACAAATTTCATCAGATGACTTAAGTCTCCCTTTTCCCCGGCATCACGTGATAGCGTCACCTTCTCCAGCCGCCTGACGGCCGACCCAAGCTTGCTGTCAGCTGTCAGCTGTCGACTAAAGATCTCTCTGTTCTCCTAAGCTCTCCTCCGTTTATCATAGTCTTGGAGTCGCCCGCCTGACAACGATTGTTTGCAAGATTGTTTGCAACACAGAACGCCGACCGATGGTATTGGCGTGGATCAGCATGTTTCCCTTTGCCTTCGTCGTTGAAAGTGGCCTTCACCCCTGTCCCAAGTTCGCCCCAAGTTGCCCCAACTAGCCCCAACTAGCCCCAACTAGCCCCCTGCGCTTGCTTGCAGCCAGCCGACCCATCCGATCAGCCCTCTTGCCTGCCGTCCTGTCCCATAAATAATCCCCAATGCTAGCCCGCTGCCACCATGGCACCTCACAAATTGCTTTTAGGGCCTGTGGAGCCGCCACTAGCGTCTTATACATAATTATCCCTCTCCTAGAGGCTCGCCCCGAGTGCTTGCATTTACTACTAAAAAGAGCTAGTATATTTAGCAGGGGATCAGGTGGAAATAGCTGACGCGAAGTACCTCTCGCGTACCCGAAAAAAATTGGGTCTTCTACCTGCTTGCTCCTTACCACATCCAAAGGGATAGGCTATCGAGATGATATTGAGAAACTTGAGGGAAGAAAGGGAAGAGGGAAGAACACGGGTCCCATACGTGTCCCTTATCTTCTGATCGGCTTATGTTAGCCCCCTTTCCTTATGTGCTACTCATGCACCACCACTAAGGCTTGGGCTTTGCCCAAGCCCTTACAACCTATATATCATATCTTCTACGGTTATATGATATAGCTATATCTGAGGGGAGATAATATGATAGAAGGGTATCTTAAAAACGAGCCTTATTGCATTACTTTATTGCGTTACATTGTTACGTTACATTATTACGTGTAAGGGCTTAGTCTTTGCCCAAGCCTTAGTGGTGGCATACGAGTGGGGTGTGGGGAAGGGGGCTGACATAAGCCGATCAGGGGATAAGGGGCTCGTATGGGGCCTATAACATCCTCCTTTTCCTTCCTTCCTTCAAGTTTCTCAATATCATCACGATAGCCTATAGCTTTGTCTTAGGGCTAGTCCATAACATTACGTTATATTAATACATTATATTGTAAGGCCTTATAATGATAAATGTGAAGGAAGGAACTCTATAGAAGAGGTTATAAGTATTACAAGTGTTGTACTGCTTGCATTTACTACTAAAAAGAGCTAGTATATTTAGCAGGGGATTAGGTGAAAAGGTACATACTTCCTCTATTTTAGGACTAACGCAATATGTACATTTAGTGACCCTAGCATTGGCGGATCTTTTGGTGTATCAGGAATTCTAGCACACCTTCTAGGGTTCTAGCAATAACCCATATCTCACGTAAGCTCTACATAGAGGAAAAACTACTATATAGGAAGCCCTAGTATTATTAGCTTTAGGTATTGCTTACATGTACTATCTCGGAGCGAGGGAGTGTGTTACAAGGCGTATAAGGGACAATTAACGCACAAATCAAGTGGCCAGTCGGCTGCGCCTCTTTTCCATGCAACCATAAGCGCCGTCGTTGAACGCTTGTTTTGGTTTACCGAGCGCCTCTCAATGCTGCTGCTGCTGCAAGCCATGCACAAGAGTGGCATGACTTCCGAGTCGCCAATGGGCGGAGACATGGATGTTGACTTTACTGCCGTGTCAATTTGCAAGGCTCTGTGAGATTTTATGACTGCAGTGGCTGGAACTTGTGTCCCTCCAAACTAGGCTAGTGCGTTCGGAACGTCGGTCGGCCTTGAGATGAAGAGCGGGTGGGTTGAGTAGGCCATGTCTCGTTGTTATACATATTTTTGGCTGGTGTACGTATTGTACGTATCGTTGGAAAACGTCGTCTTTTCGTCTTCGAGGCTTTTACCGTCAAGTACTTCATGTAGGCTCGGCTTTGTAAGTCTTCATGACTCAGCTCAGTCGATGATGGTTAAATCTGTTGCCAGAAATAAACATAAAGGGTGAACTTACATGATGCTAAGGAAGCGTGATCTACGCTTCGAGTTTGGATGAGCCAAGACACAACAGGCAAGTGACGGAAGAACCGGATAGAATTTACTAACTAACCTGGCCGTGTTTAAAAAAAAAAAAAAACTCCGTATATGATGTATCATTGGATGATGCAGAGATTACAGCCCCGTCAGCACGCTCCCCATGGATGCTGAAAGTTTCCTTGGTGGTGTGTATCACTGCATGAAAGCCCGGTTCAGCACAATAATGAGTATGGCATCTAAAGGAAGGTCTGCCCTGTGACCCTCGGAGCAATATGTATGAAGTATAATGGATGAAGATCATTCCCCCTCAAGGTATAAAACTGGCTCATGTTCCCTTTATTTTTGTTTCCTTGTTGTTCTTTGTTCAAACTCATTCACACATTACACATTGCACAAATTCTCTCCACCTTTCAAGATGAAGACAAACTTCCTGACTATTGCTGCCTTGGCTTTCGCGACCATTTCTGGTGCAGCGGCTAATCCCGCCAGTTTGCCAATGGGGGTTGAGGTTGTAGAGCAGGATGGTGTGACTCTGGTCCGAGAAGTTGTACGTTTTGGCGCCTTCATCTAGCGTGGAAAGCAGTTGCCCTAACGATACTGATCAATAGCCTCACGTTCACACTGGACTGGACAAGCGGTGCCGGGAGTGCGTCCATCTTGGTGGCCGCTGCACCATTGGCGACGGGAGCTGCTATGCGAGGGAGCATGCAAGCTGCACGTGGTGTGGAAATAATTGCAAATCCATCTGTGTTGGGGATGGCCAGACGTGCGAGCAGTGGTGCCTCTAAAGGACGGCCATGAAGGGAGGAGAGATGCTGAGAAGAGAGTAGTAAAATAACACTCGTTTGGAAGATGACATAGTTTTGAGAACATCATTGTCAATCGTTTTATCAATTGCTTGACCGTCAACAACTTTACACATTGCTCAGAACCTGTACCTGTCTTTTTTAGCCATGTGGACGCCTCGTGACTAGTTCTCAATGAACTGGAAGAGAAGAACATGTGCTCTAGATCTACAGACCGTTGGCGAATTACAGTCCTTTTCAGTCCACAACCAATGCTTCCAAACGTTGAATTCTGTCCTCACCCGTCGACCATACTTGGGCATCGCAGAGCTCCCTCTACTCCACGAATAAGCAGAGGCTTTGGAAGGTTCGTCGAGCCAGTTCAAGTAGCTCCTTCTTCGAGCAGATATGCCCACGTCTATAGACGATATCCCGTGATGGCACTACCGTGCACAATTCTCTCTTGTTTTGTTCCCTTCTTCCGGCAGCGTTAGGGCGGAAGGAAATGGGGGTTCTGGAATTGAAATTTCCCCCTTCCTGGTCAACAACCCTTGATTATTGTCCAAGTGATGTGCGTGTACACCGCAGCATGAAAAGCTTGGGACCAGCTAGATTCAGGTCCAGGATCCTACCAAAATTTTCCGGTTACAGAAATGACGTCCTTTAGACCTAGGATTTTTCGAATATATTCAAAGAGGTCTTGACCACGGTCTTCATGTAGTTTAGACGCACCCTAAAAGCGAACTTCCGCAATCTTACATGTAGTGGTATTAGGCATCTCATTAGCCACCTCCCAGCCACAACAGGGTTGCTTGATAACCACGCCCTCATTTTGCTCATTTTGCCCTGTGGCTGGGCTGCTGGTGGCTGCACCCCGCCAGCCGCCCCTGAAAGAAGGCAAAGCAGAATGGAACCTTGACAAGGTTCGTCAGGAGCCTTTGATTTGCCAGAAACTTTGCCGTGGGTTCCGAAGTGGTCGACTGACATCACTGACTTACTGACTCACTGACTCACTGAGAATCACCAAGTACTTTTTTGTGCCACTTTTTATAAGCGCGCCGAGCCATGTGCGCCCCATCCAAGTCGTTTGCTTCTTTTCGACGAACCCGGCCTGCAAGTCAATCTTCATTCCAACCTCATGTCCACCTGCTTGCTGCTGTCCGACAACGAAACAAACGTCGTGCAACGATCCTCGCGCCCTGCTGATCTCGGACGGCGAAGCTGACGCCGACCACTGGAACCGGTAGATTGCCACACTTTCCAATTTCTTTTCTGATATTCTGATAGTACGCGTCTTATTCATACATGTCCAGTGTCCAGATTGGGTCGCTGAGCGCCCTCTCCATGCCGGCCATGGGTCCCCAAGGCGTCACTTCAGCTCCGGCTGCGTCAACAGACCCGTCCTCACAAGACCAAAAGTCTCACACGCAGCCGCGGAAGAGAAAGGGTCATAGAGGAGGGAAGAAGAAGCGATCGAGGCGCAAGAGTTTCGCCGCCCTCGCCGAAGATAGTCACGATGAAGCCCCCGGCCCGTCGGGGTCAGGCCTGGCGTACCAGCTCCCTGGGGCAAGCCTCAGCGACACCAGCATTGACAGCGAAGCATTGCTGGACCATCGGTAAACTTTTCCCAGTACCATTCTTCATGGCGTAGGACTGGCATGACAATCCTAACTTTCCCATTTTTCTACCCCATGTCTAGAGAACAAAAACCCATGCGTATTAGACGACCTTCTACCATAGCGGTGTCGAGTCCCTTCCACAATCCATACCCCACGACACCCGGAGGCAGCCGCCTGCGAGCAGTGCAGACCCCGAACAGTGCTGGCAGCCACGATAATCGAAATCCTTGGGACGAGACCGTACCGCTTTTATCGGGATCGGCCCGAAGAAACTCGCCCACCGGGCCGTCGAGCTACGGTGCCAGCGACGCCAAAGTCGGCCGAAATCGAAGTCGAAGGTCCAGCAAGTCATCGAAGCGTCTGGCAACCTCTCAAGGCGCTTATGATGTGAATCATCCGCCGTCTGTCCCTGCTTCACCAAACTATGGCCCTCTTGATGGGCCGGATATGACGTTTGGCGATGTCATGATTTGTGACGACATGTCACTGCGCAATGTCAGCCCCCGGCGCTCGATTGATCGAGGAGACGCCTTGTCCGAGACCGAGGGCAGCAGAGGTCACGATCATAGGCAGGAACAAACACGGAGGCCAACGGTTGTAACGTCGGAGGATGTATGCTTTCCCGTGCCTGGCATGTCCGAGCTCGGTGATGATGATACGCGGATACATGACCCGCAGTCTTACCAACCACGTACTCGTCGACGACGAAGCCAATGGCCCGACTTGTCAGTGCTGGAAGAATGGAGGTCGTATGAGAAGGAGGACCGCAGTCAGGAGCGGCGGGTCAAGAGAATCACGGAGCCACAATTGATCAATGGTCGTCTTCGACCCGTGCGAAAGGGCTGGTTCCGAACAGACGAAGAGGCTCCTTATCGGTTCACTTATTTCAACGAAGAGTTTCAAAGTACCATCCACAGCCAGACCATTTCCGAACTCGTCCAACCTGGAAGCGACTTCCAAGAGCTCTTCATTCCTGATCCGCGCATCTTGTCTGATGATGAGAGCAGCGACGAGGACGAGGATACAGTCTCGCTCGGGACGAAGCGGCAGCGATCCTTGACCGGACTGGATACCAGCTCCAAACTCCCCACACGACAGCCATCTATTGCTGGCTCGCGACAAGGTGACACAATCTCACCGCCCAAGGACCCTGCGAGTCTGTCCAGGCGTGTCAGTCCCAGTCGTTCCAAGTCGCCGGAGGGTAGCGTTCATCCAGCCGCGCCTACAGAGCCCGCCGAGAAACCAGTCCGATATGGAGACCGCCCTGTCTGGTGGCTCGACATTTTCTCCCCAACCGAAGCAGAGATGAAGGTGATTGCCAAGGCCTTTGGCATCCACCCCTGACGGCCGAAGACATTATGCTGCAAGAGGCACGCGAAAAAGTCGAACTGTTCCGCCATTACTACTTTGTCAACTACCGCACCTTTGACCAGGACATCAACAGTGAAAACTACTTGGAGCCCGTCAACATGTACGTGGTTGTTTTCCGGGAAGGGTTCTCAGCTTCCACTTCTCCATGACACCCCATCCTGCCAACGTACGCAGACGCATCCGCCAGTTGAGAGACTACATCATATTGTCATCCGATTGGATATCATACGCCATCATCGACGACATCACCGACGTGTTCCAACCACTTATCCAAAATATCGAAGACGAAGTCGACGAGATCGACGACGCAATTTTACGAATGCACACGCCCGAAAAGGATGAGAAGACGGCTCATCTCCGTGACGACAGCTCGTCATTCTTTGACTCGGGCGACATGCTCCGAAGAGTAGGCGACTGTCGAAAGCGCGTCATGAGCCTGTACCGTCTTCTCGGCAATAAGGCCGATGTCATCAAGGGATTTGCCAAGCGATGCAACGAGCGGTGGGAGGTGGCGCCCCGATCAGAAATCGGTCTTTATCTCGGCGATATCCAAGATCACATAGTGACCATGACATCTAACCTTGGTCACTACGAAAAGTGAGTCGCGTTTATCCCCTTTGTTGCCCTCTTCCTCTCGCAAGTCTTACCATAAGATCGTACACGCATGCTGACATCCCAACCCCGTTTTCCCAACTGCTCAGGATCCTAGCACGCTCCCACGGCAACTACTTGGCCCAGATCAACATCCGCATGAACGAACGACAGGAGCAAACAGCCGATGTTCTCGGCAAGCTCACCGTCCTGGGCACCATTGTCCTACCCATGAATATCATCACCGGTTTATGGGGCATGAACGTCTGGGTGCCCGGTCAAGAGTACGAAGGGGATCTGACATGGTTCGCGTGGATCACAGCAGGCTTGTTATGCTTCGGCCTAGCCTGTTTCATGATTGCGAAGCGAGTGTACAATATTGTTTAAACCAGCAAGGGGAGGATAAGCCATCTACACAAGCTTGCACACACCAAAACGGATATACACCAAAATGGTCAATGTACTGCGTACCACTAGATGAACAGGAGGATAAAGGGTGGCACAGAGGAGAAAAAGAAGCAGCATCGTTCTGCACACTATCTTGGCTATGAGACCGAACTCTAGAGAGGAGGATGGGGTCCCGCGTTCGATCTGGGTTTTGCTTTGGGTCGCGCTGCACCAGATTTTTAGATGGTACTTAGTATGCCACTGCATGTTCAGTAAGCGGGAAGGGGGCCATGCGACAGGACTTTCTATCTTGAGAAGACACGGCATTGTTTGAGACTTCACTGCGGTTTGATTTCGAAATCATCTGAATTTTCGAATTGTGCTGTTTCGCGCCAAGTTGCGGCAAGCTAACCTGTAATTCTACTCCTAATTTGCGAGCCCATGGTCATCATGAGTTCAGACATGCCGACAAGCATATGTACATTGTAGTCGTTTGACTTCTTCTTCTTCTTTTTTTTTTTGGGGGCCACCAAACCTGACTTTTACCACATATAACCTCGTGTATTATTGTAGCAACAAAGTGGAGTCCTTGCATGAAGACCACGTCCAGTTCCTTGTGTTTCCATTCAGCCAGACCTCATTCTTGTACACCATCTCTTCGATTGGACCCAGGCACGGTGTCTGATCCTCCTCTCCACATGATTTCATCTTCGCTGAGAAGCAAACGTCGCCCTTAAAGCCATGATCTGCTGCTTATCAGCCTCGGGCAGCATGTCAATCTGAGCTTGAGACAAGTCCATGACGGCTCTCATGAGAGCATCTGTATCCTGTGGTGCCGCAGCCGCCGGTGGTGCTGTCGGCGCTCCATATACAGGTTGAGCTGCTGCCGGAGGTGCATATGACATACCGGCAACGGGCGGTGTGTTGATGGCTGCCGGATATCCTGACGCTGCTGATGACCCGGCGAAAGCTGATGTGGGTTGGGGCACTGGCGGAGGAGCGTTGGGGTCGACGACGGATTGAATAGCTTCCGGGGAGACAAGTCCCATGAGGAGCATTGCTTGAAACACAGCGTATGACAGCTGTGGCGCCTGTTGTAAAAGTTCGGTGGCTCGTTGGGGCTCGGTCGAAGCCAGTGTCTTCATTTGGGTGAGGATGTCGAGTAGCTGAGATGGTGGCAAGGTGTTTAGGGTTCGCGAAATGGCGTCGGTACAGGTCAGGCCCGGAGGCATTTCCTTCCCCGCTGGCAGGGGGTAGCGAGCTTGGTTGAACGCCGTATGTGTTGGTAGCCATACCATTGGTAGGAATCGATGTCATCTAGAGGTGGACTACCGTGTGAGCTTTTGGCCGTTCCCAAGTGACGGCTATGCTTGGGCTCATGACTAGGTTGATTGCCCCCATACCTGGTTGTCATCATCACCGCTCTTTTGTTCATTAGAAAAATCGACGCGGAGCTTGCGACCCATTACTTCGAAGTCGTTCAGGTTTCGTACTGCAGATGAAGCGCTATCTTTTTTTTTTTTTTTTTTTTTCAAAGGAGAGACAATGTCAGCAATGGGCACTTGCCGGGTTCGATGTCTTGTTTTGTTTCGGGAAGCAACTGATGGTGAGGAGTTACGAACCAGTGTCCGGGTAGTCTGCGAAACCAAAGCCCTTGGGACGACCGGTTTCGAATCGTACACTAGTCGGAATCGCTCGACTTTGCCGGCACGGCCGAAGATTTCTGTGATCTGTTCCTCGGAAAGGCCTGCAGCCTCGAGTAAGCAAAGCGCCTGGCAGCACGACGAGAGAGACGGGCGCGATGCAGGATATTACGCCATACCGTAAGGAATGTTTCCCACGAATACAACACGAGAAGGCGGCCTTGTCGACATATCGGGAAGAAGCCTGCTGCGGCTGTTGCGTCGGAAGAGAGAAAATTTTAATGAAAGCGACTAGGCTGCAGTACAGACAGACTCGAGGTTGCTGGAAAGAAGTCGAGCACTTGGTTGGCCCCAGGTGTCTCGAGCAGGCACGCGTCGCGAAATGCGCTGCTGGTCCTTTTTCTTTCAAATCCGATCCGGAAGCTTTCTTTTGGTATGATACATGAATAAGAAAATGATGAATGGTGGAACGTTGCGCAAGAGCCGGTGCTTTCGTAGTAGCCTCGCCGTCACCTTCCGTCACAGCTCACTGGGAGGACTGAGTAGATTACTCTTTTAATAAGCTGAAAGCATTTGACAGGCCAACAAGCAAACATTGCGCCTTTCCGGCGATTTGCCGATCCATTTTGCGCTGCGGGACGAACGGAACGGTGCTAATACTCCGGGACCTGATCGGCGCTTGGCTTCTGTTAATACTGTTAATAATAATAGCTAGCCTCCTCCCGATCGGGCCAAGTACTTGCGACTGTGGCCTTAACGCCATGCCATGTAATAAGACAAGACAACTGGAATCTCGCAAACTTGCGACGACCCAATTGTGCGCTGCATTGAGCCAACATCTCGTGCCCTTCCGTTCCGGCTTCTTTTACGGTGCAATTGGCTGCGACCAACCCCTCGTTCTTTTTATTCTTCTAAATATCCTCGAGCTTTTTTGATTCTTTTGATTTCCCACAGCAAAGTGCAAAAGTGCAGTCTCGTCGTCGCAGGCCAGGTGTCCGCTGAACAGTTCCTCCGTGGGAAGCCTGCTATTACCGCCAATTCCACCACTTCGACGTTGAACCCGAATCGAATCCCAGCACGAGAATCACAATGCCGGCCAAGTCGAGATTCACGAAGCTAGATGCATTCACAAAAACAGTGGATGAGGCACGCATCCGCACCACCAGTGGTGGTATTGTCACCATTGTGTCGCTGCTCATTGTGCTGTTCCTGTCATGGGGAGAATGGGTCGATTACCGTCGTGTCGTGATACATCCCGAACTGGTTGTAGACAAGAGCAGAGGTATGGGAAATGCTGCGGCACCCGAATTCATTTCCTAGTAGACGACTGACTGAAAAAAAAAAACACAGGAGAGCGCATGGATATTCATCTCAACATTACATTCCCCAAGATGCCCTGTGAGCTGCTCACGCTCGATGTCATGGATGTTTCTGGAGAGCAACAACATGGAGTCGCACATGGAGTCAATAAAGTCCGCCTCCGACCCGAAGCCCAAGGCGGCGGTGTCATTGATATCAAATCATTGAACCTGCACGACGAAAATGCCGAGCACCTTGACCCCTCCTACTGTGGTGAATGCTACGGCGCCACGGCCCTCCTGGGGCCAAGAAGGCTGGGTGTTGCAACACCTGTGATGAAGTTCGAGAAGCCTATGCCACACAAGGCTGGGCGTTTGGCAGAGGCGAGAACGTCGAGCAGTGCACACGTGAGCATTACGCCGAGAGACTGGACGAACAGCGCGAGGAAGGGTGCCGGATCGAAGGTGGATTGCAGGTCAACAAGGTCGTCGGAAACTTCCACCTCGCCCCCGGCCGCAGTTTCAGCAACGGGAACATGCACGTCCACGACCTCACTAACTACTGGGAGACCCCCAATGGCAAACAGCACGACTTTACCCACACCATTCACCAGCTGCGCTTCGGTCCTCAGCTGCCTGCTGCGCTGTTCCAGAGGATGGGCAAGGACATCATGCCCTGGACCAACCAGCATCAGAATCCACTCGACGGTTCCAAGCAAGTCACGACGGATCCAGGTTACAACTACATGTACTTTGTTAAGATTGTGCCCACTTCATATCTGCCTCTGGGCTGGGAGAAGAAGAAGTTCAAGAATGCCGCCGGTTTCGTGGATACGAATGGCGATGGCAGCCTCGAGACACACCAGTACTCCGTCACCAGCCACAGAAGAAGTCTTCGGGGCGGAAACGATGCTGCCGAAGGTCACGCGGAGCGTCAGCATTCAGAGGGCGGTATTCCCGGCGTTTTCTTCTCATACGTAAGTCACGAACACATGACGAACACGTCTTGACCACACATGATTGCATGACCATCTTTAGCTAACAATGTTGGCAGGACATTTCTCCCATGAAAGTCATCAATCGCCAGGAACCAGCCAAGACCTTCACTGGCTTTCTGGCGGGGCTTTGTGCCATCGTCGGCGGTACTCTTACAGTTGCGGCTGCTGTTGACCGTGGCTTGTTCGAGGGCGCCTCGAGGCTCAAGAAGATGCGGTCAAAGGACCTGTGAACAAAGGGGTTGGAATCATGTGTGTGGCACACGGACATTTTGCTGAAGCATAGAATATGGCGTTTTTGTATCGTTTCCCTTTTTTTTTCTTTTTTCTTTCTTTTTTTTGAATTGTTCTGGATTGTCAATTTGCGACGTGCTGCAAAAGCTGTGGCAAAAGCTGTGTTTATATTAAGATGTTTAGAGAGTGCCGTAGACTGGGTGAAGTAGAGCGTGTAGAGCTGGTGCAATTGAGATGATAGCCACGAGTAGAGATGTGCTTGTTCAGTATACAGTACAGCGACGTATGCTGTTGCCCAGGAGATATCATTTTTGCCTGGTGCTCCGTGGAGATGTTCAAGGTCACAAAGTGTCATTGAGTCTCGAATGAGTGTTGAGCTTCGGAGCGCCGAAATGATCTGGCAGACCTGTGATGGTATGAAATGATGCGGCGCTGCACTTGAGGATGTTCCATGACTATTTTCAAGCCAACACCGTGTCCTACAATTTATACGAGCCGGAAGATTTAACAAGTGTCTACTTGGGCACACCCAGCTTCCTCAAAGATTCAGTGAGCCCCTGGCGGACCCAGCTGTCAACCTCTGGCTTCGTAGCGACAGCAATGACACCAAGCATGCCGAGAGCATTAGCACCGGCTTCTTCATTTACGGCTGCTCGACGTCTCGGGATGACAATCATCCACCGCCTAGTCAGAATCAGGTTGTGAGGGCACGCCGCGTCCCGTGGAGCTGTGTCGGCATGGTCAGCCAGGCCGTGACCAACAGCCGTAGCCTGTGCGAGGAGTTCTGTGTATATCCTCACGAGTCCCGCTGGGCTGATGATATCATCGGCAGTCAGGCGCTTGTAGAACCAGTGAAAGGGGACGGCGGCAGGCTGCTGCTCCTCGTCCTCTTCTGCATCCAAGAAGTCGGCGAAGCTGTGGGTTGGCTTGGGAAGAAGCTGCATGTGCTTGTGCAAACGGCTGCAGCCCCCGTCCCTGCCGCAGTTGTAGAAGGCAACGTAGTCTGAGCTCATGGTGGTGAGGACGGCCCAGGCGGCCTCCAGGTCGCTTTTGTCCAGGGGCTCATGCTGTCTGCGGTGTCCGTCGCAGGTCAGGAGCATGAGATGCGGTCTGGCGTAACAGAATTTGTTGGCGATGAGTACGTGAGTGCCGCCGACTTGGCCAATCTCATAGCCCTTGGTAGAGACGTCGCTTCCTGCTCGTCTCTCGCCATCAACTTCCGATCTCTCATCATCCTGCGTTGGATGCGGTTGGAGCTTGGGTTTCTTCACGAGAGCTGAGGTAAGAATGAAACGAAACTAGACATGGCTTTCACTCTTAGTATTGGCTTCATGTGTTGCGTCGGTGGGTTGCAGGTTAGTTGGTGCTCACGGTGAGACCGCCCGCCGTGTGGCGGATGTTTTCTTGGTTCTCGTCGTACCGTACTGCACCTGAGCTAACTAGGTCGTCGAAGCGGAGAGGACGGAAGGTTCGTCCATTATTCGATGTGCCGAGTAGAAGATATTGCGTTGTGTGTTGGAGACGCGTAGTTATAGATGCGAGTAAGTGCGAGTTACTCCGTAGTACAATGGGTGTTGGCGCTAGTAGTAGGAGGTGGTACGGCAGCCAACATGCAAAACACACTTTTCTTGTAACATGGCTACAGGGTGGGCGTCGTGGCGTCCAGGAACTGGTGCTCTCTCTCCTGACTCCTGAGTCTCCTCTGGTGGGAATGAATCAAGCCCCAATCCCAATGGGCGCAACCAGTCAGGGCTTCCACGGGCTTCCACGGGGGTTAGTCAAAGTGGCTAGTGGCGTGCCATTCAGTGCTTGTGTTCGGAGTATGTACATGTACGTGAACACGCAGCAACGGGTGTTTGGATACGCAGCAGCAACTAGGCCTAAAACGAAAGAGGTATTTCTATATATTTCTCTATATAATTAGGTACATTTGTAAAGAATCAGTCATACTCCTAGTTTTACACATAATCGTGCTAGACTAAGTGCTGCTGCGTATTCAAAAATCCGTTGCTACGTTTTTACGTGCTCTTCTGTGCGGCCCTTCAGACTCCTTTTCGTACAGTGGTGCCAGGCCAGTGCATGCACCCCAGACTCGTAAATGGAACTGTGTTCCGGGTCCCTGATACAACTGGATGGCGCTAATGTGGCCGGGGGAAGGGGAGGCGTCTGGACGTGTGTGCCCAAAGTAGGAATGGTGGGCGGCGCGAACCGGGAGAAAGAACATCGACGGGCGCCTGTGATCGAGTAGAACGGAGGTCCTGCGTGTGTATTATTTTGCACGACAATGCCAGGGGCTCCAATGAATAGCGAGCGAATTGAGCAAAGTCATGGGGATTGATTCGCATCTCTGTCTCGTTTGGGTGCTTACTGCCTCACTGTCAACTTCACCACCTAGTACTCCGTAGGTACTCCGTAGACGCATAGCAGTCTGGCGTGCGCGGTTTGCCCGCATCCAAATATCCCCGGTGCCAATTGGCCCTGGCGTTGTACCCGTTCCTGACGCTCAGTACCGACCAAGTACCCATGTACATGTACAGAGTACCCCGTACAATCCACTGAATCTTGCCCTATTAAAGGGTGGCCGGTCGCAAACTTATGTCATGTCACTGCACTGCACTGCACTGCACTGCACTGTGCTGTACTCTGTGCGTCGCTGGCAGCTGCACCTGCCAACTAGAATGCCCCAAGTTCCCTAAAAACCCGGCCCATGCCCATCATCGCATCCACACAGACAACCCAGACAACCCAGACACACACAAGACGACCCTGACATCAGTTGACTAGCATTGCAATCTCTCTCCCTCTCCCTCTCTCCCTCCCCTTCTCCTCTTCTGGATGCAGAATCCGACTCGATCGGTCCCAAACCTCCATCGTTTGGGATCAAGGCCCTCTGCCAAGTACAACGTCGACATTCATCCCCGCGCCTTTTCTTTCTTGTCACCTCGCTCCCACCGATGTTGCACTCATTTGCCCTACCTTTCTTCGGTTGAACCACTTTAACCACTGCGCATCAGGGACATCGATCACCCTTTTGTTCGATCCATTCACCCTACGCCGGCACCTCTGACCCAATCGTCACTGAGAATCATACCGAGTACAGTCGTTCTTTTTTTTTGGGCCGGGAACAAACTTGTTACCTCTCTCGCTTCGAGGCTGCGACCGACCACCGGCACAATCATATCCAAGTTCAACGTCTGCCTCCTGTTTTGGGCTCCAGTCAGTCTACAACAACCTGACCAAACCACGATTACTTGGATTCCGCACCAACGATCGACTACAAAACTGCAGTTTTCGAACCCCATTCCTTTCCTGGCCCCCGGCTGCCAGGTCGCAATTACTTTCGCTGCCGCCATTTTAGTTCGGAAGACACGCAACCGCCCCATGGTCCTAAAACACTTGAGCTAGCGACTGAGACACCTTGTCGAGCCAACCAAGCAGAATTCCAGCTCCCTTTGAGACTCTCGATCTCCGTCGTTGCCACTGTCAGATTTCTTTTGAACTGCTGCGAAATCACCGACTTCTCGAAACATCTGTATGCGATTCAGCGGCGTCTTGTGACGGTGCTTGACAAAGCGATCATGTCGAAACGGCCGAATCTGCTCGATTTGCGAGCCGACTCGCAATCTTCCGCCGCATCATCTACATCAAGACCTCTGCGATCGCCTCGCATGCACGTTGCCGGCGAAGCCCCGCCGGAATTATCTCCTCTAGATGCGTTTGCTCTACAGAGTCGGCTGTTGGCGAAACAGCTACAAGCAAGCGACAAGGAGGGAAACAGAATGAGCAGACTCCTCCGCTGACAATGGAATCTCCTTTGATTTTGCAGGGTCGATCGGATTACTTCCGGTCTTTGTCGGTGGAATCCCTAACTGATGATCCTGAGTCTCCGATATCTTCAGGCTTGGGCCGTAGAACCGAAGTCGAAGATGCTTTCGCCAACAATCAACGACCCAAATCAATGCACCCTCGCATGAGCCGAATTCCACAGACGCCTGATGTGGATGTACCTGCCATCCCAGACTGTATCTCAAATGGGCCGCGAGGAAGACGGATGGACGTCGCACACGACAAGGGCGAGTTCGGTGCTCGCCAAGAGCGCTCACCATCACCAATCCAAAGTGATACTCAGTCTCAATATGAAAGACCTTTGGAAGTATCGCCTATTCGTAAAGTAAACAAGTATCGCACAGACTCACAATGGCAAGGGCCTGCCTCCACAGGATCACCAGAACGCGCGAGGCAGGGAAATTTCGATGAACTAGGCCTTGCACCACCACCGTCGCTCTTTTTCAAACGTTCGTCGAGCGCTCTTTCGTCTCCCGTTCCAGAAGATGACGAGAATCCAAGCCACATGGGAAGCTCGTTTCAGTCTCTCCTCGAAAGCTGTCCTCTGGAAGTGCCGCTTTGGCAAACGCGATGCCTTCACCCGCCATAAGCTCATCCTTTAAAAGATCACCTTCTACTGCCTCGGATTCCTCTGCTCTCCCACGCCCTTCTTTCAACTTCTCGCGACCTCTCAGTCGAGCGGGCACGCCTCAATCTGATATGCCTGCCCGGCAGGCTTCGTCAGACAGCCAACCTTCGTTCATCCTGACAGATGACACGGCGTACACGCCAGTCAGCATGCACAGCGAGGCATTCATGGATCAGCAAACAGACGATGGCAAGGGTGTCGCAACGTCTTACATCTATTCCAAGTTCTCTCTACCTAGGGGCAAGTCTCTCCAGCGCTCCGAGTCCAACGACAACACTTCGCAAGCATCCCATCAATCGGAGCACCCCGTGGTGCCATCAAGCAATGCCCATCGATATCCTTTCGGTGCTGCGCCCCGTCTCCGCCAACAAGGCCCTCTAGTTCCTCAGCTCAAACCGTACCGGATGATGCGGTGAGTATGATGAGCAGTATGACTCGGCCGTCAATAGATGGCGGCAAAATGAGCTCAGACAGCTCGAGATTTGGTGCCTCGGGCCTTTCATCTTCATACCCTACCAGGCCGTCTGTGGAGATGACCCGCAAGTCCGAAGATGTACAAAGGGGCGACCGCGCACCTCTGCAGTGCACGAATCGTCGCGAGGCAGGACACCTGCCTCTACTACAACGAGTGATTCTGCCAGCACGATACGCCCGCCGCCCACTTCCAGATCGCTCGCCCTAACGGCATCAGAGATGTCCGCAGAAGAACATTTGGCCAAGGGAATACAGTGTCACGAGAACGGCTCTTTGAAGGAGTCAACATACCACCTTAGATTAGCTGCGCGACAGAACAACCTGACGGCTATGCTGTTATATGCATTAGCGTGCCGGCATGGTTGGGGTATGCGGGCAAATCAGAAAGAAGGAGTGGAATGGTTGAGGAAAGCCGCCGAGTATGCCAGTATCGAAATAGCCGACGATGAAGACCAGGTGAAGGAGGGCCGTGCAGCCCCAGCCGATGTCCTCGAGAGGAGAACGCGTAAGGCTCAGTTTGCTCTGAGTATCTACGAGCTTGGTGTATCTCACATGAACGGATGGGGATCGAGCAAGACAAATCTCTTGCACTGCGGTGCTTCGAGATTGCGGGAAGTAAGTCATATCACATTTACTCGAGCGATACGCTGTAGGACTGGAACTAACTGATCAATGTTACCTAGATTGGGGAGATGTCGACGCCTTAGCTGAGGCAGGATTCTGCTACGCTCAAGGTGTAGGCTGCAAGAAGAATCTAAAGAAGAGCGCCAAATTTTATCGTATGGCTGAAGCGAAGGGTATGAGTATGGTCGGAAATAGCTGGTAAGTCGCTTCCGCAAACACGACCAAGAAGATGACACGGAACTACTTTTCTGGCTTTCTTGTTCTTTTTCTGGGATAAACGCGTGAAGCTAATGCACACCACTCAGGATCCACAAGGCTAAATACAACGACGACGAAAAAGCTTCACCTGAAGAGAGCAAAAGAAAGCACGAAGCAAGTCCCGTACGAGAACTATGTTCGGCCTAAAGTCCTAAGAAAGAGCCCGAGCCCCGTGAACTACGACATTCTATTTCCGCAAGTCTTTCCACTTTTAATGACCATGACGACCCCCATTATCATATCCCTAACTCTTTTGGAGTTCAAATGCCTTCTTAAACATTAAATTTGTCTTTGATACGACCGTTTTGTCCATACTTATTCAAGACACCGATCGTATGTTGTCACATCTCATGATAGGGAATAATCATCTTTCACCACATCTCTTCTCGAATGCACCCTCAACCGCCACATTTGGTCCTCACTCTAAGATAAAGTCGATCAACATTGACGACAAGATTATCAGACGAGCGGAACGATGTTATGCATTAAAGTCATATAAGGGAAAATTTTCAATCCCCTTTCACCCTCGACAGGGTCTTTTTTTTTATACCATCTTTCCTCTTTCTCCACGCATCACCAGGTCTGGGACAAGGGATCGGTGCTATTACATTTGAGATATTTTGCTCTACTTGTTTCCATGTACGAAATGGCTCTTGTAGCATATGGAATTACCTTTGCAGAGTCGCCTTGAGTTTCCATGTTTCGGGTTTAAAAGTGGTATAAGAGCGTCTAGTTATTCTCCGTATCTTGAGGCATATCGCTCAGCATTTAAGAAAAACCCTATTCTATTGCGTACAAAGTCACGGCAATATGGCGCTGGATCTATTTATGCATATGCGGATTTATGACGGGTCTTGGTTGGCGTTCATATCCGAGATTAATGTACGAAATAAAGACAAATCAGGTTTCGTATTGGTACACGCGTCTATTTCTTTCACTTTAGACCCCCGCTTCTGGATCCTCTCTGGGCATTGATCAAAGTCCGACTCAAGAATCCACGTCCATCTTCTCTGCCTCAATGGGTACCTCCTGGACACTCACGTACCGTCCAATCTCATTCTTCTTGATGATCTTTTCGTTCAGCACAGCAGTCGTTCCCTTGGGATAGGCGTAGCTCTGTAGCTTAGCACTCTTCTCATTGGGCTTGATGTAGTTTCTCTTCAAGGTTGTCTTGTCCTTGGTAATGACGGCCACATCGACGTTGGAACCGGAGCCCAAGTCGTTGAAGATACCGGAAAGAATGGCCTCGCTACATAGCTTCACAGCGTCGTCCTGCGTCAAGTTTGGTTTCCACTGTGTCTCAAAGACGCTCATAGCGGCCAAGCTACCGCTGCCCATGGTGACATAGGGCAGCTTGTCGGTGCTACCGTGCGCGTGTACGGTAAAGAGATGCGTGCCCGTGGGATCGCATCCCCGACGACGAGGTAGGCGCCAATGTGGCCTTGGTATCGGAAAAGGTGCTGCTTGAGGAGGGTCATGCAGGTGACGACTCGGGGCTTGCGGCCTGTAGATAGGGAGTGCAGTTCTAGCTGTGATGAAATAAGAGCGGTGGTAAACTCGGTGTCAGCGGCGGTACCGGCTCCTGCACACCAGATCTGGGGAGAAATGTAGTGAAGCTTTTCGCAGTTCTTGTCGGCGACAATGGGACCAGATGTGGCTCGGGTATCAGCTGCGATCTGAAGACATGCCGAGACACGTGTGGTTAGTATCATGATTCGTGCGGTACTTGGGACCACGCTCAGTGCGAATACGTACGACAACACCACCGTCGAAGATACAGCCTACAATGGTGGTACCTGTGCTGGTGGCTCTGGGCAGAGGAACGCCCTTGGCGTGCAGCGCCGCATTGCGGTTATAGTTTGAGAAATCGAAGCCGGGCATGGTGAAGAAGGTAGGCTCGTCGTCGGCGTCGTCAGCGTTGTCGGGTTGGCAGGGTTTCCAACTGCGTCGCACCGAATTGACGGTCTGTGGTCTTGTTCTATTCTTCGGACTGTTCTCAGGCGGAGTATTGGGCGCTCAAATCTTGGAGGCAATGAAGGAAAGAGCTGAAAGCTGGCGTTTGTGAGCGATTGGCCGATGGGGAGGAACAGCTTTCGCTTGTGAGGTGTGGTTGGCGTAGAGGGAGATTTGACAAGGTGCAGCAGCAGCAGGTAGAGCTGGATGACGAGGCTAAATTAGTAAGAGCTGCCTTCCAACTGCCAGAACGCCAATTGGCTTGTGTCTCTGATCCGCACAATGTACCTTGTACACTCAGTCACGTGGCTGCTGCTCCTCTGCATGCTGTGGTCTCATACCCAGGCAGCTTTCCAAAAAAAAAAAAGTTGGCTGAGTCGTGCAGCTCTTGTCGCGACTGACGTGAAAAAGCGACCGTTTTGCTGCACCAATCCAGCTTTGATCTTCATACGTCTTCCACCATTTGCGTCCGGGGCCTCGTGTACTTACGGAATACCAGAGAAAATCGACTACGGATCACGGTTTTGGCTGCCGAGCAACGTAGACTTCGTTCACGAAGTCCAATCTTTATCTTTTGTTCCCTTCGGCTGCCACTTGCGCGATAGCTTGCTCTGCTGCTTTGCTGCAAGTGGGTACTCCAATAGCAATAACGCACGACTAGAATACCGGAATGCTCTCACATCGAGAGCCCTTGCACATATTCGATCCATGATCTTGGGCCTCCTCATAACAGGCTGGTAACGTTGCCGCAAACATGTTTGGAAATACAGGGACCGCTGCCGGCGGTGCTATCGAAGGGCCTGAATTGGAAACCATACAGACAGAGGTGGGCATTGGGACATGCGTCACGATTGGTCTTGGCTTGTCTGGCCAGCCGCCCGAAAATCAACGAACTGACATCATGTGCTGTAGGGTCTTGGCTTTTGCCTATTGCTGGTGAAGCAAAGTTCGTCTCACGTCGCCATGGAATTCCGCCTTAGTCGATACGGCTTCTCTTCTTAGTGTCGCCTCTCGACAGGGCCTTGTCGCTGCTGCTGGCCCCGATCAGATCATCATTGCGACGACGCAATCTGTCAGAGAGGCGTTTGGTTCAGCCAAGGAAATTGATTCAGAGATCCGCTCTTTTGATCCTCAGCTTAAAATTCCCGCTCCCACGCGAATTTCGCATCTTGCGTTCACAGCCGACGAAAAGTATCTGATCATGTCCGCGGAGTCTGGTGGGGTCTTGCAGTATATGATGTTCAAAGCCTTCTTCAGGGATCTTTAAATACTGCGTTTGAACTCCCAACAAACAGTGAATCCCTTCGATTCCTTGCCCCAAATCCAACCGCAGAGAAGGCTGAGCTTTGCGCTGTCGTAACAACGAATGGCAACTTGTATATGGCCAACTTAGTCGAACGAAAATTGAGCAGTCCGTTGAAGACTCAAGTGAGCTGCTTGAGCTGGAGTGCCAAAGGCAAGCAATTATGTGCTGGCATGGGCAATGGTACTATTTGTCAGATGACTCCTGAAGGGGAAGTCAAAGCAGATATTCCTCAGCCCCCAAACTTGGGAAATTCATATGGTACGTATCGAAACCCCTCATTCTGTAGTGCTGTCTCACTAATATTGATTTGATAGTTTCTTCTCTCGCATGGCTGGAAAACAACCTCTTCCTGGCTATTTACACTGTTGCAAACGTGTCCCCGCCTAGCTCTGTATACAATATCATCACTCGGCAGCCATCACCATCGTCTTTCACATTTCGAAAGTTGACGGATCCTGTGGAACCTTTTGGGGCTGAGAAGGCGCCACATCATTCCATTCTGCGACTACGAGATTTCATGGATCTGCAAGATCTTCTCATCGTATCATCCACCGCGTCAACAGAAGTTGGTATACTCACCAGATCGAAGACGCCTTTGGCCAATGACAAATCTGCTGAATTGATAACAAATATCTTCACGACCACGGAATTTCTGGAGGACACAAGGCGACCTACACTTCCGATGACAGAAAGCATGGAAGACTCGGTGGCAGTTGGTGTTTCCTTGGACCTCTCCAGCAAAGAGAATGTCTACAAGCCTATCCCATCAGACGAGGAGCTAGATCAGACTCCTGGACCTTTGCCTGGTTTTTGGGTGCTCACACAAGAGGGTGTTTTGTGCTCTTGGTGGCTCGTCTACAACGATGCAGTCAAGAAGGGACAAAATTATCCTGGGCTGTCGGTGATGGATAACACAGCTGCCCCAGCAACGACAGCAACGACGCAAGCAACTCCCATAAAATCAGCCTCCCATTTGCTGCCTCTAGCAACACTCCTTTGCATCTTCCGCCACTCCTACTACCACTCCCGCCTTCGGAGGCTCATCACAACTGGGTCAACACGCCTCGCCGTGGGGGTCAACGACTACACCTACAGCCACTGGGGTGCAGCTTTCGGCTCCAGTACATTCGGCAGATCACCTTCAGGCTCGGGCACGGGCACGGCTTTTGGTAAAACCAGTACCCTGGGTTTCGGCCAATCCTCGCAGCTGGGCATGAGAACTTCTCCTTGGGCGTCCGGCGCCGCAGGATCAAAACCTGCGTTTGGTCAGCCCGGGTTTCCCACTTTTTCCAGTGGAAGCAACAGTCAGAGTCCGTTTAGCTCTGCTGCACCCAATGATAATATATCAGGAACGACGGGCTCAACCTCTATACCAGCAGCCTCTGGGAGTGCATTTTCCAGCTTCTCTACTCAAGGAGGGTTTTCATCTCTTGGAGCCAACTCCAACAGTCCTGGTGGATTTGGAAGTGGCAGCAAATTTGGTCAAAGTTCGTTTGGCACCCCTCATGCTTCTGCACCTTCCTCGGGGATAGGTTTCCTGCCAAGCAAGAAAAGTCTACCGGCGTTCTTGGATCAGCACCATTTAAGCTAGAGTCGTCGTTTAAAGCTGACCCATTTCAAAAAGACTCAAACGAAAAATCTCCTGGAGCTTCTGGCTCCTCCATGTTTGGAAGTGCCTTTGGGTCTGTACTAGGTGATGTTACTGACAAGCCTGGAGAGACCACACCTGCTGCCAAGGACGAAGATATGGATACCGCCGAGTCAACCGAGGAGACACCTCAAAGCAAACCACAGTCTGTCTTCGCTTCTCAACAGCCCCATGAATCTACAACACCAACAACAACGCCGGCCCCCTCAAGATTTGGCCTTCCAACATCGTCGACCCCAGGCACCTCTTTGTTCGGGCCAGCGACCAGAACAGAGACACCATCTAGCAGTTTATTTGGCACACCAAAAGATACACCAAAGGCAGGAGGGTTTGGACTTTTTGGCAATCCTAAAACTTCTCCTTCGCTCGCACCGGAACCGAAGATAAAGAGCGAAGAGCAGGACGTGCCGCTTCCACCTGACACCACGAGTAAAGCAGCTTATTCACTGGGCAATTCGTCGTCATCCTCAGCGGCTTCCAATCGCAGCCAAATGTTTGCAGCATCAAGCACACCACTCAAAAGCAGCTCGACAGTCTCATCATCTGATTCGGCGACCCCAAAGCCATCACTCACGCCCTCAGATGCTTTCCTGCCCCCAGACTCTACGAAGACGGCCCAACACGCTGAAGCGCCACCTCCTCCTGACTTTGTGAAAGTCAGCAAACCCACCGAGAAACCAGGGGTGGCCGAGGATGCGCCACTTCCACCGGACTTAACCAAGACGGCCACTCCTGATGACGCCCTGCTGCCACCTGACTTTACAAAGGCGAAGTTACCCTCTGAAGTCGAGGATACTCCTCTGCCTCCGGATTCCATGCTCCCGAAAGCGCCATCCAAGGAGCCGTCAAAAGTTCCTCAGTGCCGGAGACTGCAGAAGACGATGGAAGTGATCTGGGCGAAGACGAGGATTCAGAAGGTAGTGGAGTTGATGTTGCAAAGGATCTCAGCCCTAGTACTAGTGGCGTGAATTTTACACCCGGTATCACCCCCAAAGTTCATTTGGTGGTCCAGCGGGAACGCCTGCTGCAACTGCTAGACCTGAAGATAGGGCACGTCCTCTATTCGGCGAAATCAATCGCAATGCACCTCTGTTCCCAAGCCGAATCAAGCCAGCCCTCGATCGCCCAGTCCTCTGCGAGGTGCTGTGCCACAGAGAGTGATGAGATATGATGCTACTCGATCAGTTAGTGCTCCAGGAATGGCATCACGAATTCTGGGACCAAGGCAATCGCAAATGCATCCGGGGAGCTCGATCATCAGCAGTAGAGAAAGGCAGCCAAACGCAGATGACCCTTTATGCTTCAGCACAGGCGGATGAGGGAACGACAGGAAGCCGAGGAGACACAACCTCTCGTGGATGAGGAGGATGACGAGGTGCAGAAGGTCCTTGCCTCGGAAGTCGAGGGCACTTTGGAATTGGATGAGTTTATCGCACACTCGAATGTGGCGCCTCCGGCTAAAGAGAGTGTCCCCGCTCAGGTTGAGGCCGTGTACCGCGATATTAACTCAATGATTGATACATTAGGTCTCAACGCCCGAGCTGTCAAAGCGTTCATCAAGGGCCACAACGAAAGTGCCGCCGAAGGAGGGCGAAGTAAACATGATCTTGCAATCCCTGATGATTGGGTTCTGTGTGAGATTGACGACCTGGGCGACGTGCTCGACAATGAACTTCACGCCAACTTGGAAAATGGCCGAGTACAAGATTTGGAGGACAAACTGGAGGCTTGCCAGGATCTGTCACGCGATATGCAGCGGCTGCGCGCTAAGCAGGAAGATCTCAAGAGGGTCATCATGACCAAGATGGACCCTGACCAAGCCGAATATGCCCAATCGCTACCTCTTAGCGCCGAGCAGGCAGCCCAACAGAACGAACTGAGGCGTGAATATGCCACCTTCACAAACCTGCTGACACAAGCGGAAGAAGCACTGACTGTCCTTAAGACGAGAATAGCAGCAGTGTCAAGCTCTTCGGGCAGGCCAGGCGCTAACGTGCCTACAGTGGAAGCGGTAATGCGGACAATATCCAAGATGACATCGATGGCAGAGAAGCGGAGCGGAGACATCGACGTACTGGAGACTCAGCTTCGTAAGATGAAGCTTGGATCAACTAGTCGAGAAGGCTCGCCAATGGTGACACCACAGGCTAGAAAGAGTATCATGACATCGCCAGACTCGACGCCATGTCGCAACTTCCGACACAGCCTCGCCCTTTCATCAAGCGTAATGTCATTTGGCGGCGCTTCGAAAGCCACGCCGCCACGCAAGAAGCTCAGTGGGTTCAGTAAGGAAGAGAAGGGAGATTTGATGGAGAAGAGGATTAGACGGCAGGCTGTACTCTCCAAGCTGAAGGAGAGCGTAGAAAAACGAGGGGTCAGCGTGTGGAACATGGAGGACATTGAATAAAAGCAACAAGCTGTCACTGCAGCGAGAAATACGGCACAATCGAAGACATTTTTGGTGTATTCTATGGTATAAGGATAGTGTATTTGAGAGAGAGACGACCGCCTCGTTGTACCAATATATTGATGACGGGAGTTCATATTGGAAGGAAGGATTCGAAGCATATACAGTGATTACTTCTACTTCCTGGCTCACTCAGAATTCATGTAATTACCGGACATTCTAAAGTTCTGACGCCTGGTCTGGGTATTCCTTGGAAGACGCTCAAGCATACCTAGTCTACTAGTGCGAGGTTGGGTGGGTCCCTGCTTCCTGCACTCCAGGGCAAGCAGGCGAGTCACCTTTTTAATTTTTTTTTCCTAACCAGATTCGTCCCTCACCTCTGACTTATCGACTTTATCGGAGGGGCCATTCAAAAAATTCCCCAAAAACTTGAACACCAACAAAACATCTCCAGATCTGCCATTGACACGTCATAATACGCCATGTCTCCGGCGCAAACAGCCAGTTGGCGAAATGCGCCTAGCGCAGAAGAGTTGGAGCGACGAAACGTAGGTCCTCTCCTGCTGCGGTTTTGCTGTTATACTTCATTTCCAATAGCTTGCTGTGTCGCTTTGTTCCCTTTTCTTTCGGCTCTTTGCTTTCCATTTTGGGCTCTGGAAGCTCAGTCAAGCTTCGAGAGAGGAGTAAAGCTACACACACAAAACTGATACTGACTTTGGTATGCCTTATGATGAAACCTCCAGACTGTCGGTATCAACCTTGAAACTGTTACCGATGTGACTTCGGTCGATTTCCCGGGCCATTACCCTGGTGAGGACCTTACTTTTTCTCTCGATCGTTTTCGCGCCGGTCTCTCCGTCAAGTTCCACCAAAATGAAGCGATGAACGCATCATTTTCGCTGATAGGCATCGATGCCTCGCTTGCAAATGCCTTCCGACGCATACTCATCGCCGAGATTCCCACATTGGCTATCGAGAATGTGTACATTGAAAATAACACATCGGTGATTCAGGACGAAGTCTTAGCCCACCGATTGGGCCTGATTCCCTTTGACGGTGGCCGTGAAGGACTGCAAGATTTTTTGAAATGGCACAAGAAGCCGGAGCCCGGTGAGGATCCGTACGCTGGTTGCTTCGACTGGAACACGGTGAGGCTAGAGTTGAACGTTACCTGCACGGTGAACCCGAATGCCGCGCCGGATGAACAGGACCCTCGGAAAGCATTCAATAATGCGCACGTCTATGCCAAGGATATCGTCTTTGTCCCCACCGGGAAGCAGGTTGAGTACTTTAGCGGCGAGGACGCCATCGCACCCGTGAACCCGGATATTCTAATTGCCAAGCTGCGGCCCCGACAAACCATAAATCTATCGATGCATATGCACAAGGGAATTGGCGCAGATCACTCCAAATTCTCGCCTGTTGCTACGGCGTCATACCGTCTGATGCCCACCATCAAGATTCTAAAACCAATTTTGGGCTCTGACGCCAAGAAGTTTGCCAAATGCTTCCCCGAAGGAGTTATTGGTTTGGAAAAAGTGACGGCCAAAGAAGCAAAACAGGCAGGAAGCGGATACGAGGGCCATGCTGGAGAGAAGAAGGCCGTGGTGAAGGATCCCATGAAAGACACCGTCAGCCGAGAATGCTTGCGACATGCCGAATTTGAAGGCAAGGTGAAGCTGGGCAGGAGAAGAGACCACTTTATTTTCTCGATTGAGAGTACTGGCCAATGGGATAGCGACGAGCTTTTCATCGAGTCGGTGAAACATCTGAAGCTGAAGTGCAAGAAGTTGGAACAGCAGGTCATCAATATGGCAAGGTGAGCTCTTGTGGCTGACTGGCTCTTCCTGGGGCTTAAATGGAAGAACGAGGTGGGCATTTACTCTGGAGTTTGCAGGTTACGGCTTTGTGCACTTTTCTTACTGCCAGGCATTTTTCGTCCTGCTTGTTGATTTGACAACTTTTTTTTTTCCTCGGGTAGATATAACGGGACGATACCATGGCAAAAGTTCAGAACTTGACTTCGTCGCACTTTGCTGCGATCAACTCGTGTGAATTTATCACAACATTTGTCGGTTTAAAGTGTATGTACATAGTGGATCTCGTCTTTCTTACTTCATAAATCATCATGTTTGTCCCATCACACACCAGAAAACGCTCATCCCCCTTCCTTTTCTTCTAGCATGTCACAGCAGAGAGCCTGAACTCGGGAATTTGACGCTAAGTATCACTCTTTAGACGCTTTTTTGAACTTGAGGTAATAGTTAAACTCGAGCGGAAACGCTGGATCAGTGACAACAACATGCTGCTTGTCCTCTAAACCCAACTCAGAAATACTCATGGCAAGATGCGGCCGCGTTTGCTCCTCCAACTGGGGCGGGAATTGCATGTACAAGGTTTTGCCCTCTGCTCGAATCGACGGTCGCTTCAGCTGAGCCTCGGGACGTATGGAAAGAGAGTCCAAGAGTTCTTGGAGGGTGGTGCGAGGATCGATTTCCAGGGGACGAGCCTGGCGCCCGCAGACGGGGCAGTCGTCCTTCTTTTCATGCTTGAAAGTGTAGGTGTAGATGCTGTCGTTGCCCGAGTACATCATGTAATTGTTCTCGAAGCCGAGACAGGGAGCGGAATTTGTGGCAATCTTGAAGGCTTCGTTGCAGCAGGCGCCTGCGATGATGGCATTGGTCGAAGCAATGGCGGGAATGATATTCTTGACGGTCCCCTGTGTCAGGGAATACGTGACGCCGGATATGCCGAACTCTTGGGAACGAGCCAGGGCCTTTTCGTACAGCCAAGTGATGTGCTCGGAATCATCTTTATCCAGTTTTGGGAAAGGCTTCTCCTCTTCCCAGGCGATGATATGCGCCCATTCTACGCAGTGTTCGGGCTGTCGCGGGATGGAGGCAATGGTGCACAGGGGTACGGCAGCCCTGGGAGCATGCATGTCCAGCTGGCATTCGATGCAGGACGTCATGGAAGGTAAGATGACGCGAGCTTGGCCCTTGAAGCCTTCGGTGCCGCCGTCGATGAGTGGTTTGATGCCGTCGGGATCGTCTTCCGACTCCTCGGCGATGGAAACGAGCATGGCGTTGATCCATCTCCGGGCCTCGATGGAGTCGAGTCCGCATACCACGAGCTGGAATTGCTTGTAAAAGGATTCGTCAAAGTCTTGGATTCTTTTGTTGTGCGCCGTGATGGAGACGCCCTTGACGCGGTTCTCAACAAACTTGGCTGCTACTTCGGCCTTGTACTTGCCCACGTCAGACTTGCGGAAGAGGAATTGTCTATTCAGGTTGGATATGTCGATGGTGTCTGGTGTTTTAATTCATATTGTTAGCGCGCTACAAGATCGTGAACCCCAAGATGAGTTCTGTTTTCGTCTCTTTCTTCCTTGGATATAAGTAAGAGCGGGAAGGCACATGGACAAACCCATATCGATTACATGGATGTCCTTGAATTTAGAAAGAGCAAGGTTCTTTAAGATTTCGCATCCCAGACCACCGGCACCGCTTATAATGGAGTCAGTTCAAGCGGTTAGAAATGTGTGGAAGATTTCAGGACGTACATGACTCTGTGATTTCACAATTAGTCGGCAGATCTCACATAGAACGAGGGTCTCGCTAGACCAGTGTGCAAACTCACAAAACTTTGAACTTCTCAAATTGCGCCAGGTACTCTTCAGCTGTGGCATCGGGATCTGTGAACGGCCCTGGAGTGCGGCGTATGTGGTCGAGGTACTTCCTGTTTGCCTCGTCAGATCGACTTCATTTGGTCCATCTATGCAGCTTGATTCTTTCTTTCTTTGGCGCGTCAGCCGGTCATTCTGGTTCAAGACGCACCATCTTTCCTCTTCGCTGACAGCACCGCTACCTGGTGTCTGTATGTCGGCAGTCATCACTTTCTCTTGGGATATGAGCAAATCGCTTCTTGCTTGTGAGTGTCCTCCGGAGTCGTGTCAATAGAGAGGGAGGGATGGTCAATTATGAGAGAGCGCACGGTGTTGTGCTGTCAGAGGCTTCGGTGAGCTTCGGCGAGTTTAGGTGAAGGTGGGGCGGAGCTGTGACGAAACGCACCTGCCCAAGATAGTGTGCCCAGTGCCGACAAAGAAGAATCACTTGCCTCACTTGCCTCACTTGCCTCACTTGCAAGTTGGGCCGCTCGTCGGCTTGTCTGGTTAGATTGCGGGATGGACCGCTTGTGAAGTGAACGGTTTCTCATCTCATCCAACATACCGGACGACCTACACCGGGCAGGCTGGGTGGGATTCTGCACCGTAGCCATGGATGAGCTGCTCACTCCAGTCCGCACAACGTACTTGCGACGCAAGAATGACGATGAACCTCTTTTAGTCCAAGTTCGGTCATCGGCGACCAGAAAGACGACGGCCTCTATCAAGGATTCACGGGCTTCTAGAATCGGGTCCGCTGATGATGCATTATCCGTCCTGAAAAGTCAGCCTGACCACGATTCGTTGTCTGCAGCTCTTCGGTTCCTCACCAGCGAACAGGACTCGTCAACATTCAACATCCATATTCCCAGCCCAAAGAGCGCTGCTATTGCCCATGTACTGGTCACTGAAATCGCCACAAATTATTGGAATTTGTTGCGGGAAGGATCACCGACCGAAGAGGCCGCGGCTTCTGCGGGCCAGAATCTCGACGCAGATCGGCTGATCCAAAGCCTACAAAGCGTTACTGGCGTAAATGCCATGGTTGGACATGTCAAAGCTCTCCTTCTCGAGTCGAAAACTGGCAAACAGGATCTCAGGAGACCTGATGTTCAACTTCATCTTGGTATCTTTCTGGATCTCTTGGCTGCGTTATTGGAAGGGGGTAATGCTATTCGACAAATATGGCGTTCATCAACATCATATCTGGTCGACGCGGCTTCGAAAAAGGTTCAATCAAACAGCCTCATATCGCTTGTCACAAGTGGGAAGATCTTATCACTTGCTGCCGAGACCTCGGGCGTAATTGGGAAAGATGAGGTCCTCACAGTGCTCGATGGCTCATCGATGGCGTCGACTACAGTAGATGGATAGCGCAGAACCTTGTAGCATGGGCAAAATTTTACCCTGGCGACGATCTTGAGCTTCAATTCTGTTTCGATCTTTTCCAACGGTCTCTTTCGCTAGGATATGCTGGTATGTATGTCTTTCTCTACAGCTGTGGGAGAGGCAACATGACGATTTATGTTTTGAACTAACTGGGCCGTGCAGAAACTATAGTGACTTTCACCATTGACGAGCTATTGCTCTCTCAAGATCTACCACGCGAATTATTCTCCAAGGTTTGCCTGCACCAACCGCAAATAATTAAAAAGTTATGAACATACTGTTGGGATATTTATCACGAAGATTTCTGAATTACTTGGAATTGGGACAAGCCGCGCCGAGTGCGAACGTGTCTGCAGTGGCAGGCGTCATAAACGACGTTGTTCAGAATGCCCCGACTCGTATGGAACAGCTTGTCAGTTGGTGCTGTAGCACATCTGGCGCCGGTCTGGGTGATTCTGTCGGCATCAGACGAGCCGTGGTTGCCGTGTTGGCGAAGGATAAAGAGACAATCACTTCGGTTCTGGAAAAGAGTCTGAACCAGTTTGGGGACCAACTCTACATCAAGCATACTGCAATCATGCAACAACAAGGTGAGTTTCCATTCTGTGCTTGCTGGCTCCGGTCTGTAATTTGACAACGAGCTCACCAAGGTATCATCAGCACATGCCGAACTATTACTCCTTGCTGCCGGATATGTTGCGAGGCTGTCCCCGATAAAATTGACCATGCTTCTGCGCTCTGGAACCTATCTGAGGACAATCTCTAATCGAATCGCTTCTACACACTCAAGGGCTCGTTTCTTGGGAATGTGTGTGGGCGAGGCCCTGTCGACGCTGCAAGATTCCAATACGAAGAAGCTCGATTTCCACATGGAGGAAACTGATTCTGAGGAAGCGCAATGGCTTAAAGGTCTCACCAGAGTGACTGACTCTGTTGGACCAGCCAAGCCTATTCTCTCTAGCATTTCGCAGTCGCAGTTGGTGGACTCGGAACGCCCTCGAGTGACGACTTCGAAGTCAAAGTCAAAACCACAACCACAACCACAACCACGACCTAGAGTCAAGGGCAAAGGCAAAATGCCAGTATCCCAGCCGGCGCCGAGACCTATTGTGGAGGAAGTCGATTCCTCTGATGAAGAGGAAGATGACGATCTTCAGCCCATTACGGATAAAGGCTCAGACCCCGAAGACTCTGATGATGACGCAACTCTCGTCCGAAGAAACAAGCCAAAACCACCCGTGTATATCCGCGATCTCATCACGTTTCTGCGAGACTCCGAATCCTACGACAAGCAAGAACTGGGCGTGAAGACGGCACCGACTCTTATCCGTCGAAAAGCTAACTACGGCACCGAGGTCAGTTCGCATGCCGAGGAGCTCGCACGTCTTCTGGTCGGCCTACAAGACAAGTTTGACATCGACGACTTTGAGAACCTACGCCTTCAAAGCATGATATCTCTCGTCGTCGCACAATCCAAGTCCATGGCGCCCTGGTTCGCGCGCACCTTTTCGAAGGCGACTACTCCTCTCACAGCGGACCTCTGTCCTTGTCACACTGGGCTTATCCGCCCGAGAACTAGCCGGCATAGAAACCTCCAAGTACCAGTCCGCTTCAAGTTTTGCGTCCAAACGTCTGCCCGACAAGATGGAACAGTTCTATTTCGAGCCAACCCAACAAGTACGGATTCTGCAATCGCCCCAAACCTCCCAACTCTCCCAACTCAAGGGATTCCTCCCAATGCCCTCGACACAATCACCCAGTCACTGACGTCTTCATTCCTGGGCCCCTAGCCGCAGAAGCAGCCGATGCCGCCAGCGGGCCTGACACATTAAAGATGCAAACATTCACAGCGCGGTACAAGTCCAAATCTAGAGCTAAGCCTCGCGTGCGGGCTATTTCAAACACAACCGCCGCTATTCTCTCTACATACTTCTTCTCCCCTGACAGCGCACTTCCAGTTCGCTCTGCGCTCTTCGAAACCCGTTGTCTTGAATCCAGCCGTACTAGCATTGTATCTCCAGACACTGGGTATCATTGTCAACGCCGCTGGTCCTTCGACACTATCTCTCCGGCAAATGACATCAGAACTATGGGACCTGCTCCTTCGAGTGAGAGTCCATGTGATGGGGACGTGGGTGCCACGAAGGGATGGCTTGTCGCCATGTCCGTGCTACTAGAAGTGAATGAGGATAACATGCGAGGACTATGCGAGGAGCAGAGTCGCGAGGTCGTTGAGTCGAGAGAATGGGTGTCGGCCGTTTTCGAACGCACAAGAGGGGAAGATGGCGGCGACGAAAACGACGTCAAGATGTTGGCGGCAGGAGTGTTGATCAAACTGGGTGAAGTGATTGAGAAGTATCAAGCTTTGTTGATGGGGGACTTGATCGGTTTCAACTAGACATTGACCTAAAAAAATGTTGGAAGAGGTAGAGTTCATCCAAAAGGTTCTGCGCGGTGTTGCATGGGAATAGGTCGTAAAGTACTAACTTTATACCTAGAAATTAGTAAAAAAATAAGAAAAATAAGAAAAAAGTAAGGTATTTTAACTTATTGTAAGTATTTATATATATATATTATTTACACTAGCTAGCTCTATGTAGGGCTAGTACTAGTACTCCGGCTGCTTCGTTAAAAGGGAAACCCCTCGATTAGGAAGAAAACCCTTTACATCTGTGTTCGGGCTAACGCCAACCCTAATCTAGGCCTGCGTCGCTTTATATGTGGCTAGTCGTAGGTGTTTATTACCAGCTTACGCTAGCCTTATCCTATTAGAAAAAAAAATAGGGTCCCTAACCCTCTTTAACTCTAGTCTAGCCCTACTCTATGTCTATTCGGGCCTCCTCTTCGCCGCGCAGTAGGCTTGGCTTCGTGGTGGTGATTCACTTCTAGTTCACTTTTTAGCCAGCTCCTCCGTGGCCCCACTTTTCAGCCGTCTCCGGCCTGGTTCAGGACCGTTGGCCTCGTGAATAAGTATTTATATAGCCTTAGTCAATAAAATATATTACAAATAAAAGGGAAGCAGTATTTATATATTTCAGCTAAAGTTCTATCAAGTTCTATATAATTTAGATAAAGTGTTATAAAGTCCTATACAATTTAGCTAATAAAAATAGCTAGCGCGACTATTTATATACATTTTGCACTCGTGCAAAGTTTACATTGGCTCGTGGATGACACCTAGTAAATCCACATACGACTTGTACCGTGCAAAGTCGGTGCAAAGTTTGCACCGGTTCGTGGATCAGACTCTATTATGAGACTATTGTGGTGCTCCTATGAGTAGGTGGCCCAGATAGCTCACAAATGATATACACAAGACAAGACGCACATACCCCTGCTCTCTGACGATATGGCCAGGCTACAATTGCCCGATTCCCGCAACGAGATGTTCTAGCTGGTCCGGGGTGCCTTGGAGAACATCCTTCAAGGTCCGACTAGCCCCCATCAGCCGCCGCGTTCGCAGATCCAACTCCAACTCGCTCGACTTGTGAGCGGCTACATCAATAACCTTTTAGGAATGCGAGCTAAACGCGCGACGTTCAGACCATAGGATCGATGAGCCACTCCTTCTCCTACTTCGTAAAGAAAAGTTATCTCCTCTTCTCCATCAGCGCCCTTTCCGGCGTTGAATTTCATGTGCAGGTTCGTAACTCCAGGCAGCCCATCCACCACTCTGGCTAGGTTCTGGTAGTGCGTGATGAAGAGTGTAAGGCATCGTGTTTCAGTAACAACGTGCTCCAATACTGCCTGCGCAATGGCAGCACCGTCGTGGGTACTCGTGCCACGACCAAGCTCATCAAGAATCACCAGGCTGCGTGGTGTAGCGGAGCGCAATATCCTGGCTGTCTCGGACACCTCCACCATGAATGTGGATTCGCCTGCAAACAGATTATCCCTTGCACCAGTACGTGTGTAGATGGCATCACACAAGGTAAGTGAGATGGCGTCTGCGGGCACAAAGGACCCGACCTGGGCGAGGAGGACGTTTAGGGCTAGAGCGCGTACATAGGACGATTTCCCACCCATGTTGGGTCCAGTGATGAGATGAGCCAATGGAGAAGGGTGAGCTAGAGTTGTAGTGAAAGGGATGTAGCCACTCTCGATGGTATGTTCAGCAATTGGATGTCGGCCCTGTGTAATGCAAATGGTGGGCTCCGACGACGAGGGCAGGAAGGAAGGCTTGCTATAGCCCGGCTGGGCGGCAACCTTGGACAGGGACAGCAAACAATCCAACGATGCCAGCGCCGAAACGGCGTCGCGAAGAGGTTGGTAGCCCGATGATATTTCTGCGAGTAAGTCTTTGAATGCCTCGTCACATGCCGCAGCGAGAGCTTCGCGATGTTGGTCGCGCTCGGTGATCATGCGAACTACTTCCGGCGTATGAAAGCGTGAGACTTTCTTGGTTCCGGATATTTTGCTCCACGAGGCAGGTACATTTTTGATCTCATTGTTGGGAACTTCTATGAGGAATTCGATTCCAGCTACAGTGACATACTCGGCTTTTTGCTTCTTGATTTTTTGGGCGGCTTCGACAAGATGTTCATTGAGATCGTGTTCGACGTGTGCAATGCCCATTTGGTAATCCTGAATATCTTCTGTCTGGTATTCTTCGCGGAAAAAGCCGTATTTGTCGTCTTTTCGGGCGGCTTCAAGGTTGATTCGCTCGAGATAGGATACAATGGTTTTCAGAATTCGAGGTAGGGCGTTGATGGCTGAGGTGAGGAGGGTGGAGGTAAAGGGAATATCAGCAGAGGACTTGACGGAAGAGTAGTGTGTCGCAATTTTTGTAGAGTCTGGAGCACATATGAGAGCTCTGGTCGAGTACACTTTCCATAGTATATTCGGATTAGACTTCGCTCGAGGTCAGCTTTGGTTGTGGCAAGCAGCTTTTCAAGGTCGTCTACTGGGGCCGTAGATTGCTTGTCGAGCAATTCTTGGACGGCAGTGAGTCGCTCTTGTAACATCTCCTGAATGAGAAGAGGGCGACCGACCCATTTTCGGAGAAGACGCTGGCCGAAGCGAGTAAGTGTTTTGTCAAGAGCCCAGAATAGACTTCCCTTCTCCGTATGGTCGGTCGAGTTGCGATATACTTCGAGGCTCTCTAGTGTGGTGCCGTTGATGAGCATGTGAGATCTGGTGCTGAAGCCCTGGAAGTATTTAGTGAGATCAAGGATGTGTTCGAGTCCGTATTCCTTGAGATGGTTGATCATGGCCGACAGGCAAATTGTGACTGCCTCTGGGAGATGCAGAACCTTGTCCAGCAAGGCATTACCCGTCTCAGATGTGCCTTTGACTTTTTCAGCGTAGAATTGAGTAACGTGCGAGTACGCCTCAGCTGCCATGGTCTGTCCTCTTGGAACGCGCTCTACTCTGCTTCGGTCACCAAACACATTGGTGCTACTTCCTGAGAGATGTTGTATGAGCTTGTCTGTTCCCTTTGTTAGGTCACCCACTATGAGAAACTCGCAAGGTGAGATGTGTAGCAGCCTGGTTTCTACTTCGCTTCGCATGAAGCCATCTTCGAAATTATCATAGATGATGTCGCCTGTCGCTGGTTGTACGGCCAGAATTCCTACATCGACCTTCTCATCCATGCCACCTCCTTTTGATTTTGCTTCCGTTTCGGTTATGCAAAGTAGATAGCCACCGGCAGGGGCACCTTCAGCTTGCTGTTCCAACTCGCCTACCTCGTCAATGTAGGTACCTTTTGTGTAGAGGCTTGTTAGTTTTCGGGTAAAGGGGTGTTGCGATTATCGCCTGCTTTTTCAGGGCAGCTGTCTCGATTTGGCGGACCACGCCGACCTTGTGACCGGCTGCAACTAGTCGTTTGACGTGGACTGGGAGTCGATGGACGGGAATACTGGCTGACGCAAAGCGATCGAGGTGTGCTTCTGACGGGTCTGCATGAAGATGTCAGCCAGGTACAGTGGCGGGATTGCAAGACATACGCTCGTCGTATCGCATCTTTCCTGGCATGCACACGATACTAAGCTCCTTGGCGGCAATCCTAGCATCCTCGCCGAAGAAGCGAAACTTGTAGCCGACTTCTACTATGAGAATTGTATCCATATGTTTTCGCTTGATATCTAAAATCTGGACCTCCATGGGTGTAAGTTTTCCGCTTTTGGCGCCTTTCTTCTTCGATTTGGTCGGAGCTGGTGACTCGTCGTCGTCATCTTCATCATCTTCATCTGCTGCAGGTTTCTCTTGCGCTGTCCTGGATCTCCAAGACAAAGCATCTGGATGACCAAGCTTCTTGACGAAGCGCTGATGCAGTGTCGAATTCCTTATCTGAGTCTCTTCATCATCGTGATCAGCATGCCCCTCTGTTGCTTCGGTCGTTGGCCCTGAATTCGACTCGTTGTACAAGAATCGTCCGGCTCGTGCTACGGATATTGCTTTGGCTGTTGTGCAATCCTTGACAGCGTTGTCTCCAGCAGAAAGATAACTGTTCTCTCTATTCGGGCCATTTTCATCGCCTTTGGATTTCTTGGCTGACCTTGCAGTGCCCCCGTTCCCTGAATCAGCGTCCTCTGCTAGCGGGCGCTTTCTTGACTGAGATTCGACATCCTTTACGGCGGCGGCAGCAGCTCGAGCCTCACTCTGCTTTTGGAAGGATGCAGCTAGTCCATTGGCCGTTCTTGGTGTGAAAAAGATGTCAGGGACTGCTGCTTTTTGGCCAATGATTTGGGCGTCGGAGCCATTGCTCGCGGATACTGTGGTGTTGCTGAGCTTGCTTGGGTTGGGTTGGGTTGGGTTGGGTTGGGTTGGGTTGGGTTGGTTGGTTGGTTTGGTTTAATGGACGTGCCTCCTCCGTGTCACTTTTTGTCGCGTCTTCCACCACAGAGCACTCGCACTATATATGTACGTACATAGGCTAGTAGCAGAGTGAGTAATTAACGCGATAAGTACACGCTTGCACTGCGCGGATTACATGTATAGTGGGTCTGCATGTACGGAGTACTCGGTACAAGCCGCAGACGCACTTCGTACGGATTACACCTGCCGTTCGTTGGTTGGTTGGTCCACCTGCCCCGTCTGCCCCTGCCTCAACCTCAACAACCAGCTTTGCATGTTGCATATTGCATGTTGCGTTGCATATTGTCTGGCTCATGGCCGCATGCATCGTCACATCCCACTATTACTCCGTACGCTTTCTCAAACCAACCATCCTCACAATGCTTAGCCATCTTGGCTCTGAGAAACCGTAGACACTCCGGATAGGCTGTTTGGTCTCCCCATCTCGCCGCCATGGCGGCCCTCCTGCCACAATGGAATTCCGTCTCAGTCACGCGCCAGAAGGCGTTCGAAGACGCCAAAAGATGCAAAAGGCCGTCGTGGAAGCGTGCTCAAAGTCTGGCAAGGATATCCCCAGATACCAACTCTCAGAGCTCATCGGCAAGGGAGCTTTGGTCGTGTTTACAAAGCGACCTCACAGACTACCGGTCAGCTCGTGGCTGTCAAGATCATTGACATCGAGGAAAGCGACACTGTTAATCCCAAGCTCGCTGACACATACAGTGACTTGCTCAAGGAGATCAATGCACTGCAATTACTCAGTGCGAGCGGCGCCAGGAACATCAATCTTGTCATTGAGGCACTCCCTGTGGGCCAGTCCATGTGGATGATCACCGAATATTGTGCTGGTGGTAGTGTTGCGACTCTGATGAGGCCTACTGCCCCCGGTGGTCTGCAGGAGAAATGGATCATTCCGATTCTACGCGAGGTTGCCGAAGCCCTGCGATGGGTTCACGGACAGGGCATCATCCACCGCGACATTAAATGTGCTAATGTGCTCGTAACCGAGGTCGGCGATGTTCAACTCTGCGATTTTGGCGTTGCCGGAGTTATTGAGACCAAGTTTGACAAACGAACCACATTTATAGGTACGCTGCATTGGATGGCTCCGGAGTTGTTTGATCAATCAACGTCTTACGGCACGGAAGTCGACATCTGGGCTTTCGGTTCCTTGGTGTATGAAGTCGCCTCAGGTTTGCCTCCCAATGTGACGGAAAACATCGACTTTTCAAGGCTGGGGACGCATCTCAAACAAAACACTCCTCGGCTAGATGGTGATCGGTATTCCAATGGATTAAAGGATCTTGCTGCGTATTGTATGCAGCATGAGGCTTCCAAGCGACCAACAATTGAGCAGATACAAAGGCACAAATACATCTTCAAGACCGAGGAAGCTTTTCCAACATCATCGTTGTCGCACTTGGTTCGAGCATTCAAGCTTTGGGAGGCTCAAGGTGGAGATCGAAGATCTCTCTTCTCGGCAGGAGGCGCACAAGGTCTGTCAGACCTGTCGTCCACCGCAATGGATAATGATGAGTGGAACTTCAGCACGACCGCTGCTTTCGATCAGCAAGTATTTGACAGCGGAGATGCTCAGGACGTATATGATGTTTATGGCACAAACGTCGATTTCAGTAATCAAGCATACGAGGAGACGTCGAAGCCCCAGAAGGGGAGTCAAGGCGAAGACCGCCTCCTCAGCTACCCTCAGTCAAGGCGCCACTAGAAAAATCTTTGATCCCAACACCATTTCCAACTATGAAGATAACTCGAGAGCCTATTACGGGAGGCTATTCCAAGCTCCTGTTTCTGACCTGCCCTTGCGAGATGAATCAGTGGCCCCCGCCGATGTGCGAGAGTCGCTGATTGACCTGGATGCTTCGTTGCATGGAAGTGATCTTTCCCAGTTTGTCGACCTGGGGACCATCCGAGCCGGTGATTCTCGCGCATCTATAGATTACGACGTGGGGATACACCTTACGCAAAACCACCCTCTAGCGATCCAGCGGACACGAGCAGCAATAATCGGCGGACACGAGATTGGAAGTTTCCCACTATGCCGCCACCTGCCTCAGCGAATCCAGATATGTTCAGGTTCCCGCCAACTACTGAGAGTACTACGCCTAGCTCGGCACGGCCACCTTTGATCCATCATCCCACAGAGCCATATGAGACATCAACTGGATTCAATGATCTTGCCCCGTCGAGTACAGGAAGCGTGGACAACCGCGCCTCAGTTGGTAGTCTTATCGACCTGGACATGAGTTTTGCGGATTCTGGAGCAGACTACACCCGACCATCGACATCGCATTCAGATGTTGCCTCGATAAGCGGCTCAGAGGTGGGTGGTGCTAATCCATTCGAGCTGGAGAAACACGCCTCTCTCTACGTCATGCCCACCACGATTCGAGAACCGTCCATCTACGTGTCGGACGAGTCAGACTTCTCAAGCGCCCCTGCCGACGTGCCTGACGGGCCATCCGACAACGAACAAACTCCACAAGAGGATACAAGCACTCGCAACCACCAGGACTACACCACGGCTAGACCATACTCGCTGAGCGAGTTTGCCGACATGGATCCCGAGGATATGACCCCGCAACAAGCAGCAGGACCGAACAATGCCACATTTCGTTCTACCTATCAAGACCCAGCTCCACAGCCATCCGATTTCAACGAGGCACCGGAGGCGTATCAAGACGCTGTATCGCCATATCTGCCCGATGCGCCTTCACCACATGTCATGCAAGGACAGGCAACGGCAGATGACGTCAAGAAGGAGCTTCGTCGATTGGCGATGAGCTTGGGAGACCATCTGAGCCACGCGAATGCATATTTGGCAAGTCTTCCTATTCGACGAGGTAGTGTAACCAGATTGGAGGCGGTCGGTGATGGAATTTGAGGGAGAAAACACAATTGAAAGCATCGATATCGGAATGAACGAGTGAATGTACGCTGAGAAGTAAGAAACATGGAGGACATGTACTATGACTTTGCGAAAGTGCAGGCACAGTGAGCTGATTAGAAGGTTAGCACCGGGATCCATTTGTACGAAATAATCGGTTCGAAGTTGAAAATGCCTCTTTGCTCTAGTATAGAAGGTCAACGGGGCGGGCGTTCAGTTTGGTCAAAATCAGGTCGGGTAGCTCTGGTAGCAACTCGCGGGAAGAAAGAGCATGTAGCATGATGCACATACATCTTGCAGGGTATTTTGTTTCCTACTGGTTTCTATTTGTATCACATTTTGCACAATCATTGATTGCTGAAATGATGGTCCCAACCATGTGCCACTCGTGTATTAATAAAACATAATTAATCCCATGCAGTAACCCAGAATTGTAGGATATACTCAGATACACGCTGGTATAGATGCAACTCAATATGAATGAAGGGAGCTGAATTGAAAGCATACTTGCCCCAGAACGCCAACCCACGACTGCTCCGAGAGATACAGGAGGCGGATTGAAACCATCTGTAAGTCTCTTTTTCTTTTTCTTTTTCGTGCAGCAGAGGCTTTCCATGTCATTTGTGCCAAAACAATGCTACAAGTTCCGTCGAATGAGAGAAGCCGTTGACCGTGTTTCAAAGATCTAACGTTTCTGTGCTGACCCAAACTTCATTCTCAGCGAAGCCGGAATGTTTGCAGTCCCCAGACATCTCACCATCGACCATGTCGCCAGAATGCTCGATTTTGATGTTGCAAACCGAGGTGCTTCGGGCTTCTTGATCACTAGTCGGGGTCTGATTATGCTCCGTGGCTCGGTTCAAGGGTTCGAGGTTCAAGCCAGAGAGGGGTTGTGGATGCTCCGCAACGTGGTATGAACCAAAATCGCACGATCCTGAGCGAAAAGAGGATTTGATTGGGACTGAGACAAATGAAGAAACTGGTGACTGTTTGTTCCGTCAAGCAAGTCTCTATGCACAGGACTTGGATGAGCTTCCTGTTTAGGTTGTTGCAGATGATGATTCGGATTGAACTGAAACATGTCGCTCCCGGAAACTCCAACGCTAGAGCATGCTGGAAAGGGAAATCGAGATGCATAGTTGTATAGTGGAGAGTCATTGACACTAAATGAAGATCCTGAAAGGCTAGCAGGGGCTGGCCGCGAGTTAGTTTCTTATCATATTACCGAGAGGCGTGGTAGTTGATATAGAAATTGACCCACGAAAACTAGGATTACCACTGTAGGTGTCGCAAAAGCTGCTTTGGTTTCTTATGCGAGGTGTGCTCCTCAAAGGAAGCATGTGAGGCGGGCCGTCTCTCGACGGCGGAGAAGGTGATACAAGCGGCGAGTGGGATATACAGCTGTAGTGGTGAAGGCCGAATCGGGTTCCAGCATCGAATCTTGAGATGTGTTAAATACCTCGGTCAATTCTAATTGCGGGTTGTATTACCTTTGGTCATGACGCGAGGCAGTTGCCGTAAAAAGTCGTTCGCCGTAAATATCTGACATAATTAGTAGATTGGATAGCCAAACGCCGAGGGGCCATACCCGAAGCTCTGTTCTCGTCATCGCAGAAGATGTCGTGCCCGTGTCTAAAGGAGGACGAATTTGAGACGCTCGGTAGCAGCACATCATTCATGATCTCCTTTGGTGCCGGAGGCGTATTTTTGGCTGTCGTATTTCGGCGACTCGAGGGTCGTCGCCCACGTCGAGGAGCATTGGCTGAAATCTCAGCAAGAGCTTGAGGCCGTTTTCGCTTTGGTCTAGGAGCCCTTTTCGGAGTCTTGAAACATTAGATTTGGAAGACAAGAATAGTTTGGCTTCCTTGATGTGTCGGAATTACCTCTGCCTCTTCATCAGGAATTGGTGAAGAACTGTCGTATACCCCTTTGATTCGCTCCACCTCGAAATCCGAAGTCATGATGACTTGAGTTGGTTCAATTCTTTCTGATGTTTGGCGCATCTTTTCGATCACGGAATTGGGCTTCCTTTGGTTGCGTGTTCGTTTCATATCCTCGTTAGCAAGATCCATTTTGCCCATGCCTGGCCAGACTTGGCCTTTGAGTGACAGCATGTCACCACTAATGGACTCTTCATCTAGCTCGACATCATTTTCTGAAGGAAGATGCCTGGAAACAGCGAAAACTCTTGAGGAAACTCTGCATCTTCTGCTTTCACAGCTGCTTTCTGGCTGGATCGCTTGACTTTCTTTTGAGCTAGAGCGGATGTTAACAAGCTAACTCATAGGCCGCAGTACAGATTTACGGAACGGACTTACTTTAGATGGCGCAAAAGGGTAGAATCCCGCTTGCGAATGTTTTTGACTGCCTCCTTCTTTTGTTTGGCCCTCATTCTTTCAACGAGTAGTGTTTCGATGCCGTTGTCCTTGTACCATCGCTCATATTGCTGCAGGGTGACCGATGCTGCAATATCTTGATGCGCTTTGAGCTTGGTTTGGGTTTCATGATGTAAGTGACCTTTGGAAGCAATGTGTGTGAGTAAATGGGAGACATCGGAGAAACGTGGTGCGTCCGGGCAAACTGTGCAAAGCAGCGGGATGAGCTTGTTCGTTGAAACCGGAGTACAATCTCTCGTGGATCCAAGGGACGATGCCATGTCCTAAAATTCAGGATTAGCCTTGGAAATAACGAGTGATTGTAAGAAGTGCACGACATCTCAGGACTAAACAAAGAACGAACTCTGCGCAAATGCCGCCCCTGACGCGGAAAGGAACACCGCTGTGGTTTCAGGAGAATTTTAAAGACAAAAATGCAGCAACCATACAGATATGCCATCCAGCTGAGAGTTCAGGAGCAAAGAAGCAACAGATTGTTATGGAAGTGAGAAATTGGCAACTGGAGCAGGATGAGATTCAAAGTAGAGCCTGACGCGAGTAGACAGGGAAGAAGAGAGGAAGAGCCAAACACCAAGAGTCTGTAGCCGAGGGAAGAGTGTTCAAGGCAGGACACACGGATGCTCGCTCTTACCGCCTGCATTTTTGTGATGATGGATCCGGGGTGGCGATTCATTGTCGGTAACAGTAAAAAGGAAGCAGCGACCTGAGAGAGAAGATCGCCGCTTGACAGTTCGCCTTGAAGAAACTTGGCAAAACTTGGCGAAGGAGAAGAGTAATTTTGCCTTAAGATCTTATAGATGTGTCACTCTCAAAACATTGCTCAGTCGGTGATGCTTGATTGATGAGATGAGGACTGAACTGATCTAGGTCGATTCATGAAAGTACAACAAGTCCCGGGACATGATACAGAGTGCAGGACATGACTTCTTGCAAGTATAAATGCGTCGCTGGTAATGCCATGCCCTAGTGTCGTCCCTTCAGGTTCCTTCCTCAGCTGGCGGAATTCCAGCCGTTGGCCAGCTAGATGTAATCCGTGGCAGCTGGCAAGATAAGCACGTAGATACCTATCTAGGTACCTAGGTAGGTAGGTACACATTGGGTTCTCGTTATATCCAGCACTACTTACGCTGCTTGTCACCTGGCAACTGTCGGCGCGGAGAGCAGCCGAGCATCTGTCTCAATTTTTTCGCTGACACCTGGGCACTGCCCACATCTTGACATCTCTTTACAATGGCATAGACTCGATTGGCCCTAGATGTGCCCACAACCCTTGTTCAACGAGACCGAGACCGGTTTCCTTTGACTCTGTGTTACTGGCGCCAGGTTCTTATGGGTTCGATTTGCTAAAGCGACCGTGATATTTGTGCATGCTGTCTGTCATCTTGTGCCCAGATATCAGGACTTTGGAGATTCTGAATTACCCAGAGCACGTTGTGGACATAAATTTTGCTATGATATGATATTATGAGTCCAAGTAAGCACTAGCATATCGTGGTTGTCATTACGTATACGCCATGAATCGTGTTTCGAGAACTTGACGAGGCAAACTCCGCGTGGAAGAGTCGATACCGGTGAAAAATACCAATAAATAAATAACATTCTTGGCTGGCACGGGGTATGATGGTAAACAGGTAATCAGATGGCAAGAGGCGTTATGGAGAAAGGCGAAACTTATTGACCTGTTCATGGTATCAACATGTCGAAATCGTCACCCAACCCACACTCTTTACCCCACAAACTTCTCAATAATCGCTCTGGGCATGCAATATACCGGGTCAACAGGCACCATGTTCGGAAACTGCAGAAGGCTAAGACCAGCAAGTCCGAAGCACGTGTGCCAAACATCTACCATGTCGCCAGGGCGATCTGCAAGGCCTCCATTTTCGGGATCTTGACTGCTCAAAATGAAGGCAACGAGCGCGTCACGATCGATCCAGTGCGTGCGTCCGAGTATGGCCAGACTTGCCAATACCCACCAACTGTAGCAGACATCCTCGGCTTTTTCAGGACGGCCATTCAGGCCACCACCAGGGGTCTGCCTCTCACTCAACCAGCGACTTAATTTTTCGCGCTCCACAACGTCGAGTCTACCAGCGATACTGAGAGCGGCGAGACAGGTGAAGATTTGACCAGAATGCGACTCCGCACCAGGTTTGACACCGTAACCACCGTCAAAATTGACACAGGTCTGGATGTGTTTCACTGCTTTGTCCACATCAACGAGGGATAACAAGCCAAGAAGTGACAGAGCGTTCAATCCTCCATATAGAAAGCGTGTATCTTCTTCTCCCCACTCATCACCATAAAAGCTGCCCGTATTCGGGTCCTGCAAGTCTGCAATATCTGTTCCTGAGTTAGAGTGATACCGAGACATTGGAGGCATTCACAAATCACCTACACTTTGCGACCTTGGCTTTGCCGACCCCCGAGCATCAAGCTCATCCAAGGCATCAACCATGGCCAAGATCTGGACAGCACTTACTGTAGACAGCATATGGGCATCATGGCCTGGAGCGGCACCAAATCCGCCGTTATCATGCTGGCAAGAGAGCACGAAATCGATGGTACCTTGCCGAGGAAGGGCGTCTGGTCGAGCGAGTAAATGGACGGCAGTCAAGCCCCAGTACACGCCATTTAGCCGTAAATGTTCAGTAAGCCAATAGTCCAGCTCATCTTTCTTTGTGTCCAGGCTTTGCACATACTTCACATGTGCATCAACGGCAAGTTTCGAGCCATCGTTCAAAGCATTAATTGCAGCCATCGAGGTTGGTGACGTGAATGAAAGGTTGACAAACGGTCGCGGCACATGGAAGAATGTTGATGATGAGGTTGGAGAAGCATCGCCCTTGTTGCCTCAGGTAATTAATTGGAGGAGAGGTCGACAAGTCGACAAAAGCTCCACTAATTAACTCTTCGAAGGCCGTAAGGCTACAAATTCGTGCCTTGACCCGACGTCCCCTTGGGTCAGAGGCACGACTTTATGTGACCTGTCATAGCGCTTAGTTTGTATAGCAGTAATGTAGGTCTTTGTACTCTGTAGTTCTTGGGACTATAGACAAGTTATGTATAAAAATAAGCGTGCACGCTACGTACCTTTAATTTTGCTTCTTTCATTGGAAAATTGCGCCTGTCGGTACGCAATTGTACCCCGAAGCCTTACGGCCTTCGGAAGACAACACCATAAACGGGTTACTAAAGTCTGCTGTACATAAGCCCCGATATGTTGCTCGCGAAGTCATGGGCTGTCACTTTACTTGAGTAGGCAGTTGGGAAAAATGATCATCATGACCTCGGTACTTTGCTTTCTTCAACGCCGCATAGCAGTCGCAAGCTTATCTGTTCAATGTGCATGTACCCTGTACTTTTCGATTACCAAGCACGCGGTTGGGCAGGATCTTATGTATGTACGGATTAGTGGTTCTCGCATGGCATTGGCCACGGTGCCACACTCCCGAAGCAGGCTTGTGTCCACCAGGATTCGATGCTTATTACAATATCGCCTCAAATAATTCCGCTAGTCTTCCCTCTTCCCTGCATGATAATCCATCCGTGCTCCGTACCTTACGGGGGTATTACATATATTTCTTTTGTCGATTGGATGGAGCATTCGACCGCCGTCAGGCATCAGGGTATGTACATACATATGTATGTACATGTAGGACAGCGCATCGGCAAAACCACCCAACCCCTGGACTAGCTCACTCTGGCCTGTCCCAGCCATGCACACCCACCCACTGTTCTTGGTGCGAGGAAGTGTTTCAGATTGCTGAATTCTGTCAGGCTCCCCACCTCCGACTGACGAGCCGGGCACCTTTCGATACGACTTCATGGAGGCAGGCACTTTTGTTGGCAACCAATGCCAACCACGGCCGCTATTAGAAGAGGGCGTGACTCGACCATTTGATGAAGCCATGTAATGTGCCGATGATGGACACAACGGTGGCCAAGTCGATACTCCAGACGCGGGCACGAGACTGCCTATCATTCATTCGTCTCTGACAAACCAAACCAAACCACTCCAGACCAATACCCTCGTTCAGCCCAAGCTCGAAGGGGTCAAGGGCTTGCTTCCTTCATTTTCAAGTGACCCCAAAGCATACAATACGTGTACATAATACTGTTTTAGTTCCATGGCTCGGACGCTCGCCCGAGGGCGACAGACCGAGTCGCTGGCAGGTCAGCCAAGCTATTACATGTATGTATGTATGTATGTATGTATGTATGTAGTAAAGGCAATATTAAGTTTGCGTCTGTCAATGTCCTGCACTGGATCCGGCCGTGCCTAATGATAATAATAAGTGCATCCGAGCTCAAAAGTGCCAAAAGTGCCAAAAGGGCGAGCGCAAGACGACGTTTATGAGACAAGCCGACAGACAGCTGGCTGAACTAGCAACCAGATTGCAACACTAATATGAGTTTAGTTAATGCTGTTCATTCCGTGACTACTTCGCACCTCCTCCTCCTGCTGGCATTTCCCGCCCGGCGACGCTGGTTTGTTTCTTCTTCCATTATTATTTCATCGGTTTCTCCTCCATCCCCGCTCAACCCGCCGCCTCGCCAGGAACAATTGGCAAGCCCTGGGAGAGAGAGATTCTCAGAGTTTGAAGCCTGCTTCGTCTTTTTCTCTCACGACAATCAGTTGAACTGCCTGGCTCCGTGACCCCACCCTCGTTCGCTCCGACCACTTACTTGCACCCAAACTTGAGACGTACGTTGCGTCCGACTCAAGCCCGTGTTGCGGCGCAGGACGACGGGTGGACGCCTCAACTGACTGGCAACTGACTGGCAACTGACTGGCAACTGACTGGCAACTGACTGGCAACTGACTGGCAACTGACTGGCAACTGACTGGCAACTGACTGGCAACTGACTGGCAGCTGACTGGCAGCTCGAGAGCGCAGAAGACGAGTCGCAGCGAAACACGTCCGTCTGGAAGATTTTGCCGACCTCGCGATGGGACGCAAGCCCACGCCGCAGCCGCTGACGCTGAGCGACTCCGGTTCCAACACAAACATCAGCGTATCCGGCTACGTCGAAGCAACGGGCACAACGGGGATAACGGGTGCCACAAGGCCGGGCAACTCCCCATGACTGCTGAAACGGCCTTGTGTAGTGAATCTCCCGTCATCAATTCCAGATCGCCCATCTCACAGCATTCGCAGCCCTCGCAGCCCTCGCAGCCCTCACAGCCCTCGCAGCACTCCTCTCCTGCCTTGACGAGCCGGTTCGCCGTAGGCAAGAGGCCACAGACTGCACAGCCAGGAAAGGGGCCCAGCATACAACCCAGTCGCCCATCATCAACGACCTGCCGCAATCTCATCACCCATCACGGCTACAGTTGCAACCACATCAACAGCAAACCCGCGACGACAGCACGCCCAATTATCCTCTCCTGTCCCTTCGCCTCACTACGAGAAACTCCCAGCATCTGCCTCTCCGGCATTCCGTCACGCCTCCTCCGAAGGGGAAGGCGGCTGGCAACCAAGAGTGGCTTTTTCCACTTCAATAAATCCGCTCCCAGAGCCTCGAGCCAGCTGTACAATCCTGCGTCGCCCTATCCCGAATCTCGAGAACTTGCACTTTTAGGGGACCCCAACGGCTCCAGTGCGCCAAAATCTGGAGGTATGAAACTACTGGTGCAAGAAACAGAATGCGAGCAACGCGGCGCGGCGAACAAAGGGCAGTGATGGAGTCCGTAGCGACACGCATGCAATTTATTCGCTGCTGAACTGCCAGACTGTCACCACCCCGCCATGTTTTTTTTTCTTCCCGGACCTTTGACGAGTCGCAGATCACGCGAGAAGAAAATGGCTGACCATCTACTCCATTTCTAGATTCTCCGTATGAGCAAGGTTTCCTGCAGAAACCCAACCCCTGTTTCCTTCTCGCTCCGAGCTGTCTCTTTCATCTTCCGGAGACTACGATACTACCTCTGCCCCGCCTGCCAATAGTAAAAGAAACAAATCGAAATCGTTTGGGTTGCTGAGCCGCAGCAAATCCAACAAGGACAAGGATCACGGACACATACAGGCAGCTCCCACTCCCCTGCTATCGACGCCCGTTCGAAACGACTACCCTGATAATTCAACACCTTCAGAACGGCCCCGATTGCTCAAGATCGGGGTTTAGGGACATGATGAATTCCAGTGCGCGAAATCGATCCGAGGACCGGGTGGTTGGCCGGGATTCGTCCGGGACAAGGAGCGAGCTACTTTGCCGTCTTCGTTAAAAGACAACGGCTCGAATTTTCTCAGCGGACTACGCCATTCGTCCACCAAGGCTGCTGATATCATCAGTAAAGGACTGTTTGGCAAGGGCGCACGAAGTGGAAGCACGCCCGAACGAGAGCCCGTCATAGACGACGAACACTATGTGCTCAAAGTCATCAATCTGCCCTTGGTGGAACAAACGCGACGGACTCGCATTTCTAAACGGCTTGAAAGCTCGAGGGACAAGACAGAGTTCTGGATGCCCGCTTTTCCTTGGCGGGCGATTGACTACTTGAATTATAAGGGATGTGATGTGGAAGGCTTATATCGTGTTCCCGGAAGTGGTCCACAAATCAAAAAGTGGCAGAGGAAATTTGATGAACGTACGCCAGCCCTTTTGGTCATTGGACGTCCGCCCTGAAAAAAAAAAACGGTTCTTTGGTGTGCTAACACGTCGGCTTAGAATATGACGTCAATCTGTTCGAGGAGGACAGCCTATATGACATCAACATCATTGGGTCTATGCTGAAGGCCTGGCTTCGAGAACTTCCCGATGAATTGTTTCCGAAAGAGGCGCAAGACCGAATCGCTCGTGAATGCTCCGGAGCCACTGAGGTGCCGCAGATGCTCATTGATGAGTTGTCCAACTTGTCTCCTTTCAAATACTACCTACTTTTTGCCATCACTTGCCATCTGAGCCTCTTGCTGGCGCACTCAGACAAGAATAAGATGGATTTTAGGAATCTGTGCATCTGTTTCCAACCCTGCATGAAGATCGATGCCTTCTGCTTCAAGTTTCTTGTCTGCGATTGGAGGAACTGTTGGAAGGGTTGCAGGAATGAGGCCAAGTTCATTGAGGAAGAGTACCGGGTCTTCGATCAGCCACCCCTCGAGGCATAACCGAACCCAATGGTCCATCGCAGAACGAGGATCCGAGCGGGCGTCATCAACCGTCGCTCGATAGCAGCAAGCCGTCCAACTCCGGTCACGACACGGGGTTCAGGCATCGTCAATTTTCTGATTCTAACGCCAGTATTGGCTCGAAAGTCTCGTCGATTTCTACCAATGTGACAACCAATAGCGAACGTGAACCCCATGAGAGGGCGAGAGATATGCGTCCTTTGTCGCCCATCAAACCACTGTCTCCCATCGGCTTCTAGGAATGGGGCGATTGAGTAACATGAATGGCATTCTGGACTAGTCGATACGCTTTCATCAAGTCCGCGATGCCTTTGCATCAAAGGCTCATATTTCTACTTTGCGTGTTTTTTTGTTCATCTGCTTCCTTGCTTAACGCCGATCATGATGGAAAAAATTTGTTCTGACCCGGTTGATTTGGTTCTTGTTCATCACACCGACCCATGCCCTCGAGCTTTATGTCATTTTTCTCCAGTGGTGGCGACACAAGTTGTTTCTAAATCGCATGCATACCCCTCTCGCTTTCACACGGCCGAGCTACACAAATTGGTTGTTTTGGTATACCCTTTGACTTATCGACTTACATGGAGAACTGAAAATATGGGCCAAATTCACCCACTTTACACCAAACGATTCGCGGCATCTTTTTCTTCTTGTCCCTCTTATTGCTACTGCGGTACTTTGCGTCAATTGGCTGCGATCTCTGTTCCAGTTGATTTCGATGAATCCTCCAAGATGAAGCGAAACGGTGAGCGTTAAAGTTGATGAGAAATAATCAACTGAGACAATCGGGGCAGAGTCGCAGATTTGCGTTGGGGCTTTCCAGGCAGATGACATGTCATCTTTGTCTGTTTTCATCTTTCGAGATGGCCCACGTGCAAGGCAGAGGAGGGGATGATTCTCCCTTTGTAAAGGAAAGGTGATTATTTTTATTTCTTTAAAGAGCCATGACAGCTCGTGTATGATTATTGGAGCGGTGGTGTCGAGAAGTCTATTGTGGTGGATGCGTCACGTCTGGCGGGTTTACAAAAGTCAAAGGTGTGAATGTTGTTCATCAATGACTGCAGCTGAAAGGCCGGCAAAACGAAGGCTAGAGTAGAGCCGGGCGAGAAGAGGAAATAATACTTGTATAACATTGCGGCCAAGAGCGTTTATGCCCTGACCTGACATATCTCAAGAGACTTTTTGAGTATCCATAAATATGACCTAGTGTTTTCGGACTCCCAACTCCCCAAGTTTACCAAAGCGATCCCGCAAATGCCGTGAGGGGCATGTGACAAACGAGAAATACTGTACCGATGCATCCGTCGTCCAGCCTCTGCCAGACGAAAGTAATATACATCCCACATCTCTCTCTACTTGGCCGAACGTTGTACAGCAGCACCCTCTATGCTCGCTTGGCAGAGGTACTACTAGTGCCATCTCTCTGGTTCTTCCTCATCCTCCTCTCATTCCTCTTGATTCGCTCCTTTCTCTCTCTCCTCCCATCTCCTCTGATGCTCGTCCCCTCTTTCCTCTCTCTCTCCTTCTCCATGTCCACCTCCATGATGGGATCATTCTCCCCCTTCTTGTTGAGACCACCATAACCCCACTTCCTCTTCCATTCACCCGATACCTCGTCATAGGCCAGGTTGCGTCGCTGCTCTCTCGTCTTGGCCTTGATGCCCGCCTTTTCAGCGAAGCGCTCCCACTTGGTCTGCGCCTTGGCCTGGGGCACGGGCTTCTCGCGCGGCAGGGCGGTTGTGGGCTGCGGTAGCGATAGGAGGACGCCCTCCTTGGTGGACGAGATGGGGCAGGTTGTGAGGAGCTGGTTGATGATGGACTGGGCGCCGTCGCGGGCGACCTGGGCGAGGGACTGTTCTAGAGACGAGTGGTCGAGGGTGATGGCATTGGGGTCTTCGCCGAGCAGGAGGCCGAGATCGAAGGTGTATGGGGTGGGTTTTTCGACGGCGACGGGGAGTTTGACCCGTTGGCTGGGGAGGGTCATTTTGGCGGTTTGATCTGAGGAGAATGTGGATTTCTTTGAATTTGTTTGGGAATCTCGGATACAGAAATTTCGACACGGCTTGTCGGAAAGATGAATCAGGCGTAAATTTGTCTGGACTTATTATGGACCCTCCTGATTTTTTTTTGGGCCGATAATAATAAGAGCGATAGTGAGAAAGTTTGCTTCGTCTGCAGCTGGCTGGGTGGGGCCAACGGGGGCTTTGCTTTTTCCCATAGGAGGAACCCGGCCCAGTGGGGCTCAGCTGCTCGTTGTGTTGTACATACATACATACATACAATCAAGCATTAATAATATAGTAAGTTAGTAAGCCAGGCTGCAGAAGACGTGAGCCGGTTGGCGACGGGTATCCAAACCTCTTGAGATTATTTTTTATTGTTTCGACTTCCCGTCTCTAGTAGAAGCTCGCCGCCAACGCTCAGGGACAGACAGCATCAATTCCAACGGACATCGCCTGGCCCAATTGGCCGTCCATGCCACAAAGGAGCGTCACCTGAATTTCCTTTTATTCTCTCGTCGCCCACCATGGCCTCATCAGCAGCAGCATCCTCTCTTCGCACGCTCGTTCGCCCATCCGTCGTCCCTGTCGCGCCTCGCATCCGTCCCGTCCTGCTGATCCCCGAGCAGCACCCTTCTCGACCACCAGTTTTCTTGCGGCCGCGCCTCCCCGCGATCAAATCCCGCCGAGATCTGCCAAAAAGACGAAGCGAACGTTCAAGAAGAAGGCCAATGTCGTGGCCGTCAAGAAACCCAATCCGGGGAGCGCAAAGCCTTCCGCAAACGCATCCAGCTCAGCAACAACAGTGCGTTGCCCGTCGAGGGCATCGAGGACCTGAGCCCCGAGACGTTGGCGGACTCGGCGAGCAGGGGGAAGATGGTGGCCCTCCCCGACAAAGTGGTTGACCAATTGAGAGCCCTGGAAGCATTCAAGACAACACAGACGTGGAATCTCTTTAGGCGGCCGCACTTCCTGGTGAGGGACGAGACGGTCGAGTTGATAGGCAGAATGGCCGGGTCAGTGGACAACAAGGAGGCGCTCAAGTGTGTGCTTACGGGGACAAAGTTGTCGGGCAAGAGTCTGGCCTTGCTGCAGGCCATGGCGTATGGATTGATGAATGAGTGGGTTGTCTTGCATATTCCCGAGGGTAAGATGGTTTTTGACACTTTTGGCCTTTTGACTCTCTCTCTCTCTCTCTCTCTCCGGCAATATTCCCTCCTCCATCCTCCCCGGGGTCCCTCTCTTGTACTGACATTATCATCTCCGCGCTGTTCTCTAGGCCAAGATCTCACGAATGGAAACACGGAGTACTCGCCCATTGAGGGCACTGAGCCCATGCAGTTCGCCCAACCAGTCTACTGCCTCAAGCTCCTGCAAAACATCTACAAGGCCAACAAGGCCCTTCTCGAGAAGCTGTCCGTCCAACAGGACTGGTCCCGCCTCAGCTCTCAGCTGAAGAAGGACGCCACCCTCGCCGACCTCGTCCTGAGCGCCAAGGAAAGCGAGTACGCCTGGCCGACACTCAACGCCCTCTGGTCCGAACTCACGCAACCCGGCCGACCGCCCGTGCTGTTCGCCCTCGACGGCCTCGCCCACCTCAACAAGATTAGCGAGTACCGCGACCCATCGTTCAACCAAGTCCACTCGCACGAGCTCGCCCTCGTCCGTCTCTTCATCGACGCCCTGTCCGGCAAAACGAAGCTCCCCAACGGAGGGGCCATCATCGCCGCCACCTCGGACAACAACACCCACTACCACCCTTCGCAGGAACTCGTCCTGTCCCAGCTGGAAGCCGGCCAGGCCGGCCGCGAAATCCCAAGCCAGACCCTTATGAGCGCAAATACGACGAGCGCGTATACGACGCCCTCAAAAACAGTCATGTTCTCCGCGTCGGCGGTGTCTCCAAGGGTGAGGGCAGGGTGCTAATGGAGTACTGGGGCGCAAGCGGCATGCTGCGCAGCGTGTTGAACTCGAGAACTGTCGCGGAGAAGTGGGCTCTAGGGGTCATGGCATCATAGGAGAGATGGAAAGAGTGTCGTTGATGACGATGAGAATGTAGAACCAGTCTTGGGAACATGTCAAACCCGTCTTGTAGAAACTTGTACTATCATTGCGTTGTAAAGGGTAGCAAAGAATATACCATTTTTCGTACAGTGAGTCACTCGCTTCGTCGCATTAATCCGCCGGATCGACCATGACAGATAGATACACGATGAGATAGGAACGTGGAAATCCATCGATACTCTCTCCTGCTTGCCATTTCATTGTATTCTTTGCTCTCGTAACATTGACCCCGTCCTACATGGTCGGCTCTTCCATCCCTTGCATACATCCTTTTCGTTGAAGAATGTGTGGTAAAACATTTACCAAATAAACGCCGGAGAAACAAAGCAAGATACAAGATGGAAAATATTATGCCTGTGTGGCCCCGCGTACGCTACAGCTTGTAAGACTCCTCGTTCCTTTTAATCATCCATGCCATCCTCGTCGTCATTGTTGGCCGTGACAAATATCAATCTGGCTCCGTTGCCGGTCGTTTGCCACACCTGTCGTGTGCTATTAGTAGGGTTTTTTTTAAAAAAACACTTTTATACAACGAAAAGAGTTGAATTGGGGACTGGGTTACAAGCGCAACTTTTCCACTTACATCAAGTGTCGTGTATTCCTCCAATGCGTTCAGCCACTGGTCCTCTGTGAAACCCTTGGCAATCACACGCTCCTTGACCTTGCGCATGCTCAATTCAACGCCGAGGTCGTCGTCTTGGGCGTCGTCGGCACGACAGGCACCAGAGTCGGCGAGGGCCTTGACGAGATTGTATATCCTGCTGCTGGCATTCAAGCCACGGCGGCCGGGGCCGGATTCCGAATTCAGGCTCTCCTTGCTGGCTTCGATGAGACGCAGGGCCTCGTCGACGTCGTCCTGGCACACCTGACCGCTAAAGCGAAGGCGAGCAAGGGCCTGTGCCAGACGAACGACACCGAGAAGGGTTCTGGGCGTCGTGTGGGTGAACTGCTTGCCCTTCTTCTCGGCGCGCTGCTGCTGATCTCGGAGTCGCACATACGTCTTGACCATGTAGTCGGAGACGGACTCTGGGACAATAGGGCGGTATGTTCGTGCTTGGGCGACGTACGAGCGTACCTCGTGAGGGCTGAAAACAACATTGTCGGTGCCTATGTCCGGGTGGCGATTGTGCATGTGCACATGGGCAACGTGTTTGGCCAGCTGCTCATCCGAGTCGCGAGACGGAGTATCAAGGAGAAGGAACATGACGTCAAAACGTGACAGGAGAGCGGCGGGGAGATTGATATTCTCCACGGGCGAGATGCGGGGTTGTATCGTCCGTAGATGGGATTGGCAGCTGCCAGGATGGAGGTTCGGGCGTTGAGAGTCGTGGAAATCCCGGCTTTGGATATGGAGATTGTTTGTTGTTCCATGACTTCGTGAATGGCTGTTCTGTCTGTTTCGTCCATCTTGTCGAATTCGTCGATGCAGCAGATGCCATTGTCAGCAAGAACAAGAGCACCGCCCTCGAGAACCATTTCATCCGTAACGGGATCTCGCATGACGGCAGCCGTCAGACCAACACCACTGCTTCCACGGCCAGAGGTGTAGACGCCTCGGGAGCCACCTTTGAGATGTACTTGAGAAGCTGGGACTTGGCAACACCGGGATCGCCCATCAAGCAAATATTAATGTCACCACGAATCTTCATACCGTCGCCCATCTCCTTGGTGACGCCACCAATCAGCAGCAGCAACAGCGCCTTCTTGACGTCCAAGTGACCGTAAATTTCGGGCGCTATCGACTTGGCAAGCAATTCGTAGACCTGGCCAGTCTGTCGGTACTTGTCGATGCGTCGTACCAATCTTGGGTCTATAATCATCTCGCTGTAGGCCTTCTTGTGTTGATGAACGTGGTGGGCTTCCAGGTAGGTGTCGGTCAACAGACCAGCTTTCATGGCCTTGAACCCCGTGTATGGTGTGGGCAGGAAGATGCCGGAAATATCAACGACATCGCCCGGATTGATTTGGCGCACCAGGCTGCCATGGCACAGGACTGTCAGAGAACGAGGAATCTGGCCAATGGGAACCTGCTCAGCCATTTCTTGAACCTTGACTTCTTGGAACGGTAAAAATTTGGAGGCTCTCGTCGAAGGGTTCAGCTGGCCTTTGGACTGGTTCTGTTGGCAGATCTGGGACGGGCACATTGTCAAGGGGCCGTACTGTTTATCGGAGACAGGTTGGAAAATCTCGCATCCACAGCGATCGCAAGTGTAAGCGCTGACTTGAACAATGGGTTTCACGTCTGAGACTCGGGTCGCAATCGCCCTGACAGTGATGAGGTTGCCCAGATGTTCACCCCGAACTTGACGGACTGCCAGAGCCTTGGCAGGTTTATCTGCGGTGCCAGATCTGGGCTTGAAGACGAGAGTGTAGCGTCGAACAAGCTCGGCTGGGAACTTGTCATCCTCGACAGTGGGGTCTCTCTCTGCGGCTTCTTGCAGTTCGCGATTGCGAGCTTGTCGTCGGGCCATGAGGACGTCGAGAACATCGTCTTTGAAGCTTCACTTGCATGTTAGTGGGGATCTGGTCTGTTGTGCATATCAGCGTGCTCTTCTTACTTGACATCTGTGCTTGGTTGTGGCATGACATTGTCCACGGCTTTGGAGATGATGTCAACATAGTGCTTCGTATTCAGTTCGATCGAATCCACCAAATGCAGCGGTTCTTCTTCGTATTGTTCCTCCCACTTTGCATATGTTGGTTAGAATTGATGATCAAGACGAGTGCGATTTGTGCTGGTGATGGCACGGGTTGCTGCTTACAGATGCCAAGTCGTCCAGATCAATTACAACTTCATCGATTGACCTATCGGCCAGCTTCTGCAATAAATCCCCGTACTTGTGTTGGGGGTCTTCTGGCGCTGCTTATCCTGGCGCCGGCGGCTGCCAGACTCTTCGCCTTCGTCCATGAGGTCGTTTTCGTCGCTGAAGTCATCTTCACCGATTGTGATGTCTCCCATGGCCGTTGTTATGGTGTGTTCGGGAGACGTCTTGAAGTCCTTGAGGAACTCCTCGAAGCCCTCTGGTCATTGTTAGCGCCAGCCACAAGCAACACGGCCGTGTGTTTATTTGCGCACGAGGTCGGGAAGGCCGAGGGGACAAACTTTGCTGGGCCTCGTAGTCCACGGGGCTTTGAATTCACGGAGCGCCATGCTGGACTGCTGCTGCTTGCCAGTGACGGTGACGGTGACGGTGACGGTGACGGTGATGACGGATGGTGGCTGCGCAGATGCAATCGCGACAGCTCGCGACCTTTGAGAAGGGGATGGGGAGTAATATTAGATGGACACAAATGGGAAATGGGTAAGGTAGGCTGGGGATCGATTGATTGTGCAGGGATGGATGGATGGATTGTGCAGGGATGGATGGATGGATATCCAGGATGGATGCAGGACGGGTTGGTGGGTTGGCGGGCCATCGCGAATCAGACGCGATTTTTTCGTGTCGCAAGCTCAATTCGCGTCTGCGCCACGCGCCGTTGGAAAATCAATTAAACCCGCAGCAAGCGCCACACGAACCCAGTTCAGCCACAGAACAAACAGGGCCTCCTAGTCGGCACGTGGATTGGATTGATTTACCTCGGTCTGGCGTCGGCGGGTTTTGATCACGTCTGCTTTCATCGCGAACTTTTGTGCGTCCCTCGACAATGCTACTGCGTTGCTCAGAATGGTTCCCAGAAAGAATGCGCAGTCTGCCGCTGCCGAGCTCTCACTGGTCCACCTGAAAACTGCTTGGTCAATCTTCCGTCTTCGCTCGTCTCGCTGCTTCTCAATTTGAACACGGTATGGCTCTTTCTTCCTCCTCCTCCTCCTCCTCCTCCTCCTTGCGATGCTGAACCTCGGCGCTTTCTGACTCGTCCATCTTGTTCTTGCAGCCGGTTCAAAATGTCATCGTCGAGCTTAGCTACAAATCTGTCAGTTCTGGGGCCCCTCGGCCTCCACAGTCCATCTTCGTGGGATGGACTGGAATGCCAAGCAAGCGACGTACCGCACCTCTCGTGAGCCGCGATGGCATCAGCGGCGGCCGAGCATCTCGAGACCAGGAAGTCCAAGTTGTGGAAATCGATGCGACGCTAGCGAATACCCTGGAGCTCTCAGAAGGCCAAAAGGTCACGGCAACCGTACACATCGATCCGCCCGTCGCACACACCATCAACATCGAACCGTTGACCCCGAGGATTGGGAAATCATCGAGCTTCATGCCACTTTTCTTGAACTGAACCTGCAGTCGCAGATTCGCGCGCTTCCCAACCCGGCTTACAACGATGGATCTAAAGCTGTGGCTCCTCACCCACTGACTTTGCACCTCTCACCTACATCTACTGCCAGTATCAAGGTTGTGTCGCTAGACCCCGCGCCAGCACCCCATATTGCGTTCGTCAAGCTATCTCCCAATGCTGAAGTCATTGTGGCGCCCAAAACCAGGGCCAAGACTTCGCAGAGCAGCGGCGACCATCGCAGCGTTGCCAGCACCTCAAAATCAAGACGTAGTGGAGGCAGCACTGTCCGAAGAAGGAGCGCCAGGGAAGAGCCGAAACCTACAATGTTCCTTCGCGCCATTGAGCGAACGGCCTGCAGAGAATGGTTCGATGATGGTCCGTTAAACCCAGATATCAGTATCTGGGTCGATCGCGAGCGCCTGCTTGCAAACCCATTCCGGGGCGTCAAATACGTCACCGTCGACATCATCAAGCCAGCCGGACTGCAGAAACCACAAGTTGAAGATGGGACCGCTCCTCGAACACCATGGCCTCGTCAAAAGTTGTGGCGCGCTTGAAACCTTGGGACGACCCTCCTGACGGACAAACCGCGGCCTTGTCGTCGCCCCTGTGCGCGGTATTAGGGTTTCCGGGAATTGTAGGTGGTGTTGTCAAAGTTCAGGCGGCGTCACCACCGCTTCCGAAGGGGGCGGTTCAAAGTGTGAAAGTGTACCCTTTGCCAGCGGCTCGAGGCCGAGCGAGGGCTTGAAATTTGGTAGCGACTCCAAGGCCGAGAAGGAGGAATCAGCGAAGCGATTCCGTCATATGTATTCCGGCGCAAAAACACAGAAGGTCTCTTACAGGGACCAATCACGGATGGCATGGTGGTGGGAGTCTACAGCGAACTGGAGGCCCTGCAGGGATGGGATGGTGGCTTCTTGAAGTTTGAATATAGCTCAGAGCATACGTCTCAGGACCATGGTAGGGATGCAACGCTCTGGGCGGCGGGTCTGGACGAAAAGACTCAAATCGAGTTTCAGCAGCCCCAGACTCGCCCACCGTGGATCGCCCATTCTGATGTTTTTGAGTTGCTGCCCAAGAACGACTCTCTCCTGGTCGGCATCGATGCCTTGCTCGAAAATCTTCAGAAGCAGCTGGCGCATCTGTCATCAGTCCTGTTGACCGGGGGCAAGGGTTCTGGCAAGACATCTGTGGCGAAACACATGGCAGAGAGGTTGAGACAGGAGACGCTCTTTACAGCTTGTATTTCTCATGCCGCAAGCTTGTCAACGACGAAACCCGTACATCTACGATCAAGGAGACGCTGACACGGATCTTCATGTCAGCGAGCTGGGGAGCACGACTCGGTGGAAGGTCCGTCGTCGTGCTGGACGATCTGGATAAGCTGTGTCCCGTGGAGACGGAGCTCCAAGTTGGCAACGACAACGGCCGAAGCAGGCAAATCAGCGAAACGGTCCGCTCTATTGTCAGGCAGTTCTGCACGCGGGACAGTGGCATCGTCCTGCTTGCTACTGCCGAAGGGAAGGATTCGCTCAACAACGTCGTCGTCAGCGGTCATGTTGTGAGAGAGATCGTCGAGCTCAAGGCCCCAGACAAGGAGGCAAGAAGGAGGGTGATGGAATCCATTGCCCGGCAGGGTTCTGTCCCAGGAGAAAGGGACCCCGACGACCTGGACAGTAATCTCAGCCGCCCTCCGACGTCCGACGGCGGCGGCGGCGCCATGACCGACGACAGCGAGGCATGGCTGCACGGCGCAGACTCCGGGAAGCCAAGACCCAAATCCGCCGGTTTCATCATCGACTCTGATCTGGACTTCCTCGATGTGGCAGGCCTAACCGACGGCTACATGCCGGGCGATTTGAGCGTGCTGGTATCGAGGGCCCGGAATGCGGCCATCGTGCGATCCATTGCAGACTCTCCAAACGATGCTACGGACAACACAATCCGTCTTGGCCGTGTTGATTTTGACAATGCCCTCAAAGGCTTCACCCCGGCGTCCCTGCGAAACGTGCCACTCCAAAGCTCCACGACGACATTCAAATCCATCGGAGGACTGCAAGAGACGCGTCGAGTATTGCTGGAGACGCTCGAATATCCCACCAAGTACGCTCCCATCTTCGCGCAATGTCCGCTCCGCCTCCGATCCGGTCTCTTGCTGTACGGCTACCCCGGATGTGGCAAAACGCTATTAGCCAGCGCCGTGGCCGGCGAATGCGGCCTCAACTTCATCAGCGTCAAGGGTCCTGAGATCCTGAACAAGTACATTGGTGCTTCGGAAAAGAGCGTGCGCGACCTGTTCGACCGAGCTCAGGCTGCCAGGCCGTGTGTGCTGTTCTTTGACGAGTTCGACTCCATCGCGCCCAAGAGAGGGCACGACTCTACTGGCGTGACGGATCGTGTCGTGAACCAGCTTCTCACGCAGATGGACGGAGCAGAGGGACTGTCGGGAGTGTACGTCCTGGCAGCCACCTCTCGGCCCGACCTCATCGACCCTGCCCTCCTCCGACCCGGTCGTCTCGACAAGTCCCTTCTTTGTGACCTCCTCACTGGAAGATCGCCTGGACATCATCAAGGCGCTTTTCCAAAAGGTCCGTCTGTCCAGCGAGCTCACAGACTCGGACGACGGCCTGACAGAGATTGCCCGCCGAACCGAAGGCCTCTCCGGCGCCGATCTGCAGGCGCTCGTCTCCAACGCGCAACTCGAGGCCATCCACGACGTTCTCGACGTCAACGCCCCTGTCGGCAACTCCCGCCACGGCGCAAGCAGCAACAAGAACAAGAACAAGAACATGGACGCGGCAGCTCGACACTCAACACCCCCAGCTTCGTCCAGTTCCGTTACGGCACCGACCCGGTTCACTCCAACGACAACGTCCCGCAGAGCAGATGCGCGGCTCTCGTCGAAGACGCAGCCATCGTGTCCAAGCTGGAGCAGATCAAGCTCGCCCGTAAAAAGACCAAGCAAGCCAGGAAAGGGTACGGGGCGGCGCTCGGGTCCGACGAGTCCGAGTCCAACAAGGACACTTCTGCCGCCGAGCAGAGAGAAGTCGTCATTGAGTGGGATCACCTGGTCAAGGCGCTGGGCAATACGCGCGCCAGTATCAGCAACGAGGAGAAGGCTCGTCTGCAAACCATCTACCGCGAGTTCGTGGTCGGCAGAAGCGGACAGATGAAGGACGGGCAGGCAAGCATGGAGATTGGTGGCCGGAGTAGTCTGATGTAGCGGTCCATTCTTGTATATATGACTTGTATGACGGATTTTTGTGATTTTGTACCTACCTGAACTAGCTGCAGCAATCCATAATGTCCAAAGTCAACCTGAAAAGAACGAAAAGAACGAAAAGAACGAAAAGAAGAAGAAGAAGAAGAAGAAGAGAAGAAGAAGAAAGAAATCTACGAGACGTACCCATCCCCAATGACCTCCCTCGCCGCGGCCAACACCTCCCATGCAGCGCCTCGTCCTCGCCAGCACCAACCCCTATTCCTACACAAGTACCTCCCGGCGCCGAAATCAACCTCCTCCCGTCCAGGTCGGTGACGCTGCCCCCAGCTCCCGATACATCAGCTGCGCCCCGCGTGGTCCCAGACGCACGACCAGCTCCGCGGGCCCGAGGATTCTCACCAAGAAGTCCCCCGCCCACCATCAGGCTCGCGTACCGGACGTGCGAGGACCACACGTCCGTCCCGGGGAACCCAACGCCCAGCCTCTCGCACACGGTCCTCACGACGGACCTGTGCGACGCGCGGTTCCCGTCGCAGTCCACGACGTGCCGCCGGTCCTCCTCCTCCTCCCCTCCTCCTCTCCGTCCCGCGAGGCGGCGCCAGGCCCGCCAGGCCCGCCAGCCTCTCGGCGTGGTACGGCCCGTCCCACGAGGGCAGCCACGTAACGTCGACGCCCTGGCCCCTCGCGCCGGACAGCATGACGCCCAGGCCCTCCTTGTCGACGCTGGCTTCCGCGATCCTGCCCTCCCGGAGCCTCACGTTCGGATACGCAATCGCCGCCACGGCCTCCTCCCATCCTGGATCAACGCCAGCGACACGGCGTACTGCCCGCCCGTCAGGAACGTCGCCGTCCCGTCCACCGGGTCCATGACCCAGACCCGGCCAGAGGGGCCTCCTGTCCCCCGCCCGCCGAGATCAATTAGGTCCAGCATCTCGTCCACGTCCAAACCCTGCGCCTTCTCCCCGCCCCGCCGCCGCTGCCGCTGAGGAATACAGCTCGAATACCTTGTCTCTCAGCGTCTCATCACCCTCAGCACGGCCGAGTCTTCCTCCCCGACGAATCTGTCTTCGGGGAACTCGGCATGGAGGATCCGGATGAGGAGTGCTTGCGCCGCAAAGTCGGCTACGGTGACGGGTGAGGAGTCCGCCTTGGACAGCGCCTCGACGTAAGAGAGGAGGACTCTTTTGGTGAGGCGTGCGGCGCCAAGGACCGCAGCTTGAGCGGTGGCAAGCTCCCTCTCCCATGGTTTTGAAGATGCCATATTTTTTTTTTTTTTTCTGGAGTGTGAACTTTGACGATTTGGTGACGGGGATTTTGTGGGGCAAGTACATGTAAGGAAGTAGTGCGTGCGTGCACGGTGTGGGTGCACGGTGTGGGTGGGTTGGTTGGCGAGAGCTCACTGATGATCACTCTCGAATACGCCCGGCAAGTCACAATCAAAGAGTTGAAATGTCACGGATTTATTCCCATGGCGAGTTGCCCTGTCTCATCTGTCAGTACTGCCTGCGGCTTCAAACAATTCTATCGTCATGACTGTTGTTGGAACACTGCTTTGGCCCACGCGAATGTGTGCACACGGTACCCGCCTCTGCTTGCAACATGAGAATCTCGGACAGTGTGTCAAACGACAAGCCGTTTCCTGTGCCTCGCCAGAATACGGAATACCGGACAACTGCCTTGTCCAACGAAACCTTTCACCAATCCACAATCATCCGCACATTTCATTCCACCAAGCCCCTTCCCCCAATCCATTATAATATCTTCCTCCGAAATCATTCACCATGCAAATCCGGGTATGTTGTCTCTTTCAAAAGTCACTATTTTTGTTCCATGCCGTAACCTTCCGATGCTACCCATTGTGCCAAAAACGCCGGTTCATGCAGAATAATGCCTTGTGTGATACAGTCACAAATCAATCAAACATCCACTCAACCACCACAGCTGTCGACAACCCCTCAAGCGATTCCAGGGATGATTACAACTCAAAACAAGTTCCTCAGGCTCCGTTGGTCCGTGCAGAGCTTGACCCCGTCTCCTTGTTGCGCGCGTGAAGCGTTCGGTACATGTTGCTCAATCTTTTGCCTGTGACGCTCTTGCTAGTATCGTCAACTGGCCACAAAGCAGCCAAGAAATCCCTGTGAATAATGTTAGTCGTTGTCTCCTTCAGCCGTAGATTCATGTAAGCCACACGTGTGAATGCGTACCAAAAGTTGTTTTTGAGACCCTCATCCGCTGCCGTAACTGCGAGCCGCTCATCCAGGAAAGTGCCGATAGCAACCAACTCTGTTCCAAAAATCGCCGCACGCTCTTTGCTTGATTTGACATTGTCTTTGGTGGTGGACAATATCCGCTCGAAATTCTCGCGCACAGGCTTGAGAAGGTACCAAATCATGGCCTCATTGTTCGTGTCTCGTTGATCCTTGTTGTCGCCGATGCGGCGGAGTTCATCTAGCTGGCGGAGCGCCTTCGCTCTGCGCTCGTCTTGAGGGTGCGAGTCTCGATCATGTTCTCGGGCTCGGTCACGACCATGATCACGGCCATAGTCACGATCTCGCTCACGACGTAAATCTCTATCGCGGTCCTGTTCGCGATCACGATCACGATCACGGTCTCGGTCTCGGTCTCGGTCTCGGTCTCGGTCTCGGTCTCGGTCTCGGTCCCTATCCCTATCCCTATCCCTCTCGCGGTCTCGATCTCGGTCTCTGTCGCGATATCTATCGTCATCACGTCGGCGATCATCACGGCGACGAGCATCGGCCCGGTCACGATCCCGATCCCGATCCCGGTCTCGATCTATACCATGTTTGTTTGAACGACGACTGTCTTCTATGCGACGGTGCTTTGGACTTCGATCATCGTCGTACGAAGCATGCTTCCGTTTGAAGTCGGGTTTGACGTCCTCGTTCATCAGCATTGCTGCGGCCACGATGGTCATCATGGTCCCTATCACGATGCTTCTTGACGGTATGTGGAGCAGGTGACGCAGTTCCACTGCCACGATGCCCATTGGCGACGTTATGCTTCTTGTTGTTCCGATGATGGTTGTCCACGACTCGCTGCGCTGTTCGGTCGGTGGAGTATTTGGATTGGAGTACAGAGAGCAAGTACTCGGAGCGTCTGACAAGGTGTACAGCACCTGGTGCTTTGAGTTTGTCATTGGCCTTGTTTCGCTCTTCCTTCTTGCCAACTCTGTGCTCCTCCAGGAATAGCTTATCTTGCATGTCGAGGTCTGCATCATCACGAATCTGCACCCAAGCACCAAAGCCATGCTTGTCGATGCCAACTAGGAGCATTGCGTCCTCCTTGGCCCCCAAGAGCACGTATAGTTGGCAGCCTTCGTGGCGTCGGGAAGGCGGAAGGTTTTCCAATCACTTTGGCTCTGAATGGCGTTGCGTAAAAGCTGAAGCTGCTTGGGTCGTTCAATTGCTGTTTCGGCGTTTACCTTCTTGAGCTCGCCAAAGTCAATAAGCACAGCTTTCCTGTCCTTCTTGGTAAGACTTTTGCCAGTCTTCTTCTCCTCCTCTGCAAGTTTCAAGCTGTTTTCCTCAACGGCTTCCTGCGCGGCCTTGATGAAGTCGTCCAAGACGGACTTGACAAATTCATGATCCCTCTCCGCAAGTTTCGCTTCCTGGATAATGTCGTCTTTGCGGTCATCCATGGATCCAAATCGGAAGTAGGCCTTGATGAGATTTCGTTGCTCCTTGTCATTCAGTGGCCGCTTGGGGTCGGCTAATAGGGCCCTTTGTTCCTCCTCCTCTTGTTGTTGTTCTCGCTGACGCTTCTTCAAGCGGTCGGCACGATCATTCTCCTTGTTGCGACTCTTAATGGTAGCTCGTCGAGGTGCATTCTCGGCCGCAAGTTTGGCAACGTAATCGTCATTTTGTCGCTTCTCTTCGTCCGCCTTGATCTCCGCCAACCTTTCGGCCGGGATGATTTGGTCCCAGTCAAGGTTGATCTCGTCAACTTTGACGTCCGTGATTTGCATAAAGTTATCCCAATCAATGCCACCACTACTGAGATTCATCTTGTCATCAACCTTGGTCTTCGTGACCTCAGCATTCTCGAGGATGGAATCAATGTCAAGCTGTTCGAGACGCTCTTGATTTCCGCTTTGCTCGAACATCTTGGAAGATCGCATCTTCAGAACCATTTGGATATCTTCAGACGATGAAGGGCCATCCGTTTTCAGGCCCTTGCTGCTCAACTTCTCCTTGAACGCTGCCTTGCCATCATCTGTGACGCCTGCTTGAATGGTCAAGTACTCCAACAGGAGCTTGTTCCTGGCTCGTTCTAAAACCTCTTCTTCGACCGTTTCTTTGGATACAAGACGATAAATGTTGACCGGTCGTTTTTGACCAATACGATGTGCACGAGCCATGGCCTGCAGATCAGCCTGAGGATTCCAGTCAGAATCAAAGATGACGACGGTGTCGGCAGTCATCAGGTTGATGCCCAGACCACCAGCTCGAGTTGAGAGCAAGAAGCAGAAGTCATCACTTTCATCGGCGTTGAAATGGTTGATGGCCATGCGACGAGGACCGGCGGCAATGGTGCCATCGAGGCGCTGAAATTTGTAACCCCGCAATGACATATAGTCTCCGAGAATGTCAAGCATCTTGACCATCTGACTGAAAATGAGAACGCGATGACCATCCTTCCTCAACTTGGAGAGTAGTTGATCCAAGAGCATCATTTTGCCGCTACTTGTGATTAGGCCCTTGATCTGATCTTCACGGCGAGTGCTACCAGCCAGAACACGCTCTTCGGCGCCAGGAACATGTACGGGTGGTTGCTGATCTTCTTCAATTCCATCATAATATTTAACAAGGAATTCTTATGACCGCCTGAAGCGTCACACAAGGCCGAGTAGTTCCTCGTCAAGATGTTCTTGTAGTAGTCCAGTTGAACATCTGACAGCTCGACACGAATAATCTTTTCCGTCTTCGGTGGCAGGTCGGACTCGACTGTTTCCTTTGTACGTCTCAAGATGTATGGTGCAATTGACTTGTGGAGTTCTTGCAACTTCTCCTGGGCATCGACCGCAGACAATGAGTCCAAATCCTCGTCAATGACTACTTTGCCAGGGTTCAAGAAGTCCAGCAATGCGGATAGCTCTGCAAGATTGTTTTGGATGGGAGTGCCAGTAATCAAAACCTTGCACGGGACGCCAAATGCTACAAGTCTTGCGTACAACTGCGACTCTCGATTCTTCAAACGGTGAGCCTCATCGACGGCAAGTGTCTGCCACTTGATTGTTTGTAGAAATTGCCAGTCTTGCAAGATGAACTCATACGAGGTGACGAGAACGTTGAACTTGGGCTTCTTGGGGTTGCCACCAACGATCAGCTCGTTTTCGCGAATAATGTTGCGGGCATCCTCGGGCCCTAGATACACAACGTAATTGATGTCGGGAGACCAGTGGTTAAATGTGTCACACCAAGCTGGAATAACACTGAGCGGCGCTACAACAAGTGACGGGCCTTCCTGGCAACGTTCGTTTCGAAGCCAACTCAGGAACGAAACAGTTTGAACCGTTTTTCCGAGGCCCATTTCATCGGCCAGAATGACGTTGTTTCCTCTCGTCCAATTCAAACACAGAAAGTTGAGACCCTTCAACTGGAATGATCGCAGCTCTCCGCCTTGGATGTACTCGGGCTGCTTTTCTAGTTTTACCATCCTACTCCGTGTGTCGAGATTGGTTTCTCGTTTTTCTGATTGCCAAGACCGAGATGATCGGTCTAAATACTGGTCGATCTTGTCTTGAAAATTGGGGCTGATATCTGACGCCAGCTCCCAGGTACATTCTTCATAGGTGAGGCCTTTCCATTTGACAAAATACTCGGTGTCCTTATCACCATCGCGGACGTTGACCACTCTCTCCACTTGAGTGAAATCTTCAAAGGCTTCTTCATCACGCTCCCTGTCAAGGAAGAATTGCTCTTTGGCCTCGGGCGGAATGTCATCGCCGAAGCGGATGTCAAGTTCTTGCTCGACGACCTTTCTGAAGTAATTCTCGACCTTGCGAAACCCGCGCAAGTTGCGCAATGAGTCAATCGTCTCCCAGGAGTCATGCAAATGGGATTTGCCTTGCCACTTGATAAAGTATTCAAAGTCGTGGCGGCTTGCATCGTACTGGAGTTCGAGCCCATGTTTAAGGCGATGTCGGACCACTTTCTCAACATAAGGTGAGTCGTCAACATAGTCAGCCACATAGTAAGCTGAGGCCAAGTCTGCTTCGTCTTCATCGTCATCGACATCGCTTTCTTCGTACATGCCTTGCTGTACCTGTTGTGCGGCTCGCCGGCTGGACCACCTTTTTCGGCAAGTGCGAGGGCTGGTTGCGACTCTCTCTGTAGTCTTGCCCTTTCTGTTGACTCTTTGCTCGTGCTCCGCCGTATGTATCGGAGTCCGAATCAGATTCGTTCGTTGACGGCTGCAAAATAGGTGTGGCTCTTTTGGACACTAGCAGGTGGTTGTTGAGTTAGGGGAAAAGCGAGCCAGTATGAATGCCTACTTACAAGGTTGGGATGCGACGACACGGCGTCGCTTAGCCTGCCGACGGTTCGTCGGTTCATCATCATCTGAATCCACATCATCAGAGTCGATCTACTGGTTCATTAGATCGATGCGACAAGATCATAGTCCTCATAAGCAGTAGCGTACCATTTTTCTTGTTTCTCTTGCGCGTGTCTGGGGCACAGTTAGCAGAGGGATTAATGCCTCATAGTTTTGATAAACCACAACATACGCTTCTCCGAAGACCATAGAGCTCAGGGTTTGCTTTAATAAAATCGTCTTCCGACACGGCTGCCTTCCTTTGGAGGCCCGACTTGAATCGGGTGAAGACTCCTGATCTTGTTCACCGTCATCATCTTGCTGCGACACCACGCTCTCCTGCATATCGAAATCGGCATCCTCGGAGGCATTGGCTTCACTAGAGTTATCACTATCCATATATCCTTGATCTCGGTCCGCATGTTCTGGTGTCTCGCGGGCAGGTATTTCGGAGTCTGAAGGTGATGAGTGAGCCATTGGGCTGTCATGAACATCGGGAGGTCCGTATCGCTCGGGCCGGCTTCGACGACGACTGTGGATGCCATGGCATCATCCGGCGACAAGTGCCCGTTGGTATGGCCCGTCACCACCGGTGAGCTCATGATAGCAGCTTTCGCACTTATGACTTGCTACAAAGGGAGCAAAAGCAGTGTCAGCAGGGGTTTTTGTCATCCTGTGCGCAGTGATCGACAATCGCGCTAGTATGAAGAGAGTTGCGACGCGAAAACGCCTTCCTCAGAGCCATTTATGACTGATAATGATGGAGCAATGGATGTAATCGCATTCACACGTGGTAGGGCGATGGCGATGGTGAAGGATGGGCATGGACAGTCATTCGAAAACAAGACTTGTTTGTGGACAGCAAGCGGGTAGTAGTTGCATCCAAAACCATCGAGATTCATCACTTCCATCACTGGGAAGCATTGAACAGGCTTTATTTGACATTGGAGAGCAGCGATGGCCATGTAGCGAGGTCCAAGGTGAGGGCGACTCGGCAAGATACGGACAGCAGGAAAACAGGACCAGACAGCGGTGGCTGGAAGGCGAGAAGGAGGACTCACAAATCATTCATGAATGGCATCCAGACGACCAAAGTGATCCAAAATGGACTCCGCAAGATGATTAGCAACTCCGGGTCGCGCCGAGCAGCAGATAGTAGAATGGGGTTGCTGCGTTGGAAGGGGACGGACGGACGGTGTGGAGGAATCGCAGTCGTAGGCGGTTACAAAAAAAGCACCAGTGGAGAGAGACTTCAGAGGCAGGAAAGAATGGGGAGGCCTGGAAGCTCGCCGAGTTTGTACCCAAGCCAAGCCCCCAGTCGGGCCTATGAGGGAAGGCGCCGGGGACCTCAGCCGGCCAGGACTGACAAGTGCAGACATTCACGTGACGTCGGGCGGCTAATTGCACCCACCGCCATGCAAATTATGTACAATGGCCACTTGCATGTATGTACTCCGTACACAACAGCGATCGACTCAATGTCAGCGTATACGTGTAACATATACTCCGTACATACATGTATATTTTGACGCCGCAGCCCTGCCCCGCCAGACGGACGATTCACAGGACGAGAAAAATTGATGACCACACACCGACCACCAACACACTCAACCTCTCTCTGTGTGCCTCGTATTACTTACTCTATTCCATCTCCGTTTTGTTTTGCCCTCCGTTTTCTCTCAACACTGTCGTAGCCCAGCACTGCGTGCTTGGTTTCTTCGCACGCGTGAGGCGATTTCTCGAATATTCACACCTTCGCCTGCCTAGTGTCCCTGAGTTTCCAGTCCACCACTACCCCTCCACAGGTTTTTTTCCCACGCCTTCGATTCACTACGACTACCCTAGACTCTTCTACCTTCATCATGTCTGACAAGCTCACTCGGTATGCGTGAACTATAGGAATGCCTGACAATTCATGTCTCCAACGAATTCCAACTAACTCCTGCTGTTTACAGTATTGCCATTGTTAACAGCGACAAGGTTGGTCCAACCCAGTCAAATTTTCTACTCTTAGCCCCGCGTACCCCGCCATACTGACAGATCGCCCCTCCATCCAGTGTCGTCCTCGCAAGTGTCGACAAGAATGCAAAAAGTCATGCCCTGTTGTGCGCAGTGGAAAGCTCTGCATTGAAGTCGCTCCCGATTCCCGCCTTGCTTTCATCTCAGAAGGTCTTTGCATCGGTTGCGGTATCTGCCCGAAGAAATGCCCGTTCGATGCCATCACCATCATCAACTTGCCCACAAATCTCGAGAACCAGGTCACCCATCGTTATGGCCCGAACAGCTTCAAGCTTCATCGTCTCCCCATGCCCCGACCTGGTCAGGTTCTTGGTCTTGTCGGAACCAACGGTATTGGAAAGAGTACTGCCTTGAAGATTCTCAGCGGCAAATTGAAGCCCAACTTGGGCCGTCACGACAACCCCCGACTGGGAGGATGTTATCAAGCACTTCCGTGGATCTGAGCTGCAGAGTGAGTGCCCTTGTCCCTCCCACAAGCCGTTGATACCACGCATACCGAAAGCTAACGGTATACTCATAGACTACTTTACCAAGCTCTTGAAGATGACCTCAAAGCTGTCGTCAAACCCCAGTATGTCGACCAGATTCCCAAGGCCGTTCGTGGCCCTGAGAAAAGCGTCAAGGCTCTCATTTCTAGCAGAGCATCTCTCAACAACATGGAGGAAGTAGCCAATATTCTCGAGCTCAACCACATCATGGATCGTGACATCACCCTCTTGTCTGGTGGTGAACTCCAGCGATTTGCCATTGGTACCGTCTGCGTCCAGAACGCCGATGTGTACATGTTCGACGAGCCCTCGTCTTATCTTGATGTCAAACAGCGTCTGAGTGCTGCTCAGATCATTCGATCTCTCCTTCGTGATGACGACTACGTCATTGTCGTCGAACACGATCTGTCCGTCCTTGACTATCTTTCTGACTATGTTTGCGTTCTTTACGGCAAGCCCGCCGTCTATGGTGTCGTAACCCTACCATACTCTGTTCGAGAAGGTATCAACATCTTTCTCGACGGTCACATCCCAACCGAGAACTTGCGTTTCCGTGAAGAATCTCTCACCTTCCGCATTGCTGAGACTACTGATGACTACACCATCGACAAGTCTCGCGCTTTCCAATACCCCAATATGGAGAAAGAGTTGGGTAACTTCAGACTCCGTATCGACGCCGGAGAATTCACAGACTCCGAGATCATTGTCATGATGGGAGAGAACGGTACCGGAAAGACTACCTTCTGTCGTCTCTTGGCTGGTGCTCTCAAGCCCGACAGCAAAGCATCCGTCCCCGATATGCGCATCAGCATGAAGCCCCAGACCATCACCCCCAAGTTCGACGGTACCGTTCGTCAGCTCTTTTTCAAGAAGATCAAGCAGGCATTCCTCAATCCTCAGTTTCAGACTGATGTCGTCAAGCCTCTCAAGCTCGACGACTTTATTGACCAGGAAGTCAAGAACCTGTCCGGTGGTGAACTGCAGCGTGTTGCCATTGTTCTCGCTCTCGGCATGCCCGCCGATATCTATCTGATCGACGAGCCGTCTGCGTACCTTGACTCAGAGCAGCGTATCATTGCTTCTCGTGTCATCAAGCGTTTCATCATGCACTCCAAGAAGACGGCCTTTATCGTCGAGCACGACTTCATCATGGCTACCTACCTCGCCGATCGTGTTATTGTTTTTGACGGCAAGCCCGGCATCGATGCCCACGCTAACCGACCCGAGTCTCTTCTCACCGGTTGCAACGCCTTTTGAAGAACTTGGATGTCACTTTCCGTCGTGACCCCACCAACTACCGCCCCCGTATCAACAAGCAGGGATCTCAGCTCGATCAAGAACAAAATTGGGAGGCAACTACGTAAGTTTAGCCTCTACCTAGCCCCAAGTCCCCTTGTCCTTTGACCCTCATTTGCTCTGCAATATCACAAGAATGAATTGTACGATGCTAACACCACAATTTCTAGTTCTTTTGGAAGAGACTCCCGAAAAGAGCTCCTGAAAAGGGCAATTACAACAAGAAAAAGTTTCATCCCCACCACACAGCATCTGACGGCGTTGAAGGCGTTCAAAAAGACTGCTTCCAAGAGGAAGCGTAGTCACGGGCGTGGCGTAGATGCGCCGCTGCAAGAGAGCAGCGCCAGCGAGGACGATGAACCGGATGATTTACCCAGGTGACGACGGTCTATCCCCTGTTGTCTGGTCCTGCGAAATGAACAGTCCGTGCAAGCATTTGTCATTAGTTTATGAATAACTGCCTTGTGTGCGTGCGTGTTTGTTGCAGGAGTGTTTCATCATGTTTTGAGCATTAATGCATGCCAACTTCTCACTTGTCAATTTTTTGACTTTTGGCGAGGAGGGCTGCCGTGAAATGATTGTGTTTGTCTCACGGACCAACATGATTTTCGCAGATTGAGGGACAACGGAACAAGCAGGATGACTGTCGTCAACTTCCTACTCCTCGCGGGAAGCATTTCCGGAACTCACTTATATATATGTCTTGCACGTTACTTATTTTTGAATATAAAGAAAGTTCCATTCATCAAACACTCTCAAATTAAGCACGCGAGTCATCTCACACACAGGCATACGACAAAAATATTACTACATGTTCTCCTAACTTGAAGTTCTTGATATGTGCTACCACAACATGGTACAAAGATTAACACGTACTACAACTCCTCTTCACGTCCACTAGCAAAGTCAGAACTCTCGAAGAAGAAGAACCCAACACACCTTTTGAGTGCAAAATAACATTGGGAGGATAGAGGCAAGGGTAAAAAAAAGGGGGATGTACATCTCCCATGGAGGCTAGAACTGCTGGTAAGTAAGAACTAGAGTGACCAGGGGTTAATTTGCAGATGGTGGGGCTTATTCTTCGATTTCTCCCTCCTCACTTCCACTCCTGATGGCTTCCTTGGACGAGACTGGCGGGGTTTTGACACGAGGGCGTGCTTCACGCAGAGGTGACCGTTCGCGAGATCGCTCTCTCTTGACTCTCTGTGTAGGTTTATAAGCGAGGTTTCGGGAAAAGGCGAGTAGAAGAGGTGAGGATTGTCTTACCTTGAGTCTCTTGAATCTCTTCGAGATGTCTCATCTTCGTCATCTTGTCGCCGACGTCGTGAACCTGACGGTCGCTCATCTCCATAGGGAGCTCATCATACGAACCTCGATCAATTCGGCGGCGGTACAGCCGCTCCCGTTCATCCTCCCGGTCCCTGCGCTCACGGTCGTAGTGGCTATCATCGCTCCGTCGTGGGCGTGGTGGCCGGTCGTGCTCACGGTCTCGTTCCCGGTCCCGGTCCCGGTCTCTCACAGTGTCACGATCACGATCACGTTCGCGCTCTCTTTCGCGCTCACGGTCACGGTCCCTCTCACGTCGAGGCGGCGGAGGAGACAATCGACCACCTCGGTCACTGGAGAGCAAGTTCTCTGCCATGGTCGATTTGCGATGGTTTCGCTCCCTTTCGGCAATGGCTTTGCGCCGGTCGGCTTCGTACGGATCCTGTTCGGGGCTACGACTGCGCCTAGCAGGACGTCCACTACGTTGAGATTTCTCACCTCTAAATCGGTCTCCTCACGACGGGAAGCGTCACGCTCAACAGAGAGCCGACTTCCTCGTTTGTGGCTGCGATCGGCATCATCTTCTTCCTTTTCGCGAAGTCGTCTCATGTGCTTATCAAAAGCGCCTCGTCGCAGGTCTTCAGAGCTGACTGCCTGGAATTCTTCTGATTTCAGGAGGCGAGGTCGTACCTTTTCATAAGTGTCTCCCGACACAAGGGGAGGTTCAGCACGTTTGAAATATGCTCGGAGATCCTCAACGGCGCGCCGTTGTTGACGATCGGTCTGCTTGTCATCGTCTCGCTTCGCAGCCCGCTTTTCACGAAGCTTTGAAAGCAGGGGTTAGCTTGGCTCTTCTAAAAGTCCACGTTTAAATCGTCCAACTAAAAAGAGGCAGATGAGGCTTACCCTCTCGAAGATCAGTTGTAGAATGTCAATATCAATGTTAGCAGTGCGTCGATCATCCTTCATGACAGCGAGGAATTCTTGAGATCGCTCGTTGGCGTAAGCTCAAACCGTTTATCCTTTACGCGTTGAATTATTCGATTAGTTACCCTCCTTTGACACCCGAAGTACTATGCGAAGAAAAAGAGACTCACTTCAAGAACATCCAAGACGTCGTTTCTCGGCACTCGGAGGGAACGCTCCTCCTCCTCCACCATATCCCAGAAGAGTTCCTGAGGCGTGGAACCATCGTGACCTAGCATATTCGTGTACCGCCTCGTCTTGCTCTATTAGTGGATAAATGGTGCTCCATGTCACACCTGGCTTGATCTTGCCATCTTTGCGAAGTTCGGACAGGAGTGACTTGAATGCGTCTCGCGCTTTGCGTTCTCGACGATACTTCATCTTCTTCTCGTGCTGCTTTTGCTCATTGAGTGCGCGCTCAAGAGCCTTGATATGATCCTGGAAGGTGATTAGGGTGTCGTATTTGGTGAGGGCCTGGTATGTCTCGTCATTCTGGAAAGCCGAAGAGATGATATGCTGGGCCTCGCTCCACCGCGTGTAGGCTTTGATGCTGAGCTTTGGCAGTAATTCCTTGAGGGTATCAAGCGCATTGTGGCGCGACCTGATCTGATGTTCCTTGTGGGCCTTCTTTAGCCCCACGACGTACTCCTCAAAGAGCTGCCGTCGTTCGTCTTCATCGTTCGTGGATCGGAAGATGGTTTCGCCTTCAATCATCGGTCGAGCAGTCTTCCATCGCGTGTAATAAACAATCTCAGGATGACGTTTGAGCATGGTTTCAAAGTCAGCGCGAAGCTTGCTCATGCGTTCTTCGGCGCGCTCCTTGTCCTGCACGATCACATCCTGACAGTATTTCTCGAAAGCATCTCTTCTGCCTTTGGGGTCTCGAATCGATCGATACTGGGCATCTCTTATCGTCGCTCGCATAGCTTGCTCCCAAGTCCAGTCGGGCTGTACTCCACTGCGCTTAAGCAGCTTCATGAAGGCAGCCTCGGCTTCTTCGGGGAAGCGAATTCCGGTTCGTCGTTCGTGGCAGGAATGAAGAGCTGAGATTTGTCTTCGTTTTCATATCCTCCTCGACGAGATTCGTGACGCGAGTCGCGATATTCTCGAGGATGGTCGTAAGAGTTGTGGGAATGGCCACCGTTTTGCGCGTGGCCATGTCCTTGGCCACTTCCTTGTCCAAGAGCCTTCCTGTAGACGTCTGGCATCTCCCATGAACTCTGCTTCGTCTCAGTATTGTACCAATACTTTCGCCCTCCCTCAGCAGTATACTCCTTCCACGGTTGATTGGACAGAGCGCGCTAAACATGTCAATCAGCTTGAGCTTCCAAATCACGGGTATCGCCGCCGCCGCCGCCGCCGCCGCCAAAAACAACTTACTTCTGCGGCAGACATGAGATCCTCCGGTTTTGTCCACTGCGTCACTTTGGTCGCGCTGTTATAGTAGTAAGCCCGGCCATCAGGAGTGTGGTGCTCCTGCCACGCCGAAGCGGCTTGGCCGCCGCCGTATCCGTTCATCATGCAGTCAGTCAGTCGCAAACGTGATGAGCTCAAATAGAACTTATAAAAAGGTCATGCAGCCAGGATGAAGATGTTTCTTTTCAGCCGCCTGAGTAGCGCAGTTCTGATGAAATGCCGTTAACGAGGCCAGAAGTTGACTGAAGAAAAAGTTGACGGGGTTAGGCAGAGATGGGATGGGGTGGGTCGAGGAAATGTCGAATGCGAATTTATCTGAAGCACGGGCCAATGGGATAAGCCTGCGCAGAGAGGTGGGGCCCTCGTGTTCCGCCCGTCTGTACATACATACTCCGTACCAGCCAAGACAACTACTACTACTACCATGGGCCCGTCTCATTTTATTTCTCTTTCTCCCACGCCTCCCACGCCTCCCACGCCTCCCACCCCTCTCACCAACAGTATGGCAGAGACAGATTGCGACCTCGAAGGGGCAGCGGACGCAGCCCATGACCCCAGCGACGACGACTTCGTCAAGAAGTCGTACCTCACATACGCGATCCCTTCAACTACCAATATCGATCTCGAACAAGCTTTCAAAGATGTGGAAGTTGGCAAGCCCATACTGGAATTGATACAACAGCAGGATTCCCTCTTCTTTGGTAGGCTTTAATTTTTACTTTACATTCATCATCACGCCCCAATATCTTTTCTCAATCTCACTCATCTCACATTTGCACATGCATGTGCTCACTGCTGGCTGACCCGGTACTACCAGATGAGACAGTCGAGGTGCTCCTCATTCTCAGGATGCCCTGGTCAGAAGAGAGCACCCTTCAAGCACAAATGAAGCGATTGGTCATTTCCGTCGAGGGCCAGATCATCAACACCAAATCTGGAGATCGGGACTCACAGCCAGCCGTCGAGACCATCTTCAAAGGCCACGTCGAGGACGTGGCTGACCCTTCGTCATCGTGGACCAAGAAGAAGAGAGCGACTCGGAAGAAGATGGCTCGTCTCAAAACGTATACGCCATGTGGAAGATACCCGTGTTCCTGTGTCGGCCACGGATGAGACTCCAGCACCCGGCCGTGGTCGTGTCAGCATCGGCCAGCCTCAAGCCGCAAGTCGTGGGCGAACTCAGCGCCGGCGGCACGGGCTATCTCCAGAGCGGCGTGCCGTCCAGCTTCAATCTCTTGAAACCTTCTCCTCGGATCCCGCCCTCAACGGCGTCAAGCCGAGACTATCCGCGCTGCGCGTGTCGAGAGTCGCCCCGTCAGCAGGCAGCAAGACCTGGTGGCGCATCTTCGCGCGCTGCCGCAGCTCAGAATCCCGGTATACCCCGTCATCCATACTCGCGTACGACTCTCGCGTCCGCAGTCTGTTCCCCACAGGCAACGCTCATCGCCATGCTGGAAGTCGACTTCACCCCCACGCGGACTGCGAGATCCTTCTCGACGACATCACCCTCTCTACCGGCCATGGCACCGTGCAGAGTCTAAACGACGACGAGGGCCCAGACGCACAGATGAAGCTGCCCATGAGTTGTGTATCCCACGACCACATCACCTTCCTCTACCACATCAAGCCCCATCAGCACGAAAAGTCCCCAACAAAGCGCTTCACGGGCAGTCTTGACGTATCCATCGCCGCCACCGCCAAAGTCATCCCCGGAGTGTGCACGCCCTGTCTAACAATGAGCTGGGAAACCTCCTCGACTTCTCCACCCCGTGAACCCAAGTTTCAACAACATGGCTGAAGCGACGGGCATGCAACGAGCTCATAAGCCCTCGCAGCTTTCCATCGGCAGCAACACTGCCATCACGCCATTCAAATCACCTTCTGTCCTACGACCCGATGCGCTCCCCAGCCTAGAGTCATCCGCCGCACGCACCGAGGCCGCCGCCCTGATCTCGGCATCACCATGTCCTTCATCGGGCCATCGGAGCCTGTCTACCCCGGCAATGTGTTCTCATGGACCATATGCGTCGTCAACCGCTCCCCGAGCAAACGTCGCGTCCGCCTCGAAAACTCGCCCTCGTGGCGGTACCCAAGCGACGTCGCAACGACGCGAGACCCGTCCGACCACCATCCACGGCTTCGCGGCGCCGTGGTGAGAAGGAGCTGGCTGATGCTGTCGCCGACGTGAACGTCTTGCACGCTCTGCAGAAGAGCTCCGTGACCGATGTCACAGAGGTGGTCTGTCTTAGTGCCGACACACGCATCGGGCCCTTGCCCCAGGGGCATGTCACGTCGTCGAGCTGCAGTTCTTAGCCTTGCGAGAGGGCATCGTCGGCGTCGAGGCTGTCCGCGTTGTCGATCTAGGTTCTCAGGAACACGTCGACATACGCGACTTACCTACTACAATAGTGGAACCTGCTGCTGCATGAAATCATGACGCGGCGCTTTCCTTTGGAAGAAGAAAATAAGGGAGAGGGAAAAAGAAAAAAATTCAAACCATAATGGCTAATGCTGTGCTTATGCATACATACATGGAAGTGGTTTCGCCATTGTCCGTGTAATCTATTCCCTCTCATGAAGCGGCCTGATAGCCACGCAAGCCCGTTGTCCTCATGCAAAATACAGGCCTCAACTCCGGATGATGCAATGCAATGCAACGTGCCTTGTTCGGCTCCATGATACCCGAGTTTTATTGTGTCCAATCCGTGACCATAGCCAAATCATCAAAATGAAAACGCCAAAACAATGCGACGCTGCAACGAATTCATCAAAGATCATCAAAATCATCGTCCCACCCCAGTTTGTCATATATTGACACCTTGTTCAACTGACTGGGATCTTGAGTCGACACAGGAGTCTGGATCAATTCCAGTCTTGATACACTTCTCTTGACAGGTGTCACCATGACCCCTTGAGCTCGATCAGAAGAAGTAGGTAGGGCACCCGTTGATGCAGTAGTTGTGCTTCGAGATAGTGTTGTAAAGTCATCGATACTAGCCGCCTTGTTGCCGACAAGCGGAGACGAAGGTGGCATGGCTGGCGAGACGCCATCTGCCAAGGCATCTCGGTGGCCACGTCTGTGTCCCGTGGACGGGACCATGTGCCCTACGCTTGAAGGGGGATCAATTCCTCGGTGCCGTTCAGGGGCTTTTCCGCATCCGACTCAGGGTGGATTGCTAGAACGTCCTGGAAGCGTTTATTCGCCGGCGTGGCCTGGACCTGTATCGAAGAAGCTAGTGTGCTTCTAGGCATCCTTCTTCCTTCTGTTACATGCGTCAGTATGTCACTTGGATGGGAAAGTGTGTTGAGCAGGTAGTTCGTGAGAATCTTACTCTTGGCTGACTGGCCTGCTGTCGCCCGGCGCTCGTCTGCTTCTGCCATGGCTTTGCCAACCACTTCACGATTTGGCTTTCTGAGTGCCGAAATGGCGTCTTTCAACTCGGCATTCACAAGTGCCTTCTTATTCGCCTTCATGTCCTCCAAGTTGCTTGTACTGTTGCTACGTGATAAAGATGATTGCCGTGAACGGGCCAAGAGCGATTCTCCCTGGGAAGGTCCTTCAAGGATAGAGGTTCGCTGCCTTCCCGCTTTACTCCTGACAAGGTGGTTGATGTCGCAGATCTCATGAGAGCGATTGCATTACTAGGCCCCCTGGAGACGCTGCGGCGGTGCATTTGCTCTGTCGACAACGCACGCTGCAGCGTCCGTCTGTTGCTAGGCGGAGCAGGTCGCTTCGTTGCAGCACCAGGTTTCTGTTCTCGCTTGCTAGATGACCGCCGCCTCAACGAACTTGACTGAACGGGTGAGACGATGACAGGGCCACCAAGTTTCCTGTTGATGGCATCGCATAGCCCGGGCAAGCGTGCAGAGAAGCTGACGAAATGTTAGTCGAGACTCGGCCCCCAACGGTGTGCTGAAGATGTGGAATTGCACATACAAGGGAACAATAACGTCAACGCAGAAGTCCTTCAGTGGCTCAGACGAGGCCTTTTGCTGTACTTGGCCGTCAGCTGAAGGTCGAGCGGGCTGCGAGTCACTCATCATGAGCTGCTCGTCAGAAGCTGTAGACTGCCAAATGGTGAGACGATCAGCATGCACGTCCACCAACAGTGGCAAATTGTGCTTGTTCCGCTTCTTCGCAGGAGGTGCCATACTTGGCTCAAGAAGTTGAGACTCTGCGCCAGGCAAAGTCGGCAGGTTCGATTCCGCTGCCTCGCATACATTTCTGAGAGGCTCCAGCGCCAGAATCTCAAGGATCAAGATCATCTGCAATTGTGTCTCCCTCGTACGAAGCAAAGAAATGTGAGACTTGAGTTGGGACGGGGAAATGTTCAAATCATGGCCAGTAGGTTCTGGCTTGTTCGCGTTCCACCATTTGCGAATGCTTTCATCCTCCAGAGGATATAAGGAGTCTTTGCCCAGCTTCATTTTTCTGGGCTTGCGTTTTTTTCTTACCACCTTCGTCAGAGGAATCGACAAAAGTTTTCATCTTATCAATGACATCAGGGATAGTCTCGCGATATTTCTTGTCAATCTGCACAGTAGTCAGGATGAGACTTTTCAGAAAGTCGATCAAATCTTCCATCTCAAGGTTAGACTCGAGATCCAGGTGAAATGCTGATCGCGCCCGAGACAACGGTCCCTTGGCGAAATATGCCAGTGAGCCCTAATAGAACGTGATTAGCTATGTTAACAAATAGTTGCCCATTATGATGGAGATTGCCTACCATGGACCTATACAAAGCCTCGAAGTACTGAGTTCGTATAGTATTGTATATCGTCTCTGCTGCTGTTTGTTGGGATTCGGCAGGTGGCGCATTCTCCGAACTATTTGTGGCTGACACAGTCTCAGTATTTGCCTGGCGCTCAGCAGCAGCAGCGACTTCGTCCGACCTGATCTCCGGCGTCGGAAGTTGTGACGGTTGGGAATCCACAGCTGGCCCATCGCTTTCTTGTCTGTTGATACCCACCCCAGCGTTGGCTGGGACTTGGACTTCTTTCTCACGAGGTTTTGAATAGCTTCAATAGCCGCCCGTTTCTTCTTTTGCTCTCCATGTAGGTGCGGTGTCGGCAATGACGTCCCCAAGTCCGGTTCTAGTTGATCTTGCCTCCGCGGGACAAGGCGACAACGACAAAGAGCTGTTGCATATCTCGCCAAATCCCCAAATCAACCCAGGAGCCCAGTCTGCACATGACGTAGAGGCCATTTTCTTGCCTCTCGAGAGCAAATGCGGTACCTTTGGAGTCACTCCTCGCTATAACAACCGTGGGAGCTGAACCGAGCCGCGATTCGAGGTCCAGTATTTTGACATGAGACTCGACGAAACGGGTCTGGGGGAAGCCATTGGTCTGAGAGGAGAAGTCAAGACTGGAAAGAGGAAGATGCTCCCTCGGAAGAAGCATGAGCGGCGACAGAGAGCGAGGCTGTGCCTGGATGTTGGGAGGATGAGGCTATCACAATATTAGTAAACTGGGCTTATTTTATTTCCAGTCGGCCGCCACGCGCGCGAGCACAGACTTCCAGGACAGTCCCAAACCTTGACAGTAATGGATGCATTGAGCAAGTGATCCATGGCAGCCGCATCTGCTCTTTTCCTGGTATATCGACCCGGCGAAATACTGCCTCTCCGACGGTTCAAGCTGCCATCCGAACTTGGCGTCAAGATGCCAGACCGTGGACGCGACGCGTCGGCGCCGAGTGCAGTGGGAGAGGACATTGGTGGGTATGAAGACTCATTCGTCGAGCGGCATCGCAATCAAAGGGCAGCTCGTAGGAAGGGGAGACTCGAGTACAGAACGACAACGACCGGCGAGCCCGTCGTATGCTATAGACAAGTCGATGCAGGGAAAATAAAAATAAAAAGTGTCGGCTGTATTTCATTGCTGGGTGGGCCGACGCGTTGATTGACCGACCAGGCAGGCACGCTGATGACGTCGGGCCGGCCCTTGGGCTCCCTTTGGGGGATTGTGGGCCCGAGTTAACACATCATCTTTGAACTTGTTTTTTTATTTCCATCTCACATCTCATAACGACTTCTTTTCTCGTTGTAACATCTCAATGTAACAATCTCAATGCACCCAATTGGCCTTTTGCCCGTTCGCCTGTTTCCAGACAGCACTAGTACGTTCATTCTGCGTTACCAAAATACCGGGAATATAGCATCCGAAAGAAAGATTATGTCATCGCAACACTGGATACGCACATGCGTCGACCATGATGCTCGCTTCAGATCGTCAAAGCTCATCTTATTGATCGATCAATCAGGAACCCACCATTTGAATTCGACGAACCCCAAAAGCTTTCGATTTCCCCTCAAAATCGCCCGCATCACGGTTTCATCAAGACCCGCCAAACTTTTGTCATGAGCATTGCATACATACTCAATTCGAACATCTCCTGCATCAAACTACATAGATACCAAGTCCCCAGACACGCACACCATCGCACGACTACGGATTACAAGGTAGAAAGAGACAAAAGAAAGATACATCGAATCCTGTCCGGTAACTTTAATGCACCACCCTCCCACCATCCTACCAGAACTTACATAGTCCTCCGTCCATCCCGGCTGCATCCGAGCCCGCCCTCCCCTCCTTCTTCCTAGTTTTGAAATATCTCAGCCGAATGCTACCCTTCAAATCATACCATCCATCATTCGTGCAAACAAAACTCTGCAAACTTTATTTGTATTACCCGATGCAAGACACCCTCCGCCCCACACACCAGTGACACCACCCATCGCCAACGATAACCCCAACGAGAACACCCACTTCCCTTCCCAACGGCTCGACTTTCTCATTCATGATGCGTGCAACCCAACAGTCGCCAGCAACCCGTGACATCGACTGCCAAACACACAAAGAATAATATTACTCAGATATATGTATATCCGTAAAGGTCCCGGATAATTACCCCACCCACCCCGTCCAAAGCCACCAGGGAGATGAAAAAGTGACGAAATGAAAACGTCGTTTTGGACATTTTACCAACGCCTTGATCCCCCTCTTTTGGTGTCTGAATACGCACGCACGCATTCATACATTCTTGCATGCACCCTTGTCCAGACAAAGGACGATGTGTCTTATTCATGCCGATCCTGTCCCGGCCTATTCTTCTGCATGAAAGAGTGCCATTTACATATACATAGGTCATTTGACTGGTCCGAATTCCGAACCGTCTCTACCAATTGTCCGCATAGTCCGACGAAAACCCTAAATGTTTTTTTTTTTTTTTTGGAGCATGAGCTAGTGCCCACAGTTGTCATTTTCAAAAGAAGAAAAAAGACAAGAGACAAAAATCATTCATAGGCTAGATACATGGTAGACGTGCGCTGATGCTCGAAACGCTTAATCACTGAAGTCTTCTGCACTCGTCTACATTTGGTATGATGCCTCCCACACCTTATCAGACTCGTCGACGATTCCACGTCCTCCTCATTCGAGGGAACGCAAGAGGGCCAGTGTTACAGGCCCATGTTTTCTGCAAGAATGAAGGCGAAATTACACGAAGCACTTGTTCTTTGACTTCAAGTGGGCTTCCCACAATGCTCCAGAATTCACATTAAATAATGCTTGCTATTCCAAATGGAAAAGAAAATAGAAAGGGCTGGACAGACAACCTCCCAATTGTTTCATGCAAAGAACCGACTCATACTTAAGACCTCCACAAAAGCCCCAACATATATAAGCATGATATGTGCTCTTCCCATGGGTATTAGCCTTGTCCCATTAATATACCAAAGCGCCAATCATTTACAGTGATTTTTTTTTAAAAAAAACCATCAAAACCGCCAAACCCAAATTTCCCCGTGATGTACTTTGCATCACTGGCGCTTGCTGCTGCGGGACTAAAGCACCCCTTCCCTAATGCTACCTTATTTAGAGCGCCGTTGGACATAGACAAGACCGCACACAGAGGTCCAGACTGTGGCATCCGTGTGTGTTTTCGTGCTCTTGGGGCGAATTTTATACATGAAAAAGCCTCCCGATGAGACGTCAAAAGTCGAGGTGAATATGAGTACAAAATCGTCGTGGTCTGGTGTCGACATTAGTCATCTGTGTCAATTGAAGCTCATATATCGGTGTTGAGTGTTTGACGATGTTGACGCAGTGGACGGTGACAGATCTGACCAACTGTAGTCCGAGTTGCCGTCACTGCCAACGAAACCAAAATAGGACTGGCTCAATTGAGCTGGATACATTGGCACGACATGTTGAGATGAGCATTGGTTGTAGTTGGCAAATGCGGCAGCATTACCAACCATGCCCATGCCTGCATGCAGTCTGCCCAAGCCAGGAGCCATCAATGCTTCCTCTGAGATGGACATCTCATACCCAGATCCGAGATGGAACAAACTGTCGGAGATCCCGGGGTGGTGGGAGGGGTGCGCAAGGTAGGGTCGAGATGACAACATCAGGAGATGTATATTTTCCATTGAGCGTGTAGAGAGCCGGAGCACCCATATGCTCTTGCGGTTGTAAAGCGACGGGTGTGTCGGGGGTAGGGGGCTGCGGATCCATGACGACCAGCTGCACGAGGCGAAGGACGCCGTAGAAGAAGGCTGGCCGCATTTCTGTCGAAGAAGGGGCTTCGAGGAGTTGCAACAGACTTGGTCACACGCCCGGAGCTTGTACTGGAGGAGACCCTGCGCATGGAAGTCGCCTGATCCCTTTCCTGGCATTGTCATTAGCTCGAGCAGTGTAGGAGTTGCTACGACCACCGCCAATTGATAGTGGAGCAGGACGCCGGTTCCGACGAGCGGCAATATCAATGCAATCAGGCGATGGAAGGTCGTATTCATCAGCCAAAGGTGAAGAGCAGGTGCTGACAATGTCATTGTCGTAGATTTCCACACTCTGCTGGATACTCCCTGGTCCAGTAAACTCGGCAAAGAACTGAGGATTGACTGCATTGCTATCGTCATTGAGTATTGAGCTTTCCTGCATGGAGAAATAGTCGTCCATGTGATCAGAAAGAGCGCAAGAGGTCTCATCGTCGGCTTTGGCGATATAATCATCCTCCTGTTGGATGGGGATGGGAAAAGGGACTCTGACTCCGAGTAGCTACTCTGGCCAGCGTCACTAATTTGGTCAGGAAGAGACTGCTCGGATGGCGACTGAGATGCCTCGGAATATTGCTTTGAGATGGCAGCAGGTTGGGGAAATGGAGCACTCGAGGCGACAAGATCGCGTTGGCGACTCTTCTCTGGTTGGGAGACATCGCCAGAGTCGGCTCGCTCCTTCTCAAGTCGCTGTTTGGCCTCGTATTCTTTGATATTGTTTTCCTTCTTCTCACGAGCCCGTCTGTTCTGAAACCAGTTCTAGTGTCGACGGATTAGCATGGTAGAAGACGGGTGCATGTTGAAACACGGATAAGTCACGTACATTGATTCGAGCATTGTCCACCCTCATTGATTCAGCAAGAGCCTTCTTGGTGGTACTACTGGGCTTGTGGTTCTTTTGAAACTCTGCTTCCAAGATTTCCACCTCCTCTTTTGAGAGTCAGGGCTTCGATTCGGTAGGTCTTGACATATGTTGGTGTTGGACGAGACTGTTGTGGTGGGTTTGGTATGCTTCCAGAGAATCGGCAAGATATCCGGGGTAATTGGAGGCCTGAGAGTAATTTGAGAACTGATCCGACATGTTCGAGTAAGCCCAAGAGGGCCATTGAGATTGGCTGAAAGGCCCCATGATGTATGGAGTGATTGGCTTGTGAGTGGACAAGCAAGCAGCAAGTGACGGCCGGTGGTGAGGCGAGCCGGCGACTAGTAAAGAGACGAAAGAGAGCGCCTTGTAAGTTTGCTTTGACTATCCAGGACCTTGTTGGAGGAAAAGTGAGTATATATGCTGGCACTAGGTTCCGAAGATATATATATGTTACAGGAAGGTGAAGAGCGTTGACGTCGTCCTTGTGAGCAAGTGGTCGACTATGCCAAGGGTAGGCGAAGATTGAGAATGGAGCGGTAGACTATCGAAAAGGGTGCAGACGTATGAGACAATAAGCAGTGAGATGTCGATGATCCTCTTCAGTGACGATGTTGATCAAGGAGTAGAAGATTCTTGACGAGGAAGAAGCGTTCACGAGGGAGTGGAAGCCTGACGAGGGGCATGGAGGGTAGATGAAGGAAGGGCAGGACGAGTCTGTCTGTATATGGCGTCTGACTCCGACTGTCAGTGAGAGAGAGCACGTCTGATCCGGCACTGGCCCGGGCGAGCCCTTGCCATCGTGGACAGTGAGAAGGCGAGGCGTGTGTGGAAAGCAATGCGCAAGCGGCCAGGGTGACGGGAGACGAGCTTCGACCCTGCAACGGTTGACGGGCATCATCGAGGGCACTGAGACATGGCATCGAGAGCCCAGAGCACCAGCTGCTGCGGCACCTCCGGAGGACATTGTGCATACATTGTATGTACAATGCACTGGCGGCGTGCTCGGTATAGCCAGGCCAGGTCAGGTTGGCAGGGTAGATGTCGTTATCTGCCTCTGGCGTTGGAGAGGGCGGCCTTGTTTGGTGCGGACTCGGGACGGTGGGCTGCAGGCGGACTGCGAAGCGGAAGCGGGCGAGCGAGCAGCAGGCCTCTCTCTCTTGCGCAGGACAGGGGTGAGTGGGTGGGTAGGGAAGGTGCAGACGACCCAGAACAATGGCCCTCGCGAGACACCGCGACACCCTTTCCTCCTTCCTCCTTCCCTGTCTTCGTCTCCTTCCCGCTGGCGCGTGGGTGGTGGGTAGTGGGTGGTGTTGGGTGGTGGTGCGCGTCTGGCCTTGGCTTGGTGCGCCTCGTAGTCGGAGCTGGGAGCTTTCACCTCACACAACGACACACAACCGGCACAACCAGACCAGACATGTTCGTGTCGAGTGGAGGGTTTGGTGGAGGGTGGAGGGTGGAGGGTGGAGGGTGGAGGAAGGTGGAGGGTGGAAGGTGGAGGGTGTGAAAGTTCGTGACCCGGTGGGCCAAGGTTGTATGGGTAGCGGCATGGCGGAGCACGGCGGCGGCGGCGGCGGCGGCGGCGTCAGCTCTGTCCACTGAGAAGGCATCCCTGGCAAACTCCCTCGTCAAGGAAGGACTGACTGGGCTGACTGGGGCGGGTCTTGGGACTCTTGGGGTTCTCCTCTCTCCAACAAAACTCCAAACGGTGGAACCGCGGGCACCTGGGGGCCTGGGGGCCCTGGGGGCGCGCGTTGAACAAGCTTCGAGGCTGACAGCGGTTGACAGCGGTTGACAGATGCAGATGGTGAGTCCTGTTTTTAGCCCCTCGCCACGGACGTGGGGCGGGCGGTTAGCGTGTCTGTTGTCTGTAGGGACCGCATGGTCTGGTCACGGTCGGTCCAGCGCGGACGCGAGAAGCTGCATCCCGCGTGCCAGATACGCCCAAGTATGTACTCCGTAGTAATAAAGATATTCATTTTAAACAGATTGGTGGTTTTTCAACAATGCATCAGCTTCGACTACTAAGTAGCTGGTCGTGTCCTGGTTTCAGCACAGGGCTGAGAGTAGTGGCGTGAGCTTGTCGCCTGGCCGCGCAACGCAGGCGACGAGTTCTGACGCTCTTACACGGCGCACTTGAGCACCATGTCGTCGTCGCACCATGAAGCAACTTGCCAAGTCGGCTGAGGAATGGGGATGGATGTCGGGATGAATTTCGCGATAACATGATAGGCAGCCTCACTGCGTGTTTCCTCCATTCCTCCACCCACAAGGCTGCCAAGTTCTATTCTGTCACTCCCCTCTTCGACGGCCAGGTGACTGGTGTCGAGTTCCTGATGAAAGCAGTGCTTTCTAGAACGTCCGGCGGTTTATTCTGCGGTCCGCCCGAATCATGACGGGCTCGTGAACGGAGTGCACAGCAGCAGCAGCAGCAGCCAAGGACAACGTTTGGATGCGACGGAGTGGAGCATCACTCAAGGACGCAATTTTCAATGTGCCCATACTCCGTGCACCCAACAAAGCACCATCGCTCAATCCGTACAGAACGCGCATCTGGTTGAAAGAAAAGTAAGAAAAGGCACTACTACACATGTACGCTTTTCGGTGGGTTCTTGGCTGTCGAGACAGCATTCGAACTTTAAGAGAGGATCCTGGCTGAAAAGACCGCTTCCCTGCAGCTCGCGTGGTACTCATGGTGCAGTATTACAGTATTACAGCACGGCGCATCTCCCACCGTAATCCGTACAAGTGCATACACATGCTTTACATCCATGCACATACATGTGTAGATCAGCGGACGTGGTGTGAACCTCCAAGAGCTTGACTGGCCCTCGACTTCCGTATGAGACAGGAACTTTCCCAGCATCACTTCACGACCGGCGGGGGCTGGTGCTGCGCGGGTTACCTCGCCTATGTATGTACGGAGTACGGAGTAGATCAGGATGCTGTTAGCTTGGATGTTGTTATTGTTGTTGGCTCTCTTTTCTATCTAGCAAAAGTCTTGTCAGCCCAGCCACCTGGCCGTATGCTGCTTGTACTCTATCAAAGCAAAAGGAAAGAAAAGAAAAGAAAAGAAAAAGAGAAAGAGAAAATTGCATACTATACAATGGGCCCATACTCACTGGTTCCATCTCTCTTCTTTTGTTCTTCACCTCTCAGTCTCTCCTCTCTGCTACTAGTAGTATTATCAGTCCTCTTCATTGAAAAGTTTCTTGCCTCCGTTGCTCACCATCCTGCATATTTGCACAACTTCACACACGGCAAAGGTCAGGGGATTGGCCGCTCTGGCTTCCATGCAGAGACTTCCTGTCATTCTGGCGAATCATGCCCATTTTGTTTCCTTTTTCTTTTTCTTTTTCTCATTTGCTCGAATCAGAGGTCATGTTGCTGAACTGCATCATCTCTCTGCCTCGAGCTAAACCACTGCCAAATGGTCCTGTAATTATTCTAACCGCGCCAGAGTACCAGCCAAACCTCTTTAAACCTCTTTGCTGCATTTCAAACCTGCGTGGTCAACATGCTGCCCTGCCCGTCTTGAACAGCAGCGAAAGATTTTGCTTCAAAATTTGTAAAGTTGTATGCAACGCTGCCAGTGCCTGTCTGTGTCACCGGGGGCTGTCACGGCTTGTCTTAACCTCGGGAGGTTTCGCGCCCAATCACGATTCACGATGGCCCAAGTTCAATGCGGCAGCGATCGGGTCGGTGGGTGCTATTATTACATACTCGGCCCGTTGGTGGAGTTCGGCACAGATGGAGTCTTCAGGCATTGTTGGGGTCAAGTACGGAGTACTGTAGACTGATGGAGTAAAGTAAGCAAACGGTGGGCGGGCCATCGCAATGGGCCTCATCAGATCAGTTCAGTTTATGACGGCGACGATGACAAATTCAGAAGCACGAAAACCCCGACTCGATTGGGGGCGGGCATACACGGATTAGTCGAAGCGAGCCAGCCAGGACAACTGAGACAAAAATGGTTAAAATTACCTCTTCCACCTGCGTCGAGTCCAACCGGCTCATTCGCCCGCTTCCCGAAGCACGTGCGGTACCTCACGAGCTTTTGTCCAATGCAACGGGCGAGTTCCTCATTCGGTTTGGTCGCCGGTGGAGTCTAACCCTGTCGCGTACTTTTGTTGTCTTGTCGCAAGCGCAAGCGCAGGCGTGCTCTGGATCTGCTGGTCGAGGCAGCCACCACCAAGCCACCACCAAGCCACCACCAAGCCACCACCCAAAGATGGACAGATGGTTGGTCGGCTCTTGACTGGGTCCAGACATCGGGACGGCCAAACACCTTTTTTGGAACCTCGGAAAAGCAACCCCTTGGCAACTTTCGCTTATGATAGCGTTTCATTGGCTGGCACCCTGTGCAACGCTCCAGAAGGCGGATGCAGTTCTGTATCACCCCGTACATACGGAATACGTACATATGCCTCCTTCTCTGCATCTGACATCCATGGACCATCATCGTCAAGAGGACAACTCGATACCACACCCTGCGCTGCCACACCACACCACACGCTTCAGCAGCCCCGTTCCCGACCCAAGCACCTGGTCTTCATCCCTGCCCGCTGAACGAGTGCTTTGATTGCTTTGATTGCTTTGATTGCACGCGCGGCCGCCTCTTTGGGCATTGGACCACTGGCCATCGAGCCAGAGAAGGTAGTTGGTTTCGAGAGATGAAGTCGCATCAGGCCACAGCTGAGGTGAGACTCCTTCTCGACCGTGCCGTATCCCATTGAGTTACATCTCGTTTGGTGAAGACGAGGCGGGCTGATTTCCAGATGTAGCACACATGAGACTACGAAAATCGACTAAGCCTGCTTTGTAGGATAGGTTCGCTCAAACGAGTTATCACACATGGAGGTCATTATGACACCAGCCATGTTTTTGTTGGCACGGCGGACCAGTAATACCCCAACCGCGCCACGGACGCTTCTCGGTCAAGTGGGTTCGATGCTGAGTTGATGAACAAATACCTCGATCTGCGACATAGGACCATGGATGACAACATACATAATAGAGAAAGCAGCAGGATAGGGCAACTGTGATGGACCTGGCCTAGCGCGGGGAGGGGTGAATAAGGTGCACGCTCCATCTCGGCAGCTAGCTCATGTTCGGCCTGTTGAGGCTTTACCGACGTCGATCAATCCAGCATTCTGGGTGTCACGACGCCGTCTCTCCGACTTCAACAGCCTTGAGCATAGCCCTCCTCTGGCTGTCTCAGATGTCTGGCTCAGGCCTTGGCACTGCAGCCACCTCTCCGGATGATGCCGAGTGCAATGTACATACAGCCAGCACTAATAGCATTTTACTAATTAGTTGTCGATACACGATATCATATTGTACCTTTCACACGTGTGAATGAACAGGCACAGGGTCGGTCGACTTTTGCAATTGGATAAATTCGCGCTACTGCGACGTTGAGACGGCACAGGACGATGATGTCTCTTCTTCTGCTATTGTCTTGTGGCAGCATGATGCGAGCCTGAGGGCGTTTAATTTTTTTAATTTTTTTTTTTTTGTGTCCAGAGGGTGGTTGCGTCGGAACCACATGCTCCCCTATGTTCAGGAGACCAGAGCGCGCACGACAGCGCAAACAGAATGGATCAAAAAGTTTACTTCCAACAGGGTCCCGAAATGGGCCTCTAAATGCGCATGCCTCCTGTTTTGAATGCGCATAATACCCCTTAGTCCTAAAACGGAAGGACGCCCTACCCACCTGATTTTAGTGCGGCTCGCGTCTATTATTCTTCACTGTTGATTAAGAGGCCTATATATGCAATATTTAAAGGTATTAATATTATTAAAAAGCTATTATAACTGCCCTAACGGTGGACTATACAGATTATACCTGCTATAGCTGTAGTGTGTTATTCTACCGCGGCTTATAGCTATTATTTATGCTTATAATACCCGTGATAACTATAATACAGCGTTTTATCACAAGCGTTGCACGTTATACATTACAACCCCTGAGATTATTTTACAAAGATATATGACAGAGGATAACAAGCCAATCAGGCGTCGAACGGGAGATAGGGCAGACAGGGACTATGGTTAGCAAGTACCTTGAATTATCGATTCAAGGAAAAAGATGTATCTTTCAGTGGCGTTTTATACCTTACATATCTATATCTACCTTGTGACGCTCTAACAGTAGCTCTATCTTACCCCGCCCTAGGCGGAACGCAACTGCGAGCAGTTGTTATTACATGTAGGCAACCTGCCAGCTGCCCTATGTGGGGCAAGTAGACTTGTAAAATAATTCAGGGGTTGTAGTGTAGTAGTTACTACACAGTCCGTAAGCTACCTCTTTTACCACTAAAAAGAGCTAGTATATATAGCGGGAATTAGGTGGAAAGGTACTTCTTCTGATTTAGGACCAAGGGGTATGCGCATGTAGAGGCACCTTCCGGGAAAATCAGCCACAGCAACGATTGTTGCATGAAGCCCTCCTATTAGATCTTTGCTAGATTGAGTTTCTGGGACATGGGGTGGTAAAAACCAGGGCCCTCTCTTGTTTGCATTATGTACATACATACATGTACGACCCAACTGCCCAGGTCACTTCCGGGATGCGCCGTCGTCTTGTGAGTGAAACCGCACAGCACGGAAAAAGTGGACGGGCGTTCGTGCGTGCCCGTCAACCAGGGTCCGGTCCAGGATTCGCTCCCCCAAAAGAAGTATGTATGTACATATGTATGTACATACGACTGTGGTTGGCTGTGGTTTGGCTGTGGACCAGCCTGTGGTTGGGCATTCAAAATCCGTTGCTGCGCAATGATGTGAGAAGAGAGGTGGTTTGTTGTGACGCTCTGCCTCTGATTGCGACGGGTGAATCTGGGTGAAAATTTGCTGGCAGCGAGGGGGAGCCGAAGATTTTCGCCGCCACCGCAAGCCATGGCCCCATGGCGGATCAGGGTCAAGGAAAGAAAAGAGGGATCGGATCGGATCGGATCCATCATTGCCTGCGTCATCACAGCCTTTTGGTTGTATGATTTCCCGGCTGCTGATGATGATGACAAATAACGGCACCGAAAGCGGAGTAGAATTTGGGTGCTCCGGGCGGCTACGAAAGAGACGACGGCTTATGTATATGTGTCTTGTGCTAATAACTTACAAGAGAAGAGTAGGCGTCACTGATGCAATGCGTCCACGAGGGGAGGAAATGCTCTGTGATGACGATTGTGGCAATGTGGCCAGGCTGGCCAGGCTAGTGACTACATAAGGTTACCACAATGCCGGAACTGCTGTAATTAACGGCAGGGCTCTACTCCGTACACATACATGTATATTAGGCCCCTCGCCATAGATGCGGAACAACACTGCGAGATGGTGTTGAGATGTATTCAATACAGATGGCCGGCGGGAAAAGGCGAGCTGGACCTGGACTGGACGTCTGGAGGGGGCTGCCGAGTGGTCCAAGTCCGAGATCTCCAGAAGGCAAGAGCGAGGGCGCCGAGTTAGTGGAACGCCAGATTGGGGCTGAATAGTAAGTAGTAAGTACAATGAACTCTCAAATTAATGTTATAGTTATAGCCCTGTTATAGCTCTGGGGCTCTGGGGAGCGAGGCGCCGTCGTATGTACATGTAGCTCACCATGGGGTTGGCCCAGGCTTTAAGGTGAGGAGGGCCTGGGGCTTCGAACTTGCTGCTGGCGCTCGCACTGGAGGGGACAGGGACAGGGACAGGGACAGGGACAGGGGAGGACAGAGGCTTGCACCGAGCGAGGGACACAGGAACCGGGGACAGGCATCCATGTATGTATGTACATGTAGTACCGAGTATGTATGTATGCAATACGGAGTACATGTACATTGCAAGTGTGCATCGACTAGTGCGGGCTGGGCCCGGGCGGCCACGTGTGTGATGGAAACTAGCCTCGGTCTGTGGTTTGTGGAGAGCCTCTTGATGATTAATGCTTACTACCATGCAACGTGCAGCGTGCAGCGTGCAGCATGCAGCATGATTCTACTTTTGGTGGAGTTCCTGGTGCCGCAGAATCCGGAGAAGGCGTCGTGAATCTCGTGATGCGAGCACATCGGCTCATCACCAACACCGACAATGCCCGTGTCGTGGCGGAGTTTATACATGCTGCGCGGTTTTTTTTTTATGAAAAAGAAGAAAAACAAATTGGCGGCCCTTCCTCTCAACGCTCTGGGTCGGGTCTTCGCTTCGGCCATTCAGGCCGCGTGGCGGCGGCAGGGAGGATCATAGTAAAAAGCCTTTCTTTTTTTTTTTCAAATTTGCTTGTTTTGTTTCTCGTGTTTAGGCGGAAAAGTTTGGTCCGTCGAATCCTCCAATCATGCAAGAAAGAGAACTCGGGACTAGATGTTTTGCTGCTTCGAAAGAAATGACTAACGGGGGAAGCCAGACTTTGTTCGGCAAATACGCACGCACGTCCGCGTAAGCAAGCGGATGCCCGCGCAGCGAGCTGAATCTCCTGCTGGACCGAAATCTTCTGTCAAGGTGAAAGAACTCCCTGAAGTGCAAGGATACATCATGTTTGGTAATACCGAGTAGTGATGCGAAGCATTGGGGCCAAGTCCGGATTAAGAACGCTTCCCCCTAAAAAAACAAACAAAAAAACTTGCCGGTTGCGTCATCTGGCCCTGACGATCTTTCTTGTCTGGGATCACACGAGCACCAACACGCCGTTGGTGAACCCGACCTCGTCCGAAGCGAGATATATTCACTCGAGTCAACATCTTTGTGCGAGCGCTTCACGGCTAAACGAGAGGGAGGGGGCGGGGAGGGGTCACGCAAGCACTTGTTGAGGTCAGGGAAGCGGAAATCGCTACGCCTTTGTGTCCCGGAAAAAGACTCGAAGAGGCAGCACAGCATTCTACTACTCAGAGTCACCGCCTACGGAATCGACTTGATTTGTCAACACGGCCAAGCCATCATCGTAGCTTGCTCTCGCAGAATATTATGCGTAGCATCGGCACAGCGTGCATGAAAGACAGCCGGCATCAGGTTGATGGGAATTTCGCAGCGCACGGCAGCAGGACCCCAAAGACCAGGCAAACAGACTTTGAGGAACATTCTAAAGATGGGCAACACGCGGGGGCGAAGACGCGTCTTCATAACGGACAGAATTTGTCAAAACCTTGGACTTGACCATCCTCGCGGTCCGGGCTCTGGCCCAACGCGTCCATCGGGCCAACGCCCAGTCTCACACGTAGGTGAAGCGAGCAGCGCGACGAAATGACGTTGCAGCATGCAAAGGGGTCTCAATTTCGATATGACCTGTGCCGAACGAAAGGGAGGCCAAAGAAGTGTCAATGCTCCTCCATTCTACGTAGTTGCTTTCCCGAGTGGACTGGACGGGGTTGTAGGAAAGGGAGAATGCGAGGCCAAACGCAATTGCTTGGCTCCTGTTGAAGATGGAGATGGGAAGGCCGCCGGGATAGAATGGACGCGGCTCGGCTGGCGTAGATGATTCAGCTGCCGGGTCGAAAGGTCAAAGGGGCCGCAAAAAAAAAAAAGCAAATGAATTTCGTCATACGGGCTCAGAGCTCAGACAAGCCGAAGAAAAAAAAATCTTGGGCAGCGGAAAAAGATTTCGCGTGTTTCTCGCATCACAGCCGAGGGCGACGTCGTACACGGTAATAGGGTGAGACATGAGGACATGGTGGTGGCTCTCTCCGTATCTTGTACGAGTTAACTCTCGCGTACGCGTGCTCCGTACAATGAAATGACATCTCGAGTTGCCCGCATGTGGGCTCCCGTAAACGGCTGTCAAATTGTTGCAATAATCAATCTTCTTGTTTCCTTTCGTGCCCTTCCGCCCTTCCCGAAGGACGAAAAGTTCGATGCTACGGCTACGCGCACACCTGATGGAAATGAGAATTTTCCCGTTTTCAAACGACTTTGGACTCGTGAGGGAGAATAAAAAAAAGTGCATCTAAAGCGATCGATCGAAAATCCAAGTCAGGAACCCTTGAAGGGATGTATGTGGAAAGGAGAAACATGACGTCTCGTGCCGATTGGTGTGATGGCTTGTTTGACTGGGCATCTGGCATCTGAGACCTTTTTGTGGGAATTTCCTTGTCAATTATTCAATATGATGAATCAGAATTGATGATGCCCCCTCACACCTCACTTCACACCTTACCGGTAACAATGGGGCCCTTCCCCTGACTAAGGGAATCTTTGTGTAAGACCATCTGTCGTGCGTGGAATGCGGTTCCTGACTAGTTGAAAAAGAGGTGTATCCATGGTTATGGTTCTTTGTTGGTGAAAATCTCCGAGCAATGCTCGCTTCCCTTTTTTATCGATGGTGTTTCTCCTCTATATGCTTCGAAATTGCACGTGCCCTTGGGGACATCTTGATCATTTTTGCTTTCTCTCATTCTCTCTAGGTTGACCTCACCTCATGATGCGTCTTTTGGACGAGCGCCCCCTTTCTCCTTCTTCTTTTGATAGCCACAACTTGCTGCTTACCTACAGCTGCAATGCGTTGGATATCTCAATCGTTACTTTCCCATCTTGTTCGCCGACGACCCGGACAGACTCCAAGTCCCTGACGACCCAGTCCGGGCCTGCGGCAACCACCTGCTCCATGGTATGGCTGGTGACCAGCCCAATGACCTTGCAGCCGGCGGCTTTGCCCGCCTCGATGCCCGCCGGCGCGTCCTCCAGCACCAGCACCTGCCCTGCGCGATCTTGCAGGCCGAGTTTGCCCAATCCCACCCGGTAGCAAGTCGGGTCCGGCTTGCCGTTCTCCACGGACTCGGCCGTCACGAGGTGCTCTGGGATGGCCAGCGAGAGGCGCTTCAGCCATCCCGAGACGAGCGGCTCGGTGCCCGACGTGACGATGGCCCAGGGCGCGGAGCGCGCAATCAGCGCGTCAATGAGGCTTCTTGCCCCGGGAATCTCGACGGCGTCGTCGCCGTAGAAGATGGGCAGCTGTCCCTCGACTTGCCGGACATCTGTGACTTGTGTTAGCACTCGCCGTGGTGCTGTGGATTCGTTGTGACAGTTTTGAAATGTTCGTGTCATGTGTAGAACGTGCTCAGTCTCGAGCATGTAGCGTAGCAGTAAGAGCAAAGTGGCAAAGTGGCTGGACGACATACATTCCCAATTCGCCTTGTGAGGAGCGATAATCTTGAAAATATCAATGCTCCTTCTCCCATGGGACGTTTTCAGAATCTCCTCAGGATCAAGGCCGAGTTCTTTGCCTGTTCTGCCGTTGCTCATCCTTGTTAGCCAGCCCCCTTCCCCCTTTCCTGGGAACCACCATCCCATACTGTGTGACAAGTATAGCAGAAAAAACTCACGTGCGCCAGTGCTTCTCGATGGCCGTCGTTGAATCAATGATTGTGCCGTCCATGTCAAACAGGAATCCGGAAAAGGAAGCCTGCTGCGGTGGCTGGGAGTAGTCTGGTTGTGAACCCATTCTTTGGAAGTTGGAATCGTGATATTTTACTTGAGAACGAACGTGTTGTGTCTCGGTGAGATTACCAGTTGCTCAGAGTGAAGCCGGCCATGACGAATTGCTCCATTTCTCACTATATCGGCGGCGCGTGCGTTGTTCGGTGACGGTGTCTGCGCGTGGTAGCTCCGCGAGGATTATTGTACCTTATGTCACGAGTCGCGACGATGGGGCGGGACTTCCTTTCAGGGTTAGCTTAATGGGGGTGGGGGTTGACCTTTTTTTTTTTTTTTGACAAAAAGGCGTGTGATGCCTTACCCTGTACTGCGTTGGGCGTTGGTGCTCGTGAGTCGTGATGGTGTGCGATGGGTTTGTAGGCGACGTTTTGTATTGAAGCGACTGTTTATTGTTAGCTCATGCTTTAAAACCTGATGGTCACATCGTTGTTGTTGGTATTATGTACATGTACATAGTTAGTTGGTCGACTTGCAGGTCGTTGCAGGTCACCCGCTCGGTGATGGGCCCCTCCTCACTGACTCACACAACCAATTTCACCGGACCCAACCTAACCCAACCCAACCCCAACCCCAACCAACACAACACAACGGTTGGTTGGCCTTTGTTCTTGGCGGCAAAGCACCGACAAGCGCCGAGATAAGTAAGGTTCATGCACTATCATATCGACCGCTCCTATCAACCAGCTTGTTGAATACCGCCATCATGGGCTCCCAGATCAACGACCCGCAAGAGTTTGTGGTGCTCGTAACTGGCTTCCAGGTATGTCGTCATTGAGGCTCTTTTCCCCCTTCCCCTGTCCGTCCGACCAAATTCATAGTCCACATCCAGCATCCATGTGGCTGACTGCGCTCCAAGCCCTTTCGGCCCCAATGGCCCGTCAACCCATCGTGGGAAATCGCCAAAGGCCTACCGTCGCATCTACCACCGCTCCGGGCAAAGGACCCCGACGCTCGAGAAAAAGTCCATCCGCCGCCTGTTCGCATCCTCGTGCATCCCGAGCCCCTGCGAGTAAACTACAAGCTTGTGCGTGAAATCGTTCCCTCATTCTGGGACACATATCAAGGGTACAAGGTCGATGTCGTCATCCACATTGGCATGACGGGTCCCCGAACGTACTACCAGATTGAGCGTCGGGCTCATCGTCGAGGCTACAGAAATGTAGACGCCGACTTGGAACTGCCCGAGGAAGGCACAGACGGGAGACCTGATGATCCAGATTGGATCTGGCACGACCAGCCGGATGAGATTATATCGGACCTGGATATTGATGACGTACATGAGCGGTGGCAGGCGTACAGCTCTGTAAGAACGAATCGCTTTCCTTTGCCTCCCCCAGGTAAATCCGCCTGTGGACCAGAACTCGGTGCGTTTGAAGCGTTACTGACACATGTTTGAAATATGTGTTTGTTTTCTTTTGCCCCGGTCCGAACAGAAAGACATGGACTTGCGCATCTCAGAAAACCCCGGCCGCTTCCTATGTGACTGGATCTATTACTGCAGCCTATCGCATTTGTTGCGATCAAATCGCCCAAGAAGGCCTGCTTCTTCCACGTCCCCTGCGACGCATCAGACAAATCGGTCCTGCAGGGCCGGGAGCTCGCCATCAACTTGATTCGGGCCATTGCCGAGAGTGAGATGTCTGTAAAGCAGAAGGAGCCCGAGATCAATGGCGTCGCTGAATGAGCGGGCGGCGGAGGGATTTTAAGGGGGGCTCATCTCGCGAGTGGGTGTGCCGTGGAACTGCTTCTTGGATAATGGATGACACGGGCAGGGCATTTTAGCATCATGGGTTCTTTTTGGGAGGACTGCATTATCGGCGCCGAGGGTATTTAGCATAGGAGCGGTCGTCAAATTGGTGACCAGTTGAGTAAATTGTTACTCCATGACTGCGCGTCTCTCCTTGAGTAAGATGAACTGTAGCAATTCAAAAAAAAAAAAGGAATCAGAAAATGAAAGCCCTCTATTGATTAATGAAATCATACATGGTGATCTGGAAAACCCCCAAATTTCAATCCAACCACGCACAAGCATTTCCACCGCCAAATTTGAAGCCAAGCGCGCGCAAAAGCTCCCTGGACCCACCCCAACTCGACTTTCTCAAAAGCCTCATCGAATACTCCGTAAATCACTCACTCTACATCCACATACATACACTCCCTCCCACGACCTCACAGATCCCCAACATGTGCAGAAAAGCATCCTGCGACAAATGCAGTACGTGAAAAAAAAAAAACCCGTTCCGATAAGGCACTGCCGAGGCCAGACTGACACAGTGACGTGACAACCTCTTCAGAAAAGGCAACGTGGTGGGGCTGCGGCAGCCACGTCGCCATGGTCATGGACGGCATCCCGGCCGACGACAGATGCACCTGTGAGCCTCGGGTCGAGAGGGAAGGCAAGATGTATCCTCCCATGGCGAAGCAGCCTGCTTGATTGTAGGTATGCTGCGGTGGTGCTGGGGGCGAAGAAGGGAAAGAGGTGGATCGAGGTGGTGGGAAGGGGCGCGGGGGTTCGGTACAAATTGTTTAGATGGGAGTTGCGAATTTGACGACATGTCCGAGTTGGAGACTCTCAAGTCTTCTTGTCGCATCTTATCGAGGAGGCACGGAGTTGAGAGGTTTGAGTGAGATGCGGCGCTGGTAGGAGTGGAATGAATTGATGTCGAGGACGCTGGACTTGGACTGGTGCCGATGGGCAGCCGATTCAAATCAGTCTGCTTCAGTCAAATCAGGACATGCTTCTGTGAATTCCAACGACAATGCGAGTCTCATCTCCTCCTCACTCCACCCGCAGCCCCGGCGTCTCCCTCTCCGCAAGACTGACCACTTCCTGGATACCAGCCGCCTCCTGCTCCTCTTCCAACGCTGTGATCTCCTCCCTGCTATCCCACCACTTCTCCTCGCTGAGCTCAAACGCCTTGGCTTTGATCTCTTTGACGGCCAGCGTCTCGGGCTGGATGTTCTTCCAGCGGAGACTGGTCATGAGGATCTCTTGCCATTCGGTTGACGTGCGGACGAAGAACTCGCGACGTGATTCGAACGGCTGTATCGGCTTGTTAGTGGCTGAGAGGAGACGAGATTTATGGGTATGGCATCTGCGTTTGGGACACGGGGATGGGAGAAAGGAGTGCAAGCCGCTCAGTAACGCAAGGAAACAGAAAAGAGAAAAAGAAAAAAACCGTACCCTTGGGTGCGGAAGACCATCATCAATAGACGTGGCTATCGTTACGGAGTCATCATCCTCAATCGATGTGGATGATGCTTTGGACGAGGTTTCCGATGATTCCTCCTGCCGCTGCTTCTTGCGCTTGCTTGGCGTCTGGAGCTGTTCAGCCCCATCCTCCTGGTCTTCATCCTCTTCATCCTCTTGGTAGTCCCCCTCCCCATCGTCTTCGTCGTCATCGTCCTCTTCTTCATCCTCGGACTCCTGGTCACCAGTTAGTAAGGTCACGATGTTGGCTGCGACACACAAAGAGAGCAGCAACAACTTACAATCCAATCCTCCACTGGCCGGCTGAATATCTCCTTGCATCCGTTCAACTTGTCCAGATCAATGGCGTACAAATCATCAAATGTGAACTCCCTATCTCCCTTCTCAAAGGTTCCTCCGTAGATGTAGAGAACGTCGTCCTGAACTGTCAATTGAGCGTTGAACCGGACGTGAGGAGGTTCCATGTTTACGGGCATATCTCGGGTTGGCTTGCCATCATCTTCCTCCGACTCTTGTGCCTTCTTCTCAATCTCCATTCCATCGGCGTCATCCAGGGACGCACCTGTCTCAGGGCGGCCAGCTGTCGGAGAAGCTCGTCCTCATTCGCCTGAGCTCGAGCACGGCGCCCAAGACGTTGTTGATCAGAGGTCGCTTTCTTCTGCTGACGCGGTTTTCGCAGACCCAGGGGCATGAATCTATTGCGCTCAATGTTCCACGCGAAAAGCTGGTTGAAGAACTCGCTGTCCATGCCTTCCTCGTCCTGTTCAACGTCATGCACACCGCCAAAAGAATGCCCCGGCCCTTGTGCCAGGTCATGGTTGCGCCGGCACGAGAGGGTTCGGCGCGTTGGCAGGCTTCTTGCGCCTCTCCCATCGGACTGTCGGGGTCGTGTTGGGCCCAGCATCAGCGGCTGGTAGAGCCATTCTCAAGAAAAAGCAGTCATCGTGGACTTTGGGAATCAGGACGTTCTTTTGTCCCTGGCCGGCGGACCCCTTTCCTGCCTTCTTCTTGAGGGCAACAGTAGCCTTGACTCTGGAGTAGCCTCCGTAGAGCACGGCGCCCTGATCACAAGGCAGTAGCGTGAAAGAGGACCGGGCATCTGGCTTGAGCTGGGCCTGCGGCAAGGTCGGGCAGTGCCATACAAAGTTGACAGTGTCGAAAATCCACAAGTCAGCCAAGTACTTGGTCTGGTTCGACGTGTCTTGAAATCCCCAAACAAGATGATGTACTGCTTCCAGTATGTCATGCGGTGACCACTCCTCGCCAGGGGACTCTTATCCTTGCCCTTGACTTCAATCTTGGTCCATTCTCTCGTCGCGGGCTCAAGTCGCCAGAAATCCGAGTAATGATGAAAAATGCCCTGTTTCGGGAAGAGAATTCGCCGCCAAAGAGATACAGGTAGTTGGGGTTCGAGGCACGGGTCCAGGCGTGTCCAGACCGAGGCAAAGGAGTATTGGGGGACGTGACGCAGCGCCACTCGTCACGACTAATGTTGTAGATGTGCAAGTCATTGTAGAACTGCGCCAGGGAGCCGTTGAAGTACTCTCCGCCGAACAAGAGCAGAATGTTGGCGTCTGTGGGCGAAGCCATAAATGTGGAAGCAGCTCTAGGCCTTGGCGGAGCGTCACAGACAGTTTCTGTAATCTTGAGGAACTGCTCCTGCTGCCGGCGGTACTCCTCGAGAACCTCGTCCAGGTCGACATCCTCGACATCACTGCCTTGGACCCTGGCATTTGCAGCCTTGTTCTTGGCCCTTTTCTCCCCTTGCTTGCTTGCTTGCTTGCCTTTTCGGCCTATCTTTCAAAGTTAGTGGGATAGCCGTTGCGATTTCCTTGGAGATACGAGCTTCTGTGATGCAAAATAAGATAATGGCTCGAGGGGGCACCTAATCTACACGGAGGGTGATTGGCAAGGACAACAAGCATGGAAGGAAGCTGGGACAAGGTGAGGATCAGCAGATACCTTTTTGGCCTTTTTGGCCTTTTTGGCTTCGGAGCTCTTCTTCTTGTCCTTTGCCATGGCCTTGGCAAACAAACAGAAGCGACAAGCGGCTTCTAATAGTTTTTGAGTATGTGATTTGAGATGATTCTTATCCAAGACTGGACAACTAAACGTGCATCCACCAAAAATTAAATGTGCATCCGCTGTTAGTCCTAATCCGTCAGAACAACCCACCCAACACTATTTCAGTGTGGCTTATGTATGTATGTATGTTCATGATTCTTCACACCTACGTTTTAAGCCAGTTATAAAAACCAATAAGTGTATATTGGAACAAGCATGATACAAGATCCTTATGGCTGCCCGAATATATCGGCATCATAGTCGCAGGGAAAGCTTCGGTATCCGCGGGGCTAACTGCTATCTAAAACGCTAAATAATCGCTGAATAATTGTCTGGGCTTCCTAACGCCTAACGGGCTCACGATGGTCTGCGTGGCAAGAGGATCGGCATGCTCCGACTCCCGTTCGGGACGTCGACTCAGAGTCTCAAAGAAAACGAACCTATGTATCGGGAGTTTCTTGGCGCAATGGAGACACTCGCGTCTGCTGGCGCAGTCGTCGTCCCGGACGTCGACATGCCCGGTGAAGCGGCAAGCTGGTCCGCCGACTTGAGGAGCACTTTAGCCAAGGACTATTTGGAACTGTTACAAACCAACCCGGCCAACATCCCAACAGGGACACCAATCTCTGGGACGTCGTTCTGGAGATGGCAGTCGACAACAACTCCGCCACGGCTTCGCTCTCCCGTCTCATTCTAGCGTATTACGGTGGCCACATCGTCGGAGTCATCGGCGCCCTGCGTAATTTCACCCTTGACGCCGTCGCTGTACCTACAAATATGATGACTCGTGCCCCGACCATAATCGGCAGCCCATTCATCACGGTTCCCCTGGGCAAGCTGCCTCATGACACGCCAGTGATTCCAGACGAGTTTGGCGAACTGAATGCAAGCAACTGCGCCCAACGCTCCCTTTGGCCTTAGCTTCCTGGGCAAATTTTTTGGAGCGAGGAGACGTTGATTGAGATTGCCTATGTGTTCGAGCAAAGGACCATGGCTCGCCAAGAGATCCATCCGTACATAGAGCCCCAGATACAGATGGAGGATGTTGTCTGCAAGGAATACTTTGGTTGTTGGCTTCTCCATTCGGCTTTTTTTTTTGTAAGATGGGTCTTGGCGGCTTGTAAAAACGCGCCATGAATAATAAAAATTTGAAGCTGCAAGTCGCACTTTTATGATTGTCAATGCCCCCTCCTCCACTTCATCTGGAGCTAAGACGACGCATTGATATTACCTGCTGTTTCCGTCAACGTCTCCATCCAAAACAACATCATAAATCTGGACAGGACCCGGGATATACGCAGCCATAGCCTTACTCGCCCCTTCCATACAATACTGCACAACGTCGATCTTCCTGCCATCACCCGGCGCCAGCTTCGCAATATGCCGAATATCACTTGTCCGCGGTAAGAACAAGGCATGGTCCATTTCCCGGTAGGCCCCATGCAGCTTTTCCAAATTATACGGCTGCATGTTGCTCAGGTCAAAAACCTCGTCGGTGCGGTATCCCGGCCCTCCCACGGCGGGCTTGCGAACAGCACCGTCTTGGACATGTCGATTCGCAAGTCGGGATGGAGCTCCTCCGGCCGGTTGTGTAACAGCTCTAGGTAGTCGAAGCTATCTGCGTGAACCCAGGTGATCAGGAGGAGCCCACCTCGTACACCTCTGCGTTGTTTTGTGCGCAGGCCAATGTTGACGGGTCGCGCTCGATGGCGATGATGCGTTTCCAGCGTTGGCTGAGGGCGAAGGCGACGGTGTTGCCTCCTGCGCCGGCGAAGACATCAATGACGGTGTCCTTTGAGGAGTCAATGGCGCTCATATCACGCGCAATCTGGCTGGACTTGCAGTCAGCACGGCAGAGGCTGAAGAGAGAGAGAGAGAGAGAGAGAGAGAGTGATTTCCTGAGCGCAAGAAGGGGAAGGGGTTTGAAAAGAAACAACGTACTTTGCGACTGGTTCGGGAGTGACGCCGAACCACGCATCGTCGGTCATGTACACGCCTTCATCGTACCATGAGAATATGGAGTATCTCTGGGAAAAGTATCTATCGAGACGGTCAGACCGAGATGCGCATGCAGTGCTTAGGCAGAGCTCACTTCTGGATATCCCACGGGACTTGGTGTTTGCCCTCGTAGTGTTTGCATTCGTCTGTAAGCGGAAACTTGTCTGCTGGCTCTAGGGCGTAACTAGTTGATTTGGTGGGAGCCGGCTCGTGAACACTCCCCATGCTGCTGGCCTGATGAATCTGGATCGAGAAGGTCTGCAGTATTGGAAACGAAGTTGTGCCATTTCTCACACTGATATTGACTTTTTGGCCCCCAAAATTCCATGGGGCCGACCAGCCGCCGCTGGCCAGACCTGAAGTGGGTACTAAAAGGTCAGCTAGCTACCGTACTTTTGATTAGCCAAGACATTCCCCACCCCAAGTAACCAACAGAACTCCCGCGCTAGTTGAGCGCTGTCTGGTCACTTGCCGCGGGACTGACTGCTGGACTGGACAGCTTGCGACAGCTTCAACACGACGAACGGCAGATTCCCCGCCCTTGAAACCAAAGGGAATACGCAATACCAACTGAGCTTCCCGGAACCCTACCTACTCGGATGACGTGACTGGAAACGCGACAGCCATGTTCAACGCGCTCAACCGCTTCATGTCCCGTCTGGACGGCGACCAGCCCCAGCGACGAAACGAGCAGGGTTCGTATGGCTTCAAGTCCTGAGGAACACGAACCTCGAGCTGGCGGCCGAGCCGTGGTTCGACTTCATCGTCGGTATCAACGGGCGCCCAATCGTACGATCACTCACTCCCACACTCCTCCCCTTTCGCAAGATTTTCTTCTTCTTTTTTTCCCTTTCAATTCTAACGTCGACGCCCATGCTCGGCGGGCCGCCTTTCATCTAGGAAGATGCCAATCCGTCACTCTTTGCCCAAGAAATTCGCAACTGTGCCGGCGGCACTGTATCTCTCGGTCTCTGGAACGCAAAGGTATGTACGCCCCCGCAAGAATCACCCGACCACAAGTTGAACCGAACAACTCTGCATCCCAGGTTCCGACGAGAGCTGACGACGCGGTAACCTACAGGGCCAACGGACGAGAGAACTGCACGCTTCGGTGCCCCCAGACACGGCCTCGCTCGGCCTCACCCTGCAGTATTCCCGCTCGCGCTCGCCGCAAATATCTGGCACGTTCTCGACGTTGCCGCCAAGTCTCCGGCCGATCAAGGCGGCCTCCTGCCATACAGCGACTACATCCTAGGTAGCCCCGAGGGCTCACTACAAGGCGAGGGCGCGTTGGGCGAACTGGTCGAGGACCACATCGGTCGCCCGCTGCGGCTGTACGTGTACAACAACGAGTACGACGTGACGAGAGAGGTGACGATACACCCCAGTCGAGGCTGGGGTGGCGAGGAGCCTTGGGATGCGTTTTGGGCTACGGCGCGCTGCACCGCTTGCCCGCCCTTTGAGCGAGCCCGTCAATGGCCCCGGCGAGACCATGTTTGACGGAGTAGTGAAGGAGAGGACGGAGCAAGCTGCGTTCGTGCCTGCAGATGCTTCAGCAGCTTCTGCGCCAGCCACGGCGGGTGACTATCTGATACCGGCGCAGATGGTCTCCTCTGATTCGAAAGCCCTTCGCCGCCCCGATCTGCTGCCGCCAAGAAGAGGGACAGACAGCACGGCGCGAACAACGACTTCATGGATGACTACTTCAAAGAGCAAGAGAAGAAGAGCAGGGACGCGGACAATGCCCCGTCAAGCAAGGGATCTGGAATACCGCCGCCACCAAAGGCCCGAGGGCCTCCCAAAGCTGGGTCAAGTCCGGAACACAGGGAGGGCGAGGGTGAGGGCGAGGGTGAGGGCGAGGGCGAGGGCGAGTGAGTGTCGGGCCACTTTACGAATTATAGCATGCTACGCGATTTGAACTGCCCTTTGAGCCCATGAACCATATTCAGTGTTTTTTCTTCTTGTAACATTGGATTGAGTCTGCTGTTGCCAAATCGCTTCCTATGCCAATTGCATCATGAACCTTGCTGATTCCGTAATATACATACGTGTCCATCTTTGTTTTTGTTTATTCCCATTCTGTGATGTTCCCCCTCCCAGTGAAGCCCTAGTCTCCTTCCTAACTCTAACTGGTTTGGGCCCGTCACCACCACTCAGTTGATAAAGTTGACGCAGAAGAAATGTAGAATGAGGCTGCACACGACAAAATCGGCAAAAGCTCTGCAACACGTGTCCCATTAGTAAAGTGCCCTTCTGAAGTGTACAAAAACAGACACCAGTTGTCTTCTCGAGAAAGCAGAAAGCAATAGAAAACACTACCTTTCGGGCGAAACGGCAGGGAAGTCGCTCTTATTCGCAGCAGTAGTCTGTATCCGCAGCGACACTAAAACCATGTGTTAAATCAAGAAAGCTCCGACCACTATCGGAACCCCAAATCAAGGGTATCAACGAACCTGTCAAGACGAATTGGCCGACCGTAGCGCAGAATCCGGAAAGAAAAGCATTGAACGGCTGGAAAAGAGACACACCGCTGTTAGTTCAAGCGTGTCACCGGTGGTGTATTCACTTTCGGCGCAGAAGTACAAGGGAAGCAAAAAAAAAAAAACGTACATAGTTGCCAGCTAGGACGCAATACAGGAATTGCAATCCGCCCACCACGACGAGGAAGAAGAGGAACACGTCGATTAGCTTGGTTCGCTGGGAGTCTCCTTCATGTAGTGCTGGTGAATGTTCAGGAGGACCTCATCCCAGTTTGCGCGGCTGCCGCTGCCCTTCGAGGTCGACATCGACGTCTTGGCTGGGGTCGGGGCAGGAGGAGCGGCCACCTGAGCTACGAGAGGAGTAGTCGGCGTGGTAGCGCGGTCGCGAGCATTCTTCTTGGGAGCCATGGCTGGAGGATGGGGTATCAATGGTCAGTCGGTGGGTGTGGATGGAAGGCGGCGAGGATGGCGTTGGAAGGACCTTTTTGGCGGGTTGTCCTGCTTGCTCTTGATGGGGGTGGTTTTTGTATATCCAGTGGGCTTTTTTTGTTTCGAGATGGACACGATAGCTCCAAGAGGTGGAGTACTCTGATTGGCTCGCGCAGCTTGGGAGGTGCGATGGCCCCCTCCCTAGTTTGGGGATACCGAGGCCGAAGTGGTTCGGGGAGTAATTACGTAGACGTTTCCTTTCGTATCAACACATTCCTTCGTCACAACCTCGAATCGTCCGTTTGGCCCAAGAAAGACAGCTATAGATCAGTTTAGCCTCGAAAGCTCGAAACATCTTCACCATCAATGGTGCGTATACAGTTTCCTTGCTTCCCGCAAGCGTCGGATGATGCTGCCCCGGGCGAAACTGACAAAGGACGTCATCTAATAGCCTCAACTCGATACCTCCTCATACGCGCTCGGCGCGCCTCACCGCCGGCGGCGGCATCATGGGCTACGTAAAGACGGGATCGATGCCTTCCATCATTGCCGGGACTACCGTCGGCGTTCTCTGTAAGTCGCCCGCCCGCCTTTTTTTTTTTATCTTTCAGGATCCCGGACTGACATGAACGAAATGATAGATGGACTTGGTGGCTACCGTATCCAGAACCGTCAGCCCTACGGCGTTGAGCTGAGTCTGTTGGCCTCGATTGTCCTCGGAGGATCGGCTATCCCCGAGCCATCCGCTTGAGAAAGCCTGTCCCCGTTCTTCTCAGTGTCTTGTCCGCCTTCGGCATGTTCACCTTTGGCAAGGCCTACCAGCAGAAGTTGTAATTCGCCACAAGCAGAGGAGGGGGTGCTATACTTTGCATATAGCAGGGGAGACGTGAATTTTGGAATAAAAAAATTGTTTTTTTAAAGAAAAACCCATTATCCTAATGTCATGATCGCATTACATACTGTACAAGTATGCCTTCATCCTGGTCCTCTGCATATGTGCCCCATGTTCGATGTTCCAGTTTACGCCAACTATCAACTGCCTCTTCTCGAGCACGGTGGTCATACAACGACATTCGTATTGACTAAATCGGTCGCAAACGGGAAACGTATCATACCGCAGTTGCCAAAAGATCCTTGTCAAGAGACCCAACGTCTTGTTGCAAATCACAAACCCAACGCCTTCTGCTCCTCCTTGATCTTATCGCGCTTCGCCCTCGCCGCCTGACGATTCTCCGCTTGCAACCTGCTTCGCTCGACTCGTAGGCACTTGTTGACCTGCTCCTTGATGTCGTTGCAGCCTCCTGTTGCCTTGTGCATGAAGCCCCTGTTGTGGCAGTCCTCGAGGGCGGCGATGATTTCTTCGCACGCTGTCGGTCGGGGGTATTCTAGGTCAGCTTGCGCCACATGATTCTGTTTCGCTTCGCCCGCGGGCACACACACGCATGCACGGCTTAGATTGCCGACGAATTACGCACCTAGCGCATTCTTGGTATGCAAATGAGGGTGCATTGTGGTGTCTGGAAGACTATTAGACCATTCTTGTCGATTCCTTGTGCAAAGCAGGTCTGTCCCCGTGGCGAGACTGGCTGGCAACTGGAAGATCGGGAAATGAGAAATGGAGACTTTATTTTTTGGAGGGTCCTGAGTCCCGCCACTGATGAAGTCCTGAGGCGTCGGCGGGCGGGATGCAGCCAACCATGTCGTTTGTCTCGGGTGGGCTGGGCAGGGGCTCTTCCCAAGTTATCAAAACCTCAAAACTCGCATCTCGTCACAGCAGCGCCCTTGCACTGTCAAGGCTTATTCGCCCAGGACGTACGTCAGAGAACGATTGATACCGCCCAAGGACTACTACAGCTTTGGAGCGAAAATGTCGGCTCAGACAGCCGCGCAGGCGGCGTCCGGCAAGAAGCAGCAAGGTAACAAAGCCTCACTCACTCACTCTCAGCTTTGTGCCTCTCGCATCCCGAATCCCGCCATCCCACCCTCGGGCTTCGCTCAATGCTGATTCAACTCTCACAAACGGCAGACCTCCAGAGCACATACTCAAACTACAAGAATACGCTGCAGCAAATAGCCCAGAAAATTGGAGACATTGAGCAGGAGGCAGAAGAGCACAAGTGAGCCATTTCCTCATCGACTATTTCAATCTCGCTCACCCTGCAGAGGAAGTAGCTTTGTCCGTGGTGCTCCGGGTTCAAGTCTTACACCCTGGTCATTACCCTTGTCGAATTCATTCATTCTAGCACTCGATCTCACCGCTCGTAACGATCATGGTTACTGATTTTCAAATTACAAAACAGGCTGGTTTTGGAAACCCTGGAGCCTCTGTCCGAAGAGCGCAAGTGTTTCCGACTGATCAATGGAGTTTTGGTAGAGAGGACGGTCAAGGATGTGGTGCCTGCGTTGAAGACGAACCAGGATGGATTGAAAAAGGTTTTGGATGATCTTGTGAAGCAGTACAAAACGAAGCAGGATGAGCTGGATAAGTGGAAGGTAAGTTATGGCTCCTCCCCGGCGAGCTGAATTTGTTCGTTTGCCTCGAATTCTTTCTCGCCATGTGGCGTTGGCTAACAAGTCTGTGCTATTTATTATAGAAGAAGAACAACGTTCAAGTAGTGCAGCAATAGAACAAGAGAGAATTGCTTGATGCGATACGTTAAGCTTCTTTGTGAAGTAGAAGATACCAAGCTTTGGTGTGACAATGCCGCATATGAAATTTTACTAGGCTCCTTGTGGACGTCTGGAACAGTATCTCGCTCGCATGGCATGGAGATGAGGGAGCAACCAACCAACCAACCAACTAACTAACTAACCAACCACTCTTTGCCGGCAAAGAAAAAAGCTATGCCTTTTCTGGCCCAAATCATGGGCAGAATCTCATCGTAAAACGATAGCCGCGCAACACCAAAATCTTTTGCATCGATTGAAGAACACGTCATAGCTACACATCCTGCTCAAAGCGTGACCGGGATCCACAGGAAATATACCCGAGATGGTGTGCTGCCAACTCCGCACTCAACTGCGTGAGTTGATCTAAAGCTGAGAGTGTGTGGTGTTGGATGCCCAACGGAGTATCTCTTTTGTGTCTGCTCCGCACAGAATGGACACAGATTTGACTAGAGACAATCAGCCGAGCAACGTTCTTTGTTTGAGAAGAGAGGGGAAAATTCGAGAGAGAAGGATCATCACATCTACTGCTCAGCACGATGACGCCAAGACCTTCGCAGTCAGAATCCTTGAAGTTGACAAAGCCAAGACCCTTCGCGGATGTCGTCAACCCACCCTCCATAACCTCTTGTCAAAGGTGCATTGCTGGCAATGCCACGTCATGTGCTAATGAATCTCTTGATCCAAAAAAAAAAAAAAAAAAAAAAAAGAAACCTCCCTATTTTAACATTCTTCCTTGTTAGGTTTCTCCTTGGTTCTGGGCCAATGGACCCGTCTTTCTCACATTCTATCGTTGCATACGGTGCTGCACAGCATATCCACATTGGGTAGGTACCCAGTAGTCCTCGACGAGACCGTGAGAACACCTCCATGCCTGCCGCGTAATGCCATTGCATACCGAATGCACTTCGAATCATACGCTGAAACGCTCCCGTGTTCAGCAAAGCTTTTGCCGATAATTGCGACAAGGCACGGCACAAAGTGTATGACACGACCGTCGAGGAGACGCACCAATCTCTCCGTACTCGGTGAACTTTGTGCATGTGCATCCTGACCAGCCACACTGGTAGTTCTCGCGGCAGTTGGTTCCGCTGACTCGGTGGAGTGGCTAGACATTGTTGATCATCGATACTTTCTGTCTCATTTGAAAGACTCAACGAGATAGCCAATGAAGTTGTCTCAAGGCTTGGCCATAGATAGGAAAACTTGCGTCAAGGACAAAAGCATGATCGATAATTGAACTACTCAAGGCCAGTTTAGGGACAGCACCCCGTGGGAGCATGAAATGCAGGAAGGAGGAGTCTTCGCGATGAATGCCGTCATACTTCGGACAATCCATACACGCAACGGATCCCATGGTGTGGGACATTGACGTCCGATATTCTTGGAATGCTTGCCTGCTGTCATGCTACGAAGGCAGCATGCTTGTGCGCCTTACTGGCCTTTGTTAGTGACCATGGCATCCATGGCCTGACTGACTGACTGACTGACTGCTGGTACTTTCAAAAAGAGACCAAGGTCATAAATGCTCAGCTTGAAAGTTATACAACGCAGTACAAGCCAGATTGCTGAAGTCTCATGTACGCCAGCACCAAGGCTGACTTGTACAATGCAGCTCTACTGCAGCGACAGACCCTAACAAGAAGTTTACAGCCAGGGAGCCACAGTGCAGCGCGTGTACGTATAGTATAGGAATACGGAGCGCATCAATGGCTGTACACCTCACCCAGACGGATGGTATAGCTACAAAATGCTGCCCAATTATTGGGTGTCTTGGCGATTTGCATCGTAAGACGGTCGCAGAATGGGCCTCTGGGCCTGCATTCAGGCTGCGGTTCCTGGACGGGCCCGAAGAGCTGGACAATTACTGATTGGCAGACCATTATCTCTTTCACGAACAAACGCAGGTCAGCCTGATGGACCAAGTCGATCTGTTTGAGTCATCCGGGGTTCTTTTCTGTTGTTGCCAAGTTTTCCGCGTTCAAATCACCCTCAGTGCCTCAGTGGTGATCCAGCAAGGATAGCATAATTTCATGCTTCCCGGGCGAGGTTCATGATAGAATGGTGTCTAGGGTCCGTCCTGGAGGCGTCAGACTAGCTGGGTAACGACCCAACTTCAACCGTTCGCTCACTCTCCTGACCGTTTTGTTTTCGCCAAATTCGTTTCTCACGGAGCTAGAGTGCTAGAGTGCTGGGAGCCTAGGATCCTTGCTGGGTTTGGTGCCCTGGTGCATGGCCTAATACACACCGCCACGTCCTTACACGCCTCGTCAGTCGAAGGTTCGTAGCAAGAATGGCCGAGAAGCAAAGAATTATGGAGCTACGTCGTCGGGACGCGAACGTGAGGAGGTGATATGTCGGACACGAGAGCCGGCTTGCCAAGGTTGTGACGTTGATGTTGGGAAACGAGCGTTGGGAAGGTAGAAAGAAGGAAGGGATGGTGCCACGCGAAACACGAGGTGTACATCTATGCTCCAAAGGTAGACGCGGAACACACGGAGTAGAGTAAGCCTTGGGAGACGAACTCCATCTCAAAGTCGATAGTGTTATCACTCTAAGCAGTTGACATGGTTAGCATTCCGAGTGAGTATGCACGTCGAACCTCTCGAGCGAAGTCGGCCAGAAAATGTGCTTGGCTCGAACGGAGCTGCCAGTTTGAATGCTGGGATGGCTCGCTCCTGCTACGGATCAAACTGGCCTGACCCACTCTCGTTACTCCAGTCTTGCTGACCGCACCTTGCTTGCGTTCGTGCTTTCCTATCCTAGCCTCGTCAGCCTTCTTTCCCTTCTTGCAATTTGCAAATAACCAAATAACCCCACGCCACGCCTTAATACCACGGCCCACCAATGCAATTGCTGCCGCGACCATCACGGAATAAAACGCCGATTGCTTCGACTGAAATCCAAATCCCCATTGCGCCGGTGTCGTTAATAACGGGCGGCCCTGCTAGGTGAGCAACGCCCTCCTACTGTTCCTCCTCCTTCCTGTCTTTGTCTTGCTTTCTTCTTTCACATGCCGCTTGGGATATACACCCTGCAGTGGCGGCATCGTCGTCCTAGACGACGTTGCGCCTTGTGTAACATCATCACATCGCGGTCGCAACCAGCATCGTTGTCGAGCGCGCGCGAGCGCATTCAATCTGAGCCGCCATTTACTTACAGCAGAGACGCTTGCTTCGCGCTGTTCCGTATACACCCTCCTAATCGGTTGCTGGTATCGGGAGCTTGTCATTTTGTTGCTGATCGTTCTGTATCGGTACCACATTTGCCTACCTGCCTGCCTGTCTTCACGCCTTCATGCTCGCATGCGCACCCCCCTTTCCTTGCTGTGCCATCGTCTCCCAACCCCAAGCACCATCCATCCCTTCACACCTAGCAAGGCACGACAAAAGCCATTTGCGACCGCCTTTGCCCCTCGAACGTCACTGACGCATCTCTTGCAGGTAACCAAGCACAATCAGCCCCAGACTACCCGAGCGGCTCTCTGCCCTACCTCGACGACCTGGTCAAGGGGACAGTGTCCATCGCCCTTCAGACCCCATCTGTACCAGCCCGAACACCTTTGACACGGACGCTAGCAGCCGCTGCAGGTAGCCAAATATGTCGGACTCCCCAATCTCCTCCAAAGGATGTCGACCATGGTGCACAGTCACCAGACGACGGAATGAATGACAATCAAGACCCACACTCGGCTGGCGGCGCCGCTGGTTATGAGTTTGAAGTTAAAGAACAAGATAGATGGTTACCTATAGCCAATGGTGAGTTCTGCCTTCTTGCTTCGCGAACTCTGATGAATGGTCTCTTCTCGCTGCTGGTTGAAGTTGGGAATCCAATCCTCTTCCAAATCAGCATCACACCTCTCTCACGCTACGTTGGCCACTCATGTCTCATGACTTACCCGAGACTGCGTCTGGAACAAGACGTTTGGCAAAACTAGATCCTGCTGAGGAGGTAGATGCTAACATTCGAAACTTTGCTCCAGTTGCAAGAATCATGAAGAACGCGTTACCAGACAATGCCAAGATTGCAAAAGAGGCCAAGGAGTGTATGCAGGAGTGTGTCAGTGAATTTATCTCTTTTATCACCAGTGAGGGTAAGTTGGACGACGTCCAAATTTTCGAGTGGAGTATTGCTTGTTTCGTACTGGAGATCTCGCGCTGACCAGATGTTTCTCTTGTCTCACAAGCCTCTGAAAAGTGCCAGCAAGAGAAGAGAAAGACCGTCAACGGTGAAGATATTCTCTTTGCAATGACCTCACTTGGATTCGAGAACTATGCCGAGGCTTTGAAAGTCTATCTTTCGAAATATCGAGAGGTACAACGTTCCGCTTTGCCAAGGCCATTTTTGACAATGAAAGAAGGCATACTAATCTCCTCGCAGCAACAAAACCAGTCCAACCGAGAGCGCGTCATGGATAACACCTGGGGCGGCCCTATGATGCCTGGTGAAAAGGGCGAAGGAGCTGGTGGTGCCGACTTTGCCACTGGTGAAGTTTCGAATGCTGCCGAAGGCGGTACTGACCCCAACTACATGTATGGGCAGCACACTAGTCATAATGGTGCCTCCACTGGGGATGGCTATTAACGTTCCAGATATTCACCTTGATTGGAACTGTCATTGCGATAATGAATGCGACGAAAAAGAAAAACCCAAATCAAAAAAAAAAAAAAAATTGACAACTTTGGTGGCTTTCCACCACAGACTCCGAGATTATTGAAGACGGTGGCTCCTGGTCTACCAAAGATTGAGTCTTGGCGTTTCTGCAATATTGTACCTGTTATACTGATTGGCAAATGTAAATTTTTTTTTGGGGCAGAGCCTGATGGTGCGGGTGATTTGAGTTTGAACCACGCGACTCTTGCTCAGCTGCTTAGGACTGGACTCAACAGGCAGGAGCTGACTTTAAGCGCTTCATATATCCAATTGCTGCTGGATACCCGGTTCATCGGCGAAAAGTCATTATTTTCCGTCTTGCGAATTGCATTAAAGCAAAGGGCCAATAACAAAAGAAGTCTTTCAACAGAACAGGTGCGATAGATAGGCGCATATGGGACATCGCTCTAGATACCACACGAGAGCAGAATAGCTCGCTTCAAAATTTTGGGAACTTTATTATGCGCTGAACCTGTCGATTCGTAAAGTGCAAGCCTTCACTGGATATTATATCATGTTCGTCTGGTTTTGAAGATTAGGCGGACGTCGAACCGAACTGTGGGTCTAGTTTCGACAGACGCACGGACCATTTTAAAATTTGAACATGCCAGCGTCGGGGTGAAAGTTGTTATTAATCGTGGATTTGGTCCTGAACAGCCGGCAACTGCGAATCACGAGAGCTGCAGGGCTTGTTAAACGCTGTGAGTTAAAGACGAGAATCTTTCCAGTGACGAGACCAAGTTCAATCTGCGCTTGATCACACAGGGCGGTGAGAGTCTTCTCCGTTCGGCTTGGAATTGTCAAAAACGGGTTTCAAGGCACGTGTGGAACTCCACTTTTCAGTCGAAAATCTTCCACCGCTATGCGCGAAAAAAAAAAAAAAAAAAAAAGAGGCCTAGACCCCGACATCATCACGGCCTTTCCACCTTCTCCGCATTCATACTATTACATCAAACACTTTTTAACCTAGCCCCGCGTCCTGGTCTGGCATCGTGCTATGCGTTTTGCCATGTTCTGACAATTGACAGCGAGAGTCCCGGATGTATCGTCACGCTTCATGTATTCCTTGCTATGATCATACCTCGAGCCAGCATCCTTAGAGTTGCCACAGAAACCAAAGTTTCTACCCAGGTAGTCAACCGGAGCTGATCTCATCTGACTCGCCACTACCTTGATGCGACCGTTCACTCCAAACGCCAGGGCTTTACCTGGCTCTTTGCCTGGAAGCGCTACGCCGGTGAAATCAATCCTCAAGCCTGTCTCCGTGATAGGCAGACGAAAGGACTTGCACGACGTGCGGGAGTCGTCCCCGACTGCACCGGAGAGCCCGACGAAGCGACGAAAAGTTTTCTTTGACGATGTTCGAAATGTAACATATGAAGTTGGTCGCAGAACAATGGAAGACGTCAAGCTAGAAGTTCGAGCTGCCTTGGAGAATCATCTACGGGGTAACGATGGCCAATACGACATGCTGAAAGAGCTTTTCGCCAACGACAAGCAAAGATACCTGCCTCCTGTGGTAGGCGACGAGGATGATACTTTGAAGCCACATGAGCTTCAGGTTTATGTCATGGCCTTGACGAGCTGCGTCCCTATCCTGAAGGGGAAGGATTGCAATGGCTTGGTCAAGACGATACTAAAATGCTCCTGGCTTGGAAGGGATGCAACTTTCTTGAAGGTCTACACACATTTTTAGCAGCCCTTGTCAGCGCACAAGGATCCTATCTGGTACCGGTTCTATCAATGATGGTGGAGAAGTTTCGCGATACTCGCTCGTCTGACTGGTCCGTTCCCGACTTCCCAGAACTCAGTCGCGACACGATGCGCAATAGGTTACACTCTGCCGTCCAATACCTTCTCCAGATGTTTCCGTCTGCCGTAGCCGTTCTCGAGAACCTACTCGGCTCCAAGTTTCCGTTCCCCGATGAGTCCACTAGGGTGCACATGGCTTACATTCACAACTTGTTACAAGTCAAGACATACGCCCCGGATCTGCAGGATGAAATATTGGACCTGATTTTGAACCGAGTCGTCAAAATGGACTCTCAAATGCAAGTGGACTTGGAAGACATGGATGATGACATCGCCGCAGCTGTTATGCACGCGCTGCGCGAGAATCAGCGACAGCCGGCCGCATGGGAGGACGACGATTCAGATGGGAGCGATGATGAGTCTCTTGACAGCGAGGACATAGACTACGACCAGGGGGCCGTCAGAATCAAGACTGTGAAAGAAAGTGTGGAGAAGATGGATGCGGCTCTCGACACGCTCTTTGCCGTCTACAGCCCACACTTTGTGAACCCAGGATCAGACGAGGCGTTTGACATGTTCACGACGATCCTCCGCGAGTTCGACCACATGGTTCTGCCGACCTACAAATCCAGGCACACACAATTCCTGATATTCCACTTTGCACAGCAACACGAACGCCTCACCGATGCCTTCTGCGGTCAGCTCATTGCCACGGCCTTTCAGTCCAATACGCCAAATGTTCTGAAACAAGCCGCGGCAGCCTATCTGGCGAGCTTTGTGGCTCGAGGAGCCCACGTACCACCCAGCTTGGTGCGCACCATTTTCATGCTACTTCTGCATCATCTCGATCAGTACAGAAGGAAGTATGAGCCCCTGTGCCGTGGACCCGATCTGAAGAGATTCCACCCGTACTATTCACTGGTCCAGGCGACGCTTTATATCTTCTGTTTTCGGTGGCAAGATTTGGTTGTGTCGGCTCCCGAGACAGTGGATCCAGACGATCCAGTCTCCTATATTGGACAAGATATAGGATGGATCGGAACCTCCAAGCAAGACTTGTGGGTGCAGATTCTAGGAAGCTCAATCCGTTGAAGGTGTGCGCCCCGGTGATTGTGGAAGAGTTCACAAAACTGGCGCATCGACTCAACTTTATGTATGTCTATCCTTTGGTGGAGAGCAACAAGCGTGTTCGATTGACGCAATTTCTCTCCTCGACATATTCAGCGGGCGGCGCGCTGCGAGATGCTGGTTATGAGGATCAAAGCGAGAGCTATCACCAACTGGACTCGTACTTCCCTTTGACCCCTACCAGCTACCGGTCAGTAAGCGATGGCTCATTGGGGACTATGTGCACTGGAAGTCGATGCCAGGTCTAAACGACGAGGACGAGAACGAGGACGACAGTGATGAGGATGAGCACAAGGATGGATTAGAGGAGGCGACCGCGACAGACAGTGACGATGATGACTTTGAGTAACACGCGAGGCTTATTTGAGTTGATTATTTGGACTTGTGGGAAGTCTATGGAATGACTCCTGTTTGTTTCTGGGGCACGACATATATCACTTGTATGTGGCCTGGGTTGTCTCGTGGATTCATTTAGGCAAGAATGTTTCTGCGATGTTATCTGGTTTTTTTTTTGATCCCCCTTTTTTTTTTGCTTGCGCATAGCGAGGAGTTTTAGGAAATATATTTTCCAAACATGTTATCGCTTAGGTGTCAAGTGTATAGGTGTTGATGCTGAAAAAGCGATGAAATTTTCCGAAGCAGCATTCGCCTGCTTTGACTAATGCGTGGAAATGCAAATCCCAACCTGCGCAGCGAGCGCAGCGACGTCGGATGCGAGCAGAGCAGAGCAGACCTGCTTGCTCAGCCTTGCTGCAGATACTCCGCATGTCATATCTCATTCATGCAACTTCCATCGCATGGTATGTTGCAACGTCTACATCACCTTTGCGCACTCTACTGTCCTGCTACACACCTTTTCCTGCGTCTGCGATTAGATAACGACAGTGTGACGAATATAACGCGCGTCTGTTCCGTATTGCTAACTTTTTTTGTTTTCCCCCTCTATTTTAGAGAAGCAAAGTTCAGAAATTCTCGCCGTTCAAAATCTCCGTCATGGGCAGAGACGGCGACGGGTCCCGACCGTCATTTTCTTCCTTTTGGAAAAAGGGCAAGCAGAAATTAAAGGCGTCGTCTGCGTCTGCGTCTGCGTCTCCGGCGTCAGAGCAAGTGGCTTCTGAAGATGCTAATATGAGTGAGCCATGTTCTTCTCTCTTCAGTTGGGATGATCCCCATGATTTTCAATCATGGCAAGCACCATCGCATCGCATCGATTCTTGACCAGGGTTTTTCCCACACTGACGAGGACGAAAAAAAAAAAAACCACAATCCCAGCGCCTTCCAAGCCCAAGACGGACAAGGAAAAATCCCAAGCTCGACGAGCCCAGGTTCGTCGGGCCCAGGTCCAGCATCGTCAGCGCAAGGCCAACTACACGAAGCAACTTGAGATGGATGCCTCGCAGCTCCGTGACCTGGTTGCCCTGACGGACAAGGAGTCGGCTGCCTTGTCCGAGGAGAACCGCTTGATCCGACGGGCTCTCGAGGGGCTGGCGTGCATGTCGTCGTCGGGGCATGGGCGGCTCCCGTGTCTGGCACGCAGGACGCTCTGCAGCAGACGGCATCCGGCGACGCCCCGAGATATTCGGTGATGTCGACATTGACGACCTGACCGTCACGCTGGGCGTGGACACTGCGCTGGGCGCGCCCTGCTTCCGAATCAGCTCGAGCTCGTCCGGGACAAGCATCTCAGGCGCCGGCGCCGGCGCGCAGCTGTCGGGGAGCAAGAGCGGAAAGCCGTCAACTTTATACTAGGGTAGGTAATAAAAATGGACCAACATGGTGCCATGCACACACGCATCCATATCACGCATCCATATCACGCATCCATATCACGCATCCATATCACGCATCCATATCACGCATCCATATCACGCATCCAAACGGCAAGCTAATCGTTCCATCATCATCATCATCTCTCTGCTAGTCTCGAACACTGCTGCTGGGACCACTACTGGCTCGGCGACTTCCCCATCCACGCCGACGGCCACCCGGGCTCCGAGACAGAAAGGGCCACGCCCTCATGGCATCGGCCTACTGCATGGCCTCTGCCCCGGACGAGCTCTACGCCGACCGCGCCGTCTTCCACTCCAAGTCCAAGTCCAAGTCCAAGGCGAAGCCCAGTGCCAGCACGTCCTTCTCATGGGGAGCCCCGGCTTCACTCTCGACTCGCTCCACGGTCTCGCCGCCTCCCTCAACCCGGGGACTTGGAACTCACCCCGTCAGGCCTGGTTCGAGCTCGCCAATCGGTACCCCATCGAGATGCTCATGCGTGACGATGTTCTGGGCCGGCTGCAACAGGAGTTCAACGGCGTGGCGAGATGTGTTGTTTATGGTGCTGTGATTGAGCGGGTGGCCTTTGAGAGTATCCTCGCGAGGGTGCTTGGTCCCTCGGAGGGTTCGTCGCTGACGTAGTTCTCTCTTTCTATTTTTATCAAATGAAAGATGGTGCTTGTGGTGGACCAGAAATGGTCGTTTTGAGATGCGATCATGGCAGTGCGCCTGTGGTCAGACGAAATTGGACTGTAAAAATAAAAGACAAAACAGCTAGATGATGCTTCTGTTGTTCAACCTCGGTCATTGATTCTTGTACTGCATGCAGATAACCCGATCTTGTCATAACCTGAACTATAGCAAATCAGCTCGAAAACGATTCTGCATTTTGTAGACCACGACCACGGTTGTTGTTACTGTGCTCTCTGCACACCCGTCATCAAGCATGGCCCCTGTTTGCATGTATTGTACAAAGTATATAGAGTTGTTGTTCAATTCTACCAAGCCGCTCAAAGCGCCTTTACCATTGTCCTCTCATCAAACAGATCTTTGAGCAATGCCTCGATGCATGCGTTGCGATCCAAGGTACCCATAGCATACGTAGACTCGAATGCGAATATACTCAACTGCCCAAAAATGGCCGCAGCACCTTGGCAACTAATTCGTCTTTCCTTTCTAAACTCACGTCATCATTGATCCCACCTGCTCCTAGGAGGGGCCGTCTACGAGGTCCGCTGGCTGCTACGTGCGCTTCTGTGTCGGTCTGTGGTAGAGCACCCCGAAGCTGCCGAGTTCCTCCGAAATTTCGTCCACCAGCGCAACAGGCTGGTACGTGGATGATCGGTGGACTGCCTCGATAGTGTCTGTGATGAAGAGCCACTCATGGAGCTGAAAGTCGTCTGGGGCAACGCAAATGAGGAGATCGAGAAGCTTACAGGCCTGTATTATGCCTGGGTTGAGATACATGTCTGACGCGGCGCTGTGGTCGGGTGCAACGACGGATGAGATGGCGGCGTGGATTTCGGCGTTGACCACTGGCCAGGACATGGCAAGATGAATGGGGCTATTCTTCAGTACCAGAGCACGAATGACCATGTAGACATCGGCTCTGGTTGTAGATGATGGGGACGACGTCAATGTTGCAGCCAGCAATTCGACCAGTTTGTCAAATATGGCTGGAAGCTCGGCCACGAATGCATCGTCGGCGGCGGCGAGGACCAGTGTCGCTATTCGGCGCAGATTCAACTGTGTCTTTCTATCTGCCTCGAGTCTTGCCGACGTGGCGCCAACACCGAACACAATGCCTGCTGTCGTCGGTGCAGTGGTGCGTGCAATGATTTCGGGCATGCGTTCCTTGTCCGTGAGAATCCACTGTCTTAGCAAGGGCAGCCATCCATCGCTGACAAGGGTCAAGTTCATGCTGAAGAAGCGACTGTCGTTGAAAGCATCTCCGACATCCTTCTTCCACGTTTTCTGATTGTTTGGCAACTTGGACAGTTCAAGCATTAGTCTCAATGTACTTGCCGAAACATTGGATGGGAATGACTTGGACCGCAGAGTTGGGCCAATGATGTTTGTTGACATTGTTCCAGCGGCAGAGAGTACACGATCTGGCTCAAGCAGAATTTTGGGTAGATTTGGAACGACTGAGGCCATGATCGAAACGATATCGCCAGGGCCGTCTATTGTTGGCGGATGTTGGCGGGCGCTCTCCGTCTTGCTCGACTTCTCAGACGTGTTGTTCATGCTGCTGCTAGACTCTGTGAATGCCAGGGGCCGTGTAGTGAAAAGTGCAGCTAGTAACCGTAGAAATAAATCCTGGACCTATGTCAGCTTTAAATGCTCACGGAACAGATTTATTCGCTTGATGAAACAAAAACTTACCCCCAACTCTCGGCGCATGCGCCTCTGTTCACCAAATTTTGTGTTGTCAACCTTTTCACCCAAGATACTTGCGAATTCAAGAAGGCTTGGTAATGTTTGACGATGGGGAAAGGGGTTACCGAGCAAATCTTTCAGAAAGATCATACAGTCAGGCCATATCTCATCCATGGCATCGTCATCCAACGACCGACTATACTCGACAAGGAACACGACGAGGTCGGAATCTTGAAGTGAGATTGTCAGTGTAGACTTGCGTGAGGGTCTAAAGCACCGGGGTTTGTTCGACTATAAATCGAGTTGAACAATGCTGGAACGGAATGCCGTGGGCGACAAGCGTCGACTGATGATAGAAAGTCGAATACTAGAGTACGGTCGGACTCGATTTCAGACGATCGCCATATGTCAATGATTGTCTCCAAACATTCCAAAATCTCTGCGGTGAACAGGTGTTCCATCAGCCTTCGAGCACGGTTTCTCATGCGCAGAGACGTATAGCTGAAGGACGCTGACGAGGCCGCATCTTGTTTCCTGGACTCATCTCCTTGACCCCAAGACCAGATTGTGTAACAAATTCGCATTGCGTCTTGAAATGCCAAGTGTACCGTCAGTCGATCGTTTGCAGTGGCGCTACGAGACTGAGGTCCCTCTGACTGAAACACTCCTGATACCATGCTGCCGAAGAGGGACTGCGGTTGCTCCGGTCCTTTCATCAGTTGAGCTTGGCTTTCCTCGGCCATCAACTGATCGTGCGCTAGTGCTATGACCTGCTCCAAGCCGTTCAGAAGGTAGATCAGAGTTGATTCGGGTGTATTTCCAGGAAGCACGTTTGTAGATGCATGACAAGCAAAGGTATCGCGCAAGGTTGCAAATGTAAATCCAATATGGTTGCAGAGTGTCTCAACCAGAGGAATGACGATCTGAAATATGCTGTGTGAGTAGAGGGCGATAATATCGCTCAAGAACGCCACCCATTTATCAAGAATCGCTTGGCTATTGGGCGAGCTTAAGCCAGCTTGCAGGCATTTCAGTAGAGATGCAGGCATCAGCTGGGGCATTGACCGTTCGCTGAGTGTCAGCGATGAGCGGCCCTTTCTCGAGTTGTCTGCACTTGTTGGTCGCCTGTCTGATGGTTGCGAAGCCTGCATTTCGTGGATACCTGCATCGCGTAACTTGAGAGTGTCATAAACAGTATCAAGCAGCAGCACTTGTACAGATGGATCAGAGGTGTCTATGGTTCTCGACAGTTTTTCGATAAGAATGTTTTCTAATTCGAGGCCAGATAAAGCCGCAGCATGTCGACTCGATAGAAACTGGTGGAGAACGGTCAAGGCATATCGTTGCAGCTGAGAGACTCGTTCACGCAGGTCGGTGCTAGCGGATGAAGAAAGCTGTCCCATAACACATTTCATGCACACTCGGACGAAAAAGTCTTGTAACGTCATTTCATCTTCTTCTGCGCCGGCTTCAGTCCGTCAGTCAAAAAGAAAACCAAATAAAGCATGTAATATAGCGACTTACCTCGAATGTGCACCGCCTTGTCAATAAATGCCACGTATTTTGAGGCCAGAACCGCTAACGATATGTCGCCGGAGCAGCCAATGACGTTTTGCAATGTCCTCAAATAGTAAAGACACAATTCCAGATCATCGTCCTCGGTAAACTCCAGATATTGAGAGTCAACCCTGTCGCTTGCTCTATGGGTTGTTACCTCTTGGAGAAACGGCACTTCGGTCATCTTAACTATGAAGATGAGAAAGAGCCTAACAATGTTAAAACACAGGCAATGGAATTGGGGCCGGGATTTTTACCTGTCAATTCCAATCATGCTGTTGAGCCAAGTTTTTACGACCATGTACGACCGGGTTCTGTCATCTAATAGTTCATCCAAAATCAGGAATGCGGGTTGAGTTAACATAACTTGGTAGTGCTCCACCCCGGAAAGTCGCGGAGCAGACCGTTGATCCAGTTGCTGACCCTTGGATCCTCTTCGCTCAGAGGCTGCATCTTGAAGGGTATGCGACCATAAGACGCCGAACGTCCTTCCGTTATTCGCAGAACATAAAGACCGTTGGAGACCTGCAGGGGCTGTGTAATGATCCAGGAAATGGCAGCTTCGACGTCGCGGCCCGATGTTGTGAGCGCCGTCTGAAGCTGCCACAAGCATCGAACAGTTTCGACGTGGTACTTGGGCTCTGAAGGAGATAGATAGGTCCAGGCGTGGCGGACTAGTGGTCTTGTAAGCTCCGCCAGATGGGCGTCGTCGATTCTGTTCGCTGCATGCAGCTGTGTCGACAGTTGTACAAAGGCAGCAAATTGAGAAAAGTGCACTGGGGTGGTTGTCGTCGTTTTCTCATTGAGATAGGTTATGATATGCTCAGCGCCAAAGCAATAGCTTCGAGGCGTCTTTGATAAGACCAAGCCTAGAGTTCGAACACGAGTAGAGATATCGTCTGCAAATTTTGAGTCTTGCGAGTTGTCACAGATATATTCAACGGCTTTTCCCAGCAGCAATTCTCCAGACTGTATGGCTGTAAACGGTGGCGCAGATGAATCCAAATTCCCTTGTTCATGGACATAGAAAGTCCGAATCTTTTTGAGAAGCTCCATGTTGGAGAGTTTGGCCAGGCTGGCGGCTGTGTCTTTCCGGTCCTGGACACCATCTGCTTCTGGTTGTGGAGGGAAGGCCCTGTCTGGGATCAATTCCAGCAAAGATACGACGACACCGAGAACATGTTCTCCCAGTTCCGTGAACTCGTTCAACGTCAAAGCCGACTTGCCTTGACGGTCTCTGCAGTCTTCCAACATGAGCAATGCAGCCATACAAGTCATTGGCGCATGTACTGTTATCATCTCCTCTTCCCGGACATTGAAGTTGGCAATGATGAAATTGACCAAGGCAAGCTTGTCCTTGCGGTCCTCGACACTCAGGCTACCAGGTCCCATTGCTTGGGCCAGGAGTCCAACAATCTCACTGTAAATCAGACCGCTCTCAATGCCATCAAAGAAAACGCTCGCGCTTCGAAGGACTTCCATGAACTCGGCCTTGCCAGAGGCTTTAGCCTGAAATTGTCGCACACTATCAACCACAGGCAAGAATATTTCCGGCACTACCAGCCCTCCGATCTCCCACCTGTCCATGAGAGACAGACATATTCAGTATGGCCGAGCTCTCTCGGCACTATTTCCACGACTTGCGCCCCTGATCATTTCGAGGAGAGCTCTTGTAAGAGGCTGAAGCCCGTTCTCTTCGAAGTACGTGGTTCGAGAAGAGAGACTGTGTTCACCATGGTCGGCCTCTGGTCCTAGCAGCCAAGCCCAGAGACGGCGATTTAGACTCATGTCTCTTCTTGTAACTACACCCACAGCAGCTTTCACGAGGAGGTCAAGGTCGGCGGGCTTAACTCGAGTTTGAAGAACATTTGCGTTCAGAGGCAAGTGAGAGACGAGTAAGTCGAGGAATCCGCGTTGAATAAGCAATTGCTCATCTGTAAGCCCGCTTGCGAAACATCGCACCAGCAGCCCCGGTTCGGGGACGTTACAATAGCGTGTACCTTTTCCGCCAGGACGCCACTTTCTACCGAAGAGACGGAGGCTAACCCAAGGGAAGGAAGATATCGTACAAGATAAGCCAGGGCGCCGGATCTGCGGCTATGGCTGGTGATGGACGCCAAGAAGAAACATTGCCAGAAGAAGTCATCTCCAGAAGCATGAAAGCTTCCCAGATCCTCGCTCTCACGTGGCCGTATCGCTTCTTTGAATCGAGCGACTAGATTCAATGTCCTCTCAAAGTCTTCGCTTGTCTCATCTTCTAGACCAGGAAGCAAGGCAAGGATGATGGATTTCATTGCCGGACGAAGCGAGCGAGGGTCTAGGTCAAGAAAATGGGTTTCCAGAAGATCCAGATAAGGCGACCTGACGGAGAGCGAGGCGAAAGAAAGCGTGGGCGCAAGACCCGGAAGATAGAGTGGAAGATCCCGAGAGAGACCATCTTTGCCTATGGTGATGAAGATGTAGCTGTAAATTTCGAGTGCCTTTGATGCACGCCGGACGGTAGGGCAGGATTCAAACACTGAGAGAGGCGCTTCGCAACAAGCGCTTTGGCTGGTATTGTGTTGAAGGACGTTGGTCGAGCTTGCAATGCCTATTTTCATACAAATTATTTCGAATTGTCAGGCCATGTAGCAGCTTTATGAAGCTCGCGGAGAGGTACCTTCAGCAGCTTATTGAGGAAGGAAATGTAGTCTGCCCATTCTTCCAAAGCGGTCTCAAAGAGTGTTAGGGTTTTCTCAACCCCTGAAGCGTATCTACGGTATGCCTTGTCTTTGATCGGAGTTTCCTCTGTGCCAAGAAGTTAGCATGTCGCCAGGTCCGTAGCTTTGTGCACATCATCAAGCGAACCTCCTCCGAGCTGGTTCCTCCATTGTCGAGGGATGGGGAATTTCGACCAGAGCTTTCGGGAGAAGCTGCAATGGCGCCAGATCCCGGATCAAGCGCCATGATTGAGTAGCTGTCGGATCATAAGATATCGGGGTGCATCTCTTGTCGAACGGCTGGTCCGAGTCGCATGGTGACGTGGTTTGAACTGCCACCTGCTCGCATCAATGGCCAGCTCCAGTCGCGCCTGCCATGCGGGTTCAAACTTCAGGCTACGTTTCCAATCACAGGCCAGGCTTGTTGATTGGCTGCACATTCCAGTGCCCCTCCAGCGCCTCCAGCGCAGCCCTATGCCACCGAGGGAGACCCCGACTCCGAGTTCCTATTCTGGTATTGCAGAGTTGAAATTTGCAACTTGCCACTTGTTGTTGATGAGTCGACGTCACAACCCCTCCAAGCGGCACCATCATCGCTTGCTCCAACTCACCATCACCATCGCCGCCGCGGGAAGTATGGCTGGGTAGAGGCCCCGAAACCATGGTTTGCTCTAGCCAGATCATTTTCAATCAACGTCTGGCCTCGGCCCGCTTCGTCGTCCGCGAGACACAACCCATTTCGATCACACAGCCTCATCCGCGTTGAAATGCGACGAATGCGGCACAGCATCCGGCCTCATTACCATCGGCCTCATTACCATGGACCACACGATTAAGTCTTCCGCCGAAGAGGAGGAGAAACGCCCCCACTACCTCCACGTCGGAATGCGAACGCTGCAGCAGAGACGAGAGGTTTGCAGGCCCAAGCTACGACTGCGATGACCCCCGTGGAAATCCAAACGCTGTCATTCCCCGATGGATCCAGAGGAACCTTCTCAACATCCGGAAACAGATCCGTGTGTACTCCTGTTGGCAGCGATTATGAATCTCTTGGATACAAAGCCAGTAATATTGGTGGAGAGGCTGCTGACGATTCTGCAAGCGTTATGAGCTTCGCGCCGACGATGAGGCCAGCGGCTGATATTGCGAGCTTGATGGTATCTGACGTCCACAAGCGCAGCCCAGCCTGGAATCTACTTCAATCGCAGTCTGCAACCATCCAACCTTTTGAGCGGCTCCGCGCCGGCATCCACCACGAACTCACAGACTTTGAACAAGAGTTTCAAGACATACCGTCACAAAAAGATGAGAGCTTCGGAGACGAGGACAGACTATCCATGTGGAAGTCTAAGCGCAAGCATTACATGATCCTATCTTCTGCCGGAAAGCCTATATGGAGTCGACATGGAGACCTTGACCTTATCAACTCATCCATCGGGGTCATTCAAACAATCATCTCCTTCTATGAGGACTCTAAGAACTCTTTACAAGGTTTTACTGCGGGCAGCACCCGGTTCGTCGTCTTGACGCAAGGTCCTCTTCATCTTGTGGCCATAAGCAAACTCGAGGAGAGTGAGTCGCAGCTCAGATCGCAACTTGACGCATTGTACATGCAAATTCTGTCCACATTGACACTGCCAACACTGAGGAGCATCTTTGTCCACCGTCCGTCCTCCGATTTACGCAAGCCCCTCCAGGGCACGGAGTCGCTGCTCTCATCCTTGGCGGATACATTCACTCTGGGCTCTCCATCTACTCTTCTGGGTTCGCTTGAATGTCTCAAGCTGCGCAAATCAGAACGACATGCCATAAATAACGCGTTTTTGAAGCTGAGGACAGACAAACTTCTGTACGGCCTCATTGTTGCTGGAGGCAAGCTTGTGAGCGTGATTCGGCCACGGCGACACTCGTTGCACCCCAGCGACCTACAGCTGATCTTCAACATGTTGTTTCAGTCGGACGGCATCAAGGGAGGTGGCGGCGAAAACTGGATACCGATCTGCCTGCCAGCCTTTAACAACAAAGGCTACCTGTACATGTATGTCAGCTTTTTGAGGACCAGACGGAAGGACAAACCGTAAACGTGGATTTGGGTGATGCGCAGCAGTCGAATGAAGAGATCGCCATGATCTTGGTCAGTGCCGACAAAGAGAGTTTTTCGAACTCAAACAAATGCGTGATGATGTTGCGCGAGCCTTGACGAAAAGCGGCAGCCTTGCAATTATTCGGAAAGCCGCGAGCTCCGGCCGACCGGTCATATCGCAAGTCGCACCAGGTAGCCAAGTCAGTCATTTCTTATACAAGTCCAGAGCAAATGTTCAGTTCTCCATGTCGTCTCTTGAACCATCGTTCGCCAACGTGGTGGAGCGACGCCGGCTGTTGTCGCTCTATCACGAACTGCATGCTTCGGTTCACACTAAGCACGCGCATCTTAAGGTATTGCACTGTTCGAGCGAGGAAGCGACATCTCTGGCCTGGATCACGCCTGTTTTTGAATTCTACTGCGTTGGAGGACCCAACATGTCCAGGTCAGCCATGACACAAGGGGCCAACAAGATCATTCAGTGGGCGAAAAGGAGGAGCCGCGCTTGTTCATCATTGGCGGTGGTGTTTTTGAAGGGCATTAGGCGCAGAGAAGGTGGGCTGAAAAATCATGTACGTTTATTATCAAATGGCAGCATGTATATAGCCGTAGGATATACCTAGTTAGGCAGATACAGAAAGGGCGCAACATAAACACATATATATATACATGCATCATTTTCCCTCCCCATTAAACGCCACGTTAGATTAAAGGACGAAGGTGTACAACCTGTCCCAGGCACCCAGATTCGCTGCGGAGCTAGCCGCATTATCAGAATCTAGAAGTATATAGTCGTATTGGCTCTCATATCAAGTCGTGAAGTAGTCTGGCTCTTATTCCGTCAGTCGTTCTTTTCTTATACCCCCTTCCCCCTTTGGGCGAAAGACGGGCATGTCTTGCGCCTGCATGAATATCATATTTTTCTAAGCCTCGGTACGTGAGTTATGACGAGCGTGGGGTTTGTCCGTCCTCGGAATGCCTGCTCGGCAGAAAAGACCTTCTAGCCCAACCCATTATTCTGTCATTGACGCCAGTGCTGCTAGTGTTGCGACTCGAGTCTGTTGACGACCAGCTATCTTCGCGTGACTGAACGGGGCGCTGAGGATGTTGTGCGCAGCTCAAGCACATGTCGCTGGAGTACTCTGATGATGGCGAACTCGCGGATGTACCTGACGCGAGAGTCACTGTGGGAGGGTTCAAGAGGGCTTCTGAGAATGGCGCATCAAAGTCTTCGTGGAAGCGTGGGCGGCGCACGTCAGGTTGTCTTTCCGCCGTGGCGAGTTGTAAGTCTGACCCAGAGGGCATCGTGGCATAAAGACACGAAAGACACAAAAAGAGTCTGGTAGTGGTTAGAGCTTTTTCTGTTCTTGATTTTGCGACGCCAAGCTGGCGCTTTTCGTGTGAAGATGAGAGGACTAGCGTATTGTGCTTGTGTAGGTAGTAAGGAAGCCAAGATAGTTCATCACAAAGTACCCTTGTTAAAGCAAGCGACGAGTGGTGTTATGAGTGGAACGGAGAACTGAGCTTGGTTGGTTAGAGCAAGGTGTCGAGATGTAGGATTTGATAGAGACAAGATCGAGACAAGATCGAGCCACGATACAGGCACGAAAGAAGGATAGCCATAAGGTTGGAGAATGTGGATGTGGGGGCCCGCGGGATTTCGTTGAAGATATAGTCATAACAAAAAAAGGGAAAGCTTGTTGAGACCCAGATGCGCCAGATGATAACAAGTGACGGATGCACACAGATTGGATTGGATTGGGAATAGCGGGATGGAGCCGGGACAAGCAGAAGCTTGCCAGCCGAAATAGCGACGTGCCACTCCGATGCCAATGCCAGCTGCAAGGGCGGTGATCCAATCATTCGCACGGACTAATATGTAGACCTAAAGGAAAATGGCAAGTAATGCTGGTGAGATACAACGAATGGGTAGAATTCAATTAATAGTCCCGGGTGTACTCCGTACAAGCTACAGGTCATTGCAGAGTCGCACCTTGCGGATTAGAGGCTCGGCAAAAGGCATGAGAATGTCAACAGAGTCATTGTTCATTCTCTCTTCTTTGTCATGCATTGGGGTGGCGTTACAAAGTTAGCCTTGACATTGTGTAGTACGACAAGTTGTATGTGGGGTTATATGTAGAGCGGCGACTTTGTACTGTCTTTTGCATATAAAGTCAGTGCGCGCGTAAAGTTTATATGCACACTACCTCCGTAATCCGTAAAGTGCTAACTTAATGCCTATGTAGTTAGAGCAAAGAGAGGTATTAACAGTGGGATCTCTAATTGTCGATGTCAGGTGATTTGCGTCGCAGCCGGGGCCAGACCAGACATTATATGGGACAGCGACCAATTGGCAAGCGCTGTCTTTGTGGGTCGGCCAGAATGGTGCGCGGAGAGAAGACCAGACGTGACGCTCTCGGCCGAAATGGCCACCAACCACTCCTGCCCAGGTCATGCCGTTGTTTGGCATCGCGTAACTGAATAATAAGCGCGGCAGCTGGATTCGGTGAAGCTCCTTCCCGAGATACCTCTCTGGCGCTCTTGTGCACGCTGGCAGGTGTATGAGCCACGAGCCATGAGCAAAAAAACCACATCGGAGCCGCGCATCTCTAAGCAACCATTCGAATGGGCGAAAGGTGAAGCTCCATCCGCTCTACTCTACTACTGCAGTGTCGGTACAGCAACGCCATGATGCGCATGGAAAGAGATGGCGAAATGTGAAGAGCCTATCGACCTTCTCAAGGAGCCAACGTGCTTGCCACTGCCGTCCCGACGATGCTGTCGGCCACGTACCCAAGTGGCGGTTGCTCGCTTCGCCATTGTCTTTGCATCGCTTGCGTTTCCCAGGACCTCCTGGGTGGTCCTCGCTCCTTGCTTTCTGAATCTTCTCGTAGCAACATCTTCGTCTTCTCTCGTTCTCCCGTCGTCACCCTTTTTTTGGTCGGCCATCTCTACCAGCATCCAACTGTGACGTCTCGCTGTGAGCCAGTGTGTATTTGGTGTCGGAACTACAGCAATCCTCACTGTCGCGGCTTCAACGGCCTTCTTTTGTTCTAGTTTGTGTCATTGCCGTATTTTTCCCATCTATACTTATTGTTTTTGGAAGGTATCTTTTCCCGGGCCACGGATTTGAATAAGATCAACATGGACATGGCCAAGAGTCGACTGAAGACCACGAGCAATGGCTCGTTGCACAGCACTTACACCGCATATGGATCACATTTGCCATCAGCTTCAGTTGGTTCCAGAAGACAAGTCCCTACTCAACGTCGACCACTCCGAAGTATCAGCCAGAATTCGACTTTACCCCCGTCTCCAGGGCCACTAATCAGCATGCTGAAGACTACGACCGAGATGGGTGACGTAGGGGCCTTTCCACACGTCAGCGACCAGTCACACCAACAGCGTATCATCAGCTTCCCAGATCACGGCCAGAACTTGTTGCTGCCACTCCTCCTCCAAGATACACACCCAAAAGGAGCGACAACCTCTACTACGCTGACGATCACAAACCCTTCCGTTCCTATAGGGACACCACTTCTGAGATCATCTCTCTATATGCATATGACAATCAGCCATTTTACTTTGGATCCGGTTCTCCAATGTTGGATGATTCTTGCCACAGGTCTTATTCCATTACAACAAACAGCTCTCGTCACCTGCCCTGCCAAAAACCGTCAGCTATCATGCAGAGTCATTCCAGCAGAGGTGAAGTCCAGAGGCCACGCTCTCCATTTCCCTACCCAACACGGCTCAAGAGGCCAGGGGTCCGTCCGGCGTCTCCTGCGGTAGCTGGTAACGGATGTGTCGATTACAGCCGGATGGTTGAGCTGGATCGTGTTTCACAAGTAAGATTTTAGTGCTCAAACAAGTGAGCAGAGTTTCAATTGTTAATCTGGGTCAAAATTAGAGAACTGTGCACAATTCTTACAAGGCAAACTCTCTGAAGTGGGCTCGCCGACCACCACCCTTGTCCATTCGCCCGGACTACAACCGCTCCGCAGCTTCGTTACCTTTGAGGGCATCACCAAGTACTTATCATGCAGCACCTGGATCCCATAGATCCAGGACTCCGAGTTCCTCGCAATCCAGCGCCAGCCGCTACGGTCGTTTTGAACGGCACCCAAGAAAGCCTACGGATCCTGGAGAAAGATCCCCAAGTTTGTCCTCGATTGTAGGTATGTATCGGCGGCCCAGCTCGGCAAAGAGGTGCAACCCTCAAACCCCAACGGCATGCCAATTTTATTACGACTATAGCGAGGACTTCGACAAACCAACAGTCAGGGAAATTGATATTGAACAAGAACAATCTCTCACGCATGCTGCACGATATCTCGGCGACGGTGGCGAGGAAAACTGTAACCCTGATGCAGGTGAAATGGCAAACATGGACGGTGCAGCACAAGACGAGAATTCCGCGGAAGGGTCCCACAAAGAAGAGGACAATTCCGCGTTCATGGCGGACAAATGTCGAAGCGATTGCAGTCAGGATGTCTCCCAGCTTGATGAAGTCCTAGCACTTCGCAAGTTATCTCGGTCTGCACCACCAAATGGCCAGCATCCCAAGCGGGTAGCATCCCAAGAGAACAGGGAGAAGCAAAACGAGCTGGCCAGTATCGGCGATACTCCGAGATCAAAGCTACTCAGATTGTCGAGAACTCTGGGTGACAAGCCAGCGATAAATCAACTGTCCGACGAGGCCGAGACCCATCGGATCGAAGATGATGCAGCATGCTCCCGGAGCAGACCCTTCCCGACTTCGCGTCTATCTTTGGTGCATTTGATCTACTGGATAGGTCACCATACTTCAAGTCAACAGCAAGTCTTAGTAAAGCACTGGATGCGGCGCGTGATACTGACAGCACTCACTCGGCGGATCATGTAAGCCACCGTCATAAAGTTTCGGCAATGGAAATCATCACTGCAGACCTCGGTGATGAGTCAGGATTTTCACTCAGCCGTTCTGCTCAAGATCAAGAGTTGAACATATTGTCTCCGGAGCCGATATCTCCTGTTCGGGGATTAAAGGTGAAAAACAGCATACCGCAGTTAATGAAGGCTTTGCCACCTTTACCTTCCAAATTATCGCAATATGTCCAAAATGCGGTTGATGCGACTCTCCCAAAAGATGATGAGCAGCCGGTTGCTGGCGCTTGCCGTGATCAAGACGTGATGCAAGATGGACCTCAGGAAGTGCGAACGACGTCGGCGACCCCTGACTCGCAGCCGTCGAAGGAGAGTTTAATGTCAGCGAAGCGAAGCAGCCCGTCTAAATTCAAGGTTCGTGTAAAATCCACCACCTGTCAAATGCTTACGCCACCCAGCGGTGCCAGCTATTCAAAGGATTCGGCACACTTGGGAGAAGTTCCTCGGGCTTCAGCTTCTCAGCCAAAACCGAAGCTGAAGATCAAAATCTCTCGTAGCCAACTTGGTCAAGGTCGCTGCACTACAGACGGCGGCGCAAATCCCAGAGTCAACCGCATGAAAGATTGCAACTCACTCGCTGACCTGGCCCTATATTCATCGAAGCCCCGTAAGATGGCCGACGGTGTCGATGTCGCTGCCGACAAGAACAAGCAAGACTCTTGTCGTGAACAGCTTCCTCAGTCATTTGATGGTGTCCAAGATGTGCCTGTCGAAAGCACTAGTATATCGCCCCAGCCTTCCGACCCATTCAACATACCATACCCTTCATCCCCGGAAGACAATGCAGGAAACAACCGCTCGATATCATCGTCTAACAAGGACACGCTTGTCCCACGGCCAAGTTGTAGCTCAGACACAATTCTGCATCAAGAACATGGCCTGCGTAAAAAGATGTCCTTGTTTCGCTTACGCATCGTCGAGTCCTTATCCGCGAATGCGGCAAAGAAAGGCGAGAAGGCGGAAGAGTTGCAGCGCAGCGAGAGCCATCTTTCGGTCAACATGATGTCGAAAGACTCCGAGACAAACTTGAACGTTCTTTCCAACCACGCGGGCAGATCTAACAAACTGAAATCGGATTGGATGGCAACACGCGTCAAGCGATGGGCGATGGATGCCAGAAGAGCTGTGCGATCATATGTGAGACGAACTTTGGATCGAACACCCCGGGAGAATGAGCAATAAATAGGGGTTCGTCCTTCATGTTTTCGATTGACTCTTGGGAAGATCATCTTGGAGTTTGGCATGGAATGATATTGGCCCTTGTGTTGAGTCCAGGACAAATGTTTGATATAGACTACTATAACGGATGGGGTTTTTTTTGTTTTTTTTTTTCGGTGGCTTCAGCAAAGTATGACTTATGCATAGCTTACTCGGGCTTTATAGCTTTCTATGACTTAATGAGCTGCTCTCACCAGAGGCTATGGTTTTTAATTTCCCCGTTTTTCCTTCTCGAAGAGCACTCACTTATAGACACAAAGGTGCCAGTGTACGGAGTGCATTACATACTCTCTCTTTCTCCTCTCCAGCATGGAGCTTTCCGTCCAGTCAAATGCCCTCCTTGTTGGTCTCCGCGCCTACCCAGTCATGCTGGTGGTCATGGGTGACGGTGATTGGAGATTCTCAAGGTCGACCCGGACGCCAACCTTTGGTGCAAACTCTGTCATATCGCCGTACAAAACCCCGTGGCTTTTCAGTAGTTCACGTCCCTACGAACCCCAACTGCTGCATATCGGCAAGGCTCAAGATGTCTCGTCAGCGGCGTAGTCTATCAAACCGAGATAGCGACCACATCAAGCACATCCTCCACTGGGTAATAGACACGACGTCCGATTGAAGTATCCCATGCCCGTCTGGCGCCTGTCTTTTTTGGAACTGGGAACTGGGAACTGGGAACCGGGAACTGGTTGTTGCGTTGCGCTAGCGCTCTTTGTGAGGTTGGATTACATACAGTAAAGTAAGCGCCGCTGTCTGTGCGGATTACGGAGTACATACGGAGTACTGCCGACCATTTTAGCGCTCGCGGGGTCCGCTGTAGTGTGGCGCGTCGACTGCCCACTTGGCTGATGTCGGCCAATCGCTGTCAAGTGCAAGCTCCACATCGTCTATGTAAAAGTCTCCTCTGTGTTGTACATACATACAGCAAGCCTGTGATCAGATGAGCTCAAGCTGTAAAATAATAATAAGTGATGCTTGTCCATGATGACGACGCCCCTTCCCTTCCCCTTCCCCTTCCCCTTCCTTCTTCCCCTTCCGCCTCGACTCATTATCACGACCCCATCGATATCCCACTCCCACGACCACTCTCCTCCATTGCATGACGCTCACCTGCTCGTTAACCCCCGAGCCTGCGAACGAGTGTCCTTGGAAATTCTGATATGGCCGCATGCCCACATGATTGTCGCCATTGGCACGACTTGTCGCTTTTCAGCGTCCTGCTGAACCATGGACGACGTCATAGAAGAGCGACGGTCTAGCGTCGCAAAAATGCTCATCACCATCGCTTCCGACGCCAGCCCCGACGCTTTCCACCGACTGCCCGACGAGATTATAGAACAGTAGGTTCGAACTTGGCTCTGATGAGCAAACTTTCTCTTGCCTCAAGGCTCGCTCGTCATATGGCACGTAAGCAACTGATACTGACATTCGTCGGGCCAGGATCCTGCTTGCAGCCGATTCGAGCGGTTTCGCTTCATTGATTCTTCTCAACTCCAAGTGGCGGGCCACATCTCAACGATCGCATCTTTACGCCCATCATCTAGCCCGATGTCCGCCATATGCCACGTCTCACACTCATGTCCCCCGCCGACGACGAGCACCTGCCTTTGCTACGCCGCCTCTTCGCCCGCGAGGTTAAGCGAAACCTGTTCGATGCCTATCTCCGCCCCCGGAAAACTCTGATAAAGCTCGTCTCTAATTCCATCAGCTCATCATCATGCCCGGGAGGAAGGCATGCAATTTGGCTCATCGCCGAGGGGACATCACGTCTTGGCATCCAATTCATCGCGAATATATGTCATTGATGTTCGCAACCACTCGGTCAGTATTCAACGAGAATTCAAGATTCAGCGTCGGCCCGTCTCTGCTTGTATCACAGACGACGCCAATACCCTGGCTGTCCTCTCCACCGAATTGCAGGTCGACATTTATGACCTCCAGAGCTCTCCGCCCAGGCGGAAACAATCTCTCATACTGGACAACAGCTCCCAAACCATTGCCATATCATCTTGTGGCACTGTTCTTGCTGCTGCGTATGACGGAGGTATCGAGGTTTCTTCACTGAGTGCCTCTGCTCTACCGACAGAGAAGAGGGCCGTCAAGTGCGACGCCGTAGACGCCCTGGCCTTTTCACAAGACGGAACGCAAATCTTGGGCAGTACTGTACACTCATCTCCTCCCAGCACTGTCGTCTTGACCGCACCTTACTACGATCCCGTCAGCCAGACGATGGACGATAACTTGAGTGCGATGTGGACCTCGTCGATTCTCTTCCCCAACACGAGTCGCGACTGCAGTCATGCCATCTGGCTACCGACCAGCGATAGTGGTGAACCTGAATGGACCTTCACGTACGATCGCAGCTTTGAAACCTTCCGTGCCGTCCGGCTGGACGATCTTCGCAATGGAACAACGTACTTTACTGGTCCCATTCCGGAAGCTGCATCGCAGACAAAATTGTTGCCTTGCACTTTGCCGGCTACAACGCAACAGGGGACCTCGTCTCAGCTGGATTCCAAGGCAAGGAGGTTTGGGTTTATGGCGTTCCGGAAGATCTTGACGCAGTTCCTGAGCCACCACCACCACCGGCAAGTCGTGACTCCTCATCCAACACTTCCGGTCTCGGAAGGCACAACAGCACTCAGAGCAGTCAATCTCGTCATGCTTCCACCAGAGGAAACGACGGCGAGAGTGAGAGGATTCCACAGTGGCAGATTTTGTGCGACAAACTACGAAATAATTTGGTCGCTGGTTTCAAGGTTGCCGAGATTGATGGCGCGAGCAGTGTTCGTTGGGTTGCGCAGTTTGGCGACTCGCCATGTCAGGAACGACTAGTCGTAACAGCCACCGGTGTCACGGGGTCCAGGCTGGTTACAGATGAGGAAGACATGGACTTTGCGGATGGCGGCCGCATCGTCCTGCTTGACTTTGATTACGGGCTTGTCAACGGACGGGCGGTGGAGATTACGATCGAGGTGGGAACAGACGACGCCGAAGCTCTCACGGAGGAGCGACGGGACTTGGAAACAGAAGTGGCCATTGTTCGACGAAGAACGGTTGCACAGAAGCTTGGTGGTGGCGGCAGTAATGCACTGCTCCGGGCTGCGACTACGGCGGCTGCAAGAGCTCCTCTTCCTCCGCTTCCGGGACATCCGGGACATCAGGATGACAGTGACCCTTTGGTTCCCAGGATTGTCGGACAGCATCCCATCAATCGCTCAGATGGCTCCACCAGTCCTCAAGCTGACGGTGAGGAGTTTGCATCTACCGAAGAGCAGGAAGCCATGGACGCCCCTTATACCCACTCTAACCCTCGCTCTCAAACAACGCTTCGCCGGGCTGCTACAGCCGCTGCCGTCAATCGACGACTGAACCCTCGGACAGCCGATGGGCGCCCAATCGAATACCGACGTGCCGATGGGCGCGCTGGGCATCCCCACGAAAGCGATGCGGATAATTGGGTGCCCCCTCCTCCGCCGTATCAGAAGGAGGACCCAGGAGACATGCCAGCCTTCTTGCGCGGCTCCTCTGTGGCTCCTCTGCCAGCGACCGACTTTTCAGCTCTTGTACCGGGCAGTGAGGCTCTGAATGACGATGCACTTGCCCTGGCATCTGAAGGATCAGCTCAAGCCAATGGTATCACGACCCAGTATAGACAGGCACAGCACACGACAGGCGAGTCGTCGACCAACGTGAACGGGCTGAGGAGCGCAGATATACCGCGTCCAAGATCTACGCCATCAGTACACTCGGTCCAGATGGACGACTTGTATGATGTATCACCGCATATTTCACCGCGAATGCCCCTCCTTTCTCGGCCCGCTGACGGAAACACGTCCCATGCTCAGCTAGTGTCTGCTCCCCATCTTCCCGAGACAACGTCTCTACCAACAGTCCCGCTTCTGTTTTCTCCCCACCACCCCGGCTTCTGCTCCGTTGAGTCCTGGCTCCAGTTCGGGACCCGGAGCTCGTCCAGCAGCGCCAATGTTGGAGTTGCAAATTCCCGCGTCTCCGTCGTTGGGCGTGGGTTCTACTTCGGCAGTGGATGAACCAGTCGTAAGAAGGCTCTCGAATGCTCAGACGTGGCCACGACAACCGCAGGCTGCGCCGACGGCAGCCGACGCCCCAAGACAGCGATTAGACGACTATCATCCGTTTACTGCACCCCTGTCCAACATGGCCGCGAATGATGTAGCGGTAACTGCCTTGCCCCCAGCTCCGAGTTCGAATCAAATTGCAAGCCTGAACAAGAGAATCAGCCAGGGTAACCCTCGCAGACTTTCGGGCAACATGCTCAACCCGCGTCTATGGACGGACAACGGACGTACAGCATCGATTACAGAATCGCCTCAGCTGTCATCCTCCCAGGATCCTGCGTCTCGATGGCCGCCGGAGGCTCAAGTATCGGACTCTGACCGTCCTCTGATTATCAGCACACCGACTGGAGTCAGTGGCTCACACGACGCCCCTCGACGTGTCTCTGTTGCCCGAGCAGAAACCCCTATTCTCGCGCCGATTCCGCGACGTCCTCGAGCCAATCTCTCGGGTCCAGAAGGAACGGCGCAGCAGCTCGAAGATACTTACGGCCATCATCACGCCCAGATATCGCTGCTTCCCCATATGCGCCCTAACACGTTGCCCATGTGGATGAGGACGCCGTCAAATTCGTCGAGGCGGACACCAAATGGACTGAATAGACACCGCAGCCGGGCGGAACGAAGTGCTGCGAAGAACATCAAAGATGCACGGCTGAAGGGTTGGAAAATGAAGAAGACGAAGAAGAAGAACAATGAGCACGTTGCTAGTGATGGCTCTGGCTGGGTTGATGTACCGACGCCGTCGCAGCCAAAGGCCAGCAAGTGCGCTGTCATGTGAAGTTGGCGTCTTGTGAACGAAATTGATTTACGAAATGGAGATTCTGGACTGGAGTTGGTATTAGCGTCATGTCTGCGAGTGCTTTCCCTCTTTCAATCTAACAAAGAAGAAGAAGAAGCATGCAGATGGAGTGAGTGTAGGATCGAATAGAGAGATGCTTGGGCGAAATATGACGAGGGCTGGCTAATTCTAGGAGAGCGGTACGCGTTAAAGATGGCTGGCTTCGTTTCATTTATTACAAAGGTTGCTTTGATGGGTTTGGTTGCTCGACCTGAAGTGTCATTATGAGCACCACGCTGCATCAACAATGAAACTTGATACTGTTGATACATCAATTCCCCACAAGCAGGACGTCAGCGCGCGCGATGTCGCGCACAGACTTTACTCTTTCAGGATGATGCAACAATCTGACTGGGGGCATCGGCCATGAAAGACGCGTGCTGCGTGCACCTGGTGTGTGGATTTCCTGAAGACATTTTGAACAAGACATGTTATTGCTCATTCGACGACAGTTTGCTAATGTTAGGGGAGGTCAAAGAGGGATTGGTCGATCAATTAATTCTCTTTCTTACTGTCCACTATGAGATGAAAAAAAACCAATGATTCGCCGTGGCCGGAGTACACGTGCATAATACACACACGTTTGTTCGTGTTCAAAGAAGATTCAATGCATTGCGCCGCCACCTTGCTCCTCTGCCCTTTATATCCTCGGCGTTGTGCCAGGGACGTGCCTCCTAGTACCACTTGGCACGTACGCCTGGCCCCTGTGGACGTCTCCCATCCTGGCTTCCTCCATCATGTCACTGAACGACGTTTGCCGGTTGTTGTGGCTTTGACAGCCCTTGTCCCCGTTCACGGTGTTGGCATCTGCGAAGACGCTGATGCTCTCACTACTCATGCCTCTGTGAAGATTCCGTCTCGAGATCCGTCGCGACTCACGGCATGACGATGGGGCCAGTGTCCGAATGGGCTGTAGCCTGGCTCCTACTTCACCCCTATGGATCCTGTCGTCATGATCCTCCGATATGTTGGAGTAGGTCGAGACGGCGGGGAGACACCGGACGGGCTGGGTGAATTGAAGGGATTGGGTATCGATATCCTTGGGTTCGTCGGCGGCGGCGCGTGTTCAGGACGAGGCGCCCGAGAGAAGCCGCTCGCCAGCGAGCGTGACACGGACGACCTCGTGGAAGGCGACTTTCGGATAAAGTCTGTTCGGTAGGATGCTTCGGGGTCCATGATGGGACCGGAGATGACGGTCCCGTATGGCCCTGAGCCTCTTGACTGACTGCGAGGAAATGACTTGGCCGAGCTTGCATCTCCTTGCGGCTGCGAACGCACAGGAAGATGATGACGGCCAAGAGAAGCAGGGCAAGGGTCCCTCCTACAGCGCCGCCTATGATGGATGTCTTCTCTGGGCCCATTGATTCCGGACTCGGTGCCTGACTCGGCTCGGTAGGCGCAGTAGCAGACGAGGATGGCGTACCTGTTGCGATGGGGACGGATGATGATGATGATGATGATGTTGTTGTTGTTGTTGTTGTTGTTGTTGTTATAAGTCTCGGTATTGCTGTATAGCCTTCTGGTGCCTGTGATTGATCCTTGTCTTTGATACACAGCTTCCCGTCGTCCGCACAGGTGAAGCCAAACGGACAACAGGAATCGTTGTTGGCGCATTTCGGCAGCTTTGATTTATTGGCCAATGTCTTGATCAGGGCCCTGAGGTTTGTATCGGGATTCTGTGCTCCAACGTCGCATGTAATCGGGCGGATGGCCTCGCATGAGCTATTGTTGGGACAGCACATGACGGTAGATTTACCGGCCAAGGCCATGCATGTCCTCCCCGACTCGCAGCAAAAGGCGTCCGACAATCCCTGGGAAGCGCAGGATCGCAGCCCCTCGGCAGCGCATTTCTCGTTGCGGGCAAAGATGGTTGGCGAAGACGATGCCACGGCTGCGAAGAAGAGCAGCCGGAGAGAAACGGGCAACCGGGCCATTATTTCGGGGTCAAGCCCTTTTTTTTTTTTTTTTCGAGAATATGAATAGTATGTGTTGCCACCAGGGGAGGGGGCCGGGCGATCCAGCCGCCGAGAATTGAGATGAGATGAGTTTTTGGTCGTAATTGTTATTGGCGAGTGATTGTGATGTGAATATTTGATCTGGATGACCCCCTGCGAAGGTGGAGAGGAGGAAAATACGAAGAGTAGGGTCAACTAGTTTGTGCTATTCATTCTTCGTGTGCCTCACTGGGATTGAACTGATATGGTGTGAGGCTTGGTATATAGTGTTGAACCCTTGGAGGTCTCGGCTCTTGAGTGAGAGACGTGCTTGGCTTGTTCAGTATCCGCGTAGTCAAAGGGAGAGGAGAGGAGAGTGAGTCCTCCTGTTCACGTTCACGGGCCGGCTGGGTGGAGGAGCAACACGAGAACTTTTACAAAGGATGAGAAAGGCAACCAAGACAGATGGGATGTTCACGCTCACAAGAAGAAAGAAACTGGCTGGGCGGAGACGGCAGACGCGTATGCGATGTTCTGGCCCAACACTGAATATCATAACATCTCTCCATCTCTCTCTTGCCGCCGTCTCCGTCGGCCGGAATACGACGTACGTCAACTCCAACAAGCCATGCTGGCTGGTTTCGAAGGACTGCGCCGCTGCGAATGGACCGTGGAACGGACGCAATGCAATCTGCCGGCCCCGTTGCATGCTACATGCTGCGATAACCATTCGAAACTGGCTACGGAGTTGCTCAGGAACACACGGCGTCAAAGGGGCATGCAGAGATACCATGACTGACTGGATGGAGAGCGCTTGGAAGAAAGGAACAAGTTTGTGTAGCCCGTGTCAGAGTAGACGCGCTTGGGAAGGAGCGTGTGAGCTGATTGGCTGAGAGAGAGAGCTCGTCAAATCCAGCGGTTGTGGAAGGAGCGCTGGGCGCCGACAACTGCCTGCACTTTTTTGTTTGGCATTGTGAACTGCGAACCTGCCACCTGCCACCTGCCACCTGCCACTTGCTACAACCTGCCAGGCTCTGTCTGTCTGTCGAAGCACAGGCCAATCAATGCCACGTTTCGCGGGCAACGTCTCCAGGACTATATGTATATACCTCCAGTCACAAACGTTGGAAAGAAAAAGCCCTTTGCGAACCTTGGATGAGAAACAGAGCAGGCAGATCGACAGCAACCCGCGTCACGCGATGATGATGCGCCAGTAGCGGCCCCCAAAAAAAGCCTACTACTCTCTCTCGTCTGGTCTCGGTCTCGGTCCATCTGCACCGCCGCTAACGGGCCGGCCAGGGCTACTCGAAGCAAGAAACTATTATAGTCAGCAAGTGGCTTGGTTCGACTTGGGCTGTCCTCAGCCATCCGTTCATGTATAGGAAATGCGAGGCCTATTTTGCATACAGTTCTCGGGCACTGTGGCACTGTTCTCGACACGGAGATCTATCTATCCCATTGGTCGTGGCTAGTAGTACATAATAGTCGCTGATGGCCCCAAAAGTGTCAAGAGAGATTGACGCGACGGTGGTGCCCGCCCATTTGCTCAGTTCAGGTTGCGTGGCGTAGTTGACAACGAACGGGTTGCATCGAATTGAATCTGCGTGCCTCGTAAATGCACCAGTCACCTTGAGAGCAGCTCAACTCGATGAAGAAGACCCCAAGCCTAATTCCCAATCGCCAACACATCCAAGTCCCATCTATCTGTGCACAACCAACCTATTTACGGACGTACCATCAAAGCGCCAGAAGTCGCTACTACGGCAACTATTCCTTTTCCGTACTCCGCTCCGTACGGGATACGCCGAATTCGCATTCTCCACTGTAGGAACATAGTGTGTAGGAACATAGTGCTTCGTAGATAAAAACTTCTGCTTGTTGGCGCTTTGGGCTTTGGCAGGAAGGCGTGTGTAAATTAAAGTTCGAGGCACAAGCACGAGCACGAGCACGAGCACAACATGTTCAAGTCATCAGGATGAGGCATCTATTGACCAGCCGTCTACATGTACGTCTGCAGATGCAAGTCGTCCTAAACCTCCCTGAATCCCGCACCGCCCTGTCCCGCAGTGATTATTATCATATATGACAACAGTATGATATAGTATGGGAAGCAACACCATCGCCATGCCCCGTGTTCCGTGTCCCATTCCCCAAGCGAGCCAGCCCGTGCGTCATGGCAGCTTCGCCAACAAATCCTCCCCAGATCCCAAGTGTCCAGTCCAACAGGGATTTTCCCTTCTCGTGCCATTTCTCTCCAAGTATGTATGTGCGTGAATGAGAGACCCTGATACGCCTCGCGGCTCCCTCTATGTGGAAATTCCCATGCCAGTAGGGGTATAATATGTGGAATAAGCGTGTTTGGTTGCCAGAAACCGAAAATGGGATGAAATTAAGTAGTAGAGGAAGGAGACAGAAATATAAAAAAAAAAAAAATTGAAAAAATTGAAAAATTGACCATGGCAAATCCGTGCGCTGGCCAGCCAGCCGGTGTAGTAGTAGTAGGTAGGGCGCCGCCGGTGCGTTTCTCCGGTCGAGAAGAAGACCTAGATGAGCAGAAAGTCCCAGCCCTTGGATCGCATGACGTCTCGCCAGTTGACATGGGGATGCATCATGTCGGAAACAGCAGCCGATGGCGGCGTGGCGGCGTGGGCGACGAGGCTGTCGGATTGCCTCCACACTTCGCGGACAAGCGTCGCCATGCGGCCAAAGGCGCCACAGGCGGCGGCATGGCCAAGCTGGGCGGCGCGGTCGTCGAAGAAGGCGCGGAAGCCGCTGCCCGGCAGGGCGACCGACGCAGCAATGAGATAGACCCAGACGAGGCTTCGGTCGTAGCCGTGAGGCCCCGAGGGGATGAACTGCAGCACCTTGGTCAGCTTGCGAATCAGTCCCTGCGGAGAGGGCTGGCTCGGGCTGAAGCCGGGGATCAGGCTGCAGAGGTGAATGCGGGCGGCGATGCGGAAGGCCGACGTCACGTTCCTGCAGAGCTGCCTGGGCGAAAAGGTGCCGTTGGCGTCGTAGGGCATCCTGGGCTCCAGGTCCCCAACCTCGGTCAGGGTGAACTGCTCTCCGAGGGCGGCGACGTGCTGGCACAGGGTGAAGTCGTCCATGCCGTCGGCCTTGAGCGAGTCCAGGCAGGCCACCTCGGAGATGAGGTACATGACGCGGTCTTCGCAGCCCATGAGTTCGCGCAGGCCCAGGCGCGAGTTGACGGGAGACAGGTGCTTCTCCCGGTAGGTGTGGGCAAAGGTGGGCGAGGTGCCCTGCATGGTGGCCCCGAGGATGTCGATCCAGCCCGTCAGCGTCATGTTGAAGGGGGTCGGGCCAACCTGGCCAGCAGGATTGGACACGAGACGTGGCAGGTCGAGTTTCTGGACGAGGCTGATGGCGGCCTGGAAGTGCTGGTGCCAGGCAATGTCCAGCAGGCCGTCGTCGAAGCGGCCGACGACGCACTGGAAGAAGATGAGGGCGAGCGTGGCCTCGAGGATATGCTGGTGGTTCTCGTCGCGCTTGAGGGACTCGCAGAGCGACAAGATGGTGGCGTAGCGGTGCTTCATGATGTCGCCGTCGATGTCGTCGGCGGGCAGCTCGGCCTGCGTCTTGAGATGCTGGGCGGCGATGCTCAGGCAGCAGTGGAGGTAGACGCTGTTGGACTGCAGGGCCGGGAGGATCAGATCGGAACCGACGGAGCCGTGCTGGTTGGAGTCGAGGATGGGGAAGATGATGGGCAGGACGTCATGGACGAAGTGTTCCAGCAGCCGCTGGTCGTTGTCCTCGAGCTCCAGCTGCACGTGGCGCGAGTCGTTGTGGTTGTTGTGGTTGTTGTTGTGCGGGCCGTGGGCAAAGTCGAAGAACTTGACGTCAAAGGCATCCTCCTCCTCCTTCTCCTCCTCCTCCTGTCCGAGATGCTCGAACTTGTCCCACTCCCACTGGTGAGCCGCCGTGGGCAGGAGGACGGTGCCGGGGGAGGAGGAGGAGGAGGAAGAGGAGGAGTCTGGTACGTGCTGAAGGTGGCGACGTGCGACTCTCGCAGCGTGGGCACGTCGTCGACGAACATCTGGCGCTCCGTCTTGACGTCGACCTCGTACGGCGAGTATCCCGCAAACGTCAGGTCCGCCGGGTGCATGTGCATGTGCGCGTGCGTGTTGTAGATACCAAAGTCGCTCGCATTGGGCAGGCTGTTGAAGTTGAAGCCGCCCGAGTAATGCGAGTCGATCGAGGCCGACCTCGTGCGATTATCATGGTCCATGGACGCGGCGTCCGAGTAGCTCGCGGCCGACGACGTGGGCAGCGAGTGCGACAGACCCGGAGGAGGAAGAAGAAGAGGAGGAGGACTGGCCGACGGCTGTATCGAGCTCGACGTCTTCTCCGCCAGCTTCTTGCGCTTGATGATGTCCTTGATGTCTTCCTTGTGCCTTCTCCGCGCATCATTGTTGCTCCACCACATGGGTCGCTTGTATTCGCATTGCAGTCCGAGGTGGTTGCACGCCGTGCACATGGGCGTCCCCTCGTCGCACTTCTTTCGTCTTAATCTGCATGTGTAGCAGCCTGCAACGAGTGATCAGCAACGCATTGAATTGAGAAAGACCAAAGGGCAACCGTGTAAGTCAAGCCGGTCAGCCGGGACGGTGGAGGTGGGAGCGGCATTTCAATTACCTGTTCTTGACCTGCGGTGCATCTGTGATTTCGATTTCGATTTCGAGTTTCCACTGCCATTGGCATTGGCATTGGCATTGGCATTGCCATTGCCATTGCCAGCTTTCGATGCCAATCTGGCTTTGGCCTTGGGAGTCTGCGCGACGGCCATCCTGACAGCGCTTTCGCTTTCGGGTGCTCCCTTTGAGCAGATGCGATGATCGGGGAACGAGGACGAGGATGGCATTTGTACCGACGGTAGCTGCTATCAACGATGCGATGTTGTATGAACTTGTGAGAGGGGTGGGGTGGGGTGGGGTGGGGTGGCTTTAGAGACACTATCCGGCAAGTGGAGCGGAGCGGGGGAAGGTGCTACCCAGTGCGCAGAGTCACAGCACACAGTAATCTGTGAAAGCGGCGAACCAAGACGGCGAACGGACACAAGCAGGTCCGGGTCCAGGTTCAGGGTCCCCCAGCGCTGGATCCGATATAATAATCGAGCGAGCGAGCTTTGCGCTGATTATTCTTTACCCTGTCTTCTCTCCGAGGGGCTGGTATGTTTTGTTTCCCCAAGGAAGGTGGATTGGCTGGACAGCAACAAGTGGCCTCGAAATTATCTAATTAGTCTTTCTCGTCGCCTTGCTATTAGGCTGGTGGTGATTTTTTTCCCGAGTGATCAAACGCGTTCGCCGTCGACCTGTCGTATCAGCAAGCGTATCGCACTCTTGATTTCTTCGTCGTGATTTTTTTGTTGAAATTCAAAATATTAAATTTATTTCTTGTTGGTCTGTTTTTTTTTTTTTTTTTTTTTTTTGGTACTGTTTTCGTCCGGGCAAGGTCCAAGGGAATGTAATGACTGGTTCCGAAAAGAGCAAGTCCAGCTTGCTTGTATTTTTACGGACTGAAATCGTGATATGAGCCCTGAGAGAGGATGAAATGAGAGCCCCGACCAGGGGTGGGAAGCAAAGAGGAGGAGAGGAAATGAGGGTTAAAATTAAAATTCAAGGAAAACAAAAACAGAGAAAGGGCCCTTGAAACTTCTTTCTCGCCGTCTACATACGGGAGAGAAAAGAGGGTTAAATTCAAGATCCAGGCAGGATGGGCAAAGACTTATATCATGGCCGGCATTCTCGTGGCCGGCCCAGATTTTGGCCAAAATGCGTCATGTCATGTTGGATCGAGTGCGAGTGAGTGAGTGCATTTGTGCATTTGTGCATTTGCCCACTTTGAGCATGTCTTATTACATAGTCTTCTTGTTTCTATTTTTGAACCACCTGCGCTTACAGGGGCCAATGAGATGCGGCCATCCGAGGGACCCGCCTCGACAACTCGACATAGGAATCTGGATGTAGACCAGGGATGCAGAAGTCCAAAAGGGAATCTCGCGCAGGCCAAGCAAGGCCTGTCTGATTGATGCTGTTCACAATGTCACCCACCCTTCGTCGTCCATCCATCCCATGCATGATTCTTGCCTCTGCTTCCCGGCCGCAAACCAAATCCATGATACCTGCCGCACGATGCAGAGTTTGGTGTGCCCACCATATACTCCGTACACCCGAGTTCAGGCAACGAGAGCAAAGAGATCATTTCACCTTCATTTGCAAGCACTCCATCCAGCATGTCGTTCGAAGCGACGTCAAATAAGCTGTCCAACGTCTGAAGTCTACTCAAGCGGGCCGCCATATCACGCTTGCTTGCTTGCTTGCGACCGCCGTGATGAGTAGGAACTTTTGTGTTGATTCCGTCCCTCTGCACTAACTACTACCAGGGTCCATGTACATACGGAATCATACATGGCAGGTGACTGGAATTGTGTCCAACGAATGCCTCCGCATCGACCCACAAAGCACACCAAAATGCTTCTTTCACGCGAATGGAGGGGAAGCCTGAAGGTGGAGTCCGGCTGATCCATGATTACTCAAAGTCCCTGGACCGAACAACGCAATCATCGTACTCCGTACGGAGTACATCGTACATCTTCACTTTCCGCTGAATGAGCGCTGTTCATAATTGGCAACATGTCTCGGGTTCCAGACCATGGTGGCTGCCGATACCCTCGGGTCAGAATCTGTATGGCTGCTCTTTTCAATGACCTTGTACTTGTACTCTGTAGGGCCGCGGCGATGACAATTTCCGATGCTCGAGAAAAACGTGAGAAAGGATTACAACGACATCAAGGGCAGTGAGTCTGACGGCGCCGAGCTTGTGAAGTGTGGATCATTGCCGGAGAGCTGAAGTGGTCCGCGAAATGAACCAAGAGTAGCCTGAACCACTCAGCGTCGTCATTTTTTTCTCGAGAAAGGACATGTGACCAAGGGGAATCAGTTGACCAGCTCACTCTTGCCCAGCGATGAGAGGTGGTTCGCTAGGTAAAAATCACAGGGAGCCAGTCCTCTGAGCTTCGCCATGGTAATAGTATGGAGTAGTGGGCGCGACTAGTATCCATGAATGGAAAGCAGACAGTGTCTCGGGCAACGGTGTGAAGTGACACTACATCTCCTTCCTCAACAAACATAGACTTGACGGCCTGCAGCATGATCTTATCAGTAGCAAAAAGGGTCATCATGTTAAGCCGTGTTGAAAAAGTACATGTTCGGAGATGCCTGAGCTGCCAACAATTCCGATGAATGATTGAGGGAAGGAAGAAGGGTCACACAACACAGGAACAAGAGGCCAAGCATCAAGCCACGAAGCATGGTGGTATTCAAGTGCCTGCACGTTGCCGTGTAACAGTCAGCTGAGGGAAGCATTGTGTGTGTGTGTGTGTGTGTGTGTGTGTGTGTGTGTGTGTGTGTGTGTGTGTGTGTGTGTGTGTGTGTGTGTGTGTGTCAAATTCCTCCCAAGTGTCCAGTGTGCATTGTACATATTCCCTGATGCTGTACGGAGTGCTGGGAGTATGCCCGAACAGGAAGACAGAGTCGCATTCGTGGCAGCATAGTTTGCTGGCTTGAGGACATACATGTGTACATAGTGTGCATTGGCGCTCTTTCGTTGAGATACATCCTCGCCCATTGATTCGCCAGCTAGATGTGACGAGAAGCCGGCTTGTGCAGAGACGGCAGGGGCGGCGGGACCAACCGATGAAGGCGCAGGGGTCCCTGCTTAGCCGAGAAGGCTCTTGACGATCAAGATTGGCTATTGTCTGCATGAGGCTAGACAGGGGACTTTTTGTTTCCACGGCTCCACACGTATCCACTCCTAGCCATGTGCCATTGCGGCATTGCGGGGGCTGCGCACCTGCCTGCTTGATGAGAGAGCGGGACTCTTTCCTATCCGTGCGTGTTGTCCCAGTTTGTCATTTTGTGTTGTCGTGCCGCCGCAATTCAGGGCCAGCGAGCCAGCGAGCCAGCGGTGCGAAGAATATCAACAGTCATTGGAAGGACACATGGGTAGCAAAGAGCTGCCCTGCCGTTTATCCTCCAGTCCTCTCTTCACAACTCGTCGTGAGAGGCGTCTGTCCATGGCGCTCAACGACCTCAATTCCTTCATTTGGGCTCCATCATCCAACAACCATCCATGTGTAAACAATGAACATGAGAATTCTGTTCGCTCGCATCGATAGTTTTACTTCGCCAGGCTCTCTACAATGTGCAACTGGAACGCCCGTGCACTTATCGAATCGCAAGATCGCCCGCAAGAACCAAGACAGATAGATCCGTTGCCAAATTAGCCCCTATCCCAGTCCCCAAGGCGGGCTAATTTTGGAAGCAGGCTAAACATCTTTGGTCCCTTGCTCGGCGCGTAGCAAGCACCATGACTGTCTATGATGTCGAGTGACGACAGCGCGGATGCTAACAGCTCCCCCTTGCGCTTCTATTTTTAATTTAGCCCAAGCTGTCCAGGTCTCCAGACTGACTAATTTGGTACGGATGGTAAAATTGGTGAGGACAGTCACGTTTTGATTTTGGATGTTGAAAGTGCCGTGTCTCGCCGAGAGGTAAGTCGAGGCGCTTATTTGTGACCAATGAGGCAATTAACCCACAGTTCTTCACGTGTTGGACCGTGAATCGTTGTGCGTTCACCAGTCAGCGAGTTCTTTCGGTACTGTGTCAATGATAGGCGAGCACGCGGACGGGTTTAAATTGACTCGTTTACCCTCAGCGTCTTTGGTGGTAGTGGATGTTCAAACCTTTCCCAACTTTCACCTTCCTCGATTCAATATACGTTCCAATAAGGAGTGATCCTTGGACATGGGTAACAAGTTTCTCCCCAACAAAAGTTGAAGTTTGTCTTCATTTGCTGAAGTGGCTCAGTCTGCTTTCCTCGGGGAGCCGATTGTCGACGGTTGACCGAGGGTAGCAAAGATTGGACACTCTCGTGGTCGAGCTTTTTTTCCTTGACAAGTTGAGAGAGACTGCAGCAACCCCCTCGCACACGTTGCTCTTCATACTCTCTACGAAGTATGGGATATAGTCCAGTCCGTACGGATTACTCAGTACAAACGAAAGCGATTTTGTTCCCGCCGAAAAGAGCCTTGAAAATTGGGGTTAGTCCTTGTGCACCTTTCATGCAGAAGTGGCGTCTGGTCTTCCAGCCACCTTGACCGCCAGACTTGATCGCAATGTCCGAGAAGAGCAGTCATGGAACATCGATATTGACCAGATGTAATCCGTACGGAGTAGACATGCCACTCCGCACTGGGGATCGATGAAGCAAGCCAAGTCCTCACGAAAAGTACCGACACAGATTTCACTGCACTATTCCGTGCGGAGTACACCTAAGGAACTGGGTTAGTTGGACCACGGAGCTGAAGTGTAAGAGGTGCCGCGTGTAACCTCTCAAAAAAAAAAAAAAAAACAGGGCTCTGCCGCTATGAATGGGTCGATTTAACCATGTCTACTCCGTACTCGGCGCGGCACTCACAGCGCTCTTTCGACACAGTTAGCATGCCTGCGTCTTTCTTTATTTCCCCAATTTTTGTTCTGTTCGCTGGCAGACATCGGAGATTCGTCAACTCCTGTGCTCGTAAGCTACCGAGCGGTGGCTAGATGCCTTTGGCTAATCGATGCGCGGTGGCGGAGCCCGACCAGACCAAACCAAACGGGATATTCTGATATACGACCCAGATGCGGCAGTGATGATATCTCGAGTGTCGTTTCCAGTTGCCCATTCAGGCCACTCAGGCCATCCTTGTCCAACCGAGGGGGCCGAAGAGGAAATTTCTCCGTTTCTGAATGGTGTGCACCTCCGTGCACCTCACCTCTCTGTTAGGGCGAAACTCCTCGCACAGCATCTCTCGGCCGATTACACCTCTCCATTTGCCTTTTTTTCCCCTTGAAAAACAAAAACCAAATCAAGGAAAGATGGCGGGTGCATGACTTGTCGTTAGATCAGAACCGGATCACAGTACTCCGTACTCCGCAGACCTCGCAATCCTGTCCCACACAGCAGCGCAATTAGTTGACAGCCTTCATCATGCAGTTCATGCAAAAGCTAGCCCTAGTGCAACGGTTGAACAAGCAAACTCAAACGTGCATTGGACGCATGTCGACCACGAAAAAGCGAAATGTGGCGCCAGACAAAGCCAAGCACTCGATAGGCTTGGGTACGGAGTACGGAGTGCAGATTAATCCGTAGGAGCTGTCAATTGCTCAAGAACTAACTACTCGTGCCACGCCCCACCCTAGGTATGTATAGCATCCTCTACATAACGACGAGATATCATTCAGATATGTATATTTCGCCAAAAACACCACGGCCGATCTTCTGGTGAAGCAAATGACGATCGCATATCAAACATGACGAGTACTCAATAATCGTTCTCCGTACGGAGTAAAGACGTGGACGAAATATGTAAGTCACGGCCTCACTTCCCCGTACGGAGTAAAACATCATTCGATATGCACAGCATAAACATTTCCATAAACATTTCCAGAGTGGGCTGGGCACCAACGGGTAATAACGACGCACCACCACCACTGCTTGGACCAGGGAATCGCGCCGCCAGTTGACAAGATCTGGGTTCCACAATCCGCTCATTATGCAGTAACATTGTACATAGAGTAGTCCCGCATCGACCAAAACTGCCCAATGCTTGGTTTCCCCCAAGCGTACGGAGTTGTCGGACTCAAGTGAGTCGACCTTTCCCCGCAATTTGACCATGTTGAGATGATCGTCTCTTGGGATAGTCACCTTGTTCTTGGCTTTGAAAGCTGCGCTGTTCCAAGAGCCGTCGAAAGACACATGCACGTTGGGGATTGGCCGAGCTTGGTAAACGGCCTTCAAAGGTCAGAAGAAGCCAAGTCCGAAATCGGAACCCTGCAGTAAGAAACATTGGTCGTTGAAGTATGTATGTACATATGTACGGAGTAAGTGCGGCTTTCGGTAAAGGATTGGCATGTCGATGCGGAGTGCCCACCATGACACTGTGCGCGCGTGCGAACAGGGTCCAGACAAGACAAGCTCAAGCAACACCAAGCAGAATACGGATTTCAGGAAAATACCCATCCATGTGGGATGGAGAATGTGTCAACCAACCAGCGCTGCGCTGCGCTACGTCGCATTCCCTGTCCCCTGCGGTTGAGTCGCTGTCCTTGTCAATTCGATTCACGTTAAACCCTGCAACCCTGCAGTCAGCACTCCAAACACCTGGATGCGAACGAACATGTTGCTTTCTGGTGGTATGATGGATGGTACTAATATCACATTTTAAGTGTGGCTGATGAGCTGATTCGGTTCCGTGAGTATAATGCCCCTCTGAATTATTTCGCAAATTTACATGACTAGGTGCCGAGTCCCCTCCTAACAGGTATTTGAGCCGCGCAGACTAGCCACTATTAGAGAGTCACACGGAGAGAATACAGGAATTAAGCACCACTGAAAATATAGTATTTTCCACGTAAATCGCTTATACGGAGTAATTTAAGGTATCTACGGAGTGTGTATTCACCCTACTCCCTATCTCCCTGTCTCCCTTATTTCCTTGCTATAATGTAATTCGCTCAATTCCCCTGTCATGTAGATTTTCAAAATAAATCAAGGAGTGTATTGTAACCATGTCTTCTTCTTTGTGTGTCGTACACCTGACAATTTGATCGTCACATTGACCTCGTGGCCAGATGCCATCGGCCGAGACCTACATTTAGGTGTTCACGTGTTCCAGCTCCTCCATCGGCGGGGCCGAGACAGCCTACTTCTGCGCAAAGATCTCGCAACTGCCGTCATCAGAGGCGGGCCGCAGATGTTGTTTGCTCAGATCTTCACCTTCCATATCACCGTTCGTACCTTCACGGTCACGCCATCAACTGTTGAGACACGAGACGACAAATCCCCACGAAGCACAGACCGTCCCACTCCTATCAGGGTTGGTGATTCTGTAAGACGATTGGCTAGTTTATGATGGAAGTCTTGACCGACAAATCACATGCTCCCGAAACGGAAAGGTGCGGTCAGAATCACGGGAATGTCTCTCATTTTGCTTTCATGTACTCCATTTTGCTGGTGATGGCCCTTGTTCATCGGTAAAGTCGCAAGGATGCCCTGATCGAGGGCGGGATATCATGAGAAGCTGCAGAACATCGTTGCTGCGGGAGCGACCGATAGTGTCAATTTCAGATTGGATGACGATGGGATAAGAAGAAATGAAGTGGTAGTCTAGTATACCAATAGCTCGAAGCTACTCAAATGCTGTTGAGCTGGTTCATGAGAATCGCGACCTCGTCCCTGGGGTCAATCAGTCGTTTCGATTCTTCCACTCATTTTGGCCACGTCTGCGGGCAGGGATGTACTGCTATCACATAGGCGTGTCAGGGCAATTAGCGTTTAACAATCAGCTCGATGAGGCTTCCAAACAGGACTTTCTCCCGCTGCCGTGACTCAAACTCCAGAGCATTGATGAGGTAGTGCAATATTATGTGGCGCAACAGAATCCGTCCGTCAGTTGATGCTGGACAACTACTACTCCACTGTTGTTTTGTATGACGTACCCGCCGTAGGCTCTATTTCTAAATGTCCAAAGTCGTTTCGTGCGTTCTGGACAGGATTTATTCTTTTGTCGAGCGTGCATCGAAACGAAGAGGCACTCCGCACGGAGTAGTAGACTGAAGAAGTACGGATGAGAGAGTAGGTTCTGGTGGCTTTATGTGTATGGGATCGATGAAATTGGGAGCTTGTACGGAGTACATGTGCATCCATCATCACGCGGATGAACTTGACTGCCTCACAGTCTTTTCTTTTCTTTTCTTTTTCTTTCCCGCATGATAGCTTGTGCAAGCGTAACATCAGGTCGTTCCTTTGCGGCATACCAACCCGTCGACGCTGAGGGGAGGGATATAAACCAGATTAAGGTGATGGCTGGTGAGCATGTATTCCGTAACAAACCAATGGTACCGAGTACTATCAATCAATAGAGGAGGAGGGTAACGGAAGTGGATTGCAGTCCAAGTAGATGCGGAGTACTTTAGTGAGTACTTAGTGCGACCATATCCTTGGTTCGAGATATCGGGAAGGTGCATCCTACTAGGCGCTGATACGTAGGGAATATTCGACTATTGCGCTCCGCGTGATGCAAACATACATATGTAGTCGGTCTTTGGGCCGAGACAGAGGAAGACGTCCAGGGTGGCCCGACTGCATATTCTCCTCAGGTGGTGATATGTTTTAGAGTTTGCATGATGCAGTCAAAGTTGAGAGCAATGCGTGGGAAACAGGAACAGCGGTGTAGGCCTGCAATACTCCGTGGACTACGGAGTACATGTCATTGAAGAGCACGGAGCACCTGCCCTTCATGTTCGCCAGGGGATGGTGGTGTCCTTCCCAAAAAAAAAAGCAAAGAAGAGATTGGAATGAGATTGCATGTATTAGGCAGGAGCACTGTAGGGTCACAGTGTGTATTACTGTACAGTGGTATATGTATGAAGAAAGTGGAAGCGGAAAGGGCGGCAGAACAGTGCGGCGCTGGTCTGGTGGTGTGAATGGTGGATGGCTGACTATGTATGTACATATATTTGGTTTTCGCCATGGCTTGCCAGGCGGCTGCTTCCCTGCCCAAGCTAGAGCCACATACAGTATGTATGTAGCTTGTAGCTTATTCGCGCAGCCAAAAGACGACGAGTAATCCGTAATAATAATCCGTACATACGGAGTACAAACTTATCCATCGGGCAACCATCGACGGTTCGACTCGACGACTCACCTTTTACTCCTCATCTTCGTCCTCCTTCCTACCCCTTCCATGCCGGCCCCTGTCGGCTCTAGTCACGGATCGGCACACCACCATGGCCAGCCTATCACTATCACCTTCATTCGCGGGCGGCATGCAGCAGCGCTGGCGGCGGCTTGCAGTTCGACTATCCAATTGTCCTCTCCGTCTTCGCGCCGACAGCTTCCAGGGTTGCGAGTATGGCGAAGCAAAGAGGCCAAGAGAGAGAGGCCTCTTGTGCAAGGGTTTTGCGCCGTACAGAAGGCCCGTTGACGACGCTACAAGGCCTGGGAAACCATTGCCCTCACCGTCTGCAGCGTGATGGGTTGTGATAGATGCCGCCTGATGCGTCTTGAACCAGTCTGGTCTTTGTCCAGGGTTTGTTGTGCACCAGAAGCCGCAGAAGCCGGGCTATTCTTGTCTCTCGACCAGCCATCTCCTCTCCGCAACCGCCTTCAATACATGCGCATTAAATGACATTAATGCCTTGCATGGAGTACTCCGTACACACACCAATGACGCCGTGCCCTCCCTCCTCGTCAGAGTCGTAGCGTTATTAGATCGCAGTCCAGCCAGTTGTGGCCGCCATAACCTGTTCCCATCCCCAGCATACATAATATCAATCACTGACCCACCGACTGAATCTACCTTCCTCTTCTCCCGAGTTTTGCGATTTTGGTGCCGTTTGATTGTCATCGCGAGGGTTTCCTTATCTGTTGCCGGTTTTGCTGTCGAATCCATTCACTGTCGAATCCATTCACTGTCGAATCCATTCACTGTCGAATCCATTCACTGTCTCAGGGCGGCAGTAAATCCATCTTGTCGCGGTATTTTATATCAAGACGTCAACCCTAGATGATCTACATTGCCGGCGACGGCCACACGTCTTGCCCGAACAGGCGATAGCAAGAATCAAATCGGCAAATTGTACTCCGTACCCTCCAGCTTTTTTATTCCAACATTAGGAATCGCCACGCCAGTCAAAGTTCGGCAACAGTTCGGCAATAGGCCGGCAAGTCGCACACATGGTATGTCGGTCATGCGACTTCATCCTGACCACAATGTACTAACGGAGCAATTGCTCAGGATTTCGCATACTTTCAACCTGACGCTGGCCGGGTCTATAAGGAAATGCGTCAATCTCCCGTGTTAGTCTGCAGCCGGTGGGTATCGCGCCAATTTTATTGCGCTGTCAAGAACTGCGGACGTTTACTGACGCGGTTCACCTCATCAGTCTGGGCAGCCTAGTTTTACTACTGTGTCGTCGTATGACGAAGCACCCACGCCACGATCAAGTAGAGCCCACGAGGTATATCCCGAAAACGTGTTGAAGCAAGTACAGGGCCCAAGCGGTCCTCACCTTTTCCGAAGCTCGACAGATCCATTCCTGGCGGACGAGGAGTTCGTCTTGACTCTGTCACCAATTACCCCAAAAACTCAACGTGGCATCGGTGACCTGTTGGACAGGCCTCCACTTCCACGAAAGAGTAGTCCCTTCGAATACACGGATGCGGAGCTTGATTCTTCCAACCTCGCTTCATGGACTCCGGAGATGGTTGCTCAGTCCATGCTCGATGCAGGCATCGAGCTGTCCATGGCAGATCGATTCATCGAGAATGATATCAATGGCGCCATTCTAATCACCTTGAAGTTTGAAGATTTGCGGGAACTTGATATCCAGTCCTTCGGTATTCGCACCAAAGTATGGCATCAGATTCAAGTCCTCCGCGATAGCCGACCTTCATCTCCTCGTCCCGCCACCCCAATCGAGGACGCCCTGAGCCGTGAGGCTCGCAAGGAGACGAGAAAGAACAGTGGCCAAGAACTCGGCAGACGGCAAAGCAGTAGGCGGCGCCCACGCCGCACGGCCTCAGCGGAAGAGGACACAATACATCCTATGGAATCGGTATCAATCATCGGCATCGAACAGGTGATCCCGAAACCCCACCAATGTTCAAAGGGGAGAATTGCACAAAATGGAAAAAGCAACAGAAAGTCATTGAGCAATTCCAGAAACTGAATCCAACAATTGATGTGAAAAACGGGGTGCTGTCATGATCTATGGTGATGCAGGCAACCCTGAGACGGCAAGGGCGATTGATCCCACGCGACCATTGTCTGATACAGTTCCGTCCGTGGTGGCATCTTCAGACGTCTTGGGACCTGGGGATTACCACCTCTACAATATCTTCAAGAAGCTACATTGAGAAACTTCCAGGCACGAGATCCACAAGATAACGTTCGTCAATTCTTGAACTTCCAGCAAGAGTCTGTCAAGTCGGATCGGGTGCCTCCCACACCCCGTTTGAGTTGACGCCGTCGTGCAGGCCAGCGCATCAAGGCTTGCGCCGCCTCCCGAAGCTCTCTATCCCCGGTCATCCTCAGCAACATCGTTCTGCTCCTCTGAGGGCATCTGCAGTTCCTCAGCCTACCGAAAGCCAAGCACAGCAACAAGCACCAAGACAAACTCCACCACAGCTTACGAGACAGCCGGCGAGGCACAACGACTTTGTCCCGTACCGCATGGACAAAGCAGCATCGATTTTGCCTGATTTGGAAACACACCGAAATCCTTATCGATTTGGTACTCCGTTCTCTGAGATGGATGTTCCCGTGACAGCAGTTCATGTCGGCCCTGTGGCCCGTGATGTGTCCCAGTCTGTACCTCCCGATATGAATTATCGAGCTGCTCCAGGAAGCAATCCTGTAGCTCGGCCTCGCTCGCAGTCGCGAGCGTCAGCTCGTCGACCCTCTTTCCCCGTGCTTCCAGCCGTTGATGAAAATATCTCTATTCGTCAGTTGTCCAAGACACCTTCCCCGAAGAGCTCATCACCCGTTCATCGTGTGCAGCAGCAGCAGCCACTACAAGCCCCTCCTCGATTCAAGTATCCCTGGTCTCCGGCAGGACGTACGAAATTCGAGCAAGCCATCCCACCCTCGTCAACCTTCCGTCCTGGCCACGCTGTTGACACTCCGGAAGCTGCAAATGGGGTTACATATCAAGGCCCAATGAAGAAGCGCAAGACTCGCTTGCTTCGCAACGAGTGGCACGACGGATACTTCACCCTCAAGGGCACCAGGCTGAACATGCACAAGGACGCTCAGGAGATTGACCGTACTCTCGAGTACATCGACATTGATGACTATGCCATAGCATGCTCAAGCCTTGCGTCGACATCCAAGCTCAGTGCTGCCTTCAAGGCTGTCCATATCTCTCACGAGCGAAAGAAAAGCGACCCCGTCGGAGCTTTCAGCTTTCAGCTGATTCCCCAAGACAAGAACGCCGGGGCACGCCTGCGCAAGCGAGACAGCTCTATGAGCGGCATGAGTGGTACCGGCCCATCAGAAGGCGTGAATGGCACCGGCAAAACTCACCACTTTGCTGTCAAGAACCGCGATGAGCGCATTGACTGGATGCGTGAGCTCATGCTCGCAAAGGCCATGAAACAGAAGGGTGAAGGGTTCGAAATCAGCGTCAATGGCAACATGATTTAAAATGGCTGCCTCACCTTCCCACTGTCCCTCAATTCTCGCTTCTTCCATTCACATCTACACTGTACACCCATCTCTACAGATTCCACTGAGAACGCCTCGATAAGAGAACTACTCTTCGTTGCACCACTCCCTGTTCGCATGATCCCGCCCTCTTTTTTTTTCGCTCCAGATCTCTTTATCTCTCTGGATTTATGCGTTTGCTTCTTTGGAAATCATGAACCGTTGCACGGGGCATCTCAGATGGTCTGGCTTGACCCTCGGTAAATTGGGTGTTTGTTGAATCTTAGTCTTCCTCTTTTGGTTTTCCGCCTTTCTCTCTCTCTCTCTCTCTCTCTCTCTCTCTTATTATCATTGTACTTGATTTTGCACTCGGCTATTTTCTACTGAACGACATCAACCTACATTTCGCGACTTTTCTGTGCATACTCTCCTTTTTCGCAAATTGGACGAGCAGGATACCATATTGTTTTTGTTTTTCTATAGTTCTCGTCAGTCCTTAGTTGACTGTTCTGTCTATATCGCTGCTTGATGTAGTTGACAGAGTCAATTTGACATTTTTCAAAACAAGGCTGTGTTCCTCTTGTGGTATGATTGAAACTTTGTGTGCAGTGAATTGACTTCATGCCCGTTGGTTGGCACGCTGGTCGTCCCAGGCCCCGTTGATTCCAGTGTGCTTGTTGCTGCGTCTTCGAAATCCGCCTGTGGGATCTCGTTTCCGCCTATTCTGTGTAATAGATTACATGTAGTTTCACAATGCTGCTTTCCAGATGAAAGTGCCCTCCCCCTCGTATCCATCTTTTTAATCGCTGTACATGGCCATGAATCTACAAGACATGTCAAATTTTCTGTTGGTTGATTTTGCCCTCATCCTGCGTTGCCAAGTATCCGTGGGTGCCCGTATGGACCACAATATGTTCACATGGTGAATTTTGCATTCACTTTTAACGTCTCTTGACTTTGAAACCCCCTCCCCGCTCAAAAGGCTGTCTTGAACTCGGGACGAATGGAGCCAGAGTTCTGAGCAACCTTTTCCCAATCAATGAGGTTCCACCATGCCTCGGCGAAGGCCGTCTTTCCGCCATTCCCGCCAACACCGACACCCCAGTCCAGCAGCCAGGCGTGCTCCCAGGTGTTTAGACACAGCAAGGGCTCCAGCTCGATACCACCGGGGGCAGGTCACCGCTCCGCTTCTTGCTCCCGAGGGCCTGGTTCCTGAAGTAGGACCTGGCGGAGCCGTCGTTGCCGACGGTGTTCATGTCGGTGGGCTGGGCGCGCCAGTGGGCGCCGGGGTAGGGCGAGCCGGCGAGGTAGGTCGGGAGGACGCGGTAGTCGCCGGGCCCGGCCTTGACGAGCCAGACGAAGCCGGGGCCGAACATGGCGGACGCGGTGATGACGAGCTCGCGGCGGAGTGTCTCGACCGAGGAGAAGGAGGCCTCGAGCTCGGCGCGGAGGGCGTCGGGCATCGCGGTGCCCTCGGGGATATGCCCTGGAAGAAGAAGTGGTTGTTGTGGGCCATGGAGGCGTAGTTGAAGATGGGCGCTTGGCTGGGCTCGCGGGCAGTCAGGAGACTGATGGTTTTGGCGTCCTTGTCCTCGAGTTCGGTGCCTGGAGGAGAGGAGGGGAAGTCAGTAAATACCTCGATTTGCATGGGGGATGCAGAGCGAAAAATCTTGTGTTCCTTTGCAAACAGAGTGAAAGGGGTGTTAAACCATCGACTACGAGGCCCAAGTGTCTTTTTGTTTTGGCCCCGGAAAAAAAAAAAAAAAAAAAAAAAAAAGCCAAAATTGCGAACATGGACAGAACAAGACTTACCGGCAGTCAAGGCATTGAGCTTCTCCACCATCAGCGACATGTAGTCCGACCAGGCGATTGCGAAGCCGCCGGGGCTCATGAGATTAGGCACGCCCTGCGAGTAGTCGTGAGGCAGCCCGGGGACCCGATGCAGGCCTCTTCTGGCATTGGCGGTGGTTCGCAGGCAAAGTCGCAGGCTCTTGCCGGCACGTGGCAACACCCTCGAGCGGAACATGATGTGTGTGTGTTGTAGGTGTGTGTTTCGGATCGGCTCTTGAAAAGGAGAGAGGATGATCCGGAATGAGTGCGCGTGCGGAGAGGAAGGGTGATGATGGCCGGGCCGGGGGAGGGTCGTGAGCGAATCGTCGTGATGCTCGAAATTGCAGTTCAGTCAGCACTTTTTTTGGCGGGGAGGAAGCATTGACTGACTAGCTTACAGCCGTAGAAGAGTGAGAATGGCGGCGACTTCGCACGTGAGGCTCGGACGGGAACAGGGTTACTGCAGGAACTTACTAATAAATCTCGGCTCTAGCAACGTTCGTGTGGAGCCTTTTAGGTAGCAAAATAGCATTCAATCTCCGTAAATAGTAAGCAATGAGCATATGTACTCCGTACATCCGTACATACAATTACGGATTAAGCTGGGTGGGCGGACGTGGGGCCCATCATGCGGTCAGCTTATATAAACTTTTCGTTATTCGCAGCCATGAAGGTTTCCATTGCCTCCTTGTTCATCTATCTGCCGGCAATCTGCCCCTTCTGACCCCCTCAGCCAGATCAAAGACACCCGACTGACATGACACTGCGAATCGTGCCTCAATTCCGGCGGAGAGCCGTTGCTCGCAATGCCCTGTTCTGTTACTCTCAGACCTCTCGCTCTCAGTCCGTCGTCGTTGGCCGCCCCCGATCACTGTACTCGGCTCTGTCGCAGCTCCGCGCCTACAACAACACCACCTCCTTTCGACAACAACTGTCCGACGCTTTCCCCTCGCAACTCGAAAACGCCCGCGATGCATCTTTCATGTCCTCCGAGAAGCCCGTGGCCAACCCTCAGACCATCACCGAGAAGATTGTCCAGCGGTACGCCGTCGGCCTTGCCCCTGGCAAGAAAGTCAAGCAAGGAGATTTCGTCACGCTACGCCCCGCGTGCGTCATGACACACGATAACGGTTGGCCAGTTGCCAAGAAGTTTATGGAAATTGGAGCCTCCAAGATCCATGATAGTCGGCAGGTTGTTATGACCTTGGATCATGATGTCAGCAACGAATCCGAGTCGAACCTTACTAAATATCGTCTGCTCGAAGAGTTTGCCCACAAACATGGCTGCTTCTTTTCTGGAAAAGGACAGGGAATAGGCCATCAGAGAGTTATTGAGGAGGGATTTGCGTGGCCGGGAGCAGTCACAGTCGCGAGTGACAGTCATTCCAATATGTACGGCGGCGTAGGAAGTCTCGTTCGTAACCCCCCCTACCCCCTTTTTTTGCTCTCGCCGATGCAGGTTCAATCATGGGCTGAAGCGTGTACGGCTTTGGACTAAGCAAATGCTAACGTTCTCAGGGAACTCCTGTTGTAAGGACGGACGCAGCCTCCATATGGGCTACTGGGTGGGTTGGACAGTTTCTACATGACCCAGCAGCGGATAGTGATGCTAATACTCCATCTCAGAACGACGTGGTGGCAGGTCCCACCTGTCATCAAGGTGAATCTCACTGGTGTCCTTCCTATTGGCGTTTCTGGCAAAGATATAATTGGTGGGTATTTGATCTGATTTGTTGAGGTGAAGAAGTGCCGTATACACACTGACTGCGACTAGTTGCTCTCTGCGGCCTCTTCAACAAAGATGAGGCCCTCAACCACTGTATTGAGTTTGCTGGCTCCGAACAGACCTTGGCAAGCATACCAGTGGACGACCGCCTTTGCGTAAGCAACATGACGACGGAGTGGGGAGCCCTAAGTGGTACGAATACAACCGATCAACCTGGAGACGAATTCTTACCTGTCTCATAGGGCTTTTTCCTGTCGATGATGTGCTCATCTCCTGGTACCGTGCCAAGGCTTCCATTGCCGCTATGCTCAATAGTTCCACCAAAGAGCGCATCAACCATGAGCGAATCGACAAACTTCTAGAGAGTCGGCTCACTGCTGATCCCGGTGCGGTATATGCCAAGGAACTCTACCTTAACCTATCCACTTTATCACCAATGGTTGCTGGTCCCAATTCGGTTAGAAATATTACGCCAGTTTCAAAGCTCGAGGCTGAGGGCATCGCTATAGACAAATGTTTTCTGATTAGCTGCACCAACGCCCGAGCTTCAGATATTGGCAGAGCCGCTATGGTTTTCCTTGAAGCTGGAGTGGATGGTAAGCCTGCTAAGCTTGCTCCAGGTGTCAAGTTCTATCTCGCTGCAGCTTCCCTCGCCGAACAACGGTTCGCCGAGGAGGCTGGCGACTGGCAGATCCTACTCGACGCTGGGGCTCAGCCTCTGGTCTCAGGATGTGGCCCTTGCATCGGACTCGGCCCTGGAATCCTTGAGGACGGTGAAACTTGCATTAGCAGTTCAAACCGCAACTTCCAAGGCCGCATGGGATCAACAAAGGCGTTGGCCTACCTTGCCAGCCCTGAAGTTGTTGCTGCCAGTGCTATCAAGGGCACGATCGCGGGTCCGGGCTGGTACCAGAAGCCTGAAGGTGTTGAAAAAGTCATCATTGGCGAGGGAGTGGCGATCACATCGTTGATAAGACTCGCTCTTTTGAGAATGCCTTTGACAAGCTTATCAATGATGTCGAGGGCATGATTGCTGCTGCTGAAGGCGCCGGGGGCGCTGAAGATGCTGCTGAGCAGCAGTCTCAGCCTACTGCTTCCAACGAGGAAACCTTGACCGAAATCCTTCCCGGCTTCCCGGACAGGGTGGAGGGGAGATCATTTTCTGCGATAATGATAACATCAATACTGACGGTATCTATCCTGGTGAGTATTCTTGGTTCATCATCTTCCTCTCATCATTTTCCTCTCGAAAAACTCCTGTTAACAAGTACAAAGGCAAGTATACCTACCAGGATGATATCACCAGGAGAAGATGGCTGGGATATGTATGGAGAACTACGATGTCGAGTTTCAAACAACTGCCAAGACGGGCGATATTTTGGTGAGCGGCTTCAACTTTGGCTGTGGCAGCTCCGTGAGCAAGCCGCGACTGCCATCTTAGCCAAGCAGATCCCTCTTGTGATTGCTGGCAGCTTCAGCAACATCTTCAGCCGGAACAGCATCAACAATGCTCTGATGAGTATTGAGATGCCTGATTTGGTGCGGCATCTTCGCGAAAGTTTCAAGGATGATTCTAGTAAGCCCCTGACTCGCCGCACTGGCTGGAAGCTCCTCTGGGACGTCCGTCGCTCCAAGGTCGTTGTGACTAAAAAGGATGGATCGATATGGGAACAAAAAGTTGGCGAGGTGCCACCTAATGTCCAGGAGATTGCGAAGGCCGGTCTGGAGCAGTGGGTTAAAGACAAGATTCAGGCTTAACTTGACAATGGCCAGCCAGGGATGAACTTGTGTCTTTTTGTTCAGCATTATCCATGTGTTATAGATGCAAATTTGAGATACCCAAACGTTGTATTGGCTGGTTTGGTCGCGACGGTCAACTTTGTGCATTGCGGCGGTGCAGATTTCTATTTCATCCCGTCCTCATTTGCGTCTTATCACGCAAAGGCTCCATCTTTCCAAAAAAAAAAAAAAAAAATTAGCAGAGCGGTTCGACCGATATTGGAGAATGATGTTGATGAAGATGTTGATGAAGACGATGAGGACAAGCGAGTGACCCAAGCATGAAACTCTTCTGCCAAGGGGTGCCAAGGGGTGGGTGGGTTGATTGTCACAAGTCTGGTTAGAAGATGCAAAAGAATGAACTGAACTGCATGTACAAGTGGGTTCAACCGTGCATGTGTGGCAGAAGATGTCTTGGCACTGTGGCAAGTGCTTTCTTGGTGGCCACCCAGGGCAGGCCACCCAGGGCATTTGTTGACGGGGGCGTCCACTAGTCCACTGAGTCCACTAGTCCACTGCTGACTGAAGTCTGCTGGTGAGCCTGTGTGCAGCACTAGTGTCGCCCCATCCAGCGCGCCATGCACCATGCACCATGCCGCCACCATGCCACCATGCCACCATGCCACCATGCCACCATGCCACCATGCCACCATGCATCATTGACTGATGACTGCATCATCCACATCCTGGGGCCTGTCTGTCCTGTCTGTCCTGTCTGTCTTGTCTTGTCTGTTCTGTCCTGTCCATCACGACGCATCTCCCTTTCCTGACGCACGGGTCTCGCTCACTCACAGGAGTCACAGCTGACCTGGCTGGCATCTCAACAAAATCTACGGCGACTTCTACTATCCCACCCAGTCCGTTCGTTCGTTCTTTCACCGCTCTCGTCAACAACCAGACCGTCCGATAGTAGATATATCACTTGCCTCCCTGCCCTGTCCAGTGTCCGCACACGGGGACGTTCTCAACGCCATCGACGGCGAAAATCACAACCCCGATGCAGTCTCTACTCGGCCTCCGCGCTGCACAACATGTTGACCCTGCCGGAGCAATAGGCATCGACTTGCCTTCTCAGACGACAAACATGCCAGCCGAGGGCATGGCAGCGACCATCCTTGCCGCCGTATCGTCCACCATTGCTGCGGCCGCCACCGCCTCCGCGACGTCTTCTTCACCCGGTCCACCACCACCACCACCACCACCACCACCACCACATCATGACCATGGTTCCGAGGGCGAATGCCAGCTCCTGGGCTCCTTTGCCCTGTTTGTCCAGGCCGCTCTCGGCGCGCTGGCACTGTCGTCACTGGTGTACAAGAGATACATAGAGCGTCCGCAGCGCCCCCTCAAGATCTGGTTCTTTGACGTGTCGAAACAAGTCTTCGGCTCCGTCCTGGTCCACATCGCCAACATCTTCATGTCCATGCTCACCAGTGGCAGGTTCTCGATAAAGTTGGAACCCGGTGCCGTCGCCACCGCCGCAGTGCCGGCACGAAGAAGCGACGACTCCTACGTCCCCAACCCTTGCTCCTTCTACCTCCTCAACTTGGGCATCGACGTGAGTCAACTTCGCCTCCCCTCCCCCTTCTTTTTTCTGCTTCTCATCACGACTCAAGCTTGTCACCTGTGCTTGTGTTACTAACTGCCAAACCAACCAAATTACTTCCTCTTTTTCCAACAGACCACTCTCGGCATTCCCATTCTCATCCTCCTCCTCAAAGTCCTAACCGGCATCGTCGCTTTCACACCGCTCGGGAAACCGCGGGAATCCATCCAGTCCGGTCACTACGGCACCCCCAAACGCATGGTGGTGGCTCAAGCAATCCGTCATTTACTTCTGCGGCCTGTTCGGCATGAAGATCTGCGTCCTCATCATCTTCCTCCTCGTGCCGTGGATCTCCAAAGTCGGCGACTGGGCGCTCAGCTGGACCGAGGGCAACGAGAAGCTCCAGATTGCCTTTGTCATGATGATCTTCCCCTCATTATGAACGGCCTGCAGTACTACATCATCGATTCCTTCATCAAGGAGAGGGAAGTTGAACACGAGCGTCTCCTCCGAGGACCCAGACCACAACGGCTACCGCGTTCGTCTTGGAACCCACGATGAAGACGGCGATGCCGACGACAGTGACAGCGACCTCGACGGCCACAGCCGTCCCGCGCGCTCCAAGCTTCTTGCCACAAGTCTAGACGAGGAATATAACCCCGATGTGGACGGACGTGCCCCCACCGTTGTTGGCAGTGGCTCCAGCCGCCGTGGTAAAGCAGCCCGGACAAAGGTTCCGCAGGAGTTGTATCCCAAGGAGTAAAAGGATTGAGCGTTTTCTGAACCAATCTTTCTTTTTCCCCCTTTCTTTTGTTAGACTTTGCACAATTGTAGTTTCATTTTCCATTCATCTTCCATCTTCTGGGAAATGATTATTTTTCACGCCATCAACTTGGCATAAATCTTCCCCAAGTTCAAGCTGAGCGAATTCAGGAGCTGTGTATATACAAAGGTGGGTAGAATTGTACTAGTTGGGCGTTGGAGTTGTGGACAATTACGCGACTGCTATACTTTCATCACTTGCCATACACGTGAGGGGCATCACAATTGAACATCATCTCTGTTTTGGATATTTATTCAAAGTACACACTCGACTTGACTTCCATTGTCGATGCCATGCCCCAGCCTACGTGCGAGATACATGGTAAAACCCAGTCTCGTATAATGACGGGTTAACTATCATTCTTCCCATTCCACTAGATTGCCCCCAACTGCCATTGTACAGACCCTGGTCTGGCTAATTGACCCGGAAAAATGTCTTATGTCCAAGAATAAAACGTTGAACTGAAACGAGAGGCAGATTCGTCAAGAGGCGCCCTGCCACAGATATGTAGGGCAAAACAGGATAAACAAAATGTGGGGCGTCATTGATAAGGACGATCAGATGGCTCGAGATGAATGGAAGAGCCTCGGGTGGCCGATGTAGCGGCAAAATGTCTGGCAGAATACTATATACAGATATTTCTCTATGATGGATGAAACGCCAAAGATTCAGTACCTTGGTAAGGGAAAGTGAATAAAGATAGTGGATTGAACGAGAAAGAGTCCAGCACACATGTTTCAGCATACACTGGACGCTGTAGGATAGACCAGGTCATGTATATTCAAGACAGCTATCGGGCGGGCTGGTACGTCCTTTGGCCGGGATAGGCCGCAGTTGTGGGTGATCGAGCTGGGGAGACTGGTCGCCTAGCGGTCTGGAATAACCTGATGTGAAGTCAAAGCCGGCATTGTTGGTGATGGGGATCGGGGTGGTGACGACTGGCCAAAGGAATTGCTCGGCGGCGGCGCAGGCTTGGAGAGGGATGGGGGCCTGGTGTACGCTGGCGCTCTGGTCCTGGGGAGAAACGATGCTCGGGGCCGGGTGTGAACTGTCGTGGGGAGCTGGTGAGTAGCTCCTGTTCATGTTTTCCCGCGGGGACTGAGGTGGCGGTCTGCCGTAGCCCTCATCGTTGCGAGGACCGGGCGAACCTCTCGGCGGACGACCATACGGGCTTTCGCCTCTGGGTCCAGGTGTCTGCCTGGGACCTGGCGAGTTCCTCATGCGAGGGTCCATGCCGTAGGGCGGCCTGGCGTCGCCTGGTGATGTATTATTGCCCGCGGGACCTGGCCGTCTCGCACCATGAATTTGCGTAGGAGCACTGCCAGGCAGCTCCATCGGCGGGGCGTGATCGGTAGGCAACGTTTGAGCTTGTTGGAGATGGGCTGGGGTATGCACGCTGCTGTGGTCGTGCGGTATGGCTGGCATTTCGGCCAATTGCCCATGAACCTGGTCTTGATTGTACGGACTCTGGCCGTGGGCCTGATGGTTGTTTGGACTGGTGGAATGGTTTGGACTCCCATGGCTCCTACAGCTGCGGCGTCCATCGGCGGAGCGCCAAATGGTTGAAGATTCTGGGGACTGGCTGCTTGGTTTCGCATTTCCACGTGTGCCCCTGCTCCCCAGCTGCAAGAGCACCATAGGGCTGATTCGCCAGGCTGTCATACGGCTGCTGTGCGGGAGCACCGTATGGTAGGTTTTGCTGACCCGAGCGGCCGTGCATAGCCGCCCTAGACAAGGAGCTGGGGTCGTCATATGGTTCGTCCAGTCCAAAGCCGTCGGATTGGCGGTTCGCATCGTAGTTCTGGGTATATCCATGATCTCTGGCACCATAGGGGCTCTGTCTAGGCCCCTGTCGAAGTTGACCATGGCCCGCGGCTTGTTGATTGGGAACCAAGCCTTGCTGACTGTGGTTGAACGTTTGTCCACTTGAGCCGCTTCCGGGAGGACCGCCATAGAATTGACCACCGTGATTCATGCTCATGGGACTCATGGGACTCATGGGGCTCACCGGACCCGGCGAAGGGGCATTCATCCGTTGCCTGTTTTGGTCCAATGTGGGAGACTTCTCCAGATCTGACAGCTCAACTTCTTCCTCCAGCATGACCTTTCTGGATCCAGCTTGCTCCCAGGTGGGCATCTGCGGTAGAGCATCTTCGCCGGCCTTCTTCGGCACATCGAATTCGGCATACTGAGGAGGTGCATATTTTGCTGGTGCCGGTGCCGGTGCTGGTGCTGGTGCTGGAGGTGCGAAATAAGGTTGCATTGGCGCCTGTGCGTGGTAGCCTTGCCCATGATGGGGTGGTATGTATGGTTCATCAAGATATTTGGTCTTGCGGCCCCGGGGATCGCAACATCCACAGCAGTTGCCACAACACTTCAAGCAGTTGAAACAAGTGCAGCAGCAGGACAGCCCACAGCAACAGCATCGAATGATACACCACAGAATACTGAAGATGATGAGGCTGCCTACAATGATGATAGCAATTGCAGGCCATCTAACAGGTTGGTCAGCGGTGAACAAGGTAGGAACCCAACGAAACAGGACGGGAAGGCTGGATGAGGCCGATCATACTTGCAAAATGTGGCCTTCATGCAATTGTCCCAACTCGAGAAGGCAGTCTTCACATTGGTGATTTTGTTTTCTGTGTCTTGTACGATGTCTCGTCTAGACAAGTCTTGCGCAACCCCTCGAACAAGGGCATCTCTGACCAATTTCCAGGCTGGGGTCGCAGTGACCTTGCCATAGCAATGTCGACTGAAGGCATATCGGCAATGGTTTCGCGCTGCAGGCAACAATTTCGACGAGTAGAGAAATGACGAGCAATGGTGTGTTGTACCAGCGTTCCCTTGAAGACAGAGATGTGCCTTCAATGCTGGCCAAGTGTAAGGGCTATATCCGTCAACAGGCGCCATGCGACAAAGGCGAAGAAGATGATTCGATAAAAGGACAAGAGGTAGGAAGCTTCGTTCGATATCAGTGGTACCGCCCCTAACATTCACTTGATCGTTGCCACGGATCGTCGCACAGCTCCGGACGCTATGAAGCGGAGCGCAAAAAGGCGAGGTGGGCAAAGGGCAGATTTCGAATATGTTGTTGCTCCTCTTTGCCCCTATATGTAGTAGAGGGAAGCTGCTTGGAGACGGTGCGAGTTCCCAGATTGGTGATGAAATGCTTCGAACCGTCGGTTGGTTTTTGACCTGTTGCCGTGCGGTTCAGATATGAGCGACACCTACCAGCCTGCAATGAGGAGCCTACAATGAGGAAAGCACAGGAGAAGTCGTCGAGACGAATGGCACCGAAATGGCCGTCATATAATGAAAACTGCTGTCAAGCAAACGGACAGTACCAGCTTGTCCTGGTTGGTGGTGGGCAGACGATAACAAGAAGCTGTCGGCTTTCAAGGCGACATCTGTGGAAAAGGAAGGAAATGAAAAGAATGGCAGTCGACGGCATCAGTTGCAGGCCATTCGTGTCGTCGGATGATGGGTGGAAGGAGGAGGATGGGCAAGGACAAAGAAGCGATGTCGACGTCGATTCCTCCCTCTCCCTGAATACTGAAAGGAGGATGGGTAGTCGAGGGGAAAGGCGGAAAGGCGGAAAGGCGGAAACAAGGCGGAAAGGGAACAGGACCCTACAGGGGAGACGGGAGACGGGAGGCGGGAGAACGCCTCTGGGTGAGTCAGTCAGTAACAGACAGACAGACGGAATTTCTTTTCGACCGCCAACCTGTCTGGTCTCTGGTCTGTCCACCGCACCTTTTTTCGCTCGTGCACGCCGTTCTTGAAGGCCGATTGGGACCTGCATGTGACTGACTGATGTGAACATGAACAAGCACAAGTGTCCCGCATTCGGACTGTGTGCCATTGATTGATCAGTGATGAGTTGCATGAGTCGAGGTACGGAGGAATAATCGCCTCCTGTTCATGGCACCTGGCCACCTGGTTCTTGCAGGTTCTCTCAGTGCCCCGTCCCGTTCAATGTTTACCCCTGCCCTGCCCTGCCCTGCCCTGCCCTGCCCCCGCCCGCTCCAACGAACGGCCCCAGTCTTGTCCCTCCCCTTGCCCCTGGAAAACTGGAGCCGTGCAGTCCAAATCTTGTCAAGTTTGGTGTTGGTATTATTATACGTCCTCCGCATCGTCCTCCCTTTGTTGCGCCTCGTTGCGCCTCGTTACCCTCCTCTAAAAAAAGAAGGAGTTGCAGAAATTGCATGTTGGAACTAACGTTTGACTTGAATTGTCGCCAGCGATTATGTTCCGGTAAGAGTTGAAGAAGTTGTTAATGCTGTTGGGTCGCCCATTACAGGATGGCACATGCACTGCCTTGTCATTATGGGACAAATTCCGGGTTTACAGTAAATCTAAATCTCGGCTCCAGCAAAGTTCGTCTCGTAGCCAGCCAGGGTGGATGAAACCTCTGAGTCCTAATTAAGTAGGCGGTGAAAATCGCTATATGTATATGCTAAGCATATGCCCAAGACCACAGTATATTAGTGCAAATTCACACTCATAGTCAGTCAGTCAGTCAGTCAGTCAGTTAGTGTATGCCCACAAATTCCTACGTCATTCACGAGTAGGTGAGATAGCTGGCCAAGACGTATGAACTATTTGCATAGTGTACACAATTACAAGGTATCGTCGTTGCATAGGTATATATATATACATCAGCCTGTTCAAACATGCCCCAAGTACAAAAGTCCTCTCACGCCACCAAAAGTAGAGCACCATGTGTATTAGAGACAAGTCATCGGTACCCTTCCATCCATTCTGGTCGTCTTAATAAGTTGATAAGAAGATGGAAGAAAAAAACAACGTCGCATCGTATTCAACATGCACGAGCAGCCCATTACTAAGGCTCCTGGCTTCCTTGGCCCCGATTTACTCCGCTCCCCAACCCACGACTTACTTGCCAGGTGGGGGCCAGCCGGAGGAGCGTAGTTAGCCTCGCGCTGGTACGTGTTCGGGGGCGGCTGAACACCATATTGCTGCTGGCCATAATAGCCATCGTTGGGGTTGAACGTGGTGCCGGTGTTCTGGGGCTGCTGGCCGTAGGCAGGAGGAGCGTTGTACCCTCCCTGCTGTGCATCGTAGCCCTGGCCGTATGTCTGATTGTAATTTCCCTGCTGGTAGCTGTTCATCTGTTGCTGGTCGTATTGTTTACCGCCGGGGCCATCCAACCGGTTCCGTACATGGGCTGATTGCCGCGACGGCGACGGCGACGAGCAGTGAAGCTGGTTGTTTGGTTAGCACGGCTCCTCCTTTGGGGAGAAAGGGTGGGGGGACAACAATCTTGTTGGATGACCGGGCGAACTACTTACGCGCAAGACATGAAAACGAGGAGGACAACTACGATGACGCCGGCGAGGAGGATCCATCGACCAAATGAGGACCATCTACTGTTGCAGCGGTAGTAGCCGTAGCCGGCACGGTAGCATGTAGCCCTCGACGCGAGGACATTGAGAGCGCTATCGGTAGGCGCCATTGTGTGAGAGATTTCGAGTATCGTACTTGAGACTGATTAAATTGTTGGTGGTAGAATGCTGGTGAGGGGGCGAGATGCGACAAAACGGGATGTGCCCGACAGACAGGGTGTGAATGACGCAGAGGTGCAGACGGCGCTGCTTACTTAAGTATGTTTCGAGCAAGCTTCGAGCCGGGGTGGCTGGGCCACGCCACGCCACATCAAACTCGTCATTCATGACTTGCAGGCAATGGAGGTAGTCCCACCTTCACGCCGCCATCGCCTCCCTCCGCCCCGTGGCTGTGCGCTTCAATAGTAACAAACCTTTCATTCCAGCCTCCCCACTTAAGCGGCCCCCACGGAGATTCTCACCTTTCTTTCTTTCAGTGCAGTCACTATGTAGACTCAATCCCAACTTCATGAAAATCCAACATCCACCAAGTATTTTGCCCCAATTTAGTCACCCGTACGCCGCTTCATGAAAGCAAGAATTACCCCAGCGCTTCGCCCCATCCATTCGATTGCGATCAACCGCCCGCACATCTCGAAATGACATTTCCAGAAACGGCCTGATGCGAATCACTCACCCACTCGCTCACTCACTCGTTTCCTCGTTAACAAAATGACAACATCTTACGTCGTTCTCTACGGTCTCATTCGACAATCTTACCATAGAGCGAAATGTGAGGGCCCTATGCTTTTGCTGACGAAATTCTGAAGAAAAACTTGGATGCGATGCACCTACGGAGTACATACGGAGTAGGGCCCTATCATCCTATGACATCAAAAGTGGAGACTCACCATGTCATTGCGGTTTCATGTCGCATTTTTCTTGGTACAGTACATCTTGTTGGCCACGCTGTGAATTTTGATTTCATCTCAACTTCGAAATATTACTAGTTAGGCATGCGAAAGCTATGTCATACACAGAGAATTTCATTTCCCCACCAAGAAAAAGTTTGCAAAGCAGGCGACGCACGCTGCTGCGCAAGTTCGGAGAATGCATCCTTTTGTGCAAGAAAACTCGCTACACACCATACGGAGAAGAAAAAGCAAAGAGAAGAAGAAGCAAATTGAAAACACCCCCTTTGCTCATTTCATAAGATACAAGCCCCAATTCCGACCCCGGAAGTGTTCATCGCATGCGATGGGGTAGCGAATTTGTTCCGTACTGGTTTTTATTATGCAGTGTACCCGTGAGCACTCCACGCCATTTCGCCTCGTTTCGTTTCGTTCCACGCCATACATCCTACCCGTGTGCTGCGCCTTGCCTGAACGCTCATCTGGTATCGTCGTAAAGTGTTTAGGTCGTAGGTCATTGCCAAAAGTAATTGCACATTAGAATACCTTTTTGGTGTCCTTGTACAGCGCTGTGGCGAGCTGTGGCGGGACAGTGTCCGATTTGTAGTACTGATGGCGGCAACAGACGTGGTGAATTAAAGTTGCTCCTTTATCGATATTCCCCCAAAAAAAAAAACGCCTTGTGAATAATCATGTCGGCCTGAGCCCGTCTATGCGTGAAAACAAATCAAAAGAGGCCAAGATGCTGTCTCAAAGACCGGGCTTGGGAAACGAATATCGATGGCGCCGTAGCTCCTCGGAAGCTTTCATGTTGCGCTCAGCAGCTTGCTGCTTGGCGGCCAGAGCGTTGATCTTCTCCCGGGCTCTCAATAAACTGCTGTTATCTTGTTGCTTGATTTTGGCCCGGATGTCATACAGGGCCATCAATGTTGATGCTCGTTCCCAGTCATCGTCAAACTGGTCAATAGAATTAGCGCTGGGGTTCATTCGTCTTGGACACCCGAGCCTCTGCTCTTTTTATTAAGAGCACATAGAAGCAAGGACAAAGTGGGATCGGAAAGCGCAGGGTAAGGGTGATGATAATTAGATCATACATTTGCGTCACTCGGACGAGGTGTTCCAGGGGTAGAATTGACTGCAGACCCAGGTCGTGATCCCGACGAGCTGACGAGGATACGTCGGCCAAGCTTGTCGAACTTGGGTGCGACCCCAGGCTCTGACGACCAGGATCGCTTCATGGTCGAGGGGCGCTGAGGGGAAGACTGAGGTTTCGAGGTGACCGAGGGTTGAGGATCAATCTTGATTGTAGGGACATTGGCGCTGACGATGGCGGCGGCGACCTCGGGTTCCTGCGTTCGGTGACAGTTAGAAGCGATCTTGACATTCAAGGACTGTGTTCATGTGGTTCAAAACCAACCGCAGCACCAAGGTTGCTCAAGTCAGCGAGCACCTGCGAAAGGTGGAGGCTCTCCATGACAGTCTGTATGTCGGAAGGGTCTCCAGTTCCTGCCGTTGATAGTGAGGGTGAATGATTTCGGGGCCAGAGAAGAATGCCGTGTTGTTCGCTGGCTACACGCAGTTTCAAATATTCGAATCCAGTGTTTCTCCGTAGAGGTTGGTTCGCGTGCGGATGGCGCGGACGGGGACACGCACGAGCAAAACGCGGGGCGTGACGACGCTATGTTGTACGGAGTAATGAGTAAGGGGTTTGGAAATTTGCAACGAGGGCTCCTTCTCTCGAGTTGGAAGAGTGTAGAACGTAGTCTTCTGTTGCAAGGAGCGACCGTGTTGTTTTGGGCGGCGAGACAGAAATAAGGTAGGGTGGCGGCGTGTGGCCGACGGAGGGCAGATGCAGATGCAGATGCAGATGCAGAGGCTGAAAGGCAGAGAGAGGCAAAGAGAGGTTTGGGGCTTGGGGCTTGGGGCTTGCACGTAAAATCGATACTCTTGAAGAGGTGGGTGAGGTGGAGGTGGGTGAGGTGGGTGAGGTGGGTGGTGTTCCGCAAGCGGGGAACACTTTTATTATTACATGTACATACATACATGTGTACTCCGGACTGCGCACGCAACCATCAACCATCAACCACGCCACGGAAAACTCGGACTCCATGCCCAGCCGCCGACCAGGGCTGACAGCCCATATCCCCCATTCCTATCCTCCATCCAAGCTCCCATCCAAGAGTCCCCGCACTTTGGATTCGGATCTCAACAAATTTCTCCACCAGACCAGATTGCCACAGGCAGGGAAGGCAGGCAGGCAGGCAGGCAGAGGCGCAGGCAGAGGCAGGCAGGCCACTGGACAAGCCCTGCTTCCCTCGCCTCCGGTGCCCTGCTGTTGGTTGCACGGCAGACGTCGCCAAGCATGCATAAGCATAAGTAGATAGATTTGTCAGCGCAAGTTAACATTGATGCGCATACACTACAACCCCTGAGTTATTTTACATACAAATCTACTTGCCCCACATGGGGCAGCTGGCAGGTTACCCAATAACAGCTGCCCGCAGTTACGTACTGCATGGTGGGGTAAGATCGAGCTACTATTAGAGCGTTATAAGGTGGATATAAGGTTTTTCCTCCTTCTTCAATCATACAATTCATCTAAACGTGCTACATAGACCTGCCCATGCCCATGCCCACGAGACCAAACGCTTGGTCGCCACCCTCTTCCCTGACCGTGACGTAATGTGACGTGCCGTGCCGTCTCGGGAGGGCCTGACAATGTCTTATCATGTGGCTTTGGGATCGACCACTCCACAATCAGAGTTATCCATATATATAATCATATTCATACTCATAGCCAATACTGGCAAAACATACAAGGACGTTGCTTAGGACAGAGGGAAGGAAAATTATAACTCCACCATATTCGCACTATAGCCAGCTTGTACTCATGCCCACAAAGAGTCCAACGCTGATTGTGCTTTCCCTCATGCCCGTCTCTTATCAATTCAACCCAACCTCCCACTCCAATATGCCAAACTTTCCTCGTGATTATTTTTGGATTAGGTACCAGTCTAGGCTTTGGTAATTCTGCAAACGAGGTCGGAGCCATCGACGGAATCGCCCTCCTTGACCTGAAGGCTGGCAACCTTTCCGCTGTGAGGTGCCGAGATGACCATTTCCTATTTGTCGTATATTAGTCAATGATCCTTCAACTAGACCATGGTCGATCATCAACGTGAATCAAGCCGTAACACTTACCATCTTCATGGCGGACAAAACAGCCAATGGGTCTCCCTTCTTGACTTCAGTGCCCTCGTGCACGCGGAGTTCAACCAGGACACCAGACATGGGAGCGCCGACTTGGCTGGAGTCGCTGATGTCGGCCTTGGGTCGGCTGATGTTCTCAATAGCAGCCTTGTTGTCGAGGACGGCAACTTGTCGGACTTCGCCATTCATCTCAAAAAACACTTCACGCTGGCCAGTGTTCTCGCTGAGGGGTCCGACAGCAAGAAGCTTCAGAATAAGAACCTTGCCCTTCTCGAGTTCGACGTTGAATTCCTCGCCAATCTCGGGCCTGGAGAGGAAGAATCGGGTTGGCAGGACGGACAAGTCACCATACTGCTGAACAAACTTCTTGTAATCCTCAAAGACCTTGGGGTACATGACGTGGGATGCAATGTCGCACTCCGTGACACCGGCTCCGTACTTCTTGCCGAGCTCCTTCTTGACCTTGGCAAAGTCCACGGGGTCGAGGAAAGACCAGGTCGCTGTTCCAGCTTGCGACGGCCGCGCAGAGCGTCAGAGCGCAGAGGCTCGGGGAACCCGCCATAAGGCTGGCCCATCATGCCTTCCAAGAATTCCAGAACAGAGCCGGGGAAGTCGAGTTCGCCGGCACGAGCCTTGACATCCTCAGCAGAGAGCTTGTTGGAGACCATAAACTGAGCCAGATCACCAACAACCTTGGAGGTAGGAGTGACCTTGACGATGTCGCCGAGCAAGTCGTTGGCGTGTTCGTAGGCCTTCTTGGTCTCGAGCCATTGTGAGCCCAGGCCAAGCTGGGAGGCCTGGAACATCATATTGGTAAGCTGACCACCAGGGATTTCGTGTTCGTAGACCTCGGGGTCGGGGCCAGCAAGGTGGGCCTCGAAGGAGAGTACAGCAGACGCAGCTGTGACCAGTAGGTGTCAAGAGCGCGGACCTGACGAGGATCGAGGCCGGGCTCGAGTCCAGTGCCCTCGAGGGAAGCCAGAATGGCGTTAATACTCGGTTGAGAAGTCATGCCAGACAGGCTGTCAGTGGCAGCATCGACAGCGTCAGCGCCAGCCTTGGCACAAGCAACCATGGAAGCCACACCAGTACCGGCAGAGTCGTGGGTGTGCACATGAATGGGTAGATCGGGATACTTCTTGCGGATAGATCCGATTAAAGGGTGGCAGCATGTGGCTTCAACACACCAGCCATATCCTTGATGCCTAGAACATGAATGTCGAGGGCGACCAACTTGTCAACAAGGTCCAAGTAGTACTCCAAGTTGTACTTCTTGCTAGGGTTCTAGTGAAGGAGAAAGTTAGTATATTGATAAGCTGTCATGTAGCATTCACCACGGCAATACGAGATCCAGGGGCGTATAGGAGCGGATCAAAGTGTATAGTGAGTGGCATATGAGCGTGCAAGTGAGCGCATAGAATCGTCTGGCATTAGCACAGCACATTTTTAGGGCGTAAGCGAAACAACTCAGCCACGAGATGACTTTCAACCCTTCGGAAGGTTGTGGGGCCTCTTGCAAACCATTTGAGTTTCGGTTTTCGGTGGTATAATCGTTGTCACTAGAGTAGTGATATTCCCACGCGGCAGGATCGGCGAGGGCGGTCCCGTGTCGTGCCTACACTTTTTTGATACACCTACCGTAACTCCTATACTAACCTGGACGCTTCACGGAGGACTGTATGGGAATGCGGGCATAGAAGAGAGCTTACCAGCACTGCAGTTATGGTGGTCAGCATGAAAGGTGTATTTGAGAGATGGGAGGGAGGAGGAAAGTACGCACTGTCACCACTGTAGCACACGGTACCCTCAGCAACACCACCAGCCTTGTGAACGGCCTTGATACCAACCTCGAGCTGGTTGATGTCGTTCAAGGCGTCAAAGACACGGAAGATATCTACACCATTCTTCTTGGCCTGCTCGACAAAATGGTCGATGGCGTTGTCAGGAAGAGATGAATAGGCAACACCGTTGGCACCACGGAGAAGCATCTGGAAAGGAATGTTGGGAACAAGCTTTCGCATCTTGCGGAGACGGTCCCAGGGATCCTCATAAAGGAAACGCATGGCGACATCGAAGGTGGCACCACCCCAGCATTCCAAACTGTAGAGGTTGCCCAGGGCATGGCTGGTCTCTTTGGCAATGTTCAGGAGGTCCACGGTTCGAACACGGGTGGCAAGCAGAGACTGATGAGCATCTCTCCAAGTGGTGTCCATGAGGAGGCAGCCCTTGTAGTTGCGAACAGCCCTGGCGAAGGCCTTGGGGCCCTGCTCCAAGAGAATGTTTCTCCAACCCTTTTGGTTGGGCTGGCTGACATCGATCTTTTGGCCGTTGGAGGCGATGATTTCGGGAATAATGATATCGGTCTTGAGCTTGGGCTCGCCAATCTGTCCTTTGATGGAACTGCCGTTGACGGCCATGTCTCCAAGATAAGCCAAGAGCTTCTGGGCACGGTTCTGGCTCCCGACGAGTTCAAAGAGCTCAGGGGTATCATCGATAAAGGTAGTCCAGCAGTTGCCATCAATGAATACTGGGTGGGTGAGCAGAGAAGCAAGAAAAGGAATGTTTGTCTTGACGCCTCGGACACGGAACTCAATCAAGGCACGGAGAACCTTTCTGCGGGCGATTTCGTAGGTTGAGCCGTGGCAAGTGCACTTGACCAGCATGGAGTCATAGTAAGGAGTAATGACAGCGCCGGCAAAACCATTGCCACCGTCCAGACGAACACCGTTACCACCGGCAGATCTGTACACCTCGATCTTGCCGGTGTCGGGTCGAAATTGCTCAGAAGGGTCTTCGGTAGTAATACGGCACTGAATAGCAAAACCACGAGTGGAGATACGGTCCTGCGTTAGACCAAGCTGGTCGAGAGTGGCACCAGCAGCAATCTGAATCTGGGCTGCAACGATATCAATGCCAGTGATTTCTTCGGTGATGGTATGCTCGACCTGGATACGAGGGTTGATCTCAATGAAGTAGTATCGATTCTGCTGGTCGACCAAGAACTCCGCAGTGCCCGCATTGCGATAGTTGACCGACTTGGCCAGCTTGACAGCATCAGCCAGAATCGCATCTCTGGTCTCAGCAGGAAGGTCCTTGGCAGGGGCAATCTCGACAACTTTCTGATGTCTTCGCTGGACAGAGCAATCACGCTCATACAAGTGGACAATGTTACCATGGTTATCACCCAGTAACTGGACCTCAATGTGCTTGGGCTTGTCGAGGAATCGCTCAACGAAGACGGTTCCGTTTCCGAAAGCCGACTTTGCTTCAGAGGTAGCACGCTCAAAGCTCTCCTTTAGTGACGCAGATTCGCGAACGACTCGCATACCTCGGCCGCCGCCGCCATAAGCAGCCTTGATGATGATGGGGAATCCATATTCATCGGTGAAAGCCTTGACTTCTTCGTACTTGGCAACGGCACCTTCGGTACCGGGGACGACAGGAACGCCAGCAGCGATGGCCAGAGTACGGGCGGAAACCTTGTCACCGAGGGCATCGATGACATCGGGCTGAGGACCAACGAACTGTGTATAGAAAATAAATGGGGCTCTTGTCAGCAAACATTTGTCGACTAGTACCAAAAACTCGTACAATGGTTTTTTTTTTTTTTTTTCATGGGACTTGAAGACTTAGTCTTACGATAAGGCCAGCCTTCTCCACGTTTCGGGCGAACTCGGCATTTTCTGACAGGAAACCGTAACCTGTTTCATGGTCAGCAATGATGCTCTGTGGACAGACTCTCGATAGCTATACTGACCCGGATGAATCAATTGAGCGCCATGCTCAACAGCAATCTTGATAATCTCATCTCCGGCTAGGTAGGCTCCGACCGGGGTGTATTGGCCACGCTTGCCAATGACATAGGCTTCATCGGCCTCTGAGATAGCCGTCAGTAATCACGATGTAAAATTTTCGAGGGTAGTAAATTTCAATTCCGGGCGTTCCTACTCTGCCTGTGCATGCTAAGACGGTCCTCATAGCTATCGCGGGGTCAGAACGCAGCTCCGAAGCCATCTTTTAGCAAAAGGTGGGGAAGGTCTGAGCGAACCTAAAGACGGCAATGGTGTGCAGTGAAAGCTCGTGGGCCTGGCAAAGGAGTCAGTGACATGCGACTCAGGCTTGCGCCGTCCGGAATGCGCAATTTCATGAGCCAAGTGCGACTCACAGTTCTAAAAATCTGTGTAGCGATAGAAAGAAGGGTCAGTAAGCAGTTTTTCCTCTTCTCGGTAGAAGTAATTCAGGTCGGCTATGAGCAATGGTGGGGTCGAATCGTACCCGGATGGCTGGCACATGTCAGTCAGTATGATTGATGATGCTGCGAGCATTGCCGCGCCTCGACCAGGGAGGCACTGGCGATTGGCATCAGATAATGGGGCAGCACTTACGGATTTCACCACGGTTGGCGACTGTCGAGCAGAAAAAAAAACACATCACGTCAGCACGAGCTTCTCGGCTTTCGACGCCAGGCCATTGAGGCCATTGGGGCCATTGCTCAGTCTAGCGAGGGTGAAACCACCACAGGACCGAGGCAAGGACTGCAGATAACTTACCGAGAATCTTCTTCATCTGCATGATGCTCGAGTTGGCTCGGATGTGGTGAACCGTGTTGGCGGCCTTGGGCTCGTCAACATCCTCGTCTTCGAAGACATCGTTGAAGGTAAGAGGCTGCTGAGGGGCTGCCATGATGGACGAAGCAATGAGCAGCAGCTAGGTATTAGATAGAGGGAAGGGGAGGGGTTTGAAGAGATAAAAGAAGAAGAGCGCAGGTCGAGGGAGCTCTGGCGTGGTTTTAAAGCTACGACACCGTGCAAAGCAGAACAGAGACAAGACTGAGCCGGTCGGTCGGTCGCGGGGTTGTGTGATCGGCTGGAAGTGAAGGAATGCGGGAGGGATGCTTTTTTGCTGAACCTGGGCAAGCCGGATATCGAGCGAGCGAAGGGTCTCTGGCCTAGCCTAGCCTGGTGCTTTTTGGTGGGGGTGGGGTGTCTGGAGGTGTCAGCCAAGCCAGTGCCAGTGCCAGTGCCAGTGCCAGCGCCAGTGCCAGCCAACAGCCAGCCAGTCAGCGTCAGCAGCTCGGTACTCAGTAATAGCAGTAAAGTACATACATAGGGGCTGGGGTGTCTGATCTGGTGTCAGATGTCTTGGTGTTTGGTGTCAAATGTCTGAGCACTTTTAATGTTCAACAGAGCACAAATCTGGTCTGGTGTTGCGTATCCCAAGCAACCCTGGAGGCTGTTTAAAAAAAAAAATTACTGACTAGTCCTACTTGACATCGACTTGCCGTCAGTCATTTGCTCAGTGACTCAGCCATGGGTACGAGTACGACGAGTATTTGGGGACGTGGGCCGAAGAATAGCAGAATAGACAAGGCAGAGGTACGAAACAATGGATGAGGACAGTCAGCAGCAGAGGAGAATGCCAGAATCATTTCGAGTGCGGGACTTGGCGGATCTACTCCGTACGGGGTAGGTTGATAACAATTCGGGTTTCTGCTCAACTGGCTCCGAGTCTCGAAACGGCCTTGACCAGACATCCATGACTGAGTCAGCCTTCATACGGATGTGAGCTTTTAGCAGCGAGGCCCCGGTCCCCCGCTCATGTTCTACGAAATGTACCACCTTGGCCCCCGCGGAAAATGAACTACTGTTACTACATCCCATCTTTTCGAGACAAGATGAGCTGTGCAAGGGAGATCTGCGAGATTAAAGAAAGTCTTGGCTGGAAATAGCACCTTGGCTGGGGTCACCTTGGCTGGGGTCCATCGCCGTCGTCGTCATGCCCACCGCGCTTTGGCTTTATTTTTTTATTTTTTCATTTTTTTGTTGCTTCCTTCGGATCATCATCGGATTAGTCGTGGCCAAAGACCCCGCCAATTGTGGGCCGAGTGGAGCCCTCAAAGGGATGCACGCCTTGTGATTGGCTGCCCCTTTTCGCCACCCCCTCTTTGCTCCACTATTGCCGCCCCACATCTCCGTTCACTTTCTCCCACTTTCCTAGCTAGCTAGATTCCTCTCTCTCTCTCTTCTCTTCTAGACACATGCATCCATAGATCAACTATCATAGACTTCAATAACAACGGTATTATCACCTGCGCAGGCACCTTGGTGTTCCAACACTGATCAGTGGTTGGTAAAACCACAGATAAGTTAGGTATCCCAAGAAGAGACATTCCTGCGATCACAACCTCCTTCCCATAGAGTCCAGGAGCAATCCACGGGACCTTCGTCGCGAAGAGAGATTTGACTGCAAGCGTGTGCTAAAGGAAGAGAGTAGATCGCTTCGGACGACTTCTCAGGCTTCCAAGGGATTGATTCCTTCTATCATAGAGTCCAGGAGCAATCCAAGGGACCTTCGCTTAGAAGAGTTAGTCTTCTCGTCTATCACGAGCTTCCAAGGGATTGATTCCTTCTATCATAGAGTCCAGGAGCAATCTAAGGGACCTTCGCTTAGAAGGATCGATCTTCAAGGTCGATTTTACCCCTTCCCTTCTTCCCTTCTTCCCTTCTTCCCTTTTACTTATATCCCTTCTTTTCTTCTCTTTAATACACACAATGGCCACAACATCAGCACCGACAAGACCCCTAAAGGCTGAGTTGCCAAGACGGCTGCAACCTCACTCTCTGTTGCTTAGCTCTGACTGGGAAAGACCTGATGAACCGAATCCTGATACCGCTGAGGAGTATGAACTGAATAACCACATTGCAAGGTTTATCTACCTTAGTGAGCATCACGGGTGGCAGAATGAAGACCTTTGGGAGACCTTCCGAGAGGACCTCGAAGGTTGGTCTAAGGAAACGTTCAAAAGAGCTTTAAAGTACCTCGTGCGTGACTTCCGAAACTACCTACGAGAGAAAGGCGTCTACGTTGCCCGAGGCACAGGCACTATTATCGCGAATGCACTAGCACAAGTGCTTCAAGAAGAAATAAGATCACCCTGGCCAAAAGACGAATTTTCTGGACCTCAAGAACCTTGATCATGATCCTCCGAACCCCTAGAGCACCCCCTCAACCCCTTAACAGCACCTTCAACCCCTTAACCCCTTAACCCATAAGAGAGCCTCCTCTGCAGCGAACCCCATCCTATTAATTAAACCCTCCTGCCCCTCCTACGCATTATTTCTTCTCTGAGGACCAGATCACAAAGAAGATCTCGGAACTTACAAAGATGTATAAGGATAGCGATCGATACAGCGGAAAACTGTATGACTTCCTTGCCCCTAAGGTCACGCTCTTTGAGAATAAGTGTGATAGGATTGACCTCCCTTGAACGCATTATTGGAAGGCTCTCCCGATCATCTTGATTAACGATGCTGAGCAATACTACCTTGATTATCTCTTCGGTTAAAACCTCACATACGAAGAGATGATTAGCCGTATCCGTCAACGCTTTAAAACGGAAAGCAATTAACAGTTCTACCGGCGCAAATGGAACGATACAACGCTTCGTAACGTTATTAATGAAAACCCTGAGAAAACGAAGCTTGAGTGCCTTAAGATAATGCTAGCTACCCTTAAGAAGATCCATTGAGGCCTCTACCCTTCTGATACAGTAGATACTGAGCTTTACAAGCAAACGTTGAATGCTATAGCTGGTGTGCCCGAATGTCAGATGGTAGAGTACAACCACTCCCCAGGTTTCGAGGGCCTTGCAGGAGACCTTCGCAAATCGATTAGCATCGCGGAATCGAGAAAAGGGATATTCCAATACAACTAGCATCAAGATACCGAAGACCCTTTAGAGGCAATGTACATTGACCGTCAATACAACACACGTTATAACAGAGGCCACAGGCAGGGTTATAGGTGCTTCATCTGTGGTAGAAGCGGCTGCTGGTTAACGAATCATCCAGATGAAGAGCAACAACAAGAAAAGGATCGCTGGTGGAAGAGCAAAGACATTGTGAACCTCCTTTAGAGAAGAGGTTCCAAGCATTCCTTGCATCTTACGAAGGTCATGATAACGGGCAAGCAGACAAAGATGACGATATTGACTTTGACAAGATCTCGTTATCTAAGGGATGACCGGATCAACGGCAACGACAACCCGGCTGATGCGAAGACGAAGGGGAGGATTCGTCGCGATCGGATTAATTGATTTGACCGATGCCGACCGGGCCAATCAGGGCTCCGGATTCCCATCAAGGGATCCACTTGTGTACACTTTCCTTCGATTCGATTTTTATTGCGTTTTGGGCTCCTTTGGCCACGAGAAAAAGAGAGACTGCCAGTGTTGCTTCCTTCGGATCATCATCGGATTAGTCGTGGCCAAAGACCCCGCCAATTGTGGGCCGAGTGGAGCCCTCAAAGGGATGCACGCCTTGTGATTGGCTGCCCCTTTTCGCCACCCCTCTTTGCTCCACTATTGCCGCCCCACATCTCCGTTCACTTTCTCCCACTTTCCTAGCTAGCTAGATTCCTCTCTCTCTCTCTTCTCTTCTAGACACATGCATCCATAGATCAACTATCATAGACTTCAATAACAACGGTATTATCACCTGCGCAGGCACCTTGGTGTTCCAACATTTTTGGATGAGCAAAAAGAGAACACCCAGGACCCAGTTTATGATACCCTCTAACAATATTGGCCAATCAAAGGGTCGAGATAAGAAGCTTTTTGCGACGAGCGTTGCGACTGCCTACTAACTTATTAATGACCAAACGTTGCTTTGACTTGACCTTGTGTCTCGCCGCGCTGTGAGCCTATTTGACCGAGATCGGTGAGCCTGCCAAGTCCGATTCCTAAGATACGTAGGCTTTCTTGATTTTGTTGATACTGCACCCGTCCGGGGAGCCTCGAGCCTCGACGCTAATTGCTAACGTTTTAGTCCGTTTTTCGTTGTTGTCGTTGGTAACTACCCGGTGCATCGCTTGGCTCAGAGTATTACCAAACATAACAACAAAGCCAATTAAATGACAGTCGCAGCAGGTGAATGGTATGCGTCAGTTCTGCTTATCAAGCACTCGTCGGTAACAAGTTGGGCTGTGCATGCGCACGGGATGGACGGATGAAGGCAGGAACGATCGGATGGGTCGCAACTTGCTTCACGACAAGAGTGCATCTCGACCCCACGTCACGTCCATCATATATATATCATCATACTATAATAGGCGCCCAAATGCACGTCCAAATCTGCCGTCATACATATGTCTCTGCCATCAACTTAGCTTTCACTAATACCAACCCAGCTGTACTGGGCGGCCTGCCTGCTCGTGGTCTGAAATCCCGCGTCATTGCGCCAACTCGCGCCGGTCATGGCCGACGTCACAGCTGCCGTTGCCGAGGACAAGGTGGAAGGGCACGACGACATTTGACTACGATAGATCTTCGTCGCCATTATTCGCAAACAACGTGCCAACGACGACTTGTTCCCCGTAATTTCCTGCAGATTCGGCACGTGGTTGGCCGGTCGCCTTGCCTGACATCGCAGACATGGCGGTCCCGCAGACCTCCGTTTTCGTGCTTTTTGGCCTCCTTGGTGGGTTGGGGTTTTACATCCCGAATGCCAACGTATTATATGCATTGACCAACAACAGATTCCAACCACGCAACCTTGGCCATGCCATGCACCCGATCTCGAGGCGCCTGGCGATGTGGAGAGGAGATTCTCTCAATGGGATTTTTGCCGTGATCTAGCATGTGCGCCATTGGCTAAATATATTCGTTCCTAGACCAGCTATGGTGAAACTCGTTCTGTTACCCTGCACCGCTGAACAGCGGACACGGAAACACTTGTTACATGACAGGCGTGGATTTCATCAGAATCTCTTCCTCGCTTTGGTCCCTATGCGCTATGATAGTATGCTAGGCTGCGAGCTTTTCCGAACTCGGTTGTGCCTTGTTAGCTCGGAAAGTAGACCTCCGCCCTTGAAAATACGATTCTCTCGAGCTTTTCGTCTACCTACTATCAAGGGATGCTGTTCCCGTCCACGCGTTATTGTGGACCGACCTAGATCGATCGATGAAATGGTTTCGCCAACTACGGAGTAATAAATGGCCGCTAGCTTGATGCAGCGTTTGACGTCCAGACTTGTTCACAGCGTCTTCGTGCCTCAAAACTACTCGGCAACACGACCAATCTATCGGAACCAAGCATGTTTTTTTAGTGCGCGTTCAGCAAATGCATGTATTATGGTACACATGAAGTCAACTTCCCTGCAGAGGAAAGCAGCCTGCCTCCGCTGGAGTGCTGTCCCCGGTCTCCGACAAAGTGCCACGAGTCTCAAGCCTGGAAGTCCTCGAGCACGTTTTGTTCTTCTATCAATATGTCCGTTGAACCTTCAAAGCGCAAGCATTTCATCTTCTCGGCTTGCCTGCTCACACCTAATAAAACAAACAAGACACCTTGTTCTTTATTTGCCGACTGCGTTCTTGACCTTGTCCTCGACCTTGTCCATCTTGTCCTTGGCAGCTTCAACGCGCCTCTCGAGTTGCGCCTTCTCCTTCCCCCAGTTGTGGTAGGACAGGTATCGGTATCCCTGCGTCAGCTGAGCGCACTCATTGACAAAGTGACACGCAAAGAGGAGGTAGTTCTTGGGCTGGACGGCAAGAGAGTATCGCATAAAGGTGGCGGAGTAAATGCACAGAGCACCGGTCATCTGTCCCGAGATCCTGAACCCCCGCGAGACAAAGTCAGCACGACATTCGGGACGTTCAGTCTAGAAAAGTCCTGCGGAAGGGAACCAGCTCAGCCCAGACTCACAGATCAGGACTCTTTTGTGTATCGAGGACCGCGGCGACGGAATGCCAAAGTTGGATACGGGTCCCCAGAAATCTGCCATAGAATGTCCTCGTCAGCTAAGTTGTACTGACAAGACACCCCCTTGGCTCCGATGTTCGGCCGCAAGCTGTTGAAGCGCAAACGCCGAAGCTCCTGACACCAGCCAGGTGAGAAAGCGCAAAGGCAACGCAGTCCGATCAACGGATCAATTGCTCCCAACGGCGTCCCTTGGTAACGAGGTAAGTCTGCCGTTGGGAACCTATCGCTCGCTTGCCCCCGGGGTCGTAGTACAGCCCCCAAAAAAAAACACAGAGCGCTCTCCCTGAATAAAAGTCTTGTTGCGAAATGTACGTACGTGTCGAGCAAACATAGTCCAACACAGGGTTGGACCTGATCTTTGCATTTGCCGCCTTGATAAAAGCTGCCATTGTATGAGTCTGTCGAGCCGTCGAGCCGTCGAATTGGCGATGCAATGCGGGCTGCGGCGGAGAGGAAACGGATCGCGTGTTCTGCGATGAATTGTTGGTTGTCCGCTTGCTTACTTGTTTGCTTGCTTGCTTGCTTGTTTGCCGGGTGGTGCTGGATTTTTGGCGGTCACGTGGTCTCAACATCAGGGGTCCCGTAGTGGAGGAACCCTCGGGAATAAAGCAAGCTATTTTATTCCAGCTTGCCATTTTCGTTGGGCAACACGCCATATCAATACTCACACCTCTCATTCTTCACCTCATCCCCATGGGCTTGGGCTGGGGCTTAATACAAGGTGGGAGAACTTATACAGACACAAATACTGTGACTGCGACGGGCTCGTGGGACGGACACGCGTCGAATGCGTGGTTGCGAGGCAGCAGTTCGTGGATGGCGTTTCGGTAATATGTTGGAGTGTCATATAGAGGCCATGTATTATTATGAATCATTTGCAGAGAAGAGAAAATTGTAACACAAGAGAAGAATGCTTGCTCGGCCGGGGACATCAGGGGCAAGGACCAACAGAGGAGAAAATCCATCCGAACCCAAAAATATCCCAGAATTCCCCAGTACGAAGTTCGTGAGTGTCATGTTTGGTCGGTCAATCAATCTGGCATGACCTCGTTTTTATGACCATTTTCAAGATTATCGCGTCAGGTGTGTTACCTTGACAAAAGAGAATACTCCCAAAAACAGATGGAAAAAAAAAAAAGTTTCCGACATATCATATGTGAGGGTGATGCAAGTCATGATTGTGCCTGATCCATATCTTTTCCCTCCATTAAAAAAAAAAACAAAACTACTCAAACGCCAGGGGGTGGAACCCATCACCCTTCGGCCACTCGCCCAGCCTTGCAGGGTCGCCGCCAATGCGAACGAAGACCCCGACGGCCGGGATACCACCATCGAGGACAAAGAACTGGTACCAGCCTGGGGTGCAATGTATTTCCCGGGGGCTGTGACCGTGCAAGACGTTCCTGAGCAGGAGACGGCGGGAATAAAGTACGGGCACCCATCGAGTTTCCATGCGTACTCGAAACGGATCCTAGCAGAGATGCAGAGATGGCCCCGTTCTTGGCAGCCGAGCCCAGGCTAAAGGTGACTTGCTGGCCGTAGTTCCAGTCCTTGTTGGTGACCGTGAACGTCGGTCGTGGCTTGCCCTCTTCAGATAGGGGGTAAATGTCTCCACACGATACTCCTCCGGGTTGACGCCGTCTTGGGGATCGGATCCGGAGACAAGAACGCGGCCGTCCAGAAGTGTGATGGCCTCGGAATGATAGAGACGAGCGACGGTCGTGTTGGCCATGACGGTGATGCGCGAGCCAAGCGGCTTTCTCGGGTCGTATAACAGAGCATTCAGGTTGGGGTTTTTGGCCAATCCGAAGCCAGCAACACCGTGCTGAGCGCCGTTGAGGATCAGGTAGGTGCCGTCTGGAAGAGGAGCCATGCACGTCATGACACGCTGGGACGGCATACGCTCGAGCGCCCATTTGGGATTCTCAGAGTCAGGGTAGATGCTGACGCAGTTGTCCAGGGCGTTGGCAACACCAATGGTCGAGCCGCCGCAGATCAGAACTCCGAGCGGATCAGTGTAAGGGGCATGCTGGGGTAGGAGAACGGCAGTGCCTTCGAGGGGATACGTGCGGCCGCCCATGGGGTCGTTGACGGCACCAGGGATGTTGGGAAGTGTCTTTTTGGTGGCGAAGGTGTTCTCATCCAGGATCCGGGCTTCGTTGTAGTAGGCAACAAAGATGCCCCGGAGGGCAGGACGCAGGTAAAGGGGTACAGGTTGTTGGGATCGGTCCGCTCCAGCCATTCCATGTAAAGAGGTTTCGTGCCCGTCGGGGAAGGATTTCGAGAGTCGGCACCGGCTTGTCGTTTGATCCAATCTCACCACCAATGACGAGAATGGATCCATTGGCCATGTTCATGGCGGTAGGGTACCACCGGCCCTGCTGCAGCTTGAGTACGGCCGCATTTTCTTCCCAATCGTTCTTGCCGGGCTTTCCAGCAGATCCGTCGGGGTATACAGCCGAACGCCGTACAAGGAGGAGCCAGACCAGCCACCGACATTGATCTGTCGACCGACTTTGTCGGGAAGAGTAAGACCGCCGGCACAGAAAATGTCGGTCTTGACATGCATTGTTCGCCATGCTGATTTGAAGTCGTCCACCAAGGAGAGATCCAATTCATAGGCGCCAGTGGAATTGGGTGGCCCGGTGCCCCATTTCTCGAGGAAAGTCACCTTGCCGGTAATGGCCTGCGAAGTCATGAGCGGAACACAGACACCTCCGATGAGAAACTCGTACGAACCAGCATCCGGAGAACCGGGAGCTGGAAAATTCCACGTGTAGAAGGGGTCACCCTTCCAAAAGTACGTGGTCAAAAGATTGCCGCCGCCACAGAGGGCCGAGGGGTTTCCACTGCAAGGAACGTTGCATTGCTTGTCGTCAACCTTTTTGGAAGCTCGAACCTGGAGGTTGGCAGGATCACCGCAATAACACTCCTTGCCATATTCCAGGCCAGCGGCGTGGTATCCAAAGGAGCCGCATAGGTCGAGGCACTTCTTGGGAGTCATGTCCTTCTCCATGTGGTTTTGCCAGAAGAAGGTTCTTTGCTGGTCGACATTGTCCTGATAGCAGCCCGCATACTGCCAACTTCCAACAGTGGGAACGACAGCCGGAGGCGCCGCGACTCGAGGTTCGCCGAGAGACATGACTGTCATTCGGCCGCCTCCACCGCAGTTGACTTGAGAGTTTCCGCCGCAGGGAGTATTGCACTCGGTATCAGACTGGGCCTTGACACCACCGTTGACGATCAGGTTGCCGCAGAAGCACTGAGTCGAGTATTCGGCACCGGCGATGGTGTACTTGGCATCACTGCAGGCCTTTGCACAAGACTCGAGGGTCAAGGCAGGGTCATCGGGGAGCTGCTGGTTAAGAATACGGCCAGAAACGCCGTCAACCCAGCAGCCATATCTGGACCAGCCGGCTGGCAGACCCGCGACGGCGGGCACCCCGGTAGAGGAAGAAGAAGCAGAGGAGGCTGAGCTGGAGGTTGAAGAAGATACGGGATCGCCCCCGCCCTTGCCCCCCGCCCGTGCCCCCGCCTGTGCCACCACCCGTGCCCCCACCCCCAGGGTGTAGACGGAGAGGCGGTTGCCGGCCCCACAAAGGTCACAGCTCGACCCAGCGCACGCCATGCTGCAGTCAGCCGCGGGCGCCTTGATCGAGCCCGGATTCAACTCATGGCCGCAGTAGCACTCGCGCGAGTACTCGACGCCGAAATACGTGGAACCTGCACAGTACTGCGCGCATGCCGCCAAGCTCATGCTGTCAGCAGCAAATGCCTTGCCGTCGAGAGCCCGCTTGCCCGTCGCCTCCGTGTAGCAGCCGTACCAGGAAAATCCCCAACGGCTGTTGGCTGGACGGGGCAGGCGTTGGTTGGGTTGGTTGGGTTGGTTGGGTCAGTTGGGTCGGTTGGGTCCGATCCTGCCGACGTTGTGCTGTAGGTGGGTCATGATGATCAATCAATCATTAGCCTTTTTTCCAACCAATTTCATGCGGGCATTGCAGCTAATAATGACAATGAAAGCAACCCGAAGCAACCCAAAGCAAAAAGCAAAGCAAAGCAAATCAACGTACCTGGGGGCAACGGCCCGCCGTAGCTGTAGACGTTCAGAGCGCCCGGGCCACCGCAATATTCCGTGCTGTTGCCATTGCAAACCATGTTGCACCCGCTGTTGTCGGCTGCCTTCTGGGCTCCATTGGAAAACCTCTTGCCGCAGTCTAATAATATCACCGGGTACCGAGTACACGGGATGGGTTAGAAAGCTGATTTCCACGACGCATCTTCGCCCGCGCTATTGAACCCGATGACTCCATCAGGTCCCCCCACGTTTTCTCTGCCTTCTCTGCCTTCTCTGCCTTCTCTGGGGTCCCTTGTCAAAAAAAAAAAAAAAAAAAAAAACTCACAGCATTCGCTTCCGTATTCCACTCCAGCCAGAACATTTCCAGCATCCGACGACTTGCATGCTGCCGCGCATTTGGCCACCGTCATCTCAGCACCAGGCACGGCGCCCCGACCTGCTGCGTCAAGGCACGCCCTGTTGTTCCCTCGCTGTTCGAGTGAAGTTGTCGCGTGTTAGTGATGACGGGTCGAATGGTTTTTCCAATGTTTTTCGGGGAGTTCGGGAGTAAATATCAACACGTCGTTCTTCGGGAAAAAAAAAAAAAAAAAAGAATGCCAACGCCTCATCACTTACGAATAACACCCCATTGACACCCAGCCGTCCACCCCAGGATTGACCGAAGGAGCAGCAGCAGCAGTCACCTTGCTCGTCTTCCACAAACTAAGTCTGCTGCCACCACCGCAAGGCTGAGTTGCATTTCCACCACAGGCCATGGAGCAGTCCGTGGCCGGAGCCTTGACTCCGCCAGCTGCCAGCTGGCTTCCGCAATAACACTCGCTCGTGTATTCGGTCCCGGCATACGGGAATCCTTTGTGAAGCAAAACTGTGTACACTTCTGTGTCGTCATTTGTGCATCGGCCGTGGCGGCCGCATTGATCGTCCGACCGATATCCCTTTATTCGCGCAACAGGCGTGAGCATGCCCGTGTGTGTGTTTCGTCTAGAGTGTGGACAAACCAAACCCGCCCAAGGCTTCACTTACACGTAACAACCTTGATATTGCCATCCATTGCCAAGCTCGACATCGTTTGGTGGGACGAGTTCACGTTTCTCGACGGACGCCGCGTTGCTTGGAGCGATCGAGGATACGAAGAGCAATGACAACAAAGGGTCAGTGGCGATGCCTTCATCATGGCGACGATGCTTGCCCCCGAGGCAACAGCAAAGGCAGGCAAAAAAAGAGAACGAATCAGCGAGTGACAAATGGTTGCAAGGCAGAGAAGAAAAAAACCATGAGGTGGTCTTCATCATTAAATTCTATTCGCCGCCGACAGCCAATACCACGTTACGAGAATGCACGACCCGGTTCATGTCGACGGCCTAGACCCTCCCAACTGCGCGTGGCCGCCGGCCTGGCCTTATTAGGCGGATCACCAACGGACGGACTCCCTCGCACGGCCGACAAGACAAGCCTGCTGATGAGAACTATTATGTACTAACGGACCATCATGGGATCATTGACGGGCCTGGAGAGTGGAGAGAGCCAGGGGAACGACCCGGATGTGGCATGTTGCAAGGGCACGCAAATATCGCACTGGAGTTTTCAAATTTCGCACTAGCGCTAGCCAAATCAGGAAGGGTCCCTGCACACCCGTTTTTGTGCGGAAGTACCTCTGAGGTTTTTTTAGGCTAGCAAGTCCTTTGCATTAGTAGTGTGTGTGTAATTAAGCAAAAGTGCGTTTTTAAGGTCTTTTTTAAGGTCCCTTCTAAAGTGCTAAGCAATATCTATTACTAATGTTCTATAGTAATCCTTATATAAACTAAGTAGTTATTATTAATTAAAGCTATTTCTATAAGGGTTATATAACTATGGCTGCTATGGCTGCTGCTAAGGAGGGCCTTAAGGGCCTAGAATAAAGGGATTTAGCGGTATTAGACGTAGAGGGGATAAGAGCTAGAAGTAGGGCTAATGTTACCTTATATAGGGCTAGAATTATATGTAAAGCCTATAGAAGGAGCTAGAATGTATAGCGGCGGCCTCTAATATATTATTTAAGGCTAAAGATATTGCTATTACTACCGTAAGGCCTTAAACATTATAAGAAGCGTGTTAATCCTTATATTAATATTCGCAAGGGTATTCCTCTGCTTACCACAGCCTCTAGAAGCGCTGCTTGTAACTAATAGCGCTAGCGTAGATACAGGCGTGGAAGAAGGCGTTAAAGGTAATAATTTAGAGCGTTATAAGTCCCTTACCACGTTATACTATAGCTGCTTAAGACTATTGCGAATTCAGCCTATTAGTGTTATCTGTAAGGAAGCTTAATAGCGTTATTCCTTACACAAGCTACGTTATTAGGATTCTGCTTATATAAGGCTTTAATTAATTAACGCTCCTTATCTATTATGGCCTTTAGCCACTAGTAAGTATTAAAGTCTATTATCTAAAGAGTCTTGCTGCTTTTTATTATAGTAGAAATTATATGATAGCAAGGGATCCCCTACTGCGTTGTAAATGCGTAAGTATAGCTTATAATAGGTTTTTGCCTTTAGCTTTAAGTTCCGCCTTATTAATTTACCTAACTACCTTAGTTATTGCCTTCTAGCCTAGTTTTCCTACTAAGTTATATAAAATCAGGTATCTATCCTAATCAATACGGTAGCGGCTAAATTAGTGCTTAAATTTGCATTAATATGCGGCCTGGTAGCCTTATATAAGGTCCTAAATCTTCTCTTAAAGCTAGAAGAGGTTAGTAAATTGGTTAGTAAGAAGGACCTTTAATTTGCTATGGGAGCCCTTAGTATAAGAAGTGCTTATTACCCTAAAGTTTTATAGTTTCTTTATCGCAAAGGTTGTAAATTAATGCCGCTATAGGATGTATGTATTAGAGAGGTAATTAATAATAGCTACCGTTAAGATTAGTAGGGGAATTATATATAAAGCTTAATAGAAAAACCCTTACGCTACTGCTTATAAAATTAGCTATAGAGCTTATCCCACTAATCTTAGAAGCCCTCTTCTATAGCTAAATACATTACTATAATCTAGGCATCTTAAAGCCTAGATGCTATCTTTAGCATATTATTAACTCTTAAAGGACCTGCGGCTATAAGCGCTGTGGTAACCTATTAATTAAGTTTAGCTATATCTCCTACTAAAGATAAACTAACCTCTACCTTATTATTTTCTTTAATAAGTGCTTAAGCAGGTTAGCCTTCTTTCTTTTATTTCTTTGGTTATAGCGTAAGAATATCATAGTTATTAAGGCTTCTAATCCACTTCTTTGTAATATTTAGGATAATATTCCGAAGTATGTGCTACTTACACATTTGCTATTGCAATAACAGGAAGATATTTGTTAGAGCTCGCTTTAAAGCAGTATTAAAGTCTATAATAATAACCTTTAGGTTAGGAATTAAAGCCTGCTATGCGGCCTGCTTAAGATACCCTAAAATCCACGAAAAAGCGGCTATATTCTCTTTAGCTACTAAAGCAAATGCAGCACTAAATGTTATATATAAAGAAGTAACGCCTATTACCTATAATAGCGGTAAATTAAAGCGGTTTACCTTATAAGTATTATCTATCTATAATAGGTCTAGATTATTCTTCTAATCCTAAATTAAGTCCTTATAAATCCAGAAGATTCGCTAAATCTTCCTAGAAGGGCTTTAATTAATTACCTTATAAAATATACGGTTATCTTTATTAAGGAGCTTTACAAAGGCTTATGTTAACGTTCCCGGCCTATATTTAGCTAACCAAAGCTAATACTAGAAGAAAAACACATCTATGCCTGTGATTAATACATTAGGATGTTCACATATAATTTAGCGGGCAATCTCCTTTGCTATTAATTACTAGTATTAGCTTTTGATTTTAATAAGTGTCTATAAGCATTTAAGGCTAAATTTTTCCTAGCTTTAAACTCTGAATTAGCTAGAGCCTAGAGGATTTATAACACACTTATAATTATATGTATTATTAATAATGTAAACTATGTAGGCTTTACGGATTAAATCCTTATAAATTCTAGCGCTAAAGAGGCAATTTATCTTCTTTATTAATATATTATAGGTACCTTTAGCCTAGTTATTACGCTTATAGCGGTGGCTCTTATGGCATCGTATTAAGAAGGATATGAGCTCGCCGGTTCGGCGGCTTTACGTGTTGCTATTAGGGGCAATAAAATAACCCTTATTAGCTTAAAGCTATTGTAGAGCGTTAAAGGCTTTGTTGTATAAGATAAATTCGTGTTCGTAAAAAGGCTAATCCATGTGGAATAATTAAATGTAAGAGCGAGGCTTCTAGCGATAATATAGCTGTTGTGGTAATAACGCGAAGATTAACGTAAAATTCGTTGTGGTAGTGAGGTTACACGCACACGAGCATTGCAGGCAGGCGTTGCAGGCTACGGGCGTTGCAGGCTGCGGGCGTTGCAAACGTGGCTAAAATAGCTATATGGCTCGAAAAAAACCTCAGAGGTACTTCCGCACGAAAAACGGGTGTGCAGGGACCCTTCCTGATTTGGCTAGCGCCAGTGCGAAATTTGAAAACTCCAGTGCGATATTTGCGTGCCCATGTTGCAAACCCGGTGGCAAGCCTAGACGGAGACGCACTGATATTAATATTATCAGGAGTGATGGGATGGAGGCGAATCGAAGCAGATAAATTTGGAACTTTCCTCGATTGAAGGCTTGGCTCATCCGAACATCCATCAATCTTGCGCCAGCTACCCCTGAATGGTTTGGTCCCTGCGGGCGGCGGCGACGAGGCTGAAATTTCTACAGTACAACCCTTGAATGATTTTACAAATCTACATGACAGGGGAATTGAGCGAATTAGGTATTAGCAAGGAAATAAGGGGATAGGGGCTAGGATTAGTAGGTACCTTATGTTACTAGTAATCCCCTAAGAAATATATATACTCTTTTATAGCGCTTTATACCCTATGCATTTTCCTTATAGCTCTCTAATAATAGTATTACATGTACTTATAGCTAACCGCAGCTGTTAGAGAGGAATAGAAAAGGGGGCATGTATGTAGATTTGTATGTAAAATCATTCAGGGGCAGACTGTACATCTTTTTCCCTCGTAAATCACGGATGATTCAAGGTACCTGCTGGTCCTAGCCCCTGTTTGCCCTATCTCCTATCTAACGCCTGATTGGCTCGCTGTTCCCCTGTCATGTAGATTTGTAAAATCATTCAAGGGTTGTAATGTACTCCTGCTGACCCTGTATTATTACAGAATCGATGGATTCGCCGCCGAGCCGAAAACCGGGAAATTTCATCACTAGCGGGTTACATACACCCCACTGTATGTATAACCAGCAAAGCCAGCGGTGGGGCTGAGAATGGCGGTGTCGAGAATACGAATGACTTTCATTGTAATACTCGAGCTGTATTAGTCTGTAGACAAAAACTTGCAAACCAACTCGGAGGCAATATTGACCTTCACTCAGATGTACGTAGAGGCTATGCATGTAAGCTCCATGCTGTTTTGAAGGGACCGAGTCGGCTGTGCCACTGCATTACAATTACATGTACATAATAGAGGAGCGCGTGACGGCGTAAGCTGACCCGGTGTGCCGCCAGTCACCACCCGCCGGGACCCTCCATCTCAGGTGTTATGCACGCTCAATGGCATTATTCGGAAGAGCTATTGCTGTTCCGGGCCCGTCTTGCCGTGAAGTGGCACTTCATGCTCGGTCGTGACGGCACGAGTTCCTGCTTTGGATGAATCTTGGGCTGTGTTCTTGTCACAGTCAGCAAGTCTTTTGCAGTACATATGTACTCGTGCCACGCCCAACAACACCCTACTAGTGTGGGGTGTGGCACGAGTACCTCCTACATGTTCATACCTCCGTACATACATACTCTTCAGAAAGTAAACGGCAGGGGCAGCCCTCACTGCATGTGTTGTGCTTCGAAAGGTAGGCTGATGGGGCCCGTGCTCTGGTGGCTACATGTAATATGTACGAGTATTGAGCAGGCAACAGCGGATTGTGATGCGTAACCAGGCAACCAGGCAACCAGGCAACCAGGCAACCAGGCTCATTTCAACGCCCGATTTTTTAAATCCCGACTCTGTGTCAGGATGGAAAAAGCACTTTCAACACCGAGCTGCTGCAAGTTGCATGATGGCCAGACCTGCATCTCGTATCCGACGAAACCCCTGCCAGTCGTGACCAACCACGCCGACCGCGGAAGAAATGTGAGACGTCTACTTCCGTACGGATATTAGGCACACACAGCCGCCCCGACATTCTCATTATCGGTTCAACCACCATTGTTGTTTTGCGCGAAATTCATTGATACGGAAATGATCTATACTGTGCGTGCGTCTTCGAGGAAGACTCTCTTTCTCTTGAACCAATTGACTATATGCCCTTCCCAACCATTCACTATAATGGCTACTCGTGCTGGATCAGTTGTTCAGATGAACACGAGCCCTAGAGAAATCAGAATAGACGCTCCTGCTTGATTCTTGTCTTTTCTGCCTGCCTTTTATCACAGAGACTACTCCGTACGAATGGTGCAATCGCTAAGAGCGAACATCTAGAGTTGATGTCGCCTTTGCGTTCATCCCCACGAGCAAGAGCATGCTGAAGCCAGTTTTCCAACTTCATGCATGATGTTTTATAATATGTGATGCAAGTCTCTGGATGTGAATAACACAGCATATAGGAATGCGATGCCACCGAGTGGTGCGGTGACATGTTTTTGTCATACTTTCCTCACTTTTTGGACCAACAAGCCGGACGCATTTTGTTAGTGAGCAAAGTGCTCTGGGATGATCTAGTAGAGATTGTCCACAAGCCATTTCCTGATGGTGACGCCTGCGTCTGTTGTAACCAACAATCTCAGTCGGCAAATTTCCGCACCGATGGCGAATGATGGTTTCCTTCTCATGCAGGTCTCTCTTCTTCGGAAAGTCCGGGCGGGTTGACAATCACGCGACCCCTTGCATGGTTTTGTTATCATGTTCACTCCAAACTTGACTTGCCTCTACGGCACACTGCTTACCCGCTGTTCTACAAAGATTCTGTCGATTGTTCCCTGTGTTTCAAAGGCGGACGGACTAGCGTCAGCACCACCTCATAAAGATCGTGGACCATCCTGACGTAAGGTCGATGTGATTCCTGTTTCAAAGGTATGAAGTACTTTCCATGTGGTTTCTGCATGAAGCTGCTTTAATATCTCAACTCGATATTTTCATTTCTGTACATTTCGATACACGGTGACATAATCCAAACAGTAGCGCTGGTCTGAGCTATTGTCGAAACGTCTAAGCTATCATCGGAGATCCGTGTGTGCCAGTTGCCATATTTAAACTGGCCGATAACCATGTTTACCCTTGTCACAGTGAAGTGAGAATGACTCCTGCCAATGGAAGTTTGGCTGGTGATAATGAAAGTCAGGTCTACGACGATGGTGGGGTTTACACTTTTCTTGGTACCATCAGAAAGAACCCTCGACTTTTCGCAGTGGTGAGAAACCACAATAGACAAGTTTCAAGGGACGACAAATTGAAACTACCCGAAATAGATGCTCGTCTTTTCTGACGACAGTGTCACAATTAGTCAGACTTCGAGGTCACTAAAAGTAGATAGACGTACTGTTTGACAGATCGGAGCTAGTTATTGGATATGAGAGGCTGTCCATAGTCGTCGCTCAGCCCAGTTTGAATCATCTGTAGCTTCGAGCCAACGTTGATTTACGCAGGACGATGTGCAGAACTGGGAAGATTTATTTAGAGTAACCAAACATGCAGTAGTAGCCAAGCTCAGGGCTATACCTTCCCACATCTTTTGTATATAAAAATTAGATTCCAGCCTTCTGGTGTCATTTAGAAAATATATAAAAAGGTAGGATGACAATTGCGTGATTGAAAATCGCTACTGCATGTTTATTTATTACTCACTCGTTGACTTGTGATCATGACTCCTCTGAGGCGGCGCAGGAGGCAGTGACTGCACAAACGCGCATGCCAAATCGAGGCCGTTCATTTGGCTCGATTCGTCGATGACTCATTTGTACTCACTTCTAGTGTCATTTGTTGCCTTTGCTAGCATCCAGGCGCCGTCTGGCAGCTGGCGGGCAGGCGGGTCCCGCAGCGTTTGCAGGTGTCTTGCTGTCAACCCAGAGAAAATTTTCCCTCGCCACTCATGAGCCGCCACAAGCCCTGCCGAGCACGGCCGAGCCACTCAAATCGGCCGGAGGGGAGTTTCAACTTCAAGGCTCCACTCCAGGTTCTGTGCCTTCAGAAGTTCTGATGACAGACGATTATCAAAACATTAAAACTATGACGATCGCCGCCTGCTTCTCATTCCATTCTTTCCACCTTGTCTGAACCTGAAAACTTCCGTTGCCGTTTGGCTGAGCGACTAATCTACACGCGTTGATAGCGTTCCTGCGATCCCAAAACGAGAAACTTCTACTTACTACCGTCACGGTGGATCTGCAGGACTGAGGAGACTCCTCTCGCTCTCGCTCTCTCACGTCTCGGGCATGCCAGATCCAGAGCTCCCTCAGGCTCGAACTGAGTCGCAGCGTCAAAACCAGGGAAGAAATCATGGCCACCGCAGAGGTCGCCGTGGTGGAAACAGAGCGCAAGTGAACGGCTCTCGCGCTGGGGCCAATTCCGCCTCCTCTCAGAGCGATACTCCACGAACACAACCTGGCTCAGTAGCCACACAGACACCACCTCGAGCCCATATATCCGATTCTCCAAGAACAGAAAGCTCCAATCCCGGCTCCAGAGGAAGAAATCGACAATCTCAAGGCCAGCGGCAATCTGGGCGAGGTGGATTCGCTAGCCGTGATGCACCTAGACCGCCAGCCCATAGGGCATTCGGCGGTCATTTAACAAGCGCCGTTGCCGAAAATAAATCCGATCATAGGTCGAGCATCGTCGCCCCTTCACTAAGTGGCGATGCTCCCGAATTTGTGCCAGGGCAGCCTGTAATCCCAAGGAAGTATGTAGTCAACCCTGTCTGGGCCAGTTACTTTTTGCAATGTTGCTTCTGACATTGAAATAGGAAACCATCAAGGCCCAGAGCTCCGACGCAGCCAAAGGCGAAGCCTGCAAAATCCATGGCGGACGATTTGGGAACCAGGATCCATGAAGACGTCGCCAATCTCAACTATGAATGTGCCATCTGCACAGACGATGTTTCGAGGACCTCACACATTTGGTCATGTACCCTTTGTTGGACAGTTGTTCATCTCAAGTGTGTCAAGCGATGGTATGGCAACCAGAAGAAGCAGCAAGACTTGCAGTCCGCAGAGGCTCAGACGGAATTTTCCTGGAGATGCCCCGGATGTAATTCCAAATTATCTGATGATCCTGGATCATACCACTGTTGGTGTGGCAAGGATATCAGCCCTCAACCGGCACCATCTTCTCTTCCCCACATTCCTGTGGCCAGACGTGCTCGAAGCCGCGGCCGACCTGTCCGCATCCGTGCTCTCTTCAATGCCACGCCGGGCCATGTCCTCCATGTGGTTTGGTGGGACCAACTCAGTCTTGCTTCTGCGGAAAAACGAATCTCGCAAGCTCTGCAGAGAGACCGACTATGAGAATGGCTGGGGTGTCAAGAATTATGTGGAGATCTTCTTCCATGCGGGGAGCACGTTTGCTCGAAGCCTTGCCATACTGGACTGTGCGGAGAATGTGACATGACTGTCGAAGCCAAGTGCTATTGCGGTCGTGTCGAGAAGGCCATGCCCTGCTACGAAAGGGAAGAGACTCAGCAGTCTTTTAGCGAAATGGACAAGAGCTGGTTTGAAGGTGTCTTCACGTGCGATCAACTCTGTCAGCGGAGCTTCGATTGTGGCATTCATAAATGTTCCGAGACATGCCACCCCAGGAAGAACAGCCAGCGCATTGTCCATATTCGGCAGATTCAGTATCTCACTGCCCCTGTGGCAAAACTCCTCTCGGAGAACTACTCGATGAACCACGATCATCATGTGAGGATTCCATTCCTCATTGCGAGAAACCTTGTCACAAGAAGCTACCGTGCGGTCATCTCTGCGCGTCAAAATGCCACACCGGACTTTGCGGGTTCTGCAACGAGACTATTGATATTTCTTGCACCTGCGGAAGAACCAGTAGCAAGTCTGTCTGCCACCAAGGTCACATTGAACGACCAATGTGTATGAGAATTTGCCAGGCAAATTTGAGCTGTGGTCGTCACAAATGCGGCGAACACTGCTGTCCTGGCGAAAGGAAGGCTGCTGAAAGACAGGCTGCCAGAAAAAGCACAGGTTGGCAGGGGAAGCGACATCAGTTGAAGCAGAGCATATCTGCATCAGGACATGCGGAAGGGAACTCAAATGCGGCGCCCACAATTGCCAGCAAATGTGCCATCGTGGTCCTTGCTCGAGCTGCCCTGAAGCCATCTTCACCGAGATAAGCTGCGATTGTGGCCGAACCGTTCTTCAGCCTCCGCAGCCGTGCGGAACCGGACCTCCAGAATGTCGCTTCAACTGTCAACGACGACCGAGTTGTGGACATCCTGCGGTTGAACACAACTGCCACTCTGGCGACATTTCTTGCCCCAAGTGCCCGTTCCTCGTCGAAAAGTGGTGTGCCTGTGGCAAGGAGAAGCTACACAGTCAGCCCTGCCACCTTCAGGAGGCACGCTGCGGGAAGGTCTGCGGCAAGAAGTTGAAGTGCGGGCTGCACGCTTGCAAGAAGTTGTGCCATCGAGCAGGAGAGTGCGAGGACATTACTTCCCTGGCAAGCATTGCGAACAGCCATGTGGAAAGATCAAGTTGTTTTGTGAGCACTCGTGTCAAAAGACTTGCCACGGACAGACTCGTATGTTTCCATTGCCCGCCCCCTTGACCCCTTAAACAACTCGCCCCCGGTGAACTACAAAGTCAGGAAAACGAAATACGCAAGCTAACAAACAAGTCTTAGCATGCAACGAATCATCTGCTTGCACTGCCAAGGCAGTCATCTCCTGCCCCTGTGGTGCTCGTCATCAAGAAGTAAAGTGTCTTGCCAGCAGTTCGAATCCTACGCCGTCCAGGCCAGAGATAAAATGTGACGACGAGTGTCTCCGACTCGAACGCAACCGCCGTCTTGCAGGCGCGCTGAACATCGACCCAGCCTCCCACCAGAACGACCATGTTCCCTACTCGGATGCTACACTCAAGCTGTTCAAAGAGAACACATCATGGGCCGAAGCCCAAGAACGCGAGTTCCGAGTCTTCCAAGAGTCCCAACGAGGTCCGTCTGCGATACAAGCCCATGACATCCACGTACCGCCAGCTCCTGCACCTCTTGGCAGAGGACTATGGGCTGGAAAGCAGGAGCGAAGATGTTGAGCCCTACCGGTACGTAGTAGTCTTCAAGGGCGCGCGCTTCGTCTCGGCGCCAAGCAAGACTCTCGCCCAGTGCGTCAAAATCAGAGCCGCGCAGGTCGCCGAAGCAGCTTCCGCCAGCGCTGCCGCATCGCGAGCATCGTCCCCCTCCGCTACCACAAGCCGACCACTTCAACGGCTTCCTCCTGATAAAGCCTCGTTTTGGCCTCACCATGGACGAAGTCACCTCGGCCCTGCAGTCCGATCTCGCCATCCAGCGTTCCATCCATTTCGAAACCAGCTTCCTCCCTTCCGAAGAGATTCTCCTCCGCGCAACCACATCCTACTCGGCGTTCCTATCGCCCACAGCCCTCGAGCAAGCACTCATCAGCATGAAGAACCGTCTCGCCAAAACCATCGAGGCCACAGGCCTAGCTGGTAAACTTCTCCTCTGCCACGTCGATTCCAGCACCACCCAAATCACCCGGCGAGATGACTCCAGCAAGACGGATGCCTCCGGGTGGAGTGCCGTCGCCGGAAGAGCCGCCGCCAAGCTGGATTCTGCTCCGCCCGTCGAAGGGCTTGCCCGCGGAACAGGAAGAAGATTGATAGGACTCAGAAAGAAGAAGGTTGAGCGGGAGAAGTCCTGGACTGAACGGCTCGACGGAGATGTCGAGTGCTAAATTGGACGGCTTGTAACTACTACGGTCAGGAATCCCCGACATGACTTGGAGCAGCATAACCATAAGAGTCAAGCATCTTGTTGTTTTTCTATGAAAAATCCTCTAAAAAATGCCACACTTGCCATGTATGAATTCGTTCCTCTTTCCTCTGCATCCCCCGTACAGAAACAGTATACTATCCACAGCGCAGCGCACACGAACCATTCGCAAATGACCCTCTCCCACAGCCATCTCAACGACGATGGAACCCCATCCCCATCCCCATTCCGGGCATTCATACATCAACACCCTTTCGTCAAGACCGCCTTTTGGGAAGACGAACGGAAAGAAAGTGGTGGCCCGGCCATGCCACTGCCGTCACGCGACCCCATCATCTTGAACCGGCGTCACATGAGCTATTAGTCTGCCGCGCCACTACACCATTTCACGGACCTACGCTGACTGAACTGACGCTGGTGATCGCACTCTGGACCACTTAGGGCCGGTGGGATTATCATAATCACCGCTACTCGACACATGCACCAATGCTGCCAAAATGACGCAAGACGGGCCGGTACATTAGGTCTGTTGTGGCGTGGTTATCTGGTGTGTCAGACTTGCACGTGATTTGTCATTGATCTGTCCTAGCAACCTGCTTCCGAGAAGAAAAAAAGAAGAGAAATGAAATTCAAAAGATATTGGCTGTTTCGCTAACAGTATTGTACATGAGCCCAAAGAAACAAAAATTGTGTGCATATTTCAAACATGTTCGTGACGTCAGAGCTGGGTATCTATCATGAAAAGACAGCATGCAAGGACCTTTTTGGCCCTCTCTTTGCGGCCGTGGTGCAACTATTGACATTATGCACCAAATTCAGCGCCACTGAGGCGCTATCTGCTGATGATCCTATAACCTAGTCTTTTCTTCGCTTGCGACTTCGGTTACAAAATCGGCAATGGCCTCAAAGTAACCCTCTTCGAGAACGCTCGAGTTGTGGTCGCCACCCGGCAGTGGCTTCCACCGTTTGCTCGGGGCGTTGCAGAGTTCATATAATTGGCGCATGTGACTAGGTCTATCTCGGGGTGTATCATCATGTTAGTTTTGACTATTTCTGCTGATGTTGGTGCATGTGATTATCGGGCAGAACGGGATTGATTGGATTGGATCTTGTCAGACTCGTGATTATGGTTTCAAATCAGGACCGCAAGCGGTTCATATTTTGTGGGTGATGCAATTTGATCATCATTTGATCCAAGGGGATATTCGTATGAGATGAGAGAGGGTGGATTCGGCTCGGAACTTGTAAAGAAAAAAACAAGGAAGCGACTTACGGCACAATTTCGTCCTGCAAACCACTGATAAACAAGACAGGAACCTTGGTGACAAGAGGCAATGTGGCATCACTTGGCCACACTTGATGACAGAGTAATGTCAAGTACTTGGCGGGTGGGATGACGGATGGAATCAGCTTCCGCATTGATAAAAATGTGTTCTCCAAAACCAAGCCAATAATGTCACCTGCGTCTTGGTTCTTGGCTGCTAGTCGGATACTGACCGCGCCACCAAGACTTTGACCATAGATGATCAGGCGGTGGCCTCTGGTCTCAGCCCGTTCGCGAAGATACTTCAACCCCGTGTGTGCATCGAGGTTGAGGCCACTCTCATCGGGTTCGCCCGTTGACGTGCCATATCCTCTGTACTCTAGCATAAAAACGTTGCAGCCGACGTAGTTGATGAGCATCCTTGCTATGGGAAGCCGATGGCCTATGTTTCCGGCATTTCCATGAAACATCATCATGGTGACATTGGAATTCTTGCCGCCACGGGGACCGCGAATGTAAAAGGCGGAGAGTTTTTCTCCATCGTCAGTCGGAATCACGAGCTCCTCGAAGTCTCGGATACCAAATTGGGATGGTCTGGGTACCTCTGTTCGCGAGTTCGGGGCATATGCGACGGATATATAAGAGCCCTGGAAAGTAAGACAGCTGTCAGCACCCACACCACACCAGCGCGGAGGAACAAGCCAGGAGGACAAATGGCGCACTTTTGTTTGAAGTACAGTAGAGACGTCAAGGCGGCAGCAATGCCCTGCAGACAAGGTCAGCACCCGGTTTTGGGTAACACGGGGAGAGTCCAGTGGATCGTATTCATGTCACTTACTGTGGACGCCAGCGCGGGAAGACGCATATAGGAGGCTACTGAGCTAAGGGCAGAGGCAGTCTGCTCCAAATAGCTACTGAGCGTAGATGCGGGAGCGGAATTGGAACTCGACATTTCTGAGCGATCAGGCATCGAGGGCTGCTTGGCTGTTTGTGGGGATACCTGTGTGGCCAAGATCGGAGTCGATCTTGTCGGTTTTCTTCCGACTTGGTTCCTTTGGGCTGACCTCGTCGGGTGCAAAATCCAAAGAGACAATCGGGTAATTTGTAGTGAGGGGAAGGCAGGGCAATTGCACAGAAATGTACGCAGTCTGTCTCGGCGAGGAACCAGCCCTTTACCGAGAACCAACACCCAACAGTATCTATTGAATGTACAACAAAATCAGGGGTGGGTAGAAAGTGCGCTTGCCGTCGTGAATGCCCAAACGTGCCTGCTGCCTGGATCAGGACACGAGATGTAGGCTCATCGGAGACGAATCATATCTGGCGCAATAAATAGCCACGGGTATGGTTAGGACAGGAGGTGACGAGGTCTAGAATGTCTAGAGACAAGTCAGAGTGTATGCGGTGCATGTGTCACGACTCCCCGGAGGACCGTGGGAAGATGCCCACCCAGGGAAAGAGTCAATATTTTGAATGTGCGGGTTTTTCGCGTGTGCGGGCGGGAAGGCCACGGACAAGTTGGGGAGAGGAGAGCGCGGTTCAAGAGTGGAGCCGATGGTGGTGGTGCTGTCTCCAGTCTCCAGCAAAAGCAGAGCAGGCGCGTCCCAACAAGGGTCCCGCCCGTACCTGCTTTCCAGAGGTCTCGGACCGCCACCAATGGGGGAGGTGTGGGTGGGAGATGTCTAATTACCATCTGAATCTGAATCCCAAACACCTCAACACCTCTCAAAAGCACTTCAATCTTCCGCCTGAGCCGCTGCAAAATAGCAAAACATCCAAGCTGACCAGGTCTGGCTAACAAGGCTAAAAGGAACGAGACTTTTATACCATGACAAGGCAAGGCCGGCCCAAGGAAGTTGAGGCCGAGCCTCAGGTCCTCCACCAGCACGTCATCTAGACATGATGACAGTCTATTATTACTGCAGAGCACACTCACGGCTTCGTGGCAGCTACGGAGTAGACCATTGCCATCAGCGTCGTTTCGTCAGTGTAGCCTTTCTCACGTATTCCACTTCCATTCTCACGTCAGAACACCCTGTGATGATCTCAATCCCCGCTGCCACGAGGCCGACGACTGTATGTATCGTCACAAGCTGTGGCGGCGATTTTAAAATGAAAATGTCTGGTCAATATGCCCATATCAAAGATATCAAATTTCACTGAGTCAGGCGCTGCGAGTGGAAAATGGACAATATCCAAAATTTGCATCTCAACCCCTGGCAGTGCCACTCGAGGCCGACCAAAACTTGGGGTACCGCGTCATCTTGCAGGCCGCTTATCTCGTCATTTCTCACAGTGTAACCCAACGCGAGAAAAAGAAAAGCTAGTAATCCGTAGCCCATGAGTGGTATCTAGTGACTTTCGTCATCTCTAATCGGCTCGTGAGTCGAGGCTAAACTGAGGTCTACTCTGCCATCTGTGAAGTACAGCAGCATGCATCACATATTTTCAGTGTATGTACTATGAGTGAAACAGAGACAGGCATGGATTATATCAGTGGACAGAGATCACCGGCAAATGCTTTCTTTCCTTTGCGTGGCATTTGAACCACTCAGCTCAGTCCTGAAAAGGCAGGTGGAAAGGGAAAAGTGGAGAAATGTCTAACAAGAGTGCTGTACTATAATAACGGAGTAGAGCCTCTGCTTCCTCGCGTGAATGATAACTTGTTGGAAACACATGTGCAAATGGGTGTTTCGGAGGATGAGAAAGGGTGTTCTGAAACATGGCTGCAAACCTCCGTCGGATGACTACCACCAGCACATTACGGAGTCTGCATCATCACCAGGATGTGTACGAGACCGTTGCGTGCCTTTCTAACGCGATAATGACGGCTTGCCACTGCAGCGCAGGGGCATACAAATATCAGCCATGGGCATGAGTGCGACAAGACGAGCGATTCGCAAAGACTTGTCGCCCTCTCATCAACGACACTTATCACCTTGATCTCTTTGGAAGCGCTTAATTATGGATCTCGGCGCCAGCAACGGATTCCTTCTGCAAGCCCGTAGTAATTAGTAGATGCGCGTCACCGTCCGGCGCGATGGTATTGGACTGCCCCTGCAGCAGCGCAAACCCACGTCTCACTTGTTGGAGACGGGTCAGGGCCGTTGGCTGAGCCATTATGTATGTAGATGTAAGCGCATTTAACCGGCCTCAAACAATATTGATTAGATTTACGGAGTATATTATGCTATTTCTTGCGACAAGACGTGAACGCAGGGTGGTGGAAAACTGCTATTTTCGCATCACACTATCGTTTCAGACGTATCCCGCACCCAGATCATGTTCAGTTAACGAACTGGTATTAATAGACGAGGGAGTGGTTGTGCTTGGGTGCACAGAATGTATGTACACCTAACAGAAACAGAAACCATAAATGCTACTAAACGAGTACATGTAGTCTTGACGCGCATCCAATACAGCCAGAAAATGCATTTCTTTGTTCGGCGTCACGCCAAGGGCAGTTGATCTGATACGAGATATAATACGGACCTCGTTAATATGTACGTGACACAATTTCACGTATGTGATCCAAGATGGGAGATTCTGGTCGTGGTGGTACCAGGACATCGCATACTATATAGGAGAAGGGCGTGGGCGCTAAAAGCTTTGAGATTGGTGGAGTCAGTCGACTCTTCATGCCGGCCATGCAATGTTGCAAGGTAGCATTGGTCCGAAAACCAGGAGAAAACGCAGTCAGGAATCGGATGAAACATGTTGTTCGTGGTGTCCAGTGTCAATCTCGCCGTTTGGCGATGGAAATGGTCACCTATTCGGTTTCTAAATTCAGCAACAGCAGTGAGGCGTCTCACAGAATAAGCGCCAGTCTTCAGCTTAGTTATTGAGTAAAGTAATACAATTCGGAAAACTAGTGATCCATCCGATTTACCTGTTGTCCTTGAATTTCAACAGCGCCGAATGCGAAGTTGTGGCACCGAGTCGACTAGACAGTCTGTACTTGTACTTGATCAAAACGCGTGATGTCGCGCTGTCAGCGACGGCGTCTAGTGGACCTCGTGTCTTGGACAAGGAAATGGCAATACCCACTCACCCACACACTCATCACAACGTCAAGTGTCCAGTTGAAACCGGTTGCCGGATAGGTGGCCCGTTAGTTATTGCAACAAGATTCCATGTTTTAGTCGATTGCGTATCGGAGTTGATCTACTCTGTACGGTGACCCTGGCTTTCCACATGACCGGGACTTCCTTCCTTCACTGCCATCATCCCTCTCTGGGCAGCCAATCAGAGACCTGCGTCAGGCGAGTTTTGAGAAGGAAGGAGACCCTGGCATGTTTTGGAGGGGGTGGTGATGGGCACGGCGGGGGCGTGTTGGTGGCGTGGTCAGAGAGAAAGAAGATTTTGATGTTGGTTTGGTCTGCGATGACAATGACGACGAGGAATTGGTTTAGCAAGATGGCTTGGGACACCTCTATTTACGATGCCTGTCCAATCGAACCCACTGGGCCGGAATTGACCATGTTGACCAGCAGGAACGAGCACCAATGATGTGGTCCAGATGGTGCCTCACAGTCTGTCGATTGGTGCCAACTGAAGGGATCTGGAGACAGGTACCTATGTACACCTGTACGGAGTACGGAGTATGTACATACGGAGTAGACCACTGGAGTCAATTGGAGGTCGTAGCCGGCAACGGGCTGCTGCACTGGCCGGAGACGCACAACACAGCAACAGAACAACGAAAGCAGCATAACAGTGACGATTTCTGCTCTGAGATTCGCGGCTTTCCATTCTCCCCTTCATGTTCTCGTCCACGCCAAAAATAATAATATTTCCCTGGCTTCTTTTGCTCCGTTCTGGCACCCCATCAATGCGCCTCAGCGCTCGCACGACTACTCAGCAACGCAATTTCTTCATCTTGGGCCCATAATAACATATTTTTGAAGGCACAACATCCCTTTGTTCGCTGCAACTCTGTTTGGGGAGGAGTGCGGAAACCGGACTATCGGCTCACACCAAACTTTTCTCGTCCACTTGCGCCTCTGGTTTCTCGACGCGACATAATCTTGTCGGCGCACCTGATCGCATCTTGCGCCATTCTCTGAACCATTTCTGAACCCCGTCGTCCCCCGCCTATTTTCTGCCTCTCATTCCAATTCTTTGCAATTCCCTGCAATTCCCTGCGTCATCAACGAGGGGGCCGTATTGCAAAGCCCACAGTACTGTACCTCCCGACGTGAGACGCATTCCTCGACACAACCACCCCTTCTTGCTCACAGACGGCTCGCTCGCTTGTCATCAGCCACAAGCAGGCACCGTGAGCATAACAGACACGTTCTGTTAGCCTGTCTCGCACCTCTTGATTGATGGTCCGCGAGGGGTATCGATACTTTGAGACGCTCGCTTCGACCAGGAACCAGAAAGGCCTTCCTCGTCTTCCAAGTCGCTGGCGCTCCCACCCGCCCTCTGCGCACAACAAACACCTGAAGTCCAGATCGCTTGCCGCCAAGTGCCTGGCATCCTCGCATCATCCATCCAGACAGACAGACAGACAGCGCCGTTGCTGCTCACTGGCCCTTAGCCTTCGACTGCTACTTCTTACAACAAACAACAGTGGCCACTCACAATCTGGTACTGCCCAACGCAAACACGCCATTCGCCCAAGCAGCAACATACCCCGGTATTGCTGCCAAACATGGTCTCCTTTTCGTGCGAGGTAAAGTTGATGCCCCCTTCTGTTTTCTTGTTGCCATTCCTGTCCACACCCAAGTTGGGATTTGGGCTCATTCCACCTCTTCCACCCTTACCCTACCTCCGAGTGCCCGTTTGCTCTCATGTTCCCTCATGTTCCAAGGCACGTATCCCACCACACCCCCCCATCCTCTCAGAGAAGTAGCCCATGACACCACCACACGCCATCGCACCTTGACATCACTACCGCCGCAGTATCAAAGACATTCACCCACCTGCACTGAACTTGCCAGTATTTTCTCGTGTCTCTGTTCAAGCACCTGTTCCCTGTGGAGACGTTCCCTTTTTATGTTCGGCTGATCCCCTGGTCCACTTGATTGTCTCTGATCACACCCTCCCCTTTTCTGTTTCCTGCTCAAATACCAAGCATACACCCCAACATTGGGTCTCTTCACTCGTGTTCTCGCCTTACATGTACTTTTTTCTTCTGAATGACAGCTAATTCAACTTGCGTCCGAATTAACAGGCGTGTGGTGACGTCTTGACCAAAAAGAAACTCGATCCTCACCGCAATCGCTGTCAAGGAGCCACATTTACGTGCATTGACTGCATGGTTCACTTTCAAGGAGTCCAATATCGATCCCATACTGTATGTGCCACTCCCACCTGCATCTCGCGCCGCGCATCACGCACCTGGAACTTTAAGATGTGGCAAAGTCTAATGTAGGAAGCAATAGTCCTGCATAACCGAAGATCAGAAGTATCAAGGTGCATTGTATAAAGAGAAGACGAAGAAGCAAAAGAACAACAGCAACAATAACTTTGACAAACCTACTGAAGGCCAACAAAACGGACGATCCAAGAACATGTCGCAGCAGGCCTACGTTGAAGACATCGGGGACGATCGGGCGTACGAACCTTGGAACGATTCGCTGGGGCAAACCGATGATGAACGATCTCCTGCCGAAGCCCCTCCCGAAGCACCTACGCCACCGGCTGCTGCTACAGAAGATCATGTCAACGTCTTCGACTTCCTAGTCGCCACCGGCCAGACCCCGAACGCATCTAACATGAATCTCGCGATGGAGCAGCATGGCGCAGATGTTGGCGAAAGCACGTCATTGGTCCGCTATGAGTACGAAGCTGATAAGTACCTCGTGGAAGATGATGAACCTTTAATTCAATATGGTGCTGGTCCTGTCCCTGCGGATGGCGCCTTTGTAACACCCGCCCCAAAGACCGAACGACGACGGAGCAAGGACAGAGAGCTGAAGAAGGACAAGAAGCGCAAGCGCCTCCACCTCGATGTTCCTGGCGATCAAGTCATGACCGATGCCCTCCTGTTCTTCACTCAGGACTCACCGGAGGCTTAAAGGGATTGATGCGACCCGTCTACCCACCCTCCCCGATTACTCTGGAGGCGACGCGAACGAAAATTCTCCTGCGAGCCCATTGAAAAAGTCCAAGCACTCCAAGCACTCCAAAGGCGGCCAAATAAGCAATAGCCTGTTTGACATGATCACCGGCGGCGTCAAAAGTCAAAGAAGAAGTCGAAGAAGCACTCTCATCGCCATGGTGACAAGAAGGACCCGAAGCTCATCGAGTTTAGACCACAATCCAAGGATGGCAAGGCCGGTGGCACGGACGGCCAGATGGTTGTCTTTAAGCCGCGCGCTGACGCCTTCCTTTCCTTTGTGAAAAAGGACCCGAGAGCGAGAAGGGCTGTAGCATGAACAAGACTCTGAAGCGATTCCACCGGCAGCGCCAGGCTTCCGGCTCCAGCATGGCCAAGGCGAAAGAGGAGAAGGAGCTCTGGCGAACCCTGCGCATGCGACGAAATGAGCGTGGCGAAATTGTCCTTTTCACCGTTGAAGGCGAGGACTAGACTTTGGCTACCATGCACGCGCATGACGTGGCAGGTACGGGCTGAGCCGAGACTACAGTATTACAGCGGAGTTTTTGGAGTTTATAATTGGACACACCAGGACATTTGGACATTTGACGATACCTGCATTAAGTTAGTCCTGGACTGCATTGCGATTTTTATCTTCAAGGGTTTTATTTCACTTCATACACCAGTCGGCGGGACTGGATAGACACAAGTTTTGTCAGCTTGGTTTCATCCCCTTCAGTATTTTTCTCTTCTTGTTCCTTTTTTCGAATAAGGACATGAGCCACAATATCGGGGCAGAGCCTAAAAACAACGAACAGCTCATATGCATATACGACATTCTTCCAAAAGAAAAGGGGTGAGGGAAGGCGGGATATAAAACAATTATGTCTGCGGAAACAAAAGCACAGGATGTCGCTAAAACGGTGTCGGAACCTAACTTCTTTCTGGGCGGTTGCGCGGGGAGGAAGAGTTTAAGTCGGCCATGGATGTAATGATTTGAGGAGTTGACGATACCATGGGAGGACATGTCCACCCATCGATTGAGAGAGCAGTTGAAGTGATGTATTTTCTATCAATCATGTTTCCTGTTCTGAGAATGGGGCAAGATAAGGAGAAGTCATAGTTGATCTTTTTCCTTTCAATATCACATTGTTTATGACGCTTGTAATTCTCTCAACTTTTTTCATCTTCTTGTCCGAGCTCAAGGTCGGTTCGCCGGTTTGTTGGTCTGGTTGGTTGTACGACGAAGGGCGGTGTACGATGTATCTGCGTAATGCAGCCCGTTGTTGGACAAGCGGGACATGCATGAGAGCACAGCATTGTTATTTTGCTTTCACGAACTGGAGAAATAGATGTAGTCATTTTACATGACTCTCAAGGGCAAAATGTGCTGCACCATGGCCTCTCTCCTACACAAGGGACACTCGGGCTTCTCCTCACCCAGTCGCCTATACACTCCCAGCAGAACACATGACCGCACTGGGTGGCGGACGGGTCCTTGAGCTCTTCGAGACACAGCGTACATTTGCGCTGTTGGCGCCCCTGATGTAGCCCATGAGCTTGGCATCACCGAGGTCAAACCTGGGCTGTGCGCCGACGGGGGTATGCGTCGTCGAGGCCAAGTTGACCCTGCTCTGTTGCGGGCCCCGCGTCCCCAGTTCCGCGAGGAGGAGATGGTTGTTGGCAGAGTATGAGTTTGCGTGGTCGAGAGAGTGGTCGAGAGAGCCGTCGACGGCGGTGGGTTGGAATGCGGCCGCCGACGACAGCGTCGAGCGGATGTGCAGGTAGCCTTGGACGGCGAGCTGAATGACGAGCAGGACGCCGAGGACTTCGTAGCCTCCTCCCCTGTCGGGGGTGTCGGGCACGGCGCGGGTGAAGACGTAGCGCAGCGAGAGCAGCCTCTTGGTGAGCTCGTAGTAGGTGCCGTTGAGGTAGAAGAGCGCCAGGGTGACGGCCTGGACGGGCGCGGCGGACGTCAGCGACGGAGGTGGCGGGAGACGTATTCCCAGGCGCGGGCCTCCTGGACGACGACGACGCCCCCTTCCCCTGCCCCTGCCCCTGCCCCTGCCCGCCTCGCTTCCGGAGCACGTCCAGCCGTCGCTGGATGAGGCCGCGCAGGCGGCTGCGCAGCCGGGGCAGCGTCCTGCCGACCAGGTAGGGAGGAGAACGGCGCCGCCGATGTAGGCCGCCCTCTTGGACGCGGCGGGCAGGCGGCCGCGCGGGGACTCGACCTGCACGAGGTCGCAGTATTCTTCGCCGAGCGTCCGGTTCCCTGGCAGGGTGGTGAGGCAGAGGTAGAGGAGGGCGGCGAGGGAGCGCAGCTCCGGCGCGAGCGCGTGGGTCGAGCGCGCGCCGAACAGGCGCCGGTGGAGGTCGGTCATGGCATCGGCGAGGTGGTTGGTGAGGAAGGCGTCTTTTGGTGGGCGCGCACAATGTCTGGCGCGGCGGCGAACCGGTATGGCGAGGCTGTTGGTGATGATGATGATGATGGTGGGAGTTGTGAGGACATGGTGAGGTTTTGGTGAGAAGGGAAGGGGGCGGGGGGGTTGATTGATGTGTTGCGCGGACGATGGGGCGTTGTCGCCGGAAGAAGCTGTGTAGGCTGTTTTGATTATTATTATTATTATTATTTTTGGTCGGAGTGGGAGTGGGAGGTGATGTTGGAGAGAGGAGGCTTCAGCTCCGGTTGGCGGCTGGCGAAAGTCGTTGGTCAATGAATGGTTGGACGGGGCGGAACCCCGGATATTCTTGGCTGGCCCGAGGTTGTTCGAATTTATTTGTGCCGAAAACGGCAGGCGGTCGGTCGGTCGGGTTGACGGCAGCTCAGCGATCCTGGTGCCGAAGCGATAGAGTAGCTAATTATATTCTCTTTAGACAAAGGTACATTCTTGGCTTCTAGGAAAAGTTACAAAGGTGAAAATAAAATCAAATAAAATCAAATTCAACGGCGTGGTGGAAAACCGCTACTACACGTTTGCCTACTCATACAATAATGCATTGCAGATCAAGGGTCATTATACTAACATGGCCGTGATTCTGATCAGAAAACAACCTGGCGCAGATGTCAAGACGTAAAGGAGTAGCAATTGACGCTTGTACCCAAGCTAGCAAGCATATTGTGCATATTGTCATGATGACGACTGCCGAAGATCTAGGTTTTTCTCCGTGCGACTCAAAGCCAGAAGGGAAAGGAATAATTAAAGTAAACTGCATACATACACTTGACCAGTCGCCATGTCCAAACCAGGGATTCCATGTCATCACGCCGCCTCTAGCGACATGTGCCACCGCAGGAGCAAGGAATGAAAATTGCTGGGAAAACTGCCATGGACGAACGTCGCTGTTGTCCACGAGAATCTCCCCAGTGCTGGATCGAGGCGAGGTGGCAGTTGCTGTGTTGCACAGCTACGGCTCTCTGCCTGCCACGCTGGGCCGTGGAAGGGCAGACGATCGGGGAAAGGGAAGCGCGTGGCTTGAAGGGTGGGATCCGGGCCATTGGCTATTATTGCAGGTTTTGTGTTTCCTCCTCTTCGTTGGGAAAAGCGCCGCGGGGGTGATACCGATCCGTCCGTGCCAGATAGATTTGCTTCGTCGTCGAGGTATGCGAATTGATGCCCTGTTTCGTTTCTCCTGGCAAAACAGGTTGCTGGTCGGGTATGATGCGCCGTAATGCCAATTTCCATGTGTGAGGTTTCTCGTCACAGGATGGAGGCGTGTCACACCTCCAAGAGCTGGCCAAAGCACCTTGCACAACGACTTTGTCTCGTGAACAGCAGGACAGCAGGACGTGGCATGGAGCAAGTTGCTCAGGGCCCATAGTCGCGCCAAGTCTCTGCGCGTTTGCCAGCTATCTCGCTTGAGATATCACCACGATTTCCAAGACGCATGTCCTGTGCGAGGAGGAAAAGACGCTCGACCCGGCCCATCAGGAAATGTTCACGCAGGTTGGGAAGTTCGACCGTGTGGTGAGGATTCCGGCGGGACACACGCCTCTGCTGAGAATGCCCGACAAAATCAGCGGGCTTGTTGTGGGTGTAGCGGGCAAGTAGGGCTGCCTGAGCACAGTGACCAATATATGATCCCAAGCATAGCGATTGAGCTGAGCAGTGGGAACAGGTCCGCGACAGCTGTGTCCATAGTTGAATTCAGGGTCGCTGTGAGATTTTGAGGTTTTGAAGATCAGAATATGGCAAGTTCGCGGTGAGTCTGGCCAACAGCCCACCAGCAGTTGAGGAGGAGGGGCGGGGCGTCACATCCCGTGCCCAGACGGAGCTTGATTACGTTGTATGAGGTAGGTACGGAGTACACAACCTTCAAGGCTCCTGCCCATATGGCCCCCTTGAAAAAGGAAAAAGGGGGAAAACCACACTTCTACCACAATACTTTGCACGACACGCTCCTTTGACTGCTTCTTACCCCTCATCGACAACTACGTAGCAATTGGCTCGCTCCCTGCGTCTGGCGCCTTGTCCGACGAATTGGTCTCGCTCGCGCGCCGCGCCGTCGCTCCTTTCCTCACTTGTGCGGCCCGTCCGATGACGACGCGAAGCAGCCATGGACGGTGATCCAGCTGTCGAATCGGGGCTCGATGGCTTCAGCTTGATCTTCCTCTGCCCTACCGCGTGGGCTTCATTGTCACACTGGGTTCGTACGAGCTTAATCATCCATCATCTGACAGCGTTTCCGCTCTCGCTCGCCCTTGAAACAAACAAACACGACGAACTGACAGTTGTCCTCTACAGCGGTTTGGGGCTGGGGCCTCAATCTTCACTACCTTTATCTCCTCAAGGTTGACGTTCCTTCGTTGATACGATACCCCGGCCGTCCATCACCGCACCATAAACCGCATCACTTCTCGACATATCGCCTTGCGACCGTTCTCTCGGCTCTGTTTGGGGTCTCCATAGTTCTCTTCTGGCTTCTTACATGGGGCGTAGCATCGCGCGTGATCGACTATGACTGGATACCCATGACATATCTCGTCTCCATCATCGCAGTCTTCATCATGCCCTCAGAAATTTGCCCGGCGGTGGCCGTCGGCGCTTCCTCGCGACTCTGAAGCGCGTCAGTATCGGAGGCATCGCAGAAGCGCAGGATGGCAAGTTTGGTGATATACTTCTTGCTGATGTATTGACATCGTATGCTAAAGTTTGCGGCGACATCTTCGTGACACTGTGCATGTTCTTCACGTCTGGTGGATCGTCGACCAAAAGACCAGATAGGAATTGCGGTGGTACCGTAATTGTGCCCTTGCTGATGGCAGTGCCCAGCATGATCCGATTCAGACAGTGCATCATTGAGTATCTTCGTGTTCGACGAGCGCCGTACAAGGAATCGGTAGGATGGGGAGGACAGAATCTTGCCAACGCACTCAAGTATTCGACCGCTTTCCCGTTTTGATCACCAGTACTCTGCAGAGGAACACGGACAATGCGGCAGCCAAAGCGTCGCTCAACAAAGCTTGGTTGGTGGCCGCTCTCGTCAACTCTCTCTACTCGTTCTACTGGGATATAGCCAAGGATTGGGACATGACGTTATTTGCGTCGAGAAGGGAGCGCACGTCTCCCCATCACCCGTGGGGTCTTCGCGATAGACTCATATTTCGCCCTGTGACTATCTACTACGCCGTCATGGTGCTGGATCTTTTCTGAGATGCACATGGTCCATGAAGCTGAGCCCTCACCTGGACAAGTTTAGCGATTTCGAGAGCGGCATTTTCCTCATTGAGTTTTTGGAGGTCTTCCGCCGATGGGTGTGGATATTTTTCCGCATCGAAACAGAGTGGATTAGGAATTCGTCTACTGGGCTGGGCATTGATGACTTTCTACTGGGGGACTATCGGGGAGGGATAGATGGTGACGACGACGACGACAACGACGACTAGGCTATGCCACGAGAGCAGCGAAGGATGTTCGGTTCGCGGCAGGTGCTGCAGAAGCTGGCGGATAGTCACATTGCGGCACAATGACTTGGCGCTTGGCGCGTGGCAGCATGACTGATCAGCCGTCAAAGTTAGGGCACTAGTACGTAATATACCTGACACCTTAACACCCACCCCTTGAGAGACGTCCGTCTTACAGGCTGTGTCACCATGATGACGAGATTATTGCTGTCCGACTGTCCGACTGTCCGACTGTCTGACGGTCGTCCGGGAGGTGAGTGGCATCCTCAGCTGTAGGCGCCGTCTTCCCTTGTATTTTGTTCCGCGGCGGGCTGTTGAATCTACGACAAACAAGTAATCGGTCTCATTCATGGCATTTCATCAGTGACGATGAAGAAAGTCCACCAGGTAGGTGGGTAGGTGGTGTGTGGTATGAATCAATCAGGTTGGCGCGCGCTCGGCTTTTTTTTTTTTGGCTCGCTGGCATCGCTCCAGCCGAGGCACGATTTCAACCAGGAATCTCGAACTCGGACTCGGACTCTAACTCGAACTCTACTAATAGCCTATGCGTGTCGCCTCTTGACCTGTTTCGTTGGCGCTCCACGGAAGTACGGAGTACTCGGACAGGAATGACTGGCTCATGCACTAATTATAAGCGGAGCCGAGCCAGGTTCGCCCCTCCATGAGCAACTTGCTGTCTGTTATCTGTGCGATGCGGCAGAACGTGATTGGTGTCTCTCGGCTCACGCTCTCCTCTCCCCATTTGCCACGGCGGCTCGGTAATCGTTCTGGAAGTCTGGTGGGATAGATGGATGGATGGATGGATGGATGGATGGACGTCTCACATGCGCCGCGGTCGGCGATGGATGGGGCGACCCAGGTGCCAGGTTTCCTCGGATCAAATCGGATTCAGCTATTACGGATCTGGGAAGGTAATAGCGACGATAGAACAGCCGTGGGTACCGTGGGCGCACGTTTCTGGGGAAGGAGCGAAGGAGGGTTCAGCCGGTGCACACCCCACATGGATGGGATGGGATGGGATGGATGGTGGCTCCATCCTCTGCCATGGAATCCGTGCTCCGTGCATAATAATGACGGGAGTTGCAGAGAATCGATCCTCCACCGATGGGCCAAACCGATGGGCCAAACTCTCGTGCAAGCCCAGGACATCCCAGGGACATCCCAGGACATGGGTTTGCCCGGACCGTGGTGGTCGGCCATCAAAGCACCGGATATACTCCAGCACACACACTTCCGAGGAAGCAATGGGTAATGAATGGTCAATCGCAAGTGAGCGTCGCGACTCGCGGCCATATTTTTGCTCTCGCATGCGCCGCCTGCTTTTCTCAAATACAAAGTTGGCCCTGGTCCCTGATGTCTATTTTCCCATCTTTTCGACTCCCTACTAGTGCGTGCTTTTGTTGAATCACGACTGACTGACCACGAAACGAAAGTTGAACCTCTCGACGTTGCTATTGTTGCATCCTTTTGAGAGTGAAACAAAACAACCCCGGCTTCACTGACTCACACTTGGCCTGAAACACCAAACAGGGCTATTGTTCCTCCCGAGCGGGTGTGTATTATTATCCATCGAGCGGCTATTTCATTTTTCCCACGGCCCCATTGTCGACGGTATCGATCGCCGTCACATCGCCATTGATGGGCTGAAATGGCAGCAAAGGTATTGAGTCCGGTCCTTCACCGGATTTCTCTGCTATGAGAGACTTGGATGGATTCACTATTACATCAACCTCAACTTCAGATCCCCACCACCAGAAATGCCTCCAGTAGTGCCTCCACGCAGCGCATTCCGACCTGGCCACAAACACAGTGCCTCATCTTCCGATTTAATACAAGCTTACGCAAACCGTCCTTTACCTTTGCTGCCACCATCGCCATCGCCTTCTTCTTCTTCTTCTTCTTCTTCCCTTCTTCTTCTTCTTCAACAACACCATCAGGAGCCATGAGACCTCAACCTCGGAGGCCAAGGGCTTCCCTCTCGGAAGGTTCGCCGGCATTCACTGAGCGGTTCACTGCCACAGAACAGCACTACCATCACCACCACCACTACATTCATGCCAATATGGCCGCTTCCCGATAGCCAGCCCAACGCCAAGGAGCATCTGCAACTACAACCCACTGGCACGATCATCGCGGACGTCATCTCAAAAGGTTCATCAGCTTACCGGTCTGCAGGTGGATGTCATGGACAAGCAGCTGATGTCCCCGGCAAGTGTGAGCTCGGATTCATCCTCCACCAGATCCGACACAAGGATGGACGACTATGGAGTCCCGGACTATCACATCGTACCTGTGTTAGAGGCCGATGACGACGAATTTTCTAGCAGAGGAAGCTCATGGGGCCCAATGTCACCAGAGACGGATGCAATGCCAGCACCGTTGAACATTACTCATAGACCAATTGCGGATGGCAACGACAAGAGGATGGATGGTCTGGATGAATCTTTCCCAGAGATGAATCTGGATGACGACGTAATGCGCCCTTGGGGAGGGCCGGCGCATGGCCAGTTCAGCGATATTGCAGCCGCAGGAGAGTATCACCGCTTTACGGCCAATCTCGCCACTCGACACTCTCGTCAACTCGGTGCCGACGATGCCGCCCCATCAACTACGTCATCCAGGAAGAAGTGGTCGTCCCTGAGCTTGGCCATCTCCGCGGCCACGCGATTTTCTCGACGTCGTGAGCGACCCGACTCCATGGACATGTCATCATCGCCCACCTGGTCGCCCGCAGGCACACATAAAGGCTCACCCAAGCCACCACGACGGTCCCCGCGGACTTTGTGGCAGGTCCAGTATATTCATCCTCATCGGCACCTACCACGCCCAGACTTGCAATCGATGTGGCCCTGCCTCGGCCTTCCCCGCACCACCTCTGAGGAGTGCATGGGACAGCGACTCGGACAGCGATGAGATGCCTGCCATGTCCAGCTTGAAAGATTGGTTCGCACACAGAGCCAGTGAAGAGAATAAGGCCCACAGGCGGATGTCGAGTGCGTCCAGCATGAGCTACGATCGACAAGCCACAGTGCCGAAGCCAGGCGATCGGCGAGAGCTACTTACTCGTCTGCAGCAAAGAGAGCAACAAATCAAACGGGAAAAGGCAGCGAAACGGCGAGAGGAGCGAAAGGAGGACTTCAAAAGAGCTTTGCCATGATTCCAGAAGAGTATGTCTTTTCTCCTCCGAAATTTTTATAAGTCACGACGAATACATCTCCATTGAGAAGCTACTTTCTATTTTTCCCTCCTTACTTTTTTTCCCGGTATTATGTGTCAATGTTGCAAAGGAACGAACAATACGGCATGGACAGGCTATTATTTCAGGATATATCAAATCCGATGGTCTTTTACTATTCCTGGACTTTTAGAGCTTTTTTTTTTTTTTTCCCCTCGTTTCATGTGTCTAGGTGATTCAGATAGACAGATGCAGCCAGGAATTACGGCCAAGACATAAACGCGCCGATTTCAACTTTGGTAAAGACTTGTGAATGCCTGCCGTACCGAGCTAGTCAACTCGTGTGGTGTGGTTTGGTTGGTGCTGTCCATGCAACAACGATGCACGCTATGTACATAGCTCCTCATTCTCCGCACCATGGAGAAGCCCACGCAAGTTGGGGTAGAATGGGGAACGGAAATGGAAGGAGAGCAGAGTACGGGGACGCAAATTTCCCACCGGAGATTTCAAATTTCCCACCGGACTAGCCAAATCGAGAGAGGTCTCCACACACCTACTCTTAGTGTAGAAGTACCTCTAAGGTTTTTTCCTCCTATAACGTTTCTCCTATTCCATAGCGCCTGCCGTTTATAATACGTGCCTCTTCCGTGTGCCTATAACCTTTCTCTTATAACAAATTTTTTATCTATTATTATAATACCTATATTATTACTAGAAGTATTATTCTTGCCTTAAATTACTTATTATAGATTAGCCTCTTTATATATACGCATACCTCTTGTAAAGAAGCCTATAAGGCCCTAGAGTAGTAATAAGCTAATAAGGGCTATTATGGGAGGGGAAAACCTTAGAGGTACTTCTACACTAAAAGTGGGTATGTGGAGACCTCTCTCGATTTAGCTAGTCCGGTGGGAAATTTGAAATCTCCGGTGGGAAATTTGCGTCCCCGCAGAGTACCTCCTCTTCTGGGCTATCACATGACGAGACGATGGTCCTGGCGCCGCCCGCCACCCGCCCCACTAACTTGTTGTGAAATGAACATGAATGTTTGGAATGCAGTTTCTCAAGATGGAAGTTACATGGGCTTCCTTGTTGTTCGAGGAGCGGGGTGGGGAGAAGCATCGTGGCGTGGCGTGGCGTGGCGTGGCGTGGTGATGGAGAAATACAAATACATACTACGTGTGTCTGGAGACGGATGTTGAGTGGTTGGTTGGGCAGCGTGGCAGCATCTTAAGAAGCGTCTTAATAATTGAAGAAGTCCTTTGATCCACTCTACTCGCGTGACACACACATGTTCAAACCTGCCGTAAACGACCAACTTTCATCATCTCTTCATAACACTACGTACTCACTCGCTGGGCTCTCGCTCACAAGTCATCCCGCTCCGCTCACCCAATCACAGCCTCCCCCTCCCCTTCCACCATGCCGACATCGGCATCACCTCTCGCAAACCCCGACCTCCGCCTCCACCACCATCGACATGCCAGCGACAGCGACGACCAAGAACGGGAACGCGAAATCGCAGACGTCCTCGGCCTGCCAACCCGAGATCCTTTCCAAGAGTCCCTCTACTACGATGCTTCCACAATGGCAGGACTGAATCCCGTCTCACTGGTACGTCCCGTTCCTCTCCCATCACCCAACCGCCGCTTCCTCCTCCTCGCTCACCATCTCTCGCCTCCGGCCCCCCACAGGCAGCCCTCAACCGGCTCCGCGCCTACAAGCCTCCCCGTTCCCAATCTGGGACACTCTGCCTGCTCGGAAGCGCGCCGCCGTCCTGGTCCTCTTGTATGCGGACCGCTGGGGCGACTTGCGCGTCGTCATCACCATGCGCGCTGCGTCGCTGAGGAGCTCTCGGGGCATGCGGCGCTGCCGGGGGCAAGGCCGATAGTGTGGATGAGACGCCGTGTAAGTTGATGTCTCTTTATTAAAAAAAAACAAAAAAAACAAACAGGAATTGTACTGAAACCATTCTCCCTTGCCGCCCCCAATCGCAGACCAAATCGCCCGCAGGGAGGCCTTTGAGGAAATCGGCCTACCAATGGACGACCTGCGTCTCCCAAGCCGTTCCGCATAGAGCCGCTATGCTCGCTGCCGCTCTCCCTGGCGAGGAATAATCTCGTCGTCGCGCCCTGCGCGGCCTTTCTCCACGCCGACAGGCTGGGCGCCGACTCGCCGAGCCTGCTGGTGGAGGAGTCGCTGATGCCGAGACTGGACGCGAGAGAGGTGGCGGCCGTGTTCAGCGCCCCTTCTACAACTTCCTCAGGGCGGAGGACCTGCCGCTCCGGCCGGGCCTGGAACTGGAACTGGAACTGCCGCCCGGCCCGTGGTACGAGGGCGCGTGGACGTCGTGGAAGGGCATGCCGTGGCGGGTGCACAACTTCTACGTGCCCGTCAACAATCAGCGGGTGGCGAAGCCGCGGCGGGCCAGCGCGCATGGGAACATGGGCGAGGCGCTGGAGGAGCAGCAGCCGGAGCAGGAGCAGGAGGGTCGGTTCAAGGTCTGGGGCATGACGGGCCGCCTGCTGGTGGACGCGGCTCGGATTGCGTACGGGAGGATCCTGAGATGGAGCACAACGAGACGTACGGTGATTACGACATGATCCTGAGGGCTGAAGAGGAGGGCGCGTTCAACGAGGTGGGGAGGCCAAGAAGCCTGCGGGCAATGAGCCGGCCAAGATGTGATGATGGTGGGGGTGCGATGGATGAGTGATGGGAAAGCTCGGTGTACAAGTATTATTCATTACACATTTTCTCCCTCTTTTTTTTTTTTTTTTCTTCTTCTCATGAATCATGACGGTATGAAGACTACTAGCGCATGTTTGGATTTATTTATGTTGACGTGGATTTGTAAACGATGTACGGAAAATATTCCACGCCTTCGTTACTCATGTATATACAGGGGTTTTCCCAAGCCAGGGCATCCAAATCAGTGGCAGGCATTGTCCTTGGTTGCAGAAGTGCTGTGGCCGAAAACGAGATAGCCGAGAAAAGCTCCAAGAGAAACGGCAATCATGACCCAGCCGTTGTAAGTCATGAAGATCAGCCTGCCGAAGAAGAAAAAAGCCAAAAACATCAATGGTCAAAAACGAGAAAGAAAAAGACGTATGACCATACCCAGCAGGTATGGAATGTGAAAGAAGAAAAAGGCAACTCCCAACTCACATGAGCATAAAGGCGTAAAAGTTCTGAACCCCGTAAAGACGGCCTTGACGACGTGCCCGCGTTTGCTAGCATTCTCCTGGTTTTGTCCTGGCGCGAGGAACGGCGTGGTCTCAGCGTGAGCTTCATCGTCTTCAATAATGGGGAAAGAAGAGAAAAAGATCTTAGCATTGGGCAAGAGATCCCATGGTGAAAAAGGGGGAGATGAGACGCTGTGTGTGTGTGGAAACTCACGGGGCAAAGCCGATAGCCTTTGGTTGATGTCGTCTTCGTACTTGCGCGAGAGGGCTCGTAGCGCTTCGTAGCCCATGGCCAGGAGGACGACGGCGGCGAGGGAGAAGATGAGGCCTGGCGTTGAGCGGATGTGCCATTTGCGGAAGACGATGCAGAGGTTTGTGGTGTCCCAGGTGAAGAGCATCTGCGCGGGGTGTTTTGTCAGCGGCGGGGTTCGGGAGAAGGAAGGAAGGAGGGGAGGGGGATGCGCACGCTCATGCTGCACATGTCGGACATGTCGCCGTGGCTGCCGTGGCCCATGGCGGCGTGATCATGGCCTGCGTGGTCGTGGTTCATGGTTGAGGTGAGTTTGGGGTTGCGGGTTGCGGTTGGTTGTAGTTGTCAGGTTGTTTACTGTTGAAGTACGTCAGAGCACGTGTTTTTTTTTTTGGGGGGAGGGGGCAATTTAACCTACATACGAACCGAGCCGCCGGATTCGTCGGGCCAGAGCAACTGCGGCGCGGGCAGGAAGGCGAGTTACATATAAGTAATAAACCTCGCCAACTTGCGACTCGACCGAAACATCAACCCGACTCTAGCACATCAACGAGACGGAAATAAAAACAATCCAATTCATTCCCGTCGCTCCCTTCCTTCGCATCGAACAAGCCCCCGTCGTCAAATCAACATGCTCGGACCCCCGTCAACCTGCCCAAATGGTGAGTCCAACCACAAACCACAACCAGCCACAACCAACACCAACACAGCCTCCCTCACTCCAATCCGCTCCAAAAAAACCCCTCCTCCGTCATACGAAATCAAAAACAATAATAAAAAGACTCTTGCTCACATGCGCTCCCGTCCCCAGGCTCGACGAGAACTCGCACCTGCTCCGGCCCCCATCGGCAACTACTGCGTCTACAATGAGGGCTTTACCGTCATGGTGAGCAAGCAGTCCTTTTTCTTCTCCCTTCCCCCCGGGCGTCATTTCATTGCTCACGCCCTCAACCTCGACCTCAACCTCACAGATTGTCGGCGGCCCCAACGCCCGCACAGACTACCACATCAACCCGACGCCCGAGTGGTTCTACCAGTACCGCGGCGCCATGACGCTCAGGGTCCTCGACAACGACCAAGGCGGCGTCTTCCGCGACGTCACGATCCGCGAGGGCGACATGTTCCTCCTCCCGCCAGACACTCCCCACAGCCCCGTCCGCTTCGCCAACACGGTCGGCGTCGTCGTGGAGCAGCGCCGTCCCGCGGGCTCCGTCGACCGCATGCGCTGGTACTGCGCCTCGTGTCCCGGCGCCGTCGTCGTCCACGAAGCCGCCTTTGCCTGCACCGACCTGGGCACCCAGGTCGAGGCCGCCGTCGACGAGTTCAAGCGCGACGAGGAGAAGCGGCGGTGTGGCAGGTGCGGGGAGCTGGCTGACTGGGCGCCCAAGCCGGGTTCCATATCTGATCCCAATCTCACGTCTAGTTGAAATTGACTTGGAGAACGAGTTGGCAAAGATTCATTGATGGAAAGTTGTGTGTTTGATGAGGAATGATTGACTTGTGTGTTTTTACAGTGATATATATATATATACATATGTAAAGCCAAGGAGAAAATGATACGTTTTCTACAGAAAACCACCAACTTGGATAACATGATACAACGGGACTTCCCCTTCCTTACGTCTCCGAAAACTGATACGAACAAGGCGACTGCTCAACCCGAACCTCCATCCTGCCCTCCTCCAGCTCCTCCCCGTCGACCCTCACTCCCGCCCGCATCACATCCCCTGGCACCACGGGCCCAACACCAGCCGGCGTGCCCGTCAGCACGATATCCCCGGATGCAGCGTCATGACCTTTGAGACGTCGCTCATGATTCTCGGGATCCGGTACACCATCAGTCCCGTGGACCCCTTCTGCCTCGACTCGCCATTCACGTCCAGGAATAGCTCCACGTCGTGCGGGTCCGCAATCGCCGTCTTGGGAATGATGTTGCTCATCGGGAGAAATGTGTCGAATCCTTTGGCAATGTCCCATGGGAGACCCTTCCTCTTGGCCTCTTCTTGCACGTTTCGCGCCGTCATGTCGATTGCGACGGCGTAGGCTGGTTTCATGACAGGCGTTAGTTTGGGGGAGTTTTCCTTTCTTCAGAAAACAAGAAGAAAATAATTAAAAAAAAAAAAGAGTATACAAGTTGTAGAATCATGACCACGCACCCCGAATGGCGTCCAGCGCCCCCTCGCATCGTCCGCCTTCAAGTCCCGCACCATCTTGCCAATAATCAGCGCCAACTCCACCTCGAAATGCATCTCGACCCCCGGGCCGCAGACACGGTCCCTCGCCCGGCAGAACAATGGAAGAAGGCGGCTTGAGGAAGAAGAAGGGCTGTCTGGGCTTCATGTTTTGCAGCTCGGCGATGTGGTCCCTAGGTGAGGCGTTGGCACAAAGCTTGTCTCGTCTCGTCTTGTCCTGCGATGGAGATGTGGGATCGGGGCCGGGCACGTACGCGTAGTTGCGCCCAATGCAGACCACCTTGCCGGCTCGCTTGAGCACAGAGGCGGCTGATGGCGCGGCGGCCATGGTGGCCATTGTTCGGCGGAGGGCGAACATTGCCGGGTCTGAAAGGACGAGTGAGGTGGTGTGAGTTGGTGTGAGTTTGTTGGTATGTACATATGAATGAGGAAAGTATGAGATGAGGTGTGACTCACGATGAGTGAGGTATGGGCCGGTCCACCTGCCTCGGATTGGCACGGGGTTGGTCCGCAGGCAATAATAGTGGGGAGCATGGCCATCGCAGGCTTGGTTGCCGGGCCAGGCCAGTGCAGGTGTTGCACGCATCGAGGTACATCGAGGTAGAATTAATCATCTTTCCAATGGGAAAATGGTGTAAATGGTGTAAATGGCGTAGATTACCTTATCTATCCTTGGGGCGATGCTGCGTGGGTCACAACATGTTCCATCTGGAGCTGATGGTGCATCCATCTACACAGACAGGCCTGTGTCGCCAGCTTCAGTATCGTCCAGCCCCGAACCTCTTCTTTCTCCGTCACAAAACAAGCGAGTGGACTTCCGTAGCCATCGTAGTTTGATACATTATCTGTCTTTACATCTTCATCTCGTTTCTTGTTTCTCTCCCACGCTCAATAATCGAGTAATGCTGTCTGTGTCGCCTGGCAATGCAATTTCCGACCCCTTTCTCCCCTTTCTCCCTTTCTCCCCAATACAAAACACCCTCAGAAGGTCTGCGCGTTAGCTTTGGCTGTTTAGGCTACATATCGGTACATGGACGGTGCGTCTTCCTCATCCGGCCGTTCTAGATATTCTCGCACAATCAGATCCTCGATTCGTTTCTTGATCAGCGAAACTTCGGGCTTGAATCGCCCTACGAGCTGGGAGAGAACCTCCATCACGAGTTGCGAGTGACTGAGCTCCTTTCGAGATCTGGACGATGATGTTAGCAAAAAGGGAGAGAAAAAAAAAAAGGGGGTGGTTGTCATCAATGATAAAAAAACGGCATGAGGTGGGCTGGCTTACTTCATGATTCTCACAATGGCGGCATCCACAATGTGAGCTCTTGTCTGATTATTCTTCTCTTCGGTAGTCTTCCTCTCCTGCGTATCTTCGACCTTTGATACGGCATTGATGATGGGCGCCTTGATTCGAACCGTCTTGCTCTGGAAACTTGAGTTGAAGGTAAACCTGTCGCCGGCCTTGACAGATTTAGTGGGCGGGTCTTTGGCCAGCACGCGGGATTTTGGGGCGACCGCAATCGCTGTCAACGCTCTCATGAGGTCCGAAGTAGATATGTTGGTCTTGGCTTGTATTTCCTCAAAGGATAGACTTTGGCCGTCGTCAAGATCGTTGAACAACAGCATGATGACCATGGCAAAGGTCGGCACGTTGATCTCATACCGCCTCTCTTTGGCCAACGCGCCCGACTTGCCCGGAAGGGCAGGGAAGACACATTTGATGTCTGCACTTCCCGTAGTGCCGATCCATGTGAGTTTGCGACCGTTTCTGTTTGTGAGGTAGAACTGCTCAAAGCTCGTCTGGAGGCGTTGAACATCGGGCGGGTAGTTGCAGGTGACACGGGAGCTGTCGCCCATGACCGTCTGCCGGCCCATGACTTCCTGCGGCCAGTAGTTGGTGGTCAACACGCTGACGTTGAGGTCAATGACCTTTGCGCCTTCGCTGACATTGCGGACATGGTCGCGGTATGTCGAGGTGAGCTCCGACGACGTCACCAGATCACGAAACATGCCCTCGAACTTGCTGGTGAACTGTTGTCCCAGTTCCTGCTTCATCCGTGAAATGATTTGCTTCTCCACGTCGTGGCTTTCTGATTTGCCGTGCAGCAGTCTTCTGGCCAGGTGCCTCTGGTAATATGTTTGGAACAAATCGCGGTCCAGCAGATAGCGAATGAGAATGATTGCCTTTTCCAAGACTGCGTCCACCTCGGCCTCGGTTTTGCCTCGGATGCCCCTCTTCAAGTTGTCGTCAATAAATAAAGACACATATTCTGAGCTTCGCGAAAACATGTTGATAAAGTCGGAGAAGCTCTTGGTCAGCGATGTCTGGATCAGAAGGTCATCCTGGAAGCATTGCGTCAGCAGAATGTCGAACTTGTCCTTGAGCCGTAACACGTCGTCGACCCATTTGATGGCGGCTGCGGTTTGTTGAGCCGCGGGATTCAGATTCTTGGTTTTTTCTCCTTCGCCAGGCTCGTCTCCATCTGCATGCGCGGTTGAGAAGTCGGTGTTTCGCAAGACAGTCTCGATTTCGAGACCCAGGTCGACGACCCGCTTCTGCAAAATCTCTCGCAGAGACGTCTTTTCCTCCTCCACCCTCGAAATGAGCTTGTACAATATCGACAAGTCGTCGAGCTTGTCGTTGTCAATCATCCATCTCGGACCACTCCTTCCATGCCCAAAAACTCTGACAGGTGCTCTACGATGAGCTGCTGGTCAATCACCGAGGAGACCTTTGGAAGCGAATCCGATTCTATAGTTGTCCCGCACCGGTCAACCTCCTCGTTCAACCGTCTCTGTGTATGTCGCAGCCAAGTGCTGGCGTCAGCCTCCCGGAGCAATCGCTGGCATTCTGCGCTGTAGAAAGACTCGCTGTTGCTCAGGAAGCGGGGTTCGAAAACTGTCAGGTACAGTTTGTTACTCTCGGTTTCATCTTCGGTCTCGTATAGGCAGCTCAGCATGCGGCTGCAGCTGCGTATTAAATTCCTATCAATGACATCTCCCTCGCGCTCCATGTCAATCTGGTCCAGCATGACGGAGATGAGAATGTCAATGACCAAGTTGCTTGAATTGGCGTTGAGGCAGGATCGCAGAATGTGGTCGCGGAAAAGTGCGATTGTGGTTGCGAATATGGGAACCCGGTTGGGCTCTTGCTGGGTGTAGCCTCTGTCCAGATACATGAGAATATCCGCAGTCATGTTCATCGACATGTTGTGATCTTCCCAAGTGTCTCGTAGACCCTTGAGAAACTTTTCGCCCGTTTGACGTCTCTCGTTGACGGAGCTCGTCAGGTTCTTGTCGACGCCGATGCTGATCAGGCTCTTGGTGACCAAGACCTCGATCTTGGGAATGACATGCTCGGCAAACCATTGTTCCTCGAACTGCTTGACCCGCTCGTACAAAACTTCACCCTTCTTTTTGAGCACAATCTTGTAAGCGGCTCTGTACAGCTCTTCAAAGGAAAGTCGGCCACAGGTCTTGTTGTGAATGTCACGCAAAGCTTCCTGAGCATGTTCCAACAGTCTTCAAAATCGGCTCCTTCTCCAGCGCCATTCGGCTGTGAACGAAACATGTTAGCCGAGATATTCTTGCGCTTGGCTCCGCTGTGCCCAAAAGCTCGGTATGTCTGACGGCGGCAGGATGGAGTGAGCTATCTATGGCAGGCAGCCCGAAGAGCACTCGCATGCTCTGAGCAGCTCTGAGCAGCTGTGAAGAAGTCTTGCCATGGTTAAAACTGGTACCATGAATGAGTCCCCAAAGCAGGGTGAAGCACCTTTTGCGGGAAATGTGAGGGTTGTTTGTCTGTTTTTTGTTTGGAAGGGTTGGTGGGGCAGAACAGCGCAGAGTTGTGAAGTCATCAATCAAGGTGAAGAAGTGAAGCAAGGTAAGTGGCAAGCAAATCTGCGAGCCAGCCGGCAACTTACACGAACAACTCGACGAGGCGGGCGGATGCGTCCAGCCCGAGCGCCCGCACCACCTCGTCCCGAGATCATGATGGATACACCACTTTTGTTTGCAAGTGCGCAATCCTTGTCTATGTCGGCTCCGATGCGCAATGGAAGAGGCGGACGGCTCAGGTTCGCTCAAGCCGAAGCATAAAAGACAAGACGTCTGTCTGGACTCTGGTGACTGTGGTGACTGTGGTGACTCTGGTGACTGCGGTGTGGATGATGTGGTAAAGTGGCGGGGTAATAAGTCAAAGCCGAATGTGATGTGTTCAGATGACCAAGACACGAAGCCCATATTCAGCAAACCCTGCGCGGAGCTCATGAGGCCAAGGCTTGGTCCCTTTGGTCCCTCTGTTTGTTGTGGAACTAGAGAGCAAACAACATGGTGAAGCGTCCTCAGCCTGAGCAGACAGGGTGGCTCACGGCTTGGCCAAGTACGGAGTTTATGTACGAAGTATGTAGGAATGAATGGATGGATGGATGGATGGATGGATGGATGGATGGATGGATGGATGGATGAATGGATGGATGAATACAGGTCACGGTTCGCCCATCACTACATAGCCAAGCCATGCACCAGCGATGCATGCCCTGGCAGGCTGGCACACACAATTCACCCTGGCACACAACCATGGTATGCCGGCTGCTGTCTATCGATAAGGGTGCCATTTTTCCTTTTTCAAGTGTCCCAGACCCGCGCGGGGTCACCTTTTTCCGGTTCCCGCCATTTGTCGAGGGGGCCACCCGGCATGGCCAAGCTCGACCAAGGCTGAGAAGTTTCCTGACGCCGAAGCAGCATTCAGAGGCAGCTCACACCTCACACCTGCCATTACGACTTTTTGTCCCCGGCAAGAGCACCAACGTATCTCCTCCATCGCCCAGCATGAAGCTCGTGAGGTTAGTGCGATTTCCACAGTCCTGAGCACACGGCTCGCACCTCAATCAATACATGGGCTCCGCCTCGGCTGGGTCGTCATTTTACCATACAGGACAGGAACTGATCATTTCGCGACGCTAGATTCTTGATGAAATGCGCCAACGAGACGGTGACGATTGAGTTGAAAAATGGTAGGCATTGCTTTCCCTCTTTCACATCTTCACTTTGTCGCCAACGACTCCCAACGACTCCCAGACATCTGGTCTCTCGGCGTCTCTTTATAAAAACAAATCCCAAGACTCAACGTACAGAAACGTCGGCGCCGAAACACGATTGTTAACCAATATTTTCCACCTCTAGGCACCATTGTCCACGGCACCATATCGTCCGTCTCACCGCAAATGAATACAGCTCTTCGAACCGTCAAAATGACCGCCAAGGGCCAAGACCCCATCTCCCTTGACACCATGAACATACGTGGATCCACGATCCGATACTTCATCCTTCCCGACTCTCTGCCCCTCGACACGCTACTAATCGACGACGCGCCAAAGCCCAAGAACAAGGCTCGCAAGGAAGCCGATCGGGGTGCTGGTGCTGGTGCTGGTCGCGGCCGCGGCGGCAGAGGTGGTGGCGGCAGAGGCCGTGGACGAGGTCGCGGGTTCGGTCGTGGACGGGGTTAAAAGTGTTTCCGGAAAGACATTCAATGGGGTTGCAAAGATGAACAAGTTTTGGCTGAGCATGGAAAACGCCCTTGTCCTGTGTCATCAACGCCACCTCTCCGCCACTATTAGACCAGCCAAGGAGGGGATATCATCTTGCGCGGGGGTTCATTCGGCATGGCGAATTGAAAACACCGACGGGGCCAGTGGCCATGTTTCATTGGCAGATGATTTCCATGGCCATGTCAAGAAGAAAGAAGAGACTCTCGTGCTGCTTCGACGATGGGGGCGAGGGTTCTATCAAAAGGTGGGAAGTCCTCTTATCATGGAGGGACAAGACGAAAATTTGGTCGCACAATGCGATGGAACTTGGCGTTTGGGATGTTTGGCCACCAGTTTACTCCCCCAAAAAAACAACCCCCACCCTCTCAACAATAGATAAATTCAACGCAAGTGGGCGTGCGTCGTGCAATTTTTAAAACAGAACGTAAGACCCCAGGAACCCGATATGATGCATGTATGGTATGTATAGAAGCGTCTCACTCATGATCAACTTCCACTTCCATTCCCACCCTCATGGTCCCTCCATATCCTCAAAACCTGCAGCTTCTCCCACCCAGCCGTCTTCCCACTCGATGCCACGGTTTCAGCCCTCCAGCCCCCGCCGAAGCCTCGGATCCTCGCCCTGACATTCTCAGGCTTGTTCTGCGCACACAGCAGCAGGTAGGCGCATCCCCTCTGCGCCAGGACCCGGGGCAGCATGCCCAGCAGCCTCTCCGTCGTCTCCATGCCGTCCCTGCCCCCGCGTACGACAAGCTCAGCAGGTAGGCATCGTCGTCGCGGCTCGTCGCCGTCCTCCTCTCCTCGGCGTCGGCAAACGACGCCGGCGCCACGGGCATCTCGGGCGTAGGAACGTACGGCGGGTTGAACACCAGCACGTCGACGGCGCCGTCCCTCCACGGCGTCGCCAGGTCCCCTGCCACGAACCGAGGTACATCCCTGCCCCGGCCCCGGCCCCGGCCCCGGCCCCGGCCGACGACGCCTTGCCGACCGTGGCGACCGTGGCGCGGCACGCAAACGAGCTCACGTCCACGCCGGCGGTGAGGACGTCTCGCGTCCCGAAGATGGCGCGGGCGTGGGCGTTGGCGAAGGCGACGACGACGCCGGATCCCGTGCCGACCTCGACGACCAGCGCGGGGGCGAGGGCGGCGCGAACCGGGACCGCAGGAAGGCCGTCTCCGTGGGAGAGGAGAGGTGTCGAGGAGCAGGAAGGAATCCTCTGCGGGCTCGTAGACTCGCTCGTAGGATACGTGCGAAGTATCTGGTGTTGGGAGCATTTGCGCCAAAAAAAAAAAAAAAAAAAATTGAAAATTGAAAAATTGAAAATTGAATTGACTGGTCGGGGTTTTACTCTTTATATATATATTCCCTGACGGGACTTGGTACTGCTGGATGGGATGTGTGTGCTGATTCGATGTTTTGGGGACGGCTGCTGAAGAAGTAATGATTCTGGTTAATAGACCAAGGGGTACGTCGTCGTGAAGGCTGGGTTTGGCCGTTTGGGAACAACTCACGAGTCACTCCACTTTTCAACCCTCCAAACAAATAAAAGTGAGAAAATAAAATGTATAATCACAGCACTGCACAAAGCAGAGCCTCCTGAACCCCCTAAAACAAAAGTGAGAAAAACAGAATATATAAAAATCACAACACAGCACAGCAAGCAGATCCCAAAATCCTCACATCAACACCCCACTCCTCCCCTCCCCCCCCCTCGCCCTGTCCCCATCCCCATCCCCATCCTCACCCCCGCCCCATCCCTCCACCACCCGAACAACATTCCTGTCGTGCCAGACACGCATCTGCTCCTCCGCGCACCGCGGACACGCCCTCCCTCGGTGCGGTACATTCTCGGCGCGGCCTTGATCGGCCCCGTGTCGTCGCAGGGCAGGAAGGTGGGACAGTTGGAGAAGCCGAGCGTGGGTGCGCAGGGCGCGATATCACGGCCCATTCGTGGTGGCACGTCTTGTGGTGGAAGTAGGTTACTTGGCACATTGTGGGGAGTATTGCGCTTTATTTCGGATGGCGAGAAAATTATGAGAAGAAGAAAAGAAGTGGTTTGGAGGGTTTTCCGTCAGCCTTGGGAAGGGTTGAGTGAGGTTTGTTGAGGTCAAGTCAAGTGTTGTGAGGAGAGGAAAGGTTGACGACGATTAGAAACGGCCGCCGCCGCCGCCTTGTTTATGCACAACAAAACGAGTAAAGTGAATCAGTGTCCCTTGCACTATAGATAAAACAAGATGGGCAAACGCCTCGCTGCATGCATAAATGGATGGCCCTCATCTGCAACCCATCCATCCATCCATCCATCCATCTAGTTTATCTAGTTTCCCTGCTCTACAAACGTCGACTCGGCCGTGAGACCCCCGTCGGTTCTCGCAGCGTACCACTCCCGTTCAATCCTCCGCCTTCCGACCCGTCATCAATCACCTCATCCTCTACAGACACAAGTTTCGACAGCAAGAGCTCCATCCTCCGCATCGACTTTTCCATCACCTGCATCCTGGCGGCGATGCTCTCTGGGGTGCTGGCGTCTTCTGTGTGGAGCCCCTCCGTTTGTGCGGAAACATGGAATCCCTGCGCGATGCTTTCCGTATTGGCTGCGGCAGTTGGCCCTCGGCCGTGGGCTGCCTCGTGAACTGGCGTCGAATAAGGTGGTGCGTCAGGTGGTCGTCCACGGCGATGTCGCGATGCACGTCTTCGGGGGCGGCACTTGGAATACGGCGCGGAGGTAGCGATGAGCAGACAGTTGCCACTTTTGCCAGAACCATTTCTTGGCCCGCGGGTAGATGGTCTGGCTGGCGGATTTCGACGGCCAGAGAAGGCGTCGCTCGGCCACGGCTATGACCAGCAGCAGCGGGAGGTTGACGAGGCGGACCATGGCTACGTGAATCTTGTGGAACCACCGTGGGCTCACGACGAACTTGAGTGGCAGAAGAAAGAAGACGGCGAGGAGATTGAAGGGCGGCTGGTAGGCAAACACGGCATCCGCTTTCACCCCTCGAGCGTCAACACGGCTCTTCGGTACTGGATTTCCGACGTGGCATTGGCCGAAATGTTGCTGAATGTGTTGGAAAGCATGGACACGAGTATGGTCAAGAATAGAGTGTTGCCCAGGAATGCAAAGGCCACCATCAAGCTTGGTCCAAGGAGCCAGTGGAACTCAGTCTGCGCGGTTGTCAGTTTTCAGAGAGAGAGGAAAGCGGAAAGCAGGGGAGAGAGTGGAGGAATCTTGGCCCACCGAACGCTGGATGCCCGTGCCATCCAGCCCAAACCAGATGTATATCATCCACTTCGATATCGTCCTGTACACTGTCAGACTTCACTGCTCGCTCATAAGCCGCGCTTCTTTTTCCGGAAAACATACAGAACTGGATGCGCTCCCTCGCCTAACCACAGGAGGGCCAGCAGAAATCCCAAAAAGCACCATGCCGAAAGGGCTGTCAAGAAGAAGAAATCGACCATCATGGATCTCAGGCACAACAGTACCAGATTGTCCGAGAGCAACGTAAATGCCACCCGGGGTATCAGTACAGGAGCCGCCAGAGCCAGCACATCAAAGGCCTGCTGCCCAGGCTGGGCGATACCCAGCCGGAAACCATGTATCCGCAAAGCGACGTATATCGAGTAGATACACACGAACGTGACGTCGAGGAATGACCACAAGTTTTGCGTATACACGCCCCTTGTTGCGGGAGAAAAGAGAAAAAAGAAAAAAAGTCAGTGCCTGACCCCATAGCACACAGAGAAGACAAACAAACACCTGAACAAAGGCCACCAAGAAGAGATGCCCCGTCCAGCAAATCAATTCGGAAAAAACTGTGCGCGAACTTACCACCCGTGAGCCAGAATCGTCGCAAACTGGTCAAGACCCCATCCAAACGCGTATATGGCAAAAGCCGCCTCCAACACTGTGAGCTTACCCTTCTCTCTCACAAGCATCACACCTATGTACAGGGCCAGCAGAATAGCAAACTGGATCTGTTCCAGAATGTTGCGATTTCGCGGCACAATCAAACGGTATTGATTCAGCAAGGGCGATTCTCTTGGTTCATACAACGAAATGGGTTTCAGCTTGTAATGATCCGGGATGATGTCCCAAAACGTGGATGGCGTATAAATAATGCGACCTTCGTAAATGGCACTAACCACATAGTGACAGGTGCTCGAGCTTAGAAAGTGCTTGCTCTCGGTCAAGATGGCCACCTCGAGCGACGGCAAAGTGCGGTGAAAAGTCCACGACGTCTTGACCTCGGCCTCTTCTCGAATGTGATCCGGGGCATTCTGGAACGGCTCGAAGCCGGCCACGAGGATGTGCGCGAGCAGAAGCAGGCCGTCTGTGCCTTCGTGATCCTCGCCGAAGCGGCGCAGGATGCGGGTGGCAATGAGCTCGCAGAGCGTGGCGCGCGTCCAGTTGACATTGCGCCTGGTGCTCGAGTACGATTCCTCCAGCAGGAACTGAGCGCGGTTGACGAGCAAGCAGTAGACTGAGAATCAGTTAGGAACGTTGGCTCTCATCCTCGTCGATGCCCTCGCATCGAATGAAAAGTGCCCGACACCACCTACTTATGGAAATATCCTCCAGCTCATAGAACTTGTCGACCAAGGGCCGGATGACAGTCACATTGATCCTGACGTCGCGCAGCTGCTCCAGACTTAGGTAATCCTCCACCACGCTGACGATATCGCGACGTATGCGGTGGATGTTGGTGTAGACGGGCAGATGGCTGTGCGGACTCGTCATGCAGCTGTAGACCTGGTCCTGGTGCCCCGTCTCTTCGGCCGAGCCATGGTAATCCGAATACAGCCTGCCGAGAAGAGGGTGGCGCTCTTCCGTCGAGGGTGGCACGTGATGCGCCGCCTGGTTCTGGCGGCCATCAGACGGGTCTGCTACGCGTCTGGTGTTTCTGGGATTGACTTGGAGTCAGAGTCGAGGTCATACAAAGCGGTTGGAAAAAAAAAAAAAAAAAAAGCAGAGGGAGAGGACGCAATGCCTACATTATGGGGGACATGCGCACGCTCCAAGCAAGAGTGACGTGGATGGGGGCATGGATCACAGAATGAAGATATCAATCAATTGCCTTTTACAGAAACAGAAAAGCTGGTTCGGAGTTGAAGTTGGCATGGAGTTGGTCGAGTCTGGTCCAATCTCGAACATGATTGGGCAGGCAGCACTGGAGCACTAGCGCAGTGCAGCAGTTACATGTGGGGCCCCGTTCCAGCCAATCTTCACTGTTCGATCGATCCCACCAGGTTCCTGGGGTCGCCCAATGAGGAGGCCTGCCTGGCTCCTTGAAAACTTTATATATATACATATACATGTATATATGCAGCCTGTTCAGCCAAGTCTTCCAACAAACACAAAGACGACAAGGCAAAACTACAGCTTCGCAACCTTCTTATCCGCCTCCTGCGCCAGATCCCACGCAAACTGCGCCAGCGGCCCCTCGTAACAGCATATTGCTTCGCCTTCTCACTGCTCGCCTGCCTGCGCGCATACCTCGCCGCAATCCCCTGGCACACACCCGCCAGCTTGAACATGCTAAAGGCCATGCCCCAGCTCATGTCGGGCCGCGGATCGTATCCCGACATGTCGGTGTACCAGCCCAGCAGCTGCTCCTCCGTGGGCAATCCCGGTGTCCTGCCGGGCAGGAATCCCCGGCCGACGGCACGCCAGCATCGGCGCGCCTGGCCATGTAGTATTGCATGAGGAGGTTGCACACGTCGGAGAGGGGGTGTCCGACTGTCGACATTTCCCAGCTATATGTATGTTTCCCAGACCGGGACAAAATGTCAGTGTGCTTTGATTTCCCATGGCCAAATGACCCATGACCCATGGACGAGATGGATAAAGAGAACGGGGAAAAAAACTTTACTCGAGTATTCCAATCACTCGTGGCTCCGTCTTGTGGAAAACCAGGTTGTCAATCTTGTAATCGCCGTGCACCAACGTCGTCCTATCCCTCGGCTGGCCCTTCTCGTCGGTGAAAAAGTCGACCGTGGCCTCAAAGTGCGGCAACCTGCCCACCTTCTCGCCCGTCTCGACATCCTCAATCGCCTCCTGCGCCAGGCAAATGGTGCTCCACGTCTGGATCTGCCTGTTGTAGAACCCGCTCGGCTTCCCGAACCGCTCCAGGCCAACCTTTTGTAGTCCACGGCGTGCAAGCGCGCCAGCGTCTCAATCGCAGCCCGCCACATGGCCGTCCTCTCCTCGGCCGTCACGTCCGGCAGGGCGAAGTCCTCGATGATGCGCCCGTCCAGGAAGTCCATGATGTAGAAGGGTGTGCCGATGACGGAATCAGCCTCGCAGAGGCAGTACGTCTTGGGGACCGGCACGTCTGTGTTTTCGAGGGCGTGCAGCACCCGGTATTCTCGCTCGACCTTGTGGGCCGTCCTGGACACGAGTTTGCCGGGGGCTTCTTGCGCATGACGAACTTTTTCGAGTCGGCGGCCGTGATTTGGTACGTTGGGTTGGATTGACCGAATCCAAACTGTGGGCGAGCCCCAAGGTTCGCACGCCGGTCATTAGCATTGTTCCTGTCATTGTTCCCAGGCTTGCTGGAGGGTCTGGTCGCCTTGCGGGCAAAACGGACATATACATACCTGCTTCACATCAATCGGCAGCTTAATCTCGGGCACATTCTCCTCAATGAAGTTGCCGAATGCCGCCTCATCGAACGGCTGGCGAATCCGCCCGGCCATCTTGACTGTGAGGAAGCTGCTCGTAGCCTGGTTCTCCCAGGAACAGAATTGGCAGCGTTGGTGTGACCAGGGATGCGTGTGAAGATTCAAGAATGAGTTTCCCGCCCGGGATGGAAGACGCTGGCTGGCACCCCGTTGTCGCTGATGGAGGGGACCCGGTGCCAGCCAGTCAGTCAAGCCGAGGTCCCTGGATTGTGCCGAGTACCTCCGACGTCCGTAGCCAGTCAAGACTTTCTTGGCAGATGGCCCATGGGTCGGTCATTGGATTGACCAGGCCCTCCGCGCAAACAAACTGGTGACACAAGTGACACAAGTGACACAAGAGTGCTACTCCTACGGAGAACTTCCGAAAAACGACTTGAGAAATAAATGTAAAGGCCGAGAATCAATTTGCAGCACATGACATCACTGGTTCTATCCGGTGACGGACTACCCTAGTTGAATCTATATCCATTCCATCGCCCATGGTGGTCTGGCCCCGAAACAGTGTCCTGACACTATTTTCTCTTTCCAGATCGGTTCGATATTTTTCTGTTGTATCATGACCTTGCTTTGTGCCTCTTTTGTGGTGCTTACCTTCTTTTATTTCCCCTTTGATAGTGGAGTCACGTTGATGGTCGCAACTTGACAGACGCCGTTTTCCGACTTTGCTCCCATGTTGGCAATCATCGTGTGGCTATGAATCCGACAACCATAAGGGATACGACCTGGTCATCTGCTAGCGGTTTCCTGGGTGCATTTGATACTGCCAGTCCAGTGGCAGTTATAGCTAGACGGAGTGCTAGACCAGGAGAGAGACCAAATCGACACATGAAACAAAACGATCAACTTCTCAAGACACCAGAGTGGGAAAAAAAAAAAAAAAAGAGAAAATCAGGGTCAATGCGGTGAAGAAAAAAACAGACAAGAGAAACGAGTGCGTGGACTAGAAAGAAGGTAAGGAGAGGAGGGGGACAGAGAGACGAAGAAGAGACCGATTGAAAACAGGGAAGAGAGGGAATCAGGTAACAAGGGTATACATCGTATCGAATCGTCCATGCATTCTGTCCATCCAGTAATCTTACGGTTGCGCCCACCTTCCATGATGGGACGACGACGGTATGCTGTTGCCAGTCCGGTTGTGTATTAGAAAAAGGGAAGAAAAACAGAGCCAGCCTTTGCAAAGGGCAAACTGAATACCCCCCCAACCCCGGGACATGTCCACCCGGCTTTTGGAGGCACACAAACCTCACAAAGATAATTCCCAAACCAAAGCATCCTCTCCACGGCCATCCCTTTCTGCCGCACTGCCAAGCCAAACACCTTTGTTCCCACGCAAAAGCTGCTCAACAAAATCCGAAATGATGGGACATGGTAAATAAAAAAACATAATAAAAAAAAAAGGGGGAGAGGGACGGCGCGACAGATAATTCTGCCATCATGACATCGTGAATATACAGGTTGACAAAGCAAATCATGCCAATCCTCCGAACTTGTTGACTCTCAGCTCTCATCCCCTTCGCCTTCGGAGCTTACCGCCTCTGTTTTTGACCTCTTGTTGGGGACCCAGATTCGGCCTCAGACTTGCGTTTACCTCCACTGGGATCGATGCTTTTGTTGTGGGGAATTGTCTCCGCCGTCGAGCTTTCCGTCATTCTCTCCTTTGGCCTCTCTCTCCATGGCCGCGACTTCTTCGGCAGTCAGAAAGCGCCCACCAGGGCCACGAGGTCTGCGCATGGCATGGTTGTGACGTGACTCGTGAAGATATGGCTTGCGGCCTTTGGAGGTCAGTCGTAGTTGCTCTTCCAAGCGTTGCCGGGCAACTCGACGCTTGAGAATCCGGTGGAATTGCTTGGCGTTGACATAGAGGGGAGACTCTTCGGCACCGCCAGCCGGCATCTCGGGAGATTGGGGTGTTGCATCGCTTGTCCTGGAGCCATTTGGGGAGGGGCGATGCCTGGTCGGCCTGCGCCATGATTCATCATGCCTTGCGCATTGGGCATGCCGGGACTTGTAACTTGGCTCATCCTCCGAGGCATTTGGGACATGGCATTCATACGTGGCGATTGCCGGTTGTCCTTCTTTGAACCGTCGCCCATGCGCGGCGAGGTTTGAGGCAGGCTCGGGTCCGAGTGCATATAAGGGTAATTGGAGCCAGAGGCAGCGGCGGTAGCAGCCATTGCGGCAGCTTGGATGCCGGGCATGCCATAGGGAACTTGCTGCATGCCCTGTTGGGGCACGCCATATTGTGGTTGATACATGTTGCTGGAATTTGTGAAGGGGTTTTGTTTGTGTGAAGATGATGCTGGTCCTGGCCGATTCCGTCGGGAGTCGGGATGACAACCGAGTTTTAGTCGTGATAGCTTTCGCGACGACGGCGACGCGCGCGCGTTTGTTCTGGGGAGCGAATAAAATGAGAGCGCAGAGCAATGCTCAAGAAGACGCGAGCAAATAAGGGTTCGAGAGTCAGATAACGACTTGGTTGCAGCGAGGCAACCTACCTACTCGGCGAAAAGCTGCTGGTAGTTGAAATGCACAGCCGGCTTGGGTTTTGGTTGGGCACAGGTGGCCCGGCTGGTAATGGCTGGTTATGGCTGGTAACGGCCGGTTGTCGTCACTTAGGCAGGGTAGTCGCAGGAACCCGAAGCTATGGCAGCGAGTGGGTGTATGAGCTGGCAGGACGTCGCGGTGGGAATTCAGGGCGACGATAGCCTCCAAGGCTAACTCAGGGCGCCGTGCAGATCGACGCAGCAGTCGTTTCGAGTGAGAGGCCTGGAGTCAACAAGCCACGGGGATTGGCAGTACACGATCGTGCTTGGTTGTACCTCTTCGGAGACGGGAGAGGCTCACGCCGTGATACGCTGCACAAATTTGGTTCTGGGTCTAAATGATCTGGTGGCTGCAAGGCCTGGAAGCAAGACCGAATCTGCCCACCCGGAGTAGTTAGCAATGCTGTAGTGTATATAGCGTATACAGCGTATATAGTGTATATGGTGTATATAGTGTATATAGTGTATATAGGGCAGAAGTAGAATGCAGCAGGTGGGACAGGTTTGGTTCCATCCAACAAAAAGGACTGGGGAAGAGTTGGAACGGGACGAAGCCGGCAGCCTGGGGTGGTGGGCCACCACTTGTGATGCGTTGGCAGTCCCCTCATGCATCTGAACGGGGAACAGCACGATTCGGGAAGCAGCGAGCCCAACTGCGCCAACGGCCGGACGCCAATGCAGTCATACTGACTGACGGTCATTGACGATGGATGGCACAGCAGGGGATAAGCCCGTCGCCACCTGTCGGGCTCGACTCTCGTTGTATGTTCGCATGTTCACCCATGATTTCAGCAGCTCCGGATGCGAACGACGATGCGAACGACGGCGGGTGCTGCTGCTGCTGCTGCTGCTGCTGCTGCTGCGGTAGCCGCGGCCCGTGGTGCTCCGGTAGATGATGCGTTGGCCACTGGCACGTCGCAAAACCTGGTCGAGGGAAGTGATGAATATTGGGGTGGTGCGAGGTAGAACAGATCAGATGTGCATATTGTGTAGGTACCTTGCGCGAAGAACGGTAATGGTAATATCTATCCCAAGCAAGGTACCGACGTCGCAGGGCACCATGAAGCGAATGTGATTTTGTGAGTTGCGCTGCGCCCCAGACCACGCAGGCCGAGTGAAGGCGCACTTGCACTTGCTCGCGGAAAACCAGTCGCAATGGTACAATCAATGGTGGTGCGTCTGAGGCTGTTTGGCGCGTTCGCAAACACGCGTTACATATACAAGAGCGATGGAAGCGCATAACGAGGCCGCCCGTCAACGCAAAATGCGAGCTTGTGACCGGATAGGAAGGCCGGGAGGCGCGGGCGCAAAAGAAACGATGCAGGAATAAATAGATAAATACCAGGCAGGGGAAACAACAGAGACGGGAAGCGCCGCAATGGCAAAAGACGTGAAAGAAGAAAAGTGATGGGAGAGGCCGTGCCATGCCGGCGCCAAACAGTAGCAGCATAGAGCACATAAAGAAGAATCATGACAAGAAGAGCTCTCTTTGGCTGTACATACATACCCTCGGGGTCTCGTGCGACACGATTGACGATTGGTGTTCTTCAAAGTAGCGGCGCGACGTAGCGACGTAGCGACGCAGCGACGTAGACGCAGCGACGCAGCGACGCAGCTCAATGACGGAGCTTCTCCAGACGCGACAAAGCTCTCTGCGCTCTGATTGATACCGAGGCAGATGAAGATAGTCGAAACGCGCAGCGATGCGCAGTCACCTGATGGTAGATCTGGCCAATGGAGAGGGGAAATGGATGCTGGCCACGATGATAGGCCTCTGCGATCTCTGCGATCAAGAAAGTTGCGATGGAGGTCGAATCGGCGACGCGCAAAAATCGGGAGCTGATTTGCTGAAGAGGGGAAGTGGGCGGTTTTGGGGCAAAGCTCAAGACCTCGACTGGTCGGGTCGAGTGCTCGCTGCTCAGCAAGGTGCAGCCCGGTTTCCGGCACTACAGCTGCCGATGTCCGAGGCGGGGAGGGAACAGCTAGCTAATAATAATAATGGCTGGTTGAAAGCAACGCAGCGCAGATGAAGAGGCGGCGGTGCAAGTGAAGTGAGGAAAGTACTCCGTAATATGGGGACCAACCAACCAACCAGACCAGGCAGCGATGGGGGAAGGGGGGAACCAAACAGACGGTCTGTGGAGAGTCGGGACCAAGAAAATGTGCTGTTGCGTTGCGGGACTTGCCTGGTGAATTAATCGGTGAGCCGTCGAGGCTGGCTGGAATGGGCGAGCTGATGAGAGAGCGCGCGAGCTGAGAGTGGGAGTGGGAGTGCAACCAGACCCAGACGACCCAGACCGACCTGCTAGCCGTCTTAGACACTGCTGGTGCTGGTGGTCAGTGGTGGAAAGGCGCCGGCGTTGGTGATGAAGAGACAGACAGACGTGACGTGACAGACGTGACGTGACAGACGTCGCCTTGCTCACACAGGCGCCGGGTTGGTCTGAGCTTGAAAGGCTGCCGAGCGTCAACTGGCTGCTTGGCCGCCGATTTGACTGCTGGCTCAAGCTTTCGAAACTAAAAGCTTTTCCCTTTCCCTTTGTCTCGGTCGCGCTCGTTCTGACTGGACGTCGGGACGCGCGCGAGGCAACGGGAGGGCGGATCTGTGCCCGGATGCTCTGCAAGCTGTGTGAATGGCCAGAGCCGACGAGCCAATTTGTTGATTGCGCGCCAGGAAAGCCCACGCTTGAGTACGGGCCTCTTTTTTTTTTTTTCCTTTTTTTCCTTTTTTTATGCTTTCTTGTGCCGGGTTCTTGCTGTGTCGTGTTTTACCCGTCGTCTGCGCACACCGTTGAGTGGTTGAGCGGAGGAGGGAGCGGAGGAGGAATCCGTAGTTGAATAGGATTGATTGGCCGTTGCATGAGAGGAAATGAATGGCTGTACGGAGCAAGGAAGGACGAAGAAAAAAATGCGAGGATGTGATTTGATTTGATTTCAAGGGCGGGGTGGGGGGAGGGGGCTGGACTTCTTTTAACACCTGTGACTGGCTGATTTAGCTCGTGCGTGGAGACATCACACCTTCCCCACTTGGCGTGCATGGTTGCGCGACTTTGCTATTGATTTCAATTATTATGCTATGCTGGCTCACGATGCTCACGATGTGATGCACGGACCAGCATGCTATTCTCGGGACAGAGGGAAACACCGAGAACAGAAGTGCGAATCGACCTGAGGTTTCTGGAAATTTACTATGTACACAATACTCCGTAAGACGGTTACGGAGTAGGCATTTGTTGTTGGCAAGTTGATAGTTCGATGTGGTGCTACCAGCCGGCCCGTGTCGCGAGCTTCATGGAATACATAATCATGAGGCACACTCGTAACGTGTGTGCGGTGCGGTGCAGTTGGCGCTCTCTCCTCTCTCCTCTCTCCCGGTCTCCCGGAGGTCTTCCACACCAGACTTTAACCTCTCAAGTCTTGTAATACGGATGAGAGAGTACGGAATACGGAGTACTCACTTCACTCTGCGCTGCAAGTGCAAGACAAACAAAAAGACCATGGTCCCTGCTGATATGACCAATCTGCGCAGTCACTGACCTCTGGAGGTCAGACTCGATTACTCGGTACCGAGTACAGAGTATTATTACTCGTGTCCATCTATATCCCACGCTTCCACGCTCTCGTCCCATGCTCTCTCTCTCACACACTCTCTCATTTTCACACACGGACACCGGTGAGAGACCAACAAAGGGCCCCTGCTCCATGAGTGGGCGGGTGGCACGGGCCAGCTTTGCTAATAACCCAGCCTGCCACTTGCCACTTGCCACCTTGCGAGTAACCGACTACCACTGCCACCCCACGTGCACCCTGCACATCCGCACTCCGGACTCGGCCATCAGAAAGCGCGCTCTCGTCACTTTTTGGCATTTCACTGATTGATTTCAGGAGTGCTGCTAGCCTGATACTCTGGTTCTGAGGTGATGCGCAGCGCCACGGCAGAGTGGACGTGGTGGTGCGGAGTACGGAGTATGTATGTATGTATGTATGTATGTACATACTGCGTGTGTGAGAAAACTCGAATACTCCGTACATACATACATACTCCGTACTCCGATTCAAGTTCCAGTTTCCGTCATTCTTCCCTTCCCCACACGAGATGAAAGTGAATCCAGCGACAAAACGTCGAAAAAGGGCGAAATCATGATCAACTCACCGTGGAAAGAGGGGGAAACATCGGTCTCGTTGCGTGTTGTTGGCCGACAGACAACATGCTCGCCAGTGTCTCACAACTTCCAAGCATGTCTCTGACGCTTGCTGACCCTGTCGACATTCTCAGTCTTGCAGGGCAGTCAGTCACCAGTTCGGTGGCCATGATGATTGATACCTCTGACCTGGCCTACCATCTTTTAATGTTCGCTCCTCCGAACTAGCCCCCCTTTAAAAAAACCAACTGTTACACCAACGCTCCAATCTGCCTGACTGAAGACATTGAAACCCGAACGTAATGTAATATCTGTCTTCCCACCCGCCAGGCGGACTTTTAACTTGACCTTCTCCTTCCCACTGAAGCAAGGGGACTACGAGAAACGTCAGTCTCTTCCTTGCAGGACTCAAGGTCCATGCGAGCCCGTCAAGTTTGGAAGAACTGCTCGCCCCAGCTGAGATGGGACAACAACGAAGCCAAGTCGTGGATTTTCGTGGACCACCAATCCACGCGTGTTATGACTTGCTCTGGATTTCGGGTGACGCCATTTAGAATGGTAGACATGTCTCGTATAGACAGTGCATGATGGTCAACCAGCTACGACGATGATCAACAAATAGTTTGACGAAATCATCATGTGTTATCTCCTCCGGAGTCCGTACGGAGGAGTTTATAGCCTTTGAGTGCATGTCAACACGAAGAAACTTGGCGTTTGCAGCTTCGGGCCCGCCCGGGTCACTAGCAGCTCATTCCGCAGTCTGCGTGTCATAGTTTAAGCTGGATATGCATTTGTGTTCGCCGACCAAAGGCAACACGCGAACAAACCTGTCCATAACTCCGTAAAAGTCGGTCAAGTTTGAAGAAGAAAATACGGGAAAACGGAGCACGAATCTACATAGGAAATGGCCCCCGACTTCGATAAACGCTCTTGCCATTAATCTATTGACCTGATTGGCCATTACTGCGGGCCGATTTTGTAGAGCACGCTCACTGGTCATGGACATGCCGGTGGATGCTCGCTGAGTCACTAGTGCAAATATGTACATGCATGCACTCCGTACATGTTACATGTATGTAGTAATCATTACTCCAGAGTATCGCCGACTACTAGGGGTAGTGTTGATCCACGAAACGTAACGAACTTTGCCAGCGACAAACTTTTCAAAAACGTCCGGCACAAGTTCTATGTGGATCATTGTGGAGCGGCCAATACTTTGTTCATTATAGTCCGTATGAAATTTGTGAGCCCTCTTCTGCTGGCTTTATATATATATATATTCAGGCTTTGTTCTTATGGAGTAGTATCTACATAGCTAATCTCTTTCAAGGCCGCCATAAGGCTACGATTGCGTACCAACAGGGGCAATTTTGCAATGGAGACGCGGAATCAAAGGTACGCAGCGTGCTGGCTCATTCCATACTATAGAACTTGTCTGTGGTCCGTAGTCGTACGAACTATATGCACATGTACGTGGAGAGCTACCTTGCCGAGTATTCCATATATTAACCAAACGCTATGATAAGAGGTCACATATGTAAAGTCTCGACTCTGACCCAAGGACGCGGGCCCGTGGGGTCAGGGTACGAAATTGTAGCCAAGTATGTATGCGCGAGATCCTAATAGCGAGCGTGGTATTATATTGAGAAAACCCCCCAAAAAAAAATAGAAGAGATGGAGGGGACGTGGGGACGAACTGTTCTAGACCTAAATCCCTAAACTGCCATACTAGCTGATAAATAGAAATACATATCCCAACCCCAGCAGTTCCGAATCATCTACTTTGCCACTTCATTTTCCACCATCAACTTCGATCAAACATGAGACTGACTGCACTCGCCGGACTGGCCCTCACTTGCTCGTGTCTAGCAAGCCCCTGGTAAACAGAGATAAAGATCAAGCTTCGGCAGCAGAGATGGATGCATTTGCCGCCGAAGAGGCTATACGCAAGACAATGGATGGGGAGTACCCTACGGATGCGTTCAAACCGGACCTGGAAACTTGCGTGAGTAGCCATCTGCCCCTGCCTGATATTAAACCTAGATCGCTAATGCATATTTGTTGGTATACGGAACCATGGAACAGGTAGAGGCATGCGTAAAGAAAGTGAGCCTCTTTGCCTGCATGAGAGTAGGAGGCGGGCTATCTAAACACTGCCCCATCCGCGAACAGATACAGTCTTGCTCGAGAAATTGTATTGTCTCTGCGTTCGCGAGATAAAAATAAGCCGGGATTGGCCTGGGTCCCTACGGAGTACGGCGTCGGTCGAGCAAAAAGCCGCATCATCAAAACTATGATTTTATTGTCCACGGTTTTTGCAGCTACCCTGGAACTCGCTCTCTCCAATGTTATGCCCTCTCCGAGGTCACGCTCGTGTCTACAAGAGGGCATGTTGTATTCTTAACTCATAACATGTCAATAATACGTTGGTTTTCCGTCCCATCTTGGTTGTTGGAGGCCCCGTCCTCGGGGCGGCAGGGCGAGACCTCTCGTTCGTTGCCCGCAGTGAGGCATAGATGCGCAAATCATACTCCGTAGGTTCGGCCAGTTTGCAAATTTGTAAGGAATTTGCGGATGCATGATGCAAATTTGGGCTTGCTCGGCATGACTTGAGACGTAATAAGCCCTCATCCCTGAAACGTGGTCGGATCCATCACTGTACTCCTCCTCCATCTTGTGTGTACTTGACGGCATGTCAGGTTTGTGCTGAGCGAATGCCCTCGTATCAGGTAACTGGGTCGTGGATTATGTTCTCGTTTATCACAAGTACCCGGAAACATGGCGAAGACGCCCATAAAGAGAAATCCGTTAGACCAATGTACCAGAAGACGTTCAGGAGCTCTGAACATGTCGAATGCACCCCCTTCTCAGAGGGGCAGCACAATGAGCAATCCTGGCAGTCCGCAGTGCTCCCCTGAGATGAATCCTTTGAAAACACTCTGATACTCAACCCTCTTCAACCAGGTCGCAACGGTGAGACCAAAGTCACAGGTGCAACTAGTCATCCCATCGACAATAACCACGGAGCTAACATCCTGAGTCACTACAGATGGGCATCCATCCACCTTCAAGAGGCCATTGGTGGATGACCTGGAGAGGTTGGATACCACGACCCATACAATAGCACCATATGGTATGGTATGTTGGTGTAAACTTTGATGAGAGAGAAAACATGGTGTCAAGTACTGTGCATCAGACATCAGCACGACTCATGTACTGAGACACGAAGTAGCCAGTCATGGAGGACACGACAATATCACAGACACCATCGCATGGAAGACTTCTCTCACATGACAAACGACGCCAACTAACACCCCTCCTTTCTGATCATCCGCGACATATACTGCCTGGCCGCAACAGCATCTCGTTTCCTCATCAACTATCCGATGTCGTCTTTAGACGCCGCTATTGTTGGCGCCACAGGAGTGACGTTGAATGGTGAACAACCGCCACGACTTATCATGACTTTGTCCTCGCTGTTGACGCCCCCGATCCAACACCAAATTAACAAGCGTTTACACACCATCTGCACAAGATAAGATGTTATCTCGCCCTGATGCCGAGTCAATGACAATAAAACGAGAGCTTCGACGAGCTGCAGACCGGACAGCTATGAAGGAAGCCCTTTCAACTTGGAAGATATCGGAGGCCATCAAGGCTCGTTGGCTTGTCGGACTCATCAGTCGGACTCTGCATCCCAGAACCGTGATCATGCCATAGCTGTGGCTTGCAGCATGTTTATGCGTGACCAATAAGACGAGGCCACTGACGCATCATTCAACGAGCAAGTGTCACCGTCGGTCCCGAGTAATGTCGTGCAAAGATGAGCTGGCATTCACGAACCTTGCCGCCGCCTAGACCCGCGATGAGCAATCCCAATTAATGACAGTGGCAGAGCTGCAAGTTTTGGAGGCGCAGCGGACGGCTCTGTAGTTAGCTGGTCAGCGAGCGCCAAAGATTCAATTAGCTTGGACGAGGCGCTTACTATTAGACCGGGGTAGCTTGTTATTATATTGTTCGCTGTTTCTGGTCCCGGATTAGGTAGGTATGCACTTTTCTGGGCTGTCGATTCGCGAAATGTGCAGGAGTCATTTGAAACCGCAGACGACTTGCATACGAAGCTCAAGATGAACGGTGTGTGAAACAGCGTGCCAAAAAAAAAACCCCTCTCCCCCAAAAAAAAATTTGAAAGAAAAAAAGAGGCGTCGTCTGGAACCATGTTTCCACCAGCCGCGCGCTCAACACCTCCAACCGTCCACATCCAATCCTTGCAGCAGGAGATTTGCAGGCTGGGGAGGGGAAGGGGAGCGTGGAGAGGAAGGAACAGCAACAGCGTGCTTCACGTACCGCGCGGTCACGAGGCGGACCTGCACAAGAGGCCCTTGCACGCGCGCATGCAAAGCAGAAAGCAGATGGGGAGCAGAGGGAAACCACGATGCTTCTGCAACGAGCCGTCGCGCACGCGGCCAGCAGAGCGGCACGATCCATGAGATTCTATAAGTTGAGGAACGAGTGGTGAACGAATGGTGAACGAATGGTGAACGAATGGTGAACGAGTCGTGTGAGATGCAGTTGCTTGGGAGACTGGTGTAAGCAAAGCGGCAGCGGCAACGAATGGCTGGCTGCTGGCACTCGAGGAAGGTGCGATGGATCATAGGCCATGCATGGCAATGACGGCACACAGGTTGACGCCTCATTGTGGGCGATGGGCGATGGGCGATGGGCGATGGGCGATGGGAGGAAAATGATAAAAGAAGCCAACATCGCCATTCCAACAACTTCATTCGACAAATCCATCGCTTGTTGCTCATATTACGGCATACCCCTCTAAAAACTACATTTCCGGGAGCCGAGCTCCAGGCTTTTTCACAGTTGTTTGACCCTCTGCCACTTCATCTCTTCCGCTCGCAAAGAAGACAGAAGCAGCCCAACAAGCTTTGTCAATAGCAATAGCAAAGACGAGCCAAGCAGTGCTTCAAGCGCTTGTCACCTTGTCTCTATTGAGTTACCGCCGTTGAGAAGGGCTTGCCCTGGCCAGACGCGACTGTCCAATCAAGAAGCAACACTCGGGTTCAAGACGTTCGCACCCACATACATAATCCATCATCACCTGAGTTTGTTTGTCTGGCCCCCCCACCCTTTCCCGCCGATAGCTGCACCCCATCCATCCCCTTGGTCGAGCACTCCCAGAGCGTCGGCGCATATAATCTTGCCGCCAGCAGAGAGCCATTCCACTTCGGTTTTCCAACCAGAAGCCAAGGCTTTGCTTGCACACCCCGGCATCAACTCACAAGGCGCACGCCGCCTGCTTCTATCACGTACATACGATACGCACCGTGGCACCCTCCACGCCTTCCTGTGGTCTCGTCCTCAGTCACTGCCTCAATCACGCCTCACACCGTCGCTCGCCTTATAAGCAAACGGCTCCTCGCGACAATTGCTCACCTGAACCGTTTCTTTCTTTCGTTTCCCAAGCTTCTCATCGACGACTTCGCACTTCGTTTTTGGGCTGCATCCCGTGCCCTCTCTTCGACAGCGACCTTGTTGCCAGACTGACTGGCCGTCTTGGGGCTCTCTTGTTTCCCATCTTGCCACTAGAATAGCATCTACACATGTCTCACCTCAATATGCCTACCACAAAGCCCAAGCTGGATAAGCTCTCCACGCCCGTCACGGCTACTTTCCCGTCAGAGATCGCATCTGCAACTACGGCCACTCCTCTCTCAGCCGTGACGTTCCCCAATAAGATCGACCCAGACTTCATCAAGACGCCTATCAGTCCGCCATCCGCCTACACGGACTTTTTGTCGAAAGCAATGGCATTGAATTCGCCGTCTCTTACATCGGGCGAACCGAGCCCTGATTCTGCCAAGAGTGTTCCCGAGACTGAACGGGCTGACGGTTTGCCCAAGAGCGAAGAAGCACTATCGCCTACCTCGACAGCAAGCAGCAAGCCAACACCTCCCTTGACAGCACCAGCCGTGCCTCACAGTCCCTTTTCAACTTCAGCACCAATGTCTGCGCCTCCGACTAGTGCCGCATCATTCCCAAGTCTCAAACTGCCCCCAGTCCCGCCATCTCCAATATCGACTCCCCATTGAGTGCCAGCACCATGCGCTCCCCATTCAGTGCCAGATCCATTCATTCCGTCTTTGACTGGGATGCGGCCCTGAAGGCTCGTTTTTCAGATAAAAAGCAGAAGGCTTCACGCACGAGTGTTCGGCATATCCGAGAAGTCGTAACCAGGACGGTGACGTATACTCCTCGCATGGATCCTGCCCCACGAGGCAAGAGACGGAGGGTGGAGTGAAGACAAGAACAAAGCTCCCCCGCGACCAAGAAAAAAGACCACCAAAAGAATCGCATACGCGATGAGTACGAAGATGACGAAATACTTGATTTCCTACGATTACGTCCATGATGACTCCCTGGCCAAGGATTCTTCGGGGTCTGATGGTGATATAATCAGACCGGGCACTGGCTGCCCGATTCTTACGAAACACTGCCCTGATCGTTGTCTCATTTCCTCTTTCTATTACTATCATTACTACTCTTACTATTGATTGCCTCGGAAAGGCTTTTTCATTCTTACGTGCCCTCCCGCCAGCCGTCTTTCATGAATCATGACTGAGGGACACATGCAAGAGAGCTTCAGCTTCGCAGGCAGCACTCATGCGCCAAGTAAGCTGTGCGTCCACACGAGGACAAGACATTCCCAAGAGTGTGTGGCACGGTGGGCACCCATTTACAGAGGTCGATCCTCGCCTGCAAAATAAAAAGAAATCTTTTCTTTCTTAGTTTTCGCGGTTCGGGGAAGCCGAAGGGGACAATGAGAGGCATGGCTGCTGTTATAGGTATAGTATAGTATAGCCTTGGAAATTTAGGCTTGGGGAGTCTTGTGGCGTCTATTTTGCCTTCTATTTTTGAGCTTACAGTGAGGCTTCACGGTATTTTACACTCGAGCAAGTTTGAGGTGGGATATGTGCGACAGCTTCTACTCTGTAGTGGGAGGTTGGAATAGGCGGGAAGTAGACCAGTGAGTGCGCGCGCATATCGTGGCGCAAGCAGATCAATATAGGACAACTATTACCATGAAGCCGATGGCGGTGTCGGTACAGATACATTGGCAGAGTTGCAATGTCACAACTCAGATGACCTTTGACGTGACGGGTGGAATATTGTGTGTTGCAGCCTGCACATGATGGGGCAGACGGATAAGACTGGCGACAACTGCCATTGCAAATGCACAATGGCACGGCTGAACCAAGGTGACTAGCGGGCTGCAGTCTGCGACGCGACGCGATGCGATGCGATGCGAGGTGATGCGAGGGGATGAATGTTTGTTTATTACACGGAGTCAAATCCACCGGGCCGCGAGAACGGGCCAGCGGAAAAAGGAGCGACGGGCTCATTTGCGGGAGGGCCGCATCGGGAACGGCCATGCCCGTCTGTACGACGACAGCCATTACGTGCGAATATAAGTAATGAGTAATAGTCCGGCGGTTGAGGGAGAGGAGACAAGGCATCGCTGTGTATCTGCCTTGTGCCTGTGCCTAGGACAAGGGATAAGGAGACAAGAGTTCATCGAAAACGCCAGAAACATCTTTTTACTCGCCCCACTCGCCCCACTCGCCCCACCCCCTTCCCCCTTCCCCCCTCCTCCTCCTCCCGCGAAGGAACCTCTGTTGCGCTCGTAAAAGGTGATTAGAGACGGTTGTTCATAAGCGCCGAGGACGAGCTAGATCGGGGCCGGTGATTGGCCTGCTGCGCCATGTGCCTTGTCACGCAAGACCCGATGGGGCTGCGGCTTGTGATTGGCTGGGGTTTAAGCGCCGAGGGTGGGTGGGTGCCGCAGTGGGCTGCACTCCTTGCCGAGCGGAATGGGTGTGTGTTTCTATACAATATCTTTATATATTCGCAGATGGATGCTGATTAAGGACGTTTGATTGTGGGGAAAAAAAAAAAAAAAAAAAGGAAGTAGAATTTCTTCATCGTGGACTCATGGACAGTGAGTGAGTATGGGTGCGCCCGTTGGGTGTTCTTTCGGCATGGCATGGTGGACGTGTTCGCGTCAAAGGGATGGACGGATGATCACGCTGGTTTGAGCAAAGTTCGCTGGCTCTACTCCGTGTTTTCATCCATGCATTCAAGTTACTGCAACGAGGGTGTGTATTGTATATTTTTCTCATTCGATTCTGACCTCCCCCTGCCCTCCCATGTCCTGTTCCCGGACAGAGAAGAAAGAAGCCCTTGCTGGCGCCGCGCGTTGCGACGCCATCAGACAGGATGACTTGTTTTTTTAACCTCTTGAGCACGGCTTCTCTGCTTGGTGAACCACTCGCCTGGGTGGCTCGTCGTGATGATGTGAGATAACCTTTCTTTGCTCTCGGGCGTGGGAGCTTGCCCGTCTTGAGAGATAGTGACCTAGACCCAGACCCAGGGGAATGGTCATGTCCGCGTCATGTGTTTCTCGACATCAGCCCGTTCGCCCATGGACGGACGGCCTTGATGGGAGGCGTGTACGGAGTATTGTGAGTGATTTTTTTCTTCTCCTTTTGGCTTGCATCGGGCACCAAGTAATTTGTACCGCAATCTTCTTCCTTTTTGCCATCGTTCAAGAATGGGTAAAAGCAGGAGATGAACCCCTTTCTATTCATACAAGATGCCCGAGGAAAACGCCAGGTACGTCCTTGAACAAAGTCAGTCATGGCGGCAAATGTTGCAGTCAACGCTGACTCGTGCCCATGTGCATCAATAATCATCTCCAAGTTCCGTTATGGCATGTTATTGACTCTTTGACCCGTTGATTCCATTCTCTCTTTGTCTTATGCTTCAATCGCGGATTACACGACAAGTTCTATTACTTGAGGTGGGCAATCTCGCGTGGGGTTTGGCTCCTCTTTGTGTTCAGGCCCCCTGGGTGATAGGGGCAAGCAAGACAAGGGTGGCCTTGAAGTCGATGATTATTTGTGTATGTACATACATACATGTACATATAATGTATGGGGATTTTCCATCGGCATTAACCCCCCGGTTCTTGAGAATCAGAGCCTCCTGGGGTAAGAAACAGCCATGTACTCCGCACTCCGTACTCCGTAGAAACAATGGAACATTCTGAGACGCGTATTTCATTCTATTGTTCCTGAGCGAAATGAAACGGACGTGATGATGAAACGAACCCATACTCCTCCGTACTGCCTTCCTTTTCTTGCCTGTTGCTAAAATGCACGGTGGATCCGAAACCCCATCGGCTTGGGGTGGTCGTGGTCGGATCTTGTTCTTCTTTTCTGGAGAAGCCTACGGTGGTAGCCGTGATACATACCACGCCGCTCATTATCGTGATATTGCACGCGCAGTTTTCATCTCGTCAACATGATTACCCATTCGTTCTTCCGCGAGCTCCGTACGGAATACTGCGTAGTCTGCATACAGCATGATATGAATGAATAGAAGCGCGACCGGCTGTTGTGCAACATGTCGGCATCTCCGATGCATATGTAATCTCCTTGGCGCTGGTATACTGCTCTAGCCAGCCAGCCAGCCAGTCAGCAGCAGCAGCACAGGCTTTTGCATCACATCATCATTGTCCACTTCCATGTGGCCGTTTCCGTTGTTGCTGTTCCTGGTGCTATCCCATATGCGGTGGCAGTTCATTGTGCACAGCCAGCCTCAGCGAAAGCTGGATTCCTCGCATGAAGTGAGCGTGAATAGATTTGCACCGTACGGAGTATCCAGCATGACAGACAAGTCTTGACCTTTGTCAGTCAGTCAACAGTCAGTCAGTCAGTCCACTTTCTCTCTCACCTCCTTGGCAATCGCATTTACCAGAGCCACCTTCACGCCAGCACCGGTAAGCACATGGATCCACAGCCGCTGCGTGTCACTCAGCCGGTCGTTTACGCTCTTCACCTCTGCGAACATGACTTCGCCTCTCGGTGCTCCCGCAGCCTGCCTGTTGGGAGCTTCGGCTGACATGTCATCAGCCGCCCGCCAGAGGATGAGATCCGGCACCCCTCCCCTCGATGTCTGTACTCTTGCGCCATGACCTTGCATACCGCTGCCAGAGCACTGCCTTCAAAACATCGAACCAGTTCAGCCATGTCTTCCACGTCAAAGTCCCAGTTCAATCCCACCACGCTAGTTCTGCGCTCATGTTCTCTTTCCCACACTTGGCGCAGCAGACGCTCCCCGTCGCCGTTGGCAATCTCAACCAGACGGTGGTTGATTTCGGACGCGCGAGCGGGGAAGAAGGCATCTGTGTGCAGATCCAGTGGGCAAGTCTGATATGCCGTCTGGAAGACGTTTGGGATATACAGAAACAGGATATCGTAGAAGAGATACGCAAAGACGGTTCGTATCGCACCGCCCTCGGCGTGATACCCTTTCCAGCCCTCGGATCGAAAGTAGCTTAGGCACATTTCTTCCACGCTGCATTCGCCTCCGCTATCGAGTTCATCCAACCAGATTGTTTTTGTCGAGGCTGCTTGCGCACCTGGTCTTGGTGTTGATGTTCGCTTCAGCTGTATACCCTCGACATTGATCTTCATCGGTTCTGCGAGCCGAACATGGCCAAATTCATGCTGTAGTCGTTTGGGGATCCTCAGCTTCTTCTCCAGTTTGGTCAATCGCTTTTGGAGATCGTAGTGATGAATGAGATGGCAGTCTGGGTCTTGGAGCCCGGACTCGCAAGTCGTGGCTGCTATTTTCTTCCACTGTTTTTGCGCTGTTCCAAGTCGCCGCTCGCCCTGCCATCTTCCGTGTTCGGCATGTAGTGCTCTTCCAACAGTGCTTTGCGTTGATACCATGACCCTCGACGGGCGAGGTGGAAGAGCTTTTGGCTGAGGAGTTCCTCGAGAAGACCATGTTCCCTGCCATGTTCTTTTCGCCTGGCGAGAACCCACAAGGCTTTGACGATAAGCCTTGTATACGAATGTGCCGGGTTGAACCTTCTCAAGTATGCCCCTTCACCCATCTCATACAACACACGCTCCTTTTCCTTTTCCTCCTCGATGTACTGCTTCCACCGCGGATAAATCATGTCGAAAATGTCCATGATTCTATCGAGATCATCCTCGCTGGGCACGCCGGACGACTCAAGAATGGCTTCCACCTCTGCTTCGAGGCGAATGCCCGCTTCGAATTCCAACAAATGTAAGCGAGACGTAAAGATTGTGCATGTTCGGCAGACTATGTACTCGGGGAAATTTCGCCGGGCAATCTTGGCCAATATAATCGTCGTGAGAGACTTCTCAGTCCATTCAGTGGACCGATAGAATACTAGGTGTACTCGCTCGAAGAGTTTACAGGTCAGCGGCGACAATCGGATGCAGGGTCCCAGAACCGCAAGTATCTTGCCCAGGAAGTGCTCTTTCTGGTTTGAGCTCTGTCGCTTCAGCTGAGCCTTGTCACCCGTCTTGACAGAGTCTAGATCAGATACAGAGGCATCGGAATCGCGACTGTTCTGTCGGCTCAAGCCAAGCGCCATCAGCCCAACCTGTTGCTGGCTCACGCGACATAGTCCTTTGATCAGCTCTGCTTTGTTCTTTCCGGGATCTTGGCTTCTTTTGCTAGAGATTTGATCTCATCCAAAAGCAAAAGAGGTGCGGCCTCCTCCACGCTGTCTATATAGTCCCCAGATGAGTCGGCAAAAGTAAACGTTCTGCCTAGGCTGTACTTTTCGAGACCAAGCCCGGGGATCATGTCATCGGCATCTTCGTCGCCTTTTCTCGGCAACTTTCGTATAGTTTGCAGAGTCTTCATGGCCACTTCTGGCTCTGAAACATCGGCATAGTATCCCAGGCGGCTAACTCGGTGCCAGACCGCTGTTTTCTCAGAAACAATCGCACGTAACTAGCCCAGTGTTAGTTGGAAACCCGAAGATCGCCGAATGTTTGGGAACAACACAAAATACTGACAGGTATTGCGCCTCATAGCCCAGCTGTTTCCATTCCCGAAACACTTCCATCTCTTTCTCGTCGAACAATTGTGACTCTTCATCCAAAACTGTGTCGAGCGCTACATTGAACGCATCCACGTATATGGAGCTTCTGCCTTTGACCCATGATGGCTTCGTCTTCTCTGCAGTTTCGCCAATCTCTGCCCCCAACTGTGATGCCTTCATGTGCTCATACTGTTCAATGGCCTCATCGTCGATCTGAGTTGGTGGCAGCACATCCTCAACAGCAGTCACTTCATGAGATGCGGTTGCTTTGCCATTGGCCCTGCTATACGCGTTTCGTGATGCTTCTCTTTGCGCGCGGCGTTCACTCTCCGGTGATGACTGCGAGTCTGCTGTCTCTGATTCGGAATCTCCTATCTCATCTTGCTTTCTTCGCTTCGTTGGCCGCTCACTGGCGCTGTCGTGAACGGACTTGCTTTCACGGTCTATACTGTTTTTGACAACTTCCTCACAAAATTGTCCATCGTTGCCAGCACGACGCGTCATTCTTCAGACTATTTGCATCAGAGACTCGAGCGCTAGAATTCACGTTGCAGAGCTGGGAGACGCGACCGTGGTGTCAGGTGCGAACACGAAGTCAGCTGACCGTCACCGATATCCACCCGTCACCACCGCAGTTCGTTTCACGAACGACATGGCTATACAACACCCACCATTACCGAGTACTCTCTCTGTTCGAAGTACACCTCAATCCACATTTGCGAGACAGCCCCCAACCGAACAGACATGGCAGACGAACTCCCCAAGGCAGATGCGATGCCAGAGGCAACTCGCGCCTCACCAGGTGCAGACATAGTCCCGGAAGCTAACCCCACGGCATCGACGCAGCAAGCATCGTCAACGGGGACACCTCTGAAAGATGTCGTCATGTCGGATGCGCTAATTGAGCAAGCAGCGGTACGTCGTAGCATTCTCCTGAGTTCTCAGTAGCTTGTCCAATTTTTCATATATATATATATTGTTTTCCCACATCCGTGACTAAGTACACTTTCATTAGTCCCCTGCTCCTCCCAACCTGGCCCCAAGCCCAGCACCACCAGCTCGAACTGGAACGCCTGCTCAAGGTTCGAGGGCTGCATCATTGCACCCGGACCCAGGGTTTGCCATGCCTTCCGAGGCGCCTGCACACGGCGATCCCACAAGACGATACTTGAACACCAAAGTGACTGGCGTATTGCTCGAAGGCATGAAGCAATTAGCCAAGGATCAGTGAGTCTACCACCAACCAATCGAGGCATAAACTGCTAGCTTACTTTTGCGCCATAGACCTCAGGACCCTCTGCGTTTTCTGGGAGAATATCTCATCCAAAAGTCTAAAAACTGGAAAGTAATGCGCACTCGGGTGTTCAAGGCGGACGGGAACAATAGCAGGCGACAACAAAAATGCATCGACAGGCGTTCGGGAAAACGATACCCTATTAAATCACGACCGTAATGATATCACATATGCAACAACTAGTTCACAATAGAGTGCTTAGTCAAATCGCTTTCATTTTGTAGCTTCTTCGACTAATTCGTCAGGGTCATCCAGCCCAAGGACCAAGCATCAGGGCTTCTAAATGCAGGGGTTTGCCGTAATTTTCCTCCCCAACTCCAGGACCAATGCGAATCCACCATTTGCGAACTGCGACTAACTCATCATTTCCCATTTTATGCGACAATGGTGGAGGCAGTAGCAGACTCGTACTTCCACGTAGGAGGCAAGACACCAACGGTTCTGTAGTAACGGGCCAGACGGTGGATTCGGGACTCGATGAGAATAAGACGGAACTTGGAGTCCTTGTCCTTGCGGTTGCGCTCAAGGTGCTTGCGGACAGCAACAGCCTGGAGGATTTCATGTCAGCGTTGCTCTCGTCGAGGTTGTGATCTTTCTTTGGCATGTCCTGGGGTTGGTAACGCACCTTCTTGATCAACATGTAGAGATCCTCAGGAAGCTCGGGGCAAGGCCTGTGTAGAATCACTCTGTCAGCGTCAACCGTACAGAGGCAGGAGAAACAAGATTTCTCTTGTTTTTTTGTTTTCATAATATATTTCCTCCGCTATATCATTATATGCGTGTTGTTCAGGGTTCCGTACCGCTCGATTTAAGGATTCGCAGAATTCGGTTACCTAGGGAAGAGTCAGGTCAGCAAATAAACTCCAAGAGTCAATTCGAGAAATGGTTCGTTTCCAAACATACCAGTGATGATCTTGACCTGGGCAATACCGTGGGAGTCACGGAGAATGACACCGATCTGAGAAGGGGTAGCACCCTTTCTGGCGAGCTTGCAGATCTGCTCGACGACCTGCTCGGGAGTGGTCTTCAGCCAGTTGGGAGGGGCGCGAGAGTAGGGGATAGCGGAGGCAGAAATGCCCTTGCCCTTGCTGTGAAGTCTACCCATCTTGGCTGTGTGTTGTCGTGGTGGATGAGGATGGAGGCAATGCGGTTGGCAGTGGTGAAGCCGCAAGTCTCAAAGTATTGTGTGGAGCTGCAAATTTTCGCTTAGTTAGGGCAGTGGACGGGTAGGGTAGCCTCTACAGGAGTATGTACGGAGTACTCGCTGACAAGGTTGTCGTCTGATCACGTGATGAGTCACATATTTCATTCTTATGATTTCACGCGCTAGTTGTTCATCTCCACGTGCTGCACCTCTTCTTCCTACCCTTTGTCCTTCCTTCATGAAATCTGCCTCTTCACCTTCGAGTGCATCTTTAAACATGTGCTATGTTATACAGAGCAACTGCGCTATTGACTCAAACACATGAAGAACCTATCGTAAGTAAGGTGCTCATTTCTCACACACACTGACTCCACCGTGCACCCACATGATGATAGAACACAATTGTTTATTTCTGGTACCTCTTATGTTAGAGTCTTCGGACTCGATGAATGAACTGGACTTCTGATTTATGCCCCCGACTTTTGACACTTGCAATTTCATCGTCACTCTACGACTTTTTAACGGCACTCAGCTAACATGGATAAAAGTGTTTTATTTTAGTTCCACTCCATCCTCTCAAACACGTAGGAGCCTTGTGACGATTCGTAGAAGCGCCGCAGTGTGACGTAAATTTTCATCCTCAACTCCATGTCAACTAAGCTTTGTTCGTACTCTTGGGCCTACCCTTTGCATATCACCCTTCGAATTTACTGTTACATATGAATGAATACATCGAACAACTTTTGCAATGTTGCTTGCTCTCGCCTATATAGCCAAATTCCCTCCCCGTCTCCCCGTAGAGTGGCCTTTGGAGCTCGTGCCCGAGGGTTTACCAAGCGCTCACGTCAAAATTCTCCTGCACGACGGGTTAAATCGCTGTCCAGGATGTAACGAGAGGTATATTCAGTGACTTACTTCGGGGAAATTTGTCGTAACGACAGTCCGATCTGCGAATTTTCGTCCTGCCAGGGCAATCAGGGCCTTGTGACAGGATTCTGGGGTGTCGAATTTAACGAAAATCTTGCCGACTCCCGCGGCTTGTCTGGTACCGCTAATCGGACGAGGAATCTTCAGTTCCAAAATAGTGCCGTATTTGGAACATTCATCCCGCACGTCATCGCAAATTTCTATAGACCAAATTAGCCACCATCTCGATTGGACACACTCAATTGGCGTTTCCGTACCTTCATATTCTTCATTGTCCATCAGCTCTTCTGGAGTGACCATGTTGAGGAGTTGCAACACACGTCCCTTCTCGGCATCGGTGGATCTTTGAGATGCGAGGCCACTGATAGCATTTATGCCGACATCAAAATTGGCAACCTGTGTAGAGCCAATGCTGGCCTTCTTCACCCTAAGCTTCTTTCCACCGACATCCATGCCGTTCAGAGCATTTAGTGCGGGCTCGTTGGCGGAGCCAGGCTCCAGATATTCGGCAAAAGCGATTCCCTGCGTTTATCAGTACATGTGGATTTCCGACATTCTCAGCATGGATGGAAAATGACTGACCCGTGACTCCTCCGTGCTTCGATCCTTGACGAGCACGAACGCCTTGGGCTTACCAAAGGCGGCGAGCAGCTCGATGATCTGGTCCTCTGTAAGGAATGGGGGATGTTGGTAATAGACAGCTTGTGCACGGTATCTGGAACGACGTTGGAAACGACATCTGGATCAAATGCCATGCCCTCAGGAATGGCTGGCATAACGTAATCCTTGGGACGTCGAATGGCTAAGCCCTTTTGGTCCTCGTCAGTGGCATTCATAGCATCATCCGCCTCCATAGATATGCCGTCCAAGGCAAGAGCTACCGTCGCATCATTGGAGTTTCTGAATTCCAGGACTGCAAAGGATCGATCGCTGGAAAATTGGCAGAGGATGCATGGGTCTGAGCTCTCTATAACATTCAAGCCATTGAGCTGTAGGTTGAAAAATGACATGATGCCCTCTTCGCTGCTTCCGCTCGGGAACATCGACACAATCAGTCGCTTTGATTGCCGAGAATTACTTGCCTTCAGGCCAGCGCTTGAAACACCACCGTTCGGTTCTTTCATAAAAGCCTGCAACTTGGTGGGATCCATTGGCTGCTGTCGTGGGGCTCCAGGTAGAGAAAACATGCCTGACAACTTTGCCTGCACGGCCGTGACCACTTCGTATCCCGGTGGCTTGATATCCCACTGAGTCAATCTTCTCTTGCGTTCCAGAACTGATACGATGTCTGTCAAATCTGGGGTTGGTTCTCTTGGCCGTGGGGGTAGGGCTTCTGCGAGCTTCCTGTTTAACAGGACCACCGTCATCTCGTCGATCTCGGCCGCTTCGTCGACGATCATCGTAGCCATCTCGATCTCGTCTGCTGGGTCTATCATCATCATCACGACGAGCATCTCGGCGTGAAGAGCCGCGATCACGGTCCCATTCACGTTCTCCTCGACGGTCACGTCCAGAGTATCTATCCTCTCGCTCCCGGTCACGATGATTACGGCTGGAGGAATAGGCGTCTACGTCCCCTTCCCCTTGGCGACGGCCGCCACGGTGATCGGGGATCTTGATCGTCTACGGTCGCGGTCGCGGTCGCGGTCACGCTCACGCTCACGCTCACGATCTCGGTCTCGGTCTCGGTGGCCGTCCCTGTCTCTGTGGCGGTCACGGCGGTCGTCTCGGTCACCTCTTGAAGACTGCAACATGATTAGCCAAGGGAGGCAGCATGAACTGGGTTACATACAGGATAATCTCGACCCCGTCGTCCCTCTGAATGTCGAAGAAAACTGGTCAGCATGGCTTCTGATATGATGCTTGAATGTTTGTCGGGGTTGAAACCAACCTCGAGAGGAAAAAGTATCGCCGTTCATGTTTTGCGACACTTGATTCCAGCCTTGCGCGATCAATAGATCGCTGGGGGTTAATTCGTTGGGTGTATCTCGTCAGCAAAGATGAAGAACTGAACTGGGCTCGGTGGTCTTGTTCCAATGCTCGCTGTGTCTGGCAAGGCTGGAGCTTTTTGTCACGGTGCGCTAAGCTTGTTTGGGTGGGACTAGCCTTTTTAGGTCACTGTGGCAAGCACCCTATCAATGCATAGATAATCTTATGTATCACGGTTGATCCACGGGCCCCGGCCAGGAGTGGATGGCTGGCTGCTGCTGGCTTATTATTCGTTCAGTCTCAGAACTCAACCCGGTGGCAACCCTTTTGAGGTTCCAATCAACCAAATGCTCGTGGAAGTTCGTCAAGTGTCTACATGTATAACCTTGCGTCCTCCATTCGTGTGCCGCGTTCTCTATCATCGAAGCTGGGTACTGGCTGCTCTCCAACTGTGGCCTGCATCTAATCAAATAATATACTGACTGGCCTATGCAATGTCTTTAGGGCTGTTGTCAGAGTGGCGCAAGTTTCCCATCAGCCTTTCAGAATTGTGCATTGACACATCGTTGAGATGTGGCCAGTCTTTCAGGTGGAGAAAAGTCAGCGACGAGTGGTGAGTGGTGAGATTTTTGATCCTCGAGAAACAATAGCTTCAGTCGCTGATCATCGTCCCAGGATATGTACTCTTCATGGCCGCATATTGTTCTTGAAGCAAGACCCTGCTCATCTGCATTACAGAGTGACCTGGCCAGATTGTCGTGACACCCTTCCAACTCCGCCGTCATTCATACATGTGGAGAGGGATAGAGATGATGATGACACAGAAGAACTTCTGCATCGTTACTTCAGTCTAAATCTCAATCTAAGTGCTCTCTACGATCAGTGGTCAGAAGCAGACCCCAACTTCCAGAAAAAGGCACCCGAATTCACTGGCGTTCGCATTCTCAGCCAAGACGCCTGGGAGGCTTTAATCTGTTTTATATGCAGTAGTAACAACAATATCAGCAGAATATCACAAATGGTCAGTTTCTCAGGCATTCACTTGTCGTCTCGTGCGTTCTCTTACATTTGCAGGTTCACAAATTGTGCAACCACTATGGTCCACTGATCGGGTATGTTGGGGACGAGCCAATGCATGACTTCCCAACCCCTCAGGCGCTTATCGGTCCAAACGTGGAGTCACATCTTCGAGAGTTAGGATTCGGTTACCGCGCCAAGTACATTGCTGATACTGCCCGCGCGATTGCTTTGGTGAAGCCCGCCAACTGGCTAGAGTCTCTCCGGAACCCACGCCACTTGGTACCGAATGCAATGCCCGCAGACTCTGTTACCAGTAACTCAACATATAAAGAAGCACACGAAGCGTTGTTGTCCTTGACAGGCGTCGGGCCTAAGGTTGCGGACTGTGTATGTCTTATGGGGTTAGGGTGGGGTGAATCTGTTCCTGTGGACACTCACGTATGGCAAATTGCACAGAGGGATTACAAATTTGGAAAGACCAAAGCAAAGACATTCAACAAGGTCATGTACGACGCAGTTGGTGATCACTTCAGAAAGATTTGGGGCGACTATGCAGGTTGGGCTCATTCTGTCCTTTTCACCGCTGACCTCCGGGAGTTCTCAAATCGCAAAACGAGAACCCAAGCCGTTACACCAGTCAAAGTCAAGTCCGAGACAGAGAAGGAAGATTTGATCATAGAAGGGCCGAGAAAAAGAAAGTCCGTGGTGCAGGCGATGGTAAAGGTTGAGACTAAGGTGGAAGATACCGGGGATTCAAAATCGTGGAGAAAACAACTTCACACAAAAGACGACGGACTAGACAGTCATCTCGAGAGGTTGTTTAGACATTGCTTGGAAAGTAAGATGCCGTGGTGTTGGGGAACGGATTAGTATACAAAGCGCAAGACACGAACAAGAAACGAAACGTCTTGAGATCTGAAGGATGAAATTGACTAAAAGATTGACTTTTGATGAAATGCCACGGGTCACTAATAGTTAGCGAAGGTTTCCTAGCTCTTGTTAAGGGTAGGGTTTGCTGTAGTTACGGATTAGCGGCATGCATGCAAAATGGCTGGCAAGGGGCCATCGGGTAAAAGTCGGCAGGCGACTTCCTCCGATGCGACTTTTCGCCGCCTCAGCTCAGGCTGCCCCGGAGTCAAGACCTGTCCGTGTCAACTCCAACCCCATCGAGGCTGTCTATCCATGTGCAACGAGAACGCTGGAAATTCGTCGTGCGATTTGGAACCGGGATGAGGTGAAATCTCTGCTGAAGCCAAAATGTCGGACGCGGATTCAAACACGATCGCGAAGCTCCAGCGCGAGCGAAATGACGCCACGGCGGCCAAGAAAAGCTCGCGCGCACTGGATGCCTCAACCCAACGCACCGACGATCAAAGGCAAATGCTCACCGATAATGCAGACAGTGACCTGTACGAGCGCGATGGAGGTGATAAGTTTGCTGGATACCATACATCCTTACCCATGGGTGAGGAAGATGAGGATATGGATGAGGACAACACAAGACGTCTCGTTGGCCAGTACACGGCGTCTCGCGATATGATAGATGAGTTTTCTCGAGGAAACGGCGTCGAAGAGGAAGATGTTCTAGCAGGCAAGGGCGAAAAGAGTGGACGTATCACCGACCGCGAAACCGATTACCAGAAACGCCGATTTAATCGAATATTGACCCCTACAAGGGCCGATCCTTCGCGGAGAACCGACAAGCTGGAGCAGCCGAGAATGGAGCCACTTACCGAGAGATCATGGAGGCTCGCGAGTTGGACCAGGAAGAGGAACGCATCCGAAAAGCCATTCAGGCGAAGCTGAATGGAGACGATGCCAACGCGGAAGCGCAACCGACCCTGAAAGACGTGGACAAGGAGAACACCGAGGCTGGGTCTACCGAGGCTGTCACAGCAGGGCGCAAGCGCAAGAAGAGATGGGATGTGTCGTCTGCTCCGACAGAAGACCAACCTCGAGCTGGCAACGTAGAAGAGGTCCAGCCTAAACGATCAAGATGGGACCAGGCACCATCCGTTGGTGTTGAAGAACCTACCAAGAAACGGTCTCGGTGGGACCAAGCCCCTCTGCGACTCCGATGGGCAACCAAGGGCTTGCGACCCCGATGCATCCCTCGCAGGCCCCTACGGCAATGCTCCCAGCATTCGGAAACGACATGAACGCCCGCAATGTTCCCTTAGCGATGAAGAGCTTGATATGCTGCTACCGGGCGAGAACGAAGGCTACAAGATTCTGGAGCCGCCTCCTGGATATGAGCCTGTGCGTGCTGCGGCTCACAAACTGATGGCGACGCCGGCTCCCGCGACAGGATTCATGATGCAGGACCCTGACCAAGTTCGGCTGGGAGGCAAACCAATCCCGGCCGAGCTTTCAGGCGTTGGTGATCTGCAATTTCTCAAGCCCGAGGATATGGCCTACTTTGGCAAGCTCAATGATGGCGCAGACGAGAACGCCATGTCGGTCGAGGAGCTGAAGGAACGGAAGATCATGAGACTCTTGCTCAAGATCAAGAACGGAACACCGCCCATGCGAAAAACAGCTCTTCGACAAATTACCGACAATGCCCGAAATTTCGGCGCGGGTGCTCTCTTTGCTCAGATTCTGCCTCTACTCATGGAGAAGTCTCTCGAAGATCAGGAGCGCCATCTGTTAGTCAAGGTGATTGACCGAATTCTGTACAAGTTGGATGACTTGGTGCGGCCCTACGTGCATAGAATCCTGGTCGTCATCGAACCTTTGCTCATTGACCAAGACTACTACGCTCGAGTTGAAGGTCGCGAGATCATTTCCAACGTTGCCAAAGCTGCTGGCTTGGCGACGATGATCAGCGTGATGCGACCAGACATCGACCATCCGGACGAATATGTCCGAAACACCACAGCCAGGGCCTTCGCTGTCGTCGCCTCGGCTCTCACCATTCCCGCTTTGCTGCCCTTCTTGCGGGCTGTCTGCCGCAGTAAGAAATCTTGGCATGCGAGACACACTGGTGTCAAGATTGTTCAACAGATTGCCATCTTGATGGGATGTGCTGTCCTTCCACACCTCAAGGGTCTCGTTGAGTGTATCGCGCCGAATCTCAACGATGAACAAACCAAGGTCAGAACGGTGACCAGTTTGGCCATTGCGGCATTAGCTGAGGCGTCGAACCCGTACGGTATCGAGAGCTTTGACGACATCCTGAATCCATTGTGGACCGGGGCCCGTAAGCAGCGTGGCAAGGGCCTTGCCGGTTTCCTCAAGGCTGTAGGATACATCATTCCTCTCATGGACGAAGAATATGCCAACTACTATACTAGTCAAATCATGGAAATTCTCCTGCGAGAATTTTCTTCGCCGGACGAGGAGATGAAGAAGGTTGTTCTCAAAGTGGTCTCCCAATGCGCTGGCACAGAAGGTGTCACAGCAGGGTACCTCAAAGAGCACGTTTTGGATGAGTTCTTCAAGAGCTTCTGGGTCAGGCGAATGGCTCTGGACAAGCGCAACTACAAGCAGGTTGTGGAGACAACCTTTGATATCGGCCAAAAGGTCGGCGTCAGCGAGATCCTGGAAAGGATCGTGAACAATCTCAAGGACGAAAGCGAGGCGTACCGCAAGATGACGGTGGAGACCACGGAGAAGATCGTGGCCAGCCTGGGCGCAGCAGACATTGGAGAGCGCCTGGAGGAAAGATTGGTGGATGGCATCCTGCATGCGTTCCAGGAGCAGAGCGTGGAAGACGTTGTTATGCTCAACGGCTTCGGCTCTGTGGTCAATGCTCTGGGCACACGATGCAAGCCCTATCTACCTCAGATTGTCGGCACTATTCGTTGGAGACTCAACAACAAGTCGGCAACTGTACGACAGCAAGCCGCCGATCTCATTTCACGAATTGCCATGGTCATGCAGCAGTGCGGCGAGGACGCGTTGATGGGGAGCTCGGAATCATCCTCTACGAATACCTCGGCGAAGAATACCCCGAAGTCCTTGGATCTATCCTGGGAGCCCTGCGCTCCATCGTGACAGTCGTGGGCATCAGCCAAATGCAGCCGCCCATCAAAGACCTGTTGCCTCGATTGACACCGATTCTGCGCAATCGGCATGAAAAGGTGCAGGAAAACACGATTGATCTCGTGGGACGTATCGCAGATCGCGGCCCGGAAAGCGTCAACGCTCGGGAATGGATGCGAATCTGCTTTGAACTGCTGGACATGCTCAAGGCGCACAAGAAGGGAATCCGACGAGCAGCCAACAACACGTTTGGTTTCATCGCCAAAGCCATCGGTCCCCAGGACGTCTTGGCCACGTTGCTGAACAATCTTCGTGTCCAAGAACGTCAGTCGCGAGTCAACACGGCAGTTGCGATTGGCATCGTCGCCGAGACGTGCGCGCCCTTCACCGTGCTCCCCGCCCTGATGAACGAATATCGCGTTCCGGAACTCAATGTTCAAAACGGCGTGCTCAAATCCTCTCCTTTCTGTTCGAATACATTGGCGAAATGGCCAAAGACTACGTCTACGCAGTCACGCCTCTTCTCGAAGACGCCCTCATCGACCGTGACCAAGTCCATCGCCAGACAGCCGCCTCCGTCGTCAAACACATTGCACTCGGCGTCATTGGTCTCGGTTGCGAGGACGCCATGGTCCATCTCCTCAACCTCCTGTTCCCCAATCTGTTCGAAACAAGTCCCCACGTCATTGACCGCATAGTCGAGGCCATAGAGGCCATCAGAATGGCCGTCGGACCGGGCGTCGTCCTCAACTACGTGTGGGCAGGTCTCTTCCACCCTGCTCGCAAAGTTCGGACACCCTACTGGCGCCTCTACAACGACGCATATGTCCAGTGCGCAGATGCCATGGTTCCATATTATCCCAACCTAGATGACGAGAAGATTGATCGGCCAGAATTAGCCATCATGTTGTAAGAACAAGAACGAAAGTCCGGGCCGGCGCGACGGCAGGACGAGCTGTGTTGTGGATTGGAAAAATATAACGGGTTTGATACTCTCTGTGTTTATAAGCGTTTGATTAGGCGGGTACAAAGGGAAAAGGGGTGTCTCTCTTGCGTTGTGGCTCTCGTTCAAACCAGCCCTACTACCATGTTTACTTGGTTGCTTCATGTGATTCATACTTGTAATGGGTTGTAGAGAAGGGTTCTAGAAAAAGAAAAAGAAAAGAAAAAGAAAAAGAGTCTTGGGTTGCAGGAGCATTGGGCAAGAGGCGTTTCTCGCTGCATGGCCAGAATTGTATGTATCATTTTGTTCAAAATAGCATCCTATCCATCGTATTTGTCAGGACTGCCCGAAGCACAGTTGATGTGATGATGTGGTCTTTTTGTGCGCGAATATCAGATTTGAAGATGGTTGGTGATATTTGCAGAGTTGTCTATTCACGGTCATTCCGATCAGCGAAACCAGAACAGAACCACTTTTCACGTCAATCTCACCACATGTTTCTACATTACACCGTTGAATGAAATTGAATGAAACGCGTCGATGCGAATACACTTGCTCGCTTCTCAACAACCTGTTGAGACAGGCAAAACACCAAGGGGAAACCAAGCCTCCATATGCTCGTTCCATCGCAAGGACTTCCCATCTACGTCATGAATTGTTCCGAGGAATGCCATGGCTTTTCAAGAGAGACACAGATTGATCTGCCGAAAAAAAAAAAAACAGTGCGCCTGCTGTTCCATTCCCCGCGAGGACAAAAGTTCTGTTTCTCTCCTGTTATTATGCCGGCAAGTGATTAGTGAGCGGGAGACGGAGAGGGGAGGGGCGTGTGTGAGCGGCTCCCCACCTCTTTTCTTTGCTATTCTTCCTGTTTGTCTCAGTTGTGTCAAGCAAGTCGAGATGTCACTTTGTATGCGATTGTGTTCTGTTCTTCTTCTTTCCGCTGGTACAGTGTCTCACACGCCCTCTTATGCACGTCCTTCCTTGACGTGTCTCTTATTCAATCTTCTTCGGGGCGAAAAGGCAGCCCAAGAGCGTTGTCTTTTTGTTTTTCTCGGCGCGGTTCAGTGTTTACTGCCTCGCGTGCTGTAGGTAATGCAGGTATTGAAATTGAATCGGTGTAGATTTGTGCTGTTTGGGTGCCCCTTGACTCTTGATGAGAGAGAGAGGAATTTGCAGGACGAGATTGTGGGAAGGGAACAAAGCCTCGCTGTAAACAAATTAACCCTGTTCAAGCTCTTTTTGCGTTCGAGTGATGTCTTTCCCCCTTTGAGCTTGTTTTGCACTTCAGCTGGGTTGTGTTGTTGATTCCCAGAAGAACGGCGCAGGGGATTGATGAGCCCCTCGTGCCAACAACTGAGTCCCAGGAAAACAACGCACGAAATCGAAACGATGCCAGGACTTGCCTGCTTAGGGGCCACAGCCCAACAGTCGATGGAAACTCATTTCGGCGCCAACCCACTTTTGGACTTAATTCTCGAGATCGGTTCGACTTGAAAAACCCGTGACCTGGCTGGCTCACATTCCGGTTGAATTGCGCTATCTTTCGAGATCGGGAAAATACAATAGTGGCATCCCGAAACACTATCAAAGCCCATGTCGTGCGCTATTAGCGTTAAGGGCAAGGAACAGGCACACGAGTTTCGTCACTATTGTGTTTTCACGGCGTGAAAAGTCTGGTGCAGCTGCAGCAATCAACGATGTACTCCGTCGTTGGATGTCGCATACTCATTTCGGGTTTGCATCTGAGTAGGAAAAACCGCTTTCCATCTCGAGTGCTCAACTGTGCGCCATTTGTCAATGGACACTCATCCATGAAACAACACATCATCACAAGAAGGCCTGGGGTCGGGAATGAATGCATTCATTCCCTCGGTTGTAATGGCACGATTTCCACCAGGGGCGTGGTGAGGCGCCGCCATGTCTCGGCGATTCTGCGGGTTGGCTTTTATCACGCACGCCCATCTCCTGAAGGAAGGGCTCTAAACGTGGACCAGAAACCAGAAAAGAACAGAAAAAAGCTTTTGTTCCTGAATCCACGTATCACGTGAGTATTCCCGTACAGGATTTGCGTCAAGACCAGCGGGTGGGTAGAGGGCGAGACTCGAAGACAGATGATGTACTCCGTAGACAGCAAAGGTCCTTCCTTGGAAGCATTCGTTTTCGAGATGCCGTCGTTACACAGACCCAGCAATGTTTGTCTACACGATGATAGACCGGCGTGAGACTTCAAGGTGTACGGAGTACATAAAGCATGAACTCTGTGTGAGACTTGGCCGTCCAACAAGAGCTGCCAGCAGATGTTAGGGAAAGTTTAATTGTGTTGGCTCATTATAGACGGCCGGTTAGTCTCGTTTTATACCGCCAAGACTTTGTACTTGTTGTCCCGTCGGGAGATCCGCAAGATCTCACAACGAACCCAGATCAAACCGGTGACGATCTTGACGAAAATAGGCCCTATTCCAGATTGCTGCTGGATCTCGGCTCCGAGGGTTCGCAGAGCGATCATCAGGAGAGCGTCAGCCGTGTTGAGCAATGATCCGTTTCATCTAAATGAATATAAAATCTGTGGGCAAGTGGCTATGCCACGGTGTGAACCTCGATGAGATCCGTAAGATCCTTTCTGGGGCCCCAGAATAATATGTGTCCCGTTCTGTTCGGGGCCTTGGTCAGCCCGAGCCGAGCAGTTCTTCATAGCCCGTGAGAGAACCAGACATCTACCCTGCACAGGGTCAACTTTCCATACGTACATGCAGTGCTGTGTCGAACGGCAAAATGCATCCCGAGAGTGAGCCAGTCCAGCCATGATAGCATAATTTTTTTTTTGTTGGGGGGGCGCTTGCCCCACCGCAGATGCACCCAGCGACTGGCAGAAATGGTAAATTATTTCATCTGCAATTTAACGCCATCTTGACACAGTGTCACAGTGTGCTCTTCGTCTCTTCATTTCCGACCTGCTCGACAAATGCAGTTAGTGGACAAAAGCCACCTGGCGCACACAAGGTTGCTGGGTTAGGGATATTAGCTATTAGGTCGTCGTCAAAAGCTCGGACGTGCTTCACGTGACATCAATACCATATCGTCCATGAAGGCTTCTGAAGGGGAGAGAATACTCGAAGCATGGATGTGCCGCTGCCTCGATCGGAGAAGAGGAGTATTCTATCCACACGCCGCGCTCATTTATCCATCCCTCATCCCTGGGAAAGGGCAACCGTTGGTGAAATGGCAACGACAGGTTCCCCAAATCGCTCCTTCCAAGGAATGTGGCGGCCACGCACAAATTCGGCCACGCATAATACCGAGTGCAGGATGTGTGACTGACTGAGTGACTGGTTCTGCCAAGGTGTGTGTCAATCGGCAGTCGTGTCTTAGAGTGGGGCTTCGACCCCAGATTAGCGCGTTTCAGAAGTACTCATTGGGCATGGTTCGTCGCCATGATGTCACGTATTGGCTGGTGTTCCGGCGGAAGTGCTAGATTTGGGATGTGTCTCTAGAGACCATCTGATTGACGTAGCAGACAGCTTTCTAGTCCGGACAGAGAGTCGTAGCCGAGGAGCCTTTGCTTTGGATACAAACAGATAACGGTCATTCTTGATGGATTAGAAGTTTTGAAAATAAATGATATTTGTGTGCCTTTCGACTCACAAGAGTATTCCATCAGTCGACAGCTCAAGATGTGAACTTGCCCTGTGTGCCCGTCAACACAAAGATGGGTCAGTGTTGTACTCCGCATGTACATAAGCGAAGGTGGTGAGATCGTAGTGAGGGGCTTTGAGATTTGAGCCAGTGGATGGCTGTTGGTTGTTTGTTGTCGTTGTGGGGTCTAGGTGGGGTCGCATCGCCGCCCACCACCGCCAAGTCATGCACAGATGAGGGCAGTTGAGCCGAAGCTCCTGCCATGACTGTCATGACCGGCCGAATGCTGCACAAGTGGTTTCCCGTCCCTCTTTCTGTCTTTGGCGTGACTGTTGCATCGGGGGGAGAAGCTGAAAGTGGCCAGCATCACGGCGCCCCGTCCGACAAGGACATGCATGACAAGACAGTAGAAGGAGACATACCGTCCGTCGCCAGGTCGGGAGCCAGAGGCGCTGCGCCATAATAATCAACAATCAACGTTGGCTACCGAGGCAATGGTTAGTGAAGTTGCTCACGTGCTGTCCGACTGGATACATGCGCGTCATGGCAAACAGAATTCCAATGCCAGTGTGTCAGTGGCACCACCCCCAACTTCGCTGGCGTCGCCCAGTGATGTCAGCTACAGGGAGGCGGCCCCCTTCCATGGTCCTAACCACCCACTATATACTAACCACCCACACTATATACTAACCACCCACTCCTAACCACCCACTACTAACCACCACCTACTACTAACCACCCACCACCTAATACCTAACCTACTGACTTCTTTCCTCCCAGCCTCCCTTCTAGCTTCCCTTTAGGTCATCAGGAGTGCGCCTGCTGCCGTCTGGTCCAACCATGCCGCGACTGAAAGAAGCAGAGAATAAACCTTACCAAGTTCAAGCCAAGTCTCAGCCTAGTCGAACCGGCGAAATAGGCGCAATTGGGCTTTGCCAGAAAACCGATTTCGTCTTTTCCATTTGCAGTCGCATGGCATGGCATGGTCCACCTCCAACCAGTCAACCTGGTGCCTGAGAGGGTTTTTACTTTTGAGATGCATCAATCACAGATGTCATGTTTGAGGCGTCGTCCATCGCTCCATTCTCCTTCGAGACGATAAGGCTTCACAGAGGTACTAGCAAGGAAATCTATCCAATCAAAACTAGTTTACGCTATAATTACTCCGTAAAGTAATACTGACATCCCACGTCACACCGGGAACCTACCACTGCGGTCATCTTCAATATAATTGTCTCACTGGCTGGGTATCGCCAGTAATACCAATCTCCTCACAAATGCGATATCATGGCCGCAACCAATGAGCGCAAAAATAATAAGATTCAACAAAAGTACTGACAAGTGTTGGAATTCATAAAGAGCTACGGAGTACATCGCACGTGGAACGAAGCGTCACTCGAGGTCTTGCACACGAGCCAAGGGGTTGTGGGGCACCTACCTCTGTGAAGCCTTGTCGTCTCGAAGGAAGATGGATTAGATGTACATACTCCGTACATGGAGCTCGATGCAGGACTCGCACTCAAGGTTATACATATGTATGTAGAGGATAGAGGCTCTGTTGACGTTTCACATCCCACGGGCATTTGTTTGGACAAGGTAGAATCACTCATGGTGCTGTCTGGGAATTGAATTAATACAAAACACAGGTCTGGTTGGGGTCTGATATCCCGGCGCCCCTCTCCAAGTCCCCAGGCCCACCGCGGTATCGCTGGCTGCCCCGTGCTCCCAGTTCATCCTGCCATGCCCCAGTGCGTGGCCCACTACAGTGCATGGCCCACTGCCCTACGGAGCACATTATACAGCTCTAGTCCCCAGAAGACCCCGGAAGACCCCGTTTTCCGACTCGCTGGCGTTCGCCAAAAGTGCCGTGGAACTATGTACATACATGATATTGCGGAGTACTTGAAATCAGTAGGAGCACTCCGTACATGTCCATTGTCTGGTAATATTATACAATATGGTTGGCACTCGCCCGTTATTGGTAATACCGAATTTTGCAACGCCTCTGATAGTCCACTTGGCCGTCTTTGCTCCAGGTGCCATGTACTTACTACGCCATGCTGTCAGTGAATAATTGCTCGAGTTCCAAAGTTGGCAAAACAAGGGTGGCACCCCAGAGAAGAAAAGTGTACAATGTACTCCGTACCGAGTACGTACATGCATGTACATATGTACGAACCACCAGAACATCAATCGTGTGTACTCCGTACCCCACCACCCTTTTTCTCCATCGCATCGCAAGCCAAAGGCTCGTGGTTGTGTCTGCAAGTCGACATCATCTCACGGTAATACCAGGTTCTCCTCACAAAGGCATTATTCATTGCTCGTGCTGCTCTCTCTCCATCCAAATTGTCAACATCTTGACGTGTGTGCATGTGCATTGGACATGTATATATGTATGTACACAAACAAGCCCGATTGTCATGGGGTTTCCTGCTGCCGTGCCGTGCCGTGCCGTGCCACTCTCAGCCAGCCAGCCAAACCGTCCACCATCTGATCTACTTATTCCAGTGTTTCCTGTTGTATATATATGTATATATACATAATATTATGCCTTGTGCTGCACGGAGTAGTTGGCATCCGTTCGAGAAATCCATCAACAGCTGCTGGCACGCACAGGTACCGTGACTTGCCAGCATCGCATCTGTCTGTCCATCGACGGCTCCCCATACGGAGTACACGCGACATATTAATAACGGCCACTCAACCACCCAACCATCCAAGTACCCAAGTGCCAACCACGCACCACCTACAGCGACCCCGGCTGCAACTCGCACTCCATTTCCACAGCTTGCGGACCCACTCATCGCGCGCCGTTGGCCCAGGACCGGCGAGGCGATTGGGCAATGGCATTATGTATGGCACTGATGACGGAGGACAGAACTTGCTCCGTACGGCGAGCACAGTACAGCACATGGTACTCCGCACATGGCATGGTATGGCATGGCCATGGCCGTTGACCAGATATTAGATTCCTGGCAACTGGCAAGACAGGGCCTGCCTGACCTCTCTCTCTCTCTCTTTCCCCCTTCCCTTACGGTGACCCATTCGAACTCTCGTCTGCCCACAATTCCGCATCCACTTCCACACCACCCCAAAGGACACGCCTAGCTTAGCCTTGCGCCAGCGTAACCAGCGTCCCAAGGTACACCCCCTGATTGCTTCTTGCTGCTGCCACCCCCTCATCGTCTCAACCCCATCACCTCGGCCTTTTCAAAGGGACATCGGGTTGTCGATCACTTCTACCAAAGTCGTCACACATCACACACCCTGCTCGCCTCTAAACACACGGGAACTCCACTGGTGCTCCCGCCAGTCTTGTTGCTCTAGAACTGGACTGCGCACGTCAATTCAGAGCCGTGGGCACTTAAGACTTCGCCGATCCCACATTGGCTTTCCAACAAACATGCCCCATCTCACGGCGGGATCTTCTTGTCTCTGATTTTGTGTTACAGACTTGGCTTTTCGTCTAGTCGGGATCCTGCATCTGATCATCGAACCCTTTCCTCCAACCTCATACTCCTCACCTCAGCATCAATTCCATGCGCCGCTTGTCGTCGAGTCGAATGCAGAGATATCTCGTACTAGTCGACGCCATCCTAGTCGACCTCGTTGGACCACGATAACGCCGTCTTGCTCTCCCATCCTACCCTCCAGATATTCTCGTCGTCTACATTCTTGGGGTTTGGTCATCATCATCATGACCATGACGTTGGACGCATCTCAGCAACAGCGTTTCGCGCCTCCCCTCAACTTCGACTATCCTCCCCATCATGTCCAACCACCACCAGCCTTCTCAAACCCTTGGTCATCGTCTGCTTCTCCTCCACAAACAGCTTCAACAACTGGTACTCCTTTGTTCGTCGGTAGCCAGCACCACCAGCCTAGTATGGGCCACAGTATGATGGCTACCAAAGGTCCTGCCGGCCGAGCCAGCACCAGCAGCGCATCATCTATGGCATCATCATATGGCTCATTGCCTGCTGGCCCAGGTGCGTTATTCACCACCGGTCCTTTTTTTTTTTTTTTTTTTTTTTTGTAATACCATGGAAATCTTGTAGCTGACTTGGCATTGGACAGACGTTCTCGGCATGAGTCGCATGACTTCATCTGCAGCATATGGCAATCCTACATACGCCACATCCGCCTCCCCAGTCAATGGCCATTTCGCGCCCGGATCGGCTCCTCATTACGACACCATCGGTTACGCAGCGGCACCTGTACGACACTCGCCCTTTGGCATCAGCTCTGAAGCAGACCCTGCCAGACGAGGCTTTCCTCAACCGTAGGTGGTCTTCTTTCTTACCCAGCCTGTCGTCTCTCTGGCTACTACGGATGAGGCTTCCTTTCATGCTTGCAACCAAGCAACGCTAATTTGCCGCGCTGCGCAGAATGTCTTCGCAAGCAGATGAACGGAGAAGCTTCGCAGATGCACTTGATGCCAGTCATGGCATGTTGGCTATGAGCCAAGAGACCCCACGCAACATCTATGGTACTCGTCACGATCGCTCATCCGTTGACTCATACGGGTTTCCTTCTACCCACTCAACCAGCTCTTCCATTTCATCCAGCGGTAACTTTAGCTCATACTACGGCGATTCAGTCTCAGATTATTCATCTGCGGCCGGATCAGACATCGAATCCGTCAACTCCAGAACATTGCCCAGGCCCCAGGGCTTGATTAGCTCTCAACTCCCCCTGCACCTCAGTCAATGATGGGTCAATTCAGCTCCAAAGTTTCGTCGAGCACTCAGAAGAAGCACAAGTGCAAGGTCTGTGATAAGCGCTTCACTCGACCCAGCTCGTTGCAAACCCACATGTACAGCCACACCGGCGAGAAGCGTAAGTTATCATCACTGCTTCGTACCTGCCTCTTTGAAAATTTGCCTTCCCTTTGTGCTGACAAGCCAGCAGCATTTGCCTGCGAGGTAGAAGGCTGTGGACGACACTTTTCTGTCGTGTCTAATCTGCGTAGACACCGAAAAGTCCACCGCGGCGACGCGCGATCGGAAGCCGGATCTGAAGATCATCAGTCAGATTAAGCCGTTCCTCCATTTCTCTCACCATCTTGAGCATACACACTTGTCCCCATGTCCATGCCGAACCAAAGCATAGAAGCCTTGTAAGCACGGCCGGGCCAGATGTCGACTTGCTCTCACGTTGATTCATTTTTATCATGCTTTTGCGCCACTGGGGAGATTTATACATGAACGCAGTCACGACACCAATAGAGCAGGCGAACTAAACGAAACATTGGGCAAACATCATTCCGACAGATGAGACGAGGCGGAACTTGCAAGCGACATTGTACATGATTATCGGTTTGCAAATCAAGACATTGGCTGCCTTGTTGAGCAGGAGGTTGCATCGGGTTTTAGAATCATGATGGCGTCTGTTCCGCGGAAGGTGGAAAAGACGAGATGCGATGGCCTTTCGCTGTATACATGATATACGTTATTTTTATACTTGATGTTTGGATTTTTTTTTGATCTTCCAGACCATGGAGAGAAGACTGGGCGCAGGATTGGGGGCGTGAAGAGCAATCAAACGAGAATTGATTAGCTTCATGATATCGTGCCTCCCGCGGCGTTCAGGGTTTTCTTTTCTTTCTTTTCTTGGATCGATGACCTGGTCATTTGACCACACGCATGCGGTGGCTCTCGCATTTGATGGTTTCGTGGAGAGAACATTTGGAAATTATATCATGTTCAATATGCAGACACGTTGCCATGTTGTCATTCTTTAGTCGGGAATGTCGCTAGTGGAGGAAGCACACTCGCATCTATGGAATGGGGGCGATGAACGTCTCCGGCGGAGCAACAACAAATGGGAACGGAAATGGAAATGGAAATGGAAATGGTTGGGTGGTCCAGCTCAAGAGCAAGCAATCTGTATATCAGCTTCTGATTCCCGGTGAAGATGTACCCGATCAATAGTCATAACACCATCCGCTATAAGAAATCATGCAATCAATGCCTTTGAACCCGCTGAAGTGACTTTTTTGATGAACCTTTTCCAACACATTCACTCGAATAACGAACCCCTTCTCTTAGCACCGGATAAAGTTGCAGCTGTCTGTTACAGGAAAGGACGGACTTGAGTGCCCGACACAACTGACGTGCCATCATCTCTGGGTAGTGGCCGAAGGAAAAAAGCAAGGACGTACGGAGTACTCCGTATATGGGCAGACAGACTCCTTGCGCTCATGCATGCCCTTACTTATTCTTCTTCTTCCTTTTCTTTTTCCCACTGACACTGCCGAATTTTTTTTTGTAGTTTGAGGAGGGTTTTACGTTTCGCGTGATGCGGCAAATGATGCGATGGGTGTGGTGTGTGTCTCGCAACGAAATGGGAATCGGAGATTTCTCGATTCCTTTCCGGCTCGCATGCCTTTTTCTTTGCCCATTCCGTCACGCTTTTTTTCCTCCAACGTTGAACAATAATATCCCGAATGATGCACACGTCTTGGGGGCATCTACACTTCAGGTATCGCAGGCGGATCTTAATCTTGATCTTGATCTTTCTCCAGCCAGACCCGCTAACATTGATGTGCTGGAAACCAAGCAAACTCCCTCCCCACTTTTGCCGTTCCCCAGGACAAGCTCTCACCGAGAAAGAGGGGGTGTGGGGCCTACCTAATTGGAGGAGATGAACCCTGCATGTTTTGGGAGGTGGCGCACCCCCTTGTGCCTTGGGAGGAAGGTCCCCGAAAAGACTGTTTTTTTTCTTTCTTTCTCGGTACGGCAAAATTGGCGGCGCTGAAAATCAGGGCAGAAAGCCGTTTGTGGCTGAGCTAGAGGGAAGGGTTTTTTTTGTGTGTGTGTGTGTGTGTGTGTGTGTGTGGAACTTGGGATTCTTTATCCACGACATGACTGGCGGACCTTGTGCAGGTGAAGCTGGGTTATGAAGAAACAAGTTGGCTATTTGGCATTTTCCTGAGCTTTTGCCAATTAGGTGTCTACTCTTGTTACAAATGCTGGACAGTTCTTCAAATACCCAGGCAGGAATTGGCGCGGGGCGTTTCAGAGTTGATCATCACTGCCTGAACGAGTTTGAGCGATCCCAGGCGGTAAGCGCAAGCTTTGTGGGGGTTCTGCCTGCCCTTGCCCTTGCCCTTGCCCTCGCCCTCGCCCTTTGCCAGCTGCAGAGAGCAAACACTGGTCTGTCCTCTCCTCTCAACAACCTCGACACAACGGAGGGTACCTACCCACCGGCATAGTGTGGACAACTTCCTGGGTTCTGGCCTTTGCCGCAATAAGTTGAACATGGATGGCGATTCAAGGTGCGGAGGTGGAAGGGTCGTCCGCACAGTGAAGCGCGAATAGCTGATACGGTACGGTCCGCCCTCACGGCTGATGGATTGTATAAGCTGAAGCTCCATCGCGCAGTTTGTGGAGATGCCGTAATGGGCCCCCAGTTCAGCCAGTTCAATCGAATCAGCCTTGACCCTGCCCATCCGGAGACACTTTCTGTTTCTGTTTCTCCCCCTCGCCATAGTCACTACCCTCAGGTTACCAGATTGGTTTGGCTCCCCTGTTCGATTGATGCGCTGACGCTGGGGTGACGATTTGTTTTTTTTTTTTTTTTTTTTGGTGCCGCCGAGATAATTCTCACAATTTTTGGATTGTAGGTGCCCTTGATGTTCTGCCCGTCATTATCACGCGCAAGTGCTGATCCGATACCGCCTGTGTAAGGACGACACAGATCCAGCATTGCGGTTCAGAAAAAAATAGAGGAAGCCCGAGCCGAGGATCCCCTTTTTTTCCCCATCCAAATCGAGTGCGTTGTGTGACTTTGCGGGATGCATTGGCAGGTGCGGGCGGTGTGTGGTTGTGGTTGTGGTTGTTCGGGTCGAGGCCGATCACTCAGTATGTAATGTTGTACTCTGTGCTCGGTAACGTAGATTCGGGTAATAAAATAGATGCCAAGTAGATGCGATGCATCCCCTATGCTGTTCTCGGTAGGGATCGGGCTGTCTGAAAGCTTGGCCTTGAGCTTGGCCACACTCTGTATCGGCTCCCTCCTACCAACGAAGCAAACCCCAGATAATAATACATGTGTACATACATATATACGTACATACATACATACATACGTACATTACATACCGCAACGTGGTCACCGGGGCACGCACCCTCGCCATCTGGCCGCGGCAGTCAATGCTACAAAGCATCTCCAAGCATCACTTATTCGCTGCCTCGGCTTTTACAACGACGACAGAATCGGGTCAATGACAAAAAGTGCGTCGCAAAGCAAGAAGCCTGCCAGAACATCCAAAACCACAGGGGCGTGGATGCAAGCGTTGAAATGTAAATGTGCATGTACTTTATGTACGATGACTCAATGCGACAGGGTATCTGGCCGGATGGATAAATACCAGGCAGATTTAAAGTCTAATGTCCCAACTTTTACGATTGCAAGCAGGGACTTTTTCTCACTATCTGATGAAGTGTCTTATCGCTCCCATCTCCTTGAGGTTTTTCCAGTTTATCTAATCATGTAGATGGAGTGGTACTTACACACGCCGCCATTACTTGTAACAATCGCCCAAGTTATAAAGAAGAAGAAGAAGAATGTGAGCCTACTTTCTCGGGAACAACCCATTGGCTGTTTCGGCGGGAGATGACGGCAAAAAATCGGAGCAAGTGATGACGCAAGTTTCCCTCCATTCATTTCATTTCATTTCCTTTCCACGCCTCTCTGGAAAGCACAAAAGCCCTCTCGTCGGCACCCACTCGTCCGTCCGATGTCGTGTCGCCGAATCGAATCCGCATAACCTACGCAATTCCTCTGCTGAAATTCAAGTCGGCAACGTCTTGACGTCGGTGGCAGCTCAGTCAGGGTCCGTACCCGCATCCAATGTACATACATGTACATAGGTTGTGTCAAAAGCACGGCTCCCTCTCTCTCTTTTTGTGTCCTACCCCGTCCCAGCCAGCGTTTTCTCTCGCCCGAGACACACACACACACCCAGGGGTGGGAGCCGAGGCAGCGGATCAAAGGGGTGGGGTGGGGTGGGGAGGGGGTGTGCACCGAGACGCCGGAGCCACCATGTCGTGTCACAAGCTCGAGTCCCCAGTTTGAGGAAAAGGCTCAAGGCCAAGCCACGACAACACACATCCGTCGTTGTATTATGCTCGCACCTTCACGCGTCGAATCACAAGCCAGCACGAGCGCGGATTCTGCTCCGAAGTCATCACGTACAGAAACTGTCTGTTCCCTGCCTGCATCCTGTCAACCTTTCCACTTGCCCCCCCAAAGCACAAGAGGGCAATGGAGAAATTGTCGCGACGCTTGCCCAGTCTGGATAATCCCCGTTCCTGACACGGACGCGGGGCGACGACGTTCGTCCTCAAGAGGCAACTCCAGAGACATGGAGCAAAAGAGTCGTTCCGGGGAAGGGGGAGGTACATAAGTCAGTAAGCAAGCGAATGTGATGGTCTCGTTGTCCATCATGGAAAAGACCGTGTGTAGGTAGTACAATAGCCGACGGAAATAGGGCTTGCAATCCAAAAGGCGAATGAAAGCCCCGACGCTCATTCACTCGGTTAGCATTCGCACAGTCAGCGTTCACGCAGTGCAGTGCGACAGAATAGGGTCAGGACAGTTCGCATTCAGATTAATCTGCCATAATCTACATTGGGAGTCAACTTGTTAACATATCCTTTTACCGCCGGACAAAAGCCCTGGAGCGGTATTGCGGCGTCCTCTCGAGTGCCAGCACTATCTATTATTTCGCACTTTGCCTCCATGCCAAGCGACCCCTTTTCTTCTGCTTTGACAACAACAGTAAATAACTCGTCGGTCTGTGTGACGGAGACGACGTTGGATAATGTACACTGATCAACGGTATATAGGAAAAGGAATTTGGCAACAAAGAGTTCAAAGTCGAGGCCAATAGCCACAATGATGAAGAGAGAAGAAGGAGAGACAAGAAACTGAAGATTTAGAAAAAAAAAAAAAAAAAAAAAGAGAAGAATATATCAGAGAGACGACGCCTGCCGCGCGGGTCTGGACCCGTGACTGGGCGTGAGAAATGGCAACAACATTAGCCAGCAGTCGTAACCTCGTGAAAATGACGAGAAAATGTAGTAGGCGTATAAAAGAGAAGACAATGCTGAATGCTGCTCGCTTTCAAGCTGTCTCTTGCCACACATGTTGAGAAGGAGCAATCAAGTTTTGTTTCCTTAATCTGTTGTTATTTCAAGGAGGAACTTTTTGACGTGAAATCGGGGTTTCAAATGCCAAGAAGCATCTAGTAAGGTTTTAGGGAGAACCTCTCCATACGCGCCGTTCAACGCCGGAGAAGTGAGAATATAAACAATGCGCGTGTGTGAATGTTCTCTGATGAAAATCAAAGGCAGTCGTTAGGACTCAAACGTGAGGCGCAGCACCCGGCCTGCTTTTACCCAGTGATTCTAGTAGCTCATGGGGTGGAATGCGTCGAATGCCGCTACCTCTGTCGCACATCGAAGTCGGCGCTGGCGTGTATCCTTCTCGCTTCTTTCTCAGTCTATCGAGGATGATTCCTGCCACGACCATGAGAAGGATCAAGCCCAATGAGATGGCCAGACCAATGAGCACGATAAAGACGAGAGGCATATGGCTTTCTCCAGATGAGAAGAAATCGTCCTTCTGCGTGAAAATTCGGGCTATCGTTCCTGGTGCATTGCCCGAATTGGTCGTCAGGGCATATGGTCGGTAGTGCGTCCCATTGAAAATGGCGGCTGACGCGACACCAACATCTGGAATAATGATGGAGCCAGTCATCATGAGGGCCTGCTTCTCTCCTAGCAAGTCTGTCTTGTCGTGGCTCTTTGTCAGAGGAAAATCTGAAGGCTTCGCAGGATTGTGTTGGCCGGAAGGGCCTCCTTCGCCGTCATCCACTTGCTGCCGTCATACTTCATGAGATAGACTGACCCGTCTTTGGCCGACTTTCCAGCAATCCAGACCTGACTCCCGTCGCCAGATGCCGGGGTCATAACCTGCACGGGTCCGGGAACACTGTCGGCGCCGGGAAGGCCAACCAAGTCTCCTTGCTGGCATCATACAAGGCCAGGTATCGCTTTTCAGTATTGTTGGCCAGCATGTCGCCGCCCACGACGAGAGTCGTTTTGCTAGAACCACAGCAGCCCCAGCACCTCTCCCGACAAGCCGTTGCCGGGTTGAGTCCACTGCTGAGAATCGGCCTTGTAGATGCAGAGACCTTGACAACCCAATGCACCAGCTTTCACGAAGGACCCACCGACATAGACGTCATTGGTATCGGGACGAACTGTGATTGCGGCGACTGTGCCGTTCTTGCCAGAGATCGGGGCTGGCTGGCTGCCGAACGACCTTGTCGCAAGGTCATAGGAAACGAGACCTTGAACTTGTGCACCATTCACTGTCCCAGTGACCATTCCTCCGGCGTAGAGCACATTGTCGCGCAGAGCCACAGCCATGAAGGTGGAATCAGCGGAGATTCCCGAGCCGAGGTCGCTCATGGCTCCATTGTTGTTGCCGTCAATCAGCATCAGATTGTTGATGGGAGAACCGTTGGCCGACTGAGCGGAGAAGTGACCGGCGAGAACGGTCATGTTGTCTTTGTCGTTGCTATAGAAGGTTCCCGTGATTACGCCTTGGAGAGTGCTGTTGGAAATGGTTTCACGAGCCTTGAGTTTGGACGAGGATTTGCGCTGTGGATCGATTTTGAAAGGAAAAGTGCCCAGTCCATTCGAACTCAGAGTTGCTGCGCCGTTCGCGCGAAGCTGCGCAGACGACAATGCGCCCGCAAAGAGATCGCCAATGTCCTTCACGTCCTGCAGGCTAGCCGTGAGGATTCCGCTGTAAGTCGGCAAGGGCTGGTCGAGGTTTTGTAACCAATTCTGTTGTGAAGGAACCCAGATAGCAAATCCGTCGGCCTGCGCAGCTCTCTGCCGTTGAAGGCATTGCATTCCGAGAAAGATCCGCTCACGGCGATGGCTATTTCGACTGTTTCTGAAGTAAGATTGATGGACATTGGGACCACGTTGTCCACCAAGCCATCAACTCCACCACCGAGTGCACTCCATGAATTGGACTTGGTGTCGTACACGGCAACGTGATGCAGTTCCTGCTTATTGTCAAGGGTGCCGTTGAAGCTGCCGCCAACATAGAGCTTGGTTCCTTCAAGGTGCATATCAAGGACCTGGCCATTCAAGCCCCCGTCAAGGGAAGTTGCCGTTTGCTGGTCACCGGTGGTGGCTAGGACATTGACGAAGTCTTTGGACGTAAAGTTTCCACCGACGAACAATGTATCGCCCGACGTGACCAGGGACTTGACTGCCGAGTTTAGGCCAAACTCGGAGCCCAACTTGTTGATTGCGGATTCTCCGAAAGCCGAGACATCGAATGTTGTCTTTGTTGGTTCAAAATCGAACAGTCCATTGAGCCCACCAGCGGATTTGGTGAGAGTGAACCCTACCCTTTGAGCGACAACCATGAGAGACTGAACATCTTGGCCGGCCATGGGCGTAAGCGTGACAGAGGGCTTGAAGCTGTCGGAACTCTTCTCAACATAGCCAAAGTAGATCTGATCGTACTTGTCGTAATAATTCGTCTGGAAAAGCGTCGTGCTGAAGTCGGCATTGACTGTGCCAGTCGACATTGTACCGGTTACGTTGACTTTGCCTCGCATGGAGCAGGTCTGGTCCGGCATGCATCCTGGTGTGTACATGTTGACCGTGTAGTTTCCAGATTCCACAATGTTCGGGGTGAACACGACCGAAGCGGAATTGCTGTTGACATCGCCACCAAAGCTTGCCGTGAGATAATCGGAGTTGCTCTGAACAGATGGTGATTGTTTCAAGGTCCAGTAGTTGTAGCGGTAGATGGAAATTGGATACCCTTGCATTTGGGCTCGTTGAACTTGCTGATTGCATAGGCAAAGATGTCGTCCTGGAAAAGCTCGATACCGGAAAGACCAGCCCCAGCACCATACCACTCGGATATTGCGAGTTGAAAACTGTTCATTCCTACACGGTTGACAAAATAAAAGTCCTGGAATTTGGTGTTGCGGCCGCTGGCAAGAGGGCACTCGCTAGTGCAACTTGCATCCTGTCCGGTGGAGGGGTCGACATACGTGAAATTCATAATACCGTTGATGGGGAAGGCGAGAAATCGAAAGGTCTTGGTGCCGCGGCCATCCTTGTTGGTGTTGTAAAGTCTGAGTTTTGTAGGCTGGAAACCGAACCCAAACGTTGCCTCCCACGTGGCAGGCACCCGATCAGCTGCCAGCCATGTGTTGCCTGCCTCATCATTTCCTGCCGAGCAAACGATGTTCCTGGGATTTCTGAAGCCTTTCCTGGATGCTCCGTTTGTGGCGGTAATGTTGGCACCAGACAGATTGACAACCTGGCTGTCGCGTTGGCTAGGAGTGCTGGCATTCCCAAGTCCAGTGAAGCTGCCTCCAAAGATGATGTGTCCATTTGATGTCTTGGAGATGGCATTGACAGGGCCGTTGAAGCCGGCAAATGGCAGGTTTGCCCAGCCATTCGCGTCTGTCAAGAGATTGCGTTTGTCGAGTTTGAGCCCTTGAATTTCCCACCCACGTAGACGGTTTTCCCGCTGTCGTCGTCGCAATAAAGCGCGTTGATCTCGCCCTCCAGACCTTTCAGAGGCGTGATTTCGGTTGTATTGGGGTTGAACAGAGCAATTGCTGTCGACTGGGTGCCATCTAGACTTGTGAAATTGCCCCCAATTACCACCCTCTTCGTACCGCCATCGGCATTTTTAAGCACGCACATTGCTCGAATTGACGCATCGGTAGACACTATCGGAGCCAGAGCGCCGTTGGGTAGCCGTGCAAGAAGAAATTCGCTGCCGTTTGTGGGTAGAGGTTTTGCTATTTGTCCCTCATATTCATACAAGGAGATGCCGTTGAAGTCGCCTGCAATTGCTATCCTGCCCAAATTAGAAAAGTCGAGGTTCGCCGACGGAGCCGGATTAAAATGTATTGCTCGACAGACGGAAGGAGCAAGAGCTGCCAGTGTCAAGAGAGTAGAGTCGAGCGTGGAGATGGGCGGACGCCTCGAGCGGCGCTGGCAGAAGGGCAGCCGCATGGCGATAGTGTTTCGCCGTGGCTGCGAACAGCGACCGTGTAGATCGTGGAAAGGGCCAGGAGGGGCGTCGATTGAGAAGTTAAAACAAGTCGAATGAGTGAGCGACGTGTCGATTCGTCGATAGTTGTGACGCGGCGGAAACGGGCATAGCAGATTTCGTCGACGAGCCTTAAGTGCGGATTGTTTTGCCGGGCGGAGCGCGACGTGAATTGGCCTACGGTGGGCGCACTTTGGAAAAAAACCCACGCCACGAAAAAGAAACCCCCGAGTAACGACTGTGGTGGTATCCGAGATGACGGAAAAAATAAAAAAATAAAGAGCGTAGTGATGGCGAAGGAGACGCTCGGTCGGAGCCAGGAAACGAAAGCAGAGGATTGACGCTTTCTGTATTCTGTCGCAGGTCGCCGTGGTTTCCCCCTTTGACGGAGGATGATGGGTTTGCGAGTCGTTCCAGGGCAGTGCCTTGCACGAAGTAACAAAGGAGGGCTGGGGGCACCCAGGTTGGCACAAAGAATGCGGGAAATTGCAGAGGTTTGTTGTTACTCCGCACTGGGGCCCTGGAACCGACTTGCTATGACGCTAGTCCCGATGGGGCCATGTGCTTGTTGTCAAGATTGAGAGGGGGGCCTGGGTGGCGCACAACAACAAGTTTTTGACGTGTGGCCGCGCTGCGACAGCGATGGCTTCAGAGTGTTTGTGGAACCAGACGCTTTTTGAGGAAATGAGCCAGGCATATAAGGAACGGCGGCGTGCACTTGACTTGCAGAGGCAGTCGATGATTCTCAAGCCCATCCATCATCGAGCGATGGGTCTGGCTGGGGTTGTGACCTACACATGTATACTACTAATAATACTAGCTAGGTATTATTACCTGACCAGCCTGAGCGTGCGTTTATCACTGCAGAGGTCTCGGCCCGCCAGCGCCATCCACTGACGACACTATTTTTGATGTGCTGACGGGTGCCAGCCAGCACTGTAGAAAGAGAAACCCCGACTGGACCAGACCGCCAATGACAATTCGGTTTGAGTCGATAGGAGTAATGTACGGAGCAGGCTCTTGCACTTGGGCAGCAGGCAAATCTCTGCTCGTGCCCCGTATTACACGGCCAAATTCGTGTCATGTTGCTCTCATCAACAAGTAAGTAATCTGTACGGATTATGACCAGACTCGATCTCTCGAGTTGGCTCGGACCAAGAGGATTTCACGCGGATGTTGTCCCGGCTCTCTGCAAGGGCACGTTTACGGAGTACAAAGACCTTTTCTCAGGCGGGTCGCGGACCCACACCTTCTCTGAAACAAGTAGACTACCAAGTACTTCTATCATCGGGGATTATTGGGTAAAACTGAAGTACCCTTTGACCGCCCTTGTTCTCATTGGTCTCAATCGTGTTCCGTCTGAGGTCGCACAACTCATCAAAGGGAGGTGGCAGGATGGGTACTACCGCACAGGGCAGCTGCCCCGGTCGCCGGATACTCCGTGTAGAGAACCTTGATTGGCCTGAGCCTGTGGACGTGGTGAGTGGAGGGTTTCGCTTTGTTCGTTCGAGATGCCTAGCATCACGACTCGTTGTATTTGTGTCGGCTTCGTCTCTATCGAAAGTACAAAAGACATTTATTTCCATCATCTTCTTGACAACTGTTAAGATCGCGGCTTGCTTGTTTCTTTCCTTCATGGTGGCAAACACGCGTAGCGAGGTGAGTGCAGCGCACACACAGTGATAATCTGAAATTTGACAACTGCCCTTTTTGGTCATAATATATGAGAGTATACGCCCCGTCATTCCAATGTCAAGTACGAAAGCTACAACTGCACAGTTCACGTGACGCAGTGGTAGCGTGAAAGATTGCAAATCTTTAAGTCCTTGGTTCGAATCCGAGCGTGAACTTGATTGTCTCTTTTTGTGACCAGCCTCGCTTTTTGCCATCCCCCTCTTTACAAGCACACAACCTGTGGTAAAGATGCTCAACGTGAGCCACGAGATGTGGGATATCGTTGAACAATATTGATTATTGTGAACCCGTGTGTTAATCAATTCCCCTGACTCATGGGCCTACTCCGTACGACGCACAAAATCTTTCTATCCTGTTCCCCAAAGGGATCGCCACAGGAGAGGGCCCCACCTTGACTTTTAAGGTGACAAATTACATGTATGCAAATTATGAAGACCGTCGTCACGACCACAAAAACACGGTACCTTTTTGTCAGCCCTGCGCCCTGGGCGGAAACGCACGCAAGCTCCTCGACCCGAGTGGGGCCAGGGTACTTGCTCTGAGCACGACTTTATCCCGCCCGTTGGATTGTACATGATATGCAAGAAAAAAGTTGTAATTGAGACAGGTACTTGTGTAGACGCGCTGCATGCGAGGAGGTACAAGAGAAAATAATCCGTGTAACGGAATCGTTGCCGCAGCTCATCAAGCAGATGCCCACCGGCGCGGCATGAACAATCATCGAGGACGCGAACGGAGTACGCAAAACATCTTCAGACATAAGTCCACGCGAGTTAAAAATGATCTACATCCCCAAGGTGCCGGTACTAACAAGATCTTGGTTGTGCGCTCTCTGCTACCTAGCCGATCTCCGTTGCGTCTGAACTGTCAAATCACAAATTACTTGAAACACTACTGGAGTGGGGTTCAATTCGAAGTCAAGTATATGCCTTGTGCAGATGTGGATTTTCAATATCAAGACATGTATGATAATTCACATGGAGATAATCTCAGACGTATGGCACATGGCCGTGTCGGTTGTTTCCAGGTTTGAGGGGGCTGAAGGAGAAGACTCGCGATAAAGCGCGTTCAGGTCATGTAAAATCTGCGACACAAGCTCAAACATGGTGCATACGCCCTCAGAGTCATTTACATGCAGCGTCCTCGGTGGCTTCTCATGACTTGCTTAGGACCCTCCGTCCCGAATCGCATCTTTATGTAGCTAGTTCGTCAGTACTCATTCTTGAAAAGTGAAACCAGATCCCAACGTCACGGAGGAACATGGTCTAAGATGGTCGGTCAGGACGAAAAAGTAGGCACTCGCATCGATCATGGCGCGGGCACGCCCGTTGTGTACGCCAAGCCTATTGTCGATCCGAAAGAGACTTACTCGGGATCAAAGATGCGAAGGAGCAACTGCGTTTCATTTCTACGCCTTGTTCTACTCACTGATCCTTTTCTGAGCCTTGGTATCGTGATTTGTATTTCCGGGGGCTTTCAAACTCGCTTGGCTTGCCGGACCACATGCCCTTCCGCTTCCTTTTGGCTATCGCCTCGGCCTCTTCGTAGACTGACTTCAACCCTCCATATTCTCCGCCAGACTTGGCTTCATATGTCGTTGCCAGGCCTCTCTTGACCATCTCTAGGCCAACGTTGCGGCGGATAAGGAATCGACGAACGTAGACTGTCGCAACAATGCGGTTGTACTGATCTCGTTTGTAAATGTAAGCCCGCACGTTTCTGTGCAGGATATACTGAGATAGCCAAGTGAGGGCTTCGGCGGCAAACGGTTGAGCTGGACGGCCGAAATGTGCTCCTTCGGGGGCATCGACACCTGCAAGACGGATTGGAATCTTTTGTTTCCAGTACCCGAGGGTCAGCTTGTATTCCATGTCTCTGTGACTTGGTGGATGTTGCTTACCGTTCGATCCTTGAGTTCCTTGCTGACCTCAGGTATCTTTCTCAGCCAGCCCCATCCCACAGCCTTGCCGCCAGGTGTATGGAAAAGGTGGAAATTGTCCCCATCACCAACACTTGTAACCCTGCCAAATAGGCTGCGGCTCCTGAAGAATGATGGCCGAACAAAAGCGGCACCCGGAATTCGGCGGAGGTAGTTGGCATAGAGCTGTAACGCACCGAGTCCCACGAGAGAAAACAGTACGACTGGAGCCCATTCTTTGGCAGCTCCCAGAGGATCGGCTTCGGCTCGCCTCAGCATCTCGGACCACGACACGGCGCGCTTTGTTGCCGAGTTCTCATTTTCGGCTTCCTCTGTTGGTACACGCGATCCAAACGGCCAGACCATTCTGTTTGCGACCCGGAGGCCGAACTGGCCATGAACTTGTTAAAATACGGAGCAGGGCTGTGTCTGATCGGGTTGGCCACTCACACTGGAAACTTGGTGGGCGACCAGACTCGTCCAGTAATATTAAAGCAGTGCCTGGTCTTAACTCGACCGCTGGGTCCAGCTCTGCTATTGCAAGGCACAGAAGGGATAATATAAAACGCACAAGTAAGTGGCCAGTCGGCTGCGCCTCTTTTCGTGCACCATCTGCTTGCTCCACCCGCCAATGACATTGAAACTAACGTCATGCCACAGCAACATGCACGGCGAGCTGCCACTGCACTCCAAGCAACTAGCAACTCCAAGCAATGATCTACGCCGGTGCACTATCGCAAAACTGGTTTTAGACTTTTTTATTTGTTCTCATATTCCTGCCTTGTACGGATGAGATGGGTACTGGCATCTACGCTAAACAAGCAATACATAGAGTTCACTCTTCTGATACCACGATTTAGCTGCCTTGAACCTTGAAAGATCGGCCGCTGGCTGTCTTCCTTTCCTTTTCTTCGCTATCAGGCCGAGCACGTCGTAGCACTAGTTCTTTTGTTAGCTGTGAATTTAGAAACGGCACTGGAGTCAAGCGAACCTTGGAGGAAGTCTGCTGTGCGCTTGCGCATTCGTGAGTGGATATATGCTTTAGAGGCCTTGATATGATAATGAAAGTAATCTCGGAATGTCTGAATATGGGAGATGACTATGGGCATTCTCTGAGGAGTCAAATGTCTCGGGAAAAGAACTGCAGTTGTCAGCAAAACGTAGGAATCAGAAAAAAATCAAATTATGCCGTACCGAATGTGACATAGCCAATCTCGCCTGTGCTAGTACTTTGCACCCCAGGAACTCCTTGTAGTTCTAGTGGCGGGTCATTCCGAAAAAGGACTTGAGGTGCATTTTGGATAGCTCTCCTTCGAGCATCCACAAATTCTTGGATGAAGACTCTACCAAATACCCGGTCTGTCTCTTCGCGGAAGACCGTGCTAAAAATAACCGTAACTCGGTCGTGGCTGGCCTTGACATATATCGCTTCTTCTTCTCGGTAGCGAATCGCCTTTACTTGACCACCTTCTCGAACTCCTTGGGAGCTTCTTCGGATGTGAACTTTGAAGCCTGTTCTCTTAACTCATAATGTTCCTGGTAGGCCTGTTCGAACGGAGCTGCCATGGCGTTACGTTTTAAGAGAGCAAGCTTTAATGCTAGCGCATCGCGTTCCTCTTTTGTTTTTCGGAGCATACATTAGTTCAGAGCACAGTAAAAAGCTTCGTGCTGAGCAACTAGAAGTCTCACCTTTCTCGTCAGGCAGATTATCAATGTCGATCAAGACCGAAAAGTCGTATCCGGGCTCTACCGGTGAGACAAATTGACCATATTCTCGCTGGAGAACCTGTTGAGCGCCGTACTGAACCAGGTCTGGAAAACATCTTATTTGGATAGAGAGAAGAATTTTCGTTTTCGATTCGGGAGTCGAAATATGGAAGGTTACACCATCGAAGTCTGAGATGGTCTGATCAATCGAAGCGGGGGCACTGGTATGCGGTCAGAAGCTTGCGGAATAAAAGTCACATTAAACATAAGATACCCTGAGAACCTCTCGGTCAAAACCGATTGGATCAGAACGTTTTGGTAGTCAAGGAGAAGCATCTTCGTGACTTGTCTGTGTTGCAGGTTGCTTGTTCTGCCTGCTCGTCTCCCAGAGCTGCTGACGATGGACGATGGTGGGGCTGACCAGGTGCGGGATGTCAAGCTCTCAGTGGAGGAAGCACGTGACCGCAACATGGCAAGCAAGAGCGAAAGTTGCGGTCCGTTGCGATCCGTCGTCCACAGAGCCTATCGATAAGAGAAAAAATATCCCACTCCGCGACATGCGAGTTAGTCTGGTTTTATTGAAAAGCGCCAAAAATACCAATTGACCCAGCGACTTTGCGAAAATGGTAAAATCGTACCTGTAAGTAATAGCCAAAGGTCTAATGACGTGGTGGGCATCTTTTCTAACCCGAAAGCAATGCAGCAAGTACGAACACGCCAAGTCGTTTGGTGTTGTTACGACCAACACTTCCAACATTGTCTGGACCTCCAAAGATCGAGCTGGAACAGGTGCTGGGCAGGCAGTCGTGGCCGCGAATGAAGAAGTCCTGTGCTGGGATGTCAAGAAGGGAGAATTGTTAAGTCGGTGGAAAGACGAAAGATGCACAGTTCCCGTCACTGCGATCGCCCAGAGCCAAACGGATAAAGACGTCTTCGCCGTCGGGTACGAGGATGGCAGCATAAGGCTTTGGGACAGCAAGATCTCGACCGTGATTGTCAACTTCAATGGACACAAATCCGCTGTTACGCACCTCACGTTTGACAAATCTGGGGTTCGACTCGCCAGTGGCTCCAAGGACACAGACATCATCATTTGGGATCTAGTGGCCGAAGTCGGCCAATTCAAGCTTCGGGGCCACAAGGATCAAGTGACTGGACTTCGCTTCATCGAACCGGAGCCGCAGATTCAGGACGAGGATGGCTCGCGAGCAATGGTCTTGGACAATGAAACCTCGTCGGATGGTTTTTGTTGACGACAGGCAAAGATTCATTACTTAAGCTCTGGGATCTCTCTTCAAGACATTGTATTGAAACACACATATCCCAAACAAATGGAGAGTGCTGGGCCTTGGGGGTGGCTCCAGATTTGAGTGGATGTGTCACTGCAGGGAACGACGGAGAGATGAAGGTTTGGGCCTTGAACGCCGATGACTTAGCTGCAAGCTCTCGACATGTAGAACTATCTGCTGCGGCTCACTATCTACAGGACCGCGGAGTTCTTCATAGACAGAGCAAAGACCGCACGACTGAAATCATATTCCACCCACGAAGAAATTATTTTGCAGTACATGGTTCGGAAAAGAGTGTCGACATTTGGAGAATCAGATCCGAGGCCGAGGTGCGAAAAGGTCTTGCACGGAAAAGGCGCAGACGGAGAGAGAAGCAAAGGGGGCAAAACTCAGCTCGATGAGACCGAGGTTGCTGAAGATGCCGATGAAGATGTCTCGAAAGCCGACATTGGCGATGTTTTCGTTCAGTACGTCATTGTTCGAACCGGCGGTAAAGCCCGGTCTGTTGATTGGGCGGCATCCAGTAGCCAGAAAGATCTTCAACTTCTTGTGGCCACGACCAACAACCAAATCGAGTTCTACAGTGTTCCCAACAAAAACAAGGCCGAGCGGAAGAAGAAGGATGACATTCCAGACTACACTCGAGCTCTCTCTGTGGAGCTTCAGGACATCGTGCCGACATCAGAGCTCTCTCGCTCAGCTCAGACGATAAAATGCTTGCTTCGGCATCCAATGGTTCTATGAAAGTGTGGAATATCAAAACACAGACCTGCATTCGAACTTTCGAATGCGGATACGCGCTTTGTTGTGCTTTCTTGCCGGGCGACAAGGTGGTCATCGTTGGCACCAAAGCCGGCGAGCTTCAACTCTTTGATGTCGCCTCAGCGTCGCTTCTGTATAATGTCCAAGCTCACGACGGCGCCATCTGGAGTCTCAGTGTTCATCCTAACGGACGATCGGTTGTTTCAGGCAGCGCAGACAAGTCGTCCAAGTTCTGGGATCTCAAGATTGTTCAAGAGGAAGTTCTTGGCACTAAGCGGACAACCCCAAGCTGAAACTCGTTCAATCCAGGACGCTCAAAGTGTCAGATGACATTTTGAGTTTGAAATTCTCTCAGACGCCAAGCTGCTTGCAGTTGCGTTGCTAGACAACACAGTAAAGGTCTTCTTCGTCGACTCGCTTAAGTTGTATCTCAACCTCTATGGACACAAGCTGCCCGTCCTGAGTATAGATATATCGTATGACAGCAAACTCATTGTTACAAGCTCAGCAGATAAGAACATCCGAGTCTGGGGCCTAGACTTTGGAGATTGCCACAAGGCGCTATTTGGTCACCAAGACAGTATCTTACAGGTTGCATTCGTGCCACACAATTCCGACGGCAACGGTCATCACTTCTTCAGCAGCAGTAAGGACAAAACAATTCGATACTGGGACGGAGACAAGTTTGAGCAGATCCAAAGACTAGACGGCCACCACGGAGAGATTTGGACAATAGCCATTAGTCATACCGGAAACTTCCTCGTCAGTGCTGGCCACGACAAGAGCATCCGAGTGTGGGAGGAAACCGACGAACAGATCTTTCTCGAGGAAGAAAGAGAGAGGAAATTGAAGAGTTGTACGAGAGCACGCTCACGACGTCTCTGGAGAGGATGTGAACGCAGAGGATGAGAATGGCGAAGTCGCAGCAGCTTCAAAGCAGACGACAGAGACCCTCATGGCAGGAGAAAGAATACAGGAGGCCTTGGAGTTGGGCATGGCTGATCTAAACCTGATGGAGGAATATGAAGAGGCCAAGCTCTCCAATCCCAACGCCCCTCCCCCTCAACGCAACCCAGTCTTCCTCGCATTGGGCAACATCACGGCAGAAGCACACGTCATGTCAGTGCTACAACGTATCAAGGCCTCTGCTCTCCATGACGCGCTGCTCGTCTTGCCATTCGCCACTGTACCCGTTCTCTTCACCTTCCTCAACATATTCGCCTTGCGGTCGATGAACATGCCCCTGACATGCCGCATTCTCTTCTTCATGATCAAAACACACCACAAGCAAATCGTAGCCAGCCGGACCATGAAGACCATGATGGACGGCATACGGACAAATCTGCGCGCAGCGCTAAAGAGACAAAAGGATGAAATGGGCATCAACATTGCCGCACTCAAGGTTGTGGGCATGCAACTGCGTGACAAGAGCATCAAGGACTACGTGGATGAGACGTGGGAAGACGAAAGCAAGGTGAGAAGTGCGAAGAAGAGGGATTCGTACATGTAGCATAGGATTTTGGACTTTGACACAAATCATACAACATATCCCGAAGATTTCAATAACGCAGTTCATAAGAAGCCCACACAGCCCTCCCCTCTTGGAAAAAGAAAACATGCGTTGATAAAAACGTGCAGTCTATCTCGAATGTACAAGATAAGATGTCTAGAGGCGAAAACAAATCAGTGGCCGTCTCACGCCTTGGACGAAAGCATAATCACGTGACGAGAAAATGGCTCGCGACCGCACCCCAGCAAATGGCATACAACCCAGACGACGATTCAAGATTCGAACATTGTCATTATCAACACCTCTCACCTCACCACAAATAATACTTCACTCACCGCACCAAGACTCACTCTCCAAATCACAAAGCATCCTCAAGGCCCGTCCTCCACCCCACACCACCCGCCAGTGAGCCAAGGCCATCACCATGCTCTTCTTCAGGTACTTAACTCTCCTGTCAATCCCGATGGCAGCCAAAAACCTCTTCCCTCCCTTCATCCCGGCCTCCGCCCCCAACCGTGCGTGCCTCTTCGGCATCACACTCACAAACTTACCGAAACGACGCAGTTTTTTCAAAACCCTTATTGACCATGAAGTCACCGTGGAGCTCAAAAACGACATCCAGCTCCGCGGACGCTCAAGAGCGTAGATCAGTACCTCAACATCAAGCTGGATGATATCTCGGTCGTGGAGGAGCTAAAGTATCCTCATCTGGTGCGTTTCCCTCCCTTCTTCCCTCCCTCCCTCTCTTGACTTGGAGCGGGGGCGAGCTTATTGCGCCTCCTTTGTTTTGTGGTGCGACATGTGCCGGATTCCGGAAATGAGAGGTATCGTGGCGATGTATTGACATTTTATGATGATTTTCGATAGAGCTCTGTGAAGAATGTCTTTATTCGAGGATCGGTAGTGCGCTATGTTCATCTGCCTGCTGGATCTGTGGACACGCAGTTGCTGGAGGATGCGACGAGGAGAGGTGAGTTTGGCGCCCAACGTCATTTTGAGAGAATTTGGAAGGAGGGGGGAAGGATGGTCCATGAGCTGACTGGTTTCTAGAGGCGGCGGCTCAACAGGCAAAGGCTAGGTAACGTTTGTAATGTGTCAGTGTACGTGTATTTTGGGGAGCGGCGCAAGCTACGTTCTCGCCTCGATTCGCCTGCCGAGAAAAAGGGGGAGAAAAGCAAACGATGGACGGGATATGCCAACATGAGGCCATTATGCGGCGTTTGAGTCTAGAAAAATGGATAACGGGCTAACGATTATGTTCATTCGAACTGGTTTTTACTTTTGTTGCTTTTGCTTATGCTTCAAGTCGCTAGACCAAATGTCCGGGGCTGCCTGGTTGCAGTGAATTGCGAATTGCTCGAGATTGGATTCCAAGATACAGCTTGTCCTATTCTTACCACCAGACACCTCCTCCTGTACCAGACTTGTCCTCCCACAATGATATCTTTGCGTCATCGGGGTCGTCTTCTCCCTCTACCAATGGCCGAGCAGGACCTCCTCGCCTTCGCTCCGATGACCACCGGTCAAGCCACGCCTTCATTCTTTTCCTCGACGGCTCACTGCCGATGTTTACGGTTGGGATGACTTTTTCTATCCTCAGACTCATTACAAACATGGCCAGCTCTCGGAAGCTGCTATGCTCTGAATATGGCACGCCAAAGCACATGGCTTCTTTGGTGCTGCCCGCTGTGCGACAAAGTCTTTGTACGCAAACCTTGTCCTCCAGACTTTCCCGTGCAACAATTGCTGGGTAGAAACGGTGGACGGGGACGTGTTTGCGGATATTTGCTTGCCGTTCGCTGGTCGGAAGGTCCATCCGGTGGGTCGAAAGCCCACGATACGGCTGAAATGCGGTTTATATCCATTCAGATATTCTTGTAGCGTCTCTGCACGGATTTCCATGAGTGACTGCATGTGGACCTGAGCTTCTACGGGATCGGTCGTCAGCAATGCAGCAAGCTCTGGATCGTCAAGCTGCTTGCAAATCCTCATCTTGCCTGGATTCGCAAAGATTTTGGTCTTCAACGCTTTGGCAATGGCAATACATATGCGTTCTTTGCCAATGGAATATGTTCCACAAATTACGAGAAGCCGCTGTCCGAGCTTAACCTGATTTTCTTCCGCCTTGTCGTCGCTCTGCTTCGTGCTTTGAAAGTACTTGCTCACAGCTTGCGTGCCCTCTTCTTTCGCATTCTTCTCCCAGAGACCATCCTTGCTGTCAGGATTGGGCGATAGGGAGGCACATAGATCGGCACAAGCTTTGATGACATCATCTTGTGGTGGGAAAGAGTATTTCGGGTTGAGGTATGTGGTGTCGAGGTAACAAATATCGATCACTTGCTGGCTCAACTTACCGGTGGCCAAATCCTTGATCTCGGGCTTCAGGAGCGGATGCTTAACATGAGCTGGACACGCCCGAAAGTCGCCGCAGTGAAGAATCCTCTTGCCTCGCCGACTCGTGCCCTTTTCTGTGGGCTTTTGGAAAAGAAAAAGTGAGCTGCCAGGACAGTGATTTGCTGCAATCATGGTTACGGTGGCGCCTCCCGTGCCCGGGATATCGTAAGATTTCTCGAATTCCAGCGCCACTACCCATTTCGCCGCAGTTCTAAGCTGCTGCTTGACCAGACTGCCCGTCACTTTACTGCAGTAGATTGGGCCGTGCATCCAGTTCGCCGTGAGGCCAATATAATGGTCGCTGTGGAAATGGCTCAGGAAGTACGCCTCGCATCCTTTGACAGCACCGTAGCGAAAAGCATCGACGCAAATGTTGAATCCTGGAATGATCTTGTAAAACGGGCATGTCCTTTCGTAGGCCGGACGCCCTCTGGACGCATTCTCGGCGGCAGCTGCGACTGCCCAAGCAGAATCTTCGGCCTTGTTCGACATGAGCTTTGAAAAGGCCGACTTCTTGGATTCCTTGCTTTTGCTCTCGCTGTTGCCATTGTCGTTGTCGTTTTCGCTGTCGTTGCTCAGCTCGAAGGGATTGGCTTGACCTGGTCTCGGAACGGCAGCACGGGCGAATCGCTTACTGATCTCAGCAGCTTCGACTTCAACAGGCGGCGGCGCGGGCTTTTCGTGGTCCACGTCGGGCAGCAATGGAATTGGATTGCCGTCGAGGCACGAGTTGACATGCCGAGTAGCTTCATCCATTGAGATATTCTTCAGGCTACCATTACAAATGGGGCAGCATTCGGCAGCGGCAGAATCATCTTGGAATGGATCGTCACCAAAGTCTTCCATCAGCGCCGTACCAGCTTCTTCAGCCTCCAGTCGTGCTTGTTCACGCATGAATCTTCGTTCTCGCATTTCCTCGCCTTCAAATTCATCCAAGTCCAAGCCGTCTGTTTCGTCCAACTTCTCGAGCTCGGAAAATTGGTCGTACATGGAGTCGTTTCTGTTGTTGAGATCCGGTACCGCATTTCTTTTTGGACTCGGATGCAGAACGGAGGAGTTGTCAGGTTTTGAATATTTGCCGCTGGCAGGATTGGGACTATCTTGATCGCAACTCTGTGCTGGGACTTGGTTCAATTTGCCGGGACCTTTATCCGTATGCTGGCCTTGGGCCACATCTTGGTCCTCGTCCTCGCTTTCAGAGTCCATGACGAAGGGCACGTTAAGTCGCGGCTTGGCTGCCTTGTCTCGTTTGATATCTTCCGCAGGGACAATGAGACTTTTTCGTACGGCTACAGCATCACCATTCTCTTGCCATGTCGAACTCTCCTGGCTAAGTCTTCTCTTCTTGTTGGGCGACGCCGATTCGTTGAAGCGGTGCTCATCATCTCGATGGTAGATATCGTCATCCTTGGGAACGGCCCCGATAGTTGCTCCCACAAAAGAGAGTCCTCTGGGCGCTGCGTTTTTGGAAGAAACTCAGAATGCTGGCATTCGGCTTGGCTGGTTTCTTTGTTAAAGAGATGGCAGAGGTAGGCTTTCGTGGGGTGACAGAACGGTTCGACTTGGCCGCGGCGGGCATTGTGGCAAATGCTTAGAATGAGACTCGGAAAGTTCGTTCTACGGGGAGATGAGTGAGGCAAGGGAGTGGGTATTTGCCCCCTCCATGGCACTACATCTACATACATACATGTAAGTACATACAAGTACTCGTGCCACGCCCCACCTTTTTTTTTTTTTTTTGGTTATCGGAGAATATTACTCCAACCACCAAAAGTCCAAAAGGGCCAACGCGAGGTCACATGGGTGCATTTCCATTTCTTTGGATTACTCCGTATAACTCGAAACAGAGTATTTTGTCCTCTTGTCTGCAACGCGTGTGTACACAAGACAAAAAGAAACCCAAATCCTTGTCGCGCCGTGCTCTGCCCCGCTTCAATTACTCAGCGTCCACATGTCAATCGATTGTAATCATGCACCACTCAGCACTAGGCACCACCTACCCCAGGTAATACCCAAGCACCCAATCAAGTAGGCACTTTTCACTTGGTACTCGGTACTTGACCTTGACATTCGACAACTTGACCTTGAAAGTTGACACCACTTGATACCACTTGATACCACTTACCGACTCGACAACTCCTCGTATCATTCTTCTCTCGTGCCTCCTTCAAACAAACGTTTCCCCTTTTGCGTCGCTCTTCTCTTCCTTGTGTACGTGTACGCCGGTACCACCCACTACTTTCTCTGTCACGATATGTCTTGTAAGACGTCCATTTATTACCCGCCCGCTCGCTCCTTGACTCAAAATGCCATGACAACAAGACAAAAACATTGACGACTTCACCCATACTGATTCTGCACTCCAGCCTTGTTCAACACTACCGATGCAATCCAGCATGTCAGTCCCCTCCCTGCAGGCGTGAACCCGGCCAAGGGCGTGGCGATGCTCCATGAACATGTCTTCTTCATACAATGCGATCCTCACATGATCAAATATGAAGCCATCGACACTCCTGCCAAGTCGTCTGAACCACAGCTGCCCACTCATCGCGGCCTCACTGGCATCGCACCACCCAAGTGCTACCAAGTCACCGATAAAGTCCACGCTCTTCCGGCTGGGCTATGGGACTCGGACGTCGTCAGCACCTATGAGTTTATCAATCTCGACAAGGGCGTGTTTGTGAGGATACGGAGCCCTCTGAACACCACCATGGAGACTGCCTGGACCATCGAAGAGAAGCCAGACGGTAGTGGTCATCAGTTGAAGGAAGACGCCGTCATCAAGTGCTCGCGGCTCCTTCTTGGTGTTATTAGAAGCACTTGCGAATCCGGGTGGAGGGTATACATGAGAAGATGGTGGAAAAGGTTCGACGGGATTCATGATCCGGCGGCGCAAAGGCGACAATTCTTTTTGAATCCCTTTTTATTTTATTTTATTTTCATTTTTTTAATACAAGATTAGAACATTGTTAAGAGGGCGAGCTGAGATGGCTTTTGAGTAGCAGTCCCCATTGCTGTCATCTTCCTATTCACTTTTAACGACTTTCAATGGACTGACTCCCTCTAACTGTCATGTGATAATTGCAGAAGCAACACTCTGCCACTATATTTATGCCTTCAGGCTCCGAGGCCAACCAAAGATAAGTCAATCACACTTTCCTCCACAAGGTCCTGCGTTACAAACTGACCAGTGCGGAGAGAGATACCCTGACAAACGAAAACGAAAACGAAAATAAGCTTTTGTTTGCTTCTAGGATAAATCTTACGAATAAAAGTTACATCTGCAGAGCAAAACAGCAAAACCTTTCGTCTCACCGACAGAGTGTATATATTTCTCGTACTCTTCAACTCCCAAACGTACACATGAGCTCTTTGGATATATTTCGCGCCCTGGTGGATGATTGGGCACGGGAACCGAACCGGCCACCACAAGACGATGATGGGGACTGCTCCGGTTACCCATCCTGATAATACTTCGAATCGCAGACAAGCTACCCCAGCGCGGCTTGTACACGTTTGCGCAAACATGCCATACCATACAGGCTATTCCGAAAGGCCGCTATTGCCTCGACTACAGCAATCTTCTTCAGCATCGTTACCAAGCTCTCCAGTGTCTCATGCGTCATGCGAGAGATATGCCAAACCATTGGGTCTGTGAGCATTGCGTCAAGTTGCACGCAGTACGGTTCGACGACTTTCCACAGCTCCAGCTTCCCGATAGCCAGCTAGCTGTCCTCCGTCACGTCCATGCTGCGACGAGCAGACTGCCAAGGAGCTCTCAAACCACGACGGCCTCATCCCCGTCCTCGGAGACTTCCATATACTATTGAAATCTACGGCATCTTGGCATTCACATCTCCGTGCCTCTTGCTCGGTGAAGACACATAACGAGCATTATAAAGGCCGACGAACAATTTCACCAGTGCAACTGGAGTTCATTAGCTCGGATTTGGCTTTGCGGATACTTGGGGTATCATCTCATGTACCGATTTTACCATCCAGGCCGCCACATACGACCATAGCCGCTAGTAAAGATCAGGATCCCGTCCGATCTCCTAGGATAACCTGGCGAGCGCTGGATTAGTAGTTGGGTCGGTGACGACCAGCGAATACCCGGTGTTGTATGTATTTTCTTTTTCTTTTCTTTTAAAAAGGTTGATTTTTGACTACAGAGAAGCCTACTAGTAGCTTTTTTGGCTTACATTTATAAATCTAGTTCGTGGCCTATTTGTCTTATACGTTGGTCTATAGAAAATTTGGCCAGAGCAAAGTTCATGAAAAACTAAATGATAACACTATTGACAATTGGAACGGTGAGAAGCCCTCTTACTTTAAAGATGGTAACTAACCAACCACCAGATCTAAAGACCTGGCCATATTAGTAATACACGCTAACCTGGTCCAGGCGTATTATGTCAGCAACGCACAATGTGTACATGCAACTCAACTCCAATGGGTACAATAATTCATTCCATGAATAGGGCCTCTTTAATCCACGGAACAGGGTGACAAGTAGCGTGCCAAGCTTGCCTTGAATCTATTTCTAGCGGAGGCAGCAGGAGCACTTCGACAACTGCGATGCACTGTGTGGAAGCTGAGCTTGAGGCATTGAGGCGGCGGTGGTGTGGCAATCGGAATATCTTTTCGCTGCAGATAATAATGGCTGGTCTGTCATCTCGATAGTCATCAATCTTACGAATTCGTACGGATTTGAAAATGAACGCATGAAAAAGGATATTTTAGATATTAGGAATGAAAAGTATGTCGTCTTTCTCGCAGCACACAAAGCATACTTCTTCAGGAGCAGCTTGTGCTAGTGGTGGACCATCAAAAATGTATACACAGTACGGTCATGATTTCCGTCATCTATAGAACCAATTCCATTCCCAGGACGCCCAAACACACCCAAACACCTTGAGGGAGCCTCTCACTCCTCTATGAGACACTGATGCCGTGGTCCATCAGAATAAACTCCTTCACAAACGCCGCGTTCGATGAACAATACGTGACCCATTTTCTTTTGGGATTCAACTCACGCTGATTATGTTATCCATGTTGTTCGGGACAGACTTTGGAGAAATGGTGTCGTGTTGGGACTCATGTTCCGGCGTGATAGTAGTCGTTGGCGGCTGGGGGTGACACCCACCACCATTTTGATCTCTTCGGCAGCCTTGCCGCCGGGGCATGGGGACGGCAAGGACGAAACCACATTTGATTCCTCCTTGAGCGGCTTTCGATCTGGAAGTGGTGAACGACCCGAGGGCTTCTTCTTTCCGGAATCGACATCGGACACATTCTTGGATGCTTTGAATGTTTGCACGAGTGGGTTCGTGGCGGGTGGCTGGGCCTTGACGCGTGGTTTTGGCTTCGGTTTCCTGCCAGGGCGGCCGGCAGCCTTGGCGGGCTTTGCGGGCTTTGGCTTTGGTCCCCGAAAGAGAGCGTAGTCTGCTTGGCCTCTGGAAGTGGCTTCCTGCCCGAAGGATGAGGGCTTGCGCGAGGAGTAGGAATCGCCTGTGCATTTTCCACCTCCCGGGGCTTGCCATCCAGCAGCACTTGGAGTTTGGACGGAGGAGTCGACATCCTTTCTCGTTCCTGCTCTTTTGACACGAGGTAGTCGTCGCCGATTTCGCAATCCCATGGTGGCAAGGCTACCAGTCTGGCAATATTATCGCACTTTGACTTGACAACCAGGTCCCAACAATCCTTGAAATCGGGCACTTTTGGCTCCGGATCGATATTGATCAAGCGGTGAGTCCGTCCTTGCGGCCCCAGGTAACCTGGCACATTTCCTTGACGAGTCGGCGCGTGCCTGGAACCTTGAGCGTTGTGCCTACTACCAAAACTGCATCCGGTCGTGCCCTCAGATCAGCGCGCATGATGTTGCCGATGGCATCTTCGTCGGGATTGAATTCATTGTACAACACAAAGCGAGGTCGAAGGCGTCCGATTCCATGACTTCGCTTGCCGGCGTAAGCTGTGCGCACCTCATCGAGGTTCTTGCAAGACTGGCACAGAGGAGCTTCGGGTCCATCGAAAAGCTCCCTGTTGAATGGCTGAACCTCGGCACATTTGGTACAAACCATTTTGTCGAGACTTCCGTGCAGTTGTACGGCTGTCGGCCAGGGAGCTTTGGGCTCCAGTGGTATCTGCGTTTGTAGTGGTTTCATTGACGTATCGATGCAGTCGATGTTTTGTGAGTAGAGTCGCAGCAAGCGTCCTTCTTGGGCCAGCGAAGCAAGTAGATGGTGAAAGGGAGTAGGCCGAGCGTTATTGCTCATTTCACTCATCTCCTGACCATGTTGTGGAACGACGAAGTGGAGGATTCATGTTTGTAGACGGATGCATCAAAAGATGCTTCCTGACGCCTTGACCTTGTGCTGATTTCGCTGCGTGGCAAAGAGACCATTTGCCGAGCGAAAGTCGGGTATGCCGGCAGACACCGAAATGCCGGCACCAGCCACGACCACAACCTTCTTCTTCTTGCGCAGGGCGGAAAGCAGTCTTTCCATGTGGAAATTGTCTTGGTGGGTGAGCTCCTCGTGCGGCTTCATCAAGTCAAGATACGTGGTGGTGCGCTCGCGTGGTGGCGTGACTCGTCTCTTCTTGGCAGGCCGTGGACTGTCATCCGCGGCTTCGCCCGATTTCATGGGGATTGTGTCCCTGATGCCGCCGTGGAGGAAGGCGAAGGATAGCGGTCGGCCGTGGCTGGTGCCATGATGGGCAAGTCCGGCAAGGATGGGGTTTGTGAAAGAGGAGACAGCGGCGAAGAGGGCGATGATGGCGCTGGCGAGGCCGTCACAGAGGACAGTGGACTCGAAGTATTTTCCATGGGAATTTACCGTTGGACTTGCGAACGCGACCTACGCAGTGATATGATAGTAGTTGGATGTTCGAAAGTGGCGGAGGGACGACGAGGAAAGCAAGCGAGCAGCAATATGAGCGGCGGAAAGATTGGCCGAGGAGAGACAAAAAGCAGGCCGAAAGCTAAATCATATCATCGCGCGAATGGGCCAGTTGTGCGTGTTTTTCCTCGTGGACGGTTGATGTTCTTTCTTCTATAAGCGCGACGAAAAGTTGCGCACTCTCAGAGATGGTCGTCCGAGGTTCCCAATGTTCAATGTTGGAGCCTATCGGTTGTCCGGCCCGACGTCGAGGGTGTCGAGGGTGTCGAGGGTATTATGGGAGCGAGAAGACAAGGGGAAGTGGTTCGCAGGCACAGGTTGTGGGAAGTGAAGTGGGCATGTCGTCGACCGTCTCAAGTCCGGTTGGAGTTGGCAGTTGGCAGGACAAGCGGAGCCAGGACTCACATGTGGGCGTGACGGGCCCAATCCCAAAAGCAGCGCGAGGACACAGCGGCTGTCTCAGAGTCTCGGAGCGGTGGAGGGTAGAAAGGGGGAGGGGGACGGGGGACGGGAACATACTCCGTACTCCGTATCCGTATGCACATACATACATAATCCGTACATAAATAAACACTCAAATTTCGATCCAGGCTTTGTGGGGCCAGTGTTGCATGAACAGCGGCGGCCGAGGCAGGAACAAGTCCAACAACTGCTCAAAATACTGTCCGAGGCGCACAAAGTCTGGTAGTGCACAGCCCTACAAGACGCACGTGAATTGTACCTCGCACGCACCAGGAACGAATGCGCAATCCTTTCCAAAACACGGGAGTGCCGACCGCTCACAACAGGTAACATACGTGCAGGGGAAAAAAAAACGAGATAACGTGAATCATTCCCCCTCCTCGCCCGCTCTGGTCCCGAGTCAGAAATAGTGCCAACCCTGTACCTCAATATTTTCCAACCGCAGAGGGACCAAGGAATATAAATTTGAATAAGAAAAATAGTACCCAATTAGTCCTCCGAGACAATGACTGAATTCAATCACCGAGCAGGGCACATCTGGCAGGCAAACAAAACAATGAACAACGTGGTTCAATCATCATGCCCCTAATTTCTAATAAATTCCGTCCACCTGGTCCTGTTGGTTCCCCGGGAGACGCAGACTGGACCCACGCAGCTTGCAGCCCCACTACCTTCCAGAAAGCGCACATGCATGGTTTCTGATTCGTCGGATGTCATCTGTGTTGACGCAGAGATGCAGAGATGTGACGAGTTGCAGCTACGATTGACCACGTTGTGGCGACTATCAAGAACAAATCGATATTAAAAAAACAATAGATAAGTCTCAAAGATAACTGCACGCCAGCGATATAAAAGTTCCGGGATTCAAAGTAAAAATAATATCGAGTCGTGTGCATGAAAATTTCAGTCTATTCAATACAACGCCAGTTCCAGTCTCCATTCCATCGTACATCTATTCTTTACAACCATCACCTCTCTCAACCCTCTCCATCCCCACATCACCAGACAACCCCTTGTTTCCCTCACCCCAAACCTCAATCATGCCCTTCGCATCCTGACCACCACCTCCCCCTCGCCGTCCTTTGCAAGACTTCCATGCCCAGAATCCCCGCCACCATACCGCTCAGATGCGACGCAATATCCACCTTCAACTTGACCGTCCTCCCAAACGCCGCCATCTGCAGCGCCGTAATCATGGCGAGGAACACGATCCCGTGCACCCGTCCTTCGGCAGGCCGAATATCTTGAACCCGTCGTTGCGATGCTCCCAGAAGTAGGCGGAGCAGAGGCCCAGCGTGGCGCCCGAGGCACCCAGCGACGTGACGGTCAGCCATCCGCGGAGCGTGTATGTGACCAGGCTGCCGAGGAAACCTACCGCCCCGCAGCCGAGATACAAGGTGAGAAATTCGGCGCGGCCGAGTTCCTCGTGGAGCGCCGTGCCGATGAACCACAGCGGAACCATGTTGACGAGCATGTGGCTGAACTTGGTGTGCGAGAACATGGCTGTGAAGAGCGTGACGGGCTTGACGGTGGCGACGACGAAGATCATGTACTTGTTGAAGAGGGACCATAGAGGCGGGATGCGCCAGCCCAGGAAGACGAGTGCGTTGAGGGCTACCAGCGCCCCGACTGTAGCGTGGGCGGTCGAGATGTCGCGGAGGAGTCGGTGTCGCGGCATCGGTTCGTCGTAGACCATGGCCACGGCACCCAAGAAACCCAGCACGAGGGCGACGACCGTCGCAGAGGGCAGGATACGCTCCCATGTTTTCATCTCAGGCGGTGCCTCCAGCTCAGACTGTGCCTTTTCGTAATACTCCGCTACCTTGGGGTTCACAATCGCTCGAGTGCCGTCTTCTCTCTAGCCAGGGGTCCAGAAACACCGACAGCTTCCTCGGCTTCCCTCGCCAGGCGTTGCGCCTCCGCTGCCTGATCCAGGGCCTTTGCTTGGCCATGTTTCGTGCTCGGATCTGATCAAACGCACTTCGCCCGTACACTGGATCAGCCTTTGCGGCGACAGGCTCGTCTTGGCTCTTGCCCTCCTCGCCATGGTCCGACTTCTCCTGCGCCTCTCGCTCTGCCATCTCCTGATCCATCTGGTTCAGTTCGTCCTCTGCCCTTAAACCCGCGTTCAACACTTCGTTGACCGTGACATTCTGTCGCAGGTAGGCGAGTCCTCTGGTGACGAGTTGTTCGGGATATTGTGCCGTGTGAATAGCAAAGGCTGGGTCGTCCAACGTGCCCGCCACCCTTCGTCCGTGAAGAATTCGCAACAGGCGATTTCCAGTCGCGGCATTGAACCCGCGTCCGAATATTTGGGCGATTGCCTCGTCAGAAAGATCGTTGGCGCTAAACTGGAGGCCAACCTGGTCGCGATAGTCCTTTGGAAGATCTTCGTAGCGGCGGATAATCTTGGGCCTGGATGCAGAGAAGATCATCCGATGCCCTAACGATGGACAATGCAATGAGCTAATCACAGGTCGTATCCGTGGTGTCGGCTCTGATTTTCGACGTGAAAAGCTATTTGGCCTCGACCATAAGCTGTTTCTAGACAGCCCTCGCAACCCGAATCCAAGCTCGCTTTCGAATCCAAGTGTCGCTGTCCTTGCTGTCGTGACGTGACGAGACGCCGCTCTCACGAACGCACGCGGCGCAGGACCAATGGAGAGCACCTTCATCCCGCCGGGGTGTATCAGCGGACGAACACCATCAGCGGCGTTGTAGGAGCGACTCGTCCGATGAGGTAGGTCGCAAAGTCAAGGTCGGTCCTAATAGAAGCTCGAGAGATAAAAATGACAGGTGAAGCCTCGGAATTGAAAATCCTACCAATCGTGGCTAGCTCGACAAGGGGTCCCGCCGTTCCTGCCACCCCCACCAAAGTGTCTCTTCCTCCTCGCAACAAGCTCCCGACCCTTCCATCTCCCAACTACTCAAACAACTGCCAACCAAAATCCAGTAGGAGCCCTAAATACACCTCAATCCAAAGCTTCCTCGAAGCCGCAGCAGTCGCAAAATAAGCCGCAATGTCCGCCGACACCCGGCCCATATCCCCAGCACGCTTTGCCGCCGCCCTCAAAGACCTCTCCATCTCCATGCTACACCTCAAAGTCCTTGAGATCCGCAACTCGATAGCGCACCTCCAATATTCCAACGACCAACTGAAACCCTTTGCCGAGGGCACTGCCACGGCCCTCTGCGACGCGACCGCCAATGCGACGTCCCCCAGCCCGACCAGGACTGCATAGACGCCATCAAGGAAAACGAGGCGGTGATAGACCGCATGGCCGAGCGCATAGCTCTGGTTCGCGCAGAGGTCGAAGAGCGAGGCATGAGTTGGACGGAATTCCAAAGCAAAGAGGAGGCGGAGGCCGCGGTGGACAAGGCAAAAGCACAAGCAGAGGACCGTCAGGTGAATGGCCAAGCGAGCGACACGGAACAGCCAGTGGAGGGTTTACATCCTGCTTGGACGGATGGGACGTTCCAGACGGGGACGATCCGGAATGTCGAGATGCGTACAGATAGCTGGCCGGCCGCGCCGCAAACCAGCGCAGGGACATCAGGTGGCCGGTTGAACGACGAGGAGCTGAGGCAGGTGATGGAAGAAAGGATGCGAAGTTTGGGCAACGACGAAGAGGTTGACGACGACGAAGAAGGCGGAATGCACCTATGAAGGGAGGAGTGAGATCAGATGAGGATTGAGCGTAGCATTACTGGCGTTAGTTGGAAGGCAGATCTTCTGTTATTCGATTCCAGACGGCGTCTTGGAAAATCCAGCAAGAACCATCTTTTGTATTCACGAATGACCGCTAACCATATTGTATATTGTTAATGTGCTTCATGTATTGTTTTTCCAGCTATGAAGTTCTAGGCTGCAGCTATGCTGCCAATAAGAGGGCGGCAGTGTATGTTCTTTAGCATTCTAGACTACGGGTGTGCAGTACCTTCGTTTGCTTTCTGAAGAGAATGCTTGCTGTGCGCAATTGCCATCCATGTCCATAGATATCCCAATGCAATCCGAAAAGAAAAAAGAATGTGAACTCCTTGCGATACGCTTCCAAATGCAACAACATAAATCAAAGATGGAAAACCAAGACTCCGTGATAATGCAGTACAAAAGCCCTCAGACGCTCGAAACGCAAGTTTCTCCTCAAACCAGCCTTAGTCAGTGTCGTCTCCGACGGGGAGTCTACCCAGACGTTGTTCCTACTCCTGATTGATTTCTGTCGTTTATTGACTTTCTTGGACTGGGTGCGAGTATTACCGCCACCATCTGTGCTGAGAATAGTCTCCAACTTCGGTCTTTGTGCAGCATATCCAACCATGCTGGCATGGCTCCCCGTCTTGGACATTTGCGCCGAGGGACTCGGCTCGTCATCATTGTCTGACTCGATCCCGGAGGAACCGAAACAGGCATTCGTCGACGGCTGCGACGACGCTCAAAGAGATTGATGTCAATAGAATCATCCGACTCGTTGAATGATAGGCTGCGACTTCGCGTGTGTCCAACGGACAGATTGCTGCGTGTAGCAAAAGAGATTCAATCAACTCGACCTCGGTCGGATTGTTTTCTTTTCTCGTTCGCTCTCTGGCCATCTTCTCCTGCACCTTGCGGCCAAGGTTGCTATCGTCACTGACCAATGTTCTTCCGCTTGACTTACTCCCAGAGCTAACGGCGCGGGACACGGGCACTTTGCCTTCCATAATCTTGGCCGGAGGTGGTGGTTGCAGCATCCATTGGCGGGCATCCTTATGTGACGGTTTGCTGCTTACGACGGGAGGATGGTAATCATTGACAGGAGGATTCTTGGGTGATAGGTAAAAATCGCGCCGTTCCTGGTCCGTCACCCCTTTTCAATTCCGAGTGTCGACTCAATCAATCGTCCGGCAGAGTCGCGCGCTTTTGAAAAGGCATCCATAAGCTTGTTGGGTGATCCGGGGCCTGGTCCAGGCCATTGCCCCCAGAGCTCCTCATCTTCGCGTTGATATCCATGCCGTCGGTTCCAATCTTCCGATATGGCATCGTGTGCCACATTCGTCACACTATCGCTGAAATGGACTCGACTATCTCCAACATTGGTGTGTTCAGACATGCTGATTGCAACACTTTCTCGGCCCGAACTGGTTAATCCACGCTGACTTGAATTCTTGCTGACAGACTTCTTGGGCAGACTGGGGCCCATGTTGATTTCTTCCTGCCAATAGGGATTCGTATTAAAGGGCGATGGGTGTCGATACAGGCCAGGCTGCTCTGTATCCATCTTGGACTTCTCTTCTCTCTCCTTTTTCGCCTGTGACTTGGCTTTTTGTCGATGGCGGACCTTGGCACATGGTGCACAGGAGAGAAAGTAGAAGACGGCCGACTGAAAAGCAACGGGTAAGGACATGACGTTGATTTGTCAGGTCGGCGCCTGCATCGATGTCGTCTTTCTTCAACTGAGCACGCGCCGAGGCAGGTACATGAGAGGCCGAGTAGGTCGTATCGACAAGTCGTCCCTTCGATCGATTTGACAGGGCGGCAGGAATACAAGATGGTCCGGCGGGCTGATGCGTGGGTTCTTCAGGGCGCGAGAAGAATAGGAAGGAAGCTCGAAAGAGTGAGCGTTGGGAATTGTACAGGCGTTACGGGTCGGCTCTCGGTACAGTCGGAATGGAATTCAATATTGGTTCGTCGAGGAGGGAGAGGCGGGGGATAGTGTCTCTGGATGAGGAAAGGGGCTGAGAAGAGAGGCTGTTGAGGCCCGAACCTTGTTAGATGGGTGGCAGGATGTCGCAAGGGAAACGGTGCAACCGAAAGCCGTCAAAGTTTAAAACAAAAGAGAAACAAGAATAGTAATAATCGAGTATAGCGCCGAAATCGAAAGGTACGAGTGAACTTAGGAAGAAATGACAAAGGGGAGATGGATGGAGCAGGCAGGAATGGGAAAGAGGCGCGAGACATGCTGGCAAGGCAGGTGCAATCCTCTGGTGCTGGGTGCTGGGCCCTGGGTGCTGGGCCCTGGATGCTGGGCCCTGGCAGTGGCTGTGAACCCGGCCCAGCCCAGCACCGCGACGGGGAAGAGGCGAACCGGGCCAGGGGAAGGGACGGAGGGACGGAGGGGACTATTGCCAAGGTTTCAGTGCCTGTACCGTAATATGGCTGATTGGAGAGGAGAGGGACTAGTTTGCGTTTCGGGGCCACTGATTCTTGCCAGATGGGGTGTGGACATGCGAGCCCGGCATACCGAAGTGTCATGAGTGATGGAGGCAGCCACGATGGACTATGGACCATGAACGAGGGACTCGCGGATCTCCGGATGGTAGTCAGAAGGATCAATGGCAGGAGGCAGCATTGTGCTCCGTGCTCCGTGCTCCGTGCTCCGTGTCACCGCAGCAATCAGCTCTGTGCCGCGAGTAATTAATTGATGATGGTGCACCGTGACGACTCCTACATATGTACATAAGCACTTGGACTCAGATCTGGATTTGTTGACGGGAGGAAGGGGGTTGGTGGGTTGGTGGGTCGGGGCCAATAAAGCCAACCCGTGGCGCTGGCGGCTTGGCAAAGCGATCTAAAAATGAAGTCAGGGTCGTGGCCATCCAGTCAGTCGTCCAGTAAGTCCGGGAGAAGCAAAAAACGTGTCAGCGACCAGTTGACCTGCCGGGGAAGCGAAAAGCAAAGTACATAATTGCGCAAACCCCCCTTCTCGTGGTGGCTCGGAACGATGACAAGCAAACACCGCCTTCTGAGAACGCATTCAAACTTGAAACCAGCCCAGCAGAGTGACCGGCACAAATTCCAGGCCAAGCCGCCGTGCATGAAACAGTCTCCGTGGCTTGTGATTCGCCGAGCAAAGAGCGCAAAACAGTGACGGCAATCACTGCTGGCAGCAGCATTTGACGCCGATCAGGGTTCAATCTACGTAACGGCATATCTACTCGCACTTGCTGATAGTTGTTGGGCCACGAGATGCCGGTCGTGGATGCAGCGTAACCGAAGCATATACCGGGTACATACTGCAGGCGTTTGTGATGTCAGGCGTCGTCGCTGATTGCTACATACACACACCGGATCTCCTCTACTAGCCACGAGAGTACGACTTGAACGCCTCCAGACTTGTAAAACTTGCTCTGATATCATTTTATTTCCCTAGATTATACTAGAAGCCTGATTCGCCATTTTGTGGTTTGGTCCTGTCGGTGATAACGCCGCACTTGGCGCATCGCCACACTTGAACCATAGACTGAAAATGTTGTAATGACCAAAAGATAAGGAACATTAAAGTAAGAAAAAACATGCGTGAAAAAGATCAAGGGCCAGAGTACAACTCATGAATGCTTCGACCCATAGAGGCAGAGAGGTTGCCATTGTTGGAGTATGGCGTTAATTTTTTTGGTTGGGGGGAATGGTAATTACTGAGTTCAGCAATTACACATCCCACTCTTCCTCCTCTTCCTCTTCCTCCCCGGCAGCTGCATCATCGTTCAGGGCAGAGAAAGAGCCAAAGCTCTGGGAAGTGGCTTTTTGGCAGCCTTCTGGGGCGCGACAGCAGCCTGCTGAGGCTGTGCAGTAGGTTGCTTACTCGTCTCGTCCCCTGAGTCACTGGACTTCTTGCCCTTCTTTGAGGTCTTGGCCGGGACTGTGCTCCATTCCTCGGCGTCGTCCTTGAGCATCTCCATCTGCTCTTCTTCCGAGGGTAGAGAAGACATCCAAGTATCCTTGGGCTTGGTTGCGGCCAGCGCGGAGACGGTACTCTTCTCCTGTGTATCTAAAGGTTGATAGAGAACCTTTTCATCGCCGAAAGGCATGGCATTGGCTCCATTGGGAGCCCCTTTAGTCAAGAATTGGCTTCATTCGAGGCCAAGAACTGAGAGCCGTCTTTGGCTGCTCGACCCTCAGCAATACGAGCTGCTCGTCGCTGCTTCTCTTCCATAGCCTTGCGCGCCTTCTCTGCCTCCTCCCGGGCGTCCTTGGCAGCTTCAGCCTTCTTTCTGTTCTGGCGCTGCTTCTTAGTTTCCGTCTTCTCGGGGACCTTGGTGACCTTTGGCTTCTTTTCCTTGACCTTGTCCGCGTCGGTGATGCGCAGAATTGAGGGCCAGCGGGAGCTGGCTCAAGCATGTCACTCACCCCGGCGATATCAGCGGGCCGGGTCTCTGGGGACTCAATGGGAGAGTGATCATCATCCGCGTCCGCACCAGCATCCAAGGGCTTTTCATCGGAAACAGCGCTGTTGATTTTATTTGCATGGGATTGCTTGACGGATTTCTCTTTTGTTTTGAACCCTCAGCCTTACTCGCAAACTTGGTGCCTTCTTTCGCCTTGGCTAGCTGTCTTGCGAACTCGCGATTGTCAACACCATCATCCGAGGTATCCTCGACTGCAGGTCTTGGCCTAGGGGCAGGGTCTGTAGAGGATGCCTTAACCTTGAAGCCTCTTGGGCTCCCGAAGCAAAGCTTTCCAGACGCTGCTTTTTTTCTGTCCTCCTTCCGAGCTTCAACTGGCGCACTCTTGACGGCTTTGGCTGTAATGGCTGGTGCTCTTCTATTCGTTTTGCGAGTGGAAATACGGTAGGCAGCATAGCCGATTCCAAAAACAGCGGCATAACCGCCGATTGTGTAAAGGTAGCTCATATCGCCGTCTGTCATTCTGTACTGGGGTTGGACAATGAGGACTATATTTTCTCTCTTGTTGGAATCTGGAAAACGGGCGAGGTCAAGGTCGAGGTCGAAGACTGGTGCGAAAAGATGGCACGATTCTGACTCGAGAGTTCGACAATCAGATACGTACGGATGCCACTTGCGCTGGAAAGCGAACAAGGACAGATGGCGAAAGGAGTGTTGCTGGCCGCAAGTAGTCGATCTTCTGTCGGGCGAAGTGTGATGGAGACAATGGTTTCGCTCGGAAGGCCTGCAGTATGTACGATGACCCAGTGTCACGCCGTGATGATGAGATTTATTGAATAGCAGCAGAATGCTCCTTGAGCGATGCTGTGCGAGGATGATCTGGTCCTGATCTCAAAAGGGATCAGGGGTGGTGGGGTTATCGAAAGTGCACAGGGGAGAGAAGGAGGGAAGGAGAAGAATACGAATTGCAATAAGAGAAAGGGGAAATTTTGGGGAAGTAGTGAAGAGAAGTCACCTGGTGCAATGAAGCAAGGAACCCCGAAGGAAGGAAGGAAGAAAGCAGTGTGTGATGTGAGGTGGAAGTCAGTCGGCTGATAGATTGGCCAGATGTGAACTTTGAATGGTTGGCTCGAAGCGGACAAGCAATGAGGTCCAGGGAGTTTTGGCCAGGTTGCCAAATGATGCCACTGCACATGCCAGAGGACTAGCAATTATTACTAATTAAGGGTCAGATAAGTACTTCTACGGAGTGCAGCCCAACTAACATCTTTTGAGCAATCTACACTAACCGAAGCATGACAGCTAATCCAATTTGATGGCACTATGCATCTGAATAATGTCAAGCATTCAATTGAATCAGCTTGAAAATTGTACGTGTTTCACACATTTTACTTGCTGTTCACTGCAGCTGCGGCTTGGGTTCAGGGAGTCCCGGATATTACCCGCACACACGGCGCACCTACATAAACTGCTATCAGACTAGACCCAGGAACTTTATCGTGTACACACTGTACATACACTGTCCTCGCTAAACTTGTACTTCCTTCTCCCCGTATTGTATTAACAGTCTTCCCACGTCTGATGGTTCATCGTCATGGATCCAACGCTTCCCACCCCAAGTCAGTTCGAGGAATACGGTTATCGCAAGTCAACAATCATCGACCATACCTTGGATGATGCTCGCCTCGAAACTAGGTGTCCCCTTGACAATGGACGGCACCACGGCCAACCCAAGCACCAGGTGGGCAGGCTGGACCTGCTTCCCGCCGAACTCGTCGCCGAGATTCTCTCAGCGTTGGATATTCCATCCCTGACTACCTTTCGGCGCATAAATCGCCGGGCCATGGGCCTCGTCGATTCGTTGCACCGGTACCTCATGGTTTTTCAACATTGCCCCAATATAATCCGTGCCATCGTCAGCATCGATGCAAAGCACTTTGATTGCGCAACCCTGTTCAAGACCCTCTTGGCCACCAGATGCGCAAACTGCGACCGTTTTGGGTGCTATCTCTACCTCATCACCTGCAAACGCGTCCGCTATTTTTGCTTCACTACAAATATCCTATACTTTCCTGTATCCGGCAGGCTCGCGACTAAGCACACTGGTCTCGCAAGGATAGAGCTCATGCCTCTGCCTCATATGCGCAGTCTGCCGGGACGCTTCACATCGCGCAACAAGCTGGTACGGGGCAGGATCATGCTGTTGGACCGCCAGGCCCGCGAAATAAGGCATCACATACTTCCACGCGGGAATTTGACGACAGAATCTGGCAACTAGATCTTACCACGAGGGAACCTCGACGATATATGTCCATTATCTCCGCGCCCTACTTCACCTCATCAGGTCGCTCAGCCGATTGGGGCTTCTATTGTATCAAATGCATAGAAAGCAAGGAGACAGCAATGCATTTCAGGAATAAGTACACAGAAGATGGTTTCGCAGATCACATGGTACGGTACGGGGTCAATCACGCTGGTAAACAGTGAAGAGAACAAGAATGATACTCCTGCTGGTTCTGCCTGATCCTCCTGCCACGGCTTACAACACTAATTTACAAAATGAAATAGTAGCGCAAAACTACTGCTCCACTCTGTGTATGTTCGTACATCGATCTCGAGAGCTGAAGTCCTCGCACAAACCTAAGCGGCTTCCACGGTAACCATCCGTGATACGGCTGGCTGTTTACCCGAAGAGCCGATTTACGGTTTCAGCAGCACGCTTTCTTGCTCACCAGCGCTTCTAGATAGAATCTAATAGGTCTCAGAAGCGCTGCCATACAAAAACAAAAATACTTGCTGACATGGATTAGGTTTCGGCAGCCGCCCAATCTTCGTACATAAGTGCCTAATAAGGGTGTGACCAGGTTGCCGCTGTGTAGGGACCAAAAGACCAAAACGACAAAAATAAAACCGGCGGACCGGGGTCGAGAAGGGCCTCTTATCCTAATTTGGCACCAGACTATGGAGTAGAGTTCCCAAATTGACTTCTTAGGGCAGATTTGGCCGTCGCCTTAAGCGCCCTGGGGCCTCAAGCCTTGTCACGATCTGCACGATCTGGGACACGGGCCAGTCACTGCTACACACGACAGGAAGGAGGTATATTAGCTTATGTATACCGGGAAAACCTTCGTCATATAAAAGAAGTCGCCTAGTCACGTGCGAGCGTAGACTGTTATATGCTTTCCAGGATGATCTAGGCTAAAGACAAACAATAGCCTCTCTTCGTACTGTCAATGGCGTGGGCATGATAATTGCATTAATACATACGTGAGGCCCCTGGGCGCTTGAAGGACGGCCACCCTCTACTTCCATGGCTTCATCTTCACCTGCGCAAAGTCCTTTTACAACTCCATCCTCCATCTTCCACCTGGTACGCATTCTTATTCTTTTTCAAGACGCCACAATGACGCCAGCCCGGAATGGCAACGTCCAGCTGTTGGCAACACTCGTCGACTTCGACGACGACGACGACGAGAGCGAATACCGACCGCTTCCTGGTTGACGGCAAGCACGTTAAATATGTGACCGTCGACCCTGGTGTCTTGCCAAAGGACGATCGGACCTTTGCACCGATACTAATCCCGACGCTGCCGCCTTTTCCCCCGGTGACTGGAACGAGGGCCACATCTCCGAGGATCCTCTGAGCGGGCATCTAGTCTTCTCCCGCCATACCCGCAGCGACTTGGCCGGGGTTTCAAATACTTGGCACCGCACGCGGATCGATCACCTAGAGCTCAAGAAGCTCCATCGCATACGTCAGAACATTCACGTGGTTACGCATCCGCTCTTTGAACAAGCTCTGCTCGTCAAGTTTGCCGAGTTCCCCTGGCAAACACCCTTCTTCGAGGCCGAAACAACGGCGTACGAATGGATCGACGGCCAGGGTAGCGGTCCCAGCTTTCTCGGCCACTTGACCGAGGAAGGAAGGGTCATCGGCTTCGTCATGGAGTACATGGCCGGCGCGCGGTCCGCCGACAGCAATGACCTCCCGGCCTGCCAGGAAATTCTGGCAAAGCTACACTCTCTGGGCATCAAGGATGGCGACATCAACAAGTACAACTTCCTTGTCCGAGAAGGAAAGCGGTTCTCGTCGACTTTGAGACGGCGCGGAGGTGCAGTGAGAAGAAGGAGCTCGAGGCAGAGTATGAAGACCTGGAGCACTCGCTGGGCGATCCTTCAACTAGAGGGCGCGCAGGGCATGTGAGCGAATGAAGGAAGACTGTAAGACTGGCATCTCAACATGGGCTTGATTTCCTCCGTCTCGTGTCTCGTTACCCTTGTACGCATCAAGAAAAGCCAGGATTGAACACGGAGTCAAAACTAGATACTTTGTCAGTTGAATCAAGCCCCGGCAATACTCTTGTAACATCAGACCTGCGAGTCTCACGGTGCAGACTCGTGCAAAACAGAGACCACATTAGACAAGATCAACCGCCGGAGGCAGCTTGTTGCAGTCTTCACACTTCTTGACTCGAGCATCGCATCGCAGCCTGGTGCCACTTCCCCGCGTGGCCTATGTACACTACAACCCCTGAATTATTTTACAAATCTACTTGCCCCACGTCAGATTGCCTAATAACAGTTACGATCCGCCTAGGGTAGGGTATGCTGTTAGAGCATTATAAGGGGATACGTAAGGATTAAATAATATATCTTTATTATTATAAATTACTTATAATTCAAGGTACCTAGCCCCTATTAGCCCTATCCCTGTTTAATGCCTAATTAGCTCGCTATCCCCTGTTATGTATCTTTGTAAAATGATTCAGGGGTTGTAGTGTACATGTACGCTACGCGGCAGACTTGAACCCCACCTGCGTAGGTTCCAACTGAGGAGGGGCAAAAATAAATCTTCAATCATCTTGCATGGTAGCAGAAAAGTTGTTGCATGGCAAGCTTCAAGAGGCGTTTCGTGTCAAAGCATCTACATTTTTGAACGACCGGGTACTTCCACACTGTTATTCTTATACTTCAATATCCAATATCCAATATCCAATATTTATCCTTATTTTAGTTTTTATTTGAAAGAAAAAGAAAACCTCATTCTTACCCTGTCCGCCATACTTGACAATGGCGCCTCAAAAATCATCATTGACACCGACCCTGGTAGGACAAGTGCTCTGGCCCCAACACATACATACATGGGACGTTATCTGATCTGCTTATTCTGCAGGCGTCGACGATGTCATGGCCATGCTTCTAGCCCTGAGCGCCTCCCCAAAGAACTCGATGTCGCTATGTTGTCCGTGACGTATGGAAATGTTCCCCTGCAGAGGTAAGTCTTTCGCTTTGCCCTTTTGATTTTTTTAATACGGCTGACTTTTGTCTTTGTGAATCTCTAGCTGTCTCCGCAACGTAGTTGCCATGTTCCACGTCCTGGAGAAGGAAATGGAATGGAGAAAATCCACCGGCAGACCAGAGGGCTTCGAGGCAATGAAGAAAAGCAAGCCCATTGTTGCTGTTGGTCCAGAGCATTCGCTCAAGGACGAGTGCCTCATGGCTGATTACTTCCGTGCGTTTTTAACCCCGTGCCGAGAGCAGGAGAGAAGCCTGTGCTTTGGAAGCTTTGATGAATCTATGCACAGCCAGCCGTATTCTTTGCTGGAAAAGAAACATGAACTAATTCTGCTGCAGATGGCCTCGATGGCCTGCACAACGTCCACGAGGCGCATCCGCACTTGAGCCCTGCCGAGACTTGGAAGTCCCTGTTCCACAATGACGACGACGATGCTTCAGTAGATGCTGGCACGTACTCCCCTTTCTTCACGCCGTCGAAAGTGCCAGCACACAAGGAGATTCTACGCATCCTCAAGGAGAACCCCATCGACACCGTCTCCATCTGCGCAGTCGGCCCACTCACCAATGTCGCCTTGGCAGCTGCCGAGGATCCTGAGACGTTTCTCCGCGTCAAGGAGCTTGTCGTCATGGGTGGTGCTGTGGGCGTCGAGGGTAACGTCACGCCCGTGGCTGAATTCAACTGCTACGCTGACGCCGTTGCCGCTGCTCGCGTGTATGCGCTGACTTCGTACACGCCTGCCTCAACCATGCCTCCTCTTCCTCAAAGCATGTCGACTCTGCCTGCTTACCCGGCCAAGCTGTCCCGACAACTGAAGCTGACGCTTGCTCCCTGGACATCACCACCCCTCATCTCATCACCAAGACCTTCTTCGCCGCGGACATCCAGCCGTACCTCGATGCAGGAAGCCCTCTGGCGACGTGGACGTCGCATTTCATCAACGGTGCCTTCGATCAGATTGAGAGAATGGAGGGCGACGGTAACGAACCGGGGCTCTCATTGCACGACCCTCTTCCAATCTGGTACATGTTGACCCACGACGATCCCAAGTGGAAGTTCCCGGCAAAGCTGGAGGACATTAGGATTGAAACCTCTGGTCAATGGACGCGCGGTATGCATGTCGTGGACAAGAGAATTCGGGCCAAGCCCGCAGAAGCGGCGGCCCTGGCTTCCACAGACCCTCGTGATGACCCTAACGTCATCGCCAATGACAGCGTTCACGGCGATACCATGGCTTGGATGAGCGTTCTCAAGGGCAACAGGGTAAATCGTCTCGTCGAGTCACCCGGTGAGGATATTTTCAAGGTAGTGTGGATGAAGAGGGTTTTGGGTAGAAAAGAGAGGAAAAAGCACATAGAAATTTGATGTCGTCAAGAATATTCACAAGACCCAACGCTCAAAGCTTCAAAATTCCTCCAACATTCGTGACTCCTTTCCAAGTCTTGTTCCCAGCCTCATCAAGTCTGCAACTGATGAAAGCAAATTCAAAGTGAGGGCAGCACGTGATTTTCCCCAATCCAAATTCCTGTAAAACTCCATTAAACGCCATCACTATGCCATTGCAGCCACCATGCGCAAGTATATCCCACCTCGAAACGTAGGGGCTTCTAAAGAGAGAACGAGAGGGAGGAGAGAGTAAATAAAAGGAAGGAAGGAGAGTCAAACAACAATAGAACCGTCTAAATGTGTTTGATGCCTCCTATCTCCGACCCCTTCACTTCCGTCCAGTTGATACTCTCGTCCAGCTTCTCGTCTATCAAGCCGACGGAGCACACATTGTCTCCTCGTACGAGATAAAGCCCGAGTGCGTGTATTTCCGAAGGTTCGTGTTCATCGGGTTCGTGTATTACTCGCTCCTCCGTTTCTTTCAAGACCTGCCCCGGGGAAAAAGAAAAAGCCAGTTTAGCGCCGATCATCATGGGACAATCTCTGATTGTGGGGTTTTCTGGGAAAGGGGGTCCCGTCCAAGGAGCATTACCAAGTTCGTCGACTGATCGCAAGCCGCGAGGGTGCCGACCAAGATTCGCGAGTCGGCTGTCACGACCAGGACTTTCTCTGCGGGCAGGTAGAAGAAGCTGTGTGAGCCATTGCTGCGTGAAGGGTAGGGTGGAACGGACGGGGTTCTAGTGTACGCACTGTTGAGATAGCCTCCTAAAGTCGCCATTTCGTAAGGGGACGAGACGAGTAAGAATCTTGTTGCTTGCTCGTGTCATATGCTGGGGAACAAAATTTAGGTCGAGCAGCCTGGTTCCAGCCTGGGGACCAGAAACCCCACTTGTTGGGAAGGGGAAAAAAAAAAAAAAAGACTGCGCAATACCAGGCACCGAAACTTGCCAGGCGAAGGGACCAGACCAGACCAGACGTCAGGGCAGCTACGAGTGTGGACAAACGCGCATCTGTATCAATCTACTTTAATCAAGGATTCTAAAGTACGCACATAATGATGAGACCTCGACCCAGATTGTGTCCTCAAGAAGGCAGATTGCAGAGCCACAAACGTGTTCTCGGTCTGAACTCAACTTCGGCGGCCGAAACACAACATGTATTCCCAGATGCACTGGAAGGAGGGCACGAAATCGATCAAATCAATTTCCACCTGCTGGCTGTGGCAAAACCCCGTGTTTTCACCACGTATAAAAAATAAAAATAAAAACCAATCACTACAGAAGCCTCTCTGGCGCAGCTCACATGCAGAATACATGCTGCAGGATCTGCTTTGGCAACACAATAATCTAATTCCCAGCACACCAACTGGTCGCAGACTAGCAAACAAACTGACTCATCTTCGTCCAACATATTTCAATCTTCATCTTCTTCACTCCGTCGGACTAGCCGGCGGAAGCAATGAAAAGAGTGTTCGCGTCACCTGGAGGCAGTGTAATACCAGGGACACTGTGGGCGGAATCATGTGCAAGCACAGAGGAAACCACCCGAGAGCCAAAAATAAGAATAATCACGATTGGCCTCAATAGAGACCTTTCAGAGATTAAACTGAAAAGAACAGATACTACACTTGATCTAAGCCAAAAGGCAAAGAGAGCTAAAGAAGAAAGGAAGAGAAAATCCTAAGATGAGCGGCGGGTGGGCGAGAGTTATATAGTCTGTGTGGAGGGCGGTGTGTCACCCCACGGCAGAATTCGTTTAGGCGAACAGGTCTGTGGTGGGGACGAGCGCTGGCAGCCGCAACGGGCTGCCAAGTTGCGAGGTTGGCGACGACATGGAGCGACAACCTGGAGATGGTGGTGTACGGAGTACTACCCTGCATTTCTAAATCAGCATTTCCAACGCAAATTTGGTTGCATGGTTCTGTCTTGTTTTGCTTTTCCATCGTTTCAATATTTCATGGCATTTGACCGTACACGTACGCTGACAAGTTCCACCTCAACGTGAGCCAGATGCTTTGATTGATTTCAATATCATCTTCTGCGTTAGTCTCGTTACGGACCTAGTTATGACTACCCAATCGTTTCAATAGTCCGTGGCGCCATCAGGAACCGTGACGCCGCTATATGCTGAGTATATACAGGAGGAAACCAAGAAGTACAATAATAAAGACGAAACAAAACCTTGCAGCACCTATTGATATCATCCATGGTGAGAGCCAACAAAGTCTAGAATTCGACCCTCGCCAGAAACGCCGGTCCAGGAAAAGAAAGATGAAGCAAAACAATTGCCCTTGTTCAAACAGTATTGGGGCAATTCAGTCTTCCAAGAGCTCGCCTTCGTCTTCCGAAACCTTGGCTCGCTTTTCCGCCCTCTCGCGATCGAAAGAAAGCTCGGTATCGACGTCCTTCCGTTTGGTAGGCGACCTCTGCAAATTTGCATCGCCAACGTCTGCGCCATTGGCTCGTGGCGCGGGACTGCGGCTCCGACTTGGCCTGTCCAGCTCCATGGGCGTGCCGTTCGAAGACAGTGTGTCGGGCTGACTTAAAAGGGTATCTGCACGTCTTCTGGTATTTTCCAGATCGAAGGCCGGTGAGGGTAACGATGGATTCTGCTTTCTAAGCGGATTCTCAGTGTAGAACTGGCGCATTACGTCAATGGCCTTGATGCACAGTTCTTCGTCCCCGTTCAGGTATTTCCACCACGGCTCCCCGTTGATATCGTCAATCTGTTGGTTCGTGTGCACGCTGGCAAAGAAAATTGCACTGATTGCGACATCCCTAGCCTCAATAAGGAGGAATTGCCGTCAAGCAAGCATCGTTGCAGAATGCCCAAGCAGCCTGCCTCAGGTGCTTGTTGTGGACAATGTCGAGTTGGCCGAGGAGTTCAAAAGATTTCGGTAGGGATTGTCGGTCATCAGATCAAAGGTAAGCTGCTCCAGCATGACCTCTTCATAAGTCAGAATGCTATCTCGCCAGCGCCAATACTCTTTGCTCTGCTCATCAATGATGAGCTTTGCGTTCTTTTGTGCTACCTTGGCGACTGCTATGATGATATCCTTCGTTTTTCGGCAATTTTCTTCGACTTTGTTCGCAAGAAAAAGGGCAGTGGCAGCAATGTTCTGTCCACACAACTAGTTAGCTAGCGATAATGACACCCCTCGAGGGCTCGCCTTGTTGCCTTTGTCCTCGGAAGGCGGGCGACAAAAATGAAAAAAAAAAAAAAAAAAAAATCCACTTACGTAGTGATGAATGCCACCCTTCTCCTGTGCCATGCTGAAGCGCATGAAGAACCTGTGGAAGAAGACTCCAGCGACCCACAAGGTGATCTGAGGCAAGTCCAGCATCACGCCAGCTTGATAGATGAAATTGACGCCCTTGGCCCGCCGAAGCCTCTCTTCCGAAGGTGAGATTCCGTCGAGAAAACTGGGTGTGCTCTGGACCTCCTCAGACGTGAAGGACCATTGATTCGTTGGCGCGGCCTGCTCGTTGCGGCTAGACTGCGTGGCTGATGACTGCTGACTGGAGGAGTTTGTAGCCTGCGGTCGAGGAGGAGAGGTTCGCGCACTATGTTGTGGAGGAGTTGGAGCCGCTGGAGGCACTTCTCGCTGATGAGGAGAGCGTTGAGGTGCGTCGGCGCGAGAGCCTCCTCCCGGCACATTGGGAGGTTGATAGCCTTCGCGCGGAGGCCGGTACCGGTCGATACTGGCCATGTCCGGCGGTTTCTATGACGGGTTGGCAATCAAGGTTGCAAGGCGACGTGAGGAAACCATGGAGACTGGTCGCGAACAGTTCGGTTGCGGTCGAGCAAAGGTCGAGCAAAATGTACCACTTTGAAGATGCTGTAGAGGTTGAATTCCGGGAGGAGGACATTGCCACAAGAAACGTTTGCTCTGCTGCTCATCATGCAAAGTCTGGCCCATCTAGTCAGCGAGTCAGCTGACTCCTTCCCCCGCCAGCACACCCACCAGCACACCCACCAGCACACCCACCAACACACCCACCAGCGCCACCACCACCAGATGAAACCCACCAGCACAACCACAACCGCATCCACGTCCAACGGCTCCCAACCACGCAGCACTGCGTAGAGCGAAATGATTTGTGCCATCTGGGCCATCTGGAGAAAGGAAATGATTTTTAATTTCCGCAGCTGAGAAACAGCTCAGTAAAGTAGAGGGGTATCAAATGGTTCAGTATTCTTTGCAGATTAAAAAAAAATATATATATATATATATATGTACAGTGTAGTTTGACAAGTCCTGCAGAACCGCACGCTCATCAGAGAGCCTCGCCATCATTCCGACCCCAGAGCTTGACTGTCCGATCATGACCACCGCTCACTATCCATTTCCCATCCCTGCTATAATCTACACTTGCCACTGGCCCCGTGTGGCCGCTCAAAGTCTGCACCAAGGTCCAGTCGTCGGCTGAGAAAATCTTGACGTTTTTGTCAAATCCGCTAGACACAAAGAAAGTGCCTGATTTCTTTGGAATCTGTGCCCCCTTCTCATCCACACCTGGTGGAGTTCCGTCCAGAGGGTCGTCTAGTCCTTTGAACCACCGCATGTCTGAGACGGCGCTGGTGTGAGCACCAATACCGCCTGTACGTTGCACCTTGCGAACGTCCCAGCATTTGATCCATCCATCTGCAGATCCGGACAAAACTCTGTGGCCGTCTGAGCTCCAGTCAAGTGCATGAATGGGTTTGATGTGACCGTCGAGGTGGCCGTCTAGGATCATGACAGTCCTTCCGGATCTCAAGTCCCAGATACGGCCAATGCTGTCCAAGCCAGCACTCGCCAACAGTGAACCGTCTGTGTTGAAGCTCACAGCATACACACCGCGCGAGTGTCCTTCCTGAAGAAGCACCTCGGCTGTGCTCTCTACATCCCAGAGCCTCCAAGAAGTGTCTTCGGAGGCTGAGGCCAGATAGCGACCAGATGGATGGAATTCGACACGGCAGACGCGCTGCGAGTGTCCCTGCAACGTAGACAACGGGGTATCCTGATTCAATGACCACAGTTGTACTAGTCCCTCAGCTCCGCCAGAGGCCAAATTGACTGAGTCGGGAGAAACCCCCGTTCTGGTGACGTAGCTCCAGGAAACCAAGATAGACCGCTGATCCTGTTTGTGTGGCCACGAAGGTTCATCTTTTCAGACAAGGTTGGTATTTCGACTAATTTGACTTGTCCGCCCCAGTTGCCCACAGCCACAAGCTCTCCATTCGGGGATATTCTCGTCATGCTGATGTTCCTTTCTCCGACAGTCTGACTGCCCTGAAGTTCAAACGCTTGGAGCTTCTCCTTGATTTGTTTCCTGAATTTGACCTGGGCTCGCAGAGAAATTGTCGCCTCCTGTTTCTGAAACGCGACTCTGCGTTTGGCTCGGGGTAGCGAATAATTTGCAATATTGATTCGGGCGTTCAGAAGTGTGTCTCCTCCTCTGGAATAGAATTCCTCTTCTTGTTCATCTGCCTCCTCCCCTCCGCCGGAGCATCCTCCATGGTGATGTCGCCATTCTCGAGGCCGCTCATTTCGGCTTGTATCGTCATCAACTCACGTAATCGATCGCGGCGGTCGCCGGGGCCTTCTCCAAACAGGGTCATGGGCTCCCCAATCTCTCGAAGCTTCGTGCGAACGCGGCCATCGTCTGTGGGCACGGCGATCGTTGCGGCTAGACGCTTTCGATTGAACTGATTCAAAATCGCCGAGGTTTTCTCCTGCGCAGCGCCTGGAACTGTTGTCATATCGTAGTCCTGGTCATCTTTGAGATCCTCCAGAGCAATGCCCGCAGGAGGTTCGGCGTCTTCTACGTATGCCTGACGCGATGGGTGCATCATGATGGAGGTTGTCGCGAGCGACGAAACGCCCTCGGAGGCGGTGGCAGTATTCCCTCAGGATGCCTAAGGACGAGTAGATTGCCTCCTTTTGTTTAGGCCCTACGCGGGGTTATGAATTCGAAGAATCACGTCGCGAGTTGCTGCGAACTTTTTGATATTCCGAATTGATGGACTGATTTTGCAGTGGGACGTACGGATACGTTGATCCAAAAATAAGAACAGGCAAGCTTCAAGCCGCAGTGGGGCAATTTTAGACCCGACGAACATGTGCATACATTCCTTGGACCTGCCACCTCGATATTGAAGATGAAAGCAAACAAACAGTATAATGAAATTTACGCTCACGCATACCGCATACTTGGTATGTGTTGACTGCACCGAGATGATTAAACAGTAAATTGCTTCCATAATTCGCGCAGGATATATTATTAGTTGCGCAACCTGCGCCCAAGATACTACGGAGTACTCCGGACTAATAATGCATGATACGGCGACCACCCATTCACAGAGCTGGCCGCTGTGCTGTCGCTGCTGGACGGCACCTTCCTTTCCTGTTGGTGCATCCACTACGTCAATGTTCTCGGACTTGGCAGGGCAGATCTAAACAAGTTTCTGGAAGCGCAGCGGTCAAAATGATCGGATGGCGATGCGCTCATTTGAAGTTTCGCTCTGCAAAAGGGCTTGTCACCTGTGAAATGTCTGGTCGTGGGATCGGAAATGCTACTCCGTACGGAGTACATACATAAGTACAAGCGAGCGACAATCTGGCGAACAGCGGCAGATTCACTGATGAGACTGAGACACTTCGCTGTGACCGGCCGCCCCACCAGCTGACCACTGAATTGTCAAGGAATAATAAATATTACATGGAGTACACACATGGCGGGGGAAAGCGAGAAGTGGCGGGAAGGGAAAGAAAGAAAGAAAAAAAATCTTTTAGGCAATGGGTGACAGCCTGACGAGCTCAATGTTGTTTTCTTACTATACCGCAGATGTCTTAGCCTCGAGCATGGCGGGAGACTTTCACCTTTGTGTGTCTGAAGTCTGAGTGAAGAAGGGCGGACCATGCGCTTCTGTAAACCAGACGTGTTTTCAATGAAAAAAAAAAAAGCTGCTCATTGGTGCCCCTTCTCCTACCCCTTTGCCCTTTACACCATTTGGTGAAGATCACGACTCTCTTCATTGACGCCCCCCCAATCGCCCTCCAATCTATCGTCCAATGCATATTCAAAAGCCTTTCCACATGCGAACTTCATTTTCAAGTACCAGATGCGTGTTGCTGGCCACTACGAAATTCAGCTTCCATTCATTGCGGAGGAGCGCGCGGATCCAGAGCGACGACGGGGCTCACGTTGAACACTTCGCTCCGTCGCAAGTATCTCGACACGGCCGTTCCCTTGACGCGGTCACGATCAGTGCTTAGTGACACCAAAACCCACCGTCGAAATCATGGTAAGCCCTGCGCCAGCCGCTCGCTCCGTGATGCGAGGCTTCACGGGCACGCCCGTCACCTCGGGAGACGAAGATTCCGATTATGGCGCGCGCGAAACCCCGAGCCTGGGCCCTCGCCGAGGACGGACTCGGCTGGATGATGTTGTCAGTGCCAATTGCAGTCCCGTTCTGCGTGCGGTGCCATCACCCAGCGTTTCTGGTATTGCGAAACTACGAATGCAAATGGACCATCTCAGCCTGGACGCGTCCTCGCGATCAAGCTCTGTGGCCCGCAACGGAGGTCGCCCTGGTCCCAGATCTGGAATGACGACAGAGATGAACAGCCGATCGCACAGTCGAGACGCAGCACCTAGTGAGGCCGGCAGCGAGAGCTCAGATTGTGCATCGACCAGCTACGAAGTCAACCTCGAGAATGACTTTGTCAGCGAGAGCCTCCGGGAGCGGCCTGGTCTCGTCGAGGGTGGCCTGAACCCGAAGCGCAAGATGACATCCGAGGAGTTTGAATCCCTTCGCTGTCTCGGGAAAGGAACATACGGCACTGTACTTCTCGTCAAACAGCGAGCAACGGGGAGACTCTATGCCCAAAAGCAGCTGAAGAAAGCGTCGCTTGTGGTGCACAAGAAGCTGATTGAGCAGACAAAGACAGAGCGTCAAATCCTCGAGTCTGTGAACCGACACCCTTTCGTGGTGAAGCTGTACTACGCCTTTCAGGATCTTGAAAAACTGTACCTGATCCTCGAGTACGGACAGGGAGGAGAACTCTTCACTCATCTCAACACGGAAAAGATGTTCTCTGAGACGGTAACAGCCTTTTACATGGCAGAAATGGCGCTCGCCATCTCTCACCTTCACAACGATCTGGGCGTCGTGTACCGTGATCTCAAGCCAGAAAACTGTCTTTTGGATGCCGACGGTCATTTGCTTCTCACAGACTTTGGTCTGTCCAAAGTGTCTGCTGAAACATCCGAGGACAGCTGCAACTCGATGCTCGGGACCGTCGAGTACATGGCACCTGAAGTGATTCTGGGCAAGAAGTACGGCCGAGCTGTCGACTGGTGGTCCTTCGGAGCTCTAGGATACGACCTCATGACAGGCAATCCTCCATTCCGCGGTCAGAACCACGCCAAGATACAGGACAACATTGTCAAGCAGAAACTCGTGTTGCCCTATTTCTTGAGCCCCGATGCCAAAGATCTGCTCACACGCCTGCTCCGGAAAGAACCCCACAAGAGACTGGGCTCTTGCATGCCCAGGATCTACAGACTCTCAAAAAGCACAGATTCTTCCGCAAGATAGACTGGAAGAAGCTGGAAGCCCGTGAGCTGGAGCCCCCATCCGGCCCATGATTACCGATCCCGAGCTCGCGGAGAACTTTGCTCCGGAGTTCACTGAGCTGGCCCTCAGCCCCGTGCTGAACAGCAAGGATGATGCATGGCCCATGCCTCCGGGGTCGAGCAAGGACGATGTCTTTGGTGGCTTCAGCTTTGTGGCATCCACGAGCCTGCTTGAAAGCAGTATGTTTCCTGTAGCCAATGGGGCATAAATCGTCTGCGTTTCGACATGAAAACCCCCTTTCTACCAAGCAGCAACCGCAACCTAGACCACAACCAGACGAACCCTCGAATTACCTGGATAGACGGGGGCAATCAGAGACGAGGAGACAAGGTTGACCGGAAACGGACGACGAAGAGCTGTCCTTTTTTTAAAAAAAAAAAGGATAGAAAATCCAGCAGTGATAATAGATATTGATCTCTTCTGGGGGACTACATATAGTGCTGCCGTCAGGGTGGCTTTGCCTTCACATAAAAGGGTGCGTGATGCAACATCCGTTCCGCTGGAGCAGGTGACGAGTCCTTGCCAAGAGTGCTTTTGAAACAAATCCACATCTGCGTGCAGGTTGCCTGGAGTAGTCAAGGTACTCCGTACGAGATTCCTTCTTTTTGACCTTTGCACGCTGTGAAGTGTTTCCTCAGAAACAATCACTTATCAAATATGTTACATACAGCTTCTGTGTTGTCCCAGGGCCGACAGATGATATCACACCTCACACCTCGTGCCGTTTACCGCAGGATACCAGGATCATGCATGCATTCACGCTTTCATTCATTCTTTCCATTGTTGTGTAAATGGCGTCTTCTTATCCAGTCCATAACCCCCTTTTCCCGCCTCTCACATCCCGAGTATAATAAGAACTCAGAAATGAGCCACCAAAACTTACGTATGCGTTCACCACGGAGCAATGCCACACAGGTTTTTTTTTTTATTGAACTCCTTCGTCTTGGCATTTTGGGGCTGTGCGCTGGATAATTGTGGTTGCGAGTTCAAGGAAATGAAAGGAAAGCTTGCATAATTGCCCTCACTGTGCGCTGGCTGTTTTCCCTTTTCCCTTCGTATTTGGTATGCATGATATTACGTATGTATGCAGAGAGAGAGGAGAGGACAGGAGAGGAGGGCAGGGGGCAGGGGGCAGGGTTCTGTGCATTGAAAACCACGTGTTGTGGGCGCGACGAGGATTTCAGGCTAATAATATATATCAATCACCGATGAAGAATCCAGACTGTGGAGTGCGGAGTATTTAGGCTGGACATTATGTAAGACGCGGAATTGGATGCCCTGGACGCGAAGAAAAGGATATACAAGGACATGGGTGGCCGAAACGACGTGCTGTCCTGGTTGGTTGATGGCGTCTGAGGCGCGGCAGTTCTCATGGCACTTCCGAGGTGCCGCGCCTTTACTACATACATACATATGTAATACATGTAATTTACATGTACGGGGAGTATACGGAGTACCTTTTGATGATGTCGGATTGCTCGGCGGCATCACATGAGGCGCCGCCTGGGACTGCAAGGGACTTGGGGACTTGCCCAGGCATGATGCGTCTTACACAGCATTTAGTCATCCCTGGACCCTGGAAACGACCGCTGCGAATGGAAACAGGCCAAAGGTAATAATGCGAACTTAACATGTTCGCTACAGTACGAGTTGTCAATGGCTGATCTGCCAACCATTGATGCGGTACTTAAATTGGCTGTACCGAGTACTCCGTCGCCCGTACCGCCTGCCATGTGAGGTTCGTTATACGCCGGCCCTGATTCGTTCCCAAAGAACAGTCATCTTCTTCAAAGTTGATCTGCCGTCAATCCTTGTTCTCATCGGAGGAGGGTGTTCGTACGCCCATAGCCTTGGGCACAATCCAGTTATTACATTGTATGTATGTATGTATCGCTCCAGCCCGGGGATTGTATTCGTAATCATGACTGACTGCTGGAGTAGTATATCTTGTCTCTTGTCGCCAATTCGAGGGAATTCTTCTGGCTTGGAGGTTTTTGTTGACACACACGTCTGATCAAGACTTGCCACTGACTCTTCTCATTTGTTTGCTCAAGACATCCACTCTGTCTCGAATTGTCTATTTCTTGACGATTGGCCAGGTCAAGTGTTGGATCCAATATGAAAATCCCCAAAGCCATCGTCGGCGCCGCAGTTGCTGCGTGTAAGTGTGCTCTTGATGCTTTCGCCTGCAGCTATTCGTCTCCATATCCACATCACACCCGCTCAGCAAATCATGTACCCTGCAAGAAGCTAACGGATTGACGCCTCGTACAGTTGCTTCGATCGCCGAGGCGGGCCTGGCATCATTCTGTGCGGATAGCAACGATGTTTGCTTCCAATGGGGAGCGCCACAAGCAGCCATCAGCTCAGGGTCAGGCAACGTGTATTTCCAGCTTCGAGCACCGACTTCCTATGCATGGTTCGCGTTGGGGACTGGATCTTCTATGCGGGGATCCAGCATGTTCGTCGTGTACAACAACGGAAACAACAACGTGACTCTCAGCACAAGGCGCGGCCAGGGCCATTTCATGCCTGAGCATACGGCGCGTTCCGATGCCGAGTTGCTCGAGGGCTCGGGAATTGTCGGTGGGAACATGGTGGCCAATGTCCGATGCACTGGATGCTCTGACATGGACATCAGCAGCTCCTCGAATTGGATTTCTGCGTGGAAAAAGGGCGCTTCCCTCGACTCGTCCAGTCCTTCCGCGGCCATCGAGGTCCACGATGGCCACAGTCAGTTCTCCGTCAATCTTCAACAAGCAAGCATCGCCTCGGATTCGAATCCTTTTCTCTCTACATCCGAGAATGGAGTATCCGCAGGATCCAACGGCAATACCGGAGTTGTGGCTCGGCCAAGTGGTAACCCAAACCAAGGGCTGCTGACCGCGCACGGTGTGATCATGGCTATTGTCTTTGTTGTAGGGTATCCGATCGGATCGTCTCTTATGCCACTGATTGGAAAATGGTTCATTCACGCTAGCTGGCAGTTCCTTGCCTTCCTCGGGATGTGGATCGGATTTGGTATCGGATACACTGTTGCCTCTCGAAATGGCGTCGTAAGTTGCGATTGCTTTGCCCTCAAGGTTTTGTGTGTCTCTGTAGTATGTCTCTAACATTTATTTCCAACAGTTCTTTGCGGACAGTCATACGAAACTTGGAGTTATTGTCTGTGCATTTATGGGAATACAGCCCGTTCTGGGCTGGCTTCACCATCTGCATTACGTCAAGACCCAGAGTCGTGGCCTTTTCAGTCACGTTCACATGTGGTACGGACGCGTGTTGATGATTCTCGGCATCGTCAATGGCGGGCTCGGATTGAAAGCTAGCAACCAATCTGCTGGGCTCATCGCTGCGTATTCGGTGATTGCAGCAGTGACTTCGATCGTATACACTGCCTCCATGGCTGTCGGTATTTCCAAGAGACGGAAGCAGTCTGCCGAGAAAAGTATGGACTCACCCTCCGCGTCAGACGCTGGCAGGCAACGATCTCTACAGTATGTGTCGGGCCGGGCTGTTTGAAAAAAATGCTTTAGCCGTTGGGCCTTTGTTTAGTAGTATAGCGCACGAACTGAAGAACAATTAAACCCTCTGGAGACGAGAAAGACATGAATAGTGGAAAAAGAAGAAGAAAATCAAGACCACTGCCATGGGAAAGCGTCCGAAAAGAGCCTATGACCTTGCCTCAGATTCATCCTCGCCGCTTGTCACTACATAATTGCTAGCTCATATCTGTATCGATCGAAGTTTCCAAAAGGAAGATAGCCATTGTCCCGTTGTAGTTGAATTCGTTTGCCAATCAAAACGCAGTCGTCGCGACAAATTACATCACCACTAAGCACTCCACGTTGCTGCCAAGATTGCCTGGAGCGCAGGTCACGTGATGCAAGTTGTATCGCTGGGTTGTAGCCAGCCAGCCAGCCAGCCAGCAAGCAAGCACGCCTGAGGCAGCAATTCACAGTGCGGCGACCCAGCCCCAGGAAATCGACATCACGATTTTCACAAAACACTCAGCCCAGGGTTCCCCATTGAGCAACTCCCAGCCATTCAAAATGCTCAGCCAACTGTCCAGGGCCACGGTGAGTGCATGATTATTTCTTTCAAGCATTTTTGATCGCTGCGATGATGGCCGCAAGCCAGCCACGGCACTTGATGGAAGCTTCGACTGACGAGTTCAAAAGCGCACCACCTCGGCCGTTGCCGCCGTCGCTCGAGTTGCCAGAGGCAATGCCATTCAGGTCCGTGGCTTCATTGCCCCGACTGTTTCCCGAAAAGGTAAGAATTGAAGGTCGATATCTATCCCATTCTCTTGCTCTCGGCTTCGCCCATATCAACCCTTTTCGACACATTACTGCGGCGGACCTCGGCGGAATGATGTGGTCATCCGTGTCACGGGTTCCGCATCTCCACCTTGGTTCAACAAAAACACATCCTCTTCTAAAGGCAGCTTGCCCCCAAAACGAATAATACATTCGCTTTGATAGAGACGCTTGTCTTGTCTGCACTGTGATTGAAGACGGATGACGCGAGTCGAAAAAAAAAAAAAAAAAAAAAAAAAAAAAGTGGCTTGGCCGTCGCTGAAACATATCGTCAAGACTGGAAAGGTTGTCGTATGAATGTACATGGTTTGCTGACAACGTGCGTCTTTCTAGCCGACTTCGTTCAAGAGCTCTACCTAAAGGAGCTCAAGGCCTACAAGACGCCTACTGTGAAGGAGTCCGATGCCGATGGCCACGTCCAAACTTTCACCATGCCCAAGACCCTCCCTCTCCCGAAGAGTCCGATATTGCCAACAACCTGAAGGAGTACGAGAGCATGGCTGTCGAGATTGAGGACAAGATGCCACACCAAGCCAGGGCGGCGCTGCCATTCTTCCCGATTGGCTCGAGACCGAGGATGGCGACGAAGCCAGCCACTAAAAGTGGCATCGAATCTGCGGAAAAACTCATGTAGACTATTTACTTCCAGTAAAAGTTGTGGAGAGATGAGGAAACAAGTAGGCCTGGATGGAGTGTCTGGTTTGACCCGACGCAAAAGACCAGCGCAACGAAGCGTGGGTTTTTATTTTGTTGTTATTTTTATCCCTCCCCAAATACATTCATTGGGCGGCTCACAACTCGTCGAGAGACGTGTGCCGGCTCAAAAAAAAAGGCAGGAAGGAGAAAGACAGTCAGGGGTGGTCAAGGTGGATGTGGTCGAAAAGAATATTGTACATTTACCTATTTACAATTGTAGCCTCAAGTAGGCGCGGGACTTTATCATTGCGAATGCGAAACAGACAAAGCAATGTCAAAAACCGAGTCATCTATGTGCGGCTAACGTTATCATTATGTCTCGCGATTAAAATGATCCTTTATAACAATTTCAATGTTTTGCAAAGTTTTACCAACTATGAACAAGACGTCCAATCGATAAAGTTTCATTCCCAACTTTTGGTCCAGAATCTCCCTCACCTGACGACACGCCAGTGTTCCTACCCTTCCAATCACCATGACAAGATATCCCGACCCGTATCATCGAGCGAGTCACGTTTCCGTACCTCTCCTCCAATCGCAGCCCCATCATCACATCAAAGGACGATCACGCCACACTACATCAACTTGTTCCATACAGTGTTCACGTCTGGAGATGGCGACGCCTTCAAGTGAACGGGGATTACCAGGAATTTCAGAAGCCGATAGCCATGTCGGCGTGACCGTGGCGTGCAGAGTTCTTATTCTTGACATAAGCCGCGATTTGGCAACGTTTTTTTTTGTAAATGAAAAGACATTTGTGCCATCAACGGACATGAGCTTACCTTGCTGACGCACCAGAGGAATGCAAAATATATGGCATGGCATCAGTCAATCACATGCATGGCCGTGAATCCAAGACAAAATACCATCATTAGTCGAGCGTCATCTTGTTCTTGATCATTCGCAGGAACTGAACTTGTAAACTTTTGATTGAATTCCCTTTTCTCGTCTTGGAGAAACCCGGGTGCCAACGATCAGACATGTATCAAAACCTTCTTTGTTGCCATAACAGGGCGTATGCTCTCAGGTGTTCCGACAATCAACAACCCGCAAAATATCTTTGTTCACATACATACATAAGACCATGCCTCCCTCTCTTGATGCCGCTAACCTCAGAGTGACATGACAGAGCAGCGAGCAGTAATTGCACTCTCTTGTTACTTCCCAAGTGTTTCTTTCTTTTGTGTCCAGCTTACTGACTTTCAACAAAGGCCGGGCGAAGATAAACCCCCGTATGTACAATGAGTCAATCGTTGTTAGCGACGATACCTCCTTCAACACCAGTAACAACAGAAAAAAAGGCAACGAAAACGCCAAGCAACCTCCAGCTAGGTTTCCTGTCAAACAATGCCAATTGAACCAAAAAATAATAAAAAGTATAAATATCAACGACACACACACACACGCACACGCACAAAAAAAAAAAAAAAAAAAAAAGGTAAAAGTAAACCGGAAGCAAAACACACGGCATCAAAAGGCAATACGGTAGCCGGTGATGAAAAAAACAAAAAGAAGAAGGAAAACAGCCAGGCCTCCCCAAATGCAGTATGACCAAGTAACCATTTCATGCTGGAAGAGAAACTGTTTAGAATAGTGAAATGGGAGTACGGAAAGGATATTACGTGGTATGAAACTTAGTGACATGCGCTGAGATTTGCCATCTTTCTTTGGCATGTAGTGGCTATGAAAAATAGCCCTGTTCAAACATCAAACATCAAAATGAGCACCACCCACCATGTGTTCGTCTGCGCTAGACGTTTTGACAACACCACTCATGCGATTTGCTTTCCGTGGATCAATGTCGGCAATATTATCCCAATCATCTTCGTCATTGTTTGTGTGGGCATCATCCATGTCTTCGTCATCATTTCTGAATCGATCTCTCATGTGATCATCCAAGGCACTCTCGTCCACAAAGGTGAAGCCCTGGAAATTGGCTTGAACAGAAGGAGACAGCGGCGTAGAGGCAGCATAGCCACGTGCCAGAGCCGCAGCTCGCTCGTTGAGGGAACCGTTCTGGTCCAAGGCCGTGGTGAACTCGGGGTCAAAGTACGACACATCCGTTTCCGACTTCAGCTTGGGCTTGAAAGGAGGAGTAATGAGTTTCTTGGCCAATAGATCCCAGTCGATGTCGGCAAAGAATGCATGTCGCTTCAACTCTTCAGCATCGTCTGTGGCGCCGAGTCTGTGCTTTGGATTTCTATTAAGCAATCCCTTGACGAAATTCCGGCCCTCTTGCGAGAGTGTGTCGCGGGGAATCTGACTTTACCAAAGGCAATGTTCTTGTACATTTGTTGGGTGTCCTCTGCGTAAAGGGGCTCCAACCGCAGCACATCTCGAAGACCAAGACACCCAATGACCAAAAGTCGACCATTTTGGTGTATCCGGACTCGTCGAGGAGAACCTCGGGGCAAGATATTCCGTCGTGCCGCAAAACGTGTTTGTGGTATCATTCTTGGTCAGGTTCGCCTTGGACAGGCCAAAGTCACAGAGCGCAATGTGGCCATTCGCATCAAGCAGGATGTTCTCTGGTTTGAGGTCGCGATACACGATGTCGTTGTTGTGCAGGTGTTGTATGGCCAGTATCAGCTCGGCAATGTAGAATTTGGCGCGTCTCTCATCGAATCGCCCTTCCTTCTGCAAATGCCAGAATAATTCGCCCCCGGACATGTAGTCGGTGACCAGATAGAGTTCGGAAGGTGTCTGAAACGAAAATTTGAGGCCGACAATAAAGGCGAGTCCGAAGTAGCCGTCCGCACAAGAATATTGCGTTCTCCAACTGTGTGAGCAACTTCCTTTTCTGTACAATAACCTTTTTCTGCAGAACCTTCATGGCATAGATTCGCTGGGTGTCCTTCTTTCGCACTTGATAGACCTGTCCAAAGGTACCTTTGCCGATGAGCTTCAGAATCTCAAAGTCGCCCGGTCCAAAGTGTTTCTTTTCCGATCTTTGATAAAAGGCTTCGACGTATACTTCGCCGGTAGGGGTGTTCTCGGCGACTGTATCCGCATGGCCGCGCAGCGTAAACCACCCTCTCACAGCGCTGTCGACGTCTCTTCCAGCCTGGAAATCGACGTGGCCGAGGAATTCCTCGCCAGTGGCGGCATGATCGTAAACTGAGATATCGACCAACATATCGGTATCGACGACGTCACTGTGCAACCAAGAGTTAGCGCTTCGGGTAGGCTCCCGTGAGTCACCTCCGTACCACTCTTCTTCAACGTACAAGGCGGCCTCGGCGTCCCATTTCGGGTTCGTCAAGGGTGACCGAGCGGTGCGGTTTCGAAAAGTATTATGATCATGAATGCTGGTGTTGCTGCTCTGGCGGCTCCTCATTGGGATGGCCATGGGAGGACGGCCCGAGTCGCTGCCCTGGCGCTGAATGGGAATGCCCCGAGTCCCGACGGAGTACTGCTCAAGGCGTCCTCCTCTTCGATTGGTCGTGGTCCACCTGAAATGAGCTCGCTCCGTTGGAATACAGCCACAACATAAGGATCTCGACACTTGCGCAACCCGCGCGCTTCGGCGATCTTGATGGCCAGTTTGCCTTTCGGGGCAGGAGGCTGAACGCTGGCTGTTCTTGTCGGAGTCTGCGTCCCGCTAGCTGTTTCTGTTCCATCATTGCTAGTTCTACCCGGTGTTTCTCTGCCGTCTGACTGCGAAGAGTGAGCAGCAGACAAGGCTCTCGTGGGAGTCGGCGGACCGCTCTTGAACATGACACCACGAGTTAGCTCTCTAAGTCCCTCGAGCGAAAACCATTTGCTTGGGGCGGAGGTTATAGAGGAATCATGCTTGCAGGACAATGGTGATGAGGATGAGGATGAATTGGGTGGTAGTTGAGTAGCAGATGAAGCTGGCTCAGCTTCACGGGGCTTTTGGAGGCAGGAGTCGAAGTAGCCTGACAGGCAGCCTCGGCGCGGTTCTCATGCACTGGAGTGGCATCAGACCTCGACTTGGCCGTCTCTCTACCTTCCAGGCATAGGCCTTTACATGACGAGGTTTCTGAATGGGATGGCTGTGAGGAAGGAGGTGTTGGGTATGAATGAGAGGCCATTTGCGCAGACGAGGCGACGCCCGAGGCAATACCAAGCTTATCCACTTGTACAGGCATTCGGCAATCTGGAACCCTTCGATTGCAGCGTAGTTTTTCCTGTGTAGTGGGACTCTGTGGCCGCTCGTTTGAGGATGGCGAAGTGCTCGGGATCGGCAGATCTGACTGTTGATCCGCGATGGAGCTCGCAGACGTTGGGACAACGGGAGGACAAGTAGAGGGATCGGTTGCAGAAGGGTCTTGACGAACCTGGCTGAAGTAGCTCATGATCCCTGGTAGACGTTTGTCGTGGAGGTCAGGTTGAGGGGTGGCTACGCCAGACCGTGGTGTGTCATTGCCGATATGATCCGCTGCCTCTTCGTCGGCGGCGGTCCTGGTGGATGATGGGTCAACACCTTGCATTATTATCGCGATTCAGATACCCAGGTACCAATGTGAACATGAAAGTCAAAAGTTGGCGAAGAGAAAAACGACAAGAAGATGGACAGAATAATGGAGATGTGAAAAAGACGAATGGAAAAAGAAGAGCTTGGCTCAAATCGACAAGCCAACGCCCCGTGTGGATGGGCGGTTTGGCAGAAATTTGATGAGGAAAGCCCCTAGTACATGGTGGTTGCCAAGAGCTGCTTTGCTTCAACGAGGGCGCAAACTGTGAGGCCGCGCTCCGAAGGTGCGTAATTCAGATCAAGTACTTTGCTTGTGTCCGGAACTATTGCTGAGGCGGATACAGAGAAAGCAACAGCCGAGGCAAAGTCGGGCAACCCGAAGGAAGGGCCGGAGAAAAATTGGACTCAGAGGAAGGCCGTGTGGAAGCAATTCCAACAGCGGATTTACAATCCAGTCGATGTGCATGGGCAGGGCAAAGGGTATGACGAGATGAGAATCAACCGAATTTTTGCACCGGCGCGACCATGTGCAGGAGTGGGGTTCGTCAAAACTTTAAAGGCTTTTGGGTTGATGATGAGCTTGGACTCGTTGGACAGAAGCTCGCTCCGTGTGTAGTAAGTAGAACAGACACGACGGGCCGGCCGTGGACGGAGCCAGGCGCAAGGCGGGCTGCCTCGTGTTGTTGAGTCGTGCTGCCCACTGGGGCGCCGCCATCAATTGCGGGTAGTGGGAGTATTATTATTACTCGAGTCCCGGCACAATGTCGCACAGCGAGCGAGTCAAGCAGTGATGAGGGCGTCCAACATCCTCGGCGTCAGACAGAGCACAGAGCGAGATGCGGCGAAAGACGGCTCGGGTTTCGTTAGCGGCAGCAAGTTGATGAGGGTCGGTGCTCGCAAGTCGTGGCTGTTGATGAGTGCTTGTGTCATGGTCCCTCATGGAATGCATCCATTTGGGAGGTCAATGCCAAGAAAGGTTCAACCCTCCTCTCTGGCTGACTTCAACTCTAGACACGCAACATTTGACACACAAGACCAGTTTCCCGTCATATGCCGAACGGCCTGTCTGGACACGTTTCGACGAGAACCGCCATTGCCGATGAAAGCACTTGACTGAAATGGCGTTGAACGGAAGCTGTTCGTATTTTTGGCGGACATGTTGAGCGTGAATTGACTTGTCGCAAGAGAAGGTCTGGGTAACATCGAGCGCTTGGCCAACCACCGCTTGGCGACCCCAGTTGTTCCAGAAGCCAAGAGCAAGGTGATGGGAGCCGCCAGTGGTCCAGCTCCGACCTCCCGAATGCCATGTCATCATATTACTACGCCAGAAGCATCCATCATCCCCATCCCTCGGGCCAGGTGCGCACTTGCGATCCTTGCCGAGAATGGATGGGACAGATGGAGTAATACGTAACGTCTCTTGTCGGAAACAACGGCACACTGGTGACGGGCTGAAGACTGACTTGGAGAATGAGGGCATCGGGAGCATTCCTCAAAACGAGGCAAAACAAAACAACCGATGCTTGATGCTTCTGGTAATGATGAAGGAGAAGAAGAAGAAAAGAAGAAGGAAAAGTCATTGCATACTTTGACATCATAGCCTGAGTGGCCCTTCGGAGCAGGTCGAAGCCACTGGAGCTGCCATGCCCATGCCCATGCCCATGGCCAGCGTGCGCGCCTCCATGTGCTTGAGTGTGGGCGCTCTCGGTGCCCGACATGACGGTCGTTTCGAGTGAGCTGCCTGGGTGCAACTCCAAAAGCTAGTCGAGGTTGGCAAACGAGGAGAAGGCGAGGAGGAGGACAAGGGGAGGATTGATCTGTAAGACGTCTCGGACGCCACAGAGTCAATGTCAACGGCAGAATGGGTGATTGGATCGATGCTCGAGCAGCCGAGTGCGTACGTTTCGGATGAATTTGGTTTGTGAGAAGAAGCGTTGTAGGTTGCGGCGGAGAGAGGACGCTTCGGACAGAAAAACATTTGCAAGTTGGGGACGAGGCGGAATCCCGCCTGGCCACTCGCTGGGGACGGGACAATAATAGGGTGAGTACTGACTGAGAGGGCCAGAGGCCAGAGAGCAATAAGCAAAGCGTGGTCCCGTAGGTACGGCACGTACATATGTAGACGCTGAGACTGCCCGCTGCATCCAGTCAGTCCCAGTCCCAGTCCCAGTCCCAGTCCCAGTCCCAGTTCCCCCTCCCTGCTGCCCCGGCGGCGTCTGTCTGGTCCTCCAGCCTGTGCCTTCCTTGCAATGCATTCAATGATCTTGATCGACTCCGTATAGTATGTACATACGCCATCATCATCTTTCTCCATTGGGACCCGTGTCTTCCATCGTCTGCTCGTCTACTCGTCTGCTCATCTATTCCGCCTTTGTGCGACAAGGAGATGATGACAACAGCAGCTTTGAATCCGCAGACGCTATGCAGTCAGTCATCAGAATGAACCAGGACTTTTCTCTGCCCGAACTCATGACTATGACGGCCACTTGTTGGTCAAAGCTTTCTAGAAACCTTGATACTTATCACTGTGCAGTGGGTGGTGTGCGCTGTTTCCCCTCTAATTGAATCCTTGATGCAAGACCTTGGACGACTGTTCATCATTCCAAATCTATAAGAACCTTGCCAAGACGGACCTTTTCTCTTCTCATCAAGGTTCAGTGACTTTCATTTAGTGCTCAGTTCTCAGGCAATCGATGTCTTCTTCTGTCTGGTCTGGTTCGACATGCCAGGCTTTGGAATCATTTCCCAAAAAAGGCGCCACACCGTCTTCCGTCAAATGATAGGTTCTGGCCAACACTGGGAAGCCGACAATCAAGCCTACTCGATCCACCCATTCTGCTCGTTGACGACACTACATATGCTGAGCTTCCGCAAGGGAGGCCTCCTTCACATCCATGCCCTGTCTACTGTCTACTGTCTACTGTCTACTGTCTACACATCAGCAACAAAGGACATCGTGTGGAAAGCAAAAGGAACCGTGTGCTTGTTTAGTATCAAAGGACGACCAGCCACAACCACATCATGCACCCGCAAGCCAAGTATACTTCAAGTCAGTGGAGCTCATCTTGGGCAAGGATTGCGAGATATTCCTAAAGTCCTGGTCCTGGTCCTCGGCAAATTCAACATGTTGAATCAATTCGACAGCCACGTCCACGAATCCGATGCCAAAAGCTTAATTCAGATTTGGGGTTGAACTTTTTCCGTCCGTCCTCAACGACGATGGAATCGTCCCTTGATCCCGCAACCGGCCCACCCGGCCTGTGCTATTTGGTTATGTTAGCACGTGCTCGACGTACCACAGGAGCCAGGAGCGAGAAGTCGTTATGTACATATATACATGTACAGCGGGGTTGAGGTGTATCCAACATTTCTCAATTTCTCAGCCAATCCAGAGTGGATAGTTCTACGTCCCAACGAACAAATTATTCTCCTCAAGTCAGTACGCAGCCAAAGTTTTTGCCTACCACATTCAAGCAGGCTTGGATGGGGCTTTACGTATCCAGGCGAATTCGACCTTGTTTCCTTCTCGTATTGTTCTCACCATGCTTCACCCATGCTTGGTAGCCAACGCAAGACCCCATTGTCAAAATTCCTTCGTCACTCTTCATCAACCCCGCCTTTCACTATTCTCACTTCATCCACTTCATCCACTTCACTGACATACATGTACCCCGCCAACACATGCATCCTGCAAGCATTTGCGGCGGCTGAAGCCCACAATTGCCCCGCCAGAATTGCAGGCAGGTGCTGGAAGATCGCGACCAGAGAGGGTAGGTAGTGGCGCTGTGACTGTCACAGGGTCATGGATTCAGGTCGACACCACGCCACCCCCTGGAGGCTACAGGTTTGTGTATATGTTGTCTGTTCCATCATCGGCCAGCACCCAATTGATGGTATCCTGCAGCAACTTCCGGCATTATACTTGCAGTTTCCACCATTATTAGCCATGAATGTTGGCTCGAGAGTGGATGGCACAAAGCTGCCACCTGCTCGGTTCACCTGCTCGGTTCACCTGCTCGATCTCCCACAACACCAGTATATTCTCATGTTATCTCAATGCAAGGTTCACCTGTCCAGAATGATGTCATTTCCATTGCGTTATCTCTAATAATAACACAGTATCGAACCTGAGCATCCATGAGCGTCTCAGGCGTTAGATCGCTATACTGTACTGTCAAAGGTATGTGAGATAGGGTAAGGAAAAGGCTTTGATAATGTATTGGCTGCTTGCCAAAAGGATTTGTAATATCACATGTGGCTCAATGGCAGAGCGTCTGACTACGATTAACTACAAGTTACCATATGTAATCAGAAGGTCGCAGGTTCGACCCCTGTCTCGGTCAATTTTTGCTCCTTGTATATGTTATCTACATACGTAAATAGCGTCCAAGGGACCAAGTCTTTTTCCTTTGATCTTAGAAGGTAACAGACTAAATCTTTGCAATATGCAAATAGGCCTGTTGAAATATGTATATCCACTATTATCTAAATATCGCTATCTATATACATGCTTGTACTAATTAACGAGTCGCACTTTTCCTTTCAATTGCTCAAGAGGCCGCGGAACGGATGTCGTGCCCGTGCCCGCAGGCCACGCCAAGCGCCTTACAAGTAGGGCTGTAGCTTGCCCTAAAAATCAATAGTACAACTGTTGATCGGATAAAGCAAAAAACTTTGGCATGCATAACGTTATGAAACCATCTTCATTAGGAACATCAACGCGATGAGCAATAGTGCATAATGAGCAAGAAAACAACAAGCTTAAGCACTCTCTTTCTTTGAAAGAAAAAGAAGAGCTTGTTAAAATAGACAGCACAAAAGCCATAGATTTTAAAAAACAAAGATAACAATGACTTTCCAATTACGAAGATAAAATCAGGGGAAGGCGGATCGAAGGGCAAAAATTGAGTGACCGAGACAGGGGTCGAACCTGCGACCTTCTGATTACATGTGTTAATTTGTAGTTAATCGTAGTCAGACGCTCTGCCATTGAGCCACACGGCCTGTGATTGTTGAAGACCTTGACACTTATAACGGTAAATACAGGCTACAAAAACATTTGCTCATCATACGCATCTTTCGGACCTCGAATCATCATCTCTCGGCTGCTTGGCTGTGTATCTTGAGGTGGAAGGAATCTGACCAAGAGAGACTTCGTCGTGCACGGAGGTCGGTGGGCCTATAGTCCGTTGATGGGATTGCCTTGCCTGCCACTTGCAGCTGCGAACTTATCGAAGATCATGACTTGCGGACGTTGAAATATGCATTTATGGATGTCAGGCTCTGAAGCGCTTAGTTCGAACTAGAAATAGAATACCTGCGAGCCAATGTTTGTCTGCTCTCCGTGTCCCCAGGGGCGGTTCCGTTGATCGCTTGTGCCACCCGTGGTTTACCGTTATCATCGTCGTACAATATTTTTTTCCAAAGCTGCGACGCCATCGAAAGCGGCTCAAAGCCCCCTGTGACCTGATCATTGAGCCATTATACGAAGGGGGCTGAGAGGAATTTATCCCATCACACTGTTGGAAGCGGGAAAAAGGAAAAGAGACCGAACAGTACTTCCTGGCAGAAACTCGCGCTGCGTTTCTTTATGCAATCCTGTTGTGTTGTACTCCGTACTTGGACAAGTAGTTATCATGCCATGGAACGCGATTACAAACATCCCACAAGCTAGGAAAGTCCAAGAAATAGCGAAGAAGAGTATAAACTCCAGACGTGCGTGTTTTTGCGTAGATATAGCTTGTAGAAGCCCGGAGTAGGGCGCTGGCGTCCCTACGCACTACGCTTCTTTACCGACGCAATCTTGGCAAGCCATTCCTTCTCCATCTGTGATGTTACGCTTTGGGGATAGGGGCGAGGATCAGTGCCTTGTCGAGGAACAAGAGGATCGTGATATTTTTCTGTGCACAACAGAGCGTCAGCACTGAGCAGATGGAAGATGAGGGATTCGGTGGGGATCTGTGAGAGGAAGAGGAAGAGAAGAGAACAGAGGTTCGATTCGATTGGCAATGGCGGGCATGACTTACTAGGATTGAATGACTGGTCGGCCATTTTGGCCATGACTTTGTCTTGCTCTTTTTCAACATTCTAGAGCTGCTCCCGGCAGGGGTCACGGGCTCGGCGACCTCGCAGAGCGGCGGCTGTGATGAGTGGGGAGCACCGGCCATGGTGTGTGCAGTGTGCAGTGTGCAGAGTGCAGTGTGCAGAGTGCAGTGTGCAGAGTGCAGTGTGCAGAGTGCAGTGTGCGGTGCAGTGTGGATTGTGGATTGTGGATTGTTCAGGCTGCGGGCAAGTAGTTTGTTCGGTTCGTTGCCGACGGCAGATGTGTACGCGTGCTAATGCAAAAGGTCATCAAGTAGTTGCCGGAGTCTCAACCATGGCTGATTGTCACGACATTGCCGCACCCGATACAGTAGTAAGTAGTAGATTGGTGTCTCCGTCGCAGTGGCTGGGCCGTAACACATACATACATGTATGTATGTAATAAGTATGTATTATGTATGTAGTAGTTGTAGTTACGAATCACAAGCGCGAGCTTCATTCGTTGCTTTTCTCCCGCCACATGACATGATGCATGCATGCCTGGCAACTTGTGCCCCCCTCGGCCCCCACCAACTTCAGCAGGAAAAGCCCCGCTGTCCCCGAAAACAACCGGTTGGATAGCGACTCCAGGCCGCGCGAGAGAAAAGACGATGCTGCCCTGGCGGCAAATGTGAATGCTGTTTTTCTTCCCGTGGCGTGGCAGGCGTCTGGCAGGCATCATTCGCACAGCATTTTTATTTTTCACATATACCATCCGGCTCCAACAATTTCCTTTCAAGGATTCGCTGCCCGCCTTCCCACCATCCCACATATTCCAGAGGAGGCAGACGACCAAACGTAGATTCAGCCTGGGCCTGCACCAGTCCCTGCACATCGGCGGGGTTCAAGATGAAGAAATCAACAATCCCAGATGCCTGGGAGGATGACTGGGAGACGCAAGCTGACAGGGCTGCAATTGAGGAGGAGGAGGATGAGACCGAACACGGAGGAGGGGCGTCACTGCAGCCCGCGTCGTCATTGACAAAGGCAGAGCGCATTACGAAGCACGAGGAGGCGAATCGAAAGATGTGGGAGTTCGCGTAAGGAAAATCTTTTTCTTTTCTTCTTCTTTTTTTCGTTGTTCAATTCTCTCCTTTACATTTTGTTTCCCCCTCTTGTTCCTTACTGACGTGATGATGAATTGGGGATATATGCGTATGCGTGCAGAGACTCAACACCGCAAACATTTCATTACGTCGAAGCCAGCAGCACCATTCCCTTGACTACCTCTTTCAAACCCCAAGTAAAGGTGCTCTCGCGGAAACCTGCCATAGCGAAACGCGATCCCGTAACCGGCGGAATGTCCCAGCTGTCCTTGGAAGACGATGACGATTCGGAAATCAAGAAGGAGCCGCCTCTCACGGCGGAGGAGATCCGAGCAAAGCAAAAACGAGACCTGGAAGAGAGACAGCGTCGGTATGATGAAGCCCGAGCCAAGATATTCGGGGAATCGAATCCTTCCTCGAGGGGGTCGTCGCCAGGAACTGTCACGCCGCCGAGATCAGATAGTCGGCATTCGGGTAGAGGCCGTGGGAGAGGGGTCGGACGAGGGAACAATGCGAATAATCATGATGGGAGAGGTCAGCTGGATATGAGGCGGGCGAACAATCAGTATGCCGCTGGCAGAGAGCTTTACGACCCCAATTTCTCGCCAAAGCCAGACTCAATGGCGCAACAGCGCAGAGGAGGAGAAGGCGATGGATCTATGCGTGGGAGTCCCTTTGCCCATGATCAGTATCAATATCAATCGCAGCAGCAGCAGCAGCAACAACAGCAACTACAGCAACAAAACTACAACAACTACAACAACAGGCCATACGATCGCCCAGAGGACCTGACGGCAGTGGACGCGGCGGCTTCGGATTTGCACATCGTGGCAACAGAGGCAGCTGATTTTCCTGCGGTGTCTCAAAAGTCATGACAATCGCATTCATGTCTACACGGTGCTCTTCCATCTGCCCAAAGGAAAGATGAGAGGATGCAATTCTCTCCCTTTTGTTCACTTGACACACGCAAAACCCGACGCTCCGAGCTACACTACCAGCCACCTCCTGCTTTTCCAGCTAGCTGAACCACTTTTCGGCTTCTGTTCCTTTCCCGACATCGCGTATGACCTCGCGATAAGTCGTGAATGCAAGTCTTTCAATGCTTATGCCCGTAATCTCGCACCAGTACGCCAGGGTATCATGTATATACGAGCGAGAGATGCCACCAACCACATCGTCGCTTCGGGAATCTTGGCCATCGGCACGCCCGTTTCGTGTCGCGCCATCCGGTTCTTCACACGAGAAGTATGCCTCGTCAACCTCGGCCAGCCACTCCTTTTGTTCCTGGGGACCAGGTTTCCCCCGGAACTGTTTCCTGGCCAAGACGACTGGATCGTCGACCTTGACCTGGCCACCACCATTGGTACAGCCACCGGGACAAGCCATGACTTCGACGTAGCCATACTCGAGCGAGGCCGACTTGCCCGTTGGTCGCCGAGCGCTGCCGAAGGGTTTCCCGCCCGGCATTCGGGACGACCGGGCAGGCTTCAACCGGCGCACCAAATTTTGGATATTCCTGAAGCCATAGTACCGCGCCGCCTTGAACACGGGCTCACCATCGACAACTACCACGAACTCGACGACGTCTGCGTTGCGGCCACGGGTGGTCTGGATCTCAGCACCGGGTATCTGCGCAGCTTTGCATTGTAGGACGTGATGGAGCAGCCCTCCCGAGGTGCCTGCAGCACGGGGACCTGTCTAGGTGGGCGTGGTGGAAATAGAAAATCATGTAGAATCGTATCGGGAACGGCTGCTGCTGTACTGGTGCCAGTGAAGAAGCAGCAGCAGCAGCAGTAGTAGTAGCAGCATCATCACAAGGAATGTCAAAAAGTCGAGCCCTCTCGATTCCGCGAGCATGAGAATCTCCTTGCTTGTGATGACACAGTCCACGTCGCGAACCCCCGGCCTGGCAGTCCGGAGCCGGCCCAGACCTCATCCGTGAGTTCCTCGCGACTCGCTTCCAGTTTCTTGTCGAAGCACGGCATGACGGCAAGATGCCATATCCTGCTCGGCGGAATGCCCAGTTTGCGACTCAGTGTTGTTTTCAGCAGGGTCCCCATCAAAGCCTGCGGCGACTTGACCCTGGACAAGTGCGGCAACACATGAGGATGCGTCTTCTCGGCATAGCAGACCCATCCCGGACACGCAGACGACAATGTCGGCGGCCGCGTAGATGGCGCCGCCCCGAGCACCTCGTCCGCGCCCAGAACAAGAGCCGCCTCCCTCGCGGCATTCGTGTCCAGAACCCACGCGAACCCGTTCCCGTGCTTGCCCCCGATGCCAACCCCTTCTCCCGCGTAGCAGCAATCTCTCCACCATGACGCCGGCCTGCCGCTCCGATACTCGGCCCCCGCACGGCCGCCAAGTTGGCCCTCGTCTGGGGACACACGCTGGCCACAAACAGCTTCGCATCCTCATCTTCCAGCCCTTCCACCGCCCAGGCCCCGTCCGCGTCCGCGTCCGCGTCCGCATCCGCCTTTCGCACCCTCAGCGCGGGCGCGCCGTCCAGCGCAGCCAGCACCTCCGCGTGGCTCTGCAGACTCACGAGGACGGCCTCCGCCGAGGTCACGCACCCGGAGCACGCCAGGCAGTCCGTCAGCGATATCTGCGCGGCGTCGGCGCCCGTCGGCGCAGCAGGCGTGCCGTCGAGAACGACCTCCGCCTCGACGTTGCTCTGCGCGGGGAGCGTCTCGACGGGCCGAATGCATGCTACGCCGGGGAGATGAAGTCGTTGAGGTCGTCGGCGGAGAGGATCGCGCTCATGGCGGGTGCTCTGCCTGAGCTGTGGGGGTTTATATATATGTCTTGCGTCAATGTGATGGGGGTGCCGTTTTCTTTCTTTCAAAAATGTAGGTTTGCGGGAGGGTCGGTACAGAAAAGATGTTTCGGTGGGAGAGGAAGGGCGCAGAGGCGTACGTGTGGTTGTTGAGACGGAGTTCTGCGGATGAAGTTGTGGTTGGACGGATAGGACCCCCACTATATGTATGTACTCCATACTCTGCGTACTTGAATGGGTTGCATCTGCATGCGACATCGGCGGGTCGGAGTGGTCCCTGGTCCCTGGGAAATGGTACTTAAAGCCTTTTATGTCTTCTCCTTCTTTTACCTGGGATACAAATGCACGAGGAGAATGAAAAGAGGTAAAATGGCAAGGAGGATCTCATCTCCCTTTGCTAAATCATGACGTAATGTGATGTGACACATGGCAGAGCAAATTCGGTCGATGCTCGCCGCAGATAGACACACATTCATCAGTTCATGTAGAGGAGCAATTGTTCCATGTGTGCTGCATCAAACGCTCATCTAATTAATTCACATGATAAATGGTACAAACCGACGCCCTGTAACGCCCGCTCCCGCTCCCGTTCCCATCCCAGGAATACCCATCATGCGAGCCTGGCTCATCTCCTCCCAATGAATGCTTTTATCTAGGTCCCATGGTGCATGGGTACGTGCCTGGCCGAGCCGTTTTTTTGAATATAATATCGGATCACTGCGCTCGCCATGCTCTCCGCCCCTATGCTTCAGCAGCTTGCGCCTTGTTGGATTCGCTCTTCAAGCCATTCCTCTGCTCGCCATCCTTGAAGTCCACCATCCCGGAGATTTGAACATCGGCGGTGCCCTCGAGGATCGCCTTGCGGCGGTCGTGCCAGTCCACTTCGCTTTGGATAACCTGCGACAGCAACACTTCCTTCTCCAGCCATTCCTTGTAGTAGACCTCCTCCCACTCTTTGCATTCCTTCTTGAGCGCATCGCCGACCTCGTCGGCCCACTTCAATTCCCAGTAGCACTTGCGGTATAGCTTGTCGACCGGAAAGGAGAGCTCCTCTGGTGAGAATAATTCCCCTGGGAGGGCTGTGAAGAATTCGGACGCCCCGAGTCACCGTTGAGCGCCTCGCCAGACTCGTCATCGCCGCCGCCATGCGATTGTGGTGTTTTGATGATGATCTTCAATTTGTTGGACTTGCCCGCGGGGCCTGACTGCATCGACTTGGGCACAGGATCTGATGGCCGTAGAGCTTCGGTTTCGTGAACGGTTCGCATGTGCTTTGCTAAAGCATCGGATCTCGTGAAGGACCGATCGCATTCTGCGGGGGTGGAATTCAGTATATGTGTGCAGATGAAAACAAACTGTCACTGTCACATGGAGTCCTCAAACATCAAGGGCGGAAGAAGCGCTGAGAAAAGGGCAAACACGGGCACATACCTGGCAAGTAGCAGTAAAACGGCTTCTCCCTCGTGTGACTTCGCATGTGAGCCTTGAGCGCATACCCACTAGCGTGAGGAAGACCTTTTCTGTTGCAAGTCTTCCATTCACACGTGTACTTCTTCTGCCGGTTCTCAATGTGCGAGTTGTGAATGTGTTCGACCAGCTTGTCCATGTCGCCCTGGTCGCCCGCCGGACAGCCGTCCCATTCGCAGACGGTCACCTGGTCCTGGAAGTCTTCTTCTTCCAATCGTGCGTTGACGGGAGAGCTGGGGATATCACCAGAGGTGTCGGAGGATACGTCCGACAGGCCCTCGAGGGTGTCGGGCTCGGGACCGCCTCGTGTTCCACTTCGGGAACAATGGCGGAGGACGTGTTGGACTGCGCATCGACCTTTGCCGCTTGGGCGGACGAACCGAGCCATTCTCTTCCTCATGGGCGTCCTCTTCGTACCCGTCGGAGCCTGAGCCCATGGATGAGAGCGGCGAGTCGGGGGCGAGTATCGTCGAGCCATGGCTGCCGCGTCGCGAGACGAGCTGAACGCGAATGAGCTTATCGGTGGGTAGAGCAGGACGCGCCTACCAGCTGAGCGGTGGGAGACGCAATGAATTGGGAGAGGAGATGTCTGGGTAAAATTTACTTGCGAGATTGCCCACGATGGTATTGCCTATGAGAAAATTTGCGCGCGTGTTGGCCACGGGGCAAATGACTGATGTTAATCAGAACAACCCGACCGAAAATTGGCTGGCTGCAAGGGAATGCAGCGCAGTGTGGGGTCATGAATAAAGGCCGTATTACTTCCGAGGAATGTCTGCTGATTAGTCATCCACCAAAGCTATTTCCATGGTACATGGACATAATCATGACAAAAATGCTGACACTCACGACTAGATAGGAATCCACATACATTCGCAATATCAATATGGTAGACATGCACAAAAAGGACGGATACGACGGCCCAATGGCTGAAAATGAAGCCCTCTCAACCATTGTGTCACTCTCTCAAAAAGGCTACAAAGGCTACAAAAGTAATCATCAATCACAGAAAGTGATCATGTATTCACACCTATCCTTGTTATTTTGACCCGTACTTGTAACATACTATTCAACTCCAAATCCTTATGCTGCGAATTTTCCTCTCTTTTGCAACTACAGTAAACGAACAAGCCAAATGTGTTTCAAGGGGGCAATGAACAAACAAAAACAAAAACGAGAAAAATCATGGCGCTTTCAGTCTCACTCGTCGTCCTTGGAAGACGCGTGGAAAGCGACGACTTCCTTGTATGCTTCAGTGAAACAGGGGTATCTAGGCGCGACCATTGACACCAAGAACCTGGCGTCTTTGCTTGACAGCATCCGCGAGCTGGTCCAGCACAGACTCGGTGTCTGCCCAGTGGATGCAAGCGTCTGTGATGCTGACGCCGTATTTGAGGCCTGATTTACCCTCGGCAGGGACCTTTTGATTACCTTGCGAGACGAACTGTCAGCTGGATTCTCATTTCTTCCTTCCCGCTCTCTTGCAATCGAAAGTATTCCATTGGATTTTTTTTTGGGGGAGGGGGAACCAATCTTACCCTCGTCAATGTTGCTCTCAATCATTACACCCATGATTCCATTCTCGCCCTTGGCAATCTGTTCTGCAAGGACAGCCGCAACCTTGGGCTGATTCTTGTGGTCCTTGAGCGAGTTGCCGTGGCTGCAATCAACCATAAGTCTCTGACGGATGCCCTTCTTCTCGAGTGCAGCCTTGGCCTCGGCAATGCTTGTGGCATCATAGTTGGTGCCCTTGGTACCGCCGCGCAGGATGACGAAGCAGTCCTCGTTACCAGTCGTTCCAACAATAGCCACGACACCGGGCTTGGTTACAGACAAGAAGTGATGGGGGTGCTTCACGGCACCAATCGCGTCGATGGCTACACCAAGCGAGCCATCCGTGCCGTTCTTGAAACCAACGGGAAACTCAGACCACTGGCAAGCTCACGATGCAGCTGACTCTCGGTGGTTCGGGCGCCAATCGCGCCCACAGAGAGCAGATCAGCGAGGAACTGGGGTGAAATGGTGTCGAGCATCTCGCTGGCAATGGGCATGCCCTTGGATGTCAGGTCCACAAAGAGCTGGCGGGCCAGCCTCAGGCCCTTGTTGATCTTGAAGCTGCCATCGATATCGGGGTCGTTGATGAGACCCTTCCAGCCGACAGTGGTTCGGGGTTTTTCGAGATAAGATCGCATGACAATGAGAAGCTCATCCTTGTGTTTCTCGCGGGCTTGAAGGAGGAGATCGCAGTATTTGAGGGCGGCTTCGGGGTCATGGATGGAGCATGGACCGACAACGACGAGTAGACGTTTCCGCTCGTCAGAGTCATTTACGACAGCAGCCACTTGTTCTCTTGACTCGATGACGGTCGCCTTGGACTCGGCAGTCTGAGCAATCTCGTGCTGGAGCAGATCGGGGGAGTAAGAGGGTTGTAGCCACGAACTTTTTCCCCCAAAGTTGGTCAAAGGTCAGCGTCACGGTAACTTGGGAAGCGGCAGTTCCTCTTTCCTGTGCGCAACAGCTGGCGAAGCTGAGCGCTGTTTTGGGAAAGAAAAGCCCAATCGAAAGTGGAATTTAGTCACGACGTACTTCTCCAGTCCTCCGTGTCGGCCTTGTTGCCAACATTTTTGTTTTCAATGAAGAACTGTTGCAGAGGTAGGTTCGATGTTAGTGAGTCACCCCATTATCGTCGAGTAGGGGCAGAAAGATAGATGACAGATGTGTGTTGCACTGACCGACATTGTGGAAGGGGAAGCGTCAAGATATGCACAGAGTGGTTGCCAATTGGACGGAGATAAAATTCCAGCAACGCAAAAGAGCCGCCGAAGACGCAGACACTTGTTGAGGTCGCAGAGAATGGTCGTCCGTGGGAGGACGGAATGGGAGGAATGGCGTATGTTGCAGAAAAAGTTAAAAATTAAAAATAAACCGGGTCGCCGCCCCCGCCACATCCATTTGGGCCACGGCCTCTCGCTCTCTATTTCCTCAATGGTCAGTCACCATTGACCAACGTGCTCTACACATACTATATAACTACCGGCGAGTCTGCGAGAATTTGATGCCACCGAACGCGGACTGTCTTGTATTTTCGCAGGCGAGATCCGATCCAAGTTGCGAGCTGCGTCCCGCGAATCCCATGTTGGCCTACATAACCAAACCACACCACACGGCCCGCCAACTCTATGTAACGCAAAACCACATGCAACCAACCAAGCAGCCACGCAACCTCTATTTCTGTCCTAATCCAGTCTGACTGGTCTGGTGCCACGACATGTCAGTCAGCTCCATGTGCCGAGACCGATCTCGTTATTTCTTTCTAGTGCTCCCCAAATGACAGCCAAAAACTCCACTTGTTGTCACATGCTCCTTTACACTCTGCTGATGCGGAAATGCTGCATCTCCCAAACCAGCTCGTGGCTTGCTTTCCGTCTCAGAGACGTGTGTGAAATAAAGAAACAGAACAAGGAACACAAGATATGCTATTCTACAAAATTCCATTCTAGCTCCGTCACAGTCGTGTCACGCTCGAGGGCTTCATGCGATGAACTCATCGGAAATGAGTTCTTCCCACGAGCAGCCTCTTTCCCAGACCTGCTCGAGTAGCAATCTGGCATAGTATGTCTGTCGATAACATCTTGGTCAACATCGTGTGTGTCATAGCAATGGGTCATCCGGATCGGCATGTTTGTTTCGCCTACCTGCTTCATACCGCTTCTTTCTGCGCTCATAAGCTTGCTCAGAAGCCTAATCCGCTGCTTCTCATTCATCGCCTCGCACCCAGCTGTGAATATCGGAAACAGGCAGCGAAGCTCGGCAGCTGCCCCAACGCGGAGCCGGTCTAAGCACATGACGATATTTCGTAAATGTGCCTGTACCTCCGGATGATCGGCTCGAGATCCAAGAATTCTCCGGTGCAAGTGAATCAATCCAGCCCAGTGAAATGCTTCATTGATGGCCGCCATCTCTGCCAAGTCTCGCATGTGAATGCTGCCGGCGCGGACGTGCGAACACGGACGGGACGACAGACGCAGACTTTCCAGCAGCTGCCTCTCTATCGCCAGTGCTTGCTCGGCCACATTAGCCTGGGGAGACCACCCTTGTAACAGTTGGCCGTCGAGTCCGAACCGTTCGCCTCGACACTGCTTCGATAGCTCCGCTACTCGACCGAGGAGTCGAGCGCACTTGGCTGATACTCCAGTCATACAGTCTATCTCGTCCGGATTGCCATCGCATTCCGAAGGTTCAGGTATGGTGAAGCAAGCATGAGGCTTACAGACAGAATCATGTCGGGGGCCAGTCACGAGACTGCCCATGACATCCATATACCCCAGCCAACTCCGAATAAACCACAGTCCTTCGTTTCTGCTGTGTCTTGACGGCTCTTCATGGGCATGGTTCAACCGTTTGAGCAACAAACTCTTGGCATGCGCAATGTGCACACGCCACGACACACCCTGGCCAAATGCGCCTGGAGACATAATTTCCAAAGCCACGAGCATAACCGCCATAGCCAGTACCACATCGGAGACGGGCGCCGAGCCGTTAACCAGAGACCCTCTCAGAGCTGGAAAAATGGACTGTGCCCACTCAGCCATTCGCATTTGAGGGAGGGTTGATCGCAACAGTTGTGATCGATGTGAAGCTTTTTCAGTCAGCGTTTGGTGACCGTCACAAAAGGCAGGAAGAGCTTTGGCCCTGGTGGGTAGTCATACCGGAGTACGCTAGTAGCAGATTCATAAGGGCGTCGTTGTCCAGTGCCATGGTTACGATATATTTTCTCAGCGGATTGGTGTTTGCATGGTGGTAGGGAACCAGGACTTGTGAACAGGAGTCAGCTACATCACATCCTGTTCAGCACGGGTAACGTGGAACATACTTTGGGCACTATGATCTAAGAAGTGATGCTGCAGATCCGGTCAGCGTCCCTCCCATAACAGGCGACAGGGGGCCGAAGGGGAGGATGTTTGTCGGTGGCTTTCTTACAAAGTACTAGATTGCTCTCTTGTCAGCTGTTGTTGTTGTCGCATGCCTGGTGGCCGACGTATTCATTTTGGCTTGTACTTACCAGCAGGTTCATCTGGCTTTTCTTCAGGCTTTATATGAATTTCTGGTCAAATTTGTGTGTTCAACTGCATTGGGGACTTGCGTATCTCTTACACGTCTGGCAAAGGCTCAAATGCCCATGGTATGATGACTGGCACCACATGCTCATAGTAGCGACCGTTGACTGTTGCAGCCGCATTATGCCTGTGTCGGGACAGTGCCTCCTCTCCAAAGTCTACGATGCCCTGTGCGAAACTGTATGCCGCTGGAGGTAGTAGGGTTGCGTTGTCGCCATCATTTTGGAGCAGATCCTCATCTGCTCTTCCTACGTCAAATCCATAAAGGGCCCCAGTTCCACAAGGATAGACATTAGAGTTGCTCAGCGGATCTTGAAACCTGTACGCACCGAGCTCTTCCCGCAAACAGCCCGACTGCGTTGGTGACTCCTCGAACCCCCATTTCTGGACAAACAAGAATCAGGAGATGCCGACGACTGAAAATCTATCCAAGTTGGATGATGAACAACATCATCGCTTTGTGAAGAGGCTGCAGGTGTAAGTGGTCCGTCGGCCGTGCTAGGACAAGAAACCCAGGTCGTGGATGAGCCGGTCCCTGGTCGGTCAGTCGAACAAGTCGACAATCGGCATGATCCGACATTTGACATGGCGAGCTCTAAAAAGGATTCGCGATGGGTACCAATGGTCGGGGAATTAAGCTGTGGGCTTTTGTGTGAAGATCTTCCCGGATTGGTATCATTTGAAGTTGCTAATCGCCGTTTGGCAGCGTAACCTTCCGGCTTCGTCCATCCCAGATGAAGCTGCTGGGATTCATCGATGAAGGCAAATGTGTTACCAGCATGCTGCTTCTCATGGTTGGAGTGTGCGGGTAGTGGCACTTCCTCTTGCTCTGCTAATGAGGCAGATGTTGTCGACTGGACCTGCTTCGGCTTGTGGTGCAAGAGACTACTGACGTCCAATCCTCGGTTAGGCTCGACAGCCACCAACTCTAGAATCTGGCCATTTCTAGTGCCGAATTCATGATGATGCCACTGAATTCGTTTGGTAGTTAGCGTTGGGCCCCGAATCCAAAGTCATCTGGTACAGAGCGTTTAGTGCGATGGCCCTCCCAGTTGAGTCGTACGCTGTAGTCGCAAATGGCGCCTGCCTTTGAACAACTTTTTGCTTGTTAGCATTTCCTTGTTCAGGACAAATACTTCCCAGGAGAATCCTCCAAGCAATATCAGTTCTGCCATTTAGGTAGTAGAGGCGCATACTACGGCGGAAAAACTCGGGAACTCACTTCTTGCAAGCGGGATGCTCCTCTCCGCACTTTATCTTGCGAGCTTTGCATGGCCTTTAATGTAGTTGTCAGTTTTGACTGTGACTGTCCATGTTTCGAGGACTACGGGCGGCATACCAGCATCCTTTGCGACTTCGTCGCTTGGGTTCTGGAGCGCCTGGTTGTTTCTGGCGCGGCATGATTTGACTTCACTTTCATGTCCAGGAAAATCAGAACTGGAGGAAACTCCAGCTGCAATGTAATATAAGAGACAACGACAACAACCACAGTTCAAAGGGTAAGCCGGACAGCCAACCACTGACGTTTCTAAGCTAAAAACGGCAAGCGCGGCTGAACGAAATATGAAGCTTGATGTAATAGGGCAGAGGTGAAGGAGGAGCACAACAAAAGTCCCTACTAGCCCACGTTTTTGTTCTTCAACAAAGAGTAGACTAAACGTCACAAGATCCAGGCCCGAGGAGGGAGGTATATATTCATATAGCAACGCAATAGCCTCAGCTGCGTGGGTCATATAAGGGAATACCGATCGTACGGGTGGACGCGGCCGCGCTATGCGTGACCCGCAGTCAGCTTCATGCACGTTCTAACATCTCCCTTGTTTTCCGTCAATACGTTCAGTTTGCTTGCCCCTGGCTTCGACAGCTTTTAAATGGACCCGATGGCTGAAGCCAGATTTCTTGGTAGGTATTGTTGCGTCGGGGTTTTTTTTTCAGGAACGATGAGGCCAATTGAACGGGCCATATTGTTGCCAAAGATTTCGGTGTGTTATTCTCATCTACATGATATCAATGTTGAGTATTTTGATGTCTTCTTCAGGTTTCTCCTTGTATGTCCTGACGCTCTCAATTTTCTGAATGACATCAAATCCTTGAGTCGCTCGTCCGAAGATGGTATGCTTGCCATCCAGCCAGGGCTGTCAATCGTTAGTACAAACTGACAGGGGTCTTAGTCTGGGGTGGTGGATGGTAGCGTGACCACGTACCGTTCTTTCTGTGGTAATGAAGAACTGGCTCCCGTTAGTGTTGGGTCCAGCGTTGGCCATGCTTACGGTAAACGGCTTGTCGTGCTTTAGGCTGCTAAATTCGTCTTCAAACTCCCTGCCCCAGATGCTTTCGCCGCCCGTGCCGTCGCCCAGCGGATCGCCACCCTGGATCATGAATTTTTATTACCCGGTGGAATATGGTGTTGTTGTAATAGTTGTTCTTTGCATGCGTGACGAAATTTTCGACCGTGTTCGGTGCCGCTTCAGGAAAGAGGCGTATGTGGATGTCACCATAATTGGTATGGAGGACTGCAGCACTCCTGTCGCCGTTGCCTTAGCATTGCCCTCCTTCTTGTTGTCCAACGTGGTTGGTCGCTCATTTTGGATGTCCCGCGTCGATTTGGAAATGTCGTCATCATTAGTAAACATGTAGAAGCGGGCTTTGCCAACCCCAGTCGCGACGAGGATCGGGTCTCGTATTTCCGCTTCTTGCAACAGTGGGTTGCTCGACGCCCCCATCTCGACCGAGACAATGCCTTTCTTCTGCGGCTGACCCTGATACAAGCCAAGATTAACAGCCCGGAAGTTCTCATCCTTGCCATAAACCTTGACAACTTGATTTGTGTAAGTGTTGAGTACTTTGATGCCCAGCATGGACCCGTAGACGATGAAATGACCAGATTCGTCAAATATAATGTTTGATTTGTGTCGCAGCAATTGCGAATCCACTTCTCGCTCCTGTGCGAGTCTCCTCCCAAACTCGACGCCATCTAATTTGTGAGAAGCCGTGCCAGCCTGTTGCATGTCTTCGATGGCTTGAAGAGACTCGTCATAGGTGCGGTGGAGCTTACCAGATTCGAAGTCGAAGATACGGATTTTTCGATCTGGAAAAGAAAATGCTGCGAAGCTTTGCCGCTGGGCGAAATAGTCAAACAAGTCGGTATTGACTTGGCCTTTTGAAATCGAACAGGTTGGTTGAGCTCTTGTATTCGAATACGTTGTCAGGCTTCTCGTTACTCCCATTCGGCCGCCAGTACTCCACCATGCCGTTCTCGTCTGCCGAGACAACACAGTCGTATGTATTGTTGAATGCCATGAGATGCACCGGGATTCTATGGAGACCTTTGATTGTGTGTATGGGAACTTGGTCTTCGCCGCGACCATCGTATACGTGTATCAAGGGTTTCGACTCCTCAGACACAGCTAGGAGCGGGAACGAGGCACCTTTCTGGTGCACCCAGCAGACGCATTTGGGTACGTAGCTTAGAGCAAGCATGGACAGCAAATCGAACGTAATCACGTCGAAGATTTTGACCGTCTCGTCGATTCCGGCGGTTGCGAAACTTCGGCCGTCACTGCTTACCGACACGAAATTGATCTCGCCGCTATGTGCCTTGAATTCCTTGACAAACTCGATGCCCTGCCCAATCTTCTTCCAAAACTTGATAACACCATCAACAGAGGCCGTTATGAGGAATTCGGTCAACGGCGTCCATGTCACAAAGAGCAGTTGATCTTTGTGCATCAGGGACTTGGAGTACCGAGCCGACCTTGGCAGGGCTGCAACGTAGAGCTTTTCGTAGGGGAGGATGCGACGTTTTTCTTGGGCGTCTCGGATGGGAGCTGGGGCCCATATCGTCGTCGGAAGAGGAATCTAGCATCATGTTAGCCGAGCATTGGCACGATGCCTTGGGAGACCAGAGAGTCTTGCCTGAGCCATCCTGCTCTGCGAAGTCGGCATGGCTGCGCTTCTGTGAGCGGTTGTCATCGTCGGCAGTAGCAGCGTCAGCCATTTGTAGATGACGGAGGCTGTGGGGAGATGAAGGATTCAAGCTGCAGCAGAGGCAAGACAGCGCAGAGTTGCTTATCACTGTTCTGTGACGGGCGCGGGCTGAGTCGATCGGAAGAAGGCGGTGGTGATTGATCAATTGCAGTGCAGCCTCACGCTTGCACTTGCCTCTGGAGCTCCACACTTCTGTGCCTGCAGACTGGCAGGAACACCCGGCCCCAAGCCCCACAATCTCTTAATTAAACAGCAAGGTGCCATGGTATCTGGAACTCATGTGGCGGCCATGTTGTGCCAACACGCGAAAATAAAGAAGGGGAGGGACATTCGGAGGCAATTATCATACTTGATGCGTTCGAACTGCATATTACAAACCAACGCTCATCCAGGGTCCCAGGAGGTCATGTTCCTTTCGCCGTGGCGACGAATGTGAGGCGCGGATGCATCCCGTCCTCATCAGGAGCCTACCCTAGATACTACAACAAATCTCAGCAACGTGACAAAACCTAACCTCATTTAGTCCCAGTTTTTCGCATTGCGAATGCCCTCTGTATTTTATTATAATCATGATTTTAAATCTCAGTGGGGTTGTCTGATTCGTCGACGTGAGCAATGGCTCGGCATCATTTTCAGCGTTTAGCTTCCCGTCCCCTCGGCCTCTCTACTCATCCATTCACTAGAGATGCGACTCTGGGCAAAAGCTTCCACTGTCTATCCAGCTGGGAGGATACACCCTTTGCCCAGGCGCACGGATGGTACCTTTCATTCTTGACCATCATCGGTCTCGCCCTCTCCCCATCAGTGTTCGGTCTCGGCGTATGGCATGATGTCGATGAGTACGGTATTTTCCCTTGCCTATTGGTACTGGGTTGAGTTTTGCTTTAGCAAAACGGCTGGTAAGCAGTTCAGAGGACATTTAAGCACCTGGGCACATTGTGTTCAATGACGCCCAACATGAATTGCCAGGCACCCTTATCCCATGTTTGAGCTTCTGACTACCATCCAGCGTGCTTTGCTCTTTGCCTTCTCGGCCGGCCTGGTGACGTTGTTCCCTGGTCTGCTGAAATGGACTCATGGTATTGTGAACAGATGACCAGGTCCGACGAGAGGCACATGAGCCAACGAAAAAGACTCAGTAGATAAACGTCTTGTAGCGGGCCCTCATGCAAGTAAAAGGCTGTGTTGGGCACCGCAGCTACCTGATGTTCATGTTCAGAACGGGTTGGTTCAGGACTCGCACCACATGTAAAATTACCATGCATAACCATAACCACGTACTAGAATTAGCAGAACTAACACGTATTGTCATGCAAGTATTTCTTATAGATTGGCTTTGACATCTCCTGGATGTGATACCTTGGCCAACAATGACGGTTTAATATCTTGGATGGTCTTGGCCCCAGCAAATCCCATTGTGAGATCAAAGTCGGCCAAAAGGCCAGCAATAACGGCCTCGGCGCCAGCCTGTCCATTGATCCCCAGCCCATACACCACGGGACGGCCCAGGAACACGCCCTTGGCCCCCAAGGCAATGGCTTTGAGGATGTCAGCTCCTGTCCGGATGCCGGAATCAATCAAGACAGTGATGGTGCTCCTGACGGCGTCCGAAATCGCGGGCAGAGCATCCAGCGTTGCAATTGCACCGTCCAGCTGCCTACCTCCATGCGTGCTGACAATGATGCCATCCATACCATGCTTCACAGCCAACTCTGCATCGTCGACGCTCAACACCCTTTCAGAACCATTGGCCCATGCCAATACTTTTTCAGAATCTTCAAATCCTCCCAGCTGCGACTCACGCCGGGAAACACCTCGCTACACCAGTACATGCCCGCCTGAACAAGACTCTCTTCAGGTGTCTCCCCGTCAGTCCTCTCGGCAAACTTGCGCCTGAAGACCGGATCGTTGAAACCGACATCATCGCCCTCCCCAACGAAAAGGGCACCGATGCCGGGTCCAAGTCATATGGTCTCCATGCCAGAGTCCAGGTATCGAGCGTGACGACGAGGACCTTGAAGCCATTGGACTTTGCGCGGGTGAGGATAGAGGCAGTGATTTCCTCGTCAAGAGGCCAGTACAACTGAAACCATTTCGGGCCCCGTGGTACCTTTTCCACCAATTCCTCCATGTTGGTCGAGGCAGCAGTGCTGAGAGTGTAGGGCACACGCAGGTTCGCACACGCGGTTGCCGTGCCAACTTCCTTGTCAGGGTGAAACCAAGATTGCACGCCTATAGGGGCCATCAAGACGGGTGTATCTGGCCAAGTATTATATACTGTTAGCACTACCGGCTCTGCGTCTTCGTGCAATCGCAATGGTTCATGTCGCTATTTCACAACACGTACCGTACTTTTCTCCAAGCAAGGTGGTGCTGAGATCGCGTGGCGTCGTCGGCGTGAGTACTCGAGGCACAATCTTCCACTGCCGAAACGCCAGTCTGTTCGCATCCATGGTGGACGACTCGCCGGCCCCGCCCTTGATGTACTCCCATCCTTTCCTGGGCATGACCTTTTGGCTTGTGCCTCGAGGCTGTTGGGATTGGTGGTGACGATGGGAGGGGCGCCCATGAGGATGCCCTTTTCAAGAATGGACTTGATGTAATGCGCATAGGGCACCCGCTCGTCGTCGGCGTTGTCGGACATTGTGATTTTCGTTTATGTCAGATGGCGGCGGGATGCATCAGGGTGATGGCTGAACTCATGGAGGCAGGCAGGCAGACAGACAGACAGACAGACAGACATGCATGTTGGTTGATGAGCCTCGGCACGGGGCTTCACGGGGCTTCAGACAGGATGGCGCCAGTCGCCCTTTCCCCGCCGCTTGCACATGGCCGTGTCAAAACTTCAAAGAACTTCAAAGAATCTGGTACTGGGCCACAGTGAAAGTTGCATATCCAAGTTGTTTTATTGCCCCAATAGAGCAAAATAGCAAAGTTTGTTTTAGCCACAAGTCCATAATTAGAAGCCAGGACCGTTTTCATATCTACATTTACTCACGTCCACAACCGAGATTTGCTTCCCCACTGCCATCGATCGATCCCTTCCAACACGCGTCAAGTGGCCACACCTCACCTCACCTCATGCCAAAAAAGAAGAACCTCATGTCATAACGCGATCAACTCATACGAAGCATGGACATCGATGATATCCTCCGTGAAGTCGACCCTCGTCTCGTTCCACCCCCACAGCACACGCGATCTCCAAGCCCTGACGCGTCGATGGGTAGCAGAACGGTCAGCCCCGGAACTATTAGAGTGAGTTTTTTTTTTTTTTTTTCGATTGTTGCCCACCGCTGCTGGATTTCACATCTCGCCCGAACCAAGCGTCCAAGCTAACACTTCAGCGGAAAGATGGCCCTCAGACGGCCTCTTCGAGCGCGTAAACGACCGCATCAAAGCGCAGATTGAAAAAGTCGAAGACTTGACAGGCGACATGGACCCCAAGACCAACTTTTCCTCATCGTCATACAGACCGAGCTGGAAAGATACAAGTTCTTAGTGAGAAGCTACTTGAGAGTGCGGATCGCCAAGGTGCGTGCGTCGTTCCGTTGCTGCTGAAGGAGGCTGGCTCAGCGTAGTTGTAGCGAGCGTTGCGATGCATTTGCTCTCAGATGACATGTGCGACGGGGCAAAACTTCATGGTTCAACGACTGAACTGAACTGAACTGAACTGTACACCAGATTGACAAACACACGCTACACTACCTTTCGACCCAAGACCTACGAGATAGACTATCTCCAACCGAGCTCGCCTACGCGACGCGGCACCAGGCTCTTCTCCACAACCACTATCTTTCCTCCTTTCTGGGCTCCTTCCCCAGCAGCTCCAGAACCTGAACGACACGGCGGGCAACATCAGCATGATTGATTCGCCCGACTTGGACACAGCCGTCTTCATTCGCATGCTCGCGGGCAAGGATGTCCATGGGCGAGGGACCGACGCGGATGTCACGCTGCCGGCTGAGGAAGGGGACGTGTTGATCCTGCGGTGGTCGAGTGCCAAGATGTTGGTGCAAGATGGAGATGCCGAGCTGGTGTGATGGCACGGCTTAGCTGTGTTTTTTTTTAACGGAGGAAAAAGGGTCCATTGCGGATGATGATAACGACCAGAGTTCCGGTATCGAGGAAAAGACCATGTCGGGGGTTGGGAGCAGGTATTGTATTGTCTGGAGATTACACTCCATTGCCACGGCAGGGAAGTTGTCGGACAACGATTGAAACGAGGGTTTGCCAGATATACCGGCCCCTGAGAGAGCAATTTTCCTCAAAACTTGGAACAAGGCATAAAACCACATACTCATCATGTCTCCTCCAATACCACCGCTACCCAGACAACAACAACCCCCATTCCCACCAACGCAACGATGTCAACCCCCCTTGAAGAGCCCTCACCATCACCAACATTCTCCTCACCTGCACTCATTGGCCCCCAACAACACCAAACACAAGTCACGCGATGCCAGGAACATGTTTTCCTGCCCCCGAGCAGTCCAACAAAGGCACCCCCGCCAGCCAGGACGGTGCGCAAGAACAATGAGAACAATATGATGGCGGCGCATCGCGGACAAGAGGGAACTCGGGCCACCAGCCCAACCGACAGTATAAGTAGGACGTCTGTTCGACACGCGGGCGCAATCCCAAAATGAACAACAAGGGGGTAGTAGTTCCGAAAAGTCCCAATTCACTCCAGAACCAGCTAGACCGGAAAACCAAACAATCGTTGTCTTCTGCGTCTCTCTCTCTCTCTCTCTCTCTCTCTCTCTCTCTCTCTCAGCTCACATTAAACCACCCACCACCACCACCACCAGCAACTTCGCATTCTCCAGATTTCCTCCCACGATGCGCCTCGGCAAGCTCTCCCTGCTGAGCTTCGCAGCCACCGCTCTGGCGCTAGAGTGCAAGAACACGCGGTGCTGCCAATGCATCACCTTTGGCCAATACGACAACGGCCAGACCAAATGTGTCTATGATCATGTCGGGGCCAAGGCCTGGGGCGACAACGGTTCCGGACTCTTCTTTTGCCATGCCGACGCGCCGCAGTCGCGCATTGGGCAGCTGTGTCGTGGACTGGGCGAGGTGTGCAACACGCCGCACTGGAGGGGATATGATTGCTGGGAGTGCGTGTAGCTGTGGCTGATCGCTTTGAGCGATGGCAGGTTCAAGTCGTGCTCTTTGATTTTTTTTTCCTCTTGTCTCTTTTGGCTAGTTATCTGCGTGTGGACTGGTTTCGCACTCTAGGCCCTGTTCTGGTTAAGCTTTGATGTCGGCGATGATCATGGAATCGTTTTCTCTTTCTTTTAGATGGGCCATGTTGACGAAGTTTTTGATTCTTTACTTACTATATATACATCATACAGCAGAACCTACCTCCTAATGTGCCATAATCTTATCTTTCCCGCGTCATTTCCAACAGCCAAGAGATCGCTCTGTCGTCCAAACGCCACAGAGGTGACTCGTCCTAGGGGCGTCTGCTCCGTCGGCCAGTTTCTATAGACAGTGCAGCTGGGCAGGTGCACTAGTCGCAGGGCATCCTTCTTTTCGCGGCTACCAAACGCCATTAGTTGACCGTCTGTGTGAACGTGACGACAGTGATGGGTGTAATGAGCTGCTCAAAGGTTCGGGTCGGAGTAGGCCGCTCCTTGATGACAAGGCCCTCGCTCGTTTGAGTATCGATGAGCGTACTTCTGTCGTAGATGTTTGTGATGCCGCTGTTCGAGCCAACCGCTACCCAACGGTCTTCACCCAGAGCAGCAGGGCCGTTGTGCCCGCCAACAGCGACGACAATGCCTCCAACACAGCCATCGTCGTGCCAGATGCCGACGAATGTCTTCGATTCCATGCTGTACTCGCCTACTTGGCCGTCTTTTCCCAGGATGGTCATCCCATTCCCTGTCTTCCACCATGCGAACTCGGCAATGCCATGTCGACTCGACAATCTGGCCGCCGCAATCCACTGCATTGATGTCACGTTCAGAACGTTGATGACACCACCACCTTTCCGTGATGAGGCAATAATTCCCATGTATCGGCCGCAGGGACTCAATTTGAAGTGCTCCATTGACTTGTGCTCGAGCCGATGACCATTGATGTGTGTCGTCTTTTGCACAATGCCCGACGGCAGGTCCCAGTGGTGAAAGTACTTTCTTCGGCCAGCGAAGAAAATCTTGTCGCCTTCGGGATACAAGAACTGGGCTTGCCGCACGTCAACTTGTTTGACTTGGACAGACGTGAGCTGAGGGTTGGGAGTGGGTTGAGCTTCGGGTGCGATGTGGTGCAGGTAGAGGATAGATGCTGTGCTGGCAGACAGAAGAACCGGATAGTCGGGGTGAAATGACAAACACTCCACAGACGTCTTGTGCTTGTCCGAGATGTCTCTTGTTCTTTGAATGTCAATAACTTCGGGTCGTAGCTTGTGATTCCTGGAGCCCCTAGTCCGGCCAACTGCTTGACGTCGCGTAGAAATTCTTCCAAAGGCTGTGCGGAAGTTTCCCGTCAGATTCAGAGCCTGATGAGCCTGAGCTCGCTGATGAGCGTCTTCTCCTCTTGATAGGGCGATCGCTGGCCTCCTTTGCCCACGCCGGCGCGGGGTTCACTCGCAGGTACTGTTGTCGCAGCCTCCTCGAGTACTCGGCGCCACTGACAAGATCGTCCTCCTGTGTTGTCCTGAGTCTTCGCAACTTCGAATTCGACGAAAGCGACACCACTAGACGGTCGTCATCGCTGTCTTCCCAGGCTGGTACACCACCTTGCTCCGTCTTTGACAAAGTCGTCGCAGCTTTCGTCACGCCACCACCCGCGCCGGTGTCGAGAACGAACAAATCGGCATCATCCACACCCTCCATTTCTCCAGCATCCGCGTCGCCCATTTGAGTATCATCACCATCATCGCCCTCGGCAAAGACTCCATTTTTGAATAGGCTTTCTCTGAAGCCAGCCTTATTGCCTAGGACCAGTCGCTCGAGCTCTTCTTCGTCGGAATCCTTGTCGAACATATCGGCTGTTTTTTTGTTGGCAATCACACCTTCGGATCCAGCATACGAAGAGAGATCACTTTCTGAGCCTTCTGGGTCCGAAGTCCACGCATCCACCTTCTTCGCCATTTTTGCGATGAAAAACTTGTTTGCTGTTGACAAAGGTGTTTGGGCTATCAGCTTCAGACAGGACGCAAGTGCCTAGTGGGTTTTTTTTTTTTTTTTTTGGAAACTTAGGTCAGCCTCGCATGATGCCCCACCAGTTGAACCAATGATGCTGGGTGTTGGCACAAGGCTGACCTCTCTCTCCTCTAACGTCTACCACCACATCGTCATTCACATTCAAGTTTGATATTTGAAAACTCATACGTCAGCGACAATGAACCGTTACTTTTCGAAGTATCTAAAGAAAAAAAAAAAAAAAGGACTGAGTCTTTTGTGAGCCACGAATGATTTTTTTTTTTAGAGTAGAGGGCATGTATCTATGCATCCATTGGATTGTCCGTGCCCGAGTAGTCCAAAACGCTTCAAATAGCCAAAAAGAACCTGATTATTCTTTCACTCCTTGTATAAACAATTTGAAAAGTCATCGGCAATGCATCATCTGGCATACGTAACCAGTTTCTGTCAATACAACCCTATTGACGCAACAAAGCACAACCCGCCACTCGGGGCGACTCAAACAAGCGCTCTTGCTAAACTCTCTTCCAACCTGTGAAGCTCAGGGCTAACAGACTGCGTGCTCTTCAGCGTCAACACTGCCCCTCTCTGCGCCACATTAATCAACTTCTCGATATCACCACCCCGCGACAAGCCGGACACCAAAACGCCTAAGAATGTATCTCCAACGCCGTTGACCGAAACTATGTTCTCAACTGTCTCCGCTCTAGGAAAAGTCTCATGTAAATGCCTCCCACCGTTGGGTGATTTGGCCTCGCCCTCGCCAGTATGTAATCCTCTGCGTCTCTGTCTTTTAGACGGGGATCGTCACGTCCCAAGATGGTAGTGTAAAGGACGCCGTTGGGACCAAGTTTTGTGACTAATGTAGGTATATAAGGCAGTAAATTGACGCATTGTACGGGAACGCCAGCATCTGTTAGATCTGCGGATGTGAGTCGCATGAAACGATCTCTGGCCCCTCTCATGCCAAATGCATCAATAACGTCGAACCATTCGTAAGAGTCGAGAAAGCCATTCTCCTTGGCGACCTCGTACATGGCAGCTAACTCGTAGGTGTTTGGTGATGCCAAGTCAACGCTGGCGTATGGGAAAATATTCAGCTTGGGGATGCCTCGCTCAGGGGTGAAAAGGCCCTTTGACTTTTCAACAGAGACAGGCTCGAAGGCGACCTTGGCGTTATAGTCCTTGCCAATCCGAACCCAATCTCTGATAGTATTGGCACTCCAATTGCCATCTACGACGAGCCACTTTGGGCTTGTTGCTGCCATGATGGATCTCCATTGGTCAGGGAAAGAATGTTGCGCAAATATGCCCATATCAGCCATTGCCATGACAAGATTTCTGCTTGTGTCATTGACTGCAACGTATTGAGCTGTTCTAGCACCAGAATACTCTGTACCATCCAGCTTCTGAACATATGTGGTATCCAGGCCGGATTTCCGTAGAGAGGCTAGGACGGTTGATCCGGCTCTGTATTCTCCAAATGAGCATTTTGTTTTCCCGCGAAGCCTTTACATACTCGCAACTTACATGTCATCGCCGACCATGCTGCAGAACTTGACTCTGGTCTGACTACTTGCTCGAAGAGCAGCCAGGGCAACGTTGTGACCAACGCCACCGATGGATTGGCTGATGGACGCAGGATTAGATGTGTGAAGTTGTGGAGATCCACCTCTAGACTTGGATTTCGTATAATCGCAGCTGAGATCGACGGCCACTCCGCCAGCAACCAGCACATCAGCCTTGGGATCAACCACGACACTCGGTTCTGAAGGTTTCGCAGATTCTGGGAATGTTGGAACATATGCGTTTCCACTACCTACGACGGTTAGAACTAATGACTTCCACAGAACAAAGCCACAAAGTCCACTTACGAACTCGTCGGTCGAGGCTCGGATGCCAACAAGCGCGACAGTTCGACAGCAATGTTGGTAGCTCGTGTGATGTTTGATGTGACCAGTTCTTTGTTCGCTGAAACAACCTTGTCTCCACACAGTTCTCTCAGTCGCTTCAGGATATAAGGCGTATTCGTGCTTCCAGTAAAACCCTGCTCATTTGCTTCCGACACGGCCATCTCAATAGCCGTGCGCATCTCTTCCGACGGCACCGCAAACTTTTCAGGAATGGGGTTTGCGAATAGGAGACCAGACTCAATACCAAGACGCTCTTGTGCCAAAATGATTGATGCTGCTTCCTTCTCCGTGGTAACAACGGAAGGACTCTTGATGCCGCTCTCACGGGCCCAGAACGCAGGGAACTCAATCTTGCCGGATCGACCATCAGCAAAGGTTGAAACGTGGCAGCCCTGGGTTTCGAGATACTCCAGAGTGCGAGGAATATCCAAGAATCCTTTGCAACCGCTGCTCACAACAGCAACACGTGTGCGGCCAAGCTCAGTGAGATCGGCAGAAACATCCATGGAGTCTTCACCACCCTGTGAACACCGCCGAGGCCACCAGTACCAAAGATTCGGATGCCGGCCAGTCTGGCTAGTAACATTGTGCCTGAGATGGTCGTGCCACCATTCATTGTGCGGCCAGCGATGCCCTTGAAGAACGTCAGCAAACGATTGACGAGCACAGGTCAAGACAGGACAGGATAATATCGAGTAATGAGCCTCCTTACCATGCCCACCAAATACGACACATCACGACGTGACACCTTGGCAGCCTTCCCAGTCGCAACCATGCGAATCATCTCATGGCCCGCAACACCGACGGTAGGCACACCATCGACAATAGCGATGATGGCGGGGATGCCGCCAAGGCTCCGTACGAGATCTTCATGCTCCAATGGCAAGTCTTTTGACAAGGCGCCATGGGTGTAAATCGTAGACTCCAGAGCGACCAACGGCTTGTTCTTGGCCACGGCATCAGCTACCTCATCCGAGACTCGGAGCCAGTCTCTCAATGCGGGAAGACCACTGGCAGTTGCGTATCCGCGTCTGCAACTTGCATCTTTTGACTCACGGTGCAGCTGCTGGGAAAGGGTAGCCTGTGTGCATGATGGCCGCGTGCATGATGGCCGCGTGCATGATGACCGCAGGCTCTGGAGGCGTCCGCGGCATCCCGAGCTTGGCACACGCCCGGAAGCGCGCCGCAACCAAGTGCCTTTCATGACGAAGCTGACATTCGGCTATGCCTAAATGGATTAGAGAGACAAAAAGAGGCGGTGTCGGGTCAGAGCGATGGTTTGGTGATGGTAAAGGGTCTCGCCCGCTCATCAAAGAAGGTGGAAGGGTCGGTCTTGCTTGCTGCCATCAAAAGTTTCAGCGGTGCCTGTCGGGACTGGCCACTGGTTATTAGGGGACATCGGACGTCGAAGCTCCACTGAAATCCAGCCAGTCCCATCCGACTCCCATGTTTCGGCGGCTCGGTGGCTCGCCCCGACAAGCAGCTGCAGCTTCGGGCATTCCTCCGCATATTCCTACGCTTACTAATATGGCAACGTCCCTTAGATCCCTACCCGGGCGACATGTGTCAATGACCTCGCCGTCACCTCGGTTAACGCGACCATACCAGCCCAAGTTCAGCAGGAAGCCTCGCTCCCCTGAATTTGGGCTGGTCTGAGGCCATCTCTGAAATGGTTTGTTCCATTGACCAGCCCTCCCTTACTACGGACACACACAAACCTCAGCCTGCCGGGGAACTGCGACGTTCATCAATCATCATGCCCATGCACCAGGGCTTCATTCCCCGCGAGGGTTTCAGCGTCGAGGTCATCCTCAAGCTCCTTCGCAGAACCGCATTCAATCCCTCGCTTCTCCTGCCGCTGGTCTTACTCGCCCGGTACTCCAAGAAAGGACAGGATTGGTCCATCCTACATCCCACGGCAGCCCGGCGATTGCGAATGCTGTTCTACTTTGCCGTGGTCAAACGTCTCAGCGCATGGTATTCTGACAAGTTGCGCAACAATTGGGTCGATGACAAATATGTCTGGTCCCGAGAGATTGTGCTTATCACGGGCGGTGCAGCCGGGATTGGCGCCTCCATGGTGCGATGCTTTGCTGAGAAGGGCATCACGGTCGTCGTGTTGGATGTTCAGCCGATGACTATCAACAAGACTTGTATGTCTTCTTCTAGACCCGCTCGGCTCCCATGCTTATTGCCCCCTTTTCATCAAGGAAATAGCGGTAGTGGATTGCTGACCTGGAAACTCGAAACAGCTTCGAGAGTTCACTATTACCAGTGCGATCTTAGATCGCCGGAATCGGTGGCTTCCGCAGCAGATCGGGTTCGAGCCGAAGTCGGCCACCCGAGCATTCTTATTCACAATGCTGGTGTCGTACGAGGAAAGACAATCATGGAGGCAGAGCCGGCTGATGTCCGCTTCACCTTTGATGTGAACTCTCTGGCCCACTATTGGGTCACCAAGGCATTTTTGGGCAACATGATTGCCAAGAACCACGGCATGGTGGTCACGGTCTCGTCAATTGCTGCTTGGATGTCCCTCCCGGACATGGTTGACTACGGAGCATCCAAGGCGGCTGCCTTGGCTTTCCACGAAGGTCTCGGCGGTGAGCTCAGGTTCCGCTACAATGCCCCCAGGGTGCGAACTGTCACCGTCCACCCTGGTCACACTCATACTGCCTTGTTCGCCGGCTTCAATCAGGGCAATTCCTTCCTGACGCCCACGCTTCATCCCGATAGCATGGGCGAAGCCGTAGTCAAGCAAGTCCTTACTGGACGCAGCGGCACTGTTGTTCTTCCCGAGTTCGGCTCCACGCTTTCGTGGGTTCGCGGCCTCCCGGAATGGCTCGGTATCCGAGTGCGATCCAGGGCGCAGGGCGTTATGAAGAACTGGTCAGGCAGGCAGGTGGTGCAGGACGTTGGCGCTCTATACCAAGGGGCCGGCAGTCAAAACGTCGAGCCAAGCGAGAGCACAGTCCTGGTACCGGAGGAGTAAAATATGTATTGGGCGCTATGCTGCGAGGTCAACGGGATTGGTCATGCCTGGGGTAAGGCGTACATCGAAACTGTACGCTGGTGGGCAAGTTGCAAACGACATGTATGTATTCGACGCTGTACGGAGTACGGAGTATTATTGAGGAGAATGTTGGCAAGTTCGTCGTGGAGCCATTAATATCCTGCGTTATAGTTTCTTATCTGTTCTGCGATACGGAGTAGATAGCAAGCAACCCCGCTTGAATTGGCTGCATACGTTTTGATGGAGAAGGTCTCGATCAAGCAACTTCTCGTAATCCGTACGAGTTGCGTGTTTGCCTGTTTTGCCATTGGTTGGTACCGCAGCAGGATGACATGTGCACATATGTACATACGTACCGACCCTTGAGAACCGGAACCCGACCGAGGCTTGCCTGGTGGCCTGACTATTATAGTATGCAATCATGCCTAATAAACTTGGCGGCGATTTGGCTCTGGAATTGGAACCTGACCAGCCCGCGCCGTCTCTTCAACAAAAGCAAGCTCACCCAGCGTAGGCTTCTTACCGTGGAGCATAAAATCTGCAGCACCAAGGCGAGCAAGTAAGTAGCAGCTCTTGATGCAGCGCGGTTTGCTTATAAGAAAAAGGAAAGAATATGATGCAGCACTTTTCAGCACGCTGAGAAGAGTCTGTGTTGACTTGGACATGCATGTTTGTTTTTGGGGTTGAGCATGATTCCATTTCTGGTGTAGTTCTCGGAGGAAGGTGAAATCACTGAAATAATAAAAGGAGAAAGGGGCAGAAAAAGTCCACTCAATCAAGGATAAGGGAAACCAAACCATCGTGACTGCTATCGCGATGGATTAATAAGACCCAGCCAAAAGGAGGCCGACTCGCTACGCCACGACCTTCCTTGTCCTCAACGTGCCCGCGCCGAGGATCGCCATCCCGACCACTATACGGAGTACAGCATAGCCAATCACTGGATAGAGACGCGCACGCCTCTGCCCAATGGAGCAGAAATACTGTCTGGATCGGGAGAGCTTTGCGAATATAAGTAGAAATGGGCCCCATCGCCCGCACAAACCACTCTGGGTTTATTGTTGCTATTCATGGAATCCATGACTCGGGGCTATTGTTCCCTGGGCGATGATGTTTGCCCCTACTACTCCGTACTATGAACGCTATATGATCATAGCATTGGCCGTAGGTCATGAATGGCCGTGGACGGCTTCGAATGAATTACCTTCTCGACAGCACGCGGTCAAGGTGGTTTTGTCGGACAACAGGCGCGTGCAAGATGGATTGGGTGATGGATGCTCTGACTGGCCTGTTTATCTGGGGTTAACGTTTTCACGATGCTAGATCTCCAAATGCGTAAATGCTTTCTCGAGGCGTAGAAGGAGGGTGTTGGGGGCCACCATCATGGCTTTTTTGTGAATATGGTTTCGAGTGCGTACTTTGGCACTTGATTGTGTGTATATTGTCCACCACTTCGCATTTTGCAAAGGGCATCGAAACGATATCAATTGGGACTTGACACTCTGCAGATAGCCAATACTGTCGTCAAGATGGTACTCATGAAGGCGATTGTGCCCTTTTCTCCGCTTCTCTTCCAGGCACAGTTCAAGCATAATCTACCCAAGACGTGGCCAAGCCAGGGAAACGAAACTGACGCAAAGCATGCTCTGGACAAACGCATTAGAAGCTCCCATAGAGGGATACGGAGTGGAAGAACTCGAGTGGGAAATGGAAGTTTTCCCAAACGACTTCCAAAGCTTCAACGGCACGATCCAACAAGTCCACAAACAGGTTCATCAGCTGAACCCGAGATGGTTAAAGAGAGAAGCCCAAAAGACACGCGGTTCCACTCGCGACAAGAGAGTCATTCTCACCGAGGAAGAAGAGTGGCAAGAAATTTGGAAGGTGTAGTACCACCGGTTTGAGCTGGACACGGGAATTAAGTGGAAGAACCTTGTTTGCGCGCCGGGACCCAACAATTGGGAACCGGTCAGCGCACAGTACGGAAACGACCACGTCCTTGAGGACTAGGAGCATCTGCCTAGGCCGCGAGATGGACCTCATTTCCAAGGCCAAAACTGGTCGTGTTCCGGGCAATGGCCCTGGGCCGGGGAATTGCGGTCGCGTGGCCTGTTCGTTCAAGACGGCAATCTGGTGGTGCAACGATGTGAGACCTCCTCTTGTTCCCAGTTCGCTATATTAATAAGCAGAGCGCGAATCACATCCACTCGAGGTTTGTTTGCTCATCGCTGACGACCCCTTCTTCCTCGCAGAACGAGGAAGCATACCAGCCGCGGAGCTGGCTAGACATAGTTCAGGGCGCTGTGAGGGTCATCAAGGTTGCAGGGTGAGAACCGTGGACCCATACGGCCAGAAGTATTTCAAGTCCGGTGGGCAGCAAATTGCCATGGACAATCGGAACGCGGTTGTTCGCAGGGATGAGACTGACTGTTGACAGGGCGCGATTGAATGACTGATGCGAGGCTATTAGTATGTATGCACGGAGTACGGAGTACGGAGTATGTACGCTGCATATCAGCAATATGTACTGTTCAACAGGCAAGCAGGTATTTAGTCTATGTACGTTACCACATGAAGGGTCTTGCCTGCCTTTACGTTGCCTCTGTGCCTTGTCTGCCTTGCCTTGTCTTGCCTGCCTGCCCGCTTGCCTGCCTGCCTGGCTGTCAGTCAGTCGAGTTGTCGTGGTGGAACGTGCGAGTAAAAGCCATGCGCTAGTACGCTAGCGGCGGGAGCCCCACCGACTTTGCCCGTCAGATCAGCCCATTTTTGCCTCACAAATTCCTCAACACCATCAACACGCCATCAAAAGTCATGCCACTTTTTGCATGCAGAGCCTGTGCCTGTGCAGGCTTCGGTGCGAATGTCCGCTGCCTCCGCCCTTTTCACATTCAGTCTGGCTCTGGCTCTATTATAGCCAGCCAGGCTGAAAGCGCCGACTAACGTCCAAAGTCCACATGTGGTCCCACGAAGCATCAGGGCCATGGACATGGCATCGGCCGACGGACCGTGGCAGCCCATTGATCCGATCACATCAGTCCATCCGACCCGACCAAGCGGTCATGACCATGGAGCACGTATCTGTATGTACATGTAGGTTCTCGCCCTCCATGCTATCTGTCCCAAGCCGTGTCTTCGTATCTATGCGAATGGGGAACCGCTCTTGCCATCCTGAGTTTTTCTGGCTGCGCACCGAGGAATAAAAATACGCGGTTAACCCAGGTAGATATCTTATTCTTCTTGGCCCACCTTGGCCTCCGATGAGTGTCATTTTTCTGCTCGTCCCGGCTCGACAAATCTTGGCTCGTCTGGTTGTCAACATCATTAAAACAGCTTCCGCACAAGGTTTCTTCCTGCTTATTGGCGAAGGTTTTTGCAATCGAGCCGTCCCGTCGGCTCGTATACATGAGCTGTTGCCGGCCCACCTTGTCTCCCAAACCCCAGACCTTGTGGGTTTCGAGTCTATTATATGTATGCATGGTGCCCGACTCGACGCCTCGTGACGATTGGTGTATTTGAAAGAGAGAGCCTTGTGAGATTTGTGTACTTTTGCCGCCCTCTTTGGTTCATTGTCCGCAAATTGGAAGAACAGCCACCATTAGGGGAAGAAGCTGATATAAGGCAGATCGCCCCAACACTATCTACTAGTGGTTCCTAAACAACGGCCAACAGTAGTCTGCGACTCCAAATAGTGAACTTGCGGTCAGTGCACCAATTTCCTCAAAACGGGGTCGGAAAATTACACTGGGACCTTCATCCGGCTTCTTCACACATGGCCCCTGGTCTTCTTTCCAGTCCGCAGCGGACTACTGGCAGCACACCTACGGTCCTTCCAATGGAAGTCGAAAACACAGTTGAAAGGCAGATGGAAGCAGTGGATGAGGATGCCGATGACATCACAGTCGCAGATCTCTCTCAATTACGCAGCTTTCCGAAACTGCCGACAGAATGCCAAGTATGCGTTGTCGGTGCTGGGCCGGCGGGTCTGATGATGGCTTCGACTCTCACCAGATACGGAATCAATGTCGAGGTGGTTGATGACAGAGCAGACCAGACTCCGGCTGGAAGGTAAGATTTCAGAAACTTTTTTTCTTCTTCTTCTTTCTTTCTTTTTTTGGCCATTGAGTGCCGCCCGACATGCGGGCAAGGGCGCAATCAGGATAAAAAGAGGCTCACTTTTCCACGACCTGCAGGGCCGATGGCTTACAGCCAAAGACAATTGAGACGTTCAGGCAGTTAAGACTGGCCGACACTCTACTCCAACGAGGAGTTCGTGTTTACGATATTTCCTTTTGGCGCAGCACGCGGAAGAGCCTCTCCACAGGTTGGGCCGAGAGATTCATTATCCTCCTGTCATTGATGTTTTGGATCCTTACATCCTACTTGTTCATCAAGGTATAGTAGAGAGCTTGTTCATCGATGACTTGGCCAAAAGAGGCAAAACTGTGAGACGAAACACAGCTTTTGAATCTTTGATGAAATCGCCAAGACTGGTCGATTACAGGTCAACTGCAGAACCAATGTAACTCAGGATAACAAGACGTACATTACGCAGTATCTGGTTGGCTGTAAGCATCTCTTTCTCCCCAAACCCTCATTCATCTATTTGTTCCTCGACACGACATTTTTCTCACACTCAACTAACATGTTCATGTAGGCGACGGTGCACACTCCAAAGTGCGCAAGAGTATACCAGATGTGGCGGCAATTGGCATGTCGCAGGCGTCCATCTGGGGCGTTTTGGACGGAGAACTCATAACTGATTTCCCGATATCTGGTCGAAAACATTGGTCTACTCCGAAGAGCATGGGACCATTCTCATAATTCCCGTGAACGAAACATGACCAGATTCTACATTGAACTGAAGACGTGGGTCTCTGAGGACCGTCGCCAACTTGGCCAAGCGTTTGTCATGGAACAGGCCAGGAAGATCATGGAACCCTTTTCCGTGGACTGGAAGTACGTTGAGTGGTTTGGGAGATATCAAGTTGGCCAGCGGGTGGCCAGCCGATTCTCCGATGCTCACACCAAAGTCTTCTTAGCCGGCGATGCCAGCCACACTCACTCGCCCAAAGCTGCACAGGGAATGAATACTTCGATGCACGACTCTTGGAACCTTTCTTGGAAACTCAATTTGACGTCCGTGGGCTCGCCAAGCCCGTTCTGTTGGAGAGCTACGAAGAGGAGCGGCGCAAGATTGCCCTCGACCTCGTCAATTTCGATTACGAGCACGCAAATCAAATTGCTGGAGGCGATGCTGTGGCGCTCGCCAAGAACTTCAAAGCCAACGTTCGCTTCATCTCAGGTATTGGGGCGGAATACTCCAACAGCCCTATCAACCGTGCCGAGCCTGGCAATTTTGCCGTACCCACGGGTGGCGCCCGACCTGGATGTCTTTTGCCGCCTGCCAGAGTTACTCGATACATCGACTCTAACCCAGTCGACATCCAGCTCGACATTCCCATGCTGGGACAGTTCCGTGTCTTTCTGCTCATGTGGGATGTTCAACAGACAGCGCCCTTTTGACCACGTTCTGCAGAGCCGTCGTCGATGATTCGTCGTTTGTCAGCCAGCTTTCAGCCGCTGCGAGCAAGTCCTACGCCGCGCAGCCGAGAAAAGGCTCAGCCGAGGACGTGTACATCAGACCGGAGAGGTACACGGCTGTCAGCCACCTATTCACTTTTGGTCTAATAAGTACGTGTGCTATCATCTCCCAACACCTAGTCCTCACCTCATCTAGTCGCTCGTCCTTTCAGTTCATCACCCACGGACGCTGACCAACTTGACACTAGCCACGATGCCCAAGGCAGAGATGGAACTCTCCGATCTGCCAGCCATGTTGCAAGACAGCCGCTGGTCTCTGTACCTGGATAACATCCCCGAGCAGGACACGCGAGGAGCCCTGTGCACCGACAAGTGGCTGGGCAGCCTCGAGCCCGGGGACGTTGCCATTGTTAACGTACGACCGGATGGCTACGTCGGGTCTGTTGGACGATGGGACTCGAGCAATGACGACGCGGGAGAAAAGGCTGCACAATGGCTTGACGATTATTACAGTGGATTCCTGCAGCTTCATCCGCAGTATAGCTAAGCTCACGAGTTGGGGGTGGGCTCTTTTACTGTTCCCGCCCAAAGAAGAATCACGCCTCAGTGACATGATGTACGTTGCATACGAGAGTGTCCGATCAAGTGTGTTTATTTTAGCAAATACTTTTAATATTTAGGTGGCCAGCAGCATCGTAAGGCGTTGTTTCCTAATTCAAGCAATACAAGGTTGTGTGTTTATTATATAAACATGATCAGGGTATTCATGCATATCATATAACCAGGCAAACGCGGCATATCCCCTTGTGTCAATGTACCAATGCGTCATTGTAAAGGTACGTCATTCGCCCAAGACATCATTACCCATGAATTGCATACGCCCTGTATTCCTCCCGTTCTCATAAAACTCCCAAGAGGACCAGCCTGACTAAGATATCTACTCGTCACACTCTCCCATGTTGGACCGCGTTTTCCGCAGTTCCAAGAGAAAAGAGTCAATATCGCAATATCGTAACATGCAGCTCAGCATCACTACCCCCTACCCACTGCCCACTACGCCCTGCCCCCTACCCATCAGTCATCACCCATTCACCCATTCACCCATCGCTCGTCTCCGCAAATGTGCCCCAGTGCGAGGCTTCGCAGGCGGGGGCGTGTCGCTCTGCCGCATCCCCAGGTTGACGCGTCGTATGATTCGTGGGGCCACGGTTGGGCCGATTTCCAGATGATGAGACGTTCGTTCAAAGGGGTGCGTGCGTCCCTCGCCCCCACGGGGACCAGGTAGGTTGCCTTGTACATGTAGACGGCGACGTACATATACGGAAGTACAATGCATGTATGTTGTACGGAGTGGGGCGTGCGGTCGTGGGTTGGTTGTCTTGGGCCGAGGTAGTTTGCTCCTCGCACCAAGTCGAATATTCTCAAGATGCCGTGGCTGTGGGCTGAGCCACCCTTGTCGTGCGAAGGATGCGTGCGCATCGACGTCGAACCGTTGTTTCTAACGGGATGACGGAGTACACGAGCGTCCCGTATTATATGGATCCCAGGAATGAATGTAATGAATAACGCGGTTGCGAACATTACAGAGTCGGTCAGTCCCTCCCCCGGGGCCGCAGCGCAGCGCAGGGCTCCGGGAAACCTTCACTTTCTGCACCGTCCGCGGCTTGGCATGGCACTGATATGACTCTAATAAGTATGTTGGTGAGAGCGGGACTGAGAGCGGGACTGAGGGTGAGGGTGAAGGTGAGGGTGAGAAAGAGGGTGTGTCGTTTCTTGGCGTACGGGGTTTTAGAGGAGGCGGCTCGGGACGGGCGATGCACAAAGCCATACTGACGCTCTACATACATTGCTAGCATGCTATACACACACAGTGGGTGTAATCATGCCAGACTTCTTTCATCGGCGAAGACAAATTAGATAATTACCAGACAACCACATCCAGCCCTCCACCCTTGTTCCCCACAGCCCATCCCAGGCACACCCCTTCCTTCCTTGTGTCATTCAAATAGAAGGCCTCGAATATTCCATACATCCTATGTACTATCAACTTCACATTTCGCGCTATCGAAACAGGCGTCTCATACCGAGTACTCATCTTCCTTCTTCCCGTGCCTTGTTCCGTAGACGACATTGCCGCGCGAGCGGGCTCGTTGAGTGCTCTTCTCTGCGTCGGTGCTAGTTAATACCCAAGCTTGTGCACAATTGGTACATGGTGAAGTAGGTGATGCAATTTGCTCTTCATTTAGACAATACACGGTCGAGATTGTCCGTCTTGGACTTGCTGGGCTGGGCTGCATTGTCTGATCCCTTGCATTGTAGTTACGTTTGGCCATGTTTCTCTGCATCTGAGACTGCGACGTTCAAGACGTACTTTTGGTCAGAAGCCGTACCAATACACCAACTACAACACTTGATAAACAAGAGCTACCTCGGCGTTACGCATTGCAAGACGACGTTTCTGCCAGTTCCCATTGTTCCTCACTCAACGTTGATTTAGCATCTCTTTTTGTGTTTTTCTTCTTCTTCTTCTTCTTTCTTGTCCTGAGCTTCACCAACTTGAAAACAGTAGACGACCATCACCAATTACTGTAGGGTCGGCATGTGTACGGCGGCCTTCTTGGCAACAGCATCCTGGCTCTGCCACAAGGCAGTCACAGTCTTGAGCTGCGTGTAAAAGTTGATTCCAGGCTTGCCGTAAATGTGTTGGAACCACCGCCAGCAATGCTCTTCTTGTTACCGGTGAAAGAAAACATGGGCAACGGCACGGGAATGGGCACATTGATGCCAACCTGGCCGGATTCAATATTGCGACGGAACGTCTCGGCGGTCGGACCAGAGCGGGTAAAGATGGCGACGCCGTTGCCGTACTCATTGTTGTTGATCAATTCAATGGCATCGTCAATCGTCTCGACATTTAGACACACCAGGACCGGGCCAAAGATCTCCTGCTTGTAGCACGTCATGTCGGGAGTCACGTTGGAAATGATGGTGGGGCCGACAAAGTTGCCGTTGGGGTACTTGGAGTTGGTGTAGTTGCGACCGTCGAGCAAAACGGTGGCGCCCTCCTTTCGGCGCTGTCGATGAGGCCGACGATGCGCTCCTTGCTCTGGGAGAGATGACGGGACCGAGATCGGCACCTTCCTCGAACCCACCGTCGACCTTGAGCTTCTTGGCACTCTCGGCCACCTCGGAGAGCCACTCCTTGGTCTCGCCGACCATGACGAGAGTGCTCAGAGCCATGCATCGTTGACCGGCGGCGCCAAAGGCGGCGCCAACGACACTGTTGATGAAGTGGTTCTTGTTGCAGTCGGGCAGAACAGCAGCGTGATTTTTGGCGCCCAGGTTGGCCTGAACTCGCTTGCCGTTGGCCGAGCCACGGCTGAAGATGTACTCACCGGCCTTGTTGCCACCAACAAAGCTGATGGCCTTGATGGCGGGTTCGTCAAGGATGAAATCGACAGTCTTGTGGGCACCGTGGATGACGTTTACAACACCTCGGGGAACCCAGCCTTCTGCACGAGCTCGGCAAGGATCATGGCCGCACCGGGGTCTCGTTCAGAGGGCTTCAAGATCAGTGTGTTACCGGTAATGGTGGCGATGGGGATGCACCAGAGAGGAATCATGGCAGGGAAATCTGCACCGTACTTTGTCAGTATTGGGCCTTGACACGATGAGGCGCTGAATGAATACTTTCTTTGACAGAGCGAGCAACTTACTGAAGGGGCAGATGGCAGCAGTGACGCCCAACGGCTCACGGTACGTGCGCGTCTCCATATCCTTGGACACCTCCAGAACTTCGCCCTTGAGCAACTCTGGGGCAGCAATAGCAGCCTCGGCCACCTGCAGACCTCGCAAGACATCACCCTTGGCATCAGCAAAAGTCTTTCCCTGCTCCAAAGTAATGCTAGCAGCCAGTCTGTCCCAGTTCTCCTTGATAAGGTGGACAAAGCGGAACATGATCTGCTGACGGGCCAAGACGGTCGTATTTTTCCAGGACTTGAAAGCCTTCTCAGCAGAAGCAACAGCGGCTTTCATCTCCTCCCCGTCATCTGAGGCAACACGAGTGACAAGGTTGTTGGTAGCGGGATCGGGTAAATCGATGAACTTGTCCGTCTTGGAGTTGACAAACTTGTTGTCGATGAAGTACGGGGTATCTTCGACCGTCTGGAACTTCTCATGCGACTTTGGGTAGGTGGTCGCCGTGGAAGCCAGGGCCACAATTGGCTTGAGCTGCTGAGCCGTGGCATGCATTCTTCTGGCGGCCACGGCCGACGACGACGAACCGTTGGAAGTCATCTTTATCTTGGAGGCAGTGATGGAAGATCGTGGAGCAGCCGAGGTCGCAGGAGACCGGGTGGCGCTGGCAGAGACGCTTCGCGAAATGAGCTGCCGCATGATTGACAAAAGGGGGAAGTGTGAATCAGGCACTGCTGGTGGAAACAGCAGGCTAGAAACTTGCACGTACTGAACGGTGGATTGGCAGAGTTTCCTCTCCGTTGTCTTCCTCCCGAAAGAAAAAGTCCGCCGGGGAGAGGCGTTGGCGTTCGATTCTTGATAAAGAGGGCGGCTATGTACGGGTTGTGGAGAGAGAGAGGCCAGAGGAGGGGGATGGCGACGTGCCCCCACCCCATTGACCCGATAAGATCCGTGATAGCCGACTCGCACCCGCAGCCTCCGACCCATGTACCTACCTACGGAGCCGACATATGGATGGTCATGGTACCGTACGGACGTCGTGGACGTGGACGTGGAGTTGTATTAATAATTAAGTCGTAATATCTGGGGTATCTAGCTCAATGTCCAGCGCTGATATCAGAAAGGGTCTGTCTGGCTGGGTTTCAATTCCACCATCCTCCTCGCCATACATTTGACCGGGCACAAAAGTTTTCATCATTATGTGAATCAATTTCATGTTGCCTATTGGCTGTTGTACATGGCAAGGGCAGGTCCAAGGCAAGCAAACGCCCCCATATAGATAAAGGCATAAGCCATGTTGTCAATCCCGTCAATCCAGTCAATTGCGCGCATGTGTCGCGAGACCAAAGCGGTTAAAGAACCCCGACGTAGACCTTATGAGCAAAAGAAATCGGATAGCAATAAATGACTTGTCCTTTTTTTGGCTTTTACCCTTCTTCAAATTGCGCAACCCATCGCGTCCAACTCTGTCTAGACACACTTCCTCTTCTTTTATCTCTCTTCTAGTGGCCATGGATGTCACTTAAGACTGGCTGCGAGTAGTACGCTTGGTAGCCTCGCCCTTAGCCTTCTCAGCTCCAGTAGCCGCAGCCTCAGCAACCTTGTCCTTAACTTCCTTAACATTGCTCTTGGCGGCAGCGGCAGCTTCCTTGACAGCTGGGGAAGATCCACCAAGTCCGAGAAGAGCAACAATGAGGGCGACCAAGGTCACGGCGATAGCGGCGAAACCACCAGCAACCTCAGGGACGAACTTGATGGCTTCGACAGGATCGTTCTTAGCGAGAGTCAGGAAGAGGTCTGTCTTCTCCTTGATATAGTGGACAGGGTCGTCGAGGAACTTGAGGTCGGTGGGAGACTTGGGCTTGTCCTCTTCCTTAGGCTTGTCAGCCTCAGACAGAGCCTTCTCAATGGGGTGCTTGAGCTTGAACGACTCGGCAGCCAGCTTTTCGGCATCCTCAACGGAGTGACCAACATAGATGTTGTCGAAGAGAATATCATTCTGCATGGTCCAAATTTCGAAGCCGATCTATACGTATATACCGTTAGCAATTTGATTATTTCCGCCAATGTCAAACGCGAGTGTACTTACAGCGCCCATGGGCTCAAAGTTGGAGGGCGTCTTGTCCTCAAAAAGGCTGGGTTTTTAATCTTGCGAGGAGCCCAAGGTCCCTTGTAGGCGGGATTGTCGATGAAAGGGGCGCTCCACTTGCCCTTGTAGTCGGGGTTCTTCTTCATGGGCTTAGTCCAGGGACCACATCCAGAGACATCGGCACACTTGGGGTTGGGAACTGTAGGGGCAATCCAATCGCCGTCCTCCTCATCATCCCAGTCCGTGGGCTTCTGAGCTTCGGGGTCGGGAACAGTAGTGGGCTCATTCTCGAGCCAATCCTCGGGCATGGTAGCCTCCTCATCAACGATCTCGAAGGGGGCGTCCTCATCCCAGTCCTCGGGCTTCTTGGCCTCGGGGTCGGCAATACGAGCGTCATCGACCCAGGTTTCGGGCTTGGTGTCCTTGGGATCGTCAATCTCAGCCGGGGGTTGACGGCAGGAGTGAAGTCCTCGAGGAGAGAGCCAGATTTGACCTCTTCACCGTTCTGCTTGATAGCATAGGTGTTGTTGGGGTGGACGATCAACGTGTACAGCTCGGTTGTCTTGAGGATCTTTGCGGTGGGAGGGGAAGAGAGGTGCTTCTCCTCGTACTCGCCGGTCTTGGGATTTTTGTGGTTGAAGATAAAGTGAACCTTGTTTGTGTGGCCGCACTTGTCGGGGCCGAACATGATGACGTAGGGAGTCGTGTTGCTGAACTCCTCCTGGTGAAGAGCCTTGTTGTCGCGCAAGAGCTTCATGTAGGCACCTCCACATTCAAGACCCTCTGAAAGAAACCCACTTGGTTAGCACGATAGAAATAGATACATGAGCCATGGGACACACAAAGTCCGCAAAGTCGTATCGAAGAGCAGAAAGATTGTTTAAAACTTACTCTGAAGCTTGACCTCATACTGGACAACAAGAGTCTTGCCCTTGTTATCAATCTTCTTGGGGAACTTGGCCGAGATGGCGTGGTGAGCTGCGGGATTCTTGACGACAAGACCCTTATCGCTAGCCATGCCCTTGTACTGATAGGGCTCCTCAACAGACCACTCGCCAACAAAAGCCCATTCCTCCTCATCCTTGCCGGAACCCTTCATGTCCTTCTTGGCGTGGGAGGGCTTCCATCGCTTTTCCCAGCCATCGGTGAATTGCTCGAGGAAGGGAGCTTTCAAGGAAGTGGGCTATGACAAAAGTCATTGGTTAGCTTAGAACATCTTTGTGTGAATAGATGTGGCGCGGGCTTTGCGGATCAACTTCACCACACCGGTCTGGCTTTAAGGGTTGCTGAGGCAAAACGCGGCAGCTGATTGCCACGACATGACTGGGCAACAACCGAGTCCAACCGTTTTGAACAGCGAGGTTCATCACTTACAGTAAAGACAGGAAGCTCAGCAGGAGCAACCGGCGATTCCTCGACCTTGTCGGCATGAGCAGTGCCAGCCAAGATGGCAGCCGACACAGCCGCAGCAGCAGCGTTGAACTTCATGGTTTGTCGAAGAATATCAACCTCGTCGCTAAGGAGCTGGAGAGCGAAAATAACCGGAGACCAAGGTGCAAAGCGCAAGTGGGTTCAAGACAGGACTGATGGAGGTCCCGACGGCTCGAGAAGGGCTTGGTTTCCAAGAGGGAAGTTGAAGACGTGAGGAAAGAAGGATAGAAAGGTTCAGTTGGAGCGGCTCATGGAGAATTTTTAGTTTGGGAACCGAAAGCTGGCCAATGGTTGAGGACACGTATGTAGAAGATACCAGAAACGACCCTGACTTTTTAGGGAATAATTTAACAAGCGTGTAGGCGGCATTTGGCCCCACAGCTGATGGCACGGGTAATGCGGGGTCTGGTGCCTCACAAGCTCAGTGGGTGGGTGCATCCATTCATTGCAGGCACTGCCGGCTACGTGTCCGTTTCAAGTAGCTTTGTGGGGCCACAGAGAAGCCAGAAGAGACACCGACAAAGAACGAAAGCCACCTTGCATCAACAGGTCAATGAGTTGAATTTTTAAAATTGAATGTGCAGTACAAGCTTCCTTTGTACTTCTTCTATTTGAGGCCTAACAATAATGCAATTTTAGTTACTCCAACAGGTCACCCTTTTGACCTGGACTTGCTGCGTCTAACACTGGCGTAATTCTCTTTTGTTTGGCAATGGCGTTTGACGGCCGTGGGATAAAATTGTGATGGCTAAAATGACACGGATACTCCGCAGAGAGTAGCATTATTACTTCACGGCATAATGTACATATATATATTATTTACGCTAGCTAGCTCTATGTAGGGCTAGTACTAGTACTCCTGCTGCTTTGTCAAAAGGGAAAACCCTTGAATAGGAAGAAAAACCCCTTATATCTATGTTTAGGCTAACGCTAACCCTGTACTAGGCCTGCGTCGCGTTATGTGTGGCCTATTATAGGTGTTTATTGCTAGCTTGCGCTAGCCTTATCCTAATAAGAAAAGAACAAAAAGAAAAAGGAAAATCCTAGGTTCTAAGCCCTGCCTAGCTCTATCCTAAGTCTGCTCTAGCACTGTTCTAGGCTTATTATACTATCTTATAGCGTGCTAGATTTGGTTTTATAGTAGTAATTCACTTCTCTTTCACTTTTTAGCTAGCTCTTCTATAGCCTCACTTTTTAGCCTTCTCTAGCCTAGGTCTAGCTTATTAGTCTAGGAAGTCAGAGCACCTAATGTTATTTATCTTCTATAGTAAGGGTATAGGTTTAGTTTAATTCCTAGCTATTTCTAGGCCTAGGTCTCTTAGGCATTAACTAACTAGATTCTTATCTTATGTTTTTCTTTCTTTATTAATATCTATAATTTAGCCCCCCTATATAAGTATAAGAAGGGTTCCTCCCCTAGAGGGTTTTCCTTCTTTCCTCTTTTTTATTAAACTTCCTATAGGTTCTTTTCTTCCTTAGAGCTACCTAAGGCGCTCCTAGGCTAGTGTTAGCCTAATTACTAATATTACTATAGATCTATTAGGTTATCTAATAAGATAGCGCTAGCTGCTATAAGTACTCTTACGTTCTATACTTATCTAGCTCTAATCTGCCTAGGAAAACTCTAAAAATAAGTAATATCCTTAAAAGTCTTTAACTAAGAAGCAGCTTAAGCAAGCTATAGCTAAGGATTTAAAGGTATAACCCTCTAGCCCTAGCCTGCCTCTATTCTAATGCTAATTCACTATAGTTAAGAGATCCCTATAGGATCTAATATATCTCTTATAAATCTTAATTAATTAACTACCCTAGGCATTAGTACTATAATATTACTAGTAAGTTAAATCTATCCTAGCTTAGAAGCAAGGCTAACTATTTTATATAGGGCTAGCTACTAATGCCTATTTTAACTATTAGGTCTGTAACTATAGATATTCAAAGGTAGTTAGTGCCTCTGTTCTAGGCTAGATCTAGTGCTAATTTATTCTTAGCCTAACTTAAGTGGTTAATAGAATAAGCACTAGTAGCTAGTGGAAGTTTAGGCAGCTATAGTTACTAGGGGTAGTGTAAGTACTACTATTCTGGTTTAATATTATATCTAGTCTAGGTCTAATGGTTTTATAGGTCCTAGATAACTATTAGGATTACGTAAAGAAGCTCTATGCTAGTAATTAAAGTAAGAAGAAACATAACGCCTTAGCTATAGGCCTAGGCTAGTCTAGCGCTAGTAAGGAGTAATATAATAAGGTTATCTTTTAGCTATAGCGCCTAGACGCTTACGCCGCGGAGATAAACCATCTCCTAGCTATAGCCCTGCCTGCTAAGGGGTAGGCTAAGGTAATAAAGGAGGCGATTCTAGTCCTAGAGGAGAAGTAATTAGTTAGGTAGGTATAGCTTAGTAAAGGGGCAGAGGTAAACTAGTAAGGCTTATAATACCTAGCGTTATATATTTAAAATTAATCTAATAATAGTTCTAGAAATATAATTCTTTAGCTAGCCTACCGCTAGCTCTAAGCTATATAATCTTATATCTCTCCTTAGTTATTTACTATATCTATATCTTAGTTATTAGTCCTAGCTTGCTAGAAGCGCCCTAGCTTTAGCTCCTTCTCTCTACTATATATATTAGCTACTAGTTCTTATGCTAATAAGTAGTATTAAAGTTATTTTATACTAAGGAACTATTTAGCTATTGCTCTTGCCTTTAGGGGGTAGTTTAGGGCTAGCCTTACTTCCTATATATCTCTAGGCTAGCGCGTTTAAGGGCGTTAGTAGTTATATTTAGGGTAGTTTACTATAATATAATATTAGTCCTTAACTGCTTTACTATAGCTATATAGCAGTGAGTTTACCCTAGGAATGCCTCTCTAAAAGAGGAACTTATTAAGACTAATCTTCCTAGTGTGTAGTTAGACTATAGTTAAGGAGATATGCTTTTCTAGGCCTATATGGAATCTTTAGATTTCCTTTAGGTTATAAGTTAGTGGTTAATCCTTAGTTAGTTCTCTTATAAGTCTATGCTATCCTAGGCATTCCTTACTATGCTATTTATCCTAGCGTTATCTCTATTCCTTATGTAGTTCTACCACTAGTTTATTACTCCTAGGGGGTCTCTATCTATAATATAACACTAACTATACTAAGTTAGCAGCGGTTTAGATTATTATAGCTATTTCGCTCTTTATAATTCTCTCTTTAAACTTCTGTTTTATCTTATTTAGGTATAGATCTAAGGGAGGGATATAGGTCTTAACCTCTAGTTAGGTAATAGATATAGCCTTAAACATACTAGCTATAATTTAGAGGTAGGCTAATTAGTCTATTATAAAGCTTTTAATTACTTCTCTTAGCTTTCTACCCTTCTTAGTTAGGGTATAGTAAGCGCTTACCCTATAGGCAAGGATAGGCTAGACTACCTATATATATAGGAGTTAAGTATCTTTAAAGCTATAACCCTAGGCTAATACTACTAGCAAAGAGAGTATAAGCTACTGCTAGGCTAGTTTACCTTTTAGGATATTCTTATAGGCACTCTAATTAAGTTTTCTATTAACCTAGACTCTAAGGAACCTATATAACTCTATAGGCACTATCTCCTTTACACTAAGTTAAACCCTAGCCTATAGGGGTTAGTATGCTTTACTAAAGTATATAAGTTTAGTCTTTACTAGGTTAAACTTTACTCCTACTTCTTTTACCTACTTTTTACACACTTTTTACGTAGCTTTAAGCCTCTTCTAAGTCTATATAGTATTTTTCTAAACGCTGCTATATTTATATTATCTATAAATCCTATTACTACCATGCCTAGGATAGCTTAGAGGCGTATATATAGCTTTGCTAAGTAAAGTAAGAAGAGGATTAATAAGAGGAGAGCCTTATAGGGTACCTACCTTTATCTAAAAGGGTCTTAAGAGTTTACTATTAAAGCTAAGCTAGCTTATTCTATCTATAAGGAAGCTATGTATTATAGCTATTAGCTAGTGTGGTATGCCTATTTAGATTAAAACGTAAATTAGATATAGGTAGCTAACTCTATTAAATATAGAAGAGATATCTATCTACGCTAGCAAGGCAATGCTACCTCTGCCCTAAGCCTCTCTTATGTATTTTATAAGGACTCTTATTATAGTTTCTATTAATCTATTTACCCTATTTCCTATTTATAGCTTAGGAAGGAAGCCCTTAGCCTTAGTAAAGGCTATAAGCTACCTTATAATCACTGCTTCTATAATCTTTCCTACTATATTTAGTAGTAAGATAGGTCTCTATATATTAGCCTTTCTTATCTCCTTAGTGGTTTTTCCTAGCTTTCTAATCACTACTACTTATACGGTTTAGAACTATACTAGAAAATATCCTACTTTAAGGATAGCGTTTAGTAAGCACACTATAGCTTCTTTAGCTAGTTTATTACAGGCCTTAATAAGGCCTACTAGGAGTTTATTATCTCCTAGGGCTTTCTAGCTAGCTATATCTAATAGGATATTTCTAATATCTCTTACTCTAAACTATTCTTTATCTAGAACTAGTGTATTATTAAGCTCTAGGAAGGAGAGGTCTAGGATATAGGAGAGGTTTACTATAGGCTTAGGGAAGAACCTTTATGTAAGTATACTTGCCTTATCCTTATAGGTAGTAGCTAGGTTAGGGTTATTATTAGTTCTTTCTAGGTCTAGGAGTCTAGGGAGCTCTAGGGAGGCCTAGCTTTAGAGCTAGGCTTATCTCTCTAGTCTCTAAACTCTACTATCCTTTTCCCACGTATTAGCTTTTTATAGGGCTTCTCTTTATACATTCCTTTTTCTTCCCTAACTATCTATTCCTAGTTATTATCTACCTTAGAAAAGGCTTACTAGTTTACTTTAGTCTTCTAGTGCCTCTATTATCTCTTAGCTTATTTAGCTTTAGTAACTACCTCTTTTATTCTCCTTAACCACTATACCTCTAGACTAGGAGTCCTTAGCGCTTCTATAGGGCTACTAGTTTTACTATTTATTAGAGGTTTATAATAAGCTATGTTATATATGTATTAATTCCTTCCTTATCTTTTAGGTCTAGTGCGTTTTCTACTTAGAGTTATATTACTACTTCTGCCTTTACCTATAGTCTATTTATTATAGTCTAGGTATATTTAAGGGTAGGTAAGGCACCTTCTTACTCCTTAGTAAAGATGCTAATTAGCTATAGAATATAGTTAGAGCCTATAAGGTCTTCTATGCTATTATAGTAGACTTAGATATCTAGAGTTACCTATACTAGATCTATAGTGCTATCTCTATCTTCTCTATATTATCTTATAGGTTCCCCTTAGGGCATTACTAGACTAAGCCTTTACTAGCTTATAAGGTCTAGTAGTTCCTCCGCTCCTCTAGTTATTCTATCTAAGCTATCCTAGAGGGGTGTTTTTAGTTAAAGTCTTCTATAAAAACACTCTAGCTATAAGGCTTTTCTATATTAAAAGTGCGGATAGGTATGTTCTAGTTATCTATATATCCTTCTAAGTAAAGGAAGTAGATATTTATGCCTTTTATCTCTACTAGTAACTAGTTAAGTCCTCCCTAGGCTATCTATAACCCTATATTATGCTTCTTATTTATATATACTGCGTTCTATCCCTTATAGTGTGCTAGTTAGAATTAGGTAAGGCCTAGTGCTAGGGGCTATAGGTGCCTTATGTGTTCCTACTCTTAGATTGCTATTATGTCTATATTAGTTTAGTGTTAAAGCACTATATGTATTAGGCTATCCTTCTTATTTATATTCTAAAAGAGAACTTATAATATTACTATATTTATTAGGGGTGGTAGATCTTTACTATCTTATGCTAGCTCTGTTCTAGCCCTATTTTAAGATATATATTATATAATACTCCTTACCCTAGGCTGTTTAGCACTCCTCTCTATATTTATTAGGCATTCCCTTTTCCTACCTACTATAATAATAAGTACTATAGCTATACTAGTTCCCTTATAGGGTAGTATTAGGCTTCTATCTAGGGAGTTACTAGTAAATTATAATAGTTACTCTAGGTAGCTTACTTTTACTATATTTTACTTCACATCCCGACCTTTGATACTTTTTCCGCACCGATCTAAAGGTCCGGAATCGCCTCTAAAATACAAACCACATCGATATTCGAATTCCTCACCTCCGTTTACCCCTCCTACAATGTCGCATCGCGATAGAGCTAGAGGCGGGTGCAAGGGTAAGATGCTAATGGTAATTAACGCTAGAGAAAGGGGGCTAGCATAGAGCTGCCACCACCTGAACGTAGGAATAGGGCAATTTAATGCCTATAGACGCGAAGATAACCTAACGATGGATTGGATACAATTCGAACACCTAGATAACACAAAATTCTATAATAAGATTACTAGCCTTATCCCTAGCGATAAAGTCTCCTAAGTTTAGAGCATTATAAAGGCCATAGCCCGCTAGGCAGCAAACCGCGCCCACGCTAAAATAAGAGCTATAAATAATAACAGTAGCAACAATAATAATAATATCCGCACTACTAAAGAAGCCCTTAAAGTAGCCCTTAAGGAGGCTATTAGGGAAGAAGCTAAAGGAACTAATACACTAACCTAGGTAAGTGTTATAGCTAGACTAGCACTAAGAAGACTAAATAACAAAACCCCTCCCTTATAGGTCCTAGGCAGATAACACAGAGAAGTACTTATTAAAGGCAATACAATTTAGGAAACGCTCTAATCCTAAGGCGCTAAAGATATAATAACTACAGTAAATAGAGCCACTGGCTAAACCATAGCTATAGCAGCTAGAAGACTCCCTAGCGGAGACATAATTATTACCTTTAAAGGAAACGCAGCCTAATACAAAGAGGACTAAAAATGGATTGCTAAAGCATTCGGTCTAGAAGCGGCCCTTTACCGCCATATACTTAGCGTTATAGTTAAGGGATTCCTAACGAAGCATATATCCATTAAGAACCTTATAACTAAGATTAGAAAAGCGAATAAAGTAAACGTAATTAAGGCAACCGTAAGGCGCCCCGAGTAGAAAACGCATAGCATACCACCCTAATCCTAGGACTAGCAGAAGTAGAAGATACTAATAAGATATGCTAAGATGGAATAGTCTTTAAAGCGAAGCTGTTCCGGACTGAACTATACGACAAGACCCTATAACCCTAATAATGCTATAACTACTTCTAAACTAACCACATTATAAAGTTCTGTAAGGTAGCCCTAAGGTGCAGTAGGTGCGGAGCTAGCTAATATAAGGAAGGAGAAACATTATGCCTAACAATTAGCGGATAACTAAAGGAAAACTACATCTTATGTTCTGGCCTATACCTAGCGTAGTTAAGGGACTACCCTATCCTAAAAGAGAAGTGGAATGCAGCAAAAGCAGGCTACCTAGAGTAACTATCGCGATTTGCTAGCAACTCCCTAGATAGAAGCCTAACGCTGCCCTATAAGGGAACTAGCATAGCCGTGGCACCTATTGTTATAGTAGGTAGGAAAAGGGGACGCCTAACAAATGCGGAGAGGAGTGCTAAATAACCTAGGGTAGGGAGCATTATATAATACACGTCTTGAAATAGGGCTGGAATAGAGCTAGCATAAGACAGCAGAGATCCACCACCCCTAACTAACACAGTAATATTATAAGTCCTCTTTTAGAACGTAAACAAGAAGGACAGCCTAATACACATAGCGCTCTAACACTAAACCAATATAGACGTAATAGCGATCTAAGAGTGGGAACATACAAGGCACCCGTGGCCCCTAGCACTAGGCCTCGCCCGATTCTAACTAGCACACTACGAGGGACGGAACGTAGTATATGTAAATAAGAAGCATAATATAGGGTTATAGATAGCCTAGGGAGGACCTAACTAGTTACTAGTAGAGATAAAAGGCATGAATATCTACTCCCTTTACTTAGAAGGATACATAGACAACTAGAACACACCTATTCGCACTTTTAACGCGGAAGAGCCCTATAGCTAAAGCGTTTTTATAGGAGACTTTAACTAAAAACACCCCCTCTAGGATAGCTTAGATAGAATAACTAGAGGAGCGGAGGAACTACTAGACCTTATAAGCTAGTGAAGGCTTAGTCTAGTAATGCCCTAAGGGGAACCTATAAGATAACATAGAGAAGACAGAGATAGCACTATAGATCTAGTATAGGTAACTCTAGATATCTAAGTCCACTATAATAGCGTAAAGGACCTCACAGGCTCTAACTATGTTCCGCAGCTAATTAGCATTTTTACTAAGGAGTAAGAAGGCGCCCTACCTACCCTTAAACACACCTAGACTATAATAAACAAACTATAGGTAAAGGCAGAAGCAGCAGTGTGACTCTAAGCGGAAAACGCACTAGACCTAAAAGACAAGGAAGGAATTAATACATACGTAACGTGGCTTATTATAAACCTCTAATAGATAGTAGAACTAGTAGCCCTATAAAAGCGCTAAGGACTCCCTAGTCTAGAGGCATAGTGGTTAAGGAGAATAAAAGAGGTAGTTACTAAAGCTAGATAAGCTAAGAGATAATAGAGGCGCTAGAAGACTAAAGCAAACTAGTAAGCCTTCTCTAAGGCAGATAATAACTAGGAATAGACAGTTAGAGAGGAAAAAGGAACGCATAAAGAGAAGCCCTATAGAAAGCTAACATATAGGAAAAGGACAGTGGAGTTTAGAGACTAGAGAGATAGGCCTAGCTCTAAAGCTAGGCCCCCTAGAGCTCCTAGACTCCTAGACCTAGAAAGAACTAATAATAACCCTAACCTAGCCACTACCCACGAGGATAAGGCAAGCACACTTATATAAAGGTTCTTCCCTAAGCCTATAGCAGACCTCTCCTATATCCTAGACCTCTCCTTCCTAGAGCTTAATAATGCGCTAGTCCTAGATAAAGAATAGTTTAGAGCAAGAGATATTAGAAATATCCTATTAGACATAGCTAGCTAGAAAGCCCTAGGAGATAATAAACTCCTAGCGGGCCTTATTAAGGCCTGTAATAAACTAGCTAAAGAAGCTATAGCGTGCTTGCTAAATGCTATCCTTAAAGTAAGATACTTTCCGGTATAGTTCTAAACCGCATAAGTAGTAGTGATTAAGAAGCTAGGAAAAACCACTAAGGAGATAAGAAGAGCTAACGCATAGAGACCTATCTCACTACTAAACATAGTAGGAAAGATTATAGAAGCAGCAATCGCAAGGCAGCTCACGGCCTTTGCTAAGGCTAAGGGCCTCCTTCCTAAGCTATAAATAGGAAATAGGGCAAATAGATTAACAAAAACCGTAATAAGAGTCCTTATAGAATATATAAGAGAGGCTTAGGGCAGAGGCAGTATTGCCTTACTAGCGCAGATAGATATCTCTTCTACATTTAATAGAGTTAGCTACCTATATCTAATTTACGTTTTAATCTAAATAGGTATACCACGCTAGCTAATAGCTATAATATATAGCTTCCTTACGGATAGAATAAGCTAGCTTAGCTTTAATAGCAAACTCTTAAGACCCTTTTAGATAAAGGCAAGCACCCCGTAAGGCTCTCCTCTCTTACTAATTCTCTTCTTACTCTACTTAGCAAAGCTATACGTGCGCCTCTAAGCTATCCTAGGCATAGTGGCAATAGGATTTGTGAATAACACAAATATAGCAGCGTTTAGAAAAACACTGCGTAGACCTAGAAGAGGCTTAAAGCTACGTGAAAAGTGTGCGAAAAGTAAGCAAAAGAAGCAGGAGTAAAGTTTAACCTAGCAAAGACTAAGCTTATACACTTTAGCAAAGCACACTAACCCCTATAGGCTAAGGTCTAACTTAGTGTAAAGGAGATAGCGCCTATAGAGTTATATAGGTTCCTTAGAGTCTAGGTTAATAGGAAGCTTAATTAGAGTGCCTATAAGAATATCCTAAAAGGTAAACTAGCCTAGCAGTAGCTTACACTCTCTTCGCTAGCGGCATTAGCCTAGGGTTATAGCTTTAGAGATGCCTAACTCCTATACACATAAGTAGTCTAGCCTATCCTTGCCTATAGGGCAAGCGCTTACTATACCCTAACTAAGAAGGGTAGAAAGCTAAGAGGAGTAGTTAAAAGCTTTATAATAGACTAATTAGCCTGCCTCTAAATCATAGCTAGTGCGTTTAAGGCTACACCTATTACCTAACTAGAGGTTAAGACCTACGTCCCCCTAGATCTATACCTAAACAAGATAAAACGGAAGTTTAAAGAGAGAATCATAGAGAGCAGAATAGCTATAATAATCTAAACCACTGCTAACTTAGTATAGTCAGTGTTACGTCATAAACAAAGACCCCCTAGGAGCAATAAACTAGTAGCGGAACTACATAAGGAATAGAGATAACGCTAGGATAAATAGCATAGTAAGGAACGCCTAGGATAGCATAGACTTATAAGAGAACTAACTAAGGACTAACCACTAACTTATAACCTAAAGGAAATCTAAAGATTCCACACAGGCCTAGAAAAGCATATCTCCTTAATCATAGTCTAACTACACACTAGGAAGATTAGTCTTAATAAGTTCCTCTTCTAGAGAGGCGTTCCTAGGGTGAACTTACCGCTATATAGCTATAGTAGAGCAGTTAAGGACTAATATTATATTATAGTAAACTACCCTAAATATAACTACTAACGCCCCTAAACGCGCTAGCCCAGAGACGCATAGGAGGCAAGGCTAGCCCTAAACTACCCTCTAAAGGTAAGAGCAATAGCTAAATAGTTCCTTAGCACAAAATAACTCTAATACTACTTACTAGCATAAGAACTAGTAGCTAATATACGTAGTAGAGAGGAAGAGCTAGAGCTAGGGCGCTTTCAGCGCGCTAGAACTAATAACTAAGATATAGACACAGTAGATAACTAGGGAGAGACACAAGATTACATGGTTTAGAGCTAGCGGCAGGCTAGCTAAAGAATTACATTTCTAGAACTATTATTAGATTAATTTTAACTATATAACGCTAGGTATTACTAGTCCTACTAGTCTGCCTCTGCCCCTTTACTAAGCTATACCTACCTAACTAATTACTCCTCCTCTAGGACTAGAATCGCCCTCTTTATTACCTTAGCCTGCCCCTTAGCGGGTAGGGCCATGGCTAGGAGATGGTTTGTCTCCGCGGCGCAAGCGTCTAGATGCCGTAGCTAAAAGATAACCTTATTATATTACTCCCTACTAGCGCTAGACTAGCCTAGGCCTGTAGCTAAGGCGCTACGCTTCTTCTTACTTTAATTGCTAGCATAGAGCTTCTTTACACAATCCTAATAGTCATCTAGGACCTATAGAACTGTTAGACCTAGACTAGACTTGACATTAAACTAGAATAGCAGTACTTACACTACCCCTAGCGACTATAGCTGCCTAAACTTCCACTAGCCACTAGTGCTTATTCTGTTAACCACTTAAGTTAGGCTAAGAGCGAATTAGCACTAGATCTAGCCTAGAATAGAGGCGCTAACTACCTTTAAACATCCATAGTTATAGACCTAATAGTTAAAACAGGCATTAGTAACTAGCCCTATATAAAACAGTTAGCCTTGCTTCTAAGCCAGGATAGATCTGACTTACCAGCAATATCATAGCACTAGTGCCTGGGGCAGTTAATTAATCGAGATTCACAAGAGACGTATTGGATCCCGCGGGGATCCCTAACTACAGCGAATTAGCATTGGAACAGAGGCGGGCCAGGGCCGGAGGGTCATACCTTCAAATCCTTGGCCACAGCCCGCTCAAGCTGCTTCTCGGTCAAAGACTTTCGAGAGAAGTGAATCACCGCCACGAAACCGAATCTAGCACGCTGTAAGATAGTATGACAAGCCCGGAGCAGTGCCGGAGCAGACCAGGACAGAGCCAGGCAGGGCTTGGAACCTAGGATTTTCCTTTTCCCTTTTTCTTTCTTTTCTCATTAGGATAAGGCTAGCGCAAGCTAGCAATAAACACCTACGATAGGCCACACACAACGCGACGCAGGCCTAGTGTAGGGTTAGCGTCAGCCTAAACATAGATGTAAGGGGTTTTCTTCCCATTCAAGGGTTTTCCCTTTTGACGAAGCAGCAGGAGTACTAGTACTAGCCCTACATAGAGCTAGCTAGCGTAAATAATATATATATATATATTTTACTTCTCTTTTAGGATAGGGTAGTCCCTTAACCACGCTAGGTATAGGCTAAAATATAAGATATAGTTTTCCTTAAGTTATCTGCTAATTATTAGGTATAATATTTCTCCTTCCTTATATTAGCTAGCTTTATACTTACTATACCTTAGGGCTGCCTTATAGAACTTTATAATATAGCTAGTTTAAAAGTAGTTATAGTATTATTAGGGTTATAGGGTCTTATTATATAGTTTAGTCTAGAATAGCTTTACTTTAAAGACTATTCTATCTTAGTATATCTTATTAGTATCTTCTACTTCTACTAGTCCTAGGATTAGGGTAGTATACTATACGTTTTCTACTTAGGGCGCCTTATGGTTACCTTAATTATATTTACTTTATTCGCTTTTCTAATCTTAGTTATAAGGTTCTTAATAGATATATGCTTTATTAGGAATCCCTTAATTATAACGCTAAGTATATAGTAGTAAAGGGCTACTTCTAGACTAAATACTTTAGTAATCTATTTTTAGTCCTCTTTATATTAGGCTACGTTTCCTTTAAAGGTAATAATTATATCTCTACTAGGGAGTCTTCTAGCTACTATAGCTATAGTTTAGCTAGTAGCTTTGTTTACTATAGTTATTATATCTTTAGCGCCTTAGGATTAAAGTGTTTCCTAGATTATATTACCTTTAATAAGTACTTCTCTATGTTATTTACCTAGGACCTATAAGGGAGGGTTTTATTATTTAGCCTTCTTAGTGCTAGTCTAGCTATAATGCTTACCTAGGTTAGTATATTAGTTCCTTTAGCTTCTTCCCTAATAGCCTTCTTAAGGGCTACTTTAAGGGCTTCTTTAGTAGTATAAATATTATTATTATTATTACTACTATTATTATTTATAGCTCTTATTTTAGCGTGGGTATGGTTTACTACCTAGCAGGCTATAGCCTTTATAATACTCTAAACTTAGGAGACTTTATTACTAGGGATAAGGCTAGTAATCTTATTATAGAATTTTATGTTATCTAGGTGTTCGAATTATATCTAATCTATTATTAGGTTATCTTCGCGTCTATAGGCATTAAATTGCCCTATTCCTGCGTTTAGGTAGTAGTAGCTCTATACTAGCCCCCTTTCTCTAGCGTTAATTACTATTAGCATCTCGCCCTTGCACCTGCCTCCGGCTCTGTCGTAATGCGATATCATAGGAGGGGTAAACGGAGGTAAGGAATTCGAATATCGATGTGGTTTGTATTTTAGAGGCGATTCCGGACCTTTAGGTTGGTGCGGAAAAAGTATCAAAGGTGGGCATAATGTACATAGAACTTGCATAGATCTTTAGACATTTTTAGACTAGACTATTTACAAACAGGGTAGAAAATTAGCACTAGATACCCCTCCTATCATTTGAAATATTGGTAACAATTCGAAAGTGTTTATTCAGCAACTGACTCATTCAATCTCGTTTTAAACCTCTTGTGATCTGCGCCATGCGCGTGACTACATCCTTGGTCTTGAAATTCTCAACTTGACCCCGACCCCTTGTTGGGGCGAACATCATTCGTTCCTATCCTCAATTCCACACAGGGCGCATCCGCAAACACAACCGCAATGGGCTTCTCAACCGCAATGTTGAGATGCCAGCCTTGACCATCCAGCGGTGCCCTGTGGTTCTCGGCCAAATGAACCGTCATGTGCACAGCCAGGTCTGCCACCAGAGCCTCAATCGTCTCGAATGTTGAATCTGCCATTGCCTGTCGTGAGATCAAGCGCCCGGGCTCGCCATTAGTCCCAAAAATAAATCGTGTCTGCAACGCTGGGCTCTACAAAGTCCAGAGACCCAGAGCAAGATTCACATTGTACAACGTACCTTGACAACGACCTTTTCCAAATCACAGTAACTATCGCCCGCTCCATCAAACCTCTCTACTTCGAAATTGGCCACAACGCCCTGCTTCGCCTCTCGCTCATTGTCGTTCACGCCAATGAGGATGGGGACCCGCATGTCGTGCAGTTTCAGTGCGAGTCCCCTCGCGATGAGGGCGCTCTTCTCAAAGACCCCTGTTCCCGTTAAGCTGACTCCTCCGCCCTGGAGAGAGGCTTTCGGCAAATGAACTGTGACCTGTAGACTCTTCAAAAAGCCAGCTGTAGAAAGGGTGTGCCGTCGCCGCCGTCGACGTCGACGGGTAAGCCGATGATGTCCAGACCGGTGAGGTCGACCCAGATAGTCTCCAGGATGTCCGGGAGGAGCAGGGCCCGACGGTTTGTCTTGTGGGCGTCGAGCCGGGTGAGCGTCGCGAGAACGGCTTTGCTCAGGAGGCCGTAGTGGATTGTGTCCGATGTGAGTGCGTCCGAGGTGGATGTTGAGCCGAAGGCTTTGTCGAGGTGGACGGTGACGGAGACGGAGATGGGCTGAGGTCTGTTGGGACGGCCCCAGGCATCGCGGGGTCCTTGGACGATGGATTGAATGTTTTTGACGCGCACGATGGATGGGCATGGGCCTGTGGCAACGAGGAGGCTATGGGAGGTTTGAAGAGTCGCTGGCATGGCGGACGGTGAGGTGTGGTGATTGACGGAGTGACTGTGAACTTATCCGAAAGGGCAGGGTAAGTGTAGGCGTCAGTCCTCCCGGTAGATGTATATCATTGATATGGCTTTATGAAATACTGTTGCTTGAACTATTATGTGAGATGGAGGTTAGAGTTGTTCTCTATGATTAGAGTGTTTATTACACCGGCATTTAGAAGGCTTTGTTGGTTACACAGTGGGCCGCGACCAGAATCAACAAACCAGACTCAATACAGGAGGAAAAAATATATATATTTAGAGCAAAAAGCTTGACATACAACACCGGGTATTCGCTGGTCGTCACCGACCCAACTACTAATCCAGCGCTCGCTAGGTTATCCTAGGAGATCGGACGGGATCCTGATTTCTGCTAGCAGCTGTGGTCGTATGTGCTGGTTGAGAAGATAATTCACCCTATACGGGCATGTAAAATAGAGATACAGATACAATTTTGATTGGTCGACCGCCCCATATTTTGGTAGCTTTGCACTTGCGCGGCGCCAATATACCTGCTCAAATGGACGGATATTATCCACTAGTCGTAAAACATGGCTTTAAGCGGTCGTGGCAAACAAGACAATTCAATATCTCTCCATTCAACACCTCCCCAGAGTATCTATCAAATGCCAGCAACTCGTCTTTTAGCTCAATCTAGCCCACTAACCCATAACCCCCTTCTTAATGTTGTGCTCCAAAACAGAGAAGGTCGTATCATATCCCAACACATTCTATTTCTGGGTGCACTCATTACTCTGGTGGAAAAGTCCAAGTACCTGTGACTATAGCCTAAGACACAAAAGATCTTCATATTGTTCCAGGTGCTTTAAGTTGCGGCAGTTTACTACGTACATCATGGCTATGCTGAAACCTGCCAGCAACGGTAACCACCAACATCAACAACACCGCCAATGAACCCAGTCTTCTGGAAAGAGCAATCAAACATTGGCTTAGACTTTTGGGGCATAAGCTCCCCGGGGGCCGACCGACGGCGACATGCTCCGAAGGTCAAACAATAATGGCGGCAGTGAGAAGAATATGATGAGCGTGGGTCAGAGGCCAAAATGCTTCCAACCAGTGTTACAAGAAATCTTTCTTTGGTAAGAGCTCGATTCAGTTAGCGTATACTAACTAGTCAACGAGGTTTTCCCAAACGTGCGCTGATGCAGATATTGCAAGTCTTCTTGCCAGCATGTGATTGAGCTTGTTACTCATGCGATCCGCCGTGCTGGGCCGGCTTTTGTGTTCCTGGGCGTTGAATCACAATGCTGAGCTGCCCTATAGAAGAGTCGAACAGGCCGCCTCTCATCCCCCGTTGCTGCTATGCAGCGTTGCAGGTTGAAAATAAGATCGCTTCTGGAGGGCAGATTGGAAAGGAAGATAAGCACCATAAAACAGCTCATACCTGCACCCTGAGACGTTATTGGCGCTATGGGATTTTGTAATTGGACGATGCTAGATACGGGTATTATGTCCAACTGATACATGCCAATCCTCCGTTCCCGCCAAGTTCCCCATCACATCATCTCCCCATATTAGAATTACTCGCAGAACGAGGGTTCATCAATTCACATAGTCTCGACGATGAAAAGTCAATCGTAGAATTAAAGAGCAAAGAGGGCGGCGAGGGCGCCGACAAGAGCACCGGTAGCGCCAAAGGTCACGCCCGGAGCAGCGTTGGTACTGGTAGCAGCAGCGCTGGAGGAAGTCTTGGAACCAGAAGTAGAGCCAGGAGTCTGAGAAGCACCGGCATCAGCGCCAGAGCCAGAGCCGGAGCCAGAGTTGGCCGAGGTGGTAGGGGCAGCACCGGTACCGTTGGCGGTAGCAGGAGCCTGTGAAGGGGCAGCAGCAGAGGTGTTGCTGCCGCCATCACCACCGTTACCACCGCTGCCACCGCTGCCACCAGTGGCCTGGGAGTGCCCTGGCTGCTGACAAAGTAGTGCTTGGAGATGCAGCCCTGGACACAGTCGGCGTACTTCTGCGTCTCCTCGGGGCTACCTTTGCCCTGGGGGCAGTCGGCAGCACACTTGGTGGTGTCGTTGACTTGCTGCTCGTTGGGGTTGGGAACCTGGATAGAAAATGTATTGTCAGCTCTTGAACGCTGTGAGCATCATACCGTGAGCTGCGCTAGGTCCCCATGTGTGTCTGTCTCGGACAGGCCTGAGACCAAAAAAAAAAGCAAAAAAGCAAAAAAGCAAAAATATTCACGACATAAGGGGATGGCAAGCGTCGTCCACTTACAGCGATGCAGTGAGACTGGCAGTTCACGTCACCAACGGGACACTTCTTCAAGCAAGTAACGGTGGCGGGATCAGCAGCCACAGCGGTAGTCTGAGCAGAGACGGCGGCAGCAAGGCCGGAAACGAGGACGACGGCGAAACGCATGTTGGCGGTTTGTGTGTATGGACGGAAGTTGAAGAACCACGGGTGTTATGTATTAGTATCAAGTTGAGTGTTGAAAACGAAGGTGATGTTGAAGTTGATGGCAACTTCAAGCAAGAGAAGAGACTTGAGTGAAAGGGGAGGATGGACTAGAGGAAGAAAATAAAGAGATCGTGAAAGAGGAAGCCAAGTAGTCGATGAGCCTGGGGGAGGCGAGGTCCTTTATTATTTAATGAGCCAGGGGTAACGCACAGGACGGGGCTGAGTCAATCAATCGTCTATCCATGGACCAGAGAATGGGGTGGGCCCCAGCTCCGGCCTTGGTACGGACTTGGCAACTTGGAAGGAAGCAGAAGCAGAAGAAGCAGAAGCTGACGGAGCTGAGAACGTCTGGTCTCATCATGCCTCATCAAGCCACCTCGATTTTTGAGAGGAAAACCGTCGGACGCGTTCTGCCCTGCTGCAATCTACCTAATACCATGTTTTGGTTTCATGAGGCAGCCATGTTCAGTCAGTCAGTCAATGTCACACCAACCAGACAGGTTTTGGTTTTCAGGGCTTGTTGCCCCTGCCTGCGCCCTGCCATTTGCCACCTTGCCCGTGAAAACTTGCCCGGGTGCCACCCAGAGCTCGTGTTTTTACTAATTAATGCGCATCATGTTCCACGGCCGGCGGCCGGTGCCTGCCGATGAAAACGTTTCGTCCCCTTGGGTACATTTTCTCGCTTGGATGGCAAACGGTAGCCTCGTTATTCCCGTTATTCCAATGAATCGCGTATTAGTACTCCGTAATATTATGTAATAGACATGTGAAGGTTGTGGGGCCGCATCGATTGGTCCCGTTCGTTCGTCCGTTGCCCAACAATTCTGTATTCCTGTCTCACCTGGTCCAGGTGTACAATCACTTGCAGGAATTTAAGTCTGTCTTTCCCGGCAGCGACAATAGTAATACATATAGAGACGGCAACGACGATTGCAATGCAGCTTGTTGACAATACACAGGCCCAAGTGCATCTCCAGAGAAACGACTGCCCCGCGCATTCCGCCATTCCGCCATTCCGCCAGCAACCCTGACTGAGCCCCGTTTCGATCAGACCCTTTGAGAGAGGCCTTGTTTCCTCGCGAGACGAAATTGCCCACAGGAAGACGCGTTTAGTTGTCCACGGGGAGGATGCGGTACTCGGTCTCTGTGTGGTTGTGTGATGCAGATGATTGGAAAGGCATCGCCTGTGTGCATGTCGGGAAGGCGTCGAGAAGAGCTGCATTGATTTTCTACCCTTCAATACGAGGCAGACAGCCAGTAGCATGGCCGCTCCGTGACACTAACTATTACCCAAGATCTGGAGTACGTAAACGCGAAGCAGCGGATTTCTTCATGCACAATTGCAGACGAGACAATGCAAGCCAGTTCTCCGCTGCCACCCGATCTCGAATCGACGGATTGTGCGTATCATCGCAGAGCCACTCTAGCTGCAGTCCTTTTTTTTTTTTTTTTTTTTTTTTTAGAAATTGCAAGATGGTGATGATTGGATGAGAGGAAATGAATGTTGACCTAGGTGACCCGTACCTATCCGAAGTCATCACACACACTCTGGTGATGATCATCAATGTACGGAGTACATATGTGATACCGCAAGCTGCACGGGTTTCACTTGTCCCCACAGATATATCCCCGAAGCAGGGGCTATTCCTGGCCAGCCCGCCCCCGGCACCGGGTCACTAAATGCGCATATCGCGTTAGTCCCAAAACGGAAGAAGTACCTTTCCACCTAATCCCCGCTAAATATACTAGCTCTTTTAGTGGCAAATGCAGGCAGCTTATAGTAAGCTACTGTAAGTGCTATTATAGCTTTATAATTAAGATTGATATAAAGCCTTCTATTATAGTTAATTAAAGTAGGTAATACCACTGCAACGCCTGTATTCACACTAACGCTAAGTTAGTCATTCTATAATAATCTCTCTAAGCTACTAATAAGTTAAATACAGTTTATTCCGTATAATCTGCCGTTAGGGCAGTTATAATAGCTTTATTCAATAAAATCAATACCTTTAAATATCACACACATAGGCATCTTAATTAATAGCGAAAATCAACAGACGCGAGCCACACCAAGATTAGGTGTGGGGATTGTCCTCCCGGATTAGGACTAACGCGATATGCGTATTCAATAAATGCGATATGCGCATTTAGTGACCCCCGGCACCAGGCAAGCCGCCACGAGAGCATCACGCACAACAATGCCCCTCTCTTTCCCCCGCGAAAAAAAAAAAAATCAAAAAGTCACCGCGATGTAATCTGAGAAAGCTTTGGCCATCGAGAGAGCATCGCGCTAAAGCGTATCCTTTTCCAGCCTCAAGCCTCATCACGCACTGTCCGCACGCGTGATTTTTTTTCTTCGTGTGGCAGAGATGGCTTCCACCGAACACCACGACGCCGACCTGCTCATCACCTCGGAGGACCCAGAGCATCCCGCCAACCTCATCCCTTCGCTATGTGCCAAGTTCTGGACCCTGGGATGGGTCACAGGTACCGGCGGCGGATGCTCCATTCGAGAAGAGTAAGTCACCGCCTGCCATCAACTCTCAAAATGGGCAAAAGAGGAAGAGGAAAACCCCCGTCGTATAAATGATTTTTTTAAAAAAAAGTTCAACATGATTGCTCATATATGCCTCGTCCCGCCAGAGACCACGTGTACATCGCCCCTCAGGCGTCCAGAAGGAACTCATGAAGAACACAGACATATACGTCCTCTCCTGTCCGCCCAGGAACCGACCCTCAAGCAGCGCACCTACCTCCGCTCACCGCCGTGCCACAAGCCCTCGCAGTGCACGCCTCTCTTCCTCGCCGCCTTTGCTCGCCGCAACGCAGGCTGCTGCATTCACACGCACTCCCAGTGGGCTGTCCTCGTGACGCTGCTGCTCGAGGCGCAGGGCCCCGGCCGGGACAGCGTCTTTGAGATCAACAACATTGAGCAGATCAAGGGGTTCGGGAGGGGCGTCGGCAAGGTCGGCAACCTGGGGTACCATGATACGCTGAGGATTCCCGTCATCGAGAACACGCCGCACGAGGAGGATCTCACCGAGTACCTTGAGGCTGCTATGGAGGCGTACCCTGATACGTATGCCGTCTTGGTGAGGCGGCATGGTGTGTATGTTTGGGGGACAGTGTGCACAAGGCGAAGACGATGTGTGAGAGGTGAGTTTGGGACCCCATCCCCAACATGGTTTTGGAACTTGGCTGGTTTTTTTTCTGGTGTGCTTTTGAAAGCGTATGCTGATGTATTGGGGATTGGTAGTCTTGATTATCTGTTCCGGTTGGCGGTGGAGATGAAGAAGCTGGGTCTTCCGTGGATAACTGAGATTGCGCGCGTTGCTCCTGACCGAGCGTAAAGACGATGAATGCGGTGCAATGGAGAGGAAGAGAAACAAGTCGAGGTCCATTCAGGGGTTCAACTTGTTCTTGGGATCAAGCATAGAGAGCTCAGGAGCGGCGTGCGGTTTGTGAAAAGCCAGGAACTAGAATTACCACAGAGAGAGAGAAAGAGAGAGAGAGAGAGAGAATGAGTCAAGAAAGAAGAATGCAAGGCAGCACGTTGAACGTGTTCGTCTTTTAGATAAAGTCTTTCGAATTCGTTTATACATCACATCTTACAGCTCATCTCGTTGCGGCGTCACCTGAGCAACATCTGGCTCCTCCCACATCCGCTTCTTCGGATTCTTCGGCTGATCGTCTGGCTCCCCATCTGTGCCATCGCCCACGTTTCCAAGCTCGTCGGCCTCGTTGGCCGCGTCCACAACCTTGGCGACCTTTTCGATCACGGAGTCCATATCTCCTCCCTCTGGCTCCGCGACTCTCGTAGGTACTACTACCTGGGCAGTGGGGAGGTCTTCGGCTGGCAGGCCATCGACTGCTGAGACCTTGCCGCTGTCGACGACACCAACCTTTTCCGATTCCCCAGGCGCGGAGCGGTGCATCAGCGCGCTGCCGGCCTTTGAGCCGACGCCGAACAGGATCCGGAGCAGGAGCCACACAAGCCACCACATGGGACCATACAGGAGTCTCCTGAACAGGAGCCATGCTCCAGTCACCATGAGCACGTACAAGGCTGTCTGTAGGTACCAAGTATCGCTCTTTTGAGAGCGCAGCAACGTCCCCAGTAAATCCCGTGAGCTGGCAAGCATCGAATCCAGCGAGCTGTACGATTCATTGAGCTGCCTCAGCGCAGCTGATGACTCGGTCAGCGTCTGGTGTGCATACTCGCTGCGGTAAAGTTCTGCAGCAATGAGATCATGTGTTCTACGCAGCGCATTCGTCACATTGCTGCTTGCCCCAACTGTTTGCTGGTCTTCCGCAGAGAGACTCGACTGGTGCTGGGCCTGTTGTGTATATCGCCGAGGTCGAAAAACAGGCTCAGGTGCTTCTTCGACAGGCCCGTCTCCCGAGGAGCTGATCCGGCCATGGGGAGCGAGTACGACTTAACGAGCAGCTGTCTCTCGAATTTGCGCGCTCGCGCTAGGCTCTCCCGTGCGGATAGACGTGCTTTTCGAAACTGACTTCGGCAACTGGACGAGGGTGTTAGGAACATGTATATCATCCAGTGGCGAGTAAAAGACTCTGCTTCTGACGGGCTCGTACCTAACAAGCTCGGCGCCCAGCCGTTCAATACCGTCCCTCAATCTCGCCTTTTCTGCTCCTCTGGCCGCACAAAGTTGATCTCTTCCTGCAGCAGCTCCTGCTCGTCCAAGCCGTTTCCAAGGGCTTGACCAATCTCTGCACTCAGCTCGCCGCTGACACTGCTCTCTTCGCCCGTGTCTTGCGACACAGCGCCGGGTTGGAATTCGAGTTTGGCCAATCGGTCAATTAGCTGCCGCAGCTGCGTCGTGGTATCCTGAAGAGCAGTCAGGCGCTCTTCCAGCCCCTTCAACGACATGATGGAGTCTGTGTAAAAGAACTTGCTGTTTGGGGCGTCGACATGCAGGAATTGCGCGGCAGGAAATGACGTCGTCAACTTTGGGAGCTTTTTTTTTGACACTTGGCCGAAATGGCACAGAGCGGGTCCTGTAATGCTCTGCTCTTCGTGCGTTGATTGGCTCGACTGCAACAGCCACTGTAACAGCTATGAGGCTGAAGCTGGAGGATCCAAAACCTCAACTCATTAATAAGAGCTGCTATCGCATGGCCCAACTCTAAATATGACTCGAGTCTAATGAACTTCATCAGGTCCAGTATTTTGCAATCCCAGGTGCCCGACTGGGTCGTCCCTAAGCAAGCACAGAGCTCGTGGACGTGGAGCCTTGTTTACGAACGAAGGCAAATGGTCAACCACCGGCAAGTTGACTCATCGCCAAGTGAGGCACATGTCACAAAACGTCACCCTTCTCTTAAAGTCCAATGCTGGTAGATTTACCAATTCCATCAATTCAACTACATGTGACTCGCATTTTCTGAAATCCTGCTTCCCAGCCCGCCCCCTTTCGCCTCGCAAGTATCCTACCACCCACCTACGGCCACATCATGACCGAAGGCACACCAAATTAGTAGAATTCTTGCCACCCCCAGACAAGTGAAAACATACCTTAAAAAGAAAAAAATGAAGCATCGCCCTCCAAGAAGAATAATCGGAATCGAATTATAGTCTAAAAGACTACGCCACGCATCGCACTCAAGTGTTCACCACACAATCTTCGCAGTGGCTTCCCAGAGGGTAAAAAAGTAACCCCAGAAGAAGGATGTAAACATCAATCTCAGGGCACCCTGATATTTCTGATGCCAACTGCGGACGTCAATTGACGCCGGGCCCTCACAGGCAGACCCGTCCTTTTCTTTTCTCCTTTTCTTCTAGATACCCCAAGGCAAATAAAAGTCAAGGACAAAAGAAATGACAGCGGTTGACCAAAGACTCGGAAGAGTCTAGGATCTTTGAAGAGGCTTCTCCGAATTTCTCACATGCAAAGGCATCTCCTAGTTCTCCATTTCTGAAAGAAATAGGCGATTTCGAAATTTGAATCATTTCATACGAGTATGAGAAGATAGCAAATCTCTGTTTGTAAGCATGGAAGCGTGGCCTTTCTCAGAGGGCGATGCTTGGGGAAGGAAAAGGGGAACAAACAAGCCCCATGTCGAAAGCTTTTTCCCCGTGTGTTTGGAGGCGACCCTGCGGACGGCACCCCAGCAGAACACGTGACGTCAAATTTAGAGCGCCTCAAACGCCCACCGATGCTGCAGGCTGATACCTTGAGGCTCGAGAAGTTGTTCTTACACGGCCTCAATTGCGACTGGACTGCGTCTTTTCCTCCTCGATCTCGACAAGGGCTACCGCGCACCCAGCTCCCTTCTGACAAGATGATTACCAAGTTCATGACCGAGATTACGGCCAAGTTCAACCCCTTTTCTGCTTGCGCCAAACCTGCTCGACTCTTCCTTACATATCTGCCCCCAATGCTCGCGCCAATGGCACCTCAATACACACGACCCTACTGCCTCGAGACTCAATTGAAGCGAGCTCACTGAAAGTCAAATTCAGTACGGAACCACCTTGTTCTATTCGTGGTCCCGACCTGGCGGCTAACATCCAGCAGAGGACGGCAAAGAGCTAAAGTTTGACTGCAGAAAGTTCAACATCAAGGGCCTCGTTGAGGAAGTTGACCGGCACTCTCGCCAGCTGCAAAAGGCGGCCGATCTTGCAGATTAAACGTGTCACGACAACTAGATTTTGCATTTACGGCGTTTCATCTCTCTTATTCGAGAAAAATACCAAGGAGATTGGGGAAATGGATAAAGTCCATTTGTAAATTATTTTTAAGCAATGAGCAACTTTTTGTATATTTCGCAGGGCCGCATGGCACGCCGAACTACCTGTGTTTTTTCTTTTGCAGAGTTCATATCACTCATAAGTTTGTCTTCTCCATCTGATGTAATATATGCCTAAGTAGAGGCACCGCTGATGAAGAACCACTTGTCAATCGAGCTGTCAATCTTCTCAGCAGGGAGCTCCTGGTGGGGAGGCAAAGGAGGCAGCTGGTCGGGGCCAAGGCGGTTGACGGATTGAGGAACGTTGGTGTTGGCACTGGTAGACAAGGTTAGACGGGAGGTAAACGAACGAATCACGAGGCCGGTTGAAATACTTACATGGAGACACCGTTGGCCGGGGTCTTACCGGTGATGAGACGCTCCCAAGCCTCGGAGCACTCACGGACAACATCCATGGCGTACCTGAACAGTGTCGTTAGTCAAGGGAAGACGATTGATTCCACTGTGTAAACCACGTACTCCCGATTCTTGCACTCGCCAGTGAAAGCAAACTGGTTCTCGGGCTTGCCGTCGGGAATCTTGTAGATACGGAACCACTCATTGGTGGCTCGAAGAAGACCAGGCAGGTGGCGCTCGACGTCCTCGATGTCGTTGAGTTTAGGAGCAAGAGGGTCGTTCACGTCAATAACGATGACCTTCCAGTCAGTCTCCTCCTCATCAAGGAGTGCCATGACGCCGAGAACCTTGACCTGCTTGACCTGTCCAGTGTAACCGACAAGCTCGCCGATCTCGCAAACGTCGAGAGGGTCGTTGTCGCCCTTGGCCTTGGTCTCAGGGTGGACGACGTTGGGATCCTCCCAGGTCTGGAACAATCAATTAGTAAAATATCGCCAAATACCACATTCTTCATCTTGACATACCTGGGGAAGGCACCATAGTTCCACAGGTAACCCTTGTGGGGAAAGCAGTTGCGAACGTATCGAAGCTTGCCCTTCTTGATGTCCTGCTTGATAGGGTTGAGGAGCTCCTCCTTGGAGATCTGTTTGTTACGTGAATTCGTCAGCAAACACCATCCCGCGACGGGCATCGAGATGAAGCCCCCTTCCCCCCGCCCGAAGAGGAAAAAAAGAAAGAGAGTGATGAAGCAAGGCTATGAGCTAGCTGGTGCAAGTAGGAGCCCACACAAACAAAGAAGAGAAATGAAAAGTGACCGAGCAGAAGGAAGCCCCATGGGGTTCAAGTCCATGCACTGTGAGTGACGAACCCCAATTCGTACATACCTCAAGCTTAGCATTGGTCCATCGAGGAATCTCAACAACCATGTTCAGGATGGTCTGCTCCTGGTTGGCATAGAGGGAATATCGTGGAAGGGGAGACGGGAACGCCATCCTTCTCGATGTAGACACGGTGCTCCAGGGTGTTTGGAGCAGCAACCTTGCGGAGGTTGAAGTGGGAGGCCATGCTGGGCAATTCGGGACAATTCAGAGGTTTTGATGAGGGATAAGATGTGGAAGAGAAGGACTGGACAGGGGACCCCGACAGATGACGAGCAATTTGCGCAGTCCGCTGTGACGAGATTTTGGATGAGGTGACGGGTTGGGAGGGGGATGGAGGGGCGGGGCACGTAGACTTGGACCCATATGGATCCCAGCAGAGGCCGTGGCCGTGGCCGTGGCCTTGTTGACCGACGGAGCAGATGGAGTGGGCGAAGCTGCAGCTGGCGCCGTGGTGGTGGTACTGGTACTGCACGCACTGGTGAGCCGCCCGTTGACCAGCGTTGCTCGTCTCGCTGGCGGCGCCGGAGACGTGGTCGGTGAAGCTGCTCTCGACCTTGAACTCGCTGGCCGTCTGCTTGGTGCTGTGTGAAGAACAATGGCGCTTTGATTGGCCCAGTCAGAGGATCGCGACAAACTCTGCAGACGCCGCGGGTCGTAGAAACGAAACCCTCGTTGACGGAGCATTAACTGGGACTACTGGTTCACCGTTCGGCGAGAAGGGGGAGAAGGCGAAGCAGTAGGGGCGAGAAGGATGTGGCAGGCAATCTTTATCGCGAGATGAAGGAGTGAGTGCACGGGAATGAGTAGACCAAACCGAGGTTATTCTCACCAACAATGTCGGCCCGTCCGAGATCTTCACTGAGATTGCGCCTGCATCGCAGCCTGGCCACACGGGAAAACTAGGGGCCAATCTGGTTGCCACAGCCCACAGGCCAAAGCGCCAGGATCTTGTTGAGGTGGTGGGTGGGCAAAATCGGCAAAAAAATGGGAAGTCACTGGCAGTGGGCACATGCAGCCGCACATGCCAACAGAAAGCTTCACTCACCCCTCTCGTCTCACAAGTCGATGCCTGTGATTTACAAGTCCATCGTCCTCACTCTCAATCGTCTTCATGTAGGAAATGGCCCGGCGAGTACCTTCTCCCCGCCACCTGGGTAAAAATCACAGGCAGCTAGCTGGGTTTTCGGAGATGGTGAGCCCCTGAGCTTGCAGTCCAAACTGCGGGTGCTGAAGAGAAGACCGCAATTTGTCCATACTATCGGCTGTTGACAGATAAAATGGAATGGATATGCTCTGCGGACCTTATTAGCTCAAAGGAGTACACGGACAAAGATTTATCACGACCTTTGAGGAAAGAATTTTCTTCGGGTTGATAGTTGCTTGCTTGAGCTGTTGGGAATGAAACTCGGATTTTGAATCAGCTATTGCAAACTTGATATCATTACGTAACATCAAAAACCTCCGCGACCCCATGGGAATATCGGTCCAACAACAACAGGCAAGAATTAAGCGAAGCCAAAGTCAACGTGGACCTCGACATAACAAACGTCAACATCTTTGACCGTGACAAGTACCCAAAGCTCCGACGTCTTAAGCGGCCACCGTAGTTTCCGTCTCATCATGTTTGGTGTCAGGCTCGACTTCTGAAGCAACTTGCTTCTCCTTGGCTGGAGCGGCCTGCTCGGCTGGCGCATCGTACTCCTCGTTTTCGGGACGCCACTCGCGAAGATCATCCTCACAATCATTGAGAATTTGACGAGCGTGGCTTCCTTCAGCATATTGAGAGCGAGTGTCGCCAGGTACGACTGGGGTGTCGTCGAGCAGGGACAAGAGACGTCGGCCATGTTTGGCAAGAATGATTTGCTTCTCGGCGCGCTCAATGGTAGCAAGAAACTCGGTATCGTAGGCTTCCTTGAGCTTTTGTCGGGTCTTCACATCTAGTTAGCCTTCTATACCGAAGCAAGTGGAACAACGGCAGTGGGAGAAGATGGCTGCGACGTGGAACAAACTTACGATGTTGGTCAATTGAGCCTCAGCGACTAGGTTCTCAGCTTCCGCGCGAACGAGTTCCTGCTCCAAGACAACCAAGCGAGTACTCTCAGGTTCCTTCGTCTTGAGCTTGGCAATCTCGTCGGCGATCTTGGCCTTGCCATCACGGCTAGGCTGGACGCTCTTCTCCGTGTTACGAATAGACTTTAGGCGTCCGCGAGAGTCGTCCAGGGCGTGGGCGTATGTGTCTTCTTGCTCTCAATCTCGCTCAAGATAACACCTACCTTGTCGGAAATGTCGCTGATGGCATCATCGCCAGTCTGCTCTCCCCACTCCGAGAGCTGGGTCGCAATCTGGATGCGCTCACGACCAGCGGCTTCGTGGGCATTGATGAGGTTGTTTTCCGACTTGATGAGCTTGAACAGCTTGCGAGCAAGCTCTGGTTGGGTCTGACCACGCAGCGAATTGAAAGAAAAGCTGGGCAGCTGACCACCGGAGCTGTTTTTGTTGGACTTGCCGCCAGAACGGATAGAAAGCGCGCGATTCCTGTGTGTGGAAACGCTATTAGTTACTGACTCTGCCAGGCTGTAGCGCAAGTGAGATGGAACGGGCTGAAGAAACGAGCCATCAAAGCTTGCTCTGGACATGGTGAAGGACTCTTCTTTCTGCCGAGACGAAGCTCGAAGTAATAGACCCAGATGAAAGTGTCCTCAGAGCTGTGCTGAGGAGCAACGGTGCTCCAACATTGTCGAGCTCAACTTACATAGTGGCGACTTCCAAGTATCTTCAATGAAGCGGTCGAAGCTTCTGCAATGCGCCTGCCGAGAATGTGAACAAAGCTCTGGTTGAGAATGTATATCACTGCCTGCACGTATGTACAAGAGGGGTGGGGACGATCTCGCAAGTTGCAGAACGTACTCGATCTTGAATGGGCGATCTTGGTCTCAACGACGGATAAACAGGGATCACACTTGTAAATAGAAATCCTGGGTATATTAATGGGTATGGGAATATAAAGGAGGGGAGGAGGATCAGCCAAGGCCAAGCCCAGAGCAGGGCGCAAGCAGGTTTTTAAACAGGTTCGGCACGATAGGCACTTGAGAATCGTAGGACGACTCCGAAAGCCAGGCAAACAACCAACTGGGCAGGCAGAGACATTGATTGATGCTTACGGTGACAGAACGCTCCATGATGTCATCAATTGCATTGCTGGGAGGTCGGCAGCGTGGCAGCGCACCCCGCCCGCTTCGACAAAGGGAGGTCCCTCCCGACCATGCTATGACGCTATGCGCCTATTAGTTGCTTACGTTCTAGAATTAATGAGACTACGAGAGACGAACCGATGCCTCGATATGCTGGGTTTTGAGCTAACGGGTGCGTTCGCAGGAAAGCCACGACGACGTCCTAGTTCTTTCGTTGTTCCAATTTACAGTATCGGGCGTGCATGGGATGCAAAAAAAAAAAAAAAAAAAAATAAGATTTCTTCGTCATCCTTCATATCCCATACTGGTACCATCCTGACTGACTCCATAGAATCGCATTACACAGGCCTTGTCGTTGTCGTCGCCAAGGCTGCGTGCAAGCAGTCAGTCCGCTGACCAGCCGGCCCATCCGAGCAACAAATTACAAAATCCCAAAAGTCCACCCATCAACAGAGTACCAAAAATTTTGACCAACGTGCAGCGCAGCCCCAATTACGTGAGATCCTCCCCTTCTCCCGGAGCGTCTGGGCAGAATCAGTATCTCCTTCGCGGGGCAGTCTCGTAGACCACAGGTGGTGCCCTGTCGTAGACGATGGTACCTCCGGATGCTGGGCGACAATACGATGCGCTCACCCGCGGACTCTCCCGGTACGTCTGTCTCGTGATGCTCGTGTGGCTCAATCTCGGGGAATGGTGGTGGTGGTGGTGGTGGCGATGGTGATGGCCAAGTCCCTGATGACGTCTGGGAGGAATGATTTCCTCCTTGTAGTAGTAACTTGTGTTTGGCTCTCCCCAGAAACACATCTCGATGGCTTGAATACGGGGGAGGGGAGGGGGAAGGGAATGTCAGGACCTTGGAGAAGACAAAAAGTCGTTGGGCGATGGGCGAAAACCTGGAGGGAACCATGGCCTCTTATAATATTCACAAGCTGACTGACCAGCCTATATTAATCCGTAAGCCACTTAACGACTTCCATCACTTGCTGTCCCCAGCCTCGGGCGCGGACAAGAGAGGAGCGCCGTCATGCCATGTATAGGCCCCACCCGTACTGCTACCACGAAGTGCATGTTTCTTTTGTTGGGAGTTCTCGTCCGGCAAGCCCGTCTTTTCCACATCGACAAGTCAATGAGGGACTGAGAATCACGACCTCGGTACTACTGCCGTCTCTGTCATGCAAGCTTCGTATTTTCAAACGCCCAGATGTGGTGCATTTACAGTTGATTGCCTCCTCATTTCACAATCGAGGATTTTCTGCGTAACTAAATGCCTTCCCAATCCATGGCATGGATCCTTAATATACACTTTTTAGTTCTTCGCAAATCCAACTTCCACCTTGCCCACTGCCCAGGCAGCAGCATACACTACCATCATGCTCCCAAACACGATAAAGGGCTTTCGCAACGTATCGAACAATGAGGTCTCGTATGAGATGATGACGTCTCGGTCTCTGAATTCGTCCACCAAGTTTCGGGCCTTGATGGTAACAGAGGTGCGGCCGATAGTATCGAGATACGTCTTATACACACTTACTGAGGTCTCAACGATGGAAGACCCTGGAACTCCGGTGTAGTATTTCACATTGCTGCTCATATTGTCAGTAAAAGTGAAACCAAAGACAGCTATAGCGAGCAGCATGACGTACCGAGCACCTTCAGGGAGGAGAACGCGAATGTTGATCTGTCCGTACTCAATTCCTTCTGCCTGTCTGGGACCTTCAAGAAAAGGGACCTTGAGAACATAACCTCCGGTTGTCGTTTTGCGCAGGACGTTGGCGGCGTCCGAGTTCCATCCGATGGTGAAAGGATAGGTCCAGCCGCCAAAGATGGGATAACGGGGCTTGAGCTCCAGCAAAGCCTCCCGTTTGTTGCTCCTGAACCTGGACGTGGACACATTTCCAATGACGTCGGTGAAATAAGGGTCGACACTGCCAACCTGGAGAGGTACGCGCATTTCCTTCAGAGCCGTCGTGACCGGGTTGTAGAAGGCTGACTGAGCGAACTTGGCGCGGTTGAAAGGGCTTGACAAGTTTGCACCAAGGTTGTGCAGGGTGTATTGCTCCTCAAAAGCAACGTTGCCGCCCCAGTGGCTTACTTCAATATCGCGATCCAGTGCGGAAACGTGGGTGACAGGCTTCGTGAACTCGAATCGAACCTGGGCGGGTGATACAGCCCCAGCAGGTTTCTCGCCGAAGGGACCATAAGTAAGCTTAGCTCCCTGCTTCTGTGGCATCTCCTCTTTGCCCTCGGTGATTTTGGTATAGTCAGGAATCGAAGAAGATGCGGCCTTGACCTCGGTCTTTTGCTTCAGGGTGGTGTATGCTGACGAGGCATAGATAGAAAAGTCGTGAACCAAGAATTGTTTCTCATCCTGCTTGATTGCAGGAGGAAGGGGGCGATAGGCTTTCAGGTAGTAGAAGGAGATGCCGAGCGTCTGTTGGCCGCCAGCCTTGAGGGGTTGGGAGGAAATGCGGAAGTACTGAGTATCGCTGAGCCACGTGGGTTAGCACTTAATAGATAATGGTATCTTTTGAAAAGCTAAACAAACCTTTTTGGGTCGAACTCGGCTGGTTCTGAGATGAAGTTGCCGACACTGGCATCTTTGCGATCTTTGACTTCGAAACCGCCTACACGAGCTATCTGATTCGACGTGAAGGGAGATAATAATGACTTTGGGGCTCCTTGGAAATATTCTCGACAAGGACATTGATATGCTCCTTGACATAGCTCTTCTCTAAAGAGATAATGTGGACTAGATTGGCGTTCTTGAAGACCTGCGGCGGCTTGAATAGAGCTGACTGTGAGTCTTTGGACGTAGCAGCGGCGACGGCGCTGGTAACGAGGGCCAAAACAGCCGATGCAATTGATACGGGCTTCATGTTGACCGAATAATGTGAACGGCGCTCATTGACTTGCGCGCGCCCAAAGTTGCGGAACTGAAGTCCAAGACAGTCGATTTCGGTGCACCCTGAGTCCTCTCTCAGGCTACGTAACCCATAAGCTACGAGCTTGGGGAGTGGGCTAGTTGTGACATGGCGTGTGGTGGGAGTTTGTTGTTCCGGTCTCCGAATTGGATCTGGTACAAGGACTCCGAACTGCCATCGGCCCATCGATCACTCTACATTTTCGCTTCCATATGGTCATTACAACAAGGAGATGCACCGCTTCTCGCTATCATTCAAGGCAATGCGAGAAAAAGCACTGAATGGGCAAACCATTTGTCAAGCGAAAAAGAGCATGGATTTGCAGTGACTCCCGCACCTGAGGTGAAGGCTCTCAATGTCGCATTTCCAATCCCCAATTCCAATCCCCATACATGCACGGTAGGCTGCGTGGTGCGTGAGACGTGATACTAACAAGGACCCCACTCTCAATTTTCGGCTCGAGGCGGTGTCGGCGGCAGCTGGGCTGTTATCGGTGAGCAAAGCTCAGGTTTGATCTGCGATGCTCAGAGAAGTAATTGATCATGGTTGTACTCGGTAACTTGGCCTGGAATCTGTCACTACCTTGCTCGTAAGGATGACGAGAATACTGCCACAGGCACGCTCGCATCTATTCGTAGCAGACTAATAGCAGTACCTTTTAAGTCTGGCATCAACCCACCAAGTCAGTCATTGAGAGCTTCGAGTTGGCAGCTCGAGTCGGCGGCGGCGGGTCACCGGTGATCCTGCATGCCTGCCAGTTGATCCTGCCAGTTGGTCTGTCTGCTAATAATTTAATACTCGTGATGTACACATATAGCAAGCAGTCTGGTGGGCCGGGTGCGGCACCAGCCACTAGGAAGATCCGGGTCGTCGAGTGGCTGCCCGCCAGAGTGCCCACTGCCCAGTGCCTCAAGCAAACAAGACTAGAGCTCCCTCACAGGCTGTTCACAGCTGTCTGTCCAAGTCCCGGCGTCAGCGGAAACCATCTCCGCTCTCTTCTTCTTCGTCCCTCACTTCTCCATACATACACATCCTCAGTATCTATACATTTGCCGGTTCTGTTCGACCTTCAATTTACGTTTCATTTCCCACCCTCTACCGGCCCTCCACACTCGACCGCAGCTTCCTACGGTCGAATTAAGCTCGCGCTCCAGCTACCCCTCCACCCCGCCGTCGTCACAACTCCAAAATGGTTGGTCTTGGGCCGCGTCCGCCCCCTCTAGGAAGGGTACGTCTGGATGACTTGGATTGCCGTTTTTGCTTCCGTGACTCGACTTTGTTGTTGAACTCGCTTATTGTCCGAGCTTGTTGGTCGATCTACCTTTTCTCCCGGTGGTCCTCGCCGGCTGTTCCACAGACTCTTGCGACATCATACATACGTAGTCAATCTTTGCAGCTTGACATTGCGACGCAAACTCCAACCACAAATTGTGGCTCCATGGGTTCCATTGCATATCACTCAAAATGGCAATCTGTCAACCATACATAAGAAGAGCAGGAGGGGCCTCCGATTTGGTGCCACCACACCTAAGACGGGCTACATAGTAATCTCCCTTGTCTATTCCGACGCGAGAGAGATTGAAGGAATTGTCCCTCAAAGCATATCAATCATCAACAAAAATACAAGTTTATAGTCGAAGATGGCTGACCATGCTTCATTTGCAGGTTCGAAGACGGACTTCCCCAGGACTTGCTCGAACAAATCAAGAAACTTGAGGACCTCTTCACCGTTGATACACAGATGCTGAAGAAGATTTCGGATCACTTTGTATCCGAACTCGCCAAGGGTGAGGTTCTTGAACGGAAAGATAACAAGACCCTGTCTAACTGAAATATGCCTGCAGGTCTGAGCGTCGAAGGTGGAAGCATTGTGAGTCCAATACTCAAAACAGTGGCAAGGTGAAATACGCTGTTAACAAATTTTGCAGCCCATGAACCCAACTTGGGTAATGTCGTTTCCCGATGGCAATGAAACGGGCACATTCCTTGCTCTTGACATGGGCGGTACCAACCTGCGAGTTTGCCAAATTACCTTGACCGATCAGAAGTCCGAGTTTGACATCATTCAGTCAAAGTATCGCATGCCAGAGGAACTCAAGACTGGCAATTGTGACGAGCTTTGGGAGTATATTGCCGACTGTCTGCAGCAGTTTGTCGAGACTCACCACGGGGATTGTGCAAACATTGATCGTCTGCCTCTTGGATTTACCTTTTCATACCCGGCTACCCAGAACTACATTGATGAAGGTATTCTTCAGCGATGGACCAAGGGATTTGACATTGCTGGTGTCGAGGGAAAGAATGTCGTTCCCATGCTGAACTCTGCCCTTGAGAAGAAGGTACACCCTCGTTCAAAACTAGCACCTGCTACCAAATAACTGACAACTACTGGGGATGATAGGGCGTGCCCATAACATTGACCGCCTTGATCAACGACACCACGGGAACCATGATCGCTTCTGCCTATACTGACCCCAAGATGAAGATCGGATGCATTTTCGGAACAGGGTGCAACGCCGCTTACATGGAGGAGGTTGGCTGCATTCCCAAATTAGCCCATATGAAGCTGGCACCCGAGACACCAATGGCGATCAATTGTGAATGGGGGCCTTTGATAATGAACACAAGGTCCTGCCACGAACGGAGTTCGACAAGGTTATCGACCGGGACTCTCCTCGACCTGGTCAACAGGCCTTCGAGAAGATGATTGCGGGCTTGTACCTAGGAGAAATTTTCCGACTCGTTCTGATTGACCTCCACGACAATGGCGACCATATTTTCGCTGGCCAAGACATATCTCCCCTCCGCAAAGCCTATTCTCTGGACTCGTCTTTCCTCTCTGCCATTGAAGAGTATGTATACCACCCACGCATTCGTATGGAATTGCTCGCATCTAACTTGGCCATGCGTGCAGGGACCCGTACGAGAACTTGCAGGAAACCCACGATTTGTTCGGTTCCAAATTGAACATAACTTGCACTCGCCCCGAGAGTGAGCTTATTCGACGGCTCGCTGAGCTTATTGGAACGCGAGCTGCTCGCCTTTCTGCTTGTGGCGTCGCTGCCATCTGCAAGAAGAAGAACTACAAGACGTGCCATGTCGGTGCTGATGGCTCCGTCTTCAACAAGTACCCTCACTTCAAGGCCCGTGGTGCTCAGGCTCTCAGAGAGATTCTTGACTGGCCCGCCAAGTCCAATCCCAAGGAAGAAGATCCCATTGAGATTCTTGCTGCCGAAGATGGCAGCGGTGTTGGCGCAGCTCTCATCGCAGCTTTGACTTTGAAGAGGGTCAAGGCTGGTAATCTTGCCGGTGTCCTGCACCCTGAGAATTTTAAATAGTTGCCAATATACAGTCTGTTATCTGCCTGGGCACAGATTGGACCGTAAAGGTGAAACATGTGTCATTCTCGTGTCAATGGGAGACTGGCTTACGATAGGGTGAACTCGGAGTCAGGTGAGGTCCTTCTTCAAGGCGATTTCACGCATACATCAACAGTGGTAGGCGATGATGTCGCAGAGGCAGGCAACAAAAGTGCCGTAAAATGATTATCCTGTTCATCCCACCGTTCCCTCTCCCTTTTTGTTTGGACGGCGGCGTCCTTTCAAGTCTGCATAAATCCTTTCCTAGCCGTTATGCCATGAAAGTACACACGGGTAACCTGTATACTGTTCACGTAAATCAGCCAACTTCAACTCACACGAAGGACATGCATGTATGCTTTGCCAAGTTGGTGCATACTTACTGTTCAAAGTCCAGTACCTCCGACGTACACCCTCCCACTCACCCTTGCCATCCTCGGCTAAAGCAGCCATATCAACAGCACTCTCTTGCCACTCAATGTCCAAGCCGGCATCGGCGCCGTGCATTTCCACAACGCTGGTGTACACATCATAGCACACTTGTCGGTCGGCACCCAGCCCATTGAAGAAACTAAATCGGCCTTTTTGGTCCATCAGTCCTGGGACGTACTCCATAAAGAACATCTTGAGCTGGGCATAATCCTCGCCAAATGTGTCAAAGTAGATGGCATCGTATACTTCCCCTTGTTCCAGAAGCTTAGGCACGACCTCTTGCCATTTCCCGGCCCAGATCTTGTATGCGCCTTCTTCAGGTCCGCTCTTCTCCCATGCAGGACCGAACTTGGAATCCGGCTTTGATACGTGCTCGAGTACTGAGGATGCGCTTCGATGATGTGGTGCCTGGAAGGTCTCGTATCAGCAAACATGCCATCGATGATGCCCATGCCGAAACCAATGTTGAGAATGCGCTTTCCAGGCTTTGGGTCTGGCAGAAGGGCAGCGACGGACTGGCGCATGATGTCCGTTTCCCAGGACATCATGACGCCGTTGAGATCGGAGTCGACCAGCTTGGAGGAGTCGTAGGTCAACGTGGATTGAAGGTATTCGTCACTCGTCACGTTCTTCTCACTGGCGTCGGGGGACGAAGCGTGCGGGCGGCTGTGCGGAAAGCTGGTCTTCAGAAGTGTCCATTGCGACCGTGTCGGCATCTTTGCCGTTCTGTTCGGCGCTTGTTCCCTCCTCGGCAACGTCGTTCTCTTCCCCATCTGACCCTGACGAGAGCTCCTCATATCCATCCAGCAGACCGAACAATAGCTCGGCACGGACACCGGCATCGACACACATGTTGTAGATCGCTCTCCGACCCAGCCGGTGGGCTACGCAGCCGGGGGTCTCATTGTTGCTGTCTACATCGTTCCAGATGGCGCCCGAGAAGAAGAGCTCCTGCAGCACCTCTTTTGCTTCCTCGACGCAGCCGTCCTCGCCTTCTTCCACGTTGTTGGAGTCGGGGCCAGCTGGGCCGCATGCGCGAATGGCGGCGTGAAGGGGGTTTCGCCGGTTTTGGGGTCCTGGGCGCTGGCTTTGCCCCGGACACTGAGCAGCTTCTTGAGTTGTGATGTGTCATGGCCCCAAGCGTGGTACAAGATGTCGCGGGTTTCTTGAGGACAATCGGGGATATCCTTGAGGGCATGGAATCATCGATGGTGGTGGGGGTCATGATGCGGCGCGGATTGGCGGATTGGGTCGCAAACCGCCGTGCGTGGGAGGGCCGATCGAAATGATGATATGTGGTAGCAGATTCGATTGTCCTGGCTCCTGGGGCCCTGGGCTCTGGGCGATTGTTATGATTTTCAGTGGGAATAGCTTCAATAATTTGCTTGCCTGTTACAGCACCTAGACTCAAAAGACGAACAAAATTAAAAAAAAAAAAAAAAAAAAAGTTAACGTCCAGTTGTGCCCCGCCTTGAGCTAGAGGGCCGATTGCGGATCCAATTGAGTACAGTACATACATAAAAGTATACCTAAGTAGTACGGAGTGCGGAGTGGAGTAAGTAGTGTCTGAGATCTAGCGCAGGTCCAACGGCTGGTAGCGCCGTATTCCGCTGCTGGTCCGCTGAAGACAAGAACTGGAACGGCCTGGTTCATGCGTCCCGGCCCCTCGCACGTTGCTTTGGCCGCAAGCATGATTCGCCAACAACGCCTCTTATCCTCGGTATGCATCTGCATCACACCCATCACACCCACAACCCACCCACCACCCACCCACCATCACCCCTAATGCCACTGGCGTGTGCGCGCCCACGCTGATTGTTGAAGACTTTCAAAACGCACAACAGCCCTTGGATACCATCAAGCCAAGACAGATTTCAAGCCGAGCCCGGCGTGTTTCGTCATGAAATTCGGCGAGCAGCTACGGTCGAGCGTCATCCGCGAATACCAATGGTATTACATCGACTACAACGGCCTCAAGGCCGAACTCAACAAGGCCACGGGTCCGGCCAGGACCGGCGATGCTGCGGGCAATGAATGGACCGAGGAGGACGAGATCCGCTTCGTGGGCAAGCTCGAAGCAGAGCTCGAGAAGGTACACACCAAGCAGCAGGTAAAAGCGATGGAGATTTCGAGACGGATTGCTGTCAGCGAACACGAGGTCAAGGATGTTGTGAACCGACTCAACGAGCGTGGCCTCGGTGAAGATGGCCCAAGCGAAGAGGAATTCATGCTGCTGGAGGAGGACTTGAGTGATATCATTGCCGATGTCCATGATTTAGCCAAGTTCGTGCAGCTCAACTACACTGGCTTTTACAAGATCATCAAGAAGCATGATGTAAGTCTACTGAATGGGTAATGGCTTGATGAAACTTGTTACAGCGCGATTATTGTTAGTTGACCAATCTGTTAGAAAATGACGGGCTGGCACCTCCGTCCTGTTTTCGACACTCGGCTCAAGGCAAAGCCATTCTACAAGGAGAATTACGATGCTTCCGTCATCAAGCTGTCCAAGCTTTACGATCTCGTTCGAACCCGTGGTAATCCCGTCAAAGGCGACAGTGCTGCTGGAGGTGGCCAGGCAAATTTTGTCCGTCAAACGACAAAGTACTGGGTCCATCCAGACAATGTAACCGAATTAAAGCTCATCATCTTGAAGCACTTGCCGGTGCTCGTTTTCAATGCCAGCAAAGAGTTCGAACAACAAGACTCGGCCATCACCTCCATCTACTACGATAATCCCGATAAATGGGACTTGTACGAGGGCCGTCTGAAGAAGACAGAAGGTGCCGAGGCCATCAGACTTCGATGGTACGGAGGCATGCAGACCGAAACTATCTTCGTCGAACGGAAAACCCACCGAGAAGACTGGACTGGTGAGAAATCTGTCAAGGCGCGTTTCGCTATCAAGGAGAAGAACGTGAATGCCTACATGAGGGCGAACTGCTCCCTGCCGCCATTTTCGAAAAGGCGCGCAAGGAGGGCAAAAAGTCGGAAAAGGCTATTGCTGAAGATGAGCGACTAGCCTCCGAGATTCAATGGTCCGTCCTCAAAAAGGGTTACAAGCCTGTGTGCCGTTCGTTCTACAACCGGACCGCGTTCCAACTTCCAGCCGATGCACGAGTACGCATCTCTCTGGACACAGAGCTGACAATGGTTCGCGAGGATAATCTCGACGGCCGCTCTCGATCTGGAGACAATTGGAGACGCATGGACATTGGTATCGATTGGCCTTTCTCACAATTGCCTGCTGAAGATGTTGTCCGATTTCCTTATGCCGTTCTCGAGGTGAAGCTCCAAACACAAATGGGACAAGAACCTCCCGAGTGGGTACGCCAACTCATCTCATCTCACCTCGTTGAGTCCGTACCCAAGTTTTCCAAGTTCATTCACGGCACAGCGTGTCTGTTCCCGGACAGGATCAATCTCCTGCCCTTCTGGATGCCGCAGATGGACGTTGACATCCGCAAACCTGCCACGCATGACTTTGGCATTCGCCGACCCGGTCCCTCCAGCACAACCAACACGTCCGATGACGACGAAGAAGATCTGGATTCTGATGACGAAGAAGATCGTCTAGCTACTCGCGCAGCAACCTCCAATGGCCAATCTAGCGCACGAGCTCTTCCTGCACCGGCAGACACAGAAGGCCAGACGGTCGATCAACCGACCAGCAACGAAGATTATCCCATTTACGACTCTGACGGTGAATATGATCCCAGTTATGAGTTGGAAGAGGCGAGGCGGATCGGAGGCTGGCACTACTACTCCACGCTGTTTGCCACCAAGGGTCGCGCAGCTCGCGACGGCACACTAAATGTGCTGAAGCATCTCATTCCCACACCTCGCAGCACCGAGTTCCCTCGTAGCGCTCGACTCCAGATGCTTTTCGGCTCTGGTGCCATTCAGTCAAGGAAGTTCAAAGCGCCCCCAGGCAAGAAGATCTATGTTCCTGTTCGCGTAGAGCCCAAGGTCTACTTTGCCGCTGAACGAACATTCCTCGGCTGGGTAAGTCAGAATTTTTTTTTTAAAAAAAAAAAAAAGACAATGAGCAAGCTGTCAGCCCTCTGTTTTCGCGCCGTATTTGCTAACCAGCCACGTAGCTCGAATACTCCATCTACATCGGCACAATCGCCACCACACTTCTCAACTTTGGGGATCATCCCACACGCACATCATTCTGGATCTCGGGCATCTTCACACTCCTGGCTATTCTGAGTCTGTGCTACTCTGTCGGTATCTACTTGTATCGAAGCAAGTCGATTCGCGACCGCAAGGCAGCCCGGTTCTACGACAAGTGGGGACCCAGTGTGCTCTGCGCGTCCTTGTTCGTTGCTGTATCGCTAAACTTTGCTTTCGAGGGAGAGAGAGACGTGTATGGTGATGAGAAAAGAGCGAACAGGTTGTACATGGTCATAATGCTCATGAGCCAAGTTGGGAGTCTCAATCTCTATTGGATGATAGGTCTACTGTAATATTGATTCGCTGGGTAGCTTGTACAATGTGTAGCGGACAGGGCATCAATCGAAGCATTAAACTGGTTCCTCATGATTTACATGGCAAACCTAGGTGACGACGGAGAAGCTGCACATTCACACATGATATTACCACTATGACTCATGTACATATTTTTAAACACGGTTGTGTTTATTCACAGAGATATTTGAACCCAGAACGCCAAGCCTCGCAACTGATGATGAGCTAGCTCTCCATCCCTTCCCAGACAGACCCCTTCGTGAAACTCGTAAACAAAAATTCTCATCCCGACATTTACGAAAACCTTAGTTTTTACCTCTTCTATTCCCTTAAACAACGGCCGTCACTCTCCGCACATTCTTCCGTGCACCCTCGCCCGTCACGGAGATGAGGTTTTCTGTTTCAAGCTTCGCATGACTTGGTTGAACTCGGATGTTTCGACGGGCATGCTTGCCGCGTCGCTTAGGCGCTTGGCTACGTCGGACCAGCGGACACTGTTCCCACCGGCAGTCATGTCATCCAGCAGTTTGAGGATGGCATCTCTCAGTTCGCCTCGTCGTTTGCGGTCCGCGGCACTGGTGCCTTCTGTTAGGAGACTCATGTCGATGCGGCCTTGTGAGTCGGTGGCGGCGGTCTTGAGAGCCGTCTGGATGAGGCGATTGGCTTCGCGGACGTCGTCCCGGGTGACGACGTCGGAGAGCCTCATCTTGGCATGGGCCTCGGAGAGACGAATCATGCTTTCGAGCTGTCTTGTCGTGGCGGTAATGCGCTTCTCTGCGGCACGGACGTCTTGGCCGAGAGCGCGCATGGCAATGTAGCAGCTGACGAGCTCTTCGCCTGCCTCGCTAGTGATGACGGGCTGGATCTGAGACCGGGCGTAGGAGATGTACATCGTGAGGAACTCTATTGGCAGGATATCATTGCTTGTGGGGGCATGGTGAGGCTTGTCTTCGAGGTAGAGGGACAGGAGATGCTTCGCCAGCCGCTTGTCGGTCTTCTCGTCGACACGATCGAGGATCAGATAGACGAGATCGAAACGAGAGAGGAGGGTAGGAGGAAGGTCGATGTTCTGGGGACAGACAGGTCCGGGTTGTAGCGACTGCCGATGGGATTGGCAGAGGCCAGGATACTGGTTCGGGCGTTGAGCGTGGTGATGATGCCCGCCTTGGCCACGGACACGGTCTGCTGCTCCATTACTTCGTGGAGCACAGAGCGAGTAGACTCTGACATCTTGTCAAACTCGTCGATGCAGCAGACACCGCCGTCTGAGAGAACAAGGGCGCCAGACTCGAGAACAAGTTGTCTTGTCTCGGGATCACGCGTCACATACGCTGTGAGACCGACCGCGGATGAGCCTTTGCCGCTGGTGTAGATACCTCGCGGAGCAATCTTGTGAACATATGCAAGGATTTGCGATTTGGCCGTCGAGGGATCACCGCAAAGCAGCACATTGATATCACCTCTGTACTTGGGGCTACCACCCTTGTGGAATGTCTTATTGGTACCGCCAAAGAGTTGCAGGAGAATGCCCTTTTTGACGTCATCGGCCTCGTAGATTGAAGGGGCGAGAGATCTGGCAAGTAGCTCATAGATGTCATCACGAGCCGCAGTCTCTCTGATTTTGGCCTCCTCTTCGGGAGTAATGACTCGAGTCTCTTCCAGCTCATTGCTGCCTTTGTCTGCCTCGTCCTCGCCTGTGACGCCGAGTGTGGTCGCGTCGGCACCCATGCGCTTCTTGTCAACTTTTTGAACATGGAGAACATCCACATAGGTTTTGTAAACGCTCTTGATTGCCCGCTGACGTGGGTTCACGCGCACAGGACTGACACGGAAAATGCCCGTCAGCTCCACACGATCACCGGCTTTACAGAAGTCAACAAGTTCGTTGTATACACAAACGGAAACAGAGTGGGGGTTTGGCCAGGAGGAACTGCGTCAGGTGTCTCCTGCAGCTTGATAACTTGCTTGTCCTCGAAGGAGCATCTGTTGTGAACAATCTGCATCGAGTTCTTGGAGTTGCAGATTGGGCGAGGGCATTCAGTTGGCTCACGAATCTTGCCACGGTCAAGCCCGACGTTAACGGGTGGTTGCAAACATTGCAGCGGAAGAAGGCGTCCTTCATATCGGGGATCACAGGAGTTGTTCGAATGACGAGACCCTTGATACAGATCAAGCGATCCATATCTAGAAAAAACAGAGTCAGTAAAACCTTTTGAGCAGCTTCGACGGAACGCAGAGTAAGATGCGTTGGTCCCTACCAGATGGGTTCAGATCTCTCAAATTCGTAGGCTTGTCGAGACCGAATGGACGAACAACATAGATGGATGAAGATACCTGGTCCTCCAGTGACGGTTGATCCTGTGGGGGCGAGGTGTAGCAGGATCATCCGGTCGGTCAGAGCTGGGAAAGACGGGCTCCGAGCTCTGAGTGCTGTTCTGCGTATCCCGTTGGCCCGCGCTGCTTTGTGAGTATCCATTTCTGATCGTTTCAGCCCGAGCGAGCTCGACCATCATGTCGTGAACAGACTGGTCCATAACAGGGACGATTTCTTGGGGTAAGCTTGAATCTGATGCCACAGCTTACGTGTCGGGGGTAGAGGTTCAGATCAGAGATGTCGAGATAGAGCCTGGTAGTGCCGAGGAGCAACATGTTCTCCAGCGCCTCCTATACGGCTTGGACTCAGCATCCGGAGCTTCACTCACATCCGCATCCGAGAACCCGTCTCGGTACATTCTGTACTTTTGAGTAAAATTTCGCAAAAATTCTTTGAATGAAGCGAATGTATCGTCAATGGAGACCGTGGTACCCCAGATGAGGCTCTGGCCGTGCCCGCCCAAATGGTCAGCCTCGGACGTATTTGGGTCTCGGTTGGTAAACGACGCAGCATCTGATCCAGGAGTCTGACCCTCTTGGACGACTCTGCCGGTATCGTCAAGATGATGCGGCGCGGGGCACGAGGCGTACGCATTGCATCTGAATTGATATCACCACGTCTATAAGCGGCAGAGCTACCACGATCTGAACCGACAAACAGACCACTGCTTTCACTGCGCAGCTCTGACCGTTGTCAAAGGATCTACCAGGACTGGAACTCGGCTCGTAGCGAATTGGTGATGATTCTATATAACATGAGTCAGTGGTTGTTCGTCCGCCTCGATACCATCCCAATTTTGTGACTTGATCGTGATAACTAACCTCCTGCGAGAGTACCGCTTGCTCTGGGCGTTCTTTGAGGTCATCCCGCGGCGTCTGCGAGTCTGACATTTGTCGCAGAGGGGAGCTCAGAGCAGCAGCATAACCATCTGTGGTCTGGCTATCGGTCATCTGTCTCAGCGGGGAAGATACATTTACATTCGCGCCATCCTCTCGGTCACGGCCAGCGGCGGGAGATGAGGACCGAAAGAACATTGGACTCGAAGCGAGCTGTGAAGGGGGTTGCGAGGGGGTTGCGAGGGTGTTTGCCTCGGACTGACGAGTAGATCGACGAGGCGTGCCGGACTGCGAGCCACGCTGCCGACGATGAGACGGCGACGACATGATGGAGTGTTGTTTCCTTTGCGATCAACGTAGGTTGAATCGACAATACGGTTGTTAATTATTCTGGCTCGACAAGAAACTGGAATTATCAGGAATGGGTATGCGTGCATGAAGCAAGGGGTTTAGATATGATGAGGAAGCGCGTCACGCGTTAATGGATCTTTGTAACACGAAATCCCAGTCCGGTTAGGCGGGCCCAAACGTGGAGGTCCCCTCTCACCCTCATCTGGTGGCTGGGGGGACCTCGGAGTCCGGCCAAAGTATTCAGCCGCAGAGGCAAGCAAGTCTCCATCCAGCAGGCGCAGCACAGAACAGCAGAGTACAGAGTGGAGGGTTGGTCAGTGGGCAACAACAGCTGTCAGTTGCGAGCCTCAGCTCAGACAGAGAGCCAGGCCAACTCGACCAACGACGGCGTGGGCACACTCATATCACCACTTTCGCAACAACACCCACCCACCCACAATGTCTCCCGGAATGTCTCTTTTCTCGGTCCAGGCCGTGCTCATCCTTGGGACGGAGGACGGTGCCAGGATTTTGGCCAAATACTATTCCTCCCCTCATAGCACAGGCGCAGGTAAAATCCAAACACCTGTCATCCTTCCTTGCCTCGAAGAGGTGGGAGATAAAGTACCAAAGATATCATAGGAATAACACTGAATCTAATTGATTCAATCTAGGCGGCATAGCACACAGCAACCCATATACCGACGTGAAAGCCCAAAAGCATTCGAAAAGGGTCTCATCGAAAAGACAGCCAAGCAGACCGGCGATATCATCCTTTACGACAACAGGATCGTTCTGTACAAGCTCGAGTCCGATGTCATGATCTATGTCGTCGGCAGTCTGGACGAAAACGAAATATTGTTGTACAACGCAGTGCTTGCCATTCGCGACTCGCTACACCTGGTCTTCAAGTACGGGCTCTACCTCGTCCCCAAAGAAAAATGCCGTTAAGAGTTGACTGACCCGCATTGTTCTTGTGACACAGACAATCCGTTGACAAGCGCACTATTATCGAAAACTACGACCTCGTGTCTCTCGCCATTGACGAAATTGTCGACGACGGCATCATCCTCGAGACTGACCCCACGATTATTGTTCAGCGCGTCAGCAGAGCGCCGACGCAGGACGTCCCTATTGGCCGCATTGATCTCAGCGAACAGGGCGTGAATAATCTTGCACAGTTGGGCAAGTCAAAACTCGCAGATTGGTTACGGCAGGGCCTCTAAAGTGGCGTTGGGGAGCTTGACTGTATGAAGGGACTTGACAAGTCGACAAAATTCGGGACAGGACGACTTGGTAATGGAAAAGGAGGCGCCTGTTGTTGTTGCTGCTGCTGCTGTTTCCCTATTTATTTGACCAAAAGTAAATAAGGCAACGCCGTATTGTTATTTACTTAGCGCTGCATGAAAGGAAAGATTTTAAGTCAAAATTTACACCATCCGGGATAGTAGATCGAATGCAGAGAGGACTAGACCCAGGGAAGGGTTTTTTTTTTTGTCTCTGCTACCTTTCAGTCAAATCTCATTCTAAGCTCTGATATCGGATGCCGCCTTGCGAAGGCGATTCATGACCGCAGCTGCAATATCCAGCTCGTCATCAATGCCGTCTACGAAAATCATGGCCACCCCTCGTCTATCCAGCTCCCGCAAAGCAGAGAACAATTCCCGCGCTATTGGCTTTGTATCTTGGCCCAGACTGATGTCGAACACCTCTCCAATGACATCTCCCTCTTGATTCAGCAAATCACCGGCGTATACCTCGTACGACGACTCACCATGGTCGTCATCCCGACCAGCAGATAGATGCAAGTCGTTGCACCGCAGGCCGGCCGCTGCCCGCCATCTCTTTGTCCGTATGATTCCCACGCGCTTGTGGGGGCTTCCATTCGTCGACTGTGTGTGCCCGTTGGTAAGTGCTACAGCGGCGGCATCCGCATCCGCCGCGACGATTCCATCCTGGCCGGCTCGGTAGGCGGATTCGTACAGCACGACCCTCGCTTTCGGGCTATAGTGTTTGTATTTCATGCCTGGTGCCCGGGAGCCGCGTTGCCCTCCTCGCTCCGGTCCTTGTACGCTCGGACGACATCCTCCCAGCCAGGGCAGCTACGAAGATCGTCCATTCCTATGCCCCTGGCCTGAGAACAACGGGCGGGTCGCAGAGACCGTCCACGACTGTGCTCTCCACGCCCACTTGACACGATCCCCGTCTAGGATCACTTCTATCCTGCCGTCCAGGTCGTCTTTGACGTGCTGAGCCGTTGTGGGCGACGGTCTCGTGGAGGCATTCGCTGAAGGGCCGCCAACGGCACGCCGGCAAGTTTGATAAGCGTCAGAGCCAACGGCGACGAAGGCATCCTTGCACCAAACGACTTGAGGCCGGCAGTTACTTCGGGTGCCAGCGGAGAAGGATCCGGGTTCGGCAGCAGTATTGTCAGAGGGCCAGGCCAAAACTTCTGGATCAAGGACTTGTAACGAGCGGGTATGACGTCGTCACTGCCGCCCTTGCCCCCAGCAAGCTCCGCAGCATATGTAAGTCGGACACATGGACAATGAGCGGGTTGTCTGATGGCCGCCCCTTGGCCGAGTAGATGCCCTTTACCGATCCGCTCCTCGTGGCATCTGCGCCCAGACCGTAGACTGTCTCTGTAGGGAAAGCAACCGGCGTGTCTTTGGTTCGCAGATGCTCTGCTGCGGGTTGCAAGGCCGCCACGGCCTCTTCAGCCTCGGGCTCGATATGCCAGTGTTCTAATCTGTCAAGTGAGCCCTTTGTGTCGTCGAAATGGCCCAACGAGCCCCCTCGGGGTATTGACACCACCCGAGTTTCCATGGCGGGAGGGATCATGGGACGAGCCGAGCTGGTGGGAAATCGGGCCAACGCCGATATAAGTCGAGGTGTTCTCAGTCGAGCCAACGTGACACAGACAATGGGTTTCCAGCCGAGAACGTCAAAGGTTGCCGTCTCTGCGAAAGTCGTGGTAGAAACGAGCTTGAGCTTATATCCTGCGAAGATCCAGTCTTGTTATGCAGGCATCAATATGTAATTTTCTGAGCTGTTGGAAGTAAAGAGTCATTTGGAGTTTGTTAGTAACCAGAATTTTCTCAGTCGCTCGCCTTACTTTTGATACTCACATTCTTTTTTTCTGGGGACTCTCCGATGCGCGCAATGAAGTCTGCCGTAAAAGCACCACCAACCTTCCGAGTCAAGTCAAGTACCTGTTCATTCTATCACGCAGAGATCAAAAAAACAATATTGCTCGAAATTTTGATTTCGTATGGGTCATGCATGATTTTAACGTGTCAAAAGTTGGAGCAACGAAACAATAAAAAAATTGGACTCGCCGGGAATTGAACCCGGGACCATTCATATGCAACTATTACTGATAGATCAGAAGAGTCCGGAGACCATCCAAACTTTCACAGGTGCGAAACGAAGATCATACCCCTAGACCACAAGCCCAATTCCCCGAACTACGGGGCTTAACTTGACAATCGACAAATTATTTTTACCTATAATCTGCAGAACATGTGGTTACCATTTTGGCCAGACCCACCCTATAGCATTTTCAAACTCGCATGTTTGTGTTTCGCCGGCAATAATTGTTGGCCCTGTGGGATTGGCTCGTGATTAATGATAGGCAATTGATTGACACTGGATAAGTACTTTTTCGAATACCGCAACAGCCAGGTTTTGATTGTAAACAGGGTGTCGGAAAAATCACCACTTTTCGACAGCAACTGTCCGCTAAAGGCAGTTTCATACTGGCCATCACATGCAGTCTACGACGGGTTTTCATTTTCTTTTCATCATCTGTCCAAGTCTCCATGTCTGAACCTCTCCGCCGGACATAGTTGACTTAGTTCAGTGGTCATCAATTCACGAAATACCACCGACTACCAAAAACTATCACCGCACCAGCCCCTGGCCCTCTTCATCTCCTCAGTTGTCAAGACCCATTCAATGCTACCGTCATCGTCATTCAAGAGCTCCTCCCACTCATCATCCTCCATATTGGCCACCATGAGAAGCTGTATCACCTTCCCAAATACCTCCCGGACACCATAATCCCCTTTGATACGATATTCACAATACTTGTGAAGTCCCTCTCCATCCGGACTACACCAAATGGACTCGTCTTGCCAACATAGGTCAGCATCTTCTTCTCCAAGATCTTCGACAAGTACCGCGCAGTAGTATCTAAAAGGATGCTGAATGTGCCGGGGTCATGATTCGCGCGATGGATTTCATCAATTGGTCCCAGCCGTGTTCGAATCGCCGGCGAACTTGGTCCAGGAGATCTCCCTCATCCTCGTCATTTTGCTGCGCCATTTCACTCAAATCCTCTTCAGTGAGGGCATAATCGACGTCGCGGAAAGTTTCACTGATAACGGGCCGTAGGCGGAGCTTGACGACATGGGTAAAGAGGACTTGGATACCCTCGCTCAGTAGTTCGGTGGATTTGGTAATGAAGCCCGTCTCGAGGGCATGTAATGCATTGGCAACAAAGGCGACGTCCTTCTCGAACAGGAAATACTCGTGCAACGACCCTTGCAATGCTACGCCATTCGCTTGCCCCTCCGCAGCCGTGATGCGACCTCCAATGATCCTTCTCAGGTACTCGTTTGACATGTCCAAGCTGTTGATAAGCACCATGAATTGTATGATTTTGTCCGCTGGAGGAATCCTTCATGTATGATGGGCTTCGGATACGACTCATCTCGCATTTTGCGTTGAATCATGCCGATGAAATCTGTACCCAGAACTCGGCCCACCGCGGGAATGACGGATGAAACAACATCCCGTTGTGATGTCGATATGGATTTATGGACCACGTTGTTGACAATGTACATGACATCATCCACGGCCGTGATTATGAACGGCGTATTTCCCTCGATGGGCTTATTCAAGCTCAGAGATAGACCGGCAGGATATTCATCCAATTGGAAAGCCTTCTCCACAGATCGCCGGAAGAAGAAGGTTGTCATGACGTTGTACGGGAGGTAAGCTTCGCCGACACCTTGCGATAGAGATTTGATTTCAATAGCAATTCTGGCAAAACCAAAGAAGCATCTTCATCATTCGCATCCTATGTTGTGATTGGAAATTAAGATTCGAGCGTCCAGCTTGACGAGGCGGCATGATAAGAACTTACCATGCATTTTCCCGACAAAAACCGGGTGTATAAGGCCCATCGACCGAGCATGACAGCAATCTCGCTGAGCAGTCCATCCACCTCCTTCATATTGACGCCCTCATCCTCGCTTGATCGTGCGTGATTACCTCCTACCGAAGGGGAACTGATTCGGGGTACCACTCCTGGGAGCTTGTGGCAGAAAGCTCTGAACCAGGAATGAAAAAGGGTAACTTTTGACGTCGGTAATCTTCCTGTCCACGCCTCTTTCATCGCTCCACGTGTCGAGGATAATGCCACCTTGGACATCAGCCTCCATTTGTAGCCGCTCGATTACCCTGACCATCCTCCCGGCACCGTAGTGCCGCTCCACGAGGCCCCGTGGGATTCGACGATTTGCGCAATATGCTCAAATAACTTTGTTAAAGCGTTGGCATAGAAGAAGCCTTCTTTTCTGTTTTGCCCGCCCAAAGTGTCCTTGAATGTAGCGCGGGCGGTCCCCGCGACTCCCTGACAGACATAACGCCCATATACATCCAAACCGACATCTGTTCGCCCAATCAAAGGGAATAGCTTGAAGAAGCGTGTGACCTTGGTTCCGTCGCCTTCCCCAGCGGCCTTCTCGAACTCACGCAAGAAGAGAACGCAGAGAGACTCTCTAGCACTTTCCAAGGTCACCCATGGAGGGTCTGGAACCTCCACACTTGGCACTATACTTGCGGCGAAAGCCCCTTGGCAATCTCTTCGGGAATCTTGCTTGCTCGCGATAAGTATCCCGCAGCCGCCTCCCAGTCTTGCGGCGCGCCCATGGAGCCGACCACACCATTGACACAGGCCTTGAGCTCGGCCACTTGCTCCACGACCCCAAGTGTATCTTCCACGCGGCTCTTCTCCAAATCAAGCTCCTTCACCCTGCTGCTGAGACTGCCGGCAGTCTCGGCCGCCGAAGAAAGCATGTCATTATTGATGGACCTCGCGGCAATGACCTGCGCACCGAGGCCGGCACGTAATAAGTCCAATCGGCCGAGATTCCGTGACAAGTCGGGCTGTGAGGCAAAAAGGGAATCGAGTCGGGCTGTGATTGCGGACTCTCGGTCGTGCAAGGCTCGCAGCGCAGCTCGCAAATCGGCCACGTTGGAGACGTCACTGATGAGGACGACCCAGCTGTTGTTGGCTTTGGGTCCTTGCCATCGCTCAGGCTCGGGCGATGGGCCACTCCGTTTACGAGGGCAGACATTGGCAACGAGGAGATATGGCCGCGAGGCGCATAATAGCTTCAGGAGTCTTTGTCGACGATGTCGCTGAAAAGGAAGCCAGAGCTTGGCAAGTTGTTGCAGTTGTCTGTCTGGCTGTCTGGTCTGATCGCCATACGAACTACGTGGGCCACACAATCCAACCAACCAGAAACTGCCTGCCCCCGGTATCGGAAGTGCACGATTAGTTTCTCTAATGATTGCCCAGAACCAAACTGCCCTGCTGTTGGAATTGGAGGACACCTGTCTATCTAAAATCATATACATCGACGCCGTTGCTGCAAGTTGCTATGCTATGCTTTTTCTATACACGTCAGAGCTTTGGCCCCTTGTATCATATAGTATGAGCTAATCCTTGCGCGAGACCGCCGCAACCCATAACTTGAAAAATAGAATAAAAATTATACAGCCTGACTATATCCGCCGCCCAAACGCCTTCTTCCGTACTTCAAATACTTCCGCAGCTCGTCTGCCCAAAACACCGAACTGCAAAGAACCACCAACCTGAAAAGGTCTCCCAATCCAATCGCCTCTGTCTGGAATACCTCCTGAAGCCAGGGCATGTATATGACTAACAGCTGGCAAATGACGCTAAGAGATACCGCCCAATTAAACAAATTGTTTGCAAAAGCCCTATTTCCCCTCTGAAGATCGACTTGGACTCTGACCGACAGCTGAGTGCGTTGAACATGTCGAAGAAAACAAAACATGTGAAGGTCATTGTTGTGTCACGTCTCGTGACCTGCCCATCTGCCAACATTTCATGGCTGTAGATGAGCATCGTACCTATCATGATGATAGAGGCAGATGTCAGAACACGCGTCAGAACTGCCTTGGTGAGCACGGCATCGTTCCGTCTCCTCGGTGGCCGATTCATCACGTCAGGGTCGACTTTTTCTACACCGAGTGATTGCGCGGGAGGGCCATCCATGATAATGTCTAAATATCTGTCAGTAATCATGAACCCGAACATGGCAGCTCAAACATCCAGCATACTTATCCAGAGAATCTGCATCGCATTGAGCGGTGTTTTGAACCCGAAAAAGGTACATAGTAGAACAAGTGACAAGCTGGCGGCGCTTGTACTGAGCTGGAACGTGAGAAAATTTTGAATGTTGTTGAAAATACCCTTGCCCTCTTCGATGGCTCGCAAAATAGTTGAAAAATCATCGTCAGTCAAAATCATGTCTGCGGCTTCCTTGGCAACGTCTGTGCCGTGCCGGCCCATGGATATGCCTATATCAGCCCTTTTCAATGCCGGAGCATCATTGACACCGTCACCAGTCATGGCAACAATATCGCCACGAGATTGCAGGGCTCGAATGATCTTCATCTTGTGGTCCGGATTTGTTCGGGCAAATATGGTTGTGTGTTGCATGGCCAGGGCGAGATCCTCTTCAGACATTTCGTCGACCTCATCGCCGCGAAGGACAGGACGCACAGTGCCTTGACCGCTGGAGTGTTGACTGGCGACAGCAATGTTCATGCCAAGTTGCCTGCCAATGGCGAGCGCAGTGGTCTCGGCATCGCCCGTAATCATGATAACTTTGACGCCTCCTCGCATGAGCCTTCTTATGGAACGGCTGACACCAGGTCGTGGCGGATCACTCATGCCAACCATACCAGCAAAGGTCAAATCCCGATAGACTTCTTCGTTTGCAATTGGGAGAGATTCACCATTGCTGTTGTCAGGACCGGGTGTACCGGTTCGAGATCCGTTTTGTCCAAGGCGGCCTCTGAGCGACCTCGAAACCGTCCCACTGGCAAAGGCCAAGACTCGAAGGCCTTTCGAGGCCATTGAATTAGCGGCTGCGAGAGCATCCTGACGCCTGGTTGAGTCAAGAACAATCTCTCTGCCGTCTTTATCGAGAAACGTGCTGCACGCCGCGAGGACCTTCTCAATAGCACCTTTCATGTACGCGTACTCCTTGTCGCCCTTTGAGTCAGAGCCGATCGTCACACCCATCCATTTTCTTTCGGAGCTAAACGGTGTCTCGGTTACTCGGGGTCCCACAGAGTGACGAATGTCATGCTCCTGAACTTATCAAGCATATCCAACATCGCCACATCCGTCGGCTGCCCTACCCATCTCGACACAGTAGCTACATGACCTCGCCCAAGGGTTGACGTTAGAACTGCAGATGCTGCGGCGCCGCTCTCCGTATACTTTTGAGCAAGTCGCGCATTGTTGGCAATATTACCAATGCGCATGATCGTTATGGAAGTTGGCGTCGTCTTGTCTTCGATCGAATCTGAGTCAGATGTAACATCAATTGGGTCGCCGGCTCCAAAGTACCACATCTCGGATACCGTCATGTGGTTTGTTGTCAATGTGCCTGTGAAGTACGCATTGTCAATACACCAAATTGGGTTCTCTCCAGAGAAATTAAATCAAGCAACCGGCAAACGTACCAGTTTTATCAGTGCAGACAACATTGACGGATCCAAGAGTCTCGACTTTGGGCATTCGGCGTACGATGGCGTTGTGCTTTGCCATTCGGTGAACACCGAGGGCTAGGGTGACAGTAACAATAATGGGAAGTCCTTCGGGGATAGCGGCAACCGCCAGAGATATGGAAATTGTGAAAATTTCCAACAACTTCTTGCCTTGCAACCATCCTACGAATGAAATGAGTCCTATCACAACGAAGGAGGCCTTGCTGAGCTGACCGCCAAGATCGTCCATCGACAGTTGAAGGGGCGAGCGCGGACTTTCCGTTCCTGAGACACTCGTCGCAATGGTGCCGAACTGTGTGCTTCCTCCTGTGGCAAACACGATACCCTGCCCATGACCTGATGTAACAAGCGTTCCCATGTATGCGATATTATGGGCTTCATTCCCTCCGTCTCCATACTGGTTCTTGTCCAACGGTCCTGGTGCTAAAGGTTGAAGGAGCTGAAGGTGACTCAATCCCTGAGCATTAACTTGCCTCGACCGCGCTTCGGTGGTGATTCGGACAGGCTCGGTCTCTCCGGTCAAGTTGGACTCATCGATTGTTAGATCGGCCGCCTTGGTGACGCGAATGTCGGCAGGAATTCGGTCGCCAGTAGTGAAGAAGACCAAGTCGCCAGGGACAAGCTGGCCAGCCATTACTTTTGTCGAGACTGCGTCCATGGCATTCTCGACCGGGGTTTTCGTTCCTGGGCTACCGGGTTGGTCCACATCGCTATGAGCTGGTGGTGGCCATGACGGCGATTTTGGCAGAGTAGCCAATGGTTTGCTGCTTCCACCGCGTACCAAATGCGCATGGTTGGGCACTAGGTGATTCAGTGCCTCGATAGACTGCTCCGATCTATATTCCTGGATGAAGCCCACCGTGACTACTATGGTCACGGCGACTGTGATGCTTATGGCATCGTCCAAGTTGCCTAACAGAAGAGACATCCCAGCTGACACAAGAAGCAGGATGATGAGAGGCTCTTGGAACTGCTTGATGAAGCGTAGCCATAGAGGCTCTGGCTCTTCATGTGGGATCTCATTCGGTCCGTAATCGCCCAGTCGCGTCAATGCGTCGTTTGCCGTGAGCCCGTGGCTCAATGATGTTCGGAGCTCGGCGGCGGCCTCGCTCGGTGTCATGTACGAAAAGTCTTCTGCCACGCTCTGGAATATTTTCAGTTAGATGGTGCCTCGGATTGCATACTTTCATAAGGAAGAGCACTTGACGTACTCTTGCGTGCGAAGAAGTGGTGCGGACATGGCGTGGTCTTTGAGGCCCATCACCATGCGATGAATTCAAGTCGGAGAGCTCCGAGATGGTAGGAATGCCAGATGTAGGGAGAAGAGGCTTCTTAGATGAGCCTTCGAGTCCTAGCCATGGTATTTGCATCGTCGTGGACAAAAATGAGAGGATTTTTTTTTTTCAGAGCGGAAATGGCATGGAGATGCTTAGATGGGAAGGGGCCTGAACCGCGTCGTCATGGAGGAATTGTCACCTGAAACACAGGCTCATAAATCGCAAACAGAAGCGCGTGATTAGGCAGCAGCTCAAGCAAAAGAATTGCAACGAGAACGATAGCTGCGAGATTGAATTGAAGGTGAGAAAGAAGTATTGGCCTTTGGGGTTTGGAAGCGCACCGCGATGATGGCAGGAAATCTGTCATGGAAGAATATGTACGTGGTACTTTGGGTGGGTCCCTGGATGCCCGTCTTGAGAATACCACGAAGAAACCTTGCAGGCAGCTGGCAGCCAATCACACGACGGTGCGACAAAACGGGATTGAACGCGGCCGCTTGCCATCGGTGTGCGCCATCACGTGATCTGGTTGACGTGGAGACATCTTCCCCCAGACAAGAAGCGGACAAGAGCAGCGTAGCTCGGGGAGTCTCAGGTGCCCTGCCCGCTGTCCGCAAGCGACCGTTCACCAGCCACGCCATTTTAATTAGGTCTTGGCTGTCTGTCCATCCTCCTCTTCAGCACCCAGCGACTCTTGTTTGCAACTTCGAAGCCGCATCATCGCTACCGGCCGTGTCTTTCGCGCTCGCTCAACCCCGCTGCTTGCCATCGCTCTGCGTCGCCGACATTCGCTGTCAATCTGAGCGATTATTTTGCTTTGCTCTATGAATCCGCGAGGTCTTTTTGCGCGTTGTAGATTGTCGACACGGGTCCGCGGCTCTTGTTTATCCTCCACCACCACGCGTGCGGCTGCTTCTCGCCCGCCGTGTTTACTCGCTCCCGCTCCCGCTCCCGCTCCCACCAACCCTCAACGCCGACAACTGCCCTGCGCGATTGCATCTTGGGCAGGCCTCTCTCTCTTAAGCTGCCCCTTGCTCGTCCGCCTCGAGCTATTCGAGTAGCCGTGCAGCGTCGCAAAACGCCACCATGTTCTACTCGGAGACGCTTCTCCAGAAGAGCGGGCCTCTGGCTCGCGTCTGGCTGTCCGCGAATCTGGAACGCAAGCTTTCCAAGAATCACATTCTCCAGTCAAATGTCACCGACAGTGTCGAGGCGATCATCACGCCGAACCAGGCCCCATGGCTTTGCGCTTGAGTGGTCAGCTTTTGCTTGGTGTCGTCAGAATATACCAAAGAAAGACGCGTTACTTGTTAGATGACTGCAATGAAGCTATGATGAAGATCAAAATGGTGAGTATCTTGAATCGCCTCGGCCAAGGTGCCTGCTGCCACGTCTCTAACGATTTGGTATAGGCGTTTCGATCTAGTGGAAACAATGACATGGCGGCCAACTTGCAAATGCCCAACCGCGAGGCCTTGCTTTTACCTGATCGCATCACGCCTTACGATAATCTAGAGCTACCACCACCCCGGATGCTTCCTGGCTTCTGTCGCAGGTCGACGATATCACAGCCACGCCCGTCGGACGTAAAGGTCGCGTCAGCAACAGGGATATCAACCTGCAAGAAGATTTGGAAATCAGCCAATTCTTACAAGGCAGCAACGACCAAGAGACAGATGACTTATTGCCCATGGGAGACGACCTGGACCTTGAACTTGATTTCGGTATCTCTATGGACGACGGCCTGAGCCAGAGCATTGAAATGGGTCGAGACGCGCCGCCAGCTCGAGATGTCGAAGACGATGTCTTCAGTGAACTGGACTTCATGCCCCGCAAAGACCAAGCCGATGTGACTGACTTGCCGGTCAGAATTGCTGAAGGAGACAACGACATCGCCATGGGAGGCGACGAGGATTTCGGCTTCAACGTAGATGATCAGTCCGCCATGCCCGGAATGACCTCGGCTGCGGATGTGAACCGTGCAAGAATATCGGAATCGCCACTTTCTGACATCGACGAGAGATTAGCCCAGGAAGTTGAAGCTGAATACGCTCGCCACAGTCACACAGACCTCTACGAGCCTCAGGAGGACACTGAACTGACCATTGTCCGGAAACCTGCCCAGCGAGCCAAGAAGCAAAAGATCATGATGCCGGATGACGAGATTGCGCTGTCCAGCAATCACATCAAGCTGCAACAGGCCGATCGCCAAAACATCATCAAGCCAGCCTCGTTCCTTCCGCGAGACCCTTTTCTACTGGCTTTGATGGATATGCAGAAGAGCGGTGGATTTGTTTCATCGATCATGGCAGAAGGTCGCAGCTCGGCTTGGGCGCCGGAGCTTCGAGGCATGCTCTCTCTGGATGCTGTCCGTGGAATGAGCGAGCTCAAGCGGAAGCGTGACAGCGGCATCGCCGACGTCGATAGCGATCATGGCGCTGCCAAGTCACCGCGTCTAGAATTGGGAGACGACACCGACTTTGGTTTTGATGGCAATGCTCTGGATGGCGATCACACTGCCGATGCTGATGGTACCGTACTGGAAATTCCCGCCGCCGGCGATGGCGATGATGACAACCATTTCGACCGCGAGGGCAGCCCAAGCAACGCGTTCGACGAAACAACGGCTCCTATTGTGCATCCGCAAGACAGTGGTCCGGTGTCTATTGGCACTAAGCATGCCGTACACATCCTGCGTGATCTCTTCGGGGCCGAGGCCGCCACAAATGCCGAGAAGAGAAAGAAAAGCTCCGTTGTCTTTCAAGATCTATTGCCCGAGAAGCAAACCACCAAGGCAGAGGCAACCAAGATGTTCTTCGAGTGTCTTGTGCTGGCGACCAAAGATGCCATCAAGGTGGAACAAGGACCTGGCCTTGGAGACGCCATCAGAATTAGAGGCAAGAGAGGTCTCTGGGGAGACTGGGCCGAACGTGAAGCCGGTGGCGAGATTTCGAGCCAGGACGAGCCTGAGCCTGAGCCTGAACCTGCGGCAGTGAGCACGACTGCAGTCGCTGTTGGGGCTTAGGAAACATGAAACCTGACTATTGTATGGACACATGATGATACTCTATTTTGTCACGGACGAACCAACATAATTATAGTGTGTACGTGCTTGTGTATGATATTGGTTTTGCACTTGTTGGGCATTGGCTTATTGGATTCTCAGATGGCGTTGCTGGCGTTGCTGGGGTGTTGGATAGGGAGATACCATTTTCTGTGCTTGCTTGGGGAGCACTGCCGATCAGGGATGGCACTATGCACAAAAGCAAAAAGAGAGAAGGACATGGATGAACTTGGTGTGTGTGCGGAGGCGTTGGAATACAGATGCTCGGATGAGCTCAGCTGGACCCGGCCTCCGTTGCTGTTTTGCGTCGGTTGCGAGAGGATGCTTTTACGGGAAGGCAGGGCAAAATGAATGATTCTATCTAGATAGCTTTACCAATTAAACGAATGAGAATTGTCGAGTGCAATCGTTGCTCACTTTTATTGCCTTGTAGCTTTTGCTTTGCGCCTTCTGAGTAGCAATTGCCCGATGGGACTCAAATTGTCTTGTGAGAACAATACGGAGTAAACGGGATATGTTTATGAAGTAGTCCGTACTCACACCCCAGAGCGGCGCTGGCATCCCATCCATGTCAATCAACGGTGGAACCTTACTTGCCTTGCGCCTTCCGTCCTGCCCAACAACAGGCATCAATCAGCATTTCATCCAATGTCGATCAAGATAAGTGGAGACTAAAACAAAAGCGAGTCTTACTCTTGATTTTGAAGAACAACAAGCCTTCTTCTTCATGCACATGCACATCCACCAAAACTACGGTCTGCCCACCACCCAAGACGCAACTCTTCCAAGATGCCCCCACACAACTCGCCATCGCAACCAGTTCTGTATCGCGTCTTCTCAAGGAACAAGCCTCTTATCGCAGGGAACTAGCCGACCAAGAAGCCCAAGTAGCCAAGCAGGAAGAGAGCATCAAGAACGGCGGCAGCGACGATGACGGCAACGCCGAGTTTATGCTGAAGCAGAGCGTGCGTCTGTCTGGTTTGGCCCCTCGACCCTTTTCATCAAACATGTGTTGTTGGTCTAGTGGAATGGACTGACCCAGGAGATGTACAGAAAACTGCTGTTGAGCAGACCAAGGCCGTGTTTGCGCCGCTGAAACAAAGGCTCGATGAGGCCGTGACAAAGTTGGAGGATCAGATTGCGCTGGCTGAGGAGGCAGGTGGCTCGGAGGGATTGGAGAATGCGAAAAAGGTTTTGGGGAGACCAAGACGTCATCTTGAGGTTCTTTTTATTTTATTTTATTTTTATATACTTTGAGAGAACTGGTGAGGCATGGAAGCCTATTCGGATTGTGGTTTACGGGATGGATTGAAATAAAAGAATGGAGCAATAGGTCTCATGGCTAGGAAATGACAGTTAGGTGGTGGGTAACGTTTGTGTCCCTGATGGTCGTGATATCACAGTTTCAGTGGAAACCATAATAGTACATGGCCCTGAAATGAAGGGCTACGATTGAAAACGCTCAGCTCCTTATTCATCAAGTTCCATTCCGTCCTCACTCTCGTTGTCTGGTGCTGCCCTCCGCGACTCCTCTTGGTCGTCCATGTCGACGTCTGCGGTGCCCAGGTCGCTTTGACGCGAATTCGTTGCGCCATCTGGAACTTGTAGATAGTGCGACGTACCTTGTGGTAATGAAGATGCTGTTTCAGACGGCGTTGACGCAGACTTGGATCCCTTTTCCGGCGCGGGCGTGCCGTCCCTAGGCGTCCTTCCCGCACTCGACGCCGCAGCCTTGGCGGCATCCTCGTCATTGTCGGCTTTCGTCTGCATATCCCCCGTCTGGCCGAGGTGTAGCATTCTCACTGGGAACCGGCCTCGGCGTGGTGCCGTCCCTCTCACCGTCGGCCTCGTCTTCGCCCTCCTCATTCATGCCCTCTCGTCGATCAACCTCCTCTTTCTCGTCGCGGATTTGCCGTCTCAACATCATGCCTTCCTCCATGATCCTGTTGAACTGTTCCCGGCGCTCCTTCCACGTCTCTTTGTATGTTTCGCTTTCTCGTTCCAGCTCCTTGCATTCCTCCTCGAGTTTGGACAGATTCGCAAGCTGATCCTCCCGCGGCCGCAGTAATCTGTTGGAAGTGATCCTCTCCGCTAGCTCATCAAACTTCTTCCGCTGGGCGAGCGTCGCCTGCGCGCCATCGAGCTGTTCTCGTAGCTGTCCGTTGCTGGTCCGGACGGTCTGGCATTCCGCCAGGATGCGCTGCTGGTCGGCAGCATATCGCTCGCGCTCGCGCTTGTTGGCGTCGTGAAGGAACTGGAGGCGCGCGATGCTGCTGTCAAAGGCGGCGAAGTCGAACGTGAGGTCTTCTTTCAAGTTGTCTTGGCCGGCCCTGGCACCGGCATCGGAACCCCGTTTTGGGCCGAAGCGTCGAGTTTCGTGGCTTTGGATACAACAGAGGAGATCGAGGCGAGTCGCTTGGTGATTCGCTTGAAGGGCTTCTCCTCGACGTTGAGAAGACGGGATTTGTGAAGCTCAGCTTCGCTCTTCTCGTCTAGCAGATCCCAGGAAGCCATGGCTTACGTGTCCTGGGGACTGCCTGCAAAGAATGTCTTTTTTTTTTTTTTTTTTTTTTTTACCCCTCTGACAGCCTAATTGCCGAAAAAGTTTCGTGCGTGTAAGAAGCCAAACCTACATCAAGCCAGAAATCGTTGGTCAGTACGGAGGCGGCTTTCGACGGGCCAATTTGTTCGTGTTCGAAAAGTGTCGAGGCTGCGTCCGGTGTTTTTGTTGAATTCTACAATGGCCAGCCTCGCCCTGTGAGCTTGGCAATGCGGGTCCGAGTGCGGAGTAGTTACGGAGTACATTGTACATTGACATTGTACAGAGCAAAGTCTGGTCTGTGCCTTGCAGCGGACCAGCGCCAGCGGAGCCATTAATAAGGCGTTATTCCTGTCCCCTGTCGGGCATGTCTGCCTTTCTCTGTTCTCCTTTGTTCATTATTTCATTTCGCCTTTGCTTTCTTGAACGCGCAGACCGTCGCCGAAACAACACGCTTGTCATTGTTTCAAACTGAAAGCGCATACACTTTTCAATCGATCGCTCATTATCACCGCGCTCATGTCCGAAGAAGAAAGAGACCTGTTGGCTCGCATCGGGCAACTCGCAGGTATTTACAAATCACAAACATTTTAACCATCCTGCGCCGTCGCTGACCGGCCCCAGGCCAAATCAACAGACACAAAAGTCAACAAGCTGGAGTTGCGCCCGATCATCAACACACTGTCTATCGGCGTCCGTTTTTCCCAGATGCCGCACTATGCTACCGTACTAACTACATCAAAGGAGGGAATGCTTATCGTGGACGAGGCGCCTATCCTGGTGCCTCATACCGAGTTGGCAAACCGCCAGCCAGCCACCGCCATCGAACCCTTCATCTAAACCAAGCAGGAAATGCTTCCGATTCATCCGTCTCAAGTCCACGCTTAATCCCGGGAAACTCGGGTTGGGTGTCTAGAAATGACCGCCATCGACAACTAATCAATGCAAACGTTTACGAAAAAGACACACAAACTCGCGTCAAAGCCATAGAAGAGACCAGACAAAAGAAGCTCAAGGATCGCAAGACACACGAGAAATCACGATTCAACGATTATCTCCGTACTCAGGCCAGAGCCGCTGATGCGACTGCTAACTCTGATCAACGGCAGGCAGGAATGAACTCGTGATTGAAGGCATCCACTTCCATGTCGCTGATGGTGGCAAGAAACTCGTGAAAGCTCCTGGTAAGAACTTCGGGATCAATAACGCGGTACACAACTCCTCGTTACTAATACAGAAGACCCAACGGGCGCAGACGACCGGAATTCAGCAACACCCAAGACGGCTGTAGTCGCTGGTGTGAGATTCCATCGGACGAAGACAGGCAATCTAGTCGCAAATAGAATCGTTCAAACACAACGGTATGTCGCCAAGCCCGTGGCGATCGCTGTGCTGACTATGAGCAGTCGCTCCGGAACCCGCAAAAGGTGTCTCAACCTTGCAAGATCTTCTCAACGACCGGTAATACTTGAATTTCTCCAGACGAATCGGACGAGCATTCTCAAAACTCCGAGACGAGGCCCGGTATGTGGCATTGCATGTAAACTGACGACATAATCACAGGTTCCTGCCCCAAAGGTCCGTCTTGTCGATACCAACACGACCCAAGCAAGGTGGCCATCTGCAGGGACTTTCTCAAGGACGGCAGGTGTTCCAACGACGAGTCCTGCGACCTTTCCCATGACACCAACCCTGAACGCGTGCCCAATTGTTTGCATTATGCAAGGGCCACTGCACCAAACCTGACTGCCCATACACCCACTCCAAAGCCGCTCCCGGTGCCCTGGTTTGCGAGGCGTTCGGCTTCTATGGCTTCTGTGATAAAGGAGCAGATTGTGCTGAGCGCCATGTCTACGAGTGCCCTGACTTTAGCAACACCGGCACATGCAAGACCAAGGGATGTAAACTCCTTCACCGTGAAAGGGCAAGCGTCCTGCGCAATCAGGCCGCCAAAGCAGTTGATGACATGGATGAAGACGTTTCGAGCGACGAAGAACCCATTGACTCAGATGACGTTGACTCCGATGAGGTCGCAGAGTATATCGAAGCGGACTCGGATGATTCTGATTTTGAACACCAAAGGACTTCATTCCGCTTTGAAACATGGTTGCGCAATGCTGCCCATCGTAAGTTTTGATACCCTGCCAATGTTACGAAATCGTGGTTGAGGAGAACAAAGAAGATTGAATGGCTGGGCAAAATATTGTATAACAAGCCAGCATTCATGACACTCGTGCGATTACATTTCTTCTTTGTCGGTCAGCCCTCTGTGCATATTGGAGTAACTGGGCTCGGCGAAAGACCTTTTTCTGCAGTGTGCGTGCCATATCGAAGTGCGCCTGCAAATGGATCCCTTTGTGTGAAGACACAATGAGGAAAGGATTACATAGACATGAGACATAGACCGTTGATATAATATGAGGACTGAATGAATTATCAATCGAGAGTCATGAAATCTGTGACACGTGGCAAAAATCAAAAACTCAAAAAAATCGCGGAGGTGACGACTGCTTGGAAGCCAAAGGTCTTGTTCTTCTTCTTGGCCCGCTTTCGTTTCTTCTTCTTGCCTGCGTCGACAGCAGGAAGTCGGATGGGATGTCTGCTCAAATTAGTATTGTGTCACATGCGAGAGACGCACAAAACCACAAATTACCATGCTGCCGGCGTTCCTCATTTTCCAGGGTTTTGGAGCGCATTGTCGCATGGCCGCAGGCTGATGTAGATATGGAGTTTCTTAAAGGTTGATGTTACAAAGCACAAAGCAGAGGTCATTGTATTCATGCGTACTGAATTCACGTTTCACACAAGGCTGACTGACAGCTGCCGTGTCCGCTGACAGACCCCATGGTTAGCGCCCGGCTGGTTGAGACCGGACGAGCCCGCGCTCACGAGTCACAAGACACACATGCAATCAATAGTAGGTAGGTCCTTGCACCTTTTCATTCGTTACTGATTGTGAATACAGCAGAGTCGGACGATGTCGTCCCGTCGAACAAAAAGCCACAGAAAGCGGTTCGTTTCGGAGAAATCCCTCCGCCGAAAGAGCAGGAAGGACCCTGATGTGTTTGTTCCTGCCTTCCTGCCAATATTATGTACTCCGTACTCCTGCGGCCCAATCAATCACCAAAACAAGCAACGGCTCCAACCAACATGCCACTTCGACCAAGGCGAACGCGGCATCCTTCTTTCTACCCAGTCAACAACCAACCGCCTTTTTCACGGCGCGTCTTGAAACAGCGAACAGCTCCGTTGGTCGAATCATCCCCATGCTCCGTTGACGAGAAGGCAACCAGCGACGGCCTGGCCCCAGGAGAAGAGGACTCGTCATTGTCACCGCGCGTTTCTGTCCATCGTAATCGCAGCGCTCAACTGCTCGTACCGCCACAGCTCAGCCCCTCGCCGAGATCATCTTCTTTTCTACCACGAGACGTAGGAAGCAAGACATAGGAAGCAAGACATAGGACGCAAGACGTAAGACAAGCTGGCCTACCGCAACGGGTGAATCGCTTTGAGCACGAGACTGTGCAAACGGATTTTAAAAATCACCGAACTGTGCTGCTATCCTCACATCAATGACAAGTAAAAAATCCAGCTCATCATCCCATAGCTTTTTTGCAGTGCAGACATTGTCAACCATGGGGTTGCGCGACATGCTTAAGAAGAAGGACGAGGCCGAGGATACAGCGTTAGCACGGGAGGAAGCTGTCTGCGAACTGAATGGCGCCGACTTTACATTCATACGGACGGATACAACGTCCCAAGAAGTCATACAGCCTCCTGGAGATGGCGGAAACCAGAACTTACTATCCCCACAAAATCGGTTCGCTCACCACGACGAAGTCTCGACGTATTCCGGTCGAGCCGCGACCGCAGCGCCTCTGTTTCATCCCAAGCAAGTCACTCGCCCAAGCGACGACTCTCAGAGCGCTTGCACTTGAGCCGCTCACCAGAGTCATCGGATTATGTTCCACAGAACTTGCCTGTGATTACAGCGTCTACGGATCCCACGGATCAATCACAGTGGGAGAAGAGGGCAACTATGCTTGCGGGACAGAGTTTGGTGCGAAGCACTCCCGGCACTCCTACTATATCCGAGAACGTGTCGCAAATGAAGTCGAACAGCCGACCGAGAAGTCCTAGCCCAGCACCTGTTTCAACCAAGGCAATAGATGAGGACATCCAGCAGGCAATCCGTCTACACGAAGAGGGTAACCTGTCGAAATCAACGATGATGTTTGGACGGTTGGCTGACCCTAAAGGTGCCAACAACCCACTGAGTCAAGTCTTGTATGGTCTTGCGCTGAGGTATGCCCGGGTTAGATGCGAGCCCTGCTCGTTTTCTTCTATCAAGGTCAAGGGACAAAGCCGAGGTGGCGAGTGCTGATGATGGAGCTCGTCCACAGACACGGATGGGGTTGCGAGCCTGACCCCCAAACGCCGTCAAATACCTCACTGCCGCTGCAACGAATTCCGCAGCTGTTGAGCAGCTGGCTCTTCAGGCAGGCATGACGAAGGGCGGAGCCGCCAAAGGCGAGCTGGTCATGGCCATCTATGAGCTCGCCAACTGCTTCCGTCACGGCTGGGGTATCGAGCAAGACCCCTTTGCAGCCAGACAGGTTCGTGACTGGTCCAGCAAAGAACTTGCGTTGCAAGACGATGTAGACGTAGGGGGAAAAAAATCAAAAAAATCTGACATTGTGTAGTATTATGAGACTGCTGCGAATCTTGGAGATAGTGGTGAGTCGAGCATATTTTGCAAGTTTTGTCAGACAGAGAAAGAAATTGACAAAGAGCTCACTGGGCAAACTAGACGCCATGAACGACGCAGCCTGGTGCTATGAACATGGATTCGGAGGCAAGAAAGATAAGGTAAGCTGAATTTCCCAACATGCGCGATTCGCACTTTTCATTGCCCGTGGCGGCGGTATCTTGCATGCACAACCGTCCAAGCCTCAAAATGGGGATCAAATCAAGTCGTGGTGGCTTCGGCCCATAATCTTGCTGCCCAATGTAATGTATCTCTTATCATGCACGACCATATCGGGCACGAAGATTTGCTCTGTCGGACGCACAGGTGTCGAAAACACACTCGCATCACTAGGCCCTTTCACTTAGTCACAGACATGCATGCATGATGCTGCTGCAACCGGATGCTCCCCGCATACCACAGCCATCCAAACCACAGTCAGCAGGAAAGACTAAGCTTAGGATTTGCACAGTTCACTGCGGCGCGGTACTATCGATTGGCCGAGGAGGCCGGGAACAAGACGATGGGGAATTCCTGGTACGTTTCAAGAAAACACGTCGTGTTTGCTCATTATTATGCCCAGTGATTGGATGGCCGCTAACCGCGTGCACATATACTCCGGTAGGATATGGAAGGACAAGTATGACCCTGAGCAACAGACCAAGAAGAAGTAGAGACGTTTTGGGAGGGGGCACGATGCATGTGTATCGGTAGTTCAATGGAAGACATATGCACCCCAAGTTGATGTACTACAATGAGCGACGGTGAAGGCCGTGAAGAATCCTCCCATGACCTCTGTCCAGCGGAGATACATGCATCTCCTTCAGTACAGAAATTGTACATTGTACATGTGTAAAGCACGAAGAAGAAACCCCGCACTTGAGACGGCTCTTTTTAAAAAAAAAAAAAATTTCAAACCCAGTGACGTGCCCCCGCGTCATTTGATCCCCCTTGCCCCACGTCGTATAGACCCGTCATGTACATAGACGCTGCCACGCCCCTCAGGCACAATTTTCATCCCATCTGACCACGAGGTAAAATCATGATGCAAGTTAAGAACCCCCCCGCTAAAAGCCACAGAATCTACCTACGAAAACAGAGGGCCACCCTCCAACGGACCCCCAAAAATAGAGGAAATAACAATTAAAATAGAGAAACTAGCCACCCAGCGATTGACGTGCACAAGCGGTGAGAGACCCCCATGTCTGAGACAAACCGGCCCGCGGCCGCTCCCAGCCACAAGGTCACGGGCTCTCACCCACCAACCACCCCCTTTTCTTCACTCCAGGCTGTCTTGGGCATGGGACGGACGGACCCCTGAAGACAAGACTTGCAGCATGAGCATGTCTTGCACATACCACGAGATACACGTACACATAATGTCCAGTTTTGGTTCCACTCTCTACATGGAACAGCTGCCATCAGCTGCAAGTAAATACTAATTATCATGTAGAGGGCTACAGGGACAATGCACACGGTATACAGCGCCACAAGAGAATACTTTCGTTTCTACCTAGGTTACTGGCAACACAAGGCACCTTTTGATTACTAGTCCCCGTCTCCCATATTTTTGACTAATAGCTAGTTTGGTCGATTCCCCTGTCAAGAAGCTTTGGAAAAAAAATCCAGAGGGTACATTCATTGTAAAAAGAAAGAAAAGAAAAGAAAATGTTACCCAAAACTTGCCTGTTTCGGTGCCCGTGTGGCTGTCACGCTGTGTACCAACTATGTACGGAGTACATGCATGTCATGTCGGTGTGGAGGCGAGAACAGGTGAACAGTAAATGTGGCATCCATTGCATTGCTGGATTGCACTGCTGGATGGAGCATCGCCAACGGCCGTTTCGGTTGCGCCATGTGCATGTAGCCTGCAGCCTGCAGCCTGCAGCCTGCAGTTCCTCGCTCATCCTCCTCGTCACGTTGCTGATTGCAAATGCTGCCTGGCGAGCCTGTGCACCATAACGCAAGGAATTCAAGGAACGCATGCATGGCTTTGTGGCGCCTTGTCTTCCTGCTCACCTGAGCTCACCTGAGTACAGAAGACGAATTAATATTCAGCGTCTCGATACCAAATCTCGTGCAGTCTGTGACATTGACCTTTGTTTCTCGTAGCTAAGTGCCGTTTGTTGGCCGTGTAAACAGCCTTTACCATCATGTCGTAAGTAACAAAGAAAAATAAAAATAACGAGGCCAATCGGCCTTGTGAGAGCATTCAAGTACGTCTCACTGTTTGCGGCCTGCCAACGAGGGGGCATTGAGGAATGAGGGAAAAAAAAAAAAAAAAGAAGAAGAGGACGAGCAGAAAGTCTGCCACACATGCCCGATGGACCAAGGTCATCCCACCTGTCTCTTGGTTCGTGTACAGCACTCCCCATCATTCCCACTCTTCCTGCCACATCCTCCTCCAACGCCTACTCTGGCCAGGTCATTTTCGTGCCTGACCCGAAAACAGCTCCTCCATCATTTCTAATGCCCGTCCATTGCCTCTGCTTCCGTAGCTCCCGAGACCCCCTCCCCATTTCAATGTACAAGAATCATCAAGAAGTGGGCCCTATCGGAGATGTGGCGGCCCTTGCTAACAAAACTGCTATGAGAGTGCCTTGCAATCGTCAGAGTGGACCCGGCCGCGAAGCAGGATGAAGAATATGTAAACTCAATAACAAGTGTGAACACAAGTATTCACTAGTAGGATGATAAATAAGAAAAAAAAAGAATGATAAATCAACGCTCGCTCGCTTGCTCGCTCGAACAGTAGACTGGAAACCGATAGAAGCTATCCGTTCAGATTAAAAACATTTCGTCATACAAAATTCACAAGACGTTGCCCGCTAAAAAGAAAAGACAAGGATCCAAACATTTCCGGTGCGTGAGCATATGGTCTGTTTGGCCGTGATATGTTGCACAAAGGCTACTGTTGATTGTAACACCCAAACACGCAGCCATGTCAAAATGCAGGTAGACAAAGACCTACTTAGAAAGGGAGGGAAGGGGAAAACGGGAATAAATAAAAACTGTAGCGTAAAAGTTTCCAAACGAGAAAACTATCGAAAGCTGTCATTAAAATTTCTGGCCGTAGCATGTTCGTCATCGTGAGATTAATTCTGCTGTATCGTTTCATGTCGTTATCATTCTGATTCATTGATTGCATTGCTGCTCATTGTGGGCGTTGTTGCATTCGGCAACCATTTTGGCAAAATTTCGCACAACGTCATTGGGAATTTGTTCCCATAATAGTGATCGTGTGTACACTTCGGCAGCGCCACCTTGCTTGTTGGCTACGCGCATTGCCGCTAGAGCGTCGGCCAAGTTCTTGCGACCTTGGCTTGTAGATTTTTGTGGGGTGTTCTGCAGGAACTCCGGATTGCTAACACCGTCATATTGTGCCGCTGAAAGAGAAAATAACTGCTCATTCATTTGCTCCTGGGTAGGCTGGGTCAGAGAGTCGCCAAGCTCTTCGAGCATTGATGGCGCGGCGCTTCCCATGTTGACGTCAGTCATACCAGTGTCAGCCACAGCAGGATGTCTCCAATTAGATCCAGAAGGCTGAGGTGCAATAAACTGCATGGTCGCTGACTGAGAGTTGATTCCCGCGTCTTTCAAAACATTGTCCAAAAGTGTGGCAGATGCAGCTCGAACATCTTCGGACACGCGCGGCATAGCCGGCATGGAGCGACTGGACATGACGAATGCGCCAACGAGGAAGAGCATGAAGAGCAAGCCTCCTTGAGAGAGGCCCTTCTCACTCTCAGAGGGCACGGTGACTTCATTCTTCTTCGTCTGCACTACAGACATTTGTGGCCTGGCTTGGTGTTGGACAGAAGAATAGTCGTTGAGGAAATTTGAGTTATCCCAAGCACCTGGCATTCCAATGCCATGCATGCCATCATAACTGTCAGAAAAGTCATCAGTCACTCCGGGAGCCGTATTCGACATTGGCTGGCTCTCTAATCGCTGCACGTGGTCTGTCAAAATGTTGACCTTCTTTCGCAGCTCGCCGGTCTCGATGGTGTGGGTGCGGATCATGTCGTCTTTCTCCAAGGTCATTCTTTCAATGTAGCCCACCAGGGTGTTCTTCTCTTGCATCAGCATATCAAACTTCTCCTTCAACGCGGTCATCTCCTCTTCCATATCGGTAATGACGGCTGTGTACGTTTTTTTCTCATCTTCTAAGCGCTCCGTGTGTTGCTTCTTCCGTTGCCTCGAGTCAAGGCTATTTCGGCCAGTGTTAGCGATTAACGAGTTCAAATTAGGATATACCCCTAACGACTGATGACTCACGCTGCTTGGCGATTTCTTAGCAAACGCTTTTGTTGCTTCAACTCCTTGATCTCCTGGTCATCCGTAGATTGAGCAATGAGGGTGTCAATATTGCTCAAGTTGCGTTCCGCAGGAATGTCAAAACGTGCATTCTTTTTCCTGATTCCATCGCCTCGCCGAAGATCGTTGTGAGATCGAATGATTGGACTTCCGGGCTGCATCTTCTTGCCCATGGCTTGGTAGGAACCATCCACTGCTTCTGAGGAGATGTTGGCATCGACTGATCGCCAGCCGTGTTTAACGATGCAAACATGTTCCCTGGGTTGCTGAAGGGATTTGTCACGGGGCGCTGGAACACACTTGTGCCGGTATCGAAGGTGCCTTGTACATGATGAAACTGCTGCATCGCAGTATGTGTTCCACCAGAACTATTGCCCACATCCCAATGATTTCCTTGTGGGGAAGACATGGCCGTGAGTCGGGTCAAGACGGATGAAAGGATTGTGGCTACTGCCATTGTTTCCACCGTTTGAATCTGCTGCGAATGGATTTGATGGTACCGACTGCATATCTACAGACTGCCAGTCTTCCGTCTTTGGTGAAATTAGTGTACTGCCCACGGCAAATGATTCTCTCCGACTATTCGTCATTGGCGGCGAGAGTTCAAGACCAGAGTCAACCGTCCCGTGCTCAAGAGAGTTGTCGTCTAGCATGCAACTCTTTTCATCATCATCGAAGTAGTTTTGCTGTGCATGATGTGTGTCGACAGTCAGGGCGTTGATCTGAAGCATGGTTGCATGGAAAATTGCGAGGCCATGGTAGTGGTGGAAATTCAAGTAGTTGTGGATGAGCTCTTGGGCAGAAAAGTTGGTTGATAGAATGAGATTGGCGAATCTCGGTGCGCAACAGTTCACAAATTCAAGACCGGCTGCTTCAAGGGCTGTGAAAATGAATTTTTGGGTCTAGTAGCGATAATTCAGATTAGTCGACGCCGTCTGCGTGATGCTGTGAATGACTGGTACGAAGCGTCAAGATGTAGGATGCGCATGCGGGTGTTCAGCAGGTATAGGTGAAGCAGGTTTAGGGAAGGTGCTTGGCAAGTGACAACATTTTCTCAAGTGCAATGAAGCAGCGAAGGCCTTGTTCAAAACCATCAGGCTGGTAGCGGTTTCGGGGGCGTGTGCGCATGCGGCAGCAAGGGAACCAAATCTAAAAAAAAAAAAAAGAGAACCCAATCCATGTGTCTGAAATCCGGGTGGCGTTCCAGATCGTACAGCCTCTAGCATTCAGATCTTGAGGGTTTGGAAATATTCCGGCGAAACGGAGAAGAAAAAGCGCAATAAGAAGAGACGTGAATGCCCAGCTCTTGACTCACACAATCTGAAAAAGTCTTGCGAATATTCCACAAGGCCGTGTCAACAAAGGGCATCTAAGCACACATCCGGTATCCCTCAAGGCGGTTTAAAAATAAAAAATAAAAACGACGGAAGAAAGAGCTGCGAAACAGAAAAGAGGAGGTGCCGTCTGCAGACAGAAGAAGAGAAGACACGATAAACAAATATCGCAAATATCGCAAGCAGCAACAAGGCTTTGCCGTAGCAGTTAAAGTCGAATCTGGCAGTGAGTAACAAAGATACACCAAGATGTGGGAGGAGGAGGCAGGAAGGTTATGTAGTCTTTGCGGGCCACGGGTTTTGGGCAAACGAGGCGTAGCAAGTAATAGCATTGGCATGGTATGAGGGCGTCTTTTGCGCGGGGGTGTGGTGTGGACTTGTGGAAGGACGGACAGACTGAGACCTTGCGGCAAAGAGATGCCTCAGGTTTCAGGCGCTAACACTGAACGGAATAGGCTCTTTCTTGGTCTTGGGGTCTTGGGGTCTTGGGGCCTTGGGGTCTTGGGGAGAGGCCCGCCGCAAGGCAAGGTGAGTGAGCATTGTGACGCTGCTGCCAGCCATAATAGTAACGTTTGTTTGGACATAATTTGACGACGGATGGTGGACCCCAACCTCCCTCCTCCCTGCACGTCTTTCATTGTACGTCCATCCCCGCGGTCAAGGGAACTCAGGTCAGGTTCTATCATGTCTGTACACTCAAACCAGCCCATCCAAACGGATCTGTTTACACTTGTGCCGCGCTGATCCACCATTTATCTTCTCAGCCACGGGGACCAAGAATGGGTGCTCAGGGTCAAGGTGCGCCTGACAGGTCTCGGGCAGCCATGCCAATTATCAGGGCGCTTCGCTTTCCTGATCAATCTTCTCCTCCCGAGGTTCTTGCTTGCCGCCGCTGCCCAGCTGTTGAGCCAGCCATCGTTGTTTGTCACCCGGATCCGGATGCGATGCTGAAATCCTTCTTCGACTATCCTCACACGTCGGCCACCAGGTCGGAAACATGATACATACGCTCCATGATCAAGGAACTGCTTTGCATTCACGCGGCTCTACCGCCCACCAGGTAGATATTTCATGTAGCTTGTATGGCCGACCTATTTGATTTCATTTACTCCTACATAGACTCAGTCACACTCGACTTGGTCTCTCCGGTGTACGTAGGCACAAGACGACGTCGCGCTGTTGCTTTTACGTGCTCGATGGATTGCCGAAACGAAGCTGTCACCTTGGAGCATGTTTGGCAAACCCTGGCACTACGAGGCAGATGATGGCACCTCGTGCAGTCCAGTCCAGTCCAGTCAATGAGCCAAAAGAAAGGAAAAATAATTGCCAGGATTAGGTACACCGTTTTTCTTTTTTAAAAAAAAGTGCAAAGTAACGGGAGGTGTATCCCATGTTCGTAATCCCATCAAATAGCAAATAGATGTAGCCCGCGAGACGAGAAGCGCTGGGGACAAGTTTTATGACAGGATGTGTGTGAGCCCTCAAGGGCCGGATTGGTAGAGGCCATGGTCAGTAGCCAGTTTCATTGGCGCTAAAAATATTGTTTCCGTTGTTCTCTTTGGCTCGTGAGTCGTGGGTGGTACTCCGTAGGTCGGGCACAAACGACCGCCTACCACGGATCTACCCAAAAATGACTGTTATTATCTCAAACTCGAACCACGCCTACGCAGTGGAGGGCCTGCTGATGGGTGATGGGGATGACAGGGCTTGTTCTTGCTTCCTATTTGCTCTGCTTGTGGCACAAGGTCGCGCCTGGTTATCCGAGGAGGGTTTCATTGTTTTCATTTCGCGCCTGAACGACCTCGGTCGTTGCTCTTGCTGGAGTGCGGAGTAATACGAGTACGTACGGATTCAACGCGCAGTAGTAAAAAATCAAGGGCGTGGTTATTAAGCAACCCTCTTTTACTCCGTACTTATCTAGCAACCCCGTCCGTCATGTGGAGGGGAACCTCGTTAGTTCCAATGTGTCTCCTGCTAATCCGTACCATAAATTGTATAAACAAATCATAAGGTTTTTATTTTTATTTTTAGAAACTCAGTGTATACATGATTAGTACAACGACCAGACGCCATGGCAGGACCGAGAGGCCCGCGACAGAAGGGGCCGTAGAGTACCAGTAGATAGATGATGTTCCATCAAAGCCTTTTATCATAACCTTGTGAACAAGTCGTACTGACTACATTTGACCTTGCCAAGTCAAACTGTCGTGGTTATTTCGACTAGACAAGAAATAAAATGACTCCTACACTCACGGATTAAGCACGTAAATTTCGCAACGGCAAGTTTTGCAGATGAAGCGAGATAAAACAGTCCCGGCGATAGTTCCCCCAAAATATGAGCAAAGGTCATGTAAAACACGTTTCGATGCATGTGCTATTGGCTGATGAGACACTGCTCAAATAAGAGGGTGGCTGGTGTCGCTATCAGCCTTGGAAAAAGCAAGCCCCTCGCCGCGGCAAGTAGTGATCACGATGGTGTTTCCTTTTTCTAGACATCTTTGCCTGCCGCAACGAGTTAATCCGTTCTAGACAGGACGGGTCGTTGTTGTCTAGTGGTGACGAACGAGAACATGGGAGAGTGCCCGAGATCTAGAGAATAATACCCACGTTTTAAGTGTATCCGATCTAGTACACCTTGCGCTTCTTACGGCACGAACAGGACTTCGGATGTTGATGTGTAATGGCTGGCTGGACGACTTGCCAGAGTTGGTGTTCCCGTCTTGTTCAGATAGGGAAATTGGGCACCTCTTGAGCGTGTGTGGTTCTTTAGATGTCCTTGATTCTGAGAATTGGATGACTGGGAAAATGCAGTTCGCCCTTAAACGTCTGGCTGCGAGCAAAGACATACTTGGAGACAGAAGGAGGAGTTGAACATTCGATCATGGTCCAAGTGTTAGTTGGCTCGTAAGAAAAAAAGACAATTCACCGAGTTCCATCGCCGCATTTGCGGCTATCATTCCACTATCTCAGCCAACAAATACTTACACGCCTAGAGATGAATAGTCCATATGCTGTCTCTCTCCCCCTTTCCTGGCTGCTCCATTCCTGGTTTCTGCGCCTTACTATGCTGATAATCGAACCCCCATCTCGCAGCTCCTCTGGCCTGCAGCGGACAAGTCCAACTTGAAAGAGTTGTCAGAAAATATTTGTTATAAGTACGTGTCCATTTCGTCTATGCACGCAAAGGCAATGCTACTCCGTCACATAGGCGTAGATGCTGTCCCAAAAATCACCGAAAAAGCACAATAATATTGACACGATAATTTGCTCTATTGAGGCACTGCAGATAACTGAAGCAGTCGTTCGCCAGCACGCAAATTGGCGTACTCGTAGGCCTTTGACTCTGGTGGGAAGGTCCCATTGGCTGCCCAGAGGTCAATCAGGGCCTGCATTGGCTCCAATTCTTGCGGCTTGAGCATGTCAAGAGCAGTAGCTGTCAGTAAGAAATGAGAGAAGCAACTGTTCAATTGCTTCTCCAGGTTGAGGTGGTAGAATGGTTCGGTGAAATGCGCCCAGTAGAGGTGAGCATAGACGCGAAACATTTGACGGAAAATCATTTGACAAATGTCAAAAATTTGTCGGGGAATCCTGAGCGCTTGCCAATATAGTCAGGCTCCCTGGGTTGGTCAGCTGTGACAACGGCGTAGTGGTGATGCTAGGATTGTGAGCATATGATACACCGGACGGGTCCGTAGGGAAGATGTTTGTGTCGTCAATCTTTCCAGAAATCCAGCGCTGCATCAACGTCATGTACTCATATGCCGGGAGTTCGACAGGCTCTCTTCTGTTGTTGAGCCATGTGAAGGAGTGATTTCTAAGCACCTTGTAAGCACTCTCCTTCCGAATGATCCTGGCCATGGCAGAACTTACGCTCCAGCTGACATGCGAGGGCAACTAGTGGGGTTGCAAATACTCGTGCCATCCTCCTCCTTCTCATGCACAACTCGCACAAAGTTCCATAGGTTGCGATAATGTTCAATGACTGGTTCTAGTTGTTAGATTATATGGCACATTATGCTGCGGCCAATTTTCGCGTACCTTGGTGAGCAATCCACTCTCCTTGCTCAACTGTCTTCGGCCGAGCGCTTAAAGTCATGAAATTTCCCTTCACAATGTGTTTGACGTAGTTGGCATTCAGCCACATCGGTAGCGGCCGGGGAGCGTGTAGTTGTTGATGATGTCGTCGCCGCTAGACATGACACCACTGGATTCATCCATGCCGATCGTTTGGGCAAGAGACGGAGAGTTTGGCAGTGGAGGGACTTTGGGGGCGAGGTTTGTCGACGATTGACTTCCTTGAGAAGTTGTGTCTATGGGCGCCGGTGGACCACCAGTTGAAGGAGATGGGCTTTTCTGGCCGGTAGGCTTGGCGGAACCCCGCGAAATCAGGCATTTCTGAATTTGCCAAGTTAGTGACCTCCTGCATTCTCCATTTCCACCATAGTTCTGCCATCTAAGCTGGTGATCCTGCGCTGAGAGATTGAAATCGCCATGGCCAACTTTTTCTATTCATGATTGCATTGGAAGGTCGCGGCCTTGGCCCGGCCGCGAGTGGACTGAGAGCAGAGTCATGAGAGGATGTTTCGAAGACGGAACATCAGAGTCATGAAGCCGGAATGGCGAGGTGCAAGTACCCTGCTACCTGGAAACGATTCGGCATCTGTCATTCCAGTTGCCTTTTGAAGATGACGGCCGCTGACCTGCTGCTTCGGCTAATTTTTTTTTTTTTTTGGCAAATTGTCGTCGCCCTTGTCGCTTCCTGGGAGTCGACTCCAGAAGATGGTGCTGCAGCAAAGGTCTGAGGCACTCAATTCCTCCGAAAGCCTGTGTGAAAACTCCTATCGAATACCCATGTAGCACTGGGAGACACTCGTCCCGCGAATAACCGACTCACCGCTCTCATACATGCGTAGAACAACCTCCAGCCTGCAACAGCAGACACGAAATTCGTTGACAGTGTCCTCCTTGAATGGGCAAATTCCAATTTCCAAAGACAAGAAGACAAGGCAACTTACATCCCGGAGAAGAGGTTGGACATTTTGGCTGAAAAGGCGGGGTGAAGGCGTCAGGAGTAATGATGCTGAAGGGAGGCGAGGCTGAAAGGCCTGGGACGGACGCCCGTCACGGGATGTCTGGTTGTGCGGGACGGCGAGCGAATTTGATGATACGATGGTACAATGAGCTTCACAACTGCCTAAAACAGTCAAGAGTATTTGAGCGGCGTGGAAGAAAAGAAGCGATGCTACCCTCAGAAACAAGTGAGGAGGAGGAGGAGGAGGAGGAGGAAGAGGAGGGGTTTGTGTGACAGTGACGGATGTTGGATGTTGACGGTGGGGATAGGAGACAGACATATTCAGGAGACGGGTGGGTGGGCGCAGTGACCCGCACCGACAACCACTGTGCATCTATCTACCTACAGCAGGCAGTGTCAATTATTCACCTTGTCGCTCGCCAACAAAGTTGCAGATGCAATTCGCCTGGGTAGCCCATCTGCACGATAGAATGGCCACGTGCCTGGCATCGTTCAAGAATGGAATGCAGTCAGGAACATCACAAACAGCATCGTCGTCTCTGCCATACCATGAACCAGGCATCACCACGATTCTGATACAGTCTTCGTTTCTGATATTGCTCAATGTACTCAATTCCCTTTTGGATCAGGTACTCTACTGTGGCTTGATTGCGCAGATACTGCTAGGCATTGCTTGGGGAACACCCGGGTCAAAATGGCTCGAATCAAGTGTCGAGACTGTCATAACACAACTTGGATATCTTGGCCTCTTACTCTTGGTTTATGAAGGTACGTCACCTACGCCCAGGCGTCGTTTTAAGAGCGTGATATGGGACAATAGCTGAAATAGCAAAGGAGGCTTGTCGACTTCTATGAAATCCCTCAAGGCCAATATCTGGTTCTCTGTAGCTGTGGCCATCACTGGTATCAGCATGCCAATTGGACTATCATTTGTTCTCATGAGACTCACCAACGCCACGCCCTTACAGTGCTTCGCTGCTGGAGCTTCGCTCAGCTCTACTAGCCTGGGCACGACACTTACTGTTCTTGGGACCAGTGGCTTGACAAAGTCAAGACTCGGTGTTGTTCTTACAAGTGCCGCCATGATGGATGATGTCGTCGGGCTGGTGTTGGGGCAGGTCATTTCAAACTTTGGCAAAGAAGGCTCCTCTGTCACCGCGGCTGTCGTTGTTAGACCGTTGCTAATATCCATTGCCTTTATTATCCTCGCCCCTTTGTCATGCGCATTTATTATCAAGCCACTGACAAGACGAATTAACCAATTTCGCACATCAACAAACTCTAGCATGTTCAAGCACCTGATGGCATCAGAGCGGACGGTACTTTTAACACACACGCTAATCCTACTCGGCTGTGTGGCCGGAGCCAGCTACGCAGGGACATCTAACTTGTTTTCCGCCTATATCGCCGGGGCTTCTATCAGCTGGTGGGATACCGGGGTTGAACATTTGACTGATGCCAATGAACCCAAAGGGAGCCTCATCTGCAGACACAAACGTCATCGGTCATTCTGTCGACGGAGAGAACGCAAACTTCGAAGGCACCGAAGCTCTCTCAGGGCTACGAATTTACGATAGATTTTCCTGACTCCAGTGGATCGAATTCTGAAGCCGTTCTTCTTCGTACGCCTTTCTCATTGCTTTGCATTGTTCACCATCATACCATTCCTACTAACGAACCACTGTATCAAGGCCTCGATTGGATTCTCCATCCCGGTCACCAAAATGTTCTCTGGTGATATAGTGTGGAAGGGTATAGTGTATGCAACGTTGATGATTCTCGCCAAGTTAGCTTGCAGCATCTGGCTCGCTCGCATCTCAGTTGCTTTCCCTTTGTCATGGAAAAGCACAACCAAAAGGACAAGACAAGTGTTTCGCAATATGATCCAATCTGCCCTGGGGCACATATGGGCAGCAAAGGCTACTGAACCGACAAAGAAGCCACCCGTCGTGTCGCCGACTGAGCCAACGATCGATGCTGCGCCCCAGACCTGTGCAAGTTCTACTCACATGACAAGTAATCTGCCGCTGACAGGACCGACGGTCAACGACCAGGCGGCGGCTGATGATAAGAGAGGCGATAACAACAGCACGAGGAACGGTAAGAGCAATCAGGACGAACAGAATCCCACACTTTCAGCTACCTCTAAGCCCCGGTCCCTGTATCCAGCATCCATCATAGGCTGTGCTATGGTCGCCCGGGGAAATTGGGTTTTGATATCGTCCATTGCAGAAAGCAACGATGTGTTTTCCACTTCTTCGGGAACAAACGGTACCTCGGATATTTTTCTCATCGTGACTTGGGCAATTGTTCTTTGCACGATTTTGGGACCGGTGGCCGTGGGAGTGCTAGTACAACGAGTGAAGAAGCTGCAAATGGTATGCAGAAAGAAGGCCAGACTGTCCATAGAGATGTTCTCGGGGCCTGGGGAGTTTCCTGATATGCTGCACGTAGTATGGTCAGAGGCACATCTCTCTTGACCGCGCAAATGCTACATTACAATCCCTTGTTGGGAGGAGTCGATGATATATCATCGAGTTGCATGCAGTGCAAGGTGGTGGATGGTCTGTGCCTTGCTCCTCCGGATTGACCACACTGTGACTGCCACACAGCAGCGCAGCACCACCAGGGTCGTCACCACACACTACATACGTACAGCAGAAGCGGGAGGCTGACCCAATAATAGTGCCAAATGTTGCGGAGCCCTGGCGCGTTAAACCTGGCGACTCTTTTTCGAACCTCAACCCCTGCAGCAGCATCATCAAAATTTCAACAAGAATCACGCCACTCGGAATCTTCTTGCGCATCAACAAATCAAAGCGTGTTTTGTTTTTCTTTACATATAAACTCACCGCAATGTCTGACTCGAAGAGCCCCTCGAGGAGCTCGATGGCATCGGTGATGACCTCTTCGGAGACGAAGGCGACGATGACCTGCCGGCCACTTCGAAGGAGAGCGTCCTCGATGATGATGATCTAGCGTCAGACCCCGACGAAGACCCCGACGCAAGGCAAAGAGCTTATGAAGATGACGACAACCAACCCCATGAGACGCGAGACAGGGTTGTCATGGCCACACAAACGTATCGTCATCAGATTCCCAATCCTAAAGATGGAACGGTATGACGCTCCAAGATAATTCACAGCCACCAGAAGGTCGCACTGAGCTAACGTTCTCCGAACAGCTTCGCGTCATGCGTGTGCCCAAGTTCATCAAATTTCTGCCCGAGGAGTACGTTGCAGCCAACTTCAACCCGTCCGAATTCGACATCGCCAATGCGAAATCGGATAGTCATATACATGTCGCACGCGTGCGCAAAGATGAAAGCACGGGAGATCTCCAGAGTAATACAAATGTTTATCGCTGGAGTGATGGCTCATTGACCATTTCTGTTGGTGGTGAGCACTACGAAATACAAAAGAAAGCCCTCGCTCCAGGCCAAGGCAAGCCGTACAATGAGCTTCACGATGGCCACTACTACGCCGCTGCGGCCGAGCTCAGTAGCAATCTTCTCATGACCGTGGGGCATTTGACAGAGCAGTTCAACATACGACCCAACAAAGCTGTTGGAGACGATGCCTTGGCAGCCTTGGCCGAACGGATGGCACAAGCTAGCAAATCCGTAAACGATGGCGACAACATCATTCGCACCACCAGAGATCCTGAATTGCAGAAGAAGCAGGCTGAAATGGCAGAGAAGGAGAGGATGAAGGCTCAGCGTAGACGCGAAAATGCCGCCTTGAAGATGGATGGCGGAATGGGACGCTCAAGCCGTGGAGGTCTCTCAATTGGAGACTTGGAGGGCGGACGGGGCTACGGATCTGGACGAAAGAGAGGCCCGCCTGGCTCCACCAAACCCAAGAGACATCGGCCAGAGTATGACTCTGACGACGATCTGCCTCAGGGTGTTGGACGGCGCGAGGACTATGACATGGACGATGGGTTCTTGGTCGGCAGCGACGATGGAGAGATGGACAGTGGAGCGGAAGATGATGACGAGGAAGAACTTGTGGACGATGATGAGGATGAACGGCCAGCTCGAAAGAAGAGGCAGAGGACCGCTGAACCGGATGATGACGAGGATGCTGAGGGAGACGAGATTGATGGTGCTGAGCCGACTTCCAGATCGAGGCGGCGAAATGTCGTGGACGACGACGACGAGTAGAACCCGGCAAGACATGATGCAGACGGAAGTGTGGGCAACTAATAACGTGGGCAACTAATGGTTTAGGAGGCTCGCTCGAAATGTAAATCTGCTTATCTATATTGGGCGTTTAAGAAGACGAATGAGGCAAAATGATGATGTATTGGCTGCGATGACTACGCATCGCATCGCAATATTAGTCTCATGATGGGTTCAACAATCATGAGCCACTGGGCGCTTTCTGCGGTGACTCTTGAACGACGTAGTGGTTGACCCATCTCTACATGTAAACATGAGAGATTGAACGGCAATGGCAACTGAGAGAGAGAAGGGGGCATGCATACATGAACTGCTACAATGTTCAACAAAAGTTGTCGAATTTGTGCTTATCAAGGAACGTGAACTTGGCAGGTGGGGGCGGACGGTATCCGCTTGGACTTGGGCCGGTCCCATCGCCATCATCGATCGATGACCAGACATCATCATCACATGCTAGACCCAGCATCCTCCCCAGATGCAAGTCAAACCCACACCAGCTCGACCGCTCGCGAGCCGCACCGCATCGCACCCCAATGGCCAATGGGCTTGTCGGCATGACTGGCCAAATTCAGGAGCACGCACACCAGCAACGCAAATCGAGAAGCCCGGACATGCTGCGCAGCTCATCTTCTGTTGTATGTATGTAAAAGATCAAGCTCTGTCAACGACCCACCCTCATCATCGTCACTTTCCTTCTGCATGGTGCCCGTGATTCCGTCAACCTTGGCATATCATGGGGGCGGCTCTAGCTGTCTGGACGGTCGTTGTGGACGTGATAACCTTTTGGTTCAAGGTGGGTTTCCGTTTCTCATCCCCCTTTCATGTTCTCTGTGACATGATGGACTCGCCCATGGCACTTCTTCTAACGCCGGCGCAGAAGCTTGTGGGCTGGTATACCGGCGAACATCCCGTCGACCTGTGGCTCAACTTGCTGCGCAATGCGGAGACTTTCGAGGACTGGGAGGAGGCTGCCCTCCACTTGGATAATCTACTTGGGCTAGATCTCTGGTAAGTCATGATGACGAGGGCCGAGCCGCGTGGTTGCTGTGGAAGGACTGAGAATTTGACAAGTCTTGCCATTACAGGAGGAACAACCCTACTTCAGGATACTATGACTGGAGGCTCATAACAGAACGACTACAATCTCTCGTCATTGCTCGAGAAGAAAACCACTTCCAACAGTTGGTCAACCTCCTCCGATCCGGCCTTGTTCGAAATCTCGGAAACATCACTGTACCAAGGTTATACAATCGATCCTTCTCGGGAACGAAATACCTCATCGAGGAGTACATATCTCAGGTGGCAGAGTCCGTGGAAGATATCAGCACATTACCCACAACATTCATGTCCAATTCGCAAGGGCGGGACAGTTTTGACAAACCAGATGAAGCTTGACTTCATACACGACACAAGGCAGGCGTTCGGACGAAGCACGTTGGTTTTGCAAGGAGGCGCGATATTCGGGTTATGCCACCTCGGCGTGGTAAAAGCTCTGTTTTTGCGTGGTCTTCTCCCTCGCATCATCACGGGGACAGCTACCGGAGCGCTGATCGCCGCGCTGGTGGCCATACACACTGAAGAAGAATTGCCCGACGTCCTCACAGGCGAGGGAATTGACGTCTCAGCGTTTACGAAAAACGGGAGCGAGGGTGGACATGTTCACCAGCAGACATTCGGTTCGAGATGGGCAACCCTGATGCGACGCGTTCGACGCTTTTCGAAAGAAGGGTACTTCTTGGACGTGGCGGTGCTGGAAGATTGCGTGAGGGCCAATGTCGGGGATCTGACTTTTGAGGAGGCGTACAATCGCAGCAAGAGGGTTCTCAACATCACTGTTGCGACAGAAGGCCAAGGTGGAGTGCCGACTCTCTAAACTATATCACGGCCCCAAACGTGGTGAGTGCTTCCAAGCCAACTCTCAGATGTGCACGAAGCGCAGCCGGTCAGTCATTAACCTAGTCCACTCTCGCAGTTGATATGGACTGCAGCTGTGGCGTCGAATGCGTCCTCGTCATCCCTATACGGCAGCCGAAAAGCCACCATTCTCTGCAAAGACGTCCACGGCAAGATTGTCCCATGGGCAGCAGCCAACACGATGGATTTTCGCCACTGGACACATGTATCTTATGCCGACCGAGACTCTCCTCTCCAACGAATCGCCGAGCTCTTCAACGTCAACCACTTCATTGTCAGCCAAGCCCGTCCTTATCTCATTCCTTTCCTGCAATCTGACATGCACGGCCCCTCTCTGGTCGAGTCGCGGAGCAAAATTACCCAGCTGTCAGCCTTCATGGTCCGCATGGTTGGTCTCGAAGTCCGACACCGCCTCCGCCAGCTCGACACGCTGCAGCTTTTACCGTCTAGCATCCGGAGATTCTTAGTAGACGAGCGAATACCTGCTGCGTCCATGACATTAGTTCCGGAGGTTACGGCCGGCGATTTCATACGCCTCCTGGAGACTCCCACGAGGGAAACGCTAAACTATTGGATCTTGAGGGGCGAAAGGAGCGTTTGGCCCGCTGTGGCGGCGTTAAGAATCAGGTCTGCCGTTGAAAATGAACTGGATAGGTCGTATCAAGTGGTCCGGAAGCTGAAGGCAGGGGATCTGAGGAGAAAAGGAAGCATGGCCGCGGGGAGGAAGACTAGGCGTCCTGCAATATGCGGAAATGACATGCATGCGTGGAGCCTTGTCCTGTCACGGTGGCTCTCTTGAGCTCGGCATTCAGGCTGGAGTTGGGTTGGCAACATTTATTTCTAGAAATTCCTGTTGCGCGCAAGACGCCACTTTCATGCTGTTTATCGTAGGAATATATAATTTCAAAATTTTACTCTACTATTGAAGTTCTAGACATGAATATACTGCAGGACGAGCTGAACCTCATATTTGAGGAGAGTTCGAAATGGAGAAATACAGCTTGACCATTGGTGATACTCATGGAGTTGGACTAGGATTGCGGGAGGTGACGAGCAAGGATGACATGCAAGGTAGCGAATCTGCCAACGAGGATATCGGCTCTTTGACACAAGAGAGCGAAGTTAACAGCAGCTATAGGTAGGAGTTGGCCACAAAGAACTTTAAGAGGGGAGAAGAGGGGGACGCTGAAGGATCTTGTCAACTTTGCCACGTTTGCCAACATGCGGATCATGAAACACTCCCACGGGACGTATAGGAGGGGAAAGGCGAGAGATTGAACCTTTCAAGCACACACCCTTAGGTATCATCTCTATAGCTACGACTCTTCAACTCTAATCCTTGCTCTATTATACAACCCTAAGCCACAAAGAAAATCCCGGAGTTTTTTTTTTTACAGAGTTTCAAGATTCTCGTCGGACACTAGCAATGGGTTGGCAGCGAGCAAGATGCGAAGTCTCCAGATTGAACTTACGCCCACATAGGTCTTATTATTACGCGCACAATGGAAACACTTCACGTGCATAACAGAGTGAAGGTTAGAATGAAAGAGTCGTAGCCATAGAGATGATACCTAGGGGTGTGTGCTTGAAAGGTTTGATCTCTTGCCTTTCCCCTCCTATGTGGAGAGGCCTCTCTAAATATCTTGCCTTGCTCGCACGTGACTAGCTCGCAGCTAGGTCGTGGCACTCTGCCCTACTAGGCGCTACCATATGTGATGTTATCGCCTCTGCGCTCCTGACATGATACCCCCTCTACGTACGATTGATTGTCCTCGGTCGTGTAAGCTGCTATTTTAGGGTGAGGTTATAGCGAATGAATTCCTATGCTGTTTGCTGGGATGATTGTTATGACTCTTCGCAGTCACGCGCGTTTGCCAAAACAACACGACACTATCAGTGACGTCAAGTTGCATTTGTTTTTCTGCTCAGGGCAAAGATTGTGGCCGTTGGAAAGGGGAAAGGTACCAACCAATCTGCAGCCACTCCGCTAAACACTGTGCCCTGGTCCAGTCTGGGGCTGTCTCGCAGTGACAAGTACAGATGTTGAGTATACATACATACATGTATGTAGGGAGGAAATGAGAAGACAGTACGGATTATTCCGTATGTAGTATACATTGGCGCTCCGTAATATTAAGCGCGAACCGTCAAACCGTCTGTCAACTGTCATGCATGATGGTGTGAATGAATTCGAGATTGATTCTGTCCTTGATCCGGCTTGCGATCGCGCAGATTGCCAGCCATCTGGAGTTGTTGGGGGTTGTTGGGGGCAAGGGGCCCCTGAGAGATCGATCCAGTTATGTATTTAGTTGTCTGGGATGATCAGCTCCAGTCTGCCCTCACCTACGGAGTATTCCATGTTGTATGTAAGCACCTGTGACCTGTCGAGTTCGATCGATAGTCAATTCCGTATGTAGAGAGGAGGAGGAGGGGAGGGAAGGAGGGGAAATTGGTCGATATCAATTGCTCTGTACTCCATCCATTTCGCATCGCCCCTCATCGCTCAGATCAGCTCAACAGGCTTTTAATCAGGACAGGATTCACACAGGCAGAAACACCGCGCCTAATACATAATGCAGCCGGCAGGCAAGATGCAGCAGGCGAGGAGCACCAACGGCGCGCCCATAGTGCCCGGCAAACCAGACCTTTTGCTGGCGGAAAGAAGCGCATCCGCTGCGGTGGAGCCAAAGGGCCCAGCCCACTTGCCGTCGACGCCGACGCCGAGACCGAGTCTTGATGATGATAGGACGTTGTTTGAGCAAATATGTACATGGGCCAATTTCTGGCCAGCCAGATTGTATGTACATAGATACAAGGAGAGGACCGTGGGGCTACATAGTGGGGTCCGACAAGGATTAAAGGGCTTTGTGGTTAGGGCTGCAGGCCATGGCGGACCAACCACCTACCACCTAATACTGGGGATGGCGCTGGACGGCGGTGACGCCATTACATCGGCTAGCCGAAAGGTACCAGGTGGTTCGCTGACATTAAAAGTTAGTAAACGAGGCTTGACACACTCCACAGCCACAGTGTTGTACGAGTCCAACAAGTCCATCCCAAGTCCAGAGCAACAAAAAGCTTGAACGACTTCTACTTTTTTTTTTTTCTTTCGTCAGCACATCTGACGCCTGCTCCTCGCTCGCAACGGGCCTTTGATACATTGCCGTGTCCCCGTGGTCTATGCCCGAAAAGGGAATGATTCGAGAGCCATGACTGACATCCAGCCCACGAGTGCTTCTGTCGACGATTTTCACCACGACGCTGCTTACAATCGGTCTGCCTGCACTGAATGTCAACGTCGGAAACAAAAGGTGAGTAAACCTCTCGCCGGATTCGCCCATGGAATCGCCTGGTTCCAAGTGTGGTTTACTCCAATTGTTGTCTCATGAAAAAGGTCCCGTCAGAGGTGCTGTAACCGGTCCTCGGGACGCACCTTCTACTCATGAGCGGCGCGGGGCTCATTAATCAGTCGTTTTTCAGCAAGTATTTATCAATACATGTATATGCCCTACTTACCCATGTGGGCGGGCGTATTTGCATCTCGACCTGTATGAAAAGCGCCCTGTGCCAAGTCTCTACATCTAATCACACTTGGGCCAAAGGGACACGAGCACCATCCGAGTTTGCTTTTTCATGTAGTCATCACTGACTGTCAATTTTCGCGACCCAGTGCAATCGAGAATGGCCGTGCGACCGCTGTCAACGACGCAAAATCGCCGATGAATGTCGCTACAGCTACTCGAAGCCGGTACTGGATGAACCAGCCCACGACTTGACAGAGAAACTCAAGCGATCCCATGATGATTACGCCAGCAGAGGGACTGCCGAAGTGAAAGGTGAAGACGATGATGACCTTGGATTCGATGCTTTGGCCACCCGTCTCTACGCCACCCTAGGAATCGATCATGGAGTGGTATGTTCGCATGTCTGCCGTCCCGCCTTCGTAGATGGGGATGTTCCAAGCTGTCACAGCACCCCGGTCAATGAAGTGTTTTGGCTAACACGGCTTTTACCGGCACTCTGCAGATCGAGCAACCCGCACCAAAGCAAGATTATGTCGATGCCGATTCATCACCCCAGATGCAGCGAGTGATGAAGCTCCTCCTCAACGACAATCCATGGGTAAGGGTGCTTTCCTTTCCAAGACTACTCACTCGCTGTGTTGCTGGCATATGCTGATTCCCCGTTGCCGTACCACAGATATTTTGATGCAAAATTTCTTCAGTGACATAAATTACCATTACTACATCATTTATCCTCCAGTTTTCCTCCAAGACTATCACATTTGGTGGGAAAGGCGGCTTAAAACAGACCGCTGTCACTGCAATACACGTGTCTGTTGGCCATCGTCTGCGCCTGCGCTTTGCAACATGTGGAGCCTGCGAGTGAGAAGGCTTTCGAGAAAGAACTAGAGAACACTTTGGACGTGGTCTCCGATCAGCTTCATGCGGCCATGAGAGAACTGGCAAGTGTAATTCCCGTCGGGCACTATCACTTTCTCAACGTGCAGCGGCTGTTGCACTCATGCTACTGGTATAAAGCCGAGGCCAAGTTTCTCGAAGCATGGCACGTTTTGAGTGCTGCGATACTGGAAGGTCGAGAGTTGGGGTATCACAAAGAACCTCATCCGGGCAGCGTCACGGACTTTGACCTGGAGATGCGGAGGAGGCTTTGGTGTATCTTGGACACCTGGGACTGGTACTAGATATCCTCTTTTTTTTTTTTTCCCGTGCATATTCTCAAAGCACGATACTAACAACAGCATCTTGCCAGGCAAATCTCTTCCGGCCTTTCCAGACCAAAGATCATTGATCGCACTGATTGCGATGCTGAGCTGCCCAAACTGACCCTCGAGGGTCACATAGTTTCTCCCTTGCTTCATATGAAGATGCAATCCCGTCTGACCCGGCAATTGGCATCAAGATTCAGCGCGCCCAAGAATATTATTGCACCTGCTGAAGTCCAAGAATACAAAGTCATTGTTGAGGAATGGGTTCGTCAGTTTCCGCCGGAATATTCATTCGAGAACCCAGATACGAGCAAAGACCAAAAATGTCCTTGGCTCTTTGCTCAGAGATTCTATGTATATACCATGGCGTGTCTCTTGATTCTTAATCCCATCCGGCACTACATGGTAAAGCAATATACGTGGGAATCTCCTCTTGATGAGGTCAAGGTTCGAGACGTGGGAGTATGGTACTCTCTGAAGCTCATGAAGACCCTGCGGTTGTGGGTGGACAAGGTCTATAATCGCGACGGGCGATTGCATTTCATTATATTTTCCATTTTCGATACAGCCGCCATTCTCTGCACCGCGGTTCTCAAGGACACTGAACAGACTATTACGAATCGGCAGCAAATCCTGCCCGCCATCGGAGATGCTGTGGATATGCTGAGAAAGCTAAACACGATCTCCAAAACCTCGAAAACCTCGTACGACATTCTTGAGCGACTCGTGAGGAGATTGCCAGAGAACGTGCCGCGCAATGGTTCAGAGCGACAGGTGAAGCGACCAAAGGTCAAGCCCAAGTCACCAGCGCTGTCCGGTACGGGATCGACGTCCGTGGCTCATCAACAGTCGGCTACAGGCCTGGTTTCGCAACAGCCAGCCACTCGGCCCCAACTGATGACGCAAAGTGCAACCACCTCTGTCACGTCACAACAAGTGCAGCCTCTCGCGGTGGCGCCGATACCAGCTGCACCGACAACTGTCCCTACGAACAACGCAGCACCACCGAGTCACATGGCACCACATCAATACAACTATGGCGGACATGAGTTTGCGCAGCGTCAACATGTGCCTCAGAACATTGGCTTCATGGCTGTTGAGGCATCCGCAGCGCCAAACCTTGGACTCTACGTCGAGCAGCAGCCCGTGTGGTCGGGCGCATCCGAATCAACACCCACGAGCATGGAAAATCAAAATCTAATGGCGTCTTTCTCTACCATACAGGAGCCGGGGTGCCGACGTGGATGCGTATCAGCAAGGAGTTGCTGATCCGGGCCCAGATTTCAATATCGAAAACCTCTCAGACGCTCAGTTAGGAGAGCTCGCACCATTGTGGAACTGGCACTCGGGGAACTTGGATTTTCCCAACATGCCTCCGCCTCCGAATCATTCAAGTGGCTATGCAAGTCCTATGTGAATGGAAAAGAGGCAAAAGTTGTTCAACCAAGAACTCGGTGCAGCTCCCCAGTTGACACTTTTCCTCCACAAAAATTTAGGTTAAATGCATTGAATAGCTAGTTTAGGTAGTAAAGGAAAAAGAGAAAACAACTAAATCAAGGATATTTTGAAAGCCACAAAGAAGGCGTGTAAATAGCGTATAAATAGAAATACGTAAATCACTAGGAATCTATCATAGTAAAGGAGCTAGGCTATTGTAAAGGTATAATTCAATGAATCTGCCAGTAGACATGGTTCCGCGTCATAAGGAACGTCTCCCAAAGGGGTTCCACCGGTCATACTTGGTACAGTCTACCCCCTGAATGATTTTACAAATCTACATGTCCCACTTTTTCTTCCTCTCTATGTATGTACATAACAGCTGCGATCAGCTGTGAGCAATACTATTATTACATGTAGAGAGCTACAAGGGACGTGCACAGGGTATAGAGCGCCACAAAATAGTACATGTATCTCCGGGAGAATTACTGACAATATTAGGTACCTATCAATCCTAGCCCCCGTCTCACTTATTTCCCTGCTGACACCTGATTCGCTTGGTTCCCCCTGTCATGTAGGAGTACCTCAACGCGCAGTAGTGAAAAACCAATTGCGCAGTATGTAGTGACCCAACCGCGTCGCCGCAGCTGCCGCGCCCGCTGCGCCTTCCCGCCACTAAGATCGCAGTAGCTGTGATAGAGGGATTTAAAGAGGCTAAAAAACGCGTTTATTCCGAGTAGTGTGATAGTTATTGAGACTATATGATGCGTAAAACGGAGATAGATAGTGTAGAATACGTAAGTAAAACACAGAGGTACCTTGCCTTATATCACAGGTTATAGGGGTACCCCTTCCGTTTTAGGCCTAGTTACTACTCCGCAATTGGTTTTTCACTACTGCGCGTTCAGGTACTCGTCATGTAGGTTTTGTAAAAATCATTCAAGGGGTGTACATACTGTACCATTCCGGAAAGGATTCAAGTCTGCTGTCATTGGGTTTTTGTTTTACTCGGCGCAAGATAATTTCAACTAGGCACAAGTCGCCATGGACAGAACGCAGTGCACTCTGGTTAACCACATGTTACAGATTTTGTATTATGCATTACTAGTGGCGGCAGGCCAAACGGAGAAGTGCGCATGCATCTCCGCAGAGGCTCACAAGCAAAATGGATCCAAGGCCACCCTTGAACCGAGGCGGTATAAGAATATGGAAAAACAAAAACAAGAAACAGTAAAAAAAGGTTGTATGCTTCAGAAGTCCCTCCAATAAAACCGCCCGTACCCGCAACACTTGCTTGCGGGGAAATTAATGACATATAGAAGCTCGCCGCGTCAAAACAGATGCTCCGCCCCTTCCCCTACGCAATGACCTTGCTCAATGTATTATTACGCCTCGAATAGTTTATCCGAGGTAGGCGAGTGCGGCAACGGCACCGGCAACGAGAGCCAGGAGAAGCACGGCCACCAGCGTTGGGGATGGTGGTGGTGGCGCTTGCAGTGGTTCGGGTAGAGGTCGATCGCTCGGCTGAGCGGATTGAAAAAGAAAATTCCTGTTAGTTGCCATGTTTTCTCGCTGGCCGAGGGAGGGAGGGAAGGTTGGGACAGGGCTGGCTGTTTCTTACAGGTGGTGGTGGTGGGAGCAGAGGTGGTGAAAGCGCTTGAAGAGCTGGTGACGGTGGTCATGGAGGTAGTAGATTCAGAGACGGATGAGTTCGCAGGTCTGGTGCTGCCGTCAGTGGAGGAAGCAGCAGTTGAAGAGCCGCTGGTGGAAGAGGCAGAAGCAGTTGAAGAGCCGCTGGCGGAAGAGGCAGAAGCAGCGGTGCTAGCACCGGAGGTGGCAGCAGAGGTAGAACCAGTGCCGGTGTAGGTGAACTGCTTGCTGTAATTGTGTTCGGATTGGTCGGCGTTGCTGGTGATTTTGAAGTTGTAGGTGCCGGAGGCTATATCCGAGGGAGTGAAGGTGAATGAATCACCAGTGGCGGCGGCTGTGAGAGAGAAGAGTCGGGCAAGGTCAGTCTCGCGCAGCAGACGACAGTCGGAACAAGGAAGCCACTTACAGGTCAAGACCTTGACGTCCTTGGTGTTGGTCTGGGGACCGTTCTGGAGAGCAATGGTGCAGCCGCCCTGACAGTTGTTGAACTTGAGGGTGAAGCTCTCGCCCTCCTTGACCACGAAGTCGGTGTTCAAGAAGCTGGGCTTGGCGGCCATGGCAGCGGTGGCCAGAGCAGAGAAAACGACGGCGTACTTCATTTTGAAATGGATTGTGAAAATGACCTGGTGAAGTGAGTGTGGAGAAGGGAAAATGGGCAAGCAAGCAAACTGCGAAACAAGAAGGATAAAGGGTTAGCGAAAATGTTTCTTGATGTTTGTTTTCTTCACCACGCATCCATGTCGCTTTAATAAAGTCAAGTCGGGCATACTCCGTACCCCGTACACCACGCACTGTACAGAGTACCGCCGACGATGGCCCATCATCGTCAATCTGGCGATGTGGGCCCGCCCCCTTTTTGCCCGCGCTAACGACGAGTGGCGTGCGTCGGTCGAGTCAACGGCAGGCTTGGCAGCAAGCAAACAAAAAAGCAGTTGTGACTCAGCTCGACTCGACGGCGATAGCGAAAAGGAAGGAGCCATGGCCATAGGCAGCCCGCCTTTACCTCTCCTCAACCCATGGTCGTCTTCAGGAGGAGGGCTGAAGAAAAAGAGCGGGGGCCGTACGGTGTTTCGAAACACTTACATGTAAATTATAAACTAAGCGAGGGTGCGACGAAAGATGAAGATGACAGGTTTCGAAAAGGCACAGAGGAGTTGGAACTGAGCGAGCGAGGAAACGGGCGCGCCCCGGATGCAAATATGTAGATTTTCACGCTTGCTTTGCCAGCGGATGCATTGGATTGTGGATTATGGATTGTGGATGACGAGGCAAATTATCCACACCCGGGCCAGACCAGACAAGACTTATTCCCCCCGGGTCACGGCCGAGACGCATCCATTCATTACATGTATGTAGTACATTCCAGCAAAATGATAATAATGCTCACCTCTCCCACAACAATCACAATGACCCGTCCTGCCTAATACCACGCCGCGGATGTGCATGTGGAAGGGTGCTCGCGGCAGCCACGGAAGCGGAGGAGATTGACCCTTGAAGCCAAAGCTCATGGGTGTCCACACCATCCACGAGAAAGGAAAGGCGGAATCCGTCCTCCGGGGAAAGATTGGTGGTGCTCGTCCATCCAATTTCCCCCTTGTCTTCCTGGTGAAGGACTTTGCGCTGGACAAAACAGTACATGTGTAGGCAGAGAAATAATTACAAGGAAAACACATGATGGCGGCTAATATGTAATGTAAGAATGTAAGCCTCCCCGGTCCGGATACAATGCTGGAGCCAGCATTGGCCCAATGCTCTGGCTACTGTTCTGATTGGCATTAGTACGGAGGGCTCCGCCCGTCCGTTGGTTGCTGGGCTGTGTGGCTGCCCCACCAGACTGCCCCACCAGACCACCAGGCAGACCTTGTCCAATGTTGATGAAAACTTTTACACCATTGGATGATTCCGTACACTGTACGCCGATATCCGCGAGGAACAGGGTCGGCAATTTCCTGATCGCGCAAGTATTAAGTGGATTGACCCGGCCAGAGGTGACACCAGGCAGAGCAATTTACAATGTAACTTTGCAGCCAGCCCGGCCTACATATATGTACTGGCCCTGGCCCTGGCCCTGGCCCTGGCTTGTGTTTGTGTTTTGTATGTGCACAGTGTGCGACAACTTGCTTGACAGTGTCGTCGTCGTCTTGCATCTTGCCTCTTGCATGCGAGGAGGGCAGGTCGCTTCCTCAGACCTCTGCCATCCACGATCCCCACGACACTGTTCTCGAAGTAGAACATTTCCAAGCAGTGCTCTACATGTAAGCCAGCCACTCGTCATGTCTGATCTTGATGGCTCAGCTAACCCGCCCGGGACCGCCCGCACTCAGCCAGCCAACGTTAGTAGAATACTATTGTTCATGCCCACCGGACAATTGCGTTGCTTTTCATGTAACTGTTAAGAATTCAATTGAGAAGCATCGAGTGATTTGCTGCCTCTCATTCCAGGAAGCAGCCCAACCAAGACTACGAGTAATGGAGCTGCTGACCTGACATCCTTCATTCCATTCTCTTGAGTATTGACGCACGATCAACAATTGCGTCATTGTGCACCACGTTGAAACTCAGACTCTTGCACCGAGATTTGGTTCCACTTATCAAATAAGCGTCGAACAAGAAGGAAGTTGAGGTAAAAGAAGGGACACAAACGAAAAAAATAAACCATTCATTGCTATTGGGAATTACACTTCGTAGTAAGCGCGCATTATGTTGCGAGTAGAATGCCAAGAATTCTCATCCTCCACGTCCCATCCAGTCAAATAGGGTCTGCTCGTCATTCCTACAAGACCACCGTCGCGCCGCCGACTTTGGACAATACCTCTCCATCTAGATATGCATGTGAAGCGTGCTTTGTTTGGCTGGTTTAATAATCCAAATCTGGCATGTTCGCCACAATCACGGACATGCCCAAGAAACCAGATGATTTGACATTAGGTTAGTTGCTGTTTAGAAAGATGTCGCATTTCTCATCAGCAGTAACCGATTGGGTTTTCAAGTAAAGCATTTGATGGGGAATGCCACTGGGCCGTGCGGCCAGGCATTTTAATGCTCCAGCAATCGCAAGCTTCCCTGCACGACGACGTTCTCCAGGATAGAGCCAGGAGGTATGTCAATGGTGCTGCCTTCGGTGGCGACAATGATGACTGTTCCCTTGAGGGTGACCCCGCGGCCGAGGTTGACGGCACCGGTGATGGTGAGGTGGTCCAGCTCGAGAACCTTGGGGATGGAGGGATGTGCTTCTGGAAGTCGGACACCTTTTTGAAGTCACTGCCGAGCTTGATCAGAGGGGCGTCGCCAAAACGAGCAGCGCTCATCTGGAGCTGGCCGTGCTTGAGGGTGTAGAGGTCTGACTTGACGAGCATCAAGTCGGAGCAGGTCTTGACCGGCAAGAAGCGCCTGCGGGGACGTTGACGCCGTGGGCGTTGTTGAAGTGGCGGATGGCGGCACCGACGGCCGTCTCAAGCTGCAAGATGGAGATATCCGACTCGCCCTTCTTGTCTCCGGGGATGGTCTTGCCGTTGGGGATGATTTCCATCTCGAGTTCGTCGTTCTCCACAACACGCTTGATGGCCTCGAGGTTGAGCCAGATGTTGTTGGTGTTGAAGTACTTGAACTTCTTGATGGACTTGAACTCGTTGACGTGCTCCTTGGGCACTTGGGCGATCTCGAGAAGGCGGACGGAGCCCTCATAGTCGATAATGGTGCCACCCTTGACGTCGGCCTTGGTCTTGTTGGTCAACTCCATGATGTACTCGGCCTTGGTCTCAACCATGTGCTGTAAAATGCGCAGGTCAACAACGGCGCCCAAGTTGTCCACGTTGGACAAGAAGATGATTTCGATGCCCCGCTCCAAGAGCTTGTCAAGGATGCCAGAATTGTACAATGACTCGAAAACGTCACCGTGGCCGGGAGGGTACCACTCGGAGATGGGCGACTTGAAGTTCTTCGGGACTGGCAGGAGCGAGTCCTTGTAAATTCGGGGTATCGAGATTGGTTGAAGGTGAGAATGTCGACATTGTGACCCTCGTACTTCTTGATGATGGCGGCGGTATCGTCGTTGGTGTTGAACGAGTTCATGAGGATGAAAGGGACATTGACGTCGTAGGTTCGGTTCAGGAACTCGATTTGGCGGACGGAAAGATCGAGGAAGGACATGCCATCGCGGACCTCGATGACGGACTTGGGACCGACACAGCCCATGGAGGTTCCCAGACCACCATTGAGCTTCAGCACGGCGAGCTTGTTGAGGAAGTTGACGGATTCCGATTTGGCGAGGTCCTCATAGTCCACGACCTGACCCTGGGCGGAGGGGCAATGCGGTCCCAGTCACTAGGTGCATTTGTTTGTCAGTTTGGTGTACCCCTTTGTCAAACCCATGAGCTTGGGTCGGTCCACCTACACGGCATTGCTCTTGGCCTTGTCATTCAGATAGCGCCGGAAAAGGGCAAAGAAGTTATCCATCTCAGTTTCGAAAAGCTGTTGACAAATAGAGTGTGGACTAGTCAGTAACAACCCTCCAAAGCTGCAATGCACGACGCACCCTCACAAAAGAGGAGGGGGTAATACGGCACCTTCTTGTCATTGGGGTCCTCGACCGTCTCAGCTAGGTTGGTCAGAGCGTTGCGCATCTGAGCAGCAGCAACATTGGTCGAGGTGTTCTCAAAAGCCTGGAGGCCTCTGGTCAGTCGACATTTTCGAGCTCTTTGTGAGTGAGGCATAATTTCTGGCTGTGGATGTGGCAGTTGGCTGGAGAAACAGGGTCAAGGCTGAGCGCAAACCAACGACAGTTGATGGCGTTTATGTAGTGCAGTCCAAGGCCAAGTCAAGTAAAACGAGACGAACGGCATGGGATGATCAAGTTTTTGTTTGCATCTCGACACTGGCCACACAAGAACACAATAAATGCGGTTGTCGGCCATGGACAGTGCCCCACTCCACTCACTGCCTGACGGCACGAGCCAGAATCACACCGCATCAGGTCCGACGATGTCTCTCGAACGGGGAACACTGTGCAAGCGAGTTTGCAGCCAAGCATTTGTTCCAAGTCTAGGGAACAATCAATACCCACAGCTCGTTCGGCCACGGAAGCTTCGGACGGGGTTTGCAGCTTGTCAACGGTCAAGCCATGGGCAAGCACGCAAACGAAGCTGAAGAGGAGCGGCAGATCATAGGTGGCTCGGGTATGGGAAAAAGGGGGAGGGGGAGGGGGAGGGGGGCAAATGGAAGCAGTGCTGAATGAACACAGACTGTATTGCAAGGTGGTGAAAATCCAGTCTCACTCACCATGTGACTGCGAGTCTTGCCGTGATGGCGCTTCTCGAAGCCATTGTCATCGCCCTCCTTAGCCACAGGCTTGAGGTGCGAAGGCAGAGCGCTCTTGACGACGCCGGCCATTGTGTATCTATCAGTCTCGTGAGTCGGAGTAGGTGTTTGGACTTGGAGGGTTCCTGTTACAGAAACAGGCGTGAACTGCCAGATCGAGAAGAGGGAGAAAGCTTCGCGACGACTCGTCGATGATCAGAAAAAAAGTGAATTGAAGACACGAATGAGATAATGAAAAGAGAGGTGAAGGCTGGAGGTTGTTTGTTGCCAACGAGAAGGACCAGGAGAAGGCGGGGCAGGAGGAAGGTGGCAGACTGGTGGGGTGCGGCCAGCAGAGTTTCCAAGTATTTTGTACATAAATAATACGTAAGTAATACTAACTGTCCTTCGTATTACTGTACTTCGTATGGTGAAGATAAACGTGCAAGTGACAACAAACAAGGGCTGCCTTGTTAATTCATTGGCCCCTGCGGCTTTTTTTTTTTGTGGCTCCCGTCAAACAAAGCAAGCTTCTTGATTCTCACGGTTCTTATCCGTATTAATGCGTATTACTCCGTACTCCGCAGTTGCTAATAGCTAGGTGGGAGGGACAAAGAGGGGCGAACAAGATTGACGTCAGAGAGGTGATGCTACCAACAAGCACCGCAGCGAGGAGAAGGTGGCAAGTCGGGGAGATTATGGTTTGATGACGAAAAGGGGTACATACTCCGTACGGAGTACATACACGACAGGACAACAGGATGTGGACTATATGTACGTACAAGAAAATGACGAACCAGATTTGTTCCATAGAACAAGGGTGTCCCTTCATAATCAATAATCATGGTAACTACATACATGTACATATTAGCAATTTGGTCTCATGTATCCAGGTGGCATGGGGAAAGCACCTATCATGTTCAAAGGGAAGGAAGTACGGAGGTGGGAGTACTCCGAAAGCGCAGAGGCCAAAAAGTGACCCACGGTGGACCACGGTGAGGAGTCCAACAATGTTTGATTAGTAGAGCAAGGACCCTGAATATTGCGCCAGCTTATTATTATATTATTAGGCGAATTGACAACATTGACTGCCAAGCAAGAAAAAGGGATGGCAGCCAGTCATCCTTCCATCACGTCTCCTCTCTCCGTCCTGTCATCGCTGCGACGGTTCAAATACTGTGAGTGGTATTACTCCGTGCGTTGCATCTGCTTCGTCCGGCATGCTTGACAGGAAGAGCAATCTCCGCCTTATCGATTGTTGACTCCCGACATCGCCGGTTGGAGGCATCGTGGGAGGCATCGTGGGAGGCATCGTGGGAGGCATCGTGGGATTCGCAATTTTTCAATCGTGCTTTCATGTCCCTCTCATGCGGAGTCCTGGAGTTTTAGACAAGTGGACGACGAAGGCATCCTTTGCTGCTGTCTTTTACACGTTTCCGGTCCCCATCTTCAGAATATCGACCGATAGACGAACACGCACTACATGCAACCAGGAAAGGCATGTCAATCCAGTTGTCCGCCATCAAACAACATCCACGGCCGCCCACATTCTCCCGTCGTCCGGACAATGCGGTCTCTCGACGTCATCCCCTTTTGGCAAGTCAACTGCCCTCAAAACGAATTGACAGCTGACTGCCCTCCATTTCTCATCGGCCTCAGTGAGAAAGACCAACGGATCGTCGGCACGCCGGATGCCGCCTTCAGGATCCTGACGTGGGACGAGGTCGCCGCCATAATCCAGGAAAACAGACTTGAGCTGTTTCAGAGAGTCCCCTCGGAACTGCGGCGCTACAAAGCATTCACCTTCAAATTAGCCAGGCAGTATGGCAGCATTGCCGCATTCATCCTGAAGGAGCGCTTGCGTTGGCAAGAGCCCATCCAGCCGCGGGCAACGCCATTTCAGAACGCAGATGATATCAAGATACTCTGGAACGACTGGCCCTACGGTATCGACAAGCGCATCGTTCACCTGGTCGTGTGGACCAAATTCGAGCTCAAGGCGAACTCGACAACAGGGGACTTGACCGAGCAGGCCAGGACGGAGATTGATGATTTTGTGACGAGGACGTTTCGCTCACGGGTTCCTGCAAAGCACGTGAGTGTCCCTCCTTTTCTTGCTCCTACTCTTGTCTGTTTCATTGGGAGCTTGCATAAAATAGCAGGTGATGCTGACTGAAGTTCCCGGCCAGGTGATGTGGTTCAGGAACTGGGCAGCTCTCAAGTCCATCCACGCCGTTGAGCATTTCCACGTCATGATGTTTGATCCAGACCCAGACTTTATTCGTGAGATTACCAACGACGACGTGCCCCAGTGTGACAAGGCCGATTTATAGAAGAGAGGCTGGCGCTGTGAACAGCAACAAAATCATGTATGACTATGGAGCCCATCGATTGCGGCTGTAGCATGCCATACGAGTATTTCTTACTAAGTCGCCCAAAGTCAAAAGTACGTGGTCCACTTGTAGTAAACTCCAAGAGACAAGTGAAAATATGCCTTCGAGACTTGAGAAGAGCTAGCTACCCTGTATTGTGTCTTTGTTTATCGAGTTTTATATCTTTTTTTTTTTTTTTTTTTTTTTTGAAAAGCCAATCATAAGAAACTGGATGTCCTAGATGACCTTGCTTTTATTTCTAAAGCGAAAGCGAAAGCGAAAGCGAAAAGCTGATCCAAGCTCAACAGCTCATTTCCAGAACCATCAACCCGGCTTACTGTATAAAAAAAAAAAAAAAAAACACCTGCCTATTTCAACCACCACGGCCCCCAAACCCATACACGAAGAGACGCCAGTTTCTACATGCCCTCGTTGAAACAATCTTGGAATAAGCAGCCCTGCGAGACCCCTTTGCATAATACACCTTTCCCGGCCGTCCAACGCGCCGTCGTATCCACCAGCGGCTGAAATGGCCGATGGACACCGGGCGGGCGCAGTATCAAGCCCTTGTTGGGACGAAATTGACCGGGCATGGGAGCCGCTCTTATTAGATATGCGCCGGCTGCGTCCGCGTTCTTCTGGCTTGCGGATAAACTGGACAGCTCGGTCACGCTTTCGCTGGGATGGGGACCTCTCTGTTGGATCTTTCTTCACCAGGACAATCCGGCCCGGGTGTGCCGTGCTGGTGAGACGTTGACATGTACCCCGTACCAGTGAGTAATAGCCGTCCCTTCTCTTCTAGGAGACGAGGAAACATTTTCCATGGAACTGGTCTTCATAGCGACTACCGACTACCGAGTATTAGTTACTAGTCAGTGTGTTTCCTTCCACAAACAAGTATTGTAACTGCCGATGTGGGGTGATTTGAGTTATTTGATACATGTTCTCCAAGGAAATTGCTACTTGTACGGAGTACACAGAAAAGAATTGAATTGATAAGGGAATGTGGGAGGAGGGAGATTCACGGCAAACCCATCGAGTGGAAGGTGAATATCTTGTTCATCACTTCTTTTAGTCATTCTTGTGAAGCGGATGCAAAGCTTCTGTACCGGTTGTCTTGTATTAGAATCAGCCCTATCGACATGAACTGGTGTCTTGTGTGTCTTGACTGAAACATGACCCGCATTTACTAATGAGTATCAAATACCTGCCCATACGTACGATACGGAGTTACTACTCCGTACTCCATACTCTCTTAATAAAAAAATCCTTTCCAAAACCAGGGTTCAATCCGATGGCTGCAGCGATCACGGATTATGGAGTGCCTATGTACGGAGTACAGCCGACTATCGCAACGCTTCTGCCGACATCATGCTTCTTCCCTACCTATACTGTACATGTTAGGTGTTAGCCCAGGATTCTCGAAGCACTCGCACCCACACCTTCTTCAAGGTCTGTTCCGAAAATGACCCTCTGCCCCTGCTGTATACTCCGTAATACCGAGAGGATTCCTGAGACCCCAGCCCATGCTTCTTCATCAGCCTACTTGCCAAGTCACTCTATAATAGCGGTTGTTAGTCGTAATAGGGGCATGGTGCGTGAGAGGCTTTAACGTCACCTCAGTAGACACTTCGCCGTTGAAGGGTAGTGATGGCAGGCTCGTTTGGCGCTATTCAGCCGCCATGTCTATGAGGAAAAATGGTTCCTGGTTCCTGCATGAGGTAAGTGTCGAGTCTCAACGCTACCTCTGCATCGGAGGATTCGTAGTGGGAATTGCCTAGTGTGCAAGGACGGAGTTGACCTCAGCAAAAAGTGCTTGCATTTCGTCTCTGTAAAAGTTGACAGCATGAAGAGTTCTGGCGAACTCTGGTGTTGCCATGGCGGCACCCACCAAGTGAAGTACTGCTTCTCCCCATCGAGCTTCTACTTTGTAGTGTTAGCAAGGTTCAGGGTGCTCATTGACGAGGTTTTTATTCATGATATGATGATGGTAGGAATTCGCTGCAAAAAGCGAGCCACGAATTTATAAATTCAAATGGCGTGTGGTAGTCCGAAAGCAGAATAACCACAACCACCTCCTCTCCGTCCACCCAGCGGATGCTTTGCACATGGAATCATGCCAGGGCAGATTTTCGTCGATAAAGTCGGAGTCGATTGACTGGGATGTGGTGTAGAGCTTAATTTGTTGTTGTGAAAGCATATAATTGTGTCACAAGGCGATGTGTCATCCATAGTGCCTCAACTCACCGGCAAATATTATTTATATACTACTCCGTACTCCGTATAGATTCTGATATCCTCAGAAACACTACCCACCTGTCAGCGATTTCGGTGCCGATAGCCAAGCGTTCGTGTCCCATTGTCAGCCATAGATCCGCATTGGATCTTGCCGCAGCACATGCGGTCCAATTGTGACAAGAGTTGGGCTATTAGAAGGACAACCTGAGCCATCCCTGAGACGCATTCCGCATTACAGAATAGTGTTTGCGCTTGATACAGTGTCGAGTTGTGCATTATGGCCCAAGTTGCACAAGATCGACCGATATATTTCTGAGCGCCCCTGTTGAAGTATGATTTTGCAGTTAGTACTGTCAGTATCCGCAGACGCTTGTTCAACGACTCTCATCTCAAATTGATGTGCTGTGTAGTTGCTCTGCGGAGTATTCATTGCGACGACTTCACGCGCGCAAAAGGTCTCGATCTGTTGTGGCTAGGTAATGCAACATGGAGAGTGTTCCTGCAGCGTCAGCTCCTCCCACCCACACTCTGGCCGCACGGGCAAGGGTGTGTAATTTGTGTGTGGTTCGTGTGTGGTTTGAGCTTGGGCAAGCCACATGGAGAATTAAATAACTCTGATTAATACCTCCGGGTCAGTATGTACATAAGCTGACACGGGCAGGCGGGTAGGGCCGATACCAGGAAGTTTGACAGATCAAGCTAGAAGAACTTGGTTTTCTGCCATTGCGTGCCGGATGAGCTGCCATGTATATTATCCGTAGAGCCATGGAGTGTCGAGGACGAGGCAATGAATGCTCTTGACCAGCATCAAGTCCGAAATACGGTGTTCCGGGCAGCCACGGCGATACTTCTTGGCGGACATTGCGAAGAAGCTTGCAGTACTCCGTACAGTACTTCGTAAGTACCATGAGAGATGCTGCCTGTGGGCATGAAAGCAGGGACGCATCTGGAAGATCCGTCGATGCACCCCACAAGGTGCCAACTCATTCCTTTTTCCTTTTCCCACTTTCCCTTTCTGACGGTGTCAAAAGTGAACATTGGTTGTTATGGAGTGATGTTGGAGCAATCAACACGATAATGCCATTGGGCGGACGTGCCGTTCAGGGTTAACGACTGATTTTGGAAATCGCTCGCTGGCAAGACTTCTCTGTCCAATCGACGCCGGTTGAAATCTCTCCACACACCTGCTAGGGTTCGCGTGAAGAGGACGACGAGTCATTCAAATTATTGATGGGCTGCAGCGTCTCGCCAAAATGAGGCTCAAAGACAGCGAGAGGTGCCTGGTCGTTTTTGGTTTCCATCAGTGGTGATGCACGTATTATTAGCATTGCGATTTATTTACTCCGTAGGACAGATCGTGGCTGGCGCTAATAACGGAATCCTCAAGGCGGGTGACCCACCCAGCCTGACCTTCTTGTTGGATAGTTCTGGAGGGAAGGTGCGAAGTAGCTTAACCAGTCAAAGGTCGACATGCTGTTCTCGTACTCTGATAGGTCTACAGGTTCGATGCAGATCATGCAGCAGCCGGCGCACAGGTGGCACACCAAGAAGAAAGACGAAAAACTCCAAGACAGCACGGCACGGATCAACTTGGCGGAAATGGCCCGTTTCTTTCTTCTGGGCCACCCATCGGGCAATGACTTACTCCGTAGTTGCACGGCCTTTAAACCACGCGAGTTTCCGCAAGTAGCACCTCTTTCTGGTCCCTAGTAGGCAGCGGTGCCGAAACAATTGCCGTGCGCCGTCCAGTTGCCAGTGTGCCAGCGCCAAAAACACAAGTGGCAAGTGGCAAGTGGGCTGTGGCACAAGTGCAGCCGCTGGACTGACTGGACTGACAGGACCGACAGGACCGGGCCGGCGGGTTGCCCTCGACACCACGACACCACGACACCACGACACTACATACTCCGTACATATGATTATTATTATTAGTAATAATTGCCGCCACACCACAGGCCATCTTCCTTCCAGCTGCGCTGGACAGGCCTCGTCTACGGAGTAGCCTGTTCATTCGCTCATGCAATCCCATGTCGACGATTCCCGTTGTCCAGAGTTCAGAGCAATTCGGCCAGCTGGGATCAGCCCATGTACGTACATACATATGTATGTCTGCGAGCGTCATCCTCTTAATATCACTGATTCATCAGAGCGCGAGCAAGGAAGGAAAATTGGAATTTTTTTTTGGGGGAACACAACTGCCCCCTGCATGTTGGTCCGGTCGCCACGAGTGTACCCTGTCAACATGGGTCGTGACCGAGCTGCTGCTTCTTCAACATGCAAGGCATCGTTGAATGTCTCGACTCACGAGAAGGCTCCATGGTGCGATAAAAAGTAAAAAGTTGAAACCGATTAAACCGGTCAAACCATACGAGCCGGATTTCTGGTGGGTTTTCTGTTGCTGTGGAGGTCGCTAAGTCTCCGTTAGTCTCCGTCCTGCCTCGCAACGCAATCATTATTGGGAATCTCGATAGCCCTCCAGGACAACGAGCCAAGTTCGGATCGCGATTGGAGGTCGCGGCCATATTATTGCTCTGCTGTGCGTCCACACTTTCTGTCCTGTCACAGCTCTCGATGATGGCCAACTGCCTGCCTGCCTGCCTTGCCTGAGTGGACACGGAGGTGGGAGAGAACGAGGACCAGGGTGGATGGACCAGGGTTCATTTTGGTGTACATACGCCGACACACGCATGTCAATAATGTTCACAAGAAGAGGAAGAAGAAGGCGGACCTTGCTCGGCCTCAAGTGACAATACAAGTATAGTAAGTGCTTTACATATGACCAGCCCTCCTCCCTATCCAAGCCCGTTCCTGATTCCCCAGCTTCTGGACTTTTTCGACATTGAATTTCTTTGCTTCTTCTCTGCATGTCATCGCGCGTGGTATACTATCCTTGAAAACAAACCCTAATCCCATTTAGTTCAGAGTTCTGGATCTTTAACCCGTCTTCACACCGAGGCCATGCCTCCCATCAACGGGTTGTAAGCACCTGACACTGTTTCTTTTCTCATTCGGCCACGTTGTCGGCCTAGTAATCTTCGAAGTATAAATCCGAGTATAACAGAAACGCTTCTCAAATACCACACTCAACCCTTATACGGAAAGCCACATTGCATTGCATCTAGCTGTTGTATTCACCACGGCCAATTACTATTCTGGACAAACGACAACCTGGACAACACGTTTTTGGCAACGACAAGTTTTTCCTCGCGAATCATACTCGCCCTGGCTACTGCGTTAGAAGGAGGGAAGAATAACATGAATACGAATTCGGTACCTCGACATCAATTACAATGGTTAATCTCACGGGGTCAATCTGTGTCCCCGCCATTCATGGACTCGAAGCTGTTTCCCAACAGTAAAGGATGTACGCAAATTTGCCACATGTGATGCCAGCGAATGGAGACTCGCGCATATACTGACTTGACTGGTCATAGATGTCGACGGTCGACTGTGCCAAAAAGTGGCAGACGACTTGAAATGTTGCCTGCCGTGCCCCATGACCAACTGGACATATCCGGATAGTTTCAACACCATGACAATAGCGGCCAACTGGGTGGCAGCTGTTAGTACCATATGCTGCGTCTATCTCCTGGCTTCTTGGGCAGCCTTGCCGGTCGATAAGACCAACAGGCATTATCTAAGTGTCTGTTTGACTGTTAGCGTAATGCTGATGAATGTAGGTTTATGCGTATATTCTCGCTGCGCTACCTTGGACTTGGTTCCAATATACTGACTCTCAACCCCAGCTTGGATTTGTCCTCCCGCTGGCTGCTCGCCCGGAGCAATGCTACGACACCATTACGCCTCACAGCATGTCGACCAGCAAAGTGTGTGGCGCATCTGGAGGTCTTTTGCTTCTCGGTGGCTGGTGCGGTGTCATGTGGGCTTTCCTGCGATCACTATCGCTGCATCTTCAAATTTGCTGGCAAGTCTTGGTGGGACGAAGCTTCATGTTCTTCGCACAAGTTGCTGGCTGGGGTGTTCCTTGCTTGGCATCACTCCAGCCCTCGTCTTCAGTGGTGTTTCATTTCGATTTGGATCAACGTGTCACATCAACCACAAGAACAGTTTCGCAGATCTATGGATCCCCTTGCTTATTTTTGCCGGAGTGACTGTCATCCTTACCTTTGCAACGTTTGGATATTGCGTCAAGGTATACCTGGCCTCGTTATACGATAGCTCTGCGTCGACCGAAGGTACAGGCTTGCCCGCCTACACCAGCAGCGTTCGAACCGTGTCACCTCGACAGGCTTCTCGTCGTGTGAAACGTGTCATCGCCCTTCAGTGGCGTGGTATTGCCATCGTCTTGATCATCATTGCCGATGTCATCTTCTTCTCGGTTGTTTTCGTGTTCCAAGACAATTTTGTGCAATCGGCGACGAGCGATCCACGCGTCGCCGAAAATGGGTGATTTGCCTCATCCGCTCGTCGGGGAACAAGAACGCATGTCTCAAGGACGTGGACTCCATTGTCATGAATGAAGCCACCGTTTCAGCTGTACTACTCTTACTAGCGGTTCGTTCGTTGGTTCTCTTTTCGGCCTTGTATTTTCCCTCCTCACTTCCATATATCCTCGTATAATGAGTCTCGGCAGTCTTGCTGATTGCTAACCGAACATGGCAGCTAAACGGCGTTTGGCTCATCTTTCTATTGGGTCGTCTATCCATGGTTACCGGCTGGGCCGAACTGCTCGGATCACTGCTTTGCAACGGCCGCAAGCAGAAAGAGTTTGTATCAGTGGACGCTCGCTATGAGGACAAGAAAAACCCACATCATTCACGTTCATACGAAATGCTCTCTAGGGATCTTAGCACTGTAGTATCACCGCTTTCTCCAGTAAGATCCCCGCCCCCGGACGAAGAACGCCCGACTATTTTGGGCGGGCGGCCCGATATACCGCACCGGCGAGATCTTTCTCCAGTCCTCGGCCGCCCCAGAAAGCTACACTGGACCACCAGCAAACGTTTGCGCGACCCAACAGTTATGAGAATATAAATCCACTAGGCATGAACAGGATTTGAAGTTCCTACCCGCCCATCACTTGCTTTCCGATACAGTCTGCATCACGCTATTCAGGAGTACTAGTCGAGCCATGTCACGGTATATCCCAAGTTCATCGCCATCATATACAGTCCCACGATAGGAGTTATACAATAATCAACGATACCATCTTCCGGTATTCACGAAGACATACATTGCCAGTCCGTTGTGCCAAGACACAGTCCCTACATCTGAAGCCAAAGCTAGCTATATGATGTTGACCACCCGCCGGATAATAATTTTTCTTTCTGTTTGGTCCGAGAGCACCATTGGTGCATAATACATTACGATACGACAGACCGTGCGACAACATGCACGTTCTCTAATCATCATCCCAAGAAGGAGAGGGATTCGGCATCACGCCATGAATAATTTCATTATACAAATTGCGTACCAAAAGCGGGGCGTCACAGCATTAGCATATATCCATCTAGTGTCTTCTGCTTCTCAAAATCTAGGGAGAACACGGGTTCTGTATCACAAGGAGTCGATTCGATGTATTTGGGCACTGAGATAACTGTAGCTTCATGCGGCAAGACACACTCAATCACTACGGGCGAGGAAAATCGTCTGCCAGCACCATACACGGGGGCGACGCGGGCTGGTCCAACGACGGACGACCTCCTTGGCTTCTTTGAAGTCACTAAAGCCGAGGACGAGTGGATTCAACAACTGGGAGACAGTCATGCGCCACTTCATCAACAACCCGCTCGTCATTGGCGTAGATCTCGGCGTGGTTAGCTGCCGACTTTTAGCACTGGGCTTTGGATCCGGGGAAACCCGCTGGAAATGAGAGTGAGAGAGAGGTATAATAGCGGTTGTTGAGGATGATTGGGCGAGTCCTGCTTTGAATTAAAGGATGAGGGACATGGTGGAGTTGATGAGATGATGATTCTGTTGCAAGGCATAATATAGGGGGTTAACTGGCCAGTTGGCTGCGCCTCTTTTTCGTGCAACAGATTCTGTCCCATCAGGTAGACCCAGGATCTCCTACTCCGAACACACGTACGTGCTCTTCAATGTGGCCAGCATTGGAACGTACCCAGGATATCTGGATATCTTGCAGAGTACCTACCTAGGTCCCTACTTAATAATACTTAATAAGTCGAGGGTGCCTCTTCTTCATCTCCAACACCAACAACCACCACTGTGAGGATAGTTGGAAAGCTAGGCAGGAACAAATGGGAGTACTTGTGTATTAGACTAAAGCTTGCTAAGTCTTAGTATGTTGTGCAGGCGAGTCGCTGAGCCAGTGGTTCGCTAGAGTCACGTGGACCTAGCCCTGTTGCCACGTATGCCTGTGTGCTAGGGTGCACGCCAACATGTGTGAGGCGGGCCTCACAACCACGCACTCCCGCCTGCTCCACGTGACCCGACTCCCTTTACCTTTACATACACCTGAAAATTACCAAAATGGGGGAAAGTGGGACATGCTAACCTATAACAGGCATTTACGCGGCCCTAATTAAAAAAATACATTACAAATAGGGGAAGTGGCATTTATATAATTTAGACAGAACTCCATGAATTTCTATGTAATTTAGCTGACGAAAATAGCTAGCGCGTCCGTTTACATGCATTTTGCACTCGCGTAAAGTTTACACCCGCTCGCAAATCACACCCTTTATTTAACTTATCTCGGTTGCCCTCGCCCTCATGAGCCACCTGCACCTTAGGTACAGTCTACCTCCTGTTTGATTTTACACGATTACAAGCCCCACATTAACTAGCCACTAATAGGTCGCTATGATTTCCGGGAGTGGAGCTATTAGAGGATCTTTTAAGGGCACCTAGGCCAGTACATAAAGGATACTATAGCTTACAAGTAAATCATAGGGAAGGTAATGTACAGTACAACCCTTGAATGATTTTACAAATCTACATGACAGGGGAATTAAGCGAATTAGGTATTAGCAGGGAAATGAGGGGATAGGGGCTAGGATTAATAGGTACCTTGTATTACTAGTAGCCCCCTAGAAATATATGTACTCTTTTGTGACGCTCTATACCCTGTGCATTTTCCTTGTAGCTCTCTACGCTGTGATCCACGAGCCGGTGCAAAGTATGCACCGACTTTGCACGGTACAAGTTGTATGTGGATTTGTATGGGGCGGCTACTTTGTACTATCTTTTGCACCTGTGTAAAGTTTGTGAGCGTACTACGTAAAGTACAAATTTTGTGCCTAGAAATTGGCATAAAAGTGGAAAAGTGGGGCGGAAGAACTAATTATAGGCACTTGCGTAACCCTGGTTAAAAAGATACATTGTGAGCAGGGGGACAGGGGTAATGTTATGCTTATGTAATTCAGATAAGTGCTTATGTAATTTAGACAGAATTTTATGCAATCTAGCTAACGAAAACGGCTAGCGCGTTCGTTTACATGCATTTTGCACTCGCGCAAAGTTTGCACCGGCTCGTGGATCACAGCCCTAATAATAGTATTACTTATAGCTAATCGTAGCTATTAGAGGGGAACAGAAAAGTGGGACATGTAGATTTGTAAAATCATTCAAGGGGTAGACTGTATTTTATTTCCATTTATTACTACGCTAATTTACGGAGGGCTCATGATTGGCCTAATAATCCTAGTCTTGTACCTATGTAAAATCAAACAGGGAGTAGACTGTACATGTATGTAATATGGCACCATGCACCCGCCCGCACGTGGCCATGTGACGCTTGACGCAACCTGCAAAGCAAAGCCAACCTTTCCAGTTTCCAGACATTTTACTTTTTATGTCTGGTAGTAGCTTCCGACGTCCCATCCTGCATCGACGGCTGCTTCGTTTGTTTGCCAATCTTGACTAGCAAAGTTTGACATCCTCCATACTCCTTGACCCTTTGGGTACCGCGGGCTGCTCACCCTTGCATACATGTCCCTCTTCCTTTATGTCTCGACTCATCTTGCTAGGCCTCCATGGACGACAGGCTAAGGGAAAAGGACCGACCATTCCGTCCAGCTACTGTCGGGGCTTGTCATGTGCAGACGGCGACGGATCGGGTATGTGGAGTTTATTTCTTTCTCGTCATCCCTCCTCGCTTTCTTTCTCACCAGGACTTCTTGGCTTCACTTCATGCGTGCTTGCTAAACACCAATCATGTGTGTATCTAGTTTGGCCAAGAGGCCAAGAGCGCCATTCTCGATCGCGAGCGCATGTCCATGGGCCTGCATCCCGCAGGTGCCGAATTGCCCATCAACTGGCCCGGTTCCGATAGCGAAGACAGCGAGTTTGACGATGTGCCTGCCAGTTCCATTTACAAGCTGGTTCCCTTCATGCAACCATATCGGAACAATCTGACTGCCTTGTCGCAAAAGTGTAATGTTGGTGTGCATTCAGTATCCAGGTTCTCCCACCTGGGCGCGTTGACAAACGACTGATGGGGCTGACCATGTTCGCTCTCCGTCCTTTCTTTTAGCTGTACTTTACAGCCTACAGGTCTAGGATATTCGTCTACATCCCTCGAAGTGTACCCCGACAAAACATCCCCGACATCCTGACGCTCAACTGATCACCTATCCGAGCCGAGTTGCCTACCTGATTGGAGGATACCTCGATCCCGACTCTCCCCACATGATAAACCATCTGGTTGTTGGATCGCTTGGGCAGGAAGAAATAGTTGTCACCTGTCATGACGATGGGGATGTCACTGCCTTTACACGAAAGATGTCGCTAAATACATTCTTCGAAAATACTACATACCGCCCGCGGGGACGCCAAAACGATGGAATGCGCCGAAGCCATTTTTCCAACAAAATGTAGGCGTTTCAGCATGGGGACTGGCAATACATGAACAATCACGTTTGATTGCCGTCAGCTCCAACCGTTCTGAGGTGACAGTATTTGCTCCCGCTCTGGCTGCGCGAGGACCGCAAGCACTAAACTGTGATTGCGAATCTTGCTGCGAGGGTGTGCAAGAGCGTGTGCGCCGTCGCGCTCGTAATTGGCGAATTGTGGTTTCCTGGGCCCCTGGCCAACAACATACCCAATATCAGTTTTGTGGACGACAAACATGGCAACGCAACCAAGATTAGTGCCATTGATATCAAGGGTACAATGTGGTTGGCCGACATTTGGAGCCCGAAACAAGCTGTCATCAAGGTGATGCCATCAACTGGCTCGCTTTTTATGAGTGAAGAGTTCTGGCCTGCGTCGTCACGCGGCTGGGGCATTCTTGCTTTAGCAAACAAATACTTTCTCACCGTTCACTCAGAAGAGGAACTTTTAGGTGCGCCACTCAAAGACTTGGAGATAGTGCCCAAATTTCAAGCTAGCCCCACCCAATGGTGAATATTGCCCGGTACATTCGCGACCTACCCGACAATCCGTGCACGCACCCAGTGGTTCCGATTCCCTTACTTCGGCCCAGCAACACGAACAACCCAATCCCGGCTGGCGTGGTTGATGATGAGACTATGGCTGATGAACCGACCGAGGACGATGATGAGGACGAGGACGAGGACGAGGACGACGATGAGGATCTGGATGAAAGCTTGGAAGTTGACGACTCCGGCTCCGATGAATATGAAGAGGATGACGAAGAGAATGATGATGATGACAACGGCATGTTCTATTCCATCACCTCTGCTGCTGGCGGCGGCGGCGTCGCACTCGAAAGTGACGTGCCTCTCGAACTGGCCAGCCAGCAGGCTGAGGAGTCGTTCACGACACCGATAGTTGAGCCGCCAGTTGCCGCCACCATCGCAGGCGAGGGACCTATGACGGGCGAAAACGTGGACGTCCCTATATCAGAGACGGCCATGATTCTTGAACATCTTTTCACCGACCTGCTCACACCTCCCGATGGATCTCAGCCTTCTTGTGTCAGTCCAAACATAGCAGGTAATAACATGGAGGATTCACGGGCGCCATTCTCGCATTGTTTGAAGGAGGCAATGCCGCATCGTGCCCCCGCTCTTCTCGACATGGTGTACATGCCACACAGTGGAGAAGTCTGCGAAATCCTGAGGCAGACCGTGGGCTTGGCGCGGTTTTTGAGACGACCTATAGCGTACAATGAGAACAGTCAAGGGAACGTCTCCGGATTGGGAAAGCTCGCAGAGCGATATCACATGCTACGAATGTACGAGAAGGATATTGAAATGTGCACGCTGGACAAAGCGAACCAAAAGGGGCTGCCCGAGTATGGCATATTGTGTCCATATGCTCTGACGATGGGCTTATCGCCTGGCCGAGCCATGCGACCTCATTTCCGGGCCACAAGCCGTCTCAGCATGGTCGTTCATATTCCAGAGCTGTTTCTGATAGTCATTGGATCTTCAATCGGACGAGTGGTGCTCGCAACCCCGACGCGGTTGGCTCATCCAATTGAGAAATGGCCGGGTGTGCTTCACCATGGACTCCGCCTGGAATGGGTGCTGCCCCGGGAATCAGACGAAGCCATCTTTAGGACGAACAAGCGCCCTTTGCATGGTATGGCCGTAGGCCCTGTGCAAGAAGACGGAGTCATGGGCAGGAAAGATGAGAAGTTGCGGGGCGCGGTGCCAAGAAGTTACAGGTTGATGCTCCATTACCGAAATCATGATATCTTGACGTATGAACTGAGTAGGGAAGAAGAAACGGGCAAGGTGTGCATTTTCTAGAGTGTGGGCAAAACATGATGATGGCGTCAGGGAATTAATTATTCGTGCAAGCAAGCATATTACCAATTTGAATCGAAGGGAAGATGAAGGGTTTTTTCAAAAAAAATATTCATGTATTTCTCGTATTCGATTATGCGGCATTGAAGTATGCTACGCTTTGATAATATTTATGGCGCTGCCATGTACGCCGGATTGATTTACTTCTCCCCTTTCCTTTTGATTATACATACATACCAAGATGTGTCATGACGATTGACATGTACTTTGACAACAGAAAGAGGTTGGAATAGGTTCGGGCGTATGTGAAGGTGTCAATAGTTGTATTGCGACGGTGTTATTGCTGCTGGTTGCCTGTCCAGCGGCAGGAAATGGTTGTTGTCAAGCTTGGCCTCGTTCTTGGAGTGTGTACGGAGTGGAGTGATACGTGCCCTCGTTTCTTTGACGATTGTAGGCAATGACACGGAAATAACGCGTCGCCACTATTGCTTCCGTCCAATGCCGTTACGGAGGGGACCTGGATTGCTGGATTACATACATGTAAACATACATACGGGTTGCGGGTTGCGATGATCGGAGAACCACGGACTACGTCTTGTCTTGGGCCTGAGATACGTACATAGATGGCCAAATTTGCTCGTGATGATGTTACGTCGCTCTCCAGTTCCCGCCGCCCAGCCAGCCCTGCCGTCCGAGGTACTCCGTACATACATTGTACATGTAGTTAAATCATGACCAAAGAGGGCCAGTAATGGATTCGGATGGCTGTTGTCAGAGATTCGAAAGGGGGTCCTGGCGCGTGATTGGCCCGACCGCGGAGGCCCGTCGAGTCAGAGGAGCCAATGACGGGTCGCGGCGTAATGCTTATCAGCAGCCGCATTGATTGGGCGTGCATCTTGGGGTTCGTGCGTTTTCCGCCAACTTGCCAATCTCAATCGTGAATGGGCGGCTCGTGCTGCCGGGATGGGATGCAACAACAAGTGAGGACAGGATGGTCTCGCAGGAGAATGGCAAGCAATTTCAGGCAAGTAGAAGCACGGAGTACGGAGTAAATTTTGGCAAATATCGAACTACATACATAATTTTGCTCATCAAGCATTTGCTTGGTCGTCAGGAACTTGGCCGACGAGTTTGCAACACACACGCCTCACCCCCTTCAACCCCCCGGCCAGTAACGGCTTGGTTTCACACGCCCTTGGGAATGTAGATATACATGTATGAAATGCATGTGCATAGATAAGGACCCGGAGGATTCTGGGTTTCCTTCCTCTACATACTCCGTACATACTCCGTACAAGTACATGAATCCGCATCAAGAAGCCGCCGTCTACATATAACTCGCGTGAGCTTCATTCGGACGTTTCCGGATCACACACGCGCTAGAAGTCGTGGAACGAACAAGCAAGGCACGCGACGCAGGTCATTGAGTGGAGAGGTTGCTGCAAGAAAAAGGGAACGATAAGGAAACGGGGATCTCTGTGATCCACGCCCCCCTCCCCTTCCTTCCCCTTCCCCACCCCCACCCCGACAGCCCGATGTTGCCGGTGCCATCTGCCTTGTCCAATAATGTGACGGCCCCCACGAAGCCAAGAACGCCCCCAGTTCAATAACAAACGATACCGTCTCGTCAACCCGACGGGAATCCCTTATCTATGCTGCCGCCAATTTAGCCTCTCTGTGTCAAGTTGCTCGATGCCGCCGGCGCCGGACCTAAGCCCAGCATGTGGCATGTACTTACTTATCGAGCCCGGGCCAATGTGTGTGTGTCCATGATAACCGAGTATTTAGATAAACTTTGACCGGCTAGCTACACTCTACTCTCTACTCTACTCTACTCTACCCAGTTCCTTTCCCTTTTTTTGCCCTTTTCCTACTGACTCTCCCCAATTGAGCTTCACCTATATACTCGCGAGAAAACGTCCGTGAGCAAAACTCTTTCGACTGGAACGAAAGGTCCTCGTCGCGCCGAACTCGATCCTACGATCCTTGGGAACCTTCTGTCGATCCCTTTGGGGAAAAAAAGGAGGGGGAAAGAACCTGAAAAGGGAACAACCAAACCCTCTTTTTGACCAGAATATTGTGTACGCAGATTGGGGTACCGATCCCCGGTTCATTCCCGCATCATGTCGTACGCCCACACGGGGCCGCCGACCACGTTTAATGGCACAAATGATGAGTATGGCGGTGATTCAAGTAGGTTGTTGCGTGGCTCGTCGAGAAAAAAAAAAAAAGAAACAAAAACAAATACAAAAACAGATCAGATGCTAACGCCTGCCAAGGAACCGAAAACCTAAACCAATGGTACCAAGCCGGTGACCAAGCCTTCGTCCTCCTCTCGGCCTGCCTCGTCCTCCTCATGGTGCCCGGCATCGCCTTCCTCTACTCGGGCCTGGCGCGGAGGAAGTCGGCCCTGTCCATGCTCTGGGTCGTCATGATGTCCTTCAGCGTCGTCGTCTTCCAGTGGTACTTCTGGGGCTACTCGCTCGCCTTTGGCCAGACGTCGGGCAACGGCTACATCGGCGACCTCGAGCACTTTGGCCTCATCAAGGTCTGGGCCCGGCCCTCGGTCGGCTCGCCCTGATCCCGGCGCTGCTCTACTCGTTTTATCAGATGATGTTCTGCGCCGTCACCGCCGCCTCACCGTCGGCGCCGTCGCCGAGCGAGGCCGCGTCATCCCCAGCATGGTCTTCACCTTCTTCTGGGCCACGCTCGTCTACTGCCCCCTCGCGTACTGGGTCTGGAACGCCAACGGCTGGGCCTCGAGGAACGGCGTGCTCGACTACGCCGGCGGCGTCCCCGTCGAGATCGGCTCCGGCATGTCGGCCCTGGCCTACTCGTGGGTCCTGGGCCGCCGCAACGAGAAGATGATGATGAACTTTCGCCCGCACAACATCTCCCTCATCACCCTCGGCACCGTCTTCCTCTGGTTCGGCTGGCTCGGCTTCAACGGCGGCTCCGCCTTTGGCGCCAACCTCCGCGCCGTCATGGCCTGCTGGAACTCGTGCCTCACCGCCATGTTTGCCGCCATGACCTGGTGCCTGCTCGACTTCAGGCTGGCCAGGAAGTGGTCCATGGTCGGCTGGTGCTCCGGCACCATCTCGGGCCTCGTCGCCGCCACCCCCGCCTCGGGCTTCATCGACCCTGGGCCAGCATCGCCCTCGGCGTCGTCGCCGGCGTGTGCTGCAACTTTGGCACAAAGATCAAGTTCCTCGTCCGCATCGACGACTCCTCGACGTCTTTGCCGAGCACGGCATCGGCGGCATCGTCGGCCTCCTCTTCAACGCCTTCTTCGCCACCGGCAAGGTCATCGGCCTCGACGGCGTCAACGTCGGCGCCAAAGGGGGCTTCGTCGACGGCAACTACCGGGTCATCGGCTGGCAGCTGGCCGCCATCGTGGCCGCCTCCGCCTACGCCTTCGTCATGTCCGCCATCATCGCCAAGCTCGTCGATCTCGTCCCCGGCCTGAAGCTCCGCGCCAGCGAGGAGGCCGAGCTTCTCGGCATGGACGACTCGGAGCACTCCGAGTTCAGCTACGACTACGTCGAGGTCCGCCGCGACTTCTTGGCCTGGAGCCCGCCCAGCGGGGAGCCCTCCCGCCATCTCCCCATCGAACCTCAGCACGGCATCCAGGAACACGCCTCCATGGTTCGACCAGCCAGCGCGTCCGACGCCGACGGCTCCGCGGCCAAGAATTCGCCCACGTCGTCGGTCCAGGATCAAGCCGGCGGACACCCTTCTGATAATGAGAAGCGCGATTAAGAGAGAGATTTTGGGGGAGGGGGTTTGGTTTCGTGTGCCACATCACAGCAGCAACCGTTTTTTTTTCCGTCTCACTTCTTGATTCCATGGGGTTTTCATAGCCGGCGTTGGAGAGAGCACGATTGGGTATATTTGTACCCTTTTTTTTTTGGGGGTTCCTTTTCCCTATTCCTATTCCCCCTTTTTTTCCTTCTGTCATGTAGATTTCATCCCCACGATATAGATAGGAGCAAGAGCATAACGCCAATGCTTCGTAGCCTCAATTATATGCGGAGTCACCCTTGCGCGATACGTGCCCTGATGGTGATGGTCATGTGTCCGTCCCTTCCCACAATCATCCTTTAGTTGATTTAATAGTCTAGGGCTCCGATATCTACTGCATGGGTTTCCAACCAGAGTTACAATGCCCACGACAGAAGGCGTCCTTTTGAACAAGATCAGAAGCGAAGCTATTGTTTACGAGCGCCGTTGGGTGTGGTGTGACGCCCCCGGAGGCGTGTTCAAATTTTACTTCTTCAATCACTGAAATTCACGAGCAACAAGATCCTATCCTTCGACAACTTATTATACATCATGTATCCACAAACTCTTCACAGTAAATCAGGGCGGAGCACCATCCGTCACTTCACCATACTTGACAGCAGGATAATCTCCGAAACAAGCATGATGGTACTGTGCTTTTGCGGCCATGCCTTCCTGGATCTTGATGAAAGTGTCCAATTCACACCACCCGTCCCGTCGCTCAGCATCACATTCGGCGAAGCTCTTGCCCAAGGGAAGAGTGCGCTGATTCAGGATGAAGTGGATGTACTTGGTCTCACCACCCTGCAGGTATCCGTCACGATGTGGTGATAGTGGCTTGGGCGTCTTGATAATTTCCATGTCTAGTCGTGCTCCAAAAGGAGTCACGTGTGACACGGTAAAGTTGTGGTCACCAGGATGTCTTTTCGCCGGCAAATCCTCAGCAAACTGAGTAAGGCCGAATGCTGTCAAGATGGACACAATGTTGGTATCGTGAGAAAAGTCAAAGTATAGACTTTGATTCAAGGGAAAGGTCTCGGTGTTGTTGTCGAGAGTGACATTGATCTGCGATCCCGAGTAACCGAGGGTGTGGTTTTCAATCGCGCCATGATTTCTTGTTGATAGCCAATACCAACGGCTCTCTTGTGTCTCTCGTCAGTAAGAGTCGAACGGAACCGCTACTCCACGGGGCAGCAAAGTACTCACGCCAGTGGGACTGTGAAATCCACTTATGGAGGAAAATAACAAGTCAATAGAATATTCAAAATCTCTCCATTCCTGGTAAGTGAAGAGGTCGCAGAACTTGCTGAAGCCATAAGCAACAGTCTCATATGGACACATGGTCTGCGCCGCGTAAACGTCCTCGATTGTCCATGTGAAGCCCTCGGTCATGGCCTGAAATCTTTTCTGCGCTACCCGTCAAGGTAAGCATGTTACCAAATCGAGCCTGCAGTCTATGCCGTTTGGAAGACCTTCTTCCACTTACCTCCTTGAAGATATTCGTGCATCCACGTTTCCCGGGCCTCGTTGCCCGGTGTTTTGGTGTTTGCATTGGGACAATTCAGGGACCCTTGTAGCGAATTGTTGAATCCTGTCTCCTCTATTATAACCTCGATGGTCGCATTGTTGGGCCTTGTCACGGTCAACATGGCAACCCACAGGAAGGACACTGGCGTGCTCACCATTCCAGGCCGAAGAAACCAGCCAACCAGTTTTCCGCAGACTTGAGCATCCTATCTTGTGTCTTGATCGAGTCTCTCATTAGCAACGGCCGTGTGCTTTGAAAGACGGGGTCACTTGCTTACAGTTGTCCGAACAATGATTTTGCCCTGGGGATCATACAGGCTACCATACATGTAGCTATGCAGGACACCTTCCCAGTACCATTAAGAAGAGGTGAGCATGGATGTTGCAACTGTCTGAAAGCCTGGGAGGAGATGACACACCTGAGTCGAATAGTTCTTGGCGTCCTTTGGGTACAAGAATCTCAGCACCGAGTTGATATTTCCAGTCGTGGAGGAAAGTCAAGGATCCTCGAGGTTTGAATGAGCTGGAAGCATTCGCCAGCTTTTCTCCCAATGTGGCCACTTCGGAGCCTGTGGTAGGGTATCGGGCTCCATGTCTGGAGAGCATCTGAACTTGAAGAATTTCCGCACCAGCAGGCAGAGGAAATTCGTTCGCACCAAAACCCGGAGAGGGCACATAAGGCGACAGGTAGCCCATCATTTTGAAGATGCTCTCATTGCGGCTCGGCATCCCTTCGATCGGCAGCGATGTCTGCAGAGGTTCATTAGGCACGTAGGTGGCTGTTGGGTCGAACATCCTCGTCTGCGCCAAGAACGCAGCGCGTCCTGTGGCTGTTGGGCCAGACCATAGTTCCGGACATGTCTGAAAGTACTGCGGTACATCTTTCTGTCGGCAGGAGCATGAATCACCGTTCCTCTTCCATCTAAACGACAGGGGAAGAGAGAGGAAGAGGAGGGCGCCAACTAGCAGAACGAGCAGAGCGGAAAGCACAAACGTCGCCACACGCCATTGCCTCTCGGCTTTGGAGGGGTGTGGACGGGAGAAGAGGATGCAGTCTGAGCCGGTGTCTGCGCGTCCCCAACGTGTCCTGGATCATCATCGTCGTCCTGGTATACAGGCTGGTAGCCCACGGATTGCTCTCGCGGCTTCCTCCCTGTGTTGTTGAAGAAGCCATCAATTAATGCGACGTGACAGCTTGAGATTCTGGCGATGCCTACTGATGAGCGTGCGAAGTCCAGGCACCGTCAGGTTCAGAATCAGAGCAGACCATCTGAGAGCAACCGTTGATGTTTGATGTTTGTTGTCTGATGATGTTTGATGGAGACGGGCGGACTGCCAGTGCGGGTACCCACCAGATTATCCCCCAACAAGGTACCCCCAAAGTATGTACATACCCTCAACAAGGTACCCCCAAGGTATCCACTTGCACTGGCGCTCGGCAATTCCCAGCTGTCTGGTACAGTGACAGTGTATGTACAAGCTGGCTGGGATCTGGGACCTGGTTTCAGTGTTTCACCGTATTAGGCGGGTCACATCACAGCAACGACAACTTTATCAATAATGGGAAAGGTGGCAACATGGAGAGGGAGAGGATCCTCATCATGCCGCATCATCGCGTCGCGTCGCATCATGTCGTGCGGCGTGCCTGTGCCTGTGCCTCGGCCTCGGCCTCAACCTGTCCTGTTGGATCGCGAACCAGGAGCTCCGGAGTATGTAATTGCCACGATACAAGACCCTGTCGAAAGGCTACGTGGCTCTGAATTCGCCTTTTCCGTCAATATTCCACAGCCATTCGAAGCGGAGGCCCCTTGATACCCGTATACCCGGCTTGTCTCTCACCCTCTGTCTTGCGCGTTAGACTGCTCCTCCGAAGAAGTGGCAGGCACCATGTCGGAAACCACGAGTCTCGAATGTTGATGAACCGTGTACCAACGGCCGCTTATATGGTAAGATAAAGTATGTGCACATATCAAGGCGCGGTCGTGGCTCAATTTGTTCCGGCATACGACTAACAAGTTGTATATAATGTTGGCCTGTTGCCAGGTTGTTCGAATCTAATGCTGATGTTGCTGGAAACTTTAACTGAAAGATGGGGAAGGCAGGAAGGAGCGTTGGGGAAGTGACTTTTCTAGGAGGAAAGAAGAACCAAAAAAGAACCCCCACAAAGACACAAAGACATGACTTTTTCCTTTTCTTTAAACCACAACGCCGCCAGGTAAAAAAAAAAAAACACACACTTTTAGCAACCAGACACTTCTATGCAATCTTGCGCCGACTTATGCCAGTCCACGTTTTACAAACGCTCACCAAGGATGATGCACCAAACGTACATGTATGTATGCTTCCGGGATGCCATGTCCCCCCTCCCCTCACCTCCCCTCACGTCCTCATGCGACTCACACATGACACACACCCCATCGACCTCGTGTGTGATGCCGAGGATGCAGTGCGTGCTAACATGTCGAGGTATTGGTTCCTCAGTTCGATTGCGATCGCAAAGGAAAGTAGCCATCCGGCATCGGCTCGAGATGCCATACCCGGTGTAGTGCTGGGTTGAAGGCTTCAGTCCATTCGTGGCTCAAGTCTTCAGGGATGCTCCAGCCCACGGTGTCGTCTCGAAGTCGCATTCGCACCAAGTGGCGTTTTTCCATGGACGAATTGCCATTGACGAAGCCTTCACGTCGATGAAGAACAGCCAGGTTATTGATGAAATGAATGTCTCCGGCTTGAGTTTCAATTTCCAGTTGGGTTGCTTTTGCAATGGCTTCGATGGCGTCCAATGCTTCGATTTGGGTCGTGCTCAGCTTGGGCAGATTGGCTGGTCGAGGGTGGCTTGCACTACCCAACAAGGCGGCCCTACCAAAGTTGGCAATGATCTTGCCGTCGTGGTAAAACAAAACAGGTCGGCAATGGAAACGCGGCCTGTCAGAAGTCAGCTCCGAGCAAGCATTCTTGCGTGTCATCCTTGTCAACACGGGGTGGCTAATAACGTGGCCCGCCCGGCCGCCCGGGGCAACTCACAAGGCAAAGGGCCAGTCAGACCGCGCAAGTGCTCGAACTAGATCAGGTCGTGAGGCTGCAAGGGCATTGTAAACCGTATACGAAGATGCGATGATACACTTGCCACCAGCAGCGGCAGTGTTTCTGGTGAGCCAGCTCACAACGTCGCCCGCTTCTTCGTTGTGGAAGGTCTAGAAAGTACAGTCAGCGCAAGGGCACACGTCGGATGCAAGCATCCTCGAAATGCATCGTCCTCTTACAATAGGCGAAGTTGAGTGACGATGGTGCGAAGCCTTCATCTTGGTCGAGGCATCTGCGATGATGTGAACTGAGATATCATGTCAACATGTGTACCGTCCATGTTGGCTTATTGCAAGAGGGAGCCGGGCACTGCTCACCCAGCATGTTTCCTTTCTTATCCTGCCTTCCATGCAGATTGGCGATGTAGTACTGCAGGCCGAGGTAGATGGTGGTCAGGTCCTCGACTGAATATCGCTGCGGGTTCAATCCACGAATGAGCCCGAACCCTTTACCAGAATGGATTTCACTGCGAAGGTGATTCAACTCTCTGTCAAGAGTTGGAAGTGGGAAATTTCGTCTGCAGACGAGGTCGCCGTCTAGGCCAAGTTCTGCTTATCTATATAAGTGAATGTCACCTGCTATGCCATAGCTGGGGTGAAAAGACTCACTCTTGAAATTCTGAAGAGCGAGTTCAATCTCTCGCACATGATTTTCAGTCAATCGAAGCACATATTCTGAGTTGCGCTTGAACTGAAGCCCAGACCAAGCCAAAGGAGAGTCGAGTACAGCAGGAAACCCTCTGGGGAGACTGGAGATTTCTTTCAAAGCGATCGGGAAGACCGCAGGCTGGAGCACGGCCGCTTGTGGTCCACAAACAGGTCCGAATCTTTCAAATGCCATGGTCTTTCGTGTTCAGCTATCAACTGCCGTGGACGTTGGCAATCAAAGTCGAGAATCACAATGTCTCGTGTAACTGCTTGGCCCTGCACAAAGGCACGCTTACCGAAACTCTTCAAGATTTATCAACGCTCGGAGTGTGTCTTTGGCTTATCTCGAGGATGAGAAGATTCAGAGAAGAAGACGAAGAAAGACGAAGACGACTTCAACGTAAAAAGGACAAGACACAAGACTTCACAGCAATTGGAATGGTTGCGGAGACGTGAAACTTGGAGAGCAGGACGGGTATATATATATATATATATATATACACGTATATATATATACTGAGTATAGAATCACGCCAGATGTTTCAACAATGTCTCCCATCTCTTTTCTCTTGACAAGCTCGCAACCACTCAATGTTTGCTCGACATGAGTTGAATACCCTGGGTAGCAAGATCAGTCAGATCTCATCGGGTGGTGACATGAGACGGATGGCAACATGGCTTCTGAATTTGTGCAGAAGACGGGTGACTGCCGGGGTGCGAGCCGAGCCCATCGTTCTTTGCCGCGCCACGGCTCACGATGTCATTCCGAGTCTGGCCGCCTGGTGCACCATCCATGAGGCCAATGCTGAACAGACACCCAGTTCAGTCAATAACAGGGGAAGCTGGCTATCGTGATGGGAGACAAAGTACTGTTACCAAGATACTGGGTGCACTATGAACACTAGGATAGGATAGGAGAGCAGAGGAGAGTGGTAACTACGAGGGCGTTTGTTTTACTTCTGTGGGGGTCATTATCAGAGGTGCCGTTCTTTAGCCACACACACACCCATGTCAAACTGAGCTAACCTCTGCGACTCGTTGCGATCTAACTTGAAGATCGGTTTAGGAAACTGAGGCGCCGTAGCTGGAAGCTGTATCACCGAGATGTTTGTTATTCTTCTTCTTCTTCTCCCTCTTCTCGAAGATGCAGGGCAGGACATGTTGACGTATTCAACGGAGTGAGTGAGTCGTGAGTTGACGACCAGACGACCAGACGACCAGACGACCAGGGCACCAGGGCAGGGCAGGGCAGGGGGTGCTACAGTGGACCGTTCGGTCGGTCACAGGTTCCAGGAAGGAAGGCGAGACGCGCCTTGTTGGGATCCAAATCAAGCCCGCGCGTGCCTGCGCCCAACCACTCACTATTACCAGAACACCGACAAAGTCAGTCAGTGCAAGCGCCGCGGCCCAGAAGGCTGAGCAGCCGAGATAGTGAGTGGGTGGGCACAGGCAAATAATACTCGACAAGTGCTCCGAGCTCGAAGCAGCCTGGTTTGCGAAGCTCTGCGGCACTGCAGTCTGCGGCACTGCGGCCCCTGCTCCGTCCACCACGGCCGGCCTCGACAGAGTTGGACGATCTGAGATCGTAATCCGACCCCTCGTCAGCTTTTTTTTTTTTTTTTTTTTTTTCCCAGGTCATGATTGGCTCACACGTCATCGGGACAAGAGCCGTAGCGCTGGCGCCCGTTGTGGGCCGTCCCAAACCAAGATGGCGGGTTTTTCTCTTTATTTTCACAACAACTTGTCTGGATTCCTCGCCGTTTCTTACTTATAAATTATGGCTCATCACTCAGTCCAGTCCAGTCCGGCCCGGCCCGGCCGGTACGCGCTACGTCCAAGCGCCTCGGGAATGTTCAAGTTGGACAGTCGAAGCATCAAGCAAGTTGACTTGGCCCTCCTTTGTATCATTCGCCGAGGAGATCCAAAGAATAGGAGAGGCTGCCAAGAGGATCCGTTGGCTTGTTTGCTTTTCTCTCATTAAGTGGTGGTGTGAGCGTTCAGCTCCAAGCAAATAACACGCACAGAACAAACTTACTTGCACGCCGTGCGTGGTACGTGATAGCCGATGTGGCTCGGAGTAGACCGACCACAGATTGATTGTGCGCCTGCGACGCAAGGCCCGACGCATGAGCCCATCCATGTACAACATGGCCCCCTTGACTCGAGGGCAAGAAGAAGAAGAAGAAGAATGGAAGAAAGAATATGCAGGAATTGAATTGAAATTGAATTCAAAGGGGAGAGAAAAAGAGGGAAAGGGAACCCCGTCCAGAGTCCAGACCGGGGACAGGCAAACTTGAGCCGTAATCGGATCTGACACGGTCACAGCCCAAGGATCATTACCATGAATCCGTCGAGTTCCAGTGTGTCGGAATATGCATACGGTACTAGCGGGCAGACATGGCAGGGCCGCCGGGTCGCCGAGTCGCCGGGTCACAGCTGGGCCCAGGAATCGACCTCGACGTGTGGCGGCCAGGTTCAGGTTCAGGTTGAGGTCCAGGTTCGCCGGAAAGCGACTTTCTTGCGGGCGACTATTACAAATAGGTTGCTTGCTTGACAGAAATAAAATTAAAAAGAAACAAAAACGGCCCACGAGCAGCCATTCGGACGGTGAGATCGGGTTAGGCTGGGAAGGGGAGGAGAGGAAAAAGAAGAGAAGGGTTAACGGGGGTCCTCTCGGGAAGAAAAAGAGAAGGAAAGATATTCCTTTAGGTAGTAGTTGACAACTCAGCTCGGATTGCTACCAAGTTCTAACTTATTTCGTCCACGGCAGGCTGCCGCCTCTGCCACTCTCTCTGCCACTCTCTTACTCTTACTCTTACTCTTACTCTCTCACTCTCTCACTCTCTCACTCTCTCACTCTCTCTGTACTAGTATTATCATATTTGCTTTACAGATTACTCCGTACATTGATTAAGCAACTTCCAAGGCCACAGGACCGCCTATATCTGCCAGCTCAATGTCCACCGGAAAGCAAAGTGACATAAGCCCGCTCCGTCGTGGTGAAACCTCCAAAGAAGAGAGCAACTGGCTTGGCTTCCGCTGTCCCCCCTCCCAACTTTGGCTTTGGCTTTGCTTTGCTTTGCTTTGCCTTGCCTTGCCTTTGCCTTGCTGCTGCCACTATCCTTCCCATACCCTCCCCATACCCAAATAGTCCTCGTCTCCAGGACTCGATTGATCAACAGTTGCGTCCACCCACCAATACCGAAACGAAACCATGTCAAGTGAAAACAACATAAAATATAACATGAGACGAATAGACAGATTGTGCTCACCTCTCTCGGTTCTGTTCAGGCGATGCCCTCTCATCCCCTCGGCTGGCCATACAATAAAGAAATAAGTTAAACTTCGGACCGGGGATGCCAGTTTTCCTGGAATAACTGGCTCACGAAAAAGTAGTCCTCTTCCAAAGCGCCGCGCTCTCGCAGCTGCTCCCATTCTCGCTCTGTATCGCACCATCTGCGCATTAGCCCCCACCCCAGCAACTTGATACATTCATTGGCAGCCAAGGAAGGGTGTAATACTGCATATATCCTCAGGCATGCCGGCGGTGTGCGGAGTAGGACTTACTGTGCTCCTTGGCAAATTTTCTCGTCTCATGCACAAATTGAACTTTGTCGTCACTGAGATCTGCAAGCGTCCGCAGATCCTGGTCCTTGCATTCGTCCGAAAATGGGTACCAGCCCTTGTTGCAGTAGTGAAAGTGAGCGAGGAGAATATTTGCCCCTGTAGTAATTTTATGAAAAAAAAAAAAAAAAAAAGATTCCCGTCATCAGCCACGCACAGTACTTCTTGACTTGAAACAAGACAACAAGGAAAAAGTAATAAACGTCTAGTCTTACCAAGATGGTATTCTCTCACTTTATCCTCACGCGCAAATCGACGCTGAGAGCAGACTTTGGTCAGCAAAGGATAAATTCGAGGTTCGCCCGCAGAACATGCCATGCCGCCAGTCTTTTTGCGACTCCAAAGTCACATGAAATCATGGCTGCCGTTAAGGCTGTGGGCTTGTGTATTTTTCTTTTCCTTTTTCCTTTTTCCTTGTTTCTTTCTTCATCCTTCCCCTTCTTCCTTTCTTCTTTCTGCCAAGTTCCTTCTCTTTACTCTCAGTCTCCTCTCTTTCTTTTCTGTTTTTCCTTCTCTTTGGTTTCATCAAGACTTACCCTGATTCCATGTTTTCGAGCATATGCTGCATCGTGGGCCGTAATCAGTGCCGCATTGTGTAGTAGAATGAATGTGACCAAGTAAGTCACAAACCAAGTACTCTGCTTATTCTTTAGAACCATTTTCTGCAGCTTGTCCAACAGCTCGCGTCTGAGTCTTGTTTGAATATGGTGGATCATGACAAGGTCGAGTTGAGCGCCGAGGACCGGTGGCACTGGTATCTTTCCGTGGTTGGGACTAGTACTGTCCAGAATATCGTCTGACATCCCTAGCTTCTCTTCGCCCACGATAAAATCTGACGTTGTCGAAAGCCGTACAGCCGTCCACAATCGAAACGTCCAATCGAAAAGTTGCTTCCATTCTTCAGGAATCGAAGTATCTCTATACATTCGGAAAGCTTGAATATATGTTTTCCTCACCAGACCGCTGGAGCGTTCGGCTATATGTTGAAGCATGTCACCCATTGCATCCGAAATATGCTTCATATACGCCGACTTGCCATCTTCGAGATCCATCAGGGCATAAGGAGGAACAGAAACGGACTTTCTCGTACCCTGATAATCCCATGTGCGTTCCATTTATCGCCGTCCAGAGGGACGAATTCGCGAACCTGCAGCTCGATACATTTCTTTGAATAGCCAGTCGAGATGCGGATAAATTTGACGTCGGGCGACGCCCACTTCTGAATTGGATCAGATATGTTGTTGGTCCACCGCCGTGTCCATTCGTATCCTGGGACCTGTCCCGGCTTAAAAAGTCGGATATCTGTAATCTTGTACCTCAAGCAAGGGAACCTTCCTGCTTTGGTGTTGGAAACTTTTTGCAAGTGAGACATGCTCCACCAGGTTCATTCGGATTGTGTTCACACTGACTTGGTTAGCGTCGAGTCAATCACATGTAGAATGTTTGCCTTCTGCGTCACGCAAGGAGGAACTACTCACACGTATTCTTTGCATTCTGCATCGAATACACGATCCAATCTTTCGTGTCTGAGCTGTCTGCTCTCGAAGTGTAGGGTCTCGGAACGGGCCACGTTTTCCGCCCCGTTGATTTGGGAGCAGAATGTCAAAATTCGATTGCTGGAAATGGGTGGCGGCATTCGTCCAGGGTTGCTGAGGAGTTGCCTCCATCAGAACCCCGGTGCCATTAACATTCTCGATCCTCCTGGGGAATACTGTTGACTCCCACTCTGTGGTTGGTAGGGGACACGGTTGTTCTTCTCATATCGCCAAGATTGCCAATACTGTAGTCTATTTGGGCCTGCTCACTCTGAGCCAGCCCGTCATGCTCAAATACTGGTGAGCTAGCGGGTCCAGGTTCCTGTTTCGCCAATGGATCGGCCAAGAAAGCAGAGAAGCCAGAGTCTTGATGACAAGTAAAACCACCCTCGAGGAAGTTTGGCGGTGGTTGTAAATGTGCCGTGTGCGTGAATGTCGAAAAGACGGTGTCATTTGTGTCAATGGCCCTCGTACAACGCAAGTCCCGTGTCGACTAGAGTGAAAGCCGTTGTCTCCTCAACGACGGAAGGTTCCATAGCTAACTGCTTCTCAGCGAAATATGGTTGATCTGACTCATAGGCCTGAATCTGCCCTTCGGGCATTGCGAGATAACCTTGAAACCCACCGTTAGTAATCACTGGATTCGCGGACAGCCCAAAGAAAAGAAGGAAAGAAAATAGTAAGCACAAAAGAACAGAACAATCATACCATCTGTCTGATCTGCATGAATACCGCAGCCACCACACATCATTTCGGCCACTCGTCGAGGAAACTGGGCCAAGCTCTGGGTGTGTGGGATGACAGGCTCCGCCCATCTAGGCAATAGAAACTGTTGTCCATTGCCGCTGTTCTCAAACGGAATGAGACCCGCACTTTTTTCGGGGTTGCTCTGATGCGGCACATCAGAAAATCTCTGAGGCATGACGCCGCAGTTGTCTTCAAGCTTCCGTCGCTTAGCTGGTGTGTGCTCCGGTTGGGAACTATAATAGTCTTCGAAACTTGATGTCTGGCCATATGAAAAGAAGGCCTGGTCAATGGAAGGTTGAATATTAAAAGGAGCTGTTCAAAAGCCTCTTCCGGGAAACTGAGGGATGAAGGTTGTGGAAGAGGTGATGGCCCAAAGCCTGCATAGGGCTGAGGTCGCTTATGAATGAAAGACCGTGTAAGCTCCTTTATTTGCCCGAGTTAGTGAGATGCTTACTTGCGTATGAAAGAATGAGGCAGGCGCCAGACGATTTCTGAATGGTCACAACCAATGTGACAGAATTGACCAAGATGAATATTTATTACTGTTATTCCTTGACTGATAGATAAGGGGTGTAATACGAGATTAAGAGAGATGACCACAGTGAGGATATCCACTTTCGTCGCGCCATCGACAGAAGGTCGTGTACAGCAACAGAATGGGAGAGGGGAGGAGGCTGGTGATATATCCATGCGGGCTGCCGCGAGAGCGATCATAGCTAGGACGGGGAATTTCTCACCATGATGGTTGTTGCGCGAAAACGGGGCGTGTTGGACAAGAAGCCTAATAGTTGTGCAAGACTGAGCTAAGACTCAAAAAGTACTAGCATGTGGAAAGCGAGGTATCGTCTTTGCTCAAGAGACGAGCAATGACAAGGCGGCGCGGCGAGACCGCAAAACCTTGCGACCTGATCAAGGGTTGTGCTGCAACGCACTCACTCGGGGAGGGGGTGTTGATGAGTTCGCTACGTCTCCACCGGCACCATCGTGATTGAGAACGGTATTAATTGCTATAGCAGTAACAACTGGTATCAATCAAACTGTGCATCCACAGGGGTGTAGTAGGGCGGGCAAGGGCAAGGCTTGCACGGAGCCCGGGTGAAGTCAAGGTAAAGCAATTCAGATCCAGTGGAGTCAACTCTGGGATAGGGCAAGAAGGTGGCCGGAGAGGGGGATGTAAGTATGGAGAATAGTTAGCGATGGAACCAGATTTGGAAGAGAAGGTCGATATCGGTTCGAAATGGGCGGGCTGAAGCGTGGGCGGACAGAGAAATGGTCTGTCTGGTGCAAGTAATGATGTTAACCTCTGTGGTGCTGGTTCGTGGGTTCGCGGGTTCGCGGTGCTGCTCTCGCTTGTTGCTCTCTCTTGGCTCGATGTGCCCGTCCGTCACCGGGCAAGGATGGCGGATAACGCGGACCAATACGTGAGGCGTGCTGCCAATGTGCATGGGCAACTAGGCAGGCGGTTGCGATGCCAGTGGCTGCGGGCGAGCTTGTCTAGCAGGAATTATGGTGACGATAGTCGAGATCTGGAGAAAAAGAGATGACTCGGTGAGGAGGCCAAGGCCACGGCCACCGTGCTGGATTGTATTTGAGCAGACTGATGAGGGGTACCGCGGGAAATCTAGGCCGGGGTGATTTTTCTTGGCTAGTAAGACGTTGCAACCTTGCCTCATTGAAAAGCGAACAAAGACGTAATAACGTGGGCTGCCCGATCAAAGCGGACCTCAGGACTTGTTTGGTTTGGGTTGATGAATCGGTGTGGCCATTTATTATTAGCTGTTCTTCCACCGTCACACCACAAGATGATGTGTTGTTGTTGGTGCCTGCCTGTCTGGTCGAATTGCGCCGTGGCTTTTTGAGAATGCCATGGCAGTCCCGGCCGTCTGACGCTGCTCAATTCTACTCATTTCTCTTCTAATATCCGTAGATAATTCTCCGTTGAGTGTGAGTGCATTTATCTCTAAACGAAACTGCAAGTGCCAGGGTTAGAGAGACATACATAGCAACATTGTCTTTGGTGTGCCTGCCGACAACTTAATAGCGTCTGCGGATACTTGGGGCTTTGGGTATCGAGACACATTTTAATTGACGCACATGATTCACGGCTTATATCGATCCCTAATTAATTGTCAGCTTTGGCTCTGCAGGGGATGGGCCTTGGTAAGTGGCCAGCCATCGTATTCCACCTAATAATGGCCGTATCGTAGGCTTGCGTGTGTTTCCAGAGATATAATATTATCCCACACATGAGTTCATGTGTTCGTGTGACAGTGGTGACCACGTAATAGCAACTTCAATGACCGAAATCAGGCATTGGCGCACACTGCTCTGGTACATGACTCGTAGTCCAGAGGTGCTTGATATTCATTCAGCCAGTTAGTCCAGTGCGCGAGAAGCCGTGGCGACGGAGGAAGACACTGTGCGCGCCTTTGCCAAACGGCAAACATTTGGAAGATCCTGGAGAGGCGTCTAAAATTGCGCGACATGTGACGTGATGATGCGAGACAAAGACACAAAGACCCTTTGCCGCCCTGTAAGGTGCGGGGACCGGTGAGAAGGTGAGCCAATGCCAATGTGGTGTCAAATCCAATGGCTCCTGCGAGAGACATGAAAGAAGCAGATCCATTATCCATCATCCATTACCCATTACCCGACGCCCGCCGAGCAGGGAGCAGGGAGCAGGGAGCAGGGATCATCCTGCTGCCCTGCGAAAGACTCTCGTGTCACGTCACCGCACCCACCAGCGCCGTCGTATTATCCATTTCCCCGTAGCGTTCCCAGCTCCCGTAGCACCAATCGTGAGCACCGGTCCAAGGCGAGGTGTCGATAATAATACAAATGTGTTGGCATGCTGATAATAATATACCTGCTGCTTTGACGATGTAGCCTCCGATGTGGGATGGAATACGGAGTAGTGCGGCATTCGTTCTTCACGCACTGAAGCCAAGGCTTTCGAATGACAAGGTTTCTTCTCGGGGACGGCTTGATGAAGACGGACGCAAGTGTGTGCAGTGATCTGCATGAAATCGGGCTACAAACGTGACGAGACATGGAAGCAAATTGACGAACGGCCATGAGGCAGTATGCTTTTGAAATGAGGTTCAATCGAGTTTGATCGGGAAGCCACGGTGGACCCAGCGCAATCGGACTAACCTGAGTCCCTGACTAATATAATAAGCTTGATAAGTTGATAGCCGCAAGCGCAAGCGCAGACCGCAGACCGCAGACAGAAGAAGAAAACGGGCAAGAGGGTTTTACGGGCGACTCCTGCCTCGTGGCCGCCCAATGGAGTCGCTTGAGCTTGAGCTGGAGCCATTGGTATTGGTATTGGCTTGTCTTTTTCTTGGCTGGCGTTGGTCCGTATTACGCCTTTCTTCGTCTGATCTCACATCCCAGCACGATACACGACACACGATACACGACACACGACACACGATACACGATACACGACACACGATACACCCGACATGCGACAGCCGCCACCCGACAGTGATGACCCAAAGTCGCTGCTGGTTGCCCTCGAGTCTTCAAGACTCTTGACCATTCACGTATCATTGATGCCCCAGCCCACGTGTAATATCAGACCAGACGCAATCGACTACCACAGACTGGGTTCTGCCTGGTATTTTGACGCAGCACAATGCTGCAATGCTGCCATGTTACAATATCACAATGTTGTCCGCTAGTCTAGCCACATCTGTCTGCACACGTCCCTGTACGTCCCTGTACGTCGATATGTCAATATCAATATATTGTACATCGGTCTCTGATCAGCTTGACTTTTTCGACGCAGCCGGCCGTGCAGCCGTGTAGCCATGGTCGCCGACATGACTCATCACGCTAAAGCATCTCACGAGCCACTCCGTACAGCTTACAGCTCGCTCATATTCAGGGTGTGATGCCGAGGCTGCGGAAATGACATGGTGAGCAAAGCTCTGTCCAGGACGGACTCCAGTCTAGATGAGAGATGCCTTAAACAAAGGCCTCGTCGGCTTGAATCAACTCAAACTATTGTTTTTCATGAGCCCGGTATCGAAGAGGACGCTACTGTGTACTGTGTTCATAACACGTCTGCTTTGCTCCATCCACGGCGATGCTCGTTCCAATCAGTCCCAGCAAGCAGTTGTGGCGTGGTCCGCCATGGCCTGTCGATCGACCCTGCCGTCATCACAAACGACGACTCATCTTTATGTGTTGATTTGCCCTCTTTCTGAAGTATCTTTGGTGGCAATGGTACGCCAATAGCGTTTTACAGGCACTCGTGAGCAATGGGGCACGGTACAAGCTCAGGTTGTGTCACCGGAACTTGATGTCCGGCCAAAACTATTGGTTCCAGGACATAACTTGAGGGCCCTTTCCCGTGATCGGTCCTAATTCCCTTGTCACCTTTGCTTTTCCCCGCCGAGTCTAGCTTGCCCGCTCTAGTGTCTGGATGGTCTTCAGATCTGCCGGCTTTTGTCATTTGTCCTTGACTTGGGGCGGATACTTGGTGTGCTCGCTCGCTACTCTTTTCATCAAAAATGCTTTCTGTGTGACGAGCCATGGAAGCGTTGAATCACATCTGGGAATCCTTTTGTACTCTCTTTTGTTGCTCTTCCTCGATTGAAGAACTAATCAGATTTCTCTCTGAAGGGACCAAGGGACCTCAACCCCAGTCCACTCGTCCATCTACCTAGGTAGGTAGGTGGGTGGAGTGGGTAGGTAGGTACATGTACATATGTAGGCAGCTTCTTCTCATTACGGAGTAGTGGCATACGATCTTAGCATCCACATACTGAATCTGGGGTCAAGTCTGACTCCTTTCCGGTTTTTGATTTGACGTTTATTTCCTCTTTCAAACCTGTGGAACACGAATTAGGAGTTCTTTCGTCATTCTTATTTGCGCATGCCTCGCATTCTGTATAACCTCTACGCGTTAGTACTCATCCACTACACAAGGTCCACAGCTCAGGTGGTTCGTAACAAGCAATCACATCTGCTAAAGGAATAAACAGTGATTTAGCCGACGTTCAGCATGTTCACCGACGCTCGATCGAATCATGTGTTGTGCCGGGCAGAAGGTAGAGCCATGAACCTTTGAACATGGTCTGAGTATGCTGGTAGGGTGACACGTATGTTCCTATTTCATCCATATGGGGGCTATAGCTTGATTTCCCCATGGGAAAAGGCGGTCTTTGTGAGTTTATACGCACGATATGATCAACCAGATCATCGGAATCCTGGTCAAGACCTATATGACTAAGTCCAGTAGTCTGGGGTTCCGAGTTGCCCACGGAGGCCTTCCCAGACAAGAAAACGAGAGAGAGCAGAGAAATAGAAACGCTCATCACAGAAGCTGGAGTAGCAGAAATCCCATGAGCTTCAGCAGCGTGCTTCTTCTTGTTCGTATGATAGCCGGCTGTCCTCCGGGCGCCTACGGAACGCGGCAAACTGCAAAACATGAAGCCGTCTCCCTCTAATTTCTCCCTCTAATTCTGTCAGATTCTAGGCTTCACGGCCTTCGACGACGGAGGTTCCAATCATGTGATCAAAGAGGCCTGTCGAATCAAGGCAGTGGGAGGGAGGGTACATTACCACCCCGTCTCTTCCAACTGGCACTCAAAGTCTTTCTCTCTGTGCCGCCTCTTGTGCAACATGCCAGGAGCGGGCAGCGTCTCCTCCACGCTTTTCCCAATAAAAGCCGATCGAGGCTTCCGTGACAGGGTTTATTCGAGTTTCTTCTAGTTTTGACAACACGTTGAACCCTTTCATCAGGAGGAGGATGCGACGAAAGCTCTTCCATCTCATTAGGATCCAGGAAAATCTTTCCAACATCATAGCCAGCGCCAGACACAAACAGCTTGAACGCAAAGCCGCAAAATAGTCGTTTTGCAAAGACAGAAGTTTGTCCCCTTTTCTTGTTTACACACCCGGCCTTTTTCTTTTTTTTTTTTTCCTCCTCTCGCCAACGCAGCACCTTTAACATTTCGCTAGACAGTTCTTCGAAACCCTTTCGAGAGGCACAACCAACCATGGACTTGAGTCAACAGTCCATCCACGATGTCATACATCCTACAGCGGCTTTTTCGGTCTATCAGCCAAGCGTCGATTCCAAAACAGGAGCAGCAAGGCAAGCAGATACAGACTGGGAAGAGTCAAGCTTAAACCCGAGAAACCGAATCAACTCCCTTGCGCCTCCAAGAAATCCTCTGTGGCGTATAGATGGCTGCACAGCTTTTGGAACACAATTCTATGCTGTACCACAGTTTGTGGATAAGATGCCACCGTTCCGAGTCGATGTTTTTATCCCGGAGCCGGCAACACTGTCAACGGATCTCCGGAATGCCCTCGATCTCGACGTGACGTTTTACACTAGAGATTGCACCAAGATATCGCGTCTAGGAATCACAAACCATATTTTGAGAATTCTTCAGCATTGGAGCTCTGGCCATGATGACCCCAAGCAGATTTACCAGAACTTGCCATTTGGTTCTCGAATTGTGTTCCAAAATCTGCCCAAGGATGTTGCAGCTACATCCATATCTGTGGCGCCCACGCATCATCTGGAGAGGCAGCTCCTTTCCGTGGCATATTTGGAGAAGTCCTGGGGCGACAGTGTTGCTCTGCCTCGGACCGTCGACATCAATGATGTAGTGTATTTGTCACAGTTACACGACAGCGTCTGTCTTGTTGAGATTGGAGGAAAAGATGGATTTTCAAGGGCTTGACAAGTTACACCAAATACCTCTATCATGAACTAAGACAACTGCTTTTGATGCCACCGCATCCCAACATCGTATCTAGGCCAGTTCATCTCGTCACCAAGAAATGCAGCTTTGGCAACAAGACGGCGGTCATAGGGTTTACTCTGGAATTCCACATACACGGAAGTCTGCGTGACCTTATCCCATTCTTGCAGTTACACGGCCAAGTGTCACTCGCTGATAAGACAAGATGGTCCTTACAGCTAGCCTCTGCACTGCTGCATCTCCACCACGTCGCACATTTCTTCTATCCAGATCTGAGATTGGACAACATCGTCTTGTCCGGGTCTCGTGACGCGGTCATGGTCGACTTCGAGCAACGTGGGGTTTGGTGCGAGTTTGCCGCTCCTGAAGTCAATGCAATTGAGTACATCCGGCTGCTGGCGATTGACGACGAAATAGACGCCTGCATTAAAAGCAAGTACGCTGACATGCTTTCGGAGATGCTGCCCGGATGGGAGGAAATGGGTCAAGGGAGGAATACATGTGGCCGTCCAAGGGTTACAACGTGCCGTGGTCCTGTTTGACGCGCACCGAACAGGAAGCTTGTGAGGTCTACATGCTTGGAAGAGTGCTTTGGTGCATCTTTGAAGCCAGCAGTGCGCCTCAGCGAGCTGCTGTGTGGTTGTCGTACCCGTGGGAGCCGCAGATGGAGTTTCCGGGTTACACCATTACGCCCGAGCCGATGAGGCGGTTAATCGATGCTTGTACCCGGGGAAGACAAATCGGACTGAGCAAGTTCATCGTCAGAAAGCAGAAGAAGCTGGTCATGCGCGAGCTGGAGAGGACAGAAACATCCACCGCTGAGCAGGTGCAAAAGACAGCAAGTGATTGGTGGGCAAGGGAGATTGAAGACTCGGTCAATTGGCTTCAAGAAAGGGCTGCAGCCATGAAGTCGGGGACTTGGAATGAGAACTTTACAACAGGCCCAGTCTACAACAGGTGCATGATGCACTTGAGGAATTTCAGAAGCAAAGCAACCGTGTTGCTCTTTGAAAACGCCTTTTTTTTGTTGTCCCAAAGTGCAGCCCTGACCACTTTGATCGCGAGTGCATATTGAGGGATCGTATGGATGAAGTTGGGGTTATCGAGGAGCATGCGGAAGACGGTGCAATCAAGATTGCTGGTTTTGAGTATGTCCTCTTCCATGGTGGAGGTGTGCATTGGCAAAAGAACATGGTGGTACGGAACAAGAAAATAGTACCGTTGCAATTATAACGAAAGCCTGGATAGGTAATCTTGGTACTTTGACAAAACAAGAATTCCATAAAGAGACAAACTGCACATCACAAAATATGTGCTCAAATGGCCCGTCAGTGAAAACCAGTCGTTTCGCCACTGCCACCTTTGCCAGAAAGTCTGAAATAATTCACCTCGGCCAAGAGAAAACAAATCTTTGGTGGTTTTGTCATGTCGTCTCCACGTGCTAACGAACCTTGATTTCCTGCTCGCCAGTTTCACAATTTCTTCTCCCTTTCCACCTGAAGGGCAATGAAGCAAAAAAAAAAAAAAAAAAGAGCAGTGGTAGAATACATTGCAAGGAGTGATGATTGTTTAAGAAAGCAGGCCGCGACCCCATAATAACAAACATTGATAAAGAAGTTTACTGATTCAAATGACGGTCATGAATTTTGTCCATATCAACAATTCATGACAACGACGGTGACAATAATCATCATCTTTACTGGCGCATGAGCAGCCCGTCACGCGCATGATCGTACAGCAGCTGGTGCTCCTTCAACAAAGCGGACTGCTCGCGCGCCGGCATGACCTTTTGGCATGGTGCCGGCAACGGAATTGCCCTTTCGTAGGATCGTCTTCGGATCCAGCGAAGCAGACTTGAGAGGTGATAAGGACCGGCCCGAAGACTTGGAGGGTGTCTTGTCTTTCAGGCTGTCTACAGGCCGGTCGGATTGTCAATCTATACCGTGCTGCTTCTTGAGCTGCGCTAAAGATTCCTGACGGGCTTCCAGGTCCTCTTTGACTTGATCATCTTTTCTGGCTGGTGGTATAGAACTGCCGGGATGTTAGTTACTGCACGGGCGATGAAGGTGAAGGTGAAGATGATGAATAGGTGGAAGAATTAATCCAAAAAAAAAAAAAACATACCAACTAGGTAACGGTTCTGGAAATTGAAGCCGTTGAGCTTGTCGCAGGCTTGCTTGGCATCCATGACATCTTCATAGACCACGAAGGCCGTCCCTTTGGTAGCGTTTGAAATGCCTTGTCGAACTTGGCTGTACAGGGTTGAAAAAAAAACATATAATTATTAGCTTTCAGCCATCCACAATCACCGTCATCGTTGAAGCATCGTGATGAGGGACGCATACCGAATAGGGCCGAATTTTCCAAAAGATCGAAAAGCTCCTCTGGAGTTACGCTGTAGCTAAAGTCGGTGTCAGTTCGGGCTGCTTTTCGTCGGAGAGTCGACTTCAGACGTCCGGGCTTATCTACCTTAAGTTCTTGACGAACAAAGCTCTGCAATAATGGTTAGGTTGTTTCAAACGCGATGTAAATGAGGGGCAAGATTGGCATCGTGATGGTCGTGGACGAACGGAGGCATCGTGAAGACTGGGGAAAAACCCGGTCGGTCGACCACGACGAATCCGGACGCGCAAAGAAAAGCAGGACTCACCTGTTGACTTCGGGTGCGAGTTTCCCGCCGCGACTACTCATCCTTTGGATGGAAATTGTTTGAATTGAACGAGGACTCGAAAAGGTCGGCGACGGGTCCGTTGAGGATGGAGGATTTGGTGGAGAGGATGGATTGCGAGACTAGATCCGAGCGGAGACGTAAGACGATGAGGTGACTTGGACTTACCGGGCAATAACTGCTCATCACGTGATGGAGGTGATGGATGATGTGGTTGGCACCTGGACTAGAGATGTGGGGCTTACACTGCCCATCACAGCACACCACGTGACACCAGTCCGCTTGCCGGAGTTGTCTGGCCCGAGCTCCCCTGATGATCAATCAGTTCAGTGGGTGCTCGCGTCAATGACATGAACCTTTAAAGGTCAGTCCGCTTCGCGCCAAATTCTCCTTTGATGCCACCGTTGGCGATCACAATTCCTCATATCCTCATATAGGGTGGTGTGATGCTGCGACCGGCTTGCTCTACGGAGTAAAGGAGTAGATTTTTTCCAAAGACCCTTTTGCATCAGCCATCCCTGAATCGCCAAAACCATGAATTTGATGACTTGTGGCCTCGACAAGTCCCCTCGGCCAGATCACATACAGTATGGGTTTCATATGAACACTGTACCGGGGTTTTCAGATTCACAACCTCGAATGGCCCTCGCCTTGCTCCGTGCAACCACCGCGTAATGAGGTAATGTGCATACTCCTTGCATGCCGAAACGTCCTACCCACGCGCTGGCTATTGTTCACTTCTCGCAAGTGCAATGCAAGCTTGGTAAAGGAAACCTGATGCGACGACAATGCCAAAATCCTTTGGGGCCTCTGTCTTATCGGCATTCGACGTACATGAAGACGCAGCCGACTTTCTTTCACATTTAATCGAGTCCGCAAATACGCCTGCTAACCAAACAAGATCGTTGGTGAATGCAAGCATTCTTGCCTGCTCTGAAGACTTTGATCATCTCATCAGCTGTGCCACTGCAATTCAACAGTCAAAACCCCGGGATCAAAACAGCTTGGAAGGGAACGATGTCCTAACGTTTGTATGGCACATATTGGCCAGTAAGAGACATTCAGTTGACGTACAGCCGGTACCATGGGCGGAAACCGACCGCCTTATCGTACTGGCCCAAGAACTTGCCAATGAAGCGCCATACATCTGCAGTCCGTCTTCTAAGATCGGCCAGATAGACGCTGGCTCAGCCAAGAGAAGATACCGCAGACCCAGATCCGCGTCCACCAATGCAAAATCACACTACTGGTCCGAGGAGAAACGCGCATCTGAAAGACAGATTCGAGTGGACAATGCAATTGATGGTCGACGCTGTCACCAGCAGCGAGTTGACTCAGCTGAGTGTGCTGGCAGATATGGTGCCGATTTGAGCGTCAACCTCACTACACAACCGTCAGCCACAAAGAAACAAGGCTGCACCGTAACAAAAACAGTCAAATCAGCTCTAGATGACAAGTTCAGGCATTCCGAATGCAGATTGGGAAAAATAAAGCTTGCCAACAACCGTGCCCTTGACCCGTCGTCGTCGTCGTCGTCGTCGTCGCCATATTTCGCCCCGGCCATCAATGATGAAAAGCTATTAAAAAGAAAGCTCGCTGGGGTTGTATCAAGAGTTCCGTTCCCACCACTCTGTTCAGCGCAATTTGGGCTTATCCAGGAAAAGATGGCCCACGAACCATTCTGGCTGTTGATAGCGGTGACTTTGTTGATTAAAACGAACGGTCAAGTTGCCATACCAGTTTTTTTCAGGATCAAGGAACGATTCCCATCACCGAGGTACCTGGCAGATCCCTCAACGCGGAAGAATTGCTCGGCATGATTCGCCATCTTGGTTTGGCAACAAAGCGACTCAAGTTTGTTCAGAAATACGCCACTGGATTCTTGAAGGCGCCACCCATGGCCGGGAAAGTATACAAAGTCAAAAATTACGATAAACGCGATATTCCATCCGATTATGGAGATGGGGAGTGTACTCTATGGGACTTGAAGACGAAAGGGACACGTCGTTGGCATTGGACACTAGCGATGGAAAAGCCAGCCTGGAAGCATGGGAGATTGGCCACATGACCCAAGGAAAATATACACTGGACAGTTGGAGAATATTCTGTCGAGACCAACTACTCGGCCGAGCCGAGGACTGGAATGGCAAGGGCAAGGGCGAGGGCGAGGGCGAGGGCGAGGGCGAGGGCGAGGGGCGAGAGCCAGAGTTCCAACCCGAGTGGATGAGAGTGATGCCTCAAGACAAGGAGCTTCGCGCATACTTGCGATGGATGTGGATGCGGGAAGGTTGGGAATGGGATCCCATGACAGGAGAACGAAAGATGCTTCGTCCCGAACTCGGTAAAGCCGTGAATGAACATCGAGTTGAGTATGATGACGAGGGCGGACTGCGAATTCTGGATTCTCCACGGCAATGTTGCAGTAGTTAGTCGAGTCATCAACGAGCGAGGCAAGGACGTGTACAGAGGCGCGGCGTAATTGACATGGAAGCTTTTGTGTGTTTTTGTGCATCCTGTGCATCCTGTGCATCGTGCATCGTGCACCCTGCATCCACTTGAACTGACAGTAAGTTTATTGGTATGTTGTGTGTGTTGTAGGCTCTGTTGTAGGCAGGGCGCCGGGGATGAGCGGCGGATAAGCGGCGGATAAGCGGATGCGCATGGCCTGTGGAGACCAAGACGGGCCAAAGTGGACACCTCGGCATGCGCCATCACGCTCACGCACGTTGTTGGAAAGGACACAGTTGCGCGCAGGTAGTGCTGGGTGCTGTCTGGTTGCTGTCTGGTTGCTGTCTGTCTGGGTGCTGTCTGGTGCTTGTGCCAATCGAGGCGTCCGTCCGTCCATTCGTCAGATCTGGTCAAATCATCTATGTACATGTAAATCTAAAAAAACATATTACCTACATACCTGCTGCCCCTGTCTCATCTCATTCTTCTGCCCCGGCCCAGTGCCCAATTCATCCCCACCCTCGGCGAATTGAACAGACAGACAGACTTCTCTCTTCAACTTCTTCCTCTCTAATACTTAGTAACCGACTCCTCTTATTATCACATTACATGTACGTCCCCTCACCACAGCTTTTAGCCAACCACCTCGATTGTGCGGATTTGCCAAGTCGTATTATTTATTAGCTCAAGGCTCAAGGATTATTACTTTTAGTCAAGGATTGCCTCTCCTGCCTCTCCTCCCTCCTCCTCAAATCTCTCCTCCTCCTCAAATCTCTCCTCCTCCTCCCTCTTCCACCCCAATTTGGAAGCAATTGCCACCGACTGCCACCGACTGCCACCGACCTCACTCACTCACCCACCCACTCACTCACTCACCCACCCTCCCTGTCGTCTCCCGGCCGGCCTGGCTCCTCTTGCCTTGGGTCGTCGCACAAAAGGACAGACAGACAGATCAATCGCCCGGTCCCGTCATCCTCATCCTCATCCTCACCACACGCGCCTTCTCTACCTCCCACGTTCTTTTTTTTTTTTTTTCCAAACAGCTGTCTTTTGCAGCCCCGTTCCCACGACAATGCAGCGCGGTCCTTCTGGATATGGCCTCGGCGGCGCTCCCGCGTATGGCGGCCCTTCCAACGCCGAGGAGGCTGATGGCAACCTCCTCGACAAGATTCGCCCTTACACCAGCAAGGTTGAAGACGCGCTGGATAACCTCAGTGAACCCCTCAAGCCGTGAGTAAATTGCCAAGTTTCACATTGCCATCCGCCACCGCCATTGGGGCCATAGTTGGTCCATGGCCATGGCAGCAGCAACATTTGCTGATTCGGCCCATGAGCTTTTGCCAGTTATTTGCCTGCCATTGGCCGTTTCTTAATCGTCGTCACTTTCCTCGAAGATGCCCTGCGAATCATCATGCAATGGAGCGACCAGCTTCTCTACCTCCACGACTACCGACACAGTAAGTTCTTCTCCAGAAAGGGAAGCATTGAATTCTCTCTCGGGCACCATGATCGGGTCATTGCAAGCTCGACTACTGACTTTTTTTTCCCCTTGCAGTTCCTTCTGGTCTTACTCACATCTTCCTCATCGTCAACGTCATGGCCATGATGATTTGCTCCACCTTTGTCATTGCCCGAAAACACTCTGACTACGCCGTCGCAGGTCTCATGGGTGTCGTGGTCACCCAGGCTCTCGGCTACGGCCTCATCTTCGACCTCAACTTCTTCCTCCGAAATCTGTCCGTCATTGGCGGCCTGCTGATGGTTCTGTCTGACTCATGGGTGCGCAAGACCAAGGCCTTTGCTGGACTTCCCCAGCTAGACGAGAAGGACCGCAAGATGTACTTCCAGTTGGCTGGCCGAGTCTTGCTCATCTTCCTCTTCATTGGGTTCGTCTTCACCGGCCAGTGGTCCGTTTGGCGCGTCCTCGTCTCGCTCCTGGGAGCTGGTGCTTGTGTCATGGTCGTTGTTGGCTTCAAAGCCAAGTTCAGCGCTACTTTGTTGGTCGTTATTCTCAGCATTTTCAATCTATTTGTCAACAACTTCTGGACTGTAAGTTCACCATCCGGGCCAAGATCTGAAGCAGTGCAAATGTTGATGCTAATGAACAATTCGGTACGCTAGCTCCACGAGCACCACCCTCACAAGGACTTTGCCAAGTACGACTTCTTCCAGATCCTGTCCATTGTCGGCGGTCTTCTCCTCCTGGTCAACAGCGGCCCTGGCCAGTTCAGCATCGACGAGAAGAAGAAGGTTTATTAAATTCGACACTCGACCTGGAAAGGCGAAACTATGAAACGGGGGAGGGGGCTGCCACGAATTCAATGCCTGACGATCTCCCGACTACAGCAATCGATTTATCCCCAACACGGGAGAGGTTTTTAGCGGCGCTTCATTGGTTCCAGGGGCAATGCGTTGGAAAAGAACAAGGAGGAAAAGTTCCTCGGGCGTTTTCTACCACGAGTATGGTTGTCATGAAATACTACTACTATTTCACTGGTTTTGCGATATATTAGAAGATCTAGGTGGGGATGTAGGGACATGGGGCGGAACCACCATGGCAATTTTCCTGTTAATTTATCCGTTTGGTAATGACAGGAGCAGTCCATTCAACTCAAGTTTTGTGGTGTGAGATTGCAAATGTACGTGTGTGCGTGTGCGTGTGTGTGTGCACACTCAGTTGACATTATGTAATTCAAATTCAAATTCATGCCATGCGTCTGATGTGTATATATATGCATCCACTTCGCTAAACAACCCCTTCCCCTTCCGCCAGCCTTCCATACAGCCAGTACAAGCTGACAGCAGAGAGCAGAGAGCAGAAAACAATATCAAGCAAGTCATGAACACCAAGGGGCGCATGTAACAATGGACATACTTGCTGTGCCTCCTCCGTTGCGCCTTCAAAGTCAAATACCAGAAGAAAATAATGCCCCAAAAAAAAAAAAAAAAAAAAAAAGACAAGAGGAAAGGTCGTAAAACGCTCGTTACCCTCCCTAACCATCATCCTAGGTTATAACCGCCCTCTTTGCCTGGGTCCCCTCCAATCCACGTCCGCCTGGCAACTGCTTCGTAGCCGTGGTTTAACCAACAGCTTCGCTCCACACAGCTCCCGACGAGAGTGTCGAGCCGACAACGCAGCAAGGAGGTATATCAAAGCCACATGCATTTATGCTGTGCGTTAATGTAACACGAATCGCTCGTCAAAAAGACATCAGAGTTGTTTGTCATGATCGTTAAAAAAAGAAAACCAGGAACAAAAACTTTGGCTGGGCCGTGGGCATTTGGAATCAAGTACTCGAAATCCTAGTCACCGATGCTGAACTCGCTGTGACTGGCATGTCCCCTATGACGACGAGCCTGAGACTTTTCGCGCCGTGGTGGCAGCCATGGCAGAGGCAGACATGCTTGCGCTGCCAACACGGCCGCTCGTCTTTCGAACACCAGCAGACTCCTTGGCTCGCAGAGGAGACTCGGATCCCACACGCTTGCTGCTGCGAACCTTGGTCATGACGCTAGGCGTACTAGCAACACGATCCACCGTCTTTGGTCGACCAGATCCAACATTCTCGGCGTCTTGAGACGCATCGTTGTTGATGACATAGACCGTCGACGTCGTTTGGCTGACAGCGCGGACCTTGGGACTTCGAATGGGTGACTGCGATGCCTTGCGATGACTCCGCATGCGAAGATGCAACTCCTCATCCGAATCGGTTCCCTGTGAGTGACGGTGCATGGTCATGATCTCCGTCTCGCGCTCGACACCAGTTTCCTCTTCGACGCTCGTTCTATGCACACCAGATCGCTGATAGGGGTGGTGGCGGTCCGCCGCACGGGTCGTCTTTCTTGGCTGTCCTGGAGTAGGCGCTGGCAAGTAGTCCTCCTGCACACCGTTCTTGCGGTCTTGGTCCACTTCGCTCAGAGGAGTGCGGTTAGATGGGCTGCGGTTCGGGGGTAGACATTTGTCCATTGCGGAGGTTTGTCTTGTGCATGGCTCGGACGGGTGTACTCGGCGGAGGATTGGCAGCGGCCATCTCCTTTCTCAAGCGACGCTCAACGCGCTCCTCCACCCACCACTCTCGGAACGTGCCTTGGTTCAGATGCAGCCAGTGCTGTTGGGGCCAACAACCATGCCGGGTCGCATGAATCGCATGAAGGAAATGACTTCATCGGCGGTGAAGCCATGGCGGTAGATCAAGTAGGCACCAATGAGGCACCCAGTTCGGCCAAGGCCAGCCTTGCAGTGAACAGCGATGCCCCTCTTCTTGACAGTGATGGTCTCGTGTGCTAGCCGGATGAACTTGCGGACGATTGTAAGGGGTGGGCAGGTGCCGTCGTCAAATATCATGTCTAGGTGCTGAATTCCCAAAGCTTCAAAGTACGATGGAGAGTAGAGATGTGAGTTTAGGCGAACCACCAAGCCAATGTTCTTTTCCGAAAAATGAGTCAACACGTTCTTGAAGGGGTGTGGCAAAGTCGGGTGGGCGTCAACTGCATCCAAATCTCTCGGTAATAAAGGATAGAGCTCAGAGTCTTCCGTAATCTTGGTAACGGGCGCGTGCTGAGGGGAAGCAAATGCGAGAAAGTGAGGCGTAATCCAGTTGAAGTCTCCGTGCTCTACACGCTCATATCTCTCGTACATCTCGAGGTCAAAGTTGTCGAGGTCGATGCACTTTTCCTCCTTGGCCTTCCAAACACCGTAAACGACATCTTGGACGGTAATGCCGTAGTCTGCCTGACTGTACCCAGCATCTCGGAAAGGCATCAGCGGGGGTCGACTTGGGCAATGGGAGCGAGAGCCAAATGAGGTGGCCAATTTTGAATCAAGACCATGTAGCATGCAAGCATACAGGCAGCGTTGGCGCGGCCTAGAAAAAAGAGAAGAAGAAAAAGACACAGTCAGCACCTAGATTTGGAGCCAGTTTCAGGAATTGCGAAGTAATTCAGCAGGGCCACTCACTTCTGGGATCAGCGGCACTCCAGAAAACAACAGGTCGGTCCTTGTTCTCCTTGGCACCGAGGATATCGTGGAATCGAATGGCGAAGCGGTACAAGTGGCCAATGTGCAGCGGGCCAAAGTCGTGGTGGAAAGCGTTATACAAGAGACTGTCATCAACTGTGAAGTAGCATGGTGCGGTACGGCCGCTGCTCGTAGACGAGACGGAGTCTGCCGCTCTGTGCGCTCTCTTCCTGGGGACACTGGCGATCCGCTGCCAGGAAAAGGGTATCCGCGGTCGGAGGATGGACGTAGGCGCCGAGATACAGACGGTCTATACGGCACGGAGCCAAGGAGGGCAATTAGCAAAGCTCGAATTCGATGACGATCATGTGGACACTCGGAGTAGCCACGCAGGCAGATGCAGATACGTAGGCGGCATGAACAGGATTGCTGCAACCACCTCATCGCACTGACGAAAACAAGCCAAACGAAGCCAGAAAAAAAGAAGAAGAAGAAGAAAAAGAGACTCGATAAAGGCTCTGTCATGATGCAGACCGTGTTTGAGAAAGGCAACGTACCCGGATATACTCAATGATTTGCCCCACGTTGGATGCGTGCCTGGAAGGAGGAGCCATTGATCCAAGCTCACGCTTCTCTGCGACTCGACTTTCAAAGAAAATCCCAGTATCAGTACACGGGCGCCAGAAAGCAAACCTCGGTGTGGTATAGATGCAAGCCTTGCGACAAAGTTGGCTCAAGCAAGGGTGACGCCGCAGGTCGTGATCGTGAATTGTTTCAAGTCAACAGCCCCTCGCTCAGTCAGTCAGTCACCCGCCGAGATGCAAAGACTGCAATATGGTTATGGATAGTAGTCCGAAGAGGATCGTCGCTTCCAGTCGCGATCTTGTAGTGGCGGCAAGCTATTCGTAATTATGCTTTGGTTGTCAAGTGAGCACACCGCATAGACATACATGCACCGACGCCAGGCGAGAGGTAGGCAGGCGGATTCGGGAACCTCGAGACGAAAGAGGGGGTGGAGGGTGGAGGGTGGAACAAAAATAGCAGAGGCGGCCTCCACGATGTTTTTGTAAGTATTGTAAGTATGAAAAGAGAAGAGAGAAGAGAGAAGCGTGCGACCAGTCCGGGCTGGCGGGTATGTTTCTAGTCCAGCGGCGAGAGAGGCACAAGTTGCTTGTTGTTGTTCTCCGGCTGCAGAATCCTGTGTCCCATGTCATTGTTATTTTTCTTCTCGGAGCACCCCTTGTTGGCTCATAACAAGAGTGCAAGAGTGCACGGCCTGGTTGGTCATACTGTGGGTCGCCCTCGTCGTCGGGGCAACGACGGCCGCTCAGTGTGCTCACCAAAGGGCGGGCAGAACGGGCAGAACGGCTTTTACGGACTAGTACATACATGTAAGCTGTAGCATTCCAACGCTGCCGGCTGCTTGGCTAATATTGGCTGCATCTGCCAACCAGGCCCCTGCCCCTCCATCGGCGGCAGAACTTGCGACAAGCTCCAAAAATCTTAACCTCACCCGCATTCCTCCCCATGCCACACGACAAACTCGCCCATAACACAATCGACACCATCGACACCATCGACCCCCAGCGCGTTTTGCCTCCAGCTAATAGCACTCTCGCAAACAAACAAAAAATACCATTTCCCAACACGCCAGGTTACAGCTGAAGAACAACCGGAGCAGGTGCCCCAGCGACCGTTTGTTTCCTCCAGCCCCTCCTCCGTCACAATCACCATGTCCTCGTCCGACCAGTTCCCATGCTCAATGTACGTCTTCTCCTGTTCCCTTTCTCAGCAGCCAGCATTCCAGCATTAGACCAAAAATAGCAGACCTCCAAACCATCTCTCCTCTCGCCAACCAAAAATACATATCCCCGCCCGCCAGAGAAAATAAAGATGATTCCCATCATCATCACCAACTCACCCATCTTTTGTACTAACAAAAAAAAAAACATAGATCTCTGCAAGTGCCTCTCCCACGGCGCGACTCGCTACCACGGCTCTTAAAGCCCTCCAAGTCGACCCCGAGCTTTCTCCCTTCGTCCAGAGACAATTTTCCACGGGCCCTGCAGGCCAAGATCAAAGTAGTGACGACGCTGTTTTGACGGTACACTACCAGGCTACTACGAATCGTATGCTGCGGGTGGCGATGAATTCCTTCATGGACAGTCTGAAGCTCGTGCTCGAGGTCATGGAGCAGTTGGACGTGGATGTACTGTCCGAATCAAAGATCAATAATCAGTCATGACAATTATTGGCTTATATGATGCCGCTCATGTGAAAACGAATGTACGATATGAAACAACACGACCTCATCCCCGGTGTTGTGCCGTGCCGGCCAGATCGTCTTGAAGTTCGTTGCACCAGTCGATTTATATGTAGAGTACATTCATTCATTCATGTCTCTCATCTGACTAAGCGTATAGTAGTAGACATTGACCAAGCTCGGTGCTCACCAACGCTAAACACCCCCTCCCTTCAAAAAAAAAAAGAGTTTGATGCAAACCCTCTATTATACCAGAGTATGTCCAAATGACTGACGGATGAAAAAGAATCCATTCAGAGGCAAGATAAACGCCACCGTGAGAATAGTGAGAAGAAAATCATTTCACGCAAGACTATTTGCCTCCAACCAAACACCAGAGTCAAGCATGAAATTTCAAAGAGCCACCACCTACGCCAACACCATCGGTAACAGTCGTCCGTTCATCTGTCTCCGGCTCGTATCTCGACATTCCGCACCAGAGTCCATAGAAAACAAGGAAAACAAGGACACCCTTCGCGGTTGCAGAGGGGATCCAAAAAGAAAGAACCGGCATCGCTCCTGATTATCTCCATTACCCGATTCGTCATCGTTGTTATCCGTCATCAAAGGTCCTGTACTAACACTCACGTCGCGCTGGATCCCTGTAGTTCTTCCAGTTGACTCTTCATATCCTGCAGCTGCGCTCTAAGGTCCGCGTTTTCTTCTTGCAGATGCTTCATGTGCACGATAGCGTTCTCTACCACGCTGGCTTTGCTATTGGGCATGTTGCCCTGGCCCTTGTTGTCCTTTTTTCAGCCTCGTCGGCTTCGTCGAACTTTGACTGATCCGGGAGAAGACCGGCCATGGTTTGCAACGCAGAATTGATACGATTTCGTCTCCCTTGTTCAGCAATCTTGTGAGATGTTCGCTTGGACGTCAGATTTGTCGACAACTCCGTAGGGTACGATACTCCGGGCACAGTGTTGCCTTCCAGAATGTTTTGGTAATTTGACTTGGTCATGAGCAATCTCGACGCTGTGTCTTCCATGGACATGCCGGGCGTTCCAGGTAGCAGCGGCTTGATGTTTGGCGATATTCTGGGCAGCAGAGCAGGCGAGGCGTGGACAGAACCAGTCGATCGGTTTCTGCTGTTCCTAGAGACCAACTGAGGAGTCTTACGAGCACTGGGACCAGATGATCCCGGACGGAGTTGAGGGCTTTGACTGGCAGACACTGTTCCAGGGGTCCAAATGGTTGGAGACTGCAGAGGCTGCTGCGACGTGCTTCTAGACGAGATTGATTCGAGTCTCGGGACGGTGACATGAGGGATGTGTTGATGGGAGCAAGCGGTCTGTTCGATATCGACTCTGGCAGCTCGAGAGATTCGATGTTCTCCGTGACAGTGTTATGCTCTTGGCTGATGGCGGGTGCTTTTTCGCCTGGGCTTTGGAAGCAGGGAGTTTCATCAGCGAGGCTGGAGTTGCAGGGCAAGGCTGTTGTGAGTGCTGCTTTTGCTCCTCAGCCAAGGAGCGGGGAGTTGGCTGCTGCGAAGTACTGTTTTGAGCCTGAATATATGGCGACCTGCTGGTTGACCGTCGCGATGGGACAGGAGGGGAGGCATCTCCGTCAGATTCTCAGGAGACACAGAGGCGTTCTCTTCGGAGCCATCCGTAGACGTGGCCGGCAAAGGGAGGAATCCTTGATCTGGAGACTGCATGTTTCTCTCATCTACCTCAGTCAGCGCTTGTGACACGATGGCGGGACTGGGACCCGTCTTCCGGCGCTGAGGTTTTGCAATAGGTGAACTCTTGATACCAGATTTGCCTCGTGCCTTTACGGCATGGTTTTTCCTGGCCCTTTTCGCCAAGTCGGTGCTTGACCCAACAGAAGACGCAACCGCGGGTGCTTCCAGGTCCATCTCCACCGGTGAACTGTTGGACTGCGTGCTGTGACCGTACGCGGATGATGCATCATTTTGCGCGTGCAGGGCAGGAGATGTAAGAGGGCTGAAGTAGGGGCCTGGTACTGTGAAGGCGTTCTCCATGTTGAAATGAGGATCCAAGGGAGTGACTGCTGGCGATACCAGCGGTGTAAAGGCCATCTATACGTGGCTGGTCAGTTTTGAAACTCTTCATTGCTCGCTTCACTAGTCTGCATCTGCGCTCAACTCGTCCAGCGAAATGAGTTTTCTTTCATCTGGGCTCTCAATAGACTTCACTCACATCTTGTTGCTCTGACATCCGCTGATGGTATCCTCTATCATAGGAAGCTCGCTGGGGCATCTGCTCGGCCCGAGAGTAGAAATGCCCGCTCCCGGGCGGGAGTTCGATACTTTGGGGCGTTGAAGGCACAGAGTGGTTGTGAGAGAAGAAGGTGGCGCGCTGTTCCTGAAGCTGTCGTTGCTGTTGGTGAAACTTTTGTTGCTGTAGATACTGGATTTGAGCGTCGATGCTGGAGATGGTGTCGCCGGGAGCAGACGTAGCAAGCAGCTGCCCGGGCATGTCCGCGGTGGCGACCATGGCGGGCGTATGGTTCTGTAGCAAGCCATCACTGCGAGGAACAATGTGGGAGGTATTAGCGTCACCCATGAGGGCATCGGCCGGTTGTCGGTGCTGGTGGTGCGGGTGCGGGTGCGGGTGCGGGTGCTGAGCCATCGTGGGCTGCGACGATCCATTGTGGAAGCCGTGAAAGTCGAATTGCATCGTCTCGCTCATGTTGGCCATCCCGCTCATGTCGAGGAATTGATTGAACTCATCCTCGGCAGCAGCCGAGGTCATGTGCTGGTCCTGGCCATCCCAGATTGCCGAAGCCATCATGACGGTCGATTGCGCCGCCGCATGCAAAGAGCACACTACTAATCCGCTCCTCTTTGCTCTGCTCGTCTGTCTCTGGGAGTGTAATTTTTTCTTTTTTCCTTCGTTGTCTCTCTGCCCCGTCTTGTTCTTGTCGGGTGGATTTGTTGGCTCTGGAGGGTTTGCGGTTGTGTGTGGTGCAATCCCTGTGACCCCTGCGAATGCGCGAATTGCGATGACTCTCGGCTCGTGGTAACGGCAAGCGACTCAGATAAACAGATGGGACGACTGATTTTTTTTTTTTTTTGTTTTTTTTTGTGGTGCAAAGATTCGGAATCCAAGCGAGAGCAGCAGGCGCTTGACGTTCGTCAGAGCAGAGACGGAGAGGTGGGAGAAGGAGAAAGTAGTGATGCCGCTCGCTATCATTGGAGGTTGGTGGGTGCAGCAGACCGGGTGATGTCGATTTTGGGTCTTCATGTTCTGGCTATCGCTGGCCCAGGGGGTGGGTAAGTGGGTAAATTACTCCGTAAGTTCGGGGACCGTAAGTCGAGTACCTAACCACCTTGCCCGCAGTAGCAACGCAGGCATAGGCATAGGTGCCTCTCTTTACATACAATTATAGTGCTAGACCAAGTCCCTAGTACTACCTTCCCTTTACTAGGACTGCAGTAGCTATAATAAAGGGATTCAAAGAGGCTAAAAACGCGTTTATACATAGTATCATGGTTATTCAGAGGAGGTAGATAGTATAGAACGCGTAAAAACAGAGGAGGTACCTTCCCTTATATAACAGGGTGCGGGGTACTCCTTCCGTTTTAGGCCTAGTTACTACTGCGTATTTGGTTTTTCACTACTGCGCGTTTAGGTACTCCTCGACTTTTCCCGCCCCATCACGCCGTGATAATCATCAGCCGCGCCAATGTGATTGAGTGTGCGTGTAATTGTCCAACCAGACTGTGAAAGCTTTGTGTAGGGGTTTTTTTTTTCCTCCTTACACATGATAAAAATTATCGACGGCGTCCCTTTCTCCAGTGCAGGCCGATTGAACCCGTTCTTGTATCGCAGAACCGGAATACGGAGTGACAGCACTGCCATTCGAAATGCTGCGCGCCGTCCATTCATTCATTCATTCATACATTCATTCAGTTCACTGCCATGCCGATCATGCAGGCATCCTTCACGTCGTGCATGTGCGACCCTGGCCGGTACCCAAGCTGGTGTGCCACATCGTCAAGAAAAAGACGTATGTAATACCGCAACAATCTACTCTAATAGCATCAACGTCACGTGACCCTTCAACGTCAAATTGAGGTCGCGATTTCGCAGCAACCAGCCTTGTTAGCAAACAAGAAGAACGCACAGACAAGATACCTTTTCCCTTTTTTCCCTTGAATATTCAAAAGGGTAAGTAAACACTAGCACGAGAAGGAGAAGATAGAGATGCTATTTTCGAATTAGATACATATTACTTACTATCTTTGCTCTGGCGTGGGAGACGAGCTTTTCGTCTCGATGTTGCGGTCGCAAATGTTGTCGTCCATCACATTCTGTACTTATTAGTAGTACTCGATTCAGTCTGTGCCATCCTGCACTGGAGTGATCAGAACCATGCACCATACAGGAGCACGTCAATTATGGATTGAAAGTCGCACAATCCATGACTTTTCCAGCCGTCAACCATCTGTCACGCTCGGGGAAATGAGTCAGGAAATTTGAACCATGTCACTGTGGTCGCGTTTGACATTTTAGAAAGCACAAGGTAATTTGTCTTTTCATGCCTAAAAATTGTAGCTAGCTACATGTTTGCTTGATGCCCACCAGTGTCTGTGTCTGCATACAATAGAATAATTGCCCGCTCCCTGTTGTAAATTGGCAGTTCCTGTCTCTTTTCAAACCCCGCTTACGTGATGCCAAGCAAGGGCCTGATTACTCCTCATTTCAACCAATATTACGAGTGACAGGAAACTGGTGGTGGTGCTAGTGGTGGTGGTGGTGTTGTTGTTGTTGTGATTGACAACGAGGGAGACGAGTGATCGAGATATAATGAAGAAGAAAAAAAGACGAAAAAAAAAAGCCGCTACAGCTTGGCTAGGGTCTAGAATGCATAAAAGATAAAGAGAAGATCGGCGTGCAAGCCTAGAGAGTATGATCCGAAATATGTCCAAATACAGAAATATTGACCCCGGGCCAATCATGTTTTGTGATGTGATGATGTGACATCACCGGCCTTGATGGCCTAAGAGTACGGTGATTCAATCGAGTAACGTGGGTCGGAGAGGCGGGAAAATGTCATCGTTCAAGGACCAACATGCTTTGGCTTGGCCAGAGTTTCCTTAGGCCGAGACCGTGCGCTCCCACATAGTATCAAAATAAGACAAACGTGACAATAGTGCCCCGAGACCTGCAGACTAAATGACGATAAAAACGCCATGATTTGTGTCATCAAGACCAATATAACACAAGACAGAGTAACGGAGAAATGAGCACAATGTTTTGCCCAAACATATCAAGGGTATCTGAGTCCACCGTGTCGTGAAAAAAATGAGCGCACAAACAACCACGCCAGTAAATGTTCCTGCCAAAATTAGAGCATACAAAGGACGGGTCTAGACGCGAGACTGGTCTCCAAGGTTGAGCCAACTCATGTCTGATGTCGAAGACATGGCAAATTGAGGCTGTTTGCAGTCTCCATGCGAAGGCTGTTGCGTTGTAGAGCCTCCAGGACCACCAGCCGTCCGGTATGCACTGGGAGCATAGACGCTGCTTGGAGCGCGATTAGCACCCCAAGGTTTTTGCTTCTATTGGATCCCATATCTCATTGATACTCTCCGGGATACCGCTAGAATAACCTGAAGACACCGGAGATACGGGACGTTCAATTGTTCCCGACATGCTTTCGGTGAAGGGCATCTTGACTGTGTGTTGCGCGACAACAGGACTGCCAGAGTTGACACTGTTGACCCGCGGTCTGCCGTCGAAATTCAGGGGAGGGACAGTGGCAGAGCTCTGCGTAGCACGAGGATCACTCATCGCCTCGGAATATCGAGAACTCTGTTCAGAGGTAGCAGTGGCCCTCTTGCCATTGCCGAAGCCGAGGATCTGAAGAGCACTGCCGCCAGACCAATATCGGTTCCAACCTGAGCTTCGACGAGTGCCATCGTTGGCCTCCATAGGGCCATTCCGCGGGCGGGGTTCTGCAACAGACGGCGCAAATGCAACGCCTCGTTCGTCCTGGCCTTGTAGAGAAGGATGCTGCATTGTTTGTGGCATGGGCTTGCTAATTGTGCTCTTGAAATGCTTATGCGGCGAGCTTAGAGAAGAGCTGCGTGTTGAGTCATTACTGGGTTTTCTTGACAGGCCAGATTTCTCCTTATTGATCCGGCCCATTAAAATGGCAACAGAGGAGAAGGATTCTGCCGAAGCTTGTGGGCGGTGTCCATGGACTGTTGGAGAGAAAGTGCTTCTGGTAAAGTCTGACATATCCTTCTCGTCAGACATCGGTTTAGGTTTGGGTTCACCGGCTTCCAAATGCTCCAGGCTCTTCTTGCGACGTCGTAGAAGGAGAAGTATAATGCCAAGAAGAACGAGAAACCCGGCAATGGAACCCAATGTGATGCCTAGAATTGTGTTGGAACTTGGCCCCGAGTCTTCGCTTTTGCTGGAAGCTTGCGGGGCAGCAGCCGCCGTAGTAGATGTTGTTGCGGCAGTAGAGACTGAAGAGGCTGTGGTCGAGGTGGAAAGGGAGTGGAGGCAGATGTGGAGGACGTCGTTGAGGTCGACGAGAGAATTTTCTGCTCACTCCCGGTAAAGAATGTGGTGGCGTTGATCCAAGCATTGCTTGTAGTGTTGAACAAGGCGATTGGGTCTTCCGCATTGCCACCAGAGAAGACAACCATGCCGTTTGGTGCTTGCGCCATGGCCGCATTTTGTCTCGTGACCTTGGGTGCAAGAGTCGCATTGTATTTGGGCCAGTTCGACAGGGTCAGGTCTCGTTTTCCAGGACCGATAGCATCCACGGTGGCCTGTCTCGGAATTATGGGAGACTTGGCTTTTGGACTCCCGCCAGCATCGCGCAAAACTACACGAGACACCTTATTTGGGGACTGGCTAAGATCGAACATCATTAGACTTGTAGAACCATCAGCGCCGCTGACGCAGGTGCCCCGTATTGAGTTGGTGTCCTTTGCGGGAGGCTCGGCCAAGCTCGCACCAGAGTAACGCCAACCAGCTTGAGAATTAAAGTAGAAGACTTTGGCATTGTCAGTTCCAGTGCCTCCCCACCATGATCAAATCGGAATCAGTCCATGTTGCAACGATCGGCCGAACGCTTGGGGTGGAGCATCGGGTGCTGGGCGCGGAGGAGGCGTAGTCACTGTGTAAGGCTCAGAAGCTGATATAGAAAAGGTCTCAACCGAAGGACCCGCTCTCCCATCCTGATTGCCACCAAACACGAGAATGGTATCCGAGGCTTCGATATAGGCCGACGTGTGCCATTGCCGATGTTTGGTGACCAAGCTGGTTGGTTTGACAATCTTCCATTCACCTGTCGAATACGTGTATTTTTGCAGGCCAGTGTAGTCATCGGAACCGGTTTGACCACCAACAACGAAGAACGCAGGGTCGATATTCTTGGGTTTCGCTGAGCCGACACAGGTCGCGCCAGTTACTTTGGCGCCCATGCGAAGCTTCTTCCACTCGGCGCCATTTTCAAGAGCTATCGAGACAAAACCTTCGGGGAGTAAGAGTAGAGCGTATTGTTGAATATTACAGTACACGAGTTGTCCAAAGACGAGGGTGGCTTTGGAACAGGCATGGCTGTTTTACCTCAATGCAGGTTGAGCACCAAGGGTGAATGTCCAATCGCCTCGTGCCAAAGAACAAACTTTGTATCCTTAGTGTACCTTGTTCATAACATGACGATGGTGAAGCCAGCAAAATCGGGTCGACCTAAGATGCACGGGCCTCGAGTAGGATTGTGTCCTTGACACACGAGATCCGTGTCGAGACTCGAACGCGTTCGGCAGCGATGAAGACGAAGTAAGGAAAACGTTGGTGTCGCGGAAAGCGTACACGAGGTAGGTTGGAGATGAGTATATCAACAGATGGACGAGTCGGTCGGTCCGGGCCAGGGTCAGTCAAATGAAGTCGTCCAAGTATCAAAAAGGATCGGTTTCCTCAATCGAGTGAGTGAATATCGGTGGAAAGCAGTGAAATCTAAAACCTCCGCCACAGGGACTGTGTTCCCGAGATACCGACGACTGTCGTGTAAGGAGTGAAGCTCAGAAGCAAGCACGAGGCCGCTTATTTCGTGACCATTGATGACCAAGTAAAGAAGGGTATTAAAAGGCCAAACAAAACCACAAGAGAAAAGAAGGAGGAAAGAAGTGGAATGGGAAAGGGGGTGCAAGGTGGGAAAAAAACCAGCAACAAGTCAGCTGCAGGTACATGTAGTATGTACGTAAGGTTGCGTGGAGAAGAGCAGGAACAGAGAAGGTGATGGGGAAGAGGAGGTGAGTGCTGCCCTCGGCAGGTGGGCAATCAGGAGAGGCGCATCAGACGGGAAACCACAAGAAAAAAGGGCGCTGGGGCATCGAGGACAGGGAGAATGCCACCTGGTGAAATGCCCGCCCAGGCACTCAAGCAACTGTGAGCGGTGACTGACTGGGTCAAGATGGAGACGGCAAGGGCATGTGCATGGGTGGTGCCTGGCCCACTCTGGAGCCGGGGTCCTCTGGTCATCAGTGTTGGCTGGGGCGCTGGGGGCGCTGGGGGCGCTGGGGCTGGGGCTGCTCCGTCCTTCCGTTGACCTCATTGTCTCGCTGTCTCGTTGTCTCGTTCCATGTCCTCGAGATTCCGGTCTGCCTGTGTCAGTCGCTTGCATCCAGCTTGCTGCAGGTGAGTTGGTTTGATTTTTCCAGCGTGATTGGAATTGCTCGTGCCCCAGGCAGCAGGGCAGACCAGACGACGTGGACTGCATGGCATTGCCAGCACCGGCCGGCGAGGTTTCTGCACTGTATGTAGCTACCTACATACATGTATGTATAGAACCCTGGACAAGTGGACACAGCATGAGCAGCGTGTCGGATGCTCAATTGACACGGCCAAGCCAGGGCAGGCATGCACACCTTCATCAAGCTTGTCATTGATACACACACACCCGTGTTCGCAATCCTGATCTCCGCTACTGCTCCGTACCTATGTATACACATTGACGTCAAATCTCGCGCACTATCTGATGACCAGAGGCACCACGCACAACGGCAAGTTTATTGTTCTTGCAAGCCGCCATTTGAATCCCATCCATCTCCTCCACCAGGCCACTCAGAACCTCGTTGTTTTGCAGCCAGGGCCTGGGCAGACGACAGCTGCTCAAAGATGGCCAATCAGCACGCGTGTACGGAGTACGACGTTCCATTGGGCATGCGAGCCAGTGACGACGATTCGGTACCTCGCATTCCAGTGGCACAGGCTACATAATACGGGGTATTACAGCACGACAAACACAAGTCGAATGTTTGTGGACCCCTGGTATTATGTACAAAGTCCCTAGTTCCAAGGTGTACATAATTAGTAAGGTGTGCTCTGGCACTGTCAATGTCACTGTCACTGTCACCGTCTCGGGCGAGCACAGCACACACTCCTCATCAATTGTTATTGTTTGCTGGACGCCGTCTGTCGTCGAATGACAATGGTACCAAACTTCCTCCATCCCTGCCATTGATGGCCAGGCCAGGCTCCGTGCATCAATGAAGGTGTTTTTGGCACATTTACGTACGGATCAGAGGCTGGCCTGTCAAGCTCACACGATGCAATTTGAGTTTGAGCTGTCTGGTTCAACGTACCAGAAACAGAAGTTGCTTTACGTCTTTACGTCTTGCACTCTGCCATGCTGTTTCCCTGTCAAACAAACGTCAAACCTACTTGATGGGAGGAGCAGTGCTGATAGTCCTGCTGCAGCTCGTCGATCGCATGACTCCGTGCCTACCTACTACATACATGTACAGGCGGTCGGTTGCTCTATTACTCGCTCCAAGTCCATATCTTGTGGTTTCTACAACGTACACAACGTACAACGGCCTCTCTGCGGAGATTGCGTCTTGCCTCTTTGCTGTTTCTGAGCAGGCGACTCCGTACTAGACATAAACAAGACACCAGATCTTGGGCATCCGATGTTATTGTCGTCTGGAACTCGATCTCCCCACACTTTGTTCTTGACTAGTGCCATACACCCAGCAACGTTTCGACGGTCCCTCACGTACGATCGCTGCCTCGTCTTATTTTTGGACGAGCAAAGTTGTTGGATATTGAGATAAGCTCATTTGCGTTGTTAGGGATCCGTAGAATGTCCTTCACGTCGCAATTTGTAGCTGTCAAGCATCGAATGCACGCTTATATGCCAAGTATTAGGAACAGACATCGAGTGGGCAGTATTTGGGTAGTCACAGAAATGATCGAATAGGGCTGGCTTGCTGTACAACCCCCAACCATGGCAACACATTTTGCTCGGTATGGCGCGAATGTCTCAGCCTCGCATAGCATCATCTGCAGGCGCGACCACGGCTCTAAAGCAATCACCGGAGCATTCAATCAAGGCAGCACATTCTTGCACCGTGTGGACAGAAGGAACACGTCTTGACAGCTGCTCCCATGTCAGATGGCGGTATTGCGATGGTTCTCAGTGTCGTCATAATAAGACGGCCCCAAACGAAATGAGCTCCGAGAATAGACAAACTGGCAAGTTCACATCAACAAGAGACACGGCCAGCCAACCAGAAGCCGTGACGGCTCGCCAGAGTCTTGGCGCAGGTGCATCGAGCCCTGGGTGGTGGGAGGCCTTGGTGGGTGCCTGGGTGCCTGGCCTGGTGGCCGGGGCTACACGCAAACTGAAACACGCTACCACGAACCCACGAACCCACGAACCCACGAACGATGCCCTGCCGTTGAATGACACCTGGGAAGAGAGACGAAGAGGCGAGCCAACAAACATTCGGGGTCATGCATCCTCATTCAAGCTTTGCGTGTTTCATGATGGTATTCCAGACTCTCTTCTGTACATACTACACTCCGTACAATAAAGTTCGCCATACATATAACTCAAGGATCCTTCCTGGATGCCGCCCTTGTCCGCATACGCGGCAACACGTCCACCCCGTCACAACAAAAAGCAGTTACATATGATCATGCTGTTCCAGCAGCAATGGGGAATCCTCCCCAAAATCCCATCCCTGAAGAAGCAAAAGCAGCCCTACATATGTAGCGCCCGTCGCACGATGGATGTTCTGTTCTCCGATCTCACATCTGCTTTCTCGATCTTGACATGGGAAACCAATCATGCTGTTTTGCTTCTTCTTCTTTGTTCCTCCCCGCCCTGCCCTTCGTCCTCTCCCCCTCCATGTCTCAGGGACATCGAAGCCACGGACGAGGAAAAGAAAAGAACGTGACACGAGGGCGATGGTTCTTTAGGCGCTTCGCCCAAGTTTCCAAGGGATTATGTCTAGTAGCTCGACATGGCTTCTCTCCGTTTCTATTCTACAAAAAGTGCTGCAATGTTTTGTGGGGAATAAAAAGTTCTACTCCCTTCAGTCGGGCACATCTTGTCCAGAGCGGCACTGGACCTTTGTTAGCGTCACTGGGAACGACGATGCACTCCAGATGATGGCGGTATGCCACCCATGGTCCATGCATGCATGGTTGCAAGTCAAGAACAAGTCGATTTCTCGTCACACGCTTGCCAAAGCGCGCGGCTGTGCGTCAAGTTCGGGGAGGTCTGCTTGATCAGTGAAGACGTAATTGGTGCATGGGAGGCTGGCTGGCCTTCCCCACAACACCACCACCACGGGGTGCACATATGGCCGCGTATTAGAAGAACACTTTGACATTTGACGGCTTGTGTAAACGGAGTACTATCGAACCATTTGCGCTCGGAGCTTTTCTGCCCGCATGATGCAGAATGTTGGGGGCTTAACGTCATGCATGGTATGAATTATACGTTAAAGTGACCTGGGCATTATTCTCTTCGTCTCCTCTTCTTTCCTTGGGATTCAAGTCCATCCATCCATCTGGCTACCCTATGCTGCCATCTTCCTCGGACCTCAACAAACCCCCAACTCTGACTTTTGCGGCCACACAACACTCGAATCTACGTCGTACGTATTGGCGTACCAGATGAATGAGCCAATGATGTGACTTCAATTGCGCTGTGCGACTTGTGCACATACACATCAATTTGTACGGTCAAATAAATTCTACAGTTTCCTTTCCATGCCCCGTACGCTTGCCCAAGCACCAAACTCCGAATAGTATGCTGAGAATCGTTGGCCTTCCACATGACCGTGTTCCTATATCATATCGAATTGTTGCATGAAACCCCTTTCCCACCTCACCTCTGCACGGAACATAGTCCGTACCATACAGGCAAAACTGCCCTTGACTGGCCCATACGGAGTACGTACACCTCCTCCCACCTACTGCAGCGGTGCTGCGAACGCCTCCGGAGGTAATTGTGACTACAGTATCATGGTCAGCATCCCTTTGTTGCATTTCATTATATATGAATGTACTAGCACCAACCTTCTTCTCACTGAAAATCACCAAAGCCTTGTCGAATTCCCATCCAACCTGGGACAGGCACATCTCTGAATATGTTGGTACCATACCTGTTTGCTTGCAAAGTTCGGCAATCATTGCTTGGTGCTGAGCATTGGCATTGGCATCGGCTGGGGCTTGATTCGGTGCAACAAAGACATTCGGCAATGCACTGAACGCCCTCAGTGACAGCAAATCACTGACAACCCTGACAGGACCCTTTCCAGGCTGACCGGGACCTAGAACAAATGTGCGAGAGAAGCTTCGCTTCCCCACTGCCGCAGTCTTTTGATCGTATTCATCAAACTCTCCATGCACCGAGATTATTAGGCCATCCACGCCCATAGGGTTTTGGCCGGTAGGATCGGTAAGGCCAGGAGAGGATGGCAGTCCATGATGTATTTGCTGAGATCATCCTTGATATCGGGATGTTTGGTAGGCGGAAGGCCCTTCCATAGTTCCTGAATCATGTTCGCCCCTTGAACAATCGCTGTACGCGGGCGGGTTGGTGTGTTATCTTGACAAGATTTCGAGAAAATTTGAGATATGCAGCCCAAGGCATTGGGGCCGGAGCGTCCGTGTCCCTAACTGACCGAGTGTCAACCGCCAAAGAGAATTGGCTACCGTCGTCGTAAAGCCTCGACGCCAAGCCTTGTCGATCACTGTCATAAGCAGTGAAGTATTCCAAGAGAAAAGTTTCCCCAATTCCGTTGACATCACGGAAGTCCGGTCCGCTTTGAGGTATGGGTTTTGGCTTCGAAGCAGCCTCTTGCTCTGCAATCTGCTGAGGAGTTCGCAACTGAGTGCCATTGACGTCTTGCAATTTCGGAAACCACTGAAGAAGTGCTGCCGTGTAGTTCGGTTCCGCAATCTCAATGGGATTTCCCGTCATATAAATGGTTTCGAGGGACTTGAACTTGCCCTCCATTTTTCCAAGGCTTGCATGTTGGCTATTTGATTCCCGCCCATGTCGAGGTTTTTCAACTCCGGGAATGTTGTGGCGACTGATTCAACTTGAGTAACATCGTCGATGCTATTGCTGGCTAGGCTGATGCTCTCTATTGCCTCTCGCTTTTCCGTGGCAGTTTTGAACAGGCCGTCGCAAATCGCCATCAATCCTTTGAAAGTCTTCAAGGCTCGCTCTCGATTCTCAAACATGCCTAGGTTAACGAGTTCGGCATCGGAAGCAAGCGCATCAAGTTTCAAGAGCTTGTTCGCGCCGAGATAACGCTGGCTAAGAATGAATTGCAACTTGGCCCGAAGTTCTTGGGTTTCTTTGGATTCAGTTGCCTTGGTTTGGTAAGCTAGATCCTCGTTGGACTCAACAATTTCCAGTTGAGTTCCGGCGAAGGCAAATGTGTGAAGTTTGATGATGTCGTCTGCGTCTTCCTTAAGAGCCCCTATGAAAACGTAATCACCCACCATATGTGACTGTGTAATGTTAGCGAGTAGATAAGGAAAGTTCAAAGATATCCATAACCGGGGCGATATATAAAACGTATCTCAGGTGAGATGAGCTTCTCAGCGGCTTTTCATAATGTCGATGCCGCAGATGTGCAAACACTTCGACGTGTTCGTAATACTATGGCGCCGGCGTCGTGGATTTTGCGTTGATGATCGACATACCTTCTTGATCATGACTGGTCGGGGTTGTTTAGCAGTTGAAGATCTAAACGATGTGGCTTTCCTTTCCAAAAAAGCCAGCAAGTCACTGAGTCCACCATCCTGGTTGCTAACTGCTTTGCTCTGCTTCAGTCCGTGGACGCGCAGAAAGGATAGATTGCCCTTAGCTCGTGTAGTTCGTCCAGAGTTGGCTGCCGAAATACGGGAGGCTAGGTTGGAAGAGTCGTTTCCTTTCAGATGTTTCAAAACAGTGTGTGCTGCTGTCGAAACTCCTCGTGGATTCTTGCCAGAACCAGCCCTTGCGGATTTTGATCTGGATCCTCTTGCCTCGCTGGCTGCAACTTTTGCGGCTCGCTTGCCGACAGCGTCCATGTCAAGGTCGCCATCTAAATCAGTCCTGGTCGCACCTGCCCTCTTCTTCTGTATACCTCCTCTTGTGGTAGTCTTGGCTCCCGATGTGGCTCCTCTATTCACCCGCTGGGGAGCAGAAGCACGGGGACCTCGGGGTGCCATGATAAAGTCGGTAGTGGAGGGTGGCTTGTCAAGTGACGCGCGCGTCTTCTCGGCACAGGAGACGATCAACTACTTTGAATCGTAGTAGTCTGTGGATGAGGTTTTCTCCTCTTTTGGATCGTCTTCGTTATCGTGGGTGGAGGCGCGTCTCGATAACTGCCTGGCCAAGGGAATTGTAGACTTGGGAGATGAAGTATCTCAAATGTGGGATATTGACAAAACCACCGGAAGAAAGAATCCCCAGTTTTAAAAGTTTCTGTAGGACTAGGAGTGTGATTCGGGGAGCAGGGCGAAGGATGACAAGAATGGGATCAGACGCAATCCGCTCGAAGAGATGTTGATGGTTTTTCACCCCCACTGTGAGCGAGTCGCCAGCTCCCGCTGTGGCCTAGTGATCGAGCCTCCTCTTCAAACAGGAGCGTGCGAATGAGCCTGATCGGCGATGGCTGCGTTGAAAGTTGCGACTGATGGTTCAAAGAAGAAAAAGATTGATTGAGTGAAGGAGAATTGTCGTGGCAGGATTGAAGGAAGAGGCAGGTGACGTCCAAACAGACCCACTTTTCTGGCTCACGCACGGGCTGCCGCCTGGCTTGACGAAGGACCAGGCAGGTATCAGCTCAGATTGTACTCTGATGCAAACGCAAGTTGAGAGGGTTTCGAGCTTTTGTATCGACTGAGCAGCTTAATCAAAGCTGCGCAAAAATGCAGAGTCAACGTCATGTAATAGTATAGTCAGTGTACAGTTGTTCAAACCCATTTGTATCTCAAATACGAACACTTCACATGATGCGGGCTCTTAGACAGAGGTGGAGCATAAATCACGTGATACGGCATCTTTTTCGCGCCCAGTCCTCGTGGAGCAACACGAAGCGCGTGAAAGCAATTGAAGCGGCCCTCATTCGAGCTGGTGAGGGTGGCACATTAGAGTGAGAGCAGACGAACCAACACAACGTCACCACCATGATCGGATCATAGCGTCCGTCTCCTGAAATCACATCCCCACGAAAACGGAAAGTGAAACGCAGACTGTCATTCCAGCCCGCGTCGTGTCTGCCATGGATGACGATGACTTCGGCGATGACATTGCAGATGAAGATTTATGTGAGGCCCTAAACCAAATCTCATCGTCTAGCAGAGTACAATCATCACCAAACACAGTTTCTTGCAAACTCCAAACCAAGAGGAGACCACATTCGCTGGCGGCAGCGGCAGATGTTCTTGAAGATTTGCCCTCTGATGCCTTCTCATCGCCAGAACCAGAGAGCGCTCCTGTTGCTGTGACGGGAGCGTTTAGAGACACAACGGATGGCCCGAGGCATCAAAACGGCCTTAATAGAACCAACTCCGCTAGCTTTCGTCAGACGACTCTTTGGGGAACCGTGGCCGAGGAGAACACACCGTCCCTAACACAACCGCCCAACCAAAGGGTGTATAGAGCGGATGTGCCTAGAGAGGAGGCCAGCCATCATGATATGGACAAGCAAGCGATGCAAACCTGGGTGTATCCAATGAATCTAGGCGCCATACGTGATTATCAGTTCAGCATTGTCAAGAACAGCCTGTTCAACAACACATTGGTCGCGTTGCCCACCGGTCTGGGAAAGACATTCATTGCTGCAACAGTCATGCTTAATTTTTACCGATGGACAAAATCAGCAAAGATTGTGTTTGTGGCTCCGACCAAACCTCTGGTTGCTCAACAAGTCGATGCATGCTACAACATTGTTGGCATCCCTCGTTCTGACACAACGCTACTAACTGGAAATATTCAACCGGCACTGCGAGTCGACGAGTGGGAGACGAAACGCGTCTTCTTTATGACGCCTCAAACTCTCCTCAACGACTTATCACATGGTTACGCAGACCCCAAAGCATTGCCCTCATAGTCGTTGACGAGGCACACCGGGGCGTGGGGAGTATGCTTACGCAAAAGTGACCAAACTCATCAGGCGATTCTCCAAGAGCTTCCGCGTGTTGGCACTGACCGCTACCCCTGGGTCAAAAATAGAGACCGTACAAGAAGTCATTGACAATCTGGGCATATCACACTGTGAGATCAGAACTGAGGAGTCTCTCGATATTCGACAATACGTTCACGACAGAAACATTGAACAAGTAGTCCTAGATCCCTCAGATGAGATGAACCTCATCAGCGAGCTGTTCACACAAGCATTGAAGCCTCTGATGGATAAGCTCGGTTCTCAGAACATTTACTATGGCCGAAACCCCATGGCCATGACAACATATGGTTTGATGCAAGCACAAAAGATTGGTTTGGAACAAGAGGACGGCATGCGAACCAAGGTGTTCAATTCATGATGAGAGCCATCTTCAGTGTCCTCACTGGTCTTGCGCATTCCATCAAGCTGCTCAACTTTCACGGCATCAAGCCTTTCTACGACAACATGGTCGATTTCCGGAGCGAACAGGAAGGAAGAGGCGAGAAGGGATCGAAGTATAAGCGCCAACTGATTGAGCACAACAGTTTTCGAGAAATGATGGACAAAATCTCGAGATGGCTCAGAACAGATGGTTTTGTGGGACACCCGAAGCTCACCGCACTGGCAGACTGTGTCCTGAACCACTTCATGGACCAGTCAGAAGGTTCATCCACGCGTGTTATTGTCTTCAGCGAGTATCGCGATTCAGCTGAAGATATTGTTCGAGAGCTCAACAAGCATCAGCCGCTCCTCAAGGCTAGTGTCTTTGTAGGCCAAGCTGACGGCAAGCGAGGCGAGGGGATGAAACAGGCGCAACAGATTCAAACTATTGATAGGTTCAAGAAGGGAGAATTCAATATCTTGGTAGCTACGTCTATTGGTGAAGAAGGATTGGACATTGGGCAAGTGGACCTGATTGTCTGCTACGATTCATCCGCCTCACCGATCCGAATGCTACAGAGAATGGGCCGAACGGGCCGTAAAAGAGCGGGAAACATTATTTTACTGCTGATGAGAGGCAAAGAGGAAGACCAATTTGCCAAGTCCAAAGACAACTACGAAAGGATGCAAAAGCTCATCTGTGAGGGGAGTCGTTTCAACTTTCGATTCGATCTGTCAAGCAGAATCGTTCCCAGGAAATCCGACCCGAGGTGGACAAACGGCATGTCGAAATACCCGTTGAAAACACACAAAATCCATCTTTGCCAGAACCTAAGAAACGTCGCGCTGGCGCGGGAAAAAGAAGCCCCCAAGAAGTTCCACATGCCAGACGGAGTCGAAACTGGATTCCAAACATTATCTTACTACATGAACAGTGGTGGCGCCAAGTCTAAGCAATCGAAACCGGCTCGAAATCCTGAACTCGATGATGTCGAGGATATTCCAGACTTGAAAAGGGTAATTTTGTCTAGCGACGAGCTTAAAGAGCTCGATCGAACATATCGCGACCTGCCATTCAACCATAGTGTGGTCGAGGAAACGGACATGCCCAGTATGACTGCATATCCGGTTCTGCAGAGACAGCTCCGGCCAGTGGTTGATCTAAAACACGGCACCCAGACCAAGCGCATCGTGAAGCTTTTGGCGAAATTTGCCAATAAACCGAGCCAATTGGCTAGACGACGCGATTGTCCCGACCCTAGCTCCTTCAGAGACATACCCGTCAAACCATATCTTGAATCCGACGGAGAAGAGTCAGAAGTCGACGAGGAGCCCGACTCTGGCTCGAGGAGGAAGAGGGGCAACACGCCATCTGCACCAGCAGGACCCCAAACCAAAGAAGAAAGACCCCAAGCCAAGCAGTCTCGGGGCCAGAAGAAGCAAACGCCAGTTCTCATGACGAGGATTCCCAAGCACCGCGAGCCCAAGTGCATATCCATCAGCCCAAGAAGGCAAAAGCCAAGCGAAAGAAGTCAAAAGCAAAAGCAAGAAGCGGCATCAACAGCGACGAATTAGGAGACGATTGCGAGCGAGAGAGCGACCTCATGGAGAGTAGCGGCTCTGACGACGGCGCCGATCTGCTGGACTTTGTGGTAGCAGACAACCAAGCGACTTCGAGCATGCCTGATTCGCAGGCAACATCACCGACAACAGCATCGACACAACCCACACCAAAGGCACTGGCCAAACAGCCGTTCTACGTCCCAACACGCTTCTCGGCTACCCAAGAGAGCGACGACATCCCTGACCTGGACGCACTGATAGGTGGGAGAGGTCCCAAGCCGCCTGACACAGATGATGTGTCCGGCTCGGACTCGGACGACGTAACTACAAAACGTGCTGCTCGTGGAAGACGACGGGTGTTGGACAGCGATAGTGATGGGTGAGCTTGTCGTTGCTGATGCATGAGTGGATGCTCTTCATTCTCAGGTAGTTCATCGGAGCCGCATTATGGTATGGCGTGTTGCATGGCGCAAAGGGATTCGGGCATGACGGAAGCCTGTATTGTTGCTCAGCTGTTTATGGTCATCAGCATTTACAATAGCTTTCCTAGCTTCTGCAGGACACGGAAATACAGCCGAATTGTTTGTTACACGGGTGGCAAATTTTTGACAGATAAAGGACGTACTTGAACGACTGACTACCTTCCCTCTCTGGCCGGCCTGGTTCTGTCACAAGATTCGTCACTACCTCCACTGTTACATACATAATTTGACCATGTTACAATCTAAGATGGATTTTGGCATTGCCTGCTGACCATGCCAAAGGCCCTACCGTCCAAGTACAGGGACCTCTTTTGCCCATAAGATGTCAAATTGATGCGTTCTCACAGGTTTACGTGAAGCGTCATAATTATAGTTTAAGTAGAACATGTATTATATTTTTCATTCTTCATCCCTTCAATCAAGGCCAGTCACATCGAGATTTCCAGTCCGTTGTCAATAATTTCCGAAAAAAAAGGCATTGCCCTATCTCCTTTGACGCATCGTTGTATCGCATATTCAAGAGAAACCCGAATAAATGTCGTCCGTGTCGTATATAGCGTCAAGAACCTGCCCCTTCAAAGACATAATCGTTAGCATTGAGAACTTCCTGATAATGATATCACTGAGACAGCAAGGCTCAGTCGGAACGAAAAATAAAATAAAATCTCTTTCAGAAACCCAAGTTATAAGCACCACTCCCCCACCCGCATCCAACCGTCTCAACAGACGAGGATCCTCACACACCCCAGCACTCCTCAACACATATGACGATGCATTGAAAAAAGACACCAGTTTGAAGTAGTGGCGGGATCACATACTCATCATTGAGAATGCAAGCTGGACGCAAGCCAAGGGATCGTCCTGCCTTCAAGAAGAAATAAAAAGAAGGCCATCTGATCCGGGAGGTGTCTAAGACGGCTCTTCCTAAGATTATTTGAAGGGTTGTAAAATACGATAATTCATCATTTTGAGATTGTGAGATGTGAAAGAAAAAAACAGAAGAAAAGATAGTGAATTTCCCTCTATTCTTTTTGGGTTTGTGCTCTGTGAATGCGAGGGCGGAAAAGGTTGGTAGCGATATACTTACATTTGTTGGCATGCTTTGTTGGAGAGGAGAGAGAAGAAAGATTTTGGTTTGGCACGAATCGAGAAAGGCTTTTCTTTGCCGGTGTGGGTCGGCTGGCGGGAAAGTGAAAGTGGAGGAGCAGGGATGGGCTTTGGAGCAGTGACCAATCAGGCGGCGGGCGAATTGTTGGCCCTTCTTGACGTATTAAGTAAGGCACGAGCAGGAACTGACCATCTGCGTGCTTGTTGGGTAGCGAACGCATCATCATCGGCTCGCCCCAGAGGATCAGGACCTCCTCACTTTCCAGAAAAGCAACCCCTCTTGGCGACGCTTTCTTCAGCGCTTCCCATCCCTCCATCTAGCTCGTCCCTCTTGCTTTTGTACAAATAATCCATCTCCATCGCCGGGGTTTCAGGAACTTTATCATACACCGACGATTTCACAAGAGACATCATGGTATGCGCGGGCGCAAAGACAGTCTCGGTCCTCAAGTTCGTGGGGACCGTTTCGTTGGGCCTGCTGACGGTACGCTCGCCTTTTCTCTTTGCTTTCTCTTAGTCACCAGGAATGAGCCCGTGAGGCTAGCACAGAATACAGAGACGAGCGCCTCGAACCCGTATCATTACTTCCAAGGGAGCGCCTGCAGACCAGTCTCGGAAACACTCGGCTAGCAATTGCAGCGTACCTTGCCGATAGAACAATGTCATGAAAGAACCACTTTGCTAATCAAAGCACTACGAGCAGGGCGTCTCCTACACCGTCTCCAACCTCGCCCTCCCATCGATTCTCCGTCTACCTTCCTCGACATCGGCCTCTCAGGCCATTGCCTCTCTCAGGGCGAGGTTGGAAACACCCCTCCTCACGCTGACATCTCTGGCCTCTGCACCGCTCTTCCTCTCATTCATCCTGTCGCCTCGCCGTGCTCGTCACCCGTACCTCCTCTATACCTCTGTGCTTGCCGTATTGTCGACGGTTGTGCCTCGCCTTCTGCCACAGCCTGCGCCCCGTTCTGCCGCCACCCACCAAGTCAAGAAGCCTTCCCCGCGCCCGAATGGAAGCTAGCTATGAGGTGCTGGGAGATGTGCACAGCGAAGCAGCGAGCGAGGAAGAGATTGAAGATGTAAATGGCGAGGATGTAGGGGCCCACGTTGAAGCACTCTCGAGAGGTTATCTTGCTCGCACGGGACTTGCCGCTCTTGGGTTTGCTATGGCTGTGATCGGGCTTTGGGGAGACGGAACCTCCAAGGCTGTCGTCATCGTGTCGTAAATGTAGCTGTAGGCGGCTGTAGGCGTTTGCAAATCAATCTTTTTTTTTCAAGTGAGGCATGATGACTACTTGATACGTGTATGCAAAATTTACTCAACTTGGAATCTCACGATTGAGGTTCTCCAGTCTATACTTTAAAACCAAAATCACATTGCATAACAGCAAGGAACACTTTAACAATTCATACTGCACACAAGAGTCTTTATGGTACAATCTCCCGCTAAAGTAGATATCACAAAAGTAAGTCTAGACATGGTAACCAGAAAAATGACTCTTTTCTACTTACTCTTGATCGCTATCGCTACCGCTATCGCCATCGATCTTCTCAGTTTCCTTTTGGGCTCAGGCCAAGCACTTACCAATCGAACATCCAGCCCTGTTGCCACAAAGCGGACCTTCTCATCCTTCTTTCCATCATCCGAGACAACCTCATCATCCTCATTGCGACGAGACTCAACGCTAAAGTATTTCGAGCCAGTGTGCTTCTCACCCAATCTTCCAGCCACGTCATTGGCTTCTTCCGCATTGCTGTGGCCATGACGTCCGAAATGACGGCCTTGGATTTTGTAGTTGGTAAGTTCTTGATGAGCTTGCCTTCGCCAATGCCCATTGCTCGAAGGACAAGAACGAAGTCCTTGGCAGTATGCTCTCCGCTGAGGCCCAGATCCGCGATAGCTGTCCTGAGCCTGTCGGCTTTGCCATTTAGAGCGGCCTCATCTCGATATTCATCCGTACTCTTTTGTACAATTTGGGAGATTTGCTCAAGCTTGTTGGTCTCGGGTCGTTCAGATTGCGCGGAGAGTTCGTTGATCAAACCATTGTGGGCAAGTTCGGCGGGTGTACGGCCAATGGCATCTTCGCGATACACTTGTTGGAGGCTGTAATCACCGAGCAATTTGACAATGGAAAGCATATCCCTCTTGACTGCTGTATGGAGACAAGTCTCGCCTGCTCCATTGAACAAATCTAGTTCTTCGCCGCTGGCCTGGAGTAGTCGAGAACGAGTCTAAGTGTATTGTCGTACGTCTGATTGTCGGTGTATTTATTGTAATAGGGGTAGCGGTAGCTGGTCTCTGCTTCACCTGTAGGCCCTAGACCAGAATCCTGGCAGATCCATGTGTGAAGTGGTGTGGTGCTATTTTTCTGTAATATTCTTACGCTGCGTGAAAAGATGACTTCCAAGTCCGTTGTCAAACAGATCCAGCATGGGTTTGAGCCGATCGGCGTTGGGTAGCCCGGAAAGACAGGCGTGAATGATATCCTCTCCCTTCAGGTTTCGAGTTGATTGGTCTGCATCGGAATTTATGAGAATTCTGGCAATGTCGGTTCGACCAAGCCTGCAAGCGATCATTAGAGGAGTTTCTCCATCGCGGGCAGTTGGTGGCCAGAAACTCGAGCAATTCAGCTGACTCGTTAGATCACCCCAAGGCGGCGCAATGAATGACCGAGCCATCTGCTCTAATTGCCAGCAAAATGAGAAAGAACATCATCTGAGAGAAACTCATCAGTCACTATCAGTACCCAACCATTTCGAAATGGCTCGATCAAAGCCCCGGGACTTTACTTGATATGTTTGAACCTTGCCTCATCAAGGGCAGCCTTTCATTCTCCGAATTCGGCATGGAGCCTGTATGGCTTATCATTCCAGAAAAATTCGACACAGTCCACCGAGTCCCCCAAAGCTGCATGTAGAAGAGGCGGCGTTTCCATGCCGCTGGTACGTACAACCACATCACGGGCACACCGGCTCCCGTTCGTTTGATGATGAAGGATAGCATTTCTGTTTTCCCATGCTCAATTGCCCATAGAAACTCTTTCCCAGGAAAGGTACACTTGCCAGATTCGGTGGCGTCATCACTGATGGTTTGTTGTTGTTCTCCCTCACTGAAATGCTGAGCCATGTCTAATAGTGCCTTCAAACCGGCGACGTCCTCGTTTTCTAACACATACTTGAAAAGCGTGTTGCGCAAAGTTTTGTTTCTGGATGCCTTGCCGTTTTTCATGGTGAAAGTTGACACTGTATCGCAGATGAGTTCTACCGGCGTGGCATGTGACTTTCCTTGCATTGAAATCTGATCAACATTATGGATGGTGGAGTCTTATCAACAGCTTGAGACTCGATCTGTGGCTCGCCAGTAGAATAATCGGAATCGTCTTCATCGTTGCAGCATTCAGAATCGTCATCTTGACTTTCTTGCTTAAAAACGGACTTCGTCTTTGTCTGGAGCAGACCACTGAGCCTTTACAATTAGGAGAATGGCCCGAGCAACGTCAAATCGTCACTGCAAGAAGGCAACCGAGAGTGGAGAATTGTTGAGTTGTCAGAAATGACAATCTCCAAATGAGCCTGTTCGTCATCAGTACCCCAGGCTCGGTGTGTGAGGTACTTCACATGACCCAAATTGCTGGCCCAGAAGCTTCAATGCTGGATCATCAAGACTAGTGTCTGCAACCAAAATATAAGAGGATGGGAATATATAAGAAACATACAGTTCGACATATCCATCTCTTCTTGACTCAGTCATGTCTTTGTCAGTCTTGAAAAAAATCAAACAGTACTTCTTGCTTTCATCTTGTGCATCGTCTGTCTCACACCTTCTTCTTCTTTCACTTTTCACATTCGACCTTGGGGTGAAGTTCTTCAAAAGTATTGGCCCCTTTGCTGAGTATCTGCTGCTCACGGCATTCGAAGCCAGCTAGCATATCTTTGACTGCTGCTAATTTCTCTGAGGCTCCTTTGGCGTTTTGAGCTTCTTCAAGGCTTTTCTAATAAGCCTTCATGCTCTCTGAATATGAATTCTTCTCGGCTCTTACGTCTCGGAAACCGTCCAATGCCTGTATGTGCCATTTTCGAATTGTTCAAGATAACCACCTAGCCCTGGTCTTGGAACAGGCTTGACGATGTTAGACTATTCTCTTTAATAATTAGACAAGAGTTTCGATCATACTCGAACAGAATTCAGAGCCGAGGTTTCGATGACGTATATCCGTCTCCAGTAGTTAACAGATCCGTTATTAGAAACTTGCGTCAAAGCATTAATGTCAGCACCATGCTCCAAAAGATGCATGGCACCTTTCGTATTTCCAGACTGAATAGCACAAATTAATGGGGACTCGTAAGACCGGTGATAGGCTTTTTTGGAGCACTCCAAGTCCCCAAAATTTCTAGAGGGCCATTGAAATAGCTTTTATCTTTAGGGAGACCAAGAGCAAGTGTAAGGGTCAAATTGGCCGCAGTGTCATCTGAGTCATGTTTGTCGAGGAACTTGACGGGCAAGATAGAGTCCGCTTCATACTAAAGTGAGGATCAGCATCCGCCACAAGAGATAAGCAGAAAACCAGGTCAGACGTGTATCGCAGAGAAGCTTGATGGTTCCCTCATGCCCTTCAACAATGGCCATATGTAACGGAAAGCAAGGCGTATCCCAAGCAAGTACATCGATCTGATAATAATTTGGCTCATCTTCAGGCTGTGCCAACTCAAGATCGTCTGCGCCTTGACCAGCACTTGTCTTCTTCAACACATTAATGACAGATTCGGTGACAAGCGACGGGGTTCTACTCCAATTTTTCGGCGTTATCAATGAGTTCACCATCAGACTCTTCTTTTAATGTCATTTCTCCATCATGGTTTGCTCCTAGGAAAGCCAGTCAAGTACGCCGTCAATCTCGGAATCAACGATAGACTGGCAAAGTCGAGCGGTATTTCCGACATACGCCATGTCAGTCCAATCATGCTCAGTAAGAGGGTTGAAGGAACCAATCTGTTGTCGGTCTGGATCATCAATAAGAAAAGATACTTTGCTAAAAAAATGTAGATCACAGCTTCCTTCTTGGCAGTTCCAAGTTCTTTGGGAGTGACGGCTGTCGGTAAATTGTCGCGACAGTCTTCAGCGACATCCTCAACACGTCCGAAAATGCTAGATAACAATGAAGATAATCTTCGCGATCCTTGGGCTGATTCCATTCAGCATTCAGAAGCAGGTCACGGGTGTAGCATAGCTTCTCAATGCAATTCGCGTTGAACTTCTCACCGCAATGGACCGTAAAAGTATGATAATTATTGACGTCCTCCTCTGAAAGCTAATCAGCTACCTCATCTTCGTGAGAATCCTTGATACTGCCTCACGTCGGCATAAAAGATCGATATCGAGCTGGTCCTCCCCGCTCGGTTCGTCGTTTATTGAGATGTTTCTCGGGCATGATTTGTGGGTAGGCGTTCGAGGACCAAAAGTCTGGCCAGACCCAGAGTTCTCTCGAAGCTTCTTTCGAATATGGTTGGGTCAACCTTGGTGCATTCCAGCTCGGGCCAATATACTTCGAAATTTCGATGTGAGTATTTGGAAAGACGATTCTCATAAGAAGGGCCACGACGAGGAGATCAACGTGGTGAATCTGGGCAACGAAGCTTCCTAGTGCTCTAGGTGTTTCGTAGACTTGTTTTCCATCATAGGCTCCACCGGCAGCATCAATATCGAAGCCAGTGAAGGTTTCGCTTATAAATTTGTAAGCCCGCAAAACAATATTTCACCATATTTGAATGAGTTATGATCATATGACTACTGTTGGGAGGAGGGATAAAGAAGAACCTGGATATGACGGACAAGATACTAACTGGCAATGACAATGGCGTATTTGGTACGAACGACAGTGACCTCATCGAGTAGAGCATCTTTGACTGCCCGCTCGATCTGCTTGATTTTGTCGATTGCTTGTTCGTGGGTTAAGCCGTAAAGAAAAAGTCCACGTCAGAGGCAGGACAAAAATTTTCATGAGAATATTCTCGCAGCTTTCGTTTCAAAGCCTTGACGTCCTTGGGCACAGGCAACGACAATTGACAAAAGACGAGTCAGCTGCAATGAGGTTGGTCCAGTCAAACTCTACCAGTGAGGACTCGGAAAACATGTTAGAGTTGTTCTGAAACTCGGAGAAATCGGCCACCGTGGTTGGGGAGCCGTGTGGTCTTCGCTTGTCCTCGGGAAGAGGCATGATGTATCGAGACATATCTACTTCCGACTCGACAGATAAGTCTCGTGCCCGAGTGGTTACTTCAGCAGTATCATCCGTGACAAGTGGAACCACGTTAAAATAGGGGTCTTTGAGAATGAGGTTCTGACGGTCTTGAGCGTAGACCTTTCTCGAATGAGCTTCGTACTCACGACAAGGCTTCATGAATCCACCATGGGCATTTCAGGATTCTCAGCCATAAACCTCGCCGACTCCACATGGGACGCGGTCAGTAGAGGTAGGTTTTGAACCAGACATGATTGGAGCGGCAGATGGAGCTTTTACACTGAACGCCTCGCACTCAAACAGAGTGAAGTTGAATATTTGTCTGTACAGCTTCCGGGCATGGTGACAAGGAGAGAAAGAAGAGATGCAAGATGGCAACAATGGTGGGGTATATTGGGTGCAAGTGTTGACAGCTGCGGGGCCATCGAGTGGCCCTACTACATATTTTGTGCATTTATTATCCCTTCCTTATGCCTTGCAACAAGGTGGCGTGACAGTTGCGCCCCGCCGCAATTGGCCCGCAACTGCAGCTGCTTCTAACTAACGTATGTATGTATGTACAGGTGCGAGGTTTTGCCAGCGCCAAAGACGGAGTCCCACAACGTTATTTTCGCTTTACTAATTATTATGTATTATTAGTCTACGGATTATAATATGTCAGCTTGGGTCTCTGGCCCTCTGGCCCCAGTACTCCGTACTGCCGCCGTTACGGCTATCGGCTCCGGCTCCGTGATCGGTGACGGCCTCTCGCCGACGAAAGCTTGCACTTTTGAAGTTTTTCCGCACATTAATAAAAGGCGGTTAGCAACCTCGATGCTGGCAATCCGAGTTTCGGACACAAACTGGCCACTTCATAGCAAGATTTATCCGGGCAGTTCTGTCCTTGCCAGTGACTCGCGATATCTTCGGGCATGTCTTTTTGCATAATCCCCATGTCTTCCGGAAAAGCAGATCACAGCTCGGTGCAGAGCACATCCAGCAAGACGACCGGCTTCAAAAGTGAATGTCCCCAGGCACCGAAGAGGAAGTCCGGCACATCCGTGCTCGATCATTTCACTCAAGACATACGAGGCTCTACGTTCACGGAATTTCAACTGGCGATTCTGACATTTTGCACTGGAATTCAAGGTTAGTCAGAAAGCTCGTCATGGTTTCCTTTGGTCCGTGTCAAACAGATCGCTAACGCCGTATTCTGCGATGAAGATGCCACAACATTCCCCGACTACCACTGCTTCGCGTCTAACCAGACGGGCAATACTGTGTTCTTGTGCTTGGCTCTCGTTCTTCCTCATCTCAATGGGGAAATGTTTATTACGGCCAATATCGGCATGGCGCTGGGATTGTTCTTGGGGGCAGGCTGGCTGACAGGTCAGGCCAGTCACATCATCGGTCCGCGAAAGCGATGGTGGCTGATGTTGTGCAACTTGATCCAGTCCGCCTGTGTTCTAGCAGCAGCCGCAGTTCAATATCAGCGCGGTGTCAAGCCACACGGTCCCGAAGCACTAGCTGTCATTGGTTTACTAGCATTTGCAGCCGGTAGCCAGGTTGTGCAATCGCGAAGTCTTTCCATGACCGAAATCAGTACCGCAATGGCCACTGCAGCTTGGGTGGACCTCATGATTGATGAGAACCTTTTCGCGTCCAAGAACCGCCCTCGAACACGACGAATCGCTTTTTGCTGTCTTTGGTCGTTGGATCTCTGGTCGGTGCCGCTATTTACAGAGAGGTGGGCTCCCCAACTGCCCTCGCTGTTTCGGGGGTGGCAAGCTACTCGTTACGATACTGTATTCCTTCTCCCTGGCAAAGGACCCAAAAGGAACCCATGTCTGGTGTGACTCATTCATGGATGGCAGAGATGTAGAGTTTAGGATATAGCATCCAGAGAGCAAGAACATGCTGTTTTATGTAGCTTAACGAGCGAAGTACCATTTGCATTTAGATGCACTGCCGATGAAAAATTATAAAAATCACAATGCGTCTCCATCAAGAGGCTGTGTGAATTCAGTACAGATGCGAGGCTTTGCCGACACCAGAGAAATTGCGGTTGCCTTTGCTGCACGACTGTTATGTCACAACAGTCTGCTTTGATGGAAAGCGATTGGGATCTGAACTGTATAGAAGAGGCAACTTTATCAGCAACAGAGTACACATTAAACACCATGACTGTTCTGCCTGATTATTCGTCAAAGCATTGAAAAGAGAGTTTTTTTTTTTGGTCGCGAAATTCTGGCTTGTGGCCAGTCTTTGAAAGTGACAGACCGTAGACTAGGAACCAATCAATGATATATTGATACTGAAGCGACACAACCTCGGAGAGGTTGACCCGCCCAGTTCGTGCGGCTGTTACATGTATGTACATGTCTGCAGGTGCAGATCCGGACCTTGCTACTCCGTAGACCCGCCGATACCGCCGACAACCGAAATCGCCTGGCAATCGGCAGAGATGTATCAATACAACCCTGCTTGTTGAGGAGCTGTGCGGAAAACTAGGAGCAAGGGAGCGTAATAGAGTCACGTGAGTGCGCATCCGCTTACTAAGGTGAACGCGCTACGCGTTGATTCCCGCGTCTCCACATCAAGATTGAGGAGGTATCGTGTCGAGCTCGGCAGTTGTGTTTGGATGGGGAGAACGGTCAACGCTTGTGATCCCAAACGATTTGAACACCAGTACGACATTCGTAAATGTTGTGTCTAGCCCGCTAAGCGTCCCGGTTTGGCAATTTCTCGTCGGCTTCATGACTCGAAATAACCTCGCCGACCAATTGTCTTGGCTGCTCAGCAATATTGCGTTATCCAAACCACCTGTGCGGGCACTCCCACTTCCGGGCGACAACTCGTTTCCAAAGAATTCTCAGTCCTTCGAATCGAATAGTGGAGGATCTCAGCCCAAGTCATCCGATACGATAAGCTCACAGACTGTTGCAGACCGCAGAACTCTGTCGTCAAACAATGTTATTTCTCTGACTGGGTGGGGAGGACATCGTCGACACGCCGCAAGTTATTGAGGCGGACGACGACAATATGGTTCGCTTGACTTCGACTACAAAATCGAAGCGGCCGTCTCTGATCTCCCAACCTTACAATCCGCTGCCGACTCCGTCAGGCACCGGCGAGACTGGATCAAAGTCGCGTCATGGTACGTATAACCAGCACATTGGTCAGTCCAGTCAGTAGATCTCAATGATGAACTGTGCTAATCCGTTGTTAGGCCTGAGCACTCCGAAAGTGAAAAGGCGACCTTCGCCACTGGAGCCCGTTGCTCCTTGCGCTGTTCTTTCGCCAATCCCCAGTCTTGAGCTCCCGAAATTTGACGCCGATGACTTGGAATGCATGGATCTTACAAGCGATACAACTGACCAACATACATCGACGAAGCTTAGTGACGATGTTCAAATGTGGGATACTGAGAGCGCTTTATGGTCACCTTTGCCGGCTAGGAGCAGCAAAAAGGAAGAGCAATGATATGAGTGGAACTAATGCAACCCAGGAGGATAATTTCCCGGACGTGTACGATGTTTTAGGCACCGAGCCTCCTGCTTCGACCCCTGGGAATCGATCAGTCACACGCAGAGCTGGCTTATCGAGCACTGCAAAATCAAGCCGCAAGCGGAATGTCAAGGAAACGTCGGAAAATCTGTTGGGAGATACTCCAAGCGACCCTCTGCAGGATGTTATGGTGAGCATGTCCTCGCCGTCGAGGCATGTTGTCGGCCGTCGAGACCACCCGGGCATGTCCAGCACCACCCCGAGAACGACTGCTAAGCGCCCTGAGCCATCCGATAGTAGCAAAAGAGAAGGACCAATCCGTACGAAGGGATTCTCCCGCCAACTGACGACCAGGAATTCTTGCCCGGATCAGCAGAACTCAACCAGAAGGACGACTACATTCCAGATTCGGACGAAGAATTTTGACACCACCGTCGCACAATGCGTCTGCTATTTTGCGGGATCCAAAACCGAATCCAAGTTTGGAAAGCGCAAGCAACGCAAGCAAAACTCTACTAAGTGACATAGATTTAAGCCTGAGTCGGAACAGCCTAAAGCTAGCACGTACGAGTCTTTACCCCAGGACCTAATTCCCCTGATCAAAGACCAAAGGTTCTGGAATACTTCAACAATAATCTGCAAATATTGGGGGCTCGACGTGAAGCTATCGTACTCGAGATACAACGTAACGGTGCCGATTTCATGAAGGCCATTAACGAAAGATGGCCAAAGGAGAAGCGTGGCGAAATCAAAACCGAGAAGGAGAGACTCCAGAGGCAGCAGAAAGCCGTGCAGGAGTTGAGCGACTCATTAGAATTATACAAAAAGCTCTGTGAGCAACGGGAGGATCTTGCCCAACAAGTGGCTTTGTCATATGCCGACAGCATTGATACAGAGGAAGACGAGGCGCGTCTGGATGAGTTGACGGATGTGATTCAGGAGCGAGAAGTGAAACTGGCTAGACTTGTTGTTGGTGCTGGGTTTGATGGATCTCACATTCCTATGCTTGCATCACCCGGTCCTTCAGCAATAAGGACGCGAGCCACTGTCGTTCTTGGCACACAGCCCCTGGGAACATCGATGGTTGGCATGTCTCGCAACCCATCGAATCCAAGTTCGGCTGGAGGGCATCTACCCAAGTTGTCCACCAAACACAGTTGCCTGGTTCCTCGCAATATATGGCACGTGTGACATCTCACGGAAATCAGAGCTTGATGGTCGAGGAAGCAGGGGCCGTGCCCGATGATATGTTTCCCAGACAAACACCAGCGACATCACTTTCTTCCAGAGCACATATGTCGGCCGATGCTATGACAGCAGAGGATGACGAGGACACATTTTCCGAATTTGACGAACTTGAGCTCCGCCCGTCAGTATCTGTTCGCCCTCGAAATACTCCGTCCAATTTATCAAATAACAATGCATCACGGCGCACCAATCATGCTGGAGATGACTTCAGCGACTTCAGCGATGATGACGATATGCTGGCGTTTGCTCAAGACTACGAGACTCGCCAGTCTTTTGGAAGCGAACCTCCGGCATCGCGCACAGTGTTCTCAGAAACTTCAGGGAATGCCATGCCACCACCTAAATCAAAGATGCCAGTAAAGCGCCAAAACGCACCTGCGTTGCCCGAGCTTCGAATTCCACCAGAACTGATGAGACACTCTTGGTCACCAGAGGTCCAAAAGATGCTCAAGGACCGTTTCAGAATGAAAGGATTTCGCCACAACCAGTTGGAAGCAATTAATGCAACTTTGGCTGGCAAGGATGCATTTGTATTGATGCCTACTGGAGGCGGCAAATCCTTGTGCTATCAGCTGCCCGCCATCGTCAAATCAGGAAAGACACGAGGCGTGACGATTGTTGTCTCACCCTTATTGAGTTTGATGCAAGACCAAGTCTACCACATGAAAGCTTTGGGTATACAGGCTGTAGCATTCAATGGAGAATGCTCAGCTGAGTACAAGAGGCAGGTTATGAGTGCTTTCGAGGAGCGAAGTCCCGAACACTTCATCGAACTGCTCTATGTCACGCCTGAGATGGTTAGCAAAAACGTTGCCTTCAACAATGCAATGCAAACGTTGTATCGGAGAGGCAAGTTTGCTCGGCTTGTCATAGATGAAGCCCATTGCGTCAGCCAATGGGGCCACGACTTTCGGCCGGATTACAAGGCCCTCGGGCAAGTTCGCAGAAAGTTTCCCGATGTTCCCGTCATGGCGTTGACTGCTACTGCAACACAAAACGTCATCGTGGACATTAAGCACAGCCTGGAAATGGTGAATTGCCAAGTATTCTCGCAAAGTTTCAACCGTCCGAATCTCTACTATGAAGTCCGGCCAAAGACGTCGAATTCGAAGGCAACCGAAAGCATTGCCTCCTTGATCAATGCAAAGTATCACAGCGTTACGGGCATCGTGTACACCATTTCTCGGAAGCAGGCTGAGGAAGTCGCAGGGATGCTCAGCAGCCATGGCATCACGGCACGCCACTATCATGCGGGAATCGACCCCAATGACAAGGTCGAAATCCAGACATCATGGCAAAAGGGGAGATCAAAGTTGTTGTGGCTACCATCGCCTTTGGTATGGGCATAGACAAGCCTGATGTAAGATTTGTTGTGCATCATGGCCTCCCCAAGAGTCTCGAAGGCTATTATCAGGAAACTGGTCGTGCTGGCCGCGACGGCAAGCCGTCGGACTGCATTCTTTTACGGAAAATCGGACATAAGAGTCCTCAAGAAAATGATTGCAGGCGGTGATGGGAACGGACAACAGAAAGAGCGGCAAATGGTCATGTTAAATCGTGTTACGGCTTTTTGTGCAAACAAGTCGGACTGTCGACGCACTGAGGTGCTCCGGTATTTCGGAGAGGATTTCATGCCAAGCCAATGCCAAAAAGCTGTGACAATTGTCAGGCGGGCTTGGTTTTTGAACAGCAAGACTTCTCGGCCTATGCTATTGCTGCCATCCAGGTCGTAGAAGTCCAGCGAAGGCTGACAGCTAGCCAATGTGCAGACATTCTGCTGGGCAAGAAGTATCCGGACAGCGAGAAGAAACTTTCCGACAAACAATATGGCATAGCCAAGGGCCTGAAGAAGCACGAAGTTGTTCGGGTCATTGATAAACTATCGGCCGAGAAGGCCTTTAACGAGCTTAATGTCGTTGGAAACTACGGCGTGGCTATTCAGTACCTTGAGATCGGGCCGACTGCTCGGCTGTTCCTTAGCGGCCAGCGGAATCTCATGCTTACTATTCAAGTAGAAGAAGACATGGGCCTCCAAGTGTCCAAGCCGAACCCCAAAAAATCGAACAAGAAGAAGGGAAAGGAGCCAGACATGTCTGCCATGCAGTCGACATATGTGTCCTCGCCTGTTGAGAAACGGAAGCGGAAGACAAGAGTAGTGGAAAGTGATGATGAAGACAACTATCTCATGACGACCAACGGCTATGCGAACGATGGTTTTGTTGTCTCAGACGACGAGGAGATGCAAGACGAGAATGGGGAAGAAGAAGAAGAAGAAGAGGCCTTTGAGCCGCTGCCCAAGCACCGGCCGGCCAAGGCTCCAGCAAAGAGAAAGAATAATGCAGCTCCTGGGCCACCTATCGCAAACGACAAGCGCATGGAAGACCTGCCCGAAATACTTCAAGATCTTGTAAACACGTTTGTGCGAGAAGCCCGCAAAGTAGAAGAGCACATTCGCAACAAGAAGGAGCTCCGACGACCGTTATTCACCGAGCGAGACTTTCGAGAAATGGCCATAAACTGGACTTTATCCCTGGACGCAATGAGTCGCATTCCCGGCATCGATGCTGACAAAGTCAGGGAACATGGACCGAAGCTGCTTCCTGTCCTCAAGCGCCACCACGACTTGTATCAACAGATCATGGGAGCTGATGAGGACCTCGTCAACCAAGATGAAGACCAAGATGTCGTCGACCTAATAAGCTCCGATGTCGACCCGGACGAAGACTTGGTCCAGTTCGAAGGCGCCACCGACTCACACTACTTCCAGCCCAAGCCGCGCCCAGAAGTCCAAGCCTTCCACACTAAACTCCAAGGTCTCAGCAGTCAACAACAGCAAGAGAGTCAATCCAAGTCCAAGTCGTCCTCCACCTCTTCCTTCCCCCGAAGCGGCGGGCGAAAGTTCTCGGGGGCAAGAAATGGCCTCGCAAAGCGTCGGGAGGCGGCGGCGGCGGCGGCACTAGGCGTAAAGGCAGCGGTGCCTCTGGTGCTCGAAAGGCAAGTGGTTCTTCGACCACCACGACAGCCACATCGAGGCCCACCACGGGGGCCATTCCAGAAGAGACGGGAAATTAGTCAAGAAAAGCGGAGGTGCAATAGGCCTAATGCCCTTGTAATGTAATGAGCAGCTTTGGTCGGTGGTGCATAACGAGACCATTGATGAATAAAGACGAATGAATTTACGGGCGCTAGAGCGGGGTGAATGGTCTGCAAGACGATGTATATTTGCTTGCGAATGCAGCTAGCTATACCATGTACATATGAGGAGGCGTCATAAGATGGAAACGAATCATGAGAGCCTTGCTCTGATTTTCTGATTTTTACCTCACTGGCATTGGGTGGGACGAGGCGTTTTCTCGGACGGGCTCACGGTCATGTTGGGTTCGCACGCAATACAAATCTTTCTTGACAAAAGTCGTCCCCATCACATCACACCGTGTTTTCCCTTGACCTGTTTTCACCGTGATTTTGTCGGATATCAAGCTACGGGTTTCATCTCTACGATTACACATCTCTCACCATGGGACAACAACCAAAACCAAGCGTGAAGAATTATCTTGTTGAATTATCCAGTGTCGTTTCCCTAGCGGAAAACTATATCTGCCTTCGTTTGCTCAAGAGAAACATTGAGCATCATCTATTTGTCAAGGTCCCGTCGTCTTCCTCCGCCTCTCCGTGAGCCCATCAGGCGCAATGGTCTGGTGTTATGCAAACATCTGTAAACCGAGCCAATGTGGGCTTCGTAATCGTAGCAAGCCAGCTCTGGCCGCAGACAAAATGGCCAGCCAGCATTGCAAAAGAGCACGAGATGAAATACGATAATTAGTATCTGTTCAACGCGTCGGAAGCGTTGGTTGACATAAGAGAAACTGGTGGATGAGTTATATTGCTTGGGTACGTGACAAAACGATACGGCAACAATGCCTCGCACGCTAAGTTGCCTATAAAGATGTAACAAAGGAATAAAGAAAAGGAATATTTTGGGTGCTACCGTAGGTAACAGAGAAATCGAAAGATTGATATCAATGGCCGTTATACATCAAAGGTGCGGGCCAGAACTAGATCGGGAATCCTGTTTCTGGGGAGGTTCGCTGTCAAACTCCGATGTGCCATTTGTAAAGTGTTTTCATCCGGTGCGCCGCGCTATGAACGTTTCGTTTTAACAAAAATTGAGTACATCTCGTAGGTCGTAATCCCTGGTCTCGCTTCTCTCCATCATGACAAAGTGCCCCGCAGCATAGAGCCTTGTCGTCAAATGCTCTCTGGCGATTCCCATCACTTTAGGGGCGCCATTTTGGCCTCGACTCCTGGGCTCTGGTACGGGCTTGCGAGTACCAAGACGACTGCTTGAGAACAACTGGGGACTGGCACGACCGGTGCTGCCATCAGATTTTCCTTTGAAACGCGGTAACAGGCCCGTCTGCCGATGAGTGGCGGCCAGCGAGCTAGCAGGCCGAGGTGCTTGAAACTCTAGCGGATCGACATCGGAACCAGACGGCTGCATCGAGACTGGGCGCCCCGATGACAAAGCAGACATGGAGCTTTTTGTGGTCAAGCGGGACTTGGACAGAACTTGTTGAGAATAGGGTCCTGGGGATGTGAGTCTGTCACGGAATGAGAGCCGAGTGGCCACCCCTAGATGGACTTTCGCCTACCTTGGGTGACTCGGAAGCAGCACGAGAGAAGGCACCACGGATAGTGGGAAGCCTTGATGCCGAGGAAGGTGTCAGGGCGGATACAGATCGTTGAGTGTTTGGTGTCGTCTTTGAATAGGGGCTGGGGTGGTCAGACTGAGAGGTTTAAAGTGGTGTCCGGTATCAAGATCTGACGTGTTGACCGAGCCATTCCAAACCGGACGACTGCCGAGGGTAGAGCCTGGTCGTGCCGGATTCTTTGCGTTGGCGGCAGGCGTTGCAGCACACGAGCTTGCGATCGTTGACAGTCTGGGACCAGCTTTCCTGTTTGATAGGGCTGACGGTGCTGGCAAGGACGAATGTCTTCTGCCAGTGGTCTGAGCGACCTTGGTGCCATTGATGCCATTGGCGTTTGGTGATCGTCCTTTGCGCTTGGGCAAGGGCGTGTGCGGATCGAAGCCGAGGGACGTCATGATGACCGAGGATGGCGGTGAGCTGCCGGGTGTGTCTCGTCCGCTTCCAATGGTCGACCTGTCATTTGAAAGCATACTTGATACTGAGTCACGCAACTGCTGGCCTTTCCTGTCAGCTTGAATATCGTCGATGACGGTGTCCATTTCGTGCATTTGGACCTTCAGCGACTCCCATCGTGTCTGCATGTCATGATGGAGACGAAGAATCCCACCATTGACAGTGAGTCGATCCTTGACGCCCCTGTCTATGATGGAAAGAACCCTCTCAATGGCGGGTCCGTAGTGAGTCTTTTTGGCTTGGTAACTCTCAATCTTCTTCATCATGGTCGGAGGAATCTGCAAATGCACCTCGGTGTCGATGGCTTCGCTCAACTTGAGCAAGGATCGCTGGACAGACTCGAGCATCTTTTGCGCTTGGCGCCCAGCTCCGCGGAATACAATAACCCAGCGATCCTCACCCAATTCCTTGCGTAGGGACTCGGCATCCTTTTCCAGCTTCTTGTAGCTCGCGTCTAGGCCATTGCGGCGCATCTCAAGCTCTTCGCATGCGGTAGGAAAAGATTTCTCGGCTCTGGCCTCGAACACTGACAAACGCATCGGCAAGAAGTCGAGGCTGGCACGCAATGGCTGCATTCTGGCGAACAAGGCCAAGAGACTAGAGTCATCCTGCGACAGACCCGGAGTGCCAGGAGTGCTGGGGCTCATGGGCATGCCGGTCAGGCTGAAGCGATTCGAGGCTCGTAAGCGTGCGCCAGGAGGGCGTGTCTTCCACGATAGTCTCGAGGTCGCCAATATCGACGTCGGCGGTGGCTGATGCCACGGCACTTTGTGGCGACGCTCCTCCATTTCGAACACCAATCGACCAAGTTCGTCCATTTCGCCCTGAATATCGCCCAGGACGTTATTCCACAGCTCCTCCCACTCCATGGCAATTTCCACCTGGACTCGAACACTCGTCAAAGTAGCACGGATATGGGTCCATTCATCAATGATGGACTCCATCTGGGCGACTGCTTGCTTGAGGTCCTCTGAAGGCACATAGGAAACATCGGACCGTTGTTGCAGCTCTTCGATGGCGCCGATATAGGCGTTGATGAGATGCTCGAATCGAGTGATGGCGTTCTCGACCTCTTCCAGGCCCTCCCGACCTCCGGCAGCCGCCCATTCGACGTCATCCTCACTGTCGAGCCCACCAATCACCTCTTGGGCTTTGGCAATCCAGCTCCTGATCTGTTCGGACGCATTGATAAGCGCCTTGGTGGCAACGTGAGCTGTTCGGATAGCGGAAACTTTGCTGGACAATGATTCGGCATCAGGCAATTGAAGCGAGGTCAGCTGAGCGAGTTGATTTGCGAATGAAGCGCGAGACAAGGTATATATTGAGCCAGGCCGGTTGTGGCCCGGAGTGAAGTAAGAATTTAGACCAGGGACGAAGTCATTTTGGGATGTCACAGGAGGAGGAGGTGTGGCAGGACTGGCCAGCGGTGGCGTGTCTTTTGGTGGAGGCGGAGGGGATTGCCTCTGGAGGAGAAGCGGAACGGGTGGTGCGTTCAATGTGCTCGCGTCGAGTGTCGAGGGTTACCTTGGTTCCGTTGCCGTTGGTATGATCGGGCAGTCTATATTTCTGGGTGTCCATGGCCAGCGGTTCTGGGGTTCGTATCTCAGGAAGCTGAGGCGATTCGGCGGCGACTGTGCTTTGGACAGGCGACGAATTGACAAGGGCCGAAGTGGAGGCGCCCGCGCCTTTCCAAGGCCGACCGCGCCGCGAGATGATGGAGCTGATGGAATTGGCCTGGTGCTTTTCGTCGAGCTGTCGGAGTTGCTGTTCGTCCAGACGGCCAATGTGGTCTATCTGCGGCGTGGCAGGAGAGGCCGATTGCTTGGAGGTGCCAAAGCCGAGAGCCTTGAGTCGGGCGGCAAGACCAGGCGAGGTTTTCGGATGGCCGAAGGTGGATGAGGAGGGTGGTGGTGGTGGTGGTGAGGTTGGGCGGGACCAGGCGCGTGTGTGTACGCGGAGCTGAGGCTGTTGGAGGGGTTTGCGGTGTTGCTGTTCAAGCTACCGCTGCTGATGCTTCGAATCGTGTTATTGGTGGTGCTGCGGCTTAATAAGCCAGGCGTGTCCAAAGGAATGGGTGTGGCGGTGGGTTCGTCGGCACAGGCACTGGCTACTAGGGAAGCAGCAGTCGATGTGGAGGTGCCACGTGGTAATACAGGAAGGTGGGAAATATCGTTGGCAACGTCGGTGAAGTTCAGGACGTCGCAGACGGCATTTTGGTGCTGATGCGCGAGGCCGTCGTCGAGGTGTTGCCGATTGTCACGGTGATGGCAGGGCAAGGCTGAAGTAATAAATCGGTGGTCGGCGACGATGGCGGCGTCGGGTGCCGGGGCAGCGCGTTGTACTATGCCACCAGCAGCAAGCTGAGCGGCCGTCATAGTTTTTACCTGTGAGCCCGCTGCAGCAAGGGGCCGCAGGTATTACCGGGCAGTGGGCACGCACTTTAAGTATTGGGGCCCAATGGATGTGAGTCGAGGGATGATCAGGCGCCTCGACGGAGTCGGTCTGGTGGAATGCAAGAGCTGGCTGGCAGTGCGTGCGTGAGTTGTGGCCTGATCTCTTCGAGGCGTCAACGAAATGAAATGATGGGCCAATCGACGATGTACGACACCGAATTGCAGTTGCTGGCAAATGTGCCTGGGCGCCCCTCCTGGGAAGTTCCTGGGAGTTTCTCGTTGGGCTTGATTTGGTGGATGGGTGGATGGCCAAAAGTGGGGGCGAGACGGAACCCTCGAGATGTGTGCTTGCTCAGATTAATGATTGAGATTTGAGACAGGCTCAGACAGCCGTGGTGTCAGCTGGTAATACTGAGAAATCGAGTACGTCGTTCTCGCAGGCCGCCCGAGTTGAGTCCGACTGCTTGGGCTCGACGAAGCAGTGCGTGAACAAGTACGTCATGCAGCTGGTGCCAGAAACTTCAACCAGTCTGGCTTGTTGACCGTCCACAGTGACAGAGTGACAGCAGGATGAGGACGAGGACGAGGACGAGGGCGAGGGCGAGGGCGAGGGCGAGGATGCGGTGCGATCCGATTTGGCTCCAGCGGCCTGCAGCAGCGGCCTGCAGCATGCAGCAGCGGCCTGCAGCATGCAGCAGCGCCTTCCTCGTGCAGGACGGACGGACGGATAATAGCCGGGGTCGTGCAGGAAGGAGCCCCAGACCTCTCACTCTCTCACGTCACGGTGCGTCCGGCCGGAGCTTGTCGCGGTGCAAGGTCTAAAATATGTACATAAGTTGGCAGGTCCAGAGCTCAGGGAGGAGCGATGCGCGGCACGACGAAACCCAAGGCAGGTGTCGCCAAGACGATGTGAGAAACAGGCAGATAAATGTCGGATGTTGAAAAGCAGAGAACAAGAAAGAAGACAGGACCGGAAACAGAGGAAGAAAAATTAAGAAATTAAGAAACAAGAGGAAGAGGTCGCGGGAAAGGGGAAGGCAAATGGGGCTCATAAATAATAGCGTAGTAAAGGTACAGCAAGTACGGAGCAGATTAATTACTTTTTTTGTCTTCTCTCCGAAACCACCTCATCATCGTCGGGCTCTAATGCGAGGTGCAACTCTTTACTCCGTACTCCGTACTCCGTACATGTACAGTAGGCACAAAGCCTCGTGTGTCACGGTATCCACGATCCGGCACGTATGAGCTTCCGAGTGCGGAGACAAACCATCATTTTGCATGCAACTGTGCAAGTCCGACGGACGACATCTGCTCCGTTTATTAAAGGCGTTGGCGGTCGCGTCGCGGTGAGAATTGAGTATGCCCGATGGAGCAAGAGGTATTTGTACCTATTTGTATTGATATTGATATTGATATGATTAAGACACTTGTCTTGTACTTTTTCTCTCATGTGTTCATACAATTGGTTCACGGCCAGCACGCGCTGACTTTTACATCCCTTCCAACCTTTCCCTTGTGAGAGAGTCTCAAATTGCACGAATCCAAATGACAACAACACCATCTAAGCTCTATTTCATTACTCTCATTACCAGTAGCGCTGCACCCGTCTGAATCGCCATGCACGTCATCTCTGTTGTCCGTGATTGTGAAAGACTCAGCCCAGCGTCATACATAAAGGCAACGCGCAAACATGTAGCAAGATGCATGTCATGTGGTGGTTGCTTTGCACATTCCAACGACAAGGGGCATCTGACGCCGGCATCTTCAACCCGAGCCTCTCCCACCAGGTTGCCTTTACTGATTAAGCCACGTGTCATTAAGAAACAATATCGTCTTCAAATACCAGGTTCGCGCGTGAAGCATGGCTATCCGCAATGTCGAGCGGTTTTGCAGGCCCCTTGAGCAGCAATAACAGAACAGATTGTCTATACATATATCAAGTGAAACGCTCCTGCCTTTTTTATTTCGACGTTCCTGCCTGCCTGCCTGCCTGCCTGCCTGCCTGCCTGCCTGCCTGCCTGCCTGCCTGCTTGACTGCCCGACAAAGAGCAAATCCATCGGGATATCTGAACCAGACGTTTCAACAATTCAATAACGAGCACCTCGTCAACTCTCAACATAACTTGAGCAACGCATCACACAAACGCATCCCTTCCTTCATCTGTCCTTGGCAAGCCGTTTACATATTACGGAGCTGTCTCGTACTTGCCCCTGATTGGCCACACACGGCTGTTGGATCAGGACTGCGCCAAGCTCCGACAACAACAGAGCCGGCCGACATCCTCAAAAAGTACATTTGGCAAGATTAACGAGGGCAGCAGTAGACGCAGGGTCAGACGCACATGTGCATCTCTGCGCCGAGAGAGCCAGAATTCTTCATCAGTGCATCCATCGGCTGGACTGGGACCCGGACCCAAACCGTAGACGCAGGACAGACGCAGGACCGGACAAGGAAGAGAGGACACTCTCATTTCGCGTCGCAATTGCGAGTCTACAAGCCGTTTGTGACATTTGTATTCATCGGACCAGACCAGACCAGACCAGACCAGACCAGACCAGACCCCGGCAGTGAGTGATATATCCTCCGTACCGGGACTGCAATCACCAGGCGGCGACTGGGACGCAATTTCGCAATTTCGCAGTTTCGAGCCTCGCACGCCTGTTGCCGTCCAGTCAATCCATCCATCCATCTGCCAACCAGACTATAACCAGTTCGGTCCTAAGGCGGCCGAACCCCTGATCAGCTTCGTCCACTCTGGCCTTCCTCGGGGTCATCCGCCATCTTTGCCTCCCAGCCTTATCACATTGCGCTCTCGACGCACTGTTTTGCTTTCCCGGCGCAGTTCCAACACGCAGCGTCCTTCAATAAATCCGCCTCCCCAGCATCTTCCCGAGAGCACCTGTGCCCTCTGTTGCCTGGAGTCCCTTTGCGCCTGAGCAGCTTCCCTTTGTTTATGCAGGAGATCAACGCCCTGGCCGCCTGCGGTCCAAGTCTCCATCCTTCCCAGACGATCCCGACGAAGCCCAAGACCATCACTCGTCCAACATCTGTGGCTCTGCTTCTTCGTTGCCTACGTCATTCTCCGACAGCCCGCACGAACCTTTGTCCTGCATCATTGACGAGACTGTCACTTTGGACATGGCGACCGTCAACGAGCGTCCTATCCACCGTCCCGTGTCTCCCGAGACATCGCCCAGTCTCGCCATCGGAGCCTGCCCTGAGCTGTCCCGATGCGTGTCAACTGCTTCATCCATGTCACATGGCTCGGGGACGGAAGTGAGCTCTCGAGATTCACTCGGCGGTGCTGAGCTCTTCTCACGCCAGTCGTCCGGTTCCTACCGGTCATCGAGGCATTCAGATGTGTCCAACATTTCGAGGCAGTCAACGCACAGTGTGGACGGCAAGGGCCGCCGGAGGGGATACATGCGGCCGCACGCCACAGACTTTGCCGCGAGCGCCAGATCGAGAGAAAGCGTCATGAGTTTGGGAAGCATTGCCCACCTACAGTACTATTTTGCTAGGACCGGTCTATTGGACGGCAAGGGAGGCCAGCTCGCACGCAAGAGGACAAATCAGCGGGCAACGCTGGACTTGTCTCTACTAGATGGGACGAGCGCTGCTTCCCAGATTGTCGGGCCAGACATGGATATGTCCTATGCATCCGCGGACAGCACCACAGACCTGGGTGGCCACAACATGGAGGTCAACGCCAGCTTCAACGACGCAGTGGAAAACTTGACGGAAATTTCAGACGAAGATGGCTTTGAGGATAGCTTCGCAGAGTCCGACCCTGGCATGCTTCCTCCGACTGTCAGCACATATCACCAGAAGGAAAAGCCAATCCCCAGGCCCCCAAGATAGAAGAGTTGAAGATGGAACTGGAGACGTGCCTACACAACACCCAAAAGGCTCTGGGCGAGGTCCAGGCCCGTAAGCTTGGGGCATATCAAGAGCCGCCCGACATGCCTCCGCTTCCGAATATGCCCGAGGAAAACACGCAAAGTTGGTACGAGCTGCAAGGCATGCACGTTCTCGACGTGGTTACTTTGGCCATTCGAGCGGCCAAGATGTACTATACAGCACATGAGTTGCCGGATCGCCTGGACTCTATCAAGTCCGAGAAGCAAATTCGGGCAGATCTGTTGGCCGTGATGGAAGTATTGAAGCAGATGGCCACGAGAAATTTCAAGGGTGGCATGAAGGACGAGGAGATCAAGACCATGGTCGGCTGGGTCGAGTCCGTGTTTGATATCTTGAAACAAGAGCAGGACATTGAGTCGGCTGAGCGGGCTGAACGTGAGAGCTGGGTCTGGCTTCGTGGAGACTGGTCTGGCCGAGAGTATGAGCGAGAGAGGGCGTTCTTGTCGTCAATGGACCCAGGGGCAGAGCCTCTCCCCGAATGGACACCGCTCTCTGAAGCTTCAGAGTGCCCAACGCCTTTCTACAGAGCCTGCAGAATGGCTTACGGCTTGTCAAGCTACACAATGCCGCAGTGAACAAGTCTAGGGGACGATTCGGGGCTATTCCGACCTTTCACACCGACACACAAAAACCGTATCGATCGGCTGACAATCTTCGTTACTGGGTCAAGGCGGCTGAGCTCCGCTTTGAAGTAATGCTCAAGGTCGATGTACTTGGCGTGGTCTACAACAATGGACCTGAAGTTTGGCAAGACTTTGAGCACGCCATATTGAAGTGGTGCAAGCACGTGCGGGAAGAGATTACCAGCGAGTTATCAGAATGATGTTTTTTCCCTCTTAAATCCGTGTGCATTTACGGCCAAGAAGCGCGTTATGACTTATGTCAACATACCCGGAGTTATGCTCGAGTTTTATTCCTTTCTTTTATTCGGGGTTCTCTTTCGCCCGATTATACTATGGGCCTGATTCGGGTCGATTTCACGGCAATGTCCCCTCTCTGGTTACGCCTTGATATCCATCCATCCATCCCTCCGCTATGGGACTATGGGAAGAATCAGACGGCCTGATGGGGAAGCCATGCTACCTTGCACACGCGTCTTTGCTATTGACTTCCTTTATATTCAAGCTCCCAAACACGCCTGGGCCCGCACGCACGCAGCCCTCCCTAATTTTCGTTTGTGGCAAACACTCTACACTTTGTTCAATTCTTGGCAGGCGAGCGAATAGCATCTGCATTCATATGAAGCAAGCAAGCAAGATGCCTCAGCACATGCAGCTCGCGTATTCGTTCAACACAATCTAATTTTCTAGTATATACCCCCAATAGCATAGGCTCAGGCGTAGGAACATGCAGCAGTTGTTCGGGAATCAGATGGCACAACTCAGCATTCATTGACCATCACACCTATATATATATATATGTACATGTGTGTCCTTTCTGCACTGGCACGACTAATTGCTGTGAAATGTTGGCCAAGCACTCGAACTCGGGCCGTTTTCCGCTCCAAGCCGGACCACATGTGCGATGTACGTACGGTCTGTCTGTCCCCGTCTCAACTCTTGTTGACCAGCAAGCCCACGACCCGAGAGCGCTCCAAGCTGGAGGAGTCCAGCAACTAGCTCTACGTTGTCCGATGCCATTTGAACTGATTTGATTAGTTAAGTGAATCTCCTTACTGGATATCCACCTTTCGAATCTCTGTCCATCCCTTGTCCATCTTGGGCACCGTCACGACAAGCACGCCGTCCTCCATCTTGGCGGTGATGGATGAGCCGTCGATGTCTTCCTTGTCCGTGGTCATGCCGGGCGGAGGCAGAGTGATGTCTCGCTCGAAAGGCCGACCCGTCGCTCGCCAGACACGAGACCCCGGATAAGGTCTTCATCTCCCAGACGGTGCGTGACGCCAGAGATTCTGAGAGTGTTGTTGTCGGGGTTCCAATCCACGCCAACGTCTTCTTTCTTGGCCCCAGGAAGGGCGACATGGACGACAAAGGCCCGCTCCGTGTTGAACATGTCCACGGGGGCGCGAATGAGTCGGCGTCGTCGGTCTGGTTGTTCCCGGATCGATAGCGCTCGGCCTGGTCGCGCATGTTCTGGAAGAAGGGGTGGTTGACGAAGCCGCGCATCATGGCCGGGAAGCCAAAGCCGTTGCCGCTTCCTCGAGGGCAGTGTCGGCCTCCGTGATGCATGCCCCGACCGCGGTGCCATGCACCCCGACCGACGAAGCCGCCACGTCCGCGACCACGACGACGGCCGGAGTCCCGTCCGTATCCGTATGGAGGTGGATATTCTCCATCCTCGGGGCGACTTCGTCGGGATCGGGATCGGGCATGTCGGCGCTGGCCTTGACCGTGTCAGTGTCGGGAGAAGACCCCTTCTTCTTCTCGGTTCCCTTGTCCGTGGCCTTTTCGGGCTCTTCTTGGTCACGGCCAGATCGATTGCCTTCCTCGTCTGTGCCCTCCTCGCCATGGTGACGATGACGGCGGCTTTCGCGACGTTCTCGATGCTCGTCGCGGTCATGTCCGTAGTTGTACCAGTAGTCACTCCAGTCAAATCCTGGGTCCCAGGGGCCACGCCGTGACGACCATGATGAGGCGGTCCATGGTGCATGCCGCCGCCAAAGGGAAATGCACCCGAGAATTGAGGAAACGGGGACCGTTTTGATGGTCGACACCTTGGCCAGGGGCACGGTTCTGCGCACCACCAAAACCAGAGACGAAGTCCCAGAACCCAGGAGGGTTGGAGGGTTGATGTTGTTGTTGTTGGTCTCGAGGTGACATATCTGGAGGTTGTCTGTTTGTTCAAAAATATGTGTTGGAGGTGGTCTGTCTAAAGCGTAGGCTTGTTTGGGAAAAAGAGATTTTTATTCTCTGAAGGGGACGGACGGACGGACATGCGCATCGACTTTATATGCTCAACTTATTTCGCCACGCGGCATCTACATATTTCAAAACCACGACGACCAGGGCAAGTCCGGTTGGGAGGCGTACGCGTACGCACACATGTTTCGCCCGGCACGCAAGGCAGTTGGCATGTCTGCCTGCGCTCGGAATAGAATGGTCTAGATGGTGAGGAGGCCATTGCGCTTGTTGATGCGATTCTTCCATCGCGGAAGCTGAATGGTGGTGGTGGTGGTGGTGGTGGTGGTGTTGTACTACCAGGCAAATTGTCGCCGCGCGTCCCGCCGTAAGCTGGATTCTGGATTCACGGCCTCGGGCGGTTGAGAGGAGCCGACAGCTTTACGTAGACAGGTGTAGACAGGCTGATGAGTCATGGGGCACTGCAATTGGTGACGCCACCTTGTCTTGGTGACGCGTGTCTTTGGCAAAGTCGAAAGCAGGAACCTGGCGAACCTTGCTCACCAGCCCACAACACCAACACCTCAACCTCCGGCACAAATCACTTGATGTTATTATTTCCACTCGACGGCCTTTTTCAATAGTGACGGGAACTTGATGAGGTATTAATAGTGAGAAGCTTTTACGGAATACTGCGTCAAAATGGCGGGCCAGGAGCCGGAACGCGCAGCGGAGGAAGCACTAGCCCAGCTCCAACTCTGATGAAGAGACAGGCGAAATGATATCGAAGCGGGACCTCGAAAAAGCGTCAGCAAATAAGTGCTAGGAGGGCGGTCAGGGCAGCTGCGCGAGCTGATCGGTGACGGAAAAGAAGCCGCCAGTGCCAAAACCAAAACCTGCGGCGCAAGCAAACGCCCATGACACAACACACGAATCGATTCAAGGATTTCTTGCGGACGGTCTCAGGCTGTTTTGACACGATGTACATAGGTCGACTGAACTTGAACGGTGCCATCGTGATAAGTAAGCGAGGACCTGCGGTATTGATCCAAGACAGGATTGTCCGAGGCTGGAACGATCCTCGTCCCTATGCACACTTTGGTGGCCCTCCGCCGCCGTGGCGTTCCACCCGGTGCGATCTTGACGTTCATCAATGAGCTCGGAGTCACAACTTCAAGAACTTTCATTCAAGTGGCTCGGTTTGAGCAAACGGTAATTAGAAGAGTAGCAATAGATGGATGAATAGTAAGGTGGGGCGTTCGTCGCACATATGATATTAATTAGCCCATCGATGGCATCCATTCTGTTGTCACTGGGCCACCCCCAGAAAAAAAAATCCCAGCTTCCGTCCTTTGTGCATCCCATCTCCATTGCAACGCAGCGCAGCGCAGCGCATTCACCCAACAAGGAGCATCATGGACGCCAAACCCTCACCTTCCGTACGTTGGCTCCGAATCACTCTACTGGCTCATGACGTACTGACCGCTCGATTCGCAGCCTCGAGCTCGGCGCAAGCCGTTCCCGCCGCGACATCCGACAACGCCACGAAGCCAAAGGTCAGCAAATGATGCGAACGAAAATCTTCCACCCGCGCGATGCCGAGCACGAGACTCACGAAAGCTAACGCCTGGACAGCCATGCTGTGTGTGCAAGGAGGAGAAGTCGAAGCGAGACGAGTGCATGCTGTTCTCGAAAGCGTCAGATCCGGCCGTCGATTGCAGATCCTTTGTCGAGCAATATAAGAGCTGCATGGCTGGTTTCGGATACCAGGTGTGATTTTTTTTTCTTTGGCGAACCTGGGATAAACCACCCTGGGAATGTAAAAACAACATGTATACTATTTGCGCTTTGAACGGATACGGGAAAATACAATGTCACCGGGTCACCCTCCTCTCACGACGTCACGATCTCCCTTTCATCACTCGTCTGCACGCTGCGCACTCAAAATTCGATTCGTGATATGAGCCAACATCTCGTCAGGCAAGCAATCATCGTGCATCAAAACAACCAACGTTCTGAAAACCCCGCAATGTGGACTGGACTGGGACATCTATCTCACCCTTTGCCACGGGGCAGCTTGCCACTCAAAGCCTCCAGCGCCAGCTGGGCCTCGTCCCGTCTTCCCTGTACCCTGCCAGAATCATCTCCTCAACCTCCTGCATCTCCGAATGCACGCCAGCAACAACGTCTAGCATTCTCGCCTCAATCAGCTTCCTCTTCTCAACAAGGTCCATGACTCTCTTTACATTCTGGGCCAGCCTTTCAGCACTATCACCAGGGGTTAGCAGCGGTGCGTAAAAAAAACAAAAAAAAACACTGCCACGTTTGGGCTGACCAGTTTCGACGATTTTCCTCTCCAACGGCCATTGCTTGCTGACGCACCGAGGCGAGTGCCTTTTCCGCCTGGACAACAATAGCTTTCGCTCGTTCGTCACGCTCTTTTTCAGCTGTTGAATTTGTAGAGGGATTAGTCCACTTTGATATCAGATGTGATGCAGCGAGCCATAGCACCTGCCTCGTAGATTCGCTTTGGTGCTTCCATGGCTATGACGCTGGGATCAGAGTCATCCCCGGACCGATTTCGCGTGCTTCGTCGAGCCATTGGAGAGGCGGCTAATTTTCTTCGGATACTGTGGTGCTAATCCGAGCAATTGAGAAAGCGACTTGAAATGCTCATGATTGAGGTTGCAAGTTGTGTCTCGCAGAGTTTTTCTTCTTTGGGGAGGGGGAATCCGTGACAAGGAAGGTACGACTGACAGCAGTTGCCCTGTTGGGCCCTTTCCATATAATGGCATCAACGTAAGGTACTATAACATCTCGTAGCATAGGCAAACAGGCAAAAGAAGATCCTTGGTATCACAATTTCCCCTTTGTATTCTATTCTTTTTTTTTTTTGGTAGATATGTCATGCAACAACCTACTGAAGGCTCTCATCTACCGCGTCAGGGCAATGTCATCTATTCTCAGAATCATCTTCACAGTCTCCGCCGCCAGCTCAATCGCACTCGTGCTCACCAACAGCGGCTGCAGCACATTTTCTTTGGAAATGTTTGTGTTGACACCACCAGATTTGATGCTGACTCCAGCATTCTTTTCTCCCATTTCGTGTCGATGTCTCAAATCTGTGACCACCTTGATGCTGTTCAAGCCAGCATTCTCTGCCAGTGTCGTAGGAACAACTTCCATGGCGTCTGCGAAGGCTTTCCAGCAGATGGCCTCTGTGCCCGTGAGGCTGCGGGCCTGTTTAGACAACTGAGCCGCAATCTCAATCTCGGCGGCACCACCTCCAGCAATAAGAGCCTTCTTCTTCACCAGACAGCGCATAACGCAGAGGGCATCGTGCAAGCTTCTCTCGGCCTCCTCCAGAATCAGCGAATTGGCTCCCTGACGACGACAGACACCGTCTTTCCGCTAGCCTTGGCGCCAGTGACCTTGACCATTCGAGAGCCTGATGACTGAGCTTCTTCAACCAGTTCCGCATAACCGAGCTTGTCTTCGGTGAAAGAGTCGATGTCGGCTATAGGCTTGCACCCTGTTGACTTGCAAATGAATTCTACTTCGTCTCGCTCGATGTCCTTGATGGCCAGGATGCCCAGCTTGGCCAAGAAGTGCAGGGACAAGTCGTTGACAGCATCGCGGAGGATTGATTTTTGGATAAGAAGGACATTGCACTTGGCCTTCTTAATCTTCTTGGCCATGTTCAAAAGATACAGACGCTCTTCCTTGACAATTTTGTCCATCTGTCTGTAGTCGTTTACCTGAATGGTGTTCTCCATCTAGAAAAGGGGAAAAGAGTTAGCATGAAACACTGAAAAATGTTCTTGATTGGATCTGGCATCTTACATCAGGCTTGGGCGGGCTAAGCTGGAATTGAATCAAGCCAATGCGTGCCTTCTCCATACGGGTAGGTCCACCGGCATTCTTGAGAACTGGCTGGTGCAGGACCAGGCCAGGAACAAGCTCACTGTCTTCGATAGTTCCTCCAACCTTCTTCACAATGCGGATGTTTCGTAGGTCCACATTATCAGCCGTCTTGACATCAATGATCTTGGTCACGGCGTTGACAGCCATGGGGCCCAGCAAATTCGAGTATTGTGAAACAATCTTGGATGACAGAGACGTATTGGCGGCCTGCAAGAGAGCAGAGGTATCGCTGAGGGTGATGGGTTGGGACATGTCATGCAAAACTTCAACGGCGGCGGCGGATGCACGCTGGAAGGCCTCTGAGATGACGGAGGGGTGAACACCCTTTGACAGAAGTCGATCTGCAGCACCGAGCAAGCTTCCACAGATAACAACAACTGAAGTTGTACCATCACCAGCTTCAACGTCCTGGGCACCAGCCACATTCACCAGCATCTTGGCGGTAGGGTGCATGACTGACATGCTTTTCAACATGGTGTGTCCGTCGTTCGTAATGATGGTCTCTCCTTTTCCACTTCGAATCATCTTGTCCATGCCTCGAGGGCCAAGAGACGTTCGAATGGCATCGGCAACAGCTTGAAAACTAACTTAGTAATTTTTGAACAATCGTACTGCGGTGGGATCATCGTACCTCGAGCAGCGACAATGTTGGATGATCGCACAGCCATAGGCTTCTCCTTATCCTAAGAGTTTGTTAGCGGGGTGGTTCTTGATAGCTTGGGATAGCAAAGCAGCTCAAGCTCCTCGTACCCTAAAGGTGGCATTTTGGGACTGCCCAGCAGAGACTGCTGATGCTGACATGATGACGACGAATGTGAGCTGCCGGCGGGGTTCGTCGAGACTTGTGTTTGACAGCGAGTTTGGTCAGAAACGCTGGACGGCGGGATGCTGGCAGCCTGGTTGAGAACTTGAGATATCCCACCTTCTTCTGCCCTACTCCGCCATGGGCGGTCTCCAGAAATTTTGGCGTCGGGTCACAGATTATCCACGCTCCGACTTGCACAGTTGTGCTGTGCCACCTACCTGGTGGCCACCTACACCCAAGCCCCCAATGCGGGTTAGCGCCAGCAGGGGCCCGTACACGCAGCTCCAAGGCAACCTAATAACTCAGATTACGGGATGTTTCCGTTGCCTTGAGCATAGCCGTTTGCTATAGGACACATTCAAACATTCAAAGACACCACACAACGAGTCTTTGAAGCATCCGGCCTCCCATCATTTACGTGAAGACTGCTCATTTCGGCTAATCGCTTGATCCATCTCCGCGTGTGCCCAGCTTCGTCCAGGTCAACTTGCTCAATCTTCCTCTTCTGTCGGCAACGCGCTCAGTAGGCGGATCTCCATCATGGTAAGCTCCTCCCTACCTTCTTCGTCTCTGCAACGGTAATTAGCCACTTACTATCGCTAGCCTTCCGCGACTGGCTCAAGCTGGGAGAAGTACCAGAAGAAGTTTGCCGATGATGAGATAGAAGAGAAGAAGATCACCCCCTCACAGATGAGTATGAGTAACCCATCTGATATCGCGCCCCGTATTTGTCGACTAAGTCCATTCCAAGGGATATCCAAGTTCTCAAGACCTACGGCGCCGCACCGTATGGTGCCGCGATCAAGAAACTAGAGAAACAGATCAAAGAGAAACAGCAAAGTGTGGATGAAAAGATTGGCGTCAAAGTATGTATTATCCAAATCATAGGTCTGCCGAAAGTGCGTCTAACGCAGCACAGGAATCCGACACGGGTCTTGCACCTCCGCATCTGTGGGATGTCGCCGCCGATCGACAACGAATGTCCGAAGAGCAGCCCTTCCAAGTTGCACGATGTACCAAGATTATCGAAGACGAAAAAGGCGACGAGTCAAAGAAGAAATATGTCATCAATGTCAAGCAGATTGCCAAATTTGTCGTGCAGCTGGGAGAACGCGTGAGTCCGACCGATATCGAGGAGGGCATGCGTGTTGGTGTCGAACGAAACAAGTATCAAATCATGTTACCGTTGCCGCCCAAGATTGATGCCAGCGTTACCATGATGACCGTGGAGGAGAAACCCGATGTCACATATGGCGATGTTGGAGGCTGCAAAGAACAAGTTGAGAAGTTGAGAGAAGTTGTCGAAATGCCTCTGCTTTCCCTGAACGCTTCGTCAATCTTGGGATTGACCCTCCCAAGGGCGCGCTACTCTACGGTCCTCCCGGTACAGGCAAAACTCTGTGTGCTCGCGCCGTAGCCAACAGAACAGATGCTACTTTTATCCGAGTCATTGGTAGTGAACTGGTCCAGAAGTACGTCGGTGAAGGTGCTCGAATGGTGCGCGAACTGTTTGAGATGGCGCGGACAAAGAAAGCCTGCATTATTTTCTTTGACGAAATTGATGCTGTCGGCGGAGCCCGATTTGACGATGGTGCTGGCGGCGACAACGAAGTGCAGAGAACCATGCTGGAACTCATCACCCAACTAGATGGTTTCGATGCGCGAGGAAACATCAAGGTCATGTTTGCCACCAATAGACCTTCCACATTAGATCCCGCGCTGATGAGACCGGGCCGTATTGACCGAAAGATTGAGTTCTCACTGCCCGATCTCGAGGGCCGAGCCAACATTCTTCGCATTCACGCCAAGAGTATGTCGGTCGAGCGAGATATTCGATGGGAGCTTATTTCTCGTCTGTGCCCCAACGCGACTGGTGCAGAGCTGAGGAGTGTGTGCACTGAAGCCGGCATGTTTGCCATCCGAGCAAGGAGAAAGGTAGCTTCGGAGAAGGACTTTCTGAGTGCTGTGGACAAGGTCATCAAGGGCAACCTCAAGTTCAACTCGACGGCTACGTACATGCAATATAACTAGAGCGGACTGTTTGTGTATTATAAAAGAAGTTTTGGTGTATGACTATGGGAGGAATACAAAGGCTTGAGCTTCTAAAATTCGAGAGATCAATAATGCCGTAGCAGACGTTTACATGGAGACAGGCGTTTGGCGACATCTTGTCCTCGATCGCGTCACATGAATGGGAAAGCAAATTACAGCATCTATGGGTAGCGCAGGAAGCAGCGGAGCAAACTAAGCAGACAAGCGTTTCATAGTTTCCAAAAGACGAGGTTATACCTTTGAAAGTCTCAAAAGCCGATGCCTGAATTAATAAGTAAACTATCCATCCACAAGCGCTTATGGTGTATAATGTGGATATATGCTATTTACGAGCCAAATGTCTTTCCCGTATTTTTCAAAGAAAAAAATACCGTTTATCGAAACATGCCATCCTGATGATATCCTTCGGCAGAAAATAAAAAAATAAACCTGATTCATGATGCAGTGGCGAAGGAAATGCAAGAATGAGAAAAAAAAACCCTTTTTTTGCATGTATGTGTAAGCAAGCTTTATCAACAAGATACATGGCCATGGTATGGGAGTCATCAATCATGACATCCTTCTTCACTGCCCGCGAATCCGGCCTTCAAGCACCAGGCATGCCGGACAGACATCCCAAGCAGACCACGTCCCCTTCGCGGCCTCTCTCAACGCAGCACCTGCTGCATACGACAGATCTGTGACCGGAAGCAGCCCATCCTTGACCACATCGTCGTGCTTCATTCTCTGGTTTTCCATTCCCCGCCTCCATACGAGTTTGTAAGTCCCCTCATGATGCGGAGGCTCCCCATCCCCATCCCCATCTGCCGTCATGCCGTCCGCATCGTCCATGTGAAAAGACCGCGACAGTATCTCCTGTTCTGAAATGACGGACGTGCCGTCGTCGGCGTTCCACCCGTGGCACTGCCTGACGCACACGAAGCATGCTCTTTCTCCGCATCCCTCGCACTGCGCGAACGAGTCCAGATGCGACTTCTTGGTAGGTCGTCTGTGGCAAATGTAGCATGGGACTGATACGGCGGCAGTGGGTCGGAAGGGTGTCCTGCCGCCCATGTTTGATAGGTCTGGAGGTGTCTTCTGCTGCGATGGGCGACGTCGGTGCGTTGTTGCGAAGCCATCGCGGCTGAGACAGTGGATGTTGCCGTTGCCGTTGCTGTTCTCATCTTGGTCGTCGGAGGTGATGCGGGATCGCTTGGATTTGGACAATGGGGGCGACTCTGCGGGACGGGCCAAGGTCCTGCGCCGCGTTGAGCAGGTAGTCATCTTGGTGCTTGTCTTGTTCGTAAAGTCGGTAAATGCTGCTGTCGTCGTCGTAGTCGTAGTCGTCCCGTCGTCGCTTGCGTGTTGATTGACCGTCGTTGGTGGTGACAACAAAGGCATGTTCACGCCCGAAAGAGGAGGAGGAGGAGGGGGTGTGGTCGGGAGCCCGCGATTTGGTCTTCTGTATTATGGATTCGCAAGAGGAGAGGACAGGACGGCTTTGGTCTGAATGCAATGGATGCACTTGGTTACGAGCTGCAGCTAGATTCTACGAGTAGGAAATAGTGCAAGACTTCATGCCAGTGGGAAGCGGCTTGGGAAGCGGCTTGGGAAGCGGCTTGGGCCAGGAGTCCAGGACTCCAGGAGTGCTCTTGTTGGGCGCTTGGATTAATGGCCGAGGTTCCGCAGCTAATATTAATAATAATACTGGATACTGGTTCGCAGCGATGCAGAGTAGGCCGGGCCACTGAGTTCAACTGCTCTGTTAGTTACTGTTACAGTGGGGAATATAGGGAGGTGGGTGCCTTCGTGCCAGGCCACCACCAGGCTCAATTGTTGTGCCAGCCGGCTCAAGTCCTCAATCACGTTTAGTCACTCCGTACCATCAGGACTCTTCAACAACTTCACTGCCCGTAATAATCCATAGTTCCAATCCATACACGCAGTCTAGCCGGACTGCTATGACTCGTTGTTTCAACCTATCTAATCCATCAGGGCAAGTCATGATTGTCAGGTCGTAGGTCGTAGCATCGACCACGTCGAAAGATATTCGAATGTGTTCGTCAGTAGTAATTACGCTCCATGTCACCCAGTCGTCAAGTTAGTGCAAAAACATATATCCTGGTAGCTACAACAAAAGTAAAAGATATTGAAATTGGTTCACCTGATTTACACTCTACCATCCGTCTTTCCTTCATTTTTGAAACCCACCGTCCCTCCGTTCTAGCCGCCTCGACCGACAAAGGAGCTTCTCTAAGGGGAGAGACTAGTATACACATGATGAACAGCCGGAACGCTGCTTAGCGACGGGTCTTGGAATCCGCAGGGGGTCGTAGGCCAGCTTTCTCGTCTTCAGCCATGCCCACTTGTATCGCTTAACCCAAACACTGATGGCCCACAGAGTCGACGTGACAATGAGAACCTTCAAGCCCATCTTCTTGCGCTCGTCCATTTCGGGCTCAGCAGCCCAGTTGAGGAACTCCACAACGTCCTTGGCCATCTGAGAGGTGGAAGCAGGAGTTTCATCCTCGTACTCAACGAGGCCATCGTAGAGAACACGGGCCATAGCGATGCCAGTTCCGGGGAAGTAGGGGTTGAAATTCATGCCAGGAGCGACCTGAGCACCAGCAGGAGGCTCCTCAGGGTAACCAGTCAACAAGCTGAAGATGTAATCGCAGCCGCCGTGGCGACCCTTGACGATCAAGCTCAGATCCGGAGGAAGAGCACCGCCGTTGGCAAATCGGGCAGCCTCTTCGTTCTTGTAGGGTCGGGGATATAATCGGCCAGCTTTCCAGGCCGCATCTGGATCTCGCCCTTCTCATCGGGCTCACCGGGGTATTCGTTCTCCTCAGCGAGAGCCTTGGCCTCATCAACGGTCAAGACGGCGCCGACCAGTGTTCGGTAAGGGATTCGGCTCAGGGAGTGGCATGAGGCGCAAACTTCAGAGAAGACTTGGAAACCACGGCGAAGACTAAGAGAGCAACGTTAGGAGCAAAATAAAGACTTAAAAAAGGAAAACAAGTTTCCTATCCGGGCATGTATGTGCTTGGCGGCATTTGCCGAGGGAAGGGAGAACTTACGCCTGGTGGTCGAAAGTCTTCAACCACTGCTGGTGTACCCAAGGGTAAGACGTGGCATGCAGACTGGAGAGACAAATTAGCAATTTGAGTGAGCAAAGTAGCCCGTAACCCGAACACGGCTATCTATGCCGCACATGGCTGTGGTGGTCGGCAAGACCGCCAAACGGGCTCATGGAAATCGAATTCTTGTCAAACGTACCCTTCCTCAGCAGGGCTTCCAGCAAAGACCACGGGTCCATAGAGGTGATAGTACCAAGCGATGGAACCGGCGGCGACGGTGGTTGAGGCAATAGCAGCGAAGTTCAATCGCGCAGGGAACCTTCCCCGGCAGAACCCGAGCTCGTGGAGGCGGCACGCTGTAAAGCAAAAGAGAGAAGAAGAAGAAAAAGCCATCAGCATCGGATTCCTGAGCGAGTGATGGATACGCAAGTCTATTCATGTGGTTTCATGGCGTTGGCGCAGGTGCTGATTGATAGATATCCCTCGGCAATCACGAAAACGGGGACAGGGCAGGAACTCGAGCCGGAGATGTGAGGCCATCATACCTTGGAAACATTGTTCACGCAATTTCGGAACCCATTGAGGGTGCGCGTCGAGCGCAAGCAAGACCTTGCCAGCATAATTGGCAAGCTATACCGTAGCCGTGGTGGAAGCCGTGATGAGGGTATGACGGCGATGAGCGAATCGATTTCGAGGTCGGAGGTTCGAGAAGGCTCAGCAGTCAACAGGAGAGGTCATACCCATCGAAAAATCCAGCGTTCCGAAATGGGCCGACGCTGATTGGCTCAAGTCACGTGCATCTCTGGCCTAGGCAAGTTCCCAGGGTGCCAGGCCACAACTTTCGGGAGGAACTGGCCTCGACGGCCTCGACGGCCTCGACGCTTATTACCAGGTAGCACCAGCTGGCAGCTCCGTCCTTGGGCCAGTCCAACCTTCGGGCTCCCACCGCCTCTTCTTCCGGGTTTGGCGGTTACCGTGTTATTAATGTACATACATTATGTGTATTGGCGCTGGGTCGTTCCTGGCATAACATATGGGCAACCACCAGTTGCTGCACTCACTGCAAGGCGCCTACCCTGTCTGTCTGTCTGTCATCATACAAACTTGTCAGGAGAGCTCCTAGAGCATCGGATGTGTGGATGCGGCCTGCGCATTGACTAGGATGAAACCCTCGATGAGACAACGGTGGAGACAATGTATCAGAAGTACCTCCGTAGACTAGTCATTACCATAGCGCACTGTGTACCTTTCAGGTACAAAAGTCGGGTGCTGTCTGCACCTCTGATTAACCAGAATCAAACCTTTTCTATTAGCTACACCGACCCCTACCTTTGACAGTTATAAGCCCGGGAGGCTTCTATTGCCCTTATTATTAATTATCAGAGGATAAAAGCTCCGTTGAAGTTATCAATCCAACGCTTGCCTATATCAAGAGATAATCGCCCTTTGTTATAACAATCAGTTAAAACAACAACCCTATGCTTCCTTTAACCAGTACAGTTCCCCTTCATGATGTCTGAAGAAACTCCAAATGTGGTGTTATCGTTAGAGAAGGACTGGATCAAATGGTACGCGCAAACCAAGAATTACGCAGAATCTCACGGTGTCTGGGAGTATATTAATCCAAATCAGGATAAATTACTAGAAGAACCAACGATGCCTGCTTACCTAAAAAGAGATCCAAGACCAGAGATTACAGCGGATAACCCTAACGCTCTGGAAGACTGGAAGATCGCGTACAAAGACGCTAAAGATAAGTACAACTTTAAATGTAAAGATCTACAATTTAACCTTGTGAAATACACGAACCTATCAAGGCAAATGCCAAAGATTAGGAATTCATTCGCAAGATGCTTTTAAAGAACATCTAAGACTCTCTTGACTTTAACAGCAAAGAGGAGGGAAAGGAGTCAGTTCATTAGCACTCTCGAAGAATATTAAAGCTTCTTCAGGATCAATACAAGCTAAACGCGAGGAAGATGTTAATTCTTGCGGAAACGCGCCTTAATGATCACTTGCAAGCTAAAGGTTCCTGCGATTAGTACTAATAGGCAGTGATAACAGAGGTACTGTGGAGGAATTGTTAAGACCTTAAGACCTAATGGACCGAGGAGATAATGCTGTATAAGTTTGTGATCCCTCTTCGTAGCAAATTCGAGTTATTTTAGAAGAAATGAAACGATCTACTTAACGAGGGCACGAATCAGAGCTTTCTCAAGGCCGTTACAGAGTTCAAAAGAGACTACGAAGCTCCGCAGAGCGTACCAAAGGCTGCTAATGCAATTACAACCAATAAATCAACGGGATCGAATGATTCAACGAAATCCGAGAGGCCTAAGTGCCCTAGATGTACGAATCACACGGTCAGAGATGCCTCAAAGTGGTGGGAATCCTGTAATTCGTTCAAGGCTCTGTACAAGTCAGACCTTGCTCCCAAGAACTGGGAAGTCAGGAAGAACTCTAAAGATAACATTGAGAAGTATCTAAAAGAGAATCCACAGGAGAAAACAAAGGCTATAGATTAGAAGTCAAAGGAGAAGAGCGGCGGCGATATTATCATGCCCTCGCAGAATCCTACGAACAACTCCGTGGCTATTACTCTAGGCGAGAAGTTGGCTAATGTATCATCATTCGTACGCGCTAGGCGCTCTCAACGCGTCACCCTGTCTTCAAACGCGGTCAATAGCTTAGAATTAAAGAGGAATATGGTCCTTTATGACTCTGGAGCTAATATTCACATCTTTAATAACCCTCGTTGGTTTAAGCAAGCTGAATTTAATGATACCGTTGTGACAGAGGTGGAGGCCGGTGGCACGATCTATGTGGCTTTAGGCGAAGGTCTAGTGCACATTTCAGTGACGGATCCGCTATCTAGAACGCCGAGGACGATTGTACTAGAGAAAGCGCTACTAATCCTGGAATTTCACGTTAATCTCGTATCGGCGACGATTCTAATGAAGGCAGGGATCTTCTAGAATCAGAAGAAATGCTTCCTATATAGAGGATCAAGGCCTGTGGCGAGAGTTCACAATATTAACAAGCTCCACGTGTTATCACGGCTATTAGAAGAGCTAAAAGAGGCCTACGCTATAACTAGCAGGGCACCAAGACCGCCTTAAAAGGAGATACAGAGCTTTAGCATCGACGATGCGGTCATCCAGGCGTACGCGCATTTGCAGAGCTCACGAACGTAGCTTTAGGGGTTAAATTAATAGGTCCCGAGCTTACGGAATGTGAGGTCTGTGCTACGGGCAAAGCTAAGCGATAGAGATCGCAGGTTGCACCTAAAGGCCTTCCACAAGGGCTGGGTTACGGGCTTTCCGTTAATCTAGATTACTATGACTCTCCTTGTTGGAACGGTGATAGGTATTGGTGTGTTTTTACATGCCTCACGACCTTAATAAGGTTCTTTTATTCCTTTAAAACAAAGGACGGCATTCGCAATAGCTTTCGCATAATAACAGCATTCCTAAGCACTCAATTTGGGGTTTAACTACGCTTTCTACATAGTGACATTAAAAAGCCCTCTTCACGGAGCAAATGAAAGACAAGATAGCCCTCGCGGGTATTGTAGTCTACAATTCAGCTCCTTAACGCCTAGCCAGAATGGAAAGGCAGAGAGATCTAGGGGGTGGTCAAGCAGAAAGCTTGTACGTTAAGCCTAGAGGCTTAGCTTCCAACAGATCTTGATAATAAGGTCTTTAACACCGCGGTTTATCTATTAAATCGAACGCCTTTTAAGCATCGCGGAACCTGGATTACACCTTACGAGCTTTGGTGGAATTGGGCTAGGAAAACGGTTCCAGCCTATTCACAGATAGCAGAGGTCCAGAAGCCCTTAATTGCACATCTACGAGCCTACGGATGTAAGGCTTTTCCTATGACAACGAAGGCTTTAGAGCACGTCAAATCGCATAACGCGATCCCACAGTTAGAGCAGAAAGCTCACATCGGGTACCTTATTGGTTATAGAGGCAAGTCCCAATACATTATTTAGGTGCCTTTGCTTCGTAATCGTAAAGTTATTGTATCGGCGTGTGTTCGATTCAATAAGAATTCCTTCTTTAAACCAGAAGAAGAGCTAGAATTAGCTTAAAAGGAAAAGATATTAACGATCGCGCTGCTCGAAGAGCTCGAAGCTGATGATATCAATGAGGAAATCAGTTAAGACCTTATTAGATTAGAATTGGAAGAGGAGGATCACCCTCCTATGCCTTTAACCACAGAAGGAGAAAACGAATAGTTTGAAGCAGAAACACCACCTCATGTGATAGGGAAGAAGATAACCTTTCTAGTGCACTTTTGACCCCTCCTGACTCTTCTCATAAGGCACTGGTTGCCGTAGAGAACAAAGAGCTTAGGATAGAAGGTGACAATGCGCTGTATCGTGAAATTGATGAATTTGTGCGTGATGCGATGATTGAACACGCAGAGACTACCGCGGAGACTAGCGAAATTACTAGCGAAGGTGGTAAAGAAGTGGAGAATCGTCGTCCCTGGGACAACAGCATTGATCCAGATAACATCGTCACCGGAAAACGCCAAAGAAAGGAAACACGCAAAGCTAGGCAGGCACAGTTTTCTTATGCCTTTTCTGCGGCATTACAAGGCACTTAATATAGTTTACGGATTAAAGATATGCCTCCAGAACCCGCCCATTATCAACAAGCTATGGCTTCACCCTATCGCGACCGCTGGAAGGAAGCAATTACAAAAGAGCTTTCAAAGCTTCTATCCCTAAATTGCTAGGAAGACATACCAGATGAATCCCTTAATCCAGAACTTCATAGGGAAATTATAGACCTTAGCTAGGTCTTTAAATACAAGACTGACGAGAAAGGAGTAGTAATAGAGTTTAAAGCTAGAATGGTCGTTTAAGGCAACTAACAACCAAAGGATAACCTTAACAACTACGCTGCAACGCTCGCTTCACGATCTCTACGTATGCTACTCGCGGTCTGCTGCGCTAACAATCTTAATACCCAACAATACGATGTTCGAAATGCCTTTCCACACGCAGAGCTCAAAGAACCCGTCTTTTGCAAGCCTCCAGAGGGTACAAACGCGAAAGGTCGTCTCTGGAAGATGACAAGAGCGTTGTACAGGCTACGAGAAGCCCCTTAACGATGGTTCCTTTATTTGACGAGATTTCTCTTAAATCTAGGCTTTATACAAGGAAAGAAGACCCGTGCATCTTTACAAAAGACGATTTTATCCTGTTTTTCTACGTAGATAACATTGTGGTGCTTTACCCTAACGGATCTAAAGCAGAATTCGAAGAATTACACAAGCAACTAATAAACGGCCTAGACGTCAAGGACCAAGGCGAATTAAAGTGGTTCCTAGGCATCGAAATCATTAGAAACCGCGATACCAAAGAGATGTGGTTATCGCAGGAATCGTACATTCGAAAGATCGCTCAGAAATTCATTCCTGACGTCATTAATAACGATCTAAAGAGCTTAACCTCTGCTCCTCTTCCTACGGCTACGATCCTCGCTAATACTAGCGAAGCTTCTGACAAAGAGATTAATTATTACAGAGCAGTTATTAGCTCCTTAGTGTATCTTTGCATCATAGGAAGACCTGACGTGGCATTTACAGCATTAAAGCTAGCCTCTTTTATGACGAATCCGTCGGCAAAGCATATTAAGCTCGCTAAAGGAGCTATTTTGTACGCTTAGAACACGAAGAAGCTTTGCATTCGCTACTCAGGCGCGGATAGCTTTAATACCCTGTTTTCTAGCACCGATGCTTCCCTCGGCGATAACCCTGATACTCGCAGATCAACGCAAGGCTACGTTTTTATTATGCACAGCGCCGCGATCGATTGGAAGTTAGGTAGGCAATATCGCGTGATAACTTTAAGCACAGAAGCAGAGCTCTTTGCCCTAAATTACGGTGCAAAAGAGCGCATATCTCTAGGGAGGTTGCTTCGCGATATTAAGGTCCGCGTGCCGCCGCTTTCTATTATCTAGTGTAACAACAAGCAGACGATCTGAATTATAGAGCATACAGAAGGAAGGCTTCAAACTAGCCTCAAGCATCTCGATATGAATCAAATGTGGATTCGAGAGCAATGTGCGAAGGGCAACATCAAGGTCAATTGGTTGAAAACCTCCGAGATGCCTGCGGATGGCTTCATAAAGCCTCTATCGGGTCAAATGCATAGGGATTTCTGCCACCGGATTGGCTTACGCGAGATCCCCGCGTAACCACAACACTAGAAATTCGTCACGATCGCTTCCTACACTAATAAACTCCAGCTTTAATAGATATCTTAGCTGGGGTGTGTCAGGAGAGCTCCTAGAGCATCGGATGTGTGGATGCGGCCTGCGCATTGACTAGGATGAAACCCTCGATGAGACAACGGTGGAGACAATGTATCAGAAGTACCTCCGTAGACTAGTCATTACCATAGCGCACTGTGTACCTTTCAGGTACAAAAGTCGGGTGCCGTCTGCACCTCTGATTGACCAGAATCGAACCTTTTCTATTAGCTACACCGACCCCTACCTTTGACAAAACTACATTTCTCTGTCGTTGCCCCGCCCCCACTATGTAATTTGCTTATCTGAATGTTGGCAAAACACCACCCACCCATCACAGCGTTTCCCACTTGCTTGCCATTACCACGGCCAACTCTCTTTTCTTTCTTAACCCATTGCTAGCTGTGGTAGAAACATTCAATATCCAATATCCATACGATGGCAAGCTCTAATAAGATATTCACCCTTGAGGGCAAGGGTCTCAAGCTCGACTCGGCCGCCGACGTCGAAGCCCATATCAAGGACCTCCGCGCCAACGACGTCGAGGAAGTCAGGTTCCTTGGCAACACCTTGGGCGTCGAAGCATGCAAAGTCATCGGTGAAGTTTTGGCAACCAAGAAGAACCTCAAGGTATATATATCACCTCCGCAAAGTCTTCTTTAAAACAGAAATAGTCGTCCCAGCAGCTCACATGCCGACTGACAATAGGTTGCTAACTTTGCCGATATTTTCACCGGTCGACTCTTGTCCGAAATCCCCGAAGCCTTGTCTTCACTGCTGACGTCCGTCTTGAACCTCCCGAACCTTCGTACAGTCAACTTGAACGACAACGCCTTTGGCCTCAATACACAGGCCCCCTCGTTGCGTTTCTCTCAGCCCACGTGCCCCTGCAGCACCTGTACCTCAACAATAATGGTCTCGGTCCTCACGCTGGTATCCTGGTCGCCGATGCTCTGTCGGAACTTCACGCCAAGAAGGAGGCTGCACGCAAGGATGGACAGCAGGTGCCGGACCTGGAGACGGTGATTTGCGGTCGAAACCGACTGGAGAATGGCAGCATGACAGCGTGGGCCAAGACATATAACCTTCACAAGAACATCAAAGTGATCAAGATGGTTCAGAACGGTATTCGCCAGGAGGGTATCTCCCACTTGATCAGTGAGGGCTTGAATCACGCCACAGAGATCGAGGTTCTGGATCTCCAGGACAATACGTTCACCCTAATGGGCGGTAAAGCACTAGCACAGGTTGTTACCAGCTGGACCGTTGTTCGCGAGCTCGGTATTGGTGATTCCTTACTTAGTGCCGAGGGCGCCGTTCTCCTTGCCGAGTCCCTTTCCAAGGGCAAGAATCAAAAGCTCGAGACACTGCGACTGCAGTTCAACGACATTACCGCCCCGGGTGTGAAGAAGCTGGCCAGTGCTGCTAAATATGGTCTTCCTGCCCTCAAACGTATCGAACTGAACGGCAATAAATTCACAGAGGATGATGAGTCTATCCTCATCCTGCAGGAGCTTCTTGATGAACGCAAGGAGAGGCTCGCTGGGGACGTGATTAACGAAGATGAATGGGGCGTGGATAGTCTGAGCGATCTCGAGGATCTCAGCTCCGATGAAGAGGGCGAGGACGAGGAGGAAGGGGATATCACGGTTGAGGAGCGCGCCGATAAGTTGGTCAAGGAGGCAGAGGAGGCTCAAGAAGAGCCCGTCGTGCAGCTCACGGACAAGGATGTCGATGCTCTGGCTAAGAAGCTCGCGAAGACGTGGATTTGATCAGACGTTGTCATGCCCGTTACGTTAGAATGATCTACATACACATAAGACTACAAACAGGGTTAGAGCGTGCAATTACATCGATACCCCTTTTTGCGGGCAGACGTTTCGTTGCTGCGAAAAGTACTTTGAATGTATTATTCGATATCGAATACATTTCACATAAAAAGACCGATTAATTTTGTTTGGGCGGGTAGGCTTGGCGTATTTATTCCTCTATCAAGATGACTACATTACCACCCATTTGTTCAGAACAAGAAACAAATATGTCGGCTGATGGCATTGGAGTTGGGCATACGCAATGAGTGTCGAGCAATAAGAGAATCGACCAGAGACCGGACCCGTGTGTCTTTGGGGAAGGACCGATTCACATACCTGTTCTGGCTTCTGAATAACCCAGATTCTGAGATTCTTGGTTAGCCTCCACATCAACGCTTATCGGTGGGGAGGGGAGAGGAGAAAAGCGTGGGGTGGAAATGAATAATGTAAAAGAAAACAAGCAAGATGTCTCTAAGCTCCTGCCAACACACTGGTATATAACATGGCGCGATCCCTCATACAAGCTTGTCCCCTTTCGTTCTTGCATTCGTTGCAGTAACACAAGACAATGCAGTGCCCAAAATCATCTGTGTATCGTCTATTCGTTAGGAGCATATGAGAGCATATAGTTTGAATCCGCTCCAACAAGCAACTTTACATATCCATAGTATCCACCTCCATGGCAGCATCCCTGTATTGCTCGAATGCTCCATACTGAGCAGCCATATCCAATTGCTGCTGTTGTGCATGGTAGTCGGATCCCCTGTACACGGGGTCAGAAGCCCTGGAGTAACGGCAGTCTCCTACCGCAGAGCCAAAATGATTGTAGACGTCTCTGGGCTTGTTGCCAGTAGACTGTCGCTCATACTCTCTTCGCATCAGTTCCTCATACCCGGAAACCATGTACGGCTCGCTCTCCGATGCCCCATTCTGCTGAGTCCATCGCCCCTCAGCCGTTTGAATTGGGGTTCCATCCAGGCTCATCGTGGTATTCTGCTGCCTTTCATATCGCAAACGGGCCATTTGCTCTTCTTGGTCTACAGAGGTGCTGCTCCAGGCGAGGGCAGGGATCTCTTCGGCTTTGTTCGGTGGGCATATGCTCCACAGCTCCAAGAGACGTATCTTTTGGGCGTCATCGGCAATGCGAAAGAGTTGCAGCTGTGATGGTGTCAGGATAGCTGGATCCAAGCCGTTGTTGCGAAGAGTATGTTCGACGGATGAAAGCTCGGTCTGGGGAGGTTCTGAAGAGGGTCGCGGAATAGGCGACTGCGCTTGCTCGGCTGGTTGCTGAGGAGATGATCTCGCACTATGTGCAGAATGATTATAATGCTGAGAAATCGAGTAGACAATAGGCTGAGAGGCAGGGACGGGCACGTCGATCGTTTGCTCCTGCCTAGGTATTTCCTTGGGAGTTGAAGCATGCAAATCGGGATTGAAAGACATGTTACGAGAAAAGAGATTGGCAAGGTCATCCTGGACCTGCTGAGCGTTCCCATACATGCCGGCCTGGACAGAAACCATGATCTAAAAAGAAACGCATCAGTCTCACGTTGCATGGAAAGCGGCCGGCTTACACCAACCACACTTGGCTGGCTGGCCTTGGTGTGACACAATATACCTCGGTCATATGGCAAATCTGAGATTCCATACAAAAGGGGGTTGAGACGAATGTTCGAAACCGCCTGTCAGATTGACATGGATGTCTCTCGATTTCTTTCGTGGCAACAGGTCAACTTTGTACCCTTCGGGTCCTTCGGTTGTGGTTTGTTTTATTTCTCAAACGACGACTCGGTTGGGTCGTTATTATGCCGTTGGGTATCAACCAGGAGGCGGGGGCGTGAACGGGCCTGGTCTTGCCAGAGCTGGTTCGGACGATCACCTGTAGACGAAAGCGAAAAAGACAATCAGGTATATTTCCACTAAACTACTCGGGTGGTAAAACCAAAAGGAACAGCGAATTCGAAGAGCCACGGGAAACAGAAGGACAGAGGTGGGAGGGAGGTCGGAGTTGTAAAGTAGGTGAATTTGTTCCAAAGAGCAGGCGCAGAGGGCATGCACATGCACCTGAGGTGTCTGATGATGGCCTCTCAGCGCTGCCCACCGCAAGTGCCCCTGTCAGCGAGGTCTTTTGTCTCCTGTTTCCTGCCTCCTGTTTCCTGCAGTCTCCTTGTCTCTCCTGTCTCGGGCAGGAGGCAGGAGGCAGGAGGCAGGAGGCAGGAGGCAGGAGACACTCATCAGTGGTCGGTCATTCAGGGAGCGGCGGGCTTACAATTAGTAAAGGCGGGTCTGTCAGTGACTCACTCAGAAGTCAGTGGCAGGTGGACCGTTCAGGGTTCAAACCAGGAAGTGACTACGAAGTCAGGATACTCGAAGTGTTGATTACGGAGTATTGATTGTGGATCATATTATATTATTGATTACACCAGATCAGTTGACGGTTGGCGGCTCCAAAGTCTAAAGCCACAACGCTGAATTACAGCGGCCATGCCACACGGAGTAGACGTAGAGAAGATTTTTGGACGTGGAAGGCGACGTCGAGGAGTCGAGGACGATGGAGGGGCAACCGGTGACGCAACAGCCCTTCGGCCCGTCATCGATTGCCTCTCGCCATAGGCACCGTACCACAGGGCTATCACGGGGCCATCACGGGGCCATCACGGGGCCATCTTTCCAACACACCACCGCTTAGCTCGTCAACTCGTTTGCAAAGGAGTGCTCCCAGCATTGGACTGCTCCACCGAGAAGAAAGGCCCCAATGGGTAATAATCATAGGGATCATAGGGTCGGAGAATATTCATTCACCACGGTCCCGAGTATTTCCTTGGTGTGCTAATAGTATGCTCTGCCGACAGGAAAGTGCGTGGTCGCTTTCACTCGAACGTGCAGTTCATGTATGTATGTATGTATGATAGAGAAGGATTCTTTCTGTGTCAAGGTCTGAGGCCCGGATCCGATAAAGTCGGCCGGCCCATCGGGTAGGAGAGTCAAGCCACACGGCACTTGAGCCACACCAGCTTCCTAGCCTCACATGTGGCTGGTGTTTCCGTGTCAGCTTTTTGACACCTCAGGCACTAGGGCTTTTGCCAGCCTCGCAAGCAAGCAGTTGCAGTACGCAGCTCAGGCTGCCTGATGGTGCTTGTTGGTGAAGCTCCAAGCCCATATCGCCCTCGTCAAATTCCTCTCGTCCACGCCCTTGCCATTTGCAAGCACAACAGTCTTCTTCTCGACAGATTCGTCTTTGAAACAGGCTCCACGGCGAACATATAGCCATCATGGTGAGATGATGACCTTTGCCGTCCGACAGCAACGGGTTGTGCCAAAGCGCCAATGTGTGAAGCTAGCTAACCAAATGGACACCCTCCTCCACGCAGACGTCGATAGGTACCGGTTACGATCTTCTCAACTCCATCTTCTCACCAGACGGGCGAAACTTCCAGGTAGAATATGCAGTCAAGGCCGTAGAGAACGCCGGCACGTCAATTGGCATTCGGTGCAAGGACGGTGTGGTCCTGGCGGTCGAGAAGGTGGTGGCATCAAAGCTGCTAAAGGCCGGCGCAAACAACCGGATTGCCACAGTCGATAAGCATGTTGGAGTGGTGTGTTTCTTCTTCTTCTTTTTTTCCCCATCATCAGGGTTTTCCGGCTAACCATGCATGTGCATCGATGTAGGTCTACTCAGGCATGGTCCCTGACGGCCGCCATTTTATCGACCGAGCCCGTAACGAGTCCCAGAGCTGGCGCCAAAACTTCAAAACACCCATCCCCACCTCCGACCTTGCCTCTAGAATGGGCGGCTATCTCCAGGCATACACCATGTATGGCTCTGTGCGACCCTTTGGCATCACCGCCATCATAGGCGGCGTCGACACATCGGAGGAAACCCCGTTGACGGAGAAGTGGGCTCTGGACCCAAATGCGGCGCCGGGGGCAAGGTGCCCGGCAAGCATGGCGGTCCTTTCCTATACATGATTGAGCCCAGCGGTATGTACTGGGGCTACTACGGTGCCGCTACTGGCAAGGTCGCCAAGCTGCCAAGGCAGAGTTGGAGAAGCTGGACCTGCAGTCTGGAAACATGACGCTCCAGGAGGCTGTCAAGGAGGCTGCGAGAATCATCTACGTGGCCCAAAGGACAACAAGGACAAGGATTTCGAGCTGGAAATGACCTGGATCAGTGTTGTAGATGGACCTACCAAGGGCCGCCACATGGAGGTACCCAAGGAGTTGAGGGAGGAAGCCGAGAGGTTAGCAAAGGCCGAAGATGATTCAGACGACGACGACGAGAACGACAAGAAGGATGACGATAAGATGGAGGAGTAGAGAGGGTGGGTGGCACTGGCAGGAGCGAAAGTGTGGATGACGAGGTTTCGGATGACGCACGTGGGCGAGAGCACTTGTACTATCATCACAGTCGGCAGGTTCATAGAGTATTGAAGGCTTTATCAACGGGTTGGGAAATTTCAACGATACGAACAAGCTTGTCCTTCAAGTGGCCGACACTATGTACTTGGCGACCTAACTCAAAACGCACGGCATTACGTGTTGAGCATCCTCGCCAAGCTCGACGAGGATGCTAAACGAAATGCAACCGAGACTGCACCTTATGTTGAACCTTGAAAGCATACCCCTTCCTTTATTGAAATGAAACCTCAAACCGAACAGCAGGTCAGGAAGTAATTTGGGAAACCCACAGACATGGCAGGGTATTATCGTTGCATTCATTCAATGTCCTCTCAAGTACACTCTCAACTAGTGTTGCGCATGCTCTGCGCCCAGTCATGCCAGTCCTTGAAGAATGAGCTATGCATCTTGACCTTGTTCAGCACCCAAGCCGACTCTGTCTTCGCGTACACGGCCGCAATCCGCTCGATAGACTCCTGTCTTGTCTGAACATGGTCGAGGCAACAATGAGGCTCGCCGTGCTGGCCGCCTTGGCGTATGCCTGTGCGTCATCCTTGCCTGCTTCGTCGTGGCACTCCAGCAAGAGGGGCAGCAGGTCTTCCGCTACCGGGGACGTAGTTGTGCCGGCTCGAACATTGGCTCGAGCCTTTTTGATTGCCTTGCGGAGGTTCAGGATGACTTCGTAGGCTCTGTTGGCGAGTGCTTTCGTTGACGTCGTTCTCGTGAGAGTGAGTAGTGGCAGTAGTATCGAGAAAGTAAGGGGTTGAGAGCTTCGTTCTTGACGTAGATGTCTAGGAGGTCGAGGATTCGGTGCTTGAAGTTGACGACGGATTGCTTTGCATCTTTTTCTGCTTCTTGGTGTCGTTTTTGTTTGCCTTGATGCGTGGAGCTATGGCGGCCGAGAGTTGCTCTTCAAGAGCAAACATTTGGGAGTCTGACATGTCGCCTTCGTCCTCGGAAGACTCGGCTTCCGCGTCTTTGTCAAGACGATGGCTGTTGAGGATATTGCCAAGTATGTCATCTAGCTCTTCCGGGTTATCCCACTCTCCTTTCTGATTGAGCTTTCTTTCGCTCTCCCCGTTGCCGCCATCAGCAGAATCCTCATCCTCATCCTCATCCTCATCATCTTGGTCCTCGGATTCTTCATCGCCATCATCCTCTTCTTTTCTCCCATCATCCTCTTCGTCGCCATTCAACTCAACGAACTCCAAGTCTGAATCAATCTCAAAGTCAGAAGCATCTTCAACGTCAATGACACTATCTCCGTCGTCGTCTCCTTCAGACGCATCGCTGTCTATCTCCATTGCGTCATCTTCGGTATTGAACAGCTCCTTCTGACCCTTGGTGCTTTCACCCGAGGCGAGGGGCCCCGTCAAAAGTTCGATGCTTTCGGCAGACATCTGACTGGTAAATACATCAAACACTTGCTGAGAAACCTGTCTCATCAATGAAGAAGGTCGAGCAACCATTGAGAGAAGAATCTCAACTAAGAGCTCCGACCCCCTCGCTCCTTGCACTGGTTGTATTTCCAGACCACAATTTATCATAGCACTGGGACAGGTCATCCAATACGTCCATAGCATCAGGATCTTCGTTGTACAGCTGGAAGATGGATATGGCGTGGAGCATTGCCAAACCTTGCGCGGCGTCAGATTTGCTCTTCAAAAGTTTGCCCATCCGAACGAGTGCCGCATCTTTGGCTTTCTTGATATCCGGGGTCATGTTCATCGCGCTGGAGTCTATCGACGCGACTGCCTTACAGAATACGGCAAAGTCAGTGCTGGCACGAGCGAGCTTCGCAAGAGACGTTTCAAGACGAGATCGGCAAATCTCTCTGACTTGGCCAGTCAGCGCATCCTTTGGGATTTCAGCCGGTTGGCCGTACGCCACATTTGTGAGTTCTTGCAAGGTCTTGACGAAAGAACCTCTTGCTGCTCCCGCTTCTGTACGTTCTTTCTCGCCTACTTTCTCAGGCTGTGAGTCTAGCCTATCATCCTCCGAGGGCGCCGAGGCAAATGCGTTCAAAATCTTTGCCAGATAGTCGGAGTAAGTTCTCACAGTGGCTTGAGCCTCCACATCCTCTTTGTTCTTCATGAGCTTGATGGGGCGTTTGACGACGGCCAAAACAGATTCCACATTCTGCTCATTTACATTTTGCAGCAGTTTGTCCACAGTCTTGCTATTTGTTCTCTGATCAAATGCATAACTTCCGTTCTTCCCCAGAAGGTTGGCAAGAACAGGGGCCAAGGTATCAGGGTGCGATGATACCACTTCTTCAATGGCCTTCAGTGCCTTAGTCGCAGCTCGGTGTAAGTAGCGATCTTCTTTCGAAGCTTGGTTCAGTAAGCAAGACATGAAGTTTCGGCTGAATATAGCTTGCAGTCTTGGGGTTGTCTCGGTAAAGCCCTTGAGCATCTTTTCGAATACCATGAAACCTTTGAACTTTTGCCCATCCGTCGCTTGCTTTGAAAATAACCCATCTGTGCCGAATTAGTGCTTTTTCTCCTTTTCTTCCAAGTAAAACTCTTATTCAAAAACACATACCATCAACAACTCGGTTCCAGAATTGATCGAAGTCCTCTTCTTTTGGATTGGAGTTGGCACTTAGAAATCGGGCTAGGATGAGATCCCAAACAAAGTGCAACTGAGCACTCCAAGATGCTTGCTTGGCATTATTTTGCTTCTCCTTGGGATCCTTCGTCGAGTCTTTGAAGTTTTCTTTTAGAACAGCTGCGAGATCCCCGAGTGATTTGTTGGACAAGGGATTTTTCCACGGTGAAAGTTGTAGTCTCGGGTAACGATTCAACGACACGATCCATGCCGCTACTCCTTCTGGAGTCTGAGCCATACCAGCCCCCGCAACCTTGGACAACGTAGCTTTCGTGGCATCCTCTGTCATTTGTTCCAGTGCCTGGACCAGAATCCAGCCACATTGAGGCCTCAACCAAATCTTCTTGCTGCCAAGTTTAAGCAACATATCAAGGACGGCATTCCACCTGGAAATATCTTTGAACAAGGTTCTGGACTTAACAAAGCATTCGAGACCAAAGACCTGACCAATGAAATGATCCCGCTCTTCTTGTCCAGAAATATTGCCCACAGCTTGTGTCTTGCCGGCGAGATATCCAAGAACCTTGTCAAACGTCAGCCCGGCGTACTTGGCTTTCGCTAGTTCGCGATCACCAAAGAGTTGCGATAATATCTCAGTGATTACAAGACTGAATCCCAAGCGTGAACCCTCACGACCACTTGCAATACCTCGAAACAGTCGGCGGTTGAGGTGTCTCTGTAGAACTGCCTCTGGAGCACCATCACCTTGGAGGAGGCTTGAAACTATACATTCTGCCGCATCGTTCCTGGTATCTTCAGCAACGTTTCCGAGTAATTCGTATAGCTCTGCTTCTCGTTTTCGGTCGTCGCCTGTAGGCGCCTCGACGAATGGTTTGACTTCGAGTGTCAAAGTGCTGCTTGAAGAAAAATCGAGAGGCATCATTTCTTTCTTGGCTTTTTCAGGCCAGCGCTTCCAGAGCCTTGGCCCTCTTTGCCGCCTCTCTTTCGCTTTCCTGCCATTCTGGAACAATTGCAGTGTTGAGGGCGACTTTTATTTATAATAGTCTTTTCTTCTACCCTCCGCTAGTGTTAGTGCTTTCGCAGCTGTATCTTGAAATTCCCCAAAATAATTATATTCTGCCATGATCCACCGCCCGGTTCGAGCCCCACCGGCCCGCAGTCGTCCAACCCGCCCCACCTTCTCTCAGGGCTACCCTGTATTCTTTTTCTGCATAGGGTTGATTTGCAAAACTGGAACGTCCTCTGTATGATGTTCATTCAAGTTAAGTTATTCATATGTTAGATGTCAGATGTCATCTGCAAGACGGGTAGGTAACATATTGGTCACTCAGACTTCACTCCAATAAAATGGGTGCATCAACCATCACCAAGCACTTGTGCGACTCAGTGGTGAACGATCATTGTTGTAGAGCGTCCATCTGCGTCATATTCGCCGTGGGACTATTATTGTATTAGGTAGGTTATCGATTTCAAGTAACCGCTGAGAAGCAAAGTTGTTGATTACAATACGCTATCAGATTTATGACCTTCAGGAAGGATTGTCTGCATGAAACCTTGCCAAGCTGAAATCAGGGCTTGGAAGCCGATTAAGCCGATTAAGCCGATGTCGTCGCTGAGGCGCAATCAGTTCATCCAGAGTAGTAGTCAACTACGCCACCCTGACCACAACTATTAATAAAGCGGCCGCGGTAGGAAAAAAAGGTGGACGCAATGTTGATTGAGCTGCCAGAAAAGAGCACGTGATCTCGCGATTGCTGCAAGGCGTTGCCAGGCGGGGTCAAAACGCGTCCTCCCCGATTTGTTTACTTTGTTTACGCGACGCCTCGTAGAATTTTTCTTGGATCGATCGAGACTCCGAACAACAAAGCAAAGCAAAAGAGTAAGAACAAAAAAGCAAACCTCGTTAATAAGTCTCACACGATCTCGTGCATCAGGCGTCAAATAGTCGCCCTTTGGCTTATTCCGCCCCCTCACTTGTTGACGACAGGTCAGAAGACACACTTTTTCCCTTTGAAACGGAAACAGCATATTAGCAGGGCGTAGCAGTAATCACCCCAACACCCCTCGCTTCGGGTTGGGAAGCACACCATCAACTTGGCGGGGTTGAGAGGGTCGGTCTGGACACCTTCCTTTGTCAATTGATGAACAGGTTTTGGGACCAGCTGAGAGGTGGATTCTGACTGTACTCGAGCCTTTTCGTCCTTTGATTGGGCAATTTACTCGAGCACCATGTTCGTCGTCACCGAGAGCTTGCTTTTTATTCGATCGCTAGTAGAGGGGTCCGGTCGGCATCAGCCAACAAGGATTGACTTGTTTGAAGCAAAGCGGCAATTGGGTTCCATGGGCATTGCCATGTCCTGGAAAAGCCGGCAACAAGGGACAGACTTTTTGCAAACAGGCATTGATCCCTCCGCGGGAAAGTAAACAAAGGGACAGTGGGATGATCCTAAACTCAAGTTTTTGATCAGCGATATTCGCGCGCTTTGGCATTGCAGATGCCATCGAAGCAAAATGCAAAATGCAAAATGCAAAAATACTGTCCTTGTGCGGGATGACAACAATCGATCTCAGACCAAAGATCGAGATCTGAGTTCGTGCCTGGTTCGCGACGGTGTTGGTGGTGGCATTGATAACGCTCATATCCTTGTTGTGTGATGACGATCACTCCGACTGTTCCGCCGACACCCTATCAGGCGAGAAAACCCTCGACAGCGCAGGAGAGGCCAATGCAAATGCTAGCGACACTATTGTGACGTTGAACGCAATCCCGTCCATCAAATTTCGCGGTTAAGAGATCGAGACTGGGCTGCACCATCGACGATACGTCGTGTTCTCTTGATTGAACCCTGTAGTCCAACATCACGGCATGACTCTGACCCCAGATTGGCTCTTTAAACATTCCTGGCCCGCCATTTCTTCCAGAAGCATTTTTTTTTGGTCGTGGGCATTGCAATGGGGAGATTTCGAACCAGTTCTCCGCATCTTACAGTCTGAATGCATCGTTGGCTTGTTTGTCTCGAGATGGAGCCGTCCACGTCGCACGCCATCAATAGTCAATGCCCTTTCTGCTCTCTTTCGTATTGCTTTGTGCTTCTTGCGGGGTGGCACTCTGGATTATAATTGCAACTTGCGCTTCCGTTTCCGTCGAGAGAAAGGGCCAGCCTCGCTTTGTTTACATCCTCATTCTGGTAAGAAGCTTGTTCCTAGGACAGATATATTTGTGTATTTGTGGAAGGAGGAGAAGCAGCACATGAAGCATATCGCACGACAGGGACTATCGGACTAGTAGGACGGAAACTCTTATTGGTCCAATTCAAGATTTGTGTGCCGACTCTGGATGAACGTTTCTGAGGCTGTCACACATGAGTCTTGGGAAATTCATGCGCATCAACGGGAAAGAACCACCAGTATTTCAGCACCACCACAAAATCCATGCTCAAAATTCTGTGCGTCACGTTTGGTCAAGAAGGCTAGGCATCTACGCTACATAGGTTTCGATTCACCTGCAGTGATCGATGCCCCATGTCAAGATCGGAAGAGATGTATGAGCTGTCTCGCCATTTCATGTCGGCTGTGGACCCAGACAGAAACTCATCTGGACAGATTCGACGGCCCTTTAAAACTCTGAGACATGAATCAGACGATCCGATGCCAAACGTGGGCGAACTTGAACAATGCTGGGTGCAAACGGCGTCATCGCCAACAATGTAGACTTTGATGCAAGGGAGACACTTGTGCATGTCCGACCTAAAAGGGCGAACGAATTACCATGGGATTGGAAGGGCGGCGCATTTACTTTTTTTCTCGATTTTGCGGAGGGGGTCAAGAGATTGCATGTAGGTGACTTTGGTAGTGGCTGCCTGAGAGACACTGATGATGACAGGAGTTTGAGGAGATTCCTTTTGTCCTTTTCAAACCACCAGCACAAATTCCAACAAGTGGGCAGCACGGTCTAACTAAGCTAATGGCGCCCTCGCAATCCTCAAGAGAGGCTCGAATGAGTACGGGTCCATATTCGAGAGCGACGTCGTTATTTGGCATGCGAGTGGACGGCCGCGATCCCACGAGGCGTGCTCTTGCCAATTGTACGCGCTTGCTGGGACAGGAGGACCGCGGCTGGAATCCTGCGTAATGAAAATGTCTTCATGCGGCGTGTTCGCCCTGAGTCACGCATTCAAACACGTTGACAGAGCCCTCGTGCTAGAAGACAGTAGATCTCGGCGATGATGTAAATTTTGTCCGTCGTAATACTGTGCCGTACTTACATACATACATACATACACTGCCCTTGTGCCCTGGAGTATCCGTCAAGCGCCGGCGGTGGAGATGGCATGGATCGATCATTCAGTCCGTGGGACCTGAATGTGACGAGGCGTGCGAGGGAGGCATGGCGAGATGAGGGACTATTTCACGGAGTATGTAGTGTTTCGTTTCCTCTGCCTTCCCCACTACTACATAGATAGATACGGAGATACGGAGATACGGAGTACATATGTACATGCTCACTGAGCTGAGCAACATGGTGCCGTTCGGTGCGGCGAGTGTTGCTATCGGATGCAGTGCTGTGTACATGTGTAGTACGGAGTACAGAACAAGGCAAACCCCAAAACTCCATTCTCGGCATCGCCTTTCTACTAATGTAATCCCAGACTATCCCAGACTCACTATCAGCCTGTTTGTTGCCCAGGGCGTCATGCGTGTGACAACGAGAGGAGACGTTCGGACTGGGGCAGCTGAGCCTTCCAGCGCTAAGCACAGACTAGAGAAACAACAACCCGGCAACCCGCCATGCCTGCTGTATGTAATGCTGCCAATGCTGCCTACATACGGCGGGTCCAATCCAGTGCGATCGATGGATGCCTTGCGAGTTGCTGTTCGCTGTGTGGATGCTCACCTCGCCGCTCGCCATGCACCACGACTGATACTAATAATCAATGCCAACTCAGTTGACTGTCAGTTGACTGTATTTATCATCAGCCTGGCTGCTCGTCATGGCTGCTCGTCAATACATACACATGTACCTATTTTAATACTCTGTGCGGCGCCGCTTCTGTGCTAGTATGTATGTGCATGTATTTCTCTTTGTCGCCGCCCACCCCACCCCTCCCATCCCCTCCTCCCCTCGTCACGCCAGGCCACTCACAATCCTCCTCGCCTTGCCCAAGGCTTCTCTCCCTCGTTCCCTTGTTCCCCAGTCACCCCTAACAACGTCCCAACTCCATCCCAGCGTCTGGGCCGGGTCCGCAGCACGGTCCATTCAAAAGGCGTTGCTCCCGCATCCACTTCTTTGCTTCTTGTGCCATCCAATTGCCTCGCCCGGCAACGAGACGGACAACCAAAAATTTAACAAGGAAGTCGTCGCTCTTGACTGAGCGCCGCTTTTCATTGTATGTGCGAGACAGGACAAAGCCTCTTGCGTTGCCTCTTCTTCTGCCTCTTTTCTAACTTTTAGAAAGTCAATGGTGGTTTAACGACAACTGCCTATCCTGCACGAGACGCACGCTCCGAGCTGCAGTGAACCCCAGTCATCGCCGGCAAAGAAGTCAAAAGCTGGCAGCTTATTCACCCAGCAACGAACGGCGTCTTGTCGTATTCTCAGTGCTCACACAACAAGCGGACATTTTCAATCCCTCCACAAGCTTCCTTGGCTTCACGACCAACCGGGGAACAAACGAAATTTCCAATTCGCCCGTGAGACGACGACTATCAACCCGACGTTCCCTGTCCGACACGAATGCCACCGATACGACTATAACGAGCCACGACCTGTCGTCAATCTTACCAACTGTAGCTCTCAATACTTGAGTTCTACATTGGGCATAACTCAGTTAGGAAGCCTTGTCAAGAACTAAAGCCTTGTGTCCCGCACTGGAACGATTGCTTTGTTTCCTCGTGCAGCTGTAACCCGCAAAGGGCAAACGTCATAACCCCTTCAGAACAACTCGTACATCCTGCTGCAACATTCACTTGTTGTGGCATAGGAGGAGGAGAGCTTGCCTTACTGCCATCAATGCCATTTGAACTGCATAACATCTTGCTTTCAGCCTTAGACTCGTTCTGACGAGTCTCTGGAAAGCCTCACACACTTTTCGTCATGGAAGCATCCTCTCCGTTGGCGGCGTTGCACCGCCCGCTGCCTGCAGCAGCATGGGGTAACCGAGATCTATTCCGGCCTCGTCCACACTCTCATTACTCTAGTTCATCGAGTAGCATGACTTCGGTGAGCTTGCGAGAGCAAATCCACAAGAACACCGCCGATTACTTTTCCATCAAGGATGTTCGCGGTTCTTCTCCTGCTGCTAGTCTGGCTGCCGACTTGTCCCAAAACTTCCGCTTGGATAATGAAGCTAGGTATGGGCCTCTCTACTCAACCGACATGGCTTGTCCTTAAAGCTTGCTGACTGTCAATTCAGTCCTCATTTCCCCACACCTCGCCGAGCACTATTCACCGCCAATATGATGGGTGGCATGGACAGTCGTCGTGAGTTACCGCTTCAATCTTGTCATCATTGCAGTACTCTCCGCTAATCGTTGCAAAAGATTTTGTAACGACACCCCACTGCCTTCCTCTTCACCGGCCCCCGTCGTCGAGCACATGGAGCTTTCTCCCTTACCACACAAGACTCCTTTCTTTGCCCAGGTCGAGATTGAGTCTCCTACTCCTGTCTCAACACCCTCTGATGATCAAGACATGGTTCTGGACTCCCCGGCTCCAATCGCCCGTCAAGCCTCGTATGAGTCTACAAAGTCTTTCTTCTTGGCCGAGTGAGTTGCGCTTGCACTGATTTCTCCCCTCATTATCTATGCTAACATCGGCTCTTACAGCCGTAGGATAGCTGCCCCCGTAGACCATCGCTGAGTCGTATGAAGGTATTGAGTTCCAGCTCTCTACCCCAAGAGCGCAAAGTGACACTCGCAATGCACTGCCACCTTTCCGCTTCGGCGCAGATTCTTGTATGACCCAGACAAGCTCCAATCTTTCACTTGGAGAATGCTTCGAGTCTGCTTCGCCACCTCAGGAACGGCGACCTCTGTCGTCAAACATTCCGTGTGCTCCCATGGCCCTGCCGCCGCGCCGACCTCTCTTTACAGGTCTTGGTGGTGGGGCTGTAGGCGCTCGTTTCGGCTCGCCCATGAACGGTCATGTCCGACGACAGTCCAACAACCCATTTTGAGGAATCGCAAACAAGTTCGTCGCTCATTGAGTATGTTCGAACACCCTGCGGATATCATGAAATCCAAAAGTGACGCAGAAGACGCGCCTTCACCAGCATTGAAAGCCGTAATGGACATTGAAGAAGTGCACGAACCCGCGCTCCCCATTTCCTGCTTGATGATCCTACTGATTCAATTCCTCGAATCGCCAAGGAAACACTACTGGATATTCTTGATGGTAAATTTTCTGAGCGCTTTGACCAAAAATGGTTATTGATTGTCGATTCGAGTATGAGTATGATGGTGGCCACATTGAAGGAGCAGTGAATCACAATGACAAAGAGCTTCTTGCTACTCAACTCTTTGAGACGCCAATCGCTGGTCGCACTCTTTTGATCTTCCATTGCGAGTACTCAGCCCACCGCGCGCCGTTAATGGCCCGACATGTGCGATCATATGATCGAACAGTCAATGCCGAATCCTATCCCAATTTGACATACCCTGAGGTATATATTCTTGATGGTGGTTACAGCGGCTTCTTTGCCGAGCATCGAGGCAGGTGTTATCCTCCAGAGTACGTCGAAATGTCTGATGAGAAACATCAGCGCACCTGTGAAAGGGAAATGGGTCGACTGAAAGCGAGGAAAGGCCTAGGACGCTCGCAGACCTTTGCCTTTGGGCAGCGTGAACCTTGCATTCAAGACTCTCCTACTGCGCCGGGTCGGCCGGGTTCTCGGAATTCGCCATCACTCTCTACGCTCGCACAATCGCCCATCCCCGGGGACAGATCTCATGCTCGTCGAATGGCATCTTACTGATGTTATGACTGTCGCTACCACTGCCTGCTGAGCAGAACTCGTTCCGACCACTCCTGTGCATATATCCATGCTATCTGGGATAATACTATTGGCCCCAGCCTGCTATTGTGTCGGAGCTTCACATTGGCGATTGAACATATTACCTTGCTCTTCACTATGAAACAAACATAATACCTACAGCTATCCGTCAAAATGCGGACTCGGATTCAAAGAATCGCCAACCTGCGCGCTCGCGGCTCTTTGTTCAGGAAATCAAAGAAAAATCTTGGTGGACGAAACGAGACCGACTGACCGACTCTGTGTCTGCCTCGTATACTCGAGCATCCCACGACATATCTTGCATTAGACTTTGCATCTTAACTCGAGCATGCTTTCCTCCGAGATTACATCCCGCATTTTGCAATCATTCAGCTCTATCCAGCATTTGTTGTCTTCCTCGCATCCTGGTACTGGCGCTTGCAGTTTCATTTCAGTTCTCATTGCTATCTACGGTAGTTGGCAATTGCGACGTTGAATACTGGCAGCGCCATTCAATACCCCTGGCGACCTCTCACTCGATCGCGTCAAAAAGTAAACACAATGCACGCCAACTGAACTCCCGACTTGCTGGTGATATTCACTTTTCCGGAACTCTGGACCCCACTTTTTTTTTTTTTTTGATAGCATAAAAACTCACCGCGTTCCCACGATGCTGGCTGCCTGGGAATATCATCACTGGACCCTCGCACGCAAAAACTGATGAAATTCATAACGCCTACGAAATCAAACTCTTTTGCACCATGGCGTACATAACCAGAATACCCTTTTCTTTTTTTCCTTTCGCGCATTTTGTGCGATCACATCTCTCAGACGACGGAATGCATTTCATTTTTTCCTTTATTGTTCATACTTCCAAACTAGGGAAGATTATTCTCCCCTCTACTGTTGTAATGGGCCATGGAGCGCGGTGCGAGGCCTCATGCTTTTGGTGTCATTGTAGGACTAGCTAGACGAATCAAGGCTACCAGTGTCAAGAACAAGTACCTGCAGAGGTCGCTGGTTGTACATTATATCGTCCAGGAGGTGTTTATTTTACTTCTGCCTGGCCTAGCTTATATTAGATTGAGGGACATACCAAACTACCTTCCTTCCCTGATCTCTGTAATGAATCTGTGCACCATAGCGGCTTCATTTGGGCCAATTGCTATATTTTGTTCGATACAAAGCTGCCTGCGATCAGAAGCCAAACGTACTTTTTCTTTCTTTCAAAACTGTATGGGGCCTGCTGGCTCATCTCTTTCAACCAGAGAGGCTCATCACGTTAACGGTGTTTACTTTTCCATGGCTTCTTAAACAGTCTTGCTTTTCTTGTTTAGTCCTCGGATTATTGCGGCACAGCTGGCCAATCTCCGAATACCTGGAAACAAGTCTTCAACCATTCCTTATGACGTTGTATTGTTCACTTCGATGTCTCAGGTTCTCCATAATGATCATCCCACGCCGTAATACTCCGTACGCCAAGACAAGACCCATGATGCTCCACTAGCTAGAAGACCCTTTTTCGGGACAAGACCATTCCAGTCCAATCCCACTCCATGCTAAAACAAATCTAGAAAATTGCAAAGTAATTTCCGCGCGCCTAAGCTAATTTCCTATTGGAGCTTTTCGAATGGATTTTACCCGCCGAAGAGATGATACCTTTCGATATCGGAGCCTAATACCGTGGCGAGTTTGCAATAGTATTTTTTTTTTGTGTGTGTGTGTGTGTGTGTGTGTGTGTATGTGTGTATGTGTGAATTAATCTTACTCCAATGTGAAGTCCCATTCTTTGAATGCCTCCCGAAAGGCTTCGACGTCTCGCTCCTCCTCCCCGACGGTCTGTTCGCACTCCTGCCAGTAAAAGCGCTTTTCTAAGCCGAGCAATTTAGCAATCACTCTGCGGCCGAACTGTAGGTCGAATCGCATGTCTGGAGCGAGCGGCATGACGAGAGACTTGCCCTTAATCTTGTCTTCGCCGTCATCTGCCCAGAGCCAGACGCGGAAGTAGTCACCAAAGGAAGCTTGGTTCTCGAGAGAAATTTCTTTAGTTTGAAACGTGGGGTACTTTTGGTTCTCAGCCTCAACGCGGAAGGCCGCTTCTGCGATGCCGTTTTGAATCATGGCGGCTGGGAGGGCGATGAGTTGCCAAATGATGTGGACGTTGCGATCTCGAGAGATTTCCCAGGTGATTGCGCCGAGTTTGTGAGAGGATTTATGCGAGATCATGGCTTGGAGGGATTCGCGGAAGCGAGTCATTTCGTTGTAGGTGCGCACGGCGTCGCTGGTAGTGTCTGTGGTAGAGCCCATGCTGGGTATGGTGGGCGCATGGGGCAGAGGGATGATGATGAAGTGGCCTGGGAAATTGAGTCCCTGGTCGGCGAATGTCGTCGAGGTGGGCAGTGGACCCTTGGCGGTAGTTATGTAGGCTTCGTCTCCGATGCTGCAGCACATGTGTGAGGCAATGTTGGGATTCGATAGGCAGAAGTAGCAGCGATCAGGGCCAGGTGGCGGTGACGCGCGACGTCGTTTGCTGTGCCGGCCGTGCTTGTCATTGTTGTGATGTCCAAAGCGGCTGAAGCCTTGATCGTCGTTTCGGGGACGTTTCTTAGTGTTGAAGGGGAGCTGGTAACTCCTGGTGGTACACTGGAATCAGTTTTGTTTAAAGCAAAGGCGTATAAGGCTTTCGCTTTCGCTTCGTTCCCAAATGGGGCCATGGAAATAAATCTGGTGATTGATGGCGGCTCATGGTCTGAATCGGAAGGATGCACAAAGGGGTCTCGCTCGTAGAAGAAAGCTCCCGCTGAGGTGGACAGGTGATAACGAGGTTTGAGGGTTGCACACAATTCAGCAATGGTCCGCGTGCTCTGAATCACTGCTTGATGGGACGGTTCGAGAACCGCCTTGGAACCGTTCCACACGTTTGATGGCCACATAGATGTAAGCAAGATATCTGCATTATTGGCGCCTTTCAAGCTTTTGGCGTCATCCTCCGTGTGAAAGGGGAGATGCTGCTCCTTGGACTGGCCCCCACAATATTGGTGTCAAGAAGGCCTCCTAAAGCAACGATTCGAATGCCGTCTGAGGTTTTGGTGATGCTTCGCTTGCCGAGAAAATGCAAATTGGGGCACACTTCTTCGTCGTTCTCGATCTTTGCAGCTATACGCGAAGGCAAAGAGTGCGTACCGATTGTGAAGTATGTCGGGAGAGGAAATTCCAAAGAACCGTCCAAAAGAGCGGAGATCGTAGCATCTTCGGTAGAGGATGTGAAAACGTCGCCGGTCAGAATCGCAAGAGAGAAGCTATTCTTGGCGTGCAACGTCGCAAGCTTCTTGAATGCGGGTTCGAGTTGGCCGTTGAGGCTGCCTAGTACGATTCTGAACGCAAAGTATTGTAAGTGATGTTTGCTGACTAGATCAATAAGCGAGAAATGACGAGAGGTTAACCTACATTTTTGGTGCAGCCATCATGAGAACCCACTCGCTGAAGCAGCGAAGCCTGATCGAGTGAGGTCGTGATTTACGAGGCGAGGGTTTTGGTGGAAGTGGATTCAGAGCTCCCACCAGCCAGCCGATTTGGGTTTGCGCAGCTAATGTGATTGGATCCAAAAAAGCTTGAGTGGGGCGCGATAAAGGCTTATCAGTTTTGCCGTTTCTGAGCCGGCCCAAAAATTGTAGACCTGCAAAAGCACCTGGCGGGGACTTGGAGGATGGGAAAGTTTCCGCCTCAAGAAGCAAACTTCAATTTCTTTTATCCTCTTGTCGCGACTGACAAATAAAATCCCGCCACAATGCCGTCTAGATCGTCTGGACGCATTGAAAAAGTGCGGAAAAACAAATTCTCTACACCTCATCAAAAAAATCACAGATGGGAGTCGTTCTCTACCAAAATTTCCAAATTCAATTCACTACAACCATTGCGAAAAGTTCGAAGACATGACCTCGATAACGAAGATCTCTCGATAACAACATCCTACTTTCAGACAGAGCTTCAGAAATGGAGCGAACTGAATATATCAAAGTCGTTCACTTCCTTCAAACGAGATGTGTACGCAGTGTCCGAAAGTCTGCCGCAGATATTGCATTTTGAAGATAAGATCATGGGCAGCCTTGCAGAGTATATTTCTTTGCAAGATAAGGATGCCTTGGAGCCGCTTCTTAGTCTTCTCACTGCCTTTGCGCATGATTTGGGCTTCAGATTTGAGAAACATTTTTCACAGAGCATCAACCTGCTCTTGGCAATTGCAGGAAAGCCGCAAGATGTTGATGTTATTGAATGGACGTTCGGTGCCATGGCTTTCCTGTTCAAATATCTGTCGAAACTTCTCGTCCCGGACTTGCGATCGACGTATGATCTCATGGCACCGTTGCTGGGACGCGCACGACATCCTCAGCACATAGCTCGTTTTGCAGCCGAAGCGATGAGTTTCCTAGTCAAAAAAGCGGCTGCTCCTTCCAATCGGGAAACAGCTCTAAAGACCCTTGTTGATCATGTTAGAAACGATCTAGTCACCATGTCGGAAGATCGCCAATTCACTCTCTATAATGACGGGTTGATGACTATGTTTGCCGAGGCGATCAAAGGAACCGACATGACTATCCATTCAACCGGCGGTGCTATTGTCTGTGCTCTCATTGACGCTATCCCGGAAAATGAACGTGCTCTCTCCCGTGAGTCCATATGGACAAACGTGATTTGCGGAGTTTTGACGAGCGTTATTCATCATGGCAAAGAAGATACGATGGGCGACTTCTTGGAAGAAATTCTGGCCAAGATTGGATCCAACAGAGACGTGTCGGCAGATGATAAGGCCACATGGAAAACTGTGCCATATGTCCGAATTATTGGAGTGTTAGCCGGAGTCAGAAGAGGCTCGAGAATTCGCAACTGGGATGGACTTGTTCGAGAGTTTGTTGAAGTCTTGCGTGTGACAGGAAAAGGCGTGGAGGAAGTCCGGCAAGACCAAGCCGACATTCTCTGGAGTTCTGTCATGGTCCAAGTTGCTATTGTTTGGCACCATGCGCCCATGGATACGTTGATTCCCACGTCTCGACTTTAACCAAGATACTAACCAAAGAGCCGTTCATGAGATGGTTCATCTCTTTTGCGCATACTTTTGTGATCTCGACACCCGCCGATTTGGTAGTCTTTTCCGATCCGAATTTCAACGGTGAGTTTTATTCAGGCTAGACCATTCCGTATTCGGAAACTGACATGTTTCAAGATTTGTTGCCGCGCACTGGTCACAAAGCCATAATGAGGATGTCCTCTGCCTTTTGCTCCCTCGGATGATCGAGAACAAGTCCTTCCCAGCACTGGGTGAAAAAGATTGCTGTCGATTGCCACAAGCCTGGCAAGACCAAATTGTGTCAAAATTTGAACGGCTGGAAATCTCACCATTTCCTGAACGCGGACCTTACAACAAAGATCCTCAAGAGTGGCGTGATCGATGTTTACCAAAATACGCCGGCTTGCTCCAGCTACTTGAGCTTACGTGGGTTCATCCGTCTACGAACGCCCGAATTGCCGAACTACTGTCAAGGAAACTGAAACTTGCTCTTCGACCTTCGTCATCCCTGGCAACTGATGAAGTTAATTTCATCGTCAGTCAAGGGTTCCAGGCTTACTTGCGCATGAGCAAGGCGGCAGATTCAGTCGACACGGCTCTAAGTCCTCTACTTCGCGCGGCTGTACCTCGGTTTGCACGTTCTGTTGGGTTTCTAGACGCTTACTTGGCTTATGAACGCATGCAGAAGGGGACTAACAATGCAATCGAGAAACCAGAAATGCATGGAGGCGACAGTCCTACATCAGAAGAAGATCCTGTCACCACATCACTTGTTGAAAACCTCAGTTCCCCTTCACACGATTTGCGACTTGCTTCTCTAGAGCTGTTGAAGCAAATGAGCGACAGCGAATCGACGACGGAATGCGTGGATGCCATGCTGCAGATAGAGCAGTCTCCGTTGACCCATGAACATACTAGGACCATCGCGATGCATCTGCGCAAGGTTGGGCAGCACTACAATACCATTGATTCTTCTACGTGGCTGAGAGATGGCATTCCCAGGTTCATGTTCGGAATGCTGACTGTTAAACTCTCACCTATCTGGGACGAGACCACGGAAAGCTTAAAGCATGTTGCGCAGTCCAAAATCGGCGAGGAAGCTGTCTCCGCCATAGCGTTTCAATGGATTCAAAATCCGTCAATGAGGTGGACACCTCCACTATCGGAAAGGGCTGGTGGGGACAGACGTATATACACAGATTTCGAATGCACCGCGGTGAAAAGACTGGAAGATTCAGCAAACGCTATCCTCGACTTGACGGAGAAGGTAGATGATGCTCTGCTCAGCAAGTTTGATGCAAAACAGCATTTGGCAGAGTCAACACCCGCTACTGCGAGATCTAGAGCTCTGAAAGTACTCAACGCTATACCCGCCGTTGCCGAGAAGCGCTCCCGACAGCTTGTTCCTCACTTTTTATGCTGGGCAACTGAGGAAGGAGACAGCGAAGAAGACAGCGGAGACGAAAGTTTTCAGGATCAAGCCTCGACCTGGTCACTGGCTGATCGAAAAGCTATCCTTGGCATCTTTGCCCAATTCGTAAATCCCAAAGTACTCTACAATCACGCGAAAGTCTATGAGGCACTCTTGTTGCTCATGGAGAATGGTGATGGCGAGATGCAAAGACTCGCGCTCAAGTCCATCCTGACTTGGAAACAAGATAGTGTCACCGCGTACAAGGAAAACCTGGAGTACCTGCTTGATGAAGCCCGCTTCAAGAACGAGCTGGCGGTGTTTCTGCAAGGTGATGACATTATCAAGCCTGAGCACCGAGCCGAATTGATGCCAGTGCTTCTTCGCTTGCTTTATGGCCGAACAATTGCCAAAAAGGGCGTCGCAAGTGGTAAGAATGGTTTGCAGGCTACTCGGCTCGCTGTGCTGCGCAACCTGTCCATCCAAGACATGGGAAGCTTCCTCGACATAGCCGCTAAGAGGCTGAAAGACGTTCGAGTTGTTGCTTCAAAGGCTCAGCAAAAGAAGCTCTTTGGCGAACCAATCATAACACCGCGAAAACAAATTGGTTTCTTGAATATGACATCGTCCCTTATATCAGAGCTGGGGACCAATGTTGAACCTTATATGAACGTGTTGGTCAATTCAGTACTATATTGTCTCGTCTATTCGTCAAGACAACTAAGAGGCTCTGTACTCACTGACGAGGAAGAGAGAGAGGAGGAGGTCGTTGGCAAGGCGAGTGACTTGTCGTTACTCAAGACCATTCGGACGGTGGGAATCAAATGTCTTACCGCGTTATTTCAGAATGCGCAGAACTTCCCGTGGGATCCTTACCAGGAACTTATCATCGAGGATGTTGTAGTCCCTAGACTTGCAAACCTTCCTGCGGAGACCACGCAAGGTATCTCGGCTATGCTTCATCTCTTTGCTACTTGGTCGGTTTTGCCGAAGGCGGCTCTATTTTTGGACCACTAGACAACATTCTACCTGAGGGTGTCCTGCCAGCAATTATCAACTGCATTGCAAGGGAGAAGACGAAAGACGAGGTGAAAATATTTGTTCTCGACATCTTACGGAATCTTGTAAAACTGGCGTTGGCATCATCCCGGGAGTCCGAATTTAACGAGATTATTAAATCCGAGCTTCTGGAGGTCAATGCAAGTGCGATTCTTTCAAAAATTACAACGGTTCTGCACGCGAGCAATCTGAGCAATGAGCTCCTGGAGTCTTGCGTTGAGACTGTGCTCGCTCTGGCTCCCGTTCTGCAGGATTTGGGCAGCTCTCAGACTGTTATTCGCATGTCCAGCTTCTTGTTGCAACAGCCGCCTCGCCGAGTGAACCTGAAGATGAAAGGTCGCATTTTGCTGATCGTGGAGCGCTTTGTCGGCTTGCCTGACGCAGCAAAGAATCCGAGTTTGCTGAGCGAGGTCTACGATACCCTTTCCTCACTTTTCAGCTACTTCAAGGACCGGGAAAATCGGCACTCTCTGTGCCGGGCTATGTTGGCCATCTCTAAACAAGACGCTGATCTAGCCGAAGTTGCCAGTCTTTGCAACGAATTAAACGCCTTCAAAGAAGGCCGGATTGATGAACCGAATTTCGACAGGCGACTTGCAGCATTCAATGCTATTTCGACGAGCCGGGAAATTTCTTTCACCCCAAGGCAATGGCTCCTGATTATTCATAATCTCATCTTCTCTATTCGATTAGATGAGGAGTTTGGAGTTCTCTCTTCCAATGCTGCTGACGGCATGCGACGTCTGATCCAAAATGTCGCGGACTGCAAATCTGATGACATGAGACCAGCCTTTGACAGTCTTATGCGCACCGTCCTATTGCCTTCTATATACCTGGGTGCAAAGGAGACATCGGAAACGGTTCGAAGAGAGTATTTGCGTGTCATGGGTTTTCTCATCAGTGCCATGCCGGATTGGGAACCAGTGGCTGATCTCAATGGACTGCTGACAGAACGCAATGAGGACACTTCTGAACCTTCTTTCTTCTTCAACATTCTAAGTCCGGCTACGTCAAGACAGCTGGAAGCGATGCGAACACTGGAAACCGCCAATGCTGCGACACAAATGAGTAGCCAAAATTTGGGACAATTCTTCATTCCTTTACTTGAGCACTTCATCTACGGCCGTCTGGATGGGAGCGATGATCAGGGCCTTGGTGCTAATGCCACGTCTACCATCGGCAACTTGGCTCTTTCCTTGAACTGGAATCACTATAGAACGACACTCTATCGATATATCAGCTACATCGAGTCCAGATCCGAGATGCAAAAGCAAACAATTCGACTTTTGGGTAAATTTGTGGACGCTTTGGTGCTGTCTTCAGGTCCCAATAAAACCGACGAGATGGACATGGATACTAATATGGCTTCCGTCGGCTTACCAAGACTCCAGCAAACAGTGCCAAAATGGCCAAATTGTCTGTCGACGTGCTCGACTACATCTTGCCCCCTCTAGTGAAGCACTTGCACGAGAAGGACGAATCTGAGGTCAGCTATCGCGTTCCTGTCGGTGTCGTTGTGGTGAAACTGCTGAAATTGCTGCCCCAGAGCAAATTGACCAAAAGTTGGCTGGAGTTCTAACAGACATCTGCCATATTCTGAGAAGTAAGGCCTGGGAGGCTCGGGACATGGCTCGAGACACCCTGGTCAAAATCGCCGTGGTACTAGGCTCATCTTACTTTGGATTTATCCTCAAGGAATTACGAGGTGCGCTCACCAGAGGCTATCAGCTGCATGTGCTTTCCTACACCATGCACTCCATCTTGGTAGCCACTGTGCCCACGTTCGCTCCAGGCGACTTGGACCATTGTTTGCCATCCGTTGTCACAGTTGTCATGGATGACATATTCGGCACCATCGGTCAAGAAAAAGATGCTGAGGGATATACTACGCAAATGAAAGAGATAAAGAGTAGCAAAAGCCAAGATTCTATGGAACTGGTCGCCAAGAATGCCTCAATCAGTCACTTGATCCATCTCGTGAAGCCGTTGCAGGCGCTGCTGCAGCAAAAGGTGGATTTGAAAATGGTACGCAAGATCGATGCTCTAATGGCACGCATTGGCGCTGGCTTGTTGCAGAATCCTGCTGCTGATTCTCGCGATACACTCGTTTTCTGCTATGAGATCATCCAGGAGACATATCGAAGCCAAAACCCCGAAGCAGTGCAAAAGATGGACCCTCGTGTCAGGAAGTACCTGGTTCAAAGAGGTGCTAAGAAGAGCGGGGAGCGTGGCAGAACTGCGAAGCACACTCACAAGATGGTGCGATTTGCCTTTGATACACTGCGCTCAATATTCAAGAAGCATGATGATATTCGAACTCCTGCCAATGTAGCAGGGTTCATACCCATCATAGGAGATGCTATTGTTGATGGAGAGGATGAAGTCAAGATATCCGCATTCCGCCTGCTTGCAGTACTCATCAAAGTCCCCTTTGACTCTGAGGATGGCAATTCCCTCTACAAGGTGGCTGTCAAGGAAGCTACCAAGAGCATCTCGCAGTCTACTTCTACGACGACGGAAATATCACAAGCGGCCATCAAGCTCTTGGCCGTTTTGTTGCGCGAACGCAAAGATGTTGTCGTCAAGGATGCTGCCATAGACATGTTACTTACGAATCTGAAAGAAGATTTCACGGAACCTCTCTATCGACACGTCACGTTCAACTTCCTGCGATCCGTCATGGATCGTCGAGTCGAGACAGCTGTTGTTTATGATACTTTAGATCATGTGGGCACAGTCATGATCACAAATGACGACAAGAACACTAGGGATCTGGCACGCGGTGCCTTCTTCCAATTCATTCGAGAATATCCTCAAAAGAAGGCGCGATGGAGCAAACAACTCGATTTCGTGGTGGCAAATTTGAAGTATGAGAGAGGGAGGACGACTATCAGTTATGGAGGTTATTCATCTCCTACTGATGAAGTCGTCCCCAGAATTTGTCCAGGAAATAATTGGAACATGCTTTCTTCCGTTGTTTTTTGTTCTTGCCAACGATGATAGCGAGAAATGCCGCCTTTATGCCGCAGGGCTGCTCAAAGAGGTTTTCCAGAAAGCCGACAAGCAACGAACGCAACAATTCCTGACGTTGCTTCGATCGTGGCTGGACAAGGACGACAACCCTGTCGTACAGAGGTTGGGTCTTCAGACTTTCGGATACTACTTTGAATCGCAGGAAGATGCCTCGAGTAACAAGAAAGACGGTAGACTGGTTCTGAAAAAGACTGCCGAAATTCTCAAGACTGAAAGCATCAACGACCCTGACGGCCAGTTGATCGAGACGACCCTAGGTGTTCTTCAGCTGTTTACTGTGAACTTGCGCGACGAAGCACTCTCCGAGAATAGAAAATATCTCTGGGCTGATGCGGCTCGGTATCTCAGACACTCGCAACCGACGGTGAAACTGGCCGCGGTGCGATTGATTAACGCATATCTGGCAGACTTTGCTAAGCAGCGAACCAAAGCATTTGCGGGAGAGGCAATTGAAGGCTCTCATGGCCTCACTTTGGACCTGGACGTCATGTACAGCTTCACTCGCCTTGCCCTGGGCTCACTGAACAGCAATGAAATCGATGAGGCACTGGCTGCGGAACTGGTGCAGGTCATTGTGTTCCTTGGGACTTGCCTTCCTGTGTCTACCGCCGCCGAGGATGGAGATGAAGAGGAGATTGAAGAGCAAGATGAAGATTCTGCCGCTGAGGGATGCCGGGAAGGTGTGGACTACTTGTTCTGGAGGTTGTCGCACATCCTTCGCCGAGAGATCCTGCCGAGGTCCCTGGCAATCAACTCCAAGGTTGCTGCGATGGAGATTCTGGAGACTGTGTGTCGCCGCGTGCTCAACACATCCAGTAGACCTTCTCTCAAAACCATCCTCGTCCCATTACAACAGCTCACGGATCCTTCCATCCCCGCGCCATTCAGCAATGATGAGGTTTTCACGGCCAAATTGGAAGGAGTCAAGACCAGAGCCCAGATTATGATGGATTCTTTACAGAAAAAGTTTGGCACGGCTGAATATAGCAAGGTGTTGGTGGAGATCCGAGATGAAGTCAAGGCGAGGAGATTGCAGAGGAACAGCAAGAGGAAGATTGAGGCAATCACGCAGCCTGAAAAGTATGGACGAGACAAGAGAAAGAAGTTTGAAAAGAACAAGGAGAGGAGGAAAGTACGATCGAAGGAGCAAAAGGTGGCTAGACAGTCGTACAAAGGATGGTAACCAGAGCATTTGGAAAGGCGTTTTCATGGGGTCATTTTCACCATGTTCTTATCTGGCATACTTGACGGCAAGATGCAAAGTTGTACATATTATTGGAGGCGTAAATATCGCATCATATCGACTGGGCGCTTATTCCCCCTCCCAAAAAAAAAATCACTCGTACTTTATTGTTGAGCAGGAAATCTCCAAATCCAAAACGCCAAGTGCTGTATGATGGATGATGCATGGTCCCACTAATCGTACAAGATAATTCTGAATAAGCAAATCACTTATCCTTGAAACCTCCTGCTGGCCACTCGAATCTTGGGGCCAAAATTCGATATCCCCATCCTCGCCAAGACTTCCTCTCTTGACGAGTCGGCCCTTTCTCTCATCAGGTCCTCAACCGTGATTTTTCTGTCGCCGAAAATATTCAAATGGTCGCTGATGACATGTCTGTTTCTACAGCTAGGGCAGGTGATCAGTGTTGAGCCCACATGGTAGCCTTGTTTCGAGACGTTGTGATGCGATCGGTGTCCGCAGGGCACGCACGTAAACGATAGCTGATAGTAGGCAGGGTTGACTTCTGGTCGTTTCCCTCGCTGATGGGTTCTTCGCCCGAGATGTTCGCTTGCGCTTCTGCCTCGGGGCTCAGCAGGATCGGCTTTTGGGCGGACGCGGATCGAGTGTGCGGCGCGGACGGCGACCGAGGGGGAGACTTTGGCAGTGCGCAACGATTGTTGAAAAGAGATTGTGGCGCGCAGGGGTTGATGACGGGGATGCCGGAGGATTGGGCGAATTAACGACGGCGCTTTGGATGCCATGGTTGTGTCAGGTGGTTCTGTTGTAGTAAAGACTGACTTGGGAGTCGGTGGCGTAGATGAGGTGAGGATTGAGAGATGGCAAATTTTGGAGCTTGAGATTTTGGCGGAATTCAAGGATGGAGGTTTCCAGAAGTTGGGACGTCATATGCATAATAAGCAGTGAAGCACCGGACGTGGTGGGTCCTCTTTGCACTTGCCTCTTTGGGTTGTAAGTCGTGGTCAGTTCCTCCTCACTTTGAGATCAGAAAACCGCATGACTGGGTAAAGTGCCTGTTGTTTTTAACTTGCCTAAAGATGGCCAGATCTCACGGCAGACTAAAAAGCCCCGTTATGTGTGAGAATTTCTAAACTCTCGTTGTTCATCCGGCTCACTCCAACCTGCCTGGTAATCTGGCCCTGCCAACAACGGGTGTGTGTAAAAACTTCCCCTCTGTTTATTCGGAAAGATGAAGTTCTTTCTGGGCGCGTCTCTTTACCTTGTCTTCGTCAACGGGGTGTTTGCAAGCAGCAACGATGCCAATAACGCCTTGGCCATGGTCAACCAAGCCCGACAGGCCAAAGGAGTAAAGCCTCTTCTTTGGAATGCCAGTCTGGTGGCTTACGCCCAATACTGGGCGGACGAGATGGCGAGTGGAAGACGCCCTTTGAGCACGCACAGGGAGCCAACCGACCGAGTCAAGGCGAGAATCTGTATGAACAGTCAGCTGGGCAGTGCGATGCCGCCTACGATAACCCGCTGCAGACGGGGATGCATGCTTGGCTTTCGCAGGAACATCTATACACGGGCCAGCCTATCATGACTGGACATGAGCCATGGCTGCACTGGGGTAATGGATGATGTTGTAATCATGGGGTTTTATGAAGGAATCTGCTGATGATTCATCACAGCACAGTGCATGTGGTCTGCCACTACAAATATCGGATGTGCCAGAGCTTATGCCATCTCGGAGCCATACAAGTTCTTCGACGTCTGTCGATTTACACCAGAAGGAAATATGTGAGCATGAAGTCACTCCTCAGAGGGACGTATCGCTCATTTGGCTAACATGGGTGGATCGTAGCGTCGGGCAGAAGCCGTTTTGATGCAGATCACCACTCCTGCGACCTTGAGGAAGAAGTATCGGACGGACGACTCAATTTCAAAAAAAAAAAAAAAAAAAAAAAATTCACGAGGGAGGGTCCTCGGCGTTGATTTAGGGGCTTCTACTTTTTGATTCAGAAGTGAAGTGACATTGCGGTGGCATAGAAGAAAGAAGGAGTCATGGAATGAGGGCTACCAGTTGGGTGATGTAAAACGAGAAACTCGAGCTGCAAGTGAAGTGGCGTTTCTTACGCAGATGCTCATCCCATGTTTGACATCTCAGAAAGAAAACCATCTATATCTCCTCATATTTATGTAACGTGCAACCCAACACTGAGAATGGGGTTTTGCTCAAGACCACAGCAGATTTTTCCCGAGATAGCAACCAATGTGAAGGTTGGTCCGGTTGAACGTTCTCCCCTCGCATGCAAACACGAAACAACATAGGCAGATATACATCTTGGGTCTGTGGCAAACGAGCCAGATATTCCTAGCCAAGTTTTAGAATACAATATATTGAACAGAACACCAACAGATGAGAAGCATTGGCATTATTTCTCACAGGCTAGACGTCGCTGACTTTCCCTGGCAGGAACTATCCAAGCTCATTCCCGATAATTTACACACAAAAACAATTTTCAAATTGAGAGGGGAAGGCAGGAACAAAAGAGAAGGACAACTTGGCAGAAGAAAAATTCCAATAAAGGTGACCGTCCAAAAATTGAGGGACACCGGATTTGAACCGATAACCTTCAGGTAATTCCACGTAATGAACACTGGAATCTGACGCGCTACCGTTGCGCCAGCCCCCTTTAATACATTAATTTGAGTCATTTTCAGAATAGATAAAGGCTTTGCAAATTTTTACAGTAGCCAAGAATTCGGCAGAAATTATTTTAGGGACCGAAATGTGAAAGACAAGCTTTTATTTCTTAGCCTTTGCTCACGCATGGGGTGTGGTAACTTTTTTTCTTCTAAAATACAGTAGCAACGACGTCAAATGACTATGTATTAGCATGCGGCTTATGTACTTAGGGTAAACCGCAACCTGAGTGGTCCGTGCATGGATTTTCTTTATATGGTCCCACCCAGGACTCCCAGCCGTCCAATTCGTTCCTCAAGAACTATTCATTATTACTTGCTGCTCTCAACCACCTCTTCCAACCCTCACCCCATCCACGCGCGTCCCGCACCCATCGCAATCTACACAACCTACAACCCACACGAGCCATCGATGGCGTCGGCCGACGTGGGAATTCCGCGTCGTGAGCGCAATCGCGGTGAACGTGGGCCTCAGCAATCCCAGCGGTCCCAGCGACCCCAGCGACCCCAGCGACCCCAGCGAGATGGCGATTCGTACCGGCCGCCTCCGCGAGAACGCACGCCGCCCCCAGTGCGAACCGAGGAAGAAAAGCAGGCTGCCGCAAAGACAGAGTACGAGAAACTTCTGAATATGAGATCGGGAGGCACGTACATTCCACCGGCCAGGTTGCGGGCCTTGCAAGCCCAAATCACCGACAAGACAAGCAAGGAGTACCAGCGCATGGCCTGGGAAGCTCTGAAAAAGAGCATCAATGGTTTAATCAACAAGGTCAACACTGCCAACATCAAACACATTGTTCCCGAGCTGTTTGGCGAGAATTTGATTCGGGGACGAGGTCTTTTTGCCGCTCCATCATGAAGGCCCAGGCCGCGAGTTTGCCCTTTACGCCCATCTACGCGGCCATGGCAGCCATTGTCAACACTAAACTACCGCAGGTCGGCGAGCTGCTCATCAAGCGCTTGATCATGCAGTTTCGAAAAGGATTCAAACGAAATGACAAGTCCGTTTGTCTCTCATCCACAACCTTCCTCGCCCACCTGATCAACCAGCAAGTGCAACACGAGATGCTCGCCGGGCAAATTCTTCTCTTGCTGCTACACAAGCCCACAGACGACAGTGTGGAAATAGCCGTCGGGTTCTCCCGTGAAGTGGGACAGTACTTGGAGGATATGCAGCCCTCTATTTCAGTCGCCGTATTCGATCAGTTCAGGAACATCTTGCATGAGGCCGACATTGACAAGCGAACGCAATATATGATCGAGGTTCTGTTTCAGGTGCGCAAAGACAAGTTCAAGGACAATCCGGCAATCAAGGAAGAACTTGACTTGGTGGAAGAGGAAGACCAAATCACTCATCGGGTTGAACTGGACGGTGAAATCGACGTTCAGGACGGCTTGAACATATTCAAGTATGACACAGAGTGGGAGGATCACGAACAAGCGTACAAGAAGCTCAAGGCAGAGATTCTGGGCGAAGGAAGTGACTACGAGGATGACGATGAGGATGCAGACGAAAGCTCCGAGGAAGAAGAGGAGGAGGAGACAAAGGCAATGGAAATCAAAGATCAATCGAACACTGATCTGGTCAATCTGCGAAGGACCATCTACCTGACGATTATGTCGAGTGCCGATCCCGAGGAAGCAGTGCACAAGCTCATGAAAATCAACCTTCCTGCGGGCCAGGAGCCTGAGCTACCGTCCATGATCGTGGAGTGTTGCTCGCAAGAAAAGACGTACACCAAGTTCTTTGGTCTGATCGGCGAACGATTCGCAAAATCAATCGACTGTGGTGCGACTTGTTTGAACAGTCCTTTGCCAAGTATTACGACACTATTCACCGATACGAGAACAACAAGCTACGAAACATTGCTCAGCTGTTTGGCCACATGCTCGGCGTCGACTCCATTGGTTGGCATTGTCTGTCTGTGATCCATTTGAACGAGGATGAGACGACGTCCAGTAGTCGCATCTTCATCAAGATTCTGTTTCAGAGCATCGTGGAGGAGATTGGGACTCCGAAGCTCAAGGCAAGGATGACCGATGACATGTTGCGGCCAAGCTTGGAAGGTATTTTCCTAAAGATAATGCCCGCAACATCAGATTCTCCATCAACTACTTCACCAGTATCGGGCTGGGTGCCCTCACCGAAGAGATGAGAGAATATCTCCAGAACATGCCGAAACCAGCCTTGCCGGCCCCAGCAGCCGCAGATGAGTCGGACTGGGATTCAGTGTCGAGCTATTCCTCGTACACAGGCTCCTCGTACTCGTCCCGCTCACGATCGAGGACGAGGACCCCCTCGCCGAATCAGGGGCCGCTCCACATCGCGAGTTTCTTCCCCGGCCGAGGAAGATGGCGTTCTCATTCGGACAGTCGGTCCCGGTCCCGGTCCCGGTCTCGATCTGCATCCTACAGTTCGCGCTCACGCTCGCGATCGCCCCCAGACGCAATCGGCGAGATTCGTACTCTGCCTCACCACCTCGACGAGGACGATCCGTGTCTGCGTCACGATCACGGTCCCCACCTCAAAAAGACGTCGAGCTCGAAGTGCATCATACAGCTCGCGTAGCCCATCTCCGTCACCTCGTGGACGCGCTCGCTCGCCGTCTGCCAAATCGGGTTCCCGTCGCCGAAACAGCTCTTCTGTGAGCAGTGCGCCACAGCACAAGCGCAGACGAACCGGTCTGGCATGTTGAAGGACGTATTGGAGCGTCACCATCTACCACGGAGCCTGCTCCGTAAACCCCCCCACCCCACCCCACACCTTGTGCTAGCAAAAAGGAAGAAGAAACAAGATGAAGCGAGATTTGCGAGAAAGCTTGATTTACTAATTGCGTTGAGACTGTGTTGGCATGTTCTATTTGGGGGACGGGGACGGGGACGGGGTTTCTTTTTCCTAACTTGTTTCTCATCGATTACGATGGGTTGGGTATGTCGTACATTCAAACAATAAGACTACAGATACCTCGCCCACATGCTCGTTATTGATGCTATAGCAGGGTAACATGGCCACCCAAGCAAGACGTGGAATCTCTCTGGCCAAGGCGCTCGAGACGTTTGCCGACATTGTGGTCGGGCCTTGTACATGCATGACGCGCTGACGGCCATTGTGAATCATTCGACGCCGTCGGTGTGATGAGCCATCTCGGCGATGTATGTGGACTGGAGTCTATGTACCAATTTTAAATGCATGTGTACGTAGATTCACAGCCTGACTCATGTGCCGCCGTTTGAAATGCCCAAGGATTCAGGAACAAACAAACGGGGTGCCCGCCCGCCCATTCAACCTTGAAACCAACGACGAACCCTCTTGAAATCCAAATCCCACGCTTCGTACGAATCTCCTGACGCACACACAAGAACAACCATCTCGTCCTCGTCGCTCTCCCTTTCTCGACTCTCGTCATTGCCCATTCCCATTCCACGGCGCACTCACTCCTTCACTCTTTCCTCCAAAAGATTCCCCCCAACCATGGTCTTTGATTTCGGGTCCGCCAAGAAGTTCTTCGCCGCCGCCGCGAATGCCACTGCCGCGCACCCTTTGCCTCGGCGGCCGTGGCAACGGGCATCGTGGCCGTTGCTGGGCCGGGCATCCTCGCGGCTCCGCTGTTGAGCGCCATGGGGTTCGGGAGCCTTGGTCCCGTTGCCGGTGTGTATCGTACTTTTCTTGATTTGATGATTTGATGCGTGGATTTCTTGGGCTTTTGCAACTATCGGGTCCTGGACGCGGAGTCTAATGCTTTATTAGGAACGGCGGCCGCATGCGTCCAGAGCGGCATCGGGAATGTCGTGGCTGGCAGTGCTTTTGCTACGCTTCAGAGCGCGGGGATGGGGGCGCTGGCGCCGCGGTCGTGAATGGTGTTGTCTCTGCGGTTGGGACTGTCTCTGCGGTTGGGGCTGTCTTGGGTGCGGCTGGGGCTAAAAGTGGTGAGGATGGTGATGGTGATGGTGATGGTGATGGTGATGGTGATGATGGGGAGCGTGATGATGGGGTGAAAAGGGTGAAAAAGGCCTAGAGGTCGCATGAGGCCATTCAGAGGCCATTCAGAGGCCATATAAACAAACACAAGCAGAATCCCGGTGCCTTTTGCCACATCTAAAGTACAGCACACATTTTCTACAGTCCATCTCATATTCCGTCTCCCGCTCTTCCTCCACGCTCGTACCATTTGTACCATTTGTACCATCTGTCACCGTCTTCTCGTCTACGCGGCGTCACTTTTGACATGCCCCCTTCTTGGACCGCCCCTTCCGCTGCCGCGAGTTGCGCGAGTTCCGCCTTAGTCTTGGCTTCTAATTCCTTCTTGCTCAGTCGAATGGCTCCCTTGGCCAATGCCTCCTTTGGCAAAGGTCGGATGATTGGCTGCGCAACCCACCACGGCCGCTTGCACTTCCGGATCGTGCCTTTGAGCTCTCACTTTCGTCCAAGCCTTCCTCGTCCCGTGCATCTCCCAGTTTCTCGAGCTCCTCCTCATAACTCTTGCCGCCGGTGGCTTCGTATTCGAGCAGGCCCTGTGCGACTCTTCGCTCCACGGCTTGCAGGACCCGCTCGTACCCATTGATGCCGTCCCGCCGACTTCGCGCGAGCATGTCTCTAATATCAGTGTGTTTTGTGACAAAGTGACGCAGGAGATGGAAAAGGTGCGGCTGCATGGCCACCAGGTTGGGCGATGGCTCATTGCGTTTCCCAGAGCTGCTGTCACCGTCCTTCTTGCGTCGTTTCTTGGCGGGCTCCTCCGACTCCGTCTCCGCCCGTTGATTCTCCTCCATCCAGGCTGTGTCGTCGCCAGGGATGAACAAGGGTCGTCGTCGCGGAGGGTCATTGCCCGAGGCGTACTTGTGTAGAATGTCCAGATATCGCCTTGTGATGGCGTCGACCCGCCAACCCCTTTGCCGTCTTTGCCGCGCCAGTACTCCCGGCCTTCTTGTCCCAGCGGGGTGGTCTTGCGAAGAGCGCCGGGTCGCTGAGGTTTCCTCGGCACTCATGATGCCGTCTGCGCCTGTCGCTGCTAGGCACTCGTCGATGTTGCTTCCTTGCAAGATGTTGCCGTTTGCAAACAGGACCGTCTCTGGGGCAGACTATCTCTGAGGAAGCGAAGCATCTTCCAGTCCGCTACGCCAGTCAAATGGCCCTTTGGTCTCTCCGCCTTCCGTGAACCGTCAAGATGGACGCCCCAGCTTTCAGTACGTTCTGCGCGTACGCCAGTGTTTCTTCTCTAGTCTCCAACATACGAATCTTGGCCGTCACTGGAATCGATAGCTCCTTGTGTAAAGTGTTTATGAGTCGAAAGATCAAGCCTTGGTCCTCCTGCAAGAAGGCTCCGTAATGACCCTTGCGAGCGATGCCCTGGGGACAGCCCAGATTCAAGTCGACTGCGTCGCAATACGGCGATACCTGCTGAGCCGCAGAGAGCAAAGCATCAGGGTCGTTGGCGCAGAATTGAACAAATAGCGGTCGGTCCATCGAAGGGTTCCCGTCCAGCCACGGTTCGTTCGAGTCCGGCTTGACCGCCTGGAAGTGCGCTTTTCGGTACTTGTCTTCCTGAGAAAACAGACGGGCATGAAACATGGGAGTGTATGCGAGCATCTTCTTCTTCTCTTCGTCGGTGAGGAACGATCGTGTGAGCATGCGCCAGGCCTGCAAGCAATCAATCAATTTTCTTTGTTTCTTTGCCTCCACGTAAAACGGGGAGTCGGTGACTTCGAACTACGTACAAATTCTGACTGGTCTACCATGGGTGCTACCACATATTTGGGACTCCTATGCTCTCGTAGAATGCTCTTCCGTGCAACTTGGTGCTCGCCGCCGTCACCTCCGCCGCCGTCACAGGCGCATTCCGCGCTGCTTCTGCTGGCGCGGCCATGGCAGAAAATCGTCTCACTGAATGCAGCGGCGTCGTCGTTGTAGATCGAAGTAGGAGGAGATCCCGCCACCAGACTCTCCGCATCAAGAGGGAAGATTCCAGCTCGGCGGCCCCCAAGTTTCGTCAACGGGCGAGGACGACCTCCATGAAAGTGAAGGTTGAAAATGGAAATGGAAATGGAAATGGAAACGGAAATAAGAATAATGAAGATAAAAATAAAAATAAAGAGAGGGACTCGGGGTCGCAAACGCACTGAGAAGAAAAACTGGAGACGCAGTCGCAATTGCCCCCACCCTCTTAACCTCTTATAAACTTACTAAGTAACTGTAAAGAGGGAGGGAGGGGGAAGCACTGGGCAACTCATCCAGGCTGCCTACCCAGACTACGACTGACTGCGTTGATCATGTTGGGCGCGGACGGACCCTGGACACGGAACCCATCTTACGAGTATTACATTAATAGGAAGAGATTTCAATCTTCATTGCTTGCACTTGTGTTGGCAACGTGAGGGCGTAATGAGCCAAACATGAGGAATTCAACAATGGATGCATCCGTCGCTAGAATAATAATATGCTTGCTTCATCATCTATCCTCAGACTTGCGAACCGAGAAACAGCTTTCCCAAGCCAAACAACAAGAACATTAGTCAACTAGTAGCTCGACAAAGCGACTCCATTCAAACTCTCTCAACAAGCGCACACGTTCCTCGCCATTGCTGTCTAAGCCACCATCTCAACCAAACCAACTCTTGCGAAGTCAGAAGTCTAGTCATCGCGTGAACCATCCGTCTGGTTCTCTCTGATGGCTCCTCTCGGCCGCCAGCTTTCTTCCAGCGCCTGTTGCTGATACTTTTTATGCTCCTTCGGCACTCCAAGGCGTGGCCGCGCTATTAATGAGATATGCTTATGATTTTTCAGCGGATTTCCCCGCCTTGACATGTCGGTTTAATGAGAAACTGGGCCAACAGGAAAGAAAAACAATCAAAACGCCGTTGACACCTTACTATGCTGTCCTCGATAACGCCGACAAATTTAAATGTGAATGAATACATGGCTGGCTAGGCTCCCGGAGGCCCGGCATTGAGAAACGAATCGGTTTAAAAGGCTTCCATTGGTCGGAATTTGTTGTCGTCAGAAAAAGTGCGTGTAGATCTTGGAGTTCTCGTGCACTTCCATTTCCTAAAAGATTCATCGGTCAGTCCGGTTATGACACCCAAGTCAATAAAGACGTCTTGGAGGAAACAAGTGGAGGGGGTTTCTTTTCAGACGAACCATCTTGAACGAATTGAGCTCTTCCTTGATTTGCTGGGCAAGGTGGGGAGTGAGGCGATTGCAAGTGGCAATTTCGCCTCGTCGATCATACTCCTGGCTCGGCCAAGTATCATAGAATATCAAGCGAGGAGAGAATGTAGCATTGCGCTTAGCCGTTGGTGTTCCTGATTGGCTATCCTGGCGCAGTCGCAAAGCAGACATAAAATAGTCTTCACTGCCAATGGCAATAGAGCCGGTCCTCCTATGACCGTGAACTTCGTCGATTGGGGTGCTAGGTGCACTTGACATCGGCGAGTCGGCAACGGTGGGGATGTTGGGAAGAACAAGATCCGGTGATGCAGATCCCTCCGCAGGCCTCACCGATGGACTTCCAGATCCTATATTCGCATCATTAGCATTCTGTTTATGTTTCCAGTAGCAGTCTTGGAGCTCCGAGCACACGTACGTTTCAGAATTCCTTTTCTGACAGCTGCAAGCACTTCCGCACGTTCGCTTTCACCGCCAACGATGCTCTTGCGCACACCTGGCTGTTCGCCAGTAGAGCTACCAAATCGTTCAGCAAATGCTTCTGATACCTGAGCTGCATCGATCGAGTTTCGCTCTAGGCGAGGAAAGCCCGTGCCTCCATTAGCTGCCTGAGGATCGGGGGTGACGTTGACGCGTTGGGCCTCGGCCTCGACCGTGACCATGGAAACAGTGGCTTGGCTGGCCTCGGGAACCAATGGCTCGGCGGCAGGAACCCCAACAACTGATTTCGGACGGAAGAGGCCAACCAGTGAACGGGTGCTCTTCTTCATCCCGCGTCCCATTTTGCGAATCATTATAGATGCTGATGAAGCAGTCGAGGAAATAGACAAATTGTCTGTCGAACCAAAGAATCTTCCACCATAGATGCTATTTCCAATGCCACCGGCCTCTTGTGCCTCTGCGATGCGGGCTTGTTCCACATCATAAGCTTCCTCAGGTGTAGGATCTTTGTGAAGTTTGGACGACTCTGCCCTTTCGGCATCTTCAGTTGCCTTCCGAAACTCGGCAGCACTGCCGAAGGAGAAAGCTCGCCGCAATCGAGAGGTCTTGCTCTTGCCTTGACCTCCCTTCTGGTTCAATGCAGCCAACTGCTTCGCAGCCGGTGATCCCAAATTCGCCGCGCCGCCAGACGGTTGCGGAGCCGAATCTTCGCTGGCGTCGTTTGCCATCGTCACTGGCTTGGACAGAGGCGAGGGGCTATGAGTGCGCTTAACAACATCGGATGAAGAGCCCCGAGATGGAATATTTAGCATCTTTTGCTGGTCATTCTTGGTGGGTGTTTCATCATTGGCGATCAAAGAGGAGGTGCCTGTGGGGTGGATACGTTACGGCTGTTCGCCTGCATCACAGTCCTCGTTAGCACATGTGACTTTGCATACAAATCCGCTGAAAGGCCAACTCAAGCATCAAAATCTAATGGCCGACTTACAGATGATGGCCTGGAGTGGCTGCTGCGAGTCGAAGACGCGCTCTCCGAGCTTCCGTTGCGAGAGTGACTTTCGGGTCGCACAGGACGAGGCTGCTTAGAATCCGCACCATCACGCGAGACTGGTCTGACAGAGTTATTGTCCCGAGTTTCGATTGTGTGCACGCTGCGTCGACGCATCCTCATGGCTTCATCTTGGGCGGCCTTCTTGTATTGTTGCAAATCATCCATCGAAGACACTGCCACCAATCCTTGATTTGCGGTCAAGTTTGATGCCGAGTACCGTCTGCTAGCTTGGTAAGCTTGGCTCGGTGGGATCATGGAAGGACTGGATTGAAGTGCGGAACTTTGAGAGCGGCCGTGGTGTGAGGGCTGCACCGACGCTGTGCGTCTATATCGATCTGGCCCGGTCTGTTTGGTGGCAGTCGAAAAAGAAGGTTGTGTCGACACGGACAAATGAGATTGTGGGCGTGCAGTCGACGTCATATTTCGGCCCGATGTGAGGGCCGAGTCGTCTCGGGAGCCACCATAACTCATGCCGAATGAGTTTGAGTACCCTTGAACGTTATTCTGCATGACAGAGCGATGGTTCTGGCTTAAGTCGTATGCTTGATACGAGGGTACAGTGGTTGAAGAGCTCGTTCTGTATGCACCATGCTGCTGCCATGACGGCGTTTGATTGAGGTTTGGTGTACTGGAGAAAGCATAAGGTTGTGCAGGAACTGAACTGCCTCTATATCCCGTAGGACCGTTTGTATTATAGACGGCCCTTGAAGCCTGTGAGTTTGCCACGCTATATTGGCGGCCGCCATGAGATTGATCATTGGGCATCATGCCACTGGTTGACGAAGGGCGGGTCTGAAGCATAGTGGTTGTAGCGGTCGGTTGTGAATACGTCTGGACCAATACAGCCATAATTCACTTGCCCAGGCACTAGTTCTGCAAACTCGATTTCTGCAACGTCCTGGTACTGACAATACAACCGCTTGTGTAAGGGAGTTAGACCTCGTAATAAATGCTAATTCGTCAACCCGAGAAAGAGAGAGGGTGAAGTGGTTGACGACGCTAGAATAGCTGTATGGGACAGGATAGTTAGTGCAATGATCTTGGAAATCTTCATTTATGTAACGACCGGGCAGCCGTGGCCGAGATAAGCATATGTCGTCAAAAGCAGTATCAGCAACGTATTTCCTTGAGGGATTTCCACACCTTTGTCTTTTCGAATCGAGTGTTGCCTTTTTTTCTGCTTTCTGGGGTCGCTCGACACTTGAATAAAATGGGCGAGGGCGTCTTTCTGTATTGGATTGTTTTTCCCGTTTGAGCAAGGACAGGGACGAAGTTATCGCTAGACAAGTGACGGAAGAAACAGGACGCCAGCGACCAAAAACAGTGTCAAAAGTGAAATGAATGTTCCAATCCAAAGCCCGATTATGTCCTGTTTGTTGGCTTGTCGTTCTCGTAGTCGGGTTGACTCAATAGAAGCAGAGGGAATCTAAATAACGCAGAACTGCATCCACCTAGTTCGGACGGAACATGAGTCAAAAGCCGATGAATGATAGCCCGTCGTCAGAGTGAACGTTTTCTCAATCTTCTTGTTTGATCGGCGCGGGATGAGAGGTCGACAAGTACGTGCAAGGATATTACAATCGATGGAAGGACGGGTGATGGCACGCCTCTGGAATGGCAAAGACTGGGAGCAAAGGCCAAGGAGAGAGGACGAGGCAAGACTTGCTGGGTCGATGTAGGCAACGAAGCGCTCAAAGACGTAGAGAGACGGCACGGAAAAACGAACGAGAAGAAGAGATACGACACAACGAGTTGTAAATCGGTGGAGAGGGGAGGAGGGCTCGGAGGCGAGGTAGGCGAAGAAAGGGGTTTCGCACCAGACGGATTGAGGTTCCGGAAGGCGTTCTTCGCGTGCTGGTGGGTGGGTGCTGAGAGGTGGTTAGAAAAGGGGAAGGGGACAGGAGGGGACAGGAGGGACCAAGAAGGAGAGATGAAGATGATGGTGGAGATGAAGGAAAGAGGAACAGGAAGAAAAAAAGAGGGCGGCGAGACAGTGGTGTGTGGTGTTGATGATGGAGTAAAGCGGGAGGAGGATGTGAGGACGGACTTTCACGTAGGGTCACAGAACCCACGGCAGGACGGAGTCTACGGGTGGTGGGTGACAGCAGGTAAACGCGCAGCAGTAGAGCGAAAAGCCAAGGGCAACGGCTGGTCTGGGCTCCTGGACTAACCAAGCTGGGGGCAGCAGGCGGTAGGCGGCAGCAAGAGCGAACATCAGCGGTCTGCATCTAATATGTATTAACGAACGGCAGTCAATGTTTGGGGGATCGGACGGCGTTATGGCGCGGGGCGGGGCGAAGCAGGACACACGACGCAAGCTGGACAACTGGCAACGTGACTCGCTCATCAGTGATTGTACAGGCGCTTGTGCCCTGTAGCAATCCTGTAGCGACGGGGCTTCAAAAGCCGCAGCTAGGCGGCACTGTACTGTGACAATCCAGGACCGGAGTAATCGCCGGGTTCGGTAGCATAGTGCTGTGCCATGGACGCCACAGCGGGTGTCAGTGTTTGTGTGTCAGCGGGTGTCAGCGGGTGTCAGCGGGTTTCAGCGGGTGTCAGTAGTTGGGTGTCGGCTGGCTTGTGGCAGAACGCCAGCACCCAAGCACCAAGCTACAGTGGGTTATATCTCTGCACTTGTCCAAAATGGACTTGTTGGGAATTTCCTGAATGTTCGTTCAATGCTTATAGGGCTGGAAAAGGAGAGTCGCGGCGCCACAAAGCCCATCAGAGTTCAGAGAACGCCATTAAAAAAAAAAAAAAAAAAGGGGGAGGCTGTGGACGCACACCAACAAGGCACGTTCATCACGATTCAAATGCTCCACCAAAAGTCGCGATACGCAAGAGGAGTCGTGCATGGGTTTGACTTATTACTCGAATCACAGGGTATTATGGCCATTTCTGCTCTGCGGGTACGTATTCTCATACCCCTTCCTTTCCATGTAAGTTTGGTGCAAGGCTTTCTCTGCCGATTGGCGGGGCTTGGTCATACATAGCTGCACGTCGGATCGGGCTAACCAAAGCACCACATATTTTTATTATTGTATGTAATTTGCTGTGCCTCATCAGGGCCCCAGACACGAGCGTGCGAGACACGTTCATACCCTCCGGACAATGATGAGGGTCGCATGCCTTGGCCCGGATTCGGGACATGAACTCCGTCACTCCCTCCGTATGCGGTGGGTGGAATACGAGTGTCCATCGGGTCTCTTTCTCCCTATCTAGAAATGCTCCTCCGTACTCCGTACCTAGTTTCTAGTTACAGCAGCTAATACGTGGAGTGGTGTAATGAGAGCGAGAATATCAAAGCTAGCAGACTGGCTGATTACACAACGTTTCTATTATCTCTGCCCATCCAGACGTCATGCTATTTCAATCATTCACTTGCGTTTTCCCTTCAAATACTTCAAATATCTCTTCTCGTCCTTTTGGCGTTCGGGGAAAATCGGCATCCCCTTTTACTTTTATTAGTCTTGCGTCCGTCTTGCCCGCGTCTTGCCCGCGTCTTGCCTGCGTCTTGCCTGCGTCTTGCCTGCACCAGACAGTCGAGTTTGCATGCACCGTGGCAGTAAGGGGTCAGTCTGGTGAGTCTGATTGGATTGTCCTTATGGCTCAACAAGCTGTGGCATTGATGCGTCTGGCGCTAAACAGGGGATCCGTGGCCAAAATGGATCCCGGCGCGAACTAGCCAACTTGGAGACCCTTCACAATCCTTGCAGCTGCAAAATCTCGTACCAGACCTTCCTCATCTATTATCAGGAGGAGCCAAATACATATGTACATGCAACAGATTCCTTGGCTTGCCAATTTGGAGCCATCCATGAACATCATCTAGGAATAAGTTTCAGACAAGTCAAGCTATTATGGCGAGAAAAAAAGCCCCGTACTTGCAGCCGTCACCTTTCATCATTCATTCGTCTGGAGTCTACATAATACCTAATAGAATGCTTTTTGCCGCAGGCGACGCCTCGACCAAGTCTTTGTTTATTATTAGCTAAGAGTGGATTGTGGTGGTCAATGACAACTCTTTTCTGCGGGATATGTACTTTTAAACTTTGAGTGCCAGATGCTTGACTCAATTCAATACCACCCGTTCATAAAACAAATCGTGGATGGAGGGATGATTCACAGGTCCGCGGCAAGCCGCAAGACAATACGACCTCACCATGACATGTTCAATGTCCAGTGTAGAACATGATTGTACTCCGTATGCAAGAACGTGATTAGCTCATGTTGTGCTTGGGTTGGGTCTCGGAGCAGCAGCTTGTGAAAATTCTGTCGTCGGATGTGGGTGACGTCTTTCTCGCATGTATTTTGTTGACCGTTCCGTCTGTTGCAGGAACTCATATCAATGCAATGCAAGCCTCGAAAATGAGACATGCAGATTGAAAAGAGTAGGGGGCAGGATCCTGTTGCTCCCGTACAAGCAGGATGGCAGGCGCAGGATGGCAGGCAGGGCAGGTGCAGGGCAGGGCAGGTGCAGGGCAGGGCAGGTGCAGGGCATGTAAACGGCGGCATAACCAGACTTTGCAAGAGAAGAAGATCTTCTTGTTGGTGTGGGGAAATCAAAGATCGTTGGCCAGCCCTTGCAACCTTCCTTTTTGCCGCTGACGCTGCTTTTCTGATCAGCACTCACTCTCTGCCGGTGAAACGGACGAGCATCCTTCCGATCGACGAGTAGGGAAAAGCCTCGGGGTCCATCCTGATCAGTGAGCCCTCTCAGTGCCCGTCATCGGCTTCTAACACGCTGTTTTTAGCTCGTGAGGACTGGCCTCTGTCGGCGATGCTAGTCCTGGTCAATATTGGATAAAGTCATCTAGTATTAGTTTCCAGCACTATGTACAACGTTGATTCTTCTCATCGATGCATCCATAACGACGGTCGAAAGACCATGACACGGTTGACACCTGGCATCTGCCTTATTAATCCAATGCATGATGGGAAGCAACACTGACAATATTTATATACAACGCATACGTCCTTTTCAAGTGCAAATCTGAGCTTACACAACCCTCCTTCGTTCACTTGCGCCCGTCGAGACAATCACAATATTTCCTCAACAAACACTAGCCACTTTTATTGCACTCTAATCCGAGCTACAAGACTTGGAAGACATTGAGGGCTTCTTGGAAAAGCTCGAGCGAGGAGAATTCTCCGCTAGCGTATAATGGGATTCAACAGCATTTATTGGTTCTGGAGCTTCACGTTGGCATAATATCTTCTGGTATTGTTTTGCTGCCATTTTTCTTCCTCTAACCGTGCGGTCAAAATGCTCCAGTCCCAATAGGAGTGGTGAAAAGGCATGCCTCACCACATGCTTCGTCTACCGATTTTGCCACACCTCATTATAAGGCAAAATTGATCCACATGCACCGGTACGCTCTATGGATTGAAAGGTATTAGGGCAAGTCCCGTCAGGGGAGCAGCGGTCCTTCGGGCGCACTGACTTTGTGCTTCTCTTTCGATTCGAAAAAAAAAAAACTATTTCCCGCTTTTGTCGTCCTCGAAGTTCACGCTGAGCTGGGCCGCTCAGAATCCAATAACGTAGTTGAACCTCGCTGGCAACGATTCTCAGTGGGTTGCCCGGTTCGCTTACAATGTTGTTTGAGATTGTCTTTATTCCTCTCCGGGTGAATTACCCTACCCACTGGAGCTGAAGAGACGAACGTCATGGGGGTTCAGCTTGATATTAAGATAGCATCCTATCCGAGGAGAGTTTAAATCCTAGACTACATGTGGATGCAATTGCAAGTGGGTGTATCGCTCGTGCAGTGCTGGAAATTCTCAGGGTGTCAAGAGTCGAGACCGATTCATCCCATGTCTCTTGTTTGCATATTCAGTTCATATCTCTAGATCGGTGTGCTCTGACGTCCCTTTCGAGGTTGCCCTATGATATCAGAACCTTTCGACCTGTGTTTTATCCAAGAAACTCAATAATTAGTTTGAGAGGGCCATGGACCCGAATATTCGAATCGAGCCCAAAATTGAAGCTGTATTTCGACGTTGGTCTCCGCAACTTGAAACTCACGTGCTGATATTCATCCGGGGCGGAAATCATGCGTCTAGCGCGTTACAGACTTCATGTCGATGTGCCGCCCGAAACAGCGTGGGAGTCATGCGGACTCTTTCTCGTCTGAGCATTTTGACTTGTCCGATGGCGTCCAGTGGCAACCCTGTAATACAGTAGAGGTTCGGACAAGTTTTGTTGGGGCTGCGATGTGAATTGCCCGAGCCATTGAGCTCGTGTGGGCCGGGTTGTCCCGAGTATTCCACACGTGACTCCGCTAGTCCTGGTAAGACGGTCAAGTCGCAATAATCTGCGAGGCACCGGGTAGGCACCGGGTAGGCACCGGGTATATAGTCAGACGGTGTCGATTGTGACAGGCGACACACAGAGATGTCACGACACACTGCACCATGCGCGTCATATTTTCATGACGAGCTCGCAGACCGTGTACTACTACAGTACAATGCGGTGAATGCCCGAACATTCGTATTGCTCCCATTCCGAGCTGTCATATTACCTTGCTTCGAGGTTGAGGTCCACGACAGGGCTGCGACAGTTATCGAATTCTCGACACCTTCTCGACACCTTGATCGGGCTAAAGAAGCTCAACAGATGACAGATGAGACGAGTGCATGTTGAAGCTGTCACACACAAAGATTCGATAGAGTGAGTGTCCGCGGTGTGGGATTTATTGGCAAGTCCTGTCGATTCCTGCATTGGTAATCCGACACGCGGTGTCGCAACTACCTATGGGGTGGTGCCCCAGAAGGAGAGTCAAAGTGTAATGAAGAGAAAGAGAGTAGTAGGGTTCATTCCGGAAACAAGGCTTTTTCTTTTTCTTTTGCGTGAGGTTCCAGGTTTATAGCAGAGCCTTTCAGTGTACAAGGCTTACGTGTAAGAAGATTGGAAGAATTGATAAGAGAGGAAAGAATCACGGTCGTAGAGGAAAGATGAATGCTACTATGAATAGTGTAGGCAACACTCAAGGTTCAACTATAGTCACAAACAAGCCGAAGCGAACCCTATCGCGTTTGGTGGCAGTCTGCGACTCTCAAGTCTGTCCCGGGTTGACGAATTATTGCGCATCTTGTAAAGTTGGTTATTATTTACCTCGATGCTGACCGTTGAAGAACTCACAAAAAAACTCCATGATTGATAGATATTCATAATCATCCTAGCTAGATGCAGCAAGTAATGATGAGTGAAAATACATTAGTAGAAATCCGATGCGTTGGCCATGACGATTGATGGAAAGTATCAAAACCCGTCAGCCGGCATTGCTCTGTCGGAAGATACGTAGACTTTGAAGCTGCCTCTCTTGAATTCCTGCTTCAACCACATGTTGTGAATATCAACGTGGCGCAGACGAGTGTTTAATCGCTCGCCTCGCCGCCCCCGCTGCCCGACTTCCACAACGATTCTGAAGACACCAGTGACGCCCTTGCCACCGTTGATCCCAACCAACATGTCGTCAAGAGAAAGAGGGCAAGTATGCTAGCGAGATCCGTAACCTTCTTGCTTGCCAGGGCGGATCCTATCTAGGAACACGTAGGTTGCCCTATGTTATCTAGCTGCTTAGGAGGTTATACTGACTTGTCTTGAAGAAGCTAGTGCCCTGCCATGTCCTAGCTACCGTTCACTTATTCTTAACCTATAAGGCGTGGTTTCTCCAGCTTGTTGACGTGCAAATATCAAGTCAAAAAACCAAAAACCAATTTTTTTTTCAATACTGTACTGCGCGACTATTTTAATACTTCAAGAGGCGTTGGCACCCTGCGAATGGCCTGGGAATAGCTCGCGGAGAACATCCCGCGGTCCATAGAGACTTTTTGGTGCTGGGACCGTGGGCGGTCGGGTTTGGATTCGGGACCAAGATCAGGATAGCATACGAGTTTGCCAGCGCGGGATCGCAGCCGTGGACCACGGAGAGTGTTGGTCCGAGTTCCCAAGACATACGCTGCCGCGGACAAGAAAACATGTCCTGCACCAGGAGCATACGAAGCTGGGTTTGCACGAAGCAGGGGTGATTATCATGTCACGAAGGGCGTTGACCAGCCTCTTGTCATGATTCGTAGAAGACACTATTCTAGATTTTAGGCCTATGTAAACGGTTGTTTTATATTCTTTAATTGGCCTTCACACAGTATTGGGTATCTTTCGATCCTGCCGCCTCACTATGAGGAGAAGAAGGGGAAAAAAGAAGAAAGAAAAACACACACATCCCATCCCTTGTCATCATAAATTCGTAAGCGCTTTTGTCGTCGTTCCGTACCAGCCAGTAACGATTGTCTGTGTATCAGTTCATTTGAGAATTGAAAATATGCAATTTTGTCGGCATGTGACTGGCAGTCCCTCACTTAAAACTTCTTCTTCAAAGACCGAGCGAGGTCCTTGAGTGACGGTCCACCGAACAGCAGCTGGTCCGTGTGACGACCACAGGTGGTGTGAACATTGACCGTGGGAGTGGACTTGATGAGGTTTAGATTGGTGGAGGTCTTGCGGAGAGAGGGGAAAGACGACGCGAAGGAGCTGGATGCGGTGCTGGAGTAGGATGCAGAACGCTGATGGAGGAGGCAAGAGGAGCCAAGTCAGTATGCAAGATGGATTGACCGCGCGGATGTTTCCTCAATAAAGTTGCTGACCTTGCTGTTGGGAGTGGACGCTGAGTACGAGTCGGCGGTGTTGCTCCTGCCCAACTTGAACTTGTTGGGGGCAGGGACGCCAGGTTCAGAGGCGGCGGGGGCAGCACGAGAGGAGCGGTCCATGGCGACGAATAGGAGACGAAGAGGTGAGAGGTGAGCGGCTGGCTTGAGGGTGAGGGCGTTGTATGAATGGTTGACTGATTAGTAGGAGACACTCTCAAGCTCAGCTCCGTGGGATCAATTGATGGTTGATTCCTACTCCGTACTCGTCTCAACAGCACGCTGAGGGAGGAAAATGCTCGCACGACCAGGTGCGTGGAGAAGATTTCCGATCCGAACACACAAACAAGCCTGCACACAACGGGAGGAGAAAACAGCTGGACCACGGAGAGAATGGACAGGTCAAGGGAGAAATCAAAAGATGTAGGACGGGAAGGGAATCATAAGCAAGCATATTAATATGTGCTCGCATCGAAACTGTGGTCACATTTCAGCTCCTGATAGTGCCAACAATAGAACAGCCAGCCATGATGCGCTTTGTGACAAAAAGGGCGTCGGACTGGACCCGTCATGCCCGTGGCGCCCGTACCCATCCACCCATCTCATCTTGGCCCAACGGCTTCTCGGGCCATGCGGCTTATCTCTCCCCCCGTTCTTCTTCGCTCGAGCTAGTCCACAGGAGAGAGCTTGGCTTTACATGTATGTATGTACACTACAGCCCCTGAATGATTTATGTATACTTGCCCCACGTGGGGCAGCTAATACATCTTTCTTCTCGAAAATCCCTAATAATTCAAGGTACCTGCTAATCCTAGCCCTGTCTGCCTATCTCCTATTTAACGCCTGATTGGCTCGCTGTCCCCTTGTCATGTACATATATTTGTAAAATAATTCAGGGTTTGTAGTGTATACATATGAGGCTGAGGTCAGCAGTTGCAGTTGCTTCATGCCTTGCCAAGTTAGGGGCACTTGAGTGAATATACAATACATACATGTACATACATACATGCATGTTTCTGTTCTCCGCAGTGCATGACCGGACTGGCCGATTAGGGTACTTTGACGAATCTAGTGGGGTTAAGGAGGAACAAGTGCCCCTACTCCGTACTCCGCATGTACTAGCCATGTACTACTAGCCCTACAAGCATTTGAATGCAGACGCAAGATGCTTTGCTTCCTCCCTGTTGCTCTCGCTCCGGGCCGTGCTCTCGTCGCCGGTTGCCAGTTGGTCATGTCACTGTCATGTTGGGTTGGGTCCATGGAATGCCAAGCTTTTTCCCACACCCGGATGCTCGAGTGGGTTGTACTGAGCACTCCGTGTACATACATGTATGTACATATGTACGGAGTCGTACGTGAGTCAAAAGCCGGCACATCGGCCCAGGACGCTAAAGGGTCCATGAAGATCTTATTAGCATCATTTCACTGGCACAATGAGTAAGTTATTGTGTTCAACAACACCGAAACCGGAAGGCGTTGATTTTGTGTAATGCACGAGCTTCCCCAAAATGGAGGAGTACGGAGTAGAAGCTTGGTGGAAGAAAGGGCGTCACACGGCGTCATGTAATTTATTGTCTCTGGCGTTGATGGGGATTCGGATGGATATGCACGGTCTGACTGCTACAAGCTATTGTCATCTTCGAGTGCATGAGCAGGATCCAGCCAACTTCGCTTGATTCGATGCTTCTTTTTCTTTATTTCCGAAGAGAGAGTCCACTTCTGCGGCTAGGCAACTGGGTTTAAAAACAAAACATGAAAGGTACGCGAGCGACACTGCTATTGGCTACGGCAACTGAACCAAGTCGAACGGCTGGCTGCCATGAATCCACCTGATGAATGATGAATGCCTGAGGAGAGAAATCCATCCATCCTTTAGCGTGTCAGCTGACTCAACCCTGAATCGCTGCCGGCGGGACAGACAAACCAGCCAGCCGTTGCCAGCCCAGCCAACCTCAACCGGGGAGAGGGGAGCTTTGAGCAGAGCCGCGACCATGGCGTCATGGCATTTTCGAATGCCGGGAATATATCTAATCTCGAATCCAGATGCCATGATTCTATCAAGAACAATTGAGAGCAACTTTTCGCCTCTTCGCACTTGAAAATTCCTTCAAAACGAGCGCCTTACGATGAGAATGCGAGCAACCTACAGAGATTTCCGAATTTTGAAACAGGTGGACGTGTGTATTTCGAAGCATCTCTCCCTGTGTAAATCAGCTTCAAGCAATGATCGAATTGAAGCTGGATGCAACTCGTGGCCCGATCGCGCTCTTTTCGGTCGTGTACATGTGTTCTTGGGATTTGCTGACTGTTGTGGAGCCTTCTTCCGGGCATTCCTGACAGCTGGGGCCGCTCTCATTCGCCAACTCCTGCCCGCACGTGAATTACCCCTTGTCACGACGGCGACGCGCGCACTCCATCATCTCGTCGACCTGTCCATCGGTTGGCGTGATTCCTATCTTGTCCAAACATTTGCGCACTCACTACTTTCGCTCTGGCAACCCGCCCGCCTTTTCTTTTGCCTACAGCGTCCACGACATCACCTAGCATCTGCACTGCGCTGGGCATTCACAATCCCTTATACATCGTCGAGCTTGTCGGGTTCCATCCTCCGACTTATTTATGCATGCATCCCATGCACATTTGAATTCATCAAGTGCCGCCCAGCGATCAAAGTAAGCACTTACCCCATTGTCGTGCCACACGTGGAAAATAAGATGTCGGACATTTGGTAGTCTGCTTTCTCCTTTAGACAGCGCCTATTGTGTCACCCTTTTGCTGAAATGACCCCTTGACTGCGTTGCCCTTGGGGAGTTGCTGACAATGCTAACCCTTCTTCTTTGCAACAGTCCCATCTTGACGTTTTTTACACGAGACACGTATACCTTGCTCTTGAAATAGTCTCGTATTCAGCTTTTTCTTTCTTTTTTCAAGTCTCACGTCTCACACTCTGTCGCCATGGCCAATAAGCGGAAGAGAGTGTTGGAGCACTTTGATCCTAACAAGTCGGATCCCGAAGACGAGAACTTCAATCCCTCAGAGACGAGAGCTCCCAGAAGCTCCAAGAAAGTCCGGCAATTGCGAGGTTCCCGGCCCAGCAGCGGTCGGAGAAGGGGCCACAGATATCGAGGCTCTGATATCGATGACGACGACGAGATCCTGTCTGACAGCATGGCAGAGGGCTCATTCGCAGAGGAGGAGACGGCAGATGAGGATGCACCTGTTAATGCAGCCGGGCGCCGTACAAGGAGAGCAGCTCGAGCTCAACACAACTACAGGGAAAGCAGTGCCGATTCGGGGCAGTGGAGGCGGTCGTCGGCGATTCGGACGATGCAGGACAAGAAGCTGAGGAGTCGGAAGGCCCGTCGACGAGGAGAGTTGTTAAGCTGAAAGTTCCCAAGGCGTCCACAGAAGGTGTGAGACGGAGAGCAACCCGTGCTAGTACAGCCGATGCGGAGGAGTTCGTCGAGTTGTCCAACTCTGGTAGGCACGCAGTCGCCTCTCGCGACTCCCGCAGTCAAAGCCCTGGGGCATTCACACGAACCCGTCGACCTTCCCGCTCGGCGAAAGCATTGCATGTAGCACCGGAAACGATCGAAGAGGCAACACAAGAAAGCAGCAGTCGTGCCGCTCACGATGCCGATGAGCCCGATGAGCTTTCTCACGAATACCAGGCTGCCGAGAAGAAGGAATTGGGGACGAGAGCATGGTGGGAGTGGTCGAGACAGAAGACAACGCTCAGCCTGCCAAGGACGAAGCTGCTGCATCTCTCGTTGACGGCGACGACGACGACGAAGACGACGACGTTCCTGTTACGCGTAGGACTCGTGCGTCAAGGTCGGAAGCTTTGCAGGCAGCGGCCAAGGGCGTGGCTGAGACTACAGAGGACGCCGCTGCCACGTCTCGTCGCTTGACCCGCGGTCGCTCCAAGAAATCAACTCAAGAGCCCAGCAGCGATTTCGAGCCTGGAGATGACTCAGAGGATGAGGCCATGTCCCAGAACAAGGCTGATGAGGTGGAAAGCCCTACGCCAAGAGGTAGGAGGAATAGGCGCAGCGCACGAAACTCCCGTCGTGGCGGTGATTCCGGCGAAGACGAATTGGACGTCGACTTGGACGAATTGAATGAAGAAGCACGCGAACTGCGAAAGTCGTCTCGGCCTCGACGGCGACCAAGGGATGAGTCTCCTATTGTTTACCAAGAATCCCGTCGGGCTCGTACCAGGGTCAATTACTACATGCCGCCTTTGACTGCTGCAAATATCGAAGACGAGGTGGAAGATCCGCGCCTACCCCGGCACGGCGCCGGAAAGGAGGTGCAAGTCTCGGATGGGAGCGAAATCTCAACACGACCTTTGGGCCGTTCGGCGGCGGCGGCGGCGGCGGCGCTCTTCTCAGCGGCCCTTGGGGTACTGGTGCAGCCGGCGGCGTTGATTCAGACAGCAGCGACGACGAAAGGTTCACAGGTCAAGTATTGCTGGCAACATTGGCATGACGCCAACCGCCGGGGCACCACCCGGAGGCTTATTGCCAGGTGTTCCCGGCTTCAACGCCGAAGCAACCCCGAATGTCGGCAAGATCAAGGATAGGAAGGCTCTCGCCGATGCCGACCCGCTCGGCGTGGACATGAATGTTGACTTCAGCAACGTGGGAGGTTTGCAAGGCCATATCGATCAGCTCAAGGAAATGGTTCAACTCCCGCTGCTGTATCCTGAGCTCTTCACCAGGTTTCACGTCACCCCGCCTCGCGGTGTGTTGTTTCACGGACCTCCAGGCACTGGTAAAACGTTGCTGGCTCGGGCTTTGGCCAATTCTGTCGGCTCGGGAGGGCGCAAGATCTCCTTCTACATGCGAAAAGGTGCCGATGCTCTGAGTAAATGGGTTGGTGAAGCCGAGAAACAGTTGCGCCTCTTGTTCGAGGAGGCTAGGAAAACCCAACCCAGCATCATCTTTTTCGATGAGATAGATGGCTTGGCTCCTGTCCGATCAAGTAAGCAGGAGCAAATCCATGCGTCCATCGTATCGACGCTCCTGGCATTGATGGATGGTATGGATGGCCGTGGGCAAGTCATTGTTATTGGTGCCACGAACAGACCGGACAACATCGATCCTGCCCTTCGACGACCGGGCCGTTTTGACCGAGAATTCTATTTCCCTCTTCCCGACATTGATGGGCGCCTATCCATCCTCAATATTCACACCAAGGAATGGGGTCTGTCGCCGCAATTCATGACTTCCCTTGCTGAGAAGACCAAGGGGTATGGTGGTGCTGATCTGCGCGCACTGTGCACCGAGGCCGCGCTGAATTCCATCCAACGAACCTATCCACAAATTTACAACTCAACAGAGAAGCTCATTGTCGACCCGAACAAGATCAGCATTCACGCCTCCGACTTCATGCTCTCCATCAAAAATTGATACCGTCCTCGGAACGGTCAGCAACGTCTGGAGCAAAGCCACTCCCCAAGGCGGTGGAGCCCTTCTACGCCATCAGTTTAGCAATGCCAAACGACTGCTGGATGAGTTGTTGCCGAGGAAGAAGAAGACGACTGCACTTGAAGAAGCCATGTACGAACAATATGAAGATGAGGACCACGGTTTCGGACGGGAAGCCATGCAACAAGAATTCGAGCGTTCCCGCATCTTCCGACCCAGGTTTCTTATATATGGGGTCCAGGGCATGGGCCAGTCATATATCGCATCGGCCATGTTGCACTATCTTGAAGGCGTTCATGTGCAAAATTTTGATTTGCCGGCGCTGCTCGCCGATGGAAGGGTATGTCATACCACGCTCTCTCTCCTCTCTCTCTCTCTCTCTCTCTCAGCCCGTTCCTTTACCATAACATTGTCAGTGATTAACAATTACACCATAGTCAATGGAACAAGTCATTGTCGGTCTGTTCACCGAAATTCGACGTCACAAGCCAAGCATCATTTATATTCCCAATATAGACGCCTGGTATGCTACTCTGGCGCGTACCGTCGCGTTTATTACCTTTCAAACAATGCTGCGGTCCATACCACCCACAGATCCCGTCCTTCTTCTCGCAACAGCGGAATGTGGCAAGAGTGAGCTTCCTGATGGGTTGCTGCGTGATTTGTTCGGGTTTTCTCGCAAAAACAAAATGGAAATCACACGACCGGCGAAGGTAAGAAAGAATTCCGCCCCTCGATTTTTGCAGTAGGATTTCGTCTGACCTTGAGCGTCTCCCCGTCCCCAGGAAAATCGAATGCAGTTTTTCTCTGCGACGCTTGACTACATCAAGAAGAAACCTGCCGAATTCCCGATCCAGAGAATCGCAAGAAGCGTGTCTTGGAAGAGCTTCCGGTTGCCCCTGCGATTGCAGCGAAACCACCAACCAAGGAGGAGGCCAAGGCAGTCAAGAGAAAAGATCATCAATTGCTCAACGCGCTTAAAATCCACCTTCAGCCAATCATGGACCAGATAAACCGGAAGTACAAGAAATTCAGACAACCAGTCATTCCCCAGAGCCACATCGATTACCTATTCGCAGAGTCGGATCCCAACTACGTCCGGCCAGACATCACAGAAGGTATTTTTCGGCCTTATGAGATAGTCAAAGACAAGCATGGCAACGATGTACTCCGTGACACCGCCACAGGGAAATGTTACTTTAATCTGGAGACCACCACAATTGAGGAACGACTGTCGAATGGCTTCTACGCCCGGCCAAAGGATTTCCTTTTTGACATCAAAGCCCTGGCCAAGGATGCCAAAAACATTGGAGACAAAGAGCGTACCCTCAAGGCAAACGAACTGCTAAGCAATGTAGAAGTTGACGTGGCCAGCATCGAAGCCAACTCTGCACGTGTCGATTGGGAGGGCCTACATCGCCGTCAGGTCAAAGGGCCGCGCATGCCGCAGAGAAGGAGCGGAAGCGCAAGGCAATGCGGTCAATATTGGAGCGCGTTCAGTCAGACCTCGGAGGTGCTAACGACAGCGACTCTCAGGGACCCTGACATTGGGCGAGACGGTCCCAGGATCTCGCACTACGGCCCGCTTCCAGCTCCGGAGTCCGTCATCCAACTCCAACGGTCAAGATGAGAATGCACAAGGACCAGGAGTGTCGGGCAGCGGAGCGAAGGCAGCGGCATCGAAAGAGGACCATGATGTGCAAATGAGCGGCGTCGACGACTCTCTCCAACCTGGAGCTACTCAAGGGTCTTCTATCATGGGGCCGCCCGCAAAGTCCGAGGACAAGTCGGTCAAGGGACATTCCGGCATGACACAGATCTCTCAAAGGTCGGCCGTCACATCACTGCCGCCTGGCGTTTCACCGTCAGCAGTGATCAACGATGCTTCGTCGACCAAGACGTCTGATCCATCCACCCACAGGTCGTCCAACTTCAGCACTCAGCTTACCAATGGTATCCATGGCGCCCAGCACAGCGGCGAGAACGACAATGAAGTGGACATACCGGATACGCTCGTGGTGCCCAGTCAAGCCACACCTAGTGATGACGCTTGGATGCATTCACAGGCTCACGCGCTTGCGCGAGGAATGCTGCGCCTGTGCCAAACTTGAATGACAGCCCGATATCTTTGTCGTCCCAAGCTCGCCATTCAAGCGGCCACTCGGGACAAGGGGCCGCGATACAGCCCTCGCAAGATGTCCAATCGCAAGAGCCGCAATCTGGTCGATACTCTGGCTCGTCCGCGTCCCAGCCGCCTTTGGTGGAGGGCGCCATCGATAACTTCTTGGATGTCCTGACAGAAGGCACTTCGGGCTGCACTATTGAGCAGATGGAACAAATCAACCGAGAGCTGATGGATGAGATTTGGAAATCGAGACATGAGTGGAACCGCCATAGGGTCGTCGGCAATCTCAGCAAGGTGTTCAATGACACGATTGGAGATATCGAGGACGTACAGGGAGTGGGAGCATCCAGTCAAAGCTGAGCAGAGATTTCAAGGTTCAATGAGATACTTTTTCTGGAAGAGTCAAGATGTTGGAGATGAAGAAGAAGGGGGAGAAGGAGAAGGAGAAGGAGAATCGGATTGGGTAACTGAGTATGTGTGAATGTATCGTACCGTGCGTGCGGTGGGTGCTGGGCAAGGGTGGCTCGTGAGCAGTTTGACAATTTCCTCTTCAACTCGTGTATCATGGAAAGCGCGAGACAAATCGAGGCTCTAGTTGGAGTTTGGCTGTAGCACCAGGTCTTTGTTTCTTTGTTTTTTTCTTGCATGGAAATCAATTGCTTCTATATTGGTTATTTTACCATCCTTTTTACTCAAAAGACATGGCAATCCCCCAAAAGAAATTTTTTTAGCCTAGATGTACGTACACATTAGAGGACACGAAAGTGTATACTTGGGTACATATCTCGTGAATACAACCACCACAACCACCATATGCACACTTGCACGCCTTTTCCGTTGTCCATTTCCAGCAACGCAACGCAATCCTTTTCCTTGGTGTGCCATCACATCTTGGCCTTTGCAAGATTGATTCTGTTGCCCTCATCATGCTGCTCCGCAACCGTCAAGTCCGGTAGGCGCGCGGGCATGATCCTCCTGGGCGACGAGCCCGGGACGACGCTGTACTTTGCGAAATCAGTCACGTGGCAGTGGTCGCGGAGGAAGTCTTCGTCGAGCAAGAGCTCGCCGTTGACGAGGGGGCGGGGCTCCGTAGGATGTGGAGGATGGCGTCGGAGAAGATTGTGGCTTTGCGGAGGTTTTCTTCGTCGTCGGGGAATTTGGCAAACTTGGCGGTGGCGGCGGACTCGATGGCCTGGTCGATGGATTTAGGTGAGACAGATATTGATGAGGAGAAGAGGCCGCGTGCGAGCAAGAGCACACGGGACAGGAGAAATCAGAAAAGACAGCTTGACTCACAACAGCAGGCCAGATACTCGTTATGGCCATGTCCTTGTCCCCGGCCCTCGCAAAGTCCATCGCCAGCCCCTTGGTCAAGACGCTCATGCCCACCTTGCCCATGGCATACGCCGTCTTGCCCCTGAAGAAGCGCGAGTAGATGGGGGCTGACGACGACGAGGCGACCGCGGCCGCGCGCACGCAGGTGAGGCAGGCTCGCTTGGACGACGGCGTACAGGCCTTCTGGGTTGACGCGCTGCATGAGCTGGAACCGCTTGAGGGGGTGTCTGGCACGGGGCCCAGTATATGGCGCCTGCGTTGTAGACCAGGACGTCCAGGCGGTCGTATGTCTTTTATTTGGGGGAGTTGGGAGTTGGCCAGGCACCGCGGGTCAGACAACAAGCTCTTCTCGTGGCGACGGGGAAAGGGGGACGGGGTTCATACGGCGACGGTTCTGGAGATGAGGTCGTTGACGCTCTGCTCGAAGCGGACGTCGACGGGGATGGCGGTGGCTTGGCCGCCCGAGGAGGTGATCTCACGGGCGACGGTGGTGATGGTGCTGTCGGGGAGTTGGGATCGGGGGAAAGGGTCGTTGGGGTCGTTGGGGTCGTTGGGGTCGTTGGTCTGGGAGGGGTCGCTGGTGGACTTGGCGGCGACGACGACTGGATGGGTTATTGACGTTGTTGTCAGTGATTGTGATCGGGTTTCCGTGTCTGCGTAAGGGTCAAGGTTTGAGGCTAGTGGTGTCTGGTTGTACCGGCGTATCCGTTCCGGGCAAGGTCAATGGCGACTTGTCTGCCGATGCCACGCGAGGCTCCGACCACGAGGGCGACGGGTTTGTGTGATGATGGCATCATGCGATCGACGAGGCATTGGGTGGTCAACATGCAGATTGGGGAGATTGCACGGGCATATGTATATTAGGGAGGGGCGGGGCACGAGTACTACTCCGTATGTCGTACTCAGGACGTGATGCATGACGTCATGACGTCTACACTACATACAACCCCTGAATTATTTTACAAATCTACTTGCCCCACGTGGGGCAGCTGGCAGGTTACCTAATAACAGCTGCCCGCAGTTGCGTTCCGCCTAGGGTAGGGTAAGATAGAGCTTGTACTGTTAGAGCGTCACAAGGTGGATATACAAGGTATTAGACTCTACTAAAAGATACATCTTTTTCCTTGTAAATTGCTTATGATTTAAGGTACTTACTAATCCTAGCCCTTATCTACCCTGTCTCCCGTTTGACGCCTGATTGGCTTGTTATCCCCTGTCATGTATCTTTGTAAAATTATTCAGGGGTTGTAGTGTAATCTTCACTTTATTAAACACTTTTCCCATGCAACAACACCTCGGCTGCCCTACATCAGCCATCTTAAGTATCGCCATCATCCATGGACGACAACCTTCGACAGCCCTCTCCGCATCCCAAGGTGTCCTTCACTTCCCACAAAGAATACGCAGCCAGCCAGCCAACATGGGCCGAGGACGCATCGACTGCTATTTGGACATTGGTAAGTAAGTGGAAGCCACAGATGCAAAAATGACCTTGTCTCATCATCGCTGTCGTCTATTCACTCAACAGCGTCCCTGTTCAGCTACGTCTGTTTCGAGGACTTGAAACCCAACCTGGACAAGCTGGCTGCCCATGGCGTCAAGTAGAGTAGGGCCACTCAGTCGCCCTGAGATTGAACAAAGAGTAAATTTAAGCTGACTGACGCATTCCGGCCACGCAGGTTTCATCCTGTTTTCCTAGGCGGCATCAACCACCTCTCTGGTAATACAAGCCCTCCGCTTCTTCATTCCCATTCCTGTTTCCTTTCTCACTACTAGATTTTCAATTCCCCCTCCTCCCCTCCTGGCAGGCAACAAGCCCCCGTGGACGCTCGAGACCAAAGCCAAATATCTCGCCTACGACTCACCTCGCGCAGCAGCCCGCGTGGGCATCACCAACTTCGCCACGCCCCGGACCTCTTTGAGCGCGCAAAGACCCAGTCCGCCCTCCGAGCCCTCCTCTTCATCAAGGCCAGCTTTCCAGAGGACAAGTTTCTGTCAGCGCTGCACTTCTTGCTCTACAGGTTTTGGACCCCACCCAACGCGGATGTCGTGGACGAGGGCAGTCTCAGGGCACTGCTCGCCGAGGCGACTGATGCGCCCGGGAGAGGCGCGAGGCTCTTTACTAAACTCGAGGTGGATGGCATCATGGACGGTAGAGCCAAGATGAAGAAGAAGCTGGCCGAGGACACGGGCAGAGTAGTCGAGTCGGGTGCGTTTGGATGCCCGTGGTTCTTGGTCGCCGACTCGAAAGGGGACGTTCAGCCGTTCTTTGGCAGTGATCGGTATGCGCCTGGCTCGCGATGGGCACCAGTCTATATCTTATCTGCGTACCAGTCTTTGTGTGTATGCTCTGCTAATTCTGGGGGGAATAGGTTCAACCACATCTACAGACACCTGGGCATTCCCTTCCAGGACATTACGGTTCTGGGGCCGGGGTCGAAACTGTAGGGTAATAACCGCCCTTGTAAATTACTTTATGCTTGTATATCCGAATTCTAGTATTAGACATGTTTCCTGAACAGCTGTATACACCATTTCAGAATTTGATTGTCATTTGCACGCCATTCCCATCCACCGGGATGGATTCCCACTTTGACGTGCGCCATTGCGCACCCACCAAGTGACCACCCACCATCCATCCCCACCCACTTTACACGAACGTCGCGTCCAACCACCGCAACTCCAAGTCTATCCAAGTCTACTCAACCTCAATGAACAAAGTCCCAGGATGCAACCGGAAGTAACCCTCATCGTGGCCGCCACTCGCTCAATGGGCATCGGCCTCAACGGCACCATGCCCTGGACGGGACTCCGCAAGGAAATGCAGTATTTCGCACGCGTCACTTCGCGCGTCGCACCACAGGTGAGTCACAGCACCGAGATGTATTCCATCTTTTCATCATCAGTCTTTCTCATCAAGCTAAACACACACACACACACACACACACACACACATACACAAAGTCCCCCAACGCCATCAACGCCGTCATCATGGGCCGCAAGACATGGGACTCCATCCCCCGAGGTTCAGACCCCTCCGGGACCGTCTCAACATCGTGGTTTCGCGCTCGCCGCCCCCGCCGGGTACGTCGGCGGGACCAACGGCGCCGCCGTCCCCGAGCCGGTGGGCGTGACGTCCCTGGACCAGGCGCTCGCGTGTGCGAGGGACCACCCGCTCGTCAGTAGGGTGTTCGTCGTGGGCGGCGGGCAGATGTACGACGAGGCGCTGGCGAGGGCGGAGGCCAAGAGGGTGCTGCTGACGAGCATAGAGAGGAGTACGAGTGCGATACCTTCTTCGGGCTGGACCTGGGAGCGAGCGCGCCGGGGCGGCGGGCTGGACGAGGAAGTCGGCTGAGGAGTGGAGGGAGTGGACGGGCGAGGAGGGCGAGGAGGCCATGGTGGAGGCCGCCGGGGGCGGATGTGAGGTACGAGTGGCAGATGTGGGAGAGGGCGTGAGTTGATGTGGTGTGGTGTGGTGTGGTGTTTCTGATGTTTTGGGTGGGATGACTGGAGTTCGTGGTGAATTCGAAGCAATGCGGGTTATTTGCATGGTGGCTTGTGGTTCGTGGTTTGTGATTTAAAATGGAATGAATGGCAGCATAAAACAACTATGCTAATTGTACAGTCAGATGTTGTCAATCTGAGAATATACAAAGGGCTTGCTCTTGCTCTTGCTCTTGGTCGTGGGATGGACTGATACAATTCATGTATTACACCTCCCCACTCCGTCTTTCTCATATACGACGGAGAGTGGTCCGCGCCATTGTGAAATACCACGGAGATGCAAGGGAAAAACGACCTAGATCAATCAACCCTTCTTGGCCTTGACACCCTTGGTCTCCTCCACAAACGCCTTCTTGAACGGCTCCTCCAACCTCGTCCAGAAGCCATCGACAGGCTTCCCAGAATGTCCCCGCCCTCTGCGGAAAGTCCGTGTCCGACGCGGCTTCCAAGGACGCCAAACAGCTCCTCATCCAGCCCACGATGGCGCACAACGCCCTGGGATCAGCGTCCGGCGCGCCCTTGAACAGGTTTCTCCACACGGCGCTCGCGAGAATCGCATCCCCTTGATGAGGCCCTCGTCGTAGGCGAGCAGCAGGCCGCGCCACTGGACGAAAATGTCCTTCAGGTACCGCTGTCGCAGGGCCGACGAGGTGATGCTGTGGTCGAGGTGCATCTTCTTTTCGCAGTCGAAGAAGAAGTGGTCGATGAGCTGCTGCTGCCAGTTGCGGTACGTGTCGGGCTCCAGGCAGCGCACGCGGGCGTTGAGCAGGTACAGATGGAGCATGGTGACGTGTGACCAGGTGCTGAAGCTGGGTTGTAAACCAAAGGCTGTTTCCCTCCCCCAACGAAAGCTCGTTAGTGTTCAATCTTTGGAGTCGGCTTTCTGCCAGAGGAAAGTATAGCAAGGAACGATTTAGGGAAAGGAGGAGGAAAGGGGGAGGGGAGGGGGGAACATAGAGCGAACTTGCTCGTACTTTTGTGCCAGACGTTGTCCTTGTCTATGGGGTCTCCCAATTCCTCGCCATCTTCCATCTTCTGCACCTGGTCGTTCTTCCGCGCCGCCTCGGGGATGTGATAATCAGCGGGCATCCCGCAGATCTTGTACAGTTTCTCCGACGCCCCCAGCACGCGGTACGACTCGCCCAGTGAGGCGCCCATGCCGAGGATCTTTCTCTGAGGCGTGTTGCTGAACCATCGTGTCGGTGTCGGTGTCGGTGTCGGTGCCGGTGTCAGTACGGGCTGTGACGGGTTCGTAGATGGCCGAAAATTCAGGGTCCGCGCGGTTCGTGAGGACGATGCCCGAACGGCGGCCCTCACGAGCGTTCGCGTTTGTAATTTACAGGATTCGCAGGCCATGTCTGACAGAGTAGATGGGGAGCGGGAGGGAACGTGGACAAGATGGTCTTGCACGCTCAACCTTTTATTTTATTTTATTTTAATTTCATTTTGTTTTCTGAGCTTCAGCGAAATTATTGGACACGCGGGTGGCTTCCCAGGGTGGTCCGTGCACCGATTCACAACCCACCCGCCGACGGGGCGGCGTCATTGACTCTTGCTGGGACCAACAAATTTCGTCGCATTGGATAAATACGTTTTGGGGCAATTGATGGAAGCGGGCTTTCGTGCAAGTCAATGTGTTATTGATACAGCCGCGATCTAAGCGGCCAAGTCTATATACTGTACACCGTAATCCGTACATGAACCAATCAAGGCTGGGGGCCATTGTCTCTCATATGCTGGAGAAAACCAAGCTGCTATTTGTTCCGCCAAATCCAAAGCTGTTGGAAATGGCAACGCGCACCTTCTTTTGTTGCGCTGTCAGAGGAACAAAATTAAAGTCGAAGCCGACATCCGGTCTGTGTAGGTTTTGCGTGGCTGGGATAACACCCTGTGGGAGCCCAAGGTCAGCAATTACAACCGTTTGCAATGTGCATGACAGGTGCTTTGCTGATGCACCGCTCACCTCGTGTATGGACAGAATGGCGAAGAGCGCCTCGATAGCACCTGCGGCGCCGAGTAAGTGTCCGATGGAGCCCTTGGTGCTGCTCACAGTCACTTGTGACTCGGAAGATTTCCCATCTTCTCCCAGCATTATGCGGCCAATGGCAGCTGCTTCTGCGACATCCCCGACTTGCGTGCCAGTCGCATGGGCATTGATATAGTCAACTTCAGAAGGCTTTATCCCCGCATGCTTCAACGCGCGCTTCATGGCCAGAAAAGCGCCTCGGCCGTCTTCCCTGGGTGCCGTCATGTGGTATGCATCTCCACTCAAGCCATATCCCTTGACCTCGGCGTAGATGCGAGCTCCTCTGGCTTTGGCATGCCCCAACTCTTCGAGGACGAGGACTGCCGCGCCTTCTGCAACCACGAAGCCATTGCGCCCCGCGTCAAACGGTCTACAACTGCTTGAAGGGTCGTGGTTGTAGGCTGTAGATAGAGAGCGAGCTCTTCCAAAGCCCGCAAAGGTCAAGGGATGGATACAAGCCTCGGAGCCACCGGCAACCATGACATCGGCATCCCCATGGCGATGAATCTCGAGGCGTCACCGATGGAGTGCGCGCCGGTAGTGCAGGCAGTGGTGGCGGCGTGATTGGGACCCTCGAAGCCGTATTTCATGGCAACGTGGCCAGCTGCCAGGTTGATCAAGATCTTGGGGACAAACAAAGGCGAAACCTTTTTATAGCCCTGCATAGCCCAAAGTCAGAATTACAAGGGACAGCACATTATAACGGCGAGGCGGAGTAGGCCACCGGGGAATAGAGGAAAGAACACGGGAAAGAAGATTGTGATGAGTGAGAAACGCTGGTCTTGCTTGGGGCTTACACCATTGTGGTGAGACAAGCTTGTCTCGTATATCTCGTCCAAATTGCCGATGCCACTTCCCAGACAGACTCCCGTGGCCTCTAGATGCTCGGGCTCGGTGGCTTCCCACCCGGCATCCTTCAAAGCCATATCACTAGCCGCCATGGCATATTGCACAAAGGTCGACATGCGCCGTTGGTCAGAGGCCGAGAGCCAGTGTGCTGGATGCCATTGTCCTTTGGCTTGGGCTTGGGCTTGAGATTGAGCTTCCCGGCAGGGATGACGCCGGCAACTGTGCTCGTCAGCTCCCTCCAGCGCGCCTGCGGTTGACGAGAGGCCACGCTGATGATGCCAGAGTCACCAGCCAACAGTCGATTCCAGGTTTGTCCAACGCCTACCCCCAGAGGCGTGACGGCCCCGAGGCCAGTTACTACCACTCGCCGCATAACCGTCCCATGTCGCGGGGAAGAGGAAGAAATGCTAGTTGAGATTGTTGCTGCCGCGCTGTCGGTTGTCCTTTTCGGGTCTGAAGGTCTGAAGGTCTGAAGGCTGTGCGTGTATTACGTGTGCGCGCGTGTGTGCGTGTGTGCGTGTGTGCGTGTGTGTAAATACATACATACATACATACATACATACATACATACATACTATTACGGAGAGCCACCGCAGCGCATTCGGGGTCCACCTTTGCAAGCCACGACAATCGAATGAACTCGAACTCGAACTCGAATGAATTGAATCCCTGGCCCTCGGAACCTCGGAACCCCTCCCCAGTGCTCACCTCACTAGCTCACAATCAGAGCATCGCCCAGTTTTACCCGTGAAACCGACTCTTGGCAGCCAGTCATACCGCCATCATAATTATTAATTAGTAAGGTAACATTGCAGTTCCAATTACCCTCGCACCCCATATCAGCTTCCAGAGCCGCTGGTCGGCATAATAACCAGCCGCCATGAGTGCGGCATATGGCTCAGGACGGCTGAGCGTCAAGGTTACAGGATTCGATGCCGGAGTCGGCCCCAGCTCGCACTCAGCATCCATCGAGGGCCTCGAAAAGAACATCTCTCCGAATGGAACGAGGCTGGCGTCGGTGAAAATGACGACGACGATGGCGATGGCGACGATGATGGCGATGAGCAGGGCTCAGAACATGAGCTCCTCATGGACCCGAATCTCCCCGGAGACGAGGAGGGCGAGTCTATTGAGATGAGCCATGGAGCTTCCGGAAGCGGCGCGAGGATCAAGACTCGCCGTATCCAGAGGTTCGGGCCGCGGTGAAGAACTATGATGAAGATCTGCCTTGCAATACTGTCCGCGCCTGGACAATTGGTTTGGTTCTCGTCGTCCTTGGTGCGTCCACGAATACGCTCTTCTCGCTGAGGCAGCCAACCATCTCCATCGGACCGCTTATTGCGCAAATCATCGCCTGGCCAATGGGCCATGGATGGGCTCGCCTGATGCCGAGTAGAACATTCACCATCTTTGGACTGAGATGGAGCTTGAATCCGGGCCCCTTCAACATCAAAGAACACTCCGTCATTTCAGTCATGGCAAACGTATCGTTCTCTGTTGCCTACTCTACCGACATTATCCTTGCCCAGCTCATCTTTTATAAGCAAAGCTTTGGGATACTGTTCCAACTTCTCCTCACCATCTCCACTCAATCACTTGGGTACGGCATTGCGGGAACGATGCGCAAGTTCCTAGGTGAGTTGGGTAGCCCTCAGACCGGCATGGCTGTAATTGGTTCATGGAATTGACATGACGGGAAAGTGTATCCCGCGTCCATGATATGGCCATCGAATCTGGTAGTCGTCAGCATGATGAACGCCATGTATGAAACGAACGAGGTTCGTGACCCGTCGGTTCTGGGAGGCAACATGCCTCGATATCGGTGGTTCGCGTTAGTCACCATCGGCTCCTTTGTGTACTACTTTATTCCCGGGTTCTTGGCCCAGTTCCTGAGCGTCTTCGCATTCGCCACATGGCTGGCACCCCAGAATCCCGTCGTCAACCAACTTTTGGCGGAACAACAGGGCTTTCTTTGCTTCCCATCACCTTTGACTGGACTCAGATTGCGGGCTACGTTGGATCGCCGTTGATCCCTCCGTGGTAAGAATCCTCCAGACAGATACCATCTCTTCTCGATAAGAAGAGGCTGACATTCCTCTTGATTTTTAATTTTTAATTTTTTTCTTAATTTGTAGGTACGCTATTGTCAACACCTTGATTGGCGTGGTCGCATTCTATGTAATTGGCTGTACTGCCCTCCATTTCTCCGGTGCCTGGTTCGCCGAATTCCTGCCCATGAGCGATTCAAACACCTATGATAATACTGGTGCGCCGTACAATACATCTCGTGTCCTCAACGCAGATTTCACCTTGAACAGAGAAGCGTACGAAAACTATTCGCCATTGTTCATCAGGTTTGTTTTTCTTTTCCTGTCCGGCATCTTCAACGTTGGTTCTAGGGCTCATGAATTACAGCACCACCTTCGCCATGTCCTATGGCCTCTCGTTTGCCGCCATCTCGTCTCTCATTGTGTATACGTACTTGCATAGTCGCAAACAAATCTGGAAGCAGTACCAGAACAGCTCCAGTGAGAAACCGGACATACACATGAAACTGATGAGGAAGTACAAAGAGGCACCAAACTGGTGGTTCATGGGCCTGTTCGTCGTTGTAGGTCTTGCCCCCTCCCCTTTTTTTTTTTGGCCGCGAGTCTGTCCCGTACGCATCGCGACTAACACGGCAGGGGAGATGCTTGTCATGGGTCTGTTCACAGTGCTGGCGTATCCGACCAAACTCACCTGGTGGGCTTTCCTCCTCGCAGTGGCTATCTCCTTTGGTTTCTCGCTTCCGATTGGCATCATTGAGGCCGTCACCAATAACCGTATCGGATTGAACGTGCTCACCGAGCTTATTTTCGGCTATATCCAACCGGGCAGACCCTCGCCCTCATGATGTATGTGCGTCAGTGTTTATAGCCTGTTTTTATTTTTATTTTTCATTTTTCATTTTTTTTTGCATTCTGGCTCCGCCGAACTAACATCTGACTCTGATAGTTTCAAAACATTCGGTTACATTACAATGTAAGAAAGACACACAATGCCATTGACGTCAACGGAGAGAGAAGCTCATTTCACGCACAGGTCCCAAGCGCTCAGCTTCGTAGCAGACTTGAAATTTGGACACTACATGAAGATTCCGCCGCGAACCATGTTCTGGGCGCAAGTGGTAGCCACTACTTTCTCTTGCTTCATCCAAATCATGGTGCTTAATCTCGCCCTCGCGCATATCCCCGATGTTTGTGATCAGCATCAGCGCGACCACTTTACTTGTCCAGGCGGCAGGGTCTTTTCTCTGGTACGTCATCGTTTCCCGACTTGTCACGGCCAACTGACAAGAATTAGCTTCCGTCATATGGGGTCTCATCGGACCCGATAGAATGTTCTCCCCGGCCGCGTCTACTCGTCGCTGTTCTCCTTCTTCGTTCTTGGCGCCATTCTTCCCATAATCATCTACTTTGCCGCCAAGCGATGGCCCAAGTCATCGCTGCAATACCTCATAGCGCCCCTGATATTCGGCGGCGCTGGGGCAATCCCCGCTACGCCACTCAATTACTTCTCCTGGGGCATCGTCGGCTTCATTTTCCAGTATTGGATCAAGAAGAGGGACTTTGAGTGGTGGAGTCGTCTCAACTTCTTGACATCGTCTGGGTTGGATCTGGGGCTCGCCCTTTCCACCATCTTCATCTTCTTTGCATTCTCCATGCAGGGCATCGAGCCGCCTAGATGGTGGGGAACGACGTGGTCAGTTCCACGATGGATGCGCAGGGGACAGCGATACGGGGCCACGTTATGAAGGGGCAGAAGTTTGGGCCCGCGTCCTGGTAGATTTTCCATGTTCTTTCTTTCTCGTTGGATCGTTGGATGTACGTGCCAGTTTTCTCCAGAATGGAATGGCAATTCACGCTCTTCTTTGGCGGGGGCATGTTCGGAGATCGGCATTCCGAGAAGCATAGAAATCTGGCCGCCTCACAGACTACTTACGCTAGGCAGTCTGTATAATGATGATGTATTTATTTATTTTTCTATTTTTCCTCAAAATCTCGAGGACAATAAATGCTGGGCACTGCCCGGGCGGGGCGCAGACGAAATGTCCACTTTGCGAGACGGCGAAGGAGTGTTTTGAATAAATGAAACCTCTGCCGCGCTATTGCTTGGGCGGCGGCATGATTCTCAAAATTTTCGGGGTGTGACGCCGCTGAGGTGACGAGATGCTGGTGTCGAGACATGTGGTCGAGGTCGAGAGGTGCTGCAGGAGCATGCCGAACGAGATGAGCTCGGCACACATGAGATGGCAATGGGGGCTGGACGATGGCATTGTTGCTGTGCGTGCTGCTGGTGTTGATGTCCTCCGGTGGGGCCGGTGGTCACTGGTGGGAGGAGGAGGAGGAAGGAGGAGCTTCCGAAGAAGGAAGAAGAGCATTTATCAGAAACCCCAGACCAGACCGGGAGACTCGGAGACTCGGACCCCGCCAACTTTTAAAAGATGGGATTGGACGCTGGGTGCCTCGGCTGAGAGCAGAGCAGAACAGTTCTTGTGCCGGGGGCTATATTACCGTACAAATCCGTATTTCCCATCCATATCGCCATCGATTCCTCTGCTGCCCCCTCCGCTCTCCAGATCGACTCCAATCCCTCATTCTCAGACTGCAAACTCCCATCATGTCCGGCCCCGGTGTTGGATTCGCGTACCGCCCGCAGGAGGTGTCGTGGTACAAGCGAGACGCCCTGCTGTTCGCCAACAGCATCGGCGCCACGGCCGACGAGCTTCACTTTCTCTATGTATGGCATAGCCCTGCGCAACGTCGGCGGTCCGAAAAAAAAAAAAAAAAAAGCATCGCTGACTGACTTTTCTTGCAGGAGCTCCATCCCAAGTTTGCCGTGTTTCCTACGTATCCTGTTATTCTCAGTACGAAAAATAAAATTGCCATCGTTTTCTGCACTCTTCCAACGCTGATAGTTTCACGGGCTAATCGATTGTCATTGTTTTCAATCCACAACAGGCTTCAAGGGCACCAACCAGGATGTCATCGACTTCTACGCCGCCTCCAAGGCAGAGAGGATCCCTGGCGTCCCCGAATTCGACTACACGCGCGTCGTCGACGGCCAGCGCAGGATGGAGTTTCTCAAGCAGCTCCCCACGTCGTCGGACGGCAGGAAGTTCGAGGCCCGGACCAAGGTCCTCGGCGTGTACGACAAGGGCCGGCCCGGCACCGTCCTGGACGTGCAGACGGATCTCGTCGATGCGGCCAGCGGCGACGTGTACACGCGCGTCACGTCGAGCTCCTTCTTCGTCGGCCAGGGCGGCTGGCACGGCCCCAAGGGTCCCACCACCAAGAACTTCCCCCAGGACAGGCAGCCCGATGCCGTCCTGGAGCACCAGACGACGCGGGAGTCGGCTCTGCTCTACCGCCTCAACGGTGACTACAACCCCTGCACGCCACCCCCGAGCCCGGCATCAAGATGGGCTTCGGCGGCGCCATCCTCCACGGCCTGTACTCGTGGAACACCACTTGCCATCTCCTCCTCAAGGAGTTCGGCGGCAGCGACCCCGCCAACATCAAGGAGTACCAGGCCCGCTTCGCCAGTCCCGTCAAGCCCGGTGACAAGCTCGTCACTCGCGCGTGGCGCACTGGCGAGAGACACGGCGACTATGAGGAGCTTCGTTTCACCACCGAGGTTGCCGGTGGCAAGGTATGCTTGAGCAACGGTCGTGTCCTCATCAAGATTGCGAGCGGGGCGTCCAGCAAGCTGTAATCAGTGCATTAGGTCGTTGATGAAGAAACTCTGAGCATCGTTTGGTTGGGCGGCGCCGAGTCGTCACAGAAAGTCACAATGGCGAGGTTTCAGCCGATGAATTGAAATGTGCAACATGTACTGTACTAAATTGAACAAAACATGCAATATCGAAATCATCAGTTTGTGCGGATAAATGCAAATAAATGAATGTGCGTAAAGATCCTCCTCACCAGAGTCACCACTACGCAGTACCAATCGTGAAAACGGGGCTCCCTCCCTTGCTCCTTCCCCGCCAATGGAACAAACGAACAAATCTCTCTCCCATGCCGTACTCTTCTCCTACACGAAACTCATCATGAGCGAAGCACCGCACGTAGGTCAACGGGTCTCCTACGGCGGTGCACTCTGCACCGTCCGCTACACAGGTCAAGTCGCTGGCACGACGGGGTCCTGGCTCGGCGTGGAATGGGACGACGCCACGCGTGGCAAACACGATGGCTCACACAAGGGTGTGCGATATTTCACATGTAGGTTTCTTTCTCTTCACTTTTCCCTCCTCTCTTCTTTCCCACGCCCGCAAGTACAAAAGTAATGACACACAGCAGGTCTTTCCACATCTGCCACAGCCGCGTCCTTTGTTCGCCCCACCCGGCCTAGGGACGACCACCAAAGTTTCCTGTCCGCCCTGAGGGAAAAGTACCTGGCAGATCCGTTGCAGGACAAGGACGGCTCAGCAGAGTCCCAGATCAAGATCTCGGGCACCAAAGTTGCCCAAGAGGTTGGTTTCGACAAGGTCTGGAAGAAGTTGGCGCAGGTCAAGGATCTGAGGACGGTCATCCTGGACGGTCTGCGCATCGCCGTTGCCAAGACGACCGCGGACGAGTCGATTGCCGAATCGTGTCCGAGCATCGTGCACTTGGACCTGAGCAGGAATCTGTTTGAGACGATTGGGCCGGTCGTGGACATTTGCTCGGAGCTCAGGGGCTGCGGAGGCTGAGTATAAAGTAATGAGAATTTTCAAGGTCCGCGTGCAAATTGTATCCTGAATTACTGACCATGGGCGGCGATGATTAAATAGTGGAAATCGTTTTCGAAATCTTCTGGAAGATGAGTCTCTGGACAGGATTGGAAGTGCCTTTGCCGGCGTGGCAGAGCTATCGCTTGAAGAGACACTGCTGAGCTGGGAGGAGTTGTGCGCCGTTGCTGTGCGGTGTCCAAGCCTTGCCACGCTCAATGTTGGGTCAAATCAGCTCAGATTTCTTCCTCGAGTGTTTTCCTCAATCTATCATCGACCTTGACGTCTATCAATCTTGAGTTCAACGACTTCACGGCCCTCTCGGACCTAGCTAGCCTCACGAGCCTCACGAATCTTCGAAATCTCCACCTCAAAGGCAACAATATCGCCGTGGTTTCACAACCCGATAAACCCGCACCTACGTTCCCGCCCTCAGTTCACTACCTTGACCTCTCCTACAACGACGTCACCACCTGGTCCTTTGTCGACGCCCTGGCGATCCACTTCCCCGGCCTAACTGGCCTCCGTCTCTCCCACAACCCCGTGTACGACGCCGAGCCCGACGACAAAAAGGCCTCTTCCTCTGAGGAATCACACATGTTCACCATAGCTCGACTGGCGAACCTCAAGAGTCTCAATTTCGCGGCAGTCAACACGGCAGATCGAACCAACGCGGAAATGTTCTACCTCTCCCGCATAGCGAAGCAACTCGCCACTGTCCCCGAGTCTGCAGAGCCCAGTGTCCTCTCGCAACACCCGCGGTACGGGAACTGTGCGACATTTACGGCGAGCCCGATGTTGTTCGCCGAAACGAGATTAATCCCACGTTTTTGGAAGCACGTCTTGTAACTGTGGGGTTTCACAGGGACGGCGGCAAAGAGAGGAAATCGCGGAGAATCCCCAGGTCATTTGACATTTATGCCGTAAAGGGCATTGCGGGCAAATTATTCGACATGTCGCCTTTGAAGCTGCGGTTGATATGGGAGACGGGAGAGTGGGATCCAGTAGCAGGGTATGATGACGGCCATGGTGAGAGCAGTGATGACGAAGAGCACGACGAAGAGGAAAAATTGCGCATGATGCAACGGATGGGAACATTGGTGCCGATGAAATGAACGGCAAGTCGGGGCGGTGGATAAAACGAGAGGTTCTGTTGCGGGATGGCCCCAAGCAGTTGGGGTACTGTGTTGATGGCCCAGACGTGTCTATTCAGGTTGAGCCGCTGTAATATTCGCAAAGACAATGATATTCAAGTTCAAGTCTGTAATGGACCAAAGTGAACTGGGGCAAAGGTTTCAGAAATACTCTCAGCCTCCCTTTGGTGTTGTTCTGCGGCTGCAAAATTCAACCAAACAAAGTATTTACTTGTTTATTTACAGTCTTTCCGGGACTTATCACGACATCACGACAGTACACTTCTGACTCAAATCGTTGCCCCAAGTCACGAGCAGCGAAGTCGTCCCATTGGCTACAACCTGATTAGTAAGTTTTGGTCATGAAAGAGCCAAGCAGCGTAACGTAATTGCTGACGCGAAACAGCCCTCACTTGGCGACCGATGTTAGCGCCGAAGAGATCGTCAAGAGTTTTGAGCCTACGAGAAATAGCTATCCTGGCCATGTACAGCGGGTTGTATATGAATAACTGAACTCGGCGGGGAATCGGAAAGGCTGTAATACGGGTCTATCTTCTGTATCCTGCTGTCAGATGAGAGTCCGATTGTATAGTTGCTGACGGCCGGGCCTGCTTCAGATAGAGAGAGGGTACGAGATATCAGGAAGGGATTGTCCACAGACAGACCGAGAATGGGTTTGTCGGAATTGCAGAATTCAATATGAATTGAATACATCATGGAGAGGGACACGTAGGAGGGCGAGCGGGCTCAAACTTACCATGGGAATAGCATCTTGCTCACTCTGGCGTGCACGCGATTGTAGTTCAGAGCGCGGATGTAAAGCTCATCATGGGAGTAGGCTGCTTGAGGTTGAGAAAGGGGGTCGTGAGGGGTCTGAGTGGACACCGACAGTTTGTTTGGGCTCGTCTGCAGCACGTGACTTAAACCTCACGATCCGTTGCGGCCAAAACACCATGGATTGTAGACATCAGGTGATCTCACGATCTGCTACCAAGGAGATGGTCTTTTTTGAAAAAATCATCTTCCAGGGATTTTGATTCATGTGCTTTGTCATTATGCCTTGGTAGAGTTGGGGTATACAGAATAAGCATTTCTTGCCCACCATTGTAATACAACAAATTGGTTCCACCCTCTCATTCTTTTCTCACCCATCAAATCAGCGTCTACTACACAATCATCGCGCCGTTCAGACCAACCGCCTCGACTCGATTGACCAGCTTCTTTACATTGGTCCAATCCTCATTCTTCAGCCCGTCTTTGCCACCCAAGGCACTGCCAACCTCGAACACCGTCAATGACCCGTCTATTCCGCCCGTGGCTAGGCGCTTGCCGTCGTTGGGTTCCCAAGCTACCTTGTTCAAGCTCTTGGAGAGCATCGTTCGTCCGTCCTGGCGCTGGCTGGGCGAGATTCGCGAAATTGGCTCCTCTGTTTCAACTGCGATATCCCAGAGTTCCAACCAGCCGGCTCCATCCACGAGAGCAAAGACGCTCGGCTTCACAGGAGACCACTTGGCATCGTAAACAACATCTTCGCGGACGAAATCGATCAACGGCGCAACGCTACCATCGCCAGCGCCAATGGTTGACGTAGCTGCAGGTGCTCGCACCTTCCAGAGCTTCACGCTCCAGTCTAGGAGGATGAGATGACCAAGTCGCCCAAATCAACTGGGCCTCGTGATGGGTGAAAGTCAACTGACATGACGGGGGCGGTATGGCCTTTGTAGCTTATCTTCTTGTCCACGCCGGCCTTTGCGCCAGCGCGATCGTATCTGTGACAAGGGAATATCGTACCCTCTTCACTTCCCACGAGGAAGAAGGTCGGGTCCGTCTGAGGAAATGAGACGCATGTAGGGCTAACGTCCTCCACAGCGACCTTGGCTTGGCTTGGATTCTTAAGCTCGAGAAGCTCCTGCGGCTGAGCAAAACGTCCATGCTCCATCCGCATACCACGCCGTCAGTCGAGCACGAGATAATGTTGTTCGCGTTTTGGGTTCCAACAATGTCGACCGAGTAGATTGGGTGCGCATGACCGTAACCGGTGAGGGGAGTCTTCTGCACAGGAGCTGCCTTTGCTCGCGTATCCCACAAAAGCACCTGCCCACTATAAGAACCACCGATGATGAGATTGGGGTGATAGGGGAAAATTTAGCCGTGAGGATGTCCGACTGAGCGGTGAAGACGTATTCCGGTCGATCATGCATGTGTATATTCCAAACCTGGACAAGACCATCAGGTTCGTGAGGCGCAGTGGGGTTCTTGGTGTAGGATGCAAGAAGCAGCTCACTGAACTTTGGAGAGAAGTCGATACCGCTTATCATCCGCTTCTTGGACCAGCGGTCATCAAAGAACTGGGCAACTTCTTTGATCCTGTGTGACCCGCGTCCGCCTGTGTTTCCGGTCTCCTCGTCCTCGTCCTCTTCATCTCTACCTTGCAAGGCATAATCCGTCAGGATGTCATATGTCTCTTGGTCAATGGCTCGTTCAATGACTTTGGTAGATTGATCGAGAAAATCGACAAACTCTTCAGAGCGAGTAACAGCTTCCAACTCTTCTACAGTGAGGTCTCTCGAGGGATAGTTCGCCGACGACAGCGGTTGTGTCGCTGCATTGCCGTCTGCGATTGACTCCTTGACCGCCCTTAGCTCCTCTTCCACCTCTTCGCGGATCTTTTGCCGCAACTCTTCCTCCCGGTCTCTTTCTCTTCTACTTTGTCTTTTATTGGGCGAGTTTGAAGTTCCTGTCAAGTCCCCATTGTCGGAGATGGTCGATTGTGCTCTGTTTCTCGTGGGTGAAGTCCACTCATCCGTGGTTTGGACACCTTTGCTATAAGAAAAGACCTCCTTGACTGGTGACGGTGGGCATTCGTATACTGTCGTTAAAACTGCTGTGCTGAGCGCCGGCGCCACCGCCGGCGCAGCTGGTTGCGCATTCAAAGCTGCTGCGTATTCCGACGTCTCGTTGCTTAATTCGCCTGCACTGAGAACACTGTTGGGTCGACTACCTCGCGGGCCAGGAGACGCAGCACCACCGGTTGTCGTTGAGCCGGGTCGACTCTCGCCCACAAGACTGTTGATGAGAGATTCGATTTCGCGGCGGTTATCTGCTCTGCCAGGGACTGGCGCTATTAACTGAGGAGGAGAAGAGAGTTAGAGATCAAGACGCAGAGACGCAGAGACGCAGAGACGCAGAGGGAAGTAGACCTACATCACCAGAGCCTAGACTTTGGCGGCCTGCGCTCGCTTGGCTTGCTCGCAATTCCTTTGTCGCTTGAGCTCCGCAAGCTTTGCTTTCTTTGCGAGGATTTCATCTCGGCGTTGTTGCATCTTGGGGTTTCGGCTGTCCCATTGCGGGACAGGCTAATCAGGAAGCTTCAAGAGGGAGGTCAATACAGATAACGCGACAATAATAAGTTGGATGACGAGGCAAGCGGAACAAATGGGGATGTTGGGTCAAACCACGAGAAGCCCTGCAGTCAGTCTAATTTAGGATGGGGAGACAAGAGAGGTGGTAGTTTAGTTTTGGCACTCATACTCAATGGCCACTCGGCCAAGTCAAAGAGCCACAGGGGCCTTCGTCCCAACTACTACAGACATGTATGTAGATATCAGGAACGGACGGGTACGGAATACAATAAGTGTACCTATCCGCACAAAGCACGGGCTCCCAATACAGCCCACCAGTGCAAGTACACATCTGGTCGTTCACGTGATTGCGGCACCTTTGGGCCGTGGCCCATCCAAAGTTTTGGTGGTCCCGGCTGCTGGAACTCCCCTGTGGCCTTTGTTGGCGGGCCGTTGCGAACCTGTGCTGCGCTGAGAAAACCGCGACTTTTCCCGACAAGCTTTCAAAACTTCCTCATTTTTGCTGCCGACGCAACCATTCCCTCCATCCTCCACGATAGGGCCCCCTCAATTGACACCAATTGTCAGCCCCGAGCTACGCCCTACCTTTCGGATCACATCTCGTACCCGTCGCGCACCTTGCGACCGATTGCACAATGGCCTCGACTGGTGTAAATGTTCGTCTTTCCGTCTGACTACTCTCCTATCGTGCCGTCATACCTCTGCAGCCATCTCCATTGCCCACGGCCTGAAACTACACAATTGAGCCCGCACTTTTGCGGCTACTATACAAACATATACTAACAGTATTGATTGTAGGTCCTCCGGTGGTCCGCGCTCGCCGTGGGCGTTTTCTATGGATTTTACCACCAGAGAACGATTTACGCTTCTCAACGAGCCGAGCACGACAAGCACGAGTATGAGAGCAAGCAGAAGTTGATAGACCAGGCTAAGGCAGAGTATGCCAAGAAGCACGCTTCCGCTTCCACCGCCACTGCTAAGAACGATGGTATGTCTGGGCTAGGATCCTTCCAGCTCTTGCTTCGGACAAGTCGCGTGCACCAGCAAGAATGAAATATCAATGACACATACTGATCGATCTCTTCAGCCGTTTACGATGTCAACGACCCCAAGTTCGATCTCGAACAGTTCCTGCTGAAGCTGTCCAAGGAGAGCCCATAATTTATTAATGGGGGTATATGAGGGGATGTGTAACGAATCGTGGAGCGAAGGAAAAATCAAAAGATTGGTAGAAGGATGGACATACTCATCAGAGACCATATTCTCTGCCTTTGCCTGTTTATAGGATCTGGGTCCAAGCAGAATCGCTGTATGATGGAGACTACGCAAGGCGCTGCCGCATAGAGGTTTTCTTGCGTTCCTGTTTACTTCACGTATACAGGTGTAAAAATACACACAATTTAGACGGTAACACGGCAATGGTTTTTATTTCCTGTGCTACCGGTGTCATTTGGAAGCAGGGAGAGCCGGCCATGACATTTTTACGATGAGACATACCTTGGTACTTGGGTTCGGGACAGCAAAAGCTATATAGGTACCTACCTACGGAGTAGTTTACTTCAATTGATTTAACTAGTATTACTAGAGAAATGATTCAATTCTACAACCCTATTAGAATTTTCTCTTTCGAAACCCTCTTTTCCAAATACAGATAAGCAGTACCAAGCTCCTACTAAGATACGAAGAGCGCAATCTGTTACAACTCCTTTACTTACCCTTCTAAGGTAGGCGGCACCCAAGGGTAGCTAGATGTACGCATCATGAGTACCTCCTTATCGGAAATACGTTTTTAGCGAGTTTCGGTACTCCTTCTACCTCCCAATAACTACTCATTTCTCAATTTCTAAGTCTACGTACTTTTCAGCAAGCCGCAGACCCAAAAAAAAATGGCACGACAAAAGAATGGCGAGCTGCAATTACCTCGTTCCCCATGCTTTGCCCCGATCAGTCAGATCGGGACAATGTCGGTCCAAAGTTGATGCGCCGGCTTGCTCAGACCAGAGACCAGCCCCACACGGCTTTGACTCCCCAATGAGGGGCGCCAACTATGTACGTTGCCAGAAGCTCCAAGCTGTCCTCAGCTCAGAGTGTCGTCGTCGCACGCGGGCCACTTCCATCTTGGAACAATCATCCTCATCAATCCCTAGGGCACCCATTGCCAGCAGTCGTCGCCAATATGACGGCCGAAGCCCAGCCCCGTTCCGAGGGTTTCAACTCCAAAAGCACAAGAACTTTGTTACGAGTCATCATTCTCTGCTTCATCGCAGGTGCCGCCATCTCGAGTCGTTTGTTCTCTGTGATTCGTAAGTGCCACCTGCACGTACACGGCCCCGGCTTCCACTCTACCCAGAGCTAAGAAGCTTCTCATTTATTCAACTACAAGTGCTAACATTGTCTCGCTAGGCTTTGAGAGCATTATTCACGAATGTGAGTCCACGACTTAGTCTCAATGCCTCTCAAACCCCTATGAACATGCTGACCGAACCCAGTCGACCCCTGGTTCAACTTTCGAGCGACCAAATACCTCGTTGCGAATGGATTCTACAAATTCTGGGACTGGTTCGATGATCGGACATGGCATCCTCTTGGTCGTGTAACTGGAGGTACCTTGTATCCGGGTCTCATGGTCACCAGTGGCGCCATTTACCATGCTCTCAGGGCCCTGACTATTCCCGTCGATATTCGCAACATCTGCGTTCTACTCGCCCCTGCTTGCTCTGGTCTCACTGCCTACGCGTCATACCTCCTCACCAACGAGATGACCACTTCATCGTCTGCAGGTCTACTCGCTGCTATTTTCATGGGCATTGCCCTGGTTACATCTCACGATCCGTCGCTGGAAGTTACGACAACGAGGCCATTGCCATTTTCCTTCTTGTTTTCACCTTCTACCTCTGGATCAAGGCCCTCAAGTTGGGTTCAATGCTTTGGGGTGCGCTGTGCGCCTTGTTCTACGGCTACATGGTGGCATCATGGGGTGGTTATGCTTTCATCACTTGCCTGTTGCCTCTCCATGCCTTGGTCCTCATCTGCATGGGCAGATATAGCACCTGTCTCTATGTCAGCTATACCACCTGGTATGCTTTGGGGACCATTGCCAGCATGCAGATTCCCTTCGTCGGGTTTCTGCCTGTAAAAACGAGCGAACATATGCCTGCACTAGGTATGAAAATCAAAAATCACAGCTTGACAATTGTGCATGATGGACTAACAAAAAAAAAAAACCCAGGTATCTTTGGTTTCCTCCAGTTGATTGGGTTCATTCAATATGTGCGATCTGCCATTCCAAGCAGGCAGTTCCAGACGTTTCTCGTCACAATTCTCATTGCCACTTTCGGTATCGGCTTGGTCGCACTCGTTGGCCTGACTTCCCTTGGCTACATTGCTCCATGGAACGGTCGCTTTTACTCTCTCTGGGATACCAGCTATGCCAAGATTCATATTCCCATCATCGCGTCCGTGTCTGAGCACCAGCCCACCGCCTGGCCGGCTTTCTTTTTCGACCTCAACTTCCTTATTTGGCTCTTCCCGCTGGCGTATACATGTGTTTCCAAGACCTTCGCGACGAGCACGTCTTCATTATCGTTTACGCGCTCTTCGGAAGCTACTTCGCAGGTGTCATGGTCCGTCTTATGCTCACTTTGACCCCGGTCGTTTGTGTTGCCGCCGCCATTGCTTTGTCCAATATGCTGGACACATACATTTCTGCCCAGTCACCAGACCCTAGGGCGGTGGGATCCGCCGATGAAGCTGCTGCCGCCAAGAAGCCCTCCAAGTTGACGACTGGACTCCGAGGCAGTGATAAGCCAATCATCGGAATCTTCCACTCGTCGTCCAAATTTGTTGTTGTCGCGTCTGTTCTTGTGTATCTGATCATGTTCGTGACGCATTGCACTTGGGTCACTTCAAATGCCTACTCATCTCCTTCCGTTGTCCTGGCCAGCCGAATGCCCGATGGCAGCCAGCATATCATTGACGATTACCGAGAGGCATACCAATGGCTGCGACAAAACACCAAGCAGGATGCAAAGATCATGTCTTGGTGGGATTACGGTTACCAGATTGGTGGTATGGCTGATCGGCCCACCTTGGTCGATAACAATACGTGGAACAACACGCACATTGCGACTGTTGGCAAAGCCATGAGTTCTAGAGAAGAAGTCAGCTATCCCATCATGCGTCAGCATGAAGTTGATTATGTTCTTGTTGTCTTCGGTGCTCTGCTTGGTTACTCTGGTGACGATATCAACAAGTTCCTGTGGATGGTGCGTATTGCTGAAGGCATTTGGCCCGATGAAGTCAAGGAGCGCGACTTTTTCACGTCTCGTGGAGAGTACAAAGTCGACGGCGAGGCTACCGACACGATGAAGAACAGTCTCATGTAAGTTCCAACTTGTGCAACGACCAAAGCTCCGATTATTAACAAACCAAACTAGGTACAAGATGTCATACTACAACTATCACAGCTTGTTTCCCCTGGTCAAGTAGCTGACCGAGTCCGTGGCGCCCGACTTCCAGACCAAGGCCCGGTCCTGAATACTATAGAGGAAGCTTTCACCAGTGAGAACTGGATCATCCGAATTTACAAGGTCAAGGACCTCGATAATATTGGAAGAGATCATGCTGCTGTGGCAGCATTTGAGAAGGGACAGAAGAAGAAGAAGAAGGCTCTTAGGAAGAAGGGAGCTCGTGTCCTCCGAGTGGACTAAATTGCATGATTGCTATGTGTATAGAGATTGGGGAAGAAAGAGGTCAAAGATGAAATGGACAGCCAGTCGGGTCTCAAGTAGACGACGTGGCATCTGCAATGTATATCACTGTATGATTTCAACACAAAGTGCCATTAAATGAAGTATAGTTCAGCTCTTTGCGCAATGTGGATGCGGTATGCCATGTGGGCGGTTCGCAGACCAGCTGGCGATCAAGTGGCACTGCTGCCCTCACAGCTGCCAACCAAGTCGAATGCAATATTCACACCCGCACGACTAAACAAAATACAGTCACCCATTGCCGTGAAACGCCGGCTTTGTTCTTCCCCATCCATTCTTTCGCCTCGCTCTCACGGCTTTAGCCAAAGCGTTTTCTTGTAATTTGCTTTTCTACAGTTCCATTCATTCATTCTACCTAGCTGCCCATAATGGGTCACAAGTGGAAAAGACGACGATCGTCCCCCTTAAGGACACGGGGATTGATTTATTGTCCACGGCATTCGGATTGCCCTCCTATTGGGACATTAAGCGTGCAGATCGAAAGCTTAATAGTCGAGACGTATATCAATGCGAAAATAGTTCAGACGAAACCATTGATAGCACGTTGGAAAAGGAATCCGAGGATGCATGTACGCATCATGATACAACTCCATCTAACCGAAACACGATTCCAATAATCAAAACGTCGTTTTTGAAAACTTCATCCCGAAAGCGACAACAGTCCCATGGTCAGATATCACCAACTGTGCGTCAGCGTAATATTACGAGCAAAAGCACTAAAAGCCCGCTGCTAGTTGAAACAGTGAGCAAGGAGCAAAAGTCAGGGCAATCTCCGTCACAATCAGAGAAGAACAAATCATTGAAGCCAGCCTCTCCAGGTGGCCCCTTTCCGGGCCTCAACAAATCACGGAATGTTCCAGAGAACAATGGTCGCAACTATGCTACCTTTTCTCCGCTTCATATGACGAATCCCGTCCTCTGGTCTACTCAACCAGACTCGAGTACCCGTTCTCACATTGCACATTCCGCAGCTCGCTCTGTAACTCAGATGCCTCAATACCCAAGCAATGCTGTGCACATATCTGCACACCACCCTGGGTTTCAAGCAATTAGCAGAAAGAGCGATGAAAGACATTCTACATTGCCAAATTCTCAAACGCAGAAACTGCAAAGTCTTCAACAGCACTTAAATAACGCCCAAGACCGTTTGTCAAAGAAACCTGAAGATTCACGTCTTCGGCGAGATCAGAGTGAGGCTCAAAGGCTGTTGAACGAATTTCTTGACGTCTTAGTGGCAGAAAAGTCACCAAGCAATCCGAGCGCCCCAAAGACTAAGATGGGAGAAGTGTCTGGCAAGAAATCGCTTCCACTAAAGAACGATGCGAAGGAAAATGTGGCCCCAAAGAAGAATCAACGAAGCCCGGGACCGGCATGTCATTCCTTCCCCAACAGCAGGGAGACCAGACGCTCCGGATCGCCGTTCTCAGGGACATCAAACAAGCTAGCACCATACGACATCATCTATGTTCGGGCTGTGGGGAGGTCAGGTCGCAACAGTTTCATGCAAACCATCCTATCGGCATAGCACACAAACCTATACTGAACTACTGTTCAGCCTGCCGAGATATTCGATTCAAAAAGGATATGGTGGACCGTCACCATTTCTGTTTCGGATGTGGAAGAGTCCGGTCCAAAGTATTTCAAGAGAAATACAAAGCCGAGCCTGGAGAACCTCTGCTGCCAAACTATTGTGGAAAGTGTACTAATGAGGTCCGATCAATAGAGGGCATTAATGAAGCGTCTGTCCTAGGAACGGTAAGTTTTCTCACTAAACATGATGCCAAGTATTTATCCTAACATGTCTAGGTAATCCGAAAGCCTGAATCAGAAGCAGACCAAGAAGCTAGTATTGCTACCGTCACTTCATCTGCAGCTTCAAAAGGCGGTAGCTCATCTCAGCGGCCTAATGACCAGGCCCCACAGAAGTCGTTGGAGGCAGAAAATGTAGCTCAGCTTCGTCTTAATAAAGCACCACCGTTCAAGAATATATCTGCTCCAGTTAGCCCAGCTGAACCATCCCCGTTTTATCCTGGGCGGAGACTAGGTTCGGCGCAGCGTCGGGCGCAGAGAGGCTCAACACCACATCCCGGAGAGGAACATATTGCGGCATCGGAGAGCCTAGCTGAACTGCATGAGTACCATGTCCCTTATGTGGAAGAAGTATTCTCAGACACTGAATTGAGCGAGTCTGCCTCCAATTTGAGAGATATCGAAGCACCGGACAGTCGAGATGAATCGATGCCGCAGGGGGAAATTCGTTCAGAAGAGAGTGATCGAGCCGATGCCACCTCAGATGAACAGAAGCTTACGTCCTATGAGACGCCAAAACCTGGTAACTATCATGCTTCTAATTTTGGTACGTCCAACTCCTCATCAGGAGAACGAACCGTGAAAGCCCGCCCTCAACGTGAGACTGGATACGACGGTCTCGAGTTTCGTTCAGAGCAGTCTCTGAGTTCAAGTCCTCATGGCGTGCCAGCCGACGAGAAGGAGTATACAGACTCGACGGGAGCTTTTGGCAAGGGCAATGGACTTGATCGAGCAATATTTGAAAGATCGAATGAAAAGATGAGTCGCCGACGATCGCCATTGGCAGAGTTCGAGTCATCGAACTATCCCAGCTATTTCCACGACGATAACTCTCGCCATGTCGTCCGGCAAGATGATACTGACGAGCCGGGGAAAAGTCAGTTCCCATCATCACGAGGAGCGTTCGGACGCAAGGAGTCCTGCTTTAGCATATTTGACTATAGCAGCGCGGGCGCGGGCCGTTCCCATTCAAAAATCTCTGACGGATCAAGCGGTCATAATGATTGCGAGGATCACTACTCTTCACATACTGGCGCGAAGAAATCCGCCACCTCGAATCACGACGACTCGGGGACTCGTCGTTTTCTTCGAGTTCAAGCTCAAGCAAGGAAAATTCGAACCGTGGTCAGCCCTCCGTGGAGAACACATACTCTCGTTCGCTATTCACGGACTATTCTCGCTCTTCAAACAATCCATACTACAATCCCAGACGGCACCAATACCCTAGTCCCAGTGAGGGTGCATTCCACAGATCATGGGAGTGGAACAAGAAGTACCAGGCGCCTGGAAATGCAAATGCATATGGAAACAAAAATTTGATGATTGGATTCCAGAGCCCATTATTGAGGAACCAGCTTCGCCTCCATCGACGCCTGTTCAGCGAACCATGCTACTCGGTAAGTTTGCAGATTCCAACTGCGGTGATGATTTAAAAAATCTCATGGCTTACGATGATCCACAGAGTTCAGAGCCCTCGAAAAACTAGAACTAGGTCTGCCGTCAGAACTGAGAGACTGCACCTCAGCCCAAGACGAAATCGACGCCAATGGTCTTGCTGTCCCAATCTCCCATCCAGAGAGTCCAGCGTGACGGCAGACCTAAAACAATCACACCGCTTTGCGATGATGAAATAATCATGGCACGAGCGTTTTTTTACATGAGCACATCTCATTATGTCATCTCTCTTTTTCTGTCGGAAGCTGGTTTGTAAAGCCCATGTATTGCTGTTTTGCTCTGATGTTGAAACAAAAAGTGGAAAGAAATGGTTGATGAATCCTGGCTTGGCTTTTGCAGTGAGACTTCCGTTCTCACGGCCCAAATAATAATAACACGATGCTTCGTATTGTAGCCAGACCTCGCACTGACATCAGCTTGATATAACTTTGCCCAACAGGGGTGATGAAGCAGGGCTGAGGGAACCAGAGGCAGTTATTAATAATAATAGATCAGGCTGTTTCTACATGGTTCAAAACATTTGCTTTTTATTTCTTCTTTTATATTGGCCAAGTTTATACGTATATATATATCACCGAAAAGAGACCAGAGTGGAGGGCACAGGTCTTTGTCTCTCAAAGTAATATTGTTGTTATTCATCACAAACGCTTTGATCAAACACCCACCCCCAATCTATGCCAACGCAGCTATGTATAATAATCAACTTATGACTTGTGCTCTTAATGTCACACCAGCATTGCTCTTGTCATGTCCAGGATACTAAGCCCCCAATTTCCAACTCTATCAATCAAATTCACCGACCCAGGTACGCGATTGCCTTGTCTGGGCTGAGTCGCGACATATTCGATGGTACGTGCATCCTACTAGTGTGGGCAGTGGCTGGAGCGCTTGCTGGTGAACCTCTTCGTGAGGCTGTCGCTTGTCTTGCCGCTAGAAATGCGACAGCTTCTTGTCTCTTTGCTCAAAAACACGACTGCGTTCTCTCTCCCTTTCTACTTGGCGTTTTCGCTCAGCAAACTCGGCCTTGGCTTCACTTGACTTGCGCTGCTTTTCGGCTGCTTCCCTCATGCGCCTCTCCGTCTTTTGACACGCTTGGTCGAGCTTGACGGCTGTTTGGGGCGTCGCGAGTTCAAGGTGTGGGCTATCTGCCGAACGTCTTTTGGATGATCCTCCCCAGAAACAGCGGAAAGCAAGTGTCGTCTGGTTCCCGAGGTCTTGTCCACCCCATATTGTCAAGCAATCACCATCGTAAACCTTGGCCCAGTACTGGGATGGGCTGCTTGGATTCTTGGGGTCGGATGAAGCAAGGGTGTAGCCGTTGATTTTGATGCCCAGCGTTGCTTTGCTAGATATCCAAAAATGGTACGACGAGGCTTCTTCCCCTGCGCCTTCCTTGCACCACGGCTGATCTCCTTTGACGCTATTCTTGGATGGGTCGTATCCGTCTTTCCACAACAAAGTTTGAAGGCATACTTGGGTACTCGTGGCTCCAGCCTTTCTTTGAATACCTCTGTATTTTCTGGACCACGTCCAAAGGATGATAGAGCGTCAGTGATGGGAAATGAAATATTTTGAATGCACGACGATGCATCAGTGTCTATCAATGCAATTGCCCGGTTGGCCGTTATGCCTTCCTGAACCGGCACAACAATTTTAGTGTCTGGGGGCAAGTGTCAGGGAGATGGTCAGACTCGATGGGTGCCGCGGTGGACGGAATGTCCATCATGGCATCATCCACCATTCTGCTGTCTTCGCGTCTCCATTCGGGACGAGGTGGAACTGCACAGGGGCCGGTTTTTCATCAGGCCTGGGGCCGGGTGCAAAGTGCTTCATGGCCAGACCCCATAGCGGTGTTTTACCAGGCCAGAATTCCTCCCCGCCATCTTTCGCAGCTTGTTTGAAAGCATCGTGTTGAAGCTGCGTCATCTCGGGGTACTGTAAATGCCATGTCCTCCTGTCTTGCTCCCAAAACTCCATTTTACTGACTGGGTGGTCAATCAGCCGCCCTGATCCTAGTCTCGATACCTGAGGCATTCGAGCCAAAAGCTTGTACTCTTCCAATGTATCATCCGAGATGTCTTCGAAATTTCCTTCCGACTTTAGTCTCTTGATAACAGGCTTCCCGGGTGGTGTGTTCTCGTCAAATTCTCCACTGGTTTCGTTAGAGGAAGGTTTCCGTTTGCTCGAGTTGGGGTCCGCCCAGTAAGATGGGTTTTGAGACGCCGACAAGTCTTGGGCAGCTGGGCCACTACCACCCAAACTCTGCGAAGCCACATTTTCGACCAAACTTTGAAGCTGATCTGCTGATTGATTCGGGTATGTGGACGTGATGTTATGTCGATAGGCGCGTCGATTGTTGCCTTTGATTGTTTCCGAGTCTGCGGAGTCATATGCCTCATCTTCATGAGAGTCCAAGATCTCAGTTGCACCCATACTGTGGTCGGAGAGCATATTGAGCAAGTCGGAGGGAATCACGCCGGAGCTGCCTATGGCTGATGTACCAACTTCACCAAACAGGCGCTGTTGTTGGTTGTCCTGGGCCATTGGCCCCCATTTTCCTTATCCGAAATATCACTCATCGAATCGCTCACCATTTCGTCGGCGTAGTTTGGTTGTTGGAGCTGCGAAGGATATTCCTCGTCGTCTGTGATCTCATCGTACGACTGAGATGCTTGCACCGTGGAACCAAGGCCGCCAAGCCAGGGATGACTCTCCAAATCTGGTATTGTTGCGCGGTACTCGGGACGCCTCTCCAACATGCGGCGAATAACGTCGATTCCCGCTTCGTCGACTCCGTGCCGTTGTAGAGGCATTGTGTCCAAGTTCGTGGTCATGATCTTATGCAATAACTCTGAGTAACTGATACCTGATTTGACGGGGTATGGCGGTGAGCCAGTGAGTGAGTAAAACAGGACGCCCCCAACGACCATATGTCTACAGCGTGGTTGTATCTTTGACCAGGCATACGACGCATCTTTTTGCCTCGAATTCTATTGCCATAATCGTCATACTCTGCGTATTCGGTGTACACCTCAGGGGCACAGTACAACAAAGTGCCACAAAATGTGCGTAAAAATGTTTCTGCGCTGTCGACCATCTTTGAGAGTCCAAAGTCTGTCAACTTCACCACCAACGGATCCAAAGATTGTATCAGAATATTGTCAGGTTTCACATCGCGGTGCGTAATGTTGTTTGCGTGCAAGTAGCCCAAGGCACTCAGCAACTGGGTAGACATTGTCTGCGTCATATCAACAGTGAAGGGCACATCTTCGGAGATTGTTTTGCCCAGATCGCCACAGGGGATGAACTCCATGATGATGATGAGAAGCCGATCCTCCCAGTCGAAATTCTCAATGTAGCGCACGATGTTGGGCTGGCGAGCATTTGTCAGCAATCATGTTCAGTGTCAAGTTTGTGAGAATGTGAGCTTGCTCTTACGTGTTGTACTCGTTGCATGATTTTCATTTCGTTTTCTACTTTCTGGTCAAGAACTCCATTTTTATGAAGCGTCGTTTCTCAATTTCCTTTGCGGCATATGGGAGCCCATCGTATTTCGACGTGACTTTGTAGACCACGGCAAATGCACCCCTGCCAATCATACTGATACGATTGTATTTCCCCGAACCTTTCCATTCAGTGCCCATTCCGCTCTGCAGCTCCTTGCGCTTCGAGTGGATAGGATGTGGTGATGGACTCGCTTCAAAGCCCACCTTCTTGGGCAATGGCCCGCCTGGGACTTTGAAGATGTCGACAGTCCCCGTGCTTGTCTGAGGCTGGGGTGTTTCGCCTCTAGACGGTTGCAAACCATGTTGAATAAAGTATTCTTCCACTTTAGCGATATAGGCACGATCATAGTCTTCGTCACGGCGAGGAACTCGAACACGGAATGTCAAGTCACGCATCTCATCATGCAGAAGAATCTTGATCAAGTTTCCCGAGCTCAACACCCACTTGTTGGTCGGTTGTGCCTTCTTATCTTTAGGGTGGCATGTGAGAAGCTGTCGATCGACGAATGTGCCATTGGTGGACTGATCTTCGATCATGACGTTGCCATACTCGTTTACATGGATTCGAAAGTGAATGTTGCTCACTCGTCGTAGAGGATCGTTCAGGAATACGACGTCGCATCTCGCACTATTCCTACCAAAGGCGAAACCGGCAGAAGGATTTTTGACTTGGGACGATAGTCTCAAGATAATGGCGTGGTTCCCATGACTTACGGGATGCGACTCGAATCGGCTCGCATGATCCTCCAAATCATAGTCTGGTTCAACCACATCTGCTTCATCCTTACCAATAATATGAGGTGAATCTTCTTGGGCTAGCCGTTGGACCTCCTGGCGGGCTGAGTCCGAGTGCGGATATAAAACGCAGATGATGTCGGATATGTCCTCGTCGGAGAAGCCAGAGTTCTGTTTGCCTACTCGTCGTGGATCAAGGACATTTTGGGTCGCTGGAAGCCCGGAGGAAAAGTTAGCTCAGCAAGCCTTGTGACCCGGGGATCAAAGATCTAGACAAAAAAAAAAAAAAAAAAAAAAATAGAGAATGTTCATACCTTGAGTAGGCTCACCGCCGTCCATTGGAAGAGACCCGACTCGAGGAAGCTCTAAAGAAAGGGGGAGAACGTATAGATATGTCGTCAACCGAGGATCAGGGCAGTTGTATTTGTGCGGCAACCGGTGCTCGTAGGTCAAAGCGAGCTGCGGCACAGATGTGTCGGTATTCAAAATATAAAAAGTGCCGCCTTATCATCAAGCATGTGTCGCCCGGGAGCGACTAGGCCGTACAACTCGTTCGTGGGCGTCGTCGTGGGCGCGGGGATGGCGGCGGCAGTGGCAGTGGCAAGTGGCAGTGGCAACGAGACGGAAGGTGGGATCGATCGCTTGACAAAGGAAACGAGTCAATGTTATGTGCTCTCGAGGTCGGGAAAGAACACCAAAGACAGCAATGGCATGACCATGCGCAATTATGCCTCAACGACCGAATGCAGCTGTAGGATCGACGAAAAGAAGGGGAAAGAAGAAAAACAGGAGTCACCATACAACAAACAAGATGCATGGGCAGCTGTCGAACGAGGCGGACAGGGATGATGAACTGCGCGTGCAGTCAAGTGCAAGCCGGCCTGGTCTGCTGCAGCCTGTATGTACAGTACAGTAGCTTGTACGTAGCCTGCCATCGCCTGCCATCCTCCTCCTTCCCTCATCCTGCCTGCCCCGCCGCACTCGGCTTCTTGTGTTAGTAGCTGAGGCTGACGCTGAGCATCCACTGACGATTGACACCAATCAATCCGGCCATGCATTTTCTCCTCGCTCGACAAAGACTCTACCATCGACAGCCAGTCATGCCATGTGAATCATGTTGGTTTTTTTACGCCTTATTACTGGCATCATTCACAATTCCTTCCCTCCACTGGTCCACAACTGCTTGGTGCAAGCGTGCGTCTATTCAATTTCAAAATAGATTCTCATAGGTCAAAGTCTAATAAAACCAGCTGCGGCAAACCAGGTCATGAACGATGATGACTTTAACATGACTGTGCCCAATACCCCCGTTTCAACTCCTTCACTTTCTACCTCGTGGGTGCCATTTTGTTTGAGAATACATGAAATACATCAAAATTGTTCGAAACCTTTCGGCCAGTCTGGCAGGGCCTCCAAGCTGCGTGAGTCTCGTGGACCTCGAGGGAGAAGAAGAGTCTTGTCGCAGCAAGACCAAAGGCTAAGGAAGGAATGAATAATCCTGCCCAACAGGCATCAGTATCGTACTCCTACGCCAACTCCCGAGACACTCGCGTAGTCTTGTTGTACCACTTTTCAGGCTGTGTTCTGAACCATCAAACACCGACAAAAGAAAACGCCTGATCTAAGGTATGCATCCAACGACACATGACTAAAGGCCACACCGGCTCTAGAGGATATCTTCGTCGTGATAAGCCACCAAGCAAAGCAAAAACAGATAGTGATATAAAAAAATGCCAGCCCTCCCAGCACGTATAAGTGGTTTCAACCGTGTAGTGTCGACAGTCGTGGAGTGCTACTTCAGAAGGCTTGGCCTTGATGTTGGCCGTGAGCAGGCAGTTGCCCAGAACCATACTGGCCCTGAGGTGGCATGCCTGGAGATGGTGGTCCCATGGGTCGGGAAAAACTGCCGGGACCGCCGTGGGGTGGTGGTGGCGGCGGACCAGCTCCCCTCGTACAGCACCGGCATACGGTGGTTGAGGACTGGGAGTTCTAGGGCCGCACATGCCGTGTCCTCCAGCTGCAAGATGGCCGCCATACTGAGGTGAATTTGCGGCGGCTCGGTGTTGGACGTACTGTTCTGGTGTCAGCGCTCTTCCTCCTGATGCAGTTCTTGGTCTTGGGCCGGTTCCAGCATAAGTGCCGGCGGGCTGCCATGCCATTTTCCTTTGGACAGAGTCCATCGATTCGTGTCTCGCATGAACCGATTGCGGTCTATATGCGTGTGACAACTGCTCCGGAGAGTCATGACCTGGCGCTTGACTCGACATGACATGATCGCTAGATCTGGGGGTTGGGTCTGGGTTCGCGGCACCGCGGCAGATGCACCGTAGTTGATAGTGGGGCCAAAATTTACCTCGGGTAGCTCAAATTCTAAGCCCTTTTGCATGGGGGCTCTCCACCTCCAGCAGTTCTCATCACCCCGGCGCGCGGCCGCTCCTCATCACTGTACCCATTGGGACCACCATATCCGGGAGCTTGTTGATGTGGAGGAGGAACTGGTCGGGGCTCATACCCGGATACAGGGCCTCCACGATACGGTTCGGATGTGTAGTGATCTATTATGTGATCGGGCGTGATGCTGTTCGTTTGCCTTGGTACTGGTTTTCGGTGAGGAAGGCCGGATGGCGGACCACGACCATCGGGTCCTCCAGGCCCAGGTCGATAGTTTCCGTATTGTCCAGGAGGTCCGTTCGGCGGCGGTCCTTGGCCGGGAGACGGTCTTCCACGACCATACGGGCCAGGTGATCCTCCGGGGCCGGGAGGGGACCTCAATTGATCAGGCCGGGAACCTTGCTGTTGAGGATTGGGTGATCGTGACGGGCCACCCTGACCTGGCGGGTAGGGAGGACGGTTGCTTCCAGAGGTCCCGGGACGTGAGTCGGGATTTTGTCCATAAGGGCCTGGCGGTCCCATGGGAGATCTAAACTGCTGATTAGGGATGTCAGGGGCGGATGGCTGTAAACGCTGTGCCGGTGATCGGTCCCGGTTTTCTGAGCTCACACCTGGACGAGGGCCGCCGTGGTTAGTGCGGGCTCCTATTAGCGAGTGGTCGTGGGAATATGCAGAGGGTCCTGAAACAAACCGTCCTCACCCTCCCTGCTTCTGGGTGGATAACTGTTTTGGCCATCCACCGGGTTACCCATGCCACCAGCTGTGGCCATCTGAGCAAGCGTCGAGCTGGACAAACGACTGTTGGCTCGTCGGAGCTCAGGAGAATGATAGGCTTTGCTCGTAGGTCGAGCCTGAGATCCGTGACTAAACGCAGGAGGTCGCTGAACCGGCTCCGGAGTCTGGAGACTTCTCATCGCTTCCAAGTTGTGCATTGGCGGCGGTGGCGACGTCGTCAAATCCTCATCAGAACTACCTTGTTCTGCTGGTGTCGTCCGACCTGGAGGACCACCATGAAGAGGAAGCTGTGATGGCTGTAGAGAGCCGCCGGGGCCACCATAATCATTTCGAGAACCGAGATTGGGGTCTGAGACGTTGCGCATATGATGGGGTTCACGTCCGGCCTGCAAAAGTCAAGGTGAGCTATTTCCTCAAAAACGACCCAGGGTTTCAAAACGCATGAGAAAGATGAATGGTAGACATACTGATTCATCCGCAAAGCCAACTTTGGGTCTGTTGCCCCCGCTGCCAAAGCTCAGTCTGTTACTGGAGCGGCTAGCACTACGAGTGAGACCTGGTTCCGTCCTCCAAGGCGTTCATCCTAGTACCCGTGGATTCCTTGAGACGTTTCCGCCATTCTCGTTCTGTCCAATTGGAGCTGCTCTCGTCAAGGATCAAATTCGAAATATCCAGGACTTCCAAGTAGCCGTACTTCTTGTGCTTGGGCATGGCAAACATAAGTGAGCGGGGATCCAAGATGCTTGCGACCAGCTTGCCAGGGCGGCCATAGAGAGCAAAGGCATCCCAGGCAGGGATCAGGAAGCGTAGGAGCATTTCGAAGCCGCTCACGGCAGGGTGAACTTCAGGCATGATGAAGATGAATCCTTCAGTGGTAGAAGGGGGTCAGCGTGCACAGTAACGTTGCCCTCAATTTTGAGCAACGTGGAAGCATCCACCAAAGACTTGGCTTGAGGATAGATGGCATATGCTGAATATGCATCTGTAATAGTTGCAATTGGCTGAGCCTTCTTTTGCTTCTTTCCATCTTTCCTTGTATCGTAGAATTTAATATCGCCTTTTAGAGGGGGCATGAGAGCGATCATAAGGAGATTTCTTCTTGAGTTCCTTCTGCATCTTTTGGAACTCTTTCTCGTCGGGAGGAGAAATGACACACCAGCAACGACGCCAGGGCACACCAGCTCCAAACCGAACCCTGACCCACTGCTCTGACTTTATCCTCGATCTTTCCATTATCACATTGATGTTGTTTAGTGTCTTGCCCCTGCCTGCGATCAATGCACCGGTGTAAGCCTCTTGAAGCGTAGAGTGTTCGTACATGGCAAGACGGATGCCAGCCGTCCATTGGATCAAAGAATGATGTGAATTGAAATGGAGCAGATATCGATTTCGGCCCGCTGTGGAAATGCTGAGAATGTTTTGCAATGGCTGCTCATCGTTAGACCGAGTTGGTAACGATTCGATCTGCGGAATGCCACATGAGTCAGTATTTGTCTTTGTTATTTACACGGCAAGCTCTGCGTATTATTCTCTCCATTCGTTTACGTCGTTTCCCTCTTGCGATTTTCTTGTCGTGTTGACTAATAAGTGTTTGAGGCGCGAACAGGCTTACCATCTTAATTGAAGCATCTGTAAGATTAATAAACTTGGGCAGGACTTCGCCATCTTCACCGGCGGCATCTAGCTCGGCTGCATCCCAAAGGGACAAAACTGTGCCGACAAGTTGAGCGAAGCATTCGGTCCATGTTCTATCCGCGTTGGGTTTTCCTCTGAGCACAGTAAAGTGATTAGTAGTAGTTCTTGTCGTCAAGGATGCGCGTGACTGAGAGGAATGGAGGTGCGTGACATACGAGTGTTTTGATCGTCTAATTTGAGAAAGTAGCCTTCCTGGTACAATTTGTTCGAGTGACTGTTGAGCAGAGTGAAAATAGGCTGGAGCTCGGGAATAGTATCTTCGTTGATGTCCATGATGGGCGGTTGGTAGGTCTGAACCATAGACAGAGGCCGCGATGAACTGCGCTGTCGCTGCTGTGGAGGGCTGTTACTTGGGGTCCGCTTGGCGGGCTTCCATAATCTGGCCGCGAGGGTGGCGTAGCAGGTCGTCGAACAGACTCGATGTTGTGGTTAGGAAAGGGTCCGACGAGTGGTGCTTCTTCTTGAGATTTACGCCGTTGTGTTCGTTGGGCGGTGATGCTGGTGGGGATGGAGTCTTTGCACCAGCAGAGAACTGGGACATGAAGGAAAGGACTGAAGTGGCCGAGAGTCAGTATTGACGTAGTTGTGGCCGAATCGTGCACACAAACAAGCATGCACATTGACAACTCGAAAAGGTTAAAAGGAGAGCGGCGCAGAACAAAAACAGCAAAAGGAAGGAAGCAGTGCCGGCCGGAAGTACGATGCGCGGGCGCTGACGCCGGGTGGGAGAGGTGCTGGTGCTGGTGCTGGGCCGGGCCAGGAGGGGCAGGACAATCGACTCATGAGCCGCCCCTAGCTCGGCGCAACAACAACCAAGCTCCACAATAATAGCGGATGAGCTACCAAGCAGGCAGTCGGGCAGCACATGTAATAGCCGGGGGGACACAGGGGCAGGGACGGCGGGGGCTGCGCGGGCTAGTGGCTTGTGGGTTGGTGGGCTGGCGCTGGCTCGCCGTGTCTGGTCAATCAATGATGCGCCAAGGCAATCACGGCACCAGCCATGACGCCTGGATCCATTGACATATCCCGAACTGGAGTGACAACGCGACCGGGGTGTCCAGGTGCGCTGGATTGGTAGATGATTATTGGTCTCAGTGCCTTGCCGTGTGTGGGTGATGAGTGTGGGTGATGATGAGTGTGGGCGATGATGAGTGTGGGCATGGCTTGAATGGAATGAGAGAATGAAAAACCCGAAAACATAGCACCGACCTCGATTGCGACCCATGTTCGCTAATTACCCGAACCCAGGTTTGCCGTATTCAGAAGCAGAAGCAAAGAAATGTTGAATGCTCGGCGTACAGAGTAGACGACGACGCTACACGAGCGAGGGCGATCGACAGTGAGCCGCCGGGCGGTTTGGGTGCAAGCAACAGCTTCGCCTCGCCCTGTTGATATGAAGTGCGAACTTGGACACGAGAATGAAGTCGGCAGCAAATATGTCGCAGAATTCTTGGTCGCGTCGTTTCCAAAAGTCCTCGGCGAATCGGCACGTCGTCAGTGGCTGCGCCGATAATATTTGTCTTTTGAGACGGGAGGCGTGAGTGCAGGCCGTAGACGTAGACGAAGACGGTGGAATGGCGGCTGACAGACAGACAAGACAGGTCCGGTGTTGGTTCGATGTCGAGTAGGTGAGCAACCGGGGAGCAAGGTATAGGAAGAAAAGGTATGCAGTATGCACGCCCAGAGAAGGACGAAATCTGGGAAATGGAAAGCTACTTGTACAATCCTAACGGTGGATTAGTTCGTCCGTAATACTCCGTACACCGCCAGCAGAAATATAAAAATCAAGGTCCGCGGAACGAGCAATCCCGGTCTCAAGTGCAATGGACAAATGGACAAGCGGGAGGTGATGGGAAGGTGTGTGAGACGAAGCGAGGGTGTGAGCACGGATACGTCGGACACCGACAAACAAGGCAAGGCAGGAAGAGCCAAGACTTTTTGGCGGATGCCAGCGAGACACGACACCACGTAATAGTGAAAGAGACTGAAGAAGGAGCGATTACTCCAGAAAGGAGAAGGAAGGAGGAGGGGGAGGGTGAGAAGGGTGAGAACTTTTGGAGGATAAAAAGAACAAAGTTCAGAAAGAAGATGCAAAAGCAAAGGCAAAGACAAAGGAAGAAAGACAAACGTAACAAGAACAAAATCATGTAATGTATGCTTGCTGCGCAGCGACGGTCAAGTCCGTACCTATCTAGCTAGTTCTTCGTGCTTTTCGTTTGACCCTGTCCTATCATCAGTCGCAATGGGGTATTATATTGTGCCGAATGCGGGCGGGTATACCGAGCAATAAGTTCAAGGCTAGACTTTTGCCGCCCGTGCGTGTCTGTATAATAAGCTTGCTTTGGATGCCAAGTAAAAAGATGGTCGATGTCAAATCCACATGCTTCGTGGAGTCACACCGTGCAATTTTCCTTCCTCCCTTTTTTTTGGGTTTTTTTTTTGGAACTCTTCTTGTTGGTGTGTCAAATGGCGTCTCCTGCAGCGGAAATCTCAGCCAGCAACGTAAGCGGCCCGCCCAGCAAGGTTTCTTTCTTTCTTGCACCTGCGAGGTGGGATTGTCTGGCGCGAATGGCGCGAATCAATTGTCGATCATCTGAATTCGATCTGCCATTCGAGGGTCGAGGGCCTACTTCTTGCACCTGCGCTGCCAGCAAGCCGTCCACCGAAAAGCCAGATGGCTGCGTGGCAGCCTAGTAGAATGATCGACGTCACCGACGAACTGCGTTGAGGTCTCGGCGTGGAAATTTAAATCGTAAATCGGTGGCTGTACGTGCAAATCGTGCAGCAGTGACTAGCGTCTTTGAAGGAGGAATCGCCGATAATCGTCACGCACTCGATCTGCAAGGGCCCAGCGACTAGTAGTTGTGAGCCGAAGACGACAGATGGCGGACAATATATTACAGACAGTATGGCTGGTGGTGGGCATGCGCGCAATATGCATCCTCGAATTCAAAAGAGACACTTACTTTAAACAAGTTACTTCACTTACTCGGAGTTACTCCGTACAGGGTGGACTTTTTGGGACAAGGTTATATTTGCGGTGCCATGAGCAAAGATTGTGGCCACGCACGGGATCATGTGTTTCTAAATAACTAGTAAGAAGCTCGCTGCTTCAGTCATCGACCCATCCCATCCGGTGTCTCTCCGCCTATAAATGAACCGGCGCTTGTCTCTCATCATCTGAGGCGTTTCATTCACGCGTCACGACGCTCTGAAGGGTCCATTCGGGCGCGTAGCCGTGTCTCAGCATCTACTGGTACTCCATAAAGCCATCATGAATAGGCTCAGAACGAACTTGGGTTCGATGCCTGACTCACTGATGAGCAACGACCTAGATGGAATGAAGCTCTGTGCGAGCGATGAAACAAGTATCCATCCGTCGTTCTAGCTTCTGCTCACCAAGCCGCACCTTGCATCCTGCTAATCACTGCAGCTTGGCGCTGGCTGGCTGTTGTTTGACCAAACGGAAACATGCAAACTAGTAATAAATATGCCAACAAGCCCGCACCACGGAGTGCTTGTAAAGTGGGTGGGCATCTACGAATCCATGGCCATTGCATTTGCGTATTGGCGGCTTCTTTCTTGCCCACCAGCCCGGCTCGCCGGGGTCTACGGATTATTACCGAGACTTGTTATAGTCCCGTCATCAAGTACTTCGGAAGAGCACAAAGCCGTTGACCGTAATAACTGTCAGGCGGGTTCGTTGGAAAATCCGTCAAGTGACGGCAATAAAGAGTTGGTTCGACTGGGCTGTATCGAGCGAGTGAGTACATGACTTCATGGTTGGTGACAGTGCGTTGGTTTGAGCAGCACAAGCCTTGCCAAGTGGAATTATTAGAGTCAGCATTGGCACTGGCCATGATGGATGTGTACCCCGTACGGAGTACATAGCTTCTGTGGCTGCTTGTTTCTTGACCAAATTGGTGTTGGACACAGTATTAGCACATTCCGGTTGTGGAAGGCAGAGTGGCACAGTGGGTGAGGAGTGAGTGAGGAGTGAGTGAGGAGTGGGCGAGGAGTGGGTGAGTGGTTTGGAGCGCTACGCATCGGCATCTCGGGCCCTCCACACCCATCCGCAAAGACGAGGACGCCTTGGTGGAATTGATGGAATCGGTAGAATCACTATTAAATCACCACCGGATTTTAGGGCGAGAAGTGGATAGAATCCCCGGAGAATCACACGCCGTCGATTTGGCTTGGCAGTGTGGCAGTTCAGTATGGAATGGAGGATACGAGATGCAGGGGCTGCTGGGGCTGCTGGGGCTGCTGGGGCTTGCTGGCTAGCTCTGCATAATAATAATACATACATACATACATACATACATACATAGGCGTGGCTTCAAATCGATATCTGTCGTCGCCGGATCTACCAGCAGGTGAGACAACATGACGACAATCCGGTGCACAGCCATTCTTGTTCAGCGCCTGGCCGCAGTGGATACAATGCACATTGTCCAGTCTCTCCTCCGTGGTGTCGTCAATGAACTTGGGTGATGGTGATAAACAGTCCGAGCAGACAATTTGACAATCAGGCACCGGGAAGACGATGTGAGGCCTGTATCACAACAGTCAGTGCTTGCCGTCTTTGTTTGGCGCGTCACAGACGGCTGGGGCCAGTCAGGATGGGGGCGGAGCTCGCGCTGGCTGGTGCGGTGCAGTGGTGCTCACCTTTCAGTGCCCATCCATCATCCATCACTGTGGACACGGGGAGTTGGGCAAGCGACTGGCGGATGGATGCTGCATCCCAGCCATCCCAGCCAAGTTTACATAATACATGCTCAGGCGCTTCAGCCCTTTCGCCTTGACGTCATGCTTTCGTGGTCTCTCGTGAGAAATATGTTGTGATTGTGAATCTTGGCGCTATTTGGGGGCTTGTTTGTCGATAAATCAGCCTGGTGGCAGGCAGTCTCTTGAAATGGCTCCCCGAACCACCCTAGGGCTCTGAGCTACCCTAGGGGCATTTCATCATCATGGCCACTCAAAACAAGATAACTTTATACTCTTTCTTTTTATTTTGTTCCTAGTTTTCTCGCTTGGCTCTATTTATCGCTTGTATTACCTAATACTTGATGCATGCCGTGGGGCAACGAGGCCTCTTTGTTATGACCGTCCCTACGGAGGAGGCTCGGACTTTTGGTCTTCACCCCAGTGAAGGACGTCAGGTGAATAAATTGGAATATATCGCGGTCGTTGGGTCACTCCTCTAAGAATTCACCTCCCAAAACTACAAGGAGCCCTTCAGGATGTGAATGCCGAAATATGGACGACTCATGCTGCTCATTGGCGTCCTTTGCAGATTCATGTTGACCAAATTGATGCACCACCAGAGCCAATCGTGTCGTCACGTGCAGGCATCATGCCGCCTCCATGTTCACCAATCCTCGAAAAACCAAACATTATTCAAATTTTTCGTTGTACTCCCTCCCAACCCGTTGACTACAACCAAAGCGGATTCGCCATCGAGGCCGCGGTTAGCGACCCAACTGGGTCAACGCTGGAGTTTTGTAGTTGGAATGCGCAAGTCACATTTCCCAGCGCTCGTGGCCATCTCAAGATCTTCATCGCGACAGCGCCAGCTCCCTGACCCGCTATGGCGGGGCTTTCAAGAGAGACGATATATCGCACACTCGGCTCCGGAGTCATCTGATCGACAGACAAAGCATCTCAGCCTCCCTTTTCGGTTCGAGACGGGCGTTGGGCTACATGCTAAACGGCCTTCGCGGCCTTTTCCTCCACCCTTTACCTCACCTCCGTCGGGCTCATTCTCGGATCCGTTGAGTACGCATCATCGAAGTCGAGATCGTCGGGATCGTCCAGGATTTGTGAATGGGGAACTCATCAAGGGCCTCACTAACGGCGACGATGCCGTGTACGCGAGCGACTTCTTTATCTGTGCCAACGATGGAGTTGGAGCTTGGGCGATGCGCCCTCGTGGCCATGCTGGGTGCGTTGCAATGCTGAAGATCCAGCTGAACGATTATAATCTGTCACTAACCGACGATGCAGTCTCTGGTCACGACTAATCCTACATTTCTGGGCGACGGAAATAGAAGAAGACATTGTCCGATCATCAATCGCGAACACGTCTCACACACCCGACACGATTGCTATGCTCCAAACAGCGCACGAGAAGACTCTCGAAGCAACAGTTGCCCACGACTGGCAAGGCACTACTACTACTTGCGGCGCGCAACTCCACTATCGACTCACAGAAGGCAACGCATCAACTGCTCCTACGCCACTCCTGCTCGTCACCAACCTCGGAGACTGCCAAGTCATGGTGATCAGACCTGAAAAGAAGGAAGTCGTCTTCAAGACGAAGGAACAATGGCATTGGTTCGACTGTCCCAGACAGCTGGGCACCAACAGCCCCGACACGCCCAAGGCCAATGCCGTTGCAGACCAAGTGGACTTGCAGGTCGGAGATGTCGTTCTTGCGATGAGTGATGGTGTCATTGATAATTTGTGGGAGCATGAGATTGTGGAGAGTATTGTGCAGAGTATCACCAGCTGGGAAACAGGTATTTCAAAGATACCGCAAGAAGAAAGAGCCGGTGGTCGGCAAGGAGGTATGCAAGTCGCAGCGGCTGATCTGGTCGAGGCGGCGAGACTCATCGCTACAGATCCGTTTGCAGAGAGCCCTTTCATGGAAAAAGGCATTGAAGAAGGATTGGCAAGTGAAGGAGGTATGTCTTTTTCTGCATTGCCACACAGCACCTTTATCGCATTCTACGTCCATTTATTGATTCTGCCACTCTAGGAAAACCTGACGACATTAGCGTAGTTGCTGCATTATGTGTCGAGAACCGGTGACGACAGTCTTGATTGCATTTGACCGTTGTGTGTTCTAATATTTGTACATGAAGATTTCATACTTTGTCGATCATGCTTCGTCGAGGAGATTAAACCAGGGCATTCACTCTGTCACTTGGGCTAGTTATGTACTGTTGTGATGCTATGGATCCTTTGCTGATGTACCATATGCCGAAAATTAAGAGAGAAATTTATTCAGGAAGTTTGATTTTGCATTTCTTTCAAGCCAATAGTTGTGGCGAACCCACTAGATTTCTAGTTACAACTGGTAACTCACCTCGGTGAGTAATCAATTTGAGATCCTGCATTTATCTGTTCCTAGCCACGGTCAATCTCGTATCAGTGCGGAGTGGAGTTCTGGTTCATGTTAGGGAGTTGTTAAATAATTTATATTCCGTACGGGGTAGAACTCCGTATATTGCCAAATCTGGACCGATGGGGCTGCTGTTATCGCACGTGCATTAAAGGACCGTGACCCACCGATAAGAAATTTATTTTGGCAAGCTCATCGCAAGGATTTATTTGACTATTGAGTTACTCTCTCCGTGCTTCCAAGAGGCATCGACTTCAAAACACTGAAACAGATTTTGAAAAAGTCAACTCAAGATGAGAGGTAAACGATCAAAGCAGTACCGCAAGCTCATGGAGCGGTACTGCATGACGTTTGGCTTTCGCGAACCTTACCAAGTTTTAGGTAGGATATCACTACCTCAAAGCATAGTCTCCAAAGCTTTCGCTAATGTTGTTGTATAGTCGATGCCGAAATGGTCCAGGATTCCTGCCGCTTCAAGATGGAGCTAGAGCCCGCGCTTCAACGGACTGCGCACGGAAAAGTGAAGCCGAGTAGGTGGCTGATCAGTCTCCCAGTTCTCCCCCAAACGTACTAACATGGCAATAGTGATAACACAATGCGAGATTCGAAAACTCTACTCAAAAAGAACGAACCGGGAATAAACGAAGCTATTGAAGTGGCCAAGTCATGCGAAAGAAGGCGCTGCGGTCACCACCCCGACGAGTATCCGGAGCCACTCAGCACCCTCGAGTGTTTGCAATCTGTCATCGACCCGAAGGATACGGGAGAGAACAAGCATCGATATGTTGTGGCGAGTCAAAGCCACGATTTGAGACGAGCGCTGCGCGGGGTCCGAGGAGTTCCCTTGATATACATCAAAAGAAGCGTCATGATTTTGGAGCCCATGTCTGATGAGAGCGTTCAAATCCGAGCTAGGGAAGAACGCAAGAAATTTCGAGCGGGACTGAAGCCCACGATTGGCAAGAGAAAAGAGAAGAAGAAAAGGAGGACGGAGAAGATGACGCTGCTGGCAATCCTGGCGGGAGGGGAGGATGAGACAGCGAGTGGAATCAATAGGCCATCCGCAGAGGCAGCGAAGAAGAAGAAGAAGAAGCGCCCTGGTCCAAAGGCCCAAATCCCTTATCAGTCCAGAAGGCCAAGAAGAAGTCGCAACCAAATACGAAAGAGGAGCAAACTAGGGATGCCGAAGCACCGGCTAAGCGTAAGCGACGGAGAAAGGCTAAGTCTTCCGAAGCGTCGTCGGCATCGACTGGTAATGATGGCGGCGACAGCGGCGCTCCTGCAGCTGTTTCGGCTGGTGGTGAGAGGTGACGGTGGACCAGGCTTCTTTGTTGCGCGGAATATATTTTGCATCGTGGACTACATACTATGGCGTTCATCTGGAGTTGAGTCGAGGCAGGGAGGATGGCATGGTGTACCAGGGAATACACTGACTCCAAAATCTTCGTTCTGGGGATTCAGTATACATATTTCTTTCTGTTCATGATACTGGCTGATCTATTGACGCAAATCTGTCACCAATTGCAATTCATAGAGCCCTCCCGTGAAGAGGGAGGGAGGGTCTTTCATCCGTTTTTGACACTGGCCGCGCAACCTCTTCTTACTGGGCCTTGCGCGGCATCGTATACTTCTTAGTCAATGAAGATTACACACAGTCTTGGATGAGCTCTCGGCATCGCCGTCCAAGGTCCCCCAACCTTGCTTGCCCCAACTATGATGTTTGTAACCCCATGCATGGACGTCGTTGTTCATATGATATGTAGTGACTAGCTCACAGGCATGATGATCCATGCTCCAGAAAAGGATAGCATGCCTTGCCTTTGAGAAACTGTACGTGATTTCACATCGATCTCACACGTTTAGGTCTAGGATGACATTTTCCATTTTCCTGGAGGGGAGGGCGCGTCCTTGCAGCGGGGGTCACGGGTACATTCCGGCGGTCCCGCCAAGACTAATTTGTCTGATCCAAAGTGCCAAAGTGCCCCTCCTTCCAACAATTGAAGGTGTCTGTCTGGTCATGGCGTGCACGGTAGGGGGCTTGGGCCGGGCAGTCTGGCAGCCATCAGGGGCTGGAAGCGTAAATCCTACACCACCAAGCCGGTCATCAACAATGCTCCCAGGGAAGTTGACGGGCTTGTCTTTACCAAATTACCCTTCCCCCTCGAATGTGTAATGTTCTCCACGTTCGTCCCGTCACCGCCACGGTTCGCCGTACACGTATTACGGGTATTACGGAGTACACTACTTGTTTTCGAAACGGGGCCCCCTTCCAAGAAAAAGAAGAAGAACGTCACACGTCTAGTCAAGCGCCGCCCATCTGACCCCTGAGATCCTTTCGACTCTTGGGTGCGGACAGCGTACAAGGGAAACAACCTCAACCGCAGTCTTCGTCTCGCCTTTGCATTGTTGTTGTTGACGGGAGAGTCAAGAGCCCAAGCCCATCATGGCGAGCAGCAAGAACAAGCAAGCGGACAACGCGGCCGCCAAGTCGGCGTCGCAAGCTCCTCTCAATGCACCGACTGACACGGATGACTTTGGCCTGCCAATCCGAAAATTCAAGCTCCAACAAACGAAATAGCAAACGAACCGACCGCTAGTGATAGCCCGAGAGATACTCCAAAGGATGTGAAGAGGGCGAACCAGGTGAAGAAAACCGCAGACGCAGCCTCTTCAGCTCCCGCAACGTTACAAGAGAGGACGGAAACATCATTAGCGCCTGACGAGAAGCCTAGCAAGAGCTCTCATGAAAGTGATGGCGAGAGCGTCGCTACCGCATTTGAGGATTCTCAGAGTGCATTACGCAAACACTCCGCGACTGCGTTTCCTTTCAACCCAGCAGACTTGACCCCTAGAACACAAACACCTGCCCCGGGAGAAACCACGAACATCGAAGCAATCTCAAAATCAATCTCAGTCCAGGATGAGACCTTGGCATCCAGTGCGCAAACTTCTAGAATCAAACAAGAAAAAGCTGACCCCATCAGCAATGAAACAATTACATCAAGGACGAACGATAATCCGGCCGAGGAATCTTCTACAGCGGCGCGGGAGCAGCAGGAGGAGGAGCAAGCTAGTCAAGCCAAAGCAAACCACAAACGCGACGTGAGTACCGTCAGTGCTGCGAGTATCGGAGGTGGCATCGATCCAGGGCTGTCGGAATTCTCCCACCAGCAGCTTTCCGTGCAACAAGAAGAAGAGAAGGAGGACCTCGATGGTGGTTGGCAGACCATGCCCGCCTTTGCACCATATGACATGTACGACGACGATAACCGCTTGATTGCTCGGGAACATAATGACGAAGAGGACGAAAAGTATACCTACGGTGGGCTCGGAGGAGCAGGGAAAGGATACACGCGGGTGATAATGGACGACGATGCTGACTCTGTAACGAGCATGGATGACAACACGAAATATCTGTTCAAAGAAATCAAAGGGACCGGCCTCGCCGACGAAGAAGGACGCGATGCCGTATCTCAGATGCAAGCCACAAAGACCTCCTGACCGAAGGCCAGAGAATAGCATACGTCGGAGTGGTACGGCTGGAAATTGCCAAGCTGGTCAAGGAGTCGGAGGACACGGAGATGACAAAAAGACCAAAAAGAGGTTACGACCAGCGCTGAGGCTCTCAAGATGTGGGGTCAAAAGATGATGATCCGCCTTTATGCTCATATGGACATCAGCGAGGCAGAGCAGCTCATGATTGAGCAGCTGGCAGAACATGGCGTTGTGCCAAAGGATCTGACGCCCGCGCTCCATGCCAACTCTCGCGTTCACAACCCCATGGCCGAGGACCGCGCGTCAGGAGAGGGTAGCTCAAGATCAACTTCTACTGCCCCCTCCCTGCTTCTCCAGCAGACGAGAAGCCAGCCGAGCTTCCGCCACCATACGAGAGCCTCGATCATGGTGAACTACCGGCCGTGCAGACACCGTCCCAGCTTCCCACCACGGAGAAGATTGACATTGATCTTCGCTGGACGGTGCTTTGTGACCTGTTTCTTATCTTGATCGCGGACTCCATCTACGACGCCCGCTCGCGACTCCTCCTGGAACGTGTCGCCGAAAGCCTGGAAATCTCATGGATAGACATTTGCAGATTTGAAAAACGAGTCACGGACGCGCTCGAAATGCAGCAGGCTGCCGAGAAGGAGAACTGGAACGAGGACGAGCACATGGAATCTAGACGAAAGATGGCGCTGAAGAAACGATACGTGATGATGGGGCTTGCCACGGTCGGCGGCGGCCTGGTTATTGGACTGTCTGCTGGATTACTGGCCCCGTCATTGGCGCCGGTCTCGCCGCAGGGTTCACCACCATCGGCGTCACGGGCACTAGCAGTTTCTTGGCCGGCGCCGGGGTGCTGCCGTCATCACGTCGTCGGCTGCAGCGTCGGGAAGTCTGATTGGCGGCCGTGCTGCGGGCCGCCGGACCGGCTCAGTCAAGACGTTTGAGTACAGACCACTGCACAACAACAAGCGTGTCAACCTCATCGTGACGGTGTCGGGCTGGCTGACTGGCAAGGTGGATGACGTCCGCTTGCCATTCAGCACCGTGGACCCCATCATGGGGACATCTACTCGGTCCTTTTCGAACCCGAAATGCTGCGGAGTATGGGTGACACCATTAACATCTTGGCCACTGAGGTATGTCTGTCTCTTCATCCCGCGAGCGAGCAATCACGCGACGGTGGACATTTGGTGGTGGATGGTGAGAGCATGTGACTGACGCGCAGCCCTTCCGGTAGGCCCTCACGCAAGGACTGCAGCAGATTTTGGAAGCACCATTTTGGTCAGTCTGATGGCTGCTTTGCAGCTGCCCATCGTCTTGACCAAACTGTCGTATCTTATCGACAACCCATGGGCTGTGTCCTCGACAGAGCCACAGCCGCTGGTTTGATTCTGGCCGACTCACTGATGGATCGCAGCCTGGGCACTCGACCCATTACCCTTGTTGGGTACTCCATTGGCGCCAGAGTCATCTTCTCGTGTCTACAAGAGCTATCCAAGCGTGGTGCCTATGGACTGGTGCAGAACGTCTACCTGTTCGGCTCGCCTGTTGTGGTCAAGAAGGATGAATTCCTGCGAGCCAGAACGGTTGTAGCTGGACGCTTCGTCAACGGCTACAACCGTAACGACTGGATTCTGGGGTATCTCTTTCGGCTGACCAACGGTGGGATTCGTCGAGTAGCCGGGCTCGCCCCTGTTGAGGAAGTCCCGTGGTTGGAGAACATGGATGTTACCGAGCAGGTCCCCGGCCACATGCAGTACCGAACAGCCATGCCGGTCCTGCTGAAGAAGTGCGATTGGGTAGTGGAGAGTGAGGTTTTCACGGAAATCGAGGATCCGGACCCCGAGAACCACGATGAACGACAGCGAGAGCTCATCAACGAGATTGAAGAAGCTCGTAAAGAACTAGAAAAGGAGGGCAAGAAGAAGAGCGGTGCAGGGTTCAGCCTTTTTGGTCGCCGGAAGAGGGCCGAGAGGCAAGAATGGGAAGTGTATGAAGAGTCAGCCGGCAAGGATGGGAGCAGAGACGCCAAAGGCGGCAGTGCCAAGTTGGAGGACAAGAATGGCTGCAACCATGGCGTTTTGTTCGACATTGATGCCATCCGAGCCGAGCTGGCCAAGGAGAGCTATGACAATGTTGATGCCGAGATGGCACTGCAGATCAAGGAAATCAAGTCCACTCTGCCACCGATGAAACTTGACATGCCACGACCCACCGCGCCCCCGACGTCGTCCCCATGTGCCGATGGACGAGGCTCTCTGCGCGAGACCAAGAGCGCCGCGGACATGTTGACGACGGGCGAATCGGGGTTTGGAAGCGCCAACAGCTCACGGCGCGAGCTGCCTACATACCATACCGACCCATACGAGGAAGAAGTGGAAATGACGTTTGACACATCCTTCGTCGACGACTCCAGCCACACGTACGCGACGACTTTGACAGATGGAGGAAAAGCCACGGGCGTCCCGAAATGAGGACCTCGAAAACTCTGCCCAACATTCCCATATCAGATCCCTGGGTAGATGTAGATGCAGATGACGAAGACTTTGGGAAAGAAAAGAGATATCCATGACATTTGCCTAGACACCAGCAATGTGGAAACCCCTCCCCGGACACAGCACCGCTGTTACATGGATGAGGGAGGAGTTTTACCATGGGAGTTCGGAATTCGGAATTCGGAGTACAGGGAGGAGTTCTCTTCTAGCCGTGAATTTTCTTAACTTCTCTCTCCCACACTTGACACACTTGAAGGGTTGCTGAATTTTCTCACTCGACGTATTTACTTGAATGCGTTTGGCGTTGATGGCATTTGCAAAAGGCAAGTAAGTCATGGGTTCACCCACCACAAGGCAACTTGCAAGGCCTGTGCTTTTATTAGGAGGAGGACTTGATTCCTCCCGGGGCCGCATGATGGGAAGCAAGCAAAAGAAAGGGTCATGTCATGCATGGTCTGCATGGTTTGCATGGTTCGCATAATTCATAATTCGTACAGACAGACGGGTATGAATGATATATATATATATATATATATATATTTTACGTGCGGGCGGTCCAGTTCCTCGCATAGTCCAGTTCGCTTTGGATTTAGAAATGGGTTGGAAATGGGTGATATTGAGGAAGGCGGAACGGCCACAAAGAGGCGGAAATATGATTTTTGTATTCCCGTGATGAAGATAGCCATGGCTGATCAGTGACAGCCGCAGTGGAGCATCCAGGCATGCATGCAAGCATGGCATCCAATCCCGCCAACTTTTTTAACCGAGGACGGCGGCTCCTGCTTATGGAAGGAGTTATGAAGTTACTCCGTCGTCCATCGCTTGCATGTGCGAATGATTTTACTCATCTTACGGAGTACATATGACACGTTTTGCCTACCCGAACTGGACTCATACCGAAACACCTATTACGTCTCGCTCTCACTCTCGCTCTCACTCTCGCTCTCACTCTCGCTCTCACTCTCGCTCTCACTCTCGCTCTCACTCTCGCTCTCACTCTCGCTCTCACTCTCGCTCTCACTCCAACTCTCACTCTCACTCCCACTCTCACCATTCCACATGACACTACGTACGCTACGCTTCTGCAGGAGGATTCATTGAGTTCATTGAGGATCGAGGTCAATCCGGTGCTGCCGGACACAACTTTCCACGCCGCTGCCATGCCATCTCAATCTCTGCCGGGAACAACCTCGAATCCCACGTCGGGCGGTGGCCTCGACCCCAGCGTCAGCTCCCGCACTATCGACTTTGCCGGGAACTTCCTAGCAAGCCCAGCCTGGGAGGCACGCATCCTGACGCCCCTGTCGAACCCCAATGTCAATTACACATGCGCTAGCTGGGCAAACCTCAGTTCGATTGCCTGGGTGGCCAGCAGCTCCAGTTCGTCGTCGGGGCCGAATGAGACGACGATTGACTCTTTGGCAATCGGGGGCACTACCATGGTGGAGAGTAGCACGAGAAAATGGTTGAGCAGAGGAGAACATGGTATGTACGTCTTGCTTTCCGGAGCAACTTGATTTCTCCGACATGGGAGCATGGGTTCTTTGCCGAGTATAATTATACGTACAACGTGGACATTTGATCGTGCTGACTCTTGTGACCAGCTACGGGGAGCGCTTCATCACGATCCAGATCCAATCATGGCTGCGCCAAAACCCCGACAATTCCATGGGCGGCAACGGCGGGAGAAGGGCCAGTGATTCCAACCCCCTGGTGGCGGTAGTTCGTCGTATACGCCCCAGCCCGGCGACTACATGAGACTCAGGATAGAATGGGCAACTCAACAAGGGTCCTCGACAAAGGCACCTCGACGTCCGGCCTGTTCACCGTAGCAGACAGCGTCGAAGGAGTGAGCGACAAATGGTCTAGAGACATCGTACAAGGCTTCGACAACGTCAAGTTGAACGGCGGTGAAGAGCCCGCGACTGCGACGACAAAGACGGCACTCCCCTCCGCTAGCGATGCCGCCACCGGCACGGGCTCCTCTCCTCAAAGCGCTACTACGAATCCCGGACAAAGCAGCCGCTCGTCGCGACTGTCCACGGGGGCCATTGCCGGCATAGCAGTCGGATGCGGCATCGGCTTGATCCTCGGCGCCACCGCCCTGGTCTGGTTCTTCATCACTTTGCGACGACGACGACGACGACGTCGCCAACAGTCCAGCAAGCGAGACTGGGATGCGCACGACAAGGCCACCGCACTCATGGACGACAACGGGAACAGCGTCGCCAATGTCGCCGACTCGCCGCAGCCTCCCCACTCAGAGGACAACATTGTCCACGACAGCAGCCGCCGTGCTCGGCCTGTCCACTCGGCGGCAGGCGTACCTCCTCGCGGTGAAGAAGCCACCCGCAACAACAGGGATAGCTATAGCTACCCTCTCGCACGAACCGTCTCGCCTGACGTCGTAGAAGAGCGCGGCGAGTCGTCGCGAGATGCGCCCTCTCGCGCAACCAACTTTGCGGAGCGTGGCATGACGGATGACGAGAGGCGGCGCTGGGAAGAGGAAGAGAGACACCTTGATGATGAGATTGCTCGGAACAAGGCGCTCTGAGCGGGGTTTGCTTGAGACGCCACCACCTACCTGCTTTTGTATGCAGCGTGCTGGGAAGGGCCAGCGATGGATGATTGATTCGGTGTGGTTTCGGGCTTGTCTGGAGTCGCATGTTGTTTTGTCCTTCTTTTTCCTCTCCCCCAAGCACGGTCCACGAGGAATGAATGAATGACTTACTTGGCTGGGTAGCATAGCGGTGCCGCGCGTTCCGTGTTCCGAATAAAGATACCACTCGTTTTCCATTGCACCGGATCTCGTACCATTATTCATTGTGCTGTGCTCCTGTTGAATCGAACCTTTATCCCCGGCCAAGAGTTGCATGTGGCTCTTTTGCCAGGAAATTGCCGCATCTTTCAATCGAGGCCTGTGAGGACTGTGACGCGAATGCCACTGGGAAAATATGATGCTTAGAAGTTTCCCTTCCCTTCCCTTCCCTTCTCTTGCCTGACCTCGGCCTGAGTAGTCTTCATGACTTGTAAGCCTGCGAAGAATAATGGATGGCCTTTGCAAGGATGGCAAAGTAGACGGTAGGTGGTCAAGGAAACTAGGTTGTATACTTGAGAGGGGGTTGTTCAAAGACAATTGTTTTCCGTGGTGCTGCCTCATTTTACGCAGCTTGGTCTACAGCTTCATGAATTCAATCTGCATGCCCCAGCTTCTTCACACATGCGTCATGGTCTTACTAGTAAGATCAGACAAGGAATACCAAGCGCCTTTCATTGACCTCTAGTATATATACACACTAGCTCAAAGCTCAACTTCTTCACTCCCAGCCCCAGACAACCGCAGAGTATAACATAAACCCACTTCTGCATCTTCCTTTACAAGCCTCCCCGGGACTCAATGCCGCAAGGATCCATCCTATTCCCTCTCCTCTTTCCTTTCCAAGGATTTCCCCATGCACAGCAACAGACACGACAACAGCAACCCTTATCCGCGAGAGAACCACCGTCCCGCCAAGTTCGTGGCAATACTTCCCGCCAAGTTCGTAGTCCCCAACGCACTTCCCGCCAAATTAGAAGCCTGGCTGAACTTGTCGCAGCGCGAAAAGGCCAGCGTATTCATAATGGTCAGAACAAGGGCAATGACTGGTGATCAAGTTAGCATAGTCTTTTGCACCCAGGTTCTGTCTAGGCCATGGAAATACGCACTGACGAGCGGCAGCCACAAGAATTGCAGGCTCACCAACGCCCAGGCGGCCAGCAAGATCCACAGCAAAGGCTGCACATACAGCGACAGCCAAAAGAACCGACTGTCCGTGGCATTCACAACTTTGGTGCCCGCCTCACTCGACTCAAACACCCACTTGGAGTCGCCGCCCTGGGCGTCGACTTCGTTCCACCATCGCAGGCCTACGAGTCTGCGACCGGCAATGTTCTTGAGGTAGTAGAAGTCTGCGGCGAGGAGGAGGATCGTGATGATGAAGATCATGACCCTGTTGGGAGAAGAAAGAAAGTAAGCGAAATCAAGTCATCGGGTCCTTTTTTTTTTTTTTTTTTTTTTAGGAGAGGAGGAGGAGGAGGAGGAAAGGAACAGTGGAGTGGGAGAGACCGTACATGCTTGAGCTGACCCAGAGGCCGAAAAAGTATACCAGGACGCTTGCTTGGAGAAAGTCAGCATGTTTCGGCCCCAGTACACCTTGGACGTAATGGGCAGGGAGCTCAGCTCCGAGAGCCAAGCGTTGAGGAGAAGACATACATATTCTGAATGTCAAAAAGGTCAATAGCGTGATGGGATGCGAGCTCAATCGCCAACTCAGAGTCCCGGGCAGCGGTTGCTGCTGCTGCTGCTGTTGTGCCTCCATCTTGCCAAGGTTGAATCCGAACACCCTCCTTCTCTCGGATTGCTTTGTCGGCCCGACCGTGGTTCGTTTGACGAGAATGGTCGATCGCCGCGTGATGTATAGATGTATAGGGACGTCGGGGGATTGCCTGGCCGGACAATGAGGCCGCGCTTGATGACGGCGCAAGTTGCTGTCTTTGATGGTGAGCGCAGGGAAGTGGTGAGTTGTCGTTGGCGTTGTCGTTGTCGTGTCCGCTAATATTGATTATTAGCACCAGGCACAGGACCCACGCCAGCTCCAGCTGCGGCGTTGAGTGGCCAGAGGGTTGTCTCGGAACTGGAGATGCGATGATCCGGCCACTGCAGGATCCCCCTTGGCTCAAACGGGGACCCGCCCACCCGCCCGCACGACTGCATGTGGAGAATGGGAGAATTGGGGACTTCCACACGGACCCCAAAAACTTCAATTTGATCCGCCTCGCCGCCGCACCAAAAAGACTACCATGCTGCTCTAAATCTGTGCTATACGATCCTCGCACATAACAACTACACCGGAATACATCACCTCTCTCCCGCTACCAACTCATTCCGACCCTTCTCGCGCCCAGGGTACCTCTTGCATCAAGTAACCGTCGGCTACTTACACCACAACCACAGCTCATCATCATGGCCGCCGCCGCCTCGCAAGGTCGACGTCCATCCTGCGGCGGTCCCTTCTCTATGGTAAACATTCTTCAAACTAAACTACTACGACATGGCGCGAATGGTGCTTACTTGCCCCCCCACCCCTAGTCCCCGCGTCCTCCCAGAAGATGCTGACCAAGTCCCTGAGCTTGACCTCGGACAACGTCACATATGACTTGGAAGACTCAGTTACGCCTGCCCTCAAAGAGAGTGCTCGTCAACAGCTCAAGCAGCACATTTCTTCATTAAAGTCTCGCCCGTCATCCGTCTCCGAGCTTGCTGTGCGCGTCAACGCAGTATCCACCCCGTACGCCCTCCATGACTTGACTGTGCTCTCTTCAGAACCTGGCGTGGACGCCGTTGTGGTACCCAAGGTTGAATCAGCCGCCGACTTGACCTTTGTGACCGACCTTCTTCGTCACGCTTCCCCAGAGAGGCATGCACATGATTCAACCAACCCGATCAAAATCATCGCCCTCATCGAATCAGCCCGCGCTGTCATGGACCTCGCCAGCATCTGCCGAGCCTCCCCCTTTTGAGTGGTCTCATTTTCGCCGCCGAGGATTTCGCCCTTGATTTGTCCATTACTCGGACACCGTCCCTCACGGAATTTCTCTATGCGCGCTCGGCTGTCGTGACGGCCGCCAGGGCAGCCGGCTTGCCGAGCGCCATTGATCTCGTCTGCACCTCATATCGTGGCGAAGAGGGCCTTGAGAGACTTCGAGAGGAGTGTGCTGGCGGGAGATCCATGGGCTTCAACGGAAAGCAATGCATCCACCCAAGCCAGGTGGAGCCCGTTCAAACAATGTTTGCACCCGGCCGCGATGAGGTCGAATGGGCTGTCAGAGTCGTCATCGCTGACGAAAAGGCAGCTTCATCCGGCAGAGGCGCCTGGACGTTGGAAGGAAAGATGATAGATGCTCCTGTTGTGGGAAAAGCCCGAGCCGTGGTAGACAAAGCCGAAAAGTGTGGGTTCGATGTCACCGCTTTGCGAAGCAAGTGGAAGAGTCAGGAGCCCGAGTAACGTATGCTGCCTCAAGTAATGAAAGTGTTACGAATATCACTCAAATCTGTTCCCTGCCTCGTTAATCATGATGGACGAACAGCTGCGTCATGTTACGGAGCCTGGTCGCCAAGAGAAACGCTTTTGCAGCGAGTCGTCAACACCTCCCTTGTTATCAACATCTCGGAACCATCTCCGAGGGGAAAAATCTGCCGTTCATCTTTGATAGAGTCCTCCGGCAAGGGCACTCTATCGACTCGATAAAAGCTGCGATTTCTCAGGCGCCCAAAATCCAGACTATGCCCTCCTCCTAGGTCTATGCATGGATCAGTATTGTCCGCGGAGGCTGTGTTTTGGGCTTGGAATGTGGCAAGAGTGCGTTTGAGAGGACGAGGACGGGGAATTCTGAATTAGGTTCATCCTCCTTCCTATGCTGTGCTTGACCACCGCACGGGACAGTTTTGGGGCTCCTTTGGTGGAGTGGTTGCTCAGCAATAAATAGCTTTGACCTGCTCGATATTCCGAGTCGCGAGCCTCTGGACGTGTGTTCACGAGTCTTTGCAACATCATCATCATGGGTCATATCCTGGGCCGAGTGATCCAGGTAAGAAAGCGGTTCGCGAAGCGATTGCGGCTCACACCTTGCCGTTCGAGATGGATTTTCCAACCGATCCTTGAATTGATGCAAGTGCTCACGAGACATGGGCCGGGCACGTAGAGTGATGCGGCCTGGACATGACCTGTTGTTGTGGTCGTCGCTGTGATGGGGTAAGGCATTCGTCTGGGAAGGAACACCGTCTCGCATTGTCCCAAGACCCCCGTCTCCCGGATCTGACTGCTCCGTGAAGTAGTGATTGCTGGTGTGTATCTGCCTGATTGGTGAGGGCACTGAGGGAAAGACTCGGGTGGTTGAGAATAGTGAGCTGGAAACGCTGGATTCAACCTATTCCCGAGGTCCAGTTGAGTCGTGCCCAAATGGGATCTGCGAATGTCATCATTGCCCAAGTCAAAGTCATGGAAAAAGAGGTCGGCGGCAACTGCTATGTTTCTCAGGTCACCAGAGGCGCAACCGCCGTGGAAAGCAACTACGTACCTTTTCTTGCGTGCGCGCATGCATCTCCCTCAGACGGGTGGTGGGATACTGCTTCACGAGGCTTCATCTAAAGCGCTCGTCAGGATCTGTTGCAAGCACCGTGAGTTGGTGGGGTTTTTTTATTTAATCATCCCCCTCCGTGCTTACAATCAAATTGTCTCTACAAACGCTGTCAGAAGTGAAATTGTTCATTACATCTCTTCTGCTACGCAACGTGTTCTTGTGCCGTGATCTTCGACTAGCTCGGTGAGTAACACCAGTCTCGCTGCGATTCCGAGACGTATCTGGGCCCAGGTTATTCCTCGTGTCATATCGATCATGCCGAGTTTTTCGTCGCGGCTTGCGGTCAAACCCCTCCGTGTACGCATCCCTGAACGCTCGGATGGAGCTCGTTTCCGTTTCCGTGGGACAACCAGAGTCTGCCGTCTGTGTCGCAGTTCACCGACCGGATCATCTTGATCTTGCAGCGGCAAATGAAAGGCGCCAGATTCATCGATGCGCGATTCGTTCCGCCATGGCCCTGCTGTGTCTGCATTACCATCTCCCCGGATGCTCTCCTGAACGTGGTCGAGCCAAAACTCCACAGGGATGGGTCGGTCGCATGCCGCCGACACGTCTTGTTCCATGCTCGCCGAGGCTGGCAGCCTCGTCGAATTGCCTTGATACCGGCTCGGTTGGTTAGCTGGCTAGCTGGCTAGCTGGCTGGACGGAAAAAGCTACCAGAAAGACCGTCGAGTCGAGAACGGGAAACGGGTCAGTTCTTCGAATGGGCTTTGATGAGAGATGCTGTGCTGTGCTGTGCTGTGCTGTGCTGTGCTGTGCTGTGCCTCACGACATGCTTTGCTACCAGAACACTAAACCTGGTCCGAGTACAAAGAAAGGATGGCTCCACCGCCACGGTATGTTTATTACGCATGTATTACATACATACGTGGGAAGGCGAAGATGGATGCAGGCGCAACTTCCGGGCGGATGCAGCGGACACGCAGTCCCCGCTTCTGCCTGCCTGCCATTCTGCTTGATCCGTGCGTGCGTGCGTGCGTGCGTGCGTGCAAGTGTGATTTTTGTGATGCGGAATTTTCACACTCGGCCGTCTTCCCGTGTCTCACTCAACCAGATTAGATAGACATGGCTTGCAGTGTCTCTGGCGAGTCCCACTGCATGCTCTTAGGCTAGCATAAAAAGACGTTTTTACTCCGTATCACATCACCGTGCGGACAAATATTATCGAGGCATGGTGGCATGGTGGCATGGCGGGGAAGCGGTGGGGATGGATGTGTGGGTGAATGACGATTGAGCGCAATCGGGTTGCGAGCATCGTCCCTGTGATTCCAACTTGCTGGATGCATACATGTTACATAAGCGTCTGCTGCGTGTCTCACGTAATCTGAGATGTTCTGGAAAATCGAAAATCCAGGATGAAAAATATGGCAAAAGTACGTACACGGTGCAGTCAGTACATACATACATGGAAGAGCTGAAGGGGCATGTCTCGTGATCCGTGGTCCGTGGTCTGTACATATGTACAGCATAACAGATGCGCGGGGGGCATCGACTTCCTCTGGATTGCATCTCATCATGCAATGCACAAAGGGTCTGGTCTCGTCTGGCTATACATACATGCATACATACATGCATAAATACATACACATGTACAGGACGGGACATGGCATGGCAATGGAAATGGAAGTGGAAGCGGAAATGGCTCTACTAAAAAGTCGTCGGCAAGGAGAGGCAGAGCTTTCTTCTTCTGCTCCGACAAGTTCTTGCCGGGGGATCCTCCACTTCCTTGGCGCTCCCCTCCCCCTCGCAGGGTCTCCCGCCAGGCAGCCACAGCCAGGTGCCAGGGTATCAAACAGTTCAAACAGTCTGTGCCGCCGCACCCCACGCGGGCCTCATCTGATTAGCCATCCATGGTTCCATCCATGGTCCATGGGAGCTATCCACGCGGGGAGGGTGGAAGGCAGCCAACTCTGGTTTAGCTCAGCCCGTACCTAATCAGACGGACTGCAAAGTACCGACTCTGACTATTAGCTGTGGTGCTCAGCAGGTGGACAGCGCACCGTCCGCCCGGTGGTTGACCTTGCTTGTTATTATTAGCCAGCCAGCCAGCCAGCCAGCCAGCCAGCCAGCAGACAAACGCGCCCTTGTTGCTTCCCCTGCTTCTGCTTCCGCTTCCGCTTCCGCTTCCGCTTCTTCTTTTGCTCCCAGACAGACGAGTTGACATTCACCTCCGAGCTTCTGCCAATGTCAATCCTTACATCCTCAGCCTTACCCTTTGTGCTTCCCTAGATTAAGTCGCACAACCGTCGCCCTCATTCATGATCGCAGCATCCGTCTTTGCGCCATAGACACGAGAGAGAGAGAGAGAGAGAGAGAGAGAGAGAGAGAGAGAGAAGAAAGAGGAAGAGAGAGGGAAAAGGAACAAGATCCAAAGGAAGAAGAGCAAAAGAGCAAAAGAGCAAAAGAGCAAAAGAGCAAAGAGCAAAAGAATCCATCACTCAAGCCCAGCGTCCCCATACTCTATCAGCCATGTCGAAGCTTTTCATAGGGTGAGTAGTCCTAACGGTTACCCTTTTCCCTCTTCGTCTCTGCACTCCCTCCGCAGAAACCTGTCATGCCTAATCCAAGAACTCGACATCTGACGTGGTGCAAGGGGCCTTGCGTGGCATACTGAGGAGCCTACTCTCCGTCAAAAATTCGAAGAATTCGGCGCTGTTGAGGAAGCGGTATGTGAGATGCCATCATTGTGTTGTCCGAGTGCATTCTTGCTCCCCCTTCCCTCCCCACGCGCGCGCATTGCCCTCGTTTGTCTGTGCCTTTCGAGAACAACCGCCGTCATGTTGGGACATGGCGTGAATCCTTTCTAATTTCGAGTTTCTTTGCGCAAAGGTGGTGGTCAAGGACCGAGACACTGGTCGCAGTCGTGGTTTCGGGTTCGTGCGCTACGCACAAGAGAATGATGCCCAGAATGCCATAGCTGCCATGAACAACGTCGAGTACGAGTCCCCATCGCCCCATCTCCACCTTCCTTCCCCATGTTTTTTTCTCTTTGTCTTTTTTTTTTTTTCTAAAAAAAAATCGCAGATCGCTCGCGTGTGTGGCTCATGATTAGTTCACTGACCTTGACTCAGATTTGACGGCCGAACGATTCGCGTAGACAAAGCGTCTGACAACGGTCCCCGTGGAGGCTTCGGTGGCGGCAGAGGAGGTGCGTCAGGCTTTGGAGGACGAGGAGGCTACCCAGCACCAATGTCCTATGGCCATCCTCACCAAGCTCCTGGATATCCAGTTGCTGCTCCTCAAATGTACGCACCAGTCGCCTACGGCCGCCCTACCCTCAGCCTCAGCCTGGGTATGGCATGCCCCCTCAAGGTAAGATGTCCAACTCACACTACTTGACCGTAGTCACCATGTCTCTTTGATCTGTCCCAGTCACTGATTCAGAAGATGAATCAAGGCTATGTAATACCTCAGTATGGCTATGCAGACCCTTCGCAGCAGCAGCATATGCCCCACCAACACCACCAACACCACCAACACCACCACCAACACCAGCAGCAACACCAGCAACATCAGCAGCATCAGCAGCATCAGCCTCCTCCCCAGGGCGGGCGAGGCTACTAACACCACATGTGGAAGCTCGTAACGATCGACCCAGTTTCTCATTCGCAAACAGTTCGCCAGTTAGTCGACTGACTGCAGCATGACCATTGAATTCGGGGTTTGGAATTGCAATCGTTACAAGGCACGAAGTCCTTGACGGAGGGCTTGGGCCAGATTTGAGGATGAGGGTCGCAGCGATGGTTCTGAGAACCCAATCATCGCCAGTGATGTTGGTTCCGACGTCCGGATTGGCTGGCCATCCAGACTTCACATTGATATCCCAGTCACGGGTCTTTCTTTTCTCTTCGCCGCCCTGTTTCAGTGCGAGTCTTATTGTTGTCTTGCCCGCAGGACGCTGTACTTTGCTTGCTGATTCTTAACCACAATTGGAGTGAGCCAGGGAGGCGCTCTTAGGACGAGATGTAGTGGCATTGCGACGTTTCTTTATTTTATAACTACCCGCGCGCGACATGCAAAGAAGTGACGGCCGGCAGGTTTGATGATAGCGACGGTGTGCCAAAGGGGGCTGGGATGTTGATTGTGTCTGGTCTATTTATTGGACGTTGAGCCGGGACAGGGGAAAGCATGCAAAAGACGCTCGGTCCAATCCATGTGCTGGATGAGCTCTCGTTAAAAGCAAGAGAATTTAACGAATGACAACTGCGATGCCCCAACTCTCAATCTTTGGATAGTGATGCCCTGCCCTTTATGTGTATGCGTCTACTCCAACCACCTTCCCCCAAAAAAAAAAAAAAAAAAGATTCCAAGATGATCAACCGCCAATGGATGGTGTTGGGTTCGGTAGAAATTACACCCGTGTTTGCGCTACGATGGCCATTGTCAAGAGGAGACATGCTCATTGACCATTTTGCTCAAGAGCTCGCACACGCTGCGCCAAGTCGCTCACATGATGGTCTCGGCTCTCCGGCGACAACTCGTTCAAGGCGGTATCAAGACCGTATAAGTAGTCCTTGTTGAGTCCACTTGGTCCCCGACTTTTCAAGATGTGATGGGCCAGTTCCTGAGGGTCCTGGGGACCAATGAATTGCTCATTGTCCGGCGTGCCAATGTATGCCAGAGTCTTGATGGGAGCTGATCCGTCGGCAGGGTGGAAAGGCGTATAGTGAATAGAGTACCCGTTGACTTCTCGAATATCAAGGTATTCCTTGACCTCGGCAACCCTTTCTGGAATAACGCGGTACGCTACGCCCCAGACCTTGTCGGGCGCGGTGTCATGATGATCTGTGAGGGTCTCCCAGTGGGAGCGCTCGATTAAAGTCACGACACGACCGGGAGCGTCTGGCGTGCCTCGGTGGTCCTCGCTGATACGGTCAGCCCGTGGGGAAAAAGGGGAAAGAAGGAAAAAAAAAAACAGGTAAAGTGAAGCTGGACGAACCTGGCCTGATAGGGAGATGAGTGAGTATAAGCTGAGCCGTCTGCGTTCAGCTGGGGTTGGCTGGGGCGACATGACGTGATGAAACGAACGTACCTGCCAGAATCTTCTAACGTACCCAGTTACCCAGCCTGGGACTCTCCGATCTGATGAACCCAGTTAGCTCGTGGCATCTTTGCTTTCTCTCTCTCTCTCTCTCTATCTTTTTTTCCCTTTTTTTCTGCGCCTCATAACTCGGCTGGGATGTAAGGCGGGGGAACCGAAGATATACCAAAGTGAGGCGGAGGTTTCCAGATCAGGCTCCTTGACGTTTGACGCAGGGAGCGAGCGTTAGCTGATGTAAAAATGATGAAGTGGGAAGAAAAGTTGGTACCCGTATCCAAAGAGCCAGAACGCGGATGCTGCTTCGTCTGTGGCGCTTCCTGGAGCGCTTCCTGGAGCCGACATGGTTATGAAATGGCGGACAATATGTACATTTACGACGCAGACGAGGTCGAGAATTGATTGTACGTATGTATATATGCACATGCACGGGCACGGGCACGGACCCAGGTTCTTAACATCGGCTTTCGGCCCTCCCAGTCTTGAGCACATTGTACATATGGTACGGAGTACAAGATGCTTATGGGCTGCCTGATTTCATCGGCATCGTCGATTTTTTTATTGTACACAATTTTTAGCCGACTTGGATCACACCGACAAGGGGTTAGACCAGCATTGTCCATCATGGACGGAATACTCGGTACTCGGCATGTATTCAGGCTAATAGTGAAAAGTCCCCATTGTAGATTACAAGTCTTAAATAAAGCATCACTCCCTGGATATCTGTATCTTTATTTTACTTTTTTGCCATATCATTTGCCTATTTGAATTAATAACTTGATACATGAATTGATGAACCTTTTACATCAATCATACTTCACACAATTCTACACACAACTTCACAATGCGCTTTCTACACGCTTTCTTCTTCGCTACTGCCGTCTGCAGCGCAGCAGTTCTACCTCCTGATGCTGCTAGTGGTGCGCCTGCGCTCCCAGAGCACAAGCTGGATACTGAGCTGGATACTACTGAGCTGGCCAACCCTCTGTTCAGTCGCCAATGGGAGTGTGTCGACTTCCCGCGCTTTTCGGTTTCCGCCGCACCAGGCGTGTGCCTATTCAGTCGACCATTACCAACAGTGTTGTGGATGATCGTTACGATCTTCAAAACGGTTTAGTAGTACATATTCAGGCTGCATCTGTCCAGAATAGTTCCCGTATCGGTATTATTATAAATAATAACACCGGTGTTTTCGATGGTTATATTATTTTAGCGAATTATCGGGACACTCGTTTCCCTACGCGAGCGCGAGCATCTGTTCGGATTCAATATTTAGGCCGACAAACCCTGGATTGTGCGAGACTTCCACGACTTGACGGTACCTGGTATATTCAGAGGGGAGGTTGACAGTACCTGGTATCTAGATATTTAGGCATACACGTCTATTTTCTCTTAGTGATGACCCTGATACTATCTTTTCTCTACTTGCTGCATAGTCCGGGAAATTACAACTACGTATTACTACTACTTTTCCCCCAATACATCTCTAATGGAAGGGTGCTTCGTCAAAGGAGCATTGAACATGATGCTCTCGGGGTGTGAGAGTGAGGTGAGGGCCCAGAAGGTGTGCTGGAATCCGCCAATAGACCAAAAGATCCGTCAATGTTAGCCGCTGCTAACAGCATTGCACCTTGACTTACTAACAAAATTGCTTACAATTGCTTACGAGGTCTGTCCCCGCGCAGAGCACCTTACATATACCCGAGCGGGCCTTTACTTCTTGAGACAGCGACGCACTCGGTAATGCTGCAATATGCAATTGCAATGGGAAATGAACAGCGGCTATTGTACATACTGCCGCCATGCTGCCATGCACGGGCCGGGTATTACTGCGGACCACCCAGGTCTTTATCAGCCGCCCAATATCGACTTTCAGCCCCGCCCACGCTTCAAACAGAACAGCAGCGAATCCGTACAAAGAGTGGATTGATTGACTGACTTCCATGAGTGCAGGCCACGATCCTCCCGATTTCTTCCCGTGTCATTTACGGTTTAAGCATCTGAAAGAACCACGCGCAGCATAGCACAGCACAGCACAGCACAGTCGCCTTCACCATGGCGTACAACAGACCCTACAATCCTGACGCTTTGCCAAGGTACTTGCTTTAACTTGCCTTTCCCCACCTTCAACTGTCGTCGTTCGTCGTCGCTCGTCGTCGCTCGTCGTCGCTCGTCGTCTTTTCCCTGCCCCGCGCCAGCTCAAAACGCAAAAGGAAAGAATGGCGGAGAACCCCCATCATCGTGAAATGAGCAGCCAAAAAAGGACTACCCTGGCTAACCGTCATGTCTTGTTCTTAAAAAAAAAAAAAAAAAAAAAGGTTCGCCGAGCCCGAACAAGTAAGTAGGAGCGCGCACTTGATACTTTCTCTCTCGCAAGCGATCAGATTGAGACGAAAAATTGGGTATTAACCTCTTTTTTTTTTTTTTTTGTTCCCGCCATCCTTGTAGAAGCCAGGATCTGCGCCTCCCCAAACATATCAACAGAGTCGATACGAAACCAAACCACCTCCTGCTGCTCCGCGAAACAATCACCCCCGCGCATCCTCAACCAACCCATAGCCAGACACTACGCTCTGGATCCGGAGGGCCACCGCCTGGTCATGCAGCGCAGAGTCGCCCGCCGCCTCAGCACCAACATCCCGCGAGCTCGCGTAATGCTGGGCCCCGCCCTCGCCCGCCCTGGACTCGGGATCGGGCTCTGATCCGACACTGCTGCCTCTGTTCCGAGCAGTAGACAAAGATGGTGAGTCGGCATCCCTACCGGACATGGACACGCAAAGGGACCCCAGGATTAACAACAGCCCACCATCAGGAACAGGACAGCTCTCCGAGAAGGAACTCTCGGCAGCCCTCGTCAACGGCGACTGGACCGCATTCGATATCCAAACCGTCCGAATGATGATCCGCATGTTCGACTCGGACCGCAACGGAACCATCAACTTTGACGAGTTCTGCGGCCTGTGGTCCTTTCTCGCCTCGTGGCGAACCCTGTTCGATCGATTCGACGTCGACCGCAGCGGCAACATCTCTCTGCAGGAGTTCACGGATGCTCTCATCGCTTTCCGCTACCGTCTGAGCCCCCAGTTCGTGGAGCTGCTCTTCCGGACGTACGACAAGCGCAACGAGGGAGTCATGAGCTTCGACTTGTTTGTGCAGAGCTGCATTTCTCTCAAACGCATGACGGACGTTTTCAAAAAGTACGACGATGACCGGGACGGCTTTATTACGCTGAGTTTTGAGGATTTCCTCAGCGAGATCCTGAAGCAACTCAAGTAGGGAGTGTAGTGTGCAACGTATGCAATGTATGCAGCGCGTATGCTCGACGAGGGCTCTGGATTGACACGGAGCAAACTTGGGCAGGGCCCCGGGGCAGCTTGACGAGAGGGGAAGAAGCAAAATGATGATGACTTTCATACTTGAAATGGGATAGTGCTGGGGAAAACAGCACAGTGTAGCATGTATCACGCTTGCTTTGTGGTCGACCGCGTCGGATTCGAATAAGACGGGTTCACGTGTGGCTCTTGGGCTGGAAAACAGATCACATCTCGGGACATTTGGAACATTTGCTCGAGCAGGTGAGGTGAGGCCCGTGAGGGGCTTCATGCCCGATAGAAGGGTGTCTGTTCTTTCATGATGAGATTTAATGCGAGACGGCGCGAACTACTGTGTATCTTGTAAAGTCAGTCAACGGTTCCCCTGGCTGAATATAGCCGGCATTTCTTGGGTATGAAGTATTTTTATTGAATCGAACACTAACTTGGTATGAATAGCCGTTGTGCGAGACCCAACTTTTATCTTTCCCAACTTGACGGACGCTAGACCAAGTAGTACAAAAGGGAGGGAGGAGAACTAGATCTGGCTATGAGCTGTAGGCACATTCTGTAGCCAATATGGCGTTGATATGGAAAACAGGGAGAAAAAAAAAAGCAAAAAAATAACAAAGGAAGGATTGTAGCCATCCATGTCCGTGATATGCATGACGAGAAACGGAACGAAAGGGTTGTCTGTCGTTGCGTGGTCAAGCCACCGCCACCGCCACCGCCACTGCTGCTGCTGCTGGTCGAAGTTGACTCAGTCTGTAAGTCGCCTTGGCTGCCGACGGACCAGCCACGTCTGCAGGGATATGCCTGATGCTCAAACGCTTCACATGGTTCCTGATCGGCGAGGAGGAGTTTCCGCAGCCCATATTCCCTCGCTCGTCAAGGTGACGTGCTCATCGATATCCAACGCGAGGACCTCGGTCGGTCTCTCGGCCGTCCTGCTGCGTCGGAGCCGGGTCCCTCGATTTCCGTCGTCCCGTGGACGAGCTGCCGCACTTGGTCGCGGGTGTACCTCCTCCGACGGGTGAATCGCCGTATCAAGCCGTTGTTGCCGTTGGTGTTCTTTTCTGCATCGCAGGCGCTGATCCAGACCCTGGCCCCGAGCCTGGCCATGATCTCCTGCCCGTCCTCGAAGCCGCTGGTGAGAGTGCCTCCCAGCCACCACGGCCGCGAGACGGTATCGAAGCTGTGGAGCAGGGCGGTGAGCGGGAGTGCGGCCTCGGCCAGGAGGTGAGAGGTGGCGTATGGCTCGATGTCGCGGTAGGGTATGCCATGGGGAGAAGATGATGGAAACGCCGCGGTGTTTGGCGTGAGGAGAGCGAGGCCATGGAGCGCGTGGCTCGTATCGATCGGGCGACGGGCGTCGCTACCGCGGGAGGCGTGAGCGGCGTGAAGGCCGGGAGAGGCGGCAAGGTACGGGACTCGAGCGTGAGTAGCCGAGCGGAGCTTTCTCTCTTGTTGCTGCTGTTGCTGTTGTTGTTGTTGTTGTTGTTGTTTGCCGACGATGGCGCCGTCAGGATGGTGCTCACGGGCCGGGGGACGTTTTCCGAGCGCAAGACGCTGGGCGGTACGTGATGGCTACGGCTGAGCGAAGGCCCCTTCTTGTTCTCTTTTGCGAGACAAAGGCGACTGTCACGAGCCCTTGCTCGCCTCCGATGACTCTGGGCGCGATTGGTATCCTCACCACGGTGCTTCGGCCTGTCCGTCGAGGGTCCTGCCATCGATGGAGCGTCGTCACCTTGGCTTGCTCGAAATATCGCCAGCTCTGAATCACCTTGGCGGCCGTGGGCTCGGCAAGAATCAGTGGTTTGGCGCCACCTCGGGCGAACTGCCGCAACGCAGCTTCGTTGCAGTGGTCGCTGCGACTGTTGCTGATGATGATTACGTCCGGCTCGGGGACGTCCTTCATCGGTGATGCGGAGTCATGTCGAGCTCGGGTAGTAGTAGTAGTAGTAGTAGTAGTAGTAGTAGATGAGGAGGAGGAGGAGGAGGAGGAGGAGGAGGGGTTGCTTCCGACTGTGCCAGACAAGGGTCGAGCAAGATCCGGAACGGCTCCGTAGATTGACCTCCGTCGGGCAATTCCGAGTCTATTCGCTCAAAGGTGAGCAGAAACGAGGCATCGCCGTTGAGTTGCTTGATGGTAAGTGCCATGGCCAGAGCCTTGTCTTACTTAATCATGCCAAACTCATTGTCCTCGCGAACAGGTAGATGGGTAGAGGTTCGCCGGACAGGAAAACAAGCGAAGCAAGGCTCTCGGAAACATGCTGAGATTGCATCCTGAACCGTATTAATACCATGCCGTGCAGCCTTGTTCCTGCAAATGAGCCATCAGAAATGAAACTTGTTTGGGCGAAAAAAATAAAAGAAAAACACGCCCAATATTTTTCTCGTGGCACCGTGTCTCAGACTGACTTGCCCCTTTCGCCCATAACATGTTCGCCGCACACATAACATCTGATCTTGGCCTCTATTGCGCAGTAGTGAACTAGTATGGCACGGCGCCACGTCCACCTCGCATCTATGTAGCGACGTCTTTGTATTTATTTGCCAGCGAGCGATCTGCGTCAAAGTGAGAGTGGTTCAAGCGTCAAGCTCGTCTACAGGTAGAGACCCTCTGCGCGGGTTTTTTTTTTTTTTTTTCTTTTCTTTTCTCTCCTACATATAGTCGGTCGGCGCAGAGCTACGCATCCAGCTTTCTATGCAATCCTTATCAGGGTGCCGAGGAAGGAAAAGTTGGAGGCAAGCCAACGGGCAGCTAAGACTTCAAAGGCCCGATTGTGCGCGGGAGGGTTGACGGAACTGCGGGCTGTACATATGTAGCCTGTCCGTGACGATGCCCTTGCCGGTTATATGCTTGTTGTGGCACGCATTCGAGAAGGCGATCATTTCAATGTCAGGGCAACCGAGTGGACATGACATACCAGAGTGATGAGCAGTGAGCAGTGAGCAGTGAGCAGTGGGAAATATTAGTCGACACCTCCCTTCTGGTTCTGGGTCGCCCTTGAGAGAAAGATTTGGCCAGGTCGCCCGAGACATGATTTTATCAAGTATACATGTGCATCCACGCGGTAAAAGATGAGTATGTATATCACGTCCTGGCGAAAAGGGGGCAGAAAAGAAATGCTGCGTGCTGCGTGCTGCGTGACTGACCAGCGTCGTCATGGACGCAGCGGCAACCGTGAATACAGCTTGTTGGCTCTAGGCGGCGATAGCGATGCTGGCAATGGCAATGTGGGCTGCTGCATCGCATCGATTGCTTTGACAAAAAAAAAAAAAAAAAGAGTTCAAGTGGTGGGGGTTGGGGTCATTCAGTGGCTTGGCAGTTGAGATGATTGAGATAAACATCTGGCTTGGCCCGTCTTGTAAAAAAAAAAAAGCCACTCCTACTAATACTAGCTGGCACTGGCTGACTCACCGACTGTGGAATGAAGAATGAGATGAATGAATGACCCAACGGCTAATCATCCATCATCCCACAAGCTTCTGTCTAGCACGTCAGAGCCCACTCAACTTGTGCCGCCTGTGACACCCAAGGTCTCAAAGCGTCCTGCCCGCAATTTGTCGTTGCCGCCCTCGGTGCTGACTGATGGGTACCATCAACATTGAATCCAGGAATCCGGGAATCACTGTTGAAGCAGTGACTATTCATAATACCAACCGCGATTGTACAGTCGAGGCCTGATGAGATTGAGATGGGTGAGGCGGCAAGGAGGCTTGAATCAATCATGATGACACATGATGACACCGACAAGAGGCTCCAAGTTTGCGCGAGCTTGGCCACGCCGAACAATATGGTGAAGCTGCAGTTATCATTATCACTTTGGCACTGGCAATTGGCACTGGCACTGAACTGGCTGCCGGAACAGCTCTAGCCCGTCGAGTCCGGGAGCGTGGTGGCGGTTGGAGCTGTCTGGCCTGGGGGGGTCACTGGGTCTGGTCGGACCCGCCGGTCGGTCTCTTGCTTTATTAGCCAAAGAGGCACATCCCCAATTTTAGCCTCCAAGTCGCAATTTGAAGCTGATGCCATCTTCAAATCCCTCCCAACTTGTTGGCAAGTCCCCGTCCCCACGTCTTCGGACCTGAGGACCCACCGCATCTGTCGCCACCCACCAGATGCAGCTCCAGCTCCAGCATTACCGAGCATGTACATATGTACATACTACATATGTATGTACATATGGCATGTTTCGGTTCCTGTTATGCCTAGAATGCCAGGGACTACGGAGTATGGAAAACTTCAAGTCTCATCATTCGCCCGCCTGGCCACGAGCTTGCATGCGCTGCGGGCTGCGGGCTGCGAGCTATTACGAGCTTGAAGGAAGCCATGTGTCAGCCAGCTCTGCCCTGCAAGCTTTCTGTGGGGGGGCGGGGTTCGCAGGCAGTGCCAGGCACGCAGGGAAGCTGAAGCTTTGCGGCTTCAGCTCTCGAAGCTGCAATGCTAATAGCTCAGGGTTTGGCAACACCCTAGGGGGTCATCGCTTGAATAACCCCTCTTATTGCCCAAAGAAAAAAAAACTTGCCCTTTTGTTCGCTTTCGGCGGCACCAACCTCAGCTAATAGCCTTTGCGTCTTATTTCTTACCCACTGCATCCCACTGCATCCCACTGCATCCCACTGTATTGAGACCCCGCCACCCGCCGCACTCCAGTGGCTCCGACGAGTCAGTCTGTGTGTGTTTGAGCACGAGGCACGCGAGGATCGAGGCCGTCTTTGACTGAAGCAGCCATTTGCTGCCACATTGTGGTGGGCGTTTGAGCAATCTTTCTTCTGTGCACTCCGTAGCCTGACTTATTACTAATGTTACGGAATAGTACTAACTTATTAGGGCCTCGACGGATTATTTCGACGACTCGAGCGTTGTGTGCCCACACACCACACAAGCGCACTAGCTGAAAGCGCTCCCGGTCAGATGGCCATGGACGCCGCTGAAACTGGATGGACTGGACTTGGACTGGACTTGGACTGGACTTGGACTGCATGCATGACAAGGCAAGGCCTGCTTTGCTTTGCTTGTCATGTCAGTCAGTCAGTCATGTCATTCATGTCTGGTCCAACTTGGGCCTGGCCTTCCGGAGGCTCCAGCAAAGCTCGGCCACTTCTTGTCATTTTTGGGAGACGGACTTATCGATCCTTCCTTCCCTTCTAGCTTCGAGGCCTTGGAGTCAAGAATTGGGTATGGCTTGCTCTTGCCTTTTACCTTTTTACACACACACACACACGCAGACTCTTTCTCTCCCATGTAGAAACCATCACAGCAAGCTCGTCGTTGCCCGCATTCGCATTCTTCTTTACTCGACTCGACGCCGGCCGTCGTCTTTTGCCTATCCTACCCCTCCCCACCCACCCGGCCTTCAGCTCTTCTACATACATACACTCACCATTCGTTCGCCCTCTTCACCCCTCCCTCCATCTCAATCAACTTGCTTGTCCTCCAGCTGCTGGCGCTCGTTCGCCCTCTTCAAAGAGCTGTACGCTGCATCCTCCGACTCGCGATTCCTGCCTGCTTGCTTGCTCTTGGCTCCATTTTCCTCTAGGCTGCGTTGCCACATTTGCCTCGGTTCCGCCTCGCTCTGCCACACGCAGCTTTAGTGGCGAAAGCTAAAGCTACCACGAAACCAAAGCTTATTATCGGCCGTGTCCAAGCTTGCAAGTTGCTTTATTCTCCGGCCTCTGCGCACCTGAAGCATAACTCGCCATCTCAAAACTCGCCTACATTTCCTCCGTTGACCTTTTAGACGTATCACGTTTCTCTTTCCTCCTTCGGCTTACTCAGGGCGCCCAGCTGCGTTTCTATGCCATCTGGGGCTTGTCAAGGTACCTGGAATTGAACACCGGAGTTACCCAGGATTCGGGCCTCCCGATGTGACTTGAAGTCGGCTGAACAAATGCTGCTCAAGCACTGAGTCAACTTTCTTTTGATCTATACATCCATACGTTTACTACTACGCACTTTGCTTGCCTCCAAACCGTGCCCTTTCAATTACCTTTATACTCTTTTTATCTGTTCGGGCATCTTCTCGATTCCGTCTCATCAGTCTCTAGCTTTGATCCGACGCTCCGGCAAAAGTTGCTACGCTTCAACCTCAATTCTTATCCATGACAACTTCACTGCCGCTACAATAGAGAGCCCGTTCTTTCCTTCCATTCTACTGCCGCCGCCGCCCTGCTATGCGAACGCTTCATGTAGCTTTATACTGCTCAATTGATCAGCTACAGCGCTCACCCTGGTGGCAATTTCTAAATTTTCTTTCCAACCCCATCATTACTTTAGTCTCAACCGACCTCGGCGCATGGTGGGGTTAACCAAGATGCCGCCGCGCACGTCTTTGACATCTTCCTTCTCAATCACGGACGCCAACAATGAGGTGGTCTGTCCGCTCCGAAATCAAGATGGCTCGAGTTGTCGCAAGCGATGTATCAGGGTAAGTTTTTTTTTTTTTTCCCATTTCACGTTTGCTCTTGGTCGCCATCCAGCAGCCGTCGTGCCGAGGTAACAACAACATGGGATCACCGATTTCACTACGTCATTCTAACGGCACTACCTCCAATTCGACTCTCAACTGACTTTGTTCATTCTTCCAGGAAAAACGTTACCGGTCCATGCAAGAGCACATTCGTCGAGCCCATCCAGAGCATTACATCCCCAAGCTACCCGCGACCGAGGAGAGTTTTCTGCTTATGATCAATACGCCACCTCAGGAACGCCGCGCTGAAGAACCAACTCCATCCTCAACCGGCCATGGTCTGTTTCCCTTTCTTGCACTTTTCATTTTTCATGCCACGGCTATTGAGCAATGACTAACCATTGTGAACGTAGGCGCTCACGACCAAAGAAACTACTGTCGCGATGATTCAAGCAATCCGGGACACCTCGACATAGCGACGAATATACGACCAATGGTAGAGGCTCGATACTTGGGGTTGCAGGTGCAGCAGCAGCACTAGCTGAACTACATGCCGTCAAGTCTGAACGGGATGCGGAAATGGATGGGGTAAGTCGCTCAGCTGTCACCCCGCCGCCCACATGCGTCATCGCCATTATCGATACCGCGGCTACGATGTCGTTCCGGCCCAGACTGACATGCTCCCCGTCACAACAGGGTTACTACTCGGATTCTGATGGCCGTCGCATCCCGCGAACCTCCATCGAACTGCCGCCACTACAACTTAGCAACCACGACATCACCAGCGACCCTTACACATCCAACTTCAACCGGCAGCGCGAGATTCTCCCGTCGTTGTTGGCTAATTCTCCTCCGGGCCGCTCGTCTACACTTCCTCCTCTTCAGCGGCCAGTGGGCCCGAATCGTCCGAGGAAACAATCGATAACCAAGCGTAGCCGTGAGCCTGGCCATAAGAAGAAGAACTCCCGGGGTCCGCCGCGGATTGGCTACGTCGCTTTCAGAACGAAGATCGATTCAGGCCAGGCAATGATCGCAAAGCGCTATCTGCGGAGCCAACAGCTGACTATGGCAAGCGATGGGAGGATCTTATAGACGCAGCTGATCAAGCTGCATCTGCCGCTGGCGATGTGGACGAAGATCGGACTCCGGTGAGAGATGACTAGAATATGAGAGCGCGTTCTGGGTGAATGTTGGGCTTGTTCTAACCCTGCACTCGATAGGTACCACAATCGCCTGTGTCAATTCATTGTGCCTCGCTACCACCACCGTTCTCCCACCAACAATTTCAGCCCGGAAGCTACCAAGCATCTCCTTTGCAGCAAGCCTTGACGCCGCCATCGCACAATCAGGACAGGACTGACCCTTTCCCGTCTGTTGAGAGTGGAGAGAGTGGAGAGAACTTTCACATTGGCTCTCGGGGCTTTCGGACTCATCCCCGAGTTATTCATCGTCGCAGAACACGCAGATCTATTGTGCAGCCTGCCAAAGCATATCGCTTCTCAAGAACTCGTATGCCTGCACCGAATGCATCTGCGGCTTGTGCTCGACATGTGTGGAAGTGCTCATGGCAGAACATGGAGCACGGAGGAAGTGCCCACGCTGTGCAACCATCGGCGGTCGGTTCAAGCCTTTCCAGCTCGACATTAGATGAATGGCTCCTTCCTGTGACGGTTAGATTCGCTCACTTTTTCTTTCTACTTCTCATCTCGCGATCCTCTTGCGATCCTCTTGCGATTTTTTTCCGTACTTGAACGGACTTTGGCCGAGTAGATTTTCCAGCAATATCTCGGCGTATACAGGAACCTCGGATCATCTTCCTATATACACTGGTCGTTTCTGGATTTTTTCCAAATTGGTTGAATTAGTCTCCTACTTCTTGACGCCAAATTGCTTCTTTTTCTTGACCTTTTTCACCTTACATCGCAATCTGGTCTTTTTGGTCCGGTCAGACATGTTCGGCGGGTTGATGACTCAACTTACCTTTCTTTTGTTTTCCCCAAGGACACGGGCGCACATGTCCTCTACCTCTTGTTCATCCTTTTTGGTCAACAGGGCTTTTGCTTATTTACAGTCATGAGTTTGGTATTTTTGGCGTTTGATTAAGGATTCTTGGCCATTGGATAATCGGATATATTGGTTCGGGTGGCTCACTACCTGATGTCTGACTAATGCACGGGCTAGGGTCTCGTTGTTTGTTTTAATTAACGCGGGTATGTTATTCCATGTTAGACGCTAACATGAATGTTCCGATCTTTCCACGCTAGATATTTGAATGCAGTATACATTGAAACAATTAAGATGCCTGCATAAGTTGGAATTGCGAAAGTACAATGCCTAATTGTCTCCGAAAACGGCACCAATCGTCGTATACCATGAGAAGAAATTCTAAAGACGTAGATTCACACAAGAGATTCGCTAGGATGCGACTCTTGACCCGTGGCACAGCGCGGTGCGCCATCAAACCCTTCTGCCCAACTTTTCCTTTTCCTGCTTGAGCAGAATGTTCCGCACGGCAGCTCTCTGATTTCGACTACCGCCCAATTTGGGGCCCTTGAGAACCTCCTTTGCCTGCTGCTCTCGCAGCTGCTTCTGTTGTTTCGTCTGCGGAATGGGTTTTCTCCTCAGCCGTCTTGCTGCCATCTCGTCGAAATATCTCTGGCGAAACTCCTCGGCCATTCTGTCGTCGGCGGAGCGATTATCCCCGGCGGGTCTGCCCCGACTGTGGGTAGGCACGTCGTATACATTGACTGGGGTTCGTTTTTCATTAGCCCGTAGTTCGTGACCACCGTAAAACAAAAAGAGGAGGAGAGGGGAGAGAGAGGCGGGGAGGGGGCAAGACAATTTTGGGGGTTCATGTAAAAGAAAAAAGTGCCCATCTGGCATGCTAGACGTACGTTTATTTTCGTGCAAGAATGCTTCGACGAGCTGATCGCGCTTCACGTCATCGCTACCACGACGATTCCTCCATCTCGGCGGCGCAGGCTGTGAGCCAGCTGCTTTGCGTGTCCTGTCATCGTAGCGCGCGAGGTGCGACGACAAATCCACTTCTACCAGCCTGCCGTGCCGGGTGGGCTGCACTGCCAGAGGCCGTTGGTCTGAGGACGGTGCAAGGGTGGAAGCATGCTCGGGATGGGAGTAGGAGGGTGCTGGTGCGGCGCGGCTGGAGAGGCGGGATTCTATGTAGTCGGTCCTTGTATGATTAGTCTGGCTGCATTTATGTGGTTTTGGGAAAGGGGAAAAAAACCCATGACTCTGCGTAGGTACGAGGCAAGGACTTTTGTTTTTCCCATCGTGGAAGAAAGGACGATTTTGCAACAAACGTACATGTGTTTGTCGTTGAGGTTCGACACGAGACCCGTTTGATGCATGAACCGATCAGGTATGCCTTTTGCGACGACGAGATGCTTGTTGTTGTCGTCGTCGTCGGCGGGCTGAGCGGCGTGGGAGTCGGTGCTGAAGCCTACGCCGCGGAGGCGGTGGTGGTGCTTGCGCGCTGCGGGCGCGCAGGGCGGCTGCTGTGACGGAGGATGACTCTTCTTCTGTTGTGTCGTGGGTGGGCGACGATGGGTCTGGCTGTCCGTGGCCTTGGTGATGCTGGTCGTCTTGGGCGCGCTGGCGGAGGGCTTTGAAACGCTTCTTGGTGCTGCGGAACTTGATGGCTGGCGCAGACGGGTCTTGCTCTTGGGGACCCGGGTCCATGATGGTTTCTGGCTCTGGTTCTGGTTCTGGTTCTGATTTGGTTGATGGATGACGACCGAGGGGATGTGGCCTCGAGGTGATGAAGTTGGGGGATTTGGGATTTGAGATGGTGTCTGGAGAGAGTTCTGACGTGGGAGATGCGTATGTATTACGTACAGTGTATTCGGTTTGCGGGGGCGGGAGGAAGTCGAGTCCTTGATGGGTCTGGGCTACCCTGCACAGGAGCGCAGGTGCGCGGTGCCGGGTGGCGCCACTCGCCTGTGGCTTTTTCAATGCCACGTCGTCGGGTTGCGGCGAACGCTGTGCTCGGGTTGGCGGGCTCCTGGTTCAGATAGCCGAGAATCCCGCCTTCACGTTTCAGACATTGCACGATTAATTCCTCCGTATTATACATGTACGGATTATGTACATATGATTGATAATCACATTGACCCAAACGCCTTGTCAGTTGTTGGACCACTCAAGAAGGAGAATAAGAAAAACAGCTGCTCCACTCGACGGGTCTCGCGGAGCCATCACGAGCCACTCACATCACCTCAATTTTCATTGAAGACTATCTGGATGGATACTCCGTCCTCCGTGCCCGTTTGAACAAGAGAGAAGAAAGAGTCCTTGCGCCCTTACCCATCCATCGGTCGACTCAATTGTCGGCGACGCAATTCCCGAGCGAGCAGCGAGGCTGTCGAGTCTTTTTTTTTTTCGTCTTCTTTTCTTCTCTTCAACCGCCTGAGGCCCTTGTCAACAACGTTAGCTTCTCTTCCTTTCTCTTCCTTCACATCACATCCCACCTCGCTCTTCCAGCACAACAAGGTGCGCATTCTTCCCCCTTTTTGTTCCCCAGCTGATGTATTGTGAGCGAGTACTGACTTTTCGCAGATGGCGTCCGCTACTCGTCACTTCGCCCGCGTGGCTGCCCGAACCACCGCCCGCAACACCTTTGCCGTCGCTCCTCGTCAGGCTTTCCGCCAGCAGGGCCGTCGATGGTACTCCTCGGAGCCCGCTGCCCACAAGGGCTCTTCCACTTGGTTGTACCTGACTGGTGCTGCCGCCGCCGGTGGTCTTGGATTCTGGTACTACAACACGGCCTCTGGCGCCCCATCCGCCGCCTCGAGCAAGATCTTCAACCCCACCAGGGAGGATTACCAGAAGGTGTACAACGAGATTGCCAGCCGTCTGGAGGAGGAGGACGATTATGACGATGGCAGCTACGGTCCCGTTCTACTGCGTCTCGCTTGGCACGCCAGCGGTACCTTTGACAAGGCCACCGGCACTGGCGGTAGCAACGGTGCCACCATGCGCTTTGCTCCCGAGTCTGACCACGGTGCCAATGCTGGTCTTCTCGCGGCCCGCAAATTCCTTGACCCTGTGAAGGGTAAGTAGATCTCCATCCGTTTGGGCCGTCGGAGGCTTCTTCGCTGGGTCTTGGACCTATACTCGTGCGCGGCGAGATCTCGTCGCTAATCTGGTGACTACAGAGAAGTTCCCTGGATCACCTACTCTGATCTCTGGATTCTCGGCGGTGTTGCCGCCATCCAGGAGATGCAGGGTCCCATAATTCCCTACCGACCCGGCCGCACGGATCGTGATGTTTCAGCATGTACACCCGACGGTCGTCTGCCCGATGCTACCAAGGGCAGTGATCACCTCCGCAACATCTTCTACCGCATGGGATTCAACGACCAGGAGATCGTTGCCCTTTCTGGTGCCCACGCTCTTGGCCGCTGCCACACCGACCGATCTGGATTCGACGGCCCATGGACCTTCTCCCCACCGTCTTGACCAATGATTACTACCGCCTCCTAGTCGAGGAGAAGTGGCAGTTGAAGAAGTGGAACGGCCCTAAGCAGGTAAGTCGACTTGGCCGTCTGAACGGTTCAAAAAAAAAAAAAACCCCGGTTCAGTCCCTCCTTCTCTGTCCAAACGAGCGCTTGCTGACACTTTGTTTCCCTCCTTTTGCAGTATGAGGACGTAAAATACAAGCAGCTCATGATGCTTCCCACAGACATGACTTTGGTACAGGACAAGAAGTTCAAGCCCATCACCGAGAAGTACGCCAAGGACAACGATCTGTTCTTCAAGGATTTCTCCGCTGTTGTCACCAAGCTGTTTGAACTTGGTGTTCCCTTTGCCGAGGGCACTGAGAACCAGCGCTGGACCATGAAGCCCACTTGGGATGAGACTGAATGAAGCATTCGAAGAGGATGAAAGGAATGGCGCGTAGAGCAAGAACAGATGCACACGAGATGCGATCATAGAGAGCGACAAGTAGACGAAAAAAAAAAAAAAAGACGACAACAGATTCCCCTCTAGACGGCAGGATGTATCAGGACTTCTCGGCGGAAGAGGTCGTGTGAGTTGGGAACAGAGCATCAGAGTCGATGCGATAGCTCCTTTGTACAGTATACAATGCACTTTTTTTTAATCTTCATTCGAACTTGGGTCGAACGCTTATTCAACGTTTCATGTAACGTATGCTTGAAGATGCATGTCTTTTCGTTTTCGAACGTGAGATGAAGGGACCAAATTGCAATGCAGAGACGGCTAATAGCTATTGGTTCCTGGGAAAGCCAGCGGGTGCCATGGCGGGAAACGAGCATGGATTCAGATTCCCTCCCTTCCCGCATTTCGTGCTTATGCTCGATGTGGACAATTACCATTGAGAAGGAGCAACTCATTAAAAGTGAAGAAGGATGCCACGAGCGAGAGAAAGGACGGTTATAGACACGGTGGTGGTACGATATGATGGTCGCATCATGGACGAAAAATACAACCGTGCCGGGATCTTCATGGTGTAGCAAGCAGTAACACTCTGTCTGCACTTTGTGGCCCAATCGCCACGGTCCTGTTATGTACCTCGAGATCTCAAACCTACTTCGCGCTGCCGGACGACGACCTGCCGTATGTACACCATGTCCATCTCGTGCGGTATGCGTCACCGTCTGGCGACGACCCGAGAGGAGAGGTCTAGGACTGGTCTTGAAATTAGCCAATAATGGACGCGGATAACGAAAATGAAAGGCTCGCGTTATTACTAATGTCCGCAGCACGTCACCTCGGGTATTATCTGGCATCTTGAATTGTAATTATTCAGCACCCCCACCAGCCCACCTGGAAAAGCGACGTCATAGATGATCGACCCCCAGACTTTTGTCACTCCCGCAAGACGCCTCCTTGCTAATTACTATTTGGTGGAAGGAAATAATTCGGGATACGCATTTCTCCACGAGGGAGGGGGATCCCTGATCATTCCAGATCGAGGCAAATCGACCGTGCCGGGCTCGATGGCGAGCTATTGCTTATTAACTTGCGAGTTATGTATCTGACTGATGGTTTCGAGGCACGGACGGCGGCGGGGCAAAGCGAATTAATTCATAAGCGTCGTCGATTGCTTCTAGCGTCTGATTAATGACGGTATAAAGAGTCGCTCGCTGCTCTGGCTTTGGAAGATGGCAAAGTTGCCCTTAATCTGGCACTGCATGCGCACGGATTATTGAATTGGGCGCCACGGTCTCGTCTTGGTCCTCCCCTTGCTGCAGACGAATATTCAACTTCCGCCGTCTACACCGCCCAACAAGTCGCCCAAGTCGCCCAAGTCGCTATCGTCCACAATGGTTCAGTTTGACCCTCGCAACAAGGGCCAGGCCGGCGTGGCCTTCTACACGCCTGCGCAGGATCCCGCCGCCGGCTCGGCAGCCGATGCCGCGTCGGCGCCGACCTTGTATAAGCCGCTGAAGCTGCGCTCTCTCGAGCTGCACAACCGCTTCGTCGTGTCGCCCATGTGCCAGTACAGCGCCGACGACGGCCACCTGACCGACTATCACCTTGTGCATCTGGGCCAGTTCGCCCTCCACGGCGCCGGGCTGGTTACGGTCGAGGCCACGGCCACCGAGCCCCGCGGCCGAATCTCCCCTCAGGACTCTGGCCTCTGGCAGGACTCGCAGATCGAGCCGCTGCGTCGCATCGTCAACTTCATTCACAGCCAGAACACCAAAGCGGCTATTCAGCTGGCCCATGCTGGCCGCAAGGCGAGCACGCTTGCTCCGTGGATCGGAGGCTCTGTCAAAAGGCCCTCGCCGATGAGGCCTGTGGCGGCTGGCCCAACGATGTAGTTGGTCCCAGTCCCATTCCATTCGCCGAGGACCATGCCACGCCCAAGGAGCTCACGCTCGACGAGATCAAAGGTCTGGTTAAGAGCTTCGCCGAGTCGGCGGTTCGGGCTGTCAAAGCTGGCTTTGATATAATTGAGATTCACGGCGCCCACGGGTACCTGATTACTGAATTTCTGTCACCTTTGTCCAATGTACGTCTTCTCTTGCTCTTGTGAAACTCAAGTAGATGCAGATGAGAGAAACGAAGCAACAATCTAACCCTTGGCTTCTTGTTTCTGTCTTTTCCCTTTTCTTAGAAACGCAACGACGACTACGGGGGCAGCTTCGAAAACCGAACTCGTTTCCTCCGCGAAATCATCCAAGCAGTCCGCGCCGTCATCCCAGAATCAATGCCCCTATGGTTGCGCATCTCCGCCACCGAATGGATGGAACACGCGGGCCAGCCCTCTTGGGACCTCGAGAGCTCAATTAAGCTCGCCAAACTGCTCCCCGGCCTGGGCATCGATGTTCTCGACGTCAGCAGCGGCGGCAACAGCGCTGGCCAGAAGTTTCTGCGCGAGAAGACCTATCAGACTAACCTGGCCAGGGAGATCCGTCGGGCCCTCCGCGCCGACAACATCGACTTGATCATCGGGGCTGTCGGCAGCATTGACGCGCCCGAGTTTGCGCGAGATGTCGTGCAAGAAGGAGGAACAGTCGGCAGATCTGATTTTGGTGGCTAGGCAGTTCTTGCGGGAGCCGGATTTCGTGCTGAATGTCGCGGAGAAGCTGGGTGTGCCTGTGAAGTGGCCGAACCAGTACCACATGGCTGAGCCCAAGGACGTTCATAAGGCATTCAAGCTCTGAGCTTGACGAGTCGACATCAGCAGCAGTGGAGAAGGAGCGAGACGCACACTCAGGGTTGCTCTGTTGTTGACTTTTCTGTCTGTGGTTACTTTCAAGCGAGGTGCATTAGATGGGAATGAATCATGACAACTTCACGTGTGCGCCGGACAGACAGCGCAATTCATAGTACAATAGACAATCATCTAGAGAAGAATCAACACATGTCGGGAGTACAAAAGCGTTGCCACTCGAGACCCTCGATCAGCACCACCTAACCTTATCCACTGGCTTGCAAACGAATATTAGGGCTGACTGCATCAAGGAAAGCTGTCCTCCGTCCGAGAGTTGCCCTGTACCAATGGTCTTGGTGGCCCTGTCAGATGGGATAATATCAAGCAACATGAATAAGCACTGCTCATGGTTGCTTCCACATCAGCCTTGGACCTATTTTGGCAGCTGTCCCCTGTGCGACGCTGCATTTAGGCATGTGTGGCGAGCGGTGGCGTGAAGCGTCAATGCCATTTCTGCCACGCTAGCGGGGCAGAGCTGGGGCGAGAGATCGGGCGTCTCTTTTCCGCACTTGTCGAGTTTGGACAGTATTACTTTGTTCTCCCGAGGGAATACAATTCCATCTCGCACCTTTCTTCCTGCTCGAGATGATGATATGTCTCGAGTCACCGAGCAGAGAGGCACCGGGCCAGCGGGCGTTCAGCATTGGGAGGATTGATGGACCCCGGGAAACATGGAGTCAGCCAAAAGAGCGACTGGCTGGAATTGCCCGAGTGCTGGCCCATTTTGTCGTTCGAGTCCGATGGATGTCTGGCGAGGCTGATTAATCCAAAAAAAAAAAATTGCCGGGCTCAGAGCCAGACGAATAAAGTCTGGTATTATGCTCATGTCGTTCAGGTCGGGATTTGGATTTGGATTTGGATTTGAAACTCGATTGCTGGACAAATCTGGGTTGGATGCCCCACTCGCTGTGGTCCCACGGGAATGCCGCTGCAACGTCTTAAAAGTAAAAGTTAGTAAGCCGTGCTGCGACATGGAGGTGCTGTGTGCACTAGTCGGTCAACTTGGGGAAAAGGGACACTTGTTCAATTGGAACCGCGTCCTTGGCCTTTGCCTCAGCCGCCTGTCTACTCTAAGGTACAAAACCACCCCGTCCCATCGTCCCCTCGACACAAACATTCTCTTCATTCCCCTTTCCATCCCCATCCACATAAGCCCCCTTTGTGTTCTTTGTGGCTTCCAGACTGGGCTTCGGAAAAGGTTTCATTATTCCTTTTCTAGTAATACTTCGTTTTCGGCACATCTAGCGTAGCTCTATCTCTAGCTTGCTGGCTCCTCCACATCATGCATCACAAGAAGATTGCCTTCGGCCTCTTGGCCGCTTTGGCTTCCTGGCTTCCGCCGAGGACCAGTCAGATGTTCACCGGCTCACCGAGAAGACCTTCGACGACTTCGTCAAGGAAAACCCCTTGGTTCTTGCTGAATGTAAGTTTCTTGCGTGTTACACCCCATGAAGGGTGCTACTCTTTACTACGTACGTATTATTAAGCGCCCTCGTTGCTGACTCGATTTTTCCGTCTAGTCTTTGCTCCCTGGTGCGGACACTGCAAGGCTCTCGCACCCGAGTACGAGGAGGCCGCTACCTCCCTGAAAGAGAAGAACATCAAGCTTGCCCAGATTGACTGCACCGAAGAGGCCGGCCTTTGCCAGAAGCACGGTGTTGAGGGCTATCCCACCCTCAAGGTCTTCCGCGGCCTTGAAACCGTGGCCCCCTACAACGGCCAGCGCAAGGCTGCTGCCATCACCTCTTACATGGTGAAGCAGTCCCTGCCTGCCGTCTCCTCTCTTACCAAGAGCACTCTCGAGGACTTCAAGACTGCCGACAAAGTTGTTCTTGTCGCTTACATTGCTGCTGATGACAAGGCCTCCAACGAGACCTTCACCAGCGTCGCTGAGAAGCTCCGCGACAACTACCTCTTCGGCGGAGTCAATGACGCCGCTGTTGCCGAGGCTGAGGGCGTCAAGTTCCCCTCTATTGTTCTGTACAAGTCTTTTGACGAGGGCAAGAACACCTTCACCGAAGTTCGACTCGGAGACCATCGAGAAGTTCGCCAAGACATCCGCCACCCCTCTTATCGGTGAGGTCGGCCCTGAGACCTACGCTGACTACATGTCTGCTGGTATTCCCTGGCCTACATCTTTGCCGAGACCCAGGAGGAGCGCGACAGCTTGAGCAAGGACCTTAAACCCGTTGCTGAAAAGTACAAGGGCAAGATTAACTTTGCCACCATTGATGCCAAGGCTTTCGGCGCCCACGCTGGAAACCTGAACCTGAAGACGGACAAATTCCCTGCCTTTGCCATCCACGAGACAGTCAAGAACCTGAAATTCCCCTTTGACCAGGAGCAGAAGATCACCGAGGAAGCCATCGCCAAATTCGCTGATGACTACTCCGCTGGTAAGATAGAGGCCAGCATCAAGTCCGAGCCTGTTCCCGAGAAGCAGGATGGCCCCGTCACAATCATCGTAGCCAAGAACTACGAGAAGATTGTTTTGGATGACAAGAAGGATGTCCTGGTTGAGTTCTACGCCCCATGGTGCGGTCACTGCAAGGCTCTGGCCCCAAGTACGACCAGCTCGGTGAAGCCTTTGGCAAGAGCGAGTTCAAGGACAAGGTCGTCATTGCCAAGGTCGATGCCACCCTCAACGATGTTCCTGATGACATTTCTGGATTCCCTACCATTAAGCTGTTCCCCGCTGGCGCCAAGGACGCTCCCGTCACCTTCAACGGTGCACGTACTGTTAAGGACTTGATCAAGTTTATTGAAGAGAACGGCAAGTACAAGGCCTCCGTGCCTTTCAAGGAGGAGGAGGAGGAAGAGGGCACCGAGGAGGCTGCTCCCGCTGCTTCCGAGAAGGTCAAGAAGGAGGAGACGGCTGAGAAGGATGATGGGGACCATGACGAGCTGTAAACGTGGTGATGGATTTTGTGATGACGGTGTACTAGCTCCAAAAAGGAGGGAAATCATTGCCTTTTTATGAATGTCTCGGGCGTAGGTCTATATTTAATTTCCTGTTTTGACTGGGTTGGCTTGAAAACCAAGCTTCACAGCTTCTATGCTAGTATACGTGGAAGCTCGAAATTATCACATCATGTACATGATTCTTGACCTCATCCTCTCGTGTAGCTTAGCATAGATTGGAATTTGGTAGTTCATTTGTGACGATGTTATTACAGGCTTCAGCAAATGCTGACAAGAATGCTGCACTCATCCGAGTATTCTGGCGGCACTCGCTTTAGCAGCTTCCGAGGACACGCCCAACTTCACCATTCTTTCCTGAGGAATTCCACATACATCACACACACACGAGCCTCATCGTTCATTCATTTCTTCTCTTGCGTTCTTTGTTCCAAAGCCTTCACGTAATTCGTCAGACGCATAACCGAAGCTTGCAAGGTCTATCCCAAGTTAGCTTAAGAATAGTCCGCACAACGTATTCGAGACATCACGACATCAACGGCAGTACATGTCGCGTTCGAGAAGGAGGTGTAGACCAACATATATGTCTTCAGTGAGAAGGTCGTTCGATGCCCTGTACTCTTGGATAAGGTAAGTGTACACGGCGCTACCAGCAAGAACAGAGCCGAACATGAAGCCGAAAAGCCTGTCTCGCAAGACACACATTGGTCAACAGCCCTTTCCATAAATAAGAAAACAGATGCCCTTAACGAGATGAAGTCGTTGGGCCGCCATCGTCGGAACATAGAATCAAAACTTACCCTCCTCGGAAAGCTCCCATCGGCCGCTTGGGTGGAAGGGGCGCATCGGCCATTCGTCGAGCAGATGTGCTGAAAGTGCGCGCGGCCATGGCAAGAGTGGTGCTGAAGACCAGTCTGGGGTTCCTAGCATCGTGAAGGTCGCAAATGTTGGCTCGGGGACAAGCAGAGGTGCGTGATGTCTGGTAGATGAGAGGCAAAGAAGCTCGCTTGATGATGCCGCGGATGCTGAGGTGCTCTCGGACGTGATGAGAGACAAGTTGCATGGGCCCACTTTGATTGGATAGGCCGACCTAATAGAGTAGAGGAGCTTTTGAACGGTCATGGCGGCGGATTTTTCCGGCCCTGCATCGCAATCGACGCCAGTTGCACAGCAGCTCCTTCTGTGCCTTTATTAATACGCGTCTCCTTCGATCTCCAGATTAACCAAGACAGGAAACCCACCAGAGGTTTTTGCCAAAACGCCCTGCACAACTCATGCTTTAATTTTAGTACAACGCGCCACTCCGGCTCCCTTCCTCAAGTTGCAACATGAATAATTTCGGCGTCATCGAGCTTGCCAGCACTCGAACGACTTCCGCGCCAGGATGGGCTTATGTGCCAGATACGGCCATTGCTGCAGGCTCAGCTGGCATCCAGCCTGCAAACAGGAAGCGGGCGCGTAACCCTACTGGTGGTGGGCCGAGTCTGAGTGATCTGACAGCAAGGCAAGAGGCCAAGATACGGAAGGAGGTGGAGGGTCTGGAAAAAGATGGCAACAAGGATAATACTATACCATTGCCGGTGAAGAGTGGACGAGGTAAGCGATAAACGCCTTGTCTTAATAATAATGTCCTTTGTGTGATCCAACGCTGACTCGGCTTCTGCTCCAAAAAAAAAAAAAAATTACAGCCCCAAACAAATTCACGCCAAACGTTCGCAAAGTCATGCAATCCCAGAAAACGTTCGCAAACCACTTAGACGACTACCTCGCGCTCCAGGCCCTGACCGAAGCGAATTTTGCAGCGAGCAAACGTCCCGGAGGCAACAAGAAGGATGCAGCTGCCTCGACACCGAAGCCATCTGCGTCCGAGGACGTGGCAACGTTGAATGCGACCGACTTGCCGCCCGTCTTACCACCGCCGTATAGAGATCCACCTGCTTCGCTCCCAGGCGACAATGATACCTTGCTCGTGTCACGCGTGCCAGAGATGCCGTCGGATGACGAGCTGCGCAAGTTGTTGTCCCAGCCGCCGTTGCCGTACCTAGAGGCATTGGGGACTCTGGATGAAACGTATCCGAGGAGAGTATTTTGCGAGGTCTGTGGCTATTGGGGGCGCGTCAGGTGTTTGAAATGCGGCACGAGGGTTTGTGCCTTGGATTGTCTGGAGACGCACCGGGAGGAGTGTGTGACGAGATATGGCATTTGAGGAGGGAGGGTTTTGTTTTGTTTTTTTGTGTTTTCGTTTGATTGATAGCGTTTCGAGGGAATGGTTGGCGTTTTGTGGTGTGTGAATTACGCGTGATACCCAGGCAGCACTTCCTTACTCGTTGAGATGTATCTGGAGAGATCATAGAAGAATGACAGCTGTCTCATGATTGATTCTCCGTGAAGTTGTGTTCAACATTGCTTACTGGCAGACAGTGTAGGGGAATGACCGGAAACTCGATAAAATTACTTACCGGATGTTTAATCTTATGGATTCAATTGACGTCGCCTACGGAGTATTTTCGTTCGTATCGTGCGTGATACCATCACAAGAGCAACCCGAGGATCCTCCGCCGCACATCGGTAGCGGGCAACTCGACTCAGCCAGCTTGCAGAACGATTCCGTGAGTCACCCCACCTTCGTGCCACTCAAGGGTATCCTGCCCCTCCACGCAAAGCAAAACCTCCCCTCGAAACCCAAGCCCCCAAGTTGATTTAGGCGCACGCCAACGAGCGAGGAAAACACACTCTCACTCGTGTTTCTTTTTCGCCTGCATTCTCCAATCCGTACGCGACGCCCGAGTAACATTGCTTCTGGAAACATGTCGGCTGAACAAGTTGATGCTCCCGAGGCGGCCGAGGGTGCTCTCGCGCAGCAGAGTCTCCCCTCGCGGCCGGCCAAGCAGCCCAAGGAGAAGGGGGCTAAAGGCGGCAAGAATTCTGGTCTTGAGGTAAAGAAATGGAGAAGACAGGAACAGCTTCTTTGCATGGCTCGCCAAGGGTTAAGCGCAGGAGTCGAGAAAGAGACAAAGAGAGAGATTCTGACTGACATGATGTAGCTTCCGGAACTCCCAGAGTTTATTCAGCACCGATTAGATATTTTCGACAAGATAAAGGCTAGGCAAGATGCGGAAATTGCTGGTGCGTATAATGGGAGTGCTTTGCGACCAAGTTCACAGAGAACAGAGTGGACTGACATGATCTGAACCACTGGCAGCCAAGCCCCGCGAAGAAATCACCATTACCCTGCCCAATGGAAAGGAAGAAAAGGGCACATCGTGGGAGACCACGCCTCTCATGATTGCCAAGGGTATTTCAAAGTCACTTCTCGAACGCACAGTCATTACCAAGGTTGATGGGGAGTTGTGGGATCTCACGAGGCCGATCGAGAAGAGCTGCAAGCTCGAATTGATTGATTTCGAGAGCGAGGAGGGCAAGGCCGTTTTCTGGCATTCGTCCGCCCATATCTTGGGCGAGGCTTGTGAAAGACGCTACGGTTGCTTTCTCTGCAATGGACCTCCTACGAAGGATCCCCTGGCTTTTACTATGACATGGCCAATATGCAAGGGTACACCCTCTCCGCCCCTTTTACCATGCTATCCTTGACCAGGATGAAGTGAACTGAGTTTGCTAATATTCTTCTAGCCAAGCCGTTGCTGAAGAGGACAAGAAAGCCCTCGAAACCATTGCTAATTCCATCATCAAGGAGAAGCAGCCTTTTGTTCGTCTCGAGATGACCAAGGATGAATTACTTGAGATGTTCAAGTACAGCACGTACAAGAAGTACTTCATCAACCAACGGGTGCCAGATGACACCAAGTCTACCGTCTACCGATGCGGTCCTCTTATCGATTTGTGCCGTGGCCCTCACGTGCCTAATACCGGCAACATCAAGGCATTCTCTGTCCTAAGAGTAAGATTTCGCCAAAGCTGGCCAGCTCGTAGAGTTGAGGCAATACTTTCGTGCTGTGACTGACTTGCCATCTTAGAATTCTGCCGCATATTGGCTAGGTGACAGCAAAAATGAGTCTGTGCAGCGAATTGCTGGTATCTCCTTCCCCGACAAGACCGCCCTCGCCGAATACAAGAAGTTCTTGGAGGAAGCTGCCAAGCGCAACCACCGCAAGATCGGCCAGGACCAGAAACTCTTCTTCTGGGACGAGATGTCTCCTGGCTCCACCTTCTGGCTGCCTCATGGTACCCGCATCTACGAGTCCTTGATGACTCTGATCAAGGGTGAATACAGAAGACGAGGCTTCCAGGAGGTCATGTCTCCCAACATGTACAAGTCCGACCTCTGGAAAGTCTCCGGACACTGGAACCATTATGAAGACGGCATGTTCACTTTCGATGTAGAGAAGGAGAAGTTCGGACTGAAGCCCATGAACTGCCCTGGCCATTGCAAGATCTTCAATCACTCCGACGTCACCTACAAAGACTTGCCATGGCGTATGGCTGATTTCGGTGTTCTTCACCGTAACGAGTTTTCTGGAGCTCTGTCTGGCCTCACGCGTGTGCGCCGATTCCAGCAGGATGACGCTCATATATTCTGCACGATTTCTCAAGTATGTTGAGTCCTACAGACGACTAGCTTTTCGAAACCATGGTCATAGGCTAACTGCGAAACATAGATCCAACAAGAGATTGAAGGCGCCTTCGACTTCTTGTACAGCATTTACGGTCTGTTTGGCTTCGAGTTCAAGCTGAAGCTGTCTACGCGCCCAGAGAAGTTCATTGGTGACGTTGCAGTGTGGGACATGGCTGAGGCCAATCTCAAGGATGCTCTAGATTCTTTCACGGAGAAGATTGGTTCCCAGTGGGAGGAGAACCCCGGCGACGGCGCTTTCTACGGCCCCAAGATCGATATCACTGTGTACGATGCCCTAAGACGAGACTTCCAGTGCGGCACGATCCAGCTGGATTTCAACTTGCCCAAGCGATTCAAGCTGCGATACGTCCAGGGTAAGGACGAGCCGCCTGCCGAGGGAGCTGGCATGGAGGAAGACCTGCCTGCTGGCTATGCCAGACCAGTCATGATTCATCGTGCCGTTCTTGGCAGTTTTGAGCGCATGATTGGTATTCTCACAGAGCACTTTGCTGGCAAGTGGCCGTTCTGGCTCAGCCCCCGACAGGTGCTGGTAGTGCCTATCATGCCTGCGGTGAATGACTACGCAAAGGAGGTTCAAAACATGTGCTACGAGAAGGGCCTGTTTGCCGACGTCGACCTTAGCGGAAACACGCTCCAAAAGAAGATTCGAACTGGCCAGCTGGACCAGTACAACTTCATCTTCGGTAAGTTCTTCACCACTTGGGGTCGTTCGCGCGAACCGTCAGCCATACTTAGGCCCTCTATCGGGCCAAAACCATGGCATGACATTTGAAACCATTATTTCGTCACCTTCGTGTTGATGCTTCACGTGCTAACGAGTTTCCCTTTTCACAACACTGTAGTCGTCGGCGCCGAGGAAGAAAAATCACGCACGGTCAACATCCGCAACCGTGATGATCAAAGCACCCAGAATAAGGGCGAGCTGATCCCTCTTTGTGAGGCGCTGGACCACATGATCAAGCTCAAGGACGAGAGACGGATCTCCAACAAGTTTTAAAGGGTGCGTGCACGTCGGTAGCCGCGAAGTGGATGTCTAATTTCCTTCTACTCGACCTTCTAGTCTTGCTTGCCTCTTTATCCGTAAAGCTCTGCCGATGGCCAAATAGGGAAAAACAGGCGGCCATCGCCACTCGAATCCACTGCTGGCAGCCAGAAACGGAATGATATAATACGACATACCGGCACTTGTTGAGCAGGCGTCACGATAAAAGGTGGAGTAACGGTGGACGGGGTGTGATTGGTCATATTTCCGTGGTAAGCTACGGAGTATGGAGTAACAAGCAAGGAGCAAGAGAAAAGAGGCAACATAGGTTTTCTTTAGTACTCGGTACTCGCTGGTAATACTTTTCTGCTCAATTGGCAACGCTGCGCCGAACCCTGTTATCACCAAAAGAAAAGAAAAATAATGGCCAGGGAAGGGGGCGGGGACGACACGGTCGGAGAAGAGGCCAAAGACAAGAAAAGCAAGAAAAGGGGAGCAACTTCAACTCGTCATGTCAGGCCATGGATTGGCATTGTACTCCGTAGAAGAACAAATCCCAACTTACATGTAGAAATGACAAGTCACGGGGTAAGGATGTGCACCGCTCCTGATGATTTCCTCTGACCTGACACCATTCTCGGCATGCACTTTGGCTATTCCAGGAGATGATCGATTCCTGACTTACCTCGTATTCACCAATTTTCGGGAGCCAGACCTCCGTAGCATGGTTACTTTTCCCCTTCTGGTGTAAAAGAGTCTCTCATGTATTTTTTTTTTTCCTGCGCCGGTCTGGATCGGCGGACGGCTGGGGTGGCTAACAAGCTCTTCCTGTGCGGAGTGCGTGCCGTCCCAGAGTGGATCTCAGGGGGTTGGAAAATTTGCCGAGTGGTAGATGTACAGACAGACACATGGATGGGTTTCTTGAAAATGACGGCTTGTTGGTGGAGCTGTTCCGTAGAGAAGCAAATAGTGGGGAGGCAGCTGGTGGACGCAAGAGGGGTGTGAGGGCATGAGGGTGTAGCTCAGGGGTTGGCGATCAGAGAGACAAGGGCTTGCTACGGATACGGAGAGCACTTGGGCACGAGACTCGGAAAGAAGAAGTGGAAGCGAATCTCGTATTTTATCGAGCGAGACGAGACGTCTGGTTTGCGATTATTTCGGGTCTTGGCTTCCAAGATGCAGGAAAGCCGAGGCTTGAGGAATGATGATATCCAGGGCGATATAATGCTCATGTATGCATACTACGAGAAATCTTCGAGGTTGCAGGGGACAAAGTGTTGGACTGACATGCACCTTTGAGGGAAAGATGAAGAAGAAGAAGAAGAAGAAGAACTCTCATTCTGGCTTGTGCAACGTGAGCTTGGAAAAGTTCTGGGTTGACGAGGCGTGATCTGTCATATTTACATGGTTGGTGGCTGGGTCTTGACGAAATAAAGTGCCGTCTTCCAGCGGACCCGACATTTACAAAATGCCATGATCGTCTTAAGCTCGGAACCGCTGACAAAGTGGATGATGTAGGTAGGATAATAGAACGCTTCTTGCGGAGTTGCCTCGAATCGGAATCGTGTTGTTCGCAGCTATTCTCTCCCCCAAAGTTGGTCGAGATATTCGTGTCATTAGAGGGAGGCACCTGGCACCGTGCTCAGAACCAAATGCGACTCGACAGAATTTGGCCACAGATGGAAGGGATCTTCGTGTTGGCCATGATTCATGACTGCTCATTTATTACTCTAGCACGACAGACAAGAGAAACCCACTTTTGGAAGATGCGCCAATTGGAGCCATTGACAGATACCAAGATTAGACTAAGTGTGCAATCTGCTGACTGTGATGCCCGAGCATGTGAAGGGACAACCAAGTTCGGCCTTTTTAGTTCCTTATTGTGTACTGTATGTACAGAGTACGGAGTAGAACCCCGGTCGAATAACTATTGAATCATCTGGCAGAGACGGAACCCACACTGGTGATGGATGTCTTTCGGCCAAGACGTCGAAAACAAAACAAAAATTTGCGAATCAATCGCTGGGTGTCACTCCTCTCTTTTCAGGAGTGTCACGAGATCCACTTGGATTCTTCAGCAACTTGCCTCGGAAACCCGTTCAACATCCAGAGCGCAGCTTCAAGAAAAGCCATTGAGGGATAATAGGTGAGGTCGGTCTATCGAGGTATCGCGAGTGGAGAACTCAAGCCAATACGGAGTGCACATTGTCCTACTCCGTATTAGTGAGCGGCCCCGTGAGGCTCGCGAGGGGGTACATGGCCAGGTTGCCAGGTTGCCAGGCCAGGGTACGAAGCAATAGATCATCTATCACTAAAAGACCGAGGGACAAAGCAACTGGTCGACCTTGGGAAATGTGCAAGTTTAGAGAATTTATGGTTGGGCTTTCCGCAATTTCTGGAGGCGACGCGGTACGGCGGCTAAAGGGCTGGCAAGGGTTTGCTGCAAACATAGCGGCAGGAATCAATTGGACGGATCATATCTCTCAGAGGGTCACGAAACCTCTTGTTGTACTCCGTACTTGATGGTTTTATGTGCTTCGAATGACGTCCGTGACCGCAGCAGTGATTCGACATGATAGCATCAAGGGATGGGTCGCACCAACATTTTGCATTCGTCTATTTGCGAACGGGTCGTGGCGAGAGTGCTAATTTTAGTTGCGGCGTGATTTCATAGCCAACCATGACGACACTGTGGTGTTTTTCTCGCCACCCAGGCTTCATTGGTGGTGAATGGATGCTGGAACATCCAGGATGCAACAAATGTGTATAAAAAGGTACCACTCGATGAGTAAAATCATGAGCGACCAAGGATAGTAATTAGACTGGAAGGGAAAGGGTGGTTGGTGAGCGACTGTACTCTGTACACAGCGTGTTTGCAGTTTGCAGTTTGCAGTGAGCAATGAACAGCTGCAGCTAATAAAAGCTGACAGCTGGTGTGTCTGGCTGGCATGGCAGGCACCTGGCAGACAACTGGTCTGGCACCTGGCTGTAACTAAACTGGTCTGGTCTGGCCAGCTTTTGCCAGGCGAGCACCGAGGAAGTCGATATCAACCACGACGATGGCATTGACGCCGCCGGACCACGTTCGTGCTGCCTCTCCACCACGCCTTACGAGGGATCCCGGATTCGATGCTCGACTCGGAGTGCGTGTTCGTGCGTTGTACCAAGAACATGCTGCATACAGACAGCCCTGTACGGAGTACTGTCCCAAAATAGGCTGACTGTGACGGCAGCACTGGACAACGGCAACCCCGTGACTGACTGACTGCATTGTCACCGAGTGTAGGAATTGAAGCCCATGCCCCCTGCTTTGTTATATCGACCAGGACAGGCTTTTGTTGCCCTGCAGGTTTGCACCATCACCTGCGATCTGTTTGTTATTATTCGTCCCGTCTCTCAAGTCAAGCCCTGGACTCCGTACCCTGGCAACTCTGTTGCAGGGCACTGAGCAGACATCGGATCACCGTTACTAGCGTGCGTGCTTTTTGACGCCGAGCAAACTTTTGCATGGCGAATCGCTATCCGTCCGAGACAAGGGACGTTGTGGACCGCCCTAATACTGGGCCGCGTCGCTATGTAATACTGGTACAGGAAGGATGTCGTGGATGTTGCCGCTGCTAGACTAGCATTGACAAAGCGGCATATATATTGGCCACGGAGGTTTCTCCTGATGGATCCGATCCCACCTCTGTCTGATCTGATCTGATGACAGACAGAGTTCTCCTTCAGAATCATCTTTTAGGTATTTACGCAGCTCCATGATATTCTGGCCTTTCTTTGCTCGACCTACTCCGTACTAGCTGCCCTCAGGGCGATCTCACGTTGCACAAGCCTTCAGATCTCTGACATGCAAGCGTCGCCTACTCCGTACTCGTGGATCGATAGCATGCTGCCCTGCCAGCGAGTAGCCCGATCCCTCGGCTTTGCTAACCCTCGGCTGTGCTAACTAAACTTTTCAAGCCAAGACCCTATCTATGTAGGGAACTTTCGACTTGCAGAGGGCAGAGAGGGCAGAAAAGCAAAAAGAAAAAGAAAAAACATCTTTATATCCTCATCCCACGCCGCCGCCGGCAAAAGCAAACAAGCACCCGACTTGCCGACAGCTGGACCGGCGAGGAGACTGGGGAGACAGAAGACGGTCGCTCCCCGTTGCGAAACGGAACGTTCCATCACAGAAGAGGCGGAGCCACAACATCGACAAAAGAGTAGCAGCAATTGTCGCAAAAAGCAAGCACATATTGTGACACACATACATGTATTGTGACACATCAGACATACCACAACTTGTACTCCGTACCTGGCCTAGTGACTGCGCAGATTGGCTTGAGCAGCGAAGCTCTGGAACGCAGTAGGCCGGCTGGCTTTGGCTTTGGGCCAGCTGCCGCCCAGGCTGTTCAAATATACTCCATAGATAGAGTTCCCCCTCTCGTTGTAGAGGCTGCCATGCATTCGCCACCAGAACCAGCGGATCAGGGTCGCGGCGACTCTGTCAGGCCGCAACAGGATGAAGAGGGCCCTCACAAACAAGAAGATTACGCCAGAGTCGGCTCAGCTTTCGAGGACAAATACGACCACGACAGTACCAACGTTGACCCTTCTGGTGTTGGCACGCTGGTGACAGATGCCCGACTCGATTCACTAGGCACCACCTTGCCGAACAATATCAATATCCATGGAAGCTCTTTCCTCTTCCATCACTCCGCGCCTCCTCAGTCCCCGGGCTACCAATCGCAATTCCCAGGGTCTTCTGATGAGGACGCTGAAGAGGATATGAGCGACATAGAGGGCGGTGCATCTCTCGATCAAGTCCTGTTTACAGCTCAGCAGCAGCCCGAGGCTTATTTAGGCTCCTTCGCGAGTGGTACAACTCCTGAAAACGACTACGAAGAGTCGGATGACAGCTGTCCAGAACTGTCCGACGCCATATATACAAACGTCCACCAACAAACAGACGACGATGAACCGATTGCTTTTCAGCCCCCAACCCATATCTCAACTTTAACGGCCCTCCCAATTCCCCCTACAAGTACATGCAATCTACGGTCCAGCCCTGATGGTGGGTGCTGAATTCCCAGCTGCGGCATGGAGCGAAGGCTCATGGCCCGTCGCTGGCAACGCCGGCCCGCAAGGATCAGATCCAATGGCCGAAGCTCACATACTTGGCCTTGACGATGCAGTGGATGTTTTACCACCCGTTCAAATTAGCAATCCCAACCCTACTATTCCTGGATCCGAAAATCTCGGCCTCGTGGACTTTCTCCGCAACTGGGCACACCAGGAGGATATACGCATGATACCCAGTCTCGGCCACCACACCTCCATCAAGTTTTAAAGCAAGCGGGCACGGACATCACCGAAGTAAACTATTCAGATCTTGATGGGGACCATTGCGATTTTCAAGCATTAAATTGGTCAAACATGGAAACCACCCGAAACGCAGCAAGGGCCAGGAGATGTCGGACCTACAAAAACTACGTAAATCGGCCCGGATCAGATGTCCTAACGGTATGTTCCTGTTGTTCCACCCGTTGTATTATTATGCTCATGTTCTCTGCAGCCTCAACTTGAAGATGCTGGTGTTCCCTCGTATGAGAGCTTCTTCCGGTTCAGAAGAATGACGATTCGTCGCGATGTTCATCTGGCACACTTTCAACTTCGGAGTGTACTTGCTTGCCCCTCGCGAACATATGCATTTTACACTGGTCCGATGGGGATAAATAGGATCAATACAGTCTCCCGGAAGACTGAGTGCGTGATGAGTATGCGTGACTATCCTGCCATGGGAGGTGCTCTATCAGCTCTTGATGCTGGATGCGGTGTGCTGGTGGGTGGGACTTTCAACGGGTACTACTATTTGAAGCCGCTGGATTGCGACGAGAAGACGAAATTCATCGAAGGGCAAATTACATCAGACTTCAGCGGCATCACCAATCATCTCAAAGTCTATCGACCCAGGCGGTCGTGCGGTCCTGTGGCCGCCATCGCCAGTAATGATTGTGGATTTCGCGTCATGGATATTACCACGGAGCATTTTATCTCGGAGCATATGTATCCGTTTGCTCTAAATTGTTCGGCACTGTCACCAGACCACCGATTACGGGTAGTGGTAGGCGACCACTCCAGTGTTCTCATCACCAACGCAGACACGGGCGAGATCCTGCAGGAGCTATCGGGCCATCGCGACTATGGGTTCGCATGCGATTGGTCCGAAGACGGATGGACGGTGGCGACTGGTTTCCAGGACCGTGGGGTGAAGATTTGGGACGCACGCAAATGGTGCAACTCGCGTGGTATCAGCACGCCCTCTGCACCATACGTTCCGAGATGGCCAGCGTGCGCGGCCTGCGATTCTCACCTCTGGGGAGCGGTCGGCCCGTTCTTGTGGCAGCCGAAGAGACGGACTACGTCAATTTCATCGATGCGCAAACGTTTTCCTCCAAGCAGACTGTTGACGTGTTTGGAGAGATTGGCGGTGTTTCCTTCACCGACGAGGTCAGAACTTGAACATACTGTTTTGCGACACGCATCGAGGCGGGCTGTTGCAATTGGAGCGATGTGGTCGCCGACCCGAACCTATGCTTGACCATATGTGGCTGCAAAATTCGCCTCGATTTCGACATTGGGCGCATAATGATGATGATTCCTTTGGACGCAAGTTTGGCAGAAGCCGTCGACCGGCTCTGCTCGATAATGATCTCCTACCTTTTAGACAACAAGACCATCAATACCCCGGACACAAATGTTACAGCCAGTGATGATGCCACGGCAGAACAGAACAGAAAAAGCACATTTAACATTCTCCCCTTTTAACCCCCTTCTTTGATCAGTTGAACGCGTCTACATGCATACGTCGGCTACCATTGCGCTGACGTCTTCACGCTATACGGTTTCCCTCTTCAGCATTATACCCTCGGGCATTAGGGGCATATATCCCTTTGTGTAGCATGTTGCAATTCAATCATGCCGTTACATTCCGTAATGGCTTTACTTTTTTTCCCCTTTTGGCATACAAACCGAGACAGCACACGAGCTCAGCTTCGAGAGCTCAGGCCGGTGCGCCAGACTGCATATTTTCTTGCATGTCACCGAAATTCCTTCCACCTTGGCCGATGGATGGATGCACGGTGGAAAAGATTGTCAGGCCTCTATGCCACTTTTTCTCTCACGGCCACATTTGCTGGCAATGTTTCAAATCATCAAAATTGGGAAAGCTTTTGAGCGTGTAGAAATGTATATTGGCATGTTCCTTCTTCTTTTTCCTTGACTGGAGGGAGACACAGAGCTGATGCTCGAGGATAGTGGATGAATAAACGCAGGCGGTTTTCGACACCAAAGGCACCCTCTCGCTTCTCAGTGATACATGTATACTCAGCGCCGGCGCTCTGTGCGTTAGACTCCTCGCCATAGTACATGACTACGCGCCTGCCAGGGTTGTGTTCCGACGCCTCTTGGCATATCTACATGATCAGATCCACTGCCACGGGACAGATAACAAGCGTGGGTTTACATTCTATCTTTCCCGCCTCGCGTGTGTTATCAACTTGTGAAATATGCCTTGCAACACGTTGCCAGTGTTACGCAGAAGAGGGCCAGCTATTAATTTATAAGCTATTTTCCTAATCTATCTAGCTTACATAACTATGCATAAAATAAACGAGTTTGCATTAATGTATTACTACTCCTATTCTTACTGCGTTTCATCTTACTTCATCTCATTTCATCTTGTCTCATCGTATTGCATCGCATCGCACCGCACCGCATCAAGCCGCCGGCGGCCATGTACCTATACCCGTGTAATAGGTAGCCTCTAGCAACGGACGTGACAGACGTGGTGCGACGCAAACATGAACATCACCACGGAGTAACGTGGTCAGGGGGCGGACAGAAAAGAAAAAACCAGAGGTACATCGTATTACGGAATCATAGCACGCTCTCGATTCCTTTCAAACATTCCCACATTGACCGGCAGAACCAGTGTCATTGGGATATAAGCACACTTCTCATATGCACTGAGTACAGACTGGGTGCGATACTTGGTACGGAACAGTGTGAAAATTTCAGCTTCAAGCTCTTCAGCCGGTCTACCTGCCCACATCGTCATCTTCAATTTTCAATTCTGCAACCTGCCGAGACCGAGAGCGGATGGAGCCACGTCTGAATTAACAAGTGATGAATATCCAGCAGTTGATTGGTAGGACGACCAACATGGTCGCAACCAAGTGTACGATAATACTCCGACAATGATGGCTTGGTGATCTGTACTGTACCACGAATAGGGGCTCCGACCATGGCTGCGGGCTTACAATCGTACATTACTCCGTACATCTAACAAAAGTAGCTCGTCCCATTTAGACACTAATAAATTACAGCTTTGTTTGAAACAAATGCTCAATGTACAAATAATGATCCGAATATAGCGCTTGTCACAAGAGCAGAAAAACAAAAGCGGCACCTCGTCACCAGAAGACTCCAGATCAGTGCCACAGTTTCACACAGCTCAAATAGAAAAAGAGCAAAAGAAAAGAAAACAAGACGAAGACCAAGGATGCAATATCGAGTATCGATGAGGCACCGTCTTGACCTCCCTCATCACTGCATTTGTACACGTCGATGGATAGAAACGAAGATAATCAAGGTAGAATGGTGGGGCATAAATTGTCTCCAATTCTCTGGTGATAAACCTACTCCTGCATGATTCGGATCAAGCTGAGCTTTTTGTTCTTCTTAAATGTGTTTTAGTTCATGTACATTTCAGCAACAACTTCTAAACGAAGCTTCAGTGGGGCGTCACTGGACGACTACTGCAAAGGCTTCCACTCGTTTACGACAGAGGAACATTCATGTTGAAGGCAGCAGCAAGACCCCACTTGTCCTCGCAATCGCAGGAGCCGCCTTGCTTCCAGTGATCGTTGCCGAAGGAGAAGAAGACGGTCATAGACCCAACAGCTTTGCGGATGGATTCGATGGCCTCGGCCTGCTGAGAAGGACCAGGAATGGCAAGACCGTTGCTCTTGCCGCCTGAGGGGTATCCACACTCCAAGTTGATGACTTCGTTGCCGGGACAGACCTTGGCAAGCAGGTCAAGCTGGCCCTTGACGAACTGACCAGCGTTGGCGGGGGCGATACCAGCGTTGAAATAAGGGTGGATATTGGCGCCAGTGACGTCGACGACACCGCAAAGGGTGGATTTGACATCCTCGCGCTGCCATATGTTGAGAGTCTCAGAAATGGTGAACTGACCCCGGTACTTGCCACTGCACTTGGACTTGACGGTGCTGACAAGGGTTCGCAGCTGCTGGGGGTGCAGAAGCCGTTCATGATGGCCTCGTTACCGACAACAACAAGCGATACGAGATCCCACTTGTTCCAGGCAGCGAGCTTGTCGACCTGCTCCTTGACGTCAGGGGTGGTGATGTCGCAGCCAGAGGCCTTGACGAAGACGCCGACAATCATGGCAACACCATGCTTCTTGCAAGCATCGCCGACATGCTCCAGTGTGTTACAGTCAGTCGAGTAGACACGGACAGTGCTGAAACCACCGCTCTTGATCACCCTAATGTCGGAATCGACCTCGGAGGCAGTCTTGCAGTTGCCATTGCTGGATTTGTAGGGAGTATAGGTGATAGCCCAGTAGTCCTTATCCTTTGGGCCGGTCAATCCCTTGATGACGGCAGGGGAGAAGACTGCTTGGGAGTCTCAGGCTTGGGCTCAGGCTTGGGAGTCTCAGGCTTGGGCTCAGGCTTGAGAGTCTCAGGCTTGGGCTCAGGCTTGGGAGTCTCAGGCTTGGGCTCAGGCTTAGGAGTCTCAGGCTTGGGCTTGGGCTGAGCCACGGGAGCCTCAGGGGTATTGGCGGGAGGTGGAGGGGAGGAGCCTGAGATTTGATGGGAGGGGCCGAAGGAGGAGGGGCCTGGGACTTGATGGGAGCAGGAGTCGTCGTGGGGAGACCAGTGCTGCTGTTCTCAGGGACGGTGGGGATGGGAGCATTGGTGGAACTACCAGCGTTCGTGCAGACATAGGCGGTCTGGACAATGGTTTTCGTCGCGACACTGTTGCTGACCGTGACGGTGGCAACGGGGCAGGTGTGAGTGCCGCTAGTCGGACAGGTTTGAGTGCCGTCAGTCGGACAGGTGTGAGGCACCGGCGTAGACACAACGGGGGTCGTCGGGGGCGGAGGAGGAGCCTGAGAAGAGGCCGATGAGCACGTCTCGGAGCTCTCGACCACCGTCTGGGTCTTGGTGCCGATGGGGACGACTATTGCACGTGATACGTTAATTATATGCCCAGCCTTGTTTTCGCACTCTGCGTCCAACAGAAGAGATGATGGCTGCCGCGTGGCGTGAGCCGCAGCAGAGCAGGTGGTCGGAGTCTTGTCACATACGAGTAGGCGCGCCGGTTATGGTCTTCCAGATGGTGGTGCAACCCGGAATGCAGGTCTCGTTCCCGTCCATGCCCTTCTTGAACAAAGCCCCGTGGGCGTGACGGTGTTGAACAGCAGCGACGCCGCTGGCCATTGCCGCCAGGGCGGCGGCAACGAGTCCTCCTTCATCTTGAAAATCAAGTTTCTCGTGTGGTTGAGGTTGAGGTTGAGGTCAGGAGTTTCGAATTGTGGGTAGAATTGTAAGGAAAAGAATGCCCGCTGAATGAGTGAAAGCGGTAAGTTGGTAAATTGGTGAATGGAAAAGAAAGAGAGGACGAAAGCGGCAGCGAGTGGCTTTCAGTAATGACCTCGACACGGGCAGCGGGTGCGTGAGGAGAGGAGCAAAGAGCGAGGACCGTTACTGCCGGCGCCGGGGACATCGTCTTCTAATATTATTACTTGGGATATGGCGCAGAAACCTGGTTCGAGTTGGCCCGGGCGGTGAACGTGGAGACGTGGACCTGTCTGTCTGTGGTTGTGTGGTTGTGTGGAGGGTGTTTGTGCCTGGTTTGTTGTTCCTGGATTCTCGCGACTTGCATGGCCCACAAACCGGCCTGCCGTTGGGTACGTACATGTATGTATGTATGTACCCAGCCCTCCCGCATTGTCGCACCCACTAGCCAAGGTACCGCAGGGTGTCAGAGACAAGGAGACAAGGGAGGCCAAAGGGACAAAAGGGGACAGGGGACAATTGTTTTTGTTTTTTGGGGCCGGGGGGGTTGTTGTTGTTGTTGTTGTTGCAGAAAGGCGAGCCACCGTCCTCACCGTTGGTTCTGTCGGGGACTCGGGGATGCCATCAATCTGCCTTCCCAGCCAGATACTATCATGTACATTAGTATGTATGTATGTACTCTAGATACTACAACAACTCCGTACGGAATAGCCTCGCTCTCATCAAGCCAACCGCCAACCGCCAACCGCCAACTGCCACGCCAACGGTCATCCGCACAGCCCAAGCGCACACACTACATTATGTAGTGACACCACTCCCAGCACGCCCGCCGGGTCAAAAGGAGAGGTGGAGCATTTTGCTGGGCAATTCATTTCCACCCCCTTCGTGTCCAGTGTGCAAGTACATGTATGAAAAGGGGCGGTCATTAGGGAGGCTGGCCACGATTGGTGGATTCGATTCGCCGATGCAATCAACATTGAGTCCTCTGGGCCACGGGGCCTGGCAAGGATCATGGCCAAGCCTGCGAAATGAGTGGTCAAGTAACGCTTCCCATGTGGGGTGTCTGTTCCTTTCCCCTGCCAAGCCAGGCACAAGGAAGGCACCAGGCACAAGGAAGGCGCCAGGCACAAGGAAGGCGCCAGGCACCCGGCACTAATAGTCAGTCACCAAGCCACCAGGCAAGCAATGAAATGAGATGGACAGGAAATTCTTGCAGCGAGCAAACACAGATCACCACTCGGCCACCCTCCCGGTATTAGTGCCTATTTGATTGGGAAGTGGAAATTATCATTTGAACGGTCGGAGATGAACCAGACCCCTCTTGCCTGTTTCCAGCAGCACTTATGCTTGGCGGCCGAAGCGCCAAAGGAGCGAAATGAGATCAATGAATCGAATCCGACTATACGGAGTAATAGAGGGCCAAGAATAGCTTGTCGCTGTCTTTCTGTGTGATATTATTACGCGATGTTTTCCTCCCTGAAGCGCTCAACCCGTGTGGATGGATGGATGGATGGATGGATGGATCGACGGATAATTGTCGCATTGTCGCATTGTTCCTGCATGTGGCCATATTTAGCCTCCAACAAAATCATCCCTCCCCTCCTCTTTACCCTCCTATTGGCCAACCAAGGTCAAACAGGTATCTGGGCGCAGACGGCGAGGCCTCAACGTGGATGGCTTGGCATTTCTCCAGCATGGATGGCCCTTGTTGGCCAAATTGAACTGGGCGCTGGCTGGGCGTTCTTCATCTTCACAGTGCAGCTGTTATTAATAAAGCACGGCACGGCAGATACTCCTAGTTCTAATAATACGGAGTACCATTTTCCTTTTTTTTTTTTTTTTTTTTCCTTCGGGTTCTGAGATGGGAATTCCTTCCTGGCTAATTAATAAGTACATATTCCGTACTCCGTACTCCGTACGGATTACTCCATGCTGCATCATGTCGTACATACGTGCATTCGGCGCGCTGCACTTATTAACACGCAGCAGTATCCTGTTAATCCAAGATCTTGTCGTATTATTAGGAGGAGACACCGTCTTTGAATACTGCTGTAAACATCGTTCCGCCAAAGTATGTATTGTATGTACGTTCGCTTACGGGCCCCAACAAGTCATCAAGGCGCAGCCATCCACGAGCGCGAGCCTACGATTCGACAGGTCTTTCTCTTCACCTTTCCGTCTCCCCTTTCCTGCTGTGTACGGAGTAATACTACCCCGTGTGTACTTCGTATCGAATTAAAATGGTGACCGCTGTCAGTAATCCGTGATAGCTTGCTCCCTGCCAACTTGCCAAGTGTCCTCTACGAACTAGATGACACGGACCATCGGCCAACATTGGCTAACGCCTGTTTGCGAGATGACCTAATCAGTACGGATTATCAATTTCTGATATGTACCACCTGTGCTGTAATACGCAGTCTGGCTCGACTTGATTTGGGGTCGAGGCCGATATAATAGCGTGGTGATCGCGGTCCGCGAAAGGACCCTTAACCCGACTTAACTAGCCGCTTGTATCGGATGCAACTCCATCCAAGGCCAGCGTGATGCAGTGTATTAGCTCGGAGAGTTGAGTAAAATTCTGCCCCCGCAGTGGCCATCTTATTTTGGGCCCAGCCCATGGATAGAATCTGACATGAAACATGCAATCTGGAATTTCCAGTATTTATCGTGCAAGATCGAGCCGAAATGTGCATGTGACTAAGTCGTACTTTGGCGGGAAACGGACACTTTGTAAAATCTGCCGGGTTTGATGCATCTTTGGGCGTGATCGATTCATCAATGCCAAAAGTACGGAGTAGAGCCGCGTGTGATAATGGGGGTTTGCTCCATCTGCAAAAATGGCTTGGTACGGGTTATTACGTAGCATCGATGCGCCGACAATCGCCGAGTCATGTGACCCCGCGTTGGCAAAAATCTAGTTGCCAACCACAGATTCCACCAGACCAACTGGATGGATGCTCTGCCAAGTCCATCAGAAACCACGAGGCCGCTCTGTATTCGCCATGAATCAACACACGAGACCGTTGTTCGTGTGCTGGAACTGTGCAGCTCGAGGTCGCGGCACGTTGAGCGGACTCCGTGCTGGCGTCCGGGAAGCTTCAAGGTCAACCGTAGTTTGTCCTTAAGAGTTAGTTCCAAATGATGTAAATTTCCCACCTACATGTTGCTCACCAAATGTTGATTCTTGTAGAGGTGTGGTACGACGAAAAGCTCAATACAAGCCGCTCCTTCCTATGGGAATACCAACATCCCACCATTACAAAAAGACAATGCCGATGAATCCACGAAACACGACTCTGGCGATGGCCTGCCGATTCGCGAACGCCTCAGACAATGGTCTGGCACGAACGAGCTGACTGGCACAAAATCTATGCCTCCAGACGCATTTATACACGGGAGTATTGCAAACAATGTCAGTCGGACACAGTCTACTGGGTCATCTGACCTCGACCAGCTACGGTCAACGTCTGAGACCATGACGGAGGGAAGCAAAGGGAGTCAGTGAACACGGATGCAGAAATCTCCATTGTGGGCTCTGACTCGAGGAGTCAAGGAGACCTGGTAGAGCTGAGGCGAGTTCATCTATAGCACTTTTCCTCTCTCTCCCCTTTCATGGAATTTTTTTTTTTGCTGACCATAAAGTAGGCAAGTCGGGTCCAGAGTTCCGGTGTTTGCCGTCTATCTGGGCTATTTCGGGGACAGAAATCATTTCTATGCAGTCAACGGCAAATGGATCACGAGCATGGGATTCTCTTCGCTATTCTCGGTTTCCAACTTTGCCACAGACGAAGAGTTGCGGCCTCTACTAGCAAAAATCCCGCAGAATGCTACTCCCGAACAGTTCGATGAGCTACGTCGCAATGAGAAAGGGCCGTCGAGAGAAGACGGCGTTGCAATCATTGGGAAAATGACCAAATTTAGAACGTCGGCCGAGGCTATATATCAGGGCCACATGACCAAGCTCGATGGGGCCCGTAGCTTGTTGTCGAGTACGAGAAGCGTGAATTATTTAAGTCTTTTCCAAATGGCGGACATTCTCCTACCGGCCAACCTTAAAGGCGATCAGGGTTCTCTCCGCCGGCTCTCTATGCTGTCCATACTGCGTTGTCTCGAAACGAAGTAGGTTTCAGCCCTTTGAGCCCCTCTGCAGATTGTCATCGCCGAGATCATTTATTTGAAATATTCCCGTCCAACCACACAGACGTCATCACTAAAATCGCCACGTGGGTGCGGGCGTACACCGACGCGAGCGCCAAGAAAATGCGACCCTTGAGTCCCAGCGAGCTGGAAGAAGTCGCCTTGGGCCGTTTCATTCTTCAGGCACGGGACGCGGTCTCAAGAAGCCGCCAGAGCCGAGACTGGACCCCTCACGGTATATTAAAGACGAGCCCCAGTGTCACGTTGCCGAAAGTTGACTGGTCCCCGTAAGCAAGGATGTCATTACCTTCTTGGAGTGGTGGGCAAGCTACAATCTGTTCGATGCTGGATCTCGATTCCATGCATATGGTGCGATCATCCTGAGATCGCTGCATCTCTATGATGATACACCTCTGGACCAGAGTGCAGCATGGACGTTCCTCCAGGAGATTGGGCTTATTGCGCCGTGGGAAATCCCATCCCGCTACAGGGTTCGATTTCCGGGCACGACAATTGACAGAGGAGGTGGCATCACCCGCACACCACCAAAGAACCTGAAAACTTCAACGAGACCCGACATTGCCGAGGAGCCAGAAGATCAAGGGAGGGCCCCGCAATCTTCTGCATTGATGAACCATCCACGATGATCATTGATGATGGTATTTCATTGGAGCGCACTGATCGGCCAGATGAGTTCTGGATTCACGTACATGTGGCTGATCCTGCGTCAGCGATTCATCCCGGTTCGGAGCTTTGCAAGTTCATGGAGCTCATCCCTATGAACATCTACCTCCTGGCCATTTCAGGCCATGCTTCCGTTGGACCTGGGCGAGGACGGTCCCAAGAACTGCCAGTCAGAAAGTCTAGTCAAGCAGTACTCACTTCGTCCCGGAGCACCGGCACTCACGTTTAGTGCACGGGTGAACGAGTCCGGCGACATTTTGGATTATCAGATTGAGCCAAGCACTCTGAACAATGTCACCTACTTGGATCCCGAAGACGTGTCCGAGTTTTGCGGAGAAGAAACACCACCAACGCCAGCCACGGAGATCTCGGAGGCGTTCAATTTCGAAGTTGGCATTCCCCTGGCAGTTCTCCTACAGCACCCAGTCGTCCCATGACAAGCACACAGGCTCTGGATGAGTCAAGCAAGGCCGAAATTTTGACGCTGCATCGCCTCGCGCAAGCGATCAAGCAAAGAGATTAGCAAAGGGGCATGGCCGTATTTTTCCGAGGCCATCGGTTGAAGTCTCGTTCCACGAAGCGATCCCAGAAGCAGAAGCTGCAAAGGGAGCTACGCTGTTCCCACCAGACCCTTACATCAAGGTCGGCCAAGAATCTTCGAGCGGCTGCTCCGTTGTATCGAACACCATGGTTCTGGCTGGAGAGATTGCGGCGCGGTGGTGCTCAACTCGCGGCATCCCCATTCCGTACCGCAAGGATGCCAAGTCAGCAGAGAACCTCGAGACAGCATTGGAATTCGCAACGAAGGAAATCTATCCTCTTATCCGTCAAGGGATCGACCCTCCGCAAGTCACCGCCAAGAGCTATCTCGATTGACGGGAGGAATCCAAATATCTACAGAACCCGGTCCATACTTTCTTCTCGGGCTAGATATGTACGCCAAAGCAACTTCGCCTCTCCGCCGATTCTCAGACCTTCTAGTGCATTGGCAGGTTCACGCTGCTCTAGCCTGCGAGCGAAAGACCAATCGCACCATCGACCCTTCTTCCGATGATGTCGATGAAATCGTCCCCTTTAGTTCAGCATCACTCTGTGAGATGCTTCCCCTACTGCACATGCGCGAAAAGATGGCCCGAACCGTCGCTCGCGGCACACTCGACTGGATTCTCATCGCCCTCGTGCGCGCATGGCGCTTTGAAGGAAAGGCGCCGCGCACGCTACGATTCACAGTCGCATCACGCTGGCGACAAGGCCTCCTGGGACACCTGGACATGTTCGACCTGAACGCCGCGATGGACATCTACGGCCTCGGCGGATGCCGCCTCGTCAAGGACGTTCAAGTTGGCGACGAGTTCGAAGTCGAACTTGCCGATGTGAATGTGCACTCGCGACAAATCCTAGTCAAGGCACTACGATATCTCGGCAAACCCGCATCATCATAAGCATTCATTCATTGGCGGTATTGTATTGCCGTTCGAAGGCGAAACAGTACAAGCAGCGACACAAGTCGATTGCAGAGGATTCAAAAATGGAGGCGACTGACATGACCACCTTATACCGCTTCCCATGATGTTTTTTTTTTTTTTGGGGGGGTTCCAAAAGGTCGAGTGGATCTATGGTATTGTCGTCGTCTTCGTCGCATCGTTGGTGTGTAATTTGCCAGACGCCAAGCCAACAAGTGCGGCCTGGTATATATGTGTACTTTCAAAACCACGCGTCAATCCCCACAACCCCAAGTACCAGTACGTCAACATACAGTGAGTGGGTGGGCGTACAGTACATAGAGTTCTGGACCCGACCCGACCCTAACCCACCGCAGTCTCGGCTCGCCGGTCCCCGCATTTTCATGTCCATCGGCCCACGGCTGCAGGTTTCTCTATCTCCAACAACGCGATGGCACCCGGGGGGTTTCAGCCGTCATGTTGCTTCGCTTCGTCGTTTTCTTTCCAGGCTTCTTTTAGCCAACATCTCCCTCCCCTCCCCTTTCCAATGGACTGGGACCAATGTATTCTTTTGCAGGCGAATACCGAGCACTTGCATAGACAAAGCGCAACTCACTTGTCAAAATTCACCTTGTACCACTAGATACCTCCGCCAAATAGAGTCCCTACACCAGTCACGCACTGGGCATCATCGCCCTCTAACCAACTCATTAATTCACTTGCCTTGTCGTAGAACTGAAACCCAGGTCGGATCCGTCCTGTTGTTCTAGACACCACCACGTCACTTGATCTTTTGCACAGTGACGGTCTGTTTACACATAACTTTTGACTTGCTCTGTTTGCATTTGTCCATCTACTATGTACAGTTGTTGCAAGAATGTGTCCCGAACGCAGAGCCCATGCATAACCGATCCGATCATTTGTTTTCCCGTGAAACCCGAAACCTCTTTTCCCATTTTCCAGTCTCAATGACGAAGGAGTGCAACATCGATAAATTTCGCCGAGGAAACTAGTACATCCGTCCGTCCATCCAGGCTTGCCTTTTTTTCTTTTTTTTCCTTTCTTTTTTTTTTTTTCTTACACACAAAAATTGCCCAAATAGTAATATGAAAAAGACTATTAACAAACAAATGTAACAGTTGCAACGCCGCGGCCGTGCTGTGTCCCCAACCATGACCATATTTCCTCCCTTTTAATTTTGTTCCATCGCTCCATGTTTGTCCGACCCTTCCGTGACTTGAAACCAACGGACTTGCTCATGAGCGACGGAAAGAACAGGGCTAGTAATAAACAGACGAATAATGTATGCTTCCAGCAATTTCAAAAATAGGGCTGAGGGCGCTTTTTGGGCAGAATATGCCATCATTTAGAAGATATAAGAAGAAAATACTGTGCTTGAAACAAGAGGAAAGAAAAAAAGGCGTTTCCAGTCGTGAAGAATCATGAATTATCTCGAGTTTATCTCCACAATTTCGAGAGATTGGTGAGCCGATGTAGCAAAAGTCAGGAGTCACAAAAATTTGAGCATGCCCCATCAGCCACCATCAGCGGGGCGGCCTTTTTGGAGCGTTGAAATATTGAGGGAAAAATATGAAGAACCAGTATACCTACCGGGGCTTTCCAAAATGTAGCTTATGAATGTCGTAGAGATCGCCCCCGAAAGGTTTGTGTTAGGCACCGATTTCCGGACCCTGTTGATGGATACGTTGCAGCATTCCGAGACTGCGTTTACTTTCTCCATCCAACATTCCATATGACATGAGCAATGTCCCGTGCGGTGTTGACCGTGTCAATGACTCGGCCAAAAATGCCATCTCCAGCAGCAGTTTCACCTTCCTCGCATGGCATGAACATGCCCGATGGCGTGCGACGCATGCCCACTGGCTCATCCGTCAAGCTTCCTCCGGAAGGTGATCGATGGAGGCAACTTCCGCTCTGACTGGCCGACGGTGATCGCCATCCCGTACTAGATGTCAGACTCCCATCGCCAAGACCATCATCGTCCTCCTCACCGAAAAAGAATCTAGAGGAGTGCTTAATGGGACGGAGAGTTTCCTGGGACGATGAGGGGGAAATCATTGGGCTTCGATAGACCCCTGTGCTGTGCTTCATTGCGGTCTCTTGCGGTTCAGGTGTATCCTTGCGATATTTGAGAGTAGTAGAGGAAGTTTGGCAATGATTTTCCCTTCTGAAGTGGTGAGCTTCTTACTCTTCCTCTTAGATGATGACGCGGTCCGCTTTTGGACTTGACACGTCTCATCATGACGCCACCGTCTTCCGAGTCACTGCCTTCGCCGAGATGGCCTTGGTCGACATCGTCCTCATCTTCATCCTTCATGTCGATGGCGATGCATTGCTCCACTTGCTCATTAAAGTGGATATGCTTGCGCTCCGGGAAGGGAGAAGACAGGTTAGAAGAGTCCGTCGATACTGCCAACGAGCTGTTGGTACCTTGGCTTCCCCTTCTTGAAGAGAGGATACGTGACGTAGTAGTCAGTAGTCGATTTGTCCGTCTTGTGCTTCGAGACGCCACGAGTTTCTTGCGCCTGGACGGCGGCCGTGGCTTGCTTCAGTAGAGAAGCAGAAACGAGCGACCTCTGCAGCATGATCTCGGACATGCTTCGCTTCTTCAGAATTGGTTTCTTGTTCAAGTTGACGAGCGAATTTATGTTGGACAGTGCTACACTCGAAGGATCAGTTCCAGTGGAGTTCAAGTTCTTCGCCCCGCATTGCAATGGTCCATATAGCCAAGTGACATCGCAATCTTTCAGCCTGTAGTCGTGTTAGAAGTCAATCCTGGTATTGCAGAGAAAGACCGAGACGTGCGCGTATTTTGTACGCACCAATTTAGCTCTTCGGGAGAAATTGTCTTGAGGTTATTTCTGGCCTTCATCCATGTCCTCCAAGAAGCATTTTCCAGTCTGGCACTGTTGGCGAATTCGCCCCTTTTTGAGATGATGTATCTCCACGATGACCATATGTCTTCTTCTTTCCAGTCATGTGATAAGTAGTCCACTTGTCGGGACGGTCGGCTTGACACGGCCGTGTCGTCTTCGGCATGTTCAGTGACCTCGGGAGTGTCAGGACCGGACGTAAGACCAGAGCTATCCGGGTGGTCCACGGGAGAGACCGAGTACGAATTGGCAGTCTTGGGACTTGGCGGGGGCTCTAGATGATCGTCGGGTCGAAACTCGGGATGGAAGTAGAACTTTTCTTGGGAAAGTAGTGGCAGGCTGAAGTGATCTTCAGGACTCTCGTCGATGCCTAGAGTTTCGTCGAAGTCGGATGATATTGACAAGTTACTGGCGGGAGTAGAGGAGAATGAGGCATCGGTAGATTCTGCTTGTGTCGTTGGCGGAGAGGAGGGAGCTGAGGAGATGTCGAATGCGGTGCACGCTTCAGAGGCTTGACGGTAGGGGTTCGATAGATGTGAAGTTGGAGCGGAGCGGAACGCAGAAGGGTGGCCGAAACTTGAGTGAGATTGTGAGCGCCGTAATGATGAGGAGAAGTAACTGTCCTCCTCGGTGGAGAGGACGGCCGCCATTGTGATGGATGGCTATTATAGCTGTCAAGTTGATAGGTGCAGGCGCAGGTGCAGGCGCGGGCGCGGGCGCGGGAAGCGACGCCGCGAGGACTAGAAGTCGGCTTCGCAATCAGCAACTCATGGATAACGTCGTCGAGTCCGAGGGGAAACGAGGATGGATGCCCGTGTTTTATTATGGCGACTTGCAGCAATGGTCCGTGGGCATGCCGCCACGGCTCAGCCAAGTATTGACGTGGTGATGGTCGGCGTCGGGTTGCCGATCAGGGATTTCGGTGTAACTGTAGATAAAGGTGGACAAGGTGGACAAGGTGGACAAGGTGGTGTGCTTGCAGCGCTGCAATGCTGCAATGCAGGGAATAACAGACACACAGAACAGGTCCCGGTTGATAAGAGAATGCCACCACGATGCGGAGTATATGAAGAGGCTGTTGTTCAAAGACCTCGGATCGAGGCTCGGATCGAGGCTCGGATCGAGGGTGAGTACCGAGTATGCACGGATTGTTTCTAGTCGGCTGGCGCGCAGAGCAGTCTGCGTCTTTGTTCTCTGGCCCGCAATTGCTGGTGAATTGTTTCGAGGAGAGGGTGAGTGGCCCGACTTGCGGAGAGAGCAGAGTTTTGAGGCCAAGGCCGGGTGGGTGGTATTGGTATGGTAGGTACTGAATGGCGGACGGCGGAGAAGAGAGAGAGAGAGAGAGAGAGAAAAAGCAAGACGGGCCGAAACAGCGCTAGTACATAGATGGAAATAGCGTATGTGATGGAGAATTACAAGATAGTAATAGTAGGTAGGGTTCGAACCAAGATCCAAACACACAAGAATTGGACGTAGAGACGAGAAAATGGAACAGAACACATGAGGGCATGGATTCAATCAAGAAATCAAGTCGCCAAGCAAGGTCTGGCTAATAGCTACAGCCTACAGGTATTACGGAAAACTCGGTGCCGTTTCGACGGAGGTACGAGTGCGAGGGTACAAGGGTACGAGGGTACGAGGGTACGAGGGTACGAGGGTACGAGGGTACGAGGGTACGAGGGTACGAGGAACACAAGGTACAACAACTTCTTGTTGAAGTCGCGTCGCGTACTGCGTACTGCTCACCCAGGGTGGGGCGCTGGCACGAGTAACTATGTATTAGTTTTCCACTCCGTACGGATCCGTCAACCACCAGCCATCGGCCGCATCCAGTCAGAGCTGTCGTGGCTGTCTCTGGCGCTATACTATATATAAGCAAGCAGTAGGGCTGGGCCGATGCATGCAGAGGAAGAGGAAGGCACCACCCAGGTCCAGCCAGCCAGCCAGCCAGCCAGCCAACAAGAAGACGCCGCCAGAAGCCAGACTTCCATGCATCTTGACACTGTGCGGACAAGCGTCAAACAACCACTGGACGGATCGGCGCTTGGACTGCAATCTACCTGCGCCTAATACCTGCTTTGCATTGCAATGGGGTGCCAGCCAGGCCCCACAGCCCCTCCCAGGCCTGTTGTCAGTCAGTTGGCAGTCAGGACTCAGGACTCAGGAGAGGAGAGGCAGCTTCAGCCAAGTACGGAGTAAAGCCTGGCTGGGCCACCGCTCATTCAGTAGTGCGTCGCAAGCTTTGACCGTCTCCGAGAGAAGAGAGCTAACCTACTTTACTTATTACTGTAATGAGTGGTCTTCCTCGAGAGGTATGGCTTTCTTGCCTGCGTCTTTGCTGTGCCTGTCCTGTCTTGGTCTTGGTCGCATCGTGCTCCCCGATCAATCAATCGCACCACTCAGAATGGTCCAACAGCCCCTTCCGCATCCGAGAACCCGAGAAACTTCAGTGTTGCCTTCTGCACAAGTCAACAGGCCCATCGCTTCACCGCTGAGGCGAGAACGCAAGCCATCTTGTGATCTTGTGTTGAGAACGAATTCGTCGACGTCGTCTCTAATTAGTAGTATGCAAGCCATCTATCTACACTCCCCCAATCCCCCGGCCAACCCCGCCAGCCACGTCCCTGGTCCATTCAGGCTCTTCCATCCATTGAGGAAGGGATCTAAATGGCAGTCAGCTTAAATAGAGTATGTACAGTGCTATCTATTAGTGTTCAAGGACAAAGAAACCCAAAATGTGTACGGATTAGCATGGCTTGAAAAGCTACCGCCTCTTGGGGCTGGCTGCCCTCCGATTCTCGAGGCCGAGGAGGGTAAACTAAAGTATAAAGTCTGACTTGTGTATCTCAAACCACATCATCCTGTCGGCATTGGACAAGCTCGAACGACGGCTTCTCACCTACACAGTCATGGTTTCCCCGTCAAGAGCCCGTTGGTTGCTTGTCGGACATTCTTCTTATCTGCAAAATTGACTGGTACGCAGGCATGAGCTCAGCTCAAGTCGTGTTCATCGTCGCAATCCCCACACAATACGCTTCAGTGACAATCAGCTGCTGCCTTTCCAAGTCCCCATATACGCATTAGTGACGAAGCCGTAGATGCTCTGAACCCTAGTCTGTAAACGTCACCTCTCCACAGGTTCATGGAAATAATCCCTTTGTGAACCCAAATTGAGATGACGAGCCAAGACAAACCCAATGTGGAGCCAAGACGCGGACACTCGGTCGATGAATCCATACGCGAAAGGGGCCCAACGAGACAGGAGCAAAGACAGAATGGCATGAAGTGTCACAGTCGTGACAGCCGTGGTTGCTCGGAATCGAGGCGCATCAGGCTATCGCCGGTGGTGGTTGCAGTGCATTGGGATTCGATGGTGATTCGATGGTGTCAAACCCCTCACAACATGTCTCCTTCGTGTTTCTCAGATAGCAAGCAGGTGCTGTGCCTTTCGGCATCTTCCTGTGCCCGTAGTAGTTGAAGGAGCCGCCGGCCGAGGGCTGCAGCTAGTGCTCAATTAATAGCATCAGATCTACAGCAGCCTCCAGTCACGATTTCAGCGTGATTGCGATTCGCATCACCGAACATTGCTCGCATGCCTCGCAAGCGTATACTAGCACATGCTCGAATGGTCGGTGAGGTGGTCGACTTCGCCAGTTCATGTGGTGGTGATAATCATGTTCACATCAATTGCAAAAGACAATTCGCGGGATGGCACGATTGCCGTCGCAGATGTAGAACCCAAGATGTGTTATCGCAAACACTCCATCTGAGTAGGTACACGTCAGAGGCCGGAATGCGATGTTCACAGAAATCCGAGCCTACAAACAAGAGGATCAATCCAGCAGCTTCCAGTTGGTCGCGGTGTTCTATGGGGTGCAGAGTGCAGAAGAAGAAATGTCAGGAGGGTTAGGTAAAGTGAGAAGTGTGAAGTGCATGCTAGTAGAAAACATGTCGCTGGTACAACGGAACAAGACTTTCTAGTGTGAGGTGCGGACCTCAGGTGGATGTGGAAGAGCCTAAAAACAAGGTGGAAGAGACGGGAACTTGCCGGAACACGATGGCTCCTTCCGCGAGATAAGAACAAATGGCTTTTGCGGGGTCCGCAAAAACTCTGTTTCCGTTCAATATTTCTCTGACATTTTCCGATGAACTCCTCCGTGCGGATTACACCCGACTTACTGCTCAATGCCATCAGGCTCCTTACTTCCTCGTATCCATGAGTACAGCAACAAGCTGCCATTATCCTCTTTGAATTTACTGTGCCCGCGGCAGCAGCACAATGTATTGGGCGTTGGGCGTTGGGCGTTGGGCGTTGGGGCTGTTTTTTTTTTTATCTGCCCTCCACTTTGCTCGCAGCCACTGAACCAAATAATCAGCTTCGGCGCGTTCAAACGCTGATGGGATCCCGATCCATATGAAACCGTCATCCTCGATGGGCCAGAACGAACTACTACCATAAGCTAGTGGGATGCTGCGGGCGCACTTCCCGGAACCGCGTGGTGGCTTTTCCTTTGATTGAGGGCAGAGGTCTAATATTCTTGGCAGCCCATCCGACGCTCTGCAGAACCACGCTCCAGCATGTCAAACCTACTACCTTGATAGCAACGCAGTGGTCCTGTCTTCGACGCGATGGCAGAGTTCTTATCACCGTTGCTGCCGATCAGGTTGATCAAATCATACATACCAGACACCACGAAACCATATTCTCCCCAACATGCGCGTCATTAGAAGCTGCCGCGTATATTCTGACAACGAAAAGCAAGACGCAACGTTATAGAAGCCACTTACTTCGTCTCAGTTCAAAAGTGCAGCGCATAGCGCCAGGTGCCCAGCCTCACTGACACCTTCAAGTTTATCCATGAGTGCAGCAAAACAGGCCAGCCGTCAATCAGCCGTTGATCCCTCACTCTCAAGACGTGATGACTGTCACAACAGCCCGGAAAGCTCGATAACCATTGCACTAGCAAGAGCACGTGTGGAGTAGTTAACATAGCGATAGCTTGACCATTTTGCCCTGTCAAATGGGTGGTTTCATGTTCGCCGTTTAGACAGATGGCTTGTTCGTTTTGCTACCTAGACATCTGATGGTCTTTTTCCAATCTGCACTCAGGCGATACACCAGATCCCAAGGACTGACAAACTACTGATGTGTCGATCAGGCAGGGAGTTGATTGGTCCATGGTCGGCTATTTTCAAGATTTGCGATCGGCTTGGACATGTGCAAACTTGGTCATCATGATTGGCTAGGGGTGTGACCATGTCCTCGTCGGCAACAAGTCGTTATGTTGCTACCAGTCATCGATAAGTGAAAGACAAGCGAGCGAACGACAAGGCAACATGCATTATCAACAACAGGCCACAAGTGTCTTCCGAGATTCGCTTCCTTGGCCTGGGCTGGGAGGCGAATTCCACAATATCCACAATCCTGCACTTTGTAAGCATGGCACAAACCTTGCGCATGCAGCAGCGCCGACAAGCCAATTGACCAGAAGCATGGGTCAGAGGAGCCAATCGTCTTATCGAGGGTAATTATGCTGGCTGTGAACTAGTTGTTGTGCTTGATTGCCTCTATTTCTGTAGCATAACGCCTGCCTGTCTGCTTGCTTTGTGTAGTATGAACTTCGCTCCATGTTATTTTGGTCCTCCGAAACAAGTCGATGAAAGAAGAAGTCGTCTCAAAAGTTCCTTCTCAGCTTGAACTTGGGAGAATGGCCGCCGTGGCTAACTAGGCCTAGTGCAAATACAATGCAGCCACTTTGGAGATTAGTAGACGAAAGGGTCAACAGGGTGTGGTGGTGCCTGCGGCGAAGGCGTTTGTTGGTAATATCTTCGGAGGTTTTATCGGACACTTCACATGTGTACTTACTTCTCTTCTCGGTCCTGGCCGGAAAGAAAATGGCTCAAATGTGCGCGTGGGAGACGATGAATCATGATTTATAGAGACAGAAGAAGAAGAAGAAGAAGAAGAAGAAGAAACACCGTTACCTTACACGACGAACAGCGGCGCGTGCTTGTAGTACCTGCCGCTTCTCGTACGCCTCCTCTGCACATCGCCATTTGCCATCGAACTTTGCATCGAGATCCACAGTGGACGAGACAAGGCAAGACTCCGAGCTTCATCGCTTCGCCCGTATCCGTCCGTCTCTGGGTCAGCCGGGCCGTCTTCTGACTTGTGGAGACAAGGCGGGTGGCAGCAGGCCTGATAAGCTGCAGCTACCACAGCCTACGGCCTACGGAGCACGGAGTACCAGACTCTTTTTAGAGAGGGCGGCAGGCAGGGCAGGCAGGGCAGGCACGCAGGTCTCTGATGCTTGTAACGAGCTGCCCCACCTGCCAACGTGGTGCCCTCCTGTTCCTGTTCGGATTGGATCTCGACGTTGAAAAAGCTCTTCATCTTGGATGTGTGGAACGCATCTTGCGGATGCATGCATGTGTGGAGAAGCGCGCAGCAAAGTGCAAAGCACGTCAGTCAGTATTAACTTGTATTGACAAGGTCGTCGTCGTCTAGACTCTTTGGCGCCAGTCTTATTACCTACACTTCCCAACTTGGCTGTTTCTTTGAAAAAAAAAAAAAAAAAAAAGGGGGAGGTTCGCCCAGGCAGTTTCGCGTCGGGAGGTCTCTACTCCGTAATTGTACCATGCCGCTTGATAGAGCATCACGACTCAGACATCTCTCTCGAAATTCACGACTGAAAATCATGACTGAAAATCAAGTCGCCACTTTTTTTCTCACCTCGCAGGCGCGGCTGCAGGACAAGTGAAACTAATACAGGCGTGGTACTGGTTTGGCCCTCTTCGCATCCTTTCCTGCATGGCCGTTTTGTTACTGCTCGACCGCCACTCCAACCGGACTTGTTGCCACGATCGCAAGCGTGGTTTTCTCTTTACCTTGGGCGAAAGACGGCGATAGCTTGACAGCATGTAGCGGGGGGAGGGCACCTGTCAATCCGTCCAAAGCAGCTTTCCCCGACTTTGATCAGAGCAATTACATACAAAACCTGCAATGTTGCATTCAGCTTCGCATTCTTTCGGAACTTAATGAGGCCTCGGGCCCAGCAAATTGCGGCATCTGGGCGTCATTCTGTCAACCTGTTGCATGAATGTTTGGACACGTCACCGGCCCCGACTGCAGAGCTCGGTCAGCGGCGACCATGAAAGAGGCCATCGATCTGGGACAGCCTTGGAGGAAGAGTGGGAATTGTCCCAAGAAGCGAAAACGGCTGAATCTCTGTGCGCTTCTTCAGTTCCTATCCCCAGTCGTCATCTCGCGTGGGCATTGATAGAACGACATCGTCCAACAACTGTCAAGACTCCTACCTGAGTCCAGGATTTGAAAGTATGCGATCACGTATGTGACAAGAAGAAACGGTCGTCCACAGCAGAAGATAAAAGTCCTGCTGAGTGGCTGGACGAACAACAACGCGTTTCCTTTTAGTTCCTCAGACAGGCGGTGCGAAAGCCACGTCGCGGGGTAAACGAAGGTTGCGCAGAACATCCTCTTTGCAGGGGCAACATCCCGAACCTCGTGTATAGCTACTTCTCCTTCCTTCTCTGCATCTCCCGGCTTGAGCTGAACACCAATCTCGTTGTATATGCGTTGGCAAATATCGTCAAGAGGGTCGCATCGTCAGCCTTGACGGCGAAGCAGTGCGCATGAATAAGCGGCAACCTGGTTTCCGTGTGTGGCGAAAACAGCTTCTCATGCCCATGGTACAGGCCCTTGAAATTGTGAAGAAACTCGAGCGCCGACGCTGGCAAGTTCATCACGTAGTGGGAGACAGTAGGAGGCACGGGGATGCGAATCGGCTCAGGCCGCTTTTCTGGGGGTGCGCTTCGTGAGACTTTGGCGGGCTTGATGATGGCACAGTCGCCTCGCTGGGAGGCTTCAAGAACAAGATGGGCTGCTTGTTTGATGAAGTCGTGGCCGTCCTCATTGAAAGGCTTGACAAACTCGGTCACCTTGTTTCTCTTGACAATTTCACTGAGGTACTTGTAACTCTCTGGATTCTTGTCATTCGCCCACACAAACACACCCTTCTTGCCAGCTGGGACAGCAAAGGCCCAATTCCAGCCATAGCATCAGCGACCACCTCGCCGGGCTTGAACATGGAGCAGATTCTTTGATGCTCGGTTCCGAGCTTGGTGTTCCAATACACCTTGGAATAATCAAACTTGAACACGCATCCTGCCTCGCTCACTTCCACGAGCATGTCATCGGGACCGGCGAGCACTTCGTAAGAAAAGGTGCGAAATTCACTTTCTGTACCAACGTTGTCAATCTTATTGATGACGGTGCGAATGCCAGGGTTCTTGTCGAGTATCACTTGGGCTATGATATGTTTATAAGGCAGATACTGGCCCCTGATGTTCAAATGAGCTGCAGTCAATTTGTATCAGCGCGAGACGTCACCATCGATGTTGAAATGATTGATACCTACCGACATGTCCGGCCGTGTTGAAGCCGACGGGAATCTCGCCGTGCAGGTCCTCTGGAAGAATAGATCTCATCACATCAACTATGCAATGGTGTCGTTAGCAACGCTAAGCCCACATCATACAACAGAGTCAATGTTACAAAAGGAAAAAATGAACGTGGGACATTAAAATCCTTACTATAACTCCACATGTCGTACCCAATCGTCACCTCAAACGGCACGACTCTAACACCTCCCGTCCGTGACGCGTCTTTCAACTCATCACTCCAAGTCTCAGGTACTACAAGATGATCAGCACTCACTCACCGTCAGTCTTATCTCCCATCGTAACCCCTTTTTTGTTTATCGTACCCCGAGCACTGACGGGACCGAGGGTTTTGAGTCATGCCACCAAAAGAAGGAAAAACACACGAACCTGAGGCCTTTATTTCAGGGTTCAAAATGAGACATTTGCGTCCCTGCGCCGCCAAAGAGCTGTCGGATCCGCAGCAATCGGGTCAAATTTTTCCAGAAGCAAGATCTCTCTGGTCTTCTCCAACTGCTTCCTGTACTTGGAGATGAACTTGTTCTCTTTGACGCACGCGGCACTCGTGGGCAGACTCCGCAGGAACAACGACCTGTCAAGTGTTTTGAGAGCCCTGGCGGCGGCAGGGGCGCGGAAAGATTCATTTCCAGTTCAGATCGTTTGCTCTATGCTCGCATCGTTAGACGTTGAAGTGGATTTCGGAAAGAGAACGAGACGCGGATAGAAGCGTCTGCCAGTGATGGAAAACTTCAGGGAGTGTCAGGGTGTGACGACTGACCTCCATGGCTGGGCAAAGAAACCCTGTTGCTACTCGGCTCCGTGTCGAGGGCCTCCTAAACAAGTGTCTTTTGACAAAAATTTTCCACGCTCTCACTGACCGGAGCCCTTGACTGAGGAGCAAGGCTGATTGATGTGAGGTTCTGAAAATTCGGTGGTTGTGACAGGGGCACCAGAGTGGGACCCACTTGATACCTATATACATATGTACATTAAAGCTGTCCAATGGTGGGCGGGCGACTTCGTGATGTCACGACTCACCACTGATTTACACATTGTTCTTTTCACATGGCCAGAAGTTAGAACACGCATCTTCACGCGAACACTCTCCGAACCATCATTGACCCATTATTTCTCTCTTTCTGTTATGCTTCCGAAACTTAGTAGTAGACCTGTTATTTTCATCCACTCCCAATCCAAAGAAACGCTCTTCGCACCAAGGCGCAAAGCCATGTCAAGCGTACCCTAGACGCCTTCTTCGCGTCCTCGCCAAAACGAACACGAACTGAACGGAACAGTGCAAACCAAGATCCCGTAAGTCATCACCTAGGCTCTTTCCAGAATGAGACTCATCAAGCGTTCTCCGACTCTGAGCCATCTCCTGGGGAATTGAATCTGATGATGTGCAAAGCATGGTACATCCCAGCACGCCGCATATCCTCACCCCATCACCAACCTCCCACCCTCACTAAGCAGGAATTATCCTCCCTCCCCGCACGCCCAGGCAGGCATATCAACGACCAGCCAGATATAGACCTCCTCTACTTTGAGCCGTATATCCCCTCATACATGGCCAAGGACATGTTTGAGTTTTGCGCGCCGAGCTCCCGTTTTATAGAGTAGAATACGATATCAAGCGAGGGCATCAAACGCATATAAAAACGCCACGGTGAGCGCAGACCTGGAACCTAGTGATGACTTCTTCGTCTTCCTCCTCCCCTTCTTCTTCTCATCCTTCTCATAAACATATACGTATACATGTGTGTCTGTGTGTAAGCGTCGGTAACCTGGCAAATTAACCATTCATATATATATCCCCACTAGATGGACAACGGTATTCGGCCTAGACGACACATCATGCTTCCAGGACGGCATCGTCACCGACAAAGCATCCACTATGAGAGCACACGATAGCCGGTACGAGCGGTATCCTCCGCGCCCTATGCCAAAGTGCCTCGATGACCTGCGCGCGTCCACCGAGGCAGCCACGGGGTGCGTGTTCAACTTCTGCCTCGTGAATTACTATGCCTCGGGGCAGACAGCATCTCTTTTCACAGCGATGACGAGAGATTCCTGGGGTCAGATCCGGCCATCGCGTCGTTTTCTCTTGGCGCGAGGCGAGATTTCCTCATGAAGCACAAGCCGATTCCTGGGACGGCGTCGTCGGCTGGTGGTGGTGGTGGTGGTGGTGGTGGTGGAAAGGAACAAGCTGTCAAGGAGGGCAAGACGTTGAAGTTGCCGCTTGCGAGTGGTGACATGGTGCTCATGAGGGCAAGACACAGTCGAACTGGCTGCATTCGATACCGAAACGCACGGGGAAGAACCAAGACGATGGAGGGCGCATCAACATTACGTTTCGGAGAGCCATGGTCAAAGATGGGACGGAAAACTATTACAAATACAATGTTGGGAACGGACCTGTGTATAGATGGGACAAGCAGAGTCGGGAAATGGTATTGTGGAAGAAGGCTTTGCAAGGGGGCGATAAGTGAGGCTCTCTCCTGACCATATAAACGGAACGGTTGACGTCAAGTACTACTGCAAAAGTAGTACAGATTTTCCAAAGGAAAAAAAAAAAAACACGGCTATCTATCTATTCGTACACCATGTGTTGCAACCACAAAGGCTGTATGACACGGAACTTCACCCCTTTCCCTTATTTGCCATGGCGCATTTGAGCCCTGGAAAACTTGCGCAGAGCCTTCAAAAATACCTGATATCCGAATCCTTCGTTGTCCTGGAGACAGAAGATCTCGGTCAAGCGGATTTGCCACGGCGGATAGCCCGACAGCTCGACGTTGGGGCTGAACAAGATGAGCAAGTCTGGCTCGGGCATGATACCCTCTGAGAGCTCAGCATCGACTAGTTCCGTGGAGATGTCCCGCGGAGATATCTTTCCCCTCTGCGACATTTCCGCCAGGGTTCTTGTCAAGTCGACGATGGATTCCCTGCCATCCTGAGCAGATATGAGATGCAACTTCAGTTGGCCGTGCTTGTTGCCAGCGTGGGCGGGCGATGAATAGGCGTCTTTGTGCGGTGAGGTGAGTGAGAGGCTGGGATGCTGGCCAGCAAAGTAAAGGTGAACTTCTGCATGACGGCCTCGTACACTTGTGGCATGTGCTTCTTCAGAATACCTGTTCGTGGAACGTCAGCCTTCCTGAATGCCTCTCGTCTTTGTCCATCGGACGCGGGATCGAGGTTGCGCACCTGTCTTTTCATAAATTGAGAGCATGGGAATCGCAGCACTGGCACACCAGGCGGCCAGCTCGGCAGTCTCCTCAATTAGGCGGTCGAGATCCGCCTTTGGCCGCTGATTTTCCTCTGCTTTCAAGATGGCGCTGAGATGGTTGGGTTTCCGACCCAGTCCCACCACATCCCGTCGTATGTACTCAGGCGTACCGTGGTGGTAGTACAAAACGGATGATATTTGATAGCTGACAACGTGGAAAGCCTGTCGGATGCGGATGTACAAAGAGAATAGGCCATGTAGGATAGCAAATACGAACACGTATAGCTGGCTCTTGAGAAATCGTCGGACGCCAAGTCTGGACCGGCGTTGTGACTGGCTTTTTGGGGCTGCGACCGTCGGAACCTCGTTTGGACTGGGTAGGTGTGCCTTGAGGGCTTGGTGAGTATATTGACCAAGCTGTTGGGGTCGACCCGGCTCGTTGGCTTACCATAATGATCTTCTCTCTTGCCTCTGGGCTCAAAAACTTGTGATCCGACATATCGTCGGCGCGGTAGGCCGCGCGATCCTTGGCCGAGATGGGCATGATGAAGAGTCCCCAACACTGTTTTCTGCTGGCGAATAATCGAGTGCCGAATTGGAACGAGGGTGATCAGAAGCAGGTTGTGCGAAGCTGGTGTAGCTTGAGACAGTTTGCGCCTGCTTGCGAGAACACGGGCGAGGAGGTAAGGAAACCTGGTTAATGAAGTGTAAGATAGATGTTTGAAGACAAGGAAATTGAAGGAAGGAAAGCCCGTCTCGACAACCACGACAGGTGGACGACTATTTGATGCGACCGAGACTTGGCAACGTGGTGATCGAGTCAGAAAGGCCAAGGTCGGACGAAAAGAAAGAGGACAAATTACGTCGCGGCCGTAGGCTAGCTAATATTATTATGGCTCATCAGGTTCGCATGTGGCTTGGCGCTGACCCGGCCCCATCCAGTTTTGAGACAGTGAGTTGGACGCAAATCAATACGTACAAGTGCGATGACGAATGACGTTAGTGCATACGTCGGACCTTGCTGTGGCGCGCGTGTCTGATGGGTTGCCGGGGCTTTTGTGGCTTAGCTCAGTGTCCCTTATAAGTTACTTACACTTACCCCCACCCTACCATCTTTCCCTTGGCCACTTGACGTTTCGGTCATCAACGCGACAAGCAGCTTGTCTGACCAGATGAACGAACTTGGCCTTTGACCTCAGTGACGGCGGCATCAACCACTGTGCCACTGTACTCTAGCGACTGCAGGGCTTTCAGGAGTGAGGCTGATTCTATCCGCCGTCTTCACTGGCAGCTACACATCGGCTACACACATGTAGTCCCGCTCTCCCACCATGGAGCGGAACAGCACAGGGCCGCCCAAGAGCCTCTATCCCAAAGGACCGAGTTTTACCTTGGAAAACTTCTCCAACAAGGACTTCATCGTCCGCGACTTTGTGGACAGTCTAGCCGATAGCGCTGTGCCTGTCAATCGCCGTTCGGCTCCGACACCTGCTGCCTTTGACCCGAAGCCATTGATTCGCACCTTTGAAAGTACAGTTGCTGCCGCCCACGCACATGACCCCAATATTCTTCTGATCCGCTGTGGAAGCTGACCGGCGCTGACCGGCGTTGCACTCAATTAGATGCCTTGTCGCAATTGGCCTTACTCGGAGACGAGCTGCAAGAAAAAGAATCCGAGCTCCTGTCGCAGGTTCGCCGGGCCGAAATCCAACATGACCAGACCCTCGACAGACTAGGTCGAAAGCTCGACCAGACAATGAACTCCTTTGAGGCACTTGACGGATCGCCAGGCCAAGACAACCCGAGCGTTGCTCCCGAGACCAGCAGCAGGGCCGACGGTGGAGGCAATGTGGCGGTTCAAATCGGAGAGAAGCTCGAGGAACTGGATCGCAAGCGACGACGCGCTCAGGACGCCATGTTCCTGATCCAGTGTTGGACGGAGCTGAGCGAATCGGGCGTCCTGTCATTTCTGGAAGACATTCGGCTCCAGGGCGGAGCCGAAAACAAAATCAGATGCGCCGTCATCGCCCGGCAGTTGATGAGAATGAGCCAGCAGCTTGACCCTTCTTCTTGGGGACACGCCAACGGCCTGCGGAACAGCTCGACTCCTCCAGCGCAAAACGGCTCTCCCAAATCGCACAACACACGCGAGATTCTTGAAAAATTCTGTGAATCGCTAGAACAGGATTTGTTGGAACAATTCAACAACAGCTATCGATTGCAGAATTTCGACGACATGATGGAGTGCTCCAAGGTCCTGTACGACTTCAATGGTGGTGCTAGCGTGATTGCCATCTTTGTCAACCAACATCAGTTCTTCATCGACCGAGACCAGCTCAACGATGAAGCAATAGCAGAACGGCGAAACGTGGGAAATCCTGGCCGACCCCGACTCAGACCCCCTGGCGTAGATCCCGGGCTACAGTCCCTCGTCGATGAGGTCAGGATTGTGATGCAAGACGAATCCTTCATCATCAAGCGCGCGTTCCCGTACTACGAAACCGTTCTCATCAAGTTCATCCAGCGTGTATTCCAGCAGTCGGTCCAGCAGCGCCTCGAAAAAGTCCTCGACAAGGCAGAAACGGTCTCTACCCTGGCCTTTCTGAGATCACTACACTCCTCGAGGAGCTACATCAGCTCACTTATCGAGGACCTGAAAACACATGGCCTCACCGAACACCCGGACCCCTGCTCGGGGCAGATTGCGCAAACACTTGACCAGCAGGTGGACGAGCTTTTCATCCCATACCTAGTCGGAAGCTCGTACATTGAGCGAGAAAAGAAGAGCCTCGAGGAAATGTACAGTTCACTGCTGTTCAAGTTCACCATGTACCATTCGCGGAAGAAAAAGGCCCCCAGGGATTCATGGCATCATTAGCCCAGCAGGGCACACAGTTTCTGGCGTCTGCAAAGGACGCGTACCTGGACAGATTAGATTCATCGGATCTCACGCCGACGCAGAAACGGATGATGTTGCGTGTTGCCGGCATCAAGGACAAGGAGAACAGGAACGAAATCGAGGTGTCCGAGGAGGATGGCGGGCTCGGCGTCGCCAACGCCAAGCGGATGCTCAAGTGGCTGGCCGAGAGCGTCCAACGGACATTGGAGCTGGGATCGCAGGTCGAAACGCCGCGAGACGTCAGCACGCTGCTGCAGCTTCTGCTGAGCAACATGGGCCAAGTCTACGTCCAGACGGGGCTCGACGCCGCCCATGCCGAGGCGACGATTGTGGAAAACTCCAAGACGGAACCTGACCTGTCGTTCCTGCCGACCATTCGGCCGGCTGTGACAATCTCGGCCATCATGGACCGTTTCATCACCATTGTGCTCATCCGCCTCGCCGAGTCCAACACGACGGTCCGAAAGAGCATGGAGGCCCAGAGGAACCTGGCCATTGACGCGATTGAGAAGAAGACGAATGCCGTCATGAAGATCACCATTGACGTCATCACCAACTACGTCACCAAGACGCTCGCCGGCCAAAAGAAGCAAGATTTCCGCCCCAGAGGCGCAGAGCTCGAGTCCCTGCAAACGCCCACGTGCCTCAACGTGTGCAGGTTCCTCGGCCGCGCATCCAAAGAGGCCGGCCGGGCCATCGACGGCCTCAACGCCGAAAAGTTCTTCAGCGAGCTCGCCCTCTCCATCCACCAGCTCCTGTTTGACCACTTCAAGAAGTTCCAGGTCAACGCGACGGGCGGGCTGATGGTCACGCAGGACATTGCAAAGTACGTCTCCGTGATGCGCGACTGGACCCTCGCCAAGGACGTGTCCGTCATGGTCGAGCTTCTCACCGAGATTGGCTCCTGTTCATCGTTGGCCCGGAGGCGCTGAGGGAGAAGTCGAGGACGCTGGCGCCGGGACAGGGCGGCGGCAGGGGAAGTTGTGCAAGGGTGATTTCCGGGCGTTTGTGCAGAAGAGGGACGATGCGGGGTCTGTGGGAATACAGAGCATACTGGCGGGTCTTTGAAAATTTGGTCAAGTTTTTTTTTCTTGCTAGTCATTCATCTCAGTTCCTTCTTCCGCCATGTTTGTTTTTCAACGAGCTCGTTGTTGAAGGTGGCGTCGTGAGAAGAAGATGCCAATAGCCATGATGTGATGATGCCAGTTGTGTGGTGTTTCGAACATATTGTCAGTCCATGTTCGTACTAATGTGTATGCTATATATTTGTGATGATCCTTTGCCCCCCTTCCATGTCTAGAAGTCGAGTCCTCTACATGTGTTCCCTTTTTTTTTTAAAAAAAAAACATGCTGTCGTTCAGCCATTTCTACAAGTCTCTTCGCATGCCCCCACTCTCCCAACATGCTCCTCGACCTTGCGATCCAGAAAATCAATCAGATCGAGCATGTTCCTCAGCGCATTCAGCTCCGCCCTCTCCTTCTTGGACAACAAGGCAGTCTTGTCTGGGCCCATACCCGGCGCGGTCATCTCCTGCACATGGTGCAACGCGAGCCTGAACGGCAACGGTGCCTGAGCAAGTCTGCACATGAGCGTCTCGACGGCCTCCCAGGGACAGGAGGCAAAGTCCGCGTACAGGGCTGGGTTGGCGAGAAGACCGCGGGCGGACATGAAGCCCGAGAGGTGGGTGGTGCTGGGCCTGGGGTGCGTCGGCTGTTGCTGACGACGTCTTGCTGCGTCTTGTCCGAGAGTCAATGTCGGGGGTCGGGTTGTGGCGGCCTGGTAGGGCGGATGGGGAGGGCAGATAGGTCGAATATGTCGCCGGATAGGAGGATGGGCAAGGTACCCGCGTACTTTTGGGTGAGCATCTCGAGGGCCTCGGTGAAGATGGGTGTTGTGGAGGGTGTGCGGCGAGTCCGAGGGTGGATGGTGACCCAGTCGACGTTTCTGTTCTGCGGGTGTCCTATCACGGTGTCGAGATAGTCCATTGTTCTCCTGGGAAGCTCGTCAAATTAGTAAGGAAAAAGGCCCCTACTAGTGGTCCCTTTGGCGGCGTGGGCCGTCGTTGTCTCTAGGGGCCTGTCGAGGAGCAAGAAACATGCCTTAGATCATCGTGAATTCGAATCTTGACGCTGATGCTTCGGCCCTCGGGTTTTCCACATCCTCCTCCATACGCACCCCCATCCGTCCTGCCGCAACCGCTCTCTCGTCTCGACAAGCATGTCGCGCACCAGCTCTCTCTTGTCCATGAGCGCCGCGCCAAGGGTCTCCGCGCAGGCCCATGACTGAGGGCACCCGCAGTTGAGGTCGACGCCCGCCACGAACGGCGCGGCGAGAGATGAGGCGCGGGCTAGTTCTACGGGAACGTTGGCGCCGAATTGGAGAATGGTAGGTGGCTGGGGGTTTTGTTGACACGGTGAGATCTGGTACTTTGTCAGACTCTTTTTTTTTTTTTTTTTTTTTTTTTTTTTTAAACCCCATCACCTCGGTTTACCCCAGTGAGGACACGAGAGACGCGTACCACTATCACGGGCAAATTCGTTGCGATTGAACTCCTTGGCTAGTATCATTGGTGTCCAGCATAAATCAGTCCCGTATTGATGGACTGTTTGTCTGAAAGCGAGCTTGTTCATTGTCAACCTCAGGGCCATTTAGGCACGAGAAACACAAAGTACCGGCTGATTGACACGGGGACGAAAAGGTCAATGGTACCTTGCTGTATCGCACCATGGGCGCACACGCATAAAGAAACTTGTCTTGCCTTCGACAAGTGTCGAATATTTTGAGAGGGCTACGTGACGGTGGTCCCTGTTAGCATCTTCTGTCTTCCATGGCCTGCCTGCCTTGCAAGTTTGCAAGTTGATGCCATCGGTGAGTGGCTCGGTGAGTGGCAGGGACACATGGGCTTGATTGACTGCCAACTCACTGGGGCGTGGGGCCGAGAGGGCTCTCCCTTTGACGGCCATGTCTGGAAGAGAGCTTGGGCAGTCAATGGATAGAGTCGCTAATTTGCTCGTGTGGTTGTTGTCGGCGTGGCGAGCTGTCAGGGTGGGTGTTGAAGCCTGTTTGTTGAAGTCTGGTTTTTTTTTCTTCAGGGTGTGTAAAGATCTGGAGTCTTCGGTGGTGTGGTGGTGTGGTGTGGTGGTGTGGTGGTGCGGTGGCTTGTTTGTGTGGTTCATTCGGGTGGCGCTCATTATTACGGCGGAAACCCCTGCCAAGTTGATTGACAAGGCCACCCCGGATATCGGATATCCAGGCCAAACCTCAGCCAAAAAGTGTCCTTGGCCATCATGGGATAAATGGGAAGAGAAAGCAAGCAAATGCCACCAAGAACAGAAAAGCATCTAATCCTCCTGATCTCTCGTGAACAAGCTATCCGCGTCCCCTTCCACCTCCTGCAACTCCTGCCCCGCCAATAGCCTCTCCTCTCCAGCACAATCTCCTGAAACCATTTCTTCTCAGCCACCATCCGCCTTGCCAGCTCCAGCTCCTTCCTCTTATATAGATCCTTGGTCCTCTCCTTTTGACTGTACATGAGCTCCTCCTCGTCATCTGCTCATCGTCCAGCTTTGCCTTGTACACGCACATCTGGTCGTCTTTCCACTTCTGCCACATCTTGTGACCTTTGTCCATCCTCTTTCGCAAAGGAAACATGGCCCGTTCAATTTCATCTGCGGCATGAGGCTTGCCGTGCCAAAATCCCTCGAGTTGCTGAAGATATTCCTCCTCCAATTTGCGTTCTGTCGCGACACGGCTGGAATACTCCCGGGTGAACTGGTCGTCCTTGAGAGCGACTTTTGCCGACAGTTCATGATGGAACCCCTGTCGTTCCAATTCATGACGTTGGGCGATGCGGGTCTTCATGGAGTCTGCTTCTTGGAGTAAACTTGTTGCTTGGTCTTCCTGTTGTGTATCAACAATGACATATTGCAGCTGGTGAAGATCGTTGAGAAGGATGCGCAATTCACGAAACCTGGCTTTGACTTCCTCCCGCCGGAGTTTTTCGAAACGTATGCGTTCTTTGATCTGCCGTTGCCAGCGCTCTTCTTCGAGCCTTACCTGTTCAAGTCGGTCGAGCTCTGCTCGTCTTGCCTCTTCTCGCTCAAATTCTTCGATTTGGGCCAAAACGGCCCGCAGCTCTTCTGCCTCGGCCTGATCCTTGAATCGCCGTTGCTCCCTTCGATTGTCTGCTGTTTCTTTGAGCGCGTGCAGCTGCTGCATGGTACATTGGCAAGTTTTCCAGCGCAGACCGCAAACGTAGCAGAACTCGGTTCCACAGCGACAAGTCATGTGTTGGCAGGCTTCTTTGTGTTCTACAAGGGCGTGACAGTTGAAGCAGCGTTTCCAGCCTTCTTGTTCGGCGAGAATGTTGGTGAGGTTCATCTCGTAATCCTGCGGGCAGTCCTTGCTGCCATGTGATGGTCCCCTGCAGACAGTGCAGGTCAAATGACCACGTTCGCAGCGGCCCTCGCGCTTGTTCGGCTTGATCTGCTTGGGGCGAATCCAGACACCACACTCGGGCTGGCTGCAGTACACTCGCTCACTGATGGGGAGCTCCCATTCTGATGATCGTTCCTGAAACCTTCTTTTCAGGTCATCGGGAATATTCTTTACGATGAGGCGGAACGAAATTTGGTTCAAACAGCATTTCGGTGGCCACTGTGCCTCGTGTTGTACGGCGGCGGTAACGAGGCGCACGAAGCAGTCTTTACAATAGCTGTGGCAGGGTACTTTGACGGTGTCTTTAACCGGGATGTCATCAAGACAAGAAGCACACTCGCTATTTCATAAGGTCAGCAGTTCTTCTAATACGAGCCCCCCTCCCGCTCCAACATTCTCGTTTCTCTGCACCAAGAGTTGAAACTTACACTTCCGGTTCCGGCTTGATGGCACAGCGTCCGCGACGAACCCGGATTTCCGTAAAACCATAAGCGCTTCTTGCGTCTCGGAGTCGGTCGTGCCAATGTCAACCCTGCTCAATCTTGCCTCCAGTTTCTGGCGAAGTGCTTCCCTTGCACCACCCGCAGCACTACCTTCCCCATACTCTGGAGCTCTCTGGAAGAATCGCCGAAAAGCATTTCTCCTCCTCCCACTACCTTTCGCAGCAGGTATTAGAGCAACATTCCCACTGGTGGACACCGGGATAACTGGGCTAGTACTGATGCGCGTTCCTTTGTAGTACGTGTTGTTAATGGGAGATATATCCGGTTCTAAAGGCTTTTCCGCAGTGATGACAATCGGTAGGTACGGCTCAGGGATTTTCCATCCTTCCTCGATTCTTCTTCCGCAAGTCTTCTCTGCTCGTCTTCAAGTTGCTTAGCCTGATCTTCCTCTGCAACACGTGTCTTGACGTTTTCGATGGACTGGGTGATGATGTCCAGCAGAACAAGGGAGGTGACGTTGGGTGCTTTGTGTAAGGCACTTGGCGGCTCGTGCTTGCGCCAGTCCACGTCGCCGAGGTCGATATCAAACATATTCTCGGGTGACCAGGTAGCTGTCGCAGATGCTTGGCTCTCCCTTTCATCCTGAGTGACTTGGATGGGTTCGAGCAGAGCATTATGTAGTTTGGCCATGTCTTCGTCGCCGAAAGACCCTGGAATAGGGCGAACTGCTGTCTTGATCTCCATCAGTGGACCGAAGTCAGCTTGCCACGGCGGATGATGGAGCCGATCCCGTTCTTGGCCAGACTGAAGACTAGAGTATCATGTGTCGCAGGTGATGTTGCATTTGGGCCATACCCATATTCTTCCCCGAATCCTCCAAATTCTCGCGCAGGAGAAGGTGGTTGTAAGTGACAAAGATTCAGCACGAGACTGTGTCAGCCTGCGTACACTTCGATAGCCCCAAATGTGGCTGGATGAGCTGAAATGGGACCCTCGTCCCCATCCATCTCCATCCATCCCCATCTTAGCTATAGTCTTCCGTACATCTCCTGCAGCAAGACGAGCATTAAATCAGCCTACAACTCCACTCCCAGGCTCAACCGGGTGTGCCGCACGTGGCTGTTACAATAGGTCTGGTTCAAAACCGGGCTGACAAGATCGATTGCCAGAGCTGAACTTCCCCGTCTTCCCCGTCTCCCCGACTTCTGGCGTCTTCGGGGGCTGTGCTGTGCGTTGCTTGGCGCCACTTGCATTGTCAGCTTCCAAACGAATGCATGAATCACACGAGCGACTAGCAATATGCTGATGCCGCAATCGTACGTATGCAGCGATTGATTGAAGATTCGACGTGGACACGTATGTGAAATACAAAAGTTTGATGGGAAACAGGCCATATAAGCCTGTTACTTTGAGCATTCACATTGCGAGCAATCAATTATTAGCCACGCAGGCTCGAAAGATGGGCAACTGCAATTTCGTGACAGGCCCTACAACTTTGCTTCGACCCTGGCAAAATCAATCTTGTTGGTGCTAGAGAATAGAGTGTAAGCTACTGATCAATTTCAGTATGGTACACATATCACTTACCAAGTCCCAACTTGTTCCAGCCCAACCTCCACAGCATCACCACCATCCTTAAGCCAGGCCTGTGGCTTTCTGCCCATGCCGACACCAGCAGGACTATCTCAAACCAGTCTCTATGCTGTTGAAATATGAGTAAAAAGAAAGACAAATCGGGCAATTCTTACGTTTCTGTAAAGATGATATCCCCGGGCATGAAGGTGACGCCGCGACTCAACATCGAGACTGTATTTTCAACAACGAACATGAGGTCTGCCGTGGTTCCATTCTGCACCACATCAGCAAGAGTCAACACATGCCTCGCCAAGAGACATTCCACAATGTGAAGCGATACGGACCTGGCGAACCTCTCCGTTGACCTTGGACCAGATTTTCAACCGGTGGGGTTTTTGAATCACTTCTGTCGAAACTATGCTCGGGCCAAATGGAGCCCCTTCATCGTGACTCTTGCCGTGTGCCCATTGACCTCCCCGTTTGATCTGCCATTCTCGATGCAATACACCGTTTCCGACTGAATTTCCAAGCACATACTTAAGAGTCTCTGACTCTGCATATTCAGTGCACCTCTTGCCGATGACTAGGACCAGCTAGGACTCATAGTCGAGACCGCCGCCTTCTTGTGCCACGAAGGGCATGGGGATGGGGTCAGAAGGCCCCGATAGAGACGTGGCGGGCTTGTACAAGAGGATCGGGTACTTTGGTTCAGGCATGTTTGACTCCTGGGCGTGGTCGGCATAGTTCAAGCCAAGTCATCTCACGGTCCTGGCGTGGGAAGGATCCAGGGCGATAGCAAGCGGCGAATGCCAACGACTTGGTCAGTGACATTGTGCCTGTCAAAGATGTTTCCAGAAATTACGCGCGCCTTTGTAAACTTGGATATATTAGTATATTTGTGCTTCCCTTGGGGGAATTGCCATCGCCGTAGTAGGTGCGGCCATCTCTGGCGAGGAAGCGGACGAGATGCTGTGGTGGATGGCCTAGGTAAGTCCAAGTCGCAGTCAATGGGCCATGGAAAGTGGCCAATTGGCCAATTGAGCAGAGATGATGAGGATGATGAGTAGTCAGTGCGAGATGGGGAACTCGAGGCTGGTTGTCTATTAACTCTGTATTAACAAACACAATTTAACAGGGACATTGTCAGGAGAGCTCCCTAGAGCATCGGATGTGTGGATGCGGCCTGCGCATTGACTAGGATGAAACCCTTGATAAGACAACAGTGGAGACAATGTATTAGAAGTACCTCCGTAGACTAGTCATTACTATAGCGCACTATGTACCCTTTAGGTATAAAAGTCAGGTGCTGTCTGTACCTCTAATTAACTAGAATTAAACCTTTTCTATTAGCTACACTAACCCCTACCTTTAATAGTTATAAGCCTAGGAGGCTTCTATTACCCTTATTATTAATTATTAGAGGATAAAAGCTCTATTAAAGTTATTAATTTAATGCTTGCCTATATTAAGAGATAATTGCTCCTTTATTATAATAATTAGTTAAAATAATAATCCTATGCTTCCTTTAACCAGTATAGCTCCCTTTATAATATCTAAAGAAACCCTAAATATAGTGTTATTATTAGAGAAGGACTAGATTGAATAGTATATATAAACTAAGAATTACATAGAATCTCACAGTATCTAGGAGTATATTAATCTAAATCAGGATAAATTACTAGAAGAACTAATAATACCTGCTTACCTAAAAGAGATCTAAGACTAGAGATTATAGTAAATAACCCTAATGCTCTAGAAGACTAGAAGATTACTTATAAAGACACTAAAGATAAGTATAACTTTAAATATAAAGATTTATATATATTATTTACGCTAGCTAGCTCTATGTAGGGCTAGTACTAGTACTCCTACTGCTTCGTTAAAAGGAAAACCCTTAAATAGGAAGAAAAACCCCTTATATCTATGCTTAGGCTAACACTAACCCTACACTAGGCTTACGTCACGTTGTTTATAGCCTATTATAGGTGTTTATTACTAGCTTACGCTAGCCTTATCCTAATAAGAAGAAAAGAAAAGAAAGAAAAGGGAAAATCCTAGGCTCTAAGCCTTACCTAGCTCTATCCTAGGTCTACTCTAGTACTGCTCTAGGCCTCTTATACTATCTTATAGTGTGCTAAATTCGGTTTTATAGTAGTAATTTACTTCTTATTCACTTTTTAGCTAGCTCTTCTATAGCCCTACTTTTTAGCCTTCTCTAGCCTAGGTCTAGCTTATTAGTCTAGGGAAGTTAGAGTACCTAATATTATTTATCTTCTATAGTAAGGGTGTGGGTTTAGTTTAATTCCTAGCTATTTCTAGGCCTAGGTCTCTTAGGCATTAACTAACTAAATTCTTATCTTATATTCTTCTTTCTTTATTAATTTCTATAATTTAGCCCCCTTCCTATATAAGTATAAGAAGGGTTCCTTCTCCCTAAAGGGGTTTTCCTTCTTTTCTCTTTTTTATTAAACTTCCTATAGGTTCTTTTCTTCCTTAGAGCTACCTAAGGCGCTCTTAGGCTAGTATTAGCCTAAATGCTAATATTACTATAAATATATTAAGTTATTTAATAAAATAGTACTAGTAGCTATAAGTACTCCTATATCCTATACTATTCTAGCTCTAATCTGCCTAGGAAACTCCTAAGAATAATTACTACCCTTAGAAGTTATTAACTAAGAAGTAACTTAAGTAAGCTATAGCTAAAGATCTTAAGGTATAACCCTTACTACCCTTACACTAAGTTTGCTCTAAGTCTAATCTATAATAGTTAGGAAATCCCTATAGGATCTAATATATTTCCTATAAGTCTTAGTTTATTAACTATTCTAGGTATTAATACTATAATATTACTAGTAAGTTAACTCTATTCTAGTTTAGAGGTAAGGCTAACTATTTTATATAGGGCTTACTACTAATGCTTATTTTAATTATTAGGTTTAAAACTACGGTTATTTAAAGGTATATAGTTAGCGCCTCTCTCCTAGGCCTAGTCCTATGCTAATTTACTCTTAGCCTAATTTAACTAGTTAGTAAAATAAGCACTAGTAGTTAGTTAAGGTTTAGGTAGCTATAGTTACTAGGGGTAATATAAGTGCTACTACACTAGTTTGCTATTAGTTCTAGTCTAGGTCTAATAGTTCTCTAGGTTCTAGATAATTATTAGGATTATATTAAGAAACTCTATGCTAGGAATTAGAGCAAAAAGAAGTAAAGTGCTTCTATAGTAAGTCTAGGCTAGTCTAGTACTAGGGAGATTAGTATAATAAGGTTATCTTTTAGTTATAGTGCCTAGATACCTATGTAGTAAAGATAAACTATCTCCTAGCTATAGCTTTACTTACTAAAGGGTAAGTAAAGGTAATAGAGAGGGTAATTCTAGTCCTAGAGAAGGAATAAATAGTTAGGTAGTTATAGCTTAGTAAAGGGGTAGGAGTAAACTAGTAGGGATTTTAATACCTAGCGTTTTTAATAGTTAAGATTAATCTAATAATAGTTCTAGAATTATAATCCTATAGCTAGCCTACCGCTAGTTCTAAACTATATAGTCCTACGCCTCTCCCTAGTTATCTATTATATCTATATCCTAGTTATTAGTCCTAGCGTAGTAAAAGCGCCCTAGCTCTAGCTCTTCCTCTCTCCTATATATGTTAGCTACTAGTTCCTATGCTAATAAGTAGTATTAGAGTTATTTTATACTAAGGAACTATTTAGCTATAGCTCTTACCTTTAGGGGTAGTTTAGGCTAGCCTTACCTCCTATGTATCTCTAGGCTATTGCGATTAGGGGTATTAGTAGTTATATTTAGGGTAGTTAACTATAATATAATATTAGTCCTTAACTACTTTACTATAGCTATATAGAGGTAAGTTTACCCTAGGGATATCTCTTTAGAAAAGGAATTTATTAAGGCTAATCTTTCCTATATATAGTTAGACTATAGTTAAGGAGATATATTTTTCTAGTCCTATATAGAATCTTTAGATTTCCTTTAGGTTATAAGTTAGTAATTAGTCCTTAGTTAGCTCTCTTATATGCCTATGCTGCCCTAGGCATTCCTTACTACACTATTTATCCTAGCATTATCTCTATTCCTTATGTAATTCTACTACTAGCTTATAGTTCCTAGGGGAGGTCTTAATCTACGCTATAATACTATCTATACTAAGTTAGTAATAGCTTAGATTATTATAGTTATTTTGCTCTCTATAATTCTCTCTTTAAACTTCTATTTTATCTTATTTAGGTATAGATCTAGGGGGATATAAGTCTTAACCTTTAGTTAGGTAATAGGTATAGCCTTAAACGCGCTAGCTATAATTTAGAGATAGGTTAATTAGTCTATTATAAAGCTTTTAACTACTCCTCTTAGTTTTCTACCTTTCTTAGTTAGGGTATAGTAAGCGCTTGCCCTATAGGTAAGGATAGGCTAGACTACTTATATATATAGGAGTTAGGTATCTCTAAAGCTATAACCCTAGGCTAATACTACTAGTAAGGAGAGTGTAAGCTATTACTAGGCTAGTTTGCCTTTTAGAATATTCTTATAAGTACTCTAATTAAGTTTCTTATTAACCTAAACTCTAAGGAACCTATATAACTCTATAAGCACTATCTTTTTATACTAAGTTAGACCCTAGCCTATAGGGGTTAGTATGCTTTACTAAAGTATATAAGTTTAGTCTTTACTAGGTTAAACTTTACTCCTACTTCTTTTACCTATTTTTTATATACTTTTTATATAGCTTTAAGCCTTTTCTAGGTTTATATAGTATTCTTTCTAAACACTGCTATATTTATATTATCTATAAATCCTATTACTACTATACCTAGGATAGCTTAGAGGTATATATAAAGCTTTACTAAGTAAAGTAAGAAAAGGATTAGTAAGAGAGGTAAGCCTTATAAAGTGCTTACCTTTATCTAGAAGGGTCTTAAGAGTTTACTATTAAAGCTAAGCTAGCTTATTCTATCTATAAGGAAACTATATATTATAGCTATTAGCTAGCGTAGTATGCCTATTTAGATTAAAATATAAATTAGGTATAGGTAGCTAACTCTATTAAATATAGATAAGATATCTATTTACGCTAATAAGGTAATATTGCCTTTACCCTAGGCCTCTCTTATATATTCTATAAGGACTTTAATTATAGTTTCTATTAATCTATTTACCCTATTTCCTATTTATAGCTTAGGAAAAGGTCCTTAGCCTTAGTAAAGGCTATAAGCTACCTTATAATCACTATTTCTATAATCTTTCTTACTATATTTAGTAGTAAGATAGGTCTCTATATATTAGCCCTTCTTATCTCCTTAGTGGTTTTTCCTAGCTTCCTAATTACTACTACTTATATAGTTTAGAACTATACTAGAAAATATCCTACTTTAAGGATAGCGTTTAGTAAGCATACTATAGCTTCTTTAGCTAGTTTATTATAGGCCTTAATAAGGCCTACTAGGAGTTTATTATCTCCTAGGGCTTTTTAGCTAGCTATATCTAATAGGATATTTCTAATATCTCCTACTCTAAACTATTCTTTATCTAGGACTAGTATATTATTAAGCTCTAGAAAGGAGAGGTCTAGGATATAGGAGAGGTTTGCTATAGGCTTAGGGAAAACCTTTATATAAGTATGCTTACCTTATCCTTATAGGTAGTAGCTAGGTTAAGGTTATTATTAGTTCTTTCTAGGTCTAGGAGTTTAGGGAGCTCTAGGGGGCCTAGCTTTAAAGCTAGGCTTATCTCTCTAGTCTCTAAACTCTACTATCCTTTTCCTATATATTAGCTTTTTATAAGGCTTCTCTCTATATATTCCTTTTTCTTCCCTAACTATCTATTCCTAGTTATTATTTACCTTAGAGAAGGCTTACTAGTTTACTTTAGTCTTCTAGCGCCTTTATTATCTCTTAGCTTATTTAGCTTTAGTAACTACCTTTTTATTCTCCTTAACCACTATACCTCTAGGCTAGGGAGTCCTTAGCGCTTCTATAGGGCTACTAGTTTTACTATCTATTAGAGGTTTATAATAAGCTATGTTATGTATGCATTAATTCCTTCCTTATCTTTTAGGTCTAGTATATTTTCTACTTAGAGTTACACTACTACTTTTACCTTTACCTATAGTCTATTTATTATAGTCTAGGTATATTTAAGGGTAGGTAAGGTACCTTCTTACTCCTTAGTAAAGATACTAATTAGCTATAGAATATAGTTAAAGCCTATAAGGTCTTCTGCGCTATTATAGTAAACTTAGATATCTAGAGTTACCTATACTAGATTTATAGTGCTATCTTTATCTTCTCTATATTATCTTATAGGTTCCCCTTAGGGTATTACTAGACTAAGCCTTTACTAGCTTATAAGGTTTAGTAGTTCCTTTACTTCTCTAGTTATTCTATCTAAGCTATCCTAGAGAGGGTGTTTTTAGTTAAAGTCTCTTATAAAAACACTTTAGCTATAGGGCTCTTCTATGTTAAAAGTGCAAATAGGTATATTTTAGTTATCTATATATCCTTCTAAGTAAAGGAGTAAATATTTATGCCTTTTATCTTTACTAGTAACTAGTTAGGTCCTCCCTAGGCTATTTATAACCCTATATTATACTTCTTATTTATATATACTATATTCTATCCCTTATAGTATACTAGTTAGAATTAGGTAAGGCCTAGTGCTAGGGGCTATAAGTGCCTTATATATTCTTACTCTTAGATTACTATTATATTTATATTAGTTTAGTGTTAGAGCGCTATATATATTAGGCTATCCTTTTTATTTATATTCTAAAAGAGAACTTATAATATTACTATATTAATTAAGGGAGTAGTAAGTCTTTGCTATCTTATACTAGCTCTATTCTAGCCTTATTTTAAGATATATATTATATAATACTCCTTACCCTAGGCTATTTAGCACTCCTCTCTATATTTATAAGGCATTCCCTTTTCCTACCTATTATATAATAGGTGCTATAGCTATACTAGTTCCTTTATAGGGTAGTATTAGGCTTTTATCTAGGGAGTTATAAGTAAATTATAATAATTACTCTAAGTAGCCTACTTTTACTGCATTTTACTTCTCTTTTAGGATAGGGTAGTCCCTTAACTACGCTAGGTATAGGCTAGAATATAAGATATAGTTTTCCTTTAGTTATTTACTAATTATTAGGTATAATATTTCTCCTTCCTTATATTAGCTAGCTCTATACTTACTATACCTTAGGGCTGCCTTATAGAACTTTATAATATAGCTAGTTTAGAAGTAATTATAGTATTATTAGGGTTATAGGGTTTTATTATATAATTTAGTCTAGAATAGCTTTGCTTTAAAGACTATTCTATCTTAGCATATCTTATTAGTATTTTTACTTTTACTAGTCCTAGGATTAGGGTAGTATACTATATGTTTTTACTTAGGAGTGCCTTATAATTACCTTAATTACATTTACTTTATTTACTTTTCTAATCTTAGTTATAAGGTTCTTAATAGATATATGCTTTATTAGGAATCCCTTAACTATAATACTAAGTATATAGTAATAAAGGGCTGCTTCTAGACTAAATGCTTTAGTAATCTATTTTTAGTTCTCTTTATATTAGGCTATGTTTCCTTTAAAGGTAATAATTATATCTTTACTAGGGAGTCTTTTAGCTACTATAGCTATAGTTTAGCTAGTAGCTCTATTTACTATAGTTATTATATCTTTAGCGCCTTAGGATTAAAGCATTTCCTAAATTATATTACCTTTAATAAGTACTTCTCTATATTATTTACCTAGGACCTATAAGGGAGGGGTTTTATTATTTAGCCTTCTTAGTACTAGTCTAGCTATAATACTTACCTAGGTTAGTATATTAGTTCCTTTAGCTTTTTCCCTAATAGCCTTCTTAAGGGCTACTTTAAGGGCTTCTTTAGTAGTATAAATATTATTATTATTATTACTATTACTATTATTTATAGCTCTTATTTTAGCGTAGGCGTGGTTTGCTACCTAGCGGGCTATAGCCTTTATAATACTCTAAACTTAGGAGACTTTATTGCTAGGGATAAGGCTAGCAATCTTATTATAGAATTTTGTATTATTTAGGTGCTTAAATTATATCTAATCTATTATTAGGTTATCCTTATGTCTATAGGCATTAAATTACCCTATTCCTATGTTTAGGTAGTAGTAGCTCTATACTAGCTCCCTTTCTCTAGCATTAATTACTATTAGCATCTTGCCCTTACACCTACCTCTAGTTCTATTGCAATGCAATATTGTAGGAGGGTAAACAGAGGTAATGAATTCGAATATCAATGTGGTTTGTATTTTAGAGGCGATTCCGGACCTTTAGATCGGTGCGGAAAAAGTATCAAAGGTTTTATAAAGATTTATAATTTAACCTTATAAAATACATAAACCTATTAAGGCAAATGCTAAAGATTAGGGAATTTATTTATAAGACCCTTTTAAAGAATATCTAAGACTCTCTTAACTTTAATAGTAAAGAGAAGGGAAAGGAGTTAGTTTATTAGCACTCTTAAAGAATATTAAAGCTTCTTTAGGATTAATATAAGCTAAATATAAGGAAGATATTAATTCTTACTAAAATACACCTTAATAATTACTTATAAGCTAAAGGTTCCTATAATTAGTACTAATAGGCAGTAATAATAAAGGTACTATAGAGAAATTATTAAGACCTTAAGACCTAATAAACTAAGGAGATAATACTATATAAGTTTATAATCCCTCTTTATAGTAAATTTAAGTTATTTTAGAAGAAATAGAATAATCTACTTAATAAGGGTATAAATTAGAGCTTCCTTAAGGCTATTATAGAGTTTAAAAGAGACTATAAAGCTCCGCAGAGCATATAAAAGGCTGCTAATATAATTATAACTAATAAATTAATAGGATTAAATAATTTAATAAAGTTAGAGAGGCCTAAGTGCCCTAGATACATAAATCATATAGTTAGAGATACCTTAAAGTAGTGGGAATCCTATAATTCATTTAAGGCTCTATATAAGCTAAAGCTTACTCCTAAGAACTAGGAAGTTAGGAAGAACTTTAAAGATAATATTAAGAAATATCTAAAAGAGAATCTATAAAAGAAAACAAAAGCTATAAATTAGAAGTTAAAGGAGAAGAGTAGTAGTAATATTATTATACCCTTATAGAACCCTATAAATAACTCTATAGCTATTACTCTAGGTAAGAAGTTAGCTAATATATTATTATTTGTATATATAAGGCGCTCTTAACGTATTACCCTATCTTTAAACGTGGTTAATAGCTTAGATTTAAAGAGGAATATAGTCCTTTATAACTCTAGAGTAAATATTTATATCTTTAATAACCTTTATTAGTTTAAGTAAGCTAAATTTAATAATACTATTATAATAGAGGTAGAAGCTAGTAGCATAATCTATATAGCTTTAGGCAAAGGTCTAGTGTATATCTTAGTAACGGATTCGCTATCTAGAATGCTAAGGATAATTATACTAGAGAAAGCGCTACTAATCCTAGAATTTCACGTTAATCTTATATTAGTAATAATTCTAATAAAGGCAAGGATCTTCTAGAATTAGAAGAAATGCTTCCTATATAAAGGATTAAGGCCTATAGCAAGAATTTATAATATTAATAAGCTTTACGTATTATTATAGCTATTAGAAAAGCTAAAAGAGGCTTACGCTATAACTAGTAGGGCACTAAGACTACCTTAAAAGGAGATATAGAGCTTTAGTATTAATAATATAGTTATCTAGGCATATACGCACTTATAGAGCTTATAAACATAGCTTTAGGGTTAAATTAATAGGTCCTAAGCTTATAGAGTGTAAGGTCTATGCTATAGGTAAAGCTAAGTAATAGAGATTATAGGTTATACCTAAAGGCCTTTTATAAGGGCTAGGTTATAGGCTTTCTATTAATCTAGATTACTATAACTCTCCTTATTAGAATAGTAATAGGTATTAGTGTGTTTTTATATGCCTTATAACCTTAATAAGGTTCTTTTATTCCTTTAAAATAAAGGATAGTATTTATAATAGCTTTTATATAATAATAGTATTCCTAAGCACTTAATTTAGGGTTTAACTATGCTTTCTATATAGTAATATTAAAAAGCCCTCTTTATAGAGTAAATAAAAGATAAGATAGCCCTTATAGGTATTATAGTCTATAATTTAGCTCCTTAATACCTAGCTAGAATAGAAAGGTAAAGAGATCTAAGGGGTAGTTAAGCAGAAAGCTTATATATTAAGCCTAGAAGCTTAGCTTCTAATAAATCTTAATAATAAGGTCTTTAACACCGCGGTTTATCTATTAAATTAAATGCCTTTTAAGCATTATAGAACCTAGATTATACCTTATAAGCTATGGTAAAATTAGGCTAGGAAAATGGTTCTAGCCTATTTATAAATAGTAGAGGTCTAGAAGCCCTTAATTATATATCTATAAGCCTATGGATATAAGGCTTTTCCTATAATAATAAAGGCCCTAGAGCATGTTAAATCGCATAACGTAATCCTATAGTTAGAGCAGAAAGCTTACATTAGGTACCTTATTAGTTATAGAGGTAAGTCCTAATATATTATTTAGGTGCCTTTACTTTATAATTATAAAGTTATTATATTAGCGTGTGTTTAATTTAATAAGAATTCCTTCTTTAAACTAGAAGAAAAGCTAGAATTAGCTTAAAAGGAAAAGATATTAATAATTACGCTGCTTAAAGAGCTTAAAGCTAATAATATTAATAAGGAAATTAGTTAAGACCTTATTAGATTAGAATTAGAAGAGGAGGATTACCCTTCTATACCTTTAACCATAGAAGGAGAAAACAAATAGTTTAAAGCAGAAACATTACCTTATATAATAGGGAAAAAGATAACCTTTCTAGTGTACTTTTAACCCCTCCTAACTCTTCTTATAAGGCGCTAGTTACTATAGAGAATAAAGAGCTTAGGATATAAGGTAATAATACGCTATATTATAAAATTAATAAATTTATACGTAATATAATAATTAAACTCGCAGAGACTACCATAGAGACTAGTGAAATTACTAGTAAAGGTAGTAAAGAAGTAGAGAATTATTATCCCTAGGATAATGGCATTAATCCTAATAATATTATTACTAGAAAACGCTAAAGAAAGGAAACATATAAAGCTAGGCAAGCATAGTTTTCTTATGCCTTTTCTATAGTATTATAAGGCACTTAATATAGTTTACGGATTAAAGATATACCTCTAGAACCCGCCTATTATTAATAAGCTATAGCTTTACCCTATTATAACTGCTAGAAGGAAGTAATTACAAAAGAACTTTTAAAGCTCCTATCCCTAAATTACTAGGAAGACGTACTAGATAAATCCCTTAATCTAGATGTTAGAACACCAAGGTGCCTGCGCAGGTAATTGATACCGTTGTTATTGAAGTCTATGATAGTTGATGATAATCTAGGAAAGAGAGAAGAGAGAGAGAGGGAGAGGAATCTAGCTAGCTAAAAAGTGAGTGAAACCCGTAAGTAGGGCAAAGAGGGGTGGCAAAAGGGCAGCTAATCACAAGGCATGCATCCTCTAAGGACCCCACTCGGTCCATAATTAGTGGGTCTTTAGCCATAACTAATCTAATAATAATCCAAAGGAATTAACACTAGCAGTCTCTCTTTTCTTATGGCTAAAGGAGCCTAAAAACGCAATAAAAATCAAATTAAAGGAAAGTGTATATAAGTGGATCCCTTAATGGGAATCCGGAGCCCTAATTGGCTTAGTTAGCATCAGTTAATTTAATTAATCCGATTGTGATAAATCCTCCCTTTATCTCTATTAATTCCCTCTTTATAACACTACTAAAGGTCTCTTAACCTAGCCTTCCACACGGATTATTAATTCATTCGAATTAATTAAGGTTATAAGCGCCTAATTTAGCAATCCTTTTGTTATTACATTAGCTAGGTTATCGTTGCTATTAATCTATCTGACCTTGTAGATCTCGCGCCTCTTGTATAATTAACGAAGGGCTATAATATTAATTATTAGCCTCTTCTCTTTTATTATACCTAGCTTAATAAGGTATTTATATAATAAGAACAAGTTAGTATAAAGGATTGTAAGGATCTAAGGCATCTTTAATTGGTCCATAATCTAATTAAGGGTCATAGATATTATATACGCAATATTAGCACCTTAAACCATGCTATATAGCTTAGAGGTAAGCGCGCTACGCGTAACTTACTTGCTCTTTATTAAACTATATGTGATAATATTCCCTTTTGTAATAAAGGTATTATTATCCCTCTTTGCCTTATTACTAATTATAATTACATACCTAATCTATAAGCTAAGATCCTTATTGTTTATAAGCAATCTATCTATAAATACAAAGAGCTTTGCTTCTTTAAGGGTTAGTGAGATATAGCGTAATTGTCAGGAGCAGAACAGCGATGGCATCCATGAGGGTGGCGACGGCATCCATGAGGGTAGAACCTAGCGGGGCATGGAGCTAAGGGCTAGCTACGGGCTAGTTACGTAAGAGCTATAGGCTATTTAAAGGGGCTTTCCTATAAATAAAGGGAAAGGGCTAGAGATTAAACCTTTTAAGCACCTACCCTAGCTAGCAGATTAATAACTATAACACTTTAATCTAACCCTTACTCTATTATTTACTCCTAAGCTAAAAGCCTTAATAAATTAATCTCTCTTCCCTTTAGGTAATAGACTATTAGTTAGATTAAGATATCTAGAATTTATTATATAGTAACCTAATTAGGTAGTAGCTATAACTACGCTATAGATAAGTAGGAGAATATTACACTACTAAACCTAACTAGAGTGGTTTACTAGTTCTTATTAGATAACTAGTAAAGTGAAATACTTATTAATAATAAGGAGGTAACACTAAACTAGTGCCTTAAAGAAGTAGTAACCTAGATATATATTATAGAAAAGAGATAAAAACTTACTTACTTATAGCAAAACCTATAGATAATAGAAGAAGCTATATCCTTAGGTAACTTAGATATAGGACCTATAAATACCCCTCCTTTAGTACCTTAGGTAATACCTATTATATAGTAATATAGCCTTATAAAGATATAATTAAAAGCACTTATATATAAAGGGAATACTTTTAAGAGTCTTTAGAATTTCCTAGTGAATTTAAATATAGCTTTTACTATAGATTATAGAATCTTTATAGATAATATAACTAAGGTTACCTATGCTAGCAGCTACCTAGTAAATAATATAAAATAATAGTAGATATGTTATATAGCTACGGATAGTTATGTAAATTACTAGGGTTATACCTAGGATAGATTTATAGACTAGCTAAAGACAGGAACTATAGATAAGAATGCATAGTGCTTAGAAGTAATAAGGATATTAATAGATCTTAGATAAGAAAATCACTAATTATTCTAGATATTTATAAAGATCTAGGGTAAGGCAGAGGCTAAGCTACCTAAAGTAATTCCTAAATGCCTATAAATCTATATATTTATTAATAGCCTTAATAACACTATAAAGAAGTAAGTACTTAGCTAAGAGTTCCTAAGAGTTAGACCTACTTAGTAAGCTAAGGAAAAAAAGCAAAAGTTATAACTAAAGAAAGCTAATTAAGTAATTAAGGTAATAATAGTTAGAAAAGATAATAATATTTTACTTTACTAAAAAGGCTATAGTAATAAAGCAGTAATAGAAAGATAAATTTGCTATTTATATATTTTAAGTATAGTAAGCTAGGATATGCTTTACTAAGCTATACTAAACTAGATTACTCTATTTATAAGAGAAGTAACTATATAATAGAGATATATAAGAGTAGCTATAACTAGGCTAGAGATAAAGACCTATTAGACTTAAATAAGACCCCTATTAGCTTAGTATAACCCTAGGAAAACACTCTTATTAAATTATTACCTAGGGATCTAAGACTAAGAGTTAAGGTAAAGTTATAGTAAGAATATAAATAGGTAGCTATAAAGGCACTGTTTAACCCTAGTATAACCTATTTAATTATTTACCTAAAGTTACTAATAGTAGTTAATTAGGCTAATGTAAAAAGGATAATATAACCCTTAAGAGTACTACCCTTACTAAAATTAAGTATTAAGGGATCTTATTATAAACCCTATTAATTAAGGATAGTATAGGCTATATAAGAATATATTAAGTTAGCTACTATATAGCTAATACTAGTAAAGACCTATTATTAGGGTATAACTAGGTAGTTACATATAAACTAGTAATTATATCCTAGATAGATAGTTACTAGAGACACTCTATTATAAAAGAATATCTTAGACTAGTAGTAAGGATATAATAAGTATATAAGGAGGTAAAACGTGCTTACATTAGATTTATCTTATAAGGAATAATAACTAAAATTATATAAAAAGATAATAATATCTTAATAGTAAATAAAGATAGGCCTTATAATAACCTAGTAACTATAGAGATAAGCAAAGCCTATAAGTTAACTATATAAATACCCTAAGCCTATAAGGAGTTTAAGGATATCTTTTAAATAAACTTATAGGTATTCTCCTTATACTAGGTAGCTAAACTTATACTATTAAATTAGAAAAGGGAAAACGCCCTATAGGGACTAATATATAATTTAGTAAAAAGGAGCTAGAAGTGCTCTATAAGTACTTAGTAAGCGTATAGCAAAAGGAATAGATTTAAAGATCTATTAGCCTAGCTAAAGCCTTAATATTATTTATACTAAAGAAAGGAGGAAAATTATGCCTTTATATAGATTATAAAGCTCTCAATAGGATTACTATTAAAGATAAAGTACTATTATTACTAATTATAGAGATCTTAAACTAATTAAAGGGAGTAAAGGTCTATATAAAATTAGACCTTAAAGATATATATTACTAGCTATATATCCGCAAGGGTAATAAGTAGAAAACAGCGTTCTAATATAGATATAGTTACTTTAAATATCTTATAATGCCTTTTAGACTAGTTAATACACCTATAACCTTTTAAGAATATATTAATAATGCCCTTAAAGGCCTTATAGATATAATTTGCGTTTTATATTTAGATAATATTCTAATCTATAGTAGCAATATAGCTACGTATAAGGGGCATGTAAAATAAGTCCTTTAGAAGCTCTAAGAAGCAAGCCTCTTTATTAACCTAGAAAAGTGCAAATTCTTATATAAGGAGGTTAAATTCCTAGGCTTTATTATATCTAAAGAAGGAATTATAATAAAGCCCACTAGAATTAAGATAATAGTAAATTAGCTAGTACCTTATAGTGTCTTTAATATCTAGTTATTCCTAGGCTTTATAGGATTTTATAGATAGTTTATTAAAGGCTATAGTAAAATAGTTATCCTATTAACTAATTAACTCTAAGGAGACTAACTAGTAAAGTTTAAGCTAAATTCTAATAAGTTAGCTATGTTTAGGAGCTATAAAAATAATTCTAAGAGGTATTAATTCTAGTGCACTTTAATTCACTAGCCCTATTAAGGGTTAAGATAAATACCTTAGGACACGCACTTAGGGCTATCCTAGCGTAGTTAGTGCTAGATTACTAGCACCTAGTAGTATATATATTAAGAAAGTTAAATAAGATAGAGCTATGCTATATAATACTAGATATAGAGTTACTAGCTATCTAAGAGGTATTTTAAACTTAGAGGTATTACCTTATATACTTAATATATTTAGTTATAGTAGTTATAGATTACTTAAACTATAAGTACCTAGCTATAAAGCTAAAGTTAACTAGTAAATAGGTTACTATACTAGATAAACTCTATTTATTTAACTTTATAATTAAATATAAAGTAAGTAAGTTAAACCTTACTAATACTCTATTAAGGAGATTAGATTATATAAGTAAAGAGAGGAAGGTAAAGGTAGTATCCTTATAATTACTAACCTTTCTTACTAAATTTATAAATAATACGCTATAAGAATACTATAATAGAACTACTAGCATCTAGTGCTCTAAGAAAATATAGTGTATTTAGTTTATAAATAATAAGCTATAAGAATACTATAATAAAACTATTAATATCTAGTACTTTATAAAATCGCCTCTTACCTATTAACTAGATAAGGGTAAACTATATATAAGACTAAACCTATTAGCTAAGGAGTTACTCCCTAGTAGTAGTGTATTAGCTAAGGTCTCCTTAATTTTAAAAACCTAATAGTCTAGATATACTCTAAGGATATTATTATAGTATAGGGGACTATATATAAGACTAAGCCTACTAGCTAAGAAGTAGTTACCTAGTAATAGTATAATAGCTAGGGTCTTATTAATTTTAGAAAAGCCTAATAGTCTAAATATATTCTAAGGATATTATTATAGCATAAGGGGACTATATATAAGACTAAGCCTATTAGCTAAGGAGTTACTACCTAGTAGTAGTATAATAGCTAGGGTCTTATTAATTTTAGAGAAGCCTATTAGACTAGATATACTTAATATAAGTATTATAGTAAGGAATAGACTATATATAAGACTAAATTTACTAGCTAAGGAGTTATAACCTAGTAAATACGTTATAGCTAGGGTCTTAGTAGTATAGAGAACCTCTTCTAAGTTAAACTCCGCTATATTTATAAAAGATATAGAATTAGAACCTTTAATCTAAGTCTTACTTTTAGATATATAATAAAGGAATACCTTTATTATAAAGAAAAGGGCGTTACTATTAAGCAGTAACCTAGATATATTATAGATATAGTCTATTAAACTCTCTAAGCTATTAATATTTAAAAATTAAGTTTTTATCCTATAAGGAATAAGAAAAGAAATCCTATTACTAATTTATAATAACCTTACTACTAGGTATTAAGGAGTTACTAAAACTCTTTAATAAGTTACTAACTAATATTTTTAGCTAGGAATAAAAAGAGATATTAAGGTATATATATATACTTATATTAGCTATTAAGTTTTAAAACTATAAATATATAAACCTTATAGTAAGCTAGCTATACTACTAGTGCTAGATTACCTATTTTAAGAATTATTAATAGATTTTATTACTAGACTCCTACTAGTTAAGGATTAGTAAGGTAAAATATATAATATAATCTTAGTAGTAGTTAATAGATTTATAAAATATAGTATTTATATCCCTATATATACGTAGTTAACTAGTAATAAACTAGTAACTATTTTCCTAGAATATATTTTTAAAGATTATAAAGCCCTAAAAGGTATTATTATAAACTAAGGTTTAATATTTACTAGTAGATTTTAGAGAATATTTTGCTATCTCTTAGTAATAAAGTAGTAATTAAGCACTACATTTTATTTATAAATAAATAGTTAAATAGAACGCTTAAATTAAGTTTTAGAATACTATTTAAGAGTATTTATATGTATAGAGTAAACTAATTAGGTTAATTATCTCCTAATAGTATAGTTTACCTATAATATAAGCGCGCATATAAGTTATAGTTATATACCTATAGAAGCACTATAAAGGTATAACCTAAGGAGACTAGATTAAGTAGTTATACTAATTCTAATAGTTAATAATTAAGCTAAAAATAGAGTTTTAGAATTAAAGTATAAGTATATAGAGATTAAGTAGCTATTAAGCTACTTATAAGCCCTATAGAAAAGTATTATAACTAAAAGAGAGTGCTAATAAAGTTTAATATAGGTAACTATATCTTACTCTTAACTAAGAATATTTATCTATAATACCCTAGCTAAAAGCTAGCTATAAAGTACTTAGAACTATATAAGATTAAAAAGAAGTTAGCTATTATAGTTTAGCTTATTAATTAAAGTTACCTAAAGGAACGCGCTTATATAATGTTTTTAATATTATAAGCTTAGAACCTTTTAGAGGAAATCTAAGTAATGTAATTAAAATAACCTTACTATAAGATAATATTAAAGAGAATTAAGAGGAATTTAAAGTTAAATTAATTATTACTTATAAATATAATAGTAAATAGCGTAAATATTTAGTAAAATAAAAGAATTATAATAATTCTAAGAATTCTTAGGTACTATAAAGAGACTTTATAATAAAAGAGGTTATTAAAGACTATAAGTAATAACTAAGTAGCTAAATCTTAACTTCTTAGCTACTTAATTAACTCTTAACTATAATTTAAAATAATTATTAGATTGCAGCGATTTAATTAGGGAATAATTTACTTAATAATAATTTAGACTACTAAATAAATCTTATATTTAAAGCAAAAACTTAGCATAGACTTATAGCTATCTAATAGCTAGACTTTAAAGACATATTTAGATATATTTTTAGCATAATTTCTAACTTTATTAGCCTTAGACTTATTATTACTAAAGGCTTAAACTTATAATTCCTTAGGGAGTTCTAAAGGTTTAATATATATAAGAAGAGTAGCTTAAGCAGTAATAAACTAGTAGTAAGTTAGTAAAGAATAAGTAGTAAAGCTAATAGCACTAACTATAAGGCTATAAGTAGCTATAAATTAAAGATAATAAGTAATTTTAATCTAGGTTTCTAGATTAATAATATTAATTAGCTATAAGAAAGTAGTGTATTTATTACACTTTACTTCTTAAGAAGCCTTAGCTATAAGATATATATAATAAGCTTACCTATATTTATTAGTATTTTTAAGGCTAAAAAAGCATTATAAAGTTTTTCTTAGCTTATATAAACTCCTAGTAGTGTATTAGTAATATTAAAGTAGTAAACTAAAGGGTACTTATATTACTAATATAGTATAGTTTTAGAAGATTATAAAGTATATCCTAAAGCTATTTATATAGCTTTATAATTTAAATAGAATATTAGTAAGGAGTTAGTAGTAATTAAGAGGTAATCCCTTAAGGCTTAACTTACCCTAATATAAGTCTTATTATTTTAAGCGTAATAATAGTATTTTAGAGAATTACCTATAAAAAGCTAAATATTAGTAGTAATAGTAATAAGCTAGTAGTAAGTTTATACTAAAGGAGTAACTATATTTAGTTAGAGTAAGCTTTCCTTAGTAATATACTAAGGCTATTTATCTTTATTATTATCCCTTAGAGCTATATTCTAAATAGCTAACCACTAGGTATAATATATATATAGAATTTTTATTAAACTAGCTCTAAGTTAGTAATAAAAAGTAATAAAGAAGTAGTAAACTTATATAGTCTTTAATAATTATAAGGTTTTTTCCTTATAAAATAGCTTAATAGTAAGATCTTTAATAGTAATAGTATAAGATATAATAGCTTAAGCTATAATAGTTAGTAGTTAATATTATATAATAGTAGTGTTATAGTAGCTATTATATTAGTAAGGGACTTATAAGTTAATAAGAGGCTTAAAGAAAAGAAAGAAAAAAAGGAAAAGAAAGAAGGAAATTACCCTTTCTTATAGGAATTTAGGTGCCTTAGATTAATCTAAGCTATGCTAACTAGAATCTTCTATATATTATAACTAGTATGTTTATAGAGATTACTATAATTTATAAGTTATTACTATAAGCTTACTATAAATTTATTAGGCTATTACTATAAGCTTAAAGAAAACAGAAGGAGTAAGGTAATCTATACCCTATAGAGTTAGGCTAATTAAAAAATTATACTAACTAGTCTAGCTAGGAAAAATCTCTTAGGAAGAATAACCTATAGAGAGGAAGTTAAGAAGTAACTATAACCTAGCTTCTATTAGTAAGTGGTTACTATAAAAAGGCTAATATAGCCTAACGTTATTAATATTACTACGTTGCTTTATAAAAATCACTATAGTAAGTAGTAATAAAGGAACTCTTACGCTATAACCTAATCCTAAGATAGCACCTTAATATAATTAAGGATAATTATAGTAAAAGGGGTATTATGTTAGGAGTAGAATAGTAATGGTATCTATAAGGGTAGTAATAGTATCCATAAGGGTAGAACCTAGCGGGGTATAGAGCTAAGGGCCAGCTATAGGCTAGTTATGTAAGAGCTACGGGCTATTTAAAGGGCTTTCCTATAAACAAAGAGAAAGGGCCAGAGATTAAACCTTTTAAGCACCTATCCCTAGCTAGCAGATCAATAGCTATGACACTTTAATCTAACCCTCACTCTGTTATTCGCTCCCAAGCCAAAAGCCTTAACAGTAATCCTTATTGCTAATTCTTAATCTGCTATTTAAGGCGTTTATTTAGGCATATAATATCTTTAGTAGCTAGTTCTTAGTGTTAAGCTATAATTAATAGATTATATAAAGCTTCTGGTTAGCAGATAGTTATAATATAACTTCCTTAGGCTCTTTGCTCTATGTAATCCTGCTTTACTATTAGGGATTAAGGGTTAACTTCCTTAATCTTCTAACTTTAGCCTTTCTAGGTTAGGGTTAGTGAGTTATTAGCATTTTAGGTTAGGATATATCCATTAAAAGTAAGGGGATTCCTGCTTAATAGTTACTACTTCTCTTTGCTATAAAGTTAGCCTTCTAGAGCTCTTTTTCTTCTTTATTAAAGAAGTTATTATTGCTTAGACCTAGCGTGTTATTTGTTTACATTCTAATAATCCTAAAGAGGTTTTTATTATTTAGAGCTATAATTAATAAGTAGGGATTATATATTAACGTTATTATATTAAGATTATCCCTATAATAATAGAAGTACATTACCTACTAGTAGGTTCTAGCCTTTATAATACTGTAAAGAGGCTTAATAACCTTTAATATAGTGCCTTCTAGAAAGAGATGCATAATCTATTCTAGTAATCTTATAATAATTAGCCTTATAAGTTTTGTTTACGATTAAACGTAGGCTTAGGTAATATTATGGATCTAGAGGCAAATCCCTTTTGCTTTAATAAAGAAGCAATAGCTACAATTAGCTATTAGCTTACCTGTTAGATTATTAGTAATTACATTAGGATAAATTCCTTCTCTTTATTATTATAGCCTTATATAATAAGGCAAGACTTCTTATATAGCAAATCCATACCTTTACCTTTAATCTCTCTTACTATATAAGAGTTAAAGATCCTATAGCTGCTATACTTTACCTAATTAAACTTTATAAATCTATATATATTATAAGCTTATAGAGCATTAATCTTAGCTTAATCTAATTGCTTAAAGGGCTTTCCTAGGGTTATAATCTTCCTTTCTTAGTAGAGTTAAAGGGTAAGGTCTTAGTTAGCTTTTTCCTTTGCTATAAGAAATGCCTTTATTAGTAATCCTCTAGTTATAATTTCTTTAATTAATACCTTTTCTTAGTCTTTATTTATAATTATAAAGCATTTCTTATAATCCTTAGGTTCTTCTATGCCTTAGTTAAAGGAGAATTAGACTATTAGGGCTTTTCTTAGCCTTCCTTACTTTCTCTTTACTAGCACTAGGAGTTTTACTTTCTTTTTACTTCTTCCCTTACCTCTGCCCTTATAGAGGTAAGAGAATCTCTCTTATTTATAGTCTTCTTAATATCTTAAGGTTTTATCTCCTATAGCCTCTCTATAGTATATAGGTCCTTATAGTAAGGCTTTACTACTATAGATTAGAATTTCACTAGGCTATAGGGTATTTAGATAGTATAGGTCTCCTTATTAGTAATAATTAGCTTATAAGGGCTATACTAGCTACCCTTCTCCCTTTACATATATATATTAGCCTATAGAGATAGCTAATATATTAGTAATATATTAGGGCTATTCTAGGTGTTAAGGGTATTACGGACCTACTATAAGGCTAGGTAGTAGCGTACCTTATTAGTAGCCTTCTAAATTACCTTAGTGTATTAAATAATAGAGACGCTTAGCGGTAACTTATCTATTATATATAGGTAGGCTCTAAAGACTAGTAGAGTTAGCACTAGTCTATTAGGGCCTGCTAAGTTATTAATAGCTTTAATAGCTATTTAAAGACATTACTTTAGTGTAATCTCTACGCTAATTAAGTCTATAATAATCTTATAAGCCTAGCGTAAAGGTTTATAGTATTTTTAACCTTTCTAATGCTATTATAGGCTTTAATTAGTATCTTACTAGTTTTAATTAATATTAATTAAGCATAGTGCTTAAATTTAGCAAAGGAGAAGTTATTACTAGCATTATAAATAATCTAATCTAGTGGTCTAAGATAGGTATTAATCTAGCACTCTCTAATAGCATCCTAGATATCTTAGGCCTTTTACTTCTTAGGATTAAGGAAGTAGGCTACTTAGAATAAAGTTACTAAATTAATAACGTAAAGGACTAGTTAGTTATTAATCTACATAATATTAGTAATAATCTTATAGTTAAAGTTATACTTATCTTTAATTATAAATTTAAACTAGCTAGGAGCTTTTCCTTTTATCTAATAATAGTGGTAGACTTTAGTTAGCTTCTTAATTGCCTAGCGTTTAACATTATAACTAGCCTACTAAAGGATCTTTATAAGGCATTAAATAGAAGGGTAACTGTTGGAACAAGCATGATATCAATCGCGGCACGCAGCCGCAATTACCCGGCAAAAGGTCGGGCCGCGAGGGCGCGCGCAACGCGCGCCCGCGAGAGGTGGCCTCACATATGACTCATCGACCCGCCCTCTGATTAGGCGAGGACCCATAAGTCATGTGACCCACAAAACGCACCGCGTTTGTGGCCACTTCTTATAATCTAGAAAAGCCTCTCTTTTCCTCCCTTTTACACACACTTATGACTAATTAATTATAACGCCTAGAATAGAAGATAAATTCCTATTCCCTAGGCCACAATCCTAACGTTAGGCCCCTATGATACTAACACTAATCAGTGGTTAACTTTATAGATAACCACATGGTTTTTCCTAACCGTAGATTAGCAAGGTTAATTAGAAGAGATAGCTACACTATGAACCTGCCCTATAAAATAGGAGGGCCGCTAAAAGCGTGTATAGTTATACTAAGGAAGTCTAAGCACTCTCTTATAATAAGAAAGGAGCCTTATAACTCCTAAGATCTAATCCTAAGACCCTATAAAGACTTTAAAGCTATTAAAGGATTAAGGCCTAGTTAGTAACTAGTCTAACCTATCTTTAGTTACTTAGTTAGCGCGTTCTACTATATACCTAACCCTTAGAAGGCATTCTCTTATAATAAGAAAGGAACTTATTACTCCTAAGATCTAATCCTAAGAACCCCTAAGGGACAAAGATAATAGCTATGCTTACAATCCTTTAACCTGCTATATAACTAACACTACACCTCTGTTCTAACTTCCTATAATAGAGAAAAGAAAGTTAAAAGCTCCTTAGTAAGGAAAACTATTAAAAGCCTCTCTCTCTAGCCTTAACTTTAGCAATGCTAAAGAAGGCACTAAAGTTAAAAAGACTAAAAAGGCAAAGGTCTATAACTTAATAACCCTCTCCTAAGACATATTCCCTAGAGATACAAGACTTTATTATATCTAAGATATTAAAGATAGCAAAATCGTTTAATCTTAACAAATAAGGTAATAACCCTAAGGCTATTATAGCCTATATCCTCTTTAAGACAGTGGCATACTAGTCTAGGAGCCTTATTACTAGAAGCCTCTTTACTAACTTTATTAAAGACTTCTCTAAATAGATAAGAGAGGTATTTATAATTACAGACTAAGCAATTGCTAAGTATCTACGTAACTTCCTTCTCTTCTAAGGCATGTATATAGACATAATAGCCCGCAGGAAGATTATAGTAATGCTTAAAGAAGTCACTACCCGCAAGGAATTCTAAGATTAGCAAGAAGAAGAGATATAGAAAGCTATAAGAAAGTACACACCCTTCTGAAAACGCATTAAAGACTAAGACTTCCTTAATAACCTCCTTCTAATCCCTCTAATTAGGCTAAGATTATAATATTATTAACAGAGCAATCTAGGAATCTTATAATCTCACTAACAATATTCCCTAAGTCTAACCCTATTAGGCTAATTGCATAATAATCCTTAGGAAAGCCCTTATTAAAGATATCTCCTATTAAGACAAGAAATCCTCCTCCTACACCTCTAAGAGCACTTTTTCCTTCTAGACCTACACTAAAGCAAATAATTAATCTCATGAAGCTTTATATAAGTAATATTTAATATAGCATAGATAACTATAAGGTCCTTAACTTAAAGTTAATAATCTTCTAAGGGAAATGCGAGATGCTAGGTATTAAACCCTATAAGGCTAGGTATACCCTTAAGGCTATGCTTAAAGGGAAAGCTTTAATATACTACTATAAGCATCTATGTAAGCTAGGAGATCCTTAAGACCTTAAGACTCTTATTAGCTATATTAAGAGAAGATTTAAGACTAATAACATAAAGCAAAGGTATCTCCTTAAGTGGTAGAACACTAAGCTACACTAGATTATATAAGAAAACCTAGATAAGCTAAAGATTAATTACTTTAAAGAACTTATAATAAAGCTTATAAACCGTTAATAAGTAGTCCTAGATATTGCTTAATCTAAAAGGGCACTTTAGAATTAATTAATCTCTGCCTATTATAGGATACCTAAGTGTAGGACTTGCCTTATTAACCCTCCTACTAACCTCTAGCCGTTCTGCGAACGCATAAGGATGTTAATAAGAATAACTACAAAGGAATTAGATAAGAAGCATTAATTCCTGTTAATGCCTAATATAAGAGAGTAGTATTAGACTAACTATAAGTATAATAGGTACGGTAAAGAAGCCTATTATAGATAATCATAATTATAAGGTAATAAAGGCGCTCCTTATATAAAGAAATATTATATATATAGTAAGGAAGGCTATTAGTTAACTAAACACTTTAAAGAGGAACGTAAGAAGGCATATTAACGCTTTAAGAACCACTACCTTATAGAGCTAATAACCCCTTCCTATAACGCTTTCCTTACCTAGTATAAAGGCAAAGAGGATAATACTACTTCTTCTTAAGAAGATAAGATTTCCACTTATATAATAGAACTTAGATTTAAAGAAGAAAGTAACAAAGGAGAGATACTAATAAGCTTCTTTACATAAGGCATAATAATTAATAGCTATGTAACTACAGAGATCCTTATAAATTAAGCAGCTACGCACGCCCTTATAAAGGAGAATCCATTTAATCTCTAATAACTAAAGGAAGCCCTAACTGCCTTCCTTCTTTAAGATTATTACTCTTTAGGTGTGTTCTAAGGCATTATCCTAATACTAGGGCTATAGGTTACTTATTAGTAGGGTAACCCTAATTCCTTGCCCTATAATAGTTAATCCCTAAGATCTAGCTTAATGAATCTAGAGCTAGGAGGTAATAATTTAATTCGGAAGCGGTAAGCTAATCCCTTAATTAGATTAATTAATATACCTACTCCCTTTAGCATTATCCTATTTCACGTAATGCCTACAAACACTCCTTCTTACTATACTTAGTAGATATAGACTGCCTAAAGATTAATTTCCATATTTCTTAGAATATCCTTTAATAAGGCAATATTAAGGTCCCTGTTATCTATAAATAGGGGCATCCTTAGATGCTTTTACAGAAGGAGAAATTAATTGCCTAGAGTCATCTAACCAAGATAGAATTATAGCGCTTACATCGCTAATTTAGTTACCCCTCTGTCCGCTAACTTCATAATATGCTTTCTAAATTAGGCCATAAGGTAGATTTCGAGACCATTAGATAATTAACAAAGATCTACTACTAATGCTAATTAAATACAAACAATTCACATCGCTTTAAATTCACCCTAAAGGATAAATGTAACTTTAACTACAAAGTGATTATAAGTATTATATATTTAGATAGCAATTACCCTGTTCTCCACGCTGTTAATATGGCCACCGCGTTTAACACAGCTAGGTTCCTAAAGAATATTATAGTAAAGGCAATATAGGAAGCTCTTTGCCTCTGCTAGATTAATACCTACTAGGGTCCTCTAGATTGGATTATAACTAATACTAGCATAACGTTTAGAAGCAAAGAATTCCACTAATTTATAGCTTTAATGTTAATCTTAATCAAAGAAGTCCCTGTTAAGGCACACCATAGCATTAGTAAGGTTAAGAGATATTATAGGCCGCTCTAAAGAGCCTATAATATTATCTAACGTAAGTGCCCGTTAGCACCTAAAGCTATAGCCTTGCAAATAGCTATAAAAGCCCTTAATAATACCGTAGGCCTAAATAGCATTATTCTAACCCTTCTTATCTTTAGTGCCTACCCTTAAATAATTAATAATTCTCCTCCTTACCTAATATTAAGCAATAAGCTCTTATAGTGCAAAAGGTAATAAAGGAGATTAAGAGATTACACACGCTCTATAAGGTTAAGGAAGCTATTGCTATAAGGAATAGCCCTAATACCTTACTAACCCTTAACCTCCTGCTTACATTACTAGTTCTTATCTAGCGAGAGCACAAAGGATAGCAAGGCCTATACAAGCTCCTTATAACGGATAGAGAGAGCTATACCCTTAATCTTCTATAAGGTTCTAAGGTCTTTAGGTTAACCTCTGTTAAGCCCTATAATAAAGACCTAAGCAAGGAAAGGCTATTACTAGTAGGAGGTAATAACCTAGAGGTAATTAAAGGGAAGAGCAAGAGGCATAAATTAATAATATAGTACCTCTAGCCCCTCTAAAAAGAAGGCTAGGAAGACCACAAAAGAACCCTCCTATAATTATTAATTTAGCAGATAATCTTAAGGCATTTATCTTAAGCAAGGAGGAGGCAGATCTTAAGCTTATAATCTAATTACGTAAGAACGGCATAATCATAACTCCTAGCAAACCTTTTAAGCTCTTAACAAAGGCCAAGATTAATACCCTAATTAGCAAAGGCGTGTTCGAATTTATCGCTTTTAATCCAAAGAAGCACTAAGGGATTTAAATCTTTAGTTCCTGTATTATTAATAAAGTTAAAGGAAGAACAAGCTAGCTATATAAGAAATTAAGGCTTATAATCCAAGGCTTTAGCAACAAAGCAAAGCAAGCAATCCTTACGCAAGCCCTAACGATCTAAAGGGCAAGCTAATAATTAATCCTTATAATTACCCCTTCTCTTCTTATAAAAGGATTCCTCCTTTAGATTTAAGATATTACGTAAGCGTACGTATAATTAGAAACGCCGCTAAATCATATAATCCTTACCTAACTCCCTATCTAAATTCGTGATTAGCACCCCAAAGGAACGATTATAAGAGTTATTAAGCCCCTCTATAGAATTACAAAGGCTAGCACACACTAGTGGGTGACTTACTATAAGCACCACAGAGAAAAGCTCTAGATATTAACATTAAGCTACAATCCGTGCTTGCTAGTTACATCTGCTAAAAGCCCTTAATTTAGATGCGTGGGAATGTAGACTAACAATACCCTTAGCCTATTAGACAAAGGATTCTCCTAATAGGAAGAAGATTAACTAGCTACCGCTAAATTTACTATAAAACCAAAGCAGTTTATTAAGCCTAACAACCCCTTGTATTCAATAGTAGAATTATTTAACTAACTAATAATACTATTAAAATGCGGCAAAAAGGGCAAAGTGACAAGCTATAGTTAATCCCGCTAGAAGAGCTAGAAAAGAAGTATATGGAACAAAGGGCCCGTGGTGCTTACATCGCTTTAATCTGCTAACCTAAGGCAAGCTTTAATCTATTAATTGCTATATAATATTAAGAACTAATAACTAAGAATGTTAAGGAACTTAATTACCGTATTAAGTAGCAAATAGACCACCTAGATTAAGGATTAATCTTCGTACCCCTTAACCTTAAAAGAGCAAAGCTATTTACATTTATTAACGGATTATTCGCTAACAATAAAGACCTTACCTTATAACTAGGCTACATTCTTATCCTAGCTAATAAGGAGTATAAAGACAGTAAGTTCACACTATAAGGTAATATTATGCACTATAGCTTAACAAAGAGCAAGAGAGTTATAAGAAGTGTGCTTGCTTTAGAGGTTTACGGAATAGTAGCAGGCGTTAACATAGCTTATGTAATTACAATGACGTTAAAGATTATCACGGATTGATTAAACCTCCTGGAAATCCTAATTATAGTCTATATAGATTTATACTTATTATATAAATACCTTATTAAGCTTAGGACTATAAAGGAGAAGTGGCTTATAATTAATATTATAGCCCTTTAGCAATTATATAAACGCCGCAAGCTCTGTAAGATTAGATAGATTAATAGCGAAGATAACCTAGCTAATACGTTTATAAAGGCAATGCCTAACAAAGCCCTAGAGAGGTTTATCACAGGTAATATAGCAACAATCCAGATAGAGGGATAGGTTACCTAGACCTAGCACTGCCTATAAAGAGGCAGGGGACTAAAGCCCTAAAGCCTATGCCTAAGCCTACGCTAAAGCCTACGCCTAAGCCCGCGCTAAAACTAGCGCTAGAGGCACTAGATAAGGTGCCCTAAGTATAGCATAGTTACGTAGGGTATAGGCTAAGGGATTAGAGGCAGCGGAATTATAGCTTTAGAAGGGGTGCGGAATTATGTCTTTAAAGGGAGCGTGGAATTATAGCCTTAAAAGGGCGCCTCTCTAAGTCTCTATAGTAGGGAGGGGAAGAGAAGGGAGCGTAAGGGAGCATAGGAAGGTATAATCTAATATTATACCTTTAGAAGGAAAGAATCGCAGGTAATCTTCCCTAGGAATATAATTTAACATTACATTACGGTTAAATAAAGGGCTATAGGAAGGGATAATCTAATATTATACCTTTAGATAGGGAAGGGATTATAGGCGACCTTCCCCTCGCAATATGATCTAATATTATGTTACACTAGTTAAAGGCAAGGGCGGAAGGTAAAGGAGCCTTCCGCGAGGAAGAAGGATAAGCGATTAGAGAAGCTAGTTATCTAAAGCTAGCGGCGCGTAGGGGAAGGAAAGGGGGCTATTATTATTATTTCTTTTGTTAGTTCTTTTATTCATATAACACATTTATTTAATCCCTTATATCTTCCCTTCTTAGATTAATATTATATATTAACAATCGTGTCAAAAAGAAAGAGGTTCTAATGTTAGAATAAGCATGATATTAATCGCGGCACGCAGCCGCAATTACCTAGCAAAGGTTAGGCCGCGAGGGCGCGCGCGTAACGCGCGCCCGCGAGAGGTGGCCCTACATATAACTTATTAACCCGCCCCTCTAATTAGGCAAGGACCTATAAGTTATGTAACCCACAAAACGCACTGCGTTTGTGGCCACTTCTCACGATCCGGAAAAGCCTCTCTTTTCCTCCCTTTTACACACACTTATGACTAATTGATTATAACGCCTAGAATAGAAGATAAATTCCTATTCCCTAGGCCACGATCCTAACGTCAGGCCCCTGTGATACCAACAGTAACTAAAGTAATAATATAATTAATAAATCTCTCTCTTTAAGAGGTAAAAGGTAACTATCTCTTTAGCCTTTAGTAGCTACTAAGGATATCCCTATTATCACATAATAGGAATAGTCTTATTACCTTAAATTAGCATATTTATAAGGTTATTAATCTTAACTTATAGCTTATCTATATTAGTAATAGAAAAGAGAAAAGGAGTTACTATATTAAGAATATAAAATTTAAGCTCTCTAAGTTCTATAGGCATATAAAGAATGCCTCTTATAGTTATAGATCTAGCACTAAATTTAATAATTTATAGCTTATAGGGGATTATCTTTAATAAAGGTATTAATTATAATAAAGCCTTTACTTATCCTTAACCTACTATTAATCTGCCTACTGCTCTAGTATTAGGCATAATCCTCTAAAGACTTCTTTAGAATAGCGCTCTTTAAAGATATAGTAAGTTAATCTCTTATTAGATTCTTACTATTAATATAGTTCCTGCTTTAGGAAAGCATACTAAAAGGCTTAGTTATTAAGGGTAATAAGAATATTAGTATCTATAAGATTATAATTATCCTATAGCTCTAAGTAAAAGAATTATATAATGCTTAGATATATTACTAGTAATAGCTCTTTATTATCCTTATTACTATCTTTAGTCTTTATATAAGCTATAAGATATAGTTCCTATCCTTAGCTAAGGCCCTTATTAGGCTTATTATTATCTAGCCCTTTATAGGAGGTAAGAAACGCCTAGAATCTCTTCTCTAAAGGGAGTATATAATAGATCTTACTAGTAAACTAATAATCCTTTTCCTTTTAGTATTCTTTATTAGAGTAATTAAAGGACTAATAGCTATTCTTACTATATATAAAGCAATGCTAAGGGCTATGCCTTAGGCTCTTACTATAATAGCCTCCCTTACCTTAGGGCTAATGTCTATATTAATAGTTAGTAAATATAGCCTTAGGAGAGCTCCTTATAATTATAGGTATTAGATAGCTCTCTTATTTAACTCTAAGATTATAATTACCTTATAGAGGTCTCTAGTAAGACTCTTAAAGCCTAGGGAGTAGTTATACTCTATTATCTAATATTTAGGTATACTAGCTATAGTATTTAATATTTACTTATAGAGCTTAGTATTTACTATATTAGAATAATATAGGCCTTAATAGATTTTCTTAAGGGTAGCTAGTATAATTTTAAGGCACTCTAGCCTAGTTTTATTAGGGTTCTTAGTAATAGTGCTGTTTAGGGTTATGCTACTCTATTTATAGTGGTAAAACTATTAGTTACTTTCTATTTTAAAGTATTAATAGATATAGCTAATTATCTCTTTATATATAAGGTTTTAACTAAAGAGGTAATTAAGGTAATACTATTTAGTATTATGAATTAAGATAATTAGGAGAGCCTTCTAATAATGCGTTTAAGGGAGGTTAATCCTATTATACTTATTTTTAAAGAGCATAACTTTTAGGGCAAGGAAATTATATATATATATTATTTATGCTAGCTAGCTCTATGTAGGGCTAGTACTAGTACTCCTGCTGCTTCATTAAAAGGAAAACCCTTAAATAGGAAGAAAAACCCCTTGTATCTATATTTAGGCTAATGCTAACCTTGCACTAGGCCTGCGTTACGTTATATGTGGCCTATTATAGGTGTTTATTACTAGCTTACGCTAGCCTTATCCTAATAAGGAGAAAAGAAAAGAAAGAAAAGGGAAAATCCTAGGTTTTAAGCCCTGCCTAGCTCTATCCTAGGTCTGCTCTAGCACTGCTCTAAGCCTATTATACTATCTTATAGTATACTAGATTTAGTTTTGTAGTAGTAATTCACTTCTCTTTCACTTTTTAGCTAGCTTTTCTATAGCCTTACTTTTTAGCCTTCTCTAGTCTAGGTCTAGCTTATTAGTCTAGGGAAGTTAAAGTACCTAATATTGTTTATCTTCTATAGTAAGGGTATAGGTTTAGTTTAATTCCTAGCTATTTCTAGGCCTAGGTCTCCTAGGTATTATTAGACTAGATTTTTATCTTATATTCTTCTTTCTTTATTAATATCTATAATTTAGCCCCTCCTCCCTATATAAGTATAAGAAGGGTTCCTCCCCTAGAGAGGGCTTCCTTCTTTTCTCTTTTTATTAAACTTCCTATAGGTTCTTTTTTTCCTTAGAGCTACCTAAGGCACTCCTAGGCTAGTATTAGCCTAAATACTAATATTATTATAGATCTATTAAGTTATCTAATAAAATAGCGCTAGCTACTATAAGTACTCTTATATTCTATGCTTATCTAGCTCTAATCTGCCTAGGAAAACTCTAAAAATAAGTAATATCCTTAAAAGTCTTTAACTAAGAAGTAGCTTAAGTAAGCTATAGCTAAGGATTTAAAGGTATAACCCCTCTAGCCCTAGCTTATCTCTATTCTAATGCTAATTTACTATAGTTAAGGAATTCCTATAAGATCTAATATATCTCTTATAAATCTTAATTAATTAACTACCCTAGGCACTAGTGCTATAATATTACTAGTAAGTTAAATCTATTCTAGCTTAGAAGCAAGGCTAACTATTTTATATAAGGCTAGCTACTAATACTTATTTTAACTACTAGGTCTATAACTATAGATATTTAAAGGTAGTTAGTGCCTTTATTCTAGGCTAGATCTAGTGCTAATTTACTCTTAGCCTAACTTAAGTAATTAATAAAATAAGCATTAGTAGCTAGTAAAAGTTTAAGTAGCTATAGTTACTAGGGGTAATATAAGTACTACTATTCTAGTTTAATATTAAGTCTAGTCTAGGTCTAATAGTTTTATAGGTCCTAGATAACTATTAGGATTATATAAAGAAGCTTTATACTAGTAATTAAAGTAAGAAGAAGCATAGTGCCTTAGCTATAGGCCTAGGCTAGTCTAGCGCTAGTAGAGAATAATATAATAAGGTTATCTTTTAGCTATAATACCTAGATACTCATGCTATAAAGATAAACTATCTCCTAGCTATAGCCTTACTTACTAAGGGGTAGGCTAAGGTAATAGAGGAGTAATTTTAGTCCTAGAGAAGGAGTAATTAGTTAGGTAGATATAGCTTAGTAAAGGAGTAAAGGTAAACTAGTAAAGCTTATAATACCTAGCGTTATATATTTAAAATTAATCTAATAATAGTTCTAGAATTATAATTCTTTAGCTAGCTTATTACTAGCTTTAAACTATATAATCTTATATCTCTCCTAGTTATTTACTATATCTATATCTTAGCTATTAGTCCTAGTACACTAGAAATGCCCTAGCTTTAGCTCCTTCTCTTTACTATATATATTAGCTACTAGTTCTTATACTAATAAGTAGTATTAAAGTTATTTTATACTAAGGAACTATTTAGCTATTACTCTTACCTTTAGGGGTAGTTTAAGGCTAGCCTTACCTCCTATATATCTTTAGGCTAGTGTGTTTAGGGGTATTAGTAATTATATTTAAGGTAGTTTACTATAATATAATATTAGTCCTTGTTGGTATCACAGGTGCCTAACGTCAGGATCGTAGCCTAGGGAATAGGAATTTATCTTCTATTCTAGGCGTTGTAATCAATTAGTTATAAGTGTGTGTAAAGGGAGGAAAAGAGAGGCTTTTCTAGATCGTGAGAAGTGGCCATAAACGCGGTGCGTTTTGTGGGTTACATAACTTATGGGTCCTCGCCTAATTAGAGGGGCGGGTTAATAAGTCATATATAGGGCCACCTCTCGCGGGCGCGCGTTACGCGCGCGCCCTTGCGGCCTGACCTTCTGCTAGGTAATTGCGGCTGCGTGCCGCGATTAATATTATGCTTGTTCTAACATTAGAACCTCTTCCTTTTAATATAATTATTAACGCATAATATTAATCTAAGAAGGGGAGATATAAGTGATTAAATAAATGTGTTATATGAATAAAAGAGTTAACAAAAGAAACAATAATAATAGTCCCCTTTCCTTCCCCTACGCGCCGCTAGCTTTAGATAACTAGCTTCTCTAATTGCTTATCCTTCTTCCTTACGAAAGGCTCCTCTACCTTCTACCCTTACCTTTAACTAGTATAACGTAATGTTAGATCACGTTATAAGGGAAGGTTGCCTGTAATCCCTTCCCTATCTAAAGGTATAATATTAGATTATCCCTTCCCGCGGCCCTTTATTTAACTATAATATAATGTTAAATTATATTCCTAGGGAAGATTGCCTATAATTCTTCCCTTCTAAAGGTATAATATTAGATTATACCTTCCTACGCCCCCTTACGCTCCCTCCTCTTCCCCCTCCTTACTATAGAGACTTAGAAGAGGCGCCCCTTCTAAGGCTATAATTCCATGCCCCTTTCTAAAGACATAATTCCACGCCCCTTCTAAAGATATAATTCCACTGCCTCTAATCCCTTAGCCCGCGCCCTGCGTAACTATGCTATACTTAGGGCACCTTATCTAGTGCCTCTAGCGCTAGTTTTAGCGTAGGCTTAGGCGTAGGCTTTAGGGCTCTAGTCCCCTGCCTCTTTGTAGGCAGTGCTAGGTCTAGGTAACCTATCCCTCTATCTAGATTATCGCTGTATTACCTATAATAAACCTCTCTAGGGCTTTATTAGGTATTACCTTTATAAACGCATTAGCTAGGTTATCTTTACTATTAATCTATCTAATCTCGCAGAGCTCACGGTATTTATATAATTACTAAAGGGCTATAATGTTAATTATAAGCCACTTCTCCTTTATAGTCCTAAGCTTAATAAGGCATTTATATAATAAATACAAATCTATATAGACTATAATTAGGATTTCTAGGAGGTTTAATTAATCTATAATAATCTTTAATATTATTATAATTACGTAAGCTATGTTAACGCTTGCTACTATTCTATAGACCTCTAAAGCAAGCACACTTCTTATAACTCTCTTACTCTTTATTAAGCTATAGTGTATAATATTACCTTATAGTGTAAACTTACTATCTTTATACTCCTTATTAGCTAGGATAAGAACATAGCCTAGTTATAAGGTAAGGTCTTTATTATTAGCGAATAATCCGTTAATAAATATAAATAGCTTTGCTCTTTTAAGGTTAAGGGTACGAAGATTAATCCTTAATCTAGGTAGTCTATTTACCACTTAATACAGCGATTAAGTTCCTTAATGTTATTAGTTATTAGTTCTTAATGTTATGCGGTAACCGATAGATTAAAGCTTGCCTTAGGTTAGTAAATTAAAGCAATGTAAGCACTATAGGCCCTTTGTTCTACGTACTTCTTTTCTAGCTCTTCTAGCGGGATTAACTATAGCTTATTACTTTGCCCTTTTGCCGTATTTTAATAGTGTTATTAGTTAGTTAAATGATTTTACTATTGAATATAAGGGGTTGTTAGGCTTAATAAACTGCTTTGGTTTTATAGCGAATTTAGTGGTAGCTAGCTAATTTTCTTCCTTTTAGGAGAATCCTTTATCTAATAGGCTAAGGGTATCGTTAGTCTACATTCCCATGCATCTAAATTAAGGGCTTTTAGCAGATATAACTAGCAAGCATAGGTTATAGCTTAATGTTATTATCTAGAGCTTTTCTCTATGGTGCTTATAGTAAGTCACTTACTAGTGTGTGCTAGCCTCTGCAATTCCGTAGAGGGGCTTAATAACTCTTATAATCGTTCCTTTAGGGTGCTAATTATGAATTTAGATAGGGAGTTAGGTAAGGATTATATAATTTAGCGGCGTTTCTAATTATACGTATGCCTATGTGATATCTTAGATCTAAAGGAGGAATCCTTTTATAAGAAAAGAAGGGTAATTATAAGGATTAATTGCTAGCTTGCCCTTTAGATTATTAGGGCTTATGTAAGGATTGCTTGCTTTGCTTTGTTGCTAAAGCCTTAGATTATAAGCCTTAATTTCTTATATAGCTAGCTTATTCTTCCTTTTACTTTATTAATAATATAGGAATTAAAGATTTAAATCCCTTAGTGCTTCTTTAGATTAAAAGCAATGAATTTAAACATGCCTTTGCTAATTAGGGCATTAATCTTAGTCTTTATTAAGAGCTTAAAAGGTTTGCTAGGAGTTATGATTATGCCTTTCTTACGTAATTAGATTGTAAGCTTAAGATTTACCTCCTCCTTACTTAAGATAAATGCCTTAAGATTATCTGCTAAATTAATAATTATAAGAGGGTTCTTTTGTAGTCTTCCTAGCCTTTTTTTAGAGGGCTAGAGGCATTATATTATTAATTTATGCCTCTTGCTCTTCCCCTTTAATTACCTCTAGGTTATTACCTCCTGCTAGTAATAGCCTTTCCTTGCCTAGGTCTTTATTATAGGGCTTAACGGAGGTTAACCTAAAGACCTTAGGACCTTATAGAAGATTAAGGGTATAGCTCTCTTTATCTATTATAAGGAGCTTATATAGGCCTTGCTATCCTTTATACTCTTACTAGATAAGAACTAGTAATATAAGCGAGAGGTTAAGGGTTAGCGAGGTATTAGGGCTATTCCTTATAGCAAGAGCTTCCTTAACCTTATAGAGCGTGTGTAACCTCTTAATCTCCTTTATTACCTTCTATACTATAAGAGCTTATTGCTTAATATTAGGTAATAGAGGAGATTTGTTAATTATTTAAGGGTAGGCGCTAAAGATAAGAAGGGTTAGAATAATACTGTTTAGGCCTATAGTATTATTAAGGGCTTTTATAGCTATTTATAGGGCTATGGCTTTAGGTGTTAACGGGCATTCGCGTTAGATAATATTATAGGCTCTTTAGAGCGGCCTGTAATATCTCTTAACCTTGCTAATGCTATGGTATGCCTTAATAGGGACTTCTTTAATTAAGATTGACATTAAAGCTATAAATTAGCGGAATTCTTTGCTTCTAAACGTTATGCTAGCATTAGTTATAATCTAATCTAGAGGACCCTAGTAGGTATTAATCTAGTAGAGGCAAAGAGCTTCCTATATTGCCTTTGCTATAATATCCTTTAGGAATCTAGCCGTGTTAAATGCGGTAGCCGTATTAATAGCATGGAGAACGGGGTAATTGCTATCTAGATACATAATATCCACGATCACTTTATAGTTAAAGTTACATTTATTCTTTAGGGTAAATTTAAAGCAATATAGATTATCCGCGTTTAATTAGCATTAGTGGCATATCTTCGTCAATTATCTAATCGTTTCGAAATCCACCTCATGGCCTAATTTAGAAAGCATATTATAAAGTCAGCGGACGGAGGGGTAACTAAATCAGCGATATAAGCGCCGTAATTCTATCTTAGTTAGATAACTCTAGGCAATTGATTTTTCCTTCTACAGAAGCATCTAAGGATGCCCCTATTTATGGATAACAGGGACCTTAATATCGCCTTATTAAAGGATATTCTAAGATATGTGGAAGTTAATCTTTAGGCGGTCTATATCTGCTAAACATAGTAAGAAGGGAGTGTTCATAGGCATTACGTAGAATAGGATAATGCTAAAGGAGTAGGCACATTAATTAATCTAATTAAGGGGATTAGCTTACCGCTTCCGAATTAAATTATTGCCTCCTAGCTCTAGATTTATTAAGCTAGATCTTAGGGATTAACCGTTGTAAGGCAAGGAATTAGGGGTGCCTTGCTAATAAGTAACCTATAGCCCTAGTATTAGGGATAATGCCTTAGAATATACCTAAAGAGTAATAATCTTAAAGAAGAAAAGCGGTTAGGGCTTCCTTTAGTTATTAGAGATTAAATAAATCCTCCTTTACAAGGGCATAGGTAGCTGCTTAATTCGTAAGGATCTCTGTAGTTACATAGCTATTAATTATTATACCTTATGTAAAATAGCTTATTAGTATCTTTCCTTTATTGCTTTCTTCTTTAAATCTAAGTTCTATTATATAGGTAGAAATCTTATCTTCTTTAGAAGAAGCAGTGTTATTCTCTTTGCCTTTATACTAGGTAAGGAAAGTATTATAGGAAGGGGTTATTAGCTTTATGAGATAGTGGTTCTTAAAGCGTTAATACGCCTTCTTACGTTCCTCTTTAGAGTGTTTAGTTAACTAATAGCCTTCCTTACTATATATATAATATTTCTTTATACGTGGAGCGCCTTTATTGCCTTATAATCGTGATTATCTATAATAGGCTTCTTTACTATACCCGTTATACTTACGGTTAGTCTAATACTACTCTCTTATATTAGGTATTAATAGGAATTAATACTTCTTATCTAATTCCTTTGTAGTTATTCTTATTAATATCCTTATATGTTCATAGAATAGCTAGAGGTTAGCAGGAGGGTTAATAAGGCAAGTTCTATACTTAGGTATGCTGTAATAGGCAGAGATTAATTAATTCTAGAGTGCCCTTTTAGATTAAGCAATATCTAGGACTGCTTATTAAAGGTTTATAAGCTTTATTACGAGTTCTTTAAAGCAATTAATCTTTGGCTTATCTAGGTTTTCTTATATAATCTAGTATAGCTTAGTGTTCTACTACTTAAGGAGATACCTTTGCTTTATATTATTAGTCTTAAATCTTCTCTTAATGCGGTTAATAAGAGTCTTAAGGTCTTAAGGATCTCTAGCTTATATAGATGCTTATAGTAGTATATTAAAGCTTTCCTTTAAGCATAGCCTTAAGGGTGTACCTAGCCTTATAGGGTTTAATACCTAGTATCTTGCATTTCCCTTAGAAGATTATTAACTTTAAGTTAAGGACCTTATAGTTATTTACACTATATTAAATATTACTTATATAAAGCTTTGTAAGATTAATTATTTACTTTAGTGTAGGTCTAGAAGGAAAAAGTGCTCTTAGAGATATAGGAGGAGGGATTTCTTATCTTAATAGGGGATATCTTTAATAAGGGTTTTCCTAAGGGTTATTATGCAATTAGCCTAATAGGGTTAGACTTAGGGAATGTTATTAGTGAGATTATAAGATTCCTAGATTACTCTATTAATAATGTTATAATCTTAGCCTAATTAGAGGGATTAGAAGGAGGTTATTAAGGAAGTCTTAGTCTTTAATGCGTTTTTAGAAGGGTATATACTTCCTTATAGCTTCCTATATCTCTTCTTCTTGCTAATCTTAAAATTCCTTATAGGTAGTAACTTCCTTAAGCATTACTATAATCTTCCTATAGGCTATCATATCTATGTACACGCCTTAGAAGAGAAGGAAATTACGTAGATACTTAGTAATTACTTAGTCTATAATTACAAATACCTCTCTTATCTATCTATAGAAGTCTTTAATAAAGTTAGTAAAGAGGCTTCTAGTAATAAGGCTCTTAGACTAGTATACCGCTATCTTAAAGAGGATATAGGCTATAATAGCCTTAGGGTTATTACCTTGTTTATTAAGATTAAACGATTTCGCTATCTTTAATGTCTTAGATATAACAAAGTCTTATATCTCTAGGGAATGTGTCTTAGGAGAGGGTTATTAAGTTATAGACCTTTGCCTTCTTAGTCTTTTTAACTTTAGTGCCTTCTTTAGTATTACTAAAGTTAGGGCTAAAGAGAGAGGCTTTTAATAGTTCTCCTTACTAAGGAGCTTTTAACTTTCTTATCTTTATTATAGGAAGTTAGAATAGAAGTGTAGTGTTAGTTATATAGTAGGTTAAAGGATTATAAGCGTAGCTATTATCTTTATCCCTTAGGGGTTCTTAGGATTAGATCTTAGGAGTAATAAGTTCCTTTCTTATTATAAGAGAATGCCTTCTAAGGGTTAGGTATGTAGTGAAACGCGCTAACTAAGTAATTAAAGATAGGTTAGACTAGTTACTAACTAGGCCTTAATCCTTTAATAGCTTTAAAGTCTTTATAGAGTCTTAGGATTAGATCTTAGGAGTTATAAGGCTTCTTTCTTATTATAAGAGAGTGCTTAGACTTCCTTAGTATAACTATATATGCTTTTAGCGGCCCTCCTATTTTATAGGGCAGGTTTATAGTGTAGCTATCTTTTCTAATTAACCTTGCTAATCTGCGGTTAGGAAAAACCATGTGGTTATCTATAAAGTTAACCACTAATTAGTGTTAGTATTATAGGTGCCTAACGTTAGGATTATAGCCTAGGGAATAGGAATTTATCTTCTATTCTAGGCGTTATAATTAATTAGTTATAAGTGTGTGTAGAAGGGAGGAAAAGAGAGGCTTTTCCGGATTGTAAGAAGTGGCTATAAACGCGGTGCGTTTTGTAGGTCATATGACTTATAGGTCCTTGCCTAATCAGAGGGCGGGTCAATGAGTTATATGTGGGGCTACCTCTCGCGGGCGCGCGTTGCGCGCGCGCCCTCGCGGCCCGACCTTCTGCCGGGTAATTGCGGCTGCGTGCCGCGATTGATATCATGCTTGTTCTAACAGTCCTTAACTACTTTACTATAGCTATATAGTAATAAGTTTACCCTAGGAATACCTCTCTAAAAGAGGAACTTATTAAGACTAATCTTTCCTATATATAGTTAGACTATAGTTAAGGAGATATACTTTTCTAGGCCTATATAAAATCTTTAGATTTCCTTTAGGTTATAAGTTAGTAATTAATCCTTAGTTAGCTCTCTTATAAGTCTATGCTATCCTAGGCATTCCTTACTATACTATTTATCCTAGTATTACCTCTATTTCTTATATAGTTTTACTACTAGTTTATTACTCCTAGGGAGGGTCTTTATTTATAGTATAATACTAACTATACTAAGTTAGTAGTAGTTTAGATTATTATAGCTATTTTACTCTCTATAATTCCCTCTTTAAACTTCTATTTTATCTTATTTAGGTATAGATCTAAGGGAGGGATATAAGTCTTAACCTTTAATTAGGCAATAGGTATAGCCTTAAACACACTAGCTATAATTTAGAGGTAAGCTAATTAGTTTATTATAAAGCTTTTAACTACTTCTCTTAGCTTTCTACCCTTTTTAGTTAGGGTATAGTAGCGCTTACCCTATAGGTAAGGATAGGCTAGACTACCTATATATATAGAAATTAGGTATTTCTAAAGCTATAACCCTAGGCTAATACTACTAGTAAGGAGAGTGTAAGCTATTACTAGGCTAGTTTACCTTTTAGGATATTCTTATAAGCACTCTAATTAAGTTTCCTATTAACCTAGACTCTAAGGAATCTATATAACTCTATAAGCACTATTTCCTTTATACTAAGTTAAACCCTAGCCTATAGGGATTAGTATGCTTTACTAAAGTATATAAGTTTAGTCTTTACTAGGTTAAACTTTACTCTTACTTCTTTTACCTATTTTTATATACTTTCTATATAGCTTTAAGCCTTTTCTAGGTCTATATAATATTTTTCTAAACACTACTATATTTATATTATCTATAAATCCTATTACTACTATACCTAGGATAGCTTAGAGGTATATATAAAGCTTTACTAAGTAAAGTAAGAAAAGGATTAGTAAGAGAGGTAAGCCTTATAAGGTACTTACCTTTATCTAAAAGGGTCTTAAGAGTTTACTATTAAAGCTAAGCTAGCTTATTCTATCTATAAGGAAGCTATATATTATAGCTATTAGCTAGCATAGTATACCTATTTAGATTAGAATATAAATTAAATATAGGTAGTTAACTCTATTAAATATAAATAAGATATTTATCTATACTAATAAGGTAATACTACCTCTACCCTAAGCCTCTCTTATATATTCTATAAGAACTCTAATTATAGTTTTTATTAATCTATTTACTCTATTTCCTATTTATAGCTTAGGGAGAAGGCCCTTAGCCTTAGTAAAGGCTATAAGCTACCTTATAATTACTACTTCTATAATTATTCTTACTATATTTAGTAGTAAGATAAGTCTTTATATATTAGCCCTTCTTATCTCCTTAGTGGTTTTTCCTAGCTTTCTAATTACTACTACTTATATAATTTAGAACTATACTAGAAAATATCCTACTTTAAGAATAGTATTTAGTAAGCATACTATAGCTTCTTTAGCTAGTTTATTATAGGCCTTAATAAGGCTTACTAGGAGTTTATTATCTCCTAGGGCTTTCTAGCTAGCTATATCTAATAGGATTTTTCTAATATCTCTTACTCTAAACTATTCTTTATCTAGGACTAGTATATTATTAAGCTTTAGAAAGGAAAGGTCTAGGATATAAAAGAGGTTTACTATAAGCTTAAGGAAAAACCTTTATATAAGTATACTTGCCTTATCCTTATAAGTAATAGCTAGGTTAGGGTTATTATTAGTTCTTTCTAGGTCTAGGAGTTTAGGGAGCTCTAGGGGGCCTAGCTTTAGAGCTAGGCCTATCTCTTTAGTCTCTAAACTTTATTATCCTTTTCCTATATATTAGCTTTTTATAGGGCTTCTCTTTATATATTCCTTTTTCTTCCCTAACTATCTATTCCTAGTTATTATTTACCTTAGAGAAGGCTTACTAGTTTACTTTAGTCTTCTAGTGCCTTTATTATCTCTTAGCTTATCTAGCTTTAGTAACTACCTCTTTTATTTTTCTTAACTACTATATCTTTAGGCTAGGAGTCCTTAGTGCTTCTATAAGGCTACTAGTTTTACTATCTATTAGAGGTTTATAATAAGCTATATTATATATATATTAATTCCTTCCTTATCTTTTAGGTTTAGTATATTTTCTACTTAGAGTTATACCACTACTTCTGCCTTTATCTATAGTCTATTTATTATAGTCTAGGTGTGTTTAAGGGTAGGCTAAGTGCTTTCTTACTCCTTAGTAAAGATACTAATTAGCTATAGAATATAGTTAGAGCCTATAAGGTTTTCTATGCTATTATAGTAGACTTAGATATTTAGAGTTACTTATACTAGATCTATAGTGCTATCTCTATCTTCTTTATATTATCTTATAGGTTCCCTTAGCGTATTACTAAACTAAGCCTTTACTAGCTTATAAGGTCTAGTAGTTCCTTTACTCCTCTAGTTATTCTATTTAAGCTATTCTAGAGAGGGTGTTTTTAGTTAAAGTCTCCTATAAAAACGCTTTAGCTATAGGGCTTTTCTACGTTAAAAGTGCGGATAGGCATATTCTAGTTATTTATATATATTACATTCTATCCCTTATAGTATGCTAGTTAGAATTAGGTAAGGCCTAGTGCTAAGGGCTATAAGTGCCTTATATATTCCTACTCTTAGATTACTATTATATCTATGTTAGTTTAGTGTTAGAGCGCTATATATATTAGGTTATCTTTCTTATTTATATTCTAAAAGAGAACTTATAATATTACTATATTAATTAAGGGGTAGTAAGTCTTTACTATCTTATACTAGCTCTATTCTAGCCTTATTTTAAGATATATATTATATAATACTCCTTACCCTAGGCTATTTAGCACTCCTCTCTATATTTATAAGGCATTCCCTTTTCCTACCTATTATAATAATAGGTACTATAGCTATACTAGTTCTCTTATAGGGTAGTATTAGGCTTTTATCTAGGGAGTTACTAGTAAATTATAATAGTTACTCTAGGTAGCTTACTTTTACTATATTTTACTTCTCTTTTAGGATAGAGTAGTCCCTTAACTATACTAAGTATAGGCTAAAATATAAGATATAGTTTTCCTTTAGTTATTTACTAATTATTAGGTATAATATTTCTCCTTCCTTATATTAGCTAGCTTTATACTTACTATACCTTAGGGCTACCTTATAAAACTTTATAATATAGCTAGTTTAGAAGTAGTTATAGTATTATTAGGATTATAAGGTCTTATTATATAGTTTAGTTTAGAATAGCTTTACTTTAAAGACTATTTTATCTTAGTATATCTTATTAGTATCTTTTACTTTTACTAATCCTAGGATTAGGGTAGTACGCTATATGTTTTTACTTAGGGGTGCCTTATAGTTACCTTAATTATATTTACTTTATTTACTTTTCTAATCTTAGTTATAAGGTTCTTAATAGATATATACTTTATTAGGAATCCCTTAACTATAATACTAAGTATATAGTAGTAAAGGGCTGCTTTTAGACTAAATACTTTAGTAATCTATTTTTAGTTCTCTTTATATTAGGCTATGTTTTCTTTAAAGGTAATAATTATATCTTTGCTAAGGAGTCTTCTAGCTACTATAGCTATAGTTTAGCTAGTAGCTTTATTTACTATAGTTATTATATCTTTAGTGCCTTAGGATTAAAGTATTTCCTAAATTATATTACCTTTAATAAGTACTTCTCTATATTATTTACCTAGGACCTATAAGGGAAGGGTTTTATTATTTAGCCTTCTTAGTACTAGTCTAGCTATAATACTTACCTAGGTTAGTATATTACTTCCTTTAGCTTTTTCCTAATAGCCTCCTTAAGGGCTACTTTAAGGGCTTTTTAGTAGTATAAATATTATTATTATTATTACTACTATTATTATTTATAGCTCTTATTTTAGCATAAGCACGGTTTGCTACCTAGTAGGCTATAGCCTTTATAATACTTTAAACTTAGGAGACTTTATTACTAGGGATAAGGCTAGTAATCTTATTATAGAATTTCGTGTTATCTAGGTGCTTAAATTATATCTAATCTATTATTAGGTTATCCTTATATCTATAGGCATTAAATTACCCTATTCCTATATTTAGGTAGTGGTAGCTCTATACTAGCCCCCTTTCTCTAGCGTTAATTACTATTAGCATCTTACCCTTATACCTACCTCTAGCTCTATTACGATATAATATTATAGGAGGGGTAAATAGAGGTAAGGAATTTAAATATTAATGTGGTTTGTATTTTAGAGGCAATTCCGGACCTTTAGATCGGTGCGGAAAAAGTATCAAAGGTTCAAGGAAATTATATAATTATCCGCTATAATAGTTGCTATTCTTATATATTTTCGTAAGCTCTAAGATCTTCTTTATAATCTAGTCTTTAGAAGAGAATTACTATATAGGCAGTAAGGTTTGCTATAAATAGGGATCTTTAGGGTAAATTACTTAATATAATAGGGTTTACTATAGAAGAGGCTCTCTTATAGGTTAAGGGGTTTAAAGATACTATTAGGGTTAGGAAGGATAAGGTTTTAGGGTAAGTAAATAAGGGGTTAAGAAGGTTAATGTTTAGGGGTTAGAGGATTATAATCTCCCTTTAGGCTATAATAGCCTTATTTCTTATTAGACTACTTCTTCTAGAGATATTATAATTACTAGTCCTTAGCCTTATCTTATAATAATACTATAATCTCACAGGGAATTCTATAGCTCTCTAATAAGATCTCTATTAGCTATTATAAAGGTATTCTTAGACTATCCTTTAAAGTCTTCTTAGAATAATTCCTAGAGGTTATTATCTCTCTAGTCTTAATGCTTACTAAGGTTAATAAACCTTATAATATAGTTATTAAGCTTAAATAGTATAGCGGAATTAGGGTTAACTATAATTTATTCTTTCTAATCTTTTATAAGGGTATAAGAAAGAGGTTATAGTTATATTAGCAATTTACTCTCTTAGGGTCTCTTAGGTGCCGTTAAGATCTAGGATAGTTTCTTATTACTAGAGAATTAAGGCTCTTCTCTTAGTAATAGTCTAGGCGATTATATAGCTTTTGCAGTAGCTTAGGTCTTCCCTCTTATTACTAGTTTAGCTTCCTAACTTATTATAAGTAATAGTTATTAACATTAGGTTTAAAGCGAATGCCTTATGGTAATTAATTTAATTATTTAGTTAGTTTTCTTATAGTAGGTGTAGGATTAGTCTCTCTGTTAAAGATAAAGATAATAATAGAAGAAGTTAATCCCTAGGTTTATAATAGACATAGAATTAATCTCTTTATTAAAAATAAAGATAATAATAGAAGAAGCTAATCCCTTAGAAGCCTAATAAGTCTATAACTAGAATTTAAGTCTCTTCCTTTAGCACACTCTTATAGCCATGCCCCTATTCCTAAGGATCTAGATAATAGGAAAATGACTATAGTGTTTACAGAAATATCTCTTCTTATAATACCTAACTTATCTATAGTTATGATTAACCACTGATTAGTGTTAGAACACCAAGGTGCCTGCGTAGGTAATTAATACTATTGTTATTAAAGTCTATAATAGTTAATAATAATCTAGGAAAGAGAGAAGAGAGAGAGGGGAGAGGAATCTAGCTAGCTAAAAAGTGAGTGAAACCTATAAGTAGGGCAAAGAGAGGGTGGCGAAAAGGGCAGCTAATCACAAGGCATGCATCCCTCTGAGGGCCCCACTCGGTCCACAATTAGTGGGTCTTTGGCCACAACTAATCCGATGATGATCCGAAGGAATTAACACTAGAACTCTATAAGGAAATTATAGACCTTAGCTAGGTCTTTAAATATAAGACTAATAAGAAAGGAGTAGTAATAGAGTTTAAAGCTAGAATGGTTATTTAAGGCAACTAATAACTAAAGGATAACCTTAATAACTATGCTATAACGCTTACTTTATAATCTTTACGTATACTACTTGCGGTCTACTACGCTAATAATCTTAATACCTAATAATATAATGTTTAAAATGCCTTTCTATACGTAAAGCTTAAAGAACCTATCTTTTGCAAGCCTCTAGAGGATATAAACATAAAAGGTTATCTCTAGAAGATAATAAGAGCGTTATATAGGCTATAAGAAGCTCCTTAATAATGGTTTCTTTATTTAATAAGATTTCTCTTAAATCTAGGCTTTATATAAGGGAAAGAAGACCTATGTATCTTTATAAAAGATAATTTTATCCTGTTTTTCTACGTAGATAATATTATAGTGCTTTACCTAACGGATCTAAAGTAGAATTTAAAGAATTATATAAGTAACTAATAAACGGCCTAGATATTAAGGACTAAGGCAAATTAAAGTAGTTCCTAGGCATTAAAATTATTAGAAATTATAATACTAAAGAGATATAGTTATTATAGGAATTATATATTTAAAAGATTGCTTAGAAATTCATTCCTAACGTTATTAATAATAATCTAAAGAGCTTAACCTCTGCTTCTCTTCCTATAGCTATAATCCTTGCTAACACTAGCAAAGCTTCTAATAAAGAGATTAATTATTATAGAGCAGTTATTAGCTCCTTAGTATACCTTTGCATTATAGGAAGACCTAACATAGCATTTATAGCATTAAAGCTAGCCTCTTTTATAATAAATCTATTAGTAAAGCATATTAAGCTTGCTAAAGGAGCTATTTTATACGCTTAGAACACGAAAAAGCTTTATATTTGCTACTCAGGCGCGGATAGCTTTAATACCCTATTTTCTAGCACTAATACTTCCCTTAGTAATAACCCTAATACTTATAGATTAATGTAAGGCTATGTTTTTATTATATATAGCGCTATAATTAATTAGAAGTTAGGTAGGTAATATTATATAATAACTTTAAGTATAGAAGTAAAACTCTTTACCCTAAATTATAGTGTAAAAGAGCGTATATCTCTAAGGAGGTTACTTTGCGATATTAAGGTCTATATGCCACCGCTTTCTATTATCTAGTGTAATAATAAGTAAATAATCTAAATTATAGAGTATATAGAAGGAAGGCTTTAGACTAGCCTTAAGCATCTTAATATGAATTAAATATGGATTTAAGAGTAATATACAAAGGGTAATATTAAGGTTAATTAGTTAAAGACCTCTAAGATGCCTGCGGATAGCTTTATAAAGCCTCTATTAGGTTAGATATATAGGGATTTCTATCACTAGATAGGATTACGTAAGATTCCCTTGTAATAACACTAGAAATTCGTTATAATTACTTCCTACACTAATAAATTCTAGCTTTAATAGATATCTTAGCTAGGGGTGTGTTAGGAGAGCTCCTAGAGCATCGGATGTGTGGATACGGCCTGCGCATTAACTAGGATAAAACCCTTAATAAGACAACGGTGGAGACAATGTACCAGAAGTACCTCCGTAGACTAGTTATTACTATAGCGCACTATGTACCCTTTAGGTACAAAAGTCGGGTGCCGTCTGCACCTCTGATTGACCAGAATCGAACCTTTTCTATTAGCTACACCGACCCCTACCTTTGACAGACATACATATTTCCGTTGAATGGATTCTATGGAAGCTGGCAGCCCCACTAAATGAACCATTTGGTCACCGAATTCGTGACTTCCCATTGGCCAGGCATACCTCGGGTTGTCCATATGCGAGAAGCTCAACTTGTGAATTTCTCTTCCGCATCTTCCCATCTTCACTTAGGAATCGACTGCCACGGGTCTCATTTCGTGCCGAGATGCGTCATTCCGGTCTCCAAAAGAGGTCTTGGGCCTCTACCGCCATTGTCTGCGTGAAAGTCGGAAGAAGCCTGTTGTGAGTCCTTAGTTGAAATTCCCTATCTGGTCCCGTGACAACCCGAAACCGAAAATTAACACGATGCAAGAGCACTCGATCTCATTTTGAGCAGTTCGCCAGGTACGCACGTGGCGTGTTGCATGTATTTCTATGTCCATGTTTAGGGGTGTACACTGTGGGCGGACAACTATCTAACTCTCATCTGACAGAGCCGAGTTTGTTCGCAATCTGAGTCTGGACAAACGTGACTTCGCCGCCATTGAGTTTCTGCTGCGTAAAGGGCGTCGCCAGCTTGAAGTGTACTCGGGCCCTGGTATTAAGGACATCAAGTGAAGTCAAAATCCAGCACAACGACTGAGAGGAAAGCAGAGGTCGCCATCGGGCAGGCCAACCCCAAATGGCCCTGCTTCCTTCCCAACATTGGGAGTAGAGAGAAGGGGATCTTGGTTTTCCCAGCTCGCCATCTATTATCCGCTGCCCGCTCCCGATTATGCCTCACGTTTGTCCTGTCCTGCACTCCTTTGCAAGACCACACCGCAGAAGAGGCATCTCCACCATGACTTAATTACCACCAAACAACAACATTTCGTCCACTCGAATGCCTCATCACCACTACTTGGTCTAAACTTTTCTTGGATAGTCTCAGTCGAAAACAGGTTTGCTTTGCCCATCTCGCTATGCAATCGAGATGGCCCTCTAGCATCTATCCCTGAGGCAAACACTTCGTTACGCAGCACTTTTGATACTCGTCGTCCACGCTCACGAGTTGTCTTCCTATCCAGGCGAACTAGCCGGCCCCGTTGTTCTGCCCGAAAATTACTTTCTAAAAGGCGGCCTTGTGGGGATGACCATGGCGTAGTCCATCGCTATGCGCCTTCGGAAGCTGACCAGCGAAATGAACCACATAGCCATAACCCTCGTGGCACAGAGCGCAAATTATCTACATGGGCCAAGTTCTCTTCAGACGCTTCATCCGACGTTCCTGAACATTTGCGCAAGTCGAATCTCCATTCGATCTCGATTCTTTTCCGCATCCTCCTTCAAGTAGTAATACTCATAGCCATCCTGACAATACTCGTCCCGGTATCGTTTCGCGCCCGCTCAACAAAGATGCTGCGCCCAAGCCTCCCTTGGCGCTATCGCAACGCAAGCTACTTGTCCCCGGTTCAAAAGAGCCAGCGAATATCCGTCGCAGCTTGACAGACGCTGCTGCGGACCTTATCAACCCGGTCAAACGTCAGTCTGTAGATTCTGCCCTTGTGGCAGCTGTATCTCGCAGTATTGCTCAGCAACTTCGGTTATTTTCAACTTCAGCACAGCAGAGCAACCATACATCTCAGCAACGGTCATTCTTAAAATCAAGTGGATCTTACGCGTCAACACGGAAACATTCAGTGAGCCGTTTCACAAAGGACCTCGAGGCCTATGCAGAGCAGGCGGAGGCAAGAGGCAAAACAGTAAAGGATACACCAACCCCACCTACCGATGCTGCAACACTACACACAGTGGCTGAACTACTTCCATTCCGGGCACAGCTTCGGGCCGCAGGTTTGGCGGTGACGTCGAAAGAACAGGCTGGCCGCGTGCCAAAATACTTGCGAGACTTGCAGCCTGGATTGCCACCGCCCAGGCCTCTCCGGCGACGCGGCCATGGCTGTGCTCTGCCTGCGCAAATGGACGGATTCAATGGCTCTGGTGGCTCTGGTAGCTCTGGTCAGACACAGAGCACCAATACGGAAATATCCTTTGCAGAACCCAAGAAAATGGACGAGTTCAGATTTGCACTTATTGACGAAGCTCCGGTCCGCAAGGAAAAAGGCCGCTCCGGGAAGAAACGTTCGGCCCGTCGCTGCTTGCCTTGCTTTCCAGCAGAAGACGACTTCACCACCGACACAGACTGGGCTCATTTCAAGGCCCCGGCCGCCAAACCAAACATCCATGCCCGGGAAAATTCCGCCAAGAAACTACCAAGAAATTCGCCAGTGAGGAATCAAAAAGCGCGCCACAAGCTCAAGAGTACATAAACTCCGTTTCTCACAGCCCCCACCAGAAGCCGAGTCCACTTGTCCCTGATATGTTTGGCAATAAAGATGGGAGAAGTGACCGAGATCGACCAAACTTCATTACTACCGGCCGCCGACATTCCCTGGCCATGCCAAAGCTGCATTCAGAGAGCATTGATTGCCACATCCAACACCGCCAACGGCCCGGCCAAGAGGGCCACCTCCCGCGAGTGGTAGACTCTCTGGCCAACCAGAGCGATAGACGGCAACCCGTCGCGGAGACTGTCAAATCTCGCACCCAAAAGGATCGCCCTGTGGTACCCGAATCTCAAGTACGACTACCCCAGCAACGACAAGACTTGGACTCTCGAATAGAAATGCAAGTGGATGGCCAACGAGGATCGCGTCCACGTCGACCACGACGCCCTCCGTCAGCCAGGAATAAAAGGGCATCTGTGTTTCAGTATGATCCTCATCATATCGGAATATGCTGCCCAAAAAGCCGGGTGTACCACCAAAGCCAATTGCGCGGCCCAACATTCCCAGAAGGACGTCTTCCATCAAGGGTAGTTATGATTTTACCGAGGTTGACTATGATGATCGCGAAATCTCGGATCGCGATGTGTTGCGCGGCCTGCATGTCGCAGCATCGGCTGCATGCAATGAAGAAATCGACGCTTTGTTCGCAACAGAACAGGGCTTCGAATCCGCCGGTTTCTTGTTGACTTGATGGCTTTGGAGACTCTGACAGCCGTCCGGCCCGGCGAAGATGATGAGCAGCACGCCAGAAGAAGGCGAGCCGAGATGAGAAAGCTAAAGCAGCAGGTGAGACGGTCACGGGAAGTTGCCATGACAGGAGGGCTTATTTGAAGACCCTGACCTTGGCTGTAGTAATGAGTCAGTTGCAACGCTACCGTTCTCACACGTTGGAGAGAGCGTTGTTGTATTTCTTATAAAAGACATAGTGTATGCTAAAGCAACAATGACTACCAAACTAGATTAGACGTCCGTCAACAAACACCAGGGTGGCCAAACTCCGTTTTGGTCACGCTACAGCATCATCAGCTACCTTGACGGCCTCTGCCTCTTTCACGTATTTCCTGTGCTACGCGCACCCACGCCTTGGGTTATATCGTTCTCGATCCTGTATCTCTGTGTCCTTCTTGATAGGAGTGATTAGCTCCTCCCGCCAACCACCTTTGGCGTCCTCAGACCAAAGGATAGTAGTCCCCGGTGTCCATGTAAGCCAGGTTTCCGCTCGAGCACCACAGGGCGAGTCCAGCAGGCCGATTCCTACACCCACCCATGTCAGGTCGATGATCGGCAGCATAGAAGACCGAAGCGGAACATGTCGAGCAAAAGTATCTCTGGACACCAGGCGAACTGGCGTAAAAACTTTGATTGTGGCCAGGCGCGGATCACTCTCAGCCTGGTCCAGAAATCCCGCCATCCTGGCTCTTTCGGCGTCGCTGCATGGCTTCTCCCCATGCTGCGTTGAGGGTGGATTGAGTCATTGGGAAAGGCACGGTGGGAGGGAGATTTCGCGTCTGCTAAGAGACATTTACGAGCGATGAGCCGGATTGTCACAGGCAAAAACCAGTTCAAGACGTGTTTCCAGCTTTATACTCTTCTTTTTTGTTGGTGTTGTTGGTGTTGTTGGTGTTGAGACAGTCTTTATAAAGGTAGCCATGATTGGTTTCACCTTTGTTTGAAATGAACGCACAGGGTGTGCATTGTACTGTGAAATTCATTGTTGTGAAAAAGATTTCAAGGCAGCTATGGATCATCTAGGACATGCACACGTGAATGTTTGTCGAGTGAGAGGACTGGGCGCTGAGTACTCCGTAAATCCGGTGCATTCCCCGCACGGCTGGCGGGGCGGCTTGGACTAGAGACCAGCTGTCTGTCAATCATTACTCAACTCAAGCAATTTGTAATTATCTTCATGAACCATCTGCAAATTTAATCACTCAGTTTGCCCTAGCTCTTTCACCTTCCATGGCCTCGTCATATGTACAAGCGCAATTGATTGATGCGTTTCGCAGCAACTTTACCGTCGCCGAGGACAAGCAAGAGCATTTGCTCCGCTGCTGGGCCCAGACGACATGTGGTGGGTGCTTGGACGAGAGTGAATGCAGTTGGTGTCCATATGTGAGTGTTTTTTTTTTTTTTTTTTTTTTGGTGGTTTGGAATAGCCAAAAAAGGAAGAAAAAGAAACCCCTCATGATGAGAAAAGAAGCACGGGTCGCTCATCATCGTCGATTGAGCTATCTGGCTGAGATGCTTTGTAGACCTGGGCCTGTGTCCCCAATTCTTACGAAATCCCTTTCTTAGCCCCGGCTTTCGATGAGCTCATCTGCCCTTATCCGGCCGAGCAATGGGAACTGCGCTCCCGTCCAGTGGGCTGCAAAATCTCGTCTCTCACTGGCTTGACTGCCATTGCGTCGATTGCGGCCACTCTGCTTCTTGTGACTGTACTCATCGTCATTGCGTTTGCCGTTGGGCAGGCCCGGCGATTGACAAAACGACATCCCAACTGGAGGCCAAATTGGAACAAGGGCACGCGACACTATGGCGGCGATTGTCTCCCCGGGAGCGAGATCCTCTCCTTCCTGGACAGGAGAGCAACCGCGTTGGGAGCGCTCAGGGTTGGTATCCACGTATTACGGAGCACGGAGTATTGCACACAGGGTAAACTTCGTACACACCGACATTTCCCAGCCTGCCGTACCAGACCATGAATACCTCTGGACACTGGTGGCACGCCAAGACAAAATGTCTCATCTGAATCTCATTCGCTATCCAGAACTGACAGGAGGTATGATGGCGACCTCGTCGGAATTTTGGATTATCAAGCCATTGACATCACCAGCATCGGGGATATCTACATAATCAAGGTTGATCGTCACCATACAAGAGTCCAATATTTTGCCTTTGATGCCAGGATATTTAGACTCGAGCTCGAAGAACAGCTCAGCTAGTGGTAAGGGGCCGGCCAAGCCTCATGGTCCTTTCCAGTATATGAGCTTGCTCCGGCGAAATAGAGCACGTTGAACTGGCCGCTGGGGGTGAAGACGCTGACATGTTTGCACTGCCAGGCCAAAGGAAAATACTACTGCTTTAGTTGCACTATTAGCGACAGCTCGGTTGCAGGAAAGTCAATGGAGCAAGAGAAAATATGAGGTCTTGGTCAGAGATCTTGGTGATAAAAGGTACATCAAAAAGTATTCAGGTAATACATGCTATTAAAACATCATTCCAGCAAAGTTGACGATAGTTGAGCAGCGCACTGAGCAGTGACTTACCAAGAATAGCATCATGGATCAAATGACTGAGTAGCTACGTACAGCAGAGATGCAGCTCCACAGACGAAGTTGTGGTTGTGAGAAAGTTCGTAGGCAGGAGAAGAAAGACTGCCCGAAGAAATTATAGGTCCCGCAGAGCTCCGCCACGTGATTGCGGTATCGGGCCGCCGCTATGGGTGCGGAACTAACTGCCTAACAATGGGTCCCAAGGGACGAAATCTATTTAAGTTGAGTCTGTGCCTGATTGGGTATCATACTACAAGATCAAGAAACTTGGCGAAAAAAAGGAAAGAAAGAGGAAAAGTCAATTTCCAGTTCAAGACAACTTGGCAGCTCGCGCTTCCAGTCCCTTGATCCAGCCTTCCATCACCTTGACGTTCTCCTTCATAAAAAATCGCCATCCTTCATGGCATGTTCTACCTTTTCCAAGCCTTCCTTCCACTGCTTCAGCTCTCCAGCCATCTCTGTCTGTTGGGATTCAATGCGCTCCAGGGTCTGGCTGGCAGTTGCAGCATCTGTATGTATGGCACGTAGTGATCGCAAGCGGTCCAACAACGGCGGCAACATGGGTGTGAGGTTCTCAATGGTCGGCAGGATTCCGTAGAGGGCATTGATCTTGGACACCTGCTCTGACTCATCAGCTGGCATTGGACCTTGCTTGCCAAGTTCCTCCTAAGGGTCTTGGCCTTCTCCCGTGAATCGTTGAGTTTATCCTGCTCCGAGGCCAAGGTGCGCACGCGCCGGCTGATTGCGTCCAGATTTGAGGTTGATGCCTGAGAGAGTGTGGCAACTTGTTTTTCTAAGCTGTCGAGAGTTGGCAGTATTGCCCTTGGTAGCCCGTTCGATCCAGCTTCGGTCGCTGACGACGAACTAAGTCCCAGAGCTCTTTCCAGCATCAGCAATCGACGGTCGAAATCGGCCGCCTTGGCAAGAGCATGGCTTTGTTCGTAGGACGGGGCATATGTGACCGTGTAAGTGGCGCCATCTTCAGTAAGAACACCTTCGGCCTGGTTGATCGATGTGGGAAAGCGAGTCGCAGCTTTGGTAGCTGCCCGTGAGGTGTCCACTCCAAGCGGCCTTGCTATATCGTCCAAGACCTGACTCAAAGTGCCCAATCCCTCATTTGGAGATAGTTCCTTTTCAGATTCTGCCCCAGCCGCGGAGCTTCGTTTCTCGTACTCTGCCTTGGCCTCTTCCACCTCTCTCTTTAATCTGGCAATCTTTCTCTCTAAAGTCTCGTCGTCGTCATCGTCGTCGGACAAGTCGCCAAGTTCGTGTGTCCCGTCCTGTAGAATTCGTTGTCGTCGACTAGAAGCCTTGTACGATTTTCGTTTCCCATCAACTCGGTCTGAGAAATCTGCACCGTTCGCGGCCGGTGAGAAACGAGAGCGTGCCTCGTTGATGCGCAGCCTCGTCCTTGATATTCCATGGTTGTCTTCATCGATTTCATCTACATCATAAAATTCGTCGTCGGACTGTGCTCTGTTGGTGGTGGTCTATGATACGTAAGTGCTGGCTCTTTATAGGGGTCAGTATTGAAGCGGCATACGGGTACTGTTGAGTTGTCGTCTGTCAGTTCGGGTGTCTCGTAAATGTCAGGTGCCGAGTCCTATCATCTTGCGATTAGCTGTTTGCCTGAGATTCCGCGTACGGGGCACTCGAGATGTTACCAGGTCGGGTAAGGCTGCATATTTGCGGTTGAGCGTCGCCATTGTTGTCATGGGTCTCGACCAAAGGTGTTGAGCAGTTGAAGTATAGTAGGAAGGGTAGTCACGCGTTACAGCGGTGCGGCTGCCAGTTGAAGCTCCTCGGGCATTGAATCACCAGTGTTTGAGAGGAGAGGAATGAAATATCACAGTCGTTGACAAGCCCGACAACAATAGGTGACCTTCCTCGGCAGCTAATTGCTTTCAGCTGAGGAGTGTTGGGAATGGCTTTGACAGGTTCAAAGGTGGCTGCTCCAGTGCGCCATGCTTCAGCCATTGACCGACCAGACAGACCGACTCCGTACCGACCCCTCTCGCTCCACGTCACCTTCGTGCTTCAAGGCGGGGCTCCCTACTGCCGAGCATCGCGTTCAAAACCAAATCAATTCGCAGCTTATTCAAGCCAGACGCAGAATGCTCAAATGCTCAAGTCTTCTCCACTAATGCTTCGTCTGCCATAGGAGCCTGTCAAACACCTCGTGGAAGTGAGCAAGATTTCCCGCAGCGTGAGAACTGCCCGTGCGAGCTAGGAAGCATTCGCACGTGTTGGTCCTCCGTTTTCGCTTGGGTGTAATCACATTGCTGGTCTGGCCCTGCAAATCTCGGTATTTGCTTCAGGAAGGGTCGTCATGCCGTTGCTCAATAATCGGCATTCAAGAACGCCTCATAGGAGAGTCGGGCTCAGTTACCAACAGCGCGCTCCTCATCTCCTGTCGACTTTCCAACAATGCCCCCAGTGAAGCCTCCGATCAAGAAACCAAAAGTCCCCAAGGCGTTCGATGATCTACCTGTTTCTACCGATGAGGAGGACAGTCAGATAGGTTTTCAGACGCCTGCAGCCGGCGCTGGGACGCCGCAAAGGAAAAGTTGCGCGATCAGCACCCCATCAGAGACACCATTTAGGAAGAGGTCGGAAGTCACAGGGTTTTCACGGCATAATATTGATGATTCAAGCTCTGGGGATGAGCTAGGCGCGCGGTGATATAAAGAGCACAGCATTCACATCATTGACAAAAGCAAATGGGAGCGAGGCTTCACAACGGAACACTCGAAACAAGAGAACGGACTCTACCGCCGAATCAGCAAAGGATGCAAAACCTGTTGGAAGTAAAGGCAAAGAAGAGGCGAGGTTGCGTCTGCGAAGCGACGGAAGGAAGCCGTAACCTCACCTCCTACCAGTTCGTGTGAACGTCCAGCATTTACGGAGTGTAAGAAAATAAAGCGTACATACAAGAAGAAGGAGAATAGTTCTCGGGAACTGGAAACTAAGAGAGGTGTGCAAGTCACTGCATGTGCTTTTTCTTTTCTTCCCAGTCCAACACTGACTTCAGAATAGACAAGGACAAGAGCAGCTTGCGCAAATTAGAGATCCCGGAAGATTCCGTTTCAAGCCCAGAGAAGCCAAAGGCGAAGAAGCTGCGACTACCACCCGATGCTGTTCCCTCATCGCCGCCATCCACAGGCCCAGCGAAGCTGAAACAAGTGCCGGATCTTGAAGACGGTGATGACAAGTCATCGCTCAAGCCGTCGGGATCGCTCGCGTCTTCACAGGGATCCAGCAACAATAGGGGACGAAGGAATTTCCGAAATAAGCCAGAGTTGGAACGAACACCATCACCGCCACGGGCGGTATTCAAGATCCCCGCGTCGCCAACTCGGCTCGAAGTGCGGACAATTTCAAGGAAAGGGTAGATCTTTCGTTGTCGAGCGATCTTTCAGATGCGGATGCGGACGGCTCCGCCGGCGAGGATGTGCACTCGCGACGCAAAGACGTAGCAGACGCACCAAAACCTGCGGCAGTGTGTCCATGGTGTGGTGAAGAAGTTGACGCGAATTTGCTCTTTGAATTTTCCAAGGAAAACGGTTGAACGTGCGGCTGCAGACCAAGTTTTGCCAGAAGCACAAGAAAAAAACAGCCGAAGAGGTCTGGCAGCAAAAAGACTACCCCCAAGTAGAATGGGACAGGCTGGACAGGCGATTCGCTCTGCATAGCGACTTATTGCTCACCATCATCAACGGAAGCCCCTCCTACTTTCGGACGATTCACGAGAAAAATATCGAATCCGGCAAGGCGAGGTCCATGAAGAAGGAGGGCAACATGAACCCCGGCTATTATGGGCCACGAGGGTTCAACATCATGTGCGACTATCTTGTGGAGGAATTCGGCGACTTGCTGAAGAAGAAGGCTGTCGACGACAAAGTGATTGCGGGTCGAGGATCTGCCGCGTTTATCCAAAATGTCCTGGTGGCTGAGCTGGCTGTGCAAATGATAATGGAAGACATGCGTGTGTCTGAGGATGAAGCGAGAATCATTCTCGAGGACAGCAAGGCGCTGGGTGAGCTGGTTCATGAGGACGTGTGATTTCGACATGCATTGCGAACATATGGGCATCGTGGGTTCAAGTTGTGTCTGATGGACCGTGTCTCAGCGAGGTTGGTTGCTTCGATAGAATCGTCCATATAATGGAATCCACCATTACATGGTTGTCGATTTCCGACAAAGAACAATATGCTTCCTATCTATCCCAAAAAAAAAAGTTTCCCTAGACCAGCACCGCAATAGCTTCGCAGGGACCGAGTCTCATTTGGCCCCCAGTCACATCCTCAAGCGTCTTCCCAGCCGAGGTCACCAACACCTCCTTGGGCTTGACCGTCAAGGCGCTCGCCCACGCCACCACATCCTTGGAAAAGTTGCAAACGATGAGCGCCGCTTCTCCACTTGATGCCACCCTTTTGTATGCGAAGATCTTTTCGTTTGCCTCATCCACCATTTCAAAGTTGCCGTAAACAAAGAGGTCCTTGTGCTCCTTGCGCATCTCCAGCACCCTCCGGTATGCGTGGAACACTGACGTTGGGTTATTGACCTGTGAGGCCGCGTTGATCTGTCTGTAATTGTCATTGACACGCATCCATGGTGTGCTGCTCGTTGTGAAGCCTGCTTGGGGCGAGTCATCCCACTGCATCGGGGTCCGAGCATTATCACGAGATTTTTTGGTATTCCTTCTTTAGAAGAGCCTTTGTGTTTTCATCGGCGGAATCTTTGTACATGCTTTGGACAGACGCACGTTAGCATTTCAGTTCTTCTTAAGCGGGGATAAAGGGCGTGAGAGCCGACGAGACGCCGATGATGTTCAAACCAGTCACGGCAACATACTTCCAGTGATTCAAGCAATCAATGTCCTTGTACTCATCCATGTTCCATCCAATGGGCACGTTTGTCATGCCAATCTCCTGGCCTTGGTAGATAAAGGGCGTACCGGCTTGGAAACCGAGAAAGATGGCAATGAGCTTGGCGCTTGCTTCTCGATGTTCGGGCTCATCGTGGACAAATCGACTCACGGCGCGGGGTTGGTCGTGGTTCTCCAGGTACAGTGCATTCCAGCCGTTGTTGTCGTACATGAAGCGTTGCCACTTGTTGACTTTTGTTTTGAGTTCAGATAACGACCAGGTTTTGGGCGAGAATTTGCCGTCTGCTCCGTGATCGACATCCATGCTGTCCCAAGTCTGTTAGAAAGAAAATAAAAGGGGGTGAGGTCACTTTTGCATTCGAGAAGGAGTTTTTCTTTCGGTGTGGTGAATGGTATGACGGCGCAGATGGAGCAACGTACAGCTCGAAATGGAATATCATGCTCAATTCCTCTCGATCAGCAGCAACTGCCTTGAGCAATTCCCTCTCGTCGTGCACACAGGGCATTTCGCCCACGCTGAATGCGTCGTATTCCTTGAGAATCGCACCAAGTTCTTTGAGATATTCGTGGCAGCGAGGCCCACAAGCGTAGTACTCTGTTCCGCGTAGGAACCTCTGGTTCGAGTCTGGGAATGACTGGTCCTTGCTTATAAAGTTGATGACGTCGATACGAAAGCCATCCGCCCCGCGGTCCAGCCAGAATCGCATGACATCGTGAGCGGCTTTTCGGACATCCGGGTTTTCCCAATTCAGATCGGGCTGCTCTTTGCAAAAGAGGCGAAGGTAGTATTCGTCTGTGGCTTCGTCGTATTCCCAGGCGCTTCCTGATGTTTCGGAAATTTAGTTGAGCTTTCAAATGGAGAGATGAGAATGGAGCAAGGGTGTGTTCAAAGTCATCCGTCTCACCTTGGAAGTGACTTTGCCAGTTGTTGGGAGGACAGCGGTTCCCGTCTGTGTCATAGTTGGCTGGTTTCCATATGTACCAGTTTCTGTAAGGGTTATCCTTTGACTTTCGAGATTCCTGAAACCATTCATGTTGGTCGCTTGTGTGGTTCATGACCAGGTCGAGGACGAGCTTCATGCCGCGCTCGTGGAGCCTATCTCTTAATAGGTCCACATCACCAATGTCTCCGTATGTAGGGTCGACTACTCGGTAGTCACTGATGTCGTATCCCTGATTTCTCAACAGTGTAAGCATGATCAGTCCTTTGGGGAAAAGTCCATTGCTCCCTCCTTTCATCGGCACATTGGCAGATCCATGTGGGTGACATTGTCCCGAACATCACGGGAGAAGAGAACGTACCATGTCGTGTTGGGGACTCTTGAAAATCGGCGACAACCAGACGATGTCGACGCCCAGATCCTTCAAATAGTCAACCCGTGATATGATTCCCTTCAGATCGCCGACTCCTGAGCCAGTAGAGTCTTGGAATGACGCCGGATACACCTGGTATACGGAGCCCTCTTTCCACCAAGCCCTCAATTGCGTGACCTGACTGTCCATCTCGTCTAGCGTGTTCGTGCTCTCTTGGGACACGTCAATTGATGATGATGACAAGTTTACAAGTAGCGTTTACTCGAATCGTCCAGGCAAAGAATGCCCATCGCATCGAATCACCACCAGAATAATTTTCGGATCATGAATCAGTGTCTGCTTTACACAAAAGGTGTCATGTCATCGAGCTCGACTTCTTCGGACCGACAAGCGGGGCAACTGGGAGGACGAGGAGCGGGTTCGTTCCAGGTCGCTTTGATGACGTATCGACGCGGGGTATTTATCAGGAAGGATTTTCATACAGCAGATGTCACAGCTCAAGGTACGGAGAAATGGTAGTACATATGTACGGCGTTGGTGTTCTCATGAACGAGTGTATTCACATTATGATACAGATATGACGGTAAATTTTTATTTTTATTTTTGCTCTGGACATACAAAGGAAACCATGTAGAACATTGTTACAATGCAAAGCGTTAATCAACTGGGAGGTATTATCCTGAATGCCTTGCAGATCCTAAACGGAGTAGTTTGGGCTCATCTGTCCCCATGTAGTAGAAAGCCCGATCACAAGCCAATCGTCACGGTTTGAAGAATGCTACTCGGTACAAAGCTAGCTTATTAAACGGCACTGGTTACCTCGACTATAATTTGATAATTTGTTGCATCCTGGTCGCGACGATATTAGACACGCACAATGTGCTTACATTGGTCACGTTTGGTCACATTGAGTCTCATTATTAGCGCCCATCTCCACGGCTCGTAGCGCCTCTATGCAACCATCTAGACGACACTTGCTGAAAGAAAGAAGAAAGAAAGGACCAAGAAGAGAGGACCGTCAATCAACACATAATAGCCGCCTGCCGCTGCTTGTCGACAGGGTTGCCTAGTAGGTCTGCGGCGCTGCGCAACTGGGGATTCGATCCGACGCCGCCCACTTGGCCCGTGCCAGGAGAGAGTGGAGGGGCCAGTCGAGATTTGTGATTTGTGGCGAGTAATAAGCTCAGTCCAGACCAACGCGGTCAGGATTCGTTGCCATTGGCCGATAGCCGAGGAAGCCCATGTTCAATGTGGGAGAGCCGTATTCCGTATTCCGTATTCCGTATGTACTCCGTACAGTACTCAGGTAATTAATATGTACATACATACATGTACATAGTGAAGCCCCCATCTCTTGTCGTGTTGGTTGGTGCGTGGCAATGTGGGGCCAGCAGGCGTCTGGTTCAACGTCCAGGACCCAACGCGCCTCCACATCATCTCCGCCCGCTTGGTCCCTCCTCCATTCTTCCCTGGCTCAACACTCCAATTCATTTCTCTCCGCTCCGCTCCGCTTCCCTTGCTGAGTGAGCATCATCAAGCTACTCGCCCTCAACGGCCCGTCACGTCACCTCTAGCACATTCCTATTCCCGTGCGGTGCTTCTCTCCAGCTGTGTCGCCTGCTTCAACTTCAATTCGGGGTAAAGAAAGAATATCTGTGGCCAAATCGCAGCTGTCCTCTGGTCCTCTGGACTCAAATCTACGAACCCTGCCCAGGCGCCCAGGAATCGATCGACCCGACATCAATTTGAGCTTTGTCTGCACACCCGCCACGAAAGCAAGTTCCTCTTCCCGGGTAGATTTCTCGACTCCAAGAAGCACCAGCTGTTTCTCACCAAATCTCGGCTGGGACATGAATGCATCTCAATCAGCACACCCCTCGGAAGGACATGGCCAGCGGCTTCGCGATCAGGGCCGGGAGACAATGAGGAAGAATGAGGCCACTGCCCGCATCAACTCAATCACGAGCGCGAGAAACAGCACCAACAGCACTCGATCGTCGGCGACCGTGAAGCCTTCGACATCTTCGACATCCACCAGTGCGCGAAGAGGTCCCAACATGCGCATCACCACGGATGATGCCGCCCAACGCCGGAGGTAAGTGACCGAGTTTGTGCACGCAAGAACTGCCTTTCCGCCATTTGCCATGAAGCTACGCTTTCATCTCCCGTCCACTTTGGCTACAGAAACAAGGCTGTAATTCCCCGGCATCTTCTGGTCTCCCATAAACGGCATTCTTTGTTCTTGGCTGACGAGCCCCTGCTCTAGAACGTCTAAGGACGATGGTCAAGTGTCTCCCACATCTACCACGGCCACTCGAGGTGCATTGTCACCATCATCTGTCGTGTCAAATGTCTCTGCCAATGATCGTCGACTGAGCGACCTCACGAATTACCGCCGCGACCTCTCCGTTCTCGAGCCGACTCGGTCTCAGCCACTCCCATCGCAACCACATCTACCACAGCACAGTCATTCCGTTGGCAGTTTAGGTGCACAGATTGCTCCCTGGATGGCTTCCAGTGCGCCTTCTGGCGCCTCGCCTGCGGGCTTGCCCACGAGCTTCTATAATGATTCGAGCGACAGTTTGTCCATGGCGTCGCAGTTTTCTCCTGGCCTCCCTACATCCCAGGACGACCGGGCACTGGCTCTGGCTCTGTAAGCCAGGACTACGCCGACGCTCTCTATTATAATGCCGACGGCAGACGGCCCTCAGCTGCTAGTATAGTCACGACTGCCAGTAGCCAAGGTTCGAAAACTAGTGTCAACCGTGGTGGGTTTCGTAAGCTTCAAGGATTCTTTGGCGAGGAGTTTCCTGGCCGGGACAGCTCCGAGAGCAGCCTTCCCAATTCGGTCCCTGGGAAGGACCAGCGTTCACGATCGTACAGCCATGGCCGCCCAACATATCGCGATCGCAACTACTCTAATGCGACCGACAAAGACCCTTCCCTTCTCCCTCACGACCCAGGACCCCGGTTCCAAATCCAGAGGTTGTGCCTTTCCTCTTCCAGGATAATACGGTGAGCCCTGTCCTTGTTTATTATTAGTCTTGCCTCTGGGTTGCTCCAGCCCCGTCTCTACCGATCCTCATCTCCTCCCCAAAAAGTCCCCCTGCTCCTAAACAGCTCATCGCGCACTTGGCCGTGCTGGCCCCTGTCCGTTGTCAATCCACCGGCGCCACTCCTTTTATTGTGACCAAGCAGAAGAACTCAGGCAGTTGAATCGGCTCTTTATCCGTCCCACTCCTACCCCCCCACCCCCGGCCAATTTCTACTGCGCCTTGGTACTTGAAAACAATCTGGGTTTTCTTTCCTCTAAATGACTTCCCGCGCTTCTGTACATGTTCACACTTGCAACTTGACAACTGACTGGCCTTGTTCTTGTAGGACATCGCGCGGTACGGAGAGGCGCCTGTTCGAAATAGCTTGACTGGGCCTGATCGAGAACGATACGTCACGGAAGGCTCAGGCCAAAACCCCCAAAGTCCTCCTCATCTGCCCGATCTGGTCCAGGTTCGCACCACTTGCAAGGCCAGCACCATCGAAATAACAAAAGCAGCGATGACCCTAGGTCTTTGAGGCCGACTGCTAGCAGGGAAGATTCTCTTGGTGCTCCCCATCATTCGAGGGACCGAGGCCCGTCTGCGGGCATGCTCAACCAACGATCTCGCGCGCAAAGTCCGACGCCTAGCGCAAATAGCGGCCCTCCTGGTTCTCGACCTGGCTACCATGGAGACGGATCAACGTCCCCGTCCATCACGGGAAGCGCGGCATCTTGGGGCGACTGCGACGACACAAAGACAAAGATGATGGTTCTGGGAAACTAAGAGACTTACCACAGTCAACGCGTTCGCTGCAAGCAAAGCCTTCTAAAGCAGATATGGCTCGACCAGACATATTTCCAGGTCAATATACTGGTCAATTTCCAGGCACATCCGAGCCCGCCGAAAGCCCCGAACCGAGGATTCAAACCCAACGCGCTGCCACGTTCAACAACAAATTTCCCTTCTCCAAGAAAAATCGAGGTCAAAGGACCTTCGACTACAGTGATGAGCCGATTGGACCGACTGAACACAAGGACCCTGGCCATGTATACCACCTTGATACCAATTTGAACGACATGGAGGGCATCTTGACGAAACCACCGCCCTCACGCCCATGGACTCAACATTCGTCAATAGCATAGACGGAGATCGAAGAGAATCAACTGTCGAAGGTCCGAAAGGTCGCTGGGACGCACCTGATAGTTGGGCTGTCCGAAGAAACACTGAGGACAACTCTGAAGATGTGCCAGATGTTGACGAGATAGGAAGCCCCCACGGCCCGACGAGAAGATGACTTTGTACTTCATTCGGATATTCCGATCGGATGGCACATTTTCCACGCACCAAATGCCCTCGACTCCATTGTCGCCGATGTCATATCACAAGTTATTAAGAAGACTTACGTGGTCGACGGTCTGGAGAATTATCACATAATTATGAAGAAGCACGATCTAATCAGAGTTCTTGGCCCATCGGAACGTCCACTTCTCATGCAAAAAGATTACTTCAACAAGTTGGCTATGAAGAAAGTGACAAAATTGAGGAGTTGGGAAGAGAAGACAACGGCTATCTTTGCCGATTTATGTTCTTATCTGCCCGGGAAAGCGATTTTCATGCCAAGACCATGGATCTGGGTATATCGCGGTCGCAGAAGCTCAATTATGTCGACCTCTCTGGCCGCAACTTAGTGACGATTCCTATCTCTCTTTATTCCAAAGCCGCCGATATCATATCCCTGAACCTATCGAGAAACCTGTCTCTTGACGTACCTCGAGATTTTATACAATCTTGCAAGCAGCTTCGAGATATCAAGTTCAACAACAATGAGGCGAGGAGACTACCCTGAGTCTTGGTCGTGCTGGACGACTCACGTACCTGGATGTATCAAACAACAGGCTTGACCAATTGGAGCATGCTGACTTGAATACGCTTACTGGGTTACTCAAGATGAACCTGGCGAACAATCGGCTGACCCATCTGCCGCCGTATTTCGGAGCGTATCAAGCGCTTCGTAGCTTGAACATTTCGTCAAACTTTCTCGACAAGTTTCCTCCATTCCTGTGCCAGTTACACAGCTTGGTCGACTTGGATCTGAGTTTCAACGCCATCGCGAGCCTACCCGACGAGATTGGCAATCTGAAGAACTTGGAAAAGTTCCTCATTACCAACAACAGATTAGTCGATGAAGTGTCCGAAGGGTTTCGCCAGCTGTTGAGTCTACGTGAACTGGACATTAAGTATAACTCTATCACGAGCATCGACATCATATCAGAACTTCCCAAGCTGGAGATTTTGACTGCTGCTCACAACCACATCTCGTCCTTTGTAGGCAAATTCGAAGTGATCAGACAATTGAAACTGAACTCGAACCCGTTGAACAAGTTCGAAATCATTGAATCGGTGCCGACTCTGAAGAATCTGAACTTATCTCACGCCCAACTCGCAAGTATTGACTCGGCATTTTCCAATATGGTCAATTTGGAAACTTTAGTGTTGGACAAAAATTACTTCGTATCTCTGCCACAGCAGATTGGAACATTGAGCCGATTGGAGCATTTTAGCATAGCCAACAATTCCGTGGGCGAGTTGCCTCCCCAAATCGGCTGCCTCACCGAACTTCGAGTCTTGGACGTGCGGGGCAATAATATTTCGAAACTGCCCATGGAAATTTGGTGGGCGAACAAGCTCGAGAGCTTCAATGCCTCTTCCAATGTGCTTGACACATTTCCCAAACCTGCATCAAGACCGCCCCGAGTCCCCGGAGAGGATTCGTCGGGACCACCTCCCGTTCCAAACGGCAAACCCTTGCCTCCCAATCCATTGCCCTCAACCGCAAGCTCAGATGAAGTTGACGATGAGAGGAGACCCAGCCAAGCCTCAAGCACACTCCTCAGCGTTGGCCCGTCACCAATATCGAGCGGCGCAGACAGAAAAAGCTCGGTTGTTTCTGTATATGGAAAGGGGGCGGAAAACGTCTGTCGTTTCTCGAGCTGCTTCGCAGGCCACCAACTCGACCACGCCCCCGGCGACTATTAGGAAGGATTCTGGCCTTTCTTCGAGGCTCACAAATACTTTTGCAGGATCGTTGCGAAACCTGTCTCTTGCCGACAATCGATTGGACGACGATGTCTTTGACCAAATCACCCTTCTGTCGGAGCTTCGTGTGCTAAATATTTCTTACAACGATGAAATCAGCGATATGCCTCAGAGATCGATCAAGAATTGGCCCCAACTGGTTGAACTATATCTGTCAGGAAATGGTCTCACCTCGCTACCGGCTGACGACCTGGAAGAAACCAGCCTTTGCAGACCCTGTACATCAACGGCAACAAGTTTACCAATCTGCCGGCGGATATCTCGAGAGCTAAGAAGCTCGCGGTGCTGGATTGTGGCAACAACTATCTCAAGTACAACATATCGAATGTTCCATATGACTGGAACTGGAATCTCAACCCCAACTTGCGATATCTCAACTTGTCTGGCAACAAGCGATTGGAAATCAAACAAACCGCATGGGGTGGACCGGATGGCCCTGGTGCCGTCAACCGGGAGCAGTACACGGATTTTAGCAGGCTGTTGAACCTGAGAATATTGGGTCTCATGGATGTCACCTTAACACAGCCCAGCATTCCTGATCAAAGCGAGGATCGACGAGTGCGAACTTCAGGCTCTCTAGCCGGCCATCTCCCGTATGGTATGGCCGATACACTGGGAAAGAATGAGCATTTGTCTACGGTTGATCTCGTTGTGCCGAGGTTCAACTCTTCCGAGACAGAAATGCTTCTTGGCCTGTTTGACGGACAGGCTTTGTCGAGTGGTGGCTCCAAGATCGCCAAATACCTGCATGAAAATTTTGGCCACATCTTTGCCATGGAACTAAAGGCACTGAAGAATCGGCCAGACGACAGCCCAGCTGACGCACTTCGACGAGCTTTTCTGGCTTTGAACAAGGACCTCGTCACCATCGCCGTGCAGCATACTGAAGAAAGACCCAAGACGTCGCATAGGGGCTCAGCGCAGCCGGTCGTCCTCAGTAAGGAAGATTTGAACTCCGGCGGCGTGGCTACCGTCGCCTACCTCCAGGGCACAGAGCTCTACGTTGCCAACGTCGGTGACGTTCAGGCAATGGTAATCAAGACCGATGGTAAACATGAAATCCTGACCAGGAAGCATGATCCAGCCGAACCCTCTGAGCGGTCGAGAATCAGAGAAGCTGGGGGCTGGGTGTCACGCAACGGCAGACTCAATGATTTACTGCAGGTTTCTCGCGCATTCGGCTACGTCGACCTGATGCCAGCCGTCCTCGCCGCACCGCACGTGAGTAACATGACGATGAAGGAACAGGACGAAATCATTCTGCTGGCTACGAGCGAACTCTGGGAGTATTTGTCGCCTGGGCTCATCACAGACATCGCCCGATCCGAGCGTCAGGATCTCATGAGGGCCGCGCAGAAGCTTCGCGACCTCGCCATGGCTTACGGCGCGTCAGGCAAGATTATGGTCATGATGATTAGCGTCGCAGACCTCAAGCGACGAGTTGAGCGATCCCGACTACATCGTGGTACGAGCATGTCTCTGTATCCGTCTGGCATACCCGACGAGACTCAAGTTCTATCTACAAGAAGAGGACGTAAAGCAAAGGGAGATGTGCTGGACTCCTCGCTTAACCGACTCGAAGCCGAGATTCCGGCCCCCACCGACAATGTGTCCATCGCGTTTACTGACATCAAAAACTCCACGACTCTATGGGAGATGTATCCAAGTGCTATGAGATCTGCCATCAAGCTGCATAACGAAGTCATGCGGCGGCAACTGCGAAGAATTGGTGGATACGAGGTCAAGACGGAAGGTGACGCTTTCATGGTGTCGTTTCCCACGGCCACGTCGGCTCTGCTGTGGTGCTTTGCAGTCCAGATGGAGCTGCTCGAAGTCAGTTGGCCTTCGGAGGTTTTGAACTCAGTCTCATGTCAACCCATTTTCGACAAAGACGGGGCCTTGGTTTTCAAAGGACTGTCAGTGAGAATGGGCATCCACTTTGGAGATTGTGTTAGTGAAACTGACCCTGTCACCCGGCGCATGGACTACTTTGGCCCCATGGTGAACAAGGCATCAAGAATCTCAGCCGTGGCCGATGGCGGTCAAATAACCGTGTCGTCCGATTTCATTTCCGAGATCCAAAGATGCCTGGAAAATTACCAGGATACGGAGCGAAACAGCTTAGCTGGTCTGACGACGCCTTTGAGGATGAAACGTTCGCAAGTGCCATTCGAAAAGACTTGAGGTCTCTCACTTCTCAAGGTTTTGAGGTGAAGGAAATGGGAGAGAAGAAGCTCAAGGGCCTCGAAAATCCCGAAGTCGTGTATTCGCTGTACCCCCACGCGTTGGCTGGGCGAATCGACCAGCACCTGCAACATGAGCGCCGAGACGAAGGTCCTGACAAGCCTGTCATCATGGCCCCCGGAGGAGAACTCTCTTTTGATCCTGAAAGCATCTGGGCACTCTGGAGAGTCAGTCTGCGCCTCGAAATGCTGTGCAGCACGCTTGAAAGTGCAAGAGGACCGGGTCTCCAGCCTCCAGAAACAGAGCTCCTAGAACGCATAAAGTCTAGAGGAGGGCAAGTCACGGAGCGATTCTTGATCAACTTCATGGAGCACCAGGTCAGCAGGATCGAGGCAAGTAACATGACAACCTATGAAGCACAACTCTATACTTTAGTTCACTAACATTATGCTCAGACTTGCGTTTCGACGCTGACAATGCGTCATCTCGCCTCTGGAAGTAAAGCACTTCGCGAGCTGAACGACTTGCGCGGGCCCATGTCTTTGGTTTTAGACTTTTTGTTCAACAGCAGCAAGAACTCGCACGATACAAACAAAAGTACGGAGAACTTCTACCTCTTGAGGGAGATCAAAATACCACCACATCCAAAGCCAAAATGTTGGAAGATGCCGACAGTGCCGAGTAGGCCAAATACTAGTCCTTTCGCCTCTTGCGAAAGTCAATTTGGGCCTATCGTGATCAATTCCTTTTTTTTTTTTTTGCATTATTTTTTTCAAAACATTTTTAGGCATTCGCGGCGATAAACCACTTAGCACAATGGATCATGCGTGGGCCGAGGATGGTACACGAATCGTCCATTTCGCTCGAACGCGTACTTTCAATAAGAGCAGCTGTATTCTCGGGCCAGGATTGGAAATTGAGGAATGGACTTTAGCTACTGTTTCAGGGTACGCACATATTGGGGGCTGTACTTTTGGAGCGACTTTTGGGATTAGTGCAAATGGGGGTTGGCTGACGACCATGAAGCGGCGTTTTGGTTTCATCGTGACCTCATTTTCCTTTGTTCAGCCTTCGGCTTTTGTATCTAGGCGTTTCTAGTACTTGTTTCGGCAGGCGTGGTCACGAAGAAGAAGCACCCTTACGATCTGCTCTTCTATTCAATGAATAATAAATAGTACCTTTATGGCCCAGGCTGCAGGGCTCGGGTGAATATTGGACGAGAACACATCATCCCTTTGTTGTTTTTAAATTGACGAAGTCGTATTTTGGGACTTTCCAGAATTAAGCACATGTCAAATTTTCATCATGATGATAGTAATAACAACGTGCTGGATTCTACTCGACAAGACTCCTCTGCTTCATGACATGTATGCGAGGGGACATTCTGGGTCCAGCCCACCAGCCTCCCGTTAACTTCCTCACAAATCCCCTCAGCGCCGCGATCTGGGCGCCTAGCCCAAGAGCCTTGTACTGTCCCTGACTCGGCTCCGGCTGCCCGGGTCGCAACACCTCGATGCCGCTGTAGCCATGTACAGCCCCGATGACTTCCCACTCGCCGATTGCCAGCGCTGTATCTTCCAACAGAGCATAGTCGAATTTCTGCCAGAAGACAGGCCAGCCCAGTTGCTCGCTCTTTTCCGTCCTGTCGAATAAGTAAACGGGCGCGTGGGCAACTTCTGTACTCCAAGAATCGCCGAGTGCCAGTGGAAGACCTTGTTTGTTCTGGTTGAACAGGGTCAAGCCCGTCATGCAGGTGAGGACGTCGGCGTGCGCAGTGACTGGGGCAGCGGTGTAGTTGCCCACATGGTTGTACAGCTGGATGAGGGCGTCGCCGCCGGGGTAGTTCAGCGAGGAGAGCAAGAGCATTCCCGTGCTGGCGGCGAGGGTTGCGAACACGGAAAGAAGGATTGTCAACGAGAGGACTTTGTACACGGGGATTTGGAGACGCGGTTGGAGACGAAGGCTGCGGAGAGGGCGGCAGCGAGAGTCAGCGAGGGTATCGTGTAGAAGATGAATCGAGTCTCCTTGTGAGGCTGGATGGAGTAGATGGCGATGTAGGAGAGGCTGGGGATGAGGAACGCTCTGGTCTGCGGGGACAGAGAAGGATGGATGAGGGAGAAGGCGACGAGAGGAATGGAGACGGGGTTGAGGAGGAGACGGGGCAGGGCCGACGTCAAGTAGTAATGCCATGGGGATGTGCCCCAGCTGGACGATTCCCCTGGATGGCGTTGAAGTAGAAGCCCCAGAGTTCGGGCCACACCGGTTTCTGCCAAAAGTACGAGTCTATGGGGACGGAGATGGCGAGGGAGCCGGCGAAAGAGACGAGGCCGACGGTGGTGAGGGCTCGCGGGGAGACTTGTCGCGTGAGGAGGAGGTAGAGTGATGTGGTGGCGAGGAGGATGGCGAGTTCAGAGCGGAAGACGACGCCGGAGAAGGTGAGCATGCCGAGGGCTTGCTTTTGACGAGTCCTGGTTAGATGGAGTGTCTTCTGGGGAGCAAGAATGCTAGTGAGAGAGTTGCTGGCGCATCGTGCATGTCAGCTGTGATACTGTGGTGGTTTATGGAACGAGGCAAAGATTGGGGGTTATCAGGCAGGGTTCATCGTACTCAACCCGAATGCAAACATGTTGGGCAATGTCCTCCCCAGGTAATACACCACGTGGAACTGGCTCATGAGCAAGACGGTCCACCACCTGGCCGCGGCGCGGCCAAAGGACCTCCCCACGGCCCTCTTCAAGACGGCTAGGCACGAGGCATTGAAGAAGGCTAGCACGGCACGAACGACGATTTGCGCGTGGTGGAAGCCTAGCAGCGCGATGATGGGCTGCGAGACACCCGCCAGGACGACGGAGCCAACGAAGGTGCGGGGCACGGCGCCGGGAAAGGTCAAGTGGTCGTAGGTTTGGAGGAGGCGCGCGTGGATGGACGACGTGGGTATCCTGTAGGTGAGGATGTCGTGGGTAGCTTGGAGGTTGAAGGATTCCTCGACCTTGGTGTGGGGTGAGAGGAGGATGTGCAGTAATGGGAGGAGGTAGATTGTGGATGTGAGGAGGGCGTCTGATTTGAGGAGAAGATTGGTCAGTTTTTTTCTCTTTTTTCTTGCAAAGTAAAGTTGGTGTTGCCCGGGATATCGGATATCTAGGCATGGTGTTTTCGAGAGAACGAGAAGGGGGTGCTTGCTTGCCTATGAGCGCCATGGTGGCATTTGCAATGGGTGGGAACACTAGACTCGAATGGAGTCAGGTGTGTATCATCCAGATTGAAAAAAATAGAAGGAGCTACATCAAATTGTCATGGTACCATTTGTAACATCACGGCCTCCAGGCACTCGTTGAATTTTTTTTTATAAACAAGGCGTGTCAGTGAGGTGAAGAAGCACAGGAGGGGGAGGATGAAGCTCCTGCCAGGGCGTCCCTCTATAACCATTTTATTCATTCATCCATCCACCCCTCGGAACGGCGCAACCATCCCCGCCAAAACGAGATGCGGCCAGCGCAACGCCAACCCACCTCAATCCACGAGGCGCATAATACATAAACAGACTACACAGTCGCAAGCTCCCAAGCTCCCATCCACGTCCTGCCCTCGGCTCTCCAACCGTCCAGCAGAGGACCAATCCGCCCGCCAAAATGTTATTCTTCGGTTCCTTTCTCTACATCACCGTTCTCCTCATCAATGCAGTCGCCATCTTGAGCGAAGATCGGTTCCTCGCACGCAGTACGACAACTACCCACTCACTACCCACCCCCTCCCCCTTTCTCCATACAAGATCCTCGACAACCTTTCTTTGTATTCTCTGAGACGCCATCGACTAATCAGACCATTTTGCTTCACTGCCAATAGTCAACTTGTCACCGGCATCGTACGACCCCGCATTCGGTTCCGGCGCAAACGCCAGCGTGAAAGCCAAGATTATCCATTTGATCGCAAGCATCCGAACAATCATGCGAAGTACGTGCCTCGTCCTTCCACACCACGGCCAACCAGAGGGGTCAGGATGTGCATCCTCTTCATGGAACACGTAGGAACTAATACTTGCCGCAGTGCCCTTGATATTTGTCAATTCCGTCGTTATTCTGTACGAGCTGATACTGGGATGAGCTGCGACGAGACAAAGAAAAGGGGGTCCAGCATGTTGCTTGTCATAATCATATACATATTAGAAGTGACGAAAACTTTCAAACGAAACCCAATGCATCGTGCGCGCAATCGAGTCGATTCCAAGTAAGGGGGCCTTATTACCATAAACCAACTGGCTGGGCGCTTATTCTCTGGTCTGGGATAGGGACAAAAATAGGACGGCATCGAGCACGCTGTGAGAGAGATCGGGCTGTTGTATTTGCTGCAGCTTTGTGTTGAGCTCAAAAGGTCAGCTCTGAATCGAGGCTTGTCTGTCCTATTACGGAGTACACGGAATGGTATCAATGGTTGGGACGTAGCGGGGCGTATGGACACATTTATTCGGGTACAGGGAGATCTGGTGAGAAACATATTTGGACGTTTTGTCTACTGACTCCCTTGAACAACGTTTTGATTGTGCATGTTCTCGTTGCTGCAATGTGCTGCTCCTTTATCCTACAGACTCCACTCATGAATAGACGCCATGTTCGATATTCGTCCAGAAAATGCAGCCTCTCGACTATGAGGATGGAAAGCCTTCCCCCCTCCCCTTTTCCCCATTTCTACCCCAATGCTATATTTGCTCCTAATTTACCGGGTCTGAACCAACGGGCCCTCTTGAGTACCTAAAACACCGTCATCGAATCATGCAGGCTAAAATCCACATTCAGGTGATCAACAAACAAGCAAACCCCTTTGGCAGGGTCCAGTCGCGGTAAAACGCAACGCCGTCAAATGTCATGATTATGCCCAACATCTACGAAAGTAGATTGCTGCTCTTCTTCCGACCCAATCCGATGCTGAGCCGTCCCTTCGTCTTTCCGGGCTTCTCGGAGTTTTCGCCATTCTCACTCCCATCTGGCAAGGTATTGTTTTCATTGCTCAACTTGTCTTTGTGGAAGAAGTTGAAGCTCTTGCGGGACATGGACTTGCTGCCACGCTTAGATCCATCGAGAAACGCCAGTGTCCCGGACGCTGTGACGTTGTCCTTCTTCCTCGCCACATCCTCGTGCGCTGCGGTCTTTTTGCTGGTGTCGAGTACCCCTGAAGCTTATCTTGTTCGTTCCACCTTGCTCGCGTTCGCTGAACCTGGTCCTCTCTTCGTTTCCTTTCCTCTTCCCTGGTCTGTCTCTCCTTGGCCTTTTCGTCTTCCTTGGCGGCCGCTTTGGCTTGCTTCTCCTTCTCCTTCTCCGCTTGCTTAGCAGCCTTTTCTGCAGCTTCGCGTTCCTTCCTTTCACGCTTCTTGTCTTCCTTACTGAACCCATCTTGCTTCGCTGTTGGCATTCTCGCCAAACCAGCAGTCGGTGCTGCTGACGCCGCGTCGGGAACGGCAGGAATTTCGCCCCGAGCCAGGGTTGGGGTGGGCATGTCCGGCGCGGTTTGAGCATGAGCGAGACTTGACAATGAACCGTATTTCGGTATGGGAGGAGCGGGTTGTGTCGCTTGTCGTTTCAGCGGCGCGGAATCTAGCTTTTCGCTGTCCTCGTGGGCAACATTGGCTGCTTGTGTTGCTAGTTTGACTTCTTCCATGCCTTCCTTTTCCTGCTCTTGCCTTACCTTCTCGAAAGTAGTCTCCTGGTAGAAGAGTACGTAGGCGGTAGCCATACCAGGCTTGTCGCCGAAGAAGTTGCGCACGAAATGTTTATCCACTGGCTCGACCATTTCGTCATCGAACAAAAGCCAACCTCTGTCCGAGGTCTTGATGATTGATACGTAATGACCGTGGTAAGCGTTGCCGCCGATATGCACAACGACGGCGTAAAGTTCGTATAACCGATCGGGATCTTCAGCATCGTCCGTGGTGTTGAACATGCGAAGATGGTATGGATATACCACACGGTGAAACAGCTTCTGCAGGCGACTATAGTCCTCGGTATACTTGAACCGCTTCAGATGCAACGTCAAAATCTTTGGTAGTCGCTTCACCTTCATGCGCTTCTCAGCCTCCTGGAGACCACCACAATGGTCGCAGTGGAACTTATTCCGTTCACACAGCATTTCCTCTGCGGAAAATTTGCGCAAGCACGATGTGACGGATGCATGCTCTTCGAGGTCGATGGAGAGGTCAAGGAAGGTTTCGTCGCGCTGCGATGCGGTTTCACAAGTAAGGCATCTGGTCTCCGATGTTAGAACGCCTTCAAAATGTCGTGAACCCAGCCGATTCCCGGCGACTGGTAGCCGTTCGTGTGGTTCAAGCCAGGAGATCCAACGGCATTCCCCACCGACTGCGCAAGATTATCCTGTTCTTTCAACCCTTCGGGCTCCTGACTTCTACGTGCGTTCTTCTCCACGTTCGAAATGACATCGTTCAGGACCAGCCCATAGAACTCATGTGCATCTTGATGCATCGAGTTTCGAAACAACTCATTGTCGCGTTTGAAAATTTCAAGAAACCGTTGTGGGCTCAACACCCCGTCCGAGAAGAACTATCCAGCAGCGCAAGGAATATATCTTTCAACCCAGTGAAAGTACATTCATCCATGCCGTATGCGATAGCATTCTCCTGGGCGAGCTCCAGAATCGGACCTTTCAACATGGCTTGCTTCTTTTTGTACTCGGGAGTATCAGGCTTGTCCTCGGGCTTGATGGGTTGACCAGGTGGTGTCTGGCCTGAGTTGATGGTCTGTCGCTGTTTGAGCATCTGAGATGTACTTCCATTCTTGTGTTTCTGTTGTGGTGTGGTCGCATTTGAATTCACGGGTGGTCGGAGAGTTACATTGACTTTCGGACGGGTGCCATTCGGTGTGTCTGGCGGTGAAAAGGAGGGATAATTGATGACGCTTTGTCGGAAAAGGTCTGAATAAAACAGCGCTTGGACGATGGAGTTGCAATAGCTAAGACGGAGTCATGTCAGCTCGAAGGCGGGTGGCGCACGAAGGGACCGTAACACAGCAAGTCATACCATGTATTTCCAAACTATAGACGAAAGAACGTTAGAATTGTTTGCTGGCGCATTGGTGGGCATTGGTGTCCGAACATTGGCCCGGGAGGGCACGCCTGCGACAGAGCAGCACTTACGTTCTCAAAACCAAAGAATCTGTCATTGCCGTCTTCACGCAGGGGTCCCGCGTTTTGTAGCATTTTTTCCAGGGGAGTGACTTCGAAAAACCTCATCCTTCCTCTTCGCTTGCGTATCTTTCAATGTTTGATTTTGCGATGCCTGGAAAGAGGGATTTTTGTCAGCAGGTAGTCGATGAACGAGGCTTGGCAGACATCCCAAACAGCGTTGCTGGGGGCAAAAAGACGAATGACAGCAGTGCGGACGCTGAGCGAGGACACTACATGACGAGCTCGGAGGTCGCAAGAGGAATGGCATACCGAACTGGCGCTCTTTATCCTGGTGAGAAACCCAGCCATGACTGTGCTGTGCTATACGTCGTCGTCGTCGTCGTCGTCGTCGTCGTCGTAGTAGTAGTCTACCAGGAACGAGCGCGTCGTTTCGTCTCAGCAGCTGGGTGGAATTGGCAGCCCCAGCTGCGCGGCACCCGCGATACACCGACGATGGCAAGTAGAGCTAATTGTCATTCGCATGGAAGCAGTTGCGAGGCGGCGTCGGGTCGGGTCGGGTCGAGTAGCGAGCGGATTGATGAAGAGCTCAAACCGTAGCCACGAGGAGAGTTGACGAAGCCGAAAGACGGGAGAGACGGGGCGCAGGTTGGCCTGATTGCGCCCAAAGCGGAGGGATAGGGATGATGGGGATGATGGTGTGGCGTGAAACGCAACCAACAAGAGAGGGAGGGGCGCCTTCCTTGTTCCTTCCATCTGCTGACGCTCGGGAAAAATCCCACTCACCAGCGTTTCCAACGTTTTCAACTTTCCTCGGCCGGCCTTGTTCGCTCATCAAGTTCGCCAAGCCCAAGCTGTCTCGGGTCATCTGCCTCACACTTGTTGGGACCCTTGGCAAGTCCGCGCATTGGCGGGGCTGCCTTTAACGGTCGATACCGCCATCATAGCTCTGCACGATAATGCGGGATCCAGACAAGGTAGAGAGGTTCTAATAACTATCCACTTTTACAACAACCGACCAGATGCGCTGGTCCGACGGGTTCATCCTTGGAAGTGGAAGTGGTCAGAGGGTTTCTTCGTCTCATCCCTTTTGAGTGCGCCAAGGCCCCACTTTTGGTACCACCTGCCTGACATACAATGACATATATGAACCGTGTGCAATGTTAAGTGGATGGGCGTGTGAAGATAGGCATCTCGCGGCCATCATTGCCGTCCTGATAGCTCACGACCCCATTCATGTCAACATTATCTCGGGTGAACGATATCATCAGATTATGATTACAAAAAAAAAGTATGTGTGTGTGTGTGTGTGTGTGTAATTCGGTTAGGTTCAATCACTCTGGGAGGTTTATTGAGACCGAGCATCGAAACGGTATGATCATTACCATATAAAGGACAAATCACAGAAAAACCAGACGAAAAATCAATTCAACCCCGTCTGTGGTACAAGATGGGGCCACAAAATAACATCATATTGTTGCCACCAGTTGCCCTGGCTAACATGACTTGAGCCCTACTTCTTCTCCGAGGAGGAGGGCCACCCGTCGTCGGCAGACCCATGAAAATTTTGAAGTAATCCTTGAAGAGTAGTTAGCATGAAACTTGAATAACTCTCGTTGATGGAGAGAAACTTACATAGATCATCCACTGAAGACCAGTCAAGGTACCAATCATGACAATTCGAACGGGGAGACCATTCCAAAGTCCTCCAAAACCGATGTCCTTGTAAATGCGACCTAGAGCAGACCCGAATGCCTCTCCAGATGCTCGATTGGTGTTCAGCTTGCTGACCATAACATCTGCGGGGTGTGAGACGATGGCGCATAGAATTCCAGCCAGGTAGCCACCGGTGAAGGACACCCTGTCTGGGCAGCTTTGCTGTAGTCGCTCTTTTGTCCTGGGAGTCGATCATAGATTATTTCCACAATAGTCTCGAATGATGCAAACTTCATCATGGTGTAAGGGATTTGGCGGCCCCACAAAGGATACAATCCCTTGTACAAACCTGAGAACCCTTCCTTTGCTGTAACAGCACCGATTCCATTGATTGTGCCAGTATAAGGGTTGGGGATGGTTCCCTGCATTCGCACCTTGACTGCTTCAAAAGGGCACAGAGCAACGTCGGCCAAAAACTCGGCCGAGGCCGAGGCTGCAAGGTACAGGCCAGTTTTATACTTGTACGCAGCCTCTGGGCCTGCCATATCACTGTACGTCTTTTTGAAATACTCATACCATCCATACTTGAAAGCGCCCTGGCCACTATAGCCGAAAAAGGTAGGGCTCCATCCAGTCATAATACCACGAAACCCTTCGGCACGGAATATCTTGCCCCATGCCTGGAAGTTGCCTTTATACAATTTCGAATCAACCTGGCGGCGAGTCTTGACAAGATCGAGCGGAGTCACAATAGTATGGGTGAGACCCTAGTCAATTTGGAAAAGGAGTCAATGATCTCCAACGAGACAAAGAAGGAAACGCAACCATATAGACACTTACGCAGGCAAGTAATCCACCGAAAGTACAAGCAGCATAATACTTGCCAGAGTATAACTCGATGCTTCCTGCTTTGGCTTGAGCAGCAGAGCTTGCTTTTTCGAACTCTTTGGTAGCTTCAGCACTAAGTTTCTTGGCCTTGCCTTTCGCATCCTCCACCACGGAGTAGACACCGTAGAACTCAGGTCGAGCTTGGAATGGCGTGGGCTTCGAGAACTCTCTTTCTGTCGCCGAGTAGAAGGAGCCCTGGAGGGTTTCAGGGCGTGGGAAAAGGTGCGACATGATGACTGGAAGCCGGAAGCCAGAGTGTGTTAAACCTGAGTTTCGTTAAGAGTGCTTGCGTAGCCTGGCAGGCGATTCAATTCATCTGTGGGGATAAAATGAAGTCAGTTCTCGATTCATATATCCAAAATAACATTTGGCAGCAGCCGCGATTCATTTTCCATCAAGAAAAATCGCACTTGGTTGGGTCCATCGTTTTCCTCGCACCCGAGGCAATCCAACAACACAGCTGACCTTGGGCATAGACGCAACTCACCTGAAAAGGCAACGCCTCCGGCAATGCCCGACGTAGTGGATATGAATTGAAACCGAAGGTGTCCGAGTATCTCGCAAATTGCAGGTATTCTGGCGACTAAATTCTCACCAGATGGAGTATGGTTACAGGTAATAGCGGATAGACAAGAATGGGGAAACACGAAGAGCCGGACTTAACGGGAGTCATGGACGCCGGCCGTGACAATCGTCCAGTCAGCAAACCACCAGGTCGCACCTGCCCTGCTGCAATGGTGACATCACTTGTTGGCCATTGCGAGCCAGTCCGGCGAATGCGAACCCCTCCTTCTCCTTCTGTGCCGTCTAGTGCCAGTGCAAGCAAGTGGTCTCGGGGTTACAGTAAATCTCGGCTCCAGCAAAGTTCGTCTCGTATCTAGGGTGGAGCCTCTAAAATGCTAATTAGGTAGGCAGTGGGTATCACTGTATATATGTACTGAGCATATGTACATACATATACCTAAGACCACGGTGTATTAGTGCGAATTCACAAATTCAAGCTAGTCAGGCAATATATTCCCTACACTATATAGTACAGTAGGGATACAGTACATAGGTAGGCATACATATGCCTAGTAATATGATTTATACAATATAGGCATATATGCGTACTATATGCTATTTTGCTAGTCAAAAGACGAACTTTGCCAGAGCCGAGATTTACTGTATGCCCATGGTCTCGCCGCACGAAGTATCGAGGACTGGACAGTAAGCAGTCTGGCCAGCTCTGGTCCCGGCGCAGCCCATAATCTATTTCAAGGTCATCATCCTGTGACCATGGAAGTTGTTTACGTTTATTTCATTTCGTTAAACGTGGCTATTTCTCTATTTATTGCAAGATGTGAGCCATATCAATGAAATGCCATCCGTCACTGCAACTCGTACCAGACCACGCCGTCGCTGCTTGTCCAGCTCTGGTTTACAGGCAAGTTGTACCTATGTATGTACATATGTATTCTTGGGTGAGCCGCATGGTGAGGCTCAAGCCACGGAAGGAACTGGCGATCCGCCGAATCCGAATTGCCCTCCCCACTATGTCATGCTCCACCAGCAAGAAATTTCGACACGTCGTACACCGTTAATACCGCTTGTCCCGGCGTAAAAGCTCCAACTCTGCCGGACCGTTTGTCGCCGGAACAACGTCTCACCTTACTGCTACAAACCAACCGAGTTCCCAGCTATCGCGATTGACTTTCCGAGGCGAATCAGGTCATCATGGCTGCACAAGTCGGGACCTCGCCGGCGGTCAATAACCTCAGCAAATCCTTCGAATCAAAATGGTCCTCAAGGTATCGCGGGGTACGTCTCGATTGCCTGATTCTTCCCAACGTGCTATCTATGCGCGCAGCAACATTTGACGTCACATCTCCCATGACTCGTCCACTCCAAACATGAGCGCTGACGGAGTCACTTGTCCATCGCAGGCTACCGTCGAAGACCTGGATCCCCAGCGGCCCTGTCCCTGAACCCATCGGATACCATCTCACTCGCTCTTCTCTCTGCTTTCGAGCGCGAATACACCCACCTGACCATTGTCGATTCCGACACGCGCGCCCTTCTCGGGTACATTTCGATACCTCATCTTCAAGCCCAAATAGACAGCGGCAAGGTCAAGCCCAACGACCCGCTCTCTGCGGCAATGACCCGCTTTCAGAGAAGAGGCCGAAGATATCAAGTCATCACCATGGAGACGCCGCTGGAACAGTTGGAGGCATTCTTCCGAGTTGGTGAGGCGAATGGTCCTTGAAACAGGAATTCGCCGTAATCACGGACGAGAACAGAAGATTTGTGCTGGGCGTTGCCACGGTCCAAGACCTGGAAGAATTTGTCAAAAGACGTCCTGCCTGAATGACGATCGTTGGACGACGACTTGGACATACTACGGGCCTAGACATTGACCAGAGACCCTTGAGCGTGAGGGCGATTTGTAATCCGTGCATGGACAGCTAATTTCCACAGCTCCGGGGCTGGTGACGACTAATCCACAATAACCTTGCGGGATCGACATCTCACATGGCTCTACGAGCCAAGATCTAATGTATATCCAAAACGAGTTGTAGCCGCGAATCAAATCCTCTACATGTAAACGCCTTGCGCATTTCTGCATATGGATAGCATGATATCAGCTGTTCTTCGCTCGATGTAACCCCAGAGAGCAGCACAGCTGATAAGTTGCAACAAGACAACAGGCGGCCACTGACAGGTACATTATGTTTCGGTTTGCAATGTCCGAAAGCGTGTCAATCCGAACGCCCAAAAGCAGTTCAGCGTTGGTTTGTATGTAGTCTTGTAAGTGAGGGAGCCGAGGCATGTGCGGGGTTGTAAGGGAATTGGGGTTGGAAAACTGCGCGCGGTTGGTGTAATCATCGTCACATTGATTGCAGTTGGACAAAAGTTTGCGAATATCAACAAGTGCGCTCCACGTCTAAACCAGACCACCTGGCAGTTTCTGTGGTCATCTTGGCTCAAACACTGTTTGAGGGTTTGAGAATCAGTTTTCAGGAGTCCTTCAAGTAAGATCCCCGCCGACCCTATTCCCTCATTACTCCCTGCGCGAGTATTGCCGCCCCTTTGGTTCCTTCACTACTCGATATTATCATAGTTGTAGACAAGGCGGAATTCAGCGCGCTGATCACCCTTGGCGACAACAATATTGCGGCAGTAACGGCGCTCGCCATTGACCTGCTGGAAACCCCAGATCTGATCGGCCGTCCACCCACTATCCTGGCTCTCGACGTGGCTCAGGATGAACTTGCCGTCACCCTCAACCTCCCAACCGTTCTTCAAATAGGTGTCTTCTACTTCGTCCAGTGAGACCCATTTGGTGCGACCTTTGACTGCTCCAAACAGCCAGTCGGCGTGTTCGCGCTCTCTGTCGTCCACGCAACGATTCTCTTGGGTGCTGGTCAAACCAGAGGCTGACTGGTTGATATCGATGTGGGTAAATATCTCGGTAGACTCGTGAGGAGGCTTTGGAGGAGCCTCATACTGCTCGACGGTAATGGTGATGGTGGCATAGCTGATCGCCGTACGAATCACGTACCCAATACCCTGGATGACCAAGGCGGGGTCGGTGGACTCGGACAGTTCTGAATTCTGTTCATACTCCCATGTTAGTCGTCGCTCCAGGAGTATGGGGTCGCGATCGGGGCGTCGCGTTATCGGCGCCATGGGAGGCAGGGAAAATGCTGATCAGGGTCTACCCTAGTGCAGAAGATAGAAAAGGAAAAGGCGCATATAGCATCAGAAGAAGAATGTGTACATGTACATCCAGACACATGATGATGATGATGATGATGATGCAACCCTGTCCTCACGAGCGCGACTAGCGAGTGTGTCGCATAGCCCACGTATAGCCCACGCATATGGCCCTTGCCAAGGTGGAGTGAAGTCTAGCAACATACCACAGTCCACTGTCCGTTGAGGTCCTTCAAGGTCTTTTCCGGCGGGGCAGCCATGGTCAAAAAGTAATCAAAGTGGTGGATTTGATATGAGAGAAACTGCGAGGAGGGGCAAGGAAGGGGGCAAGGAGGGGCAGGTCGGTCGGGAGTGCTTGTTTTGCGTCGGCCGTGGCCTTCGAGAATATGGGGAATGGAGAATCGAGCAAGTAAGAAAGAGGGGGAGAGGATGGAGAGATTGTGGATCTTTATAGGGGATTGGGGTGGTCTTACTCCGTGGTCTGTGAAGATATCCACGTTGCAAGGACGACGATGCAATAATTGCAATAATAATAAGCGTGCTGTCACAAGCGCCGAGCTCCCCCAACTTCTCAAGAGAACGTGACCACTCCGCAGGCACCGAGTGGTCCGACTGGTCCGAGTGGCACCGCGGACAGGGGCCGCCAACGGCCGCGGCTGTTACAATTGTAATGTGTGATCGCTTATATTGCATGTAAAGTACAAGTTACATAGGTATAGGTTGTGGGCAGTACTTGCCCTAATGTACACTCTACCGCGTAATCTAGCTGAAGTGAACCTGATTGGCTATGAAATCTAACACCCTCCTTAAGCAAGAGCCACAATAGTGCTGATTTTAGTGGATTAATTCCTCCCTTTTAAAGATCTTATTACCTTTATTTACTTCTCTAATTTAGGCCTTACTAATGCCTTTATCCCTAAGTCTACTAGATTCTCTATTTAAGAGATTTAGTTTACCTTAACTATCTCTTCCTAAATTAACTCTTAGATCTTATAATACTAAATTTAAATATGCTTTATTTATTGTCAGGAGCGGAACGGCGACGGCATCCATGAGGGTATACCCAGCGGGGCACGGAGCTAAGGGCTAGCTGCGGGCTAGTCACGTAAGAGCTGCGAGCTATTTAAAGGGGCTTTCCTATAAATAATAGGAGAAGGCTAGAGATTAAACCTTTAAGCACCCCCTAGCTAGCAGTTTAATAGTTATAACACTTTAATCTAACCTTTACTCTATTATACACTCCTAAGCTAAAAGCCTTAATAAATCAATCTCTTTTCCTTTAGGTAATAGACTATTAGTTAGATTAAGATATCTAGAATTTATTATATAGCAACCTAATTAGGTAGTAGCTATGACTATACTGCGGATAAGTAGGAGAATATTATACTACTAAACCTAACTAGAGTAGTCTGCTAGTCTCTATTAGATAACTAATAAAGCAGAATACTTATTAATAATAAGGAGGTAATACTAAATTAGTACCTTAAAGAAGCTATAACTTAGATATATATTATAAAAAAGACAGAAACTTATATAGTTATAGCAAAACCTATAGAATTTAGAAGAAGCTATATCCTTAGGTAACTTAGATATAGAACCTATAAATACCCCTTCTCTAGTGCCTTAGGTAGCACCTATTATATAGTAATATAGCCTTATAAAATATAATTAAAAGCACTTATATATAAAGGGAATACCTTTAAAAGTCTTTAGAATTTTCTAGTGGATTTAAACATAGCTTTTACTATAGATTAAGGAACCTTTATAGATAATATAACTAAGGTTATTTATACTAGTAACTACCTAGTAAATAATGTAAAGTAATAATAAATACATTATATAGCTATAGATAGTTACGTAGACTACTAGGTTATACCTAGGATAGATTTATAGATTAGTTAAAGATAGGAACTATAGATAAGAATATATAGTGCTTAGAAGTAATAAGGATACTAATAGGCCTTAGGTAAGAGAATTACTAATTATTCTAGGCGTTTATAAAGATCTAGGTAAGGTAAAGGCTAAGTTACCTAAAGCAATTCCTAAATGCTTATAAATCTATATATTTATTAATAGCCTTAATAACGCTATAAAGAAGTAAGTACTTAGCTAAGAGTTCCCTAAGAGTTAAACCTATCTAGTAGGCTAAGGAAGAAAGGTAAAGGTTATAACTAAAGGAAGCTAATTAAATAATTAAGGTAGTGATAATAGGAAGAGATAGTAGCGTTTTACTTTACTAGAAAAGCTATAGTAATAAAGTAGTAAGTTTATTCCTTATATATTATAAGTGTAGTAAGCTAGACATGCTTTACTAAGCTATAGGGAACTAGATTATTCTATTTATAAGAAAAGCAACTATATAACAGAGATACATAGAGATAGCTATAACTAGGTTAAAGATCTATTAGACTTAAATAAGACCCCTATTAGCTTAGTGTAACCCTAGGAAGACACTCTTACTAAATTATTACCTAAAGATATAAGACTATAAGTTAAGGTAAAGTTATAGTAAGAATATAAATAGGTAGCTATAAAGGCGCTATTTAACCCTAGTGTAACCTATTTAATTATTTATCTAAAGCTACTAATAGAAGTTAATTAGTCTAATATAAAGAAAGATAATATAACTCTTAAAAACCAACCTTTGATACTTTTTCCGCACCGATCTAAAGGTCCGAATCGCCTCTAAAATACAAACCATATTAATATTCGAATTCCTTACCTCCGTTTACCCCTCCTACGATGTTACATCGCGATAGAGCTAGAGGTAAGTGTAAGGGTAAGATGCTAATAGTAATTAACGCTAGAGAAAGGGGCTAGTATAGAGCTACCACTACCTAAATATAGGAATAGGGTAATTTAATGCCTATAGATATAAGGATAACCTAATAATAGATTAGATATAATTTAAGTACCTAAATAACATAAAATTCTATAATAAGATTACTAGTCTTATCCCTAGTAATAAAGTCTCCTAAGTTTAGAGCATTATAAAGGCTATAGCTTACTAGGTAGCGAACCGCGCCTACGCTAAAATAAGAGCTATAAATAATAATAGTAGTAATAATAATAATAATATTTACACTACTAAAGAAGCCCTTAAAGTAGCCCTTAAGGAGGCTATTAAGGAAGAAGCTAAAGGAACTAATACACTAACCTAGGTAAGTATTATAGCTAGACTAGTATTAAGGAGGCTAAATAATAAAACCCTCCCTTATAGGTCCTAGGTAAATAATATAGAGAAGTACTTATTAAAGGTAATATAATTTAGGAAATACTCTAATCCTAAGGCGCTAAAGATATAATAACTATAGTAAATAGAGCTACTAGCTAAACTATAGCTATAGTAGCTAAAAGACTCCCTAGTAGAGATATAATTATTACCTTTAAAGGAAACATAGCCTAATATAAAGAGGACTAAAAATAGATTACTAAAGCATTTAGTCTAGAAGCAGCCCTTTACTACTATATACTTAGCGTTATAATTAAGGGATTCCTAATAAAGCATATATCTATTAAGAACCTTATAACTAAGATTAGAAAAGTAAATAAAGTAAACATAATTAAGGTAACTATAAGGTACCCCTAAGTAGAAAACATATAGCACACTACCCTAATCCTAGGACTAGTAAAAGTAGAAGATACTAATAAGATATGCTAAGATAGAATAGTCTTTAAAGTAAAGCTATTCTAGACTAAACTATATAATAAGACTGTTGCTTCCTTCGGATCATCATCGGATTAGTCGTGGCCAAAGACCCCGCCAATTGTGGGCCGAGTGGAGCCCTCAGAGGGATGCACGCCTTGTGATTGGCTGCCCTTTCGCTACCCTCTCTTTGCCCCACTTATGGGTTTCACTCACTTTTTGGCTAGCTAGATTCCTCTCCTCTCTCTCTTCTCTTTCCTAGATAATTATCATTAACTATTATAGACTTTAATAATAACGGTATTATTACCTGCGCAGGCACCTTAGTGTTCTAACACTGATCAGTGGTTGATCACAACCATAGATAAGTTAGGTATCACAAGAAGAGACATTTCTGCAGACGCCACAGTCATTTTTCCTATTATCTAGATCCTTAGGAATAGGGGCATGGCTGCGAGAGTGTGCTAAAGGAAGAGACTTGAATTCCGGTTACGGACTCGTTAGGCTTCTAAGGGATTGGCTTCTTCTATTATTATCTTCACTTTTAATAAAGAGACTAATTCTACGTCTATCACAAACCTAGGGATTAACTTCTTCTGTCATTATCTTTATCTTTAACAGAGAGACTAATCCTACACCTACCACAAAGAAAATCAACCGAACAATCAAACCAATTCGCTTCGAACCCAACGTTAATAACCATCACTCACAAAGGTCTCTCAATAACCATTACTCACAATGAGTCAGGAAGCTGGACCAGTAACAAGAGGGAAGACCCGAGCTGCTGCAGAAGCTGCATAATTGCCTGGACTATTACTAAGAGAAGAGCCTTAATTCTCTAGTGATAAGAAACCATCCTAAACCTTAATAGTACCTAAGAGACCCTAAGAGAGTAAACTGCTAACATAACTATAACCTCTTTCCCATGCCCTTACAAAAGATTAGAAAGAACAAATCGTAGTTAACCCTAATTCCGCCACGCTGTCTAAGCTTAATAACTATATTATAAGGTTTATTAACCTTAGCAAGCATTAAGACTAGAGGGATAATAACCTTTAGGAATTATTCTAAGAAGACTTTAAAGGATAGTCTAAGAACACCTTCGTAATAGCTAACAGAGACCTTATTAGAGAGCTATGGAATTCTCTGCGAGACTATAGTGTTATTATAAGATAAGGCTAAGGATTAGTAATTATAACATCTCTAGAAGAGGTAGTCTAATAAGAAATAAGGCTATCATGGCCTAAAGGGAGATTATAATCCTCTAACCCCCTAAACATTAACTTCCTTAACCCCTTATTTGCTTACCCTAGAACCTTATCCTTCCTAACCCTAATAGCACCTTTAAACCCCTTAACCTATAAGAGAGCCTCTTCTATAGCAAACCCTATTATATTAAGTAATTTACCCTAAAGATCCCTATTTATAGCAAACCTTACCACTTATACAATAATTCTCTTCTAAAGACTAGATCACAAAGAAGATCTTAGAACTTACAAAGATATATAAAGATAGCAATCGTTATAGCGGATAATTATATGATTTCCTTACCTAAAAGTCACGCTCTTTAAGAATAAGTATAATAGAATTAACCTCCCTTAAACGCATTATTAGAAGGCTCTCCTAATTATCTTAATTAATAATGCTAAGCAATACTACCTTAATTATCTCTTTAGTTAAAACCTCACATATAAAGAGATAATTAGCCATATCCGCTAGCGCTTTAAGACAGAAAGCAATTAATAATTCTACCGCTATAAATAAAGCAGTATAACACTAAGTAACACTATTGCTAAGAACCCTAATAAAACTAGGCTTAAGTGCCTAGAAATTATACTAGCTACCCTTAAGAAGATCTATTAAGGCCTATATCCTTCTAATATAGTAAATACTAAGCTTTATAAGTAAATGTTAAATACTATAGCTAGTGTGCCTAAATACTAGATAGTAAAGTATAATTACTCCCTAGGCTTTAAGAGTCTTACTAGAGACCTCTATAAGGCAATTATAATCTTAGAGTTAAACAAGAGAGCTACCTAATACCTATAATTATAAGGGAGCTCTCCTAAGGCTATATTTACTAACTATTAATATAGATATTAGCCCTAAGGTAAGGGAGGCTATTATAGTAAGAGCCTAAGGCATAGCCCTTAATGCTACTTTATGTGTAGTAAGAATAGCTATTAGTCCTTTAATTACTCTAATAAAGAACGCTAAAAGGAGAAGGATTATTAGTTCGCCAGTAAGATCCATTATACACCCCTTTAGAGAAGAGATTCTAGGCATTTCTTGCCTCCTATAAAGGGCTAGATAATAACAAGCCTAATAAGGGCCCTAGCTAAGGATAGGAACCATATCTTATGGCTTACATAAAGACTAAAGATAGCAATAAGGATAATAAAGAGCTATTACTAGCGGCATATCTAAGCATTACATAATTCTTTTGCTTAGAGCCATAGGATAATTGTAATCTTATAGATACTAACGTTCTTACTGCCCTTAATAACTAAGCCTTTTAGCACGCTTTCCTAAAGTAAGAACTATATTAATAGCAAGAATCTAATAAGGGATTAACCTACTATATCTCTAAAGAACGCTATTCTAAAGAGGTCTTTAAAGGGATTATACCTAACACTAGGGCGGCAGGTAAATTAATAGCAGGTTAGGGATAAGTAAAGGCTTTATTATAATTAATGCCTTTATTAAAGATAATCCCCTGCAAGCTATAACTCATTAAATTCAGTGCTAGATCTATAACCGCAAAAGGCATGCTTCGTATGCCTATAGAACTTAGAGAACTCAAATTCTATGTCCTTAACATAGTAACTCCTTTCCTCTTTTCTATTACTAATATAGATAAGCTATAAGTTAAGATTAATAACCTCGCGAACGTGCTAATCTAAGGCAATAAGACTATGCCTGTTATGTAATAATAGGGACATCCTTAGTGGCTGCTAGAGGCTAAAGAAACGGTTGCCTTCCACCTCTTAGAAGGAGAAATCCGTTAATTACATTATTACTTTAGTTACCCTTCTATTTAACGCCTTATAAAGATCCTTTAGCGGGCTAGTTATAATGTTAAACGCTAGGCAATTAAGAAGTTAACCAAAGTCTGCCACTATTATTAGATAAAAGGAAAAGCTCCTAGCTGGTTTAAATTCATAATTAAAGACAAGCATAACTTTAACTATAAGATTATTGCTAATATTACGCAGATTAATAACTAACTAGTCCTCTACGTTATTAATTTAGCAACCTTGTTCTAAGCAGCCCGCTTCCTTAATCCTAAGAAGCAAAAGGCCTAAGATATCTAGGATATAATTAGAGAGTGCTAGATTAATACCTATCTTAGACCGCTGGATTAGATTATCTATAACACTAGCAATAACTTCTCCTTCGCTAAATTTAAGCACTACGCTTAATTAATATTAATTAAGATTAATAAGATACTAATTAAAGCCTATAATAGCGTTAGAAAGGTTAAAAAGTACTATAAACCTTTACGCTAGGCTTATAAGATTATCACGGACTTAATCAGCGCAGAGATCACGCTAGAGCAATGTCTTTAAATAGCTATTAAAGCTATTAATAACTTAGCAGGCCCTAATAGACTAGTGCTAACCCTACTAGTCTTTAGAGCCTACTCATGTATAATAGATAAGTTACCGCTAAGCATCTCTGTTATTTAACACGCTAAGGCAATTTAGAAGGCTACTAATAAGGTACACCGCTACCTAGCCTTATAGCAGGTCCGCAATGCCCTTAACGCCTAGAATAGCCCTAACACATTACTAATACATCGGCTGCCTCTGCAGGCTAATATATATATGTAAAGGGAGAAGGGTAGCTAGCATAGCCCTTACAAGCTAATCGCCACTAACAGGGAGACCTACACTATCTAAATGCCCTATAGTCTAGCGAACACAGAAGACAAACAACATTAGGTGCTCCGACTTCCCTAGACTAACGAGCCGGACCCAGGCCAGAGAAGGCTAAAAAGTGGGACTATAGAAGAGTTAGCTGAAAAGTGAAAGAGAAGTGAATTACTACCGTGAAACTAAATCTAGCACGCTGTAAGATAGTATAAGAGGCCTAGAGCAGTGCTAGAGCAGACCTAGGATAGAGCTAGGTAAGGCTAGGAACCTAGGTTTTTCCTTTTTCTTTCTTTTCTTTTCTTCTTATTAGGATAAGGCTAGCGTAAGCTAGCAACAAACACCTATGATAGGCTATAGACAACGTAACGCAGACCTAGCGTAGGGTTAGCGTTAGCCTAAATATAGACGCAAGGGTTTTTCTTCCCATTTAAGGGTTTTCCTTTTGACGAAGCAGCAGGAGTACTAGTACTAGCCCTACATAGAGCTAGCTAGCGTAAATAATATATATAGTCTAGCGAAATTCTAATCTATAGTAGTAAAGCCCTACTATAAGGACCTATATGCTATAGAGAGGCTATAGGAGATAAAACCTTAAGTTATTAAGAAGACTATAAATAAGAGAGATTCTCTTACCTCTATAAGGGCAGAGGTAAGGGAAGGAGTAAAAGAAGGAGTAGAACTCCTAGTGCTAGTAAAGAGAAAGCAAGGAAGGCTAAGAAAAGCCCTTATAGTTTAATTCTCCCTTAACTAAGGCATAGAAGGACCTAAGGACCACGAGGACTTTATAGTTATTAACAAAGATTAAGAGAAGGCATTAATTAAAGAGATTATAACCAGAGGATTGCTAATAGAAGCGTTCCTAATAGCAAAGGAAAAGCTAACTAGGATCTTGCCCTCTAACTCCGCTAAGAAGGGAAGATCATAACCCTAGGAAAGCCCTTTAAATAATTGGATTAAGCTAAGATTAACGCTCTGCAAGCTTATAATATGTTTAGATTCACAAAGTTTAATTAAACAAAACACAGCAGCTATAGGATCTTTAACTCTCGCATAGTGAGAGAGATTAAAGGTAAAGGCACGGATTCGCTATATAAGAAGTCTTGCCTTATTATACAAGGCCATAATGATAAGGAGAAGGAATTTATCCTAACGCAATCACTAACGATCTAATAAGCAAGCCAATGGCTAATTATAGTAATCGCTCCTTTGTTAAAGCAAAAGGGATTTGCCTCTAGATCTGTAATATTACCTAAGCCTACGTTCAATCGCAAACAAAACTCACGAGGCTAATTATTATAAGATTACTAGAATAGATCGCGCACCTCTTTCCACAAGGCACCGTAATAGAGGTTATTAAGCCTCTTTATAGCATTATAGAGGCTAGAACTTACTAGTGGGTAACGTACTTCTGTCATCACAGGGATAATCTTAATATAACAATGTTAACATACAATCCCTGCTTGTTAATCATAGCTCTAAATAATAAAAACCTCTTTAGGATCGTTAGAATGCAAACGGATAACACGCTAGGTCTAAGCGATAATAACTTCTTTAATAAAGAAGAAAAAGAGCTCTAGAAGGCTAACTTTATAGCTAAAGAGAAGCAGCGACTATTAAACGGGAATCCCTCACTTTTAATAGCTACATCCTAACCTAAAACGCTAATAACTTACTAACCCTAACCTAGAAAGGCTAAAGTTAGAAGATTAAGGAAGTTAACCCTTAATCTCTAATAGTAAGGCAGGATTACGTAGAATAATAAGCCTAAGGAAGTTATATTATAACCGTTTACTAACCAGAAGCTTTGTATAATCTATTAATTATAGCTTAACACTAAGAACTAGCTACTAAAGATATTATACGCCTAAACAAACGCCTTAAGTAGTAGATTAAGAATTAGTAATAAGGATTACGCTATATCCCACTAACCCTTAAAGAAGCAAAGCTCTTTGTATTTGTAAATAGATTACTTATAAACAATAAGAATCTTAGCTCACAGATTAGGTATGTAATTATAATTAGTAATAAGGCAAAGAGGGATAATAACACCTTTATTGCAAAAGGGAATATTATTACATATAGTTTAACAAAGAGCAAGCGGGTTACGCGTAGCGCGCTTACCTCTAAGCTATATAGCATGGTTTAAGGTGCTAATATCGCGTACGCGATATCTATAACCCTTAATCAGATCACGGACTAATTAAAATGCCTTAAATCCCTATAATCCTTTATACCGACTTATTCTCGTTATACAAATGCCTTATTAAGCTAGGCATAACAAAAGAGAAGAGGCTAATAATTAATATTATAGCCCTTTGCTAATCGTACAAGAGGCGCGAGATCTATAAGGTCAGATAGATCAATAGTAATAATAACCCGGCTAATACAATAACAAAGGGATCGCTAAATTAAGCGCTAATAACCTTAATTAATTCGAACGAATTAACGATCCGTGTGGAAGGCTAGGTTAAGAGACCTTTATGAGCATTATAAGCGTTATAGAGAGGGAATTAACAGAGGTAAAGGGAGGATTCGTCGCGATTAGATCAATTAAATTAACCAATGCTAACCGAGCCAATTAGGACTCCGGATTCCTATTAAGGGATCCACTTGTGTACACTTTCCTTTGATTCGATTTTTATTGCGTTTTTAGGCTCCTTTAGCCATAAGAAAAAGAGAGACTGCTAGTATTGCTTCCTTCGGATTATTATCGGATTAGTCGTGGCCAAAGACCCCGCCAATTGTGGGCCGAGTGGAGCCCTCAGAGGGATGCATGCCTTGTGATTGGCTGCCCTTTTCGCTACCCTCTCTTTGCTCCCACTTATGGGTTTCACCCACTTTTGGCTAGCTAGATTCCTCTCCTCTCTCTCTTCTCTTTCCTAGATGATTATCATCAACTATCATAGACTTCAATAACAACGGTATTATTACCTGCGCAGGCACCTTGGTGTTCCAACAAAGACCCTATAACCCTAATAATACTATAACTACTTCTAAACTAGCTATATTATAAAGTTCTATAAGGTAGCCCTAAGGTATAGTAGGTATAAAGCTAGCTAATATAAGGAAGGAGAAATATTATACCTAATAATTAGTAAATAACTAAAGGAAAACTATATCTTATATTCTAGCTAATACCTAGCGTAGTTAAGGGACTACCCTATCCTAAAAGAGAAGTAAAATATAGTAAAAGCAAGCTACCTAAAGTAATTATTATAATTTACTAGTAACTCCCTAGATAGAAGCCTAATACTACCCTATAAGAGAACTAGCATAGCTATAGTACCTATTATTATAGTAAGTAGGAAAAGGGAATACCTTATAAATATAGAGAGAAGTGCTAAATAGCCTAGGGTAGGGAGTATTATATAATATATATCTTAAAATAGGGCTAGAATAAAGCTAGCATAAGATAGTAAAGACTTATTACCCTCTAATTAATATAGTAATATTATAAGTTCTCTTTTAGAATATAAATAAGAAGGATAGCCTAATATATATAGCGCTTTAATACTAAACTAATATAGATATAATAGTAATCTAAGAGTAGGAACACATAAGGCACCTATAGCCCTTAGCACTAGGCCTTACCTAATTCTAACTAGCATACTATAAGGGATAGAATATAGTATATATAAATAAGAAGCATAATATAGGGTTATAAATAGCCTAGGGAGGACCTAACTAGTTACTAGTAGAGATAAAAGGTATAAATATTTACTCCCTTTACTTAGAAGGATATATAGATAACTAGAATATACCTATCTATACTTTTAATATAGAAAAGCCCTATAACTAAAGCGTTTTTATAGGAGACTTTAACTAAAAACACCCCTCTAGAATAGCTTAGATAAAATAACTAAAGGAGTAGAGAAATTACTAGACCTTATAAGCTAGTAAAGGCTTAGTCTAGTAATACCCTAAGGGGAACCTATAAGATAATATAAAGAAGATAGAGATAGCATTATAGATCTAGTATAGGTAACTCTAGATATATAAGTCTACTATAATAGCATAAAAGACCTTATAGGCTTTAACTATATTTTATAGCTAATTAGTATCTTTACTAAGGAGTAAGAAGGCGCTTTACCTACCCTTAAATATACCTAGACTATAATAAATAGACTATAGGTAAAGGTAAAAGTAGTAGTATAACTCTAAGCGGAAAACGCACTAGACCTAAAAGATAAGGAAGGAATTAATATATATATAATATAGCTTATTATAAACCTCTAATAGATAGTAGAACTAGTAGCCCTATAGAAGCGCTAAGGACTCCCTAGCCTAGAGGTATAGTAATTAAGGAGAATAAAAGAGATAGTTATTAAAGCTAGATAAGCTAAGAGATAATAGAGGCGCTAGAAAACTAAAGTAAACTAGTAAGCTTTCTCTAAGGTAAATAATAACTAGGAATAAATAGTTAGGGAAGAAAAAGGAATATATAAAGAGAAGCCCTATAAAAAGCTAATATATAAGAAAAGGATAGTAGAGTTTAAAGACTAGAGAGATAGGCCTAGCTTTAAAGCTAGGCTCCCTAGAGCTCCCTAGACTCCTAGACCTAGAAAGAACTAATAATAACCCTAACCTAGCTACTACCTATAAGGATAAGGCAAGCATACTTATATAAAGGTTCTTCCCTAAGCCTATAGCAAACCTCTCTTATATCCTAGACCTCTCCTTCCTAGAGCTTAATAATATATTAATCCTAGATAAAGAATAGTTTAGAGTAAGAGATATTAGAAATATCCTATTAGATATAGCTAGCTAGAAAGCCCTAGGAGATAATAAACTCCTAGTAGGCCTTATTAAGGCCTATAATAAACTAGCTAAAGAAGCTATAGTATACTTACTAAATGCTATCCTTAAAGTAAGATATTTTCTAGTATAGTTCTAAACTATATAAGTAATAGTAATTAGGAAGCTAAGAAAACCACTAAGGAGATAAAAGGGGCTAATATATAAAGACTTATCTTACTACTAAATATAGTAAGAAAGATTATAGAAGCAGTGATTATAAGGTAGCTTATAGCCTTTACTAAGGCTAAGGGCCTTCTCCCTAAGCTATAAATAGGAAATAGGGTAAATAGATTAATAAAACTATAATTAGAGTCCTTATAGAATGCGTAAGAGAGGCTTAGGGTAAAGGCAGTATTACCTTATTAGCATAGATAGATATCTTATTTATATTTAATAAAGTTAGCTACCTATATTTAATTTATGTTTTAATCTAAATAGGTATACTACGCTAGCTAATAGCTATAATACATAGCTTCCTTATAGATAGAATAAGCTAGCTTAGCTTTAATAGCAAACTCTTAAGACCCTTTTAGATAAAGGTAAGTACCCTATAAGGCTTACCTCTCTTACTAATCCTCTTCTTACTTTACTTAGCAAAGCTCTATATATACCTCTAAGCTATCCTAGGTATAGTAGTAATAGGATTTGTAAATAATATAAATATAGTAATGTTTAGAAAAACACTATATAAACCTAAAAAGGCTTAAAGCTATATAGAAAGTATATAAAAATAGGTAAAAGAAGTAAGAGTAAAGTTTAACCTAGTAAAGACTAAACTTATATACTTTAGTAAAGTATACTAACCCCTATAAGCTAGGGTTTAACTTAATATAGAGAAGATAGTGCTTATAGAGTTATATAGGTTCCTTAGAGTTTAGGTTAATAGGAAACTTAATTAGAGTACTTATAAGAATATCCTAAAAGGTAAACTAGCCTAGTAATAGCTTACACTCTCTTTACTAGTAGCATTAGCCTAGGGTTATAGCTTTAGAGATACCTAACTCCTATATATATAGGTAGTTTAGCCTATTCTTACCTATAGGATAAGCGCTTACTATACCCTAACTAAGAAGGGTAAAAAGCTAAGAGAAGTAGTTAAAACCTTTATAATAGACTAATTAGCCTACCTCTAAATTATAGCTAGTGCGTTTAAGGCTATACCTATTACCTAACTAGAGGTTAAGACTTATATCCCTCCCTAGATCTATACCTAAATAAGATAAAATAGAAGTTTAAAGAGAGAATTATAAAGAGTGGAATAGCTATAATAATCTAAACCGCTACTAACTTAGTATAGTTAGTATTATATTATAGATAGAGACCCCCTAGGAGGAATAAACTAGTGGTAGAACTATATAAGGAATAGAGATAATACTAGGATAAATAGTATAATAGGGAATGCCTAGGATAGCATAGACTTATAAGAGAGTTAACTAAGGATTAACTACTAACTTATAACCTAAAGGAAATCTAAAGATTTTATATAGGCCTAGAAAAATATATCTCCTTAACTATAGTCTAACTATATACTAGAAAGATTAGTCTTAATAAGTTCCTTTTCTAGAGAGGCATTCCTAGGGTAAACTTACCGCTATATAGCTATAGTAAAGCAGTTAAGGATTAATATTATATTATAGTAAACTACCCTAAATATAATTACTAACGCCCCTAAACACGCTAGCCTAGAGATATATAGGAGGTAAGGCTAGCCCTAAACTACCCCTAAAGGTAAGAGTAATAGCTAAATAGTTCCTTAGTATAAAATAACTCTAATACTACTTACTAGTATAAGAACTAGTAGCTAATATACATAGTAAAGAGAAGGAGCTAGAGCTAGGATGCTTCTAGCGCTAGGACTAATAACTAAGATATAGATATAGTAGATAACTAGGAGAGACATAAGATTATATAGTTTAGAGCTAGCAGTAAGCTAGCTAAAGAATTATAATTCTAGAACTATTATTAGATTAATTTTAAATATATAATGCTAGGTATTATAAGCCCTACTAGTCTACCTTCGCCCCCTTACTAAGCTATATTTACCTAACTAATCACTTTTTCTCTAGGACTAGAATTACCCTCTCTATTACCTTAGCCTACCCCTTAGCAAGCAGGGCTATAGCTAGGAGATAGTTTATCTCCGTAGCGCGAGCGTCTAGACGCTATAGCTAAAAGATAACCTTATTATGTTATTCCCCTAGCGCTAGACTAGCCTAGACCTGTAGTAAAGGCGCTACGCTTCTTTTTACTTTAATTACTAGCATAGAGCTTTTTATATAGTCCTAATAATTAGCTAGGACCTAGAGAACCATTAGACCTAGATTAAACCTAATAGCAAACCGGTAAAGCAGCACTTACACTACCCCTAGTAACTATAGCTGCCTAGACCTCTACTAGCTACTAGTGCTTATTTTACTAACTACTTAAGTTAGGCTAAGAATAGATTAGCACTAGACTAGGCTTAGAATAAGGGCATAAACTACCTTTAAATAACTATAGTTTTAGACCTAATAGTTAAAGTAAGCATTAGTAGCTAGTCCTTTGCAAAATAGTTAGCCCTGCCCCTAAGCTAGAAGAGATTTAACTTACTAGAGATATTATAGCACTAGTGCCTAGGGCAGTTAATTAACTAAGACTTATAAGAGACACACTAGATCCTATAGGGATCCCCTAACTATAGTGAATTAGCACTAGAGTAAAGGCAGGCTAGGGCTAGAGGGATTATACCTTTAAATCCTTAGCTATAGCCTACTTAAGCTACTTCTTAGTTAAGGATTTTTAAGGATATTACTTATTTTTAGGAGTTTCCTAGGCGAATTAGAGCTGGATACACATAGAATATAAGAGTACTTATAGTAGCAAGCGCTATCTTATTAAATAACTTAATAGATCTATAGTAATATTAGCATTTAGGCTAATACTAGCCTAGAGCGCCTTAGATAGCTCTAAGGAAGAAAAGAACCTATAGGAAGTTTAATAAAAAAGAGAAAAGAAGGAAGACCCTCTAGGGGGAGGAACCCTTCTTATACTTATATAAGGGGGCTAAATTATAGATATTAATAAAGAAAGAAGAATATAAGACAAAAATCTAGTTAGTTAATACCTAAGAGACCTAGGCCTAGAAATAGCTAGGATTAATCTAAACCTATACCCTTACTATAGAAGATAAATAACATTAGGTGCTTTAACTTCCCTAGACTAATAAGCTAGACCTAGGCTAGAGAAGGCTAAAAAGTAAGGCTATAGAAAAGCTAGCTAAAAAGTAAAAGAGAAGTAAATTACCACTATAAAACTAAATCTAGTACGCTATAAGATAGTATAAGAGGCCTAAAGCAGTGCTAGAGTAGACCTAGGATAGAGCTAGGCAGGGCTTAGAACCTAGGATTTTCCTTCTTTCTTTCTTTTCTTTTCTTCTTATTAGGATAAGGCTAGCGTAAGCTAGCAATAAACACCTATAATAGGCCACACATAACGCAACGTAGGCCTAGAGTAAGGTTAGCGTTAGCCTAAACATAGATATAAGGGGTTTTTCTTCCTATTCTAGGGTTTTCCTCTTAACAAAGCAGCAGGAGTACTAGTACTAGCCCCACATAGAGCTAGCTAGCGTAAATAATATATATAATATAACTCTTAAGAGTGCTACCCTTACTAAAATTAAGTATTAAGGGATCTTATTATAAACCCTATTAATTAAGGATAGCATAGGCTACGTAAGAATATGTTAAGTTAGCTACTATATAGCTAATACTAGTAAGGACCTATTACTAGGCTATAACTAGGTAGTTACGTATAAACCTATAATTTTATCCTAGATAAATGGTTACTAGAGACACCCTATTATAAAAGAGTGCCTTAGGCTAGCAATAGGGATGTAATAGGTATATAAAGAGGCTAGATATATATATATTAGATTTATTCTATAGGAGTTAATATTAAAAAGTATATAAAAAGATAATAATATCTTAGTAGTAAATAAAGATAAACCCTATAATAACCTAGTAACTCTAGAAATAAGCGGAGCCTATAAGTTAACTATACAAATACCCTAGGCCTATAAAGAGTTTAAAGATATCTTTTTAAATAAACTTATAAGTATTCTCCCTATATTAGGTAGTTAGACTTATGCTATTAAATTAAAAGAGGGAAAACACCCTATAGGGATTAATATATAATTTAGTAGAAAAGGAGCTAGAGGTACTCTATAAGTACTTAGTAAGCGCGTAGCGAAAAGGATGGATTTAAAGATCTATTAGCCTAGCTAGAGCCCTAATATTATTTATGCTAAAGAAAGGAGGAAAATTACGCCTTTACGTAGATTATAAAGGCCTTAATAGGATTACTATTAAAGATAAAGCGCTATTACTACTTATTACTAAGATCTTAAACTAATTAAAGGGAGCGAAGGTATATATAAAATTAGACCTTAAAGATACATACCACTAGCTATATATCCGTAAGGGAGATAAGTAAAAGACAGCATTCTAATGTAAATACAGTTACTTTAAGTATCTTATAATACCTTTTAGACTAGTTAATACACCTATAACCTTTTAAGAATATATTAATAACGCCCTAGAAGGCCTTATAGATATAATTTACGTTATATATTTAGACAATATCCTAATCTATAGTAGTGATATAGCTACGCATAAGGGGTATGTGAAATAAGTCCTTTAGAAGCTATAAGAGGTAAGCCTCTTTATATATATTAATTACGCTAGCTAGCTCTATGTAGGGCTAGTACTAGTACTCCTACTGCTTTGTCAAAAGGGAAAACCCTTAAATAGGAAGAAAACCCCTTATATCTATATTTAGGCTAATGCTAACCCTAGACTAGGCCTGCGTCACGTTGTGTATAGCCTATTATAAGTGTTTAATGCTAGCTTACGCTAGCCTTATCCTAGTAAGAAGAAAAGAAAAGAAAGAAAAGGAAAATCCTAGGTTTAAAGCCTTACCTAGCTTTATCCTAGGTTTACTCTAGCACTACTCTAGGCCTCTTATACTATCTTATAGTATACTAGATTTAGTTTTATAGTAATAATTCACTTCTCTTTACTTTTTAGCTAGCTTTTCTATAGCCTTACTTTTTAGCCTTCTCTAGCCTAGGTCTAGCTTATTAGCCTAAGGAAGTTAAAGCACCTAGTAATATTTATCTTCTATAGTAAGGGTATAGATTTAGTTTAATTCTAAGCTATTTCTAGGCCTAGGTCTCTTAGGCATTATCTAACTAGATTTTTATCTTATATTTTTCTTTCTTTATTCATATTTATAATTTAGCCCCCTTTCCCTTATATAAGTATAAGAAGGGTTTCTTCCCTCTAAAGAGGTCTTTCTTCTTTCTCTTTTTATTAAACTTCCTATAGGTTCTTTTCTTCCTTAGAGCTATTTAAGGTACCTCTAGGCTAGTATTAGCCTAAATGCTAATAATTACTATAGATTAGTTAAATTTTCTAATAAGATAGCACTAGTAGCTATAAGTACTCCTATATCCTATGCTATTCTAGCTCTAATTTGCCTAGGAAACTCCTAAGAATAAGCACTACCCTTAGAAGTTATTAACTAAGAAGTAACTTAAGTAAGCTATAGCTAAAGATCTTAAGGTATAATCCTTACTACCCTTATACTAAGTCTACTCTAAGTCTAATCTATAATAGTTAGGGATTCCTATAGGATCTAATATATTTCCTATAAGTCTTAGTTTATTAACTATTCTAGGCATTAATACTATAATATTACTAGTAAGTTAGCTTTATTCTAGTTTAGGGTAGGGCTAACTATTTTACATAAGGCTTACTACTAATACCTATTTTAATTATTAGGTTTAAAACTATAGTTACTTAAAGGTAAGTAGCTAGCGCCTCTCTCCTAGGCCTAGTCTAGCACTAACTTACTCCTAGCCTAATTTAACTAGGTAATAGAATAAGCACTAGTAATTAGTTAAGGTTTAGGTAGATATTATTACTAGGGTAGTGTAAGTGCTTCTTTATTAGTCCTTTACTAGTTCTATTCTAGGTTTAAATACTCTTTAAGTCCTAGATAATTATTAAGATTATATAAAGAAGCTTTATACTAGTAATTAAAGTAAGAAGAAAAGAAGTGCCTTTATAGTAAGCCTAGGCTAGGCTAGTGCTAGAGAGGATTAATATAATAAGTTTATATTTTAGTTATAATGCCTAGATACCTATATAGCAAAGATAAACTATCTCCTAGCTATAGCCTTACTTACTAAGGGGTAAGCTAAGGTAATAAAGGGGCTATTCTAGTTCTAGAGGAGAAGTAAGTTAGTAAGCTAGTTATAGCTTAGGGAGGGTTAGGGGTAGGTTAGTAAGTTTATAATACTAGGCGTTTATAGTTTAATATTAATCTAATAATAGTTCTAGAATTAATAAGGTCTATATCTAGCCCGCTACTAGTTTTACACTATATAAACTTACTCTTCCTCCTAGTTATTAGTTATACCTATATTCTAGTTATTAGTCCTAGCGCGCTAGAAGCGCCCTAGCTCTAGTTCCTCCTCCTTACTATATATATTAGCTACTAGTTCTTATACTAATAAGTAGTATTAGAGTTATTTTATACTAAGAAACTATTTAGCTATAGCTCTTACCTTTAGGGAGTAGTTTAGGCTAGCCTTACCTCCTATGCGTTTCTAGGCTAGCGTAATTAGAGGCGTTAGTAATTATATTTAGGTAATTAACTATAATATAATATTAGTCTTTAACCGCTTTACTATAGCTATATAGTAGTAAGTTTACCCTAGGGATACCTCTTTAGAAGAGGAACTTATTAAGACTAATCTTTCCTATATATAGTTAGACTATAGTTAAGGAGATATGCTTTTCTAGGCCTATATAGAATCTCTAGATTTCCTTTAGGTTATAAGTTAGTAGTTAGTTCTTAGTTAGTTCTCTTATAAGCCTATATTACCCTAGGCATTCCTTGCTATGCTATTTATCCTAATATTATCTCTATTCCTTATATAGTTCTGCTACTAGCTTATTATTCCTAGGTAAAGGTCTTTATCTATAATATAATACTATCTATACTAAGTTAGCAGTGGCTTAGATTATTATAGCTATTCCGCTCTCTATAATTCTCTCTTTAAACTTCTATTTTATCTTATTTAGGTATAGATCTAAGGAGGGGATATAAGTCTTAACCTTTAGTTAGGTAATAGGTATAGCCTTAAATACACTAGCTATAATTTAGAGATAGGTTAATTAGTTTATTATAAAGCTTTTAACTACTTCTCTTAGTTTTCTACCCTTCTTAGTTAGGGTATAGTAAGCGCTTACTCTAAAGGTAAGGATAGGCTAGACTACTTATATATATAGGAGTTAGGTATCTCTAAAGCTATAACCCTAGGCTAATACTACTAGTAAGGAGAGTGTAAGCTACTGCTAGGCTAGTTTACCTTTTAGGATATTCTTATAAGTACTTTAATTAAGTTTTTATTAACCTAGACTCTAAGAAACCTATATAACTCTATAGGCACTATCTCTTTTACACTAAGTTAGACTCTAGCCTATAGGGGTTAGTATACTTTACTAAAGTATATAAGTTTAGTCTTTACTAGGTTAAACTTTACTCCTGCTTTTTTACCTATTTTTATATACTTTCTATATAGCTTTAAGCCTCTTCTAGGTTTATACTATATTCTTTCTAAACGCTACTATGTTTATATTATTTATAAATCCTATTACTACTATACTTAGAATAGCTTAGAGGTATATATAAAGCTTTACTAAGTAAAGTAGGAAGAGGATTAGTAAGAGAGATAAGCCTTATAGGGTTCTTGCCTTTATCTAGAAAGGTCTTAAGAGTTTGCTATTAAAGCTAAGCTAGCTTATTCTCTTTATAAGGAAGCTATATATTATAGCTATTAGCTAGTATAGTATGCCTATTTAGATTAGGATATAGATTAGGTATAGGTAGCTAACTCTATTAAAAGCTAATAAGATATCTATTTACGCTAATAAGGTAATACTACCTTTGCCCTAGGCCTCTCTTATATATTCTATAAGGACTTTAATTATAGTTTCTATTAACCTATTTACCTTATTTCCTATTTATAGCTTAGGAGAAGGCCCTTAGCCTTAGTAAAGGCTATAAGCTACCTTATAATTACTACTTTTATAATCTTTCCTACTATATTTAGTAATAAGATAGGTCTTTATACATTAGCCTTTCTTATCTCCTTAGTAGTTTTTCCTAGCTTTCTAATTACTACTATATATATAGTTTAGAACTAGGCTAGGAAATATTCTACTTTAAGGATAGCGTTTAGTAAGTAAGCTATAGCTTCTTTAGCTAGCTTATTATAAGCCTTAATAAGGCCTACTAGGAGTTTATTATCTCCTAGGGCTTTCTAGCTAGCTATATCTAATAGGATATTTCTAATATCCCTTACTTTAAACTATTCTTTATCTAGAATTAGTATATTATCTAGCTTTAGAAAGGAGAGGTCTAGGATATAGAAGAGGTTTATAGTAGGTTTAGGAAAGAACCTTTATATAAGTATACTTACCTTATTCTTATAGGTAATAGCTAGGTTAAGGTTATTATTAGTTCTTTCTAGGTCTAGGAGTTTAGGGAGCTCTAGGGGAGCCTAGCTTTAGAGCTAGGCCTATCTCTCTAGTCTTTAAACTCCTTTATCCTTTTCCTATATATTAGCTTTTTATAGGGCTTCTCTTTATATATTTCTCTTCTCTTCTCTAACTATTTATTCCTAGTTATTATTTACCTTAGAGAAGGCTTACTAGTTTACTTTAGTTTTTAATGCCTTTATTATCTCTTAGCTTATCTAGCTTTAGTAACTATCTCTTTTATTCTCCTTAACTACTATGCCTCTAGGCTAGGAGTCCTTAGCGCTTCTATAGGGCTACTAATTCTACTATCTATTATAGGTTTATAATAAGCTATATTATATATATATTAATTCCTTCCTTATCTTATAGGTCTAGTGTATTTTCCGCTTAGAGTTATACTACTACTTTTACCTTTACCTATAGTTTATTTATTAAGGTCTAGGTATATTTAAGGGTAAGTAAGGTACCTTCTTACTCCTTAGTAAAGATACTAATTAGCTATAGGATATAGTTAAAACCTATAAGGTCTTTTATACTATTATAATAGACTTAGATATCTAGAGTTACTTATACTAGATCTATAATACTATCTCTATCTTCTCTATATTATCTTATAGGTTTCCTTAGGGTATTACTAGACTAAGCCTTTACTAGCTTATAAGGTCTAGTAGTTTCTTTACTCCTTTAGTTATTCTATCTAAGCTATCCTAGAGAGAGTGCTATTAGTTAAAGTCTCTTATAAAAACGCTTTAGTTATAAGGCTTTTTTATATTAAAAGTGTAAATAAGTATATTCTAGTTATCTATATATCCTTCTAAATAAAGGGAGTAGATATTTATGCCTTTTATCTTTACTAGTAACTAGTTAAGTCCTCCCTAGGCTATTTATAACCCTATATTATACTTCTTATTTCTATATACTATATTCTATTCTTTATAGTATGCTAGTTAGAATTAGATAAGGCCTAGTGCTAGGGGCTATAGGTATCTTATATATTCCTACTCTTAAATCACTATTATATCTATATTAGTTTAGTGCTAGAGCGCTATGTGTATTAGGCTATCCTTCTTATTTATATTCTAAAAGAGAACTTATAATATTACTATATTAATTAAGGGAGTGGTAGGTCTTTACTATCTTATGCTAGTTCTATTCTAGCTCTATTATAAGATATATACTATATAATACTCCTTACCCTAGGCTATTTAGCGCTTCTCTTTATATTTATAAGGTATTCCCTTTTTTACTTACTATAATAATAGGTTTTATAGCTATACTAGTTCTCTTATAGGGTAGTGTTAGGCTTCTATCTAAGGAGTTACTAGTAAATTATAATAATTACTCTAGGTAGCTTACTTTTATTATATTTTACTTCTCTTTAAGATAGAATAGTCTCTTAATTACGCTAGGTATAAGCTAGAGTATAGAATATAGTTTTCCTTTAGTTATTTACTAATTATTAGGTATAATATTTCTCCTTCTTTATATTAGCTAGCTTTATACTTACTATACCTTAAGGTTACCTTATAAAACTTTATAATATAGCTAGTTTAGAAGTAGTTATAGTATTATTAGGGTTATAGGGTCTTATTATATAGTTTAGTTTAGAATAGCTTTACTTTAAAGACTATTTTATCTTAGTATATCTTATTAGTATTTTTACTTCTACTAGTTCTAGAATTAAGGTAGTATGCTATATATTTTTACTTAGGGATACCTTATAGTTACCTTAATTATATTTACTTTATTTGCTTTTCTAATCTTAGTTACTAGGTTTTTAATAAATATATACTTTATTAGGAATCCCTTAACTATAATGCTAAGTATATAATAGTAAAGGGCTACTTCTAGTCTAAATACTTTAGTAATCTATTTTTAGTCTTCTTTATATTAGGTAGTGTTTCCTTTAAAGGTAATAATTATATCTTTACTAGGGAGTCTTCTAGCTACTATAGCTATAGTTTAGCTAGTAGCCTTATTTACTATAGTTATTATATCTTTAGTGCCTTAAGATTAGAGTATTTCCTAGATTATATTACCTTTAATAAGTACTTCTCTATATTATTTACCTAGGACCTATAGGGAAGGGTTTTATTATTTAGCCTTCTTAGTACTAGTCTAGCTATAATACTTACCTAGGTTAGTATATTAGTTCCTTTTACTTCTTTCTTAATAGCCTCCTTAAGGGCTATTTTAAGGGCTTCTTTAGTAGTATAAATATTATTATTATTATTATTTATAGCTCTTATTTTAGCGTAGGCATGGTTTGCTACCTAGTAGGCTATAGCCTTTATAATGCTCTAAACTTATAAGACTTTATTGCTAGGGATAAGGCTAGTAATCTTATTATAGAATTTCGTGTTATCTAGGTGCTTAAATTATATTTAATCTATTATTAGGTTATTCTTATATCTATAGGCGTTAAATTACCCTATTCTTATGTTTAGGTAGTGATAGCTCTATGCTAGCCCCTTTCTCTAGTATTAATTACTATTAGTATCTTACCCTTATACCTACCTCTAGCTCTATTATAATGTGATATTCTAGGAGGAGTAAACAAAGGTAAGGAATTTAAATATTAATATGGTTTGTATTTTAAAGGCAATTCCGGACTTTTAGATCGGTGCGGAAAAAGTATCCAAGGTTTTTTTGAAGCTGGTAAGCCTCTTTATTAACCTAGAAAAGTGTAAATTCTTATATAAGGAGGTTAAATTCCTAGGCTTTATTATATCTAAAGAAGGAATTATAATAAAGCCCGTGAGAATTAAGATAATAGTAACTTAGCTAGTACCTTGTAGCGTCTTTAATATCTAGTTATTCCTAGGTTTTATAGGATTCTATAGATAGTTTATTAAAGGCTATAGTAAAATAGTTATCCTATTAACTAATTAACTTTAAGGAGACTAACTAGCAAAGTTTATGCTAAATCCTAATAAGCTAGCTATATTTAGGAGCTATAAAAATAATTCTAAGAGGCGCTAATTCTAGTGTACTTTAACCTATTAGCCCTATTAAGGGTTAAGACAAACGCCTTAGGACACGCACTTAGGGCTATCCTAGCGTAGTTAGTGCTAGGTTACTAGCACCTAGTGGTATATATATTAAGGAAGTTAAATAAGATAGAGCTATGCTATGTAATACTAAATATAGAGTTACTAGCTATCTAAGAGGCATTCTAAACTTAGAGGCCTTACCTTATATACTTAACGTATCTATTTATAGTAATTATAAATTACTTAAACTATAAGTACCTAGCTATAAAGCTAAAGTTAACTAGTAGATAGGTTACTATACTAGATAAACTCTATCTATTTAACTTTATAATTAAATATAGAGTAGGTAAGTTAAACCTTACTAACGCTCTATTAAGGAGATTAGATTATATAAGTAAAGAAGGGAAGGTAAAGGTAGTATCCTTATAATTACTAACCTTTCTTACTAAGTTTATAAATAATACACTATAAGGATACTATAATAGAACTACTAATACCTAGTGCTCTAAGATAATATAATGTGTTTAGTTTATAGATAATAGGCTATAAGGACGCTATAATAGAACTATTAATATCTAGAGCTTTATAAAATCACCCCTACCTATTAATTAGATTAGAAAGGACTATATATAAGACTAGATCCACTAGCTAAGGAGTTACTACCTAGTAGTAGTATAATAGCTAGGGTCTTCTTAATTTTAAAGAAGCCTAATAGTCTAGATACACTCTAAGGAGATTATTATAGCAAGGGAAGACTATATATAAGACTAGATCCGCTAGCTAAGGAGTTACTATCTAGTAGTGGTATAATAGTAAGGGTCTTATTAACTTTAGAAAAGCCTAATAGTTTAGATATGCTTTAAGGAGGTATTATAAGCATAGGGAGACTATATATAAGACTAGATCTACTAGCTAAGGAGTTACTACCTAGTAGTAGTATAATAGTAAGGGTCTTATTAAATTTAGAGAAGCCTATTAGACTAGATACGCTTAAAGTAAGCATTATAGTAAGGAATAGACTGTATATAAGACTAAATTCGCTAGCTAAGGAGTTATAACCTAGTAAATATATTATAGCTAGGGTCTTAGCGGTATAGAGAACCTTTACTAAGTTAAACTCCACTGTATTTTATAAAGACATAGAATTAGAACCCCTAATCTAAGTTATACTTTTAGATATATAGCAAAGGGATGCCTTTATTATAAAAAGAGGTTACTACTAGAAAGCGGTAACCTAGTTATATTATAGATATAGTCTATTAGACTCTCTAAGCTATTAATATTTAAAAATTAAGTTTTTATCCTATATAGAATAAGAAAAGAAATCCTACTACTAATTTATAATAACCTTACTACTAGGTATTAAGGAGTTATTAGAACTCTTTAATAAGTTACTAACTAATATTTTTAGCTAGGAATAAAAAGAGATATTAAGGTATATATACATACTTATATTAGTTATTAAGTATTAAAACCATGAATATATAAACCTTATAGTAAGCTAGCTATACTACTAGTGCTAGATTACCCCTTTTAAGAATTATTAATAGATTTTATTATTAGACTCCTACTAGTTAAAGATTAGTAAGGCAAAACGCATAATATAATCTTAATGGTAGTTAATAGATTTATAAAATATAGTATTTATATCCCTATATCTACGTAGTTAACTAGTAATAGGCTAGTATTAGTCTTCTTAGAATATATTTTTAAAGATTATAAAGCCCTAGAAGGTATTATTATAAACTAAGGTTTAATATTTACTAGTGGATTTTAAAGAATATTCTACTACCTCTTAGTAATAAAGTAATAACTAAGCACTGCGTTTTATCTATAAATAAATAGTTAGATAAAACGCTTAAATTAAGTTTTAGAGCACTATTTAAGAGCATTTATATGCATAAAACAAACTAATTAGGTTAATTATCTCCTAATAGTATAGTTTACTTATAATATAAGCGCGCACATAAGTTATAGTTATATACCTATAGAAGCGCTATAAGGATATAACCTAAGGGGACTAAATTAAGTAGTTATACTAATTCTAATAGTTAATAATTAAGCTAAGAATAGAGTTTTAGAATTAAAGCATAAGTATATAGAGATTAAGTAGCTATTAAGCTACTTATAGGCCTTATAGAAAAAGTATTATAATTAAAAGAGAGTGCTAATAAAGTTTAATATAGGTAACTATATCTTACTCTTAACTAAGAATATTAATCTATAATGCCCTAGCTAGAAGCTAGCTATAAAGTACTTAGGACCTTATAAGATTAAAAAGAAGTTAGCTATTATAGTTTAGCTTATTAATTAAAGCTGCCTAAAGGAACACGCTTATATAATATTTTTAATATTATAAGCTTAGAACCCTTTAGAGGAAATCTAAGTAACGCGGTTAAAATAACCTTACTATAAGATAATATTAAAGAGGATTAAGAGGAATTTAAAGTTAAACGAATTATTGCTTATAAATATAACGGTAAATAGCGTAAATATTTAGTAAAATAGAAGAATTACAATAATTCTAAGAATTTATAGGTGCTATAGAGAGACTTTATAATAAAAGAGATTATTAAAGACTATAAATAATAACTAAGTAGCTAAATCTTAACTTCCTAGCTACTTAATTAACTCTTAATTAAAAAGTTAAAATAATTATTAGATTATAGCGATTTAATTAGGAAATAATTCACTTAATAATAATTTAGACTACTAAATAAATCTTATATTTAAAGCAAAGACTTAGCATAGACTTATAGCTATCTAGTAGCTAAACCTTAGAGATATATTTAGATATATGTTTAGTAATATTTCTAACTTTATTAGCCTTAGACTTATTATTACTAAAGGCTTAAACTTATAGTTCCTTAGGGAGTTCTAAAGGTTTAATATAGGTAAGAAGAGTAGCTTAAGCAGTAATAAACTAGTAGTAAGTTAGTAAAGAATAAGTAGTAGAGTTAATAGTACTAACTATAGGGCTATAAGTAGCTATAAACTAGAGATAATTAGTAATCTTAATCTAGGTTTCTAGATTAATAATATTAATTAGCTATAAGAAAGTAGCGTGTTTATTACACTTTACTTCTTAAGAAGCCTTAGCTATAAGATATATATAATAAGCTTACTTATATTTATTAGTATTTTTAAGGCTAAAAGAGTATTATAAAGTTTCTTCTTAGCTTATATAAACTCCTAGTAGTATATTAGTAGTATATTAGTAGTAGACTAAGGAAGACTTATATTACTAATATAGTATAGTTCTAGAAGATTATAGAGTATATTCTAAAGCTATTTATATAGCTTTATAATTTAAATAGAATACTAGTAAGGAGTTAGTAGTAATTAAGAGGTAATCCCTTAAGGCTTAACTTACCCTAATATAAGTCTTATTATTTTAAGCGTAATAGTAGTATTTTAGAGAATTACCTATAAAAAGCTAAATATTAGTAGTAATAGTAGTAAGCTAGTAGTAAGTTTATACTAGAGGAGTAACTATATTTAGTTAGAGTAAGCTTTCCTTAGTAATATACTAAGGCTAATTATCTTTATTATTATCCCTTAGAGCTATATTCTAAATAGCTAACCACTAGGTATAATATATATATAGAATTTTTATTAAACTAGCTTTAAGTTAGTAATAAAAAGCAATAAAGAAGTAGTAAACTTATATAGTCTTTAATAATTATAAGGTTCTCCCTTATAGGATAACTTAATAGTAGGATCTTTAATAGTAATAGTATAGGATATAATAGCTTAAGCTATAAGAGTTAGTAGTTAATATTATATAATAAGTAGCGTTATAGCTACTATTATATTAGTAAGGGACTTATAAGTTAATAAGAGGCTTAAAGAAAAGAAAGAAAAGAGGGAAAAGAAGGAAGGAATTACCCTTCTTATAGGAATTTAGGCGCCTTAGAGTAATCTAAGAGGCTTTAACTAGAATCTTCTATGTATTATAACTAGTGTATTTATAGAGATTACTATGTTTTATAAGTTATTACTATAAGCTTACTACGAATTCACTAGGCCGCTACTATAAGCTTAAAGAAAAACAAAAGGAGTAGGGTAACCTATGCCCTATAGAGTTAAGCTAATTAAAAATCACACTAATTAGTCTAGCTAGGAAGAATCTTTTAGAAAGAATAGCCTATAGGTAAGAAGTTAAGAAGTAACTATAACCTAGCTACTATTAGTAAGCGATTACTATAAAAAGGCTAATATAGCTTAATATTATTAATATCCCTATGTTATTTCATAAGAAATTACTACGGTAAGTAGCAATAAAGGAACGCTTACGCTATAACCTAACCCTAGGATAGCACCTTAATGCGATTAAGGACGATCGCAATGAGAGGGGTATTATGTTAGAAGCGGAATAGCGATGGTATCTATAAGGGTAGCGCCTAGCGGGGCATGGAGCTAAGGGCTAGCTACGGGCTAGTCACGTGGAGCTACGGGCTATTTAAAGGGCTTTCCTATAAATAATAGGAGAAGGGCAGAGATTAAACCTTTTAAGCACCCCTAGCTAGCAGTTCGATAGCTATAACACTTTAATCTAACCTTCACTCTGTTACACACTCCCAAGCCAAAAGCCTTGACATTTATTTATAAAATTTCACGTTATTTAAGATTATTTAAGCGCTAGTATTATCTATATATAGCTAGAGAGGCACTTATTATTTATAAATTTCCCTTATTAACCCTCTTAGGTATATAGCTTCTAGGCCTACGCTAAATAGTCTAAGGTATTTGGCTTAAGTGCTTAAGGTTATAACTATACTCTATTTCTTACTCTTCTAGCTAATTATAGCTCTAGCTAGTAGGAAGATGTAGTAATTAATAGACTTGGAGATACTCTTATTACACGCTTATTTAGCGTCTAAGATAATAAATATATAATTTACGCACTTAGAAAGGGCCTAAAAGGATATAAAAAGTTACTAGGATAATAGCGTAAGCTAAAGTTAGGTAATAAGGTTAGTATTAAGTAAGCTAAGTAAGTTAACTAGGCTATATATATATATATTAATTACGCTAGCTAGCTCTATGTAGGGCTAGTACTAGTACTCCTACTGCTTCGTCAAAAGGAAAACCCTTAAATAGGAAGAAAAACCCCTTATATCTATATTTAGACTAACACTAACCCTACACTAGGTCTGCGTCGCGTTATATATAGCCTATTATAGGTGTTTAATACTAGCTTATGCTAGCCTTATCCTAATAAGAAAAAAAGAAAAGAAAGAAAGAAGGAAAATCCTAGGTTTTAAGCCTTACCTAGCTCTATCCTAGGTTTACTCTAGCACTACTCTAGGTATCTTATACTATCTTATAGTATACTAGATTTAGTTTTATAGTAGTAATTTACTTCTCTTTTACTTTTAGCTAGCTTTTCTATAGCCTTACTTTTTAGCCTTCTCTAGCCTAGGTCTAGCTTATTAGTCTAGGGAAGTTAGAGCACCTAATATTATTTATCTTTTATAGTAGGGGTATAGGTTTAGTTTAATTCCTAGCTATTTCTAGGCCTAGGTCTCCTAAGCGTTATTTAACTAGATTTTTATCTTATATTCTTCTTTCTTTATTAATATCTATAATTTAGCCCCTCTCCTCCCTATATAAGTATAAGAAGGGTTCCTTCCCCTAGAGAGGTCTTCCTTCTTTTCTCTTTTTATTAAACTTCCTATAAGTTCTTTTCTTCCTTAGAGCTACCTAAGGCGTTCCTAGGCTACTATTAGCCTAAATACTAATATTACTATAAATTAGTTAAGTTATCTAATAATATAGCGCTAGCTACTATAAGTACTCTTATATTCTATGCTTTTCTAGCTCTAATCTGCCTAGGAGAACTCTAATACTAAGCAGTACCCTTAGAAGTCCTTAACTAAGAAGTAGCTTAAGTAAGCTATAGCTAAGGATTTAAAGGTATAGTCCCTCTAAAACTAGCTTACCTTTACTCTAATTTTAATTTACTATAGTTAGGGATTCCTATAGGATCTAATATATGTCTTATAAGTCTTAGTTAATTAACTACCCTAGGCACTAGTGCTATAATATTACTAGTAAGTTAAGTCTATCCTAGCTTAGAAATAAGGCTAACTGTTTTATATAGGGCTAGCTACTAACGCCTATTTTAACTATTAGGTCTATAACTATAGGTATTTAAAGGTAGTTAGCGCCTCTGTTCTAGGCCGGATCTAGTGCTAATTCGCTCTTAGCCTAACTTAAGTGGTTAATAAAATAAGCACTAGTAGCTAGTGGAAGCTTAGGCAGCTATAGTCACTAGGGGTAGTGTGAGTACTGCTATACCGGTTCGCTGTTAAGTCTAGTCTAGATCCAATGGTTCTATAGGTCCTAGATAACTATTAGGATCGCGTGAAGAAGCTCTGTGCTAGCAATTAAAGTAAGAAGAAGCGCAGCGCCTCTGCTGCAGGTTAGGCTATATATAATATATATTATAATAAGGGTAAGTATTTATATTATAGCTTAGGGAAGTATTTTATTTATAACTATCCTATACTTCCCCTAAGATATTAGTAGGGAAAGGTAGCTATTAATATATATAATATAAAGGAAAAGAAAAAGGCAGACTTATTAGAAAAAAAGAACCCTAGTATTAAGTTATTTAACTAGGGTTATAAGGAGGATAGATTTTTATAATTTTTTTCATCGGCAGTGGCTAATGCATCTAAAATTCACACATAACATAAGAATTACTAGCAACACCTAGCTAGTGTAATAATAAACAACTGATTAACAGTACCGCAGTAATAAAAAAGCAGCTAGATATAGGAATAAGCTTTAAGAGCATGAATACAGGGGCTGCGAGGTTAGTGTAAAGTTTATTAATAATAAACTTTATGGCTGCGTTAGCGTAAGAGTTATAGTTTGTAACCGCAGTTAAACTCAAATTCATTTGAGTTTTGCTCGCAACATAAATTAACGCAATTCATAAGGAGGATAGATCAAGAGGCTTTATAGTAAATAGTTATTACTAATAAGGACTTTAAATAGATCTAATTTAATATAGATTCTTTACCTTTTTAGTCCTTACTTTAATTAATAAGACTACCTTTATAAATACTCTTATGATTTTTAAAATTTTTTTTTTTCATCGGCAGTGGCCAATGCATCTAAAATTCACACATAACATAAGAATTACTAGCAACACCTAGCTAGTGCAATAATAAACAACTAATTAACAGTACCATAGTAATAAAAAAGCAGCTAGATATAGGAATAAGCTTTAAGGGTATAAATACAGGGGGCTATGAGGTTAGTGTAAAGTTTATTAATAATAAACTTTATAGCTACGTTAGCATAAGAGTCATAGGTTATGACTATAGTTAAACTTAAATTTATTTAAGTTTTACTTGTAGGATAAATTAACGCAATTCCTCCTTTCTCTATAACCATGTTTATTCCCTCTCTCTATCTCTTCTATCTTCTCACACCTTACTACTCACTTATGCCCTAAAGCTCTAAGGCGAACTTAAACCCTCACACTATACATAACTTATTCTCACTTGCTTCTAATCTAATTTAATACAGTCCCCATAATACACTAAGTAAGTCTTACGTTATTAGTTAATTATTATCCTTATTATGAACTGGCCTTAGGGCAGCTGCACGTAAGCGTTCTAAGAGATATTATTATCCTTAGAGAGGAAGGATTAGACTAAGCTAGGTGTTACACAGGAACTAGCTTTATACTAGTGTATGTGTAGGTCGCATAGGCCTAGGTAAAGCCCTAACCTATTCGCCTATAGTCCGTGTCCTTTGCATGCCCTTTCTAGAACCTTTACATGCCCTTTCTAGACCTAAGATATAACCTAAGCTCCTAAGCTTAAGTCTATAATATACCCCTTACTTAGGCCTCCCTTCCCCTTTACCCTTATTATTAGAATATTCTAAGTAAGTAGCGTATATATATAATTAATATAGCATATTAGTGTAAGTCCTAGTGCAAGGCTTATGCATAGCCTAGTAAGCTAAAAAAATTTTCTTATAGGCTACCCTACCCCTAGCCTTTAAAATAACTAGCCCTACCTAACTCTAGCCCCTATAACACTAGCCTACTCTATTTTCTTACCTACTACTAGCTAATATTAAGCTTTACTTACCTAGTTATTATTACTTTGTTTTTATACATTACCTTTTACCTATTAAATTCCCCCTTTCCCCTAGCTATTACTAGTCTTTTTAACCTCCTATTACTAACTATTTATAATCCCCTTACTAGTCTATATCTAAAGTAAGTGTGTAATTAGAGCTATCCTATAGCTATATCTAGATATAAATAATCCTATATATCCCTTACTTTTCCCTTTCCTTTCCCTTTATATACCCTTATTTCTATTATCTTATTAGTTATCCGCTACCTGCCTCTCTTTAAATATCCTATTAAAACCCCTTTTTATATCTAGCCTACCTCCTATTATATCCGCTACTATTACCTAAGCGCTATTACTACTACTGCCTTTAGTAATACCCCCTCCCCTATTACTACCTCCTCCCCCTAAAAAGCTAAACCACCTTAGTAGTTATATCTTAGAGGGTAACTCTAATAACTCTAATAATTCTAATAAAGAGAAGCAAGAGGTCCTATGTATTTAATATATAAATAACCTTTATAATAAGGGGACGTAAGAGTGCGCCCTAGGGTCTTATTAGGCCTATCTTCCTTATTAGCGTGCTTATTAATTATATAGCTAGGAGCTATACTTATACTTAGGTAACCTAAAACTAAGATATATGTATAAGTACCTTATAAACCTTTTAGCTACTAGAAAAGCTATTAAAACACTAGCTATAAGGCATATTGCCTCTAAAAGGAACGCTATACTATCCTAATAAAAACCTTTATCTACTATTAAAAATATTTTAATACTATTTTAGCCGCTACCTATATTAATCTCTCTATAGTAATACCCTTTTATTATCCCCTACTAGGGCAGCACATGCCTAAGGCGTTACTAAATTATAGGCACTTACGCTTACCTAGTAAATAACTCCTACCTAATATAATAGTAATATAGTAATAGAGTTCTTTTATAGTATATCTATAATAAATAATAATCTTACCTATATTACCTCTATTTAGAAGAACGCTACTACTAAGTAGTGTGTATTTAATAAGGCCCTTGCTTACTAATTAATTACTTATTACTATCCCTCCCTAGACTAAACTAGAATAACCTAGCTTCTCCTCCTTCTCCTACCCCTAAGAACTAATTACTTTCTAATATAATAGAATACTAGCGCTAATACGCGCGTAAAGCAAAGGAGACTAGATTTGCTTATTCCTTAGTAGTTAAATAAAAACATACTCTTTTAGGCCTATTATATATTATTATATTACCTTATTATGCCTTAAATCTATCTAGTGCCTCTATATCTTATATGTTTTCTAGTGATTCCTAAGTTAGCTATATATATTCTTTTTATTTAACTAGTATATTCTAGTTTAACCTCTATTCTCTTATATTCTTAGCTACTAGTATCTCTTTAACCTAATACTCTAAGAGATTAAGGTTAGTATTAGTTATTATTAGTTCTAGTAGAGGTTGCTTATCCACTAATATTTAACTAGGTAATAGATTAGAAGCTACCTATTATACTAAATCCATATAGAAAACAAGGTAAAGTCCTTATAGCATATTTAACTTAATAGTTAAAGGTATAGGGACCTCTAGTACCTTATATTTAGCTATAACCTAATCTAATTTCTTATATAGTCTATTTATCTTAAAATTTTATAGGTTTAACTATATATAGTTACTAACCTAAAAGCATTCTGCTAAACACTAGCTACTATTTGTTTTCTCCTATTACTATTACTAAACAAACACTATAGCAGCCTATATTAGGTCTAAGCCCTCCTTAAGATATTATAAGAATACCTAGGCCCTCCCAGAGCTTTGCACTACAATACAATACATTTGGTGTATTGTGTATTGTATTGTATTGTATTGACAATACAATACAATACAATACATTACACAATACAATACAAGTACTTTTTCACAATACAATACAATACATGTATTATTTTGTATTTAATTGTATTTTTTTATTTTTCTACGCTAAAGTAGATTTCCTTAATTATAAGGCATTATAAGGTATATACATCTAATAATAAGTAATAAGGGTTTACTTTAGACTTACTTTTATATTATTATATAGTAATACCTTCTTATTATTAGTTTTATAAGCTTTTTCTTGCCTTAAAACCTAGTATCTAATAATAATATAATAGTAAGTCTAAAGTAAGTCTTTATTAACTTTATAATAGTATTACCTTCTTATAATTAGTTATAAAAGCTTTTTCTTACTTTAAAACCTAGTATTTACTAATATTATTATAGTAGGTCTAGAGTAAGTCCTTATTAACTTTATAATAATATTCCCTTCTTAAAATAGTATTTTCTTATATTAAAACCTAGCATTCACTAATATTATAAAAGTGGGTCTAAAGAGGGTTCTTATTAACTTAATATTAGTATTACCTTCTTATTATTAGTTTTAAGAGCCTTTTCTTACTTTAAAACCTAGTATTTACTTATATTATAAAAGTGAGTCTGAAAGTAAGTCCTATTAACTTTAAAGTAGTATTACTTTCCTATAATAGCTTTTTCTCACTTTAAATCCTAGTATTTACTAAAATCATAAAAGTGAGTCTAAAGTGGGTCCATATAATTTTTATAAGAGTTTTGCCTTCTTATAATAACTTTTTCTACTTTAAAACCTAGCATTTACAAATATTATAAAAGTGGGTCCTTAATAACTTTATTTTAGTACTACCTTCTTATTATTAGTTTTTATAGCTTTTTCTTACTTAAAAGCCTAGTATTTGTGAATATTATTAAAGTGGGTCTAAAAGTGGGGCCTTAAAACTTTATATTAGTATTACCTTCTTATTATTAGTTCTTATATGTTTTTCTTACTTTAAAACGTAGTATGTTTAAACTTTATAAAAGTGGGTCTTAAAGTGGGTCCTTATTAACTTTATATAAGTATTACCTTCTTATTATTAGTTATTATGACTTTTTTACTTTAAAACGTAGTATGTTTAAACTTTATAAAAGTGGGTCTTAAAGTGGGTCCTTATTAACTTTATATAAGTATTACCTTCTTATTATTAGTTATTATAACTTTTTTTACTTCAAAACGTAGTATGTTCAAACTTTATAAAAGTGGGTCCTTATTAACTTTACATAAATATTACCTTCTTATTATTAGTTATTATGACTTTTTTACTTTAAAACGTAGTATGTTCAAACTTTATAAAAGTGGGTTTTAAAGTGGGTCCTTATTAACTTTATATAAATATTACCTTCTTATTATTAGTTATTATAGCTTTTTTACTTTAAAACTTAGTATTTACTAATATTATAAAAGTGGGTCTTTATTAACTTTATATTAGTATTACTCTCTTATAATAGCTTTTCTTACTTTAAAACCTATTATTAATAAGTGAATTAGGACTTACTTTAGACTTACTTTTATAATAATACTAAAGACTAGGTTATATAGCTATTAAAGCTATTAAAGCTATTAAATTATAATAGAAAAGACTATTTAGGACTTACTTTTAAGAGGAATATATTATATACTTTCCTTTTATTTTTAATTTTAACTAACTTTTAAGTTAATTCTAGATAGGTTTTCCCCTTCTCTTTTACTTTTACTTTAGTTTTAAAAGCTTAAAAAGTAAATATAATTATTTATAATTCTAATAAAAGGGTTTATAGCTATAAGACTATTTTTAAAGTAAAATAAAATTCCTTTATTCTTATATAAGTTCTTAGTATATCTAAATATTATTATTAGAGTTTTAGTTTATTTATATATAGTTATAATATTTTTCCTTAGGGTAAGTTTTACACTTAAAGTTAAGAAAAACTATTAAAAAGATAATAAATCTAAGAAAAAGTTATAAACTTAGAAAGACCTCTAAAATTAGTTAAAAAAATTCTTTTATAAGTTACATTTAAACTATACTATAAAAGATGACTAAGTAGTAGTTATTAGGTTAATATTCTAAATTAGCTAGATATTTAAAGATTTATAGAAAAGCAAATAAATTATATTAAAAAAGTGGCTTATATTAACTAGATTAGTTATTAAATCTACTATATAATAGAATTTTATAATACCCCACTTTTTTTTACCCCTAACAATACATTGTATTGTATGTATTGTATTGTATTGTATTGTATTGTATTGACAATACAATACACAATACAATACATAGGGCAATACAATACAATACAATACATCGAAGGGCCAAAAATACAATAAATACAATACATGCAAAGCTCTGGCCCTCCCTTTAATAAGGTATAGGATATCTCCTTATCTAGTGGTTCTTAAATTATTACTAGGTTATAACTATATAGGGCTATGTTTACGCTAATCCCTATTACTAATAAGTCCCTGTTATTTAAAGTAAGCTAATAAGTAAGGAGATATTCTAGCTATTTAAATTATAAAAATAATAGCATTACCCTTAGGATAGCCTAAACTTCTTAATTTACCCTTTCCATGCCGCTGTCTATCTATGGATAATAAGCTATTAATAGTAATTACTATGTACTTACCTAGTTATAAAGTATAGTCTAAAAATTACTTAACTAGTCTAAACTGTAATCTATAATAATTTATATATAAAAGCTATAGAACCACTACTAGCACTACTTAAACCATTTTACGCATGCTTTAGCCCCTATTAATATTATAGCTTTTAGCTAGATATACTTAGAGAGTCTATCTATAATAACTATAAGAAACTATAGGTTATCTAGGTGTTAAGCTAGTAGGTCTATTATAAAGTTAATAGAGATCTATAACTAGTAATAGTCTAGTAAAGGGATTAGTTTTAATAAGCCTTATCTTAGCTAGTAGCTTTTCTACCCCTGTAATAGTAATAGTTTCTTATAAACTAGGTAATCCCTTATAATATACTATCCTAATAGAAATCCTCTAAAGTATCTTAAAAGTTATATTATAGCTAGGATAGCCTAGTAAGGGTAAATTATAAACCTATTATATTAAGGTTATAGTAAGGGGTTCCTAATTTAGAATCTAAGTCTAGCCCTAGAATTCAAGCATACCTTTAGCGCTAATCTAATAGTTTACTATTTACTCCCTTATATTTATAGCTTCTAGAAACTTCTAGGCCCCTTCCTAACTACCTTAAGCTATATCCTATATGTAGTATTATAAACTAAGGACTAGTCCTATAGAGATTAGAGATATATATCTATAAACATTATTACCCCTATTAGAAGACCTATAAACCTACCTATAGTATCCTTAGCCTTACTACCCCTAATAATAATATAGGGTTTATACTAGAGATAAGTCTAGTTCTTTTATAACTATATAGGCCTAGAGTTATTTCTAATTATATAATTAGCTTCTCTAGTCCTCCCTTATTCTCCTCCCCTTAGAACTATCTAGATAGTGTATCTAGTCTTACTACCTATAGGCTAGGCCTATACTATAGGTAAAAATTAAATAGTAATAGTATCTCTACCTATCTTACCTACTATTCTAATATCTCCTTAGCGCTATAAAGTATTCTAAGTTCTTATAGTCTATAAGTATTATAAATAGCTTACTAATGCTATATAGCTCTACTAACTAAGCCTTTAGGTATAATATAATTACTAATAGCTTCTTATTATATATAGTATAGTTCTATTAAGCTAGCTATAGTTAAGCGGAATAATAAGTAACTAGGTATAAGATGCCTTTGTTATTAAACTATAAAAGGTAACCCCTAGAGTAGTTTCTAAATAGTTAGCTTTTACTATAGTGTCCTTATTAGGGTCCTATTATATTAGGATAGGATATAATATAAAGGCTATCTTTAGCGCTTTAAATGCTATATTATATTTATCTATTTACTAAAATAGGATGCCTTTCTTTATAAGTTTAATTAAAGGGCCTATAATTATTAAGAAGTATAGTATAAAGTCCTAATAAAAGTTAGTAAACCTAAGAAATCCTTACACTTCCCTAACCTTCTTTAACGCCTCCTAATCCTAGATAGCTATAATCTTTTCCTTATCTAGGTAAATTTCTTTCCCTATGTAGATAATAAACCCTAGGTACTTAACTTCCTTTATTATAAAAATATATTTCTTTATATCTAAGTTTAGTCTTACTTACTATAGCCTTAAGAGCACTACTTAGACCTTCTATATATAGTCTTTCTAAGACTCTCCTAAGTAAATAAGAATATTATTAAGATAAGTAATTACATAGTCCCCTAGGATTCTACTAAGCATGCTATTAATATATCTCTAAAAGATAGTAAGTATACTTACTAGGCTAAAGGGTATATAAGCTACTTAAATAACCTAAAACATATCTAGAAGGTAGTCTAGTGTTCCTTACCTTTAGTAATATAAAGCTAGTAAAACACTACTTATATATCTAGCTTTATAAATTACTTTGCCTTTAATAATAATTATAATATCTCCTTTACTAAAGGTAAGGGATAATAGTCTTATTCTATAATCTTATTAAGGGTATAGTAGTCTACGTAAAACCACTATTCTCCTCCTAGCTTCTTTACTAATAATACTAGAGCTATTACTAAAGAGAAGCTAGCCTATATCTATCCCTTATCTATAAGATTAGTTACTTACTTTTAGATTTTAAGGAGATACTACTAGGGCATATTATATAATAAGGCCTATAGGAGTTCTAGTTTAGATCTATTTATATTATGCTTTAATTAGATATAGTGGTCTAATTATCCCTAGTATAGTGGTAAGGCATTTACCTTGCTTTCTAGGAAAAGGTTTATAAAGTCCTATAGCGTGCTTAGTAATAAGGATAATAGGTCCTATTCTATAGCCTTAGGGGTTATGTCTATCTATAGAATTAATATAATTTCCTATAGGCTAGTAGCGTATAGTTAGATATATTCTTTCTGCTTCTTCGCATGCCTTATAATTCCCGCGAAGGTAAAGCCTAAGATAGATATTATTAGTTACTTAACCTTCCTGTTAGTTAATGCCTAAATTTATAGGTTATTAGCTAATCCTATATAGAGTTAATAGCGCGCTATATCTAAGTTAATCTTATTCTATTCTATCTATAGTGTCCCTAAAATTAGCTACCTTATTAACCTAGGGATCACATAGGTAACTATAGGTGTTTCCTATCTATCTAGATTCACTTAAAAACGGATAATATACATAATATATAACCTCTTTTATAGCTCTCTTTTCCCCTTATTTTATACTAACTATAATATAAACTAATCTTTTCTTTAAGAGAGAGAGGCATTTTAACTAGAGTTTTTAGATAAGGCGTTTGCTTATAGTAGTATAATAGTTATAGCCTATGTTAATAAGAGCATCCGTAAAGGTAGTCTTATTAATTAATATAGAAACTAGAAAAGGTATAGAGTCTATATTAAACTAGATCTATTTAAAGTCCTTATTAGTAATAACTATTTACTATAATACCCCTCTATCTATTCTCTCCGCTACCCTAGTTAAATAACTTAATACTAGGGTTTTTCTTTTCTAATATATTTGCTATCTTCTCTTCTTTAGAGTTATCTTTCTTTTCCTTTATATTATATATATTAATAGCTACCTTTCTATACTAATGTTTTAGTGAAAGTAAAGGGTAGTTAGAAATAAAATACTTTCCTAAACTATACTATAGGTATTTACCCTCCTTATAATATATATCACGCATAGCCTAGCTAACTTACTTAGCTTACTTACCACTAGCCTTATTACCTAGCTTTGCCTTACGCTAATTTCCTAGTAACTTTCTATATCCTTTTAGGCCTATTCTAGGTACGTTAATTATATATCTATTATAGGAGTATCCTTATCCTAGGTAAGGGCCTTAGGCATATATACCTACCTTTACGTATAGTTCTTCTCCTCTAATTAATAGGACTTAATATCTAATAAGATACTATAATACTAGGCTATTACTACTAAGTAATCTATACGTAATATATCTTATTTAATGCTATAGTCCCTTATCTACTTATTAAGGGCTATGTATAGCTTAGCTAGCTTTATAGAGTTCTCCTAATCTAATCCCCTAGCTAGCGCTAATTTTTATTTAAAATAAATATAGAAGTTACTAAATTACTTATTTAAGTATTATATAATCTAGTTAAGCTTTATAATTACTAATTCCTATTAATAGGGGTTATTAAATATCTTAGTAAGGTAGTTTAAGAACTTCTATAGATTATAAAGCACTAAGTATCCCTTCTTAAAATAGAGAGTAACTTATACCTAAACCTTTAGTAATAGGTTTTAGTAAATAAAGTATTATTAGTCCTACTAGGACCTAATAAACCCCTATCTATATCTAGCTTATAGGATATTAGGTTTTGCTATACTATAAATAGGACCCTTTTGCTATTAAATAGGGTTCTATTAGTAAGGGTTTTTGCTTAATAAGTTAACTAGAAAAGTTAGATCTTTGCTTACTAGTAAGGTCCTTAATTTATTTTAACTACTAAGTAATAAGCTTCTATAAGGTTACTATTTTATTAGTCTTTATCCTATCTACTAGTAGTAGTATATCTATTAGCTACTATGCCTTTATAGTAAAGGATAATAAATATTATAAACTAGCCTTAGGGTAGCTATATATAAGCATTCTAAGAGATATTATTATTCTTAGAGAGAAAGGATTAGACTAAGCTAGGTATTACATAGGAACTAGCTTTATACTAGTGTATATATAGGTCACATAGGCCTAGGTAAAGCCCTAACCTATCCGCCTATAGTCCGCGTCCTTTGCGCGCCCTTTCCGGAACCTTTGCGCGCCCTTTCCGGACCCGAGACATGACCCGAGCTCCTAAGCTCGAGTCCATAACAATCCTAGCTAATAGATTTATAGAATAGCAAAGGATAACCTAAAGCCAAGGGCTATAACCACTAGGTTAAAGAACCAAAAAGACCTATTAGAAAGTAAGGAGAATTATAATAGAAAGGAGGTTTAGAAATTAGTAAAAATAAGGGAGGATTTTATAAAGAGTAAGAATAAGAAGGGTAATAAGAGCTTAGAGAAAACAGCGAAAAAGATAGACAAGATGTTAAAGAAAAACGGGCTATAATAATATAAGCAGTTTTACCTCGTACCCAGGAGGGATAGATACTCTTATTAATATAGGCTATAACTACTATACTACTATAAGTAAATACCTTATTTAAAAACTCTAGTTAAAATGCCTCTCTCTCTTAAAAAGAGATTAGTTTATACTATAGTTAGTGTAAAGTAAGGGGAAAAGAGAGCTATAAGAAAAGGTTATATATTATATATATATATATATTAATTACGCTAGCTAGCTCTATGTAGGGCTAGTACTAGTACTCCTGCTGCTTTGTCAAAAGGAAAACCCTTGAATGGGAAGAAAAACCCCTTCATATTATATATATTATCTATTTTTAAGTGGATTTAGATAGATAGGAAATGTATTAGGAGCAGAACAGCGACGGCATCGATGAGGGTGGCGACAGCATCGATGAGAGTGGCGCCCAGCGGGGCATAGAGCTATAGGCTAGCTACGGGCTAGTTACGTGAGAGCTACGGGCTATTTAAAGGGGCTTTCCTATAAATAAAGGGAAAAGGCTAGACATTAAACCTTTTAAGCACCCCCTTAGCTAGTAGTTTAATAGCTATAATACTTTAATCTAACCTTTACTCTATTACACACTCCTAAGCTAAAAGCCTTAATAAATTAATCTCTCTTCCCTTTAGGGCAATAGACTATTAGTTAGATTAAGATATCTAGAATTCACCGTATAGTAACCTAATTAGGTAGTAGCTATAACTATACTATAGATAAGTAGGAGAATGTTATACCACTAAACCTTACTAGAGTAATCCGCTAGTCCTTATTAGATAACTAATAAAGCAAAACACTTATTAATAATAAGAAGGTAATACTAAATTAGCGCCTTAAAGAAGCTATAACCTAGATATATATTATAAAAAAGATAGAAACTTATGTAATTATAGCAAAACCTATAGATAATAGAAGAAGCTATATCTATAGGTAACTTAGATATAGGACCTATAAATACCCCTTCTTTAGTGCCTTAGGTAATACCTATTATATAGTAATATAGCCTTATAAAAATATAATTAAAAGTACCTATATATAAAGGGAATACCTTTAAGAGTCTTTAGAATTTTCTAGCGGATTTAAATATAGCTTTTACTATAGATTAAGGAACCTTTATAGATATATATATTATTTACGCTAGCTAGCTCTATGTAGGGCTAGTACTAGTACTCCTACTACTTCGTTAAAAGGAAAACCCTTAAATAGGAAGAAAAACCCCTTATGTCTATGTTTAGACTAACGCTAACCTTACTCTAGGCCTGCGTCGCGTTATATATAGCCTGCCATAGGTGTTTAATACTAGCTTACGCTAGCCTTATCCTAATAAAAAGAAAGAAAAAGGAAAAGAAGGAAAATCCTAGGTTCCTAGCCTTACTTAGCTCTATCCTAGGTCTACTCTAGCTTTACTCTAGGCTACTTATACTATCTTATAGCATACTAGATCTAGTTTTATAGTAGTAATTTACTTCTCTTTTACTTTTTAGCTAGCTCTTCTATAGCCTTACTTTTTAGCCTTCTCTAGCCTAGGTCTAGCTTATTAGTCTAGGGAAGTTAGAGTACCTAATATTATTTATCTTCTATAGGGGGTGTGGGTTTAGTATAATTACTAGCTATCTCTAGGCCTAGGTCTCTTAGGTATTATCTAACTAGATTTTTATCTTATATTCTTCTTTCTTTATTAATATCTATAATTTAGCCCCCTCTCCCTATATAAGTATAAGAAGGGTTCCTTCTCCCTAGAGGGTTTTCCTTCTTTTCTCTTTTTTATTAAACTTCCTATAGGTTCTTTTCTTTCTTAGAGCTATTTAAGGCGCCTCTAGGCTATTATTAGCCTAAATGCTAATAATTGCTATAAATTAGTTAATTATAATAAGATAGCGCTAGCTACTATAAGTACTCCTATATCCTATGCTATTCTAGTTCTAATCCGCCTAGGAAACTCCTAATTCTAAGCATTACCCTTAGAAGTTATTAACTAAGAAGTAACTTAAGTAAGCTATAGCTAAGGATCTTAAGGTAAAGTCTCTCTGCCCCTATTCTATGCCTATTCTAAGTCTAATCTATAATAGTTAGGTAACCCTTAAGGGGTCTAGTGTATGTCCTATAAGTCTTAGTCTATTAACTACCCTAGACACTAGTGTTATAATATTACTAGTAAGTCTAGCCTATTCTAGCTTAGAGGCAGGGCTAACTAGGTTATATAGGGTTAGCTACTAATACGTGTTATAACTATTAGGTTTAAAACTATAGCTATTCTAAGGTAGTTAGCGCCTTTATTCTAGTCCTAGTCCTATGCTAATTTACTCTTAGCCTAATTTAACTAGTTAGCAAAATAAGCACTAGTAGTTAGTTAAGGTCTAGGTAGCTATAGTTACTAGGGGTAATATAAGTGCTACTACACTGGTTTACTATTAGTTCTAATCTAGGTCTAATAGTTCTCTAGGTCCTAGATAATTATTAGGATTATATTAAGAAACTCTATGCTAGGAATTAGAGTAAGAAGAAATAGAGTGCTTTTATAGTAGGTCTAGGCTAGTCTAGTACTAGGGAGATTAGTATAATAAGGTTATCTTTTAGTTATAGCGCTTAGATGCCTGCGTAGCGGAGATAAACTATCTCCTAGCTATGGCTTTACTTACTAAGGGGTAGGCAAAGGTAATAGAGGGGTAATTCTAGTTCTAGAGAAGGAGTGATTAGTTAGGTAATTATAGCTTAGTAAGGGGTAGGGGTAGACTAGTAGGGCTTTTAATACCTAGCGTTATATAGTTAAGATTAATCTAATAATAGTTCTAGAATTATAATCCTATAGCTAGCTTACTACTAGCTCTAAACTATATAGTCCTATGCCTCTCCTAGTTATTTACTATATCTATATCCTAGTTATTAGTCCTAGTGTATTAGAAGCGCCCTAGCTCTAGCTCCTCCTCTCTCCTATATATATTAGCTACTAGTTCCTATACTAATAAGTAGTATTAGAGTTATTTTATACTAAGGAACTATTTAGCTATAGCTCTTACCTTTAGGGGGTAGTTTAGGGCTAGCCTTACCTCCTATATATCTTTAGGCTATTATAATTAGGGGCGTTAGTAATTATATTTAGGGTAGTTAACTATAATATAATATTAGTCTTTAACTACTTTACTATAGCTATATAGAGGTAAGTTTACCCTAGGAATGCCTCTTTAAAAGAGAAACTTATTAAGGCTAATCTTTCCTATATATAGTTAGACTATAGTTAAGGAGATATATTTTTCTAGTTCTATATAGAATCTTTAGATTTCCTTTAGGTTATAAGTTAGTAATTAGTCCTTAGTTAGCTCTCTTATAAGTCTATGCTACCCTAGGTATTCCCTATTATACTAGTTTTCCTAATATTATTTCTATTCCTTATATAGCTTTACTACTAGCTTATTATTTACTAGGGGGTCTTTATCTATAGTATAGTACTATCTATACTAAGTCTATAGTGGTTTAGATTATTATAGCTATTCTACTCTCTGTAATTCTCTCTTTAAACTTCTATTTTATCTTATTTAAATATAAATCTAGGGAGGGATATAAGTCTTAACCTCTAGCTAAGTAATAGGTATAGCCTTAAACACATTAGCTATAATTTAAAGGTAGGTTAATTAGTTTATTATAAAGCTTTTAACTATTTCTCTTAGTTTTTACCTTTCTTAGTTAAGGTATAGTAAGTGCTTACCCTATAGGTAAGGATAGGTTAGACTACCTATATATATAGGAGTTAAGTATCTCTAAAGCTATAACCCTAGGCTAATACTACTAGTAAGGAGAGTGTAAGCTACTACTAGGCTAGTTTACCTTTTAGGATATTCTTATAAGCACTCTAATTAAGTTTCCTATTAACCTAGACTCTAAGGAACTTATATAACTTTATAAGCACTATCTTTTCTATACTAAGTTAGACTCTAGCCTATAGGGGTTAGTATACTTTACTAAAGTATATAAGTTTAGTCTTTACTAAATTAAACTTTACTCTTACTTCTTTTACCTATTTTTTATATACTTTTTATATAGCTTTAAGCCTTTTCTAGGTCTATATAGTGTTTTTCTAAATACTACTATATTTATATTATTTATAAATCCTATTACTACTATACCTAGGATAGCTTAGAGGTATATATAAAGCTTTACTAAGTAAAGTAAGAAGAGAATTAGTAAGAGAAGTAAGCCTTATAGGGTTTTTACCTTTATCTAGAAGGGTCTTAAGAGTTTACTATTAAAGCTAAGCTAGCTTATTTTATCTATAAGGAAGCTATATATTATAGCTATTAGCTAGCGTAGTATACCTATTTAGATTAGAATATAGATTAGGTATAGGTAGCTAACTCTATTAAAAGCTAATAAGATATCTATTTACGCTAATAAGGCAATGCTACCTTTACCCTAGGCCTTTCTTATATATTTAATAAGGACTTTAATTATAGTTTCTATTAACCTATTTACTTTATTTCCTATTTATAGCTTAGGGAGAAGGCTCTTAGCCTTAGTAAAGGCTATAAGCTACCTTATAATTACTACTTCTATAATCTTTCTTACTATATTTAGTAGTAAGATAGGTCTTTATATATTAGCCTTTCTTATCTCCTTAGTGGTTTTTCCTAGCTTCCTAATTACTATTACTTATATAGTTTAAAACTAGACTAAGAAGTATTTTACTTTAAGGGTAGCGTTTAGTAAGTATACTATAGCTTCTTTAGCTAGCTTATTATATACCTTAATAAGGCCTACTAGGAGTTTATTATCTCCTAGGGCTTTCTAGCTAGCTATATCTAATAGGATATTTCTAATATCCCTTACTTTAAACTATTCTTTATCTAGAACTAGTATATTATCTAGCTCTAGGAAGGAGAGGTCTAGGATATAGGAGAGATTTGCTATAGGCTTAGGGAAGAACCTTTATATAAGTATGCTTGCCTTATCCTTATAAGTAATAGCTAGGTTAGGGTTATTATTAGTTCTTTCTAGGTCTAGGAGTCTAGGGAGCTCTAAGGGGCCTAGCTCTAGAGCTAGGCCTATCTCTCTAGTCTCTAAACTCCTCTATCCTTTTCCTATATATTAGCTTTTATAAAGCTTCTCTTTATATATTCCTTTTCTCTTCCCTAACTATCTATTCCTACTTATTATTTGCCTTAGAGAAGGCTTACTAGTTTGCTTTAGTCTTTTAGTATCTTTATTATCTTTTAGCTTATCTAGCTTTAGTAACTACCTCTTTTATTCTCCTTAATTACTATACCTCTAGGCTAAGGAGTCCTTAGCGCTTCTATAGGGCTACTAATTTTACTATTTATTAGAGGTTTATAATAAGCTATATTATATATATATTAGATTAGAGCCGGACAAGCACAGAACGCAAGAGTACTCACAGCAGCCGGCGCCATCTTGTCAGATAACCCAATAGATCTGCAGCAATGTTAGCAATTAGGCTAACACCGGCCCGGGAGCGCCTCAGGCAGCTCTAAGGAAGAAAAGAACCCACAGGAAGTTTAATAAAAAGAGGAAAAAGGAAGGAAGACCCTCCGGGGAGGAACCCTTCTTATACTTATACAGGGGGGCTGAATTATAGATATTAACAAAGAAAGAAGAACATAAGACGAGAATCTAGTTAGTTAACGCCTAAGAGACCTAGGCCTAGAAACGGCTAGGAATTGAACCAGACCCACACCCCTACCACAGAAGACAAATAATATTAGGTGCTCTAACTTCCTAGACTAACAGAACCAGACCTAGGCTAGAGAAGGCTAAAAAGTAAGGCTATAGAAAAGCTAGCTAAAAAGTAAAAGAGAAGTGAATTACTACCACAAAACCGAATCTAGCACGCTATAAGATAGTATAATAAGCCTAGAGCAGAGCCGGAGCAAACCTAGGACAAAGCTAGGCAGGGCTTAGAACCTAGGATTTTCCTTTTCCTTTTTCTTTCTTTTCTCATTAGGATAAGGCTAGCGCAAGCTAGCAATAAACACCTACGATAGGCCACACAAAACGCGACGCAGGCCTAGTACAGGGTTAGCGTTAGCCCGAACATAGATGCAAGGGGTTTTCTTCCTATTCAAGGGTTTTCCTTTTGATGAAGCAGCAGGAGTACTAGTACTAGCCCTACATAGAGCTAGCTAGCGTAAATAATATATATATATATATTAATCCCTTCCTTATCTCTTAGGTCTAGTGTGTTTTTTACTTAGAGTTATACTACTGCTTTTACCTTTACCTATAGTCTATTTATTAGTCTAGGTATATCTAAGGGTAGGTAAAGTGCCTTCTTATTCCTTAGTAAAGATACTAATTAGCTATAGAATATAGTTAGAACCTATAAGGTCTTCTATACTATTATAGTAAACTTAGATATCTAGAGTTACCTGTACTAAATCTATAGTGCTATCTCTATCTTCTTTATATTATCTTATAGGTTTCCCTTAGGGTATTACTAGACTAAGCCTTTACTAGCTTATAAGGTCTAGTAATTCCTTTACTCCTTTAGTTATTCTATCTAAGCTATCCTAAAGGGAGTGTTTTTAGTTAAAATCTCCTATAAAAACGCTTTAGCTATAGGGCTCTTCTATATTAAAAGTGTAAATAGGTATATTCTAGTTATCTATATATCCTTCTAAGTAAAGGAAATAGATATTTATACCTTTTATTACTACTAGTAACTAGTTAGGTCCTCCTAGGCTATCTATAACCCTATATTATGCTTCTTATTTATATATACTATATTCTATTCTTTATAGTATACTAGTTAGAATTAGGTAAGGCCTAGTACTAAGGGCTATAGGTATCTTATATATTCCTACTCTTAGATTACTATTATGTTTATATTAGTTTAGTGCTAGAGTACTATATGTATTAAGCTATCCTTCTTATTTATATTCTAAAAGAGAACTTATAATATTACTATATTAATTAAGGGAGTAGTAAGTCTTTGCTATCTTATACTAGTTTTATTCTAGCCTTATTTTAAGATATATACTATATAATACTCCTTACCCTAGGCTATTTAGCGCTCTTTTCTATATTTATAAGGTATTCCCTTTTTTACTTACTATAATAATAGGTTCTATAGCTATGCTAGTTCTTTTATAGGGTAATATTAGGCTTTTATCTAGGGAGTTATTAGTAAATTATAATAGTTACTCTAGGTAGCTTACTTTTACTATATTTTACTTCTCTTTTAGGATAAGATAGTTCCTTAACTATACTAGGTATAAGCTAAAGTATAGGATATAGTTTTCTTTAGTTATTTACTAATTATTAGATATAATATTTCTCCTTCTTTATATTAGCTAGCTTTATACTTACTATACCTTAGGGCTATCTTATAGAACTTTATAATATAGCTAGTTTAGAAGTAGTTATAGTATTATTAGGGTTATAGGGTCTTATTATATAGTTTAGTTTAGAATAGCTTTGCTTTAAATATTATTTTATCTTAGTATATCTTATTAGTATCTTTTACTTCTACTAGCCCTAGGATTAGGGTAGTATACTATATGTTTTTACTTAGGGGTGCCTTATAGTTATCTTAATTATATTTACTTTATTTACTTTTTTAATCTTAGCTACTACGTTTTTAATAGATATATGCTTTATTAGGAATCCCTTAACTATAATACTAAGTATATAGTAGTAAAGGGCTACTTCTAATCTAAATACTTTAGTAATCTATTTTTAGTCTTCTTTATATTAGGTAGCGTTTCCTTTAAAGGTAATAATTATATCTTTACTAGGGAGTCTTCTAGCTACTATAGCTATAGTTTAGCTAGTAGCCTTATTTACTACTATTATTATATCTTTAGTGCCTTAAGATTAAAGTATTTCCTAGATTATATTACCTTTAATAAGTACTTCTCTATATTATCTACCTAGGACTTATAAAGGGGTTTTATTATTTAGCCTTCTTAGTGCTAGTCTAGCTATAACGCTTACCTAGGTTAGTATATTAGTTCCTTTTACTTCTTCTTTAATAGCCTCCTTAAGGGCTACTTTAAGGGCTTCTTTAGTAGTATAGATATTACTATTATTATTATTTATAGCTCTTATTTTAGCGCGGGCGCGGTTCGCTACCTAGTGGGCTATAGCCTTTATAATACTCTAAACTTATAAGACTTTATTACTAGGGATAAGGCTAGTAATCTTATTATAAAATTTTATATTATCTAGATGCTTAAATTATATCTAATCCGTTATTAGGTTATCCTTACGTCTATAGGCATTAAATTACCCTATTCCTGTGTTTAGGTAATAATAGCTCTATACTAGCCCCCTTTCTCTAGTATTAATTACTATTAGTATCTTACCCTTATACCTACCTCTAGCTCTATTATAATGTGATATTATAGGAGGGGGTAAACAAAGGTAAGGAATTCGAATATTAGTGTGGTTTATATTTTAGAGGCGATTCTGGACCTTTAGATCGGTGCGGAAAAAGTATCAAAGGTTTTGCTAATGCCTGGTTATAGTTAAATCCTAATATTACTATAATATTATAAGTTATATAACTAATAGAATAAAATAGCTAAAAATAGCTAAAAATAGCTAAAAATATAAGCTTAATATTAATAGTCCTTATTTTAATTCTTATAATAATAATAACCTATAAAAGACCCACTTTTATATTTTACTAACAATACATTTGTAGTTTTGTAGTTAGTGTAGTAACTACACTAACTACACTACAAACAATACTCTGTATATAATGCCTAGTTATAGTTAAATCCTAATATTACTATGATATTATAAGTTATATAAATAATTAAAGAAAATAGCTAATTAAGAAACTGTAATGTTAAAAATCCTTAGTTTAATTCTTATAATAATAATAATATATAAAAACCCCACTTTTATTTTTACCTAATACTACATTTGTAGTTTTGTAGTTAGTGTAGTAACTACACTAACTACACTACAAAATAATTTGTAGTAACTAACTACAAACTACACTAACTACAAATTTCTATTTACTACACTACACTAACTACAAATATTTATTTACTACACTACAAATACAAAATTTTCCTAAAAACTACACTAACTACACTACAAACAATACTCTGAATAGGCTTCTTTACTATACCTATTATACTTATAGTTAGTCTAATACTACTTTTTTATATCAGGTATTAATAGGAATTAGTGCTTCTTATTTAACTCCTCTATAGTTATTCTTATTAATATCCTTATGCGTTTATAGAATAGCTATAGATTAGTAAGAGGGTTAATAAGGTAAGTTCTACACTTAGTTATACTATAATAGGTAAAGATTAATTAGTTCTAGAGTGCTCTTTTAGATTAGGTAATATCTAAAACTACTTATTAAAGGTTTATAAGCTTTATTATAAGTTCCTTAAAGTAATTAAGTTTTAACTTCTCTAGGTTCTCTTATATAATTTAGTATAGCTTAGTGTTCTACTATTTAAGAAGATATCTTTGCTTTATATTATTAGTCTTAAACCTTCTCTTAATATAGCTAATAAGAGTCTTAAGGTCTTAGGGATTGCCTAGCTTATATAGATGCTTATAATAGTATATTAAAGCTTTCCCTTTAAGCATAGCTTTAAGGGTATACCTAGCTTTATATAGTTTAATGCCTAGTATCTTATATTTCCCTTAGAAAATTATTAACTTTAAGTTCAGGATCTTATAGTTCTTTATACTATATTAAACGGAAGAGCCCCGCAACCGAAGCGTCTTCGTAGGAGACTTCAACCAAAAACACCCCTCTGGGACAGCCTAGACAGGATAACTAGAGGAGCGGAAGAACTACTAGACTTCGCGAGCCAGTAAAGGCTTATATTAGTAACGCCCTAAGGGGAACCTATAAGATAACATAGAGAAGATAGGGATAGCACTATAGATTTAGCATAGGCAACTCTAGATATCTAAGTCTATTACAATAGCATAGAGGACCTTATAGGTTCTAACCATATCCTATAGCTAATTAGCATCCTTACTAAGGAATAAGAAAATACCTTACCTATCCCTAGACACACCTAGAACGTAATAAATAGACTATATACAAAGGCAAAAGCAGTAGTATAGCTTTAAGCGGAAAACGCACTAGACCTATAAGATAAGGAAGGGATTAATATATATATAATGTGGCTATTATAAACCTATAATAGATAGTAAAAATAGTAGCCTTATAGAAGCGCTAAGGACTCCTAGCCTAAAGGTATAGTAATTAAGAAGGGTAAAGGAGGTAGTTACTAAAGCTAGATAAGCTAAGAGATAACAGAGATACTAAAAGACTAATATAAATTAGTAGGCCTTCTCTAAGGCAAATAAGGACTAAGAATAAATAATTAGGAAAGAGAAAAGGAATATATAAAGAGAAGCCCTATAAAGGCTAATACATAGGAAAAGGATAGAGAAGTATAAAAACTAGAGAGATAGGCCTAGCTCTAAAGCTAGGCCCCCTAGAACTCCCTAGACTCCTAGAACTAGAAAGAACTAATAATAACCCTAACCTAGCTATTACCTATAAAGATAAGGCTAATATACTTATATAAAGGTTCTTCCCTAAACCTATAGCAAACCTCTCTTATATCCTAGACCTTACCTTCCTAGAGCTAGATAATATATTATTCCTAGATAAAGAATAGTTTAGAGTAAGAGATATTAGAAATATCCTATTAGATATAGCTAGCTAGAAAGCCCTAGGAGATAATAAACTCCTAGTAAGCCTTATTAAGGCCTATAATAAACTAGCTAAAGAAGCTATAGTATGATTTTTATAATTTTTTTCATCGGCAGTGGCCAATGCATCTAAAATTCACACATAACATAAGAATTACTAGCAATACCTAGCTAGTGCAATAATAAACAACTGATTAACAGTACCGCAGTGATAAAAAAGTAGCCTAATGTAGGAATAAGCTTCGAGGGCATGAATACGGGGGCTACGAGGTTAGTGTAAAGTTTATTAATAATAAACTTTATGGCTGCGTTAGCGCAAGAGTCATAGGTCGTGACCGCAGTCAAACTTAAATTTATTCGAGTTTTGCTCGCAGGATAAATTGACGCGATTCCCCCTCTGTGACCGTGTTTGTTCCCTCTCTCCATCTCAAGATGTTGAAGAAAAACGGGCTGTAATAATATAAGCAGTTTTACCTCGTACCCAGGAGGGAAGAAGCTATAGTATAATTACTAAATACTATCCTTAAAGTAAGGTATTTCCTAGTATAATTCTAGACTATAAGAGTAATAGTAATTAGGAAACTAAGAAAAACTACTAAGGAGATAAGAAAGGCTAATATATAAAGACCTATCTTACTACTAAATATAGTAGGAAAGATTATAGAAGTAGTAATTATAAAGTAGCTTATAGCCTTTACTAAGGCTAAGGGCCTTCTCCTAAGCTATAAATAGGAAATAGAATAAATAGGTTAATAAAAACTATAATTAGAGTCTTAGTAAAATATATAAGAGAGGCCTAGGGTAGAGGTAGTATTACCTTACTAGCGTAAATAGATATCTTATTAGTATTTAATAGAGTTAGCTACCTATACCTAATCTATATTCTAATCTAAATAGGTATATTACACTAGCTAATGGCTATAATATATAGCTTCCTTATAGATAGAATAAGCTAGCTTAGCTTTAATAGTAAACTCTTAAGACCCTTTTAGATAAAAGTAAGCACCTTATAAGGCTTATCTCTCTTACTAATCCTCTTTCTCCTTTACTTAGTAAAGCTTTATATATACCTCTAGGCTATCCTAGGTATAGTAGTAATAGGATTTACTAATAATATAAATATAGTAGTATTTAGAAAAACACTACCTAGACCTAGAGAAGGCTTAAAGCTATATAGAAAGTATATAAAAAGTAAGTAAAGAAAGTAAGAGTAAAGTTTAATCTAGTAAAGACTAAACTTATACACTTTAGTAAGGTATACTAACCTCTATAGGCTAGAGTCTAGCTTAAAGTAAAGAAGATAGTACCTATAGAGTTATATAGGTTTCTTAGAGTTTAGGTTAATAGGAAACTTAACTAAAATGCTTATAAAAATATCCTAAAAGGTAAACTTACCTAGTAATAGCTTATACTCTCCTTACTAGTAGCATTAGCTTAGGGCTATAGCTTTAGAAATACCTAACTCCTATATATATAAGTAGTCTATCCTATACTTACCTATAGAGTAAGTGCTTACTATACTCTAACTAAGAAGGGTAGAAAACTAAGGGAAGTAGTTAAAAGCTTTATAATAAACTAATTAACCTACCTCTAAATTATAGCTAGCGTGTTTAAGGCTATACCTATTACCTAACTAGAGGTTAAGACCTATATCCCCCTAGATCTATATCTTAATAAGATAAAGCAGAAGTTTAAAGAGAGGATTATAAAGAGTAGAATAGCTATAACAATCTAAACCGCTGCTAACTTAGTGCAGGCAGTGCTACGAAGAAGGCAGAGACCCCCGTAAATAATAAGCTAGTAGCGGAGCTACATAAGGAATAGAAATAATACTAGGAGAGTCAATCGGTCGTTCATTGTTGCACTAGCTGGGTGTTGCCAGTAATTCTTATGTTATGTGTGAATTTTAGATGCATTGGCCACTGCCGATGAAAAAAAAAAATTATAAAAATCATATAGGGGGCTAAATTATAGATATTAATAAAGAAATAAAAATATAAGATAAAAATCTAACTAGATAATGCCTAGGAGAACTAGGCCTAGAGATGCCTAGGACTTAAACTAAAACTATACCCCTCTTATAGAAGATAATCTATATTAGATGCTCTAACTTCTATAGACTAATAAGCTAGACCTAGACTAGAGAAGGCTAAAAAGTAAGGCTATAGAGAAGCTAGCTAAAAAGTAAAGAGAAGTAAATTACTGCTATAAAGCTAAATTTAATACGCTATAGGATAGTAGGAGAGGCCTAGAATAGGCCTAGAGTAGAACCTAGAATAGGGCTAGGTAAGGCTAAGAACCTAGGATTTCCTTTCTTTTCTCTCTTTTTTTATTTTTAATAGGATAAGGCTAGCGTAAGCTAGTAATAAACACCTACGTTAGGCCACACATAACGCAACGCAGACCTAGCGTAGGGTTAGCGTTAGCCTAAACATAGATATAAGGGGTTTTCTTCTTATTTAAGGGTTTTCCCTTTTAATAAAGCAGCAGGAGTACTAGTACTAGCCCTACATAGAGCTAGCTAGCGTAAATAATATATATATACTATATTAAAGATTACTTATATAGAGTTTTATAAGATTAATTATTTACTTTAGTATAGGTCTAGAGGAAAAGATACTCTTAAAGGTATAAGAGGTAGTATATCCTATCTAGGTATAGTATACCTTTAATAAGAGCTATCTTAGGGGTTATTATATAACTAGCCTAATAGGGTTAGGCTAGAGAAGTAATATTAGTAAGATTAGGAGGTCTTTAGATTACTTTATTAATAGTGTTATAATCTTAACCTAATTAGAGGAATTAAAGAAGATTATTAAGAAAGTCTTAATCTTCTATATGCTTCTAGAAGAGTATATACTTCCTTATAGCTTTCTATATCCCTTCTTCTTACTAATCTTAGAATTCCTTATAGGTAATAACTTCCTTAAGTATTACTATAATCTTCTTATAGGCTATTATATCTATATATATACTACGGAAGAGAAGAAAATTACGTAAATACTTACTAATTACTTAGTTTATAATTATAAATACCTCTCTTATTTATCTATATAAGTCTTTACTAAAATTAGTAAAGAGGCTTCTTATAATAAGGCCCTTAAATTAGTATACTACTATCTTAAAGAGAATATAAGCTATAATAGCCTTAGGGTTATTATTATACTTATTAAGATTAAATAATTTTACTAGCTATAATACCTTAGGTTTAATAAAATCTTATATCTCTAGCGGGATATATCTTAAGAGAGGGTTATTAACTTATAGACCTTTACCTTTCTAGTCTCTTTTAACCTTAATACTTTCTTTAGTATTACTAAAGTTAGGGCTAGAAAGAAAGGCTTTTAATAGTTCTCCTTATTAAGAAGCTTTTAACTTTCTTATCTCTATTATAGGAGAATAGAATAGAGATATAGTATTACAGTTATATAATAGGTTAAAGGATTATAAGTATAGCTATTATCTTTATCCCTTAGGGGTTCTTAGGATATTAGATCTTAGGAGTAGTAAGCTCCTTTTATTTTATAGGAGAGTGCTTTCTAAGGGTTAGGTATATAGTAGAATACACTAACTAAGTAATTAAAAATAGGTTAGACTAGTTACTAACTAGGCCTTAATTCTTTAATAGCTTTAAAGTCTTTATAAGGTCTTAGGATATTAGATCTTAGGAGTTATAAGGCTCCTTTCTTATTATAAGAGAGTGCTTAGACTTCCTTAGTATAACTATATATACTTTTAGTAGCCCTCCTATTTTATAAAGTAAGTTTATAGTATAGCTATCTTTTCTAATTAACCTTACTAATCTATAGTTAGGAAAAACTATATAATTATCTATAAAGTTAATTACTAATTAGAATTAGAATCATAGGGTACCTAATATTAGGATTAATAGCCTAGGAAATAGGAATTATTCTTTTATTCTAGGCATTATAATTAATTTATTATAAGTTATATTCTTAAGAGGAAAAGAGAGGCTTTTTAGATTATAAGAAGTGGCTATAAATATAGTGTGTTTATAGGTTACTTAACTTATAGGTCCTTGCCCTATTAGAGGGTAGGCTAGTGAGTTATAGGTAGGGCTACCTCTTACGCGCTTGCGTTACGCGCGCGCCCCTTACGGCCTGACGTTCTGCTGGGTAATTGCGGCTGCGTGCCGCGATTGATATCATGCTTGTTCTAACAGGAATACTAGATAGTATTTTAAATGTATTTTAGATTATTTAAGTAGCTTATATATGTCAAGGCTTTTGGCTTGGGAGTGAATAACAGAGTGAAGGTTAGATTGAAATGTCATAGCTATTGATCTGCTAGCTAGGGGTGGGTGCTTAAAAGGTTTAATCTCTAGCCCTTTCCCTTTGTTTGTGGAAAGCCCCTTTAAATAGCCCGCAGCTCTTACGTGACTAGCCTATAGCTAGCCCTTAGCTCCGTGCCCCGCTAGGTTCTACCCTTATTAATGCCATCGCTACCCTTATGGATACCGTTGCTATTCTGCTCCTAATATAATACCCCCTCTTACTACGATCGTCCTTAATCGCACTAAGGTGCTATCTTAGGGTTAGGTCATAGCATAAGAGTTCCTTTTATTACTACTTGCTGTGGTTTTTACAAAGCAACGTAGTAATGTCAATAACGTTAGGCTGCATTAGCCTTCTTTACGGTAACCGCTTGCTAATAGAAGCTAGGTTACAGTTACTTCTTAACTTCCTCTCTATGGGTTATTCTTCCTAAGAGATTCTTCTTAACTAGACTAGTTAGCGCGGTTTTTAATTAGCTTAACTCTATAGGGCATAGATTACCCTACTCCTTCCGTTTTCCTTTAAGCTTATAGTAGTGGCCTAATGAATTCACAGTAAGCTCGCAGTAATAACTTATGAATTATAGTAATCTCTGTGAACACACTAGTTATAACGCACGGAAGATTCTAGTTAGAGTAGCTTAGATTAATCTAAGGCGCCTAAATTCCTATAAGAAGGGTGATTTCCTTCCTTCTTTTCCCTCTTTTCTTTCTCTTCTTTAAGCCTCTTATTAACTTATAAGTCCCTTACTAACGTAATAGCTACTGTAATGCTACTATTATGTAATGTTAACTACTAACTATTATAGCTTAAGCTATTATGTCTTATACTACTACTATTAAAGATTCTACTATTAAGCTATCCTATAAGGGAGAACCTTATAATTATTAAAGACTACATAAGTTTACTGCTTCTTTATTGCTTTTTATTGCTAACTTAGAGCTAGTTTAATAAAAATTCTATGTATATGTTATGCCTAGTGGTTAGCTATTTAGAATATAGCTCTAAGGGATAATAATAAAGATAAATAGCCTTAGTATATTACTAAGGAAAGCCTGCTCTAACTAAATATAATTACTCCTCTAGTATAAACTCACTACTAGCTTACTACTATTACTACTAACGTTTAGCTTTTCGTAGGTAATTCTCTGAAATACTATTATTATGCTTAAAATAACAAGACTTATATTAGGGTAAGTTAAGCCTTAAGGGATTGCCTCTTAATCACTACTAACTCCTTACTAGTGTTCTATTTAAATTATAAAGCTATATAAATAGCTTTAGGATATACTTTATAATCTTCTAGAACTATACTATATTAGTAATGTAAGTACCCTTTACTTCGCTACTTTAATATTACTAATACGCTGCTAGGAGTTTATATAAGCTAAGAAGAAACTTTACAATGCTCTTTTAGCCTTAAAAATGCTAATAAACGCAGGCAAGCTTATTACACGCGTCTTATAGCTAAGGCTTCTTAAGAAGCGGAGTGTAATAAATACGCTGCTTTCTTATAGCTAATTAATATTATTAATCTAGAAACCTAGATTAAAATTGCTAATTATCTTTAATTTATAGCCACTTATAGCCCTATGGTTAGTGCTATTAGCTTTGCTACTTATTCTTTACTAACTTACTACTAGTTTACTACTGCTTAAGCTACTCTCCCTATATGTGTTAGACCTTTAGAACTCCCTAAGGAATTATAAGTTTAAGCCTTTAGTAATGATAAGTCTAAGGCTAATAAAGTTAGAAATTATGCTAAAAATCAGTCTAAATATATCTCTAAAGTCTAGCTATTAGATAGCTATGAGTCTATGCTAAGTTTTGCTTTAAATACAAGATTTGTTTAGTAGTCTAAATTGTTATTAAGTAAATTATTCCCCTATTAAATCGCTGCAATCTAACGATTATTCTAGATTGCAATTAGGAGTTAATTAAGCAGCTAGGAAGTTAAGATTTAGCTGCTTAGTTACCGCTTATAGTCTTTAATAACCTCTTTTATTATAAAGTCTTTACATAGCACCTAAGAATTCTTAGAATTATTGTAATTCTTTCATTTACTAAATATTTGCGCTGTTTGCTGTTATATTTGTGGGCAATAATTCGTTTAACTTTAAATTCCTCTTAATCCTCTTTAACGTTATCTCACAGCGAGGTCGTTTTAACCGCGTTACTTAGATTTCCTCTAAAAGGTTCTAAACTTATAATATTAAAAATATTATGCAAGCGCGTTCCTTTAGGTAACTTTAATTAATAAGCTAAACTATAATAGCTAACTTCTTTTTAATCTTATATAGTCCTAAGTACTTTATAGCTAGCTTTTAGCTAGGGCGTTATAAATTAATATTCTTAGTTAAGAGTAAGATATAGTTACCTATATTAAACTTTATTAGCACTCTCTTTTAATTATAATACTTTTTCTATAGGGCCTATAAGTAGCTTAATAGCTGCTTAATCTCTATATGCTTATGCTTTAATTCTAAAACTCTATTTTTAGCCTAATTATTAACTATTAGAATTAGCGTGACTACTTAATCTAGTCCCCTTAGGTTATACCCTTATAGCGCTTCCGTAGGTGTGTAACCGTGACTTATATACGCGCTTATGTTATAAGTAAACTATGCTATTAGGAGATAATTAACCTAATTAGTCTGCTCTGCGCATATAAATGCTCTTAAATAGTGCTCTAAAACTTAATTTAAGCGTTCTTATTTAACCATTTATCTATAGATAAAACGCAGTGCTTAATCGCCGCTTTATCGCTAAGAGGTAGCAGAATATTCTCTAAAATCCACTAGTAAATGTTAAACCTTAGTCTATAATAATACCCTCTAGGGCTCTATAATCTTTAAAAATATATTCTAGGAAAACAGTTACTAGTCTATCGCTAGTTAACCGCGTGGTTATAAGGATATAAATACTATATTTTGTAAATCTATTAACCACCACTAAGATTGCATTATGCGTTCTGCCTTGCTAATCTTTAACTAGTGGGAGTCTAGTAATAAAATCTATTAATAATTCTTAAAAGAGGCAATCTAGCACTAGTAGCGTAGCTAGCTTACTATAAGGTTTATATATTCACGGTTTTAAAACTTAATAGCTAATATAAGTATATATATATACCTTAATGTCTTTTTTTATTCCTAGCTAAAAATATTAGTTAGTAACTTATTAAAGAGTTCTAGTAACTCCTTAATGCCTAGTAGCAGGGTTATTATGAATTAGTAGTAGGATTTCTTTTCTTATTCCCTATAGGATAAAAACTTGATTTTTAAATATTAATAGCTTAGAGGGTTTAATAGACTATATCTATAACACATCTAGGTCACTGCTTAATAGCAGTGCTCTCTTCTTTATAATAAAGGCATCCCTCTATTATATATCTAAAAGTAAGACTTAGATTAGGGGTTCTAATTCTGTGTCTTCTATAAATATAGCGGAATTTAACTTAGAAGAGGTTCTTTATACTGCTAAGACCTAGCTATAACGTATTTACTAGGTTATAACTCCTTAGCTAGTGAATTTAGTCTTATATATAGTCTATTCCCTACTATAATGCCTATATTAAGCGTGTCTAGTCTAATAGGCTTCTCTAAAATTAATAAGACCCTAGCTATTACACTACTACTAGGTAATAACTCCTTAGCTAGTAGGCTTAGTCTTATGTGCAGTCCCCTACGCTATAATAACATCCTTAGAATATATCTAGACTATTAGGCTTTTCTAAAATTAATAAGACCCTAGCTATTATACTACTACTAGGTAGCTACTCCTTAGCTAGTAGGCTTAGTCTTATGTGCAGTCCTCTTACACTATAATAATATCCTTAGAGTGTGTCTAAACTATTAGGTTTCTTTAAAATTAAGAAAACCTAGCTAACACACTACCGCTAGGGAGTAACTCCTTAGCTAGCAGGTCTAGTCTTACATACAGTCTGTCCTTATCTAGTTAATAAGTAAGGGGCGATTTTATAGAGCGCTAGATATTAATAGTTTTATTATAGCATTCTCATAGCCTATTATCTGCAAACTAAACACGCTATGTTTTCTTAAAGCACTAGATACTAGTAGTTTTATTATAGCGTCCTTATAGCGTATTATTTATAAATTTAGTAAGAAAGGTTAGTAATTATAAGGACACTGCCTCTACCTTCCTCTCTTTACTTATATAATCTAACCTCCTTAATAGAGCATTAGCAGGGTTTAACTTACTTACTCTATGTTTAATTATAAAGTTAAATAGATAGAGTTTATCTAGCGTAGTAACCTATCTACTAGTTAACTTTGGCTTTGTAGCTAGGTACTTGTGGTTTAAGTAATCTATAACTACTATAACTAGATGCGTTAAGTATGCAAGGTAGTGCCTCTAAGTTTAGAATACCTCTTAGATAGCTAGTAACTCTGTATCTAGTGTTACGTAGCGTAGCTCTATCTTGTTTAACTTTCTTAACATATATGTAACTAGGTGCTAGTAACCTAGCACTAACTGCGCTAGGATAGCCCTAAGTGCGTGTCCTAAGGCGTTTATCTTAACCCTTAATAGGGCTAGTGGATTAAAGTACACTAGAATTAGCGTCTCTTAGAATTATTTTTATAGCTCCTAAACGCAGCTAACTTATTAGGATCTAGCTTAAACTTTGCTAGTTAGTCTCCTTAGAGTTAATTAGTTAATAGGATAACTATTTTACTATAGCCTTTAATAAACCATCTGTAAAATCCTATAAAGCCTAGGAATAACTAGATATTAAAGACGCTGCGAGGTACTAGCTAAGTTACTATTATCTTAATTCTAGCGGGCTCTATTGCGATTCCTTCTTTAGATATAACGAAGCCTAGAATTTGACCTCCTTGCATAAGAATTTACACTTTTCTAGGTTAATAAAGAGGCTTACTTCTTAGAGCTTCTAAAGGACTTATTTTATATGCCCCTTATGCGTAGCTACATCGCTACTATAGATTAGGATATCGTCTAAATACATAATGCAAATTATATTTATAAGGCCTTTAAGGGCATTATTAATATATTCTTGAAAGGTTATAGGTGCATTAACTAGCCTAAAAGGCATTACGAGATATTCAAAGTGACCGTATCTGCATTAGAACGCCGTTTTCCACTCATTGCCCTTACGGATACGTAGCTAATAGTATGTATCTTTAAGGTCTAATTTTGTATAAACCTTTACTCCCTTTAATTGGTTTAAGATCTCTATAATTAGCAGTAATAGCGCTTTATCTTTAATAGTAATCCTATTAAGGGCTCTATAATCCACACAGAGGCGTAATTTTCCTCCTTTCTTTAGCATAAATAATATTAGGGCTTTAGCTAGGCTAATGGATCTTTAAATCTATCCCTTTTACTACACGCTTACTAAGTACTCATGGAGCACTTCTAGCTCCTTTTCTACTAAATTATATATTAGTCCCTATAGGGGCATTTTCCTCTCTTCTAATTTAATAGTATAAGTTTAGCTACCTAGTGTAGGGAGGATACCTATAAGTTCGTTTAAAAAGATATCCTTAAACTCCTTATAGGCTTAGGGTATTTACATAGTTAACTTATAGGCTCCGCTTATCTCTATAGTTACTAGGTTATTATAGGGCCTGTCTTTGTTTACTATTAAGACATTATTATCTTTTGTATAATTTTAGTTATTATCCTCTATAAGATAAATCTAATGTAAGCGCGTTTTGCCTCCTTACGTGCCTATCACGTCCCTACTACTAGTCTAAGACGTTCTTTTGTGATAGGGTGTCTCTAGTAACCATTTATCTAGGACATAATTACTGGTTCATATATAACTACCTAGTTATGCCTAATAATAGGTCTTTACTAGTATTAGCTACGTAGTAGCTAACTTAACATATTCTTGCATAGCCTATGCTATCCTTAATTAATAAGGTTTATAATAAGATCCCTTAATGCTTAATTTTAGTAAGGGCAGCACTCTTAAGGGTTATATTATCCTTTTTACGTTAGCCTAATTAACTACTATTAGTAACTTCAGGTAGATAATTAAATGGGTTATACTAGGGTTAAACAGCGCCTTTATAGCTACCTATTTGTATTCTTACCGTAACTTTGCCTTAACTCTTAGTCTTAGATCTTTAGGCAATAGTTTAATAAGAGCGTCTTCCTAGGGTTATACTAAGCTAATAGGGGTCTTGTTTAAGTCTAATAGGTCTTTATCTCTAGCCTAGTCGCGGCTACTCTTATGCGTCTTTGTTGTGTGGTTACTTCTCTTATAAATAGAGTAATCTAGTTTAGTATAGCTTAGTAAAGCGTGTCTAGCTTACTACACTTAAAACATGTAAACAGTGAATTTATCTTTCCGTTACTGCTTTATTACTATAGCCTTTCTAGCGAAGTGAAATGTTATTATCTTTTTAACTATTATTACCTTAATTGCTTAATTAGCCTCCTTTAGTTATAACCTTTACCTTTCTTCCTTAGCCTACTAGGTAGGTCTAACTCTTAGGGAACTCTTAGCTAAGTACCTGCTTCTTTATAGCATTATTAAGGCTATTAATAAACATATAGATTTATAGGCATTCGGGAATTGCTTTAGGTAGCTTAGCCTTTGCCTTACCCTAGATCTTTATGAACGTCTAGAATAATTAGTGATTTTCTTGTTTAAGACCTATTAATGTCCTCGTTACTTCTAAGCACTATGCATTCTTATCTATGGTTCCTGTCTTTAGCTAATCCACGAATCTATCCCAGGTATAACCCTAGTAATTTACATAACTATCCGTGGCTATATAACGCATCTATTATTACTTTGCGTTATTTGCTAGGCAGCTGCTAGCGTAGGTAACCTTAGTTATATTATTCACAAAGGTTTTATAATCTATAGTAAAAGCCATGTTTAAATCCGCTAGGAAATTCTAAAGACTCTTAAAAGTATCCCTTTATATATAGGTGCTTTTAATTATATCTTCACAAGGCTATATCGCTATGTAATAGGTGCTACCTAGGGTGCTAAAGGAGGGGTATTTATAGGTCCTATGTCTAAGTTACCTAAGGATATAGCTTCTTCTATTATCTATAGGTTTCGCTGTAAGTAGGCGAGTTTCTATCTCTTTTCTATAATGCGCATCTAGGTTGCTACTTCTTTAAGGTACTAATTCAGTGTTACCTCCTTGTTATCTATAAGTGTTCCGCTCTGCTAGTTATCTAATAGGGACTAGCGGACCACTCTAGTTAGGTTTAGTGGTGTAACATTCTCCTGCTTGTCTGCAGCGTAGTTATAGCTACTACCTGATTAGGTTACTATGTAATAAATTCTAGATATCTTAATCTAACTAACGGTCTATTACCTAAAGGGAAGAGATTGATTTGTTAAGGCTTTTGGCTTAGGAGTAAATAATAGAGTGAAGGTTAGATTAAAATGTTATAGCTATTAATCTACTAGCTAGGGGTGGGTGCTTAAAGGTTTAATCTCTAGCCCTTTCCCTTTGTTTGTGGGAAAGCCCCTTTAAATAGCCCGTAGCTCTCACGTGACTAGCCCGCAGCTAGCCCTTAGCTCCGTGCCCCGCTGGGTTCCACCCTCATTGATGCCGTCGCTACCCTCATGGATGCCGTTGCTATTCTGCTCCTGACAATATACCCCTTTAGTTTAGCTAGTATACTTACTACCTGTTGGTATCACAGGTGCCTAACGTCAGGATCGTAGCCTAGGGAATAGGAATTTATCTTCTATTCTAGGCGTTATAATTAATTAGTTATAAGTGTGTAGAAGGGAGGAAAGAGAGGCTTTTTCCGGATTGTGAGAAGTGGCTATAAACGCGGTGCGTTTTGTGGGTTACATAACTTATAGGTCCTTGCCTAATCAGAGGGCAGGCTAATGAGTTATATGTGGGGCTACCTCTTGCGGGCGCGCGTTACGCGCGCCCTCGCGGCCTAACCTTTTGCCAGGTAATTGCGGCTACGTGCCGCGATTAATATTATGCTTGTTCTAATATTAGAACCTCTTTCTTTTTAACATGATTATTAACGCATGATATTAATCTAAGAAGGGAAGATATAAGGGATTAAATAAATATGTTATATAAATAAAAGAACTAATAAAAGAAATAATAATAATAGCCCTCTCTCTTTCCTTCCCCTATGCGCTACTGGCTTTAGATAACTAGCTTCTCTAATCGCTTATCCTTCTTCCTTGCGGAAGGCTCCTCTACCTTCTGCCCTTGCCTTTAACTAGTGTAACGTGATGTTAGATCACGTTACGAGAGGAAGGTTGCCTATGATCCCTTCCTATCTAAAGGTATAATATTAGATTATCCTTCCTATAGCCCTTTATTTAACTGTAATGTAATATTAAATCACATTCCTAGGGAAGATTACCTATGATTCTTCCCCTTCTAAAGGTATAATATTAGATTATACCTTCCCACGCTCCCTTACGCTCCTCCTCTTCCCCTCCCTGCTATAGAGACTTAGGAAAGGCACCCTTCTAAGGCTATAATTCTATGCCCCCTTCTAAAGACGCGATTCCGCGCCCTCTAATCCCTTAGCCCGCGCCCTGTGTGACTGTGCTATACTTAGGGCACCTTATCCGGTGCCTCTAGCGCTAGTTTTAGCGTGGGCTTAGGTATAGGCTTTAGCGTAGGCTTAGGCGCGGGCTTTAGGGCTCTAGTCCCCTGCCTCTTTATAGGCAGTGCTAGGTCTAGGTAACCTATCCCTCTATCCGGATTATTACTATGTTACCTATAATAAATCTCTCTAGGGCTTTATTAGGCATTGCCTTTGTGAACGTATTAGCTAGGTTATCTTTACTATTAATCTATCTAATCTCGTAGAGCTTACGGTATTCGTATAATTACTAAAGGGCTATAATGTTAATTATAAGCCGCTTCTCCTTTATAGTCCTAAGCTTAATAAGGCATTTATATAATAAGTATAAATCTATGTAGACTATAATTAGGATCTCTAGGAGGTTTAATTAATCCGTAATGATCTTTAATATTGTTATAATTACATAAGCTATATCTACGCCTACTACTATTCTATAGACCTCTAAAGCAAGCATACTTCTTATAACTCTTTTGCTCTTTGTTAAGCTATAGTGTATAATATTGCCTTATAGTGTGAACTTACTGTCTTTATACTCCTTATTAGCTAGGATAAGAACATAGCCTAGTTATAAGGTAAGGTCTTTGTTATTAGCAAATAATCCGTTAATAAATATGAATAGCTTCGCTCTTTTAAGGTTAAGGGGTATAAAGATTAATCCTTAATCTAGGTAGTCTATTTACTACTTAATACAGTAATTAAGTTCCTTAATATTCTTGGTTATTAGTTCTTAATGTTATGCGGTAACTAATAGATTAAAGCTTGCCTTAGGTTAGCAGATTAAAGCGATGTAAGCACCATAGGCCCTTTATTCTACGTACTTCTTTTTAGGCTCTTCTAGTGAGATTAACTATAGCTTATCACTTTGCCCTTTTTACCGCATTTTAATAGTGTTATTAGTTAGTTAAATAATTCTACCGTTAAATACAAGGGGTTATTAGGCTTAATAAACTGCTTTGGTTTTGCAGCGAATTTAGTGGTGGCTAGTTAATCTTCTTCCTGTTAGGAGAATCCTTTGTCTAATAGGCTAAGGGTATTATTAGTCTATATTCCTATATATCTAAATTAAGGGCTTTTAGCAGATGTAACTAGTAAGCATAGATCATAGCTTAATGTTATTATCTAGAGCTTTTCTCTATGGTGCTTATAGTAAGTCACCCACTAGTGTGTGCTAGCCTCTGTAATTCCATAGAGGGCTTAATAACTCTTATAATTATTCCTTTAGGGTGCTAATCATGAATTTAGATAGGGAGTTAGGCAAGGATTATACAATTTAGTGGCGTTTCTAATTATACGTACGCCTGCGTGATATCTTAAATCTAAAGAAGGAATCCTTTTACAAGAAGAGAAGGGGTAATTATAAGGATTAATCATTAGCTTACCCTTTAGATTATTAGGGCTTACGTAAGGATCGCTTACTTTGCTTCGTTGCTAAAGCCTTAGATTATAAGCCTTAATTTCTCGTACAGCTAGCTTATTCTTCCTTTAACTTTGTTAATAATATAGGAATTAAAGATTTAAATCCCTTAGTGCTTCTTTAGATTAAAAGTAATAAATTCAAACATGCCTTTGCTAATTAGGGCATTAATCTTAGCCTTTATTAAGAGCTTAAAAGGTTTGCTAAGAGTTGTGATTATGCTGTTCTTATGTAATTAGATTATAAGCTTAAGATTTGCCTCCTTCTTGCTTAAGATAAATACCTTAAGATTATCTACTAAATTAATAATTATAGGAGGGTTCTTTTATAGTCTTCCTAGCCTTCTTTTTAGAGAGGCTAGAGGCACTACGTTATTAATTTATACCTCTTACTCTTCCCCTTTAATTACCTCTAGGTTATTACCTCCTACTAGCAATAGCCTTTTCTCGCTTAGGTCTTTATTATAAGGCTTAATAGAGGTTAACCTAAAGACCTTAGGACCTTATAGGAGATTAAGGGTATAGCTCTCTCTATCTATTATAAGGAGCTTATATAGGCCTTACTATCCTTTATGCTCTTGCTAGATAAGAACTAGCAATGCGAGTGGGAGGTTAAGGGTTAGTAAGGTATTAGGGCTATTCCTTATAGTAAGGGCTTCCTTAACCTTATAAAGCGCATGTAACCTCTTAATCTCCTTTATTACCTTTTACACTATAAGAGCTTATTGCTTAATATTAGGTAAGGGAGGAGATTTATTAATTATTTAAGGGTAGGCGCTAAAGATAAGAAGGGTTAGAATAATACTATTTAGGCCTATGGTATTATTAAGGGCTTTTATAGCTATTTATAAGGCTATAGCTTTAGGTATTAACAGGCATTCGCGTTAGATAATATTATAGGCTCTTCGGAGCGGCCTATGATATCTCTTAACCTTGCTAATGCTATGGTATACCTTAATAGGGACTTCTTTGATTAAGATTAACATTAAAGCTGTAAATTAACGGAATTCTTCGCTTCTAAACGTTATGCTAGCATTAGTTATAATCTAATCTAGAGGACCCTAGTAGGTATTAATCTAGCAGAGGCGAAGAGCTTCCTATGTTACCTTTGCTATAATATCCTTTAGGAACCTTACTATGTTAAACGCGGTGGCCGTATTAATAGCGTAGAGAACAGAGCAATTGCTATTTAGATACATAATATTCACAATTACTTTATAGTTAAAGTTACATTTATCCTTTAGGGTAAATTTAAAGCAATGTAAATTGTCCGCGTTTAATTAGCATTAGTAGTAGATCTTCATTAATTGTCTAATCATTTCGAAATCCACCTTATAGCCTGATTTAGAAAGCATATTATAAAGTCAGCGGACAGAGGGTAACTAAATCAGCGATATAAGCGCCGTAATTCTATCTCAGTTAGATAACTCTAGGTAATTAATTTTTCCTTCTATAGAAGCATCTAAGGATGCCCCTATTTATAGATAATAGGGACCTTAATATTGCCTTATTAAAGGATATTCTAAGATATATGGAAGTTAATCTTTAGGCGGTCTATATCCGCTAAACATAGTAAGAAGGGAGTGTTTATAGGCATTATATAGAATAGGATAATGCTAAAGGGAGTAGGCATATTAATTAATCTAATTAAGGGATTAGCTTACCGCTTCCAAATTAAATCATTGCCTCCCTAGCTCTAGATTTATTAAGCTAGATCTTAGGGATTAACTATTATAGGGCAAGGAATTAGGGGTGCCTTGCTAATAAGTAACCTATAGCCCTAGTATTAGGGATAATGCCTTAGAACACACCTAAAGAGTAATAATCTTAAAGAAGGAAGGCAGTTAGGGCTTCCTTTAGTTATTAGAGATTAAATAGATTCTCCTTTATAAGGGCATGCATAGCTACTTAATTTACAAGGATCTCTATAGTTACATAGCTATTAATTATTATGCCTTATATAAAGAAGCTTATTAGCATCTTTCCTTTATTGCTTTCTTCTTTAAATCTAAGTTCTATTATATAGGTAGAAATCTTATCTTCTTTAGAAGAAGCAATGTTATTCTCTTTGCCTTTATACTAAGTAAGGAAAGCGTTATAAGAAGGGGTTATTAGCTCTATAAGGTAGTGGTTCTTAAAGCGTTAATATGCCTTCTTACGTTTCTCTTTAGAGTGTTTAGTTAACTAGTAGCCTTCCTTACTATATATATAACATTTCTTTATACGTAAAGCGCCTTTATTACCTTATAATTATGATTATCCATAACAGGCTTCTTTACTATACCTATTGTATTTACGGTTAGTCTAATACTGCTCTCTTACATCAGGCGTTAACGGGAATTAATGCTTCTTATCTAATTCCTTTATAGTTATTCTTATTAATATCCTTATGCGTTTATAAAACAGCTAGAGATTAGTAGGAGGGTTAATAAGGCAAGTTCTATACTTAGGTATCCTATAATAGGCAGAGATTAATTAATTCTAGAGTGCTCTTTTAGATTAAGTAATATCTAGAACTGCTTACTAAAGGTTTATAAGCTTTATTATAAGTTCTTTAAAGCAATTAATCTTTAGCTTATCTAGGTTTTCTTATATAATCTAGCGTAGCTTAGTGTTCTACTACTTAAGGAAATACCTTTGCTTTATATTATTAGTCTTAAACCTTCTCTTAATATAGTTAATAAGAGTCTTAAGGTCTTAAGGATCTCTAGCTTACATAAATGCTTATAGTAGTATATTAAAGCTTTTCCTTTAAGCATAGCCTTAAGGGCATACCTAGCCTTATAGGGTTTAATACCTAGTATCTTGTATTTCCCTTAGAAGATTATTAACTTTAAGTTAAGGACCTTATAGTTATCTACGCTATATTAAATATTGCTTATATAAAGCTTTGCAAGATTAATTATTTGCTTTAGTATAGGTCTAGAGGAAGAGGTGCTCTTAGAGATACAGAAGGAGGGATTTCTTATCTTAATAGGGGATACCTTTAATAAGGGCTTTCCTAAGGATTATTATGCAATTAGCCTAATAGGGTTAGGCTTAGGGAATAACATTAGCGAGATTATAGGATTCCTAGATTACTCTGTTAATAATATTATAATCTTAGTCTAATTAGAGGGATTAGAAAGAGGTTATTAAGGAAGTCTTAGTCTTTAATGCGTTTTTAGAAGGGTATATACTTCCTTATAGCTTCCTATATCTCTTCTTCTTACTAATCTTAGAATTCCTCATGGGTAGTAACTTCCTTAAGCATTACTATAATCTTCCTATAGGCTGTTATGTCTATGTACACGCCTTAGAAGAGAAGGAAGTTACATAAATACTTAGCAATTGCTTAGTCTGTAATTATAAATACTTCTCTTATCTATCTATAGAAGTCTTTAATAAAGTTAGTAAAGAGGCTTCTAGCAATAAGGCTCTTAGACTAGTATACCGCTGTCTTAAAGAGGATATAGGCTATAATAGCCTTAGGGTTATTACCTTGTTTGTTAAGATTAAATGATTTCGCTATCTTTAATATCTTAGATATGACAAAGTCTTGTATCTCTAGGGAATGTGTCTTAGGAGAGGGTTATTAAGTTATGGACCTTTGCCTTTTTGGTCTCTTTTGACTTTAGTGCCTTCTTTAGCATCGCTAAAGTCAGGGCTAGAGAGAGGCTTTTGACGGATCAGTGTTGGTATCACAGGTGCCTGACGTCAGGATCGTAGCCTAGGGAATAGGAATTTATCTTCTATTCTAGGCGTTGTAATCAATTAGTCATAAGTGTGTAGAAGGGAGGAAAAGAGAGGCTTTTTCCGGATCGTGAGAAGTGGCCACAAACGCGGTGCGTTTTGTGAGTTACATAACTTGTGGGTCCTCGCCTAATCAGAGGGCGGGCCAATGAGTTATATGTGGGGCCACCTCTTGCGGGCGCGCGTTGCGCGCGCGCCCTCGCGGCCCGACCTTTTGCCGGGTAATTGCGGCTGCGTGCCGCGATTGATATCATGCTTGTTCCAACACTACCTTTTAAAGATATATTAATAGTATACTTAGTAAAATACTAAGGGATTATATAATTACTTATCTTAATAATATTTTAGTTTACTTAGGAGGGTCTTAGAAGGACTATATATAGAAGGTCTAAGTAGTGCTAATAAGGTTATAGTAAGTAAGACTAAACCTAGATATAAAGAAATATATTTTTATAATAAAGAAAGTTAAGTACCTAGGGTTTATTATTTATATAGGGAAAGAGATTTACCTAGATAAGAAAAAGATTATTACTATCTAGGATTAAGAGGCACTAAAAGGGTTTAGAGAGTATAAGGGGTTTTTAAATTTACTAACTTTTATTAGGATTTTATACTATACTTCTTAATAATTATAGGCCCTTTAATTAACCTTATAAAGAAGGGTATTCTATTCTAGTAAATAGATAAGTATAATATAGCCTTTAAGATACTAAAGATAACCTTTATATTATACCTTATCTTAATATAATAGGATCCTAATAAGGATACTATAGTAAAGGTAAATTACTTAGGTATAGCTCTAGGGAATGCCTTTTCTAGTTTAATAATAAGGGCATTTTACACCTAGTTACCTATTATTTTACTTACCTATAGCTAGCTTAATAGAACTATACTATATATAATAAGGAGCTATTAGTAATTATATCTTACCTTAAGGTATAGTTAGTAAAGTTATATAGCGTAGTAGTTTGATAGAGTTTCTTACCGGATTTGAATGCAAATACTGATAACACCAGCACCAATTGGCTCCGCCATTGTATATATTCGAGTCACGATCAATGCAGGATTCGGAGAGCGTCACTTTTAGAGAACTTGCAGTTGGGTCTGATTTGCTTTTTGTATGCTCCGGATGATCCTGCTTTCCCGGAATGCGCTCCTCCGGTGACAGCGCTGCCATTGTTCCGATATGGCCACGCTGCTAATACCAACGCATCAGGACGCGTAAGCGTGCCTGCGCGGTATCCCATCATCGCCGAGGACGTGACTGGTTACCCGTCGTCTTAGAGATATCTTCGCGGTCTTTGCACAATGAATCGAAGAATGGGTGTTGCAAGAGTTCCTTGGCAGTCTTCCTCTTTTCGGGCAACCATTGAAGCATGCCAGAAGCGAAGTCGAGAAATGCCTGTTTCTCATCGCCATTGAGTTCCGTCACCGTATCTGCCAATGTCTTTCCTTTCCCAAGAATATCTGAGCGGAGAGTTTTATCTGCGAGCCGGCATTTGTGAGTTCTTCCGTCTGTTTTGTTTGAATTCTCGCCCGTAAGTAGTATAACTTACTATCGTCGTCAAAAAGGACCCCCAGAACTCGTTCATAGTCTTGCAGACCCTGCCGTGTAAGTTCGTAACCGGCTGCTTAAGCTGGTGCTCACGATAAATTCGCTCCCTCTTGATTAGTTCCTCTGGTGGATCTCCTAGGACAGAAACCATCTGTGCAAGGTGGACGTGTGCATCATATTCGCCGTCCTTGCCAGCAGGTCGCTCGAACAGGCTGATGTCTTCTAGGAGATTCCACATCTGGTGACGTTATCAATTAGGAGATTTTAACCATGAGTTATAAGCCATAGGAGTCTTACGAGAAGGCCCAGATTCCAGATATCGGCACTATATGACCAGGGGCAGCCGAGCAGTACCTCTGGAGCTCGGAAGCGATGAGACTGGATGGCCGAAAGATGGCCGAGTTCTTTATCCAATCCAGGATAACTAAGGTTGAAATCTGCCAGCTCAGGTAGCAGCCAGGAGCCCCGCAAAGGTCAAAGTCTCTCTGCGAAAGGTACGTCACGCGACCATCCTCGCTTCGGATGTGCCTAGGCTGAGGATTGTTCGTTTGGTAACTGACAAAATCAGCTAGGACACTGTCGTTTTCAATAGTGACCATGATATTGTCATCCTTGATATCTAGAGGATTAGGATTAACCGCAAGGCCATAATGGTTCTTCGAGGTCTTACCTGTATGGATGAGATGACACTCAGAATGCAAGTAATCCAAAGCTTGAATAAGACAGTACATGAAAAACTTGAACAACGGTAAAGCCAGTCTGTTTCGCCGCAATCGGTGCTGAAGTTGGAACAAAGTCTCCCTCATTGGCTCATAAACGAGACAGAGGTGTGTACCTTCTGGCCCTTCCAACCGAAACTCGTCAATAGGTGTCCGGATGAATGAGAGACCCTCATGTGAAGGCTTAGCGTGACTGATAAGTTTTGAATACATCATCTCCCTGGATGCGTCTGTGTCAAGAGCCGCAATCTTGATGCTGACGAAGTTTGACGATTTCTTCCACTTTTTGCTGATATAAAGGTCAGGAGACGAAAGTTAACTTGAGAGGAAGCTTACAATTCGAGATTTTCCGCTAGCCAAACAGTAGAACCAGCACCAAACCCGAGCTTGGCGATCGTCTTGAACCTGCCACCTAGTACGTCACCAGGGTGAGTGGGGTGGAAACATCTCAGCCGATCACCTGGAAGCAGCTCCTCTTCAATAGGTTCACGGATCTCATGGGCCATTGATTCGAGCTGGGAAACAGAGAAACATCGGCTCCCAGAAGGAGGCAACCCGATGGGAAGTTGTTTCAGAAGCAATCGTGATTTTGCTACGGTAACGGCGTTGATCATCTTCACACAACCGCGTCTCAACCGTACTTCGGCAACAGGAAGCGAGCGATACGCCTTCAAATAGGAATCTGGCATGAATATTGGCCCACATGAACTTTTGTGTCACGTGAACGGGTGACCGAACCCCTTGTCAATGTGGTGCTAACCCGCTTTGGGCGGCCAATTTGATCCCCAGCGCTTATGTGCAATACTACCCACACCCAGTTCACGTGACAGAGCGTCGCGTCTGCCTTGTCGTCTGCCCCTTGCCACAAGCCCTTCTCCATCCAACGGAACTTGTTGCTCGCCGGATCAGACTTGAATACACTGGCGGGTCTGGTGAGGATTGCACCCAACAGCATGAATCAAAGTCTCGTCATTTCAACGGACAGAATGAGGGGAATATTCGGAGCGCAGCATGATTGGTGTTCCGTCGTGTTGGTAACGAATCACAGACCAATGTTGCATTTCACGGCGCTTGTTCGGTTGTCAGGGCGCTACAGGGCGGGGCCTCGATAAAGGAGGCCACAACAAATCCTCTGCCTTCCACATCAACTCAGTCTTCTTCTCTTCTCTGTGCTACGTCTTGTCTCTAATCTTGACCTCTTGGTACAGTAGAGGTTCATCATCCATCGATCAAGCTCAACAGAGCAGGAACATACGGCACCGGGTTGATAGTACGAATCACGAGCGGTCTCTGGATCAAAAGGTTCAATCGCGAGACGGGCATTTGTGGAGCTTGTCGTTAGGTTACAGGTACGACCCTGCCTGGGTCCCACTGCTGAAGCCACAAGCAGCCACAGTCGCTCTTTGTAGCCCAAGGGACACATCAAGGCAGGGACCCCGCTTCAAACCCGGTGTGTATGTACTTCATGCAAATTCTATACCTATAGAGCCACGCCAAGCGGAATCGAGTAGAAGGGCATACATCAGCTCTCTCGAGCAAAAGGCGCATAGGCTTAGGCCAACTGTACAATGTCATGTCCTACAATGTCATGTCCTACAATGTCATGTCCTACAATGTACTGGCTTATCATGTGCTGTCCTATCGTATGCTGACCTGTTAAAGAGGCTAGCTTACTGTATGCTGGCGTATTGAAGAGGCTGGCTCATCGCATTACAGCACACTTTTCGGGACATTACACAACGGGCCCTCATCAAGATACGTGGGCTTCTGAAGTTCAGCTACTCTGTGATTTAATTCTTTCCTGGGATTGGAGTTAATTGATTGCAGGATTGCTAGTCAAGGAAATAAAGGGGGTTTGCGACTGGCGCTATTCCCCAGGCAACAATGACCCTTTTGCGGACGTCAGAAATAGGACTTCCGCTATTTGCTGCATCCAATCTATATATAGCAAAGACGGTTCTTAGCACATTCTTATGATGGTGTCATGGTCGTTGTCTTCTTTGTCCTGTCTGGCTCCTTCTTTTCGCTTTCTACCAGCTCGGCGGCGCGAGCACCGGTATAATACAGGAACAGGTAGCAACCCCACAGATCGACACGGTGCCTCTCGGTGCCAAATATACTAGTGTCATACGCGATGTTGAAGATCAGAAGGTCATACACCTCCCTCGCTCCCATGACGGGCTTGTCGGCGTTCGGGTGGCACCATCCAAAGCGTGGGACTAGTACCCTATCGTGATACTCCGAGTGTGTTAGCCAGCTTAAATCAGCCAAGTGGCGCAAGCGGCCTTACCTTGTACAGTTCTTTGTAATCGTTTCGGTCCACGTAACGACCGGTGACTGAGGTGTACAGCTCCGAGAATTGACGAATATACTCTTTTGACGAGCCCGTCGATTTGAGCTTCGATATTTCGCCGACAAAGAGGAAAAAGTCCATCATCGTTTCGCGGGTAAGGTTATGGAGTGGCGACTCCCAGTCCTCGTCGTCCTTCACTTTCGAGCGAAGCCTCCAGTCTTTGTTGGCCTTCATCTTAGAGCAGTATCTAACAGGCGGCAAAACGTTAGCCACAGTCGGGATGCAACCTCCGAAGTATCTTACCGCTGCCATTTCCCTTGCATTCCACCGACATTAATCCGTGTTGATTTTGAATAGTTCGGCCTTATGAAGTGGACGCTCTCTAGCTGCTTGTAGTGCTCAGCATGCTCCTCTACCGATAGCGGGACTGGTCGAGTTGATGTTCTCCTCTCTACTTCCTGAGTGGCAAAGTGGTTGAGGAAATCGTCAATATGGCCGGAGGGGCGTTCATGCCGCCTGGGCGAGCGACAACAATCGCAGTTCGTTGGGACGCCATACCGGATTAGAGGTCGAGGGAGAACGAGGCCGAGCGAAGGATAACTAGACGTTGCGAGGGAGCCTGGCGAGAGGAGCGAGCGAGCGAACTATAAGCAAGGCGGCGCCGTCGTCGTCGTCGCGTTGTTGATAGGCAGGCTGCGCGAGAGCGGATGAATCGAGAGGAACAGCAGAGATGGTAGCAGGGTGACGCCCCCATTGCGATGGGCAACTTATAGAATAAAGAGGCCATGGTAGCGTGAGAGTGCCTATGCCCTGGTCATAGAGGATGGAATTACAGAAGGCTAAAAGTGAACGCCTTTCGAAAATAGAATTAAGGTGAGGGAGGAGGGAGGGGAGGGGAGGAGGGGGACCGAAACATGGACCCTGCGATCAGGGAAGTGAGCCGTGCGGGGGCGAGCCAGTGAGGTATATAGTACCTGCCTCGCGAGTCTCCGTCGTCGGGCTCCCGCACTGCTCGTGCCTGCTAAAACGGCGGCACTTTCCGCCAAAATGAGCGGCTGCGGCAGCGCTTTCTCGCTTTAAGTAGTAATTATGCCCGGAGCTCGGCTCCTTCTACATGCAAACTGTTTACCTATCTATCATGTACTACCATGAGCGCGAGGATCCGTACTTCATACTTCCGTTCCAGTGTACACAAGTATCCCAAATCTCTCATAGGTCAGGTAAGCACCGGCCATCCTGGCGCATTGCTCAATAGCATATATCGTGGCGTTTTTAGTTTCCATGCACCCCGATAAGATAGGCGTACATACTCATGTACTGGGGTTTGCCGTCCGTGGGCTATTAATACTGAACTCTACCTCCAAAGCAACCCCTTGTCATAATGCCATGATAACGAATGACCCGCGTCACATGATCAGATACATGGGCAAATCCTTTGGAAAGGGATGGTTGGTGTTTTTTTCTTTTGCCACTACCGCAAAAACCAATCATTTGCATGTGTCAAGTGAGAGAAAGGACAAACCGAGGTCTCCATGCTATGGAAATACTTTAATCATGTTCGTGCGCCTAATTCGTGGTCTCTTCCATGCTTGACCATATCATCTGTATCCGTACAATGCCAAGCTTTCCCTGCTGCTCGACTCACTTGATTAATGAAAGGGGAATAGAAATTCCAACAACTGCCACCTTTGCCTCGGTGGGGAATGCACGCCAAGCCCTGTGATAATATCTGTCTTGTCTGACCGAGCTCCTACTGCTGCCATCAATCATTTCATTGTAACCCTACTCTCTCCAGCGAAGACGATAGACAAAGGACACAAAATCCATATCAGGTCGAAATTTATACTCGATCGCAAAATCGGAAGACTCACTGCAGCATCATGGCCACCATTTCATCTTCTTGTAACTTTCAATCACCTCCTCTACGAGTTCCTTAGTCAGCACCGGTTGCTCGTACTTGAAGTCAAGCAATTCGTCTAATCGACTGCCGTCCATGCTGAGATCTGTGTCCTTGAGAAGCTCCTTCTCCATAAACGGAGTGAGAGGGCCGGGTCGCGTGATGCCGGCGTCTGCAAGCAATTCAGCCCAAGGGCCAAGAATCTCGTCATTGACATCGTCCACCACACTATCAAGGTTCATGCGAGCAAATGTGCTGATCAGCTGGCCTTGGAAACCTGTCTCGATCTTGAAGATCTCTCCAATGATAGCAGCCATTTTGCCTTGATTTGTCTCGCCCTTGTCGACAACGTTGAAAGTTGGGACTTGACCCATTTCAGACGGATTCCAATTAGCCTTGCCGGCATCGTACCATGCAGCAATGTCCCAGAGCGCTCGCGCCGCGTCGTTAATATGGACTGTGTTGGTTCGAAGATCTTTCGTCCAAAGCCATTTCATCTCCCCTCCCAAGTGCTGATAAACACGAGCCATACACAGTGCTGTGGCCACCCACTGTGATGCGTACGGGCCATACACGTGTGGCAAGCGGACAACAATCAGTTGAAGTCTGCAACAGATGCAACAACAATTGGTGGTCAGCCTGGTGTCATCTCTCTCTCAAAAAAAAGGGAAGGGGGGGTTGACAACGAACTCACCCTTCTATCTTGGCCAGTTCTTCCTCAGCCTGCAACTTGATAACCGCAATTTTGCTCCATGGCTTCAACTTATCTGTCTCTTTGCTAGGCGATGAGTCCGACTTATACACCATGCCGGTGCTTAGCTCAACAAACGCCTTCACTTTGCGTTTCGCGGCTTCTTTGCCCACCGCCAACGAGAGGTTTAGAGATCTCAACTTGTAGACCTCATATTCTTGTGAGTACCTTGTTTCACCACCACAGTTGAAGACATAGTCCCATTCCTTGCCATTTTCCCGGTCAAATATTCTGGCCAGTCCTTCTAAAATAGGCAAGTCATCGTCAGCAAATTTTTTTTTCGGCCCATCGCAAAGCCCTCTTAATGTAGTGGAAAAAGAAGTGCCATGCCAGATGAACCAAGAGTTTAAACTCACCAGGTCTGCTGGCATCTGCTTGCATAAACTTGTCTTGAGAGCATGCCTCGGAAAATTCGGGCCCAAGCCAGGCAAGCTGTGGTAGCACTTTGTCCACTAATCGCACTTCTGAGGCCAATTCGTTCTGGTGGATGTGGAGGGCCAAGAATCGGCCAACATAGCCCAGCCCTCCAATAATCAGAACCGACGGCTTGTCGTCAGCCATTGCAGTGGGGTTTCGGATGAATAAGGGATTCCGCGATGTGTTTGTGGCTTCAAGTTTTTGATACGGAGAGGTATGGTGTCGTTGAGGCTCCCAGCAGGTGGCAGAGCCAATTGTATACCTTGCTCTGTTTGGGGCCAACGACTCGAAAATGTCCAGTGACAGAACGAAAATAAAAAGATGGGCTGTTTTTAGCCACGAAACACTGTGAAGTCTATCGGATTGATGCCGTTAAGTAATACCGAGCCAACTATGTGTTGGTGGCTTGGTCCTGAAAATTGCTAGAGAATTTGAAGTAGCTGCGTGCGCCAAACACTACTTACTGGTAAAGGCGGTTAGAAGCAAAAATAAATCAAGAACAAGCAAGGGGCAGGTTGAGGTTGGATCCAGGCTTTGCGGCTGGATACGGCCCGGCCAGGTATGATGGAAGGGATGGAGGGCTCAGTTTTAATGCAGATGCAGGCTGGGAAGGAGCAACGACCAAGATGGAGGCGGCACTCCATACATACATACCGTCCACATCCAGTCTGGGTGATGATTGTTACTTTGTCAGGAGTAGCCCACAGCAGGGACTGGGGGAGGGACGGGGACTAATCATAATAGGAGACAAGAACTTTAGGCAGGTCAAAGAGGGTGGTCCACCTTCAAGACAACCCTCGTCTGTGCTTTCCCAAATCGTGCTCGTCTGTTGTTTGCAGAGCCTCAGCTGCCAGTCGACAGTGACCCCTGCAGACCGAAGTCTTTGGCTGTTTTGTTGATCGATTGTTGACAGCCCGAGTGACGAGGGCGATGGATTGTGTCTGCGAGAGAGCCGGCGTTGTGAGTACTTGCGCGGACGTTCGTTGATGGCGTCAACAAGTGTCGAAACAGGCGTCAATATTGTCTGCGAGTCACCTCGCGGGCCGCGAGGGCAGCCAACAAGGCATGCACTTGCACCTGCACTGCCAGGGAACTTGTCGGGGCGACATCGAATGGTCCACGGGATGGTGCGACGTTGCCATTGCTTACCATGCGCGGCAGGCACGACCGACCCTTTTCGAAATGCATATGTGGTTGGTCAAGTGGTCTGTCTCATTTCTTTCTCCCGATCTGCTGGTCGAGCAGCCACTCGGGAAAAATACTATCAATTGCCTGAACCGGCCTTTTGAGCCATAAGAGTAAAGCAACACTACTCCGAGCACGAGGGGAGGGGAGAAGTGTGTTTTTCCACCCACAAATTTGAGATCAGACTCTGTCTCACAAGGGTCAAGGAAAAAAGGGCTCTGGGCACCTAACCTAGGCTATGCACGACGACGGGACCATGTCACCTCCAACAAGAGGGGGAGGCGGCCAACAGCTCTGGCCAACCACCACCAGCCACCGCCTTTTCTGTCACCATGCAAATGTATCACATCGTTTGGGTCGTTTATTCCCATCAGGTCACCTATTTATTTCTTTATTTACCAACAATCATCGACCGAGCCACGGATTTCTATTCGTCTTTAAACGAGGAGATTGATGGCCAAGCACTGAACACCACGTTTGAGCAATTGAGCAAGCTAGACAGTCATCGGGTTTGAAACTGAAGTGAAGATCTTCATCATGCCAGTCTCGCCCCCTCCCCTCTGATACTCGCCAACTAGCAAGCAGGCCATTGAAGGGCCACTACTAAGTCTCCGGCGGCCCGCATCAGAGTGATATTAGTAAGTGCTCAGTAAAGTCTGGTGCTAAGATTTGACACCCTGCCGTACGGGAAACTACTTGCAGTCATAGTGTCATAGTGAAGTGCTTGGTATTGCTATTAGTATCATGGAGTCGGGGGCTACTCCATGCCATTGCGCGAATACATAATAATAAAGGTGGCGACATTGCAATCACAAACCATTGCCATGGCCCATGGCTGATGTCAATAACGCCGCCAACAAGACCCGACGTCTTCCCTTGCGCCACGAACAACCCGACCTATCCGCCGCCATGTAGCCATATAAATGGCAGGGCTTGGCCAAAGGGATCCATTTGGTAGGCCACTGGATTACCAACGACCAAGGCTACTCCGTGCAAACTGCTGCTTCAAACAAGCCACGTCAAAAGGTGGACGATTCCCACGGCGAGGATACCAACGACCAGTGTTATTAATCTGTAGTCAGCCAGACAGGCGGCCGGAAGTGGCCGATATCCTGCGGCCATCCCCAAACATGTCAGGGTTGATGGGGACTACATATATCCGCGCCGAACAAAAGTGCCATTGCTTGCGAGGAAGAAAAAAACAGAATGAGGGGCATCCCCGAATTGCGCTTGCGGAACATTTCAACGCGGTGACACGGAACGATTTGTAGAACTCATAAACGGTTGATGTCGTGCCTTGTGCCACTTACATACATGTATCGCAACGTAATCCGTACACGGCATTGTATGTACGTCTATACGGAGTACATACATGTACATGTCAAAAACACCCCACCACAATTCCGACGTTGCAGCCGGCCAACACATGCAAACAAACTCCTCTTCTCATATTCAGAACGGAGCAGGCTCGAGGTATTATGTTGTTTTCCAAATCCACCGCTATAAGATCCCAGGGGAACGCTTGTGGCGAACGTGGGATGCTCGATTCCAACGTGGATTTTGACACTTTGTGACGCCACGACAAATTGCGACACAGAGATTTTCCCGCGAAATGCTCCGCATAGTCATTGCAGCGTGTCATTTGGCTTTTTTTTATTCTCCGTCCCAGGTATTCCAAATTAGGCGCAGACTCACACCTCGTCACCGTATCAAGTGCAAAGCGCGCCAAACAGCCCGCGGTCGTTGTCGCGGACAGCATCGGCAGAGGACAACCGAACGATGACGAGCGATGAGGACCGCAAGCACGTCGACACCGGTTGGCGAGACATGTTGCGGTACCATTACTCCGTACGGACTCCGTGGAGCAATCCATTCCTCCCAAATCCAATCCGCCGGTAATTTTCATCATCTCAAAGCGCCAATCATGGGATATTGAGGCCCGGCCCGAGGAGTTGATATCCACCACTGTGCAGCAGGTCCACGGCGGAACTATTGGGTCATCCTGCCAAATGCAAAAAAAAAAAAAAAAAAAAAAAAAAAGACATAATAATACGGATTAGTGACATGCGCAATACCCGACAAGAATCATCCGTACTGACCGCCGCTGTTGTTCAGCCCGGTGGGTTTTCCCCTGTCAGTTGGACAGACCGGCGCCATTGTTCAAGCACCATGGCGGCTTATTATGAAGACGTCTGGGACGGACGGGCGTCCCAGACGGGCAAGGAAGAAGTCTCGTTACCCGTCCGAAACACCCGGCACTGTATGTAAAATCATCTGTGGTGTCATGTATCAACAGGGGAGGGTTGACAATGGCATCTGACGATGAGGAATCTGGGCGAAGTTTTCCATCAAACAACCAACAACAGCGTCCTGAGCACCTGGATTCTCTCTCGTCCATGTACGGACGATCCGAGCCCGGGTGAAGACAAACCAACACCACACACACAGAGATCAACTCTCACCACTCCAGTCCCAGGTAACCCACCTGAAGCTGGATGGCCAAGCTGTTTCATTGGCCTCGTTTGACCGTGCCGTTTCAGGACACAGTCCACAGTCTTGGCGGTGACTAATACTAATTAATGCATGAGAATACATGAGAATACAATGCAACCCCTGTATTATTTTGCAAAATAGCCAATTGGCTTAATACCTCCTGTCAAGCACTCCGTATATACATACATATGTAGACTTGTAAAATAATTCAGGGATTGCATTGATGTCGTCGGTTCAGTTGCCGTGGAAAGCAATCTGACCTGCATATTTCAATCTTTTGCACGTCATAAAAGTCATAATCAATGTTCAAGTGCGCGCCTGGTGTTGCAAACAACGATGCCAACTGTCGTCTACATATGCATGTGGGTTTCACAACCCCTCCTCCACCCCTCCTCCTCCACCCCTCTCAGGATGCGCGCCACATGACTGCCCGCCGACCACCACCCCAACCTACCTTCTACTAGCTAATACTTCCCCGGGCTGGCGAGTGATAATACTATTAGCACTTGTTCGAGCAATATCGATCTGTTTCGTCATGGAACTCATGGCGGTCCAGGTTCTTTCAGATCTCCACCTGGAGGCCCCCAAAGCCTATGATATATTCGACATCGTCCCAAAAGCGCCGTACCTGGCACTGCTAGGAGACATTGGCAATGTCGTGCCGCACAAGCATGATTACCTGGGCTTCCTGAAACGACAGCTCAAATTGTTTCGAGCCGTGCTTTTCGTGCCCGGGAATCACGAGGCCTACCACTCTAGCTGGCCAGATGCAGTCCAGGTTCTTCGTGCTTTCGCGCAAGAGGTTCGCCATGATTCCTCATTAGGCGAGTTTGTTCTGCTCAATCGCTCAGACTTCCGCCTGCCAGACACAAACGTTGTCATCCTAGGATGCAGCCTCTTCTCCTCCATTCCACCCGAGAGTCGAGAAACCGTCAGTGCGGGGATCAATGATTTCTACCAGATCAGCGACTGGGATGTCGACGCACACAACAAGGCGCACCAGCAGGATCTTTCCTGGCTCAACGAGCAGGTCACCGGCCTGGAGAATTCCAATGTCGAAATTGTCATCCTCTCTCACTGGAGCCCGTCGGACGATGCTCGCTCGATGGATCCCAGGCACGCCGGGAGCCCAATCGTAAGCGGGTTCTCGACAAATCTACGCGAGGAGGCGTGCTTCAAGAGCAGGAAAGTCAAGGTCTGGGCATTCGGACATACACACTACAACTGCGACTTTTTGCTTGCGCGTGAAGAGGGTGGTGAGCCGCTGAGGCTGGTTGCCAATCAGAGAGGGTACTACTTTGCCCAAGCTGATGGGTACGATGGGGAGAAGACGGTCATGGTCTGACCCAGCGGCAAGAATCTACTGATTATACGCCCTGGATCCGGGGATATTTTTTTCTTGATGGACAAAAACTGATTGGGCGGATGTATTTGGGGACGCGTTCGTGATTGTAGCATGCCATTAAATCTTGTGAGACTGGATTGACGGTCATGGAGGATACAAACATCAGCGTCTCGATAATGCGAGTAGTTGTCGCATCTTTGAACAATGATGGTACAAAGAAGGAGAAGGGGCCATTTTCCGCCAAGAAGCGCTCATAATACATGCTCAACCTCTCCAGAAGGCCATGCTGCTTCATGGTCAAGGGGCGCGCACATGCTTCGCGCTGACTCATGAGGTCGCGTTCTGCTGTACATGTACATATAGGCGCGCGTGTGCGTGCTAGGAGCAGACGTCCGCTTGATTCACTCACTCACTCACTCACTCGCCTTGCAAGTAAAATATACTAACAGCAGCATGGCGCAGCTTTCCGAATCGTTTGTTGCCTCCATTGCACGAGCCCTCAATTCAGCCCAGATCCCCTGCGTTCTCTGGGGCCATTATCTCCTCGTCGTCCACGGCGTTCCATCCATCGTCGCTGTAAGTGTCCTGGATCGCCACCAGAATGAAAGGAAAGTAAATGTGTGTACACGGTACAGAACAGAACTGACCGTCAGCTCCGGCAAGTCAATCGACTTTGTTATTCCGGACCACGACCTAGACACTGGGGCCGACATCCTCCTCGATCAGCTCGCACACCTCACACCATGCCACGACACCGAAGCTTGCATCTTCAGCCACCGCCAACGGCCAACACCGCCACCATCACGCCATTTCCACATCGAGAGCTCCAACTTGGTAGTAGGTCTCTATCTGCAGTCCGAGACGCTGTGGTTCCTGCCGCCCCTGGACAAGTCTCTCGCGTCGCCGAGCGACATCGAGCTGCCCTCGCCCTTCGTCCTCGCGTCCGACCGAACTGTTCTCCCGCCGTGGCGACCAGGTCGTGGAGCAGGCGTCTTCGAGCCCGGCCAGCCGCCGGTCGTTGTTCCCAGATCCCATGTTCTGCTCGAGGCCTTCTTGCGCCTGTACGCGCGGGATCTGGGCCAGTGGAAGGGTGCCTTTGCCATGGCCATGATCGGGTACGTGGAGCTGTACATTGACGAAGACGGGCTCTTGGACGCGGGCCGTCTCCCGGAGCCGCTTCGTACTTTCTACAGGGACCTGAGGGATGGCAAGAAGCCGGTTCGGCAATGGGGCCTCGACTTGCAGGATGCTCTCGGGGTGCCTCACTATGAATCTGAATCTGAAACCTGAACCTGACGGGACCAGGGCCGCATGAGCATTTTGGTCGTAGAAGGCGTCGTCGACTTCATGTAGATGAAAGCATGTTTTGTCCGTGTTTCACCTGCCACTATCTATCTGTCCGGGATCTCTTCATATTGGCCCCGAATCGATCGGTATTGTACTCCAGCCCACGAGGCGACTGCAGGGCACCAAGATGTATGCAGACGTTGCCTTTGCGCCCTCTCTTTTTAGGAAACGCGGTTGTCAACACACCAGAGGACACTGTTGCCATGGGGCCATTGGCCACATACGAATTCGTCAGATAGGCATCGTGCTCGACGGTTTCTTCATTCCTTTTGACAGTTGCGAGGCCGTGGAGATGTACTGGTGCTATGAACCTAGGGCACAGGACAGGCACTTGAGACTATCAAAATGTGTTGTTCGTATAAATAGAAGCACTACTAGTAATGCATCATTTTTTTGGGGAGGGGGTGTTGAATTCAAGTGTTGCTCAACCGCCATTATTACCAAGTTAGATCCAATGGAAAGTCCTTTTGTGCAAAACATATGCCGGCTATTTACTGCCGGAGCGGTTTGTGATGGTCGCGATCTTTTACCATCTGAAGCAGGGTGTGCAGAGTCAGTCTGACGCCCGATCGAGCATAACAGAGAGAGAATAAGACACTTAAAACATGCAGTACAACAAACGAAGCTCGTGTGGAAATGCTATGTAGTTACCGGGTCGATCCCATCTCAGGCAACCCTGTCTCGCGCGCCGACACGCTCACGGTCCAGCTGTTCCATCTCTCAGAAGAAGCGGATTCCAAACACCGGCTCCCCTGGTCCCCAGTCCATCGAAAATCGCGTAGCCATCATTCATCGTCATCATCTCCGCATACTGCCAATAAGCTCCCGCTGTGCTTCACGATCCCGCGCCCCGTCACTCAGGCTCCCCACGCTCCGCAGGTCACCCACCACATCCTTGGCCTTGCCAAAGTACACCTCCTGCAGCAGATTTCGCATCTTGAGCTCCATATCCTCGACCAGACGGCCTACGTTGGCAATGTGGCTGTCGTCGTTGTCTACCGGTAGGTCCTGCTCCACCTGGCGTGTCATGTTGCCGCTGAGGTCCATGTCGCCGAGGCTATTGTCGGCCGTCGCGAGCGACAATATCACCGTCGACGTAAGCTTGTAGTGCGTGGTTCGGCCGCGCTCAATGGCCTCGAACACGTGGATCGAGTCCCAGACGCCTTCTGTGGTGCCGCCCGGTGTGGCTGCTGTGTTGTTTTCCGTCCGCGGGCGTTAGCATCGTGTGTCATTCTCTCGAAACTTTGGGAAACGAGGAAAGCGGGAAGGAAAAGCCTTTTTGTTGTCATGAACAGACCCAAACAGATTTTGGGGGTTGGGGGTTGTAAAAGACAGCACTTACACTTCTTCAGAAGAACCACTCCCGCAAACCCATCGTCCAAGTTCCAAAAGTAAACGCTGCTGACACCGCCCTCGTAGTACAGATCTCGGTAGATGTCAAACGCATCATTGGCCTTGATCTCCATCTTTCGCACCCTCTCGCTCAGGATAGCCCCCTCGCCCGCCCCTTCGCTTCCGCCAGCACCCACGCCACCTACGCCGCCCTCGTCCAGCGGCGGATCGAAATCGTTCGACCACGGGGAGCGATAACTATCGCCGTCGCGGTTGTAGTCGCATAGTAGATATTCGCGGCCGGTCTGCTTGCACCGCCGAATGCTGAGTGGCTGGTCGACAGAGGAGAGAAGGTCTTCGGTCAGGTCGGGAGCGAGTGAGATGATGGCGTTGAGATGGTCGGCTGTGTGTTTGGGGTTGAGGCGCCGGAGGAGGTCACTTTATTGAGATTGGTTAGTTGGATTGGTCTGACTGACTTCGGGGAGATTTGGAGGGGAGAGGGGGGGACTAGAAGGAATTGGAATTGTGATTTACGTACAGCGCCGAGTCAAAGGGTCTACGTCAGCCATCGTGGCGGGGATTGGCTCCGTACGTTGGTGACGATGGCGGTGACGATGCGAAGTCAAGTTGATGCAGGCAGACAAGCCTGACTCCATTCCTCCATTCTGGAGTCTGACGCGGCGGGGTCGAGTGACCCCACTTGAGCTTGGTTGGTTAACTAGCTTGCTGAACAAGATAAACAGATGGATGCATCGTGAGAGAAACATTCCATGGATATGCACAGAAGTTTCTATAACTTCCAAAAACTACCTAGGGACTTACCTACCCAAGACATGGCAGATCGAATACAACCGCAAACGAAGTATAGGTTCGAGAAAAGACAGTCGATGGCCCCACCAAACCGATAGCCAAACGCCTTGCCTGTATCCGAAATATGCATCCAGCATTGTAGCAGCAACGCCCCAAACCCCCGACGAACGGCACGCGAAATTCTGAAAGAGGCAGAAGAAAGTAAGGCAAAAACAAACCAAAAAAGCCCTGTTCATGAACGATGGCGAGTGTGAATCTGCGTCCTTGTGCTGTCTCCGTATCTCACCAATACAGCTATCCCTTGCTTGCAAATACTCGCTTCCTTTTGGCCGACCATTTGCCATGAATAATGCTCTCGGGCCAAATATATACTGCTCGAAACAAGGAAAATGATGTAAAAATAGGAACATGTCGGTAAATAAATGCGACGGAATAAGCGTCGATGATGGTGCTGTTGGTATGCGTCTGAGGTCCGCATGTCTCGAATTTAGACGACACAAACGAGACAATCGAAGCACCCACCCGGTGACAGCATCCGGAATGGGCTCAGTCAATCAAGTGTTTGCAAATCAGACAAGCCGCGCGTTCTGTCCATGTGCGATCACCCCTTGAATGTTTGGCCGCAAATCGGCAATCTGCCAAACCATCGGTCCTTCGTTCATCCTCAAGCCTGCCTGGAACAGCCCCTCGTACGGCTTTTCTTCCGCCGCCTTCTTTCCGCCGCGCTTCTTCGCAGATGCCGACGACTTGGCACACCTTTGGCTCGTTACGTTCCGGGGTCTACGTGTTGGAGTTTGTGTGGTTGCTTTGGGCGTGCTCTCGAATCTCTTGGCCAGCGACTTGTGGTCCCCGTTCTCCCCAGATCCCTTGACAACGATGGCAGAGGGTGCGCCCATCGCCCTTGTTTTCGCTCGGCGTCAGTGGTCGGTGTGGCAGCTCGGTGTCATTTTCTTCCAGCTTGATGGTTGACTCTTCTGTCTTGTCTGGCTTGTGTGGTTTGTCTTTGCCCAATCGTTCGTACACCTGTGTTAGCACGTCGTGCAGAAGACATTCGTAGTGTAGCCAATTGTCGCACTCCGAATTGGTGCAGCCGATCAGGGTCTTGTCTGGATTTGCAGGGGTTTGGCATTTACACGTCAACTCAACAGACTGTTGTAAATCAACTTGTCAGCGTGGATGGGCGTGGATGACAGGCGACCATCGTCACTTACGGAGACCTGAGCAGTTCGACAATTGAAAGCTTGCCTCCAGTATAAAGCATCCTGTACCTCCTCATCATCTGACTCGATCCAATGGTGCACAGTTGCCTTCATGGCGACACTGACAACGTTGATCACGTCCACTGCGAATCCACATCAGCACCGAGACGCAAATACAAGCAGCCTTTGGGAGGGAACGCGATTCGCGCCTTACTGTGATTAGATGCTATAAGCTCGTTCTGTCCGTGATATGGCTGACGGCCGGTGATGGTCTTCTTTCCATCCACGGTACCAGCCGGCAGCTCGTCCGGGGAGTACATCCAATAAACGCGCGTATACATGATGCTCGTCCGATGCCCTGACCTCGAGAATCCTCGCGACCCAATAGTCTGCAGATCGTAGTAAAGTTGCGCCGTCCGCGTTTTTGCCTGTCGCCTTCTGAAGCTCGATGGTATCGTCGTTTGCGATATGAACAAACTCGTCATGGTTGTACTTGTAGCCGTTTACTGACCGGAGGTGTTAGACTGAGCTATTGAATAATTCGAATGTGTGCGCACGCGGGCGATGGTGGCCGGAAAGTTCGGGGATGGACGGAGACAATAAAGAATCCTGTCACCGGGTGATGATGCACTTACGGACAAAGCTATTGTACCGCGTCATTTCCAGCCATTGCTTCCGTGGCTCAACATTATAGGCTAGATTCATGGACTGGTTGGACTTGAATTTGCCCCGGGGTTGGAACGGCGATATTTGAACCAGCTCTTTTTGCCGTTGCTGACAGAGGCACCGTCCTCCTCGTTATCGCGCTTCCTTTTCTTCGGTATGTGATCGCGCTCTTCGGAGCTTGGAGCGGCGACCAAGGCCACGGTGAAAGGACAGTCTGCGCGGTTCTCGTCCGTCACAGGACGGGACCGCTTTCGAGGTTTGGAGCTCATGATGGAGTGGGTTGGTATCAAGGAAACGTCGGCAGGACGGAGACGAAGCGGGAAAAAGATGCGCTCTCTAGGCGCTCGCCTCGTCGAATGGACAACGGTCGCGCGTCGTGGGGAGGGGGAGAAGAGGAGGAAGAAGAAAGAAGAAGAAGAAGAAGAAAGAAGTTTGCAGGGCGAGGGAGGGAGAGAGAGGGTGGGAAAGTGGGAGGCTATTCGCGACAGCGGTTGGGCGAAGCTGCTCGCAAACAGAAACTGGAAGGCGAAGGGCGCTCGCTGATCGGGTCAGGTGCTGCAACCCACTGTAACTGACAGGCGCGGGGCGGCGCGGGCGGCGCGGGCGGAACAAACACCCTGCTGGTGTCCTGTGCGGGCGCCGGGCAGTATGAAGACTCCATGAAGACTCCATGAAGATTCCATGAAGACTCCAACAGGGAGGTCAATGCCCGCGAGAATCGTCATCAGTCCGCACGTCCATCCAGCGTAGCGTGGCATGCCACGGCACGGCACGGCACGGCAAAGCCAAACAAAACAGACAGATGGCTATCATGTGGCTGGGATTTTACGCTCTACGGACTCTGCGGAGGACTACGGAGTGACTGACTCATGAAGCCTAGGTCGGCGATGGGTAGCTAGGAGCGAGGACGTGGGTGACTCGTGGGTGACTCGTGGGTGAACAAAGTTGCACTCACTTGCTCGACAATACAATCCCTCCTCAGCAGCATCGTTCCAAGTACATTGTTCATCTTCTTCATCTTGGATTATGAATCAATGATATCAAAAAGTCAAGATGCATGTCTGTCACTAGACAGAGAAACAATGATCTTGTATCAATAACCAAACACCAGCGCTATACAGCATGTGAATCGCCTTTGCACAATGTTTCCCCCTCTTGCTTGGGAATCGAGACTTAATCATCATCTTCCATCAAGTCATCATCGCCTTGTGTTGCGCAAACTTCGGTGCCCGCAATCTTGGTGGCCAGTTTCCTCCCTCCTTTTACCCCTCTCTACATCAATCAACCAGATCAACGGTGCGGGCAACCCAACCAACGCTCCCAGAAACCAGAACGCGGGACGAATGCTCCCTGTCCGATCAATGATGGCACCCACAATGGTTGGACCGAACACGCTTGACCCTTTGTCTGTAATGGCGTACAGGGCGTAGAATGCTGCCTCGGACCCTGGAGGATAAGCTCGCCGTACAGGGAACGGCAGTAGCTACTCAACCCGCCCATGACAAGGCCATAAATGGCGGCGAGAGGATACATCTCCCAGGGTTGTTGAAGACCAATTACCCCAGTTCTTGACAAACGGCAGATAGCCCAACAATCCATAGAACGGAATGAGCTCGAACAGCGCAATGCATACCAAAATGGTCTGGTGTGCCTTCAAACCCAGAGCTCGAGATACCCCGGCCAGCCGAATGCGCCTATTATTCCTGCTATTGTTGTGATGACGTTAATCATACCGAGTGCCCAGGGACGCATGTGTAGTTGAGTTTTGGCAAAGAGGATCGCCGTGGACGACGTTGTGGCAATAGCGTCAGAGAGCAGAAACCAGCCGGCCAGGAATAGCATGATGTCTGCCAACCGCCTTGCCTGTTGGGCAGTGCGAAACAAGGACTTCCAAGCATATGTCAGATAAGGTATCCAACCAAGGGGTCCTTGGTGGCCACTATTGACGAGTGGTGGGCCTGGTCTTGGGCGCAAGAAAAGCGCGGATGGTATAGTAAAAGAGCCCACCAGGAACCAATGACCAGAAGGACGACCCTCTGAGACCACGTTGTGTTTTTCATCGAAACAAGGATGCCGATTGCTAAGCATTGTACAAATAGCGCCGCGATATAGCCAACGCCCATACCTTTGGCGGACATTCGAGATGATAGCTGCAGCTCCGTCGAGGTTATTTCTTCATGAGTTGGTGCTCGGCGTAGATGTAGTCCATTCATGGAATCTTCTCCCGGTAAAGGGGTGAAGCAGGATTCGCACTGTCGTCTTCCAGGGCACGCGATTCTGATGCGGTACTGGGCAAGTCAGGAGTCGTGCCTCGCCTCGCATTCAACACCTCGGGATGGTTGCGCACGAGTAAAGGCAAAACAGAGTTCAGCAAGACAAATGACGCCCCAAAGGAAGTATTGGAGAGAATTGTGAGCAGAGCACCCAAGAGATATGTCTCCTTGCTGATGAAGACGTAGGCCATGACCGACAAGGCCCCGGTCCACGCAAAGTAAAGAAGGAGCTTTTTCTGTAGTGTCCATGGTCGGCGGCGCAACTGATACTTACCACTAGTAAGGCTTGTAGTAGGACGCTGACGGAAAACGTGTACATGGCAAAGCTTGCGGTGTTGATCTCGATCCCAAGAACATAAATAACGCATTGCCCATCGTCGTCACTTTTGCTATCGCTTGATCCGCAAGGCTTGGTCGGATCCGAAAGGAGGACGCCATTCTCTCTAGCCAAAGTCTCCAGGAGGATGGGAATGAAAGAGCCTAATAGTAAGCTTTTGTCAGAATCAACACGGCGAGTGTTGATCAGAAATGGTCGCCCGTCAGTCAAACAAAGTCCCTTCAAGCAGACTTGAGTTCAGTCGCCCGAAAAGGCGCCAGCAACAGGATAGGACGTACCTATTCCGCACACAACGTACACTTCTGCTGCGAAGCCATACATGTACCAGCCGAGCAGTTCCTTGGAGCTGGTGGGCCGGGCATCGTGGCCAGCGTAATGCGGCGCGCCCAAGCGCCTCAAGTCGCTCTCGCTGCTGTGAGGACTCATGGTGCCGTCGGAAGAAGATCGTTCGTCATCTGCTTCGAATGAGGAAGTTGCAAAAGAGCGAAACGACCTTTTGAGAGAACAGAGAGTCCCGACCAATGTCGATGACCTCGAAGCTCGGGACGGTTGAGCTGGCTGGTGGTCCGAGGTGGCATGCTGAGAGTCTGAAGCTGCTATTATGGGGCTCGCGCCTGCCTAGTTGCTCTCCCGCGGTGGCTTTCTCCACACGTGATTGGTGAGAACGACACGGCTGAGTACCACGAAGTAAAAGTTGTCCTCCCTGGTAATATCAAAGGTCACTAGCCCTGCTTGGGCCACAGGCCAAGAAATGAGCTCCTGAATATGCGCGCCTATGACTGCTGTGCGTTCGAAATGACGTCCAGTTTTTTTTTTCCCCAAGAAGTCGATATCGAGTATGAAGCCTTGGTCCAACTAGGGTGGTGATGGCTTTGCGTTGAAATATATCTCGAAAGACGGGACCCTGAAGTCGTGTCTGAATCAGTGTGATGCTCATACAGGAAAATGGGATTGAACTGATAGCTGGTCGCGCGCTTGTTATATCCTTCTGCTCTACAAGATGACTCCGCCAAGGTTCATTCCCTCTTTGACCCCCAATCGAAGGATTTGCAAACCCGTCTCTGAAAAGAAGAGGTAGGGGATGACCTCCCTCACAGGCGCCATTTAGCCTGTCACTTGACGATCAGATGCAAAGCTGGGAGCTACGAACGGAGCTAACTCGTTTGGATTCCCCAGACCTGCCTTCCAACGTGAACCGAACCAGCTGCCGATTCGTTCAATCTCGGGTCCTTCATCAGGCTATGGTGTTTGCTGCAAAGAAGTGATATCACAACCATTCATACGCACAGTAGTGTTACAAACCAATCGAAACAACTCGTTATGGATCGCAATCTTGATCCTGCTTTTTCGAGTTGGCCTCCAAGATACTACATCAAATCAATGAGATCTCCATCTAGGTGGGCTAAGCGGGCGGGGTTCCATTCCACGTTGTGGGGACGGACTGACCACAATGCACGGGATGTGAATCACAGCATGTTGTGTCCCTCAAACAACGATGCGGCTGGAGAAAATCTAACAAGCTCAACGCCTTCCCATGTCAAACGGTGTGCAGTTGCATCGAAATTCGAGACAAGTCCCAACATTGCGCAGTACGTACACGAACGTCTAATTAGTAAGCTATTATTGTTTAGCCGCAAGAGGCAGCAGAATCCGAAAGCGGTGTCATCATGAAGGCTGCCCCTATTTTAATGACGAGCCTGTCTAATGTTTCCGTCAAACACAGTTTTGGTAAACGATTGGGTTTGCCAAAAAAAAAAAAAACGAGAATATCACGGCGATATTGCGGGAAACCCATGTACAACAATGTGCATAATAATAACGGAAATGTGCGGCGTCCCTGACCAACTCTTCAAGACGAGAAATCCCGTTGGGTCACTGGCTATTTCCTAATGATGCCAAAAGCTTCTCCTTCAGCCTGTCCGCCAGCCCCACCGGCGCGCCAGTTTCGTCTGACTTGTGTGAAGCCTTCTGCTGGTGACTTGGCGCGATATGTTCGTTCCCTGCACCGCCTCGACCGGTATGGTAGTCCTGGTTGTCCTGGCTCGCGCGGTACGCTACCTCGGGAACCACGTCTTGGTCCTTGCGCGGTGTGGGCGACCGGCCGACGTCACCAATGTTTCCCGCACCTATTACATGTACATAGGTAAAGGTTAGAGTGATTGGTCAGTCCAGTGCCGCTGATTAAAAGCATGGATTTTTTTCGATTGACTTCTGTGACTGGACGAGTCTCGCTTGAGCTCGTGGTTTCGAAATGAAGCAGGAGCTATCAATTCCGTGACACAGAGTATTCGACCGCGCCGCAAAGGCTGATAAGAAAAGCCGCACTGCGGCAATGCGCCAAGCCCAGCGCTTCATCTTTGATAAGACCACCACAGCAGGTACTCATTCATTCATTCATTCATTCATTCATTCGCACGCTGGAGAGCAAATCCCAAGTCGCAATGTTTCGCGGGAATGAAACGACGCAGAGGGCCAGGTACTTTACCTCCTCGCCCGGCGCTGTACGCTCCATCGCCATGACTTCCCACAACTCCAGCGCGAACGACTTCCCCATCCACGTAGGGGTCTTGTCTTCGTTGATGTTTCCGGCCCCACCTCGGCCGTGGGATACCTCAACCGCCATTGCTCGCGACGTTCTCGTGGTTCTTGCAGAAAGGCAGAAAGCCAGATAGCCAGATAGCCAGATTGGGCGCTTGCTGCGTATCGTCGCACAGAAATGTATATCGAAAGCAGTCAAAAATCGATGCGTGACAAGAAAAGAAAAAGAGGATCGAGCGGCCGCAAGGATGTTGGATTCGTGGCAGCATTTAATCACTCCACCATGGCGGTTCCGATAAGATAACACTCCATGGAGTAGTGAGTGCCCCTGGCCCCCTCCCCCAACATGGCACATGGCGGGCCGACGACGCCACTTCCAGCCTTCAATTTCAATTTCATATTCATATTCATATTCCACTTGCGCATCCCTCTTGAATAATTATTGGGTTAGCGGGTAGCTTGTCAGCAGACATTGGTCGCACTTCCGGTTATCGCAATGTGGATGCAATGCAGTTCATCGGCGAGGCTCGGAAACGCAGCGCCAGGGCGTTGAGAGCGGGCGGACCAGTATTAAAACGCGGCGGTTGGTGGGCTGGTCGCATTCCCGTTTTACGCAGCAGAATCCAGAATCGAGAATCGAGAATCGAGAAAGGAATGGCGCTTTACGCCAGCCCAGCTATTATTGCGCGAGCTTATCTAGTCCGCCTGAAGGCTGACATGGCACCACGGGCTCGGAAGGTTATCATGAGCCGCGCTTTCAGCATTTGCGCGAAATAAGTTGTAGTGGTTGCTTTTACATGGAAACCACCGGACCTTTTAAAGACCTATCGATGCAGGTTCTCGACGTTGCGCGACCATTTCTCGGACGAATGGCGCGTCGTGAGTGACACTCATTGGCTGAGCCCGTCACCGTTGACCTTTTAGCTATTGACCCGTCTTGTAACTCACGTCCCGATCACATGCAACAACCAAAAACTCCTGCCTCATGTTTATTCCTTGGCACCATGAACAACCTAATTCTATTTACGCTCGTCCTGCACGTCCAACTTGCAATATTTCTCCAGTCAAAGCCTCGTCGCCTCTAAGGACAGGCCACGATGCCCCGTCTAATTTTGCCATGGACACCTCCAGCTTCGTTCCTAGAATCTTGGACGTCGACTTGGCTGCGTCAATGACCCCGTACAGGGAATTTCCGCCTTGTACCGCTTGGTAGGAGAATCCGTTGTGACCAAATCAAGCACGATCTGCTTGTCCTTGAATTCCACTTTGGCCGTCTCCTTGTTGATTTTCTTGAGAAAGAATGACGCTATGACGCTCGTGGCAGTTTGGTAAAAATCGTGTCTAGTCAATGCAATGTTTGTGTGAGTGGCTCATTCAACCGAACGTAGAGCGATCTCGTGGGGAGTGTTTTTTTGGCTTTTTGGGGGAGGGGGAGAGCTACGTACCTGACCGTAGTCAAAACCTCCTCTCCTGCAGAACCTGCCTTTTCCTTCTTCTTCCCGCTCCCAATGAAAAGGTGCCTGTTCTTTGTCTTGCACCCTTCAATCTTCATGAACTGCTCAAACTCCAATACCCTTCTCTTGCAGCATGTGTACCCTTTGCTGCCCTCATGAAAGATGGGCGCACCAGGGTGATGAACGCACTTCTCGTCATCTCGCGAACCACCCTTCGTGAATTTCTGTCCACATGTTCGTCGTCTACATGTTGACCCATCGGCAATCTCCAGACTGGGGTCGTCGTCTTCGGTTTCGGGGGCGGGTGGAGGGGGTCGGCGCCGACTGAGCAGGTTGCACGGGCACTCGGGCTGGCACGGCAGCGGTATTCAATGCTTCAATCTTCATGGCGAGCGTTGAGTCGTCTTCCTTGGGCTTTTCCTCCACAGGCGGCGGCAGGTCGGTGGTGGAATGTACGCCCGTGGTGCAGGGAGGGATGTTCATGAACTCATCAAAGGTGAGGACGCGTGGCTTGCAACATTTCCATCCTACGGGCCGCAGGTGAGTGCTTGAAAATTGGAAAATATTGTGAAGGAAAGGCGAGGAGGAAATCTGTTCTTGATACCTTTCTGTCCTTCGTGGAAAATGGGAGGACCAGGGTGGTATTCACACCTCTCGGTCGGATCGCTGAACTTCTTGTTGCAGCCTTGGTGGACACACTTTTGCGTCGTAGCCATGGCTGCGTGCGCAACTTACTCGAGGAACAGAGGTATGCAAGCGACGAGATCTCGAATCCCAAATGAGCTATTCTCAAAGAAATCAAATATGTCGCCGCGTCAACGAATTGAAGGAAACAATTAGTCACTGATGAGCACACGAAGACGAGGAAGAGGAGAGGGAGAAAAGGCCAAAACGCAATCGCAGCTTTCGACACCGTTCCGTTAGTGGGGTGGGATGTTCTAGAAATAAAGGCGCCGCCATTGCTGAAGTCTTGGCTAGAGCTCCACTGGAGACTGACCGCTTTCCTATTCGGATGCGGGGTCGGAGAAAGTGAAGCAGCTCTACGCTACGTAATTTTGCCCAAACTCCGCAAGCCGTTCAACTGGCATGCATTTCGTAATCAGGAAAAAAAAAAAAACCTGAGTTGCCGACGTGGTATGGAGTACTAGCACCGTTTTTCTGTTTTCCCCCTTGCGCAACAGTTTGTTCAACCACACAAAGCTTGACTTGACAATCTCCGGTGTGTGTGTCTGCCAAGCAAGCAAGCTTCTTCTCCAACCATGTTCGTTTCGCGGCGTCTTTTGCAAGCCTGTCGCATCACCCTTTTCAGCCGTGACAACTGCGGCCTCTGCACACAAGCAAAGGGTGTGCTGTCGGATGTAAGGGATAAGAGACCATTTGCCTACAAGGAAGTCAACTTGGCTTTGCCCGAGTCGAATGCATGGAGGGAGCTGTATGATTTTGATATTCCAGTGGTAAGGAACAGAAATTCCCCTTGTCAAGACATTGATTTTGCCTCGAAAACTTGTAGACTGTATTCTGATGGAAAGCAGAAATCAAATTGTCATCAAACCGTAGTTAACATTGGGTGAAATAACTAGATACACATTAGCAAGTCCTCGGCAGCCGAAGAGCAAGTCTCGTCTGCAGGCGAAACAGTCAAGCTGATGCATCGCTTCACAGTAGACCAGGTTCAAGTCAAAATGAACCAGGTGGAAAGTCAATCATGACATTTGCTTCTTTCTCAGTTGCCATGCGCCATGCGAACAATTTCCTGCCTTCTCCTTCGCACGAGTTAGTATGAACCGCTTTTATCCGGAGCAAGCCCTCCCATGGAAGCATTGAACTGCTGCTTCAGAACGAGCTCCAAGGTTGTGTAATCGGCCGACACGCTGATCATGTCAAAGCCCTGATCGGCATAGAGCTTGGCCTGCTCGCCGCTCGTGGCGTATATGCCACATTTCTTGCCGGCTTTGCGACATGCTGTGTGGATTCTGGCAATGGCTTCTTTGAGTTCTGGTGACATGACACCGTTGAGGATGGGGTGGCCAATGTTGTTTCCTATTTTCACAGCAGTTCAGCGACATGAGCCATTTTGGTTTACCGGGACACTCTGGGCCTACATCGTGGAACATGGGAGGATGGGTGGCGAGTCATCTGAAAGAGTTTCAAGACAGCAGTATCGTACCTAGATCAAACGGTCCTATAAACAGCACGTCGATTCCCTTTACGGCAGCGACATCTTCCACCTCGTTCAATGCCTCTTGCGTCTCGATCTGCACCATGGTGAGGAGCACATCGTTGGCTTGCTGCAGATACTCTGTAAAAGAGGGCACAGGGTTGAAACGTTCAGGGGCAATTGGTGAGCCGAAGCCTCGCTTGCCCCAGGGCGGGAACTTGGCTGCTTGGACGAGTTCTCGGGCTTGGTCAGCGGAGCGGAGCAATGGTACGAGAATCTAACATTTCATGTCAGCAAGGTCTTTGTGCTCCTGAGGGGCGGGGTATTGTTCCACATAATCCTGCGAAGAAGAGATTGATGATGACACGTACCCCGTGAGCTCCAGCGTCCAAAGCACCTAGTGTAGGATGTCAATGCCCATATCGTATACAGAAAGAAGTCAAATCATGACAAGTTTTGGCATTACGTTTTACCATCCAAGACTGCACATCTGGCAATCTGACGAGGGCGTCACACCCAGAGCAGCAATAGCAGGGACAGCATCGTGCATGGCTCCGTCTACACGCCCAGATTAGTTCTTCGACATCACGTACATACAAACAACCAAGAGGCCGTGGCCGTGGCCTTTTCATCGCTGGCACAAAGGAGCGAGTGTAAAGCGGATTGGAATAGTCCATGCCGGACTCACCGTCAATGTTGCCATGCTCACAATCCACCATGACCCAATCCACGCCAGACCTCGCTAGCAATCTGGACACATTCGCTCCAGGAAGCATCTGCCACATTCCCATGGACTGCTTGTTCTGCGCAAACGCCGTTTTCAATCTATTACACCTGTCCATGCTTGCTCGTCGAAGATGTGTTGATCTTGGGGACTGAAACTTGTTTGGATTGCTTCTGAAACTTCGTGTCGGGAACTGTACAAGTCTTGCTCCGAGCAAGGCGTGCATGTCATGGACGACTTTCAGCGAATCTATATGCGATGGGAAAGGGTTCAATACTTTTGGCTGCGGGGAAAGTCGCTGGTTTGTGGATCTTGCCGGCTGCGCCTCTTTTTCGTGCAACAGATGTCTCTCCCGAATGAGTACCCAGTACCGAGTCCCGACATGCGGTGGCAGCGGTATCGGCATCAGCATGGAGCGCCTGGAGGCGGAGAGATGCTGTCTGTTTATTTTTTTATTTTTGGAAAAATTCACAAGTACTTTTATTGTACCAGACGCTTCTGGAGTCAACTTACATAGACGACATGCTGTGTTGTGTTAATGACTTGTCTCTGCAGAAGATGACAGAGGGCGCATCCTTGATTCCATTATGCACAACTCTGTGTAGGACCTGAACCTCCAGGCAGCACAATAATAAATAATATATGGCAAGACAATGGGCAACGGATAAGACTGGCGGTGGCGTGCAAAGGCCGGGAACCTGAGGCTGAAGAATAGTTGGGCAATGCACAGCCATGATAACCGGAAAGTGCTGGAAATGGTGGAGGCAGTTGGTCGTTTCACTGACTCCTACTAGGCCGGGATCTTGAAAGTAATATTCATTAGCCTGCGTTGGGTGAAATCTGCCCCATATCAAGTCTTGAGATAGTACGCGCCAGAAAAGCAGATGTACTATATTTGTTGCAATTATGTCCTTCCACCTCTGTCCTCATTCTGTCCCTGGTCTAATAAGCACATGTTATCCCACATATACGATCACCTGGGCAATTGCGCCATATGTCAAATCTAATCGTTACAGGTAGGCAATTGACCTCGCCAGTTCTTGAGCAGTCGTGCCTGCATTGCCATCATCTTCTCGAGTCTGCCGACCTTTTTTTTTTTTTCAAATGCCGAAAAGTCTGGCATGATGCAAATAAGGGTTCTCTTTCCCTTTTCTGGTTCACCTCGGTGGTGATTAATATTCCAGGATTTTTTTTTTTTTTCATATCGTAACTCGTTAATCCTGAAGACAGCTGTTGAAACGGTTAGAGAACGGCAACAGGAATCCAGGGCACTTGGATTGAAAACAATGACAGCATTTACGCACCCTAAATAGTCTTCTTTAATGCTGCCAATGGCCCACATTTCTCCGACCTCCGTTCTTGTTCCGATAATCTTGACGCGAACATGTGTGCCAGGCTCAATAACAGTGTCCTCGTTGTTCGTAAACTGAGGTGGCGTGGCATTAGGATCCCATCTGATGTCGCTTGGTATCAGCTATACTTTAAATATTAGCTCACACCCTCTCCGTACACCAAAGTCCATCTTCAGCTTTGGATCTGTCATACATGTGCAGAAACGAACAGCCTCAATGGTCCGGCTTGCGCAAAAACCTTGGGGATTAATGGAGTAGACAACAGCGTCGACCTGCTTCAGAATTAGACGCCTGATTCAAATTCAAATTTTGGAGCAGCCGCTTCCACCGTCATACCGTCTCGCCCTTGAATGGTCGCCAAACGACAGCACGGTATCCAACGGTGAATTCTGCTAGGCCATTGCCCGGGAGGATGCGCCCTCGGAGATATCAAACGTGTCCATGATGGAGATGATGTAGTAACTGCCAGCACAGGTGCCTTCCACGTCTTTCAAAAGCTTGCTCGTCACAAGATCATGCATATTGCGACCGAAATAAGATGGATGCAGAGTCACCCTTCGTTCCATGTTGTAGAGAAAGAACATGGTGGGCAAAAAGCAACAGGCCACGAGAACGACCCGACTATGAATCGCTAGAGTCAATGGTTTCGAAGGCGAGTGGGAAGCAGCTCAGGCGCCGTATGCCGCGCGGGTGCGGTTCGACGCGATGGGCAAGTTTAGTCGTGATCGTGATGGTGACCAGTCGAGACCAGTCGAGACCAGATGATGGAGGCGCGCCGCAGTGAACGGGGCGGCGAGGGGTGCAGAAGAGCCGAGAGTTGATGAAGATGCGTTGAGATACTCTCCACACCCCTAGAACGAGCGCGACCAACTCCCGAGTGGGAGATGTACGGGTAGTCGGTGGAGGAGGCGACGACTGACAAGGCGAGGCTGAAGAAGTAATTGCGACGCCGTCACTGGTGGTTGAAATCTCGGCCAGTGAAGGTTCATGTGGGCTTGGGCGATGGGCAAGTTGGTCTGTGCGTCACACAGCCTTTGTTCCTTTTCTAGCTTGCTCCGCGACCTTGATAAATAATAAAACGAAGCTCGAGCTCGCTTCTAGCACTTGATCGATGGCTCGGTGGTTGCTTGATGCGAGTAGACCAGACACTCTCACTGCAAATTGCAGCACGGCAATACTCTGTATGTACTGAAGAAGCAAGTCTCGGGCACAACTCGAACATGCCCCATTGTGCATCCCTCAGGCTTTTTGACCCTCTTCTTCGTGTCAAGACATGGACAGGCCCAGGCGATCCACTCATCAAGTGGCAATGCTAACAGACCAGAACGAGGCTGCAGAATGTTGCCGAGGGCCCGGTTCCTGGCTTTCTTTTCTTATGCTTTGCGAAGACTTTTGTATAGGTTCCTCTGCACCTCTTCAATGGTTTGGAACTGCAATTTCTCGCCCGCGTCGCCAGATTCCTATAGCTGCTGTTATTCTTGGTTCTTCACGCCAGCCAGTCGATGTTCGTCCATATGTATGTACATTATTCAACATCATACAGTGACCAATCAGAAGCTGCCGCGTTCTTGGCAGTCAGACTCCAGACTGCCAGCGGAAGGAAGGAAGGAAGGAAGGAAGGAAGGAAGGACCCATCTGGGCTCCGACAGGGAGAGGCAGACTGGAGACAACGAGACATAGGCGATACGAGGCAGGCACATGAATGGACGACCTCGAGCCAGGTTGCAACAAACCTGTCCACATCCTTCACATCGCTTCAACATCGCTTCAACATCGCAGTCGCGCGCTTCCCCATTCTCCTTAACTCTCTCCATCCTCCACACTCTTGCTCGCTCGCTCAAACGGGTCATTGGGAGGCGTCGTTGTCGGCCTCATTTTGTCCACACTTTGACTCCCTGCGCATCTGCCTCGGTCCGCGCCTCGTCGCTTGTTCGGCCGTGGTCCCGCATCATCCGGCGGCCATCTCAATTTTTTTCCCCTTCTCCCTCTCTCCTTGTGTTGCGTGCATACCCACCATGTCGCTGGACCTGGAGCACCACCTTACCTTTGTTAGTATTATGACTTTGGGAGCGAACCCTTCTGTCCAGCTCTCGAACCCTTCCTTGATGTCTGCCCAATAGCAAGCCAACCGCGACTTCGTACCAGTCACCATCTCATTCGAGATGCTCTCAGGGCCGTACGCTAACAGGCAACTTTACAGTACGGTGCCTATCACCATAACACCGTCAATAAAATTATTCATATAATATGCGTTCCCGCTATTCTAATTTCTGCCTTCTGTATGGTATGATAGAAATCCCCCTCCTCGCCCCCTAACCATGTACCGTCTCATCCCTATTAACCGTCTCCTAGGCCACCTACACGGGACCACTTGTTGAGACTCCAAACTGGGCCACTGTTCCTTATCTTGACCTGAACCTCGGCACTATTGCTGCTCTGCTGTATACAGCTCTGTACCTACTCCTTGAGCCTGTCGCCGGCTTTGCCTTGTCCGCCTTCTGTTTGGCGGGCACCGCTTACTCCAATTACCTCAAGACCCAGGATCCAACTACCACTTTCCAGGTCGCACTCGGAGTTCATGTCGTAGCATGGATTGCTCAATTTATTGGACATGGAGTTTTTGAGCACCGAGCACCCGCTTTACTGGATAACCTCATCCAGGCCATCTTTCTCGCCCCTCTTTTTGTCTGGCTTGAGCTCCTCTTCCAACTAGGTTACCGCCCCGAGCTTCAGGCTCGGGTTGAGAAGAGGGTGCAGCAAGAAGTTGCCAAGTTCAGAGCTGCGACCAAAAATGGCAAAGCTAAATAAAGGCTGTTTCCACTTGAGCGCATCTCCTACCAGGCGCATCGCTAAATCAAGATGAAGAAACAACCACATATATTCTAGTATACGAGACAGATGCTTTTGAAGTGTAGCCTCTCTGCGACAATCACACTTCGATCGGCCAGCATTTATCAAGGCCAATTTGTTCACACACACATGTCACATCACGAGATCCGCATATGATGGGCAAGCAGTGTGCCACAAACCCACGAAAACAGCAACCACAAAATAGTTAGCCCATTTAACTACGCAAGTTGTAAATATCGCGTCCCAATCAGCGACGTGCATTTGAACGGTTGTCAAGGTCTCTCGATACATCCTGCGAGTATTAGAACAAGGTAAGTGTACGATGATAATGATGGGTGGTTAGACAAGGAGAGAGGCTTCAAAATCTATCTGCACAGTCAGCCAGCCCCTGACTCGGCTGGTCATCGACTTTTGGCATAATTTCAAAATCAGTGTCCTCTCATTGTCCAAAACCAATTCGCCCGCATTTCTATGCTCACGTGCTTGTGTGACAGAGCCTGGAGTCTTAGTCAAACCCTCTCTGCTTTCCATCCATGCTCATGAGCTTCACCCGGGACTGCCTCCTCTGGAACCTGTATCCCACTCGCCCCATCTCGGATTCTCTATCTGCCATGCTGTCCTACAAACGAATGAGCTATCTGAATCGACGGACTTGTTCCTTGATAGAATTGCCTTCCAACGCGTTCTAGTTTGTTTCTCAGGTAATGAACCTTTCGGCTCGGACTCGTGATCTTGTTGCTCCGAGGGTTCTGTTTGTTCCCATCCCAAGAATTTTGCGAAGATTTGTCGATGATGACTGAGTACTGGCGAGGTTGAATCGAGCAACGTTGGCGACTTGCGAGTGTCATAATCGCGGCTCAGTGACAAAGCCGAGGGTACCGCTGATAGCGAACCGGAAACTATGCTAGGGGTTAAATCGCCGACCGTGAAGTCTGTCTGCAATGCGTTTGGTGAAGGGGCATGACTATTGTCCTCTGCCCCTCGCAAATGCTGCTTGCGAAATCTGTGCTACTCCTTGACGACCGGAAGTCCATGGACACAATTGTGCTATTTGTCCAAGTACTCAGACTATCTCTGTTCAGCGATGGCACATCGTCGAACTGCGCGGCTTCACGCGAGTAATGTATTTCCAGAGCGTTCATATCGATCGGGGACTCTACAGATGCTCGACCAGGGAAATTCGAGCCTGAGTGCTTCCAGAGGTGTAGGCATCGCACTGCGGACAATCCTTGTCCTCCTCCCAGTGCTGTTGCCTTACATGGGCCTGTGGAAATAGCACCTTCACAAAGACATATCCGGTGTGGTCGCAATGAAGCCATCTCTCTTGCGTGGTGGCGGACGCCCACATTTGAGGCGCTCTGTTGTCCTCAACGAATGACCGCAACGGTATGTGCGAATGGTGTTGCACATGCTGCTGTCCCGTTTCGTTTGAGCTTTGTAACGTGCTGGGTTCTGTCGCTGGGAAAAGGGGAGAAAGTATGAGACAGAGAGAATGATATGCAAAGAAGTACGAGGATGCACGAGGATGCAAAGACACTTTAAGAGCCTCTTTTGTCTCGGGGTCTGTGGTTGAATCCGCCCATGGTCAGTGGGGAACAGTGAATTGAAGGTGAGCCGTGACAAAGACATCACTCGTTGGTCACATGGCTTTTAACATGAACAAGGTGAACGAGGTGAACAAAGGAGAAGTCGGAAGGGAAACATGCTGCATCTGTTCCTGCGCGAAGTGACGACTTGGTAATAGTGTTATAAGTGGGCTATAGGAATCCCATATGTCGACCAACTCATCATCACCTTTGACTCTTCAATGCCGTACAGTGCTGGCCCCGGTCAAGCTTCCACCAATCTGAATAGTTGTTTCACCATTGCTCGTGCTTGTTCCATCTTGGAAGTTGGATCCATTGTCGATTTTGATGCCCTGGCTTCCTGTATTCGAGCTGTCGCCAGTGTTGACTCCATTTCCATGTCAATTATCCATATCAATGATGTGATGGCTATTTGACTCATCACCTCATCGACGTGAATACCGTTGTCAGTGATGTCGTTTGACCCGTTTCCAATGGAAACTATGTTGTCCGTGACGGACCCCAGGTTGCGATCCAGTGTCTTGACTACCGCTATTAACGGCCCCGTTTAAGTTTAAAATCACCGCCAATACCGCCAGCCAAGTCTCGTCAAGTCTCCTGAAGTTCCAGTCTGCCCAGTTTGTTTGAGCTTCCCAGCCCATTGTCGGCTCCGTTTTCCTCGGGCAGATGGCGCAGGATCTCGTCCAAGTCTTGAGAGCTCAAGCCTTTCCCTGGCTCACTGTATCCAGCCGGACCAGGACCAAGGCCATGAAAAGGGACAGTCGCGATATGACCTGGACGAGGGGTACCTGCGCCTGCAACCGCTGCGGTATTACCGTCAAAAGATGTGTCCGAAGATGGTGTCCAGAGGACTCGTCGCTAGGGATTTTGGGGAGATTGTTGACATTGTCTGACGGGTTTCCAGACTTGAAGGCAACCCTGGTCGAAACCAGTCTGTTTACATGTATCTCTCCTCAGCTTGCATACTAGTCCTGGTCCTGGTCTGGTAATGAAGCTGGAGACAGAAAGGAGGAGGGCATTTAACATAACATGGGCGGGTGCCGGAGAAAGCAAGCCTGGAAAAGTAAAGGCAAGTAATGTTGGCTACCTAGATGGCCTCAAAAACGCGTCATACATAGGTTGTTCTCCCCTGTGCTCCGTACATACAGCTCTACGGAGTACACGCAAGGGTAACAAAGGTAATTAATCGAACTACAAACAGCCCTGGCCAACAACTAACTTACCTCGTCCAAGAAGAGCCGAGATTTGTACACACGCGCCGCCACCGGGTGTTGCCTGCCCCAAACTTGGCGGACGCTACCTGGTATTTATCTCATACATAATGATCCTGACCTCTTGAGCCGAATACGCCTCCATGTCATGTATATACGTTATCGTACCTGCGTAAACATAAACGCTTCTAAGGAGTTCGGTGCCAAGATTGTTATAAATATAAACCAAAAATCGTTGTGACTTCGGCTGCTAAATGACAATGCTCTGCAGAACACTCCGGTCATAAGATATGCTCCGATCTGCACGGACGTACGCCGGGTCATTAAGAAGCCTATAGAGACTGAGAGAAGCTGGTAAGCGGTCGGCATCCGTTCATTAAATGGAATCACAATTCTCCTCAGGACTCCGGCGCGTTTATCAAGGGTTGTGTGCTGTGCGGCTTCTAGCTCTCGGCTACAAGAAATAAGAAAGAACTATGTGAGCGACGGAATCTTTAACAATTAGGGTTTTCCACGCGTTTAACGTACCTAGTAGTGGCATCAGAAACGTCGGGTTGAAAATCAGACAGAACGACATTGTCCTGCTTATCATTGGATTCCTTAACAGGTGGGGTTGCGAGCGCCATGGCGCTGGCAAAGAAGCCGAGGGTAGTGAGGAATTTCATTTTGGTGTTGGATGAGACTTCCTCCGCATGGGCTAGGATGATATCTAAAATTTCAAGTAAAATTAAGGATGTACGTGACAAGAGGTTTGCAAAGACCAGCTTTATATGTATGTATACGGATTACGGAGTACGCTTCTTCCATGGATAAAAACAAAGCATTTGTGTTCAACTGGGCAGTTGACAACTTATGCCTCAATTAACGGCTAAAATGAGCGTTGCTATACGGAGCGGTATTTTCTTGCTTGCATATGTAAGGATTGGAATTTTGTTACGCGCTTCCGCATACAATTTTATTTATGTGATAACATACATGTATTAGGTAGGACACACAAGGTGATCGGCAGATGAATCCTCCTTTACCTACATACTTTAATCTTTGCCTTCCTTCCTTAATTTGATCTCATTAATAATATTATATCATACTCCGTATATGAACTGATGTTACCTTGCAGCCCACGGGGCCATCGCGGATGTCTGCGCGCGTCGCCTGGGTTGTAGCCCAATCCAATTGCGTCATATATAGGAAGATGACAAGGAAAGAATATTACGCATTGAACAAGTCGCTTTGACTTGCGCAATTGACACCTGTATTGCCAGGTCTAGGCAAAGCCTAGATCAATCATCACACGGGTGTAATGAAAGACTTTGTTAGTATTTATAATTATCAAAGGCATATCCCTTACGTACGGAGCACGAATCCGTGCTTACCATGTACATGAAACAAGAAAAGTATATTTTTCGTTAATATAGGTGCAAAGGCACCTTGGGCTTACAATTGCTACTGCATGTTCAGGTAATAATAATTACATGTAACAACTCGTATCTGCCGCATGATTTAGCCTATGTATGAATTGAACCCCGTTGAATAGTCCGTACCCACCCACCCTTATCTTATCGGTGACTCGTCCAACCCCGGACCCGGACCTGGGGCCCATCATTTTTTTCCCGGTTGCTCGCGAAAGCAATCTCCTTTTCCCTCACCTCTTGTTCTTGTTCGCTGTACCATCACCACCTGCTCGATTGGCGCATCCACGTTCAGGCTATTCGAGGGTCGGTGTCATTGAAGATTTGATTCCCTGGGAGTCCCCTGCAATGCCACCCACCATGCCTTCTTCCCTCACCAGCCGGGCTCCGGTTTTGCTCCGACACGGCCATCGCATTCCTCGAGCTTTTCCTGCCCCCAGAACGCTCACAACTGCCTCATTGAGGTCATTCGGCCGCGCTCTGCTTCCGAACAAGCAGCAGCCCAACAGAATTGGCACAATTTCCATTGTTCGGCCCTACAGCGCCTCAGCCGCCGAATCAGCCCCCAACCCCAAGGCTTATATCGACAGCGGTGTCATCAAGCCCAAACAAAATGTTCATGTCAAGAAGGTGCTTGTCATTGGCAGTGGTGGTCTAGCCATTGGCCAGGCTGGCGAATTCGATTATTCAGGTTTGTTTTGCTACCCGTGTCCCATCGATCATCACCCTCAGATGTCTGTTCCAGCGCTCGACGTTTGACTGTGACCCCGGGATGGATGCTATGATGAAGAAGAAAAAAAGAAGAAAGGAAGAAGAAAAAGAAAGGAAAAAAACCCCCAATGTATGCTAACATGTAGATACTCTCTATAGGCTCGCAGGCGCTAAAGGCACTAAAAGAGGCTGGAGTCGCTTCAGTACTCATCAACCCCAACATCGCAACTGTCCAAACCAACCACTCCCTCGCCGACGAGGTTTACTACCTGCCTGTCACCCCTGAGTATGTCAGCTATGTTATTGAGAAAGAGAAGCCCGACGGTATCTTCTTGTCCTTTGGTGGACAGACTGCCCTGAACTTGGGTGTTCAGATGCAGCGCTTGGGCTTGTTCGAGAAGTACGGCGTCAAGGTGCTGGGAACTAGCGTCAGAACCCTGGAAGTTTCCGAGGACCGAGATCTATTTGCCAAGGCTCTCGAGGAAATCAACATTCCCATCGCCAAATCCATCGCCGTTGGTACCGTCGAAGAGGCTCTTGACGCCGCCGAAAAGTCGGCTATCCCATCATCGTCCGTGCCGCTTATGCTCTGGGAGGTCTGGGCTCCGGTTTCGCTAACAACGAGGAGGAGCTACGTAACATGGCCGCCCGCTCGCTTACTCTGTCGCCTCAAATTCTAGTCGAGAAGTCTCTCAAGGGATGGAAGGAAGTCGAATACGAAGTTGTGCGTGATGCGAACAACAACTGCATCACTGTTTGCAACATGGAGAACTTTGACCCCTTGGTATCCACACTGGTGACTCCATCGTCGTGGCTCCTCTCAGACCTTGAGCGACGAAGAGTACCACATGCTCCGGTCTGCTGCTATCAAAATCGTGCGCCATCTTGGTGTCGTTGGTGAATGCAACGTGCAGTACGCACTACAGCCCGATGGCCTGGACTACCGTGTCATAGAGGTCAACGCCCGTCTCTCGCGATCGTCTGCTCTGGCCTCGAAAGCTACTGGTTACCCTCTCGCTTACACCGCCGCCAAGATTGGTCTCGGCCATAGCCTGCCTGAGCTCCCCAACGCTGTTACCAAGACTACCACCGCCAACTTCGAACCCTCTCTCGATTATATCGTCACCAAGATTCCCCGATGGGATTTGTCCAAGTTCCAGCACGTCAAGCGCGATATTGGCAGCGCCATGAAGTCAGTCGGTGAAGTCATGGCCATTGGCAGAACGTTTGAAGAGTCTTTCCAGAAAGCTATCCGTCAGGTCGACCCTCGGTTCGTTGGCTTCCAGGGTGATAAGTTTGAGAATCTGGACTTTGAGTTGCAGAACCCCACGGACCGCCGATGGCTCGCTGTCGGCCAGGCCATGCTCCACGAGAATTACACTGTCGACAAGGTTCATGACTTGACCAAGATTGACAAGTGGTTCCTGTACAAGCTTGAGAACATTGTCAACTGCACCCGTGAGCTGCAGTCAGTTGGTGACCTAAAGGCCCTGAAGAAGGACCAAGTTCTCAAGGCCAAGAAGATGGGTTTCTCTGATCGTCAAATCGCCATGGCTGTGAACAGCACCGAGGACGAAGTCCGCGCCTACCGATTGAGCTTTAACATCCGCCCTTGGGTTAAGAAAATTGACACCTTGGCCGCCGAGTTCCCCGCTGATACCAACTACCTGTATACCACCTATAACGGCTCTTCTCACGACGTTACCTTTGAGGACAACGGCAAGATCATCCTCGGAAGCGGTGTCTACCGTATTGGCTCCTCTGTGGAGTTTGACTGGTGTGCTGTTGGTGCTACACAAGCTCTCGGCAAGATGGGAGAGAAGACTGTCATGATTAACGTAAGTCAACTGATATATTTCTGTTGTTTTCCTTTTTTTTTTCACGTCGTACGGCAGAGGCTCCTGTGTGTTTCTAGACCGCAACTTTGACGGTACCTTCCAAGTGGATGTTTGTTATGCCTTCCATAGTACTCCCGCACAATCTCCGACTATTTTAAGCTATCTCAAGTGACTAATCTGTCAACTAATCAATATGAAGTACAACCCGGAGACGTTCAGCACTGATTTCGACACTGCTGATAAACTGTATTTCGAAGAGTTGAGCTATGAGCGTGTTATGGACATATACGAGCTTGAAAATGCTTCCGGTGTTGTCGTTTCTGTTGGGGCCAACTGCCCCAAAATATCGCTTTGCGTTTGCAGGAAACTGGTGGGGCGAAAGTCCTCGGAACTGACCCCAAGGACATTGATAAGGCCGAGGACCGTCAGAAATTCTCCGAGATTCTGGACAGCATTGGCGTTGATCAGCCCGCTTGGAATGAACTCACCTCGGTTAAGGATGCTGAAAAGTTTGCAGAGGAAGTTGGCTATCCCGTTCTTGTCCGTCCCAGTTATGTTCTTTCTGGTGCTGCCATGACCGTCATTCGCAGCCAGGATGACCTCAAGGAAAAGCTCGAAGCCGCCAGCAACGTCTCCCCCGACCACCCTGTTGTCATCACCAAGTTCATCGAGGGCGCTCAGGAGATCGATGTTGATGCCGTCGCCTCCAAGGGTGAACTCATCGTCCACGCTGTCTCCGAGCACGTCGAACAGGCAGGAGTCCACTCTGGCGATGCTACTCTGGTTCTTCCTCCCGTTAACCTCGATGCCGCCGTCATGGAACGTATCAAGGATATTGCTAGGAAGGTCGCCAAGGCCTGGAGCATCACCGGACCCTTCAACATGCAAATCATCAAGGCCGATGACCCCGAGGGTGGCGAGCCCGCCCTGAAGGTCATTGAGTGCAATCTCCGTGCCTCTCGCTCATTCCCTTTGTCAGCAAGGTTCTTGGCCTGAACTTCATTGACGTTGCTACCAAGGCCCTTGTTGAAAAGGATGTGCCCGAACCCACCGACCTCATGGCTGTCAAGCGTGACTATCTCGCCACCAAGGTCCCTCAGTTCTCCTGGACCCGCCTCGCCGGCGCAGACCCGTTCCTCGGCGTTGAGATGGCCTCCACTGGTGAGATTGCCTGTTTCGGCAAGGACCTTGTTGAGGCATACTGGGCCTCTCTCCAGTCCACCATGAACTTCCGCGTGCCAGAACCCGGTGAAGGCCTTCTCTTTGGGGTGATGTCAGCAAGACCTGGTTGACCCAGGTTGTTGACTATGTTGCTCCTCTCGGTTACAAGTTGTACGCCGCTGGTAATGATGTTAAGGAGTTCATCGAGTCCACGGCCAAGGGTAACGTCTCTGTCGAAGTTATTGAATTTCCCAAGGAAGACAAACGCGCCCTCCGAGAAGTATTCAAGAAGTATGATATCCGTGGATGCTTCAACTTGGCCCTGGCTCGTGGTAAAACCACCCTGGATGTCGACTACGTCATGCGTCGAAATGCCGTCGACTTTGGCGTCCCTCTCTTTATGGAACCTCAGGTGAGATCTTGGTAGAAGCCCCTCCAACGTGTGTGACTAACATTATGATTGCCAGACCGCCATTCTCTTCGCTCGATGCATGAGCGAGAAGCTTCCTCGCAAGGAAGGTATCCCGTCTGAAGTTCGCCGATGGTCCGATTTTATCGGTGGCAAGCCTCTGTAAATGGTACACCCGCCAAAAATATAAAAGGGGGAGGCAGAAGAGCAACAAGCCCTCTCTGCAATATGCAGCCATATGTGCGCATGTTTCCATGCCTCTCCACACTACACCATGAATACTTGAAGAGAAATGCAATATATGCAAATATGCCCCAATGTATCCCTATACTTGATGCGTTTGGGCATATCATTTTATCGTCAAAGCTGCGATGAGAAAACGCTCAGATCTCACATCATTTCGGGAGAATGGTGTGATGTGTTTGTATTGCAGGGAGCGGAGGAGACGACATGGGGAAACCCGGGGTCGGGGGTGGAGGCGTGGCAAAGAGTGCATTGCATAGCCCTAGATGTCCTAGCCCAAGTTGTTTCTTTTTAATACCATTTTGTAGATATTTGGAGTTTGCATAGGTTTGGGAAAGAGGTGCAAAATATCGCCCTGAATTTATCATACGCACTTGTTTGTGAGCCGCAGCATCCAGACCGTCTTCTCACGAGATGTATTCATTAGGGGTTGTCCTTCCAGCAGGGTTACACCCTGGCTTATTATCCACCATCAAACTTCAAGAAGTAGCAAAACGTGATAGATGGGAGATCAGCCGATGATCCCATGTTGGAATGAACGTTTATTTTGAATCTTCGCAGAGTTTTTCAAACAGATGGCTGCGCCCGGCCAAGGAAGCATCGCTACAGCATATGATTCCCGTCACGTAAGCTTAGTAAGAAAGGGTAGTGAAAACAAATGATGTATACAGTAAGAGGCGAGGTTTCCCTTCATCAGGGGAAAGAAGAATCATGAAATATAAAAAGACAACAGGAAAGCTATGGGGCGTCATCTCAGATGGAGGTGGACTCTTTTTACAAAGCGGCTAGACAGTAGAATAGACACCACAGGAGGGATTATGCGTGTACCATGTGCGGTCGACGTGTCGAAACCGTGGGCTTGAGCGTTTGATATTCGGATTTTCAGCCTACCTAGAGCGATATGCAGACGCTGTTACCGGCAACATGGCAATAGAGACGAAAAAGAATGCATCATGTATCTCGCCAGGGCGATGAGACTCTGGACTGAAACTTTTTACTAGTAAACGTAGCAATAGTACATCGGAACTGGTTCGGGCAAGGTGTCCATTGCTTGGTGGCAAGAGGCTCAGAAGACGCAGGATAGAGTCATCTACGCGGGCCAATGTTGCCGGGGATGAGCAGCCTCACAAGCATTAGCAGAATGCCAGATACATCAACGTTGGTCATCTTCATTTGAAGCCAAGAAATGCAATGAGTTGTACCCATTCCTTCTTCAATGGCCCCTAATCTGAGCAGTCACAAACGCCGCCACACATTGTATCATATGCCTTCTCTCTCGTCCCGTCCAAGCTCTAAAAGAAGTCTTTACATGTTCCGCCATTGTCCCGCAATAGATAGCCACCACACCACGCCACGATTCCTCATAATCAAGATCAGCTCTGTTTAATTCGTCGTTCGTCGCTCATTCAGCCTGAAGGCAGCAAAACGTTTAGTAAGTGGCTCACCCGGGTCGCGAGCCCTCAAATAGGGCGATGAAAAATCATAGGCAGAAGAGTCTGTAGCAGTGGTGGCGTCATCGCAATCTCGCGGACGCTTGGGGAGTCGCTCACCAGTCGATTGAAGGATGGCTTGTAGAGTCTGCCAACCTTCGGTTGAACGGAGCTGGAACGAGTCGGCGAGGTCGTGTTGGCTCGCGACTCGACACAGCAATGTTTCCTCATCCTATTCGAATGGGAACACATATTAGTGGATGAAAAGAGGGGGGCGGGGGAGAATAAGCACACGACAGAGAAATCAATGAGGGACCACACCAACCTTGGACAGGATACCCATCTGGTGGAGGAAACATAGCAGATGAAAGTTGGAGACTTCTAGCCCATCTCCGCCAGTCCTCTGGCCAGGAGCTGGCTTCAGTGCCTTGGCAAGAGCAGAGTGGTCTTGGCTCTCTCCAATATATTCTCGGTTTTCGATGGGGAACCCTAGTTTGGTAAACATCGGTTTCGGCTCAGCAGGAAATCCGTGGGTCAAGGTGACAAAGAGGTATTCAACAGGGAAAGAAGGCTTGGCGTTTTCTTGAACATTGGCGCCGTATTCGTTCTTTTTGCGGTAGAAAATCTCAGGTATATATCGTGTTCGGCTGACGGATCCATCGTCTTCCTCCTCATCTCGAACCAGCATCACCGTGGGATCCGCCGATGGTTCAACAATGTCAGCTCGCACCATCTCTACCGCCTCATTCGACATTTGATAGGATGAAATTCCGATTTCCCCTTCCTCATTGCCTGTGATGATGCAAGTCACAAAATTTGACCCATATCGACCGGTATCGCTCCATTTTGAGGCCTTGGGGTACTGTGCTTGTAATCTGGAAGAGAAACAAATCTCCAGGGATGACAGAAAGTAAGAATCAGCATGACGCTTGCAGACCACCGAGCCGTCGCCACGACCAGCGTCCAACAAGTCGGTCCATATAACACCCACGGGCTCTAGACCGCAACATCGGGCTACGTGCTCGACGTCTTTCTGGTTCTCCCAGGCATTCAGGGTGATGCCGTCCAACTCGTCTATTTGAGGTGGCTCGTAGATGGCCTCGACAACGGCTTTGATGCCCAACGGAACCTCGGTGTATTCGGAATATTGTCCGTAGAGAAACCCAATGCGCTGGGACCCAGTCTTTCGCCAAGGGTCAATGAAGTTGTCGATGATTGACGGTGATGCAAACTCCACATGGTCAACCATGCGAAATTGCTGCGGATTCAGTGTGATGGCACTGGGTTGACATTTCGTGCACACGCCCTCGGGCCATGGAGGGTGGCCAGTAGGACAATCCCGTTTCACTCGGTAAAATGGTTCGACAAGCGGCGGAATATAAGAGCTACCCAGCTCAGGTTTGTTTGTAGAAGCGTTGATTTTCCTTAAATGTGAGTGGAAAGACTGATACTTTATTTTCTTCTCGGCTAGATAGGCAGCATCGAATGGATCAAGAGGCTGGCAGTAATCACACATGCCCTTTGGACCATGACGACACATCTTATCGCGGGGTCTGGGAATCTTCCCATCCAGTTTATCTAGGCGATCGTCGAGAGCAGATTGTCGTACCACCTCCCAGGGCTTGGAAATCCTCTCAGGTCTGGGCTTGATAGGGACATCCTCGGTTGGTAACACTGGCCTGCCATTCAGCCTCGCGGATGTAATTTTGGACGATTTGTCGACGTTGTTCGATCCGTTGGTCGCGTTCGTATGCTTGTAGTCTATGAATATCAAGTCGCCATGCCTAAATGTTCCGAGTTTAGCTTCAAAATTAGATGGTGGAAAACTCGTGCGAAGCAAAGCTTGTACTGACTTGAGGCCGATTTGCCCAACCTTGAACTTGTTAATTTCGGCAAGTACTTTGGCGTCACCTCCATTAGGCGAATTTGAAAATGTGATGGTCTTAGGATCGACAGTGTTTGGGAGTTGTGGTAACAGCTACCATCATCATCATCTCATAAGTAACTAACCAGAAAGCCGTGACAAATAGGGAAGATTTACCTGATCACCCAGCTCACCAAAGGTCGTTGATTGCTCTACCGTCAAGCGAATCATGCCATCCGGCCCACGAAGCCGGAGTAGCATGGCGGTCAAGTAGAGAGTGTCCTGTTGCTAATGTTGATGATGGGTGCACGATGATGGTGGTGGGATTTCCCGTTGCCAGATCAAGGCCGTGTGCTTCGTATAAACCAAAGCTGCTCGATGACAAAACTGCCGTCAGCATACGATTATAGTAGCTCGATTGGCAGTAGAGCTATTTCACCGCTCAGAAGGAAGAAACAATTATGGTCAACAAGCAGATGTTGTATGTAGTTCCAAAATGATGTGAAGGGTGGATTTGGCGGCGTGGAAGCTCATCGACGTTGATGACAAGAGGTGGGGCCGGAGCTTGCGTTTGCCCAAAAGTACACTTTGGCTTGTGCCTGCCTCTGCGTCACTGTTGGAGGTTGCCTGCAGCTCTGATAAATCAGGAGAAACATCGGGCCGCCCGCACAGCCGAGCAAGTGGACCGTCCGCCTTGCCGGCACGCGCCAAAGGCTCTGATGCTTGGGGCTTGGCGCGGACCTAATCTGCTATCTGGCCAGAACGTGTCTCCAACCGTTCGTTAAATAAAGTACCAGCTGTCAAGTCATCATTGTGCGAACGTCGCTGGGAACCTTTTTTTTTTTTTTTTTTTTGCCCACGCTCTTTTCGGTCTTCCTAGCCACGCACAACAGCGCAAGACGAAGGATTCGTAATCGACAATCGAAATCTTTATTTTGATTCATCCTCGCCACAATGTTCGATATCGATTGGAAGGGCCTTGCCCTTCCCTTTGCTTACCTTTTGGTCCTTGGCGGAGCATTGATGACTTTTTCCACAATCTACCGAAAGAGAAAGGCCGGTACGTCATGTTCAATCGATTCCTTTTCGACACAAGAATGCTACTGTGGAATTCATTTTGACTGACTTGCCTATGATGCAATAGCCGAGAGCGCCAACCTCGCCCCTTGGTTCGGCCCAAATCTCCAACGCAACGTCTATCTTTCCCTACTGCACATGGACCCCGAAGACGGCAAGGAGAAGTCACCCAGAGTCCCCGAGAGCGTTTTAAAAGCAGCCCTCCTGCGGCGCGCAGTCGAGGACATTGACCGCCTGATACAAATCAAGTCCGCCAAGCAGGCTTGCAGCTCACTACTGCTAAGGGGCAGCGTGGGTGACGATTTGTGGCAGAGATTCCAGCGGGCCGAAAAAGAGATGGAGGAAGAGCTGCGAGATGTTGTCACGGAGGTATGTCTACCGTCCCGGGCATGATGAGGTGAGAACAGAGAAACTAACCTCATGTAAAGGCGAATGCTCTTGCCTCGAACTGGGGCCCTACTATTTTCCAATCTGCTCACGAGATCGCCGCGAACACTAAGCTCCGAGAGCGACTAAACGAAATTGAGGCTCAGAAGGATGCCGAGAAGCAATGGTGGGAAAAGCGACGGGGTCAGATCTCATCGGATTTCATGAAAGAACTAGACGATACAGTCAAAGGGGGCTAGTGAGGAAGATGCTGTACTGGTTGACACCCTTCCAAGAGCAAAGGCAAAAGGGCAAGAAATAAGCAATTCTGAAGACACGAACTGATCGCGGTCATTGGATCCCCTTGTGACCGAACGAGCCGGGTAGATTGTCCTCGATACCCTAAAAACTCCTGCATACACGGGACTATTTATTTGCAAGGGAAGGTGGGGGCAAAAGGGCCCTGACGGGAATCTTTAACTCAGTTAACCTCATAATGAAGTTTGAGTGGCTGACTACGCATTACGGACGATATATATAAGCTGCGCTGTTGGGGTTTCACAAAGGACGGCGTAATGGCGGGCTTATGATTCAGGACTTTGCTGGTAGTTAACAAGCGGTTATTGCCCTACGCTCGTTTCTAGCTGTCTAGCTGTGCATGCCTGATGCTTGGGTTCAAGCCGAGACAACGTAATTGACCTCAGGTATATGTGCTGGTATGGCCGCACTCGGCCGCGAACGCTCGGTTCTGAAAAATGTACAACACGACAACTGAAGGGGATGAAGAGATGCAAGCATGAAGTATTTCGTTTCCATTGCTAGCAGTGAATAGCAAGGCGATCGATCTCTGATCAATCTCTAAATATCAAATCATCTTCGCCGAGATGTAAACTCCATTCCTTGAGCCTCGAATGGAGCGAGTCCCCAAACCTACGTAGAGGCCCAAAAGGATTGCCTTTCCAGAAACCCGGGGAGAGGAACAAAAGCCTCAAATATTGCGCAATCGCTGATGTAGATACCAAGTAAATGGTGGCAAAAAAAGATGGTTCCATGGTCGTGAATGTGAGGCGGCCTTGTGGCGCGACGCTCGTCGTGGCATGTGGCATTGCTGCCGGTGTCTTCCTTCGCGGCGCATGAGTCTGTGACCCAACCCATGTTCTGCCTTTGGTAGTTTCGTTCGTCCTTTGTGAATAATAATTGTTCACCAAGGATTCAGCTTCCTCCTCCACATATCTTCTTGATGAGCGACCATGCTAGCCAGTCTGACCTCGGCCGCGATTTCATCCTCCGACTTGAGCCATGAGGGGGAATCACATCCTCTCAAGCCAATGAATTTGCCCATTCTGCGACGCTTTTCCTCAAGAGATACATCTGACCGCCATACAATGGGGCATGGGTATTGTGACGTCCAAGGGGATGGTGATTTTTGGTGGTAGAAATGGGCAAGTCCCTCCAGTTGTGCGTCTGTCAGAAGCCAAAACTGAAGCACTGTTCGAGGGAAGTCAGGATGCACAGCACCGGTCGTGAGCTGAACTAGAGGGGATAAGGGCAGTGCCATCTGATGCAGTTTGTATGCTAGGCCTGGACTGTGTTTTAGGCGGCGTTGGATAAATGTGTCGCACTGAGGCTGTTGAGAAGGGGCCATCTCGCGGTGCATCATTTTGAAAGATGTAGTCGGCGTTTGTTGGAGTTTTTCTTGTCCAGAAAAGGCTATGTTAAAGAGTAATGGTAGAAGCAGCCTCCTTTACGTTCGCTTTTGCTCTTGGCAGGCAGTAGGATGACTTCAAGGGAACTGTGGTCGAGTATATGTACTTCCTCCACTTGCCTTCCCGCTGCGCTTTTCAAAAGGAAACGCACCAGAGTCAGTTTGTCGGAATGGGAACAAACTTTGAGAGGATTCGTCCGAAATCGAACACGGCGATGTCAAATAAATCAAGACTGTGGGTTTCTGATGCTTTTGGTGGTGACGGGCAAGTCTGGAATGCGGGTGGGTTGCCGGATCCGTGTATGGACTGGTATGCGGCACCGCCTGAATAGCCCGTTTTCGCTCTTCTCAGAGAAACCTCGAAAGCAGACTGTCACAACCCGGATCCTCAGCTGTGAAACTTGTTTTTCCGGGACGACGGAAATGGAGGACGCTTGGCGCAGATCAAAGAGATTCCCCAACTTGACTTGTCTGTCTGTTTTCTTGAACGAATTCAGGCAAGGCTATCTACAAATTGAGAGGTAAGAGGCAGACAAAAGCAATGAAACGGGTGCAAGAAGCCAGGCAAGAACAAAGAGGGGCGCAAGGGTGGTGAAGAATGAAGAATGATGATGATGTACGGAGTAGCAGTAGCAGCTTCCCAAGCCTTTGTTGCATGCAAGTTGAAGACATCCCAGCCCTCTTGTATTTTCTACTCACCGACCATGAAAGCCGTCATATGGCTCCCTTTAGGCGGCACCCTGCGGCGCCAATTGAAGTCGATTACATAGGAAAACATCAACCAGTCCTTGATTTCAGCTATTCTCCATCCTGGATGAACCAAAACACCCCATAACACCCCCATGGCCATCAGGATGGGGGTTCCTGTGCTCCACCTAGTTGGTGGTCTCACTGTGCGCCGAGTCTTGTGGTCCTATTAGTGGGAGTGAGAAGCGTTCCCTGGCCCTTGTACGGACGTAGTGTCAATGTCTTTCCATCCGAGAGTGTCTGGTGTGAGTGATGTTGTGTGTGCTGGGGTGAAATGGAGGCGGCGGGCAAAGCACGAGCTAAAATAGGACTGGCAACAACAAGTGGGCGCAATCGGAAGCGGCCAACACACAAAGACATGCGTCAGGGGTCCTCTCACCCTCTGAACATTATGTACATGGCCACAGAGGTGAGGTGGGAGGCATACGGGAGACGCTGTAGCAGGTTGTTAGCGGGCACTCTGAGTGGGCATCGAACAATAAACCCAGCGTCGGGAAAATAGCGCTGGTATAGGCATGGCGCGAACCTTTTTGTCTCGCTTGCTGGGGTGGCGGGTGCAGCAAGTCGGAGTCGAGGATCGCAAGTGGGGACGGAACCGATGTTGATTTTGGAAGCCCATCATCATCATCATCATCATCATCATCTTCTTCTTCTTCTTCATCACCATCATCAAGCTTCGATAGGGGCCGTCAAGAACCACGAGGGGGGCCGAGGGGGAGGTCTTGGCCATTGTTCCCTTGCAGACCGAGATCGTGCTATAGCCGCGTGCGTGTGCGTATGTACATACATACAGGAGCAAGCCAACAGAGAGAGGGTGGCATGGTGGGCGACCGAACGAAGGCGGAGGCGCGTGATCCTAGCCAAGTTCCTCTATAGCATCATGCCAGGCAAAATGGACGATGGAGCTGAGATCGAGACTACTTCGTAGTCGAAAAAGAAGGCAAATTAATCGACTCGTGGTCTGTATGCGACGGACGCAGAGTTGAAGTGAGACATAAAAGCCTGACATGGGGTCGGACAACGTGTGGTTCGCTGGATCATGGAGACAAAGGCAAATGTGTGGCGGTAGCGTGTTTGCGCCGCTTGTTGGCCAGAATCGCTTGCTTAACCGCCAAACCGCCAAAAACGCCCACCTGCCATCCGTGAATGAAAAAGATGGCAATGCATAGCAAACATGGACAGGTTTAGCAGGTTTAGTGTCCCTGCGTGCCTGCCTCGTCGAAGCGGACGCGGTGGTTACATGTAGTCGGTAGTTGGATCGATCACAAGTCGGGGCTGGGGTGCTGGGCAGGGTCGGCGCCGGCGTCGGCGTCCCACGAGGGGGCGTCCCACGAGGGGGGCACGGGGTAAACCAGCGTGGGCGAACGTTGTGCCTGTATCTGATAGCACAGAGTACGGAGAACGAAGTACGGGTTACGGATTACGAATTACTTGAAATCAATGAATGCTTTCTTGGGCTACTACTCCGTAAGGAGTACATACTGGTGGCATGCATACGGCATGCATGGCATGTATGTACATACATACATACATACATATGTACGGAGTACCGAGTATGGCAGGCAAGGTATTGCAGGAGGTGCTCCCACCTCCCTGGCACCTGACGGCTCTGCACTTGCAGTGCAGGCATGGGCGGGAACAGGCGGCAGGCGAGAGGCAAGCACGCTGCATCTGGTGTCTGGCAGTGGGCAGGCCAGGTGGGTGGGCAGGTTGTCGATGGCAGTGGGTAGGTGGGTGGGTCGTTCTTGCTCCCCGAAGACGGCGGGCGGACTGTGGTGGGTGGGGCCTGGGCCATGGAGTCAGCGGCGAACGTAGGAGAGCGACTGGCCAGCAATCAGAGACAAGCACAGAGACCAAGCAACATCCAAGCATCGCAAGCGACAAGCCCAGCGGTAAGCAAGCTTCAAGTGGTTGCAGTGTGGTTGCAGTGTGGTTGCAGCTTATTGTCATGTCATCGGTTCTGTATCAGTTCGACGTTGTCGGCTGAATGAAGCACCTAGCCAGTTCTAGGACTTCTAGACGTGGACTACGGATCAATGACGATGCCCTACATGACATGCGCGGATTCATCGCCGCAGACTAACGAAATGGAACGCTTGCACAATTCGCGAATCATATGGCAACCCCAGACTCCAGATGCGGAATCTCAGGAATCTCACTTCCACGCCCACGAACGCCCACGAACGCCCACGAACGCCTATGAACGCCTATGGCATTATCCATCCAGCTGTTGATGAATGAAAATATGCACGGCACATGTCGTTGACACGACACATGCAGTCAATGCTCCAAACGGAACACAGCCATTGACTGTAGTGCGAGAAACGGCAGCGGCAGCGGCAGCGGCAGCGTCAGTGCAAGACCTCGTTGCCGCCCATTCACCACCCAGCAAGGAATCGTCTCTCGTCCTCGGCTGGCTAATATGAACAATGCATATGAACAATGAAAAAATAAGCACCAGCCCATCACTGCAAACAGCCCCAACGTGGTCGCCATCTTTTCCAAGACATTGTGCCTCATTCGGGCTTGACCTCCGCTCGCATCGACACGAACGAGACAATGACTACGGAGCACACCCACACGTCGAACAAATCGTCAGCTCCACGATTTGACATGTCCACGTCCTCACAGAGTCATCATCAGCATGCTTGTCTCGCTCATCTCTGCTGACTCGGCGTGCCTAGGCGCTGACAGCCCAACAAAGACGACGATGCCGGGCGGACGGACTTGTGGGTCTATCGATCCTCAATGTCTCTCCTCACACAACACTCATCTCATTCACTGAGTCAATGCTTGTTGTACAGTCGTCAGATCCTAGACCGCCGTGCCGTCTTCCCAGTACGCTTCTTTTTAGTACTTCAATTTCACCATCTCCGCCAAAATTGTCTCAACAAACCGTTCCTTCCATCACACACACTTAATTTCTCACACCGTGCGTGCACGCTCGCACACACCAGGCCGTCAAAGGAAAAGGACGATTAAAAATAAACGCAAAGGAAAATAAGCAAATCTTGTCGCACGGACGAAGATGGTTATTGAGACCCCAAATAGTGAAAGCCGACGTTTGTTTGTTTGGTATTTATATTTACATATTGCTCACACCGTGGATCCCCTGCCGGCCTCTTATCGATACGGGATCCAGCGAGCGAGCCCACCAGATGCAGGGCCTGCCTCGGCAAATCGGAAACCCGTTAACGAACCGATTGTGCCGTGCTGTGGCCGAGAACAGTAATAAGTGTGAGTGTTCTTGACAAGTGAAATTGCGTGGGGCTACGGCAGTAGACCACCGGCAAATCATTAGCATACATATACCTCGGGACAAGGAGCGAGACAAATATTGCGTTATCACATAATAAGACTCGTTGATTCATCTTCTCTCGCTCGTTGGTGAAGAAGAACAAGAGCCGAGACATTTTCAACATGTTTTGCCAATCCCGCCTCCACAGTCGCGCTGTGTTCGGGGCACTAATGCACTACCGAGTACAAGACAAGACAAGACAAGACAAGACAGGACAATTAGATTCATATTAATGTCGCTGACTTTGATGAGGGACGGTCCAACAAGTCATGTGCAAGGAGCTAAAGCCATTTCACCTTGGCTATGTGGTCAACTTTCTTCTTGCTGTTCTTCACGAAGCCTAGAGCTCGCATCTCGGCAAGCCCGCGGTAGAACATGACCAGTGCCTTGCGTTCGTCGCCTTCCTCACGACTGACAAGTGCGTAAAAGGCTGACCACAAGTCGGCAACGTTGATCAGGCTGCCCGTTTCGAGGTACAGCTGGTATAGAATAGACGTAGCAGGCAGCGTTGCTTGCAGCCCGTCATTGTCTGGCGTACAGCATGCGCAATTGAGATAGTCATGAGGGCGGCCCAGACTTCGCTCGAATGCGATCCTTGGCCGGGGCACGAATACTTCCCGTAAAGGCGACTTTGACTCGTAGAGCCAGCATTCTGAAAACAGCACAGCGTCAGGTTGGGTGTCCGGATAGTGCGTGGACAGTAGCGACGTGAGCTCGTCAACGATTTCCGTCAGCCTCTTGTCTTCCTCTCGGAGGGCCGCCGAGTCTTGGCTGAGCTGGACTTTCTGGGCAATGACGGTAGTTCGCATGACTTTGCCGTGGCCACTGTACTTGCTTCTCAGAGCAATGCCGGCCTTGTCGGCTTTCATCTTGAGTTGTTCAAGCTCCTCGAGGTTCGACCGAAGCGACTTGACCAGGTTCGCATCTCTTTCGCCCGCAGCCTCGCCCAGATGGAGTAATGAGTCCCCAACTTCAAAGATGCCAATCACGCGGCGCAGGAGAGCACACAGAGCGCCTGGATCCATGCGACGGACACACTGCGCCAGACCTGAACGCTCCGAGGATAGTTGAGCCCCATCTGCCATGCTTTCCACGTATGCTCTGGAAAATGGACCTCGTTGTACACCAGCTGCTTGCAATATGAGAAGAGACCGAAGGAACTGATCTTCCCACGAATGTCGATTGCTGTAGCCGTTGTTGACTTGGGCAAGAAGATACGCATCATCCTCAATCAAGGATTTGGCATTTTGCAGCGAAAACTGCGTACTGTTGTCCACTTCGCGTTCCACCGTTTGTCGAAAAGACGGCAGATTGCGCACTGCCTCCATATGCTCTTGATGCAGGGGTTCCGTGGTATTATCCGAAGAGCACAAAACACTCAATGGATTTGCATAATAGTGGCACATGTACGCATACTGCGATGCGACCTATTAGTGTCGAAGAAGAAGAAGAAGAAGAAGAAGCCGTAGACTTGATATTGCTTCAAGAACTGACCTTTAACGAACTGATGAAGGACTGGATGCCCGCTACTTGCTCATGCTGTCTATCTAACATACTTCGTAGGAGAGGAGCACCAAGGCGGAGTGGCACATCCGCAGCAGCAACGGCTCCCTTAAACACTGACTCCAAAATGCTGGCTGTCTGACGCCGTCAAACTGCCCGCCATAGATCAGACGGCAAGCCGACTTCAACAAGCGTGCTTGCAGGAGCTCTACCGACGTAGCAATACCAAACAATAGAGTGAATGGAATGCGCGGCCGCCAAGAGCTTCGGGGAGAAGAAGGGTCAGAAGTGAATCTGGTAGATCAATGGGGTTCAGGGTTCTCAAACTCACTGGAAGAGAGTAATCAGATCAGACAGCAAGCTGCTTTCGAAGCCCTCGCTATCTTGAAAAGCCACAAACACATGTTCGCACTTTAGGGGCTTAACGTACGCCTCCAAGGCCTCTAGATCGTAATCGAGATAGCGACGACCCTGTTCGAACGAGCACATTAGTACATTACTTTTTTGTTTTTCCCCGTACACAAAAGACATGGCACCCCAGGATACTTTTCACATCTTCCACATCTTCTCTTTAGAGTTCTAGATGAGTCACTCACATCCTGCGCGCCCCCAACCTGCAAATCGTCCTTGTCCGTGTCCCCTACATTCGCCATGGCATCACGAATGGTCTTCTTCAACGCAGCTTTGAGCGTCATCGCCTCCGGGGACTTCAATCTCACGAATCTGCAGGCAGCGCTCTGCTGCAACGACTCCGAGAGCTGCTCGAAAAGTAGATCTTGAGACGCAATGTTCGGGCCGGTAATGATGAAGGCCGAAGGAATCTGGTCAATGCTGTTTCCAAACCATGTTAGTCACCCGATGTCCTGTCCACAGCTTATCAATAGCATATTGACGTCCACAAGTCCACAAGTAGACAAGAAAGAGGTTGAGAGGAAGAAAAAAAAAGGGTCTCCCACCAGTCTGTCTTCGAAGATGCCACAAAGCGATATACATCCTCCAATGTAGCTGAATTCGACTCCCTTAGAATAGTCTTGACTGCCATTTTAGCCCTCGTTCTCACGCCTAGTCCAACACCCGAGAATCACGGAAGAAGAAAGCATATGTCCTCGCACACGCAAGACGTACCTGAATCCTATCATCCACCAAGCCCCACGACTCCTCGAACCTCCTCTGTCGCAGTCTCACGAACTGCTCGCCCTCCGCCCCATTGAGCAACGGCACGAACAAGGGCGCCTCGTCGACCGATTTACCGTTCTTCCCGGATCCCTTTCCCACTCTGCGTTTCTTGGACGCCCGTCCATGCGCACCGTCTTGCTCCGGGTCAAATATGTAGGCGACCTGTGATGGATCAGCGAGGCTCACTCACTTTTTTTTTTTTTTTTTTTTTGTCAAAGTCCTGTCCACATTGCCCTCTTGTCCGGGGATGGCGGCACGAGATGTAGCACAGGATGTACGTACCTGGTAATTTTCCTGGGCAAAGGTATCGGGCGACACTTGGTCGTCCATCGCGGAGCCTGAATGCAAATGTGATGTCACTTGGTGGGCGGGAGACGCGTTGAGTGAGAGTGAGGGATGGAGACAATGCGTACAGTGTTCACACTGTTAGTATACTGTACTCCCTTCTTCCGCAACCACCACAGGGTGATGATGTGCTTGCTTACAAACACTATTTATTCCCTTTACCAAAAAAGAATAATATAGAAATAAAACTCAAGGTTTTTCTGAAACATTCCATCGTATTAATTCACTTCATTCATCTGATACTTCGCCTCTAAATCCACTAGGCTACCTCGACAAGTGCATATAAAGTCGCGAAACAAATTCCAGTAGCCCTTTGCTTCCTCAACCTCGCCGTTTTCACATCACAGCCACCCTCCCTCACATCAAGTAGATGGGGCTTTCAACATCAAACATCTGGAACACGTCTCACAAAGAGCAAGCGGGTCTCACCCGTACTTTATGCTTTGCAAACCCACCTCTCAAAGATAAAAATGCAGATTCCATCGTGAACTTCATAAGCTAAGTAGATAGATAGATATCCTTGGAACTTTTTAGCCAGACACTAAGGGAAAAGAGATACACCTTCGTCCTTTATACCTGTGACTCAACCAATTTGTGCGCAATAGAGACAAGACCGAGCACAACATGATCGCCACCCTCACTCTGTACAAAAGTTAAGTCTCGGTGTGAAGAGCACAAACGCTCGAGTAAATGAGGGATGCACTCCTCTAGTGGGAAAATGGAAAGAATTCCGAGTGTTTCTGCTCCCTTCCTGGCACCCTCTACCTGCCCTTCTTCACCCCTCCTTCTTCCCTTCCTTCGTCTTTCTTCTATCAGAGGACCTTTTCGCTCTGCCGTCGTGTCCGTCATACCCTGCTCATGGTTTCCCCTCATTTCATCTTGCAGCTTCGCAAAGTAGGTGTGATTACTAGTCCCAGGCTCGAAATGCTCTTGTTACGTTTTCGCGATTTCTTTCTCCCTCTTGGAATGAACTTCCAAGGATACCACCAGGTTATGGTACTTCCAATGGAGGCAATAGACAAATGATCATACACCCACCACCCACCCACCCAGGTTCCTTTCCTTCCCTCCTGACCAAATTGGAGACGCGAACATACTGCAAAAGCAAAATACTCCTGCGCCTAAAATAAAGAAAAAAAGAAAAGCAAACTAGGAAGACAGATTGAAGACTAGAACACAACGTGTATTCCTTGGGGTGGTTTCCGTAGATACGATGGAAACCAGCGTATATGCTGTGAAAATGTATTTCACTCGTGGAAAGAATAAAACCATTTGGCTTGGTGATAAGTGCCGTGCGCGTGATGAGATAAGCTACCGGGAGCTTACTGCAATGATGGTCAGCAGCAATAACCCTTTATGTCCATTCTGGTTTTTGTGGGTCGCGTCATACCTCGTCGTTTTTTTCGTCAGATTTGACGGCGGCAGCTTCCGCGCTCTCGGCCTTGGATTCTGTGCTGGGTTCCGCAGATTTGGACTCGCTGTCTGGCTTCCCACCGTTGGATTCCGACTTCTTGCTCTCGCCATGCGAATTGGTGTTGTTGCCATTTACTCCGTTGGTGGACGCGTCGCCAGCCAGCAGCTTGTTCCACTTATCGAGGAGTGTTTGCGAGCGCTTCTTAAAATGAAACTCCTCTTCACGTGGAATGGCATCAAGCTTGAGGATCGCCTTAAGAACCTTGTTGATCTTGGTCTCACGGATGATTGACACCTCTAGGTTGCCAAACTTTTCAAGCAAGGCGATGAACTCAGACATGGATTGCATTTCCTCCTCTTTGGGCTTCTGCTCTCTGGTCAAAAGACCCTTCTGAAGCTTGTGGCGGAGAAACAAGACTTCTTTCTGCACAGAGCGAATTAGCAGCAGCACGAGACCGGAATCACAACACCCTTGTGACTTGTTTTGAACGTACCACTTTTCGCTTGTGTCGAGCTTCAGGAGACATCTTGGCCTCTGCAGGCTCAACCTTCTTCTCGGCGGCCTCTTTGGTCTCCTTGGTCTTCTTAGGCTTAACCTTGGTGATTTTGGCGGCCGACCCCACCAGCAGACTTGGGCGTGGCGGAAGCGGCGGCACCGTTCGTTGCCTTGGGTGTAGATGACGTGGTGAGCTTAATCTTGGGCTTCTTGACAGAGTCTGGGCGTTGAGGTGTCTGTAGAATTCGTCGCTGTTAGTCCAAACTTGCTTCCATCGAGCTCGTGTTCCTGGACCGGAAATCAGAACTTACGGCGACCTCATCTTCAGCCTTTCTTTTTGGATTTCTTCGCTGAAGAGTCAGCATCGACCATCTCAGCATCTTCATCATCAGCTGCCTTGCTCTTGTTCTTTTGCTCTTCTTGGGAGTGGCGGCAGCTTCTCGACGAGCCTCTTCTTGAGCCAATAGTTCGTCCTGGAAGCTCTGTAGAATATCCTTGTAATATTCAACCGGATGCTGCTTGATAGCCAATTCGAAGGCGGCTTTGAGATCCTTTCGCATCTTATCGTTGATTGTGTCCTTAGCCTTCTCAGCGCTAAGCTCTGAGAGGTTTGTGTTCTTCTCCCAACCACTACAGTCCACAAATGTTAGCGCAATGGCTACGAAGCTGGAGGCGAGGGAAACTTACAACTCATTCGTGTGCAGGTACATTACAGGGAACGTCCTGTCATTGACGCGCTTGCCGCCATCGGCAAAGGCTTCAGAATAGGTACCATCGGGTCGAGCTGCAGATACTGGTCGGCTGGTAACAAGTGCGTGAGGCAGCATGTCCTCGTCGCAAATGATTGCGGGCCAAGCGGGAAACCCTTGAGCTTGACCAGGAAATGGTCACCAGGCTTCGCGTCGGTATGGGTCAAGCGGGCTTTTGATCCCTTTCTGCTAAGGCCACCGCCAGCGGATTTGCGACGACCGCCCTTGTTCTTGGCCGTTGGGGTCTCAGCAATTGTGACTGTAGTAGCGTCCGCATCGACTGCAGTCGTGTCTGCGACATCTTCCGTATCGACGTCCGCGCCAGCCGCATTGTCGTCCTTCTTTGGCTCTACTCTCTCGGTCGCGGCGTCACCAGCAGCGTCCGATGTCTCGGCCTCTGCTCGCACAATCATGTTAGCGCGCCTGTCCTGGGACAGAGAGTAAAAGGGCTCTGTGAGCTACGCGACAGCACATCTTCGTGCGACTTGCTTCCCAGGGGAAACGGGGCCTACGAGTCGAACCATGCAAGACTTACCATTAGAATTCTTTGCGACGGCTGTGGCAGCTTCACCCTCAGGCTTATTAGCTTGGTCAGATTGGGCCTCTGGAGCTGTAGCTGGTGCGTCAGCAGCAACTGGCGCTGCGACGTCTGCTGTGGGTTCGGGGGTTCTTTCGGCCATTGCGGCACAAGAAAGAGAACACAGAAGAATGCGCGATTCGCTGCGGAGGGAACGAAGGTCTGATGAAGATCAGCTCCGTGTGGCTAGCTACACGAGAAGCCAGGCGAGCTTCAAGTGGGTGGACGAACGCGTAGCGAGTCGCGTATGGACGAGTGATGAATTGATTCGGGGCGCAGAAGCGTGTTTGCGCGATACCGACGAGAGTTGTGCAGTTGAATTGCGCAATTGCCAGAAATCACAGCGACTCCCGCGTCTTGCCTTGGATGGGGGTTTGATGAAGGGGAAAACAGCAATAGCTGGGCACGGCTGGCCAAAGGATGCTTAGGACTTCAAACGTCACCAGTAGGCGCGTCACGTGATCGCGGGAGTGTGGGAGCTGCTCGGAGGAGGTGTGGATGACTTGGCAGTGGGTGGTGAACAATGACCCAATTGATGGGGAATAATGGATATTGTATTCTCAAGTAGCCTAGCTAGCGATTCTCCATAATAATAGCACCTGACTAATTCCCCATTCTTTCATTTTCTTCCTATCTCCCTTGCTAATCTTATGATTCGCCTTGCCTTTACTTCTTAGCATTTTTCCTTATGTTATAAATGCTATTAATTATCTCTAGGTTAGATTTATCTTTATTTTCCTCCCCTTTACTTTTCTCTTCTACTATAGCCTTTAACCTTTTAGTTAAGGCAGTGTCTTTTATTACCCTTAGCTATCTATAATCTAATTAGTTAAGGGTTAATTAGTTAATTAGTAATATAGGACCTACCTAGTAATTATAATAAATTAGGTTAAAAGTAAGTAAGAATAAGTTATGTATAGTATAAGGGTTTAAGTTTGCCTTAGAGCTTTAGGGTATAAGTAAGTAATAAGGTATAAGAAGATAGAAGAGATAGAGAGAGGGAATAAACACGGTTATAGAGAAAGGGGAATTATATTAATTTATACTGTAAGCAAAACTTAAATAAATTTAAGTTTAACTACGGTTATAACCTATAACTATATCTTACGCTAACGTAGCTATAAAGTTTATTATTAATAAACTTTACACTAACCTTATAGCCCCCGTATTTATGCCCTTAAAGCTTATTCCTATATTAGGCTGCTTTTTTATCACTATAGTACTGTTAATCGGTTGTTTATTATTGCACTGGCTAGGTGTTGCTAGTAATTCTTATTGTCAGGAGAGCTCCTAGAGCATTGGATGTGTGGATGCGGCCCGCGCATTGACTAGGATGAAACCCTCGATGAGACAACGGTGGAGATAAATGTATTAGAAGTACCTCCGTAGACTAGTCATTACCATAGCGCACTATATACCTTTTAGGTACAAAAGTTAGGTGCTATTTGCACCTTTAATTAACCATAATTAAACCTTTTCTATTAGCTATACTAACCCCTACCTTAATAGTTATAAGCCTAGGAGGCTTCTATTACCCTTATTATTAATTATTAGAGGATAAAAGCTCTGTTAAAGTTATTAATTTAACGCTTACCTATATTAAGAGATAATTGCCCTTTATTATAATAATTAGTTAAAATAATAATCCTATGCTTCCTTTTAACCAGTATAGTTCCCTTTATAATATCTAAAGAAACTCTAAATATAGTATTATTATTAGAGAAGGACTAGATTAAATAGTATATGTAAACTAAGAATTATATAGAATCTTATAGTATCTAGGAGTATATTAATCTAAATCAGGATAAATTACTAGAAGAACCTATAATACCTGCTTATCTAAAAGAGATCTAAGACTAGAGATTATAGTGAATAACCCTAATACTCTAGAAGACTAGAAGATAACTTATAAAGATACTAAAGATAAGTATAACTTTAAATATAAAGATCTATAATTTAATCTTATAAAATATATAAACCTATTAAGGCAAATACTAAAGATTAGGGAATTTATTTATAAGACCCTTTTAAAGAATATCTAAGACTCTCTTAACTTTAATAGTAAAGAGAAGGGAAAGGAGTTAGTTTATTAATACTCTTAAAGAATATTAAAGCTTCTTTAGAATTAATATAAGCTAAATATAAGGAAGATATTAATTCTTATAGAGACATGCCTTAATAATTACTTATAAACTAAAGATTCCTATAATTAGTACTAATAGGCAGTAATAATAGAGGTATTATAAAGGAATTATTAAGACCTTAAGACCTAATAGACTAAGGAGATAATACTATATAAGTTTATAATCCTCTTTATAGTAAATTTTAGTTATTTTATAAGAAATAGAATAATCTGCTTAATAAGGGAATAAATTAGAGCTTCCTTAAGGCTATTATAGAGTTTAAAAGAGATTATAAAGCTCTATAAAGCATACTAAAGACTACTAATGCAATTATAACTAATAAATTAATAGGATTAAATAATTTAACAAAATTAGAGAGACCTAAGTGCCCTAGATATACGAATTACATAGTTAGAGATGCCTTAAAGTAGTGGGAATCCTATAATTTGTTTAAGGCTCTATATAAGCTAGAGCTTACTCCTAAGAACTAGGAAGTTAGGAAGAATTCTAAAGATAATATTAAGAAGTATTTAAAAGAGAATCTATAAGAGAAAACAAAGGCTATAAATTAGAAGTTAAAGGAGAAGAGTAGTAGTAATATTATTATACCCTTATAAAACCCTATAAATAACTCTATAGCTATAACTTAAGGTAAGAGGTTAGCTAATGTATTATTATTTGTTTGCGCTAGGCGCTCTTAATACGTTATCCTATCCTTAAACGCAGTTAATAGCTTAGAATTAAAGAGGAATATAGTCCTTTATAACTCTAGAGCAAATATTTATATCTTTAATAACCCTTATTAGTTTAAATAAGCTAAATTTAATAATACTATTATAATAGAGGTAGAAGCTAGTAGTATAATTTATATAGCTTTAGGTAAAGGTCTAGTATATATCTTAGTAATGGATCCGCTATCTAGAACGCTAAGGATAATTATACTAGAGAAAGCGCTACTAATCCTAGAATTCTATGTTAATCTGTTGGTATCACAGGTGCCTGACGTCAGGATCGTGGCCTAGGGAATAGGAATTTATCTTCTATTCTAGGCGTTGTAATCAATTAGTCATAAGTGTGTGTGGAAGAGAGGAAAAGAGAGGCTTTTTCCGGATCGTGAGAAGTGGCCACAAACGCGGTGCGCTTTGTGGGTCACATGACTTATAGGTCCTTGCCTAATCAGAGGGGCAGACTAATGAGTTATATATGGGGCTACCTCTTGCGGGCGCGCGTTACGCGCGCCCCTTGCGGCCTAACCTTTGCCAGGTAATTACGGCTGCGTGCCGCGATTAATATTATGCTTGTTCTAACATTAGAACCTCTTTCTTTTTAACACAATTATTAACGTATAATATTAATCTAAGAAGGGAAGATATAAGGGATTAAATAAATGTATTATATAAATAAAAGAACTAATAAAAGAAATAATAATAATAGTCCCCTTTCCTTCCCCTACGCGCCGCTAGCCTTAGATAACTAGCTTCTCTAATTACTTATCTTTCTTCCTTGCGGAAGGCTCCTCTGCCTTCCGCCCTTGCCTTTAACTAGTGTAATGTGATGTTAGATTACGTTATAAGGGAAGGTTGCCTACAATCCCTTCCCTATCTAAAGGTATAATATTAGATTATCCCTCCCTATAGCCCTTTATTTAACTATAATGTAATATTAAATTACATTCCTAGGGAAGATTACCTATAATTCCTTCCCTTCTAAAGGTATAATATTAGATTATACCTTCCCGCGCCCCTTACGCTCCCTCCTCTTCCCTCTCCCTACTATAGAGACTTAGGAGAGGCGCCCCTTCTAAGGCTATAATTCCGCGCCCCTTCTAAAGCTATAATTCCGCTGCCTCTAATCCCTTAGCCCACGCCTTGCGTAACTATGCTATACTTAGGGTACCTTATCTAGTGCCTCTAGCGCTAGTTTTAGCGTGGGCTTAGGTATAGGCTTTAGCGTAGGCTTAGGCATAGGCTTTAGGGCTCTAGTCCCCTGCCTCTTTATAGGCAGTGCTAGGTCTAGGTAACCTATCCCTTTATCTAGATTATCACTGTATTACCCGTAATAAACCTCTCTAGGGCTTTATTAGGCATTACCTTTATAAACGCGTTAGCTAGGTTATCTTTGCTATTAATCTATCTAATCTTGCAGAGCTTGCGGCGTTTATATAATTACTAAAGGGCTATAATATTAATTATAAGCCGCTTCTCCTTTATAGTCCTAAGCTTAATAAGGTATTTATATAATAAGTACAAATCTATGTAAACTATAATTAGGATTTCCGGGAGGTTTAATCAATCTATAATAATCTTTAACGTTATTATAATTACATAAGCTATATTAACGCCTACTACTATTCCGTAAACCTCTAAAGTAAGCACACTTCTTGTGACTCTCTTGCTCTTTATTAAGCTATAGTGTATAATATTGCCTTATAGTGTGAACTTACTATCTTTATACTCCTTATTAGCTAGGATAAGAACGTAGCCTAGTTATAAGGTAAGATCTTTATTATTAGCAAATAATCCGTTAATAAATGTGAATAGCTTTGTTCTTTTAAGGTTAAGGGGTATAAAGATTAATCCTTAATCTAGGTAGTCTATTTACTACTTAATATAGTAATTAAGTTCCTTAACATTCTTAGTTATTAGTTCTTAATATTATGTAGTAACTAATAGATTAAAGCTTGCCTTAGGTTAGCAGATTAAAGCGATGTAAGCACCATAGGCCCTTTGTTCCATGTACTTCTTTTCTAGCTCTTCTAGCGGGATTAACTATAGCTTATTACTTTGCCCTTTTACCACATTTTAATAGTGTTATTAGTTAGTTAAATAATTCTACCGTTAAATACAAGGGGTTATTAGGCTTAATAAACTGCTTTAGTTTTATAGCGAATTTAGCGGTAGCTAGCTAATCTTCTTCCTTTTAGGAGAATCCTTTATCTAATAGGCTAAGGGTATTATTAGTCTATATTCCTATGTATCTAAATTAAGGGCTTTTAGTAGATATAACTAGCAAGCATAGATCGTAGCTTAATATTATTATCTAGAGCTTTTCTCTATAGTGCTTATAGTAAGTTACCTACTAGTGTGTGCTAGCCTCTATAATTCTATAGAGGGCTTAATAACTCTTATAATCATTCCTTTAGGGTGCTAATCACAAATTTAGATAGGAGTTAGGCAAGGATTATATAATTTAGCAGCATTTCTAATTATACGTACGCCTACGTAATATCTTAGATCTAAAGGAGGAATCCTTTTATAAGAAGAGAAGGGGTAATTATAAGGATTAATCGCTAGCTTGCCCTTTGGATTGTTAGGGCTTGCGTAAGGATTGCTTACTTTGCTTTATTGCTAAAGCCTTAGATTATAAGCCTTAATTTCTTATATAGCTAGCTTATTCTTCCTTTTACTTTGTTAATAATATAGGAATTAAAGATTTAAATCCCTTAGTGCTTCTTTAGATTAAAAGCAATAAATTTAAACACGCCTCTACTAATTAAGGTATTAATCTTAGTCTTTATTAAGAGCTTAAAAGGCTTGCTAGGAGTTATAATTATGCCTTTCTTACGTAATTAGGTTATAAGCTTAAGATCTGCCTTCTCCTTGCTTAAGATAAATACCTTAAGATTATTTGCTAAATTAATAATTATAGGAGGGTTCTTTTATAGTCTTCCTAGCCTTCTTTTTAGAGAGGCTAGAGGCATTATATTATTAATTCGTGCCTCTTGCTCTTCCTCTTTAATTACCTCTAGGTTATTACCTCTTACTAGTAATAGCCTTTCCTTGCTTAGGCCTTTATTATAGGGCTTAATAAAGGTTAACCTAAAGACCTTAGGACCTTATAGAAGATTAAGGGTATAGCTCTCTCTATCTATTATAAGGAGCTTATATAGGCCTTACTATCCTTTATGCTCTTACTAGATAAGAACTAGCAATATAAGCGAGAGGTTAAGGGTTAGTAAGGTATTAGGGCTATTCCTTATAGCAATAGCTTCCTTAACCTTATAGAGCGCGTATAACCTCTTAATCTCCTTTATTGCCTTTTACACTATAAGAGCTTATTATTTAATATTAGGCAAGGGAGGAGAATCATTAATTATTTAAGGGTAGGCGCTAAAGATAAGGAGGGTTAGAATAATGCTATTTAGGCCTATGGTATTATTAAGGGCTTTTATAGCTATTTGCAGGGCTATAGCTTTAGGTATTAATGGGTATTCTTATTAGATAATATTATAGGCTCTTTAGAGTGGCCTATAATATCTCTTAACCTTGCTAATGCTATGGTATGCCTTAATAGGGACTTCTTTAATTAAGATTAATATTAAAGCTATAAATTAGCGGAATTCTTCGCTTCTAAACGTTATGCTAGCATTAGTTATAATCTAATCTAGAGGACCCTAGTAGGTATTAATCTAGCAAAGGCAAAGAGCTTCCTATATTGCCTTTACTGTAATATCCTTTAGGAACCTAGCCGCGTTAAACACAGTGGCTATATTAACAGCGTGGAGAATAGGGCGATTGCTATCTAGATATATAATATCTATAATTACTTTGTAGTTAAAGTTGTATTTATCCTTTAGGGTGAATTTAAAGTAATGTAGATTATCTGCATTTAATTAGTATTAGTAGCAGATCTTTGTTAATTATCTAATGGTTTCGAAATCTACCTTATGGCCTGATTTAGAAAGCATATTATAAAGTTAGCGGATAGAGGGTAACTAAATTAGTAATGTAAGCGCTATAATTCTATCTTAGTTAGATAACTCTAGGCAATTAATTTCTCCTTTTACAGAAGCATCTAAGGATACCCCTATTTATAGATAATAAGGACCTTAATATTACCTTGTTAAAGGATATTCTAAGAAATATAGAAATTAATCTTTAGGCAGTCTATATCTGCTAAATATAGCAAGAAGGGAGTGTTTATAGGTATTACGTGGAATAGGATAATGCTAAAGGGAGTAGGCATATTAATTAATCTAATTAAGGGGATTAGCTTACTGCTTCTAAATTAAATTATTACCTCCTAGCTCTAGATTTATTAAGCTAAATCTTAGGGATTAACTATTGTAAGGCAAGGAATTAGGGGTGCTTTACTAATAAGTAACCTATAGCCCTAGTATTAGGGATAATGCCTTAGAATATACCTAAAGAGTAATAATCTTAAAGAAGGAAGGCGGTTAGGGCTTCCTTTAGTTATTAGAGATTAAATAGATTCTCCTTTATAAGGGCATGCATAGCTGCTTAATTCGTAAGGATCTCTATAGTTATATGTCTATTAATTATTATACCTTATATAAAGAAGCTTATTAGTATCTCTCCTTTATTGCTTTCTTCTTTAAATCTAAGTTCTATTATATAGGTGGAAATCTTATCTTCTTTAGAAAAAGTAGTATTATTCTCTTTGCCTTTATACTAGGTAAGGAAAGCATTATAGGAAGGGGTTATTAGCTCTATAAGGTAATGGTTCTTAAAGCGTTAATATGCCTTCTTATATTTCTCTTTAGAGTGTTTAGTTAACTAATAGCCTTCCTTATTATATACATAGCATTTCTTTATATAAGGAGTGCCTTTATTGCCTTATAATTATAATTATCTATAATAGGCTTCTTTACTATACCTATTATACTTATGGTTAGTCTAATACTGCTCTCTTATATTAGGCGTTAACAGGAATTAATGCTTCTTATCTAATTCCTCTATAGTTATTCTTATTAATATCCTTATATATTTACAGAATAGCTAGAGGTTAGCGGGAGGGTTAATAAGGTAAGTTCTACACTTAGGTATCCTATAGTAGGCGGAGATTAATTAATTTTAGAGTGCTCTTTTAGATTAAGTAATATCTAGAATTACTTATTAAAGGTTTATAAGCTTTATTATAAGTTCTTTAAAGTAATTAATCTTTAGCTTATCTAGGTTTTCTTATATAATCTAGCGTAGCTTAGTATTCTACTACTTAAGGAGATACCTTTGCTTTATATTATTAGTCTTAAATCTTCTCTTAATATAGTTAATAAGAGTCTTAAGGTCTTAAGGATCTCCTAGCTTGCATAGATGCTTATAATAGTATATTAAAGCTTTCCCTTTAAGCATAGCCTTAAGGGCATACCTAGCCTTATAGGGTTTAATACCTAGCATCTTGCATTTCCTTAGAAGATTATTAACTTTAAGTTAAGGACCTTATAGTTATCTACGCTATATTAAATATTACTTGTATAAAGCTTTGTGAGATTAATTATTTGCTTTAGTATAGGTCTAGAGGGAAGAGGTGCTCTTAGAGATGTAAAAGGAGGGATTTCTTATCTTAATAGGAATACCTCTAATAAGGGCTTTCCTAAGGATTATTATGCAATTAGCCTAATAGGGTTAGGCTTAGGGAATAATATTAGCAAGATTATAGGATTCCTAGATTACTCTATTAATAATATTATAATCTTAGTCTAATTAGAGAGATTAGAAGGAGGTTATTAAGGAAGTCTTAGTCTTTAATGTATTTTTAGAAGGGTATGTACTTCCTTATAGCTTCCTATATCTCTTCTTCTTGCTAATCTTAGAATTCCTTATAGGTAGTAACTTCTTTAAGCATCACTATAATCTTCCTATAGGCTATTATATCTATATACATGCCTTAGAAGAGAAGGAAGTTACGTAAATACTTAGCAATTACTTAGTCTATAATTATAAATACCTCTCTTATTTATTTATAGAAGTCTTTAATAAAGTTAGTAAAGAGGCTTCTAGTAATAAGGCTCCTAGACTAGTATACCACTATCTTAAAGAGAATATAGGCTATAATAGCCTTAGGGTTATTACCTTATTTATTAAGATTAAATAATTTCACTATCTTTAATGTCTTAGATATAATAAAGTCTTATATCTCTAGGGAATGTGTCTTAGGAGAGGGTTATTAAGTTATAGACCTTTGCCTTTTTAGTCTCTTTTAACTTTAGTGCCTTCTTTAGTATTACTAAAGTTAAGGCTAGAGAGAGAGGCTTTTAATAGTTCTCCTTACTAAGGAGCTTTTAACTTTCTTATCTTTATTATAGGAAGTTAGAATAGAGGTATAGTGTTAGTTATATAGTAGGTTAAAGGATTATAAGCGTAGCTATTATCTTTATCCCTTAGGGGTTCTTAGGATTAGATCTTAGGAGTAATAAGTTCCTTTCTTATTATAAGAGAATACCTTCTAAGGGTTAGGTATATAGTAGAACGCGCTAACTAAGTAACTAAAGATAGGTTAGACTAGTTACTAACTAGGCCTTAATCCTTTAATAGCTTTAAAGTCTTTATAGGGTCTTAGGATTAGATCTTAGGAGTTATAAGGCTCCTTTCTTATTATAAGAGAGTGCTTAGACTTCCTTAGCATAACTATATATGCTTTTAGCGGCCCTCCTATTTTATAGGGTAGGTTTACGGTGTAGCTATCTCTTCTAATTAACCTTACTAATCTATGGTTAGGAAAAACCGTGTGGTTATCTATAAAGTTAACCACTAATTAGTGTTAGTATCACAGGTGCCTAACATTAGGATTATAGCCTAGGAATAGGAATTTATCTTCTATTCTAGGCGTTATAATTAATTAGTTATAAGTGTGTATAGAAGGGAGGAAAAGAGAGGCTTTTTCTAGATTATAAGAAGTGGCTATAAATGCAGTGCGCTTTGTGGGTCACATGACTTGTGGGTCCCCGCCTAATCAGAGGGGTAGACCGATGAGTTATATATGGGGCCACCTCGCGGGCGCGCGTTGCGCGCGCTCCCTCGCGGCCCGACCTTTTGCCGGGTAATTGCGGCTGCGTGCCGCGATTGATATCATGCTTGTTCCAACATAATCTTATATTAGTAATAATTCTTATAAAGGCAGGGATTTTCTAGAATTAGAAGAAGTGCTTCTTATATAAAGGATGAAGGCCTATAGCTAGAGTTTATAATATTAATAAGCTCTATGTATTATTAAGGCTATTAGATAAGCTAAAAGAGGCCTACGCTATAGCTAGCAAGGCACTAAGACTACCTTAAAAGGGAGATATAGAGCTTTAGCATTAATAATACGGTTATCTAGGCATATAGGCCTTTACAGAGCTTATAAACGCAGCTTTAGGCATTAGATTAATAGGTCCTAAGCTTATAGAATATAAGGTCTATGCTATAGGTAAAGCTAAGCAATAGAGATTATAGGTTATACCTAAAGGCCTTCTATAAGGTCTAGGTTATAGGCTTTCTATTAATCTAGATTACTATAACTCTCCTTATTAGAATGGTAATAGGTATTAGTATGTTTTTATATGCCTTATAACCTTAATATAGTTCTTGTATTCCTTTAAAATAAAGGATAGTATTCGCAATAGTTTTCGCATAATAATAGCGTTCCTAAGCACTTAATTTAGGGTTTAACTATGCTTTCTATATAGTAATATTAAAAAGCCCTCTTTACAGAGCAAATAAAAGATAAAATAGCCCTTATAGGTATTATAGTCTATAATTTAGCTCCCTTAACGCTTAGCTAGAATAGAAAGGCAAAGAGATCTAGGGAGTGGTTAAGCAAAAAGCTTATATATTAAGCCTAGAGGCTTAGCTTCTAATAGACCTTAATAATAAGGTCTTTAACACTATAGTTTATCTATTAAATTAAACGCCTTTTAAGCATCATAGAACCTAGATTATACCTTACAAGCTATAGTGGAATTAGGCTAGGAAAACAGTTCTAGCTTATTTATAGATAGCAAAGGTCTAGAAGCCCTTAATTATATATCTATAAGCCTATAGATATAAGGCTTTTCCTATAATAACAAAGGCTTTAGAGCATATTAAATTATATAACGCAATCCTATAGTTAGAGCAGAAAGCTTATATTAGGTACCTTATTAGTTATAGAGGCAAGTCCTAATATATTATTTAGGTGCCTTCGCTTTATAATTATAAAGTTATTATATTAGCATATGTTTAATTTAATAAGAATTCCTTCTTTAAACTAGAAGAAGAGCTAGAATTAGCTTAAAAGGAAAAGATATTAATAATTACACTGCTTAAAGAACTTAAAGCTAATAATATTGACAAGGAAATCAGTTAAGATCTCATTAGATTAGAATTAGAAGAAGAGGATTATCCCCTATGCCTTTAACTATAAAAGGAGAAAACAAATAGTTTAAAGCAAAAACACTACCTTATATAATAGAGGAAAAAATAACCTTTCTAGTGCACTTTTAACCCTCCTAACTCTTCTTATAAGGCGCTAGTTACTATAGAGAACAAAGAGCTTAGGATATAAGGTAATAATACGCTATATGATTTTTATAATTTTTTTTTCATCGGCAGTGGCCAATGCATCTAAAATTCACACATAACATAAGAATTACTAGTAACACCTAGCTAGTGCAATAATAAACAACCGATTAACAGTACTATAGTAATAAAAAAGCAGCCTAATATAAGAATAAGCTTTAAGGGCATAAATATAGGGGCTATATAGGTTAGTGTAAAGTTTATTAATAATAAACTTTGTGGCTATGTTAGCGCAAGATATAGTTATAGTTTGCGACCGTAGTTAAACTTAAATTTATTTGAGTTTTGCTCGTAGCATAAATTAACGCGATTCCCCCTCTGTGACCGTGTTTGTTCCCTCTCTTCATCTCTTCCATCTTCTCGCACCTTACCACTCACTCGTGCGCCATAATACGCTATATTATGAAATTAATGAATTTATGCGTAATATAATAATTAAACACGCAGAGACTACCATAGAGACTAACGAAATTACTAGCAAAGGTAGTAAAGAAGTGGAGAATTATTATCCCTAGGATAATAGCATTAATCTAGATAACATTATTACTAGAAAACGCTAAAGAAAGGAAACATATAAAGCTAGATAGGTATAGTTTTCTTATGCCTTTTCTATAGCATTATAAGGTACTTAATATAGTTTATAGATTAAAGATATACCTCTAGAACCCACACATTACTAATAAGCTATGGCTTTACCCTATTATAACTACTAGAAGGAAGCGATTATAAAAGAACTTTTAAAGCTCCTATCCCTAAACTACTAGGAAAATATACTAGATAAATCTCTTAATCTAGAATATTATAAGGAAATTATAGACCTTAGCTAGGTCTTTAAATATAAGACTAATAAGAAAGGAGTAGTTATAGAGTTTAAAGCTAGAATAGTTATTTAAGGTAACTAATAACTAAAGGATGTCGGCCCGAACATAGATGCAAGGGGTTTTTCTTCCCATTCAAGGGTTTTCCTTTTGACGAAGCAGCAGGAGTACTAGTACTAGCCCTACATAGAGCTAGCTAGCGTAAATAATATATATATAATAACTAAAGGATAACCTTAATAACTATACTACTACGCTTACTTTATAATCTCTATACATACTACTTATAGTCTACTATGCTAATAATCTTAATACCTAATAATATAATATTTAAAATGCCTTCCCTTATGTAAAACTTAAAGAACTTATCTTTTATAAGCCTCTAGAGGGTATAAATATAAAAGGTTATCTCTAGAAGATAATAAGAGCGTTATATAGGCTATAAGAAGCTTCTTAATAATAGTTCCTTTATTTAATAAGATTTCTCTTAAATCTAGGCTTTATATAAGGGAAAGAAGACCTATATATCTTTATAAAGGACGATTTTATCCTATTTTTCTACATAGATAACATTATAGTGCTTTACCCTAACGGATCTAAAGTAAAATTTAAAGAATTACATAAGTAACTAATAAATAGCCTAGACATTAAGGATTAAGGCAAATTAAAGTGATTCTTAGGCATTAAAATCATTAGAAATTATAATACTAAAGAGATATGGTTATCGCAGGAATTATATATTTGAAAGATCGCTTAGAAATTCATTCCTAACGTTATTAATAACAATCTAAAGAGCTTAACCTCTGCTCCTCTTCCTATAGCTATAATCCTCGCTAACGCTAGTAAAGCTTCTAATAAAGAGATTAATTATTATAGAGCAGTTATTAGCTCCTTAGTGTATCTTTATATTATTAGAAGACTTAACGTAGCCTTTATAGCATTAAAGCTAGCCTCTTTTATAACAAATCTATTAGCAAAGCATATTAAACTCGCTAAAGGAGCTATTTTATACACTTAGAACACAAAGAAACTATATATTCGCTACTTAGGCACGGATAGCTTTAATACGTTATTTTCTAGCACTAATGCTTCCCTTAGTAATAACCCTAATACTTGTAAATTAACGCAAGGCTATGTCTTTATTATGCATAGCGCTATGATTAATTAGAAGTTAGGTAGGTAATATTACGTAATAACTTTAAGCATAGAAGTAAAGCTTTTTACCCTAAATTATAGTATAAAAGAGCGTATATCTCTAGGGAGGCTGCTTTATAATATTAAGGTCCGCGTACCGCCGCTTTCTATTATCTAGTGTAATAATAAGCAGATAATTTATATTATAGAGCATATAGAAGGAAGGCTTTAGACTAGCCTTAAGCATCTTAATATAAATTAAATATAGATTCAAGAGCAATATACAAAGGATAACATTAAGGTTAATTAGTTAAAGACCTCTAAGATACCTACGGATAGCTTTATAAAGCCTCTATTAGGTTAGATACACAGGGATTTCTATTACTAGATAGGATTACGCAAGATTCCCTCGTAACAACACTAGAAATTCGTTATAATTACTTCCTACACTAATAAACTCTAGCTTTAATAGATATCTTAGCTAGGGAGGTGTGTTAGGAGAGCTCCTAGAGCATTAGATGTGTGGATGCGGCCCGCGCATTAACTAGGATAAAACCCTTAATAAGATAACAGTGGAGACAAATATATTAGAAGTACCTCCGTAGACTAGTTATTACCATAGCGCACTGTGTACCTTTCAGGTACAAAAGTCGGGTGCCATCTGCCCCTCTGATTGACCACAATCGAACCTTTTCTATTAGCTACACCGACCCCTACCTTGACACTTATATTATGTGTGAATTTTAGATGCATTGGCCACTGCCGATGAAAAAAATTATAAAAATCATAGTATTAACCCTAATACTATAATCTCCCTTATTAAGTTTTTATTAGTCCCTTACCTTATTCTAGGTCTATCTAGATTATTAGTTTATTATTCTAATCTACTAGGTCCTATATATTTAACTATAGTGGTTAAAGCCTTTCTAGGCATAGGATATAAAGTTTTAGATTATCTAGGTAGATTTTTCTTACCTATTCCTTTTCTATAGGTTTAATCTTATATATTACTAATAATACCTTCTAAACTACCTTTAAAAGTTTTCCTAAGTTTTATAAAACTTACCTTTTAGCTTATTCTCTTTATTTATCTTTTTCTATATAAGATTTCCTATCTTAAAGTCTTATCTAGGTTTTAAAGTATTATTCTAGTTATTAACCTTTTAGTTTTAAATAGCCTTATGTTATTCCTCTCTTAATTCTAAGTACTATAGGTTAGTTTCCTATACTAGTTTTAAACTTTCTAATCCTATATTATCTAGTTCTATCAGGTTATTTACCCTTATATATTTAGTAAATAGTTTAAATCCTAATATTAATCTAGTAAGGCTAATTCTAATACTAAATGTATATTAGTTATTTATTACTACTATAATACCTAGGATTACTTAATTCTATAATTCTAGTAAAACTCTATCTTATTCTATAGCCTATTTTATTAACTATTCTTTAATAAGTCTTATATTATATTTTACTAATCCTATTAATAATAGGTATAAACCCCTCCTAGGTACGAGGTAAAACTGCTTATATTGTTATAGGCTAATTCCTATTCTTTTATTTTCTTCCTATCTCCTTGCTAATCTTATTATTTACCTTGCCTTTACTTCTTAGTATTTTTCCTTATGTTATAAATACTATTAATTATCTCTAGGTTAGATTTATCTTTATTTTCCTTCCCTTTACTTTTCTCTTTTACTATAGCCTTTAACCTTTTAGTTAGGGTAGTGTCTTTTTATTACCCTTAGCTATTTATAATCTAATTAGTTAAGGGTTAATTAGTTAATTAGTAATGCAAGACCTACCTAGTGATTTAGCGAATTAGGTTAGAAGTAAGTAAGAATAAGTTATATATAGTGTAAGGGTTTAAGTTTGCCTTAGAGCTTTAGGGTATAAGTAAGTAGTAAGGTATAAGAAGATAGAAAAGATAGAGAGAGGGAATAAACATAGTTATAGAGAAAGGAGAATTACATTAATTTATACTATAAGCAAAACTTAAATAAATTTAAGTTTAACTATAGTTATAACCTATAACTCTTATACTAATATAGCTATAAAGTTTATTATTAATAAACTTTACACTAACCTTATAGCCCCTTATATTTATGCCCTTAAAGCTTATTCCTATATTAGGCTGCTTTTTTATTACTATAGTACTATTAATTAGTTATTTATTATTTCACTAGCTAGGTGTTGCTAGTAATTCTTATGTTATGTGTGAATTTTAGATGCATTGGCCACTGCCAATGAAAAAAAAATTATAAAAATCATAAAGACCCACTTTTATAATATTAGTAAATACTAGGTTTTAAAGTAGAAAAAGTTATTATAAGAAAGCAATACTCTTATACTTATAGTAGCTAGCGCTATTTTATTAGATAACTTAATAGATCTATAGTAATGTTAGTATTTAGGCTAACACTAGCCTAGGAGCGCCTTAGGTAGCTCTAAGGAAGAAAAGAACCTATAGGAAGTTTAATAAAAAGAGAAAAGAAGGAAAATCCTCTAGGGGAGGAATCCTTCTTATACTTATATAGGGGGCTAAATTATAGATATTAATAAAGAAAGAAGAATATAAGATAAAAATCTAGTTAGTTAATGCCTAAGAGACCTAGGCCTAGAAATAGCTAGGAATTAAACTAAACCTATACCCTTACTATAGAAGATAAATAACATTAGGTGCTCTAACTTCCCTAGACTAATAAGCTAGACCTAGGTTAGAGAAGGCTAAAAAGTAGGGCTATAGAAGAGCTAGCTAAAAAGTAAAAGAGAAGTAAATCACTATTACAAAACCAAATCTAGCACGCTATAAGATAGTATAATAGGCCTAGAGTAGTACTAGAGCTAACCTAGGACAGAGCTAGGTAAGGCTTAGAACCTAGGATTTTCCTTTTTCCTTTCTTTTCTTTTCTTCTTATTAGGATAAGGCTAGCGTAAGCTAGCAATAAACACCTACGATAGGCCACACACAACGCAACGCAGGCCTAGTGAAGGGTTAGCGTTAGCCTAAACATAGATGCAAGGGGTTTTTCTTCCTATTCAAGGGTTTTCCTTTTGACGAAGCAGCAGGAGTACTAGTACTAGCCCTACATAGAGCTAGCTAGCGTAAATAATATATATATTAAGGTTATCCCTATAATAATAGAAGTACATTACCTACTAGTGAGTTCTAGCCTTTACAATACTATAAAGAGGCTTAATAACCTCTATGATAATGCCTTCTAAAAAGAGGTATGTAATCTATTCTAGTAATCTTATAATAATTAGCCTTATGAGTTTTATTTGTAATTAAACGTAGGCTTAGGTAATATTATAGATCTAGAGGTAAATCCCTTTACTTTAACAAAGGAGTAATAGCTATAATTAGCTATTAGCTTGCCTATTAGATTATTAGCGATTATATTAGGATAAATTCCTTCTCCTTGTTATTATAGCCTTGTATAATAAGGCAACACTTCTTATATAGCGAATCTATGCCTTTACCTTTAATCTCTCTTACTATATAAGAGTTAAAGATCCTATAGCCGCTATACTTTGTTTAATTAAACTTTATAAATCTAAACATATTATAAGCTTATAGAGCGTTAATCTTAGCCTAATCTAATTACTTAAAGGGCTTTCCTAGGGTTATAATCTTCCCTTCTTAGTAGAGTTAAAGGGTAAGGTCCTAGTTAGCTTTTTCCTTTACTATAAGGAATGCTTCTATTAGTAATCCTCTAGTTATAATCTCTTTAATTAATACCTCTTCTTAGTCTTTATTAATAATTATAAAGTTCTCCTTATAATCCTTAGGTCTTTCTATGCCTTAGTTAAGGGAGAATTAGACTATTAAGGCTTTTCTTAGTTTTCCTTGCTTTCTTTTTGCTAGCACTAGGAGTTCTATATCTTCTTTCACTCCTTTCCTTACCTTTGCCTTTATAGAGGTAAGAGAATCTCTCTTATTTATAGTCTCCTTAATATCTTAAGGTTTTATCTCCTATAGCCTCTCTATAATATAAGGGTCCTTATAGTAAGGCTTTACTACTATAGATTAGAATTTTACTAGGCTATAGGGTAATTAGATAGTATAGGTCTCTTTATTAGTAGTAATTAGCTTATAAGGGCTATACTAGCTACCCTTCTCCCTTTATACATATACATTAGCCTATAGAGATAGCTAATATATTAGTAATATATTAGGGCTGTTCTAGGCGTTAAGGGTATTGTAGACCTGCTATAAGGCTAGGTAGCGGTGTACCTTATTAGTAGCCTTCTAAATTACCTTAGCGTATTAAATAATAGAGATACTTAGAGGTAACTTATCTATTATGCGTAGGTAAGCTCTAAAGACTAGTAGGGTTAGCACTAGTCTATTAGGGCTTACTAAGTTATTAATAGCTTTAATAGCTATCTAAAGATATTACTCTAGCGTGATCTCTATGCTAATTAAGTCTATAATAATCTTATAAGCCTAGCGTAATAGTCTATAGTACTTTTTAACCTTTCTAATGCTACTATAGGCTTTAATTAGTATCTTACTAATCTTAATTAATATTAATTAAGCACAGTGCTTAAATTTAGCAAAGGAAAAGTTATTACTAGCGTTATAAATAATCTAGTCTAGTAGTCTAAGATAGGTATTAATCTAGCACTCCCTAATAGCATCCTAGATATCTTAGGCCTTTTGCTTCTTAGGATTAAGGAAGCGGGCTACTTAGAATAAAGTTACTGAATTAATAATATAAAGGACTAGCTAGTTATTTATCTATATAATATTGATTAGAGCCGGACAAGCACAGAACAGAAGAGTACTCACAGCAGCCAGCGCCATTTTGTTAGATAACTTAACAGATCTATAGTAACGTTAGTATTTAGGCTAACACCGGCCTAGGAGTGCCTTAGGCAGCTCTAAGAAAGAAAAGAACCTATAGGAAGTTTAATGAAAAAGAGGAAAGAAGGAAGACCCTCTAGGGGAGGAACCCTTCTTATACTCGTATAAGGGGGCTAAATCATAGATATTAACAAAGAAAGAAAAACATAAGATAAAAATCTAGTTAGATAACGCCTAGGAGACCTAGGCCTAGAAATAGCTAGGAATTAAACTAAACCCATACCCTTACTATAGAAGATAAACATTATTAGGTGCTCTAACTTCCCTAGACTAATAAGCTAGACCTAGGCTAGAGAAGGCTAAAAAGTAAGGCTATAGAAGAGCTAGCTAAAAAGTAAAAGAGAAGTGAATTACTACTATAAAACTAAATCTAGCATGCTATAAGATAGTATAAGAGGCCTAGAGTAGTACTAGAGTAAACCTAGGACAGAGCTAGGCAAGGCTTAGAACCTAGGATTTTCCTTTTTCTTTCTTTTCTTTTCTTCTTATTAGGATAAGGCTAGCGCAAGCTAGCAATAAATACCTATAATAGGCTATAAACAAAGCGACGCAGGCCTAGTGCAGGGTTAGCGTTAGCCTAAACATAGATATAAGGGGTTTTTCTTCCTATTCAAGGGTTTTCCTTTTAATAAAGCAGCAGGAGTACTAGTACTAGCCCTACATAGAGCTAGCTAGCGTAAATAATATATATATCTATATAATATTAGTAATAATCTTATAATTAAAGTTATGCTTATCTTTAATTATAAATTTAAACTAGCTAGGAGCTTTTCCTTTTATCTAATAATAGTAGTAGACTTTAGTTAACTTCTTAATTACCTAGTATTTAATATTATAACTAGCCCGCTAAAGGATCTTTATAAGGCGTTAAATAGAAGGGTAACTAAAGCAATAATATAATTAACGGATCTCCTCTCTAAGAGGTAGAAGGTAACTATTTCTTTAGCCTCTAGTAGCCACTAAGGATATCCCTATTATTACACAATAGGCATAGTCTTATTGCCTTAAATTAGCACATTCGCAAGGTTATTAATCTTAACTTATAGCTTATCTATATTAGTAATAGAAAAGAGAAAAGGAGTTACTATATTAAGGATATAGAATTTAAGCTCTCTAAGTTCTATAGGCATATAAAGGATCCCTTTTGCGATTATAGATCTAGCACTAAATTTAATAATTTATAGCTTATAGGGGATTATCTTTAATAAAGGCATTAATTATAATAAAGCCTTTATTTATCCCTAACCTACTATTAATTTGCTTACTACCCTAGTATTAGGTATAATCCTCTAAAGACTTCTTTAGAATATTGCTCTTTAGAGATATAGTAGGTTAATCCCTTATTAGATTCTTATTGCTAATATAGTTCTTACTTTAGGAAAGCATACTAAAAGGCTTAGTTATTAAGAGTAGTAAGAACATTAGTATCTATAAGATTATAATTATCCTATAGCTCTAAGTAAAAGAATTATATAATACTTAGATATACTACTAGTAATAGTTCTTTATTATTCTTATTACTATCTTTAGTCTTTATATAGGCCTAAAGATATAGTTCCTATCCTTAGCTAGGGCCCTTATTAGGCTTATTATTATCTAGCCCTTTATAGGAGATAAGAAACGCCTAAAATCTCTTCTCTAAAGGGAGTGTATAATAGATCTTACTAGTAAACTAATAATTCTTCTCCTTTTAGCGTTCTTTATTAGAGTAATTAAAGAACTAATAGCTATTCTTATTATATATAAAGTAATACTAAGGGCTATGCCTTAGGCTTTTACTATAATAGCCTCCCTTGCCTTAGGGCTAATATTTATATTAATAGTTAGTAAACATAGCCTTAGGAGAGCTCCCTTATAATTATAGGTATTAGGTAGCTCTCTTATTTAACTCTAAGATTATAATTACCTTATAGAGGTTTCTAGTAAGACTCTTAAAGCCTAGGGAGTAGATATACTCTACTATCTAATATTTAGGTATACTAGCTATAGCATTTAATATTTACTTATAAAGCTTAGTATTTACTATATTAGAAGGATATAGGCCTTAATAAATCTTCTTAAGGGTAGCTAGTATAATTTTAAGGCACTTTAGCTTGCTTTTATTAGGGTTCTTAGTAATTATACTATTTAGAGTTATACTACTCTATTTATAGCGGTAGAACTATTAGTTACTTTCTATCTTAAAGCATTAATAAATATACCTAATTATCTCTTTATATATAAGGCTCTAACCAAAGAGATAATTAAGGTAGTACTACTTAGCATTATTAATTAAGATAATTAGGAAAGCCTTCTAATAATGCATTTAAGGGAGGTTAATCCTATTACACTTATTCTTAAAAAGCGTAACTTTTAGGGCAAGGAAATCATATAATTATCCGCTATAATAATTACTATCCTTATATATCTTTATAAGTTCTAAGATCTTCTTTATAATCTAGTCCTTAGAGGAGAATTACTATATAGAGAGTAAGGTTTACTATAGATAAGGATCTTTAGGGTAAATTACTTAATATAATAAGGTTTACTATAGAAAAGGCTCTCTTATAGGTTAAGGGGTTAAAGGTACTATTAGCGTTATAAAGGATAAGGTTCTAGGGTAAGCAAATAAGGGGTTAAGGAGGTTAATATTTAGGGGTTAAAGGATTATAATCTCCCTTTAGGCTATAATAGCCTTATTTCTTATTAGACTACTTCTTCTAGAGATATTATAATTACTAGTCCTTAGCCTTATCTTATAATAATACTATAATCTTATAGGGAATTCTATAGCTCTCTAATAAGATCTCTATTAGCTATTATAAAGGTATTCTTAGACTATCCTTTAAAGTCTTCTTAGAATAATTCCTAGAGGTTATTATCCCTCTAGTCTTAATGCTTACTAAGGTTAATAAACCTTATAATATAGTTATTAAGCTTAGATAGCGTAGTGGAATTAGGGTTAACTATAATTTATTCCTTCTAATCTTTTATAAGGGCATAGGAAAGAGGTTATAGTTATATTAGTAGTTTACTCTCTTAGGGTCTCTTAGGTACTATTAAGATCTAGGATAGTTTCTTATTACTAGAGAATTAAGGCTCTTCTCCTAGTGATAGTCTAGGCAATTATATAGCTTTTATAGTAGCTTAGGTCTTCCCTCTTATTGCTAGTCTAGCTTCCTAACTTATTATAAGTAATAGTTATTAATATTAGGTTTAAAGCAAATACCTTATAGTAATTAATTTAATTATTTAGTTAGTTTTTTTATAGTAAGTGTAGGATTAGTCTCTCTATTAAAGATAAAGATAATAATAGAAGAAGTTAATCCCTAGGTTTATAATAGACATAGAATTAATCTCTCTATTAAATATAGAGATAATAATAGAAGAAGCTAATTCCTTAGAAGCCTAATAAGTCTATAACCAGAATTTAAGTCTCTTTCTTTAGCATACTCTTATAGCTATACCCCTATTCCTAAGGATCTAGATAATAGGAAAATAACTATAGTGTTTATAGAAATGTCTTTTCTTATAATACCTAACTTATCTATAGTTATGATTAACCACTAATTAGTGTTAGAACACTAAGGTGCCTACGCAGGTAATAATACCGTTGTTATTAAAGTTAATAATAGTTAATAATAATCTAGGAAAGAGAGAAGAGAGAGAGGGAGAGGAATCTAGCTAGCTAAAAAGTAGGTAAAACCTATAAGTAAGGTAAAGAGAGGGTGGCGAAAAAGGGTAGCTAATCACAAAGCGTGCATCCCTCTGAGGGCCCCACTTGGCCCACAATTAGTAGGTCTTTGGCCATAACTAATCCGATGATGATCCGAAGGAATCAACAGTATTAGTATATAATAATATAAAAGTAAGTCTAAAGTAAACCCTTATTACTTATTATTAGTATTATTAAGTTAATATAAAACCTTTAAAAGAAAAAAGTACTAGAGTTTTAAATATTAAAACTTATTAATTACTAATAATTAATTTATTCGCTTATAAGGCTTACTTTTACTAATAAAATAAAAGGATTTTAAGTTAATTTTAAAAAGAATATATTTTTATTTTTTTAAATAAAAGTATTTTCTCTAAACTTATTTTAATTAGAAATAATAGATAAAAAGGTTTAGGGCTAGAATTAAGGTAATAAATTTTATACTTTTAATGAGTAGCTTTATAATTATCCTTTTAATTATATAAAGTATATAGAATATATTTTAGTTTAAATTCTTATTAAGATTTTATTCTTAAAATATAAGAAATTATATGGTTTAATTAGTTTTATAGGTTAATTTAAGGTTATTATAGTATTATATTATATTATATAACTCCTTGGCCACAGCCCGCTCGAGCTGCTTCTCGGTCAAAGACTTTCGAGGATATCGCTCGTTTTTAGAGTTTTCCTAGGCGGATTAGAGCTAGACAAGCACAGAACATAAGAGTACTTATAGCAGCTAGCGCTATTTTGTTAGATAACTTAATAGATTTGCAGTAATGTTAGTATTTAGGCTAACACTAGCCTAGGAGCGCCTTAGGTAGCTCTAAGGAAGAAAAGAACCTATAGGAAGTTTAATAAAAAAGAGGAAAGAAGGAAGATCTCTCTAAGGGGAGGAACCCTTCTTATACTTATATAGGGGGCTAAATTATAGATATTAATGAAGAAAGAAGAATATAAGATAAAAATCTAGTTAGATAATGCCTAGGAGACCTAGGCCTAGAAATAGCTAGGAATTAAACTAAACCCACACCCTTACTATAGAAGATAAATAATAATAGGTACTTTAACTTCCCTAGACTAATAAGCTAGACCTAGGCTAAAGAAGGCTAAAAAGTAAGGCTATAGAAGAGCTAGCTAAAAAGTAAAAGAGAAGTGAATTAATACTATAAAACTAAATCTAGCACGCTATAAGATAGTATAAGAGGCCTAGAGTAGTGCTAGAGCAAACCTAGGATAGAGCTAGGTAAGGCTTAGAACTAGGGATTTTCCTTCTCTCTTTCTTTTCTTTTTTTCTTATTAAGATAAGGCTAGCGTAAGCTAGTAACAAACACCTATAATAGGCTATATATAACGTAACGTAAGCCTAGTGTAGGGTTAGCGTTAGCCTAAACATAGATATAAGGGGTTTTTCTTCCTATTTAAGGGTTTTCCTTTTAACGAAGCAGTAGGAGTACTAGTACTAGCCCTACATAGAGCTAGCTAGCGTAAATAATATATATATATTATATAACTTATAATAACTTATTACTAGATATATATACCTTATTATGCCTTATAATAAAGGAAATCTACTTTAGCGTAAAGAAATAAAAATAATACATGTATTGTATTGTATTGTGAAAAGTACTTGTATTGTATTGTGTAATTTATTGTATTGTAGTGCAAAGCTCTGCTTACTAGAGTATTGTTTGTAGTGTAGTTAGTGTAGTTTTTAGGAAAAATTTGTATTTATAGTGTAGTAAATAAAAATTTGTAGTTAGTATAGTGTAGTAAAAAAATTTGTAGTTAGTGTAGTTTATAGTTAGTTACTACAAATTATTTTATAGTGTAGTTAGTGTAGTTACTACAATAACTACAAAACTACGAATGTATTGTTAGTAAAATATAAAAGTGGGTTTTATATAGGTTATTATTATTATAAGAATTAAAATGAGGACTATTAATATTAAGCTTATATTTTTAGCTATTTTATCCTATTAGTTATATAATTTATAATAATAAAAACCTTTGACACTTTTTCCGCACCGATCTAAAGGTCCGGAATTGCCTCTAAAATACAAACCACATTAATATTTAAATTCTCTACCTCTGTTTACCCCTCTTATAATATTATATTATAATAAAGCTAGAGGTAAGTATAAGGGTAAGATACTAATAGTAATTACCGCTAGAGAAAGGGGGCTAGTATAAAGCTACCACTACCTAAATATAAGAATAGGATAATTTAATACCTAAAGACATAAGAATAACCTAATAATAGACTAGATATAATTTAAATACCTAGATAATATAAAGTATTATAATAAGATTACTAGCCTTATTCCTAGTAATAAAGTCTTCTAAGTTTAAAGCATTACTAAGGATATAGCCTGCTAGGTAGTAAACTATGCTTACGCTAAGATAAGATTTATAAATAATAATAATAATAATATTTATACTACTAAAGAAGTTCTTAAAATAGCCTTTAAAAGGCTATTAAAGAAGAAGCAAAAGAAACTAATACTTTAACCTAGGTAAGTATTATAGCTAGACTAGCACTAAGAAAATTAAATAATAAAACCCTTCCCTATAGATTCTAGGTAAGTAATATAGGGAAGTACTTATTAAAGGTAATATAATCTAGGAAGCGCTCTAATCTTAAGGCACTAAAGATATAATAATAATAGTAAATAAGGCTACTAGCTAAACTACTACTATAGCTACTAAAAGACTCCCTAGTAAAAATATAATTATTACCTTTAAAGGAAATACTACCTAATATAAAGAAGACTAAAAATAGATTACTAAAGTATTTAGCCTAAAAGTAGCTTTTTACTACTATATACTTAGTATTATAGTTAAGAGATTCTTAATAAAGTATATATTTATTAAGAACCTAATAACTAAAATTAGCAAAGTAAATAAAGTAAATATAATTAAGGTAACTATAAGGTACCCCTAAGTAAAAATATATAGTATACTACCCTAATCCTTAGATTAGTAAAGGTTAAAAATACTAATAAGATATACTAAGATAAAATAGTCTTTAAAGTAAAGCTATTCTAAACTAAACTATATAATAAAACCTTATAACCCTAATAATACTATAATTACTTCTAAACTAGTTATATTATAAAATTTTATAAGGTAGCCCTAAGGTATAGTAAGTATAATACTAGCTAATATAAAGAGAAAGAAATATCTTACCTAATAATAAGTAAATAACTAAAGAAAAACTATACCTTATACTTTAGTATATACCTAGCCTAGTTAAGAGATTACCTTATACTAAAAGAGAAGTAAAATATAGTAAAAGTAAGGTACTTAAAGTAGCTATTATAATTAACTAGTAACTCCCTAAATAAAAGCTTAACACTACCCTAAGAGAGAGCTAGTATAGCTATAAAACCTATTATTATAGTAAGTAAAAAAGAGAATACCTTATAAATATAAAGAGAAGCACTAAATAGCTTAGAGTAAAGAATATTATATAATATATATTATAGAATAAGGCTAGAATAAAGCTAGTATAAAATAGTAAAGACTTATTACCTTTTAATTAATATAGTAATATTATAAGTTCTTTTCTAGAATATAAATAAGAAGAATAGCCTAATATATATAGTACTCTAGTACTAAACTAATATAAATATAATAGTAGTTTAAGAATAGGAATACATAAAATACCTATAGCCCCTAGCACTAAGCCTTACCTAATTCTAACTAGTATATTATAAAGGGTAAAATATAGTATATATAAATAAGAAGTATAATATAGGGTTATAAATAGCTTAGGGAGGGACTAACTAGTTACTAGTAAAGATAAAGGGTATAAATATCTATTCTCTTTACTTAAAAGGGTATGTAGATAACTAGAATACCCTATTTATACTATTAATATAAAAGAGCCTTATAACTAAAGTATCTTTATAAAAGACTTTAACTAAAAATACTTCCTCTAGGATAGCCTAGATAGGATAACTAAAGGAGTAGAAAACTACTAGACTTTATAAGCTAGTAAAGGCTTAGATTAGTAATGCCCTAAGGGAAACCTATAAGATAATATAAAGAAAATAAGAATAGTACTATAGATTTAGTATAAGTAACTCTAGATATCTAAGTCTATTATAATAGTATAAAGGACCTTATAGGTTCTAACTATATCCTATAGCTAATTAGTATCTTTACTAAGGAATAAGAAAATACCTTACCTATCCTTAGATATACCTAAAACGTAATAAATAGACTATATATAAAGGTAAAAGTAGTAGTATAGCTTTAAGTAGAAAATACACTAGACTTATAAGATAAAGGAAGGATTAACATATATATAACATAGCTTATTATAAACCTATAATAAATAGTAAAAATAGTAGCCCTATAGAAGCGCTAAGGACTCCCTAGTCTAAAGGTATAGTAGTTAAGAAAGGTAAAGAAAGTAGTTACTAAAGCTAGATAAGCTAAGAGATAATAAAGATACTAAAAGACTAATATAAATTAATAGGCCTTCTCTAAGGTAAATAAGGACGAAGAATAAATAATTAGGGAAGAGAAAAGAAATATATAAAGAGAAGCCTTATAAAAGGCTAATATATAGGAAAAGGATAGAGAAGTATAAAGACTAGAGAAATAGGCCTAGCTTTAAAGCTAGGCTTCCTAAAGCTCTCTAGACTCCTAAATCTAGAAAGAACTAATAATAACCCTAACCTAGCTATTACTTATAAAGATAAGGCTAATATATAAAGACTTATCTTACTACTAAATATAGTAAGAAAGATTATAGAAGTAGTAATTATAAAGTAGCTTATAGCCTTTACTAAGGCTAAGGGCTTTCTCCCTAAACTATAAATAGGAAATAAGATAAATAGGTTAATAGAAACTATAATTAAAGTCCTTATAGAATATATAAGAGACGCCTAAGGTAAAGGTAGTATTACCTTACTAGTATAAATAGATATCTTATTAGTATTTAATAGAGTTAGCTACCTATACCTAATCTATATTCTAATCTAAATAGGTATTTTATACTAGCTAATAGCTATAATATATAGCTTCCTTATAGATAAAATAAGCTAGCTTAGCTTTAATAGTAAACTCTTAAAACCCTTTTAGATAAAAGTAAGCACCTTATAAGGCTTATCTCTCTTATTAATTCTCTTCCTTCTTTACTTAGTAAAGCTTTATATTTACCTTTAAGCTATCTTAGGTATAGTAGTAATAGGATTTACTAATAATATAAATATAGTAGTGTTAAGAAAAACATTACTTAAACCTAGAAAAGGCTTAAAGCTATATAGAAAGTATATAAAAAGTAGGTAAAAGAAATAAGAGTAAAGTTTAACCTAGTAAAGACTAAACTTATATACTTTAGTAAGGTATACTAATCTCTATAGGCTAGGGTTTAGCTTAGAGTAAAGGAGATAATACCTATAGAGTTATATAGGTTTCTTAAAGTCTAGGTTAATAAGAAACTTAACTAAAGTGCTTATAAGAATATTTTAAAAAGTAAACTTACCTAGTAATAGCTTATACTTTTCTTACTAGTAGTATTAGCCTAGGGCTATAGCTTTAGAGATACCTAACTCCTATATATATAAGTAATCTAACCTATACTTACCTATAAAGTAAGCACTTACTGTTATCAACTAGCCTTAGGGCAACTGCACGTAAGCGTTCTAAGAGATATTATTATCCTTAGAGAGGAAGGATTAGACTAAGCTAGAGGTCGCATAGGAACTAGCTTTATACTAGTGTGTGTGTGGGTTACATAGGGCTTAGGTAAAGCCCTAACCTATTCGCTCTTAGTCTATATCCTTTTCATACCCTTTCTAGACCTAGGATATAACCTAAGCTCCTAAGCTTAAGTTTATAATATACCCCCTTACTTAGGCCCCTCTCCTCCCTTTTACCCTTATAGTTAAAAAGTTATAAGTAAGTGGTATATATATGTAATTAGTATAGCGTATTAGTGTAGGTCCTAGTATAGGGCTTATATATAGCCTAGTAGGCTAAAAATTTTTCCTTATAGACTACCCTACCCCTAGCCTTTAAAATAACTAGTCCCCCTAACTCTAGCCCCTATAATACTAGCCTACTCTATTTTCTTACCTGCCACTAGCTAATATTAAGCTTTACCTACTCTATTATTATTACTTTATATTTATATATTACCTCTTATCTGCTAAATCCCTCTCTTATCCTAGCTATTACCTATCTCTCTAACCTCCCTATAGCTAATTATCTATAATCCCTTACTAGCCTATATCTAAAGTAAGTATATAATTACCACTACCTCTAGCCTCTCCTAGATATAAATAATTCTATATATTTACTACCTTTTTCCTTTCCTTTTCCTTTATATACCCTTATTTCTATTATCTTATTAGTTTTTACTACTTATCTCTATTTAAATATCCTATTAATTCCCTCTTTTATATCTAATCTACTTCCTATTATATCCACTGCTATTACCCTAAGCGCTATTACTACTACTACCTTTAGTAATACCCCCTCCCTTTACTATTACCTTCTCTCCCTCCCTAAAAGCTAAGCTACCTTAGTAATTATATTTTAGAGAGTAACTCTAATAACTCTAATAATTCTAATAGAGAGGAGTAAAAGGTCCTATGTATTTAATATATAAATAACCTTTATAATAAGGAGATATAAGAGTATGCCCTAGGGTCTTATTAGGCCTATCTTCCTTATTAGCATACCTATTAATTATAAAGCTAGGAGCTATACTTATACTTAGGTAACCTAAAACTAAGATATATATATAAGCACCTTATAAACCTTTTAGCCACTAAAAAGCTATTAAAATACTAGCTATAAGGCACACTACCTCTAAAAGGGGTACTATACTATTCTTATAAAAACCTTTATTTACTATTAAAAATATTTTAATACTATTCTAAGCTACTACCTATATTAATCCTATAGTAGCAATACCCTTATATTATTCCTTACTAGAGTAGTATATACCTAGGGTATTACTAAGTTATAAGCCCTTACTCTAGCCTAGTAAATAACTCCTACCTAATATAGTAGTAATATAGTAATAGAATTCTTTTATAGTATATTTATAATAAATAATAATCTTACTTATATTACCTCTATTTAGGAGACTACTATTACTAAGTAGTATATATTTAATAAGGCCCTTACCTACTAATTAACTAGTTATTACTATCCCCCTAGACTAAACTAGAATAACCTAGCTCTTTCTCCTCCTCCTACCTCTAAGAACTAATTACTTTCTAATATAGTAAAATACTAGTGCTAATATATATATAAAGCAAAGAAGACTAGATTTACTTATTCCTTAGTAGCTAAATAAAAATATACTCTTTTAGGCCTATTATATATTATTATATTACCTTATTATACCTTAAATCACCTTTGACACTTTTTCCGCACCGATCTAAAGGTCCGGAATCGCCTCTAAAATACAAACCACATGAATATTCAAATTCTCTACCCCTATTTACCCCTCCTATAATATCGCATTATAACAGAGCTAGAGGTAAGCGTAAGGGCAAGATGCTAATAGTAATTAAAGCTAGAGAAAGGGGGCTAGCATAGAGCTACCACTACCTATATATAAGAATAGGGTAATTTAATACCTAAAGATATAAGGATAACCTAATCATAAACCGGATATAATATAAGCACCTAGATAATATAAAATACTATAATAAGATTACTAGCCTTATCCCTAGTAATAAAGTCTCCTAAGTCTAGAGTATTATAAAGGCTATAGCCCGCTAGGCAGCGAACCGCGCCTATACTAAGATTAGATCTAGAAGTAATAATAATAGCAATATCTATACTACTAAAGAAGCCCTTAAAATAGCCCTTAAGGAGGCTATTAAAGAAGAAGTAAAAGAAACTAATACTCTAACCTAGGTCACAGAGAAAGGGGAATCGCGTCAATTTATGCTACGAGCAAAACTCGAATGAATTTAAGTTTAACTGCGGTCGCGACCTATAACTCTTGCGCTAACGCAGCCATAAAGTTTATTATTAATAAACTTTGCACTAACCTCGTAGCCCCTGTATTTATGCCCTCGAAGCTTATTCCTATATTAGGCTACTTTTTTATTACTATAGTACTGTTAATCAGTTATTTATTGTTACACTAGCTAGGTGTTACTAGTAATTCTTATGTTATGTGTGAATTTTAGATGCATTGGCCACTGCCGATGAAAAAAAAAAATTATAAAAATCATACTCTAACCTAGGTAAGTATTATAGCTAGACTAGCACTAAGAAAACTAAATAATAAAACCCTCTCCTATAAATCCTAGGTAAGTAATATAAGGAAGTACTTATTAAAGGTAATATAATCTAGGAAACGCTTTAATCTTAAGGCACTAAAGATATAATTATAGTAGTAAATAGGGCCACTAGCTAGACTATAGCTATAGCTACTAGAAGACTCCCTAGTAAAGATATAATTATTACCTTTAAAGGAAATACTACCTAATATAAAGAAGACTAAAAATAGATTACTAAAGTATTTAGACTAAAAGTAGCACTTTATTACTATATACTTAGTGTTATAGTTAAGGGATTCCTAATAAAGTATATATCTATTAAGAACCTAGTAGGTAAGATTAAAAAAGCAAATAAAGTAAATATAATTAAGGTAACTATAAGGTGCCCTAAAGTAGAAAATATATAGTGTATTACCCTAATCCTTAGTTTAGTAAAGGTTAAAGACACTAATAAGATATATTAAGATAGGATAGTCTTTAAAGCAAAGCTATTCTAAACTAAACTATATAATAAGACCTTATAACCCTAATAATACTATAACTACTTCTAAACTAGTTATATTATAAAGTTTTATAAGGTAGCCCTAAGGTATAGTAGGTATAAAGCTAGCTAATATAAAGAAGGAGAAATATTATACCTAATAATAAGTAAATAACTAAAAGAAAACTATATCTTATACTTTAGCCTATACCTAGTATAGTTAAGAGACTACCCTATACTAAAAGAGAAGTAAAATATAGTAAAAGTAAGCTACCTAGAGTAACTATTATAATTTACTAGTAACTTACTAGATAGAAGCCTAATACTACCCTATAATATTGTCGACAAACTTTGCACTAACCTCGCAGCCCCCGTATTCGTGCTCTCGAAGCTTGTTCCCACATTGGGCTGCTTTTTTATTACTGCGGTACTATTAATCGGTTGTTCATTGTTACACTGGCTAGGTGTTGCCAGTAATTCTTATGTTATGTGTGAATTTTAGATGCATTGGCCACTGCCGATGAAAAAAAAAAAATTATAAAAATCATACTACCCTATAAGAGAACTAGCATAGCTATAAAACCTATTATTATAGTAGGTAGAAAAGGGAATACCTTATAAATATAGAGAGAAGCGCTAAATAGCCTAGGGTAGGTAGTATTATATAGTATATATTATAGAATAGAGCTAGAATAAAACTAGTATAAGATAGTAAAGACTTACTACTCCCTTAATTAATATAGTAATACTATAAGTCCTTTTCTAGAATATAAATAAGAAGAATAACCTAATATATATAGTGCTCTAGCACTAAACTAATATAAATATAATAGTAATTTAAGAATAGGAATATATAAGATACCTATAGCCCCTAGTACTAGGCCTTGCCTAATTCTAACTAGTATACTATAAAGGGTAAAATATAGTATATATAAATAAGAAGTATAATATAGGGTTATAGATAGCCTAGGGAGGAACTAACTAGTTACTAGTAGAGATAAAAGGTATAAATATTTACTCCTTTACTTAGAAGGGTATATAGATAATTAGAACACCCCTATTCGCACTTTTAATATAGAAAAGCCCTATAGCTAAAGCGTCTTTATAGGAGACTTTAACTAAAAATACCCTCTAGGATAGCTTAGATAGGATAACTAGAGAAGCAAAGGAATTACTAGACCTTATAAGCTAGTAAAGGCTTAGACTAATAATACCCTAAGGGAAACCTATAAGATAATATAGAGAAAATAGAGATAGCACTATAGATCTAGTATAGGTAACTCTAGATATCTAAGTCTATTATAATAGTATAGAAGACCTTATAGGTTCTAACTATATCCTATAGCTAATTAGTATCTTTACTAAGGAGTAAGAAAGCGCCTTACCTATCCTTAAATATATATAGACTATAATAAATAGACTATAAGTAAAGGTAAAAGTAGTGGTATAACTCTAAGTAGAAAATATACTAGATCTATAAGATAAGGAAGGAATTAATATATATATAATATAGCTTATTATAAACCTATAATAGATAGTAGAATTAGTAGCCCTATAGAAGCGCTAAGGACTACCTAGCCTAAAGGCATAGTAGTTAAGGAGAATAAAAGAAGTAGTTACTAAAGCTAAATAAGCTAAGAGATAATAGAGATACTAAAAGACTAAAGTAAACTAGTAGGCCTTCTCTAAGGCAAATAATAACTAGGAATAAATAGTTAGAGAGGAAAAAGAAATATATAAAGAGAAGCCCTATAAAAAGCTAATATATAGGAAAAGGATAGAGGAGTTTAGAGACTAAAGAGATAGGCCTAGCTCTAAAGCTAGGCCCCTTAGAGCTCCTTAGACTACTAGACCTAGAAAGAACTAATAATAACCCTAACCTAGCTATTACCTATAAGGATAAGGTAAGTATACTTATATAAAGATTCTTCCCTAAACCTATAGTAAACCTCTCTTATATCCTAGACCTCTCCTTTTTAGAGCTAGATAATATACTAGTTCTAGATAAAGAATAGTTTAGAGTAAGGGATATAGGAAATATCCTATTAGATATAGCTAGCTAGAAAGCCCTAGGAGATAATAAGCTCCTAGTAGGCCTTATTAAGGCCTATAAGAGAGGCTTAGGGTAGAGGCAGTATTGCCTTATTAGTATAAATAGATATCTTATTAGTATTTAATAGAGTTAGCTAACTATACCTAATTAATATTCTAATCTAAATAGGTATACTATACTAGCTAATAGCTATAATATATAGCTTCCTTATAAATAGAATAAGCTAGCTTAGCTTTAATAGTAAACTCTTAAGACCTTTTTAGATAAAGATAAGTACTTTATAAGGCTTATCTCTCTTACTAATCCTTTTCTTACTTTACTTAGTAAAGCTTTATATATACCTTTAAGCTATCCTAGGTATAGTAGTAATAGGATTTACTAATAATAAAAATATAGTAGTATTTAGAAAAATACTATATAGACTTAGAAAAGGCTTAAAGCTATATAGAAAGTATATAAAAATAGGTAAAAAAGTAAGAGTAAAGTTTAACCTAGTAAAGACTAAACTTATATACTTTAGTAAAGTATACTAACCCTTATAGGCTAGGGTTTAGCTTAGTATAAAAGAGATAATACTTATAAAGTTATATAGGTTTCTTAGAGTTTAGGTTAATAGAAAACTTAATTAAAGTACTTATAAGAATATTCTAAAAGGTAAACTAGCTTAGTAATAGCTTATACTTTCCTTACTAGTAGTATTAGCCTAGGGTTATAGCTTTAGAGATACCTAACTCCTATATATATAAGTAGTCTAACTTATTCTTACCTATAGGGTAAGCGCTTACTATACCCTAACTAAAAAGGGTAGAAAACTAAGAGAAGTAGTTAAAAGCTTTATAATAGACTAATTAGCCTATCTCTAAATTATAGCTAGTGTATTTAAGGCTATACCTATTACCTAACTAAAGGTTAAGACCTATATCCCCCTAGATTTATACCTAAATAAGATAAAATAGAAGTTTAAAGAGAGAATTATAGAAAGTAAAATAGCTATAATAATCTAAACCACTGCTAACTTAGTATAGATAGTACTACGCTATAGATAGAGACCTCCCTAGTAAATAATAAGCTAGTAGTAAAGCTATATAAGGAATAGAAATAATAGTAGGAAAACTAGTATAGTAGGGAATGCCTAGGGTAGCATAGGCTTATAAGAGAACTAACTAAGGACTAATTACTAACCTATAACCTAAAGGAAATCTAAAGATTCTATATAGGTCTAGAAAATATATCTCCTTAACTATAGTCTAACTATACATAGAAAAGATTAGTCTTAATAAGTTTCTCTTCTAGAGAGGTATCCCTAGGGTAAACTTACCTTTATATAGCTATAGTAAAGTAGTTAAAGACTAATATTATATTATAGTTAACTACTCTAAATATAATTACTATTACCCCTAATTACACTAGCCTAGAGATATATAAGAGGTAAGGCTAGCCTTAAACTACTCCCTAAAGGTAAGAGCTATAGCTAAATAGTTCCTTAGTATAAAATAACTCTAATACTACTTATTAGTATAAGAACTAGGAGCTAATATATATAGGAGAGAGAAAGAGCTAGAGCTAAAGCGCTTCTAATACACTAGGACTAATAACTAGGATATAAATATAGTAAATAACTAGAGAGAGGCATAAGATTATATAGTTTAGAGCTAGTAGTAAGCTAGCTATAGATTTTTAATTCTAGAACTATTATTAGATTAATTTTAACTACTTAACGCTAGGTATTATAAGCCTTACTAGTCTACCCTTACTCCTTTACTAAGCTATAATTACTTAACTACTTACTTCTTCTCTAAGACTAGAATTACTCCCTTTATTACCTTAGCCTACCCTTAGCAGGTAAGGCTATAGCTAGGAGATAGTTTATCTCTATAGTATAGGTGTCTAGATACTATAACTAAAAATAACCTTATTATATTATTCCCCTTAGTACTAGACTAGCCTAGACTTATAGTAAAGGCACTATACTTCTTTTTACTTTAATTATTAGTATAAAGCTTCTTTATATAATCCTAATAGTTATCTAAAACCTATAGAACTATTAGACCTAGACTAAACCTAATAGTAAACTAGTATAGTAGTACTTATACTACCCCTAGTAACTATAGCTACCTAGACTTCTACTAGCTATTAGTGCTTATTTTATTATTTACTTAAGTTAGGCTAAGAGTAAATTAGCACTAGATCTAGCCTAGAATAAGGGCACTAACTACCTTTAAATATCTATAGTTATAGACTTAATAGTTAAAATAGGCATTAGTAGCTAGCCCTATATAAACTAGTTAGCCCTATTTCTAAGATAGAATAGACCTAACTTACTAGTAATATTATAATACTAGTGCTTAGGGTAGTTAATTAACTAAGATTTATAAGAAATATATTAGATCCTATAGGGATCCCCTAACTATAGTAAATTAGAAGTAGAATAGAGGTAGGTTAGGGTTAGAGATACTTTACCTTTAAATCCTTAGCTATAGCTTACTTAAGCTACTTCTTAGTTAAGGACTTCTAAGGGTACTGCTTAGTATTAGAGTTCTCCTAGGTAGATTAGAGCTAGAAAAGCATAGAATATAGGAGTACTTATAGCTATAGGCGCTATTTTATAGTATTTAAGAATAATCTATAATATATATTAGTAGGTAAGCTAATACTAACCTAGGAGTGCCTTAAGTAGCTCTAAGGAAGAAAAGAACCTATAGGAAGTTTAATAAAGAAAGAGAAAAGAAGTTAAACCTCCCTAGGGGGAACTCTTCTTATACTTATATAAAGGAGGGGGCTAAATTATAGATATTAATAAAGAAAGAAGAATATAAGATAAGAATCTAGTTAGATAATGCCTAAGCAACCTAGGCCTAAGAATAGCTAGGAATTAAACTAAACCTATACCCTTACTATAGAAGATAAATAGTAATAGGTACTCTAACTTCCCTAGACTAATAAGCTAGACTTAGGCTAAAAAAGGCTAAAAAGTAAGGCTATAGAAAAGCTAGCTAAAAAGTAAAAGAGAAGTAAATTACTACTATAAAACTAAAACTAGCACGCTATAGGATAGTATAAGAGGCCTAGAGTAATGCTAGAGTAAACCTAGGATAGAGCTAGGTAAGGCTTAAAACCTAGGATTTTCCTTCTTTTCTTTCTTTTCTTTTCTTTTTACTAGGATAAGGCTAGTATAAGCTAGCATTAAATACTTATAATAGGCTATATATAACGTAACGCAGGCCTAGTATAGGGTTAGCGTTAGCCTAAACATAAATGCAAGGGGTTTTTCTTCCTATTTAAGGGTTTTCCTTTTAATAAAGCAGTAGGAGTACTAGTACTAGCCTTACATAGAGCTAGCTAGCGTAAATAATATATATATATATACCTTAAATCTATCTAGTGCCTCTATATCTTATATATTTTCTAGTAGTTCCTAAGTTAGCTATATATATCCTTTCTATTTAACTAGTATATTCTAGTTTAACCCCTATTCTCTTATATTCTTAGCTACTAGTATTTCTTTAACCTAATACTCTAAGAGATTAGGTTAGTATTAGTTATTATTAGTTCTAGTAAAGGTTATTTATCCGCTAGTATTTAACTAGGTAATAGATTAAAAGCTACCTATTATACTAAGTTTATATAGAAAATAAGGTAAAGTCCCTATAGCATATCTAACTTAATAGTTAAAGGTATAGGGATCTCTAGTACCTTATATTTAGCTATAACCTAATCTAATTTCTTATATAGTCTATTTATCTTAAAATTTTATAGGTTTAACTATATATAGTTACTAATCTAAAAATGCTTTACTAAACGCTAGCTACTATTTATTTTCTCTTACTACTATTACTAAATAAACACTATAGTAACCTATATTAGGTCTAAGCCTTTCTTAAGATATTATAAGAATGCCTAGGCCCTTTCCTTTAATAAGGTATAGGATACCTCCTTATCTAGTGGTTCCTAGATTATTACTAGGTTATAACTATATAAGGCTATGTTTACGCTAATTCCTATTACTAATAAGTCCTTATTATTTAAAGTAAGTTAATAAGTAAGGAGATATTCTAGCTATTTAAATTATAAAAATAATAGTATTATCCTTAGGATAGCCTAAACTTCTTAATTTACCTTTTCTATACCACTATTTATCTATAGATAATAAGCTATTAATAGTAATTACTATATACTTACTTAGTTATAAAGTATAGTCTAAAAGTTACTTAACTAGTCTAAATTATAGTCTATAATAATTTATATAGGAAAGCTATAAAACTACTATAAGCACTACTTAAACTTTTTATATATACTTTAGCTACTATTAATATTATAGCTTCTAGCTAGATATACTTAGAGAGTCTATTTATAATAACTATAAGAAACTATAGGTTATCTAGGTATTAGGCTAGTAAGTCTATTATAAAGTTAATAGAGATTTATAACTAGTAATAATCTAGTAAAGGGATTAGTTTTAATAAGCCTTATCTTAGCTAATAGCTTTTCTACCCCTTATAGTAATAATAGTTCCTTATAAACTAGGTAATCCCCTATAATATACTATCCTAATAGAAGTCTCTCTAAAGCGTCTTAAAAGTTATATTATAGCTAGGATAGGCTAGTAAGGGTAAATTATAAACCTATTATATTAAGGTTATAATAAGGGGTTCCTAATTTAGGATCTAAGTCTAGCCCTAGAATTAAAGCATACCTTTAGTGCTAATCTAATAATCCGCTATTTACTCCCTTATATTTATAGCTTCTAGAAACTTCTAGGCCCCTTCCTTAACTACCTTAAGCTATATCCTATATATAGTATTATAAACTAAGGACTAGTCCTATAGAGATTAGAGATATATATCTATAAATATTATTACCCCTATTAGAAGACTATTAAACCTAACTATAGTATTCTTAGCCTTACTACTCCCTAATAATAATATAGGGTTTATATTAGAGACTAGTCTAGTCTTTTTATAATAGTATAGGCCTAGAGTTATTACTAATTATATAATTAGCTTCTCTAGTCCTCCCTTACTCTCCTCCCCTTAGAACTATCTTAATAATATATTTAGTCTTACTACCTATAGGCTAGGTCTATACTATAAGTAAAAATTAAATAGTAATAGTATCTTTACCTATCTTACCTATTATTCTAATATTTCCTTAGCAATATAAAGTATTCTAAGTTCTTATAGTCTATAAGTATTATAAATAGCTTACTAATACTATATAGCTTTACTAACTAAGCCTTTAGGTATAATATAATTACTAATAGCTCCTTATTATATATAGTATAGTTCTATTAAGCTAGCTATAGTTAAGTAAAATAATAAGTAACTAGGTATAAGATACCTTTATTATTAAACTATAAGAGGTATTCCTTAAAGCTATCCCTAAATAGTTAGCTTTTACTATAGTATTCTTATTAGGGTCTTATTATGTTAGGATAGGATATAATATAAAGGCTATCTTTAGCGCTTTAAAGGCTATATTATATTTATCTATTTACTAAAATAGAATACCTTTCTTTATAAGTTTAATTAAAGGGCCTATAATTATTAAGAAGTATAGTATAAAGTCCTAATAAAAGTTAGTAAACCTAAGAAACCCTTATACCTCCCTAACCCTTTTAGCACCTCTTAGTCCTAAATAGCTATAATCTTTTCCCTATCTAAGCGAATTTCTTTCCCTATATAAATAATAAACCCTAGGTACTTAACTTCTTTTATTATAAAAATATATTTCTTTATATTTAAGTTTAGCCTTACTTACTATAGCCTTATAAGTATTACTTAGACCTTTTATATATAGTCTTGCTAAGACTCTCCTAAGTAAATAAGGATATTATTAAGATAAGAAGTTATATAATTCCTAGGATTTCGCTAAGTATACTATTAATATATCTCTAAAAGGTAGTGGGTATGCCTACTAGGCTAAAGGGGTATATAAGCTACTTAAATAATCTAAAATATATCTAGAAGGTAGTCTAGTGTTCCTTACCCTTAGTAATATAAATATAGTAAAATACTACTTATATATCTAGCTTTATAAACTACTTTACCTCTAATAATAATTATAGTATTTCCTTTACTAGAGGTAAGGGGTAATAGTCCTATTCTATAATCTTATTAAGGGTATAGTAATTTATATAAAACCACTATCCTTCTCCTAGCTTCTTTACTAATAATATAAGGGCTATTACTAAAGAAAAGCTAGCTTATATCTATCCCTTATCTATAAGATTAGTAACTTACTTTTAGATTTTAAGAAGGTATTACTAGGGTATATTATATAATAAGGCCTATAGGAGTTCTAGTTTAGATTTATCTAGGTTACGCTTTAATTAAATATAGTAGTTTAATTATCCCTAGTGTAGTAGTAAGGCATTTGCCTTACTCTCTAGGAAGAGGTTTATAAAGTCCTATAGCTTACTTAGTAATAAGGATAATAAGTCTTATTCTATAACCTTAGGGATTATGTTTATCTATAGAATTAATATAATTTCCTATAGGCTAGTAGCGTATAGTTAAATATATTCTTTCTACTTCTTTATATACCTTATAATTCCTATAAAGGTAAAGCCTAAGATAGATATTATTAGTTACTTAACCTTCCTATTAGTTAATGCCTAAATTTATAGGTTATTAGCTAATCCTACGTAGAGTTAATAGCACGCTATATCTAAGTTAATCTTATTCTATTCTATCTATAGAATCTCTAAAATAAGCTACCTTATTAACCTAGGGATTATATAGGTAACTATAGGTGTTTCCTATCTATCTAGATTCACTTAAAAATAGATGATATATATAATATATAACCTTTTCTTAACTCTCTTTTCCCCTTATTTTATACTAACTATAGTATAAACTAATCTTTTCTTTAAGAAAGGGAGGTATTCTAACTAGAGTTTCTAGATAAGGCATTTGCTTATAGTAGTATAGTAGTTATAGCCTATATTAATAAGAGTATCTATAAAGGTAGTCTTATTAATTAATATAAGAACTAGAAAAGGTATAAAATCTATATTAGACTAGATCTATTTAAAGTCCTTATTAGTAATAACTATTTACTATAACACCCTCTATCTATCCTCCTCGCTACCCTAGTTAAATAACTTAATACTAGGGTTTTTCTTTTCTAATATATTTACCTTCTTCTTTTCTTTAAAGTTATCTTTCTCTTTCTTTATATTATATATATTAATAGCTAGTTTTCCCTACTAATATCTTAGTAGAAGTAAAGGGTAATTAGAAATAAAATGCTTTCCTAAACTATACTATAAGCATTTGCCCTTCTTATAACGCGTATTATACATAGCCTAGTTAACATACTTAGCTTACTTATTACTAGCCTTATTACCTAGCTTTACCTTACGCTAAAATCCTAGTAACTTTCTATATCCTTTTAGGCCTATTCTAGGTGTATTAATTATATATCTATTATAGGAGTGTTTTTATCCTAGGTAAGGGCCTTAGGTATATACGCTTATCTTCGCGTATAGTTCTTCTCCTCTAATTAATATAACTTAATATGTAATAAGATGCTTTAATAATAAGCTATTACCACTAAGTAATCTATTTATAATATATCCTATCTAATGCTATAGTCCCTTATTTACTTATTAAGGGCTATACATAGCTTAGCTAGCTTTATAAAGTCCTCCTAATCTAATCCCTAGCTAGCGCTAATTTCTACTTAAAATAAATATAGAAGTTACTAAATTACTTATTTAGGTATTATATAATCTAGTTAAGCTTTATAATTACTAGCTCCTATTAATAAGGGTTATTAAATATCTTACTAAGGTAGTTTAAGAGCTTTTATAGCTTATAATATACTAAGTATCCTTTCTTAAAAAGGGAGTAACTTATACCTAGACCTTTAGTAATAGGTTTTAGTAAATAAAGTATTATTAGTCCTACTAGGACCTAATAAACCCTTTATCTATATCTAGCTTATAAGATATTAGGTTTTGCTATGCTATAAATAGGACCCTTTACTATTAAATAGGGTTCTATTAGTAAGGGTTTACGCTTAATAAGTTAACTAGTTAAGTTAACTCTTTACCCTCTAGTAAGTTCTTAAATTTATCTTAACTATTAAGCAATAAGCTCTTATAAGCCTACTATTTTATTAGTCTCTATCCTATCTAATAGTAGTAGTATATTCGCTAGCTACTATACCTCTATAGTAAAGGATAATAAATATTATAAACTAGCCTTAGGGTAACTACATATAAGCATTCTAAGAGATATTATTATTCTTAGAGAGGAAGGATTAGACTAAGCTAGAGGTTATATAGGAACTAGCTTTATACTAGTATGTGTATAGGTTGCATAGGGCTTAGGTAAAGCCCTAACCTATTCGCTCCTAGTCCGCGTCCTTTTCACGCCCTTTCCGACCTAGGACATGACCTAAGCTCCTAAGCTCAAGTCCATAACACTTACTATACTTTAACTAAGAAAGGTAAAAACTAAGAGAAGTAGTTAAAAGCTTTATAATAGACTAATTAACCTACCTCTAAATTATAGCTAGTATATTTAAGGCTATACCTATTACTTAACTAGAGGTTAAGACTTATATCCCTTTCTTAAATCTATATCTTAATAAGATAAAGTAAAAGTTTAAAGAGAGGATTATAAAGAGTAAAATAGCTATAATAATCTAAATCACTACTAACTTAGTATAAATAGTGCTATAAAGAAGGTAAAGACCTCTCCTTATAAATAATAAGCTAGTAGTAAAGCTATATAAGGAATAGAAATAACACTAGGAGAACTAGTATAATAGGGAATATCTAGGATAGTATAGGCTTATAAGAGAACTAACTAAGAATTACTTACTTACCTATAATCTAAAGGAAATTTAGAAATTCTATATAGGACTAGAAAATATATCTCCTTAACCTTAGTCTAATTATATATAAGGAAAATTAGCCTTAATAAGTTCCTTTTCTAAAGAGGTATTCCTAGGGTAAACTTACCCTATATAGCTATAGTAAAGCAGTTAAAGACTAATACTATATTATAGTTAACTACCCTAAATATAACTATAAATACGCTTAATTATACTAGCCTAGAGATATATAGGAGGTAAGGCTAGCCCTAAATTACCCCCTAAAGGTAAAAGCTATAGCTAAATAGTTCCTTAGTATAAAATAACTCTAATACTACTTACTAGCGTAAGAATTAGTAGCCAATATTTATAGGAGAGAGAGGAGCTAGGCTACTTCTAACACACTAGGACTAATAACTAGGATATAGATATAATAGATAATTAGGAAGAGGTATAAGAATATACAGTATAGAGCTAGCGGTAAGCTAGATATAGATCTATAATTCTAGAATAATTATTAGATTAATATTAACTATAAAAATGCCTAGTATTATTACCCTTACTAGCCTACCCTTACCCCTTCCCTAAGCTATAACTAATTAACTAAACTACTCCTTCTTTAGCACTAGGATTACCCTCTTTATTACCTTAGCCTACCCCTTAGTAAGTAGGGCTATAGCTAGGAGATAGTTTATCTTTATAGTATAAGTATCTAAGCGCTATAACTAAAAGATAATCTCTTTATACTAGTCTCCCTAGCATTAGGCTAGCCTAGACCTATTACTAAGGTGCTTTATTTCTTCTTACTTTAAGTACTAGTATATAGCTTCTTTATATAATCTTAATAATTATCTAGGACCTAGAGAAGTATTAGAACTAAACTAGAACTAATAGTAAACTAGTATAATAGCACTTACGCTACCCCTAGTAACTATATCTACCTAGATCTTAACTAACCACTAGTGCTTATTTTGCTATCTAGTTAAGTTAGGCTAAGAATAAGTTAGCACTAGACTAGGCCTAGGATAGAGGCGCTAATTACCTTTAAATAACTATAGTTTTAAACCTAATAGTTAAAATAGGCATTAGTAGCTAACCCTATATAAGATAATTAGCCTTACTTCTAAGCTAGAATAGAATAGACTTACTAGTAATATTATAGCACTAGTGCCTAGGATAGTTAATTAACTAAGATTTATAAGATATATATTAAATCCCTTAGGATTCCCTAACTACTATAGATTAAAGCTAGAATAAGAGTAAGGCTAGGGTAAAGGGAATATACCTTTAAATCCTTTACTATAGCTTACTTAAGCTACTTCTTAGTTAAGGACTTCTAAGGATATTACTTAGAATTAGAGTTTTCCTAGGTAAATTAAAGCTAGAATAGTATAGAATATAGGAGTACTTATAACCACTAGCGCTATTATAATATATCTATAACTAGCCTAAGATAAATATTAGCATTTTAGCTAATACTAACCTAGGAGTGCCTTAAATAGCTCTAAGGAGGAAAAGAACCTATAGGAAGTTTAATAAAAAAGAGAAAAGAAGTTAAATCCCTTTAGGGGGAAGCTTTTCTTATACTTATATAAGGGGGCTAAATTATAGATATTAATAAAGAAATAGAAATATAAGATAAAAATCTAACTAGATAATACCTAGGAGACCTAGGCCTAAAGATACCTAGGACTTAAACTAAAACCATACCCCCTATAGAAAATAAATAATATTAGGTACTCTAACTTCCTTAGACTAATAATCTAAATCTAGGCTAGAGAAGGCTAAAAAGTAAAGCTATAGAGAAGTTAGTAAAAAGTAAAAGAGAAATAAATTACTATTATAAAGCTAAATCTAGTATACTATAGGATAGTATAAGAGGCCTAGAATAGGGCTAGTGTAAAACTAGAATAAAGCTAAGTAAGGCTAAGAACCTAGGATTTTCCTTTATTTCTTTCTTTCTTTCTTTTTAATAGGATAAGGCTAGTAAAGGCTAGTAATAAACACTTATAATAGGATATATATAACATAACATAGGCTTAGTGTAAGGTTACTAGCCTTATTCTATTAAAAAGAAAGAAAGAAAAACAAAGGAAAATCCTAGGTTTTAAGCCTTACCTAGCTCTATCCTAGGTCTACTCTAGCACTACTCTAGGCCTCTTATACTATCTTATAGTATACTAGATTTAGTTTTATAGTAGTAATTTACTTCTCTTTACTTTTTAGCTAGCTTTTCTATAGCCTTACTTTTTAGCCTTCTCTAGCCTAGGTTTAGCTTATTAGTCTAGGAAGTTAAAGCACCTAGTAATGTTTATCTTCTATAGTAAGGATATAGGTTTAGTTTAACTCCTAGCTATTTCTAAGCCTAGGTCTCTTAGGTATTATCTAGCTAGATTTTTATCTTATATTCTTTTTCTTTATTAATATCTATAATTTAGCCCCCTCCCCTATATAAGTATAAGAAGGGTTTCTCCCCTAGAGGGTCTTCCTTCTTTTCTCTTTTATATTAAACTTCCTATAGGTTCTTTTCTTCCTTAGGGCTACTTAGGGCGCTCCTAGGCTAGTGTTAGCCTAAATACTAATATTTGCTATAGATTAGTTAAGTTATCTAATAAAATAGCACTGGCTGCTATGAGTACTCTTATGTTCTATGCTTTTCCGGCTCTAATCCGCCTAGGAAAACCCTGAAAACGAGCGATACCCTCGAAAGTCTTTGACCGAGAAGCAGCTCGAGCGGACTGTGGCCAAAGATTTGAGTAAAATATATATAATAAATCTATATATCTTATTAATGTTACCTATAAAGAAAGTATAAAACTTCTAGAATTAGTAATATATATATATATATTACTTATAAACTTATAAAACTAAGTTATATAGCTTATATAAGCTTAATTATACTGGGACCCACTTTTAATTATATATATCCTAAATACCCCTTAGTTTATAAAGTATAATAGTACTCTTTATAGATTTGTATAGTATTAATAAAAGTGGGTCTATAACTAACTAGTAATAGCTTAATAGGTAATAAATTATTAGTAATTATAAATCTAAGTATAATTAAGCTTTTTTAAATTAGTATAGCATTACTGTTGGAACAAGCATGATATCAATCGCGGCACGCAGCCGCAATTACCCGGCAAAAGGTCGGGCCGCGAGGGGCGCGCGCGTAACACGCGCCCGCAAGAGGTAGTTCCCACATATGACTTATTAGCCTGCCCTCTAATTAGGCAAGGACCCATAAGTCATATAACCTACAAAACGCACTGCGTTTATGGCCACTTCTTATAATCCGAAAAAGCCTCTCTTTCCTCTTTAGAACACACTTATAACTAATTAATTATAACGCCTAGAATAGAAGAATAATTCCTATTCCCTAGGCTATGATCCTAATGTTAGGCACCTATGATACTAATACTAATTAGTGGTTAACTTTATAGATAACTATATAGTTTTTCCTAACTATAGATTAGCAAGGCTAAGCAAAAGAGATAGCTATACTATAAACCTACCCTATAAAATAGGAGGGCCGCTAAAAGCGTATATAGTTATGCTAAGGAAGTCTAAGCACTCTCTTATAATATAAAAGGAGCCTTATAACTCCTAAGATCTAATATCCTAAGACCCTATAAAGACTTTAAAGCTATTAAAGATTAAGGCCTAGTTAGTAACTAGTCTAACCTATCTTTAATTACTTAGTTAGCGTGTTTTACTATATACCTAACCCTTAGAAAGCACTCTCTTATAATAAGAAAGGAGCTTATTACTTCTAAGATTTAATATCCTAAGAACCCCTAAGGGATAAAGATAATAGCTATGCTTATAATCCTTTAACCTACTATATAACTAATACTATACCTTTATTCTATCCTTCTATAATAGAGATAAGAAAGTTAAAAGCTTCTTAATAAGGAGAACTATTAAAAGTCCTCTCTCTAGCCCTAACTTTAGTAATCTAATATTATATTATAGTTAAATAAAGGGCCGCGGGAAGGATAATCTAATATTATGCCTTTAGATAGGGAAGGGATTGCAGGTAACCTTCCTCGCAATATAATCTAATATTACGTTACACTAGTTAAATAAGGAGGCGTAGGTAAGGGCGGAAGACAGAGGCAGCCTTCTATAAGGAAGAAGGATAAGCAATTAGAGAAGCTAGTTATCTAAGGCTAGTAGCGCGTAGGGAAGGAAGAAGGGACTATTATTATTATTTCTTTTATTAATTCTTTTATTTATATAATATATTTATTTAATCCTTATATCTTCCTTCTTAGATTAATATTATACGTTAATAATTATGTTAAAAGAAAGAGGTTCTAATATTAGAATAAGCATAATATTAATCGCAGCACGCAGCCGCAATTACCTAGCAAAAGGTTAGGCCGCGAGCGCGCGCAACGCATGCCTACAAGAGGTAGCCCTATATATAACTTATTAGCCTACCCTCTAATTAGGTAAGGACCTATAAGTTATGTAACCCACAAACGCACTGTATTTATAGCCACTTCTCACGATCTAAAAAGCCTCTCTTTCCTCTCTAGAACACATTTATGACTAATTGATTACAACGCCTAGAATAGAAGAATAATTCCTATTCCCTAGGCTACGATCCTAACGTCAGGCACCTGTGATACTAACAATTACTAAAGGGTTATTAGTAAGTACTAATAAATAAGAACTTATATATTTATTACTATTATTATTATTTTATTAGCTTACTTTTATTATTATTATTAAAAATAAAAAGGGAAAATAATTTTATTTTATTAATATTTTTAAAAACCTTATAATACTAAATTAGTAAAAGGTTAAGCTTTTTACATAGTAATTTACTAATATTTACTTACTTTTCTATTTGTTAGTATCACAGGTGCCTGACGTCAGGATCGTAGCCTAGGAATAGGAATTATTCTTCTATTCTAGGCGTTATAATCAATTAGTCATAAGTGTATGTAGAAGAGAGGAGAAAAGAGAGGCTTTTTCGGATCGTGAGAAGTGGCTATAAATACAGTGCGTTTTGTGAGTTACATAACTTATAGGTCCTTACCTAATCAGAGGGGTAGGCTAATAAGTTATATGTAAGGCCACCTCTTGCAGGCGTGCGTTACGCGCGCCCCTTATAGCCTAACCTTTGCTAGGTAATTATAGCTACGTGCTATGATTAATATTATGCTTATTCTAACATTAGAACCTCTTTCTTTTTAATATAATTATTAATATATAATATTAATCTAAGAAGAGAAGATATAAGGGATTAAATAAATGTGTTATATAAATAAAAGAACTAATAAAAGAAATAATAATAATAGTCCCTCCTTCCTTCCCTATGCGCTACTAGCTTTAGATAACTAGCTTCTCTAATTGCTTATTCTTCTTCCTTACGGAAGGCTGCCTTTACCTTTTGCCCTTACCTACGCCCCTTTATTTAACTAGTGTAACGTAATATTAGATTATATTATAAGGGAAAGGTTACCTATAATCCCTTCCCTATCTAAAGGTATAATATTAGATTATCCCTCCCTATAGCCCTTTATTTTACTATAATATAATATTAGATTATATTCCTAGGGGAAGATTACCTATAATCCTTCATAATAAAACCACCTTTGATACTTTTTCCGCACCGATCTAAAGGTCCGGAATCGCCTCTAAAATACAAACCACGTTGATATTCGAATTCCTTACCTCCGTTTACCCCTTCCTATAATATTACATTGCGATAGAGCTAGAGGCAGGTATAAGGGCAAGATGCTAATAGTAATTAACGCTAGAGAAAGGGGGCTAGTATAGAGCTACTACTACCTAAACGTAGGAATAGGGCAATTTAATGCCTATAGACGTAAGAATAACCTAATAATAGATTAGATATAATTTAAGCACCTAGATAATACAAAATTCTATAATAAGATTACTAGCCTTATCCCTAGCAATAAAGTCTCCTAAGTTTAGAGTATTATAAAGGCTATAGCCCACTAGGTAGCAAACCGCGTTTACGCTAAAATAAGAGCTATAAATAATAATAGTAGTAATAATAATAATAATATCTATACTACTAAAGAAGCCCTTAAAGTAGCTCTTAAGGAGGCTATTAGGGAAGAAGCTAAAGGAACTAATATACTAACCTAGGTAAGCATTATAGCTAGACTAGTACTAAGAAGGCTAAATAATAAAACCCCTCCCTTATAGGTCCCAGGTAGATAATATAGAGAAGTACTTATTAAAGGTAATATAATTTAGGAAACGCTTTAATCCTAAGGCACTAAAGATATAATAACTATAGTAAATAGAGCTACTAGCTAAACTATAGCTATAGTAGCTAGAAGACTCCTTAGCGAAGATATAATTATTACCTTTAAAGGAAACATAGCCTAATATAAAGAGAACTAAAAATGGATTACTAAAGCATTTAGACTAAAAGTAGCCCTTTACTGCTATATACTTAGTGTTATAGTTAAGGGATTCCTAATAAAGCATATATCTATTAAGAACCTTATAACTAAGATTAGAAAAGCAAATAAAGTAAACGTAATTAAGGTAACCATAAGGCACCCCTAAGTAAAAATATATAGTATACTACCCTAATCCTAGGACTAGTAGAAGTAGAAGATACTAATAAGATATACTAAGATAGAATAGTCTTTAAAGTAAAGCTATTCTAAACTAAACTATATAATAAGACCTTATAACCCTAATAATACTATAACTACTTCTAAACTAGCTATATTATAAAGTTCTATAAGGTAGCCCTAAGGTATAGTAGGTATAGAGCTAGCTAATATAAGGAAGGAGAAATATTATACCTAATAATTAGTAAATAACTAAAGGAAAACTATATCTTATATTCTAGCCTATATCTAGCGTAGTTAAGGAACTACCCTATCCTAAAAGAGAAGTAAAACATGGTAAAAGTAGAATACCTAGAATAACTATTAAGATTTACTAGTAACTCCCTAGATAGAAGCCTAACACTACCTTATAAGAGAATAAGTATAGCTATAGAACCTATTATTATAATAGGTAGGAAAAGGGAATGCCCTATAAATATAGAGAGGAGTGCTAAATAGCCTAGGGTAAGGAGCATTATATAATATATATCTTAAAACAGGGCTAGAATAAAGCTAGCATAAGATAGCAAAGACCTACTACCCCTTAATTAATATAGTAATATTATAAGTCCTCTTTTAGAATGTAAATAAGAAGAATAGCCTAATATATATAGCGCTCTAGCACTAAACTAATATAGATATAATAGTAATCTAAGAGTAGGAACACATAAGGCACCTATAGCCCTTAGCACTAGGCCTTGCCTAATTCTAACTAGCATACTATAAGGGATAGAATACGGTATATGTAAATAAGAAGTATAATATAGGGTTATAGATAGCCTAGGGAGGACCTAACTAGTTACTAATAGAGATAAAAGGCATAAATATCTACTCCTTTACTTAGAAGAATATATAGATAACTAGAACATACCTATTTATACTTTTAATATAGAAGAGCCCTATAGCTAAAGCGTTTTTATAGGAGACTTTAACTAAAAACACCCTCTAGGATAGCTTAGATAGAATAACTAGAGAAGTAAAGGAACTACTAGACCTTATAAGCTAGTAAAGGCTTAGTCTAGTAATGCCCTAAGGGGAACCTATAAGATAACATAGAGAAGATAGAGATAGCACTATAAATCTAGTATAGGTAACTCTAAATATCTAAGTCTACTATAATAGTATAGAAGGCCTTATAGGCTTTAACTATATTCCGTAGCTAATTAGCATTTTTACTAAGGAGTAAGAAGGCACCTTACCTACCCTTAAACATACCTAGACTATAATAAATAAACTTTAGGTAAAGGCAAAAGTAGTGGTATAACTCTAAGCGGAAAACACACTAGACCTAAAAGATAAGGAAGGAATTAATATATATATAACGTAGCTTATTATAAACCTCTAATAAATAGTAGAATTAGTAGCCCTATAGAAGCGCTAAGGACTTCCTAGCCTAGAGGTATAGTGGTTAAGGAGAATAAAAGAGGTAGTTACTAAAGCTAAATAAGCTAAGAGATAATAAAGGCACTAGAAGACTAAAGTAAACTAGTAAGCCTTCTCTAAGGCAGATAATAACTAGGAATAAATAGTTAGGGAAGAAAAAGGAATATATAAAGAGAAGCCCTATAAAAAGCTAATATATAGAAAAAGAATAAAGGAGTTTAGAGACTAGAGAGATAGGCTTAGCTCTAAAGCTAGGCCCCCTAGAGCTCCCTAGACTCCTAGACCTAGAAAGAACTAATAATAACCCTAACCTAGCTACTACTTATAAGAATAAGGTAAGCATACTTATATAAAGGTTCTTCCCTAAACCTATAGCAAACCTCTTCTATATCCTAGACCTCTCCTTCCTAGAGCTTAATAATATACTAGTCTTAGATAAAGAATAGTTTAGAGTAAGAGATATTAGAAATATCCTATTAGATATAGCTAGCTAGAAAGCCCTAGGAGATAATAAACTCCTAGTAGGCCTTATTAAGGCCTATAATAAGCTAGCTAAAGAAGCTATAGTATGCTTACTAAACGCTATCCTTAAAGTAAGATATTTCCTAGCTTAGTTTTAAACTATATAAGTAGTAGTAATTAGGAAGCTAGGAAAACCACTAAGGAGATAAGAAGGGCTAATATATAAAGACCTATCTTACTACTAAATATAGTAGGAAAGATTATAGAAGTAGTAATTATAAGGTAGCTTATAGCCTTTGCTAAGGCTAAGGGCCTTTTCCTAAGCTATAAATAGGAAATAGGGTAAATAGATTAATAGAAACTATAATTAAAGTCCTTATAGAATGCGTAAGAGAGGCTTAGGGCAAAGGTAGTATTACCTTATTAGCATAGATAAATATCTTATCTATATTTAATAAAGTTAGCTACCTATATCTAATTTACGTTTTAATCTAAATAAGCATACTACGCTAGCTAATAGCTATAATATATAGCTTCCTTACAGATAGAATAAGCTAGCTTAGCTTTAATAGTAAACTCTTAAGACCTTTTTAGATAAAGGTAAGCACCTTATAAGGCTTACCCTCTTACTAATCCTCTTCTTACTTTACTTAGCGGAGCTTTATATATGCCTTTAAGCTATCCTAGGTATAGTAGTAATAGGATTTATAAATAATATAAATATAGTAGTATTTAGAAAAACACTATATAGACCTAGAAGAGGCTTAAAGCTATATAGAAAGTATATAAAAATAGGTAAAAGAAGTAGGAGTAAAGTTTAACCTAGTAAAGACTAAACTTATATACTTTAGTAAAGTATACTAACCCCTATAGGCTAGGGTCTAACTTAGTGTAAAGGAAATAGTGCTTATAGAGTTATATAGGTTCCTTAGAGTCTAGGTTAATAGGAAACTTAATTAAAGTGCTTATAAGAATATCCTAAAAGGTAAACTAGCCTAGTAATAGCTTATACTCTCTTTACTAGTAGTATTAGCCTAGGGTTATAGCTTTAGAGATACCTAACTCTTATATATATAAGTAGTCTAGCCTATCCTTACCTATAGGGTAAGCGCTACTATACCCTAACTAAGAAAGGTAGAAAGCTAAGAGAAGTAGTTAAAAGCTTTATAATAGACTAATTAGCCTACCTCTAAATTATAGCTAGTGTGTTTAAGGCTATACCTATTACCTAACTAGAGGTTAAGACTTATATCCTCTCCCTAGATCTATACCTAAATAAGATAAAATAGAAGTTTAAAGAGAGAATTATAAAGAGTAGAATAGCTATAATAATCTAAACCGCTACTAACTTAGTATAGTTAGTATTATATTATAGATAAAGACCCTCCCTAGAAGTAATAAACTAGTAGTAAAACTATATAAGGAATAAAGATAACGCTAGGATAAATAGTATAGTAAGGAATGCCTAGGATAGCATAGACTTATAAGAGAGCTAACTAAGAATTAACTACTAACTTATAACCTAAAGGAAATCTAAAGATTCTATATAGGCCTAGAAAAGTATATTTCCTTAACTATAGTCTAATTATATATTAGAAAGATTAGTTTTAATAAGTTCCTTTTCTAGAGAGGTATTCCTAGGGTAAACTTACCGCTATATAGCTATAGTAAAGCAGTTAAGGACTAATATTATATTATAGTAAACTACCCTAAATATAATTACTAACGCCCCTAAACGCGCTAGCCTAGAGATATATAGGAGGTAAGGCTAGCCCTAAACTACCCCCTAAAGGCAAGAGCAATAGCTAAATAGTTCCTTAGTATAAAATAACTCTAATACTACTTATTAGCATAAGAACTAGTAGCTAATATACATAGTAAAGAGAAGGAGCTAGAGCTAGGGCACTTCTAGCGTGCTAGGACTAATAGCTAAGATATAGATATAGTAAATAACTAGGAGAGACATAAGATTATATAGTTTAGAGCTAGTAATAGGCTAGCTAAAGAATTATAATTCTAGAACTATTATTAGATTAATTTTAAATATATAATACTAGGTATTATAAGCCTTACTAGTCTGCCTCTGCCCCTTTACTAAGCTATATTTACCTAACTAATTACTCTTTCTCTAGGACTAGAATTACCCCTTTATTACCTTAGCCTACCCCTTAGCAGGTAGGGCTATGGCTAGGAGATAGTTTATCTCTATAGCGTAAGTGTCTAAGCGCTATAGCTAAAAGATAACCTTATTATATTACTCTTTACTAGCGCTAGACTAGCCTAGGCCTATAGCTAAGGCGCTATGCTTCTTCTTACTTTAATTACTAGTATAAAGCTTCTTTATATAATCCTAATAGTTATCTAAGACCTATAGAACCATTAGACCTAGACTAGACTTAATATTAAACTAGAATAGTAGTACTTATATTACCCCTAGTAACTATAGCTACCTAAACTTCCACTAGCTACTAGTGCTTATTTTATTAACCACTTAAGTTAGGCTAAGAGTAAATTAGCACTAGATCTAGCCTAGAATAAAGGCACTAACTACCTTTAAATATTTATAGTTATAGACCTAATAGTTAAAATAAGTATTAGTAGCTAGCCCTATATAAAACAGTTAGCCTTACTTCTAAGCTAGGATAGATCTAACTTACTAGTAATATTATAGCACTAGTGCCTAGGGTAGTTAATTAATTAAGATTTATAAGAGATATATTAGATCCTATAGGGATTCCTTAACTATAGTAAATTAGCATTAGAATAGAGGTAGGCTAGGGCTAGAGAGGTTATACCTTTAAATCCTTAGCTATAGCTTACTTAAGCTACTTCTTAGTTAAAGACTTTTAAGGATATTACTTATTTTTAGAGTTTTCCTAGGTAGATTAGAGCTAGATAAGCATAGAACGTAAGAGTACTTATAGTAGCTAGCGCTATTTTATTAGATAACTTAATAGATCTACAGTAATGTTAGCATTTAGGCTAACACTAGCCTAGGAGCGCCTTAGGTAGCTCTAAGGAAGAAAAGAACCTATAGAAAGTTTAATAAAAAAGAGAAAAAGGAAGACCCTCTAGGGGAGGAACCCTTCTTATACTTATATAGGGAGGGGGCTAAATTATAGATATTAATAAAGAAAGAAGAATATAAGATAAAAATCTAGTTAGTTAACGCCTAAGAGACCTAGGCCTAGAAATAGCTAGGAATTAAACTAAACCTATACCCTTACTATAGAAGATAAATAATATTAGGTACTCTAACTTCCCTAGACTAATAAGCTAGACCTAGGCTAGAGAAGGCTAAAAAGTAAGGCTATAGAAGAGCTAGCTAAAAAGTGAAAGAGAAGTAAATCACTACTATAAAACTAAATCTAGCACGCTATAAGATAGTATAATAAGCCTAGAGTAGTACTAGAGCTAACCTAGGATAGAGCTAGGTAGGGCTTAGAACCTAGGATTTTCCTTTTTCCTTTCTTTTCTTTTCTTCTTATTAGAATAAGGCTAGCGTAAGCTAGTAATAAATACCTATAATAGGCCACACATAACGCGACGCAGGCCCAGTGAAGGGTTAGCGTTAGCCCGAATATAGATATAAGGGGTTTTTCTTCCTATTTAAGGGTTTTCCTTTTGATAAAGCAGCAGGAGTACTAGTACTAGCCCTACATAGAGCTAGCTAGCGTAAATAATATATACCTATAATCCTTCCTCTTCTAAAGGTATAATATTAGATTATACCTTTCTACGCCCCTTACACTCCCTTCTCTTTCCCTCCTTACTATAGAGACTTAGAAGAGGCACTCCCTTCTAAGGCTATAATTCTACGCTACTCCCTTCTAAGGCTATAATTCCACTGCCTCTAATCCCTTAGCCTATACCTTATATAATAGTGCTATACTTAGGGTAGCTTACCTACGTAGGCCTTTAGCGCTAGTTTTAGCGTAGGCTTTAGCGTAGGCTTAGGCATAGGCTTTAGTATAGGCTTTAGGGCTCTAGTCCCTTACCTCCTTATAGGCAGTGCTAGGTCTAGGTAACCTATCCCTTTATCTAGATTATTACTATATTACCTATAATAAACCTCTCTAGGGCTTTATTAGGCATTGCCTTTATAAATATATTAGCTAGGTTATCTTTACTATTAATCTATTTAATCTTATAAAGCTTATAGCGTTTATATAATTACTAAAGGGCTATAATATTAATTATAAGCTACTTCTTCTTTATAGTCCTAAGCTTAATAAGGCATTTATATAATAAGTATAAATCTATATAGACTATAATTAGAATTACTAGGAGGTTTAATTAATCTATAATAATCTTTAATGTTATTATAATTACGTAAGCTATATTAATACCTACTACTATTCTATAGACCTTTAAAGCAAGTATACTTCTTATAACTCTCTTACTCTTTATTAAGCTATAGTATATAATATTACCTTATAGTATAAACTTACTATTCTTATACTCCTTATTAGCTAGGATAAGTACGTAGCCTAGTTATAAGGTAAGGTCTTTATTATTAGCGAATAATCTATTAATAAATATAAATAGCTTTGCTCTTTTAAGGTTAAGGGGTATAAAGATTAATCCTTAATCTAGGTAGTCTATTTACTACTTAATATAATAATTAAGTTCCTTAATATTCTTAATTATTAGTTCTTAATATTACGTAGTAACTAATAGATTAAAGCTTGCCTTAGGTTAGTAGATTAAAGTAATATAAGCACTATAGGCCCTTTATTTAATATACTTCTTTTCTAGCTCTTCTAGTAGGATTAACTATAGCTTATTACTTTACCCTTTTTGCTATATCTTAATAGTATTATTAGTTCGTTAAATAATTTCACTATTAAATATAAGGGGTTATTAGGCTTAATAAACTACTTTAGTTTTATAGCGAATTTAGCAGTAGCTAGTTAATCTTCTTCTTATTAGGAGAATCCTTTATCTAATAGGCTAAGGGTATTATTAGTCTATATTCCTACGCATCTAAAGTAAGGGCTTTTAGTAGATATTACTAGTAAGCATAGATTATAGCTTAATGTTATTATCTAGAGGTTTTCTCTATAGTGCTTATAGTAAGTTACCTACTAGTATATGCTAGCCTTTGTAATTCTATAAAGGGGCTTAATAACTCTTATAATTATTCCTTTAGGGTACTAGTTATAAATTTAGATAGGGAGTTAGGTAAGGATTATATAATTTAGCAGCGTTTTTAATTATATATACACCTATATAATATCTTAAATCTAAAGGAGAAATCCTTTTATAAGAAAAGAAAGGGTAGTTATAAGGATTAATTATTAGCTTGCCCTTTAGATTATTAGGGCTTATATAAGGATTGCTTACTTTAATTTATTACTAAAGCCTTAGATTATAAGCCTTAATTTCTTATATAGCTAGCTTATTCTTCCTTTAACTTTATTAATAATATAGGAATTAAAGATTTAAATCCCTTAGTGCTTCTTTAGATTAAAAGCAATAAATTTAAACATGCCTTAGCTAATTAGGGCATTAATCTTAGCCTTTGTTAAGAGTTTAAAAGGTTTACTAGGAGTTATAATTATGCCTTTCTTATATAATTAGATTATAAGCTTAAGGTTTACCTTCTCCTTACTTAAGATAAATACCTTAAGGTTATTTGCCTAATTAATAATTATAAGAGGGTTCTTTTATAGTCTTCCTAGCCTTCTTTTAGAGGGGCTAAAGGTATTATATTATTAATTTATACCTCTTACTCTTTCTCTTTAATTACCTCTAGGTTATTACCTCTTACTAGTAATAGCCTTTTCTTACTAGGATCTTTATTATAAGGCTTAATAAAGGTTAACCTAAAGACCTTAGGGCCTTATAGAAGATTAAGGGTATAGCTCTCTCTATCTATTATAAGGAGCTTATATAAGCCTTACTATTCTTTATGCTCTTACTAGATAAGAACTAGTAATCTAAGTAAGAGATTAAGGGTTAGTAAGGTATTAGGCTATTCCTTATAGTAAGGGCTTTCTTAACCTTATATAGCGTATATAACCTCTTAATCTCCTTTATTACCTTCTATACTATAAGAGCTTATTGCTTAATATTAGGTAACAAAGGAGAATTATTAATTATTTAAGGGTAAGCGCTAAAAATAAGAAGGGTTAGAATAATACTATTTAGGCCTATAGTATTATTAAGGGCCTTTATAGCTATTTATAGGGCTATAGCTTTAGGTATTAATAGGTATTCATGTTAGATAATATTATAAGCTCTTTAGAGCGGCCTATAATATCTTTTAACCTTACTAATACTATAGTATGCCTTAATAGGGACTTCTTTAATTAAGATTAATATTAAGGCTATAAATTAGCGGAATTCTTTGCTTCTAAAGGTTATGCTAGTATTAGTCATAATCTAGTCTAGAGAACCCTAGTAGGTATTAATCTAGTAAAGGCAAAGAGCTTCCTATATTGCCTTTACTATAATATCCTTAAGGAATCTAGCTATATTAAACGCAGTAGCTATATTAATAGCGTAGAGAATAGGGTAATTGCTATCTAAATACATAATATCTATAATTACTTTATAGTTAAAGTTATATTTATCCTTTAGGGTGAATTTAAAGCAATGTAAATTATTTGCATTTAATTAGCATTAGTGGCAGATCTTTATTAATTATCTAATAGTTTTAAAATCTACCTTATAGCCTAATTTAGAAAGCATATTATAAAGTTAGCGGATAGAAGGGTAACTAAATTAGTAATATAAGCGCTATAATTCTATCTTAGTTAGATAACTCTAGGTAATTAATCTCTCCTTCTATAGAAGCATCTAAGGATATCCCTATTTATAGATAATAAGGACCTTAATATTACCTTATTAAAGGATATTCTAAGAGATATAGAAATTAATCTTAAGGCAGTTTATATCTGCTAAGCATAGTAAGAAGGGAGTGTTTATAGGTATTATATAGAATAGGATAATGCTAAAGGGAGTAAGCATATTAATTAATCTAATTAAGGGGATTAGCTTCCTGCTTCTAAATTAAATTATTACCTCCTAGCTCTAGATTTATTAAGCTAGATCTTTAGGATTAATTATTATAGGGTAAGGAATTAAGGGTGCCTTACTAATAAGTAACCTATAGCCCTAGTATTAGGGATAATGCCTTAGAATATACCTAAAGAGTAATAATCTTAAAGAAAGAAGGTAGTTAGGGCTTCCTTTAGTTACTAGAGATTAAATAGGTTCTCTTTAATAAGGGTATAGGTAGCTACTTAGTTTATAAGAATTTCTATGGTTATATAGCTATTAATTATTATACCTTATATAAAGAAGCTTATTAGTATCTTTCCTTTATTACCTTCTTCTTTAAATCTAAGTTTTATTATATAAGTAAAAATCTTATTTTCTTTAGAAAAAGTAGTATTATTCTCTTTACCTTTATACTAAGTAAGGAAAGTATTATAGGAAGGGGTTATTAGTTCTATAAGGTAGTAGTTCTTAAAGTATTAATATACTTTCTTATATTTCTCCTTAGAGTATTTAGTTAACTAATAGCCTTCTTTACTATATATATAGTATTTCTTCTTCTATAGAGCGCCTTTATTATCTTATAATTATAATTATCTATAATAGGCTTTCTTACTATACTTATTATACTTATAGTTAGTCTAATACTACTCTCTTATATTAGGCGTTAATAGGAATTAATACTTCTTATCTAATTCCTTTATAGTTATTCTTATTAATATCCTTATATATTTATAGAATAGCTAGAGGTTAGTAAGAGGGTTAATAAGGTAAGTTCTATACTTAGGTATACTATAATAGGCAGAGATTAATTAATTCTAAAGTGCTCTTTTAGATTAGGTAATATCTAGGACTGCTTATTAAAGGTTTATAAGCTTTATTATAAGTTCTTTAAAGTAATTAATCTTTAGCTTATCTAGGTTTTCTTATATAATCTAGCATAGCTTAGTATTTTACTATTTAAGGAAATACCTTTATTTTATATTATTAGTCTTAAACCTTCTCTTAATATAGCTAATAAGAGTCTTAAGGTCTTAAGAATTACCTAGCTTATATAGATGCTTATAATAGTATATTAAAGCTTTTCCTTTAAGCATAGCTTTAAGGGCATACCTAGCTTTATAGGGTTTAATGCCTAGTATCTTATATTTCCCTTAGAAGATTATTAACTTTAAGTTAAGGACCTTATAGTTATCTACGCTATATTAAATATTACTTATATAAAGCTTTATAAGATTAATTATTTACTTTAGTATAGGTCTAGAGGGAAAAAGTGCTCTTAGGGGTATAAAAGGAGGGATTTCTTATTATAATAGGGGATACCTTTAATAAGGGCTTTCCTAAGGATTATTATGTAATTAGCCTAATAGGGTTAGGCTTAGGGAATAATATTAGTAAGATTATAAGATTCCTAGATTGCTTTATTAGCAATATTATAATCTTAGCCTAATTAGGGGATTAGAAAGAGGTTATTAAGAAAGTCTTAGTCTTTAATATATTTTTAGAAGGGTATATACTTCCTTATAGCTTCTTATATCTCTTTTTCTTACTAATCTTAGAATTCCTTATAGGTAGTAACTTCCTTAAGTATTATAGTAATCTTCTTATAGGCTATTATATCTATATATCTGCCTTAGAAGAGAAGGAAATTATATAGATACTTAGTAATTACTTAGTCTATAATTATAAATGCCTCTCTTATCTATCTATAGAAGTCTTTAATAAAGTTAGTAAAGAGACTTCTAGTAATAAGGCTCTTAGACTTATATACCGCTATCTTAAAGAGAATATAGGCTATAATAGCCTTAGGATTATTACCTTATTTATTAAGATTAAATGATTTTACTATTTATAATATCTTAGATATAATAAAGTCTTATATCTCTAGGGGAATATATCTTAAGAGAGGATTATTAACTTATAAACCTTTACCTTTTTAGTCTCTCTTAACTTTAGTGCTTTCTTTAGTATTACTAAAGTTAGGGCTAGAGAGAGAGGCTTTTAATAGTTCTTCTTATTAAGAAGCTTTTAACTTTCTTATCTTTATTATAAAAGGATAGAATAGAGGTATAGTGTTAATTATATAGTAGGTTAAAGGATTATAAGTATAGCTATTATCTTTATTCCTTAGGGGTTCTTAGGATATTAGATCTTAGGAGTTATAAGGCTCCTTTCTTATTATAAGAGAATACCTTCTAAGGGTTAGGTACGTAGTAAAATGCGCTAACTAAGTAATTAAAGATAGGTTAGACTAATTACTAACTAGGCCTTAATCCTTTAATAGCTTTAAAGTCTTTATAAGGTCTTAGGATATTAGATCTTAGGAGTTATAAGGCTCCTTTTATATTATAAGAGAGTGCTTAGACTTCCTTAGCATAACTATATACGCTTTTAGCAGCCCTCCTATTTTATAGGGCGGGTTTATAGTATAGCTATCTCTTTTACTTAGCCTTACTAATCTACGGTTAGGAAAAACCATGTGATTATTTATAAAGTTAACCACTAATTAGTGTTAGTATTATAGGTGCCTAACATTAGGATCGTAGCCTAGGGAATAGGAATTATTCTTCTATTCTAGGTATTATAATTAATTAGTTATAAGTATATGTAAAAGAGAGAAGAAAAGAGAGGCTTTTTTAGATTATAAGAAGTAGCTATAAACATAGTGTTTTATAGGTTATATAACTTATAGGTCCTTGCCTAATTAGAGGGGCAGGCTAATAAGTTATATGTAAGGCTACCTCTCGCGGGCGCGCGTTACGCGCGCGCCCTCGCGGCCTGACCTTTGCCGGGTAATTACGGCTACGTGCCGCGATTAATATCATGCTTGTTCTAACACTATTTAATATATTTATTTTTAGTTTATTATTTATTAAAGTTTAACACTTATAATATTATAAGCTATTATAAGCCATTATAAGCTATTCTAAGCTATTCTAAGCTAGTATAAGCTATTCTAAGCTATTCTAAGCTAGTATAAGCTATTCTAAGCTATTCTAAGCTAGTATAAGCTATTCTAAGCTATTCTAAGCTAGTATAAGCTATTCTAAGCTATTCTAAGCTATTCTAAACTATTTAAAGCTATTCTAAGCTATTTTAAGCTAGTATAAGCTAGTATAAGCTATTTTAAGCTATTTTCAGCTATTTTCAGCTATTATAAGCTACTATAAGCTCTTATAAGCTATTATAAGCTATTATAAGCTATTATAAGCTATTATAAGCTACTATAAGCTATTATAAGCTATTATAAGCTATTATAAGCTACTATAAACTCTTATAAGCTATTATAAGCTATTATAAGCTATTATAAGCTATTATAAGCTATTATAAGCTATTATAAGCTATTATAAGCTATTATAAGCTATTATAAGCTATTATAAAGAGAATTTAAGGGGTTTAAAACTAAAAAAATCTACCTAATACTACATTTGTAGTATTTGTAGTTAGTGTAGTGTAGTAGATTTTAGCTTGTAATTAGTGTAGTGTAGTAAATTCTAGCTTATAGTTAGTGTATTTAAGAAAAATTCATTTGTAGTGTAGTGTAGTTTATAGTTACTACACTAACTACAAATACTACACTACACTACACATTGTAGTGCAATACTCTGCTTTTAAGGTTCTATAGTTAAGTATCCTAATAAGGGTAGCTTTATTACTAATAGGGTTTTAGCTTTCTAAAGAAGCCTATAAGTTAGATTATAGCCTTATCCTTAGTCTTGCTATATAGTAGTTAGTTCTCCTATACTGCTAAGTAAAATAAAGATAATAACTTTAATAACTTTAATAAGGCTAAGTCTAAAGGGTATAACTTAGCTATCTATAGATCCTATAGAATATTCTATTTAATTAGGGAATCTAGGTTAATAATATATAAGGATTATAAAGGCTAGATAAGAAATAATAGGAGGGTAATAGGTAACTCTAAAAGTATAACCTTAAGTAATAATAGACTTCTACGAGTGGTTTAGAAAGCCTTATTTATTAGTCTCCTAGTGTGGTCGCTAAAATAGCTTATAATAAGGATAGAATAAATCATTGCCTTAATAAGGGCTTTATTAACATGTTTATGATTGATCTGTTCTGATGAATAATGTCTTAAGTTCTAGCTAGTTTTGTTTTTCTTAGCGAAAATTTTTGGTATAGGTGTGAGTAGGGCGCTCCTGCCTATCTCTGTCCACACCTAGGTGATGATGACATGCTTAGCCCAATGTCACGGGCTGTGTAACTCTACCCTGTAAAAATTCTTTACTCCGTGGAGCTGTTAGCGCCTCGTTAAGCAGGGCAGATTTTGCAGGCCACTGACCACGCTCTTTGCTTTAAGATCCTATTTGGGCCTTAATAGCATAGAGGAAGATTTTAGAGAGCTGATCTTTCTCTATAAAGCTAGTCTTAATAACCATATAGAATTATAATCTCTCCTTAGAACTAGGGAGATATAGGTATTAGAAGATAAGTTCTTCTAAATAATAGTAGCTAGTTATAGAGCCTTTTCTCCCTAAGGGTAAGCTATAAAGCTAGCCTCTAATCCTCTCTAAGGGTTTTTCCTGCTACTACTCCTTAGTTATTTCTATAGCTTAGTTACCAGAGTATAGACTATAGTAGTAGCATTAGCTATAAGTAAGAAAATTCTAATTAGGCAAAACCAAGGGTTAACCAATACCTGTGGCTTCTGCCACCTGACACTTTGCCTTGACATCCCGCTGACGGGTACGAGGCTTGACACGGAGCGCCAATGAGCCGATGAAATGCTGGATAGGGGCAGGAGGGGTTGTTCACGGGTAGCGAACTACGAGCGCTGGGTGCATCTGGATGGACAGTGGTATTCGAGGGAACTCCTGGAAAGCTTCTCTGTAACTAGCTCACCACGTCCTGTGCTCCCTTGCCTCGACATGACATCGGGGGTTCGGCGGCAGTAGCAGCAGCTGCCGCTGCCTTAGCCTGGCTTCGTGTTTGAGGCATTAGCGTGCTTTGGTCGGTTCCTGTGCATTACATTGGGGAGGGATCCTCGCACACGATTTACTAGCCTTACTTAACCCTCTTCGGACGGGGTAAGGGGTAAAAAGTACTTTGCACGGTGAGCGGGGCTCATGGTGACTTGTGAATGGTAAAAACTTTTGTGTGCAACCTTCGTACAGAAGGTACATAGCTTAGCGTAGTGGCCTTATTATGGGGGAACCCTCCGGGCGTACATCATACATACATATAATAACAATCAGCCCCCAAACACACCCACCTCGCAAAAACCCACATTGTCGAAGTTCCACGGGCTGGCTAAACTTTATCCCGTACGGAGTACGTGCACGTGCAGTCTAGCCATCCTGCCCGGTAGCGGTGCATATATACTCCACTATCTCCCGTACAGATTGTCGCACTTCTGCCCATTATTTTCCATCGATGGAGTTCATCGCTTCTGCCCTGGGGCCCATTCAAGGTCTACTATGGGGGAACGAGCTATTGCCGCACTCGGAGTCCGCCTGGTATGCGATGTAAGTACTGTGCGTCAATATTGTGGACCTGCGTTGATGATTTGCAGAACTACATGCTCGTTATTCGAGATGCTGACTTCGACGATGCTGTGCAAAGACTACGATCGGCAGGCTTTGAGGACTGGGTCTGGTCGTACGGCTCTCTCGACCCGAACTTCTACAAAGGGAGGCTTAAGGAGAATATCTATCGTCGCATTGTGAAGGAGTTTGACAGCCTGGACAAAAACTCGGCGCGCTTCATCTTTCCCTCGGAGAAACAAATGACGGCAAAGTTGCCCTTTGTCCTCGTCATATACCCATATTCGGTTCGATTCGGTCACAGAGAGCACGGTCTCCCGCGATGGCAATATTCTGTATCCGGATGCGGCCGTTCTTCTACGAAGCTTCGTTCAAACTCTGGTAAGAGAGCCAGTGTTGGGGATGTGGACATCAACTTTAAGCATGTGGGCAATTTCCTATATATACGGGGAGCTAATGCTCGGAGATGACGTTTTGGATGAATGTGATGATGACGGCGCTCGGGATTGGTTCAACAAGAGCATTCGAAGGTCAGCCCAAGGTATTGACCGCATCACATACACGAAACGGCTGGGAAGAGTGGGATACGATGAGAATCTAGCTAAAGCAGTCTGACCTAGATTTCTGAGTCAAGGACTCGCACAAATTATGGGTTATCTGGCGTGAGGACACGGGAATCATCAAGAAAGAGCACACCATTTGCGCAAAACAGGAAATGTCGGCAGTGCGCTGAACGACACGCTGGAGACACATTGCACGTTTCCGGACACAATATCACAACCATGCGAGCTACAATACGCAAGTTAGGTCAAATGGATCGCCAGACGCGAAGCTTCACGTAGGTACAATTTTTATGGTGCCTCAATGCACAGGCGTCGCCTTGCTGATATCACCAGGAAATCCGGGATATTACGGGCTGGGCTGTCATCTGCGGTGCCCCTGCGATATCCACCAGATATCGTGGATAGCCGGTCTGGATGAAAATCATGACCCGCTTCCTCACTAGGTCCCAAACTTTTGGCTGAGCCGAAGCCAATCTGCATATGCTTTATGTCTGCAATCACGGAATGTTTGTGTTTCAGGACTGAGGATGGATGTCCAATACCCACTGATACTTCTGGACGAACTTAAAGCGCCGGATGAACAGCTGCGTGCATGCAGATAAGTGCGCGTATCGCCGGTTGTTCTAATACGCTAGGTGCGCACATTATTGGCCATTTATAACCAGTAGCCGCTGAAATCCTGCTAAAACACTGCAGCGTGCAGAACATGGCGCCAAATTGCTCCCATCGTACCGGCAGGATCTTCCCAGACCATGACAAGGCCAAAGCATTCGTTTGAGTATAAATTCTGTCGAGATGCCGTACTTAACGATAGTTCCTCTCAATTAGTCTACAAAAAAATTGATATCATTCAGTTCCAGGATACTTCTACTTACCGACAGACGTCTTGCGATTATGCCCGCGACTAGCAAATCTCGACCTCTCTCCCCACGGCAGACCCGACTCAATACATGGCACAAGCCTCAGTGCGCTTCAGCATTAGCGGTGGTGCTGCATCTATGCTTGTACGGATGCAATACGGCCTACCACTTCGCAGCACTGAGGACATCGACTTGGTCGTTCAACCCACAAGCGACGTAAGTGCTGAAACCATTTCAGCCTGGCTTTTGAAGCGACACAAGTTTAAATGGGACTCGGGAGCCCAAGTATGGTACATGTCAGCATCTGGCCGATCGTGGTTTTATAGCAACGAAGCTGGTGACCTGTTGCCGTGGACTTAATGTGCCACACAACAAGGTGCACGAGCAGCATGGATGACTGAGCGGCGATTAGGCAGAAGATCCCCAGTGAATCGGAGGACGAAAGACTCTTGATTTCTACCTAGTAAGCGGGGCTTTATCTATTATATATACGTGAAGGAGAGAGTAAATGCTGCAGCTGCCTGGAGCCAGTAGCTCGCCGAGTCGTGACTGCCTATTAGGCAGTTAGGCAGCACCGTGAATGAGCGTCCCGAGATAGTTCGAAAAGCGGATCCTGTCATGTCTCGCACACGCAAGGGATAATGACGTGCGCGTGACACAGCAATTGACAGGGCCCCTAATGATAGGTAAAAAGAAGGTAAATTAATAATAGATATCTAGTTACAAAAGAGAGATTACAAGCATCCCTTTTATAGAGGGAAAGAGCCTGTAAAAGACCTTACTAAGCTCTTAAGTTATGTACGTCATACATTCCTCCGCTTATGTGATCGCGGATAGCCAGTTACCCGCGCCACCCGGGCGACACACCCCTAATTGCAGTTTAAGGTTATTAAGACCTATAATTATACTTCTTTGTATAGGGAATGTGGTGTTTTCTTAGCCTATAAGGTAAGGTAAGCTCTAAGTGAATGTAATAAGCTATAAGTAAGCGCGTTAACCGCGTCTCCCTACTTAAAAAGCTTCCCTTATAGGATTATAGGCTTTTTCTTTCCTTTTCCCTATATCTCACCCTTTATTTAATTACGCCTACATTTTAATTAATATAACTAATAAGAATTCTATTAGCTATAACCCTCTTAAGGGAGTCTTATAGGGCAAGATTTCTAATCCTAGGGAGCGTGCTTAGCTAGCCATTACGCTAGCCTAATATTATACTTAGAGCCTTAGGAGGCTTCTAAGCATTATTCTCCTTTGCCCCTAGCTAGCCCTAAGCAGCTAGCTAGTAAGTTACTATCTCCTAAGGAGGGAGGGAAAAGCGCCTAAAGCGCACTTCTCTATAATTCTTACCTCTAGCTAAGAGGAAAGGAGGGCGTCTAAGGGGCAATCCTTAGCAATCCCCTTAGTAGTGGACGGTTTATATAAGCTTCCTTTCCTTATTATAACGCGCTAACTTCGCTTAGCCTAGTTTGCCTAGCCCTTATAGTGCTCTATAAGACATCCCTTGTAAAGGGTGTGTATAAGCAGGCATTGCGGGTAAAGGTAACCTTAGAAGATGCTTTAAGGTTAGGTCTAGATAATCTTAGAGGTATTACTTGTGTAAGGTTAGCAATTACTATTGCCACCCTCTGCATAACGCTTACGTTCCTATTGTAAAGCGGATGTTATTAGCGCTAGATAATAACGCTAAGGTAAGTTACGCTCCTAATCCTCTTTCTTCTGCTCTCTTCTAATACTTCACGCTTTATAGATAGTAAAGCAGTGCTATAAGGCGCTGCGACTCTAATTAGAACTTATTACGGAGCTAGATTCTATGTATAATAAGGTTACTACTAGTAATAGGGCTATTGCAGCTAATAGGGCTCTTTAGCAGTAGTAGAAGAGAAGGTAACTATGGTAATGGCCTGTCTTAAGAAGGTTATTCGCCTTCTTATATAAGTCTTTTCTTTTATTCTTAGAACGGCGTTTATATGTGTTTTTCGTATAATAGTGTTTTAGAGTTATAGTTACAAATCCTATTTACCTTGCTAGCGCTTTGCTAGCTAAGGAGGGGTCTTTATGTATTTCTAGGGCAATTAATTTCATGCCCCTCTCTAACATGCCTATGCTTGTAACGTGATTTAAGCGCTCTAAATATCGTGTTATGTGCGTAAATCGATTAAACCAAGCATAGATCTAAAGCGTTTAAATTGCTAATAATTTAAGGGTTTCGTAAATCCGTTAGCAGGCATTTCCTCTGTTAGAAGATATGTGACTTTAAAGCTCCTCTCTTGAATTCCTGCTTTAGCCATATGTTATGTATATTAACGTAGCGTAGACAAGTGTTTAATCGCTTACTCTTATTAAGCACAAGACAAATAGTCTACTAATTATCACAGTAGATAATCTAGTCTTTATAAGCGTTAAACCTAATATCCTTAAACAAGCGCTAAAGACTTATGGTCTCCTTTGCTATTTATTGCAAAGCAAGCAGTTTAGCTTCTATTATAGATATAGTTACTATAGACTAGCGCGTAGCTTTCTAGATAATTAGTCCTCTAAAAGAGTGATTAGATAACCCTATAAAGATCTGCGCGATTTGGGGTCGTTAGCGAAGGAAGCGTTACTTGCGATTTATAGAGCTTGTAGCTCTAACGTCCTGCCGTAGCAGAGCGCGAGCTTGCTTATTATAACTAAGTAGCGTATAGCTTAGTCTGCTGCTCTTATGTGCTCTGCCCCTGGGTTTGTTAGGTACTGTAATAGCTTTGCTACTGCAAAGGCTATATCTAGCCTAACTATTATTGCTATGTATAGGATTAATCCGATCTTCTCTTAGTATACCTTTATTACCTACTTCGTGGCCTTGCCTTTAAACTTATAATACTCCACTGCTAGGATTAGTATAGCAGGGAAAGTGCCTTTTCTTACTTGCTTAAACTTCTCACTAATCTTATTAATATATGCCTTATAACTAAGGTATACCTTCCTTTATGATTAATCCCTAATGATCTGAATTCCTAGGAAGAAGCGTGCCTCTCCCTTCTTATCTAATTTATATATATCCTTAAGGCCCTAAGAGATACGGTCTACGGCTTTTGTGTTATCCTTATGGAAAGCCATAAGGATATTATCTATGAAGAACACAAGGAAAACGTCCTGCGCTTTAGTGTAGAATAAGCAGGGCTCTTCTTAGCTAGATTTAAGCCTAAGCTCCTTAAGTTACTTGCTTAGCTCTTTAAACCAAAGCTATAGCAAATCCCTAAGCCTATAGAGAGCCTTAAGTAATTCTACGCACTCTCTTATTATTTTAAAGCTATTAGGGAGATTATAAGTAATAGGAATTACATTACCTCCTTGCATTGCGTAGAGGAATGCATTCTTAACGTTATACTGCCTTATCTCTAGATTAAATCGTGCGACTAACGCCATAAAGACGCGAAACGCGTATGTGATAAGCGTTATAGCGTAGGTTTGTTTAATTATAGAGCTTTCCTATAGGTCTCCGCGAACGCAGATACGCGCTTTAAATCGCTATAGGATTCCTTCCTCGTTAAACTTGTATAAGTATACCTACTTTAACGGTAATAGCTTTAAACACGCTGCAGAGCGTTTAATCTGCCTCTAAGTCCCTCGTTCCTAAGCTTATTAATCTCTTTATTTATTACCTTAATCCACTCCTCTCTAAACACATAATTATTTGCTTCTTTCCACAATTTCAGAGGATTCGCAAGATTAGATTAATGTATTATGCCTGTCTTTATCTTCTGTTTAAGGAGCAATCTGTTTTCTTTATTATAATAAGCGTTAAGCACTAACCACACTATTGTAACGCTCTTGTAGTCTAAGTCTACATTGCCTGCTAGATTAAGCAAACTAAGCTCCTTGTAGAGCTTCTTTAGATTCTATAAGCTACTTATAAGAGTGTTATTAGGCCTTTTTCTGCTTCTTCTGCCTAGTAGGCTATGATCTAGAATAAGGCCTTTCTCTCTCTTTTACGCAATCTAGAGCTAGTGCGCATACCGTTATATGACTCTATTCCTAAGCTCTCTTAAGCGCTTTCTTATGCTTCTTATAAGCTTTTAGCGTAGGTAGCTAGTCTGGCGTCTGCTCTAGAGAAGTCCTTCTATATGCTATCCTTACTAGGCATAGCTTCTTCTAGTAGTAATATCCCTGTTGGATCCTTATTACTCTCTTAAGTGTCTATTAAATAGCTACTTACGCTTTAATAAGCGTCTTTATAGAAGTCCTCTGCTTCTCTTTACTCTCTTAAGCGTTTATAATAGGGTCTCTTACTCCCTACTTAATGGATCTAGTGTCTAACGTAGCGTTTAAAGTCCTATTTACTTAGCGGGTTACACTGCTTCTTACTCTTTTATTTAATTGCTTTTAGTGCTTAGTAAAGCTCCTACCCCTAAGTTTAAATGCTCTGTTAGATCCTATTAAGGTCCACTAGTTAATAGCGCGAGGAATAAATTAAGCTCTTTATCTAATTTACTATTAATTTCTAGGTCTTAGAATTGCGCTTCTAGCTCTCTAATAGACTGCTCTTTAGCGCTTTCCTTAGCTAAATCGTAGAATATTAACTTATTAAAAGTGACGTTCCTTGTTATTATAACCCTTCCTAGCTATGGGATCTAAATACGGTAAATGTTAGAGGCTGAATAACCTACAAGATACCTAATATATCCCCTAGGGTGCGTTTTGTAATGCCTTCTCTACTGGTTAGCCTCGCGATCCCTTTGTAGCAGATACGCGCAGTAACTATATGCGTATAACCCGCTCTAATTAGGCCTAAGGTTAGCTATAGGCTCCTAATTAGTAAGTGTGCATTATTACAGAACTAGCTCTTAAGGGTTTCTAGGGTATTTTCCACTTTAATCGCTAAACAGGACTAATATTATATAAATAAGCAGTAGCTTAGGTGCTCTCTAGCCATAGGTTTAGTGGTAGCCCTACGCCTATGAGCATTGCATTTGATCTTAAGGTAATCGCTTAATTCGCTTGTTTAACGTGGCTATTAGGCTTGTGCGTGTATAGCGGCGCAAGCTCTAGATCTATGCCTTATAAGCGCGCCCACTGTTAAAAATCGTATTATTGCTCTGACTAATCACAGCACCTTTATTATCCTGTCTGATTTTTGCGATTAATAACCTGAATTACCTTACAACCTATTGTTTAAAGTAAATTAATACGTTAAACACTATTCCTTGTGATTTATTAGGTAGCGCGTGAACCTGTATTATCCCTAAGAATTTATCTTTAATAACTAGCAGCTAATTCATGCTATTATAACTAGGCTTATAATCTTAAAGATCCTAGTGAACTCTCTAAAAGGCCTTAGTAACTAACGTTTAGGTAGCCTCCTAGAAATAACCTAGCGAGTGAGCGTGCGAGCGCACGTTTCATAATTTTTACGCTCTATTCCTTACAAGAGCACTCCCTTATGTGGGTGGTAGTCTTGCTTAGGGCGTCCTTTCTAAGGTGCCTAGAATAAAGATACTAAAGTTCTTTAGGGTCTGCTTAAGGCAGGCATAGCTCTTTGCTTAGCTACCTACGCTACAAGCATTACATATGTGTTTCTTCTAATCTAAACGTAAAAAGATTACTAGTGGTGTGGTTAATATTACTGTTTTTAAGGGTCCCTTTAAGTAACTAGAAAGAGGCTTGTATTAAAGGAAAATAATATTATGCTTCCTTTAAAGCTTTACTAGCAATAAGCTATTGTCCATTAGTCTAATGCGTAGGAGCTGTCTACTCCGCAATACTAAACGCCCTTTTTAAGGAGAAGGCTCTCTAATATAATATTTACATAAAACCCTTAATAAGCGCAACATTACGTAATGTAAGGTTCTTAGTCTAAGATCCTTTCGGCCTATTTAGGATGCCCTTAATTACACGCATGCCTCTTCTAGTAATCTAGAAAGAGGTTATGCCTGCCTTAAGGTAGTTATCGTAAGTCTCTTTAAAGGTACTAGGCTTAAGGAATCTTATATTGTTTACGACGTGGAGAGCGCTGTAGTTATTAAACAGAGTGCTCTCTAAGAGCTTATGCCTTGCATTACTAAGCGTAGTATAGCTCCCTTTAATAGTTCCTCTTCTTTAATAGTTAACGGGTCTATAATCGCTATAGTGATTGCCCTAGGATACTTTTCTTTGTAATTCTTCTTATCCTTTGCATCCTAACTATCTTTCGCGATTTCCGCGCGTAGATCCTTCTAATTATTGCCTTTATAGCATTTCTTAATTTTCTTATAATTAAGCTTCTTAAGAGGCTAAAAACCTTTAACTTTCTAACTAATTATAGCGTAATATAGGGTGCGGCAGGTTCTAGGCTTCTATCTGTGATAGAACCTTTTTCCTAGGTTACTAGTATAGCAAGGGCACTTTGCAAGCTCCCTACCACCTTTCTAGCTATTATTAGAGCGCCCACTAAGTATGGTCGCATAGCTCCCTTTAGCCATGCCTGTATCTACTATACGCGCTGCCTTGCGGTATCTAGTATATTCAGAAGTAATGCCTTATAGCGTCATAGCGTTGTTTTATTTGTCAGTGAGCTACACAAGCTACGCAATGCGGTTCCTAGCCTATTAAGGGTTAAAACGCGCTCTAATTACTTGTATAAAATCGCGGATCGCGTTAGTACCTTACACCTCGTTTATCTTATGCATAGAACCCTTTTAGTATAGCTTATCCCACTGCTTAATCTAACGCTTAAACACAACGTTAGCGCGTTTAGTATCTTAAAGGTATGCTATATACTTAGCTATAACCTCTGCTTTAATAATCACAAGCCCTGGTGAGAATTTATCCTTAAGGCTTATAGTGATCTCGCGAAGCGTTAGAGATCAATCCTTGTGCTCCTCTTTAATCTTATTAATTATTATTATATAGACGTTAGGATTAATGGTGTTAGCAATCCAAGTACTAATAGTCCTTTCTCTTAATTTAATAGCCTTATGTAATTAATAATTAACATTGTATTTGTGAGAGAGGAATGATAAGGCCTCTTAGAAGGTAAGCTTATGGCCTCTATTATCCTTCTCTATAAGCTTTATGCAGTCTCCTAGTTTAACTTTAGAAGGCTTAGTTAAGCGGTTAGTCTCCTGCGTTAGTAGCTCTAGGTTCACTCTTTCCTAGATCTCCTAGCTCTACGCGGCTTGTTTTAATGCTTTATACTATTCCTCCCATTTCTCTAACGACACTAATTTAATATTTATCTTAAGACTTGGGTTAAGAGAGGTTAAGGTATCCATTAGAAGCGCGGTTAATTGGTTAGGATAGGGTAGATACACACTTCTTATGCTAGGGGCGCGTAGGAAGTTACAGGTCTAAGCGTAGACCTCCCGGGCTTATAACTCTCGCACATGCAAGGGATAATGACGTGCACGTGATACAGTAATTAATAGGGCCCCTAATAATAGGTAAAAAGAAGGTAAATTAATGATAGATATCTAGTTACAAAAGAGAGATTATAAGCATCCCTTTTATAGAGGGAAAGAGCCTGCAAAAGACCTTGCCAAGCTCTTAAGTCGTGTACGTTATACATTCCTCCGCTCGTGTGATCGCGGATAGCCAGTTACCCGCGCCACCCGGGCGACATCATGATGTCAAAAATTGAACTGCGGGACCTTGCCCCGGGGCTGCGACACGGAAGGTCCAGGAATTGTCAGTAGTACGGCCGTTGGGGGCTAGACGAGCAGATAATTTCTTGTCCTGGCAAGACTTGGGCGCTTAGTATCATGGACATGACTGGTATATCCAACACTTTCCAGCCATTAGCGTCGCGGGCCTCCTCTAGAGAGACCTTTTCATCAAAAGGTATCGTCTTGTTCGTGGTCACGGGGATCCACGGGTCGGGTATATCGTCGTCCGCCGTGCAACGTTCCAGATAGGCCTGTCGCAAGGCCGTGGCTTTTTCTTGCTGCGTCTCATTCACTCGGTCGTCTACTTGCAGGGGAGGGGCTTGAAAGCACCCGGAGACCTCAGTCAGCGGACCGCTTTGAAGACGGAAGCACTATCGGTGAAACTGTCGAACAAATCGCGCCAGTAAAGGTGTTTAGCCCGGCGTACCGCGCTATGAAACTCCCTCTTAGCTAGCTGCACGATAAACTCTCCTCCACGCTCGGTATTTAGCCGCAGGCTGCGCATATTCCTCGGTCCACCAACGCGCGCCATGCGTAGTCTTACGAGCAGGTCGACCAGCAGCTCAGGCTGCGCACCCGAGAAGGTTCACGAGCGCCGACGCAAGGTTGTCAAGTTCTACGGGTGATGCCGTAGTCACCGGGATGGCGGCGGCACCGGCCTCTACCAATTCGACGAATCGCTTCAACTCCTCGTCGGTGAGACGGATCTTCCCTATTGGAAGGGGCACCGGGACGGGTTCTGGCAGTGTGATGCTAAGAGTGAAATGGTGGAAGCTGGTCGCCAAATGATCTTCTACCACAGCGTTAGCCAGAGGTATGTTTGAGAAGGCGAGATCTGCCGTGTTGCCGTGTGGATTGGTCGGGACATCGGCAGGATTCAGCAAGCTGAGTCGATTGTCTACTGCCCAGGATGCTACATCCTCGCCGCAGTAGATGCACTTGTTGAGGGTAGCGAGAGAAGGAAGAAAGGTGTGTAGATTGACTATCTAAAGGAGATCTACAAGAAGAGAAAGGAAGCCATATAAATAGGCTTCAACTAACAACAGAAGACCAATTCATTGGAAGGTCTAACAAGCGAGAATGAATCAGGTCTTCTAACGAAGCCTGCAATAAATCTAAGAGAGGTCTATAACGAAGCTCGCGATAAATTAACGCAGGGTGCGAAAACTCTGCATTAGAAGTGATGCCTGAGATATAAGGCTAAATATCCGCTAACACTGCCCCTAGCGGAATATTAAAAGAAAGATAGGAAAGAAAATAAGATAATAGTAATAATTAATATTGTTGGAATCACAGGGTTCCTGACGTCAGGATCAATTAGATAGCCTAGGAATAGGTATGATTCTTCTATTCTAGGCATAGTATCTTATTTAAAAGAAGGGAGGAAAAAGAAAGGCTTTTCCAGATCATGAAAAGTAGCCATAAGCGTAGGGCATTTATAGGTTACCTAACTTATAGGTCCTTATCCTTTTAGAGAGTAGGCTTATAGGCTATAAGTAAGGCTCCTTATATTGCGCGCGCATAGCCCTATAGCCTAACGTTTTACTAGGTAATTATAGCTATATACTTGTCAAGGCTTTTAGCTTGGGGATGAATAACAGAGTGAAGGTTAGATTGAAGAGTCATAGCTATTAAACTGCTAGTTAGGAGTAGGTGCTTAAAAGGTTTAATCTCTAGCCTTTCCCTTTATTTATAAGAAAGCCCTTTAAATAGCCTATAGCTCTTATGTAACTAGCTTATAGCTAACCCATAGCTCTATGCCCTGCTAGGCGCTACCCTTATTAATACTATTACTATTCTACTCCTAATATTATACCCTCTCTTACTATGATTATCCTTAATTATATTAAGCTACTATCTTAGGGTTAGGTTATAGCGTAAGTGTTCTTTATTACTACTTACTATAGTAATTTTTATAAAGCAATATAGTAATATTAATAATATTAGGCTATATTAGCCTTTTTTTATAGTAATTACCTACTAATAATAACTAGGTTATAGTTACTCCTTAACTTCTTACCTATAGGCTACTCTTTCTAAATAATTCTTTATAGCTAGACCAAAACTCGAATGAATTTGAGTTTGACTGCGGTCGCGACCTATGACTCTTACGCTAACGCAGCCACAAAGTTTATTATTAATAAACTTTGCACTAACCTCGCAGCCCCCGTATTCATGCTCTTAAAGCTTATTCCTATATCTAGCTGCTTTTTTATTACTGCTATACTATTAATCAGTTGTTTATTATTATACTAGCTAGGTGTTACTAGTAATTCTTATGTTATGTGTGAATTTTAGATGCATTGGCCACTGCCGATGAAAAAAAAATTATAAAAATCATTCTTTATAGCTAGACTAGTTAGCATAATTTTTAATTAGCTTAACTCTATAGGGTTTAGATTATCTTGCTCCTTTTGTTTTTCTTTAAGCTTATAGTAATAGCCTAATAAATTTATAGTAAGCTTATAGTAATAACTTATAAATTATAGTAATCTTTATAAATACACTAGTTATAATATATAGAAAATTCTAGTTAAAGTATCTTAGATTACTCTAAGGTACCTAAATTCCTATAAGAAAGAGTAATTCTTTTTTCTTTTCCTTTCTGTTGGAACAAGCATGATATCAATCGCGGCACGCAGCCGCAATTACCCGGCAAAGGTTGGGCCGCGAGGGGCGCGCCCGTGAGGGGTGGCCCTACATATGACTCATCGGCCCGCCCTCTGATTAGGCAAGGACCTATAAGTTATGTAACCCATAAAAACGCACTGTGTTTATAGCTACTTCTTATAATCTAAAAAGCCTCTCTTTTTCCTCTCTTTTATATACACTTATAACTAATTAATTATAACGCCTAGAATAGAAGAATAATTCCTATTCCCTAGGCTATGATCCTAATGTTAGGCACCTATAATACTAACACTAATTAGTGGTTAACTTTATAAATAATCACATGGTTTTTCCTAACCGTAGATTAGTAAGGCTAAGTAAAAGAGATAGCTATACTATAAACCCGCCCTATAAAATAGGAGGGCTGCTAAAAGCGTATATAGTTATGCTAAGGAAGTCTAAGCACTCTTTTATAATATAAAAGGAGCCTTATAACTCCTAAGATCTAATATCCTAAGACCTTATAAAGACTTTAAAGCTATTAAAGGATTAAGGCCTAGTTAGTAACTAGTCTAACCTATCTTTAATTACTTAGTTAGCGCATTTTACTACGTACCTAACCCTTAGAAGGCACTCTCTTATAATAAGAAAGGAGCTTAATACTCCTAAGATCTAATATCCTAAGAACCCCTAAGGGATAAAGATAATAGCTATACTTATAATCCTTTAACCTACTATATAACTAATACTATACCTCTATTCTATTCTCTTATAATAAAGATAAGAAAGTTAAAAGCTTTTTAATAAGAAAAACTATTAAAAGCCTCTCTCTCTAGCCCTAACTTTAGTAATACTAAAGAAAGCACTAAGGTTAAGAGAGACTAAAAAGGTAAAGGTTTATAAGTTAATAATCCTCTCTTAAGATATATTCCCTAGAGATATAAGACTTTATTATATCTAAGATATTACAAATAGTAAAATTATTTAATCTTAATAAATAAGGTAATAATCCTAAGGCTATTATAGCCTATATTCTCTTTAAGATAGTAGTATATTAGTCTAAGAGCCTTATTACTAGAAGCCTCTTTACTAACTTTATTAAAGACTTCTATAGATAGATAAGAGAGGTATTTATAATTATAGACTAAGTAGTTACTAAGTATTTATATAATTTCCTTCTTTTCTAAGGTATATATATAGATATAATAGCCTATAAGAAGATTATAGTAATGCTTAAGGAAGTTACTACCTATAAGGAATTCTAAGATTAGTAAGAAGAAGAGATATAGGAAGCTATAAGGAAGTATATACCCTTCTAAAAACATATTAAAGACTAAGACTTCCTTAATAACCTTCTTCTAATCCTCTAATTAGGCTAAGATTATAATATTACTAATAAAGCAATCTAGGAATCTTATAATCTTACTAATAATATTCCCTAAGTCTAACTCTATTAGGCTAATTATATAATAATCCTCTAGAAAGCCCTTATTAGAGGTATTCCTATTAACATAAAACATCCCCCTTTTACACCTCTAAGAGCACTTTTTCCTCTAGACCTATACTAAAGCAAATAATTAATCTTATAAAGCTTTATATAAGTAATATTTAATATAGCATAGATAATTATAAGGTTCTTAACTTAAAGTTAATAATCTTCTAAGGGAAATACAAGATACTAGGTATTAAACCTTATAAAGCTAGGTATGCCCTTAAAGCTATGCTTAAAGGAAAAGCTTTAATATACTATTATAAGCATCTATATAAGTTAGGCAATCCTTAGGACCTTAAGACCCTTATTAGCTATATTAAGAGAAGGTTTAAGACTAATAATATAAAACAAAGGTATTTCCTTAAATAGTAGAATACTAAGCTACGCTAGATTATATAAGAAAACCTAGATAAGCTAAAGATTAATTGCTTTAAAGAACTTATAATAAAGCTTATAAACCTTTAATAAGTAGTCTTAGATATTACCTAATCTAAAAGAGCACTTTAGAATTAATTAATCTCTGCCTATTATAGTATACCTAAGTGTAAAACTTACCTTATTAACCCTCTTACTAACCTCTAGCTATTCTGCGAATATATAAGGATATTAATAAGAATAACTATAGAGGAATTAGATAAGAAGCATTAATTCCTATTAATGCCTAATATAAGAGAGTAATATTAGACTAACCGTAAGTATAATAGGTATAGTAAGGAAGCCTATTATAAATAATTATAATTATAAGGTAATAAAGGCACTTTATAAAAGAAGAAATGCTATATATATAGTAAAGAAAGCTATTAGTTAACTAAACACTTTAAGGAGAAATATAAGAAGGTATATTAATGCTTTAAGAATTACTACCTTATAGAACTAATAACCCTTCCTATAATACTTTCCTTACTTAGTATAAAGATAAAGAGAATAATATTACTTTTTCTAAAGAAAATAAGATTTCTACCTATATAATAGAACTTAGATTTAAAGAAGAAGGTAATAAAGAAAAGATACTAATAAGCTTCTTTATATAAGGCATAATAATTAATAGCTATGTAACTATAGAAATTCTTACGAACTAAGCAGCTACCTATGCCCTTATTAAAGAGAATCTATTTAATCTCTAGTAACTAAAGGAAGCCTTAACTACCTTCCTTCTTTAAGATTATTACTCTTTAGGCATGTTCTAAGGTATTATCCCTAATACTAGGGCTATGGGTTACTTATTAGCAGGGCACCCTTAATTCCTTGCCCTATAATGATTAATCCTAAAGATCTAGCTTAATAAATCTAAAGCTAGGAGGCAATAATTCGATTTGGAAGCAGTAAGCTAATCCCCTTAATGTTATGGACTAGCCCAAAGACAAAGCTATAGGCTATCGTGATAATATTAAGAAACTTAAAGGAAGGAAGGAAAAGGAGGATGTTACGGATCCCATAGGAGCCCCTTATATCCCCTGGTTAGCTTATATTAGCCCCTTCCCCTACCCTACTTATATATTAACACTAAGGCTTAGGCAAAGCCTAAGCCCTTATATATACCCTTACTCACCCTTTCCTTGCCTATTTGTGTTACTATTATTATAAATTGCCCCTTACTAGGTAATTATCTATGCCTGCCTATTTGCGCGTTATATTTAATATAGCGCTATACTCCCTTTATTATCCTAGTAGCCTTTATATCTCCCTTACTCTTACCCTTATATTTACTATAAATAACTATTTAATAATCCCTTATTAATATAGTGTGTTTAAGTTATGTATAGGTAAGGTAATAGTATAACCTCTCTTTATGGTTAGTTTAAACGCGTTTATCTTAAGTATTATGCCTTACTATAACTTATACCTCTTTATTATTATTATTATTATTATTTTCCTCTCCTTACCTATTTATATCCTACCCTACCCTATAGTTATATATATAAATATCTTACTAAGAATCCTATCTAACCTAAACCTTCCCTTAATAATAACTATCCCCTTCCTATTATAAACCTATCTTACTACCTATTCTTTCTCCTACCTTAATCTATTATTATCCTATTCCTAAGTTACCCTTATCTATCCTATACCTAATAGTATTATACCTTATCCTTATTAACCTACTCTTCCCCTAACTAGCACTAGTCTAGTTCCCCTAAGACTCCCTTTACCCTATATCTAGCTTAGGCCCTTAGGGAGTTCCTCCTAGAGAGAGACTCTAATAATAAGTAGTTTACTACCCCTAAGGTAGTTTTTTATCCCTATAAGCTATATATTAAATAAGCCCTTACTATAGGCATACTAGAATATTACCCCCTAAGACTAGTAAGTCTTATCCTCTTGCTAGGAAATTATATTATCTATATTTAGTTAACTAGGTTCCTATCCGCTAATCCTTGCCTTTAATACGCATTAAAAGATCTTAAAAAGAGATTACTATAGGGATATATATTATCTATCCTAGGGTCCCTTAGACCCTAACTTAAAAGTAAAAATACTAGTTCTCTCCTAGTACTATTATGCTCTTATTACCTATTAGACTACTCTTCTATAAGAAGCCTAATTTAACCTAGCCCTTATCTAGTCTACTCTTAGACCCCCTTTAGCATTATCCTCCTTTACCTTAAATATAACTAGGAATAAAGTAATTTTATATAACTATAGTAGTCCCTTAACTAGCTATAGTATAGGAAATTAAATATAATAAGTTATAGGCATTTTAATTTTAATAGAACCACTAGATTATAAGTAGCCTAGCTACTATCTATTAAGAACTTTATAGTAATAGTACTCCTAGTAGGGCCCCTAGGGTTTATCTAGTATATCCTATATTATTAAAGCTAGTAATATTTCTCCTTCTTACTAGTAGCATAAGCCCTATGCCTAGAATATAAGTAATAATTACTATAAATCCTATTATACCTACTATATGCCCTATAACCCTTAAGATTCCCCTTCCTATTAAATAAGTTAAGCCTATAAGTTAATCCTCTAAAACCCCTATTAGACCCTAACTAGGTCTTACTAGCCCTAAAACTTATATAGTATTCCTCCTAGTAGTAAGGTAAAAGACCTTACTATAAACACTAATAATAGGAAGAAGGGTAAAGATAAGTATAAGAATATCCCTTATATTCTAATATATAAGTAGGAGTAAAAAGCAAAAAGGGTATAACCTAGGTCCTATATATATATATTATTTACGCTAGCTAGCTCTATGTAGGGCTAGTACTAGTACTCCTACTGCTTTGTTAAAAGGGAAAACCCTTAAATAGGAAGAAAACCCCTTATATCTATATTTAGGCTAACGCTAACCCTACACTAGGCCTGCGTCATGTTATATATGGCCTATTATAGGTGTTTATTACTAGCTTACGCTAGCCTTATCCTAATAAGAAGAAAAGAAAAGGAAGAAAAAGGAAAATCCTAGGTTCTAAGCCCTACCTAGCTCTATCCTAGGTTTACTCTAGCACTACTCTAGGTCTCTTATACTATCTTATAGCGTGCTAGATTTAGTTTTATAGTAGTAATTTACTTCTCTTTTACTTTTTAGCTAGCTCTTCTATAGCCTTACTTTTTAGCCTTCTCTAGCCTAGGTCTAGCTTATTAGTCTAGGGAAGTTAGAGTACCTAATATTATTTATCTTCTATAGTAAGGGTATAGGTTTAGTTTAATTCCTAGCTATTTCTAGGCCTAGGTCTCTTAGGCATTAACTAACTAGATTCTTATCTTATATTCTTCTTTCTTTATTAATATCTATAATTTAGCCCCCTTCCTTATATAAGTATAAGAAGGGTTTCTCCCCTAGAGAGGTCTTCCTTTTTTTCTCTTTTTTATTAAACTTCCTATAGGTTCTTTTCTTCCTTAGAGCTACCTAAGGCATTCCTAGGCTAGTGTTAGCCTAAATACTAATATTACTATAAATCCTTTAAGTTATTTAATAAAATAGCACTAGTAGCTATAAGTACTCCTATATCCTATACTATTCTAGTTCTAATCTACCTAGGAAACTCCTAAGAATAAGCGCTACCCTTAGAAGTCACTAACTAAGAAGTAACTTAAGTAAGCTATAGCTAAAGATCTTAAGGTATAATCCTTACTACCCCTATACTAAATCTACTCTAAGTCTAATTTATAATAGTTAGGGATCCTTATAGGATTTAATATATATCCTATAAGTCTTAGTTTATTAACTATCCTAGGCATTAATACTATAATATTACTAGTAAGTTAGCTTTATTCTAGTTTAAAGGTAAGGCTAACTATTTTATATAGGGCTTACTACTAATACCTATTTTAATTATTAGGTTTAAAACTATAGTTACTCTAAGGTAAGTAGCTAGCGCCTCTCTCCTAGGCCTAGTCTAGCGCTAACCTACTCCTAGCCTAATTTAACTAGGTAGCGGAATAAGCACTAGTAATTAGTTAAGGTCTAGGTAAATATTATTACTAGGGGTAGTGTAAGTACTTCTCTATTAGTCCTTTACTAGTTCTATTCTAGGTCTAATTACTCTCTAAGTCCTAGATAATTATTAAGATTATATAAAGAAGCTTTATGCTAGTAATTAAAGTAAGAAGAAAAGGAGTGCCTTTATAATAAGCCTAGGCTAGGCTAGTGCTAGAGGGAATTAATATAATAAGCTAATATTTTAGTTATAGCGCCTAGATGCCTACGTAGCGGAGACAAACTATCTCCTAGCTATAGCCTTACCTACTAAGGGGTAGGCTAAGGTAATAGAGGGAGTAATTCTAGTCCTAGAGGAGAAGTAATTAGTTAGGTAAATATAGCTTAGTAAAGGGGTAGGGGTAGACTAGTAGGGTTTATAATACCTAGTATTATATAATTTTTTTTTAAAATTAATCTAATAATGGTTCCGGAATTATAATTCTTTAGCTAGCCTACTGCTAGCTCTAAACTATATAATCTTACATCTCTCCCTAGTTATCTACTATATTTATATCCTAGCTATTAGTCCTAGCGCGCTAGAAGTGCCCTAGCTCTAGCTCCTTCTCTTTACTATGTATATTAGCTACTAGTTCTTATGCTAATAAGTAATATTAGAGTTATTTTATACTAAGGAACTATTTAGCTATTACTCTTACCTTTAGGGGTAGTTTAAGGCTAGCCTTACCTCCTATATATCTTTAGGCTAGTGTATTTAGGGGCATTAGTAATTATATTTAGGGTAGTTAACTATAATATAATATTAGTCCTTAATAGCTTTACTATAGCTATATAGCAGTGAGTTTACCCTAGGAATGCCTCTCTAAAAGAGAAACTTATTAAGACTAATCTTTCCTATACGTAATTAGACTATAGTTAAGGAGATATGCTTTTCTAGGCCTATATAGAATCTTTAGATTTCCTTTAGGTTATAAGTTAGTAGTTAATCCTTAGTTAGCTCTCTTATAAGCCTATACTATCCTAGGCGTTCCTTACTATACTATTTATCCTAGTGTTATTTCTATTCCTTATATAGTTCTACTACTAGCTTATTACTCCTAGGGGGTCTCTATTTATAATATAATACTAACTATACTAAGTTAGTAGCGGTTTAGATTATTATAGCTATTTTACTCTCTATAATTCTCTCTTTAAACTTCTATTTTATCTTATTTAGGTATAGATCTAGGGAGGGGATATAAGTCTTAACCTCTAGTTAGGTAATAGGTATAGCCTTAAATACACTAGCTATAATTTAAAGATAGGTTAATTAGTCTATTATAAAGCTTTTAACTATTTCTCTTAGTTTTCTACCCTTCTTAGTTAAGGTATAGTAAGCGCTTACCCTATAGGTAAGGATAGGCTAGACTACCTATATATATAGGAGTTAGGTATCTCTAAAGCTATAACCCTAGGCTAACGCTACTAGTAAAGAGAGTATAAGCTACTACTAGGCTAGTTTGCCTTTTAGGATATTCTTATAAGTACTCTAATTAAGTTTCCTATTAACCTAGACTCTAAGGAACCTATATAACTCTATAGGCACTATCTCCTTTATACTAAGTTAAACCCTAGCCTATAGGGGTTAGTATACTTTACTAAAGTATATAAGTTTAGTCTTTACTAGGTTAAACTTTACTCCTACTTCTTTTACCTATTTTTACATACTTTCTATATAGCTTTAAGCCTTTTCTAGGTTTATATAGTGTTTTTCTAAATACTACTATATTTATATTATCTATAAATCCTATTACTACTATACCTAGGATAGCTTAAAGGTATATATAAAGCTTTACTAAGTAAAGTAAGAAGAGGATTAGTAAGAGAGATAAGCCTTATAAGGTGCCTACCTTTATCTAAAAGGGTCTTAAGAGTTTACTATTAAAGCTAAGCTAGCTTATTCTATCTATAAGAAAGCTATATATTATAGCTATTAGCTAGTATAGTATACCTATTTAGATTAAAACGTAAATTAGATATAGGTAGCTAACTCTATTAAATATAGATAAGATATCTATTTATACTAATAAGGTAATACTGCCTCTGCCCTAAGCCTCTCTTATATATTCTATAAGGACTCTAACTATAGTTTCTATTAATTTATTTACCCTATTTCCTATTTATAGCTTAGGGAGAAGGCCCTTAGCCTTAGTAAAGGCTATAAGCTACCTTATAATTACTACTTCTATAATCTTTCCTACTATATTTAGTAGTAAGATAGGTCTTTATATATTAGCCCTTTTATCTCCTTAGTGGTTTTTCCTAGCTTCCTAATTACTACTACTTATATAGTTTAGAACTAGGCTAGGAAATATCCTACTTTAAGGATAGTATTTAGTAAGCATACTATAGCTTCTTTAGCTAGCTTATTATAGGCCTTAATAAGGCCTACTAGGAGTTTATTATCTCCTAGGGCTTTCTAGCTAGCTATATCTAATAGGATATTTCTAATATCCCTTACTCTAAACTATTCTTTATCTAGGACTAGTGTATTATTAAGTTCTAGGAAGGAGAGGTCTAGGATATAGGAGAGGTTTACTATAGGTTTAGGGAAGAACCTTTATATAAGTATACTTACCTTATCCTTATAGGTAATAGCTAGGTTAGGGTTATTATTAGTTCTTTCTAGGTTTAGGAGTCTAAGGAGCTCTAAAAGGGCCTAGCTTTAGAGTTAGGCCTATCTCTCTAGTCTTTAAACTCCTTTATCCTTTTCCTATATATTAGCTTTTATAGGGCTTCTCTTTATATATTCCTTTTCTCTTCCCTAACTATTTATTCCTAGTTATTATTTACCTTAGAGAAGGCTTACTAGTTTACTTTAGTCTTTTAGCGCCTCTATTATCTCTTAGCTTATCTAGCTTTAGTAACTACCTTTTTATTCTCCTTAATTACTATACCTTTAGGCTAGGAGTCCTTAGCGCTTTTATAAGGCTACTAGTTTTACTATCTATTAGAGGTTTATAATAAGCTATATTATATATATATTAATTCCTTCCTTATCTTTTAGGTCTAGTGTATTTTCTACTTAGAGTTATACTACTACTTCTGCCTTTACCTATAGTCTATTTATTATAGTCTAAGTGTGTTTAAGAGTAGTTAAGGTGCCCTCTTACTCCTTAGTAAAGATACTAATTAGCTATAGGATATAGTTAGAACCTATAAGGTCTTTTACACTATTATAATAGACTTAGATATCTAGAGTTACCTATACTAAATCTATAGTGCTATCTCTATCTTCTCTATGTTATCTTATAGGTTTCCCTTAGGGTATTACTAAACTAAGCCTTTACTAGCTTATAAGGTCTAGTAGTTCTTTTACTCCTCTAATTATTCTATCTAGGCTATCCTAGAGGAGTGTTTTTAGTTAAAGTCTCTTATAAAAACGCTTTAGCTATAGGGCTTTTCTATATTAAAAGTGTGAATAGGTATATTTTAGTTATTTATATATATTCCTCTAAGTAAAGGGAGTAAATATTTATACCTTTTATCTCTACTAGTAACTAGTTAAGTTCTTCCTAGGCTATCTATAACCCTATATTATACTTCTTATTTATATATACTATATTCTAGCCTTTATAATATACTAGTTAGAATTAGGTAAGGCCTAGTGCTAGGGGCTATAAGTGCCTTATATATTCCTACTCTTAGATTACTATTATGTCTATATTAGTTTAGTGCTAGAGTGCTATATGTATTAGGTTATTCTTCTTATTTATATTTTAAAAGAGAACTTATAATATTACTATATTAATTAGGGGAGTGGTAGGTCTTTACTATCTTATACTAGTTTTATTCTAGCTTTATTCTAAGATATATATTATATAATGCTTCCTACCCTAAGCTATTTAGTGCTTCTCTCTATATTTATAAGGTATTCCCTTTTCCTACTTACTATAATAATAGGTTCTATAGCTATGCCTATTCTCTTATAAGGTAGTGTTAGGCTTCTGTCTAGAGAGTTACTAGTAAATTATAATAGTTATTCTAGGTATCTTGCTTTTACTATGTTTTATTTCTCTTTTAGGATAGGGTAGTCCCTTAACCACGCTAGGTATAGGCTAGAATATAAGATATAGTTTTCCTTTAGTTATTTACTAATTATTAGGTATAATATTTCTTCTTTCTTATATTAGCTAGCTTTACACTTACTATACCTTAGGGCTACCTTATAGAACTTTATAATATAGCTAGTTTAGAAGTAGTTATAGTATTATTAGGGTTATAGGGTCTTATTATATAGTTTAGTTTAAAATAGCTTTACTTTAAAGACTATTTTATCTTAGCATATCTTATTAGTATCTTTTACTTCTACTAGTCCTAGGATTAGGATAGTGTGCTATGCGTTTTCTACTTAGGGGTGCCTTATAGTTACCTTAATTACATTTACTTTATTTGCTTTTCTAATCTTAGCTATAAGGTTCTTAATAGATATATACTTTATTAGGAATCCCTTAACTATAACGCTAAGTATATAGTAGTAAAGGGTTACTTCTAGTCTAAATACTTTAGTAATCTATTTTTAGTCTTCTTTATATTAGGCTATGTTTCCTTTAAAGGTAATAATTATATCTTTACTAGGGAGTCTCCTAGCTACTATAGCTATAGTTTAGCTAGTAGCTCTATTTACTATAGTTATTATATCTTTAGTGCCTTAGGATTAGAGTGTTTCCTAGATTATATTACCTTTAATAAGTACTTCTCTATATTATTTACCTAGGACCTATAAGGGGGTTTTATTATTTAGCCTTCTTAGTGCTAGTCTAGCTATAACGCTTACCTAGGTTAGTATATTAGTTCCTTTAGCTTCTTCCCTAATAGCCTTCTTAAGGGTTACTTTAAGGGCTTCTTTAGTAGTATAAATATTATTATTATTATTACTACTATTATTATTTATAGCTCTTATTTTAGCGTAGGTATGGTTTGCTACCTAGCAGGCTATAGCCTTTATAATGCTCTAAACTTAGGAGACTTTATTACTAGGGATAAGGCTAGTAATCTTATTATAGAATTTTGTGTTATCTAGGTGCTTAAATTATATCTAATCTATTATTAGGTTATCCTTACATCTATAGGCGTTAAATTACCCTATTCCTACGTTTAGGTAGTGGTAGCTCTATGCTAGCCCCCTTTCTCTAGCGTTAATTACTATTAGTATCTTGCCCTTACACCTACCTCTAGCTCTGTTATAATGCGATATTATAGGAGGGGTAAACGGAGGTAAGGAATTCGAATATTAATGTGGTTTGTATTTTAGAGGCGATTCCGGACCTTTAGATTAGTGCGGAAAAAGTATCAAAGGTCCACTTAGGTCCTATATATAATCTCCTTTTAGGGATAAGTTTTATTAAATTAAACTAGTGTATTATTATAGTATATATCCCTTATTCCTTTTTAAACTTATCTAGTGCTTATATATCCCTTACGTTTTCTACTAGTTCCTATATTAGTTATATATATCCTACTTACTTTATAAGAGTATTCTAGTTCCCTTCTTTACCTAGTATATTTTAGACTACTAGAATTCTTTCTATATAGTATTCCTTTATAAGTTCTAGGTTATCCTTTACTAGGACCTATTCTAGGCCTAGCTAGGAGTCCTATAACTATTAGATTAGGAAAGGGTTTATTATTACTTATTTAATAAGATCTATATAGAAAACTAAATATATACCCTTTAGAATATTAAGTTAGATAGTAAGCAAAGTAAGGACTTTAATTATAGTGTATTTAGCCATTACCTAGTTAAGTTTATATAAGGGCTAATTAGTTTTAATATTTATAAGTAATAACTATACTTTATCCCTTATATAGAATTATTCCGCTAGATATTATAAAGCTATAGATATATCTTATTATTATTATTATATATATATAATAGTAGCTTACGCTAGAGATATACTCTCCTAGAGGTATTCTAGGAAATAGATAGCTCTCCCTTTTAATATAGTTACTAATAGGACTATATTTAACTATATTTAGATAGGTTATAAGTTATAACTATATAGGAGTTTATTTAGGCTAACCCTTATAACTAAAGAGTTCCTATTATTAATTACTAGCTAATAAGCTATAAGGTATTTAGGCTAGTTATATTATAAAAAGGAAATATATATATATAGTATTACCTATACCTCTTAGTTTATTCTCTTTATACTACTATTAGTCTATAGGTAATAAGAGGTAAAGAGAAGCTAGTCTATACTAATACTTAAATATATATATATTAATTACGCTAGCTAGCTCTATGTAGGGCTAGTACTAGTACTCCTACTGCTTTGTTAAAAGGAAAACCCTTAAATAGGAAGAAAAACCCTTATATCTATATTTAGGCTAACGCTAACCCTAGACTAGGCCTGCGTCGCGTTATATATAGCCTATTATAGGTGTTTAATGCTAGCTTACGCTAGCCTTATCCTAGTAAGAAGAAAAGAAAAGAAAGAAAGAAGGAAAATCCTAGGTTCTAAGCCCTTCTTAGCTTTATCCTAGGTTTACTCTAGCATTACTCTAGGCCTCTTATACTATCTTATAGTATACTAGATTTAGTTTTATAGTAGTAATTCACTTCTCTTTTACTTTTTAGCTAGCTCTTCTATAGCCTTACTTTTTAGCCTTCTCTAGCCTAGGTCTAGCTTATTAGTCTAGGGAAGTTAGAGCACCTTATGCTATTTATCTTCTATAGTAAGGGTGTGGGTTTAGTTTAATTCCTAGCTATTTCTAGGTCTAGGTCTCTTAGGCATTATCTAACTAGTTTTTTATCTTATGTTTTTCTTTCTTTATTAATATCTATAATTTAGCCCCCTCCTATATAAGTATAAGAAAGGTTCCTTCCTCTTATAAGGGTCTTTTTCTTTTCTCTTTTTTATTAAACTTCCTATAGGTTCTTTTCTTCCTTAGAACTATTTAGGGTGCTCCTAGGCTAGTATTAGCCTAAATGCTAATATTACTATAGATTAGTTAAGTTATCTAATAAAATAGCGCTAGCTACTATAAGTACTCTTATATTCTATACTCTTCTAGCTCTAATCTACCTAGGAAAACCCTAAAAATAAGCAATATCCTTAAAAGTCTTTAACTAAGAAGTAGCTTAAGCAGGCTATAGCTAAGGATTTAAAGGTATAACCCCTCTAGCCCTAGCTTACCTTTACTCTAGTGCTAAATCGCTATAGTTAGGGGATTCCTATAGGATTTAATATATGTCTTATAAGTCTTAGTTAATTAACTACCCTAGGCACTAGTGCTATAATATTACTAGTAAGTTAAGTTTATCCTAGCTTAGAAATAAGGCTAACTATTTTATATAAGGCTAGCTACTAATGCCTATTTTAACTATTAGGTTTATAACTATAGATATTTAAAGGTAGTTAGCGCCTCTATTCTAGGCTAGATCTAGTGCTAATTTATTCTTAGCCTAACTTAAGTAGTTAATAAAATAAGCACTAGTAGCTAGTGGAAGTTTAGGTAGCTATAGTTACTAGGGGTAGTGTAAGTATTACTATACTAGTTTACTATTAAGTCTAATCTAGATCTAATAGTTCTATAAGTCCTAGATAACTATTAGGATTATATAAAGAAACTTTATACTAGTAATTAAAGTAAGAAAAAGCGTAGTGCCTTTACTATAGGTCTAGGCTAGTTTAGCGCTAGAGGAGAATAATATAATAAGGTTATCTTTTAGCTATAATGCCTAGACGCTTGCGCTATAAAGATAAACTATCTCCTAGCTACTACCTTACTCGCTAAGGGGTAGGCTAAGGTAATAAAGGGGGTAATTCTAGTCCTAGAGAAGGAGTGATTAGTTAGGTAATTATAGCTTAGTAAGGGAGTAGAGGTAAATTAGTAAGGCTTTTAATACCTAGTATTATATAGTTAAAATTAATCTAATAATAGTTCTAGAATTATAATTCTACTACTAGCCTACTGCTAGCTCTAAACTATATAATCTTATATCTCTCCCTAGTTATCTACTATATCTATATCCTAGCTATTAGTCCTAGCGTATTAGAAGCGCCCTAGCTTTAGCTCCTTCTCTTTACTATATATATTAGCTACTAGTTCTTATACTAATAAGTAGTATTAGAGTTATTTTATACTAAGGAACTATTTAGCTATAGCTCTTACCTTTAGAGGGTAGTTTAGGGCTAGCCTTACCTCCTATATATCTCTAGGCTAGCGTAACTAAGGGTATTAGTAATTATATTTAGGGTAGTTAACTATAATATAATATTAGTCTTTAACTGCTTTACTATAGCTACATAGCAATAAGCTTACCCTAGGGATGCCTCTCTAGAAAAGGAACTTATTAAGACTAATCTTTCCTATATATAGTTAGACTATAGTTAAGGAGATATGTTTTTCTAGGCCTATATAGAATCTTTAGATTTCCTTTAGATTATAAGTTAGTGGTTAGTCCTTAGTTAGTTCCCTTATAAGCCTATACTACCCTAGGTATTCTTTACTATACTATTTATCCTAATATTATCTCTATTCCTTATATAGTTCTACTACTAGCTTATTACTCCTAGGGGGTCTTTATCTATAATATAATACTATTTAGACTAAGTTAGTAGTAGCTTAGATTATTATAGCTATTTTACTCTCTATAATTCTCTCTTTAAACTTCTGTTTTATCTTATTTAGGTATAGATCTAGGGGGATATAAGTCTTAACCTTTAGTTAGGCAATAGGTATAGCCTTAAACATGCTAGCTATAATTTAGAGGTAGGTTAATTAGTCTATTATAAAGCTTTTAACTACTTCTCTTAGTTTTCTACCCTTCTTAGTTAGGGTATAGTAAGCGCTTACCCTATAGGTAAGGATAGGCTAGACTACTTATATATATAGGAGTTAGGTATCTCTAAAGCTATAACCCTAGGCTAAGGCTACTAGTAAGAAGAGTATAAGCTATTACTAGGCTAGTTTACCTTTTAGGATATTCTTATAAGCACTCTAATTAAGTTTCCTATTAACCTAGACTCTAAGGAACCTATATAACTCTATAGGTATTATCTCCTTTATACTAAGTTAAACCCTAGCCTATAGGGGTTAGTATACTTTACTAAAGTATATAAGTTTAGTCTTTACTAGGTTAAACTTTACTCCTACTTCTTTTACCTATTTTTATATACTTTTTATATAGCTTTAAGTCTTTTCTAGGTTTATATAGTGTTTTTCTAAACGCTACTATATTTATATTATTTATAAATCCTATTACTACTATACCTAGGATAGCTTAGAGGTATATATAAAGCTTTACTAAGTAAAGTAAGAAAAGGATTAGTAAGAGAGATAAGCCTTATAAGGTTTTTACCTTTATCTAGAAGGGTCTTAAGAGTTTACTATTAAAGCTAAGCTAGCTTATTTTATCTATAAGGAAGCTATATATTATAGCTATTAGCTAGTATAGTATGCCTATTTAGATTAGAATATAAATTAGGTATAGGTAGCTAACTCTATTAAAAGCTAATAAGATATCTATCTATACTAGTAAGGTAATGCTACCTTTACCCTAGGCCTCTCTTATGTATTTTATAAGGACTTTAATTATAGTTTCTATTAACCTATTTACCCTATTTTTTATTTATAGCTTAGAAAGAGGCCTTTAGCCTTAGTAAAGGCTATAAGCTACCTTATAATTACTACTTCTATAATCTTTCTTACTATATTTAGTAGTAAGATAGGTCTTTATATATTAGCCTTTCTTATCTCTATAGTGGTTTTTCCTAGCTTCTTAATTACTACTACTTATATAGTTTAGAACTAAGCTAGGAAATATCCTACTTTAAGAATAGCGTTTAGTAAGTATACTATAGCTTCTTTAGCTAGCTTATTATAGGCCTTAATAAGGCCTACTAGGAGTTTATTATCTCCTAGGGCTTTCTAGCTAGCTATATCTAATAGGATATTTCTAATATCCCTTACTTTAAACTATTCTTTATCTAGAACTAGTATATTATTTAGCTCTAGGAAGGAGAGATCTAGGATATAAGAGAGGTTTACTATAGGTTTAGGGAAGAATCTTTATATAAGTATACTTACCTTATTCTTATAAGTAATAGCTAGGTTAGGGTTATTATTAGTTCTTTCTAGGTCTAGGAGTTTAGGGAGCTCTAGGGGGCCTAGCTCTAGAGCTAGGCCTATCTCTCTAGTCTCTAAACTCCTCTATTCTTTTCCTATATATTAGCTTTTATAAGGCTTCTCTCTATATATTTCTTTTCTCTTCCCTAACTATCTATTCCTAGTTATTATTTACCTTAGAGAAGGCTTACTAGTTTACTTTAGTCCTTTAGTGCCTTTATTATCTCTTAGCTTATCTAGCTTTAGTAACTACCTTTTTATTCTCCTTAACCACTATATCTCTAGGCTAGGAGTCCTTAGCGCTTTTATAAGGCTATTAACTTTACTATTTATTATAGGTTTATAATAAGCTATATTATATATATATTAATTCCTTCCTTATCTTATAGGTCTAGTGTATTTTCCGCTAAGAGTTATACTACTACTTTTACCTTTACCTATAGTTTATTTATTAAGGTCTAGGTATATTTAAGGGTAGGTAAGGCGCCTTCTTACTCCTTAGTAAAGATACTAATTAGCTATAGAATATAGTTAGAACCTATAAGGTCTTTTACACTATTATAATAAACTTAGATATCTAGAGTTACCTATACTAGATCTATAGTGCTATCTTTATCTTCTCTATATTATCTTATAGGTTTCCCTTAGGGTATTACTAGGCTAAGCCTTTACTAGCTTATAAGGTCTAGTAATTCCTTTGCTTCTCTAGTTATTCTATTTAGGCTATCCTAGAGAGGGTGTTTTTAGTTAAAGTCTCCTATAAAAATACTTTAGCTATAGGGCTCTTTTATATTAAAAGTGTAAATAGGTATATTCTAGTTATCTATATATTCTTCTAAGTAAAGGGAGTAGATATTTATACCTTTTATCTCTACTAGTAACCAGAGCTTTGCACTACAATACAATACACAATACAATACAAGTACTTTTTCACAATACAATACAATACATGTATTATTTTGTATTTAATTGTATTTTTTTTTATTTTTCTACGCTAAAGTAGATTTCCTTAATTATAAGGCATTATAAGGTATATATATCTAATAATAAGTAATAAGGGTTTACTTTAGACTTACTTTTATATTATTATATAGTAATACCTTCTTATTATTAGTTTTAAGAGCTTTTTCTTGCCTTAAAACCTAGTATCTAATAATAATATAATAGTAAGTCTAAAGTAAGTCTTTATTAACTTTATAATAGTATTACCTTCTTATTATTAGTTTTAAGAGCCTTTTGTTATAGACTAGCCCTAAGACACAGCTATAGGCTATCGTGATGATATTAAGAAACTTGAAGGAAGGAAGGAAAAGGAGGATATTATGGATCCCGTATAAGCCCCTTATATCCCCTAGTTAGCTTATGTTAGCCCCTTCCCTATTCCCCACTTGTATATTAACACTAAGGCTTAGGCAAAGCCTAAGCCCTTACATATACCCTTACTTGCCCCTTCCTTACCTATTCGTGTTAACGTTATTATAAATTGCCCCTTACTAGGTAATTGTCCGTGCCTGCCTATTTGCGTATTGTGTTTAATATAGCGCTATACCCCTCCCTTATTATCCTAGTAGCCTTTATATCTCCCCTTACTCTTACCCTTATATCTACTATGAATAATTATTTTAATAATCCCCTTATTAATATAGCGTGTTTAAGTTATGTGTAGGTAAGGCAATAGTATAACCCCTCCTTATAGTTAGTTTATACGCGTTTAACTTAAGTGTTATGCCTTACTATAACTTATACCCCTCTATTATTATTATTATTATTATTCCCCTTACTACCTATTCATATCCTACCTTACCCTATAGTTATATATATAAATATCCTACTAAGAATCCTATTTAATCTAAACCTTCCCTTAATAATAACTATCCCCTTCCTATTATAAACCTATCTTACTACCTATTCTTTCTCCTGCCTTAATCTATTATTATCCTACTCTTAAGCTACCCTTATTTATACTATACCTAATAGTATTATGCCTTATCCTTATTAACCCGCTCTTCCCTTAACTAGTAATAGTCTAGTTCCTCTTAAGACCCCTTTACCCTATGTTTAGCTTAGGCCCTTAGGGAGTTTCTCCTAAAGGAAGACTTTAATAATAAGCAGTATACTACCCCTAAAGCGGTTTTTTATCCTTATAGGCTATATATTAAATAAGCCCTTACTATAGGTATACTAGAATATTACCTCCCTAAGTCTAGTAAGTCTTATCCCTCTTACTAGGGAAATTATATTACCTATGTTTAGTTAACTAGGTTCCTATCCGCTAATCCCTACCTCTAATATACGTTAAAAGATCTTAAAAAGAGATTACTATAGGAACGTATATTATCTGCCCTAGGGTCCCTTAGACCCTAACTTAAAAGCAAAAGATACTAGTCCTCTCCTAGCGTTATTACGCTCTTATTACCTATTAGACTGCTTTACTATAAGAAGCCTAATTTAACCTAGCCCCTATCTAGTCCTCCCTTAGACCCTCTCTAGTAATATCCTCCTCTACCCTAAACATAACTAGGAATAAAATAATTCTATATAACTATAGTAATCCCTTAACTAGCTATAGTATAGGAAATTAAATGCAATAAGTTATAGGCATTCTATTCTAATAAAACCGCTAGATTATAAGCAGCCTAGCCACTATTTATTAAGAACTTTATAGTAATAGCACTCCTAGCAGGACCCCCTAGGGTTTATCTAGCATATCCTACGTTATTAAAGCTAGCGATATTTCTCCTTCTTGCTATTAGCGTAAGCCCTATGCCTAGAACATAGGTAGTAGTCGCTATAGATCCTATTATGCTTGCTAAGCGCTCTATAACCCTTAAGATTCTCCCTCCTATTAAATACGTTAAGCCTATAAGTTAACCTCCTAGAACCCCTATTAAACCCTAACTAGGTCTTACTAGCCCTAAAACTTATATAATATTCCTCCTAGTAGTAAGGTAAAAGACCTTACTATAGATACTAATAGCAGGGAGGAGGGTAAGGATAAGTATAAGTATTCTAATATATAAGTAAAGGTAAAAAGCAAAAAGGTATAACCTAGGTTTTATATATAGTCTCCTTTTAAGGATAAGTTTTATTAAATTAAACTAGTCTATTATTAAATTATATATCCCCTATTCCTTTTTAAACTTATCTAGTGCCTATATATCTTTTACGTTTTCTACTAATTCCTATATAGGTTATATATATCCTACTCACTTTACAAGAGCGTTCTAGTTCCCTCCCTTACCTAGTGTGTTTTAAGCTACTAAAATCCTTTCTATATAGTATTCCTTTATAAGTTTAGGGTTATCCTCTATTAGGACCTATTCTAGCCCTAGCTAGGAGTCCTATAACTATTAGCTTAGGAGAGGGTCTATTACTACTTATTTAATAAGGTTTATGTGGAAAACTAGATATATACCCTTTAGGACATTAAGTTAAACAGTAAGCGGAGTTAGGACTTTAACTATAGTATACTTAGCCACTACCTAGTTAAGTTTACGTAAGGGCTAATTAGTTTTAATATTCCTAAGTAATAACTATACTTTATCCCTTATATAGAATTATTCCGCTAAACGTTATAAAGCTATAGATATATCTTATTATTATTATTATATATATATAATAGTAGCCTACGCTAGAGATATACCCTCCTAAAGGTATTCTAGGAAATAGATAGCTCTCCTTTTAATGTAAATACTAATAAAACTATATCTAGCTATGTTTAGATAGGTTATAGGTTATAACTATATAGGAGTTTATTTAGGCTAACCCCTATAACTAAAGAGTTCCTATTATTAATCGCTAGCTAATAAGCTATAAGGTGTTTAGGCTAGTTATACTATAAAAGGAAACGTATATATATAGTATTACCTATACCTCTTGGTTTATTCTCTCTATACCACTATTAGTCTATAGGTAGTAAGAGGTAAAAAGAAGCTAGTCTATACTAACACTTAAATATAATATTATCTAAAAGTTCCCTAGCTAATTAGAACCCCTATCTATAATAATTAATTAGGAAATCCCTAAACCACTACTAAACCATTTTAAAACGTTTTATATATACCTTTGCTATAATAGAAGTTATTACCTCTAGCTATATAAACTTAGATAGTCTATCTATAATTACTATAAGGAACTATAATCTCTTTAGGGAGGATATTAGTAAGTTTATTATAAAATTAATAGAGATTTATAACTAGTATCTATTAGGTATTAGTAGTAGCTTTAGCAAGCCCTAGCGGTATTACTAACTCTTATAACTACCCTAGTAGAAGTAATTACGGATAAACCTACCTATATCCTAGGCTATTCTATCCTAGTGGAACTGCTATTATAAAATCTAAAATGTGGTATTCTGCCCTAGGTACCTTATTATAGGTAAGTTATAGGATTACTAGATAAGGGTTATTATTAAAGGCTCCTAGGCTAGGACCTAGGTTTAACCCCTAAACTAGAGCGCCCTATATGCGCTAATTATATAATCCGCTACCTATTCTCTTATTATTACCTCTAGGGAAACTTCTATACCCCTTCCTATATAGCCTATAAATAGATAAGGTAGGTTAGGTCTAATAAAACTACTTAGTCCTAAAGAGTCTAAAGATATTTTATTATAAAGAGGCATTCCCTAGCAGTAGTAAAGCTACCTAGAGTAGGGATAGATCTAAACTAAAGTCTATCTAGGTCCTAATATATAGTTATAAGAGTGCTATAATAGTAATAGGTTATAGGATATATCCTATTCTTAAAGGCTTACCTACCTTATCCTACTCCCTTTAAGAAAGGGCGTTTAGTTATTATGCCTAAGCACTAGGTTTATAATATAAATAGAAGTTAAATAGGGAGAGGATATTTGCTTACTATACTTAACATTCTATTATAAGGCAAGGAGTAGTAAAGTACTCTAAGTTCTTATAATCCATATATATTGTAAATAGGCATAAGATACCCTATAACTCTACTAACTATGCCTTAAGGTAAGATATAATAGCTAGTAGTTCCTTATTATAAATAGTATAGTTCCTTTAGGGGCTATTAAGCTTATAGAGTGGTAAGCAACTAGATATAATATACTATTAAGGCCTTCCTATAATAAGTAACCCCTAACGCTATGCTAGAGTAATTAGCCTTTACCACTATATCCTAATTAGGGTCTTATTATGTAAGGACTAGGTGTTTAATAAATAACTCCTTTAGTTATTTAAAAGCATTATTTTCCTCTAGGCCCTATTAAAAGGGGATATTCTTTCTAGTAAGCTAGATTAAAGAGGCTACTATTTTAGAGAAGTCCTTAATAAAGTTATAATAGAAGTTTATAAATCTAAGGAAGCTATAGACCCCCTATAACTTTATAGGGGCTAACTATTCCCTAATTACCGCTACCTTTATAGGGTTAAGGTAAATTAAGTATCCTGCTATAATAATATAGCTAAGGTATTAAACCTCCTTTATAGCAAATGTAGATTTATCTAGGTCTAGATATAGGCCTACTACCCTTAATCTGCCTAGTATTAGCTATACCTTAGCTATATAATCCTTCTTTAACCCCCTAAATAGATAAGAATATTATCTAAATAGGCTATAATAAAGTCCCTTAATGTATTCCCTAAGGATTTATTTACGTAATATTAGAACATTACTAGTACACTTACTAGGCTAAATAGGTAAACTAGCTATTTAAATAGTCTAAATCTAGTGTAAAATGCTATAAGATACTCCTATCCTTTTACTATATATAGCTTATAGAATGCTAAGCGTATATTTACTTTTATAAACTAATACGCTTAGGATAAGGAATAGAGTGTTTCCTTAATTAGTAAGAGAGGGTAGTAGTCTTATGCTATTATCTTATTAAGTGTGTAATAGTTAACGCAAAACCTCTAACCACTGTTTGCCTTTTTAACTAGTAGAATAGGTGCTACTACTAAAGAGAAGCTAGCATAGATCTATTCCTTATCTATAAGATTAGTAACTTAACGCTTAATCTCTAATAGCTAGTCCTAGGGTATGTTATATAGAGGTCCCTATAGGAGTGCTAGTTATAATCTATTTATATTCTTTTAAAGGTAAATATAGTAGTCTAATAAGCCCTTATATAGGGGTAGGCTATTTACCTTTAACCTATTAAATAGGTTTATAAAGTCTATAAGCTCCTAGGTAGCACTAAGGTATTAAGCTATTCTAATCTTAGTCTTAGGGTAAAAAGTTATAATACTATAGTAATTTCCTTTAAGCTTATAGTAATAAACCTTATAGTAATATCCTTCTATTATTATATATAGTATATCTCTGCGGTAAATAAGGAACTAATTATCCCTTATATTAGTGTCTCTATAGTATACTCTAAGGATTCTAAAATATATAGGCCCTTAGCTACCCTAATAACTAGCTATTGCTTTGCTATGTGAATTACTATATTATAGTATTCTAACTATAGTATCCTAAAGATTATATTATAGGTTAAACCTAGAATAACATAGAGGTATACTAAAGATTTCTAGCTATTTATATTAATCTAGGTATATACTAAGTAAGTAATAGATAAGGTTTTCTCCCTTACCTGCTTTCCTTTTCTTTTTGTTTTTACTATGGTTTAAACTTATCTTTATTTTAGTAATTAAATAAGCTCTAGGCTTAGCTACTACGCTACTAATTCGCTTATAGCGCTATAATAATTGTAACCATAATTAATTTAAATATAGAGGTACTTATATATATTAAAGAGTATAGGGACTAAGAATAGTGGTTAATCTATATAATATTTAACTCCCTCTTCTAACACTATGCACTAATTATAGTTAAGATTATCTAGCTAGGCTAGCTAGCCTTTACACCCCTATGTAAGCCTTTGCTTAGGGGCTACTTATTTTCTAATAAGTAAGTCTTAACCCCTTATCCTTACTATTTATATCTGCCCTATAGGTATTAATACATACCCTTAGTTAGTAAGGTAGGAGTAAAGAGCACTCCTATATCTAGTAATCCTTTAAGCTATAGTATAAGTAATACTTATCCTTATAATATCTAGTTATTTCCTTTACTATAACCTATTTAGTATATTATAGCTTAGTTATCTTCTTTAGTCTACCCTTTTTCCCTCTAGCTTCTTATATTTACCTGCCTAAGTTCCTACTACGTAAACACCTATTATTAGTATATTACTATTATAATTAACTTAGGGGCTAGTGTCTTAACTAGAATAGGCGTATAGTAGGACTAAAACTTTTCCTCTAAGGCATAGGCCTTAATATTAACTATAATACTATAGAATTAGCTAACTACTAGTAAGTAATCCTTATAGGTTACCCCTTTACTAATACTATACTCCCTTATATACTTATTAAGTATATATTAAAGTTTTACTAGTTTTACCTTACTTACCTATAAGCTACCTCTTACTAGGGAAAGCTTTTATTTAAAGCAAATAAAGAATAAAGTAAATGCCTTCCCTAGCCCTTATTTAATATAATTAAGTTTAGTAAGGGCTATCTCTTATTAATAGGGGTTAGCAAACATAGATTCTAAGTAATCTAGAAAGGAGGTAGGTTTATAATTATATTTATAGCCTATTTTAAAGAATACTATAATATAGGGTTAGACCTTAGGCCCTAAGTTCTAGTATATAAACATTCACTAGTCCTTATTAGCACTAATAAAGTCCTTATCTAATACTAGTTTATGTTCTATAAGGAGCTTCTAGGAAGTGAACATAGCCTTATTACTATTATAAGGGTTACCTATTAGGATTAGTTTCTATTTAATCTAGGGTATAACTAGCGGTAGGATAGGTAGGACTAGGAGAGAAATCTATTTAGGTTAAGCCCCTTAGAGCTACTTTATTTTAACCTATTTATATAATATCATGATTTCCCCTTATTATTATTTAATTATAAGTTAAAGTAATTCGAGTTAAGCTAAGAGAGCCTCTATAGGCAAAGTAATGTCTATTAGAGGTGTTATGCTTCCCTAAGAGTGTTAGTCTTTAGGGCATAGCGAATCCGTTGCGTCTATAGTATTTATTACGTCTATAACATTTAATGCACTTATTGCGTTTTTAGTAGCCTTCTTTAAGGCTAAAGGAAGTTTCTTAAATATTATAGACTAGCCCTAAGACATAGCTATAGGCTATTATAATAATATTAAGAAACTTAAAGGAAGGAAGGAAAAGGAGGATATTACGGATCCCGTACAAGCCCCTTATATCCCTGGTTAGCTTATGTCAGCCCCCTTCCCTATTCCCCACTCGCATGTTAACACTAAGGCTTGGGCAAAGCCTAAGCCCTTACACTTTTCTTACTTTAAAACCTAGTATTTGCTTATATTATAAAAGTGGGTCTAAAAGTAAGTCCTTATTAACTTTAAAGTAGTATTACTTTCCTATAATAGCTTTTTCTCACTTTAAATCCTAGTATTTACTAAAATCATAAAAGTGGGTCTAAAAGTGGGTCTATATAATTTTTATAAGAGTATTGCCTTCTTATAATAACTTTTTCTACTTTAAAACCTAGCATTTACTAATATTATAAAAGTGGATCCTTCATAACTTTATTTTAGTACTACCTTCTTATTATAAGTTTTTATAGCTTTTTCTCACTTAAAAGCCTAGTATTTATAAATATTATTAAAGTGGGTCTAAAAGTGGGTCCTTAAAACTTTATATTAGTATTACCTTCTTATTATTAGTTATACGTTTCTTACTTTAAAACGTAGTATGTTTAAACTTTATAAAAGGGGTCTTAAAGTGGGCCCTTAAAACTCTATATTAGTATTACCTTCTTATTATTAGTTATTATACGTTTTTCTTACTTTAAAACGTAGTATGTTCAAACTTTATAAAAGTGGGTCTTAAAGTGGGTCCTTATTAACTTTATATAAGTATTACCTTCTTATTATTAGTTATGATAGCTTTTTTACTTTGAAACCTAGTATTTACTAATATTATAAAAGTGGGTCTTTATTAACTTTATATTAGTATTACTCTCTTATAATAGCTTTACTTACTTTAAAACCTATTATTAATAAGTAAATTAGGACTTACTTTAGACTTACTTTTATAATAATACTAAAGACTAGGTTATATAGCTATTAAAGCTATTAAAGCTATTAAAGCTATTAAAGCTATTAAAGCTATTAAAGCTATTAAAGCTATTAAAGCTATTAAAGCTATTAAATGATAATAGAAAAGACTATTTAGGACTTACTTTTAAGAGAAATATATTATATACTTTCCTTTTATTTTTAATTTTTACTAACTTTTAAGTTAATTCTAGCTAGGTTTTTCCTTCTCTTTTACTTTTACTTTAGTTTTAAAAGCTTAAAAAGTAAATATAATTATTTATAATTCTAATAAAAAGGGTTTATAGCTATAAGACTATTTTTAAGTAAAATATAATTCCTTTATTCTTATATAAGTTCTTAGTATATCTAAATATTATTATTAGAGTTTTAGTTTATTTATATATAGTTATAATGTTTTTCCTTAGGGTAAGTTTTACACTTAAAGTTAAGAAAAAACTATTAAAAAGATAATAAATCTAAGAAAAAGGTATAAACTTAGAAAGACCTCTAAAATTGGTTAAAATTTTTTTAATACGTTACGTTTAAAATATACTATAAAGGATGACTAAGCAGTAGTTATTAGGTTAATATTCTAAATTAGCTAGATATTTAAAGATTTATAGAAAAGCAAATAAATTATATTAAAAAAGTGGCTTATATTAACTAGATTAGTTATTAAATCTACTATATAATAGAATTTTATAATACCCCACTTTTTTACCCCTAATAATACATTGTATTGTATTGTATTGTATTGTATTGTATTGACAATACAATACACAATACAATACATAGAACAATACAATACAATACAATACATCGAAGGGCAAAAAAATACAATAAATACAATACATGCAAAGCTCTGCTAGTAACTAATTAGGTCCTCCTAGGCTATTTATAACCCTATATTATGCTTCTTATTTATATATACTACGTTTTATCCTTTATAATATACTAGTTAGAATTAGGTAAGGCCTAGTGCTAAGGGCTATAGGTATCTTATATATTCCTATTCTTAAATTACTATTATATCTATATTAGTTTAGTGCTAGAGCGCTATGTGTATTAGGCTATTCTTTTTATTTATATTCTAAAAGAGAACTTATAATATTACTATATTAGTTAAGGGGGTAGTAGGTCTTTGCTATCTTATACTAGTTCTATTCCTACCCTATTCTAAGATATATACTATATAATACTCCTTACTCTAGGCTATTTAGCGCTTCTCTCTATATTTATAGGGTATTCCTTTTTTTACTTACTATAATAATAGGTTTTATAGCTATACTAATTCTCTTATAGGGTAGCGTTAGGCTTCTATCTAGGGAGTTACTAGTAAATTATAATAGTTACTCTAAGTAGCTTGCTTTTACTATATTTTACTTCTCTTTTAGGATAGGGTAATCTCTTAACTATACTAGGTATAAGCTAGAGTATAAGATATAGTTTTCCTTTAGTTATTTATAGATTATTAGGTATAATATTTCTTCTCCTTTATATTAGCTAGCTCTATACTTACTATACCTTAGGGCTACCTTATAGAACTTTATAATATAGCTAGTTTAGAAGTAATTATAGTATTATTAGGGTTATAAGGTCTTATTATATAGTTTAGTTTAGAATAGCTTTACTTTAAAGACTATTCTATCTTAGTATATCTTATTAGTATCTTTTACTTTTACTAATCCTAGGATTAAGGTAATACGCTATATATTTTTACTTAGGGATGCCTTATAGTTACCTTAATTATGTTTACTTTATTTACTTTTCTAATCTTAGCTACTAGGTTTTTAATAGATATATACTTTATTAGGAATCCCTTAACTATAACGCTAAGTATATAGTAGTAAAGGGCTGCTTCTAGTCTAAATACTTTTATAATCTATTTTTAGTCTTCTTTATATTAGGTAGTGTTTCCTTTAAAGGTAATAATTATATCTCTACTAGGGAGTCTTCTAGCTACTATAGCTATAGTTTAGCTAGTAGCCTTATTTACTACTATTATTATATCTTTAGTGCCTTAAGATTAAAGTGTTTCCTAGATTATATTACCTTTAATAAGTACTTCTCTATATTATTTACCTAGGACCTATAGGGGAGGGGTTTTATTATTTAGCCTTCTTAGTGCTAGTCTAGTAGTAATACTTACCTAGGTTAGTGTATTAATTCCTTTTACTTTTCCTTAATAGCGTTCTTAAGGGCTACTTTAAGGGCTTCTTTAGTAATGTAAATATTATTATTATTATTACTTATAGCTCTTATTTTAGCGTAAGCGCGGTTCGCTGCCTAGTAAGCTATAGCCTTTATAATGCTCTAAACTTATAAGACTTTATTACTAGAGATAAGGCTAGTAATCTTATTATAGAATTTTATGTTATCTAGGTGCTTAAATTATATCTAATCTATTATTAGGTTATCCTTATGTCTATAGGTATTAAATTACCCTATTCCTACGTTTAGGTAGTAGTAGCTTTATACTAGCCCCTTTTCTCTAGTGTTAATTACTATTAGTATCTTACCCTCACACCTACCTCTAGATCTATTACAATGCGATATTGTAGGAGGGGTAAACAAAGGTAAGGAGTTTAAATATTAATATGGTTTGTATTTTAGAGGCGATTCCAGACCTTTAGATCGGTGCGGAAAAAGTAACAAAGGTTTATTAAAGTCTATAATAGTTAATAATTAATACTTAAATATAATATTATCTAAAAGTTCCTTAGCTAATTAAAACCCTTATCTATAATAATTAATTAGAGAAATCCCTAAACCACTACTAAACTATTTTAAAACGTTTTATATATACCTTAGCTATAATAGAAGTTATTACCTCTAGCTATATAAACTTAGATAGTCTATTTATAATTACTATAAGGAACTATAGTCTCTCTAAGGAGGATATTAGTAAGTTTATTATAAAATTAATAGAGATTTATAACTAGTATCTATTAGGTATTAGCAGTAGCTTAAGTAAGCCCTAGCAGTGTTATTAGCTCTTATAACTACCCTAGTAGAAATAATTATAGATAAACCTACCTATATCCTAAGCTATCCTATCCTAGTGGAATTACTATTATAAAATCTAAAATATAGTATTATACCCTAAGTAGCTTACTATTAGTAAGTTATAGGATTATTAAATAAGGGTTATTATTAAAGGTTCTTAGGCTAGGACCTAAGTTTAGCCTCTAAACTAAAGCATCCTATATACACTAATTATATAATCCACTACCTATTCTCTTATTATTACCTCTAGGGAAACTTCTATACCCTTTCCTATATAGCCTATAAATAGATAAGGTAAGTTAGATCTAATAAAACTACTTAGTCCTAAAAAGTCTAAAGATATTTTATTATAAAAAGGTATTCCCTTAGTAATAATAAAGCTACCTAGGGTAGGGATAGACCTAAACTAAAGTCTATTTAGGTCCTAATATATAGTTATAAGAGTAATATAATAGTAATAGGTTATAAGATATATCCTATTCTTAAAGGCTTACCTATCCTATCCTACTCCCTTTAAGAAAGAGTATTAAGTTATTATACCTAAGCACTAGGTCTATAATATAAATAGAAGTTAAATAGGAGAGGATATTTACTTACTATGCTTAATATTCTATTATAAGGTAAGGAGTAGTAAAGTACTCTAGGTTCTTATAATCTATATATATTATAAATAGGCGTAAGATACCCTATAACTCTACTAACTATACCTTAAGATAAGATATAATAGCTAGTAATTTCTTATTATAAATAGTATAGTTCCTTTAGGGGCTATTAAGCTTATAAAGTAGTAAGTAACTAGATATAATATACTATTAAGGCCTTTCTATAATAGGTAACCCCTAAAGCTATGCTAAAGTAATTAGCTTTTACTATAATATTCTAATTAGGGTCCTATTATATAAGGACTAGGTATTTAATAAATAACTCTTTTAATTATTTAAAAGCATTATTTTCCTCTAGGCCTTATTAAAAAGGGATATTCTTTCTAGTAAGCTAGATTAGGAGGGCTACTATTTTAGAGAAGTTTCTAATAAAGTTATAATAGAAGTTTATAAATCTAAGAAAGCTATAAACCCCTTATAACTTTATAAGGGCTAACTATTCCTTAATTACTATTACCTTTATAGGGTTAGGGCAAATTAAGTATTTAGCTATAATAATATAGCTAAGGTATTAAACCTCCTTTATAGTAAATATAGATTTATCTAGATCTAGATATAGGCTTACTACCCTTAATCTACCTAGTATTAGCTATACCTTAGCTATATAGTCCTTCTTTAACCCCCTAAATAGATAAGAATATTATCTAAATAGGCTATAATAAAGTCCTTTAATATATTCCCTAAGGATTTATTTATGTAATATTAGAATATTACTAGTATACCTACTAGGCTAAATAGGTAAACTAGCTATTTAAATAGTCTAAATCTTATATAAAATGCTATAAGATACTCCTATTCTTTTACTATATATAGCTTATAAAACACTAAGTATATATTTACTTTTATAAACTAATATACTTAGGATAAGGAATAGAGTATTTCCTTTATTAATAAAAAGAGGTAGTAGTCTTATACTATTATCTTATTAAGTATATAGTAATTAATATAAAACCTCTAATTACTATTTACCTTTTTAACTAGTAGGATAGGTACTACTACTAAAGAGAAGCTAGTAGAAATCTATTCCTTATCTATAAGGTTAGTAACTTAATACCTAATCTCTAATAGCTAGTCCTAGGGTATATTATATAGAGGTCCCTATAGGAGTGCTAGTTATAATCTATTTATATTCTTTTAAAGATAAATATAGTAGTCTAATAAGCCCTTATATAAGGGTAAGCTATCTACCTTTAACTTATTAAATAGGTCTATAAAGTCTATAAGCTCCCTAGGTAATGCTAAGGTATTAAGCTATTCTAGTCTTAGTCTTAGGGCAGAAAGTTATAATACTATTATAATTTCTTTTAAGCTTATAGTAATAAACCTTATAGTAATATCCTTCTATTATTATATATAGTATACCTTTATAGCAAATAAGGAACTAATTATCCCTATATTAGTATCTTTATAGTATACTCTAAGGATTCTAAAATATATAGGCCCTTAGCTATCCTAATAACTAGCTATTACTTTACTATATAAATTACTATATTATAGTATTCTAACTATAGTATTCTAAAGATTATATTATAGGTTAAACCTAGAATAATATAAAGGTATACTAAAGATTCCTAGCTATTTATATTAATCTAGGTATATACTATATAAGTAATAGATAAGGTTTTCTCTCTTACTTACTTTCCTTTTCTTTCTATTTTTACTATAGTTTAAACTTATCTTTATTTTAGTAATTAAATAAGCTTTAGGCTTAGCTACTATACTACTAATTTGCTTATAGCGCTATAATAATTATAACTATAATTAATTTAAATATAGAGATACTTATATATATTAAAGAGTATAGGGACTAAGAATAGTAGTTAATCTATATAATATTTAACTCCCTTTTCTAATACTATACACTAATTATAGTTAAGATTATCTAGCTAGGCTAGCTAGCCTTTATACCCCTATATAAGCCTTTGCTTAAGGGCTACTTATTTTCTAATAAGTAAGTCTTAACCCCTTATTCTTACTATCTATTTCTATCCTATAGGTATTAATATATACTCTTAGTTAGTAAGGTAAGAGTAAAGGGCACTTCTATATCTAGTAATCCTTTAAGCTATAGTATAAATAATACTTATTCTTATAATATCTAGTTATTTCCTTTACTATAACTTACTTAGTATATTATAGCTTAGTTATTTTCTTTAGTTTACCCTTTTCTCTCTCTAGCTTCTTATATTTACTTACCTAAGTTCTTACTATATAAATACCTATTATTAGTATATTACTATTATAATTAACTTAGGGGCTAGTGTTTTAACTAGGATAAGTATATAGTAGGACTAAAACTTTTCCTCTAAGGCATAGGACTTAATATTAACTATAATACTATAGAATTAGCTAATTACTAATAAGTAATTCTTATAGGCTATTCCTTTACTAATACTATACTTCCTTATATACTTATTAAGTATATATTAAAGTTTTACTAGTTTTACCTTACTTACCTATAAGCTATCTCTTACTAAAGAAAGCTTTTATTTAAAGTAAATAAAGAATAAAGTAAATACCTCCCTAGCCCTTATTTAATATAATTAAGTTTAGTAAGGGCTATTTCTTATTAATAAGGGTTAGTAAATATAGATTCTAAGTAATCTAGAAAGAAGGTAGGTTTATAATTATATTTATAGCCTATTTTAAAGAATACTATAATATAGGGTTAGACCTTAGGCCTTAAGTTCTAGTATATAAACATCCACTAGTCCTTATTAGCACTAATAAAGTCCTTATCTATTACTAGTTTATATTCTATAAGGATCTTCTAAGAAGTAAACATAGCCTTATTACTATTATAAGGGTTACCTATTAGGATTAGTTTCTATTTAATCTAGGGTATAACTAGTAGTAAGATAGGTAAGACTAGGAGAGGAATCTATTTAGGTTAAGCCTATTAGGGCTACTTTATTTTAACCTATTTATATAGTATTATAATTTCCCTTATTATTATTTAATTATAAGTTAAAGTAATTAAAGTTAAGCTAAGAGGGCCTCTATAGGCAGAGTAGTGTCTATTAGTAGTATTATGCTTCCCTAAGAGTATTAGTCTCTAGGGCATAGTAAATCCATTATGTCTATTATATCTATTATATCTATAACGTTTAATGCACTTATTACGTTTTTAGTAGCCTTCTTTAAGGCTAAAGGAAGTTTCTTAAATATTATAGACTAGCCTAAAGACAAAGCTATAGGCTATTATAATAATATTAAGAAACTTAAAGGAAGGAAGGAAAAGGAGGATATTACAGATCCTATAGGAGCCCCTTATATCCCCTAGTCAGCTTATGTCAGCCCCCTTCCCCTTACCCCACTCGCATGTTAACATTAAGGCTTAGGCAAAGCCCAAGCCCTTACACTTAATTAGATTAATTAATGTGCCTACTCCCTTTAGTATTATCCTATTCCATATAATGCCTATAAACACTCCCTTCTTGCTATGTTTAGTAGACATAGACTGCCTTAAGATTAACTTCTATATCTCTTAGAATATCCTTTAATAAGGTAATATTAAGGTCCCTATTATCTGTAAATAGGGATATCTTTAGATACTTCTGTAGAAGGAGAGATTAATTACCTAGAGTTATCTAACTAAGATAGAATTGCGGCGCTTGTATTGCTAATTCGGTTACCCTTCTATTCGCTAACTTTATAATATGCTTTCTAAATTAGGCTATAAGGTAGATTTTAAAACTATTAGATAATTAATAAAGATCTACTACTAATACTAATTAAATATAGATAATCTATATTGCTTTAAATTTACCCTAAAGGATAAATATAACTTTAACTATAAAGTAATAATAGATATTATGTATTTAGATAGTAATTACCCTATTCTCTACGCTATTAATATAGCTACTATATTTAATATAGCTAGATTCCTTAAGGATATTATAGCAAAGGTAATATAGGAAGCTCTTTGCCTCTACTAGATTAATACCTACTAGGGTCCTCTAGACTAGATTATAACTAATGCTAGCATAACCTTTAGAAGTAAAGAATTCCGCTAATTTATAGCTTTAATGTTAATCTTAATTAAAGAAGTCCCTATTAAGGCACACTATAGTATTAGCAAGGTTAAGAGATATTATAGGCTACTCTAAAGAGCCTATAATATTATCTAATGCAAATACCTATTAATACCTAAAGCTATAGCCCTATAAATAGCTATAAAAGCCCTTAATAATACTATAGGCCTAAATAGCATTATTCTAACCTTTCTTATCTTTAGCGCTTACCCTTAAATAATTAATAATTCTCCTCCCTTACCTAATATTAAGTAATAAGCTCTTATAGTATAAAAGGTAATAAAGGAGATTAAAAGGTTATATATACTATATAAGGTTAAGGAAGCCCTTACTATAAGGAATAGCCTTAATACCTTACTAACCCTTAATCTCTTACTTATATTACTAGTTCTTATCTAGTAAGAGTATAAAGAATAGTAAGGCCTATATAAGCTTCTTATAATAGATAAAGAGAGCTATACCCTTAATCTTCTATAAGGCCCTAAGGTCTTTAGGCTAATCTCTATTAAGCCCTATAATAAAGATCTTAGTAAGGAAAGGCTATTACTAGTAAGAGGTAATAACCTAGAGGTAATTAAAGGGAAGAGTAAGAGGTATAAATTAATAATATAATACCTCTAGCCTCTCTAAAAAGAAGGCTAGGAAGACTATAAAAGAACCCTCCTATAATTATTAATTAGGCAAATAATCTTAAGGCGTTTATCTTAAGCAAGGAGGAGGTAGACCTTAAGCTTATAATCTAATTACGTAAGAAAGGTATAGTTATAACCCCTAGTAAACCTTTTAAACTCTTAATAAGGGCTAAGATTAATGCCCTAATTAGCTAAGGCATGTTTGAATTTATTGCTTTTAATCTAAAGAAGCACTAAGGGATTTAAATATTTAATTCCTATATTATTAATAAAGTAAAAGGAAGAATAAGCTAGCTATATAAGAAATTAAGGCTTATTATCTAAGGCTTTAGCAATAAAGCAAAGTAAGTAATCCTTACACAAGCCCTAATAATCTAAAGGGTAAGCTAATAATTAATCCTTATAACTACCCCTTCTCTCCTTATAAAAGGATTCCTTCTTTAGATTTAAGATATTACATAGGCATATATATAATTAGAAACACCGCTAAATTATATAATCCTTGCCTAACTCCCTATCTAAATTTATAACTAGCACCCTAAAGGAATAATTATAAGAGTTATTAAGCCTCTCTATAGAATTATAGAGGCTAGCATATACTAGTAGGTAACTTACTATAAGCACTATAGAGAAAACCTCTAGATAATAATATTAAGCTATAATCCATGCTTACTAGTAATATCTGCTAAAACCCCTTACTTTAGATGCGTGGGAATACAGACTAATAATACCCTTAGCCTATTAGATAAAGGATTCTCCTAATAAGAAGAAGATTAACTAGCTACTGCTAAATTCGCTGCAAAACTAAAGCAGTTTATTAAGCCTAATAACTCCCTTATATTTAATAGTGGAATTATTTAGCTAACTAATAACACTATTAAGATATAGTAAAAGGGTAAAGTAATAAGCTATAGTTAATCTTACTAGAAGAGCTAGAAAAAAGTATATTAAATAAAGGGCTTATAGTGCCTATATTGCTTTAATCTACTAACCTAAGGCAAGCTTTAATCTATTAGTTACTACGTAATATTAAGAACTAATAATTAAGAACGTTAAGGAACTTAATTATTATATTAAGTAGCAAATAGACTACCTAGATTAAGGATTAATCTTTATACCCCTTAATCTTAAAAGAGTAAAGCTATTTATATTTATAAACGGATTATTTACTAATAATAAAGACCTTACCTTATAACTAGGCTATGTACTTATCCTAGCTAATAAGGAGTATAAGGATAGCAAATTCACACTATAAGGTAATATTATGCACTATAGCTTAACAAAGAGTAAGAGAGTTATAAGAAGTATACTTGCTTTAGAGGTCTATAGAATAGTAGTAAGTATTAATATAGCTTATTAATTATAATAATATTAAAGATTATTATAGATTAATTAAACCTCCTAGAAATCCTAATCATAGTCTATATAGATTTATACTTATTATATAAATGCTTTATTAAGCTTAGGACTATAAAGGAGAAGTAGCTTATAATTAATATTATAGCCCTTTAGTAATTATATAAACGCTATAAGCTTTATAAGATTAGATAGATTAATAGCAAAGATAACCTAGCTAATGCATTTATAAAGGTAATACCTAATAAAGCCCTAGAGAGGTTTATTATAGGTAATATAGTAATAATCTAGATAGAGGATAGGTTACCTAGACCTAGCACTACTTATAAAGAGGTAAGGGACTAGAGCCTTAAAGCCTATGCCTAAGCCTATGCTAAAGCCTATGCCTAAGCCTATGCTAAAGCCTATGCCTAAGCCTATACTAAAACTAGCGCTAAAGGCACTAGATAAGCTACCCTAAGTATAGCACTATTACGTAAGGTATAGGCTAAGGAATTAAAGGCAGTAGAATCATAGCCTTAGAAGGGAGCGTATAGAATTATAGCCTTAGAAGGGAGCACCCTCTCCTAAGTCTTTATAGTAAGGAGGGGGAAGAGAATGGAGTATAAGAGGGCATAGGAAGGTATAATCTAATATTATACCTTTAGAAAGGGAAGGATTATAGGCAATCTTTCCCTAGGAATATAATCTAATATTATATTATAGTTAAATCAAGGGCTATAGGGAGGGATTATTTAATATTATACCTTTGGATAGGGAAAGGGATTATAGGCGACCTTCCCTTATAACGTGATCTAATATTACGTTTCACTAGTTAAATAAAGGGGCGTAGGTAAGGGCGGAAGGCAGAGGCAGCCTTCCATAAGGAAGAAGGATAAGTAATTAGAGAAGCTAGTTATCTAAAACTAGTAGCGTATAGGGGAAGGAAGGAGGGACTATTATTATTATTTCTTTTATTATTTCTTTTATTCATATAACACATTTATTTAATCCCTTAGATCTTCCCTTCTTAGATTAATATTATATGTTAATAATCGTATTAAAAAGAAAGAGGTTCTAATATTAGAACAAGTATAATATTAATCGCAGCACGTAGCCGCAATTACCTAGCAAAGGTTAGGCCGCGAGGGGCGCGTGCGCGTAACGCGCGCCCGCGAGGGGTGGTTCTACATATAACTTATTAGCCTGCCCCTCTAATTAGGCAAGGACCTATAAGTTATATAACCTATAAAAACGCACTACGTTTATGGCCACTTCTCATAATCTGAAAAAGCTCTCTCTTTTCCTCTCTTCTACACATACTTATGACTAATTAATTACAACGCCTAGAATAGAAGAATAATTCCTATTCCCTAGGCTACGATCCTGACGTCAGGCACCTGTGATACTAACACTTTCTTTCTTTCTTTTTTAAGCCTTTTATTAACTTATAAGTCCCTTACTAATATAATAGTAGCTATAATACTACTTATTATATAATATTAACTACTAACTCTTATAGCTTAAGCTATTATACCCTTTACTACTACTATTAAAGATCTTACTATTAAGTAATCCTATAAGAGAAAAACCTTATAATTATTAAAGACTATATAAGTTTATTACTTCTTTATTACTTTTTATTACTAACTTAAAGCTAGTTTAATAAAAATTCTATATATATATTATACCTAGTAATTAGCTATTTAGAATATAGCTCTAAGGAATAATAATAAAGATAATTAGCCTTAGTATATTACTAAGGAAAACCTACTCTAACTAAATATAGTTATTTCTCTAGTATAAACTTACTACTAGCTTATTACTATTATTACTAATATTTAGCTTTTCTTAGGTAATTCTTTAAAATATTACTATTATACTTAAAATAATAAGACTTATATTAAGATAAGTTAAGCCTTAAGGGATTACCCCTTAATTATTACTAATTTATTACTAGTATTTTACTTAAATTATTAAGCTATATAAGTAGCTTTAGGATATACTCTATAATCTTCTAGAACTATATTATATTGTTGGAACAAGCATGATATCAATCGCGGCACGCAGCCGCAATTACCTAGCAAAACGTCAGGCCGCGAGGGCGCGCGCCCGCGAGAGGTGGCCCTACCTATGACTTATTAGCCTGCCCTCTAATTAGGCAAGGACCTATAAGTTAAGTAACCTATAAACGCAGCGCGTTTATAGCTACTTCTTATAATCTAAAAAGCCTCTCTTTTCCTCTCTAAAAACAGACACTTATAACTAATTAATCATAACGCCTAGAATAGAAGAATAATTCCTATTCCCTAGGCTATTAATCCTAACGTTAGGCACCTTATAATTCTAATACTAATTAGTAGTTAACTTTATAGATAACCACACGGTTTTTCTAACCATAGATTAGTAAGGTTAATTAGAAGAGATAGCTATACTATAAACCCGCTCTATAAAATAAAAGGGCTACTAAAAGTATATATAGTTATGCTAAGGAAGTCTAAGCACTCTCTTATAATAAGAAAGGAGCTTTATAACTCCTAAGATCTAATATCCTAAGACCTTATAAAGACTTTAAAGCTATTAAAGAATTAAGGCCTAGTTAGTAACTAGTCTAACCTATCTTTAATTACTTAGTTAATGCGTTTTACTATATACCTAACCCTTAGAAAGCACTCTCTTATAATATAAAAGGAGATTACTACTCCTAAGATTTAATATCCTAAGAACCCCTAAGGGATAAAGATAATAGCTATGCTTATAATCCTTTAACTTATTATATAACCCTAATACTATATCTCTATTCTATGTTCCTATAATAAATATAAGAAAGTTAAAAGCCCTTTAATAAGGAAAACTATTAAAAGCCTCTCTCTTTAGTTCTAACTTTAGTAATACTAAAGAAAGCACTAAGGTTAAGAGAGACTAAAAAGGTAAAGGTCTATAAGTTAATAACCCTTTTCTAAGATATATTCCACTAGAGATATAAGATTTTATTATACCTAAAATATTATACCTAGTGAAATTATTTAATCTTAATAAATAAGATAATAACCCTAAGGCTATTATAGCCTATATTCTCTTTAAGATAGTAGTATACTAGTCTAAGGGTTTTATTATAAGAAGCCTCTTTACTAATTTTATTAAAGACTTCTATAAATAAATAAGAGAGATATTTATAATTATAGACTAAGTGGTTACTAAGTATCTATGTAATTTCCTTCTCTTCTAAGGCATATATATAGATATAATAGCCTATAAGAAGATCATAGTAATGCTTAAGGAAGTTATTATCTATAAGGAATTCTAAGATTAGTAAGAAGAGAAGATATAGGAAGCTATAAGGAAGTATATACCCTTCTATAAGCGTATAGAAGACTAAGACTTCCTTACTAATCTCCTTCTAATCCCTTTAATTAGGCTAAGATTATAATATTATTAATAGAGTAATCTAAGGACCTTATAATCTTACTAACGTTACTCTCTAAGCCTAACACTATTAGGCTAATTACATAATAACCCTTAGGATAGCCCTTATTAGAGGTATCCTCTACTAAGATAAGATATACTACCTTCTATACCTTTAAGAGCACTTTTTCCTCTAGACCTATACTAAAGTAAATAATTAATCTTGTAAAGGTTTATATAAGTAATATTTAATATAGTGTAAAGAACTATAAGGTTCTTAATATAAAGTTAATAATCTTCTAAGGGAAATATAAGATACTAGGTATTAAACCATATAAGGCTAGGTATACCCTTAAAGCTATGCTTAAAGGGAAAGCTTTAATATACTATTATAAGCATTTATATAAGCTAGGCAATCCCTAAGACCTTAAAACTCTTATTAGCTATATTAAGGGAAGGTTTAAAACTAATAATATAAAGCAAAGGTATTTTCTTAAATAGTAAAACACTAAGCTATGCTAAATTATATAAGAGAACCTAAAGAAGTTAAAACTTAATTACTTTAAGGAACTTATAATAAAGCTTATAAACCTTTAATAAGTAGTTCTAGATATTACCTAATCTAAAAGAGCACTCTAGAACTAATTAATCTCTGCCTATTATAGTATAATTAAGTATAGAACTTACCTTATTAACCCTCTTACTAACCTATAGCTATTCTATAAATATATAAGGATATTAATAAGAATAACTACAGAGAAGTTAGATAAGAAGCACTAATTCTTACTAATACCTAATGTAAAAGAATAGTATTAGACTAATTATAAGTATAATAGGTATAGCAAGGAAGCCTATTATAGATAATCATGATTGCGAGGTAATAAAGGCGCTTTACATACAAAGAAATGCTATATATATAGTAAAGAAGGGTATGATTTTTATAATATTTTTTTTCATCGGCAGTGGCCAATGCATCTAAAATTCACACATAACATAAGAATTACTAGCAACACCTAGCTAGTGTAATAATAAACAACTAATTAATAGTACCGTAGTAATAAAAAAGCAGCCTAATATAGGAATAAGCTTTAAGGGTATAAATATAGGGGCTATGAGGTTAGTGTAAAGTTTATTAATAATAAACTTTATAGCTACGTTAGCGTAAGATATAGTTATAGGTTATAACTATAGTTAAACTTAAATTCATTTAAGTTTTGCTTATAGTATAAATTAACGTAATTCCCCTTTTTCTATAACTATATTTATTCCTCTCTCTATCTTTTCTATCTTCTTATACCTTACTACTTACTTATACCCTAAAGCTCTAAGGCAAACTTAAACCCTTACACTACACATAACTTATTCTCACTTGCTTCTAACAATTACCAGGTAGGTCCTACATTACTAATTAACTAATTAACCCTTAACTAATTAGATTATAGATAGCTAAGGGTAATAAAAAGACACTGCCCTAACCAAAAGGTTAAAGGCTATAGTAGAAGAGAAAAGCAAAGGAAGGAAAATAAAGATAAATCTAACCTAGAGATAATTAATAGCATTTATAACATAAGGGAAAAATGCTAAGAAGTAAAGGCAAGGCGAATAATAAGATTAGCAAGGGAGATAGGAAGAAAATGAAAGAATAGGAATTAGCCTATAACAATATAAGCAGTTTTACCTCGTACCCAGGAGGGATCCTATTAATTTATTAGTTATAATCGCATTAGCAGCGTTTAGTATGCTCTACAGAGCTTTATAGTCTCTTTTAAACTCTGCAATAGCCTTAAGGAAGCTTTAATTTATACCCTTATTAAGCAAATTATTCTATTTTTCTAAAATAACTTAAATTTGCTATAAAGAGGATTATAAACTTATATAGCATTATCTCCTTAGTCTATTAGGTCTTAAGGTCTTAATAATTCCTCTATAATACCTCTATTATCACTGCCTATTAGTACTAATTACAGGAACCTTTAGCTTGTAAGTGATTATTAAGGCGCGTTTCCGTAAGAATTAATATCTTCCTTACGTTTAGCTTATATTAATCCTAAAGAAGCTTTAATATTCTTTAAGAGTGCTAATAAACTAACTCCTTTCCTTCCTCTTTACTATTAAAGTTAAGAGAGTCTTAGATATTCTTTAAAAGGGTCTTGTAAATAAATTCCTAATCTTTAGTATTTGCCTTAATAGGTTTATGTATTTTATAAGGTTAAATTATAGATCTTTACATTTAAAGTTATACTTATCTTTAGCGTCTTTATAAGCAATCTTCTAGTCTTCTAGAGCATTAGGGTTATCCACTATAGTCTCTAGTCTTAGATCTCTTTTTAGGTAAGCAGGTATTATTAGTTCTTCTAGTAATTTATCCTAATTTAGATTAATATACTCCTAAACACTATAAGATTCTACGTAATTCTTAGTTTACATATACTATTTAATCCAGTCCTTCTCTAATAATAATACTATATTTAGAGTTTCTTTAGATATCGTAAAGGGAACCATACTGGTTAAAAGGAAGCACAGGGTTGTTATTTTGACTAATTATTATAACAAAGGGCAATTATCTCTTAATATTAGCAAGCGTTAATAACTATAACGGAGCTTTTATCCCCTAATAATTAATAATAAGGGCAATAGAAGCCTCCCGGGCTTATAACTGTTAAAGGTAGGGGTTAGTATAGCTAATAGAAAAGGTTCGATTTGATTAATTAGAGGTATAGACGGCACCTAACTTTTGTACCTAAAGGGTACACAGTGCGCTATAGTAATAACTAGCCTACGGAGGTACTTCTAATACATTAGTCTCCACCGTTATCTTATCAAGGGTTTCATCCTAGTTAATGCGCAGGCCGCATCCACACATCCAATGCTCTAGGAGCTCTCCTAACAATAACTTACTGGCTACTGTATAATTTAACTATAATACACCCAAAATAGCTTGTCTAACGGCAAAGAAAAGGTAACAAGATTAGGGCCTCTAAATGATTTGATTAATTAATTTCTATCCTAATAGTTAATATAGAAGGAAGAAAAAAATAGCTACTATGCCCCTAGCGAAAAAATTAATGTAGGTAAGGCAGGAGTTCCTTCCTCTATTTTATCCACCACCACAGGTAGTTACCCTAACTACCTATATATAAAGCTATTCCCATTACCATTCCTATTATATAATACCTAGAGTTTAATTGTTAGCCTACTTAGGGGCTTAAGCTCTCCTATAAGCATAATATTATCTTCTCTCCCTTCTATATCCTTACCCTTAGCTAATGCGCATAGGTTCTTATAAAGTGTTAGCACTTCTAGGGATATATATTTTAAACAAATTAATGCCTCTAAGGCTATAAGTCTATCCCTTACCTCCTATAGTGTGGTTTTCTTCCTAAGACCCCTTAGTAGGCTTAATCCCCTAGAAATTTTAAATAATACCTTTACTATTACTATAGTAAAGGTTAAGTCTAAAGAATAACTTACTAAGGTCTTTACCTAGCTAGCTAGACTATCCTTATTCTTTCCTTTTAATCCTATGCTTATTAGTCCTAATATATCTATTAGCATAAGAGTGCTAGTCTCTCCCTTAAGGCAGTCTATTAATATCTTCCTAATTAATCTATGCTATACCTAATTAACTTAGGCAGAGTCCTTATAGTTACTAGAATTAAGTCTATTATTACAAATATTAATTAGGTTATAGATTTTCCTAGGGCTAGGCAAAATAGTTAATATGCCTTAGAGATTATTATTATTATATTAATAGCTATTACTTCCTCTTACTCTTACCTCTTTAGATTATCTTTAAACTAGTACCTTATATCTCTTATTCTAATAGGCTAAAGGGTTAGAGTTATTAAATCCTAACCTAGAAATAGTATCTTTAGGACTTAGTTAAGCTATTCTTTAGTTACTTTAGCCTTAGGTAATATAGGGGTATTAGGCAAGATAGGGTAAGCTCTCTTAGATTTGCTAAGGTATTAGTAACTATTTTCTTATAGTCCTTAGTTAATATTGCTTATAGGTCTAATAGAGTGGTTATTCCCTTTAGCCTAAGGTTACTATTCTTATTAAAGTAAAAATCATTTAGGTTAACTAGGTAAGCATAGTTAGCTATTACCTTTATTAGGTCCTATAAGTCTTAAATAATTAAATATTAAGTAGCTAGACCTAGCACTTTAGCAGTATAGGTTAGAGTTAAATTTACTTTCCCTAATAAAGTGAATACTATATAATATTATAATAAGGCTAGAGGGCTTAGTTAGACTATATTTATATCTAGTATGTAAATAACTTTATAGATAAATAGATCCTAGATATAGCTTTAACTACTAGAAGACTCCTTTATGTAAGTATGTATAGATTAGTTAGTAATAACTATAGTTCCCTATAAAGGCATGCTTAATTAATTAATTAAATTAATTAGTAATTCTAATAGTGCTAATAACTATGGTTATCCCTCCTAGGTATGAGGTAAAACTGCTTATATTGTTATAGGCTAATTCTCTATTCTTTTATTTTCTTCCTATCTCCCTTGCTAATCTTATTATTTACCTTGCCTTTACTTCTTAGCACTTTTTCCCTTATATTATAAATGCTATTAATTATCTCTAGGTTAGATTTATCTTTATTTTCCTTCCCTTTGCTTTTCTCTTTTACTATAGCCTTTAACCTTTTAGTTAGGGCAGTATCTTTTTATCACCCTTAGCTATCTATAATCTAATTAGTTAAGGGTTAATTAGTTAATTAGTAATGCAGGACTTACCTAGTGATTTAAATTAGGTTAGAAGTAAGTAAGAATAAGTTATATATAGTGTAAGGGTTTAAGTTTGCCTTAGAGCTTTAGGGTATAAGTAAGTAGTAAGGTGTAAGAAGATAGAAGAGATAGAGGAATAAACATGGTTATAGAGAAAGGGGAATTATATTAATTTATACTATAAGTAAAACTTAAATAAATTTAAGTTTAACTGCGGTTATAACCTATAACTATATCTTATGCTAACGTAGCTATAAAGTTTATTATTAATAAACTTTACACTAACCTCATAGCCCCTATATTCATGCCCTTAAAGCTTATTCTTATATTAGGCTGCTTTTTTATTACGATAGTACTGTTAATCAGTCGTTTATTATTATACTAGCTAGGTGTTACTAGTAATTCTTATGTTATGTGTGAATTTTAGATGCATTGGCCACTGCCGATGAAAAAAAAATTATAAAAATCATAACTATGGTTATTTTAGTAACTTTTAAATTATATTAGACTTTTATAATTTGCTTATTATTAGGATTAAGGTTACTAGAGTATTAGTCTCTCTCTTACTAATTACTCCTCTAAGGTTACTAAATAACACGTTAAATTTAGAGTTACTTATTATTAATATCTTTGCTTTTCCCTAAATAAGGAATTACTTCCCCTATTACTTATACTCTTAATATTATTTTTAGTCTTATTATAACCTTTAATACCTTTCTCTCTATCTTTATTATAAGGGTCTTTTCTACTAGACTCTTTATTACCTATTAAAAGGGAGTTAGATAATTCCTTATTATCTCTAGGCAAAGGGCTAGAGGATTCTATATTTACTATATAGTTAATTTAACTATTATTCACTTACTTATTGCCTTTTAAATAAACTACTATCTCTATAGCCTTACCTAGATTAGTAAGCACTTTTATAGAAATTAGCTATCTTACCTTCTATAGCTAGTAGGGCTTATTTCTAACCCTTAACCCTAAATAGGTTAAATTACTAGCTTTACTATATCTAGTAAGAGGATTTAAAGGAAGTAGTAGTAAAGTAGTTAAGTAGTAGTATTAGACTAAATCCCTTAGTATTTAGACTCTCTTTTTAGATACTAGTTCTCTCTCTAAAGGTATTCTAATTATATAAAAGGGTCCTAGTGCTAGGAGGCCTTAAGTTATAAGGGGTGATTTATTTTTAAATATCTAGTTAGCTATTATTATCTGTATAGGGATATTATAAAAGCTACTCTATAGGAAGGTAGGTATAATAGGTAGTTAAAATATAAGAGGTAGTTCTTTAACCTTTAAGACTACTAGTTTTATTGCCTTCTAAATAAGGTTATTACTTAGACTATATTATAGTAGTCTTACTATTATCTCTTCTCTTACTAGTTTAGAGACTCTCTTTAATATTAGTAGTATAGTTTAGAATAGATAAGGAAACTTTAATAGTTATAATTTATAGCTTATCCTTAACTAGTATTAGAAGTATAGATAAAACTCCTTAGTGCTAATAGGTTTTACTAGGGAATAACCCTCTTATCTTTCTTACTATAAATATAAATAAAATCTTTAGTTAAGTAGTCTAGTATAGTAATTAAATTATTTTATATAACTAATGCTATAAATAATCTAGTAGTATAGAAGACATTATATAGGTATACTTTTATAAAGCTTTATACTATTTCTATAATTAAGTTAGGAAACTCTAGTATAGCTATTAAGGGAATATGCTTAGATAGATTCTAGGTTTAGTAATATTATAAGGAGTAGGCTATAGCATTCTAAGATAACGATTAGCATGGTTTAATCCCTTTAGGGCTATACCCTCCTATTTAGTTTTTAAGTTCCTAGTAGCATATAAGGAAGTAACTAGGATTCCCTTCTCTAGTTACTATTATATTAATTTATACTAGTATAATAAATACTCTAATATTAAGGGTCCTTGCTTATTAGGGGACTTCTATCTAAACTTTAATCTCTTTAACTCCCTAGTAGTATTAGTCTTTAGGAGGCCTTTAATAACTATAGGAGCAATCCCTTTATTACTCTTAGATTCCTAGAACTAATATATCTTAGTGTAAGATAACTATACTAGGAGAGATATAGTGTTTACTATTTATTAAGTTATAATAGCTCCTTACTAGATAGTTATTATCTTTATTAAACTAGGTGCTTTGATTTTTATTAGGAATTTACATAGTAACTAGGTGTAATATTTTAGAATTATATCTAATAAAGATATAAGTAAGACCCTCTATTTAGGCATCCTTCCCTTTACCTTTTACCCTTACTATTAGTAAGTCCTATATACTATTTTTCCTAGTTTATAACAATCTATTAGAGCTATATAGTAAGGGGTAGTAATTAATAAGAGAAAAATCGCACTACTGTTTAGGGCAAAACCCTTAGTTAAGAATAGATTAATCCTCTTATATTATTAATAATTTTAGATAGGATCTTACCCTTAGATTCTATAATTAGTAAGTATTTGTGTATCTTTACTATTGCTCTATTAGTTATTTAGTGTTCCTATACACTTATAGCGATTAGAGCCGGACAAGCACAGAACACAAGAGTACTTACAGCAGCCGGCGCTATTTTGTTAGATAACTCAATAGATCTATAGCAACGTTAGCATTTAGGCTAACACTGGCCTAGGAGCGCCTTAGGCAGCTCTAAGGAAGAAAAGAACCCATAGGAAGTTTAATAAAAAGAGGAAAGAAGGAAGACCTCTCTAGGGGAGGAACCCTTCTTATACTTATATAGGGGGCTGAATTATAGATATTAATAAAGAAAGAAGAATATAAGATAAAAATCTAGTTAGTTAATGCCTAAGAGACCTAGGCCTAGAAACGGCTAGGAATTAAACTAAACCTATACCTTTACTATAGAAGATAAATAATATTAAGTGCTTTAACTTCCCTAGACTAATAAGCTAGACCTAGGCTAAAGAAGGCTAAAAAGTAAGGCTATAGAAGAGCTAGCTAAAAAGTAAAAGAGAAGTAAATTACTACTATAAAACTAAATCTAGCACACTATAAGATAGTATAAGAGGCCTAGAGTAATGCTAAAGTATACCTAGGATAGAGCTAGGTAAGGCTTAAAACCTAGGATTTTCCTTTTTCTTTCTTTTCTTTTCTTCTTATTAGGATAAGGCTAGCATAAGCTAGCAATAAACACCTATAATAGGCTATATATAACGTAACGCAGGCCTAGTGTAGGGTTAGCGTTAGCCTAAATATAGATATAAGGGTTTTTCTTCTTACTTAAGGGTTTTCCTTTTAACAAAGCAGTAGGAGTACTAGTACTAGCCCTACATAGAGCTAGCTAGCGTAAATAATATATATACACTTATAGCTTTAATCTAGTCCTTATATTATAACTTAGTTTCCCTATCTATAAAGTAAGCTAACTTATAAAATAGTAGTTTACCCTCCTCTATAGTGCACTTTCTACCTATGCTATCTCTTAAGTAGCTAAGGGTATAACCTCCTATTTTATAGATTCTAGTATTCTAGTTATAGCTATGAGTTTATTAGCATAGTTAATTAGGAGTAAGAGGTGCTTATTAAAGGTAGTAATTTTAAGTAAGGAAATAGAAGTAAGCAATTACTTATAGAAGTTATTATTTATTTAGAAGCTAAGTTATTATATTAGTATTTAGTGTAATTAGAAATATATTAAGGACTTAGAAAAATTTTAGTAGAAAAATAAATATAAAGAAAAGTAATTAACTCTAGAGCTAAATAAACAAATTTTGGATAATAAACTTAGTGCTAGATATAATTGATTTAAAACTTTTCTAGTAATAAGTTTAATTTAGAGTTACACTCTATATACCACTAAGATTATAAATAATAAAGCTAAAAGAATTAATAAGAGGGAGAGGATATAGAAGTTAAAAAGGGAAGAAGAAGAAAGAATATAAGGGTATAAAAAAGAATTATAAAGGGGGAATTTAAGGGGCATGTAGTGTTAATAGCTAATTATTAGGTATAAACACTGTGATTTAGATGATTCTAAGTGTTAATTTACTTTCTCCCACTTCTTAATACCATAGAAGCTCTCTTTTCTTATCTTTCTTTTCTCCTTTCTATCCTAACTTTTTATCCTTACTATTATTACCTCCTTAACTTTGTTTTTCCTATTAAGAGCTAATCCTATAAAGCCTTTAGGTAACTACTCTAGGGCTTAAAGCCTTTTAATATATCTTTATAAAAGTCTAACCCTTAACCTCCTCTTACCCTTAAGCTATTAACGTTAACTAATTAATAGGATGCCCTGCCTATGCGAGTCTTAATGCGGAATAGCCCTTACTAATAAGGTTATAGCTTTAGGGGTTTTCCTTTAGTTATTACTATTACTAATTCGTTTGTTTTAAGGGGTTTAATCCTTTGTTATTTATAGTGATTTCTTTAAGCAAATGCCTTTAATCCCCTCTATATTATAACCTCTATCTAATAAGATTTAATACTGCCTATCTAATATATAACTAATTCCCCTTCTAGGTCTTTCTCTAATAGCTAAGTTAGAGTTCTATAGAACTTATTACTCTAGTTAATTAAAGTTTAAATTAAAAGGGCTCCTAGCCCTATTCCTAGAATTTATATTAGTCTATATAGAATCTTAGTAAGGGAGTATCCTATAGACTTTATATATTTATAGTTTAAAGCCTTAGCTACTCTTAGGAGCTAGAGGTCCTAGTCTATTAGATTATTTTATATTTTATTTAGGATACTTTAAAGTGTTTAATTTATTATCTCTATAAGTCTAACACTCTTATGTGATTAAGTTAGGTATTTATTATACTTACCCCTCTTCCCCTTAAAAATATTATTAGCTTTACTAACCTAAAAGCTAGTCCTAGGTTAGTGTAAAACCCTTCTAGTACTAATAATAATCTATCTATCTAATTCCTTAGATGGTTTACTACCTTTATTACTCCTATTAATCTATAGGGAAATAGCTAAGTAAACTAAAAGAAATAATTTACTATAACTAACATATGTTTAATCTATTATCTAGACTCTAGAAAAGGACTAATATAATCTATTCTAATAACCTAAAGTAGTTTATCTACTATTATAGGTTAATTTAGTGCCTTTTACTTTTAAGGGGCGTATCCTATGCATAGCAGGTATCCTATAATATTTTCTATAATATTAGTTCCTATTCTAGGCTAGAACACTAATTAAGTTAATCTTCTATAGGTTAGATCCGCTCTAAAGTGCCTAGTATAATTATAAGCCTTATAGAGAGTATACTTTACTTCTTCTTTTACTAAATATTACTATTTTCTATATCTTCCTTATACTAAAGGATGTTATCTTCTAACTAATACTATTATGCTTTTATAGACATCCTCTAAGCTATATATTAATTATACTTCCCTTTACTATATAACCTAGTGATTAGGAAGTTTATAACCTTAGTATACTATAAATTATTTAAATACTTCTTCTATAAGGCCTTAACCCTAGGGGATACTTTTACTTACCTTATATCTTCGCTAAGTTCTAAGGAATATTCTAATTCCTAATTAGACTAGTTTACTATTAAAGTCTTTAATATCTCCTTATATTATCTAACTCTATCCTTCTAGATTTATTAATTAAGGGTTATATCCTATAATCTAAACTTAGTTAGATTATCTATATAATAGTCTAAAGGGAATATTATATATAATAACCTATTAGCAGTAGTATTCCGCTTCCCTTAGATAAAGTATATTTCTATATTTAATAACCTTAGCTTTATAACCTATCTAGCATAGATCCCTTATATCTAGTAAATATTATAAATATTATAAGTGGTTTATAATTTATAAAGATTATGTTAGAACAAGCATGATATCAATCGCGGCACGCAGCCGCAATTACCCGGCAAAAGGTCAGGCCGCGAGGGCGCGCGCGTAACGCGCGCCCGCAAGAGGTGGCCCCACATATAACTCATCGGCCCGCCCTTCTAATTAGGCGAGGACCCACAAGTCATGTAACCCACAAAACGCACCGCGTTTATGGCCACTTCTTATGATCTAGAAAAGCCTCTCTTTTCCTCCCTAATACACACTTATAACTAATTAATTATAACGCCTAGAATAGAAAATAAATTCCTATTCCCTAGGCCATAATCCTAACGTTAGGCACCTATAATACTAACACTAATTAGTGATTAACTTTATAGATAACCACATGGTTTTTCCTAACCATAGATTAGTAAGGTTAATTAGAAGAGATAGCTACACTATGAACCTACCCTATAAAATAGAAGGGCTGCTAAAAGCGTGTATAGTTATGCTAAGGAAGTCTAAGCACTCTCTTACAATAAGAAAGGAGCTTTATAACTCCTAAGATCTAATCCTAAGACCCTATAAAGACTTTAAAGCTATTAAAGGATTAAGGCCTAGTTAGTAACTAGTCTAACCTATCTTTAGTTACTTAGTTAGCGCGTTCCACCACGCACCTAACCCTTAGAAGGCATTCTCTTATAATAAGAAAGGAACTTATTACTCCTAAGATCTAATCCTAAGAACCCCTAAGGGATAAAGACAATAGCTACGCTTACAATCCTTTAACCTACTATATAACTAACACTATACCTCTGTTCTAACTTCCTATAATAGAGATAAGAAAGTTAAAAGCTCCTTAGTAAGGAGAACCGTTAAAAGCCTCTCTCTCTAGCCTTAACTTTAGTAATGCTAAAGAAGGCACTAAAGTTAAAAAAGACTAAAAAGGTAAAGGTCTATAACTTAATAACCCTCTCCTAAGACATATTCCCTAGAGATATAAGACTTTATTATATCTAAGATATTAAAGATAGCAAAATTATTTAATCTTAACAAATAAGGTAATAACCCTAAGGCTATTATAGCCTATATTCTCTTTAAGATAGCGGTATACTAGTCTAGGAGCCTTATTACTAGAAGCCTCTTTACTAACTTTATTAAAGACTTCTATAGATAGATAAGAGAGATATTTGTAATTATAGACTAAGTAATTGCTAAGTATTTACATAACTTCCTTCTCTTCTAAGGCATATACATAGACATAACAGCCTGTAGGAAGATTATAGTAATGCTTAAAGAAGTTACTACCCATAAGGAATTCTAAGATTAGCAAGAAGAAGAGATATAGGAAGCTATAAGGAAGTACACACCCTTCTAAAAACGCATTAAAGACTAAGACTTCCTTAATAACCTCCTTCTAATCCCTCTAATTAGACTAAGATTATAATATTATTAATAGAGCAATCTAGGAATCCTATAATCTCACTAACGTTATTCCCTAAGCCTAACCCTATTAGGCTAATTATATAATAATCCTTAGGAAAGCCCTTATTAGAGGTATCCCCTATTAAGATAAGAAATCCCTCCTTCTATACCTCTAAGAGCACCTCTTCCCTCTAGACCTACACTAAAGTAAATAATTAATCTTATAAAGCTTTATATAAGTAATATTTAATATAGCATAGATAACTATAAGGTCCTTAACTTAAAGTTAATAATCTTCTAAGGGAAATATAAGATACTAGGCATTAAACCCTATAAGGCTAGGTACGCCCTTAAGGCTATGCTTAAAGGAAAGCTTTAATATACTATTATAAGTATCTATACAAGCTAGGAGATCCTTAAGACCTTAAGACTCTTATTAACCGTATTAAGAGAAGATTTAAGACTAATAATATAAAGCAAAGGTATTTCCTTAAGTAGCAGAACACTAAGCTACGCTAGATTATGTAAGAAAACCTAGATAAGCTAAAGATTAATTGCTTTAAAGAACTTATAATAAAGCTTATAAACCTTTAATAAGTAGTTCTAGATATTACTTAATCTAAAAAAGCACTCTAAAATTAATTAATCTCCGCCTATTATAGGATACCTAAGTGTAGAACTTGCCTTATTAACCCTCTTGCTAACCTCTAGCTATTCTATAAATGCATAAGGATATTAATAAGAATAACTACAGAGGAATTAGATAAGAAGCATTAATTCCTATTAATGCCTAATACAAGAGAGCAGTATTAGACTAACCGTAAGTATAATAGGTATAGTAAAGAAGCCTATTACAGATAATTATAATTATAAGGTAATAAAGGCGCTTTATATATAAAGAAATGCTATGTATATAGCAAGGAAGGCTATTAGTTAACTAAACACTCTAAAGAGGAATGTAAGAAGGCGTATTAATACTTTAAGAACCACTACCTTACAGAGCTAATAACCCCTTCTTATAATGCTTTCCTTACCTAGTATAAAGGTAAAGAGGATAATACTGCTTCTTCTAAAGAAGATAAGATTTCCACCTATATAATAGAACTTAGATTTAAAGAAGAAAGCAATAAAGGAGAGATACTAATAAGCTTCTTTATATAAGGCATAATAATTAACAGATATATAACTATAAAGATCCTTGCGAATTAAGCAGCTACGCATGCCCTTATAAAGGAGAATCTATTTAATCTCTAATAACTAAAGGAAGCCCTAACTGCCTTCCTTCTTTAAGATTATTACTCTTTAGGTGTGTTCTAAGGCATTATTCCTAATACTAGGGCTATAGGTTACTTATTAGTAGGGCACCCCTAATTCCTTGCCCTATAACGGTTAATCCCTAAGATCTAGCTTAATAAATCTAAAGCTAGGGAGGTAATAATTTAATTTAGAAGCGGCAAGCCAATCCCTTAATTGGATTAATTAATATGCCTACTTCCTTTAGCATTATCCTATTCTATATAATGCTTATAAACACTCCCTTCTTGCTATGTTTAGCAGATATAGACTGCCTAAAGATTAATTTCTATATTTCTTAGAACATCCTTTAATAAGGCAATATTAAGGTCCCTGTTATCTATAAATAGGGGTATCCTTAGATGCTTCTGTAAAAGGAGAAATTAATTACCTAGAGTTATCTAACCAAGATAGAATTGCAGCGCTTGCATTGCTAATTTAGTCACCCCTCTATCCGCTAACTTTATGATGTGCTTTCTAAATTAGGCCATGAGGTAGATTTCGAAACTATTAGATAATTAACAAAGATCTGCTACTAATACTAATTAAATGCAGATAATCCACATTACTTTAAATTCACCCTAAAGGATAAATATAACTTTAACTACAAAGTAATTATAGATATTATGTATCTGGATAGCAATCGCCCTGTTCTCCACGCTATTAATACAGCCACCGCGTTTAACGCGGCTAGGTTCCTAAAGGATATCACAGCAAAGGTAATATAGGAAGCTCTTTACCTCTACTGGATTAATACCTACTAGGGTCCTCTAGATTAGATTGTAACTAATACTGGCATAACGTTTAGAAGCAAAGAATTCCACTAATTTACAGCTTTAATGTTAATCTTAATTAAAGAAGTCCCTATTAAGGCATACCATAGCATTAGCAAGGTTAAGAGATATCACAGGCCGCTCTAAAGAGCCTATAATATTATCTAATGAGAATGCCTGTTAACACCTAAAGCTATAGCCCTGTAAATAGCTATGAAAGCCCTTAACAATACCACAGGCCTAAACGGCATTATTCTAACCCTCCTTATCTTTAGCGCCTACCCTTAAATAATTAACAATTCTCCTCCCTTACCTAATATTAAATAATAAGCTCTTATAGTATAGAAGGCAACGAAGGAGATTAAGAGGTTACACGCGCTCTGTAAGGTTAAGGAAGCTATTACTATAAGGAATAGCCCTAATACCTTACTAACCCTTAACCTCCCGCTTGCATTACTAGTTCTTATCTAGCGAGAGCACAAAGAATAGCAAGGCCTATATAAGCTCCTTATAATAGATAGAGAGAGCTACACCCTTAATCTTCCACAAGGTCCTAAGGTCTTTAGGTTAACCTCTATTAAGCCCTATAATAAAGACCTAAGTAAGGAAAGGCTATTGCTAGCAGGAGGTAATAACCTAGAGGTAATTAAAGGGGAAGAGCAAGAGGCATAAATTAATAACGTAATACCTCTAGCCCCTCTAAAAGAAGGCTAGGAAGACCACAAAAGAACCCTCCTATAATTATTAATTTAGCAGATAATCTTAAGGCATTTATCTTAAGTAAGGAGGAGGCGGATCTTAAGCTTGCGATCTAATTACGTAAGAAAGGCATAATCATAACTCCTGGCAAGCCTTTTAAGCTCTTAACAAAGACTAAGATTAATGCCCTAATTAGTAAAGGCGTGTTTAAATTCATCGCTTTTAATCCAAAGAAGCACTAAGGGATTTAAATCTTTAATTCCTACATTATTAATAAAGTAAAAGGAAGAATAAGCTAGCTATATAAGAAATTAAGGCTTATGATCTAAGGCTTTAGCAACAAAGTAAAGCAAGCAATCCTTACGCAAGCCCTAACGATCTAAAGGGCAAGCTAATAATTAATCCTTGTAATTACCCCTTCTCTTCTTATAAAAGGATTCCTCCTTTGGATTTAAGATATCACATAGGCGTATGTACAATTAGAAACGCTGCTAAATCGTATAATCCTTGCCTAACTCCCTATCCAAATTCGTGATTAGCACCCCGAAGGAATAATTATAAGAGTTATTAAGCCCCTTTACAGAATTGCAAAGGCTAGCACACACTAGTAGGTGACTTACCATAAGCACCATAGAGAAAAGCTCTAGATAATAACATTAAGCTATAATCCATGCTTGCTAGTTATATCTGCTGAAAACCCTTAATTTAGATGCGTAGGAATGCAGACTAACAATACCCTTAGCCTATTAGATAAAGGATTCTCCTAATAGGAAGAAGATTAACTAGCCGCTGCTAAATTCGCTGCAAAACCAAAGCAGTTTATTAAGCCTAATAACCCCTTGTATTTAACAGTGGAATTATTTAACTAACTAATAACACTATTAAAATACGGCAAAAGGGCAAAGTAATAAGCTACAGTTAATCCTGCTAGAAGAGCTAGAAAAGAAGTACGTGGAATAAAGGGCCTAGGGTGCCTATATCGCTTTAATCTACTAACCTAAGGCAAGCTTTAATCTATTAGTTACCGCATAACATTAAGAACTAATAACTAAGAATGTTAAGGAACTTAATCGCTATATTAAGTAGCAAATAGACCACCTAGATTAAGGATTAATCTTTGTACCCTTAACCTTAAAAGAGCAAAGCTATTCACATTCATTAACGGATTATTCGCTAATAATAAAGACCTTACCTTATAACTAGGCTATATTCTTATCCTAGCTAATAAGGAGTATAAAGATAGTAAGTTTACACTATAAGGCAATATTATATACTATAGCTTAATAAAGAGTAAGAGAGTTATAAGAAGTATGCTTGCTTTAGAGGTCTATAGAATAGTAGTAGGCGTAGATATAGCTTACGTAATTATAATAATGTTAAAGATTATCACGGATTAATTAAACCTCCCGGAGATCCTAATTATGGTTTACATAGATTTATACTTATTATACAAATGCCTTATTAAGCTTAGGACTATAAAGGAGAAGCGGCTTATAATTGACATTATAGCCCTTTAGTAATTATATAAACGCCGCGAGCTCTATAAGATTAGATAGATTAATAGCGAAGATAACCTAGCTAATGCATTTATAAAGGTAATGCCTAATAAAGCCCTAGAGAGGTTTATTACAGGTAACATAGCAATAATCTAGATAGAGGGATAGGTTACCTAGACCTAGCACTGCCTACAAAGAGGCAGGGGACTAGAGCCCTAAAGCCCGCGCCTAAGCCCGCGCTAAAACTAGCGCTAAAGGCACTAGATAAGGTGCCCTAAGTATAGCATAGTCACGTAGAGCGCGGGCTAAGGGATTAGAGGCGGCAGAATTATATCTTTAGAAGGGGGCGTGGAATTGCGTTTTTAGAAGGGGGCATAGAATTATAGCCTTAGAAGGAGCGCCCCTTCTAAGTCTCTATAGTAAGGAGGGGAAGAGGAGGGAGCGTAAGGGGCGCGGGAAGGTATAATCTAATATTATACCTTTAGAAGGGGAAGAATTATAGGCGATCTTCCCTAGGAATATGATTTAATATTATATTATAGTTAAATAAAGGGCTATAGGGAGGGATAATCTAATATTATACCTTTAGATAGGGAAGGGATTATAGGTAACCTTCCCCTTATAACGTGATCTAATATTACATTACACTGGTTAAAGGCAAGGGCAGAAGGCAGAGGGAGCCTTCCGTAAGGAAGAAGGATAAGCAATTAGAGAAGCTAGTTATCTAAGGCTAGTAGTGCGTAGGGGAAGGAAAGGGGACTATTATTATTGTTTCTTTTGTTAGTTCTTTTATTTATGTAACACATTTATTTAATCCCTTATATCTTCCCTTCTTAGATTAATATTATGCGTTAATAATTATATTAAAAAGAAAGAGGTTCTAATATTAGAACAAGCATGATATTAATTGCGGCACGCAGCCGTAATTACCTAGCAAAAGGTTAGGCCGCGAGGGCGCGCGCGCAACGCGCGCCCGCAAGAGGTGGCCCCACATATGACTTATTAGCCCGCCCTTCTGATTGGGCGAGGACCCATAAGTTATGTGACCTACAAAACGCACCGCGTTTGTGGCCACTTCTCACGATCCGGAAAAGCCTCTCTTTTCCTCCCTAATACACACTTATGACTAATTAATTACAACGCCTAGAATAGAAGATAAATTCCTATTCCCTAGGCCACGATCCTGACGTCAGGCACCTGTGATACCAACAGATTATTAACTTTAACTTTAACTTAAAGAAGTGTTTATATTTCTAGTAGAACTTAATAATAGTATATAGTTCCTATTTATAAGTACTATAATTCTACTAAGTTTTTGTAAATAGAAAAGAATTATATAAGATTAGATATAGAATCTTATCCTAAACTTAGAGCACTATATATCCTCCCTAAACCTACTAGTATTAGAATATATCTAAGTAAGTAAGTTAAACATATACTTATGCATACTTAAAGCTATAGTAGCTTTATCCCTTAGGATAGAGAAGGATAATACCTTAGAATCTCCCTATTACTAATCTATATTACTAGTTAATTTATTAAGTGGTTAAGTAATTTTAGCATAATTCTTAATCTATTAATAGCATAAACCTATAGCTCCTAGAAATAAATAAACATTAGTCTAATATTTTAGAGTAGGCTATTCTCTTAGTTTTATAGCTTAATCTAGTTTAATATATATCTTTCCTCTAACTTTATAAATCTATCTAACTATAAGAATTAAACTTATCCCTAATAATACCTTTTAAAGCTTAACTTTAGGAGAGTTTAGAGTAGTCTTAGAAGTAAGTAATCCTTAATAAATAACCACTGCTCTTTAAATAAGGTATATTTATAGAAGATATTATCTATATAGCTATTTAATATACTAAGGTTACTAGGTAAGTAAGGTGCTATAAGAGATAGTTCTAGATATAGTATAGGGATAGGTATTATAGACTTAAGCTTAGGAGCTTAGGTTATATCCTAGGTTAACCCTAGGTCTAGAAAGGGCACGCAAAGGACACGGACTATAGGCGGATAGGCTAGGGCTTTACCTAAGCCCTATATAACCTATATACACACTAGTATAAAGCTAGTTCCTATATAACCTCTAGCTTAGTCTAATCCTTCCTCTCTAAGAATAATATTATCTCTTAGAATGCTTATATATAATTACCCTAAGGCTAGTTCTTAATATATATTATCCTTTACTATAAAGGCATAATAGCTAGTAAACATACTACTACTATTAGATAGGATAGATACTAATAAGATAGTAGGGTTATAGGAACTTATTACTTAGCAGGCAAAATAGATTTAAGAACTTACTAAGAGGTAAAGAGTTAATCTAACTAATTAACTAGTTAAACATAAGCCCTTACTAATAGGACCTCTATTTAATAGCAAAAGGGTTCTCTTTATAGCATAGCAAAACCTTATATCTTATAAGCTAAATATAGATAAGGGGTTTATTAGTTCCTAGTAAGACTAATAATACTTTATTTACTAGAATCTATTACTAAAGGTTTAGGTATAAGTTACCCCTTACTTTAAAAAGAAACACTTAGTGTATTATAACCTATAGAAATTCTTAATCTATCTTAGTAAGATATTTAATAACCCCTATTAATAGGAGCTAGTAATTACAGAGCTTAACTAGATTATATAACGCCTTAGTAAGCAATTTAGTAACTTCTATATTTATTTTAAATAGAAATTAGTGCTAGCTAGGGGATTAGATTAGGAGGACTTTATAAAGCTTACTAAGCTATGCATAGCCCTTAATAAGTAAATAAAGGACTATAGCATTAAATAGGATATACTATAGATAGACTACATAGTAATAATAGCTTGCTATTAAAGTATCTTATTAGATATTAAGTTATACTACTTAGAGGAAAAAAATTATATATAAAGGTAAGAATATATACCTAAGGCCCTTACCTAGAATAAAGACACTCCTATAATAGATATATAATCCACGCACCTAGAATAGGCCTAAAAGGATATAGAAAATTACTAGGATATTAGCGTAAGGCAAAGCTAGGTAATAAGGCTAGTAATAAGTAAGCTAAGTAGGTTAATTAGGCTATATATAATATGCGTTATAATAAGGGTAAGTATCTATAGTATAGCTTAGGAAAATATTTTATTTCTAACTACCCTTTACTTTTACTAAGATATTAGTAAGGAAAAGTAGCTATTAATATATATAATATAAAGGAAGAAAAGAATAACTCTAAGGAAGAGGAGAAGGTAAATATATTAGAAAAAGAAGAACCCTAGCATTAAGTTATTTAACTAGGGTTATAGGGAGGATAGATAGAGAGGCTTTATAGTAAGTAATTATTACTAATAAGGACTTTAAATAAATCTAATCTAATATAGATTCTTTACCTTTCTAGTTCCTATATTAATTAATAAGACTACCTTTATAGATACTCTTATTAACATAGGCTATAACTGCTATACTACTATAAGCAAATACCTTATCTAAAAACTCTAGTTAGAATACCTCTCTCTTAAAGAAAAGATTAGTTTACACTATAGTTAGTGTAAAATAAGGGGAAAAGAGAGTTATAAGAAGAGGTTATATATTATATATATTATTTGTTTTTAAGTAAATCTAGATAGATAGGAAATACCTATATATATATATATATTATTTACGCTAGCTAGCTCTATGTAGGGCTAGTACTAGTACTCCTGCTGCTTTATTAAAAGGGAAAACCCTTAAATAGGAAGAAAAACCCCTTATATCTATGTTTAGGCTAACGCTAACCCTACACTAGGCCTATATTACGTTATATATAGCCTATTATAGGTATTTAATACTAGCTTACGCTAGCCTTATCCTAATAGAAAGAAAAGAAAAGAAAGAAAGAAGGGAAATCCTAGGTTCTAAGCCTTACCTAGCTCTATCCTAGGTTTACTCTAGCACTACTCTAGGCCTCTTATACTATCTTATAGCATACTAGATTTAGTTTTATAGTAGTAATTTACTTCTCTTTTACTTTTTAGCTAGCTTTTCTATAGCCTTACTTTTTAGCCTTCTCTAGCCTAAGTCTAGCTTATTAGTCTAGGGAAGTTAAAGTACCTAGTAATGTTTATCTTCTATAGTAAGGGTATAAGTTTAGTTTAATTCCTAGCTATTTCTAGGCCTAGGTCTCTTAGGCATTCTCTAACTAGATTTTTATCTTATATTTTTCTTTCTTTATTAATATCTATAATTTAGCCCCCTATATAAGTATAAGAAGGGTTTCTCCCCTAGAGAGGTCTTCCTTCTTTCCTTTTTTTTATTAAACTTCCTATAGGTTCTTTTCTTCCTTAGAGCTACTTAAGGCGCTCCTAGGTTAGTATTAGCTTGCCTACTAATATATATTATAGATTATTCTTAAATACTCTAAAATAGTGCCTATATGTCAGGAGCAGAATAGCAATAGCATCCATAAGGGTAGCGATAGCATTAATAAGGGTGGAACCTAGTAGGGCATAGAGCTAAGGGCTAGCTATAGGCTAGTTACGTAAGAGCTATAGGCTATTTAAAGGGGCTTTCCTAAAAATAAAGGGAAAGAGCTAGAGATTAAACCTTTAAGCACCTACCCCTAGCTAGTAGTTTAATAGCTATAACACTTTAATCTAACTATTACTCTATTATTTACTTCTAAGCTAAAAGCCTTAATAAATTAATCTCTTCTCCCTTTAGGGCAATAGACTATTAGTTAGATTAAGATATCTAGAATTTATTACATAGTAACCTAATTAGGTAGTAGCTATAACCATGCTATAGATAAGCAGGAGAATATTACACCACTAAACCTAACTAGAGTAGTCCGCTAGTCCTTATTAGATAACTAGCAGAGCGGAATACTTATTAATAATAAGGAGGTAACACTAAACAGTGCCTTAAAAAAGCAGTAACCTAGATATATATTATAGAAAAGAGATAGAAACTTATATAATTATAGCGAAACCTATAGATAATAGAGGAAGCTATATCCTTAGGTAACTTAAACGTAGGACCTATAAATACCCCTCCTTTAGCACCTTAGGTAGCACCTATTACATAGCGATATAGCCTTATAAAGATATAATTAAAAGCACTTATATATAAAGGGAATACTTTTAAGAGTCTTTAGAATTTCCTAGCGGATTTAATTGTAGCTTTTACTATAAATTATAGAACCTCTATAGATAATATAACTAAGGTTACCTATGCTAGTAGCTGCCTAGCAGATAATGTAAAGTAATAATAGATACGTTATATAGCTATAGATAGTTATGTAAACTACTAGGGTTATACCTAGGATAGATTTATAAATTAGCTAAAGATAGGAACTATAGATAAGAATGCATAGTGCTTAGAAGTAATAAGGATATTAATAGGTCTTAGACAAGAAAATCACTAATTATTCTAGATATTTATAAAGATCTAGGGTAAGGCAGAGGCTAAGCTGCCTAAAGCAATTCCTAAACACCTATAAATCTGTATATTTATTAATAGCCTTAATAACGCTATAAAGAAGTAAGTACTTAGCTAAGAGTTCCTAAGAGTTAGACTTACCTAGTAGGCTAAGGAAGAAAGGCAGAGATTATAACTAAAGAAGGCTAATTAAGCGATTAAGGTAATAATAGTTAGAAAAGATAATAACATTCTAATTTGCTAGAAAGGCCATAGTAATAAAGCGGTAATAGAAAGATAAATTCGCTATTTATATGCTATAAGTATAGTAAGCTAGGATATGCTTTACTAAGCTATACTAAACTAGATTATTCTATTTGTAAGAGAGGTAACTATATAATAGAGATATATAAGAGTAGCTATAACTAGGTAAAAGATAAAGACCTATTAGACTTAAATAAGACCTCTATTAGCTTAGTGTAACCCTAGGAAAGCGCTCTTATTAAATTATTACCTAAAGATCTAAGACTAAGAGTTAAGGCAAAGTTATAGTAAGAATATAAATAGGTAGCTATAAAGGCACTGTTTAACCCTAGCGTAACCTATTTAATTATCTACCTAAAGTTACTAATAGTAGTTAATTAGGCTAATATAAAAAGGATAATATAACCCTTAAGAGTGCTACCCTTACCAAAATTAAGCATTAAGGGATCTTATTATAAACCCTATTAATTAAGGATAGTATAGGCTACGTAAGAATGTGTTAAGTTAGCTACTATATAGCTAATACTAGTGAAGACCTATTATTAGGGTATAACTAGGTAGTTATATATAAACTAGTAATTATATCCTAGATAAATAGTTACTAGAGATACCCTATTATAAAAGAATGTCTTAGACTAGTAGTAGGGATATAATAGGTACATAAGGAGGTAAAACGCGTATATATTAGATTTATCTTATAGGGATTAATAACTAAAATTATATAAAAAGATAATAATATCTTAATAGTAAATAAAGATAGGCCCTATAATAACCTAGTAACTATAGAGATAAGCAAAGCCTATAAGTTAACTATATAAATACCCTAAGCCTATAAAGAGTTTAAGGATATCTTTTTAAATAAACTTATAGGTATTCTCCTTACACTAGGTAGCTAAACTTATACTATTAAATTAGAAAAGGGAAAACACTCCTATAGGGACTAATATATAATTTAGTAGAAAAGGAGCTAGAAGTGCTTTATAAGTACTTAGTAAGCGTATAGCAAAAGGGATAGATTTAAAGATCTATTAGCCTAGCTAAAGCCCTAATATTATTTATGCTAAAGAAAGGAGGAAAATTACGCCTTTATATAGATTATAAAGCCCTTAATAGGATTACTATTAAAGATAAAGCACTATTACTACTAATTACAAAGATCTTAAACTAATTAAAGGGAGTAAAGGTCTATACTAAATTAGACCTTAAAGATACATACTATTAGCTACATATCTATAAGGGTAATAAGTGGAAAATAGCATTCTAATGTAAATATAGTTACTTTAAATATCTTATAATGCCTTTTAGACTAGTTAATATACCTATAACCTTTTAAGAATATATTAATAATGCCCTTAAAGGCCTTATAGATATAATTTGCGTTATATATTTAGATAATATCCTAATCTATAGTAGCAATATAGCTACGCATAAGGGGTATATAAAATAAGTCCTTTAGAAGCTCTAAGAAGTAAGCCTCTTTATTAACCTAGAAAAGTGTAAATTCTTATATAAGGAGGTTAAATTCCTAGGCTTTATTATATCTAAAGAAGGAATTACAATAAAGCCCACAAGAATTAAGATAATAGTAACTTAGCTAGTACCTTATAGCATCTTTAATATTTAGTTATTCCTAGGCTTTATAGGATTTTATAGATAGTTTATTAAAGGCTATAGTAAAATAGTTATCCTATTAACAAATTAACTCTAAGGAGACTAACTAGCGAAGTTTAAGCTAGATCCTAATAAGTTAGCTATATTTAGAGAGCTATAAAAATAATTCTAAGAGGTGCTAATTCTAGTGTACTTTAATTTACTAGCCTTATTAAGGGTTAAGATAAATACCTTAGGACATACACTTAGGGCTATCCTAGCATAGTTAGTGCTAGGTTACTAGTACCTAGTAGCATATATATTAAGAAAGTTAAATAAGATAAAGCTATGCTATATAATACTAGATATAGAGTTACTAGCTATCTAAGAGGCATTCTAAACTTAGAGGCACTACCTTATATACTTAATATATCTAGTTATAGTAATTATAAATTACTTAAACTATAAGTACCTAGCTATAAAGCTAAAGTTAACTAGTAGATAAGTTACTACGCTAGATAAACTCTATTTATTTAACTTTATAATTAAATATAGAGTAGGTAAGTTAAACCTTACTAATGCTTTATTAAGGAGATTAGATTATATAAGTAAAGAGAGAAAGGCAGAGGTAGTATTCTTATAATTACTAACCTTTCTTACTAAATTTATAAATAATACACTATAAGAACACTATAATAGAACTACTAGTATTTAGTGCTTTAAGATAATATAGTGTATTTAGTTTATAGATAATAGGCTATAAGAATACTATAATAAAACTATTAATATCTAGCGCTCTATAAAATCACCCCTTACCTATTAACTAGATTAAGGTAAACTATATATAAGACTAGACTTACTAGCTAAGGAGTTACTACCTAGTAGTAGTGTATTAGCTAGGGTTTTCTTAATTTTAAAGAAACCTAATAGTCTAGATATATTCTAAGGATATTATTATAGTGTAAGGGGACTATATATAAGACTAAGCCTACTAGCTAAGGAGTTACTACCTAGTAGTAGTATAATAGCTAGGGTCTTATTAATTTTAGAAAAGCCTAATAGTCTAAATATATCCTAAGGATATTATTATAGTATAGGGGACTGCATATAAGACTAAGCCTACTAGCTAAGGAGTTATTACCTAGTAATAGTATAATAGCTAGGGTCTTATTAATTTTAGAGAAGCCTATTAGACTAAATGCGCTTAATATAAGCATTATAGTAAGGAATAGACTATATATAAGACTAAATTCGCTAGCTAAGGAGTTATAACCTAGTAGATGCGTTATAGCTAGGGTCTTAATAGTATAGAGAACCTCTTCTAAGTTAAACTTTGCTATATTTATAAAAGATATAGAATTAAAACCCCTAATCTAAGTCTTACTTTTAGATATATAATAAAGGGATACCTTTATTATAAAGAAAAGGGCGCTACTATTAAGCAGTAACCTAAATACGTTATAGATATAGTCTATTAGACCCTCTAAGCTATTAATATTTAAAAATTAAGTTTTTATCCTATAGGGAATAAGAAAAGAAATCCTATTACTAATTTATAATAACCTTACTACTAGGTATTAAGAAGTTACTAAAACTCTTTAATAAGTTACTAACTAATATTTTTAGCCTAGAATAAAAAGAGATATTAAGGTATATATATATACTTATATTAGCTATTAAGTTTTAAAACCATAAATATATAAACCTTATAGTAAGCTAGCTATACTACTAGTGCTAAATTATCCCTTTTAAGAATTATTAATAGATTTTATTACTAGACTCCTACTAGTTAAGGATTAGTAAGGTAAGATATATAATATAATCTTAGTAATAGTTAATAGATTTATAAAATATAGCATTTATATCCCTATATCTACGTAGTTAACTAGTAATAAACTAGTAACTATTTTCCTAGAATATATTTTTAAAGATTATAAAGCCCTAGAAGGTATTATTATAGACTAAGGTTTAATATTTACTAGTGGATTTTAGAGAATATTCTACTACCTCTTAGTAATAAAGTAGCGATTAAGCACTATATTTTATCTATAAATAAATAGTTAGATAGAACGCTTAAATTAAGTTTTAGAGCACTATTTAAGAGTATTTATATATATAAAATAGACTAATTAGGTTAATTATCTCCTAATAGTATAGTTTACTTATAATATAAGCGTATATATAAGTTATGGTTATATACCTATAGAAGCGCTATAAGGGTATAACCTAAGGGGACTAGATTAAGTAATTACGCTAATTCTAATAGTTAATAATTAAGCTAAGAATAGAGTTTTAGAATTAAAGTATAAGCATATAGAGATTAAGTAGCTATTAAGCTACTTATAGGCCCTATAGAAAAGTATTATAATTAAAAGAGAGTGCTAATAAAGTTTAATATAGGTAATTATATCTTACTCTTAACTAAGAATATTAATCTATAATGCCCTAGCTAAAAGCTAGCTATAAAGTACTTAGGACTATATAAGATTAAAAAAGAAGTTAGCTATTATAGTTTAGCTTATTAATTAAAGTTACCTAAAGGAACGCGCTTATATAATGTTTTTAATATTATAAGCTTAGAACCTTTTAGAGGAAATCTAAGTAATATAGTTAAAATAACCTTACTATAAGATAATATTAAAGAGGATTAAGAGGAATTTAAAGTTAAACAAATTATTACTTATAAATATAATAGTAAATAATATAAATATTTAGTAAAATAAAAGAATTATAATAATTCTAAGAATTTATAAGTACTATAGAGAGACTTTATAATAAAAGAGGTTATTAAAGATTATAAGTAGTAACTAAGTAGCTAAATCTTAACCTTATAGCTACTTAATTAACTCTTAATTATAACTTAAAAATAATTATTAGATTATAGTAATTTAATTAGCAAATAATTTACTAAATAATAATTTAGACTACTAAATAAATCTTATATTTAAAGCAAAAACTTAGTATAAACTCATAGCTATCTAATAGCTAGACTTTAGAGATATATTAAGATGCATTTTTAGTAATATTTCTAACTTTATTAGCCTTAGACTTATTATTACTAAAGGCTTAAACTTATAATTCCTTAGGGAGTTCTAAAGGTTTAATATATATAGGAAAGTAGCTTAAGCAGTAGTAAACTAGTAGTAAGTTAGTAAAGAATAAGTAGTAAAGTTAATAGTACTAACTATAGGGCTATAAGTAACTATAAACTAAAGATAATTAGTAATCTTAATCTAGGTTTCTAGATTAATAATATTAATTAGCTATAAGAAAGTAGCGTATTTATTATACTTTACTTCTTAAGAAGCCTTAGCTATAAGATATATATAATAAGCTTACCTATATTTATTAGTATTTTTAAGGCTAAAAGAGTATTATAAAGTTTTTCTTAGCTTATATAAACTCCTAGTAGTATATTAGTAGTATTAAAGTAGTAAATTAAGGGAAACTTACTTTACTAATATAGTATAGTTTTAAAAGATTATAAAGTATATCCTAAAGCTATTTATATAGCTTTATAATTTAAATAGAATATTAGTAAGGAGTTAATAGTAATTAAAAGATAATCCCTTAAGGCTTAACTTACTCTAATATAAGTCTTATTATTTTAAGTATAATAATAGTATTTTAGAGAATTACCTATAAAAAGCTAAATATTAGTAGTAATAGTAATAAGCTAGTAGTAATTTTATACTAAAGGAGTAACTATATTTAGTTAGAGTAAGCTTTCCTTAGTAATATACTAAGGCTATTTATCTTTATTATTATCCCTTAGAGCTATATTCTAAATAGCTAATTACTAGGTATAATATATATAAGGAATTTTTATTAAACTAGCTCTAAGTTAGTAATAAAAAGTAATAAAAAGTAGTAAACTTATATAGTCTTTAATAATTATAAGATTTTTCCTTATAGAATAGCTTAATAGTAAGATCTTTAATAGTAGTAATATAGGATATAATAGCTTAAGCTATAATAGTTAGTAGCTAATATTATATAATAATAGTATTATAGTAGCTATTATATTAGTAAGGGACTTATAAGTTAATAAGAGGCTTAAAGAAAAGAAAGAAAAGAGAGAAAAGAAGGAAGGAAATTACCCTTTCTTATAGGAATTTAGGTACCTTAGATTAATCTTAGCTACTCTAACTAGAATCTTCTATATATTATAACTAGTGTGCTTATAAGAGATTACTATAATTTATAAATTATTACTATAAGCTTACTATAAATTTATTAGGCTATTACTATAAGCTTTAAGAAAAACAGAGGGAGTAGGGTAATCTATACCCTATAGAGTTAAGCTAATTAAAAATCACGCTAACTAGTCTAGCTAGGAAGGATCTCTTAGAAAGAATAACCTATAGATAGGAAGTTAAGAAGTAACTATAACCTAGCTCCTATTAGTAAGTGGTTACTATGAAAAAGGCTAATATAGCCTAATGTTATTAATATTACTATATTGCTTTATAAATATTATTATAGTAAGTAGCAATAAAGGAACTCTTACGCTATAACCTAACCCTAAGATAGCACCTTAATATAATTAAGGATAATTATAGTAAGAGGGGTATTATATTAGAGTAGAATAGCAATAGCATTTATAAGGGTAGTAATAGTATTAATAAGGGTAGAACCTAGTAGGGCATAGAGCTAAGGGCTAGCTATAGGCTAGTTACGTAAGAGCTATAGGCTATTTAAAGGGGCTTTCCTATAAATAAAGGGAAAGAGCTAGAGATTAAACCTTTTAAGCACCTATCCCTAGCTAGCAGTTTAATAGCTATAACACTTTAATCTAACCATCACTCTGTTATTCACTCCCAAGCCAAAAGCCTTAACACTATAGCTATAAGTACTCCTATATTCTATGCTTTTCTAGCTCTAATCTGCCTAGGAGAACTCTAATACTAAGCAATACCCTTAGAAGTCCTTAACTAAGAAATAGCTTAAGTAGGCTATAGCTAAGGATTTAAAGGTAAAGTATCTCTAACCCTAACCTACCTTTATTTCACTTTTAATTTACTATAGTTAGGGATCCCTATAGGATCTAATATATTTCTTATAAATCTTAGTTAATTAACTACCCTAGGCATTAGTATTATAATATTACTAGTAAGTTAGGTTTATTCTGGTTTAGAAACAGGGCTAACTAGTTTATATAGGGCTAGCTACTAATACCTATTTTAACTATTAGGTCTATAACTATAGATATTTAAAGGTAGTTAGCGCCCCTATTCTAGGCTAGATCTAGTGCTAATTTGCTCTTAGCCTAACTTAAGTAAATAATAAAATAAGCACTAGTGGCTAGTGGAAGTCTAGGTAGCTATAGTTACTAGGGGTAGTATAAGTGCTATTATACTAGTTTACTATTAGGTCTAGTCTAGGTCTAATGGTTCTATAGGTCCTAGATAACTATTAGGATTATATAAAGAAGCTTTATACTAGTAATTAAAGTAAAAAGAAGCGTAATGCCTTTACTATAGGTCTAGGCTAGTCTAGTACTAGGGGAATAATATAATAAGGTTATCTTTTAGCTATAGTATCTAGATACTTATGCTATAGAGATAAACTATTTCCTAGCTATAGCCCTGCCTACTAAGGGGTAGGCTAAGGTAATAGAGAGAGTAATTCTAGTCCTAGAGGAGAAGTAAGTAATTAAGTAGTTATAGCTTAGTAAAGAGGTAGGGGTAGACTAGTAGGGCTTATAATACCTAGCGTTAAGTAGTTAAAATTAATCTAATATTAGTTCTAGAGTTATAAATCTATAGCTAGCCTATTACTAGCTCTAAACTATATAATCTTATGCCTCTCTCTAGTTATTTATTATATCTATATTCTAGTTATTAGTCCTAGCGTATTAGAAGTGTCCTAGCTCTAGCTCTTCCTCTTTACTATATATATTAGCTACTAGTTCTTATGCTAATAAGTAGTGTTAAAGTTATTTTATACTAAGGAACTATTTAGCTATAGCTCTTACCTTTAGGGGTAGTTTAGGGCTAGCCTTGCCTCCTATATATCTCTAGGCTAGCGTAACTAAAGGCGTTAGTAATTATATTTAGGTAGTTAACTATAATATAATATTAGTCTTTAACTACTTTACTATAGCTATATAGCAGTAAGTTTACCCTAGGGATGCCTCTCTAGAAGAGAAACTTATTAAGACTAATCTTTCCTATATATAGTTAGACTATAGTTAAGGAGATGTATTTTTCTAGGCCTATGTGAAATCTTTAGATTTCCTTTAGGTTATAAATTAGTGGTTAGTCCTTAGTTAGTTCTCTTGCAAGCCTATGCCGCCCTAGGCGTTCCCTGCTATGCCATTTGTCCTAATGTTATCTCCATTCCTCGTGTAGTTCCGCCACTGGCTCGTTGCTCCTAGGGGGAGGAAATACCTATAGTTACCTATATAATTCCTAGGTTAATAAGGTAGCTTATTTTAGGGATGCTATAGATAGAATAGAATAAGATTAACTTAGATATAGCACGCTATTAACTCTACGTAGGATTAGCTAATAACTTACAAATTTAGACATTAACTAATAAGAAGGTTAAGTAACTAATAATATCTATCTTAGGCTTTACCTTCGTGGGAATTATAAGGCATGTAAAGAAGCAAAAGGAATATATCTAACTCTACGCTACTAGCCTATAGGAAATTATATTAATTTTACAAATAGATATAACCCCTAAGGTTATAGAACAGGACCTATTATTCTTATTACTAAGCGTATTATAGGACTTTACAAACCTCTTCCTAGAAAGCAAGGTAAATGCCTTACTACTATATTAAGGATAATTAGACTACTATATTTAATTAAAACAGAACCTAGATGGATTTAAATTAGAACTCCTATAGGCCTTATTATATAATATACCCTAATAGTACCTCCTTAAAATCTAGAAGTAAGTAACTAACCTTATAGATAAGGGCTAGATATAAGCTAGCTCTTTCTTAGTAATAGCCCTTGTATTATTAGTAAAGAAGCTAGGGGAGAATAGTAATTTTATATATACTACTATGCCCTTAATAAGATTATAAAATAAGACTATTACCCTTACCTTTAGTAAAGGAAATACTATAATTATTATTAGAGGTAAAGTAATTTATAAAGCTAAATATATAAGTAGCTATTCTTTAAGGCGCTAGTTTAGTATTACCTCCTTATTATTAATAAGTGTTTTGCTCTACTAGTTATCTAATAAGAACTAGTAGACTACTTTAGTTAGGTTTAGTAGTGTAATATTCTCCTGCTTATCTATAGCGTAGTTATAGCTACTACCTAATTAGGTTACTATACGATAAATTCTAGATATCTTAATCTAACTAATAGTCTATTGCCCTAAAGGGAAGAGAGATTAATTTATTAAGGCTTTTAGCTTAGGAGTGAATAATAGAGTAAAGGTTAGATTAAAGTATTATAGCTATTAATTTACTAGCTAGGGGTAAGTGCTTAAAAGGTTTAATCTCTAGCCCTTTTCCTTTATTTATAGGAAAGCCCCTTTAAATAGCCTATAGCTCTTATGTAACTAGCCCATAGCTAGCCCTTAGCTCCGTGCCCCGCTAGGTTCTACCCTTATTGATGCCGTCGCCACCCTCATGGATGCCGTCGCTGTTCTGCTCCTGACAAGAAGGGGGAATTTCTTATCTTAATAGGGATACCTTTAATAAGGGCTTTCCTAAGGGTTATTATATAATTAGCTTAATAGAGTTAGACTTAGGGAATGTTATTAGTTAGATTATAGGATTCCTAGATTGCTTTATTAGTAATATTATAATCTTAGCCTAATTAGAGGGATTAGAAGGAGGTTATTAAGGAAGTCTTAGTCTTTAATATATTTTTAGAAGGGTATATACTTCCTTATAGCTTCCTATATCTCTTTTTCTTGCTAATCTTAGAATTCCTTATAGGTAGTAACTTCCTTAAGCATTATAGTAATCTTCTTATAGGCTATTATGTCTATATATATGCCTTAGAAGAGAAGGAAATTACATAGATACTTAGTAACTACTTAGTCTATAATTATAAATACCTCTCTTATCTATCTATAAAAGTCTTTAATAAAGTTAGTAAAGAGGCTTCTAGTAATAAGGCTCTTAGACTAATATACTACTATCTTTAAGAGAATATAGGCTATAATAGCCTTAGGATTATTACCTTATTTATTAAGATTAAATAATTTCACTATCTATAATATCTTAGATATAATAAAGTCTTATATCTCTAGGGAATGTGTCTTAAGAGAGGATTATTAACTTATAGACCTTTGCCTTTTTAGTCTCTCTTAACCTTAGTGCTTTCTTTAGTATTACTAAGGTTAGGGCTAGAGAGAGAGACTTTTAATAGTTTTCCTTATTAAGAAGCTTTTAACTTTCTTATCTTTATTATAAGAGGATAGAATAGAGGTATAGTGTTAGTTATATAGTAGGTTAAAGGATTATAAGCATAGCTATTATCTTTATCCCTTAGGGGTTCTTAGGATATTAAATCTTAGGAGTAATAAGCTCCTTTCTTATTATAAGAGAGTGCCTTCTAAGGGTTAGGTATATAGTAGAATATACTAACTAAGTAATTAAAAATAGGTTAGACTAGTTACTAACTAGGCCTTAATCCTTTAATAGCTTTAAAGTCTTTATAAGGTCTTAGGATATTAGATCTTAGGAGTTATAAGGCTCCTTTTATATTATAAGAGAGTGCTTAGACTTCCTTAGCATAACTATACTTACTTTTAGTAGCCCTTCTATTTTATAGGGTAGGTTTATAGTGTAGCTATCTCTTCTAATTAACCTTACTAATCTATGGTTAGAAAAACCATGTAGTTATCTATAAAGTTAACTACTAATTAGTGTTAGTATTATAGGTGCCTAATGTTAGGATTATAGCCTAGGGAATAGGAATTATTCTTCTATTCTAGGCATTATAATTAATTAGTTATAAGTGTGTGTAAAGAAGAGAGGAAAAGAGAGGCTTTTTTAGATTATAAGAAGTGGCTATAAACGTAGTGTGTTTTATGGGTCATATAACTTATAGGTCCTTACCTAATTAAAGGGGCAGGCCAATAAGTTATATGTAAGGCTATCTCTCACAGGCGCGCGTTACGCGCGCGCCCTCGTGGCCTAACCTTTTGCCAGGTAATTGCGGCTGCGTGCCGCGATTGATATCATGCTTGTTCCAACACTTTCTCTATTATTAAGATATTATTAGTACTATACTATTGCATTGCCTTAAAATAACATCTAGATTTTTTCTAAATTATATCTTATCTACTAGGAGTGGCATAATATAAGTAGTCCTTAACTACCTATATCTATAATTTAATATTATAGAAGATAGTTTATTTCCTATTATATGTAATTAGATTACTATTAGCCTCCTCTGGTTTATTATAAGGTTTAAAATATCTAATATCTATAATCTTCTAGGTTAAATCCATTTGCTACTCTAATAAATCTATATATTAATTATATCTTTCTATGTCTAGTACTAAATCTATCCTTCTCTAACTTCCTAGCTTAGTATACTATCCCTAGTCTAGATAATAATAGCCTAGCGGCTAAAATTAATAAGGATATAGTTAAGACTATAAATACCCTTATAATACTAAGGGTCCTAGCTAGTTTACCTTAGCATATAGGTAATTATAGTAATATCCTTACTTAAACTATAGATATATTAGTCCCTAAGCTAGGTTTAGTATTAGCAAAGTTAATCTTAATAGAACTCCTATGCTTTATATACTTCTAATCTTAGTAGTTAGTATTATTACTAGCTGCTCTATTCCTAACACTATTTTAGTTATTATCTTGCGTTATATAGCTTATTATTACCTAAGCACTACTTAGAGTATCTTTTCTAAGTTAGTTTTATTTATCCTAGGGTAGAATTCCCCTAGTTTTACTATAATTTCTAATAGTCCTAGTTATAGGTCCTTATAGTGTAATTCTATTAGCTAGCTAGGAGGCCTAGGAGGTTAAATAGTGGTATCCTTTTTAGGTAGTTCTTAATCCCCTTTTCTTTATTAATTTCGTTTTTCTCTATGCTATCTTTAGATTCTATAGTCTTAGTGCTATAGGCAAGGCTATTAATATCTTCAGGTTATCTACCTACTTCCTTACTACCTATTGCTTAGTTAAATCTATAAATAAATCCTTTATCTTTAGCTTTTGTAATAAAGGCTTTAACTTAAATCTAGGTAAGGCAGACTACTTATAAATCTATGGGATTCTAGTAAATAAGGGTTCTTAGTAAATTAGTTATTTGTGTTTTTAGCTAATCTATTAATAAATTTATATTTAGTAAGTTCCTCTAACTCTTCTTACTTATTAGTTCTAATAAGTTTTTATTTTTAATGTTTAAAGTCTAGATTTACGCTATTAAAAGTCCTAAACTAATGAATAAGATATAGTTTACTTTTAGTAAGGGGGAATTTAAAACTAAGCATTCTAAATTAGCGTTATAGGCGATTAGTCTTAGATATTAAGGGTTTTATTATAAATAATTTATAGTACGCATAAAAGAAAGAGTAATTGCTACTACTTATTACATAGTAAAATCGCAGGTTAAGGCATTAAATCTATTAGAGGTGCTAACGGATTTAGAGGTTATAAATCGTACTAAGTTCACTTATAAAAGCTACTAATAGGTGTGAATGTGATGTAAGAATTAAGTTATCCCCTGTCTATAGAGTGTTGAATCTGGCCTATTAATGCCTGTTTCTGGCCACCTTGTCTTGTCACGTAACAGCTATTCCTTATAGTAAGGGCTTCCTTAACCTTACATAGTGTATGTAACCTCTTAATCTTCTTTATTGCCTTCTATACTATAAGAGCTTATTACTTAATATTAGGCAAGGGAGGAGAATTATTAATTATTTAAGGGTAAGCGCTAAAGATAAGAAGGGTTAGAATAATGCTATTTAGGCCTGCGGTATTGTTAAGGGCTTTTATAGCTATTTATAGGGCTATAGCTTTAGGTGTTAATAGGTATTCGCGTTAGATAATATTATAGGCTCTTTAGAGTGGCCTATAATATCTCTTAACCTTGCTAATGCTATAGTATGCCTTAATAGGGACTTCTTTAATTAAGATTAATATTAAAGCTATAAATTAGCGGAATTCTTCGCTTCTAAAGGTTATGCTAGCATTAGTTATAATCTAGTCTAGAGGACCCTAGTAGGTATTAATCTAGCAGAGGTAAAGAGCTTCCTATATTACCTTTACTATAATATCCTTAAGGAATCTAGCTGCGTTAAACGCGGTGGCTATATTAATAGCGTGAAGAATAGGGTAATTTCTATCTAAATATATAATATCTATAATTACTTTGTAGTTAAAGTTATATTTATCCTTTAGGGTAAATTTAAAGTAATATAGATTATCTGTATTTAATTAGCATTAGTGGTAGATCTTTATTAATTATCTAATGGTTTTAAAATCTACCTTATAGCCTAATTTAGAAAGTATATTATAAAGTTAGCAGACAGAAGGGTAACTAAATCAGCAATGCAAGCGCTATAATTCTATCTTAGTTAGATAATTCTAGGTAATTAATCTCTCCTTCTATATAAGTATCTAAGGATATCCCTATTTATAGATAATAGGGACCTTAATATTACCTTATTAAAGGATATTCTAAGAGATATAGAAGTTAATCTTAAGGCAGTCTATATTTACTAAATATAGTAAGAAGGGAGTGTTTATAGGTATTATATAGAATAGGATAATGCTAAAGGGAGTAAGCATATTAATTAATCTAATTAAGGGGATTAGCTTACCGCTTCTAAATTAAATTATTACCTCCCTAGCTCTAGATTTATTAAGCTAGATCTTTAGGATTAATTATTATAAGGCAAGGAATTAAGAGTGCCTTACTAATAAGTAACCTATAGCCCTAGTATTAGGGATAATACCTTAGAATATGCCTAAAGAGTAATAATCTTAAAGAAGGAAGGTAGTTAGGGCTTCCTTTAGTTACTAGAGATTAAATAAATTCTCTTTATTAAGGGTATAGGTAGCTACTTAGTTTATAAGAATTTCTATAGTTATTGTCAAGGCTTTTGGCTTGGGAGTGAATAACAGAGTGAAGGTTAGATTGAAGTGTTGTAGCTATTAATCTGCTAGCTAGGGTAGGTGCTTAAAGGTTTAATCTCTAGCCCTTTCCCTTCGTTTATAGGAAAGCCCCTTTAAATAGCCCGTAGCTCTTACGTAACTAGCCCGTAGCTAGCCCTTAGCTCCGTGCCCCGCTAGGTTCCACCCTTATTAATGCCGTTGCTACCCTTATGGATGCCATTGCTATTCTGCTCCTAATATAATACCCCTCTCACTATAATTATCCTTAATCGCATTAAGGTGCTATCTTAGGGTTAGGTTATAGCGCGAGAGTTCCTTTATTACTACTTGCTATAGTGATTTTTTTTTATAAAGTGACGTAGTAATGTTAATAACATTAGGCTGCATTAGCCTTTTTCACGGTAATTGCTTGCTAATAGAAGCTAGGTTATAGTTACTTCTTAACTTCCTCTCTATAGGTTATTCTTCCTAAGAGATTCTTCTTAACTAGACTAGTTAGCGCGATTTTTAATTAGCTTAACTCTACAGGGCATAGATTACCCTACTCCTTCCGTTTTTCTTTAAGCTTATAGTGGTAGCCTAATGAATTCGCAGTAAGCTTATAGTAATAACTCATAAATCATAGTAATCTCTGTGAATACACTAGTTACAACGCATAGAAGATTCTAGTTAGAGCAGCTTAGATTAATCTAAGGCGCCTAAATTCCTATAAGAAGGGGTGATTTCCTTCCTTCTTTTCCCTCTTTTCTTTCTCTTCTTTAAGCCTCTTATTAACTTATAAGTCCCTTACTAATATAATAGCTACTATAACGCTACTATTATATAATATTAACTACTAACTATTATAGCTTAAGCTATTATATCTTATACTATCGCTATTAAAGATCCTACTATTAAGCTATCTTATAAGGGAGAACCTTATAATTATTAAAGACTACGTAAGTTTGCTACTTCTTTATTACTTTTTATTACTAACTTAGAGCTAGTTTAATAAAATTCTATGCATACGTTATACCTAGTGGTTAGCTATTTAGAACGTGGCTCTAAGGGATAATAATAAAGATAAATAGCCTTAGTATATTGCTAAGGAAAAGCCTACTCTAACTAAATATAGTTACTCCTCTAGTATAAATTTGCTACTAGCTTACTACTATTACTACTAACGTTTAGCTTTTTATAGGTAATTCTCTAAAATACTATTATTATGCTTAAAATAATAAGACTTATATTAGGTAAGTTAAGCCTTAAGGGATTACCTCTTAATTACTGCTAACTCCTTACTAGTATTCTATTTAAATTATAAAGCTATATAAATAGCTTTAGGATATACTTTATAATCTTCTAGAACTATACTATATTAGTAATATAAGTACCCTTTAGTTTGCTACTTTAATATTACTAATACGCTACTAGGAGTTTATATAAGCTAAGAAGAAACTCTATAATACTCTTTTAGCCTTAAAAATGCTAATAAACATAGGCAAGCTTATTATGCATATCTTATAGCTAAGGCTTCTTAAGAAGCAAAGTGTAATAAACACGCTACTTTCTTATAGCTAATTAATATTATTAATCTAGAAACCTAGATTAAAATTGCTAATTATCTTTAATTTATAGCTACTTATAGCCCTATAGTTAGTGCTATTAGCTTTACTGCTTATTCTTTACTAACTTATTACTAGTTTACTACTACTTAAGCTACTTTCCTTATGTGTGTTAGACCTTTAGAACTCCCTAAGGAATTATAAGTTTAAGCCTTTAGTAATAATAAGTCTAAGGCTAATAAAGTTAGAAATTATACTAAAAATCAGTCTAAATATGTCTCTAAAGTCTAGCTATTAGATAGCTACAAGTCTATGCTAAGTTTTTGCTTTAAATATAAGATTTATTTAGTAGTCTAAATTATTATTAAGTAAATTATTCCCTAATTAAATTACTGCGATCTAATAATTATTTTAAATTATAGTTAAGAGTTAATTAAGTAGCTAAGAAGTTAAGATTTAGCTACTTAGTTACTGCTTATAGTCTTTAATAATCTCTTTTATTATAAAGTCTCTTTATAGTACCTAAGAGTTCTTAGAATTATTATAATTCTTTTATTTTACTAAATATTTACGCTGTTTACTGTTATATTTATAGGCAATAATTCGTTTAACTTTAAATTCCTCTTAATCCTCTTTAACGTTATCTCATAGCAAGGTTATTTTAACCGCGTTACTTAAATCTCCTCTAAAAGGTTCTAAGCTTATAATATTAAAAACATTATATAAGCGCGTTCCTTTAGGTAACTTTAATTAATAAGCTAAACCATAATAGCTAACTTCTTTTTAATCTTATATAGTCCTAAGTACTTTATAGCTAGCTTTTAGCTAGGCTATTATAGATTAATATTCTTAGTTAAGAGTAAGATATAGTTACTTATATTAAACTTTATTAGTACTCTCTTTTAATTATAATACTTTTTCTATAAGGCCTATAAGTAGCTTAATAGCTACTTAATCTCTATATGCTTATGCTTTAATTCTAAAACTCTATTTTTAGCTTAATTATTAACTATTAGAATTAGCGTAACTGCTTAATCTAGTCCCCTTAGGTTATACCCTTATAGCGCTTCTGTAGGTATATAACTATAACTTATATGCATGCTTATATTATAAGTAAACTATGCTATTAGGAGATAATTAACCTAATTAGTCTACTCTATGCATATAAATGCTCTTAAATAGTGCTCTAAAACTTAATTTAAGTGTTTTATCTAACCATTTATCTATAGATAAAACGCGGTGCTTAATTACTACTTTATTACTAAGAGGTAGCAGAATATTCTCTAAAATCTACTAGTAAATATTAAACCTTAGTCTATAATAATACCTTCTAGGGCTTTATAATCTTTAAAAATGTATTCTAGGAAGATAGTTACTAGTCTATTGCTAGTTAATCGCATAGATATAGGGATATAGATACTATATTTTATAAATCTATTAACCACTACTAAGATTATATTATACATTTTACCTTACTAATCTTTAACTAGTAGGAGTCTAGTAATAAAATCTATTAATAATTCTTAAAAGGGCAATCTAGCACTAGTAGCATAGCTAGCTTACTATAAGGTTTATATATTTATGGTTTTAAAACTTAATAGCTAATATAAGTATATATATATACCTTAATATCTCTTTTTATTCCTAGCTAAAAATATTAGTTAGTAACTTATTAAAGAGTTTTAGTAATCCCTTAATACTTAGCAGTAAGGTTATTATAAATTAGTAATAGGATTTCTTTTCTTATTCCCTATAGGATAAAAACTTAATTTTTAAACATTAATAGCTTAGAAGGTCTAATAGACTATGTTTATAATATATCTAGGTTACCGCTTAATAGCAGCGCCCTCTTCTTTATAATAAAGGCATCCTCTATTATATATCTAAAAGTAAGACTTAGATTAAGGGTTTTAATTCTATATCTTCTATAAATATAGCGGAGTTTAACTTAGAAAAGGTTCTCTATACCACTAAGACCCTAGCTATAACGCATTTACTAGGTTATAACTCCTTAGCTAGCAAATTTAGTCTTACATGTAGTCTATTCCTTACTATAATACCTATATTAAGCGTGTTTAGTTTAATAGGCTTCTCTAAAATTAATAAGACCCTAGCTATTACACTACTACTAGGTAATAACTCCTTAGCTAGTAGGCTTAGTCTTATATACAGTCCCCTTACGCTATAATAATATCCTTAGAATATATCTAGACTATTAGGCTTTTCTAAAATTAATAAGACCTTAGCTATTATACTACTACTAGGTAGTCACTCCTTAGCTAGCAGGCTTAGTCTTATATATAGTCCCCTTACGCTATAATAATATCCTTAGAGTGCGTCTAGACTATTAGGTTTCTTTAAAATTAAGAAGACCCTAGCTAATATATTACTACTAGGAGTAACTCCTTAGCTAGTAGGTCTAGTCTTATATATAGTCTACCCTTATCTAGTTAATAGGTAAGGGTGATTTTATAGAGCGCTAGATATTAATAGTTTTATTATAGCGTTCTTATAGCCTATTATCTATAAACTAAACATACTATGTTATCTTAAAGCACTAAATGCTAGTAGTTCTATTATAGTATCCTTATAGCGTGTTATTTATAAATTTAGTAAGAAAGGTTAGTAATTATAAGGATACTACCTTTACCTTCCTCTCTTTACTTATATAATCTAACCTCCTTAATAGAGTATTAGTAAGGTTTAACTTACCTACTTTATATTTAATTATAAAGTTAAATAGATAGAGTTTATCTAGCGTAGTAACTTATCTACTAGTTAACTTTAGCTTTATAGCTAGGTACTTATAGTTTAAGTAATCTATAACCACTATAACTAAATGCATTAAGTATATAAGGTAGTGCCTCTAAGTCTAAAATGCCTCTTAGATAGCTAGTAACTCTATATCTAGTGTTATATAGCGTAGCTCTATCTTGTTTAACTTTCTTAATATATATACTACTAGGTGCTAGTGACCTAGCACTAACTACGCTAGGATAGCCCTAAGTGTATATCCTAAGGCATTTATCTTAACCCTTAATAGGGCTAGTGGATTAAAGTGCACTAGAATTAGCGCCTCTTAGAATTATTTTTATAGCTCCCTAAACATAGCTAACTTATTAGGATTTAGCTTAAACTTTACTAGTTAGTCTCCTAGAGTTAATTAGTTAATAGGATAACTATTTTACTATAGCCTTTAATAAACTATCTGTAAAATCCTATAAAGCCTAGGAATAACTAGATATTAAAGACGCTGTGAGGTACTAGCTAAGTTACTATTATCTTAATTCTAGAGGGCTCTATTATAATTCCTTCTTTAAATATAATAAAGCCTAGGAATTTAACCTCCTTACATAAGAATTTACACTTTTCTAGGTTAATAAAGAGGCTTGCTTCTTAGAGCTTCTAAAGGACTTGTTTTACATGCCCTTTATACGTAGCTATATCACTACTATAGATTAGGATATTATCTAAATATATAACGCAAATCGTATCTATAAGGCTATCTAGGGCATTATTAATATATTCTTAAAAGGTTATAAGTATATTAACTAGTCTAAAAGGCATTATAAGATATTTAAAGTAACCGTATCTGTATTAGAACGCTATTTTCCACTCATTACCCTTTATGGATATATAGCTAATAGTACGTATCTTTAAGGTCTAATTTTATATAGACCTTTGCTCCCTTTAATTAGTTTAAGATCTCTATAATTAGTGGTAATAGCGCTTTATCTTTAATAGTAATCCTATTAAGGGCTTTATAATCCATATAGAGGCGTAATTTTCCTCCTTTCTTTAGCATAAATAATATTAGGGCTTTAGCTAGGCTAATAGATCTTTAAATCTATCCCTTTTGCTATGCGCTTGCTAAGTACTTACAGAGCACTTCTAGGTTCTTTTCTACTAAATTATATATTAGTCCCTATAAGGGCGTTTTCCCCTCTTCTAATTTAATAGCATAAGTTTAGCTACCTAGTGTAAGGAGAATACCTATAAGTTTATTTAAAAGATATCCTTAAACTCTTTATAGGCTTAGGGTATTTATATAGTTAACTTATAGGCTTTGCTTATCTCTATAGTTACTAAGTTATTATAAGGCCTATCTTTGTTTACTATTAAGATATTATTGTCTTTTTATATAATTTTAGTTATTATCCCCTATAAGATAAATCTAATATATACGCGTTTTACCTCCTTACGTGCCTATTATATCCTTACTGCTAGTCTAAGACATTCTTTTATAATAGGGTGTCTTTAGTAATTATCTATCTAGGATATAATTACTAGTTTATATGTAACTACCTAGTTATGCCCTAATAATAGGTCTTTACTAGTATTAGCTATATAGTAGCTAACTTAATATATTCTTACATAGCCTATGCTATCCTTAATTAATAGGGTTTATAATAAGATCCCTTAATGCTTAATTTTAGTAAGGGTAGCACTCTTAAGGGTTATATTATCCTTTTTACATTAGCCTAATTAACTACTATTAATAACTTTAGGTAGATAATTAAATAGGTTACGCTAGGGTTAAACAGCGCCTTTATAGCTACCTATTTATATTCTTACTATAACTTTACCTTAACTCTTAGTCTTAGATCTTTAGGTAATAATTTAATAAGAGCGTTATCCTAGGGTTACACTAAGCTAATAGGGGTCTTATTTAAGTCTAATAAGTCTTTATCCCTAGCCTAGTTATAGCTACTCTTATATGTCTTTGTTATATAGTTACTTCTTTTATAAATAGAGTAATCTAGTTTAGTGTAGCTTAGTAAAGCGTGTCCTAGCTTACTACACTTAAAGTATATAAATAGCGAATTTATCTTTCTATTACTGCTTTATTACTACAGCCTTTCTAGCAAAGTAAAACATTATTATCTTTTCTAACTATTATTACCTTAATTACTTAATTAGCCTTCTTTAGTTATAACCTTTACCTTTCTTCCTTAGCCTACTAAGTAAGTCTAACTCTTAGAGAACTCTTAGCTAAGTACTTGCTTCTTTATAGCGTTATTAAGGCTATTAATAAACATATAGATTTATAGGCATTTAGGAATTACTTTAAGTAGCTTAGCCTTTGCCTTACCCTAGATCTTTATAAATATCTAGAATAATTAGTGATTTTCTTATCTAAGACCTATTAATATCCTTATTGCTTCTAAGCACTGTGTATTCTTATCTATGGTTCCTATCTTTAGCTAATCTACGAATCTATCCTAGGTGTAACCCTAGTAGTTTATATAACTATCTATAGCTATATAACGCATCTATTATTACTTTACATTATCTGCTAGGTAGCTGCTAGCATAGGTAACCTTAGTTATATTATCTATAAAGGTTTTATAATCTATAGTAAAAGCTACGTTTAAATCCGCTAGGAAATTCTAAAGACTCTTAAAAGTGTTCCCTTTATATATAGGTACTTTTAATTATATCTTTATAAGGCTATATCGCTATGTAATAGGTGCTACCTAAGGTGCTAAAGGAGGGTATTTGTAAGTCCTATGTCTAAGTTATCTAAGGACATAGCTTCTTCTATTATCTATAGGTTTTACTATAAATAAGCGAGTTTCTATCTCTTTTCTATAATATATATCTAGGTTACTACTTCTTTAAGGCGCTAATTTAGTGTTACCTCCTTGTTATTAATAAGTGTTTTGCTTTGCTAGTTATCTAATAGGGACTAGTGGACTACTCTGGTTAGGTTTAGTAGTGTAACATTCTCCTGCTTATTTATAGCGTGGTTATAGCTACCACCTAATTAGGTTACTATGCAATGAATTCTAGATATCTTAATCTAACTAATAGTCTATTACCCTAAAGGGAAGAGAGATTAATTTATTAAGGCTTTTAGCTTAGGAGTGAATAATAGAGTAAAGGTTAGATTAAAGTGTTGTAGCTATTAATCTGCTAGCTAGGGTAGGTGCTTAAAGGTTTAATCTCTAGCCCTTTCCCTTTATTTATGAGAAAGCCCCTTTAAATAGCCCGTAGCTCTTACGTAACTAGCCCGCAGCTAGCCCTTAGCTCCGTGCCCTGCTGGGTTCCACCCTCATGGATGCCGTTGCCACCCTCATGGATGCCGTCGCTGTTCTGCTCCTGACAGTTATATAGCTATTAATTATTATACCTTATATAAAGAAGCTTATTAGTATCTCTCCTTTATTACCTTTTTCTTTAAATCTAAGTTCTATTATATAGGTAGAAATCTTATTTTCTTTAGAAAAAGTAATATTATTCTCTTTACCTTTATACTAAGTAAGGAAAGTATTATAGGAAGGGGTTATTAGTTCTATAAGGTAATAGTTCTTAAAGTATTAATATACCTTCTTATATTCTTCCTTAGAGTGTTTAGTTAACTAATAGCCTTCTTTACTATATATATAGCATTTCTTCTTCTATAGAGTGCCTTTATTACCTTATAATTATAATTATCTATAATAGGCTTCCTTACTATACTTATTATACTTATAGTTAGTCTAATACTACTCTCTTATATTAGGTATTAATAGGAATTAATACTTCTTATCTAATTCCTTTATAGTTATTCTTATTAATATCCTTATGCGTTTATAAAATAGCTAGAGGTTAGTAGAAGGGTTAATAAGGTAAGTTCTACACTTAGGTATACTATAATAGGTAGAGATTAATTAATTCTAGAGTGCTCTTTTAGATTAGGTAATATCTAGGACTGCTTATTAAAGGTTTATAAGCTTTATTATAAGTTCTTTAAAGTAATTAATCTTTAGCTTATCTAGGTTTTCTTATATAATCTAGTATAGCTTAGTATTCTGCTATTTAAGGAAATACCTTTATTTTATATTATCTATCTTAAACCTTCTCTTAATATAGCTAATAAGAGTCTTAAGGTCTTAAGGATTACCTAGCTTATATAAATACTTATAATAGTATATTAAGGCTTTTCCTTTAAGCATAGCTTTAAGGGCATACCTAGCTTTATAGGGTTTAATGCCTAGTATCTTATATTTCCTTAAAAGATTATTAACTTTAAGTTAAGGACCTTATAGTTATCTATGCTATATTAAATATTACTTATATAAAGCTTTATAAGATTAATTATTTACTTTAGTATAGGTCTAAAGGGAAAAAGTGCTCTTAGAGGTATAGAAGTGTTAAGGCTTTTGGCTTGGGAGTGAATAACAGAGTGAAGGTTAGATTGAAGTGTTATAGCTATTGATCTGCTAGCTAGGGGTAGGTGCTTAAAAGGTTTAATCTCTAGCCCTTTCCCTTTGTTTATAGGAAAGCCCCTTTAAATAGCCTATAGCTCTTATGTAACTAGCCTATAGCTAGCCCTTAGCTCTATGCCTTACTAGGTTCTACCCTTATTAATGCTATTGCTACCCTTATAAATGCCATTGCTATTCTACTCCTAATATAATACCCCTCTTACTATAATTATCCTTAATTACATTAAGTCTATTCTAGCTTCCTATAATAGAGATAAGAAAGTTAAAAGCTCCTTAATAAGGAGAACTATTAAAAGCCTCTCTCTCTAGCCCTAACTTTAGTAATGCTAAAGAAAGCACTAAAGTTAAAAGAGACTAAAAAGGTAAAGGTCTATAACTTAATAACCCTCTCCTAAGACATATTCCCTAGAGATATAAGACTTTATTATATCTAAGATATTAAAGATAGTAAAATTATTTAATCTTAACGAATAAGGTAATAATCCTAAGGCTATTATAGCTTATATTCTCTTTAAGGCAGTGGTATACTAGTCTAAGAGCCTTATTACTAAAAGCCTTTTTACTAACTTTATTAAAGACTTCTATAGATAGATAAGAGAGGTATTTGTAATTATAGATTAAGTAATTACTAAGTATCTACGTGATTTCCTTCTTTTCTAAGGCATGTATATAGATATAATAGCCTATAGGAAGATTATAGTAATGCTTAAGGAAGTTACTACCTATAAGGAATTCTAAGATTAGTAAGAAGAAGAGATATAGGAAGCTATAAGGAAGTATATACCCTTCTAAAAACGCATTAAAGACTAAGACTTCCTTAATAACCTCCTTCTAATCCTCTAATTAGGCTAAGATTATAATATTACTAATAGAGTAATCTAGGAATCCTATAATCTTGCTAACGTTATTCCCTAAGCCTAACCCTATTAGGCTAATTATATAATAATCCTTAGGAAAGCCCTTATTAAAGGTATCCCCTATTAAGATAAGAAATCCCTCCTCCTACACCTCTAAGAGCACTTTTTCCCTTAAGACCTATACTAAAGTAAATAATTAATCTTATAAAGCTTTATATAAGTAATATTTAATATAGCATAGATAACTATAAGGTCCTTAACTTAAAGTTAATAATCTTCTAAGGGAAATATAAGATACTAGGTATTAAACCCTATAAAGCTAGGTATACCCTAAAGGCTATGCTAAAAGGAAGAGCTTTAATATACTATTATAAGTATTTATATAAGCTAGAGATCCTTAAGACCTTAAGACTCTTATTAGCTATATAAAGAGAAGGTTTAAGACTAATAATATAAAGCAAAGGTATTTCCTTAAGTAGTAGAACACTAAACTATGCTAGATTATATAAGAAAACCTAGATAAGCTAAAGATTAATTACTTTAAAGAACTTATAATAAAGCTTATAAACCTTTAATAAGCAGTTCTAGATATTACTTAATCTAAAAGAGCACTCTAGAATTAATTAATCTCTGCCTATTATAGCATACCTAAGTATAGAACTTACCTTATTAACTCTCTTACTAACCTCTAGCTATTCTATAAATATATAAGGATATTAATAAGAATAACTATAAAGGAATTAGATAAGAAGCATTAATTCCTATTAATACCTAATATAAGAGAGTAGTATTAGACTAACTATAAATATAATAGGTATAGTAAAGAAGCCTATTATAGATAATTATAATTATAAGGTAATAAAGGCGCTTTATATATAAAGAAATATTATATATATAGTAAGGAAGGCTATTAGTTAACTAAACACTTTAAAGAGAAATATAAGAAGGCGTATTAATACTTTAAGAACCACTACCTTATAGAACTAATAACCCTTCCTATAATGCTTTCCTTACTTAGTATAAAGGTAAAGAGAATAACACTACTTCTTCTAAAGAAGATAAGATTTCTACCTATATAATAGAACTTAGATTTAAAGAAGAAAGTAATAAAGGAGAGATGCTAATAAGCTTCTTTATATAAGGCATAATAATTAATAGCTATGTAACTATAGAGATCCTTACGAATTAAGTAGCTACCTATGCCCTTATAAAGGAAGATTTATTTAATCTCTAATAACTAAAGGAAGCCCTAACTACCTTCCTTCTTTAAGATTATTACTCCTTAGGTGTATTCTAAGGCATTATCCCTAACACTAGGGCTATAGGTTACTTATTAGTAAGGCACCCCTAATTCCTTACCTTATAATAGTTAATCCCTAAGATCTAGCTTAATAAATCTAGAGCTAGGGAGGTAATAATTTAATTTAGAAGCGGTAAGCTAATCCTCTTAATTAGATTAATTAATATACCTACTCCCTTTAGTATTATCCTATTTTATGTAATGCCTATAAACACTCCTTTCTTACTATATTTAGCAGATATAGACTACCTAAAGATTAATTTCTATATCTCTTAGAATATCCTTTAATAAAGTAATATTAAGGTCCCTATTATCCGTAAATAAGGGCATCCTTAGATGCTTCTGTAGAAGGAGAGATTAATTACCTAGAGTTATCTAACCGAAATCGAATTACGGCGCTTACATTGCTAATTTAGTTACCCTTCCGTCCGCTAACTTTATAATATGCTTTCTAAATCAGGCTATAAGGTAGATTTTAAAACCATTAGATAATTAACAAAGATCTGCCACTAATGCTAATTAAATATAAATAATCTATATCGCTTTAAATTTACCCTAAAGGATAAATATAACTTTAACTACAAAGTAATTATAGATATTATGTATTTAGATAGCAATTGCCCTATTCTCCACACTATTAATATAGCTACCGCGTTTAACGCGGCTAGATTCCTAAAGGATATTATAGTAAAGGTAATATAGGAAGCTCTTTGCCTCTACTAGATTAATACCTACTAGGGTCCTCTAGATTAGATTATAACTAATGCTAGTATAACGTTTAGAAGCAAAGAATTCCGCTAATTTACAGCTTTAATATTAATCTTAATTAAAGAAGTCCCTATTAAGGTATACTATAGTATTAGTAAGGTTAAGAGATATTATAGGCCACTCTAAAGAGCCTATAATATTATCTAACGCGAATGCCTATTAATACCTAAAGCTATAGCCCTATAAATAGCTATAAAAGCCCTTAATAATACTATAGGACTAAATAGTATTATTCTAACCCTTCTTATCTTTAGCGCTTACCCTTAAATAATTAATAATTCTCCTTTCTTACCTAAAATTAAGTAATAAGCTCTTATAGTATAAAAGGTAATAAAGGAGATTAAGAGGTTATATATACTATATAAAGTTAAGGAAGCCCTTACTATAAGAAATAGCCCTTATACCTTACTAACCCTTAACCTCTTGCTTATATTACTAGTTCTTATCTAGTAAGAGCATAAAGGATAGTAAGGCCTATATAAGCTCCTTATAATAGATAGAGAGAGCTATACCCTTAATCTTCTATAAGATCTTAAGGTCTTTAGGTTAACCTCTATTAAGCCCTATAATAAAGATTTAAGTAAGGAAAGGCTATTACTAGTAAGAGGTAATAACCTAGAGGTAATTAAAGGGGAAGAGTAAGAGGCATAAATTAGTAATATAGTACCTCTAGCCCTCTAAAAAGAAGGCTAGGAAGACTATAAAAGAACCCTCCTATAATTATTAATTTAGCAAATAACCTTAAGGCATTTATCTTAAGTAAGGAGGAGGCAAACCTTAAGCTTATAATCTTATTACGTAAGAAAGGCATAATTATAACTCCTAGCAAACCTTTTAAGCTCTTAATAAAGGCTAAGATTAATGCTCTAATTAGCTAAGGCATGTTTGAATTTATTGCTTTTAATCTAAATAAGCACTAAGGGATTTAAATCTTTAATTCTTACATTATTAATAAAGTTAAAGGAAGAATAAGCTAGCTATATAAGAATTTAAGGCTTATAATCTAAGGCTTTAGTAATAAAGCAAAGTAAGCAATCCTTACGTAAGCCCTAATAATCTAAAGGGCAAGCTAATAATTAATCCTTATAATTACCCCTTCTCTTCTTATAAAAGGATTCCTCCTATGGATTTAAGATATTACGTAAGCGTATATATAATTAGAAACGCTACTAAATTATATAATCCTTACTTAACTCCCTATCTAAATTTATAATTAGCACCCTAAAGGAATAATTATAAGAGTTATTAAGCCCCTTTACGGAATTACAGAGGCTAGCACACACTAGTAGGTGACTTACCATAAGCATTACAGAGAAAAGCTCTAGATAATAATATTAAGCTATAATCTATGCTTATTAGTTATATCTGCTAAAAGCCCTTACTTTAGATACATAGGAATGCAGACTAACAATACCCTTAGCCTATTAGATAAAGGATTCTCCTAATAAGAAGAGGATTAACTAGCTACCGCTAAATTCGCTATAAAACCAAAGCAGTTTATTAAGCCTAATAACTCCCTTGTATTTAACAGTGGAATTATTTAACTAACTAATAACACTATTAAGATACGGTAAAAGGGCAAAGTAATAAGCTATAGTTAATCCCGCTAGAAGAGCTAGAAAAGAAGTATATTAAACAAAGGGCCTATAGTGCCTATATTGCTTTAATCTACTAACCTAAGGTAAGCTTTAATCTATTAGTTACTGTATAATATTTAGAACTAATAACTAAGAACGTTAAGGAACTTAATTATTATATTAAGTAGTAAATAGACTACCTAGATTAAGGATTAATCTTTATACCCCTTAACCTTAAAAGAGCAAAGCTATTTATATTTATTAACGGATTATTTGCTAATAATAAAGACCTTACCTTATAACTAGGCTATGTTCTTATCCTAGCTAATAAGGAGTATAAAGATAGTAAGTTTACACTATAAGGTAATATTATACACTATAGCTTAATAAAGAGTAAGAGAGTTATAAGAAGTATACTTACTTTAGAGGTCTATAGAATAGTAGTAAGCGTTAATATAGCTTACGTAATTATAATAACATTAAAGATTATTACGAATTAATTAAACCTCCTAGAAATCCTAATTATAGTCTATATAGATTTATACTTATTATATAAATACCTTATTAAGCTTAGGACTATAAAAGAGAAGAGGCTTATAATTAATATTATAGCCCTTTAGTAATTATATAAATGCTATAAGCTTTATAAGATTAGATAGATTAATAGCGAAGATAACCTAGCTAATGCGTTTATAAAGGCAATGCCTAACAAAGCCCTAGAGAGGTTTATTATAGGTAATATAGCGATAATCTAGATAGAGGGATAGGTTACCTAGACCTAGCACTGCCTATAAAGAGGTAGGGGACTAGACCCCTAAAGCCTACGCCTAAGCCTACGCTAAAGCCCACGCCTAAGCCTACGCTAAAGCCTGCGCCTAAGCCTATGCTAAAGCCTGCGCCTAAGCCCACGCTAAAACTAGCGCTAAAGGCACTAGGCAAGCTGCCTTAAGTATAGCATGGTTACGTAGGGCATAGGCTAAGGGACTGGAGGGTATAGAATTATAGCTTTAGAAGGGGTGCCCCTCCTAAGTCTCTATAGTAAGGAGGGGAAAGAGGAGGGAGTATAAGGGCGTAAGAAGGTATAATCTAATATTATACCTTTAGAAGGGGAAGAATTATAGGTAATCTTCCCTAGGAATATAATTTAATATTATATCATAGTTAAATAAAAGGCCATGGGAAGGATAATCTAATATTATACCTTTAGATAGGGAAGGGATTATAGATAACCTTCCCCTTATAACGTAATCTAATATTACATTACACTAGTTAAAGGAAGGGGCGTAGGTAAGGGCAGAAGGCAAAGGTAGCCTTCCGTAAGGAAGAAGAATAAGCGATTAGAGAAGCTAGTTATCTAAAGCTAGTAGCGTATAGGGGAGGAAAAGGGGGACTATTATTGTTATTTCTTTTATTAATTCTTTTATTTATATAACACATTTATTTAATCTCTTATATCTTCCCTTCTTAGATTAATATTATGCGTTAATAATTATATTAAAAAGAAAGAGGTTCTAATATTAGAATAAGCATAATATTAATCACGGCACACAGCCGTAATTACCTGGCAAAAGGTTAGGCCGCAAGGGGCGCGCGTAACACGCGCCCGTGAGAGGTGGCCCTACATATAACTCATCGGCCTGCCCCTCTGATTAGGCGAGGACCCATAAGTCATGTGACCTATAAAACGCACCGCGTTTGTGGCCACTTCTCACGATCTGAAAAAGCCTCTCTTTTCCTCTTTTCTACATATACTTATGACTAATTAATTATAACGCCTAGAATAGAAGATAAATTCCTATTCCCTAGGCCACGATCCTAACGTCAGGCACCTGTGATACCAACAGAAAGGAATACTATATTTAGTAAAATAATAGCTATATTTATAGTAGTTAGGAAAGAGTTTAGTATTTAAGTCTAAGACATAATAGCCTAGTTAGATAAAGCTAAATACACTAAGGAGAATGTGATTAATAATGTCTTATTTTGTAAATTTATATCTAAAATTTTCTAATATATAAGAGCAAATAGGAAACAATAGATTTCTAGCTTCTAATATGGTTATAGTTTAAGCTTTACCTAGGATTATAGTAAATATATCTAGCACTAACTAAAGAGGACATAAGATTAGCGTATGTTATAATAGTGAACAATAAGCGACGTGACTTACATAATTACTTATATAATAAAGGCTACCTATATACTAGAAAAGGCAAAGGAAAAGCTAAAGTCTATTTTTACTAAGAAGATTCTAGTAGTAACTTAGAGGAAGAACTATAGGTAATATAAGCTAATTAGAATAGGCTATTTAATCTATAATTTCGCTAAGGAAACCCGCGTAATAAATAGGACTAAAGGGATACTTAGAGATTTTTAGGATCTTTTTAACTAAGACTATATTAGTAAAATTAACCTTTTAAGAGGTAAACTTAATAACTATAGTAGCATAAACTATAGGAAGAAAATAATATAAGGGATTAATCTAGATCTAGGGAAGATAAGATAGGAAAATAGTTAAACTAGCTAAATAACTATAAGCTTTAGGAAACTAGAGATCTAAGGTAGGAAAATTAGTAATAGTAACCATGATAATTTAGGCAATAGGAAAAACCACTAGTAAAGGATAAAGAATACGCATATATTATAGTATATAATAATAATTCAGATATATAAGAACATAAAACCTACCTTTAAGACTATAAATACTATATAAAAGAAGAAGGGAAGTTCTAGAAGGTAAAGAAAACAAAACTTTAGCCTAGGAGTTAAACTTTATAGAAATATATTTTATTAAAAATAGCAAAACTAAGACTAAAGAGATAGCTATAGGCATAAACCTAGTTAGGATTAGGAGGCTTACACTAGGTAAGTAGTTAAAGCTATAGTAAGACTATAGGAAGTTAAATATAATAGAAAAAGGCAAATATTTTCCTTAAAATTCTAATTAGATTTAATAATAAAGGTAAGAACTATTAGGTCTATCTTAATACTAGAATATTATTAATTCTAGTAGATAAGGAATAGTTATAGTAGTATAGTTTAAACGTAAAATAGGGAACTTAAGAGCTAAAACCTATATTAGGGGTTTAATTATCCTTTTTATTACTAAGACCGCTACTTTTAACTTTTATATTCTAGGAGTGGCCTATAACACTAAGATTACTAGACACTTTATAGTTATAGTAAACATAATACTAAATATAGGACTAAAGTTATTGCTTAGAATGAATTTCTTATATAACTATAGAGTAAAAATTAATTTTATTTAGCCTAAGGTAGTTTTTAGATTAGTTTATAACCTAAAGGTGCTAGTAGAGATATTTAGGCTAATAAATAAGGTCTTACACTAGTAAGTAATTATAGCGTAAGTAGTGTTAATTCCACTAAAGAGCTAGCTATATATACTATTTAAATAGAAAATAGCATAGCAAAATTAAGAGATAAGTGTGTATTACGCTTAGTTATGCTTAAAGTATTTTCTAGATGCACTATTACATAGATCTAATAAAGGATAGATAGATACTTATAATCCTATAGATAATGGTCTATTAGCTAGGGACGTCAATTAACTGATAACGCAAGACCTACTTTGTGTGGGTACAGTAGGTTGGAAACAAGTAAGAATGAGTTATGTGTGGTGTAAGGGTTCAAGTTCGCCTTAGAGCTTTAGGGCATAAGTGAGTGGTAAGGTACGAGAAGACAGAAGAGATAGAGAGAGGGAATAAACATAGTTATAGAGAAAGGGGAATTGCGTTAATTTATACTATAAGCAAAACTTAAATAAATTTAAGTTTAACTATAGTTATAACCTATAACTATATCTTACGCTAATATAGCTATAAAGTTTATTATTAATAAACTTTACACTAACCTCATAGCCCCTGTATTTATACTCTTAAAGCTTATTCCTATATCTAGCTGCTTTTTTATCACTATAGTACTATTAATTAGTTATTTATTATTGCACTAGCTAGGTGTTACTAGTAATTCTTATGTTATATGTGAATTTTAGATGCATTGGCCACTGCCGATGAAAAAAAAATTATAAAAATCCTATAGATAAAATTATTACTATTAATAAACACTAGAAAGTTACGCGATTAATAGCGGCTAATAAAGTTAGTGCTAACTATAGCATTAATAACCTATTAGCGTATTATGCCTTTTTAGCAAAGATATAGTGAATAGTATAGAAATAAAGCATACAGAGAATAGAGATAATAGTAATGCAAAAATAACCTTAATCTAAGGAGAGTTAATATAGGGTGCTATTATATAGAATTTTATGCCTAGAGGAAATTCTATATATAACTAACAAATTTAGCGTGCAAATAGCAAATATTAATAACTAAGCGGTAATTAGGCTTATTAAAGTAATAGATAAATACAATATTTACTATAATAGAGGTATTATTCCTATGCCTAAAGACTAAAAGATAAGGATTAACCTTATAGAAGAATAGTAATATTAGATAAAACCTATTTAGCCTTATAAGCTAGGAGGGCAGGATATAGATAAGCTTAATAAAGTATATAATAAACTGTCAGGAGCAGAACAGCGACGGCATCCATGAGGGTGGCGACGGCATTGATAAGGGTGGAACCCAGCGGGGCACGGAGCTAAGGGCTAGCTGTGGGCTAGTCACGTGAGAGCTACGGGCTATTTAAAGGGGCTTTCCTATAAACGTAGGGAAAGGGCTAGAGATTAAACCTTTTAAGCACCTACCCCTAGCTAGCAAATTAATAGCTATAACACTTTAATCTAACCTTTACTCTATTATTCACTTCTAAGCTAAAAGCCTTAATAAATTAATCTCTCTTCCTTTAGGGCAATAGACTATTAGTTAGATTAAGATATCTAGAATTTATTATATAATAACCTAATTAAGTAGTAGCTATAACTATGCTATAAATAAGCAGGAGAATGTTATACTACTAAACCTAACTAGAGTAGTCCGCTAGTCCTTATTAGATAACTAGCAGAGCAAAACACTTATTAATAATAAGGAGATAACACTAAACTAGCGCCTTAAAGAAGTAGTAACCTAGATATATATTATAGAAAAGAGATAGAAACTTACTTACTTATAGCGAAACCTATAGATAATAGAAGAAGCTATGTCCTTAGGTAACTTAGACATAGGACCTATAAATACCCCTTCTTTAGCACCTTAGGTAGCACCTATTATATAGTAATATAGCCTTATAAAGATATAATTAAAAGCACCTATGTATAAAGGGAATACTTTTAAGAGTCTTTAGAATTTCCTAGTAGATTTAAATGTAGCTTTTACTATAGATTATAGAACCTTTATAAATAATATAACTAAGGTTACCTATACTAGCAGCTACCTAGTAGATAACGTAAAGTAATAATAGATGCATTATGTAGCTACGGATAGTTATGTAAACTACTAGGGTTATACCTAGGACAGATTTGTGGATTAGCTAAAGATAGGAACCATAGATAAGAATGCATAGTGCTTAGAAGTAATAAGGATATTAATAGGTCTTAGATAAGAAAATCACTAATTATTCTAGACGTTTATAAAGATCTAGGGTAAGGTAAAGGCTAAGATACCTAAAGCAATTCCTAAATGCCTATAAATCTATATGTTTATTAATAGCCTTAATAATGCTATAAAGAAATAAGTACTTAGCTAAGAGTTCCCTAAGAGTTAGACCTACCTAGTAGGCTAAGGAAGAAAGGCAGAGGTTATAACTAAAGGAGGCTAATTAAGTAACTAAGGTAATAATAGTTAGAAAAGATAATAATGTTTTACTTTACTAGAAAGGCTATAGCAATAAAGCAGTAATAGAAAGATAAATTCGCTATTTATATGCTTTAAGTATAGTAAGCTAGGATATGCTTTACTAAGCTATACTAAACTAGATTACTTTATTTATAAGAGAAGTAACTATATAATAGAGACGCATAAGAGTAGCTATAACTAGGCTAGGATAAAGACCTATTAGACTTAAATAAGACCCCTATTAGCTTAGTGTAACCCTAGGAAGACGCTCTTATTAAATTATTACCTAAAGATCTAAGACTAAGAGTTAAGGTAAAGTTATAGTAAGAACATAAATAGGTAGCTATAAAGGCACTGTTTAACCCTAGCGTAACCTATTTAATTATCTACCTAAAGTTACTAATAGTAGTTAATTAGGCTAATGTAAAAAGGATAATATAACCCTTAAGAGTGCTACCCTTACTAAAATTAAGCATTAAGGGATCTTATTATAAACCCTATTAATTAAGGATAGCATAGGCTACGTAAGAATATATTAAGTTAGCTACTACGTAGCTAATACTAGTAAAGACCTATTATTAGGGTATAACTAGGCAGTTACATATAAACTAGTAATTATATCCTAGATAAATAGTTACTAGAGACACCCTATTATAAAAGAATGTCTTAGACTAGTAGTAAGGATATAATAGGCATATAAGAAGGTAAAACGCATATATATTAGATTTATCTTATAGGGGATAATAACCGAAATTATATAAAAAGATAATAATATCTTAATAGCCCCTCCTGGGTACGAGGTAAAACTGCTTATATTATTACAGCCCGTTTTTCTTTAACATCGGGCTGCTTTTTTATCACTGCGGTACTGTCAATCGGTCGTTTATTGTTGCACTGGCTGGGTGTTGCCAGTAATTCTTATGTTATGTGTGAATTTTAGATGCATTGGCCACTGCCGATGAAAAAAAAAAATTATAAAAATCATAATATCTTAATAGTAAACAAAGATAGGCCCTATAATAACCTAGTAACTATAGAGATAAGCAGAGCCTATAAGTTAACTATATAAATACCCTAAGCCTATAAAGAGTTTAAGGATATCTTTTTAAACAAACTTATAGGTATTCTCCTTACACTAGGTAGCTAAACTTATACTATTAAATTAAAAGAGGGAAAATGCCCTTATAGGGACTAATATATAATTTAGTAAAAAGGAGCTAGAAGTGCTCTATAAGTACTTAGTAAGCGCGTAGCGAAAAGGATAGATTTAAAGATCTATTAGCCTAGCTAAAGCCCTAATATTATTTATACTAAAGAAAGGAGGAAAATTATGCCTTTACGTGGATTATAAAGCCCTTAATAGGATTACTATTAAAAATAAAGCGCTATTACTACTTATTATAGAGATCTTAAACTAATTAAAGGGAGCAAAGGTCTATATAAAATTAGACCTTAAAGATGCATACTACTAGCTATATATCCGTAAGGGTAATAAGTAGAAAACAGTGTTCTAATGTAAATACAGTTACTTTAAATATCTTATAATGCCTTTTAGACTAGTTAATACACTTATAACCTTTTAAGAATATATTAATAATGCCCTTAAAGGCCTTATAGATATAATTTGTATTATGTATTTAGATAATATCCTAATCTATAGTAGCAATATAGCTATGTATAAGGGGCATGTAAAATAAGTCCTTTAGAAGCTTTAAGAAGCAAGCCTCTTTATTAACCTAGAAAAGTGCAAATTCTTATATAAGGAGGTTAAATTCCTAGGCTTTATTATATCTAAAGAAGGAATTGTAATAAAGCCCTTTAGAATTAAGATAATAGTAACTTAGCTAGTACCTTATAGTGTCTTTAATATCTAGTTATTCCTAGGCTTTATAGGGTTTTATAAATAGTTTATTAAAGGCTATAGCAAAATAGTTATCCTATTAACTAATTAACTCTAGGAGACTAACTAGTAAAGTTTAAGCTAGATCCTAATAAGTTAGCTACGTTTAGGAGCTATAAAAACGATTCTAAGAGGCGCTAATTCTAGTGCACTTTAATCCACTAGCCCTATTAAGGGTTAAGATAAATGCCTTAGGACACGCACTTAGGGCTATCCTAGCGTAGTTAGTGCTAAGTTACTAGTACCTAGTAGTATATATATTAAGAAAGTTAAATAAGATAGAGCTACACTACGTAATACTAGATATAGAGTTACTAGCTATCTAAGAGGTATTCTAAACTTAGAGGCATTACCTTATATACTTAATGCATTTAGTTATAGTAATTATAAATCACTTAAACTATAAGTACCTAGCTATAAAGCTAAAGTTAACTAGTAAATAAGTTACTATGCTAGATAAACTCTATTTATTTAACTTTATAATTAAATATAGAGTAAGTAAGTTAAACCCTATTAACGCTCTATTAAGGAGGTTAGATTATATAAGTAAAGAGAGGAAGGTAAAGGCAGTATCCTTATAATTACTAACCTTTCTTACTAAATTTATAAATAATATACTATAAGGACACTATAATAAAACTACTAGCATCTAGTGCTCTAAGAAAATATAGTGTGTTTAGTTTATAAATAATAGGCTATAAGGATGCTATAATAAAACTATTAACATCTAGCGCTCTATAAAATCGCCCCTGCCTATTAACTAGATAAGGGTAGACTATATATAAGACTAAACCCACTAGCTAAGGAGTTACTCCTAGTAGTAGTATATTAGCTAGGGTCTCCTTAATTTTAAAGAAACCTAATAGTCTAGATATACTCTAAGGATATTATTATAGTATAAAGGGACTATATATAAGACTAAGCCTACTAGCTAAGGAGTTACTACCTAGCAGTAGTATAATAGCTAGGGTCTTATTAATTTTAGAAAAGCCTAATAGTTTAGATATATTTAAAGGATATTATTATAGCATAAGGGGACTGTATATAAGACTAAGCTTACTAGCTAAGGAGTTATTACCTAGTAGTAGTATAATAGCTAAGGTCTTATTAATTTTAGAGAAGCCTATTAGACTAAACACGCTTAATATAGGTATTATAATAGGGAATAGACTATACGTAAGACTAAATTTACTAGCTAAGGAGTTATAACCTAGTAAATACGTTATAGCTAGGGTCTTAGCGGTATAGAGAACCTCTTCTAAGTTAAACTCTACTATATTTATAAAAGACATAGAATTAGAACCCTTAATCTAAGTCTTACTTTTAGATATATAATAAAGAGATGCCTTTATTATAAAGAAAAGGGCGCTGCTATTAAGCAATAACCTAGATATATTATAGATATAGTCTATTAGACCCTTTAAGCTATTAATATTTAAAAATTAAGTTTTTATCCTATAGGGAATAAGAAAAGAAATCCTATTACTAATTTATAATAACCTTACTACTAGGTATTAAGGGGTTACTAAAACTCTTTAATAAGTTACTAACTAATATTTTTAGCTAGGAATAAAAAGAGATATTAAGGTATATATATATACTTATATTAGCTATTAAGTTTTAAAACCGTAAATATATAAACCTTATAGTAAGCTAGCTATACTACTAGTGCTAAATTACCTCTTTTAAGAATTATTAATAGATTTTATTACTAGACTCCTATTAGTTAAGGATTAGTAAGGTAAAATATATAATATAATCTTAGTAGTAGTTAATAGATTTACAAAATATAGTATCTATATCCCTATATCCACGTGGTTAACTAGTAATAAACTAGTAATTATCTTCCTAGAATATATTTTTAAAGATTATAAAGCCCTAGAATATATTATTATAGACTAAGGTTTAATATTTACTAGTGGATTTTAGAGAATATTTTACTACCTCTTAGCGATAAAGTAGCGATTAAGTACTACGTTTTATCTATAGATAAATAGTTAGATAAAACGCTTAAATTAAGTTTTAAAGCACTATTTAAGAGTATTTATATATATAAAGCAAACTAATTAGGTTAATTATCTCCTAATAGTATAGTTTACTTATAATATAAGCGTATATATAAGTTATAGTTATATACCTATAGAAGCGCTATAAGAGTATAACCTAAGGGGACTAGATTAAGTAGTTACGCTAATTCTAATAGTTAATAATTAAGCTAAAAATAGAGTTTTAGGATTAAAGCATAAGCATATAGAGATTAAGTAGCTATTAAGCTACTTATAAGCCCTATAAAAAAGTATTATAATTAAAAAGAGTGCTAATAAAGTTTAATATAGGTAACTATGTCTTACTCTTAACTAAGAATATTAATCTATAATACCCTAGCTAAAAGCTAGCTATAAAGTACTTAGGACTATATAAGATTAAAAAGAAGTTAGCTATTATAGTTTAGCTTATTAATTAAAGTTACCTAAAGGAATACGCTTATATAATGTTTTTAACATTATAAGCTTAGAACCTTTTAGAGGAAATCTAAGTAATGCGGTTAAAATAACCTTACTATAAGATAATATTAAAGAGGATTAAGAGGAATTTAAAGTTAAATAAATTATTGCTTATAAATATAATAGTAAATAGCGTAAATATTTAGTAAAATAGAAGAATTATAATAATTCTAAGAATTCTTAGGTACTATAGAGAGACTTTATAATAAAAGAGGTTATTAAAGACTATAAGTAGTAACTAAGTAGCTAAATCTTAACTTCTTAGCTACTTAATTAACTCTTAACTATAATTTAAAATAATCATTAGATTATAGCAATTTAATTAGGGAATAATTCACTTAATAATAATTTAGACTACTAAATAAATCTTATATTTAAAGTAAAAACTTAGCATAGACTTATAGCTATCTAATAGCTAGACTTTAGAGACATATTTAGACTGATTTTTAGTATGATTTCTAACTTTATTAGCCTTAGACTTATTATTACTAAAGGCTTAAACTTATAATTCCTTAGGGAGTTCTAAAGGTTTAATATGCATAAGGAGAGTAGCTTAAGTAATAGTAAACTAGTAGTAAGTTAGTAAAGAATAAGTAGTAAAGCTAATAGCACTAACTATAGGGCTATAAGTAGCTATAAATTAAAGATAATTAGTAATTTTAATCTAGGTTTCTAGATTAATAATATTAATTAGCTATAAGAAAGCAGCGTGTTTATTACACTTTGCTTCTTAAGAAGCCTTAGCTATAAGACATATATAATAAGCTTGCCTATGTTTATTAGTATTTTTAAGGCTAAAAAGTATTATAAAGTTTCTTCTTAGCTTATATAAACTCCTAGTAGCGTATTAGTAATATTAAAGTAATAGACTAAAGAGTACTTATATTACTAATATAATATAGTTCTAGAAGATTATAAAGTATATCCTAAAGCTATTTATATAGCTTTATAATTTAAATAGAACACTAGTAAGGAGTTAGTAGTAATTAAAAGGCAATCCCTTAAGGCTTAACTTACCTTAATATAAGTCTTATTATTTTAAGCGTAATAATAGTATTTTAGAGAATTACCTATAAAAAGCTAAATATTAGTAGTAATAGTAGTAAGCTAGTAGTAAGTTTATACTAGAGAAGTAATTATATTTAGTTAGAGTAGGCTTTCCCTTAGTAATATACTAAGGCTATTTATCTTTATTATTATCCCTTAAAGCTATGTTCTAAATAGCTAACCACTAGGCATAATATATGCATAGAATTTTTATTAAACTAGCTCTAAGTTAGTAATAAAAAGTAATAAAGAAGTAGTAAACTTATATAGTCTTTAATAATTATAAGGTTCTCCCCTTATAGGATAGCTTAATAGTAAGATCTTTAATAGCGGTAGTATAAGATATAATAGCTTAAGCTATAATAGTTAGTAGTTAATATTATATAATAGTAGTATTATAGTAGCTATTATATTAGTAAGGGACTTATAAGTTAATAAGAGGCTTAAAAAAGAAAGAAAAGAGAGAAAAGAAGGAAGGAAATCACCCTTCTTATAGGAATTTAGGCGCCTTAGATTAATCTAAGCTACTCTAACTAGAATCTTCTATGCGTTATAACTAGTATGCTTATAAAGATTACTATAATTTATAAGTTATCACTATAAGCTTACTATAAATTTATTAGGCCACTACTATAAGCTTAAAGAAAAATAGAAGGAGTAGAGTAATCTATGCCCTATAGAGTTAAGCTAATTAAAAATCGCGCTAACTAGTCTAGTTAGGAAGAATCTCTTAGAAAGAATAACCTATAGAGAGGAAGTTAAGAAGTAACTATAACCTAGCTTCTATTAGTAAGCGGTTACTATAAAAAGGCTAATATAGCCTAACGTTATTAATATTACTACGTTACTTTATAAAAATCACTATGGCAAGTAGTAATAAAGGAACTCTCGCGCTATAACCTAACCCTAAGATAGCACCTTAATGCAATTAAGGATAATTATAGTAAGAGGGGTATTATATTAGGAGCAGAATAGTAATGGTATCTATAAGGGTAGCGATAGTATTAATAAGGGTAAAACCTAGCGGGGCATGGAGCTAAGGGCTAGCTATAGGCTAGTTACATAAGAGCTACGGGCTATTTAAAGGGGCTTTCCTATAAACGTAGGGAAAGGGCTAGAGATTAAACCTTTAAGCACCCACCCTAGCTAGCAAATCAATAGCTACGACACTTCAATCTAACCTTCACTCTGTTATTCACTCCCAAGCCAAAAGCCTTGACATAAACTCTATATAAAAGGAAAGATATTATATCTAGATAAACCTATAGTAATAGCGTGCCTAGTGTTTATAGTATAGTAAGAAACTAATTAAGAAAGGAAAGGCAGGGTTATAATTAATATAAGACCGCTAAATAATATTACAATGCTAGATATATACCCTTTACCTAACTAAAGCAACATTATAAACAATACTCGTGGCAAGAAAGTATTTTCTCTCTTTAATAGAATAGGTTTTTTCTATTAGCTACTAATCTAATAAGACTATTAAGCTTAGATAGTAATTATATTAAATAGGGGTCTTAAGGCATTAAATATAGCACTTATGGGATTTAAGAACTCCCTAGCATTTACGCAAAGGTTTATAGATTAATTATTCTAAAAATATAAGCACTTTATTTAGGTCTATATTAATAATATTATTATATTTTTAGATAACCTAGAGTATTTAGGCTATCTTAAGACAGTGCTTAAAATCCTTAAAGAAAATAGGCTAATAATTATGGTAAAGAAGTCCTTTATTAGCTATCCTGCTATTTAACTACTTAGATTTATTATTAATAGTAATAGAATTATAAATATAAATAACTAGCTTAAGGCGTTTTAGAAAATAGTTTTCCCTAGTAACCTATTAAGCCTTAAAACTTTTATTAGAATAGTAAGGTTTCTTTATTCTAGAATTCTATAGTTTAATATACAAATATAACCACTATAGGATTAGAAAATAGTATTACTATGCGAATTTTAAGAAATAAAGGAAAAGGTATCTAGTATTTCTAAGCTAATAAGGAAAAAGAAAACGTAGTAAAAGACATTTTTACTAACTAAAGAAGAGGAAAAGGCGTTTAATAATATTAAGTCTTTCCTTAGTAAAAACAGACCCTATAGCACTATAATCCAGAGAAACCGCTTTTTCTTAAAATCAATGCCTATAAGGAAGGTTTTGGTTTATATACCTTCTAATTAAAAGAAGACTAGGATAGTAAAAGTGTCCCTAAAAGAGAAATTAAAAATAACTAAATGAACCTAATCCTATTCCTTTTAAGAGTAATATTAAGTGTTAAAAAAGATATAGTTTAATAGAAGCAAAAGTAGTAGAAATTGCTTAGAGCATTAGAAAACTTTAGAAAATAGTCTAATCTAATAATGCTATAGTTAATATATTAACTAACTATTCTCTAGCGAAAGGAATTATTAAATATACCTTACTATTAATAATAAACCTTAATAAAGCTAACTTAAAACTAGCTAAAGTTATAAACTACTTATTATAATTTAGCCTAAGAGTAATATATATGCTAGGAGTACTAAATGTAGTCCTAGATACACTCTCTTAGCTACTAATTAAAGTTATCTATAAAGAGGTAGCATAAGAGAGTTAATATAATAAATTAGACATAAGTGCATATTTTAGCAAGGGATATACTATAATAGCAATTATTAATAATAATCTTAAAGCTAGAATCTGTCATAACCCCAAAGGTGTGTGAGGTAAGCCACTAGACCAAAAGATCCGTTAATGTTAGCTGTCGCTAACATTGCACCTTACAATCACTTAAGACCTATCGCTCTGCATGCCACACCTCATAGCCTCTCCTAGCGACGTGCATCGATGACTACGTGCGCCACTGTGGGTGCCACGTCTTACCTAACGATTAGCGCCTTATAATTATCCCCCTTAGAATAGCTTGCCCTTAAGCCAAGCCACTAGGGGCTAGGCCCGGTTACCAAGGCCCTTTGGAAATCAGTAATTGCGAACCCCTAAGGACTAGGATGACATAAGCAGACTATAATAGTGGGCCTAGCCAAACCTACCCTATAAGCCTAACGTAAGCTACTCACCTAGGAATCAAATCTAAGACCACCGCTAGGATTCAAACCTAAGACTATCGTAACTAGAAGACCTGTGATAGCTAACATTAATGTCATAACCCCAAAGGTGTGTGAGGTAAGCCACTAGACCAAAAGATCCGTTAATGTTAGCTATCGCTAACATTGCACCTTACAATCACTTAAGACCTATCGCTCTGCATGCCACACCTCACAGCCTCTCCTAGCGACGTGCATCGATGACTACGTGCGCCACTGTGGGTGCCACGTCTTACCTAACGATTAGCGCCTTACAGAATCATTAAAGGATATTAGTTAGACTTAAAACTTAACTAAATTATAGGAGTAATAAAAGCATACTAAGAGAAGTAACTAGTAAAAATATTAGAAATAAACTAAGGATTCCTTTATATAGCTAGGATCTACGTAAAGACAGACTATTATACTACTATAGTAAAGATAGATTTTTTTATTTATATATTCTAACTAGGGAAGTTAAATCTATACTATAACTAGTATATAATAACTAATAACACTTTAGAATTATGCATATAGCAATAGAATTATAGTCAGTTAGTTTCCTATAAATAAGTTACTAAATCTAGGAATATATTGCCTATTACATAGGGTATAAGGAGAACGCGAATAATCATGCTAAGCTACTAGGGAGATATAGCTACTATAGTTATAACTAGTACTATTCTATATAATCTTACTTAATTTTATTATAAATATGCTAGAGACTCTATCTATATATATAATATAGTAGATAGAGGGCTATGAGATATATAATTTGCTATATCTAGTAAATTGCTTATTTAGTAAAAGAACTCTATTAATACTAGGGCATATAATATACCTAGCGGATATTTAGGCAGAATTACTTCTTAGGGCATTATATATAGCGGACTAGGGATTGCTAAGGCAAATCGTAAGCAATAGAAATCTGAAATTTATTTTAGATATATAGAGAGCTATATTTAAAAGAGTAGGAGTTAAACTCCTTATAGGCACTGCGTATTATCCCTAGACTAATAGGATAGTAAAACGGAAAAATTAAATAGTAATAATTATAATCTAATATTATATAGTTATAGATCTAAATATAGCGTGGATATTATTATTACTAGCCTTATAACACTAGCTTAATAATACTATTATAGCTACTATAGGGCAAGTCCCTAATAAGTTACTTTACGGTTTTTGCCCTTTAAGTATAGTAAATCTCCTATCCCTAAATAATATAATTAACACTAGAGCGGGTGTAAATAACATAGTAATACTATAAAAGTTATATTAGTATAAAGCATAGTTAGCTATTATAATAGTAGCTATACTTATAAAAATCTAGTATAATAACCGCTATAAACTAGTTAATATAAACAAAGGGGATATAGTGTATTTATAGCTATATAAAGGATATAAGTTACCTAGTAAACTAAAGAAAAATAGTTACTATAAAGGGTAAGGCTATATAAAGTGCTTAAAAAGGTAAATCCTTTAGTATATTAACTAGATTTCCCTCTAAATTCGCAAGCATACCTAGTGGTATTAGTAGTGTAATTATAGAAACTAGCATAAGGAAAAGATTCTTTTAAATAGGAAGAAATAAAACCTCTACCTATTATGTTTAATAACCTAGAGAAAAAGACTATTAGGAAATTAATAGAATATATGCTTATTAGGTTAAAATCTTTAAATAAAAAAACAAAGCTATAAGGGTAGAATTCCTTATTAGATAGAAGGGATATACCGCTAAAGATAACTAATAGATTACCAAAAATAACATACAAGTAAATACGTCTAAGATAGTAGAAGAGTATCTATAGAAAACCCTAATTAATTAGGTAGCGGAATATATAAAAAGGGTTTATAACCACTAGCAAGTTAGTAATAATTAAATTACTAAGCAATGGATTTAAAGCTTATTAAGGGACTATATATAAAATCGTTAGAATGCTACTATTTTTCTCTTATAAGGATTAGACCTATTTTTTGCGTATAAATAGAGAGGACATCGCTAATATGTGATATCTCTATATCGTAGGAAGCTAGACTTACTTGCTATTACTTGTACTTTACATTATCTTATAAAGAAGGCTAAATCTAGCGCCGCTAAATTTAGCAGAGGCGTAGTTATTTTTATTTTACCTAATTAGTAATTATTTTATTTTTAACTAATTTGTAATCGTTTAATCTTAACTAATTTACAGAGCTAAGCATATTAGACGGATTAGTGGATAATCTTACGCAAATAGCGGAGAGTTATAACAAAAATAACATAGCAAATCTCATTACCTAATAGGCTAAATCTAGTAAGAAATTAAACAAATCTGATATAAAGTTAACTAAAAACAGACAGTTAGAAAATAAATCTCCTATTTTGCTATTAAGTAAAACATTATTAGCTTATATGTTGCTTCCTTCGGATCATCATCGGATTAGTCGTGGCCAAAGACCCCGCTAATTGTGGGCCGAGTGGAGCCCTCAAAGGATGCACGCCTTGTGATTAGCTACCCCTTTTTCGCCACCCTCTCTTTGCCCTACTTACGGGTTTTACTCACTTTTTAGCTAGCTAGATTCCTCTCCTCTCTCTCTTCTCTTTCCTAGATTATTATTATTAACTATTATAGACTTTAATAACAACGGTATTATTACCTACGCAGGCACCTTAGTATTCTAACACTAATCAGTGGTTAATCACAACCATAGATAAGTTAGGTATTATAAGAAGAGATATTTCTATAGACACTATAGTCATTTTTCTATTATCTAGATCCTTAGGAATAGGGGCATGGCTGTAAGAGTATGCTAAAGGAAGAGACTTAAATTCTAGTTATAGACTTATTAGGCTTCTAAGGAATTAGCTTCTTCTATTATTATCTTTATACTTAATAGAGAGATTAATTCTACGTCTATTATAAACCTAGGGATTAACTTCTTCTATTATTATCTTTATCTTTAATAGAGAGACTAATCCTACACCTACTATAAGAAAACTAACTAAATAATTAAATTAATTACCACAAGGCATTCGCTTTAAACCTAATGTTAATAACCATTACTTATAATAAGTTAGGAAGTGTTATGGACTCGAGCTTAGGAGCTTGGGTCATGTCTTGGGTCCGGAAAGGGCGCGTAAAGGACGCGGACTATAGGCAGACAGGTTATGGCTTTACCTAGGCCTATGTAACCTATACACACACTAGTATAAAGCTAGTCCCTATGTAACACCTAGCTTAGTTTAATCCTTCCTCTCTAAGGATAATAATATCTCTTAGAATGCTTATATATAGCTACCCTAAGGCTAGTTTATAATATTTATTATCCTTTACTATAGAGGTATAGTAGCTAATAGATATACCGCTACTAGCGGATAGGATAAAGACTAATAAAATAGTAACCTTATAGAAGCTTATTACTTAGTAGTTAAAATAAATTTAAGACCTTACTAGTAAGTAAAGATCTAACTTTTCTAGTTAACCTATTAAGCAAAAACCCTTACTAATAGGACCCCTATTTAATAGCAAAAGGGTCTTATTTATAGTATAGTAAAACCTAATATCCTATAAGCTAGATATAAATAGGGGTTTATTAGGTCTTAGTAGGACTAATAATACTTTATTTACTAGAACCTATTACTAAAGGTTTAGGTATAAGTTACTCCTTTTTTTAAGAAAGGATACTTAGTATATTATAATCTATAGAAGTTCTTAAACTACCTTACTAAGATATTTAATAACCTTTATTAATAGGAGTTAGTAATTATAGAGCTTAACTAGATTATATAATGCCTAAATAAGTAATTTAGTAACTTCTATATTTATTTTAAATAAAAATTAGCGCTAGCTAAGGGATTAGATTAGGAGGACTCTATAAAGCTAGCTAAGCTATACATAGCCCTTAATAAGTAAATAAGGGACTATAGCATTAGATAGGATATATTGCGTATAGATTACTTAGTAGTAATAGCCTAGTATTAAAGTATCTTATTAGATATTAAGTTATATTAATTAGAGGAGAAGAACTATATATAAAGGCAAGTATATATGCCTAAAGCCCTTGCCTAGGATAAGGACACTCCTATAATAGACTGTTAGTATCACAGGTGCCTGACGTCAGGATCGTAGCCTAGGGAATAGGAATTTATCTTCTATTCTAGGCGTTATAATCAATTAGTTATAAGTATGTGTAGAAGAGAGGAAAAGAGAGGCTTTTTCGGATTATAAGAAGTGGCCACAAACGCGGTGCGTTTTATGGGTCATATGACTTATAGGTCCTTGCCTAATTAGAGGGGCAGGCTAATAAGTTATATATAGGGCTACCTCTTGCGGGCGCGCCCTCGCGGCCTAACCTTTGCTAGGTAATTACGGCTGCGTGCCGCGATTAATATCATACTTATTCTAACATTAGAACCTCTTTCTTTTTAACATGATTATTAATGCATAATATTAATCTAAGAAAGGAAGATATAAGGGATTAAATAAATGTGTTATATAAATAAAAGAAATAATAAAAGAAATAATAATAATAGTCCCTCTTTCCTTCCCCTACACACCGCTAGCTTTAGATAACTAGCTTCTCTAATCACTTATCCTTCTTCCTTATAGAAGGCTACCTTTGCCTTCCGCCCTTGCCTACGCCCCTTTATTTAACCAGTGTAATATAATATTAGATTACATTACAAGGGAAGGTTGCCTATAATCCCTTCCCTATCCAAAGGCATAATATTAGATTATCCCTCCCGTGGCCCTTTATTTAACCATAACGTAATATTAGATTATATTCCTAGGGAAGATTACCTATAATGCTTCCCCTTCTAAAGGTATAATATTAGATTATACCTTCCCACGCCCCTTACACTCCCTTCTCTTCCCCCTCCTTACTAGAGAGACTTAGGAGAGGCACTCCCTTCTAAGGCTATAATTTCACGCCCCTTCTAAAGCTATAATTCCGCCGCCTTTAATCCCTTAGCCCGCGCCCTACGTGGCTATGCTATACTTAAGGCAGCTTGCCTAGCGCTAGTTTTAGCGTAGGCTTAGGCGTGGGCTTTAGCGTAGGCTTAGGCGTAGGCTTTAGGCTCTAGTCCCTTACCTCTTTATAGGCAGTGCTAGGTCTAGGTAACCTATCCTCTATCTAGATTATCGCTATATTACCCGTAATAAACCTCTCTAGGGCTTTATTAGGTATTGCCTTTATAAATACATTAGCTAGGTTATCTTCGCTATTAATCTATTTAATCTCGCAGAGCTTATAGCGTTTATATAATTACTAAAGGGCTATAATATTAATTATAAGCCACTTCTCCTTTATAGTCCTAAGCTTAATAAGGCATTTATATAATAAGTATAAATCTATATAAACTATAATTAGGATCTCTAGGAGGTTTAATTAATCTATAATAATCTTTAACGTTATTATAGTTACGTAAGCTATGTTAATGCTTACTACTATTCTATAGACCTCTAAAGTAAGCATACTTCTTATAACTCTCTTACTCTTTATTAAGCTATAGTGTATAATATTACCTTATAGTGTAAACTTACTATCTTTATACTCCTTATTAGCTAGGATAAGAATATAGCCTAGTTATAAGGTAAGGTCTTTATTATTAGCGAATAATCCGTTAATAAATATAAATAGCTTTACTCTTTTAAGGTTAAGGGTATAAAGATTAATCCTTAATCTAGGTAGTCTATTTACTACTTAATATAGTAATTAAGTTCCTTAATATTCTGAGTTATTAGTTCTTAATGTTACGCGGTAACTAATAGGTTAAAGCTTACCTTAGGTTAGTGGATTAAAGTAATATAAGCACTATAGGCCCTTTGTTCTATATACTTCTTTTCCGGCTTTTTAGCGGGATTAACTATAGCTTATTACTTTGCCCTTTTACTGTATCTTAATAGTATTATTAGTTAGTTAGATAATTCCACTATTAAATACAAGGGGTTATTAGGCTTAATAAACTGCTTTGGTTTCGTAGCGAATTTAGCGGTAACTAGTTAATCTTCTTCTTATTAGGAGAATCCTTTATCTAATAGGCTAAGGGTATTATTAGTCTATATTCCTATGCATCTAAAGTAAGGGCTTTTAGTAAATATTACTAGTAAGCATAGATTATAGCTTAATATTATTATCTAGAGGTTTTCTCTATAGTGCTTATAGTAAGTCACTCACTAGTGTATGCTAGCCTTTATAATTCTATAAAGGGGCTTAATAACTCTTATAATCATTCCTTTAGGGTGCTAATTATAAATTTAGATAGGGAGTTAGGCAAGGATTATGTAATTTAGTAGCGTTTCTAATTATACGTACGCTTATGTAATATCTTGAATCTATAGGAGGAATCCTTTTATAAGAAGAGAAGGGGTAATTATAAGGATTAATTATTAGCTTACCCTTTAGATTATTAGGGCTTACGTAAGGATTGCTTGCTTTGCTTTATTGCTAAAGCCTTAGATTATAAGCCTTAATTTCTTATATAGCTAGCTTATTTTTCCTTTAACTTTATTAATAATACGGGAATTAAAGATTTAAATCCCTTAGTATTCCTTTAGATTAAAAATAATGAATTTAAACACGCCTTACCTAATTAAGGCATTAATCTTAGCCTTTATTAAGAGCTTAAAAGGTTTGCTAGGAGTTATGATTATGCCTTTCTTACGTAATTAGATTATAAGCGTGAGGTCTACCTTCTCCTTGCTTAAGATAAATACCTTAAAGTTATCTGCTTAATTAATAATTATAAGAGGGTTCTTTTATAGTCTTCCTAGCCTTCTTTTTAAAGGGGCTAGGGGCACTATATTATTAATTTATGCCTCTTGCTCTTCCCTTTAATTACCTTTAGGTTATTACCTTCCTCTAGTAATAGCCTTTCTTTACTAGGATCTTTATTATAGGGCTTAATAGAGGTTAACCTAAAGACCTTAGGGCCTTATAAAAGATTAAGGGTATAGCTCTCTCTATTTATTATAAGGAGCTTATATAGGCCTTACTATCCCTTATACTCTTACTAGATAAGAACTAGTAATATAAGTAAGAGATTAAGGGTTAGTAAGGTATTAGGGCTATTCCTTATAGTAAGGGCTTCCTTAACTTTATATAGTATGTATAACCTCTTAATCTCCTTTATTACCTTTTACACTATAAGAGCTTATTACTTAATATTAGGTAAGGGAGGAGAATTATTAATTATTTAAGGGTAGGTACTAAAGATAAGAAGGGTTAAAATAATGCTATTTAGGCCTATAGTATTATTAAGGGCTTTTATAGCTATTTATAAGGCTATAGCTTTAGGTATTAATAGGCATTTGCGTTAGATAATATTATAGGCTCTTTAAAGCGGCCTATAGTATCTCTTAACCTTGCTAATGCTATAGTATGCCTTAATAGGGACTTCTTTAATTAAGATTAATATTAAAGCTATAAATTAGTAGAATTCCTTGCTTCTAAAGGTTATGCTAGTATTAGTTATAATCTAGTCTAAAGGACCCTAGTAGGTATTAATCTAGTAGAGGTAAAGAGCTTCCTATATTACCTTTACTATAATATCCTTTAGGAATCTAGCTGCATTAAACATGGTAGCTATATTAATAGCATAGAGAATAGGGCAATTACTATCTAAATATATAATATCTATAATTACTTTATAGTTAAAGTTATATTTATCCTTTAGGTAAATTTAAAGTAATGTGAATTATCTGTATTTAATTAGCATTAGTGGCAGATCTTTGTTAATTATCTAATGGTTTTGAAATCTACCTTATAGCCTAATTTAGAAAGCATATTATAAAGTTAGCGGATAGAAGGGTAACTAAATTAGCAATATAAGCGCTATAATTCTATTTTAGTTAGATAACTCTAGGTAATTAATCTCTCCTTCTATAGAAGCATCTAAGGATATCCCTATTTATAGATAATAGGGACCTTAATATTACCTTATTAAAGGATGTTCTAAGAGATATAGAAATTAATCTTTAAGTAGTCTATATTTACTAAATATAGTAAGAAGGGAGTGTTTATAGGTATTATATAGAATAGGATAATGCTAAAGGGAGTAGGTATATTAATTAATCTAATTAAGGGGATTAGCTTACTACTTCTAAATTAAATTATTACCTCCCTAGCTCTAGATTTATTAAGCTAGATCTTAGGGATTAACTATTATAGGGTAAGGAATTAGGGGTGCCTTACTAATAAGTAACCTATAGCCCTAGTATTAGGATAATGCCTTAGAATACGCCTAAAGAGTAATAATCTTAAAGAAGGAAGGCGGTTAGGGCTTCCTTTAGTTATTAGAGATAAAATAGATTCTCCTTTATAAGGGCATAGGTAGCTGCTTAATTCGTAAGGATCTCTATAATTACATAGCTATTAATTATTATGCCTTATGTAAAGAAGCTTATTAGTATCTCTCCTTTATTACTTTCTTCTTTAAATCTAAGTTCTATTATATAGGTAGAAATCTTATCTTCTTTAGAAGAAGTAGTGTTATTCTCTTTACCTTTATACTAAGTAAGGAAAGCATTATAGGAAGGGGTTATTAGTTCTATAAGGTAATAGTTCTTAAAGCGTTAATACACCTTCTTATATTCCTCCTTAGAGTGTTTAGTTAACTAATAGCCTTCCTTACTATATATATAATATTTCTTTATACGTAAAGCGCCTTTATTACCTTATAATTATAATTATCTATAATAGGCTTCCTTACTATACCTATTATACTTATAGTTAGTCTAATACTACTCTCTTATATTAGGTATTAATAGGAATTAATGCTTCTTATCTAATTCCTTTATAGTTATTCTTATTAATATCCTTATATGTTTATAAAATAGCTAGAGGTTAGTAAGAGGGTTAATAAGGTAAGTTTTACACTTAGTTATGCTATAATAGGCAGAGATTAATTAGTTCTAGAGTGCTCTTTTAAATTAGGTAATATCTAGGATTACTTATTAAAGGTTTGTAAGCTTTATTATAAGTTCTTTAAAGTAATTAATCTTTAGCTTATCTAGGTTTTCTTATATAATCTAGCATAGCTTAGTGTTTTACTATTTAAGGAGATACCTTTACTTTATATTATTAGTCTTAAACCTTCTCTTAATATAGCTAATAAGAGTCTTAAGGTCTTAAGGATCTCCTAGCTTATATAGATGCTTATAATAGTATATTAAAGCTTTCCCTTTAAGTATAGCCTTAAGGGCATACCTAGCTTTATAGGGTTTAATGCCTAGTATCTTATATTTCCCTTAGAAGATTATTAACTTTAAGTTAAGGACCTTATAGTTATCTATACTATATTAAATATTACTTATATAAAGCTTTGCGAGATTAATTATTTACTTTAGTATAGGTATAGAGGGAAAAAGTGCTCTTAGAGGTATAGAAGGAAGGATTTCTTATCTTAATAGGGGATACCTCTAATAAGGGCTTTCCTAAGGATTATTATATAATTAGCCTAATAGGGTTAGACTTAGGGAATATTATTAGTAAGATTATAGGATTCCTAGATTGCTTTATTAGTAATATTATAATCTTAGTCTAATTAAAGGGATTAGAAGGAGGTTATTAAGGAAGTCTTAGTCTTTAATGCGTTTTTAAAAGGGTATATACTTCCTTATAGCTTTCTATATCTCTTCTTCTTACTAATCTTAGAATTCCTTATAGGTAGTAACTTCTTTAAGCATTACTATAATCTTCCTATAGGCTATTATATTTATATATATACCTTAGAAGAGAAGGAAATTACATAGATACTTAGTAATTACTTAATCTATAATTATAAATACCTCTCTTATCTATCTATAGAAGTCTTTAATAAAGTTAGTAAAAAGGCTTCTAGTAATAAGGCTCTTAGACTAGTATACCACTATCTTAAAGAGAATATAGGCTATAATAGCCTTAGGATTATTACCTTATTTATTAAGATTAAATAATTTTACTATCTTTAATATCTTAGATATAATAAAGTCTTATATCTCTAGGGAATATATCTTAGGAAAGGGTTATTAAGTTATAAACCTTTACCTTTTTAGTCTCTCTTAACTTTAGTGCTTTCTTTAGTATTACTAAAGTTAAGGCTAAAGAGAGAGGCTTTTAATAGTTCTTCTTATTAAGAAGCTTTTAACTTTCTTATCTTTATTATAAGAAGATAGAATAGAGGTATAGTATTAGTTATATAGTAGGTTAAAGGATTATAAGCATAGCTATTATCTTTATCCCTTAGGGGTTCTTAGGATTAGATCTTAGGAGTAATAAGCTCCTTTCTTATTATAAGAGAATGCCTTCTAAGGGTTAGGTATATAGTAGAATATACTAACTAAGTAATTAAAGATAGGTTAAACTAGTTACTAACTAGGCCTTAATCCTTTAATAGCTTTAAAGTCTTTATAGGGTCTTAGGATTAGATCTTAGGAGTTATAAGGCTCCTTTCTTATTATAAGAGAGTGCTTAGACTTCCTTAGCATAACTACACTTACTTTTAGTAGCCCTCCTATTTTATAGGGTAGGTTTATAGTATAGCTATCTCTTCTAATTAACCTTACTAATCTATAGTTAGAAAAACTATATAGTTATCTATAAAGTTAACCACTAATTAGTATTAGTATTATAGGTACCTAATGTTAGGATTATAGCCTAGGAATAGGAATTTATCTTCTATTCTAGGCATTATAATTAATTAGTTATAAGTGTATGTAAAAGAGAGGAAAAGAGAGACTTTTTAAATTATAAGAAGTGGCTATAAACGCAGTGCGTTTTATAGGTTATATAACTTATAGGTCCTTGCCTAATTAGAGGGGTAGGCTAATAAGTTATATGTAAGGCCACCTCTCGCGGGCGCGCGTTACGCGCGCGCCCTCGCGGCCTAACCTTTGCCAGGTAATTGCGGCTGCGTGCCGCGATTGATATCATGCTGTCAAAGGTAGGGGTCGGTGTAGCTAATAGAAAAGGTTCGATTCTAGTCAATCAGAGGTGCAGACAGCACCCGACTTTTATACCTGAAAGGTACACAGTGCGCTATAGTAATGACTAGTCTACGGAGGTACTTCTAATACATTATCTCCACCGTTGTCTTATCAAGGGTTTTATCCTAGTTAATGCGCAGGCCACATCCACACATCCAATGCTCTAGGAGCTCTCCTAACACACCCCCTAGCTAAGATATCTATTAAAGCTAGAGTTTATTAGTGTAGGAAGCGATCGTGACGAATTTCTAGTGTTGTGGTTACGCGGGGATCTTGCGTAAGCCAATCCGGTGGCAGAAATCCCTATGCATTTAACCTGATAGAGGCTTTGTGAAGCTATCCGTAGGCATCTCAGAGGTCTTTAACTAATTAACCTTAATGTTGCCCTTTGCACATTGCTCTCGAATCCATATTTAATTCATATTAAGGTGCTTAAGGCTAGTTTAAAGCCTTCCTTCTGTATGCTCTGTAATTTAGATTGTCTGCTTATTATCACACTAGATAATAGAAAGCGGCGGCACGCAGACCTTAATATCGCGAAGCAACCTCCCTAGAGATATACGCTCTTTTACACCGTAATTTAGGGCAAAGAGCTCTGCTTCTATGCTTAAAGTCGTTACGCGATATTGCCTACCTAACTTCTAATTAATCGCGGCGCCGTGCATAATAAAAACGTAGCCTTACGTTAATCTACGAGTATTAGGGTTATTGCTAAGGGAAGCATTAGTGCTAGAAAATAGGGTATTAAAGCTATCCGCTCCTAAGTAGCGAATGTAAAGCTTCTTTGTGTTCTAAGCGTATAAAATAGCTCCTTTAGCGAGCTTAATGTGCTTTGCTAATGGATTCGTTATAAAAGAGGCTAGCTTTAATACTATAAATACCACGTCAGGTCTTCCTATAATGCAAAGATATACTAAGGAGCCGATAACTACTCTATAATAATTAATCTCTTTGTTAGAAGCTTTGCTAGTATTAGTAAGGATTATAGCCATAGGAAGAGGAGCAGAGGTTAAGCTCTTTAGATCGTTATTAATAACGTTAGGAATGAATTTCTAAGCGATCTTTTAAATATATAATTCCTACGATAACCATATCTCTTTAGTATCGCGGTTTCTAATAATTTCAATGCCTAGGAACCACTTTAATTCGCCTTAGTCCTTAATGTCTAGGCTATTTATTAGTTACTTATGTAATTCTTTGAATTCTGCTTTAAATCCGTTAGGGTAAAGCACCACAATGTTATCTACGTAGAAAAACAGGATAAAATCGTCTTTTATAAAGATACACAGGTCTTCTTTCCCTTATATAAAGCCTAGATTTAAGAGAAATCTTATTAAATAAAGGAACCATCGTTAAGGAGCTTCTCATAGCCCGTATAACGCTCTTATTATCTTCTAGAGATAACCTTTCGCGTTTATACCCTCTAGAGGCTTATAAAAGATAGGTTCTTTAAGTTCTGCGTAAGGGAAGGCATTTTGGATATTATATTATTAAGTATTAAGATTATTAGCGTAGCAGACTATGAGTAGCATGCGTAAAGATTGTAAAGCGACTGTTATAGCGTAGTTATTAAGGTTATCCTTTGGTTATTAGTTACCTTAAACAACCATTCTAGCTTTAAACTCTATTACTACTCCTTTCTTATTAGTCTTATATTTAAAGACCTAGCTAAGGTCTATAATTTCCCTATAAAGTTCTAGATTAAGGGATTTATCTAGTATGTCTTCCTAGCAATTTAGGGATAGGAGCTTTAAAAGCTCTTTCGTAATCGCTTCCTTCTAGCGATCATAATAGGTAAAGCCATAGCTTATTAATAATAGGCAGGTTCTAGAGGCATATCTTTAATCCGTAAACTATATTAAGTGCCTTATAATGCTATAGAAAAGGCATAAGAAAACTATGCCTACCTAGCTTTACGTGTTTCCTTTCTTTAGCGTTTTCTAGTAACAATATTATCTAGATTAATGCCGTTATCCTAGGGATAACAATTCTCCACTTCTTTACCACCTTCGCTAGTAATTTCGCTAGTCTCCGCGGTAGTCTCTGCGTGTTTAATCGTCGCATCACGCACAAATTCATTAATTTCACAATACAGCGCATTATTACCTTCTATCCTAAGCTCTTTATTCTCTATAGTAACCAGCGCCTTATAAGAAGAGTTAGGAGGGGTTAAAAATGCACTAGAAAGGTTATCTTTTTCCCCTATTACATAAGGTAGTGTTTCTGCTTTAAACTATTCATTTCCTCCTTCTGTGGTTAAAGGCATAGAAGGGTAATCCTCCTCTTCTAATTCTAATCTAATAAGGTCTTAACTGATTTCCTTGTTAATATCATTAGCTTTAAGCTCTTTAAGCAGCGCGATCGTTAATATCTTCTCCTTTTAAGCTAATTTTAGCTCTTCTTCCGGTTTAAAGAAGGAATTCTCATTGAATTAAACACATGCTAATACAATAACTTTACAATTACGAAGCGAAGGCACCTAAATAATGTATTAGGACTTGCCTCTATAACTAATAAGGTATCTAATGTAAGCTTTCTGCTCTAACTATAGGATCGCGTTATGCGATTTAACGTGCTCTAGAGCCTTTGTTATTATAGGAAAAGCCTTACATCCGTAAGCTTGTAGATATGTAATTAAGGGCTTCTAGACCTCTGCTATCTATGAATAGGCTAGAACCGTTTTCCTAGCCTAATTCCACTAAAGCTCGTAAGGTATAATCTAGGTTCCGTAATGCTTAAAAGGCGTTCGATTTAATAGATAAACCGCGGTGTTAAAGACCTTATTATTAAGATCTATTAGAAGCTAAGCCTCTAGGCTTAACATATAAGCTTTCTGCTTAACCACCCCCTAGATCTCTCTACCTTTCTATTCTAGCTAGGCATTAAGGGAGCTAAATTATAGACTATAATACCCGCGAGGGCTATCTTGTCTTTTATTTGCTCCGTGAAGAGGGCTTTTTTAATGTCACTGTGTAGAAAGCGTAGTTAAACCCTAAATTAAGTGCTTAGGAATGCTATTATTATGCGAAAGCTATTACAAATGCTATCTTTCGTTTTAAAGGAATAAAAGAACCTTATTAAGGTCATAAGGTATGTAAAAACATACCAATACCTATTACTATTCCAATAAGGAGAGTCATAGTAATCTAGATTAATAGAAAGCCCATAACCTAGCCCTTATAGAAGGCCTTTAGGTGTAACCTGCGATCTCTATCGCTTAGCTTTGCCCGTAGCATAGACCTTATATTCCGTAAGCTTAGGACCTATTAATTTAACCCCTAAAGCTACGTTTATAAGCTTTGCAAATGCGCGTACGCCTGGATAACCGCATTGTTAATGCTAAAGCTCTGTATCTCCTTTTTAAGGCAGTCTTAGTGCCCTGCTAGTTATAGCGTAAGCCTCTTTTAGCTCTTTTAATAGCTATAATAACACGTAAAGCTCGTTAATATTATAAACTCTTACCACAGGCCTTAATCCTTTATATAGGAAGCATTTCTTCTGATTCTAGAAGATCCCTGCCTTTATTAGAATCATCGCTAATACGAGATTAACGTGAAATTCCAGGATTAGCAGCGCTTTCTCTAGTATAATCATCCTTAGCGTTCTAGATAGCGGATCCGTCACTGAAATATGCACTAGACCTTTGCCTAAAGCCACATAGATCGTGCCACTAGCCTCCACCTCTGTCATAACGGTATTATTAAATTCAGCTTACTTAAACTAACAAGGGTTATTAAAGATATGAATATTTGCTCTAGAGTCATAGAGGACCATATTCCTCTTTGATTCTAAGCTATTAACTACGTTTAAAGACAGGGTAACGCGTTAAGAGTGCCTAGCGCGTACGAATAACAATACATTAGCTAACTTCTTGCCTAGAGTAATAGCCACAGAGTCATTCGTAGGATTCTATAAGGGCACGATAATATCGCCGCCGCTCTTCTCCTTTAACTTCTAATTCATAGCCTTTATTTTCTCTTATAGGTTCTCTTTTAGATACTTCTTAATATTATCTTTAGAGTTCTTCCTAACTTCCTAGTTCTTAGGAGCAAGGTCTAACTTATATAAAGCCTTAAACGAATTATAGGATTCCCACCACTTTAAGGCATCTCTAACTATGTAATTCATACATCTAGGGCACTTAGGCCTCTTGGATTTCGTTAAATCATTTAATCCCGTTGATTTATCGGTTATAATCGCATTAGCAGCCTTTAGTATACTCTGCGGAGCTTCGTAGTCTCTTTTAAACTCTGTAACGGCCTTAAGAAAGCTCTAATTCATGCCCTTGTTAAGTAGATCGTTCTATTTCTTCCAAAATAACTTAAATTTACTACAAAGAGGGATTATAAACTTATATAGCATTATCTCCTCGGTCCATTAGGTCTTAAGGTCTTAATAATTCCTTCACAGTACCTCTGTTATCACTGCCTATTAGTACTAATCATAGGAACCTTTAGCTTATAAGTAATTATTAAGGCGCGTTTCCGCAAGAATTAATATCTTCCTTACGTTTAGCTTATATTAATCCTAAAGAAGCTTTAATATTCTTTAAGAGTGCTAATAAACTAACTCCTTTCCCTCCTCTTTACTATTAAAGTTAAGAGAGTCTTAGATATTCTTTAAAAGGGTCTTATAAATAAATTCCTAATCTTTAGCATCTGCCTTAATAGGTTTGTGTATTTTATAAGGTTAAATTATAGATCTTTGCATTTAAAGTTATACTTGTCTTTAGCGTCTTTATACGTAATCTTCTAGTCTTCCAGAGCGTTAGGGTTATCCGCTGTAATCTCTAGTCTTAGATCTCTTTTTAGGTGAGCAGGCATTGTTAGTTCTTCTAGTAATTTATCCTGATTTAGATTAATATACTCCCAGACACCGTGAGATTCTACGTAATTCTTAGTTTGCGCGTACTATTTAATCCAGTCCTTCTCTAATAATAACACCACATTTAGAGTTTCTTTAGATATTGTGAAGGGGAACCGTACTGGTTAAAGGAAGCACAGGGTTGTTGTTTTAACTGATTGTTATAATAAAGGAGCGATTATCTCTTGATATAGGCAAGCGTTAGATTAATAACTTTAACGGAGCTTTTATCCTCTAATAATTAATAATAAGGGCAATAGAAGCCTCCTAGGCTCATAACTATCAAAGGTAGGGGTTGGTGTAGCTAATAGAAAAGGTTCGATTCTGGTTAATCAGAGGTGTAGATAGCACCCGACTTTTGTACCTGAAAGGTACACAGTGCGCTATGGTAATAACTAGTCTACGGAGGTACTTCTGATACATTGTCTCCACCGTTGTCTCATCGAGGGTTTCATCCTAGTCAATGCGCAGGCCGCATCCACACATCCGATGCTCTAGGGAGCTCTCCTAACACATGCTTATTCTAACATAGACATATAATTAATATACCTAGAATAGGCCTAAAAGGACGCGAAAAGTTACTAGGAAATTAGTATAAGGTAAAGCTAGGTAATAAGGCTAGTGGTAAGCGGGCTAAGTAAGTTAGCTAGGCTATGCGTAATACGTATTATAAGGAGGGTAAATGCTTATAGTATAGTTTAGGAAAGCATTTTATTTCTAATTACCCTTTACTTTTACTAAAATATTAGTAAGGAAAGGCAGCTATTAATATATATAATATAAAGGAAAAGGAAGATAACTCTAAAGAAGAGAAGATAGTAAATATATTAGAAAGAGAAGAACCTAGTATTAAGTTATTTAACTAGGGTAGCGGGGAGGATAGATAGAGGGGCATTATAGTAAATAGTTATTACTAATAAGGACTTTAAATAGATCTAGTCTAATATAGATTTTATACCTTTTCTAGTTCCTATATTAATTAATAAGACTACCTTTACGGATGCTCTTATTAATATAGGCTATAACTATTATACTACTATAAGCAAATGCCTTATCTAGAAACTCTAGATAGAATGCCTCTTACTCTTAAAGAAAAGATTAGTTTACACTATAGTTAGTGTAAAATAAGGGGAAAAGAGAGTTATAAAAGAGGTTATATATTACACATATTATCCGTTTTTAAGTAGATTTAGATAGACAGGAAACACCTATAGTTACCTATATAATCCCTAGGTTAATAAGATAGCTAATTTTAGGGATACTATAAATAGAATAGAATAAGATTAACTTAGATATAGCGCGCTATTAACTCTGCGTAGGATTAGCTAATAACCTATAAATTTAGGTATTAACTAATAGGAAGGTTAAGCAACTAATAATATCTATCTTAGGCTTTACCTTTATAGAAATCATAAGGTATATACAGAAGCAAAAAGAATATATCTAACTATACGCTACTAGCCTATGGGAAATCACATTAATTCTATAGATAAACATAACCCTAAGGCTATAAAATAGGACCTATTATCCTTATTACTAAGCGCACTATAGGACTTTATAGACCTCTTCCTAGAAGGTAAGGTAAATGCCTTACTACTATACTAGGGATAATTAGACTACTATATTTAATTAAAGCGTAACCTAAATAGATCTAAACTAGAACTCCTATAGGCCTTATTATATAATATACCCTAGTAGTACCTCCTTAAAATCTAAAAGTAAGTAACTAACCTTATAAATAAGGGATAGATATAAGCTAGCTTCTCTTTAGTAATAGCTCTAGTATTATTAGTAAAGAAGCTAGGAGAAGAATAGTAGTTTTACATAGACTACTATACCCTTAATAAGATTATAGAATAAGACTATTATTCCTTACCTTTAGTAAAGGAAATACTATAATTATTATTAAAGGTAAAGTAATTTATAAAGCTAGATATATAAGTAGCGTTTTACTAGATTTATATTGCTAAAGGTAAGGAACACTAGACTGCCTTCTAGATGCGTTTTAGGTTATTTAAGTAGCTTATATACCCCTTTAGCCTAGCGGGTATACCTACTACCTTTTAGAGATATATTAATAGCATACTTAGTAAAATCCTAGGGGACTATATAACTACTTACCTTAATAATATTCTTATTTACTTAGGAGAGTCTTAGAAAGACTATATATAAAAGGTCTAAGTAATACTCTTAAGGCTATAGTAAGTAAGACTAAACTTAGATATAAAGAAATATGTTTTTATAATAAAGGAAGTTAAGTACCTAGGGTTTATTATTTATATAGGGAAAGAAATTTACTTAGATAAGGAAAAGATTATAGCTATCTAGGACTAGGAGGCGCTAAAGAGAGTTAGGGGAGTATAAGGATTTCTTAGGTTTACTAACTCTTATTAGGACTTTATACTATACTTCTTAATAATTATAGGCCCTTTAATTAAACTTATAAAAAGGGTATTCTATTTTAGTAAATAGATAAATATAATATAGCCTTTAAAGCACTAAAGATAGCCTTTATATTATATCCTATCCTAATATAATAGGACCCTAATAAGGATACTATAGTAAAAGCTAACTATTTAGGAATAGCTCTAGGGGTTGCCTCTTATAGTTTAATAATAAAGGCATCTTATACCTAGTTACTTATTATTCCACTTAACTATAGCTAGCTTAATAGAATTACACTATATATAATAAGGAGCTATTAGTAATTATATTATGCCTAAAGGCTTAGTTAGTAAAGTTATATAGCATTAGTAAGCTATTTATAATACTTATAGACTATAAGAACTTAGAATACTTTATAGCGCTAAGGGAAATATTAGAATAGTAGGTAAGATAGGCAAAGATATTATTACTATTTAATTTTTACCTATAGTATAGGCCTAGCCTATAGGTAATAAGACTAAATATGCTATTAAGATAGTTCTAAGGGAGGAGAATAAGGGAGAACTAAAGGGGCTAATTATATAATTAATAATAACTCTAGGCCTATATAGTTATAAAAGAACTAGACTTATCTCTAGTGTAAACCCTATATTATTATTAGGGAGTAGTAAGGCTAAGGATACTATAGGTAGGTTTATAGGTTTTCTAATAGGGGTAATAATATTTATAAATATATATCTCTAATCTCTATAGGACTAGTCCTTAGTTTATAATACTATGTATAGGATATAGCTTAAGGTAGTTAGGGAAGGGGCCTAGAAGTTTCTAGAAGCTATAAATATAAGGGAGTAAATAGTAAACTATTAGATTAGCGCTAAAGGTATGCTTTAATTCTAGGGCTAGACTTAGATTCTAAATTAGGAACCCCTTACTATAACCTTAATATAATAGGTTTATAATTTACCCTTACTAGGCTATCCTAGCTATAATATAACTTTTAAGACGCTTTAGAGGATTTCTATTAGGATAGTATATTATAGGGGATTACCTAGTTTATAAGAAACTATTACTATGATTTTTATAATTTTTTTTTTTCATCGGCAGTGGCCAATGCATCTAAAATTCACACATAACATAAGAATTACTAGCAACACCTAGCTAGTGTAACAATAAACAACCGATTAACAGTACCACAGTGATAAAAAAGTAGCTAGATATGGGAATAAGCTTTAAGGGCATAAATACAGGGGCTATAAGGTTAGTGCAAAGTTTATTAATAATAAACTTTATAGCTATGTTAGCGTAAGATATAGTTATAGGTCGTGACCGTAGTTAAACTTAAATTCATTTGAGTTTTGCTTGTAGGATAAATTAATATAATTCCCCCTCTATAACCGTGTTTATTCTCTCTCTCTATCTCTTCTATCTTCTCACACCTTACCACTCACTTATGCCCTAAAGCTCCGAGGCGAACTTGAACCCTCACACCACATATAACTCATTCTCACTTGCTTCCAATCTGATTCAATACAGTCCCCACAACACACCAAGTAGGTCTTGCGTTGTCAGAGAAACTATTACTATTATAGGGGGCGGAAAAGCTACTAGCTAAGATAAGGCTTATTAAAACTAATCCCTTTACTAGATTATTACTAGTTATAAATCTCTATTAACTTTATAATAGACCTACTAGCTTAATACCTAGATAACCTATGGTTTCTTATAGTTATTATAAATAGACTCTCTAAGTATATCTAGCTAGAAGCTATAATATTAATAGGGGCTAAAGCATATATAGAATGGTTTAAGCAGTGCTAGTAATAGTTCTATAGCTTTCCTATATAAATTATTATAGATTATGGTTTAGACTAGTTAAGTAATTTTTAGACTATACTTTATAACTAGGTAAGTATATAGTAGTTACTATTAATAGCTTATTATTTATAGATAGATAGTAGTATAAAAGGGTAAATTAAGAAGTTTAGGCTATCCTAAGGGTAATGCTATTATTTTTATAATTTAAATAGCTAGAATATTTCCTTACTTATTAACTCGCTTTAAATAATAAGGACTTATTAGTAATAGGGATTAGCGCGAATATAGCCCTATATAGTTATAACCTAGTAATAATTTAAGAACCGCTAGAAAAGGAAATATCCTATACCTTATTAAAGGGAAGGGCCTAGGTATTCTTATAATATCTTAAGGAGGGCTTAGACCTAATGTAAGCTACTATAGCGTTTATTTAGTAATAGTAATAAGAGGAAATAAATAGTAGCTAGCGTTTAGTAAAGCACTTTTAGGTTAGTAACTATATATAGTTAAACCTGTGATGATCTAGGCTTTGCCTAGACCTAGCAATATAGGTGTCAATTGAACAAGTCAATGTTGACTTGTTCAATACGTATCCTTTGCCTTAGCTGCCTATGGCGCAATTGGATCAGGCATTCCACCCGTACGTGCGCGCAGACACCCGCGATGGCCCCTGTGGGGCTGCACCGTAACATTTGAACAAGTCACCCTAAGGTCATAGGTTCGAGCCGGCTGCGTGCAAAGAGGTTAGTCATAATAGGGCTCTTCCTAGGCTTATAGGGATAAAGAGAGGGTCCCTAGGGGATGCGTGGTATTGCTAGCTAATAGAGAGAGAGAGAGAGAGAGAGAGAGAGAGAGATTAGGTTACATACGCTATATTGGAAGGAAGCCACTGTGGGAAAGAGCCTATGTGATGATCTAGGCTTTGCCTAGACCTAGCAATATAGGTGTCAATTGAATAAGTCAATGTTGACTTGTTCAATACGTATCCTTTGCCTTAGCTACCTATGGCGCAATTGGATTGGGCATTCCACCCGTACGTGCGCGCAGACACCCGCGATGGCCCCTGTGGGGCTGCACCGTAACAAAACCTATGAAATTTTAAGATAAATAGACTATATAAGAAATTAGATTAGGTTATAGCTAAATACAAGGTATTAGAGGTCCCTATACCTTTAACTATTAAGTTAGATATACTATAAGGACTTTACCCTATTTTCTATATAGATTTAGTATAATAGGTAGCTTCTAATCTATTACCTAGTTAAATATTAGTAAATAAACAACCCCTACTAGAACTAATAATAACTAATGCTAACCCTAATCTCTTAGAGTATTAGGTTAAAGAGATACTAGTAGCTAAGAATATAAGAGAATAGGGATTAAACTAGAATATGCTAGTTAAATAAAAGAATATGTATAGCTAACTTAGGAACTACTAGAAAATATATAAGATATAAAGGCACTAGATAGATTTAAGGTATAATAAGGTAATATAATAATATATAATAGGCCTAAAAGAGTATATTTTATTTAACTACTAAGGAATAAGTAAATCTAGTCTTCTTTACTCTATATATATATTAGCGCTAGTATTTTACTATATTAGAAAGTAATTAGTTCTTAGGGGTAAGAGAAGAAGGAAAAGCTAGGTTATTCTAGTTTAGTTTAGGAAGGGAATAGTAATAAGTAGTTAATTAGTAAGTAAGGGCCTTATTAAATATATACTACTTAGTAATAGTATTATCCTAAATAAAGGTAATATAAGTAAGATTATTATTTATTATAAATATACTATAAAAGAATTCTATTACTATATTACTATTATATTAAGTAAGAGTTATTTACTAGGCTAAGGTAAGTGCTTATAATTTAGTAGTGCCCTAGGTATATACTACCCTAGTAAGGGATAATAAGAGAGGTATTACTATAGAGGATTAATATAAGTAGTAGCTAGAATAGTATTAAAATATTTTTAATAGTAAATAAAAGTTTTTATTAGAATAGTATAGTATTCCTTTTTAGAGGTAGTATACCTTATAGCTAGTGTTTTAATAGCTTTTCTAGTAGCTAAAAGGTTTATAAGGTACTTATATATATATCTTAATTTTAGGTTACCTAAATATAAGTATAGCTTCTAGCTATATAATTAATAGGTATACTAATAGGAAGATAAGCCTAGTAAGACCCTAGGGCATACTCCTATATCCCCTTATTATAAAGGTTATTTATATATTAGATATATAGGACCTCTTACTCCTTACTATTAGAGTTATTAGAGTTATTAGAGTTACTCTCTAAGATATAATTACTAAGGTAGTTTAGCTTTTTAGGAAGGGAAGGAGGTAGTAATAAAAAAGGAAGTATTACTAAAGGTAATAGTAGTAATAGCACTAAGAGTAATAGTAGTAAATATAATAATAGGTAGGCTAGATATAAAAAGGGGTTTTAATAGGATATTTAAAGGGAGGTAAGTAGTAAATAACTAATAAAATAATAGAAATAAGGGTATATAAAGGGAAAGGAAAGGGAAAAAGTAAAGGGATATATAGGATTATTTATATTTAGATATAGCTATAGAATAGCTTTAATTATATACTTACTTTAGATATAGACTAGTAAGGGATTATAAATAGTTAGTAATAAGAGATTAGAAAGACTAGTAATAGCTAGGAGAGAGGGAATTTAATAGGTAAAAGGTAATATATAAAAATAAAGTAATAATAACTAGGTAAGTAAAGCTTAATATTAGCTAGTAGTAGGTAAGAAAATAGAGTAGGCTAGTATTATAAGAGGGCTAGAGTTAGGTAAGGCTAGTTATTTTAAAGGCTAGGGGAAGGTAGCCTATAAGGAAAAAATTTTTAGCCTACTAGGCTATATATAAGCCCTACACTAGGACCTACACTAATACACTATATTAATTATATATATACGCTACTTACTTAGAACTTTTTAACTATAAGGGTAAAGGGGAAGGGAGGCCTAAGTAAAGGGGTATATTATAGACTTAAGCTTAGGAGCTTAGGTTATGTCTTAGGTCTAGAAAGGGCGCGTAAAGGACATAGACTATAGGCGGATAGGTTAGGGCTTTACCTAGGCCTATGCGACCTACACACACACTAGTATAAAGCTAGTCCTGTGCGATACCTAGCTTAGTCCGATCCTTCCTCTCTAAGGATAATAATATCTCTTAGAACGCTTACGTGCAGCTGCCCTAAGGCCAGTTCATAACAGGAAGCTAGACTAGTAACAAGAGGAAGACCTAAGCTACTATAGAAGCTGTATAATTACCTAGACTATCACTAAGAGAAGAGCCTTAATTCTCTAGTAATAAGAAACTATCCTAGATCTTAATAGCACCTAAGAGACCCTAAGAGAGTAAACTACTAATATAACTATAACCTCTTTCCTATGCCCTTATAAAAGATTAGAAGGAACGAATTATAGTTAACCCTAATTCCGCTACGCTATCTAAGCTTAATAACTATATTATAAGGTTTATTAACCTTAGTAAGCATTAAGACTAGAGGGATAATAACCTCTAGGAATTATTCTAAGAAGACTTTAAAGGATAGTCTAAGAACACCTTTATAATAGCTAATAGAGATCTTATTAGAGAGCTATAAAATTCCCTATAAGATTATAGTGTTATTATAAGATAAGGCTAAGGACTAGTAATTATAATATCTCTAGAAGAAGTGGTCTAATAAGAAATAAGGCTATTATAGCCTAAAGGGAGATTATAATTCTCTAACCCCTAAATATTAACCTCCTTAACCCCCTTATTTACTTACCCTAGAATCTTATCCTTCCTAACCCTAATAATACCTTTAACCCCCTTAACCTATAAGAGAGCCTCTTCTATAGTAAACCCTATTATATTAAGTAATTTACCCTAAAGATCCCTATCCATAGCAAACCTTACTGCCTATATAGTAATTTCCTTCTAAGGACTAGATTATAAAGAAGATCTTAGAACTTATAAAGATATATAAGGATAGTAACTATTATAGCGGATAATTATATAATTTCCTTGCCCTAAAAGTTATACTCTTTAAAAATAAGTGTAATAGAATTAACCTCCCTTAAATATATTATTAAAAGGCTCTCCTAATTATCTTAATTAATAATACTAAATAGTACTACCTTAATTATCTCTTTAGTTAAAACCTTATATATAAAGAGATAATTAGCTAAATCTATTAATGCTTTAAGATAGAAAGTAACTAATAGTTTTACTATCACAAATAGAGTAGTATAACTCTAAATAGCACTATTACTAAGAACCCTAATAAAACTAGGCTAGAGTGCCTTAAAATTATACTAGCTACCCTTAAGAAAATCTATTAAGGCCTATATCCTTCTAATATAGTAAATACTAAGCTCTATAAGTAAATATTAAATACTATAGCTAGTATACCTAAATATTAGATAGTAAAGTATAACTACTCCTAGGCTTTAAGAGTCTTACTAAAGACCTCTATAAGGTAATTATAATCTCTAAGTTAAATAGGAGAGCTACCTAATACTTATAATTATAAGGAGCTCTCCTAAGGCTATGTTTACTAACTATTAATATAGATATTAGCCCTAAGGCAGGAAGGCTATTATAGTAAGAGCCTAAGGCATAGCCCTTAGCATTGCTTTATATATAATAAGAATAGCTATTAGTCCTTTAATTACTTTAAGAAAGAACGCTAAAAGGAGAAGGATTATTCGTTCACTAGTAAGATCTATTATATACTCCCTTTAGAGAAGAGATTCTAGGCATTTCTTGCCTCCTATAAAGGGCTAGATAATAATAAGCCTAATAAGGGCCTTAGCTAAGGATAGGAACTATATCTTATAGCCTATATAAAGACTAAAGATAGTAATAAGGATAATAAAGAGCTATTACTAGCGGTATATCTAAGTATTATATAATTCTTTTGCTTAGAGCTATAGGATAATTATAATCTTATAAATACTAATATTCTTACTACCCTTAATAACTAAGCCTTTTAGTATACTTTCCTAAAGTAAGAACTATATTAATAGTAAGAATCTAATAAGGGATTAACTTACTATATCTCTAAAGAGCGCTATTCTAAAGAAGTCTTTAAAGGGATTATACCTAATACTAGGGCAGCAGGCAGATTAATAGTAGGTTAAGGATAAGCAAAGGCTCTATTATAATTAATACCTTTATTAAAGATAATGCCTTATAAGCTATAAATTATTAAATTTAGTGCTAGATCTATAACTATAATAGGAATCCTTTATATGCTTATAGAACTTAAAGAGCTTAAATTCTATATCCTTAATATAGTAACTCCTTTCCTCTTTTCTATTACTAATATAAATAAGCTATAAGTTAAGATTAATAACCTTATAAACGTGCTAATTTAAGGCAATAAGACTATGCTTATTATGTAATAATAGGGATATCCTTAGTAGCTACTAGAGGCTAAAGAAATAGTTACCTTCTACCTCTTAGAGAGATAAATCCATTAATTACATTATTGCTTTAGTTACCTTTCTGTTTAATGCCTTATAAAGATCCTTTAGTGGGCTAGTTATAATATTAAACGCTAGGTAATTAAGAAGTTAACTAATATTTACTACTATTATTAGATAAAAGGAAAAGCTCCTAGCTAGTTTAAATTCATAATTAAAGATAAGCATAACTTTAACTATAAGATTATTACTAATATTATATAGATTAATAACTAACTAGTCCTTTACGTTATTAATTTAGTAACTTTATTCTAAGTAGCCTGCTTTCTTAATCCTAAGAAGCAAAAGGCCTAAGATATCTAGGATACTATTAGAGAGTGCTAGATTAATACCTATCTTAGACCGCTAGATTAGATTATTTATAATACTAGTAATAACTTCTTCTCTACTAAATTTAAGTATTACGCTTAATTAATATTAATTAAGATTAGTAAGATACTAATTAAAGCTTATAGTAGTATTAGAAAGGTTAAGAAGTACTATAGACCTTTACACTAGGCTTATAAGATTATTATAGACTTAATTAGCGCGAAGATTACGCTAGAGTAATATCTTTAAATAGCTATTAAAGCTATTAATAACTTAGTAAGCCCTAATAGACTAATGCTAACCTTACTAGTCTTTAAAGCCTACCTATATATAATAGATAAGTTACTGCTAAGCGTCTCTATTATTTAATATACTAAGGTAATTTAGAAGGCTACTAATAAGGTATGCTATTACCTAGCTTTATAATAGGTTTATAATACCCTTAATGCCTAGAATAGCCTAATATATTACTAATATATTAGCTACCTTTATAGGCTAATATACATATATAGAGGGAGAAGGGTAGCTAGCATAGCCCTTATAAGCTTATTACTACTAATAAGGAGACTTATACTATCTAATTACCCTATAGCATAGTAAAATTCTAATCTATAGTAGTAAAGCCTTACTATAAGGACCTATATACTATAGAGAAGCTATAGGAGATAAAACCTTAAGTTATTAAGGAGACTATAAATAAGAGAGATTCTCTTACCTCTATAGAGGTAAAGGTAAGGGAAGGAGTAAAGAAGATATAGAACTCCTAGTACTAGTAAAGAGAAAGTAAGGAAGGCTAAGAAAAGCCTAATAGTCTAATTCTCCCTTAACTAAGGCATAGAAGAACTTAAAGATTATAAGGAGTGCTTTATAATTATTAATAAAGACTAAGAAAAGGTATTAATTAAAGAGATTATAACTAGAGGATTGCTAATAGAAGCATTCCTTATAGTAAAGGAAAAAGCTAACTAGGACCTTACCCTCTAACTCTGCTAAGAAGGAAGATTATAACCCTAGGAAAGCCCTTTAAGTAATTAGATTAAGCTAAGATTAACGCTCTATAAGCTTTTAATATATTTAGATTTATAAAGTTTAATTAAATAAAGTATAGTAGCTATAGGATCTTTAACTCTTAAATAGTAAGAGAGATTAAAGGTAAAGGCATGGATTCGCTATATAAGAAGTCTTGCCTTATTATATAAGGCTATAATAATAAAGAGAAGGAATTTATCCTAACGTAATTACTAATGATCTAATAGGTAAGCTAATAGCTAATTATAGCTATTGCTCCTTTGTTAAAGTAAAAGGATTTGCCTCTAGATCCGTGATATTACCTAAGCCTACGTTTAATCACAAATAAAACTCATAAGGCAAATTATTATAAGATTACTAGAATAGATTACGCACCTCTTTCTAGAAGGCACTGTAATAGAGGTTATTAAGCCTCTTTATAGTATTATAAAGGCTATAACTTACTAGTGGGTAACGTACTTCTATTATTATAGGGATAATCTTAATATAATAACATTAACATATAATCCCTGCTTATTAATTATAGCTCTAAATAATAAAAACCTCTTTAGGATTATTAGAATGTAAACAGATAACACGCTAGGTCTAAGCAATAATAACTTCTTTAATAAAGAAGAAAAAGAGCTCTAGAAGGCTAACTTTATAGCTAAAGAGAAGCAGTAACTATTAAGCAGGAATCCCCTTACTTTTAATAGCTATATTCTAACCTAAAATGCTAATAACTTACTAACCCTAACCTAGAAAGGCTAAAGTTAGAAGATTAAGGAAGTTAACCCTTAATCTCTAATAGTAAGGTAGGATTATATAGAGTAAAGAGCCTAAGGAAGTTATATTATAACTATCTGCTAACTAGAAGCTTTATATAATCTATTAATTATAGCTTAATACTAAGAACTAGCTGCTAAAGATATTATATGCCTAAATAAACGCCTTAAATAGCAGATTAAGAATTAGTAATAAGGATTACGCTATATCTCACTAACCCTTAAAGAAGCAAAGCTCTTTATATTTATAAATAGATTGCTTATAAACAATAAGGATCTTAGCTTATAGATTAGGTATATAATTATAATTAGTAATAAGGCAAAGAGGGATAATAATACCTTTATTATAAAAGGAATATTATTATATATAGCTTAACAAAGAGTAAGCAGGTTACACGTAGCGCGCTTGCCTCTAAGCTATATAGCATGGTTTAAGATGCTAATATCGCGTACGTGATATCTATAACCCTTAATTAGATTATAGACTAATTAAAGATGCCTTAGATCCCTATAATCCTTTATACTAACTTATTCTTATTATATAAATGCCTTATTAAGCTAGGTATAACAAAGAGAAAAGGTTAATAATTAATATTATAGCCCTTTATTAATTATATAAGAGGCGTGAGATCTATAAGGTTAGATAGATTAACGGCAATAATAACCTAGCTAATGTAATAATAAAAGGATTGCTAAATTAGGCGCTTGTAACCTTAATTAATTTAAACGAATTAATAATCCGTGTGGAAGGCTAGGTTAAGAGACCCTTAGGAGCATTGTAAAGAGGGAATTAACGGAGACAAAGGGAGAATTCATTGTAATTAGATTAATTAATTTAACTAATGCTAACCGAGCTAATTAGGGCTCTGGATTTCTATTAAGGGATTTACTTATATACACTTTCCTTTAATTTAATTTTTATTGCGTTTTTAGGCTCCTTTAGCCACGAGAAAAGAGAGACTACTAGTATTGCTTCCTTCGGATTATCATTAGATTAGTCATGGCTAATGTTGATTCCTTCGGATCATCATCGGATTAGTTATGGCCAAAGACCCACTAATTGTGGACCGAGTAAGGCCCTTAGAGGGATGCACGCCTTATGATTAGCTACCCCTTTTTCGCCACCCCTCTTTGCCTTACTTACGGGTTTCACCCACTTTTTAGCTAGCTAGATTCCTCTCCCTCTCTCTCTTCTCTCTTTCCTAGATCATTATTAACTATCATAGACTTTAATAATAACGGTATTAATTACCTGCGCAGGCACCTTGGTGTTCTAACACTAATTAGTGGTTAATCATAACCATAGATAAGTTAGGTATTATAAGAAGAGATATTTCTATAGACGCTATAGTTATTTTCCTATTATCTAGATCCTTAGGAATAGGGGCATGGCTATAAGAGTGTGCTAAAGAAAGAGACTTAAATTCCGGTTATAGACTCGTTAGGCTTCTAAGGGATTAGCTTCTTCTATTATTATCTTTATTTTTAATAAAGAGATTAATTCTATATCTATTACAAACTTAGGGATTGACTTCTTCTGTTATTATCTTTATCTTTAATAGAGAGACTAATCCTACACCTACTATAAGAAAACTAACTAAATAATCAAATTAATTGCTATAAGGCATTCACTTTAAACCTAATGTTAATAACCATTACTCACAATAAGTTAGGAAGCTAGACTAGTAATAAGAGGAAGACCTAAGCTACTATAAAAGCTATATAATTACCTAGACTATTACTAAGAGAAGAGCCTTAATTCTCTAGTAATAAGAAACCATCCTAGATCTTAATAGCACCTAAAAGACCTAAGAGAGTAAACTACTAATATAACTATAATCTCTTTCCTATGCCCTTATAAAAGATTAGAAAGAATAAATTATAGTTAACCCTAATTCTGCTACGCTATCTAAACTTAATAACTATATTATAAGGTTTATTAACCTTAGTAAGCATTAAGACTAGAGGGATAATAACCTCTAGGAATTATTCTAAGAAGACTTTAAAGGATAGTCTAAGAACACCTTTGTAATAGCTAATAGAGATCTTATTAGAGAGCTGCGGAATTCCCTGCGAGATTATAGTATTATTATAAGATAAGGCTAAGGACTAGTAATTATAATATCTCTAGAAGAAGTGGTCTAATAAGAGATAAGGCTATTATAGCCTAAAGGGAGATTATAATTCTCTAACCCCTAAATATTAACCTCCTTAACCCCTTATTTACTTACCCTAGAACCTTATCCTTTCTAACCCTAATAGTACCTTTAACCCTCTTAACCTATAAGAGAGCCTCTTCTATAGTAAACCTTATTATATTAAGTAATTTACCCTAAAGATCCCTATCTATAGCAAACCTTACTACCTATATAGTAATTCTCTTCTAAGGACTAGATTATAAAGAAGATCTTAGAACTTATAAAGATATATAAGGATAGTAACTATTATAGCGAATAATTATATAATTTCCTTACCCTAAAAGTTACGCTCTTTAAGAATAAGTGTAATAGAATTAACCTCCCTTAAACGCATTATTAGAAGGCTCTCTAATTATCTTAATTAATAATGCTAAATAGTACTACCTTAATTATCTCTTTAGTTAAAACCTTATATATAAAGAGATAATTAGCTAAATCTATTAATGCTTTAAGATAGAAAGTAACTAATAGTTTTACTACTATAAATAGAGTAGTATAACTCTAAATAGCACTATTACTAAGAACCCTAATAAAACTAGGCTAGAGTGCCTTAAAATTATACTAGCTACCCTTAAGAAAATCTATTAAGGCCTATATCCTTCTAATATAGTAAATACTAAGCTTTATAAGCAAACGTTAAACGCTATAGCTAGTGTGCCTAAATATTAGATAGTAAAGTATAACTACTCCCTAGGCTTTAAGAGTCTTACTAGAGACCTCTATAAGGTAATTATAATCTTAGAATTAAATAAAAAAGCTACCTAATACCTATAATTATAAGGGAGCTCTCCTAAGGCTATATTTACTAACTATTAATATAGATATTAGCCCTAAGGTAAGGGAGGCTATTATAGTAAGAGCCTAAGGCATAGCCCTTAGCGTTGCTTTATATATAATAAGAATAGCTATTAGTCCTTTAATCACTCTAATAAAGAACGCTAAAAGGAGAAGGATTATTAGTTTACTAGTAAGATCTATTATATACCCCCTTTAGAGAAGAGATTCTAGGCATTTCTTGCCTCCTACGAAGGGCTAGATAATAATAAGCCTAATAAGGGCCCTAGCTAAGGATAGGAACCGCATTTTATAGCCTATATAAAGACTAAAGATAGTAATAAGGATAATAAAGAGCTATTACTAGTAGTATATTTAAGTATTATATAATTCTTTTACTTAGAGCTATAGGATAATTATAATCTTATAAATACTAATGTTCTTACTACCCTTAATAACTAGGCCTTTTAGTATACTTTCCTAAAGTAGGAACTATATTAATAGTAAGAATCTAATAAGGGATTAACCTACTATATCTCTAAAGAGCGCTATTCTAAAGAAGTCTTTAAAGGGATTATACCTAATACTAAGGTAGTAGGTAAATTAACAGTAAGTTAGGGATAAGTAAAGGCTCTATTATAATTAATGCCTTTATTAAAGATAATCCCCTACGAGCTATAAATCATTAAATTTAGTGCTAGATCTATAACTATAAGAGGCATTCTTTGTGTGCCTATAGAACTTAGAGAGCTTAAATTCTATATCCTTAATATAGTAACTTCTTTCCTCTTTTCTATTACTAATATAGATAAGCTATAAGTTAAGATTAATAACCTCGCAAACGTGCTAATTTAAGGTAATAAGACTATCCCTATTATATAATAATAGGGATATCCTTAGTGGCTACTAGAAGCTAAAGAAATAGTTATCTTTTACCTCTTAGAGAGGAGATCTATTAATTGCATTATTACTTTAGTTACCCTTCTGTTTAATGCCTTATAAAGATCCTTTAGCGGGCCGGTTATAATGTTAAACGCTAGGTAATTAAGAAGCTAACTAAAGTCTACTATTATTATTAGATAAAAGGAAAAGCTCCTAGCTAGTTTAAATTTATAATTAAAGATAAGCATAACTTTAACTATAAGATTATTACTAATATTATATAGATTAATAACTAACTAGTCCTTTACGTTATTAATTTAGTAACTTTGTTCTAAGTAGCCTATTTCCTTAATCCTAAGAAGCAGAAGGCCTAAGATATCTAGGATATAATTAGAGAGTGCTAGATTAATACCTACCTTAGACTACCGGATTAGATTGTTTATAATACTAGTAATAACTTCTTCTTTACTAAATTTAAGCACTATGCTTAATTAATATTAATTAAGATTAGTAAGATACTAATTAAAGCCTATAATAGCATTAGAAAGGTTAAAAAGTACTATAGACCCTTACGCTAGGCTTATAAGATTATCACGGACTTAATTAGTATAGAGATTACGCTAGAGCAATATCTTTAGATAGCTATTAAAGCTATTAATAACTTAGCAAGCCCTAATAGACTAGTGCTAACCCTACTAGTCTTTAGAGCTTACCTATATATAATAGATAAGTTACCGCTAAGCGTCTCTATTATTTAATACACTAAGGTAATTTAGAAGGCTACTAATAAGGTATGCTACTACCTAGCCTTATAGTAGGTCTATAATACCCTTAATACCTAGAATAGCCCTAACATATTACTAATATATTAGTTACCTTTATAGGCTAATATATATATATAGAGGAGAAGGGTAGCTAGCATAGCCCTTATAAGGTAATTACTACTAATAGGGAGACTTATACTATTTAAATGCCCTATAGCCTAGTGAAATTCTAATCTATAGTAGTAAAGCCTTACTATAAGGACCTATATACTATAGAGGGCTATAGAAGATAAAACCTTAAGATATTAAGGAGACTATAAATAAGAGAGACCCTCTTACCTCTATAGGGGTAAAGGTAAGAAAAGGAGTAAAAGAAGAAGTAAAACTCCTAGTACTAGTAAAGAGAAAGTAAGGAAGGCTAAGAAAAGCCCTAATAGTCTAATTCTCCCTTAACTAAGGCATAGAAGAACCTAAAGATTATAAGGAGTGCTTTATAATTATTAATAAAGACTAAGAAGAGGCATTAATTAAAGAGATTATAACTAGAGAATTACTAATAGAAGCGTTTCTTATAGTAAAGGAAAAAGCTAACTAGGACCTTACCCTCTAACTCTACTAAGAAGGGAAGATTATAACCCTAGGAAAGCCCTTTAAGTAATTAGATTAAGCTAAGATTAATGCTCTATAAACTTATAATATGTTTAGATTTATAAAGTTTAATTAAGCAAAGCATAGTGGCTATAGGATCTTTAACTCTTATATAGTAAGAGAGATTAAAGGTAAAGGCATGGATTTGCTATATAAGAAGTCTTGCCTTATTATATAAGGCTATAATAATAAAGAGAAGGAATTTATCCTAACGCAATCGCTAACGATCTAATAGGCAAGCTAATAGCTAATTATAGCTATCGCTCCTTTATTAAAGCAAAGGGATTTACCTCTAGATCTGCGATATCACCTAAGCCTATGTTTAATTGCAAACAAAACTCATAAGGCTAATTATTATAAGATTACTAGAATAGATCACGTACCTCTTTCTAGAAGGCACTGTAATAGAGGTTATTAAGCCTCTTTATAGCATTGCTAAGGCTAGAACTTACTAGTAGGTAACGTACTTCTATTATTATAGGGATAACCTTAATATAATAACATTAATATATAATCCTTACTTATTAATTATAGCTCTAAATAATAAAAACCTCTTTAGGATTATTAGAATGTAAACAGATAATACACTAGGTCTAAGTAATAATAACTTCTTTAATAAAGAAGAAAAAGAGCTTTAGAAGGCTAACTTTATAGCTAAAGAGAAGTAGTAATTATTAAGCGAGAATCCCTTACTTTTAATAGCTATATCCTAACCTAAAACGCTAATAACTTACTAACCCTAACCTAAAAGGCTAAAGTTAGAAGATTAAGGAAATTAATCCTTAATCCCTAATAGTAAGGCAGGATTACGTAGAGTAAAGAGCCTAAGGAAGTTATATCGTAACCGTTTGCTAACTAGAAGCTTTATATAATCTATTAATTATAGCTTAACACTAAGAACTAGCTGCTAAAGATATTATATGCCTAAATAAACGCCTTAAGTGGCAGATTAAGAATTAGCAATAAGGACTGTATTATATCCCACTAACCCTTAAGGAGGTAAAGCTCTTTATATTTATAAATAGATTACTTACGAATAATAAGGATCTTAGCTTATAGATTAGGTATATAATCATAATTAGTAATAAGGTAAAGAGGGATAATAATACCTTTATTACAAAAGGGAATATTATTATATATAGCTTAATAAAGAGCAAGCGGGTTACACGTAGCGCGCTTGCCTCTAAGCTATATAGCATGGTTTAAGGCGCTAATATTACGTACGTAATATCTATAACCCTTAATTAGATCACGGATTGATTAAAGATGCCTTAGATCCCTATAATCCTTTATACTAACTTATTCTTATTATATAAATGCCTTATTAAGCTAGGCATAATAAAAGAAAAGAGGTTAATAATTAATATTATAGCCCTTCGTTAATTATACAAGAGGCGCGAGATCTACGAGGTTAGATAGATTAACAGTAACAATAACCTAGCTAATGCGATAACAAAAGGATTACTAAATTAGGCGCTTGTAACCTTAATTAATTCAAACGAATTAATAATCCGTGTGGAAGGCTAGGTTAAGAGACCTTTGTAAGCGTTATAAGTATTATGAAGAGGAATTAACAGAGACAAAGGGAGGATTTATCGCGATTAGATTAATTAATTTAACTAATGCTAACCGAGCTAATTAGGGCTCCGGATTCCTATTAAGGGATTCACTTATATACACTTTCCTTTAATTCGATTTTTATTGCGTTTTTAGGCTTCTTTAGCCATAAGAAAAGAGAGACTACTAGTATTAATTCCTTTGGATTATTATCGGATTAGTTATGGCTAAAGACCCACTAATTGTGGACCGAGTAGGGCCCTTAGAGGGATGCATGCCTTGTGATTAGCTACCCCTTTTCGCCACCCCTCTTTGCCTTACTTATAGGTTTTACTCACTTTTTGGCTAGCTAGATTCCTCTCCCTCTCTCTCTTCTCTCTTTCCTAGATCATTATTAACTATCATAGACTTCAATAACAACGGTATCAATTACCTGCGCAGGCACCTTGGTGTTCCAACAGCTAAAGACCCCGCTAATTGTGGGCTAAGTGAAGCCCTTAAAGGGATGCATGCCTTGTGATTAGCTGCCCCTTTTTTGCCACCCTCTCTTTACCCTACTTACAGGTTTTACCTACTTTTTGGCTAGCTAGATTCCTCTCCCTCTCTCTCTTCTCTTTCCTAGATTATCATCATTAACTATCATAGACTTCAATAACAACGGTATTATTACCTGCGCAGGCACCTTGGTGTTCCAACAGCTATAGTAAAGAGAAAAGCAAAGAGAAGGAAAATAAAGATAAATCTAACCTAAAGATAATTAATAGTATTTATAACACAAGGGAAAAATGCTAAGAAGTAAAGGCAAGGCGAATAATAAGATTAGCAAGGGAGATAGGAAGAAAATGAAAGAATAGGGAATTAGCCTGTAACAATATAAGCAGTTTTACCTCGTACCCAGGAGGGGCCTATTTAGGTTATTATATAGTAAATTCCTAATATCTTAATCTAACTAATAGTCTATTACCCTAAAGGGAAGAGAGATTAATTTATTAAGGCTTTTAGCTTAGGGGTAAATAATAAAGTAAAGGTTAGATTAAAGAGTTATAGCTATTAAACTGCTAGTTAGGGGTAGGTACTTAAAGGTTTAATCTCTAGCCTTTCCCTTTATTAGTAGGAAAGCTTCTTTAAATATCCCGTAGCCCTCACGTGACTAGCCCGCAGCTAGCCCGTAGCTCCGTGCCCCGCTAGGCGCTACCCTTATTAATGCTATCGCCATTCCGCTCCTGACAGCTACTAATAGATGTAAATGTGATGTAAGAATTGAGTTATCCCTATCTATGGAGTGCTAAATCTAGCCTATTAATGCCTGTTTCTGACCACACCCTGTTCTGTCACGTAACATTTACCTTATTAATCTAATCTAGTCCTATCTATAGTTAGGATTATCTCTTATCCATTATTAGTAACCACAGCTCTATAGACTTATGTTTAATTTAATTCTAATCTTATCTGTATCTGACCATAGCTACACTTTAGTATCTCTATAGAGATATTTTAATTCTTTATAATAATTATAATTATTTCTTTATTCGTTTACTTATTATTTTATTTGTAACTTTATGCTTTTAATTAGCAATAGTTATCCTAGCAAAATCCTAAGATTATTCTAGCAAAACATAGTCCTAGTCTTATTACTATGAATAATAACCTAATTAATAGGGGTAATAATGGATGTTGTATTCTCAAGTAGCCTAGCTAGCGATTCTCCATAATAATAGCACCTGATATTACCTAAGCCATTTCCCCACTCAACAGTGGCCGAGTTCTCGCTCAATTCAATTTTCATCGCCATGATCCTAATCCTAGCCATTAGTAATATGTGGCTGACCTGGTTGGCCGGGACTTTGGCCAGCCATCCACCCCATTCGTGTCAGGGCCCGTCGTTCCAATCATGCGGTCTTCTGTGGATCGTTCAAATGATGATGAATATTATATCTGGCATTGACGGGCGTTACATGCCCTTTCCTAGAAGCTCGTGGCTGGAAGAAATATACACAATTCTTCTTTTTCTCCAACACCTTTAAATCACAAACTAATCACCTACTCACCGTCGTCTTCCTCGTCCTCGTCCTCGTCCACCTCCATCCCTTCAGCTGCCGTGACTGTAAACTCCCGTTCTTGGTCAACTCCGACATAACTGTCACTCATGAGGAAGAGCTTCAGATTGTGTTCTCCGGCTGCTGGCACAGTGTACTCGAGTCGCACATCCAACTCTCGGCCGATTGTCACGCGCTTGATGGCAAGAAGATTGCGAGTCTTGTCATCACCAACCACTAGCCACCAATTCTCCATCTTCTTGGTCGGATAGAACGGCGCGTGAACCGTGGAATCAACCTCTTCATCCCCCTCCACGTTGCGAGTGATCTTGATTTTGAGGTAACAAGGTTCGCCAGCCTGGATCTCGTCTTCGTCAAGGATTTCGTGCTCCAACTCAAGATCAGGATACTTGTTGTTGGTGAAGTTGGCGGCCTGAGCAAGCTGGTTCTGTGAAAGTCCAAGGCGCTTGACCAGATTGTCGTACTCTGAGTTCTCATCGGGGTTCATGGCTTCCATAAAATCGAAAATATCTTTGACACTATTGGAACAAATATAGGTCAGTAATTTGATACCACCCCACCACAGCCATCATGAGAAGAACGAAAAGTAGCCTCGCAACTTACCCAAAATCATTCGCAACCTTGACCACCTCAGGTGCGAAGTGAGGAATCTGTTTAAGCGGACTGTCTCGGTCCCACATCGCTTGAACCACCATCTGTGACATCTCCATGGCGTTCATTGCATTTAGATGCCCATCTGAAGACAGGATATCTACCATCGCGCTCAAGAGACTCAGCACTCTCGACAACAGAGTCTCTTGGTCTTTGGCCAAGTCTATTGGAAGCTGCATTCTTGAGAAATGTGCCTGCAGGAGCACAAAGGCTTTAAAGTGAGGCGAATCGTGCACCGGCTGGGACATCTTGACGGGAATTCTGTCGTAAATGCGACGGAGAAGGCCTTCTTCGTGTCTGCGTACTTGAATTGATTCAAACTCAGTGGCCGATGTGACAATCTCAGAATGCCCTTGAGCTTGGTTCGAGCGCTCAAGGAAAGCAGCAAGGTCTGCATGGTTATGTATGAAATATTGTAGTAGGCTCCGATCATGGCAGCATTCTGTGGCGAGACGCTTCCATCCTCGTCATCAAAGTCAATGATCTTGGACTCGCTCAATTCTCGCAACGTTGTTTCCACGAGGTCAGACATGTAATTACTCAGACCTTCGTGCGTTGTGCTGGTCAAGCTGTAGTAACTGGGGTTGGCCAGCAGCCGTCTGTAAAAGTAAGTGAATGTAGTCAATTGATGGCGTCATCTCCAGATTCAATCATCTTGGTGCTGATTTCCGTCACGAAAGCGTCGTGGAGGTAATTATGCAGATGTGACTCAACGGGCAGGGCTTCGTTCAAAAACTTCTTATAGTACTCGCGCTTGACCGAAGGAACCATAAGAACACCACGGCCCCTGCCATCCTTGGACGGCTTTAATGACTTGCCAAACATTTGCAGTACCTCGCTGAGAGGGTAGTCGACGTATCGGTGCTCTCTACCCTCAAAATACTGGGTGCCCATAACGATGACAAGATGCGCCGTGCTCGTTAGCTCCCAACAGACGTCTTTCGAGGCAACAAGTACTTGGATGGCACCGTTGTCATAAAGGTGTTTCACAATACGCTTATCGTTCTGGCTGAGAGCTTCATGATAGTACCCAACTCCATGGGACAGCGCCTCGGCCAGCGCCTCTTCGTGGATCCGCTCGAGAAGTGGTCGCATTTGTTCGACTTCGGCGTGAAGAAAGCGATCTTCGTCGTCGTCAGATACACAGGCTGCCAGGAGATCTCTGGCTGTCTGTCTTGTTTGCTTTCTGCTGGCGACAAATATCATAGCAGGTTGATCTGCTGACATCTGAGTGATGGCGAGGTAGGCGGGTTTGGCCATGGCCAACATTAGAGACAGGAAATGAGGATTGGAGTAAGATTGAACATGAAGTTCCAGTGGTACAGGTCGAACATGAGGGCTGAAGTTGTAGATGTCGTGCTTCTTTGCATCAATCCACTCGCCAATGTCTCGAGCATTTGCCAGCGAGACACTGAGTGCAACGAGGCGGAGAGGCAATTCAGTCTGCGTTCGGATGTAGTGCATACGTGAAACAATGATCTCGTAAACGTATCCCATATAGCCTCCGAGAAGGTGAACATCGTCGGCAATGAACAGCTGGACAGTCTGTACATTCTTACGTCTCTTCCATTGTCTCGAAAGTACGTCCCATTGCGTTGGTGTCGCGAGAATGAGATCGCCTTTCTCAAGAAGCTTCAAATCGGTCGCAGTCTCCCGGTTAGCTTGACGATCTCCTTCCCACCGTCAAGGTGCGCGAGTCGCTTCTGCCAGTCTTGCAACCTAGCGTCAACGACCTCTTGGTACGGAGCAATGTAAACGGCCCTACCAGCCTCCCCAGGGTCCAGTGACGAAGAATGGCAAACTCCGCGCAAACCGTCTTGCCACTGCCCGTTGGCGCGCCAATAAAGACATTCTGGTCGGTCTTGTACAGCGAATTAAAGGTCTGTGTTTGAATTCTGTTGAACTGTCTCCAAGTGGGATATAGCTCAATATAACTGGGGACTTTTAAAGCAGAGACAGGGGAGAGGTTGAAGTTCCAGCAGTTCCGTGTGAGGAGGGAACTTCTCTGGGAGTATGAGTTTGTGGAAAGGGATGGCTAGTCTGGTTTCCGAATGCATCCATCTATCCGAAATAACGGACACAAAGTAGTTTGGAGGCATCGGGTCAGTAATGGGAACCGTAAAGTCGACAATGTGCTCATTGGACTCGGACTCGGCGTAGTCCTTCCGCAGAAGGAAGGTGTCGTGGAAAAGGATATCCTCGCCGTCGCAATCCTCCACAATGATCCAGAAGCTCTCAGCACCACCATGGAGATTGTCGTCCCACTCAAAGTTGGGGGTAATGCTGAGTTCCACTCTAAGCATTGAGCGTGTCATGGGCTGGACCTGAGCTTGAACGTCGACTCTCGGAAATTTAGCGACGAATCCACAGACAGGCCGACCAGCCTTGGGCATACCCAGCAATTCGCCCATCCGAGGAGGGTCCAGGTCGAAATAATTACTCCATGAAACATCAATTCTCTCCGCCTTTTGAACAATGTCCTTGGAACATGTGGGAAACTGGCGCAAGGGGACATTGTTGGCCACATTCGCTTCTCGGCCATCTTGCAGAGATCCAGTGCTGTCTTGGCAACAGACGCCCAGCCTTTCTTGAGGGCGATTTCAAACACCGCGCGCAAGATACGACCCGCGCTTTGTGTCACATATACCATGTCGGCCATGAGTGCGAGCCCATCCAGCTTTAGTCGCGAAATGTACGCTTGGAGGAGCACGTTGATTTTGGCGTGGGGCTCTTCTATGCTTTCCTTCACAGGAATAGGCACTCGTCCCATCAGCTTGGCCAGCTCTAGCTTCTCGTCTTGTCTTACTGGAATGTATTTGAATTCAGCACTGAGTGCGAAAACTCGGAAGAGCTCGATAGTGGTGATGGATGGCTGAATCAAGTTGTTGTAGGTATCCATAGAGCCAGATGTAATGTAATAGTGCGAAGCAATGCGGCCAAGCTCTGTCGATTGCAGCTTGCCAGATTTCTCGTCGTAGCGGATGAGGTTAGACCTCTTTAGTAACAATGCAGCAGAATGAATGAGATCGACTCGTTTCTGCTCCAATGCGTCATCATTTTCATACTCGGCACCGACTTGGTATAGGCCCGGAGATCGAAGCATTCGAACAAATAGGTAAGTATAGCCAAGCCACTCGACACCTTCATCGCGAGTGCGAACATTACCGAGCACAATTTCAGCGTTCAGATTGTCGACTAATTTGCTGACAAACTGACTTTCAATGGGTAGTTGTTGGTTGAGCAGAGAGAGATAGTACTGGATTTCGGTTTGAGTTGTGATGATGATGCCTTCACCGTAGGTGTCGAACTGAGGTCGACCAGCACGACCAAGCATTTGCAAAACATCTTGTGGGCTGAGCTCAACCCAGCTACCTTTTTCTGGCGAGTACACTTGAGTGCCTTTGATGACAACAGTATGGGCGGGTAAATTGACGCCCCAGGCCAAGGTGGCAGTCGAAACGAGTACCTGGATAGCACCGCTGGCGAAAAGATCCTCCACGTCCGCTCTGTCCACTCGATTCATACCAGCATGATGAATTCCAAACCCATATGGCAGGATATCTTTGAGGTCTTTGTCGGTAGCCTGGCTCGCTGCTTCGTTGAGTACCTCACGGCTTCCAGCATCGTGTCGTAAGACTTGATTGACTGTGTCAAGCTCCAATGCCTTGTCGCGGATATACTTGGCTGTCTTGGCTGTCTCTTTTCTGGAATGAACGAAGATGATCATCTGGTTTCTATTGGAGCCTACATGCTCCATTACTTTGTTGTACGTCACATCATTCATCGTCTTGAGTTGCTTGATTGCTTTGCGGTCTGTGACACCAATGAACTCTTGTCGCAACGGGCAAGGCCTGAAGGTGCTGTCGAAATGAAACAGATCCTTCTTCACGTCCACGCGTAGGAAGCTCGCCACGTCCTTGTAGTTGGGAAGCGTAGCGGACAAGCCCACAATCCGAACAGGCTCGCCGCTTTGCTCAGTTTTCCTGATGGTTCTGGCCACAATGCTCTCAATACAGGTCCTCGGTCATCGTGGAGCAAGTGAATCTCGTCAATAATAATGAGCCTAACAAGATTTGTGTAGGTCAGGTCGTTGGACTTTCTCGTGATGACATCCCACTTCTCTGGCGTGGTCACAATGATTTGCGTCTCAGCGATTTGCTGCTTGGTGAGTTGGCGGTCACCAGTCAGCTCAGATACGCGGATACCGTACGGCTCCAGTCTCTTTCCAAAGTTGCCAACCTGTTCTTGAACCAACGCCTTCAAAGGAGCAATGTAGACAATTTTGAATGCATCCAGGTCAATATCGCCAGTCTCGGTGTTTCGGTTTTGCCAATTTCGCGCAATATTGTCAACATGGCGACGTTTGTCTTACCACTACCAGTGGGAGCACAAATGAGCATGTTGCCATCATCTTGAAACGCGGAAGGGTAGCATTTTGACTGGATTCTGTTGAGCGACTTGGCCGTACTGAAAGGCCCGCGTGACCACTCAGGCATATCAGTGATGGGGATAAGAACATCAGTAGGGTCGGTGCGCTTCTTTGGAGGAGGAACATGAATTTCCTCATAACCCTTGAACGATCTTTTGGTGGATCCTTCGGGCAGCCTGACTTTGGCGTTCGTCATGAGATGATTGCCCTGGTCGAAGACCAGATTATCAAGGTTAACGACTTTCTTTGGTTGTAGACCTCCTACCAAATACCCCTCCTGGCGCTCTTCCTTCGACGCTGCCTCGTTGAAGGACGCTGGTACGTCAATGTCCATCTTCATGTCCATTTTTCTTTTTTATCAGCGCCATCAGCGATCTTGCCACGAAGCTCGTTGAGTATCCATTGAAGACCTTCGGAGCCCATTTCACGTTCGACATCAGCCCGACTCTCTGCCGACTCTGCTCGTGCCAGTTTAGTGAGCCAGAAGACCTTTTCCCTGTTTTCGACCAGCTTCCGGACAAGCTCGTGATGCTCAAAGTCAAACAACTCCATCAAGTCGTTCTCAATTTCCCTGAGCGACTTCTCCTCTCCTTCAGGCTCTTCTGGATCACCAGAAAGAATGCGGAGAGCGTCCTTCGTCTTGGTAGCTTGCTCATGAGCATCTGGATACAGAGTACCAATCTGACGTTGCAACCAAAAGGCATCAATATCTCTGGCAGGTATAGTTTTCTTCTCTTCGTCTTTGCTTTTGCTTGCAGATGGACCGGAATCCAGAATCATTTCCTCACCGCCCACGCCATCTTCAGCGGGCTTTGAAGTAGAGGATCATCAGCCTCATCTTCTTCGTCATCTTCAGAAGATTCGTCTCGGACTTCATGAACAATCTCGTCTTCGTCTTCATCTTCGTCGAAGGCTACAGCGACACCCTGGCGCTCATCGATCTCGGCATCGTCGCCATTGGCATCACCCATGTCGATAACTTCGTCGTCATCCTGCGCGTCGTAGTCCGTAATCTTCTTTCCGAGATTTACTAATTCGTTGAATTGCTTTGGGTTCAAAGTCGCACCAATAATGTCGTCAATTTCCTTCTTCTTGTCCATGTCTTTCAAGTCATCATCCTTCAAGTATTCGAGTACGGCATCAGCTGCGCTACGGACAACTTCATGAGGCACATCTCCCAAGTTCGTGGCCACGAGCGTGAGGATGAGATCAAAAGTCGCGCGCGTCGCTGGTGTCCGGGGTCGATATGTGATGCCTTCAATCAGGGCATCGTTTGCGCCGAGGACTCCTGTTCCTCGTTGTCGTGAGGCTTCCGCTTTTCGTCTCGTTTGTTCCCTAAGCAAGACATCATGGCCTTCTTGAAGGGCACCTCTCTCTATACTTGGCATGCCAGATTGCTTCTTCTGCTTCGGGGCCTCGTCCGCCCAACTCTAGCGCCCATGTCTTTGATGCTTAGTCTGCCAGCAAGAGACTCAGGATCGCCCGTAGCCTCGTCAGTTCGCCGCGTGACGAACCGACGGTCCGCCTGAAGGACCAGGTTGGACATTGCCGAGTACTTGTACTGCGAGACATCGCGATGAGGGTCCGCCATCTTGACGGGCGCTGTAAGTGTTTTTGATGGTCTCGCGAGGGAACGCCGATACGCTCGACGACAGCTCGTGGGAGCTTGGCCTCTAAATCACCATAAGTATGGCGAATGAATCACGGCTTTTGGTTCGCGTGCCTTCAGAGAGGTATATTGCCCGATTGGCGCCGCCTGTTGCGAGTATTGAGGCTTGGTTTCGTGTGCCACTGCAATATTAACATGTTTGATGCTTCCATCTATCTGTTGGTACTTGATAAATTTCACACCTCAGCCGTCCAGGCTGCCACACTAGTCCACAACGGGGTCGATGTGGAGACACTCCACCGACCCCTACTACATGCCAGCCAGCCAGCATTATCAAGGTCAACGACAGGAAACCAAATACGCGACACGATGACATATCTTCGAGATGCCTACTAGAAAATTGATCAATATGGCATCATGGTATCTCCAACAGAATCAACCATCACAAATCTTCAAAAGAGACTTGAGCCCTACGTCAAACCTCGCGAACAAGTTAATTACATCAGACGTGTTTTGGCCCTCGAGCTAGGCTCATACACCGGTGACGGTCCCATACAACAGCCCCTGTCTCTCAACGATGATCCCATTCACAAAGAAATTGGACCAGAACTAAAGGGCCTTCACAAAGAATATCTTGAGGCTTTGCGAGTCAATATTTCAGCCCGCCAAAACTTTGAGGAAACCGTTCACGGGCAAGACAGATCTTCAACCCGGGATCCAAAGAGCGGGAAGAACACATCCCTACTGGAAGACCACCTAGCAGTCTCAAGACTACGCAAGAAACACGACAGCCTTGTCACTGTACATCTCCATCTCGAACGTCTAGCTGAAATGCCAATCGCATCTCAAGCAGCCCGAGATATAGAGCAAATTCTCAAAGATGGAAATCCTCAACCCAAGGTGCCTGCAGATGTCTTAAACAGCTTCGTGGTAGAGCAGACTTCGGCGGAAGTTGACTTGCAAAGCCGCATATCTCAGCTTGAGAAGACGGTACTCAGAGCAAAGCTTCTTTTAAAAGGGAAGAGTCTCTATTGGCTGATGCGAAAGCACGATGCAAGCTCAAGCCGGAGCTCGTAAGTAATGGAGCGAAGATGGAGGCCCTGAACTGCACTCGAAATGAGTTGATCAATTGGATCGAGACAGAGCTCAGTAAAGCATCTACTGAAGAGAAGAAAAACAGGGGACTTCCCAACGAAAACAAACCCAAGCGGCAGCGACTGATCAGTCTGGAATCCCGGGTCAAGTGCACCATATTCAAAGTGCATACAAGGCCTATGTGGTTGCAAGAAGAGGCATGTTGGCCCTCACCTCATGCTCCCCTCAGCCATTGATGGCTCCTCCGGAAAAAGTCAACAGAGCCATGAGACCTGCCGAAACCAACGAATCCCCATCTATGGACTACCTCCTCATTCCCCATATTGAAGCACTTCTATCGCAGGCCAGACGGCAAAAGGGTCTCATCTTTCACAAATCCCACTTCGCCACAACACTAAACAATCAGAGAAGGGAATCGTGTCAAGCAATAGATCGCCTGGCCGAGGAAAGTCAATTGTTGCCGGCTTATCCGATGATAGACTCCACACGACGGCGATCAGGAGTACCGGAAATCATGGCAGCCAAGCATTCGGACTGTCCCGATCTGGCTCGTGGCATCAACCCATGGATATTCGCTGTCGATGCTGCAAAGATTGGGACGCTGGAAGCAGTAGCTGAAAAGGTTGAAGTCGGTCAGATAGCATTAGAGAACTCGATGGAGGCCCTTCATGAGATGGAATCCCTGTTGGGCGTACGAGACGAGCCGGAAGAAGGTGCAAGTGCCACATTGGATACTACGGAAGGTGACCTGTGGCTTGATGATGGAGCAGGAAAAGGAGCTGGCGTCGAGGCATCCCATAAGAAGCGTCTCAAGGCGAAGCCCATTGCTTCTCAGGATAAGTCTGACCCATGGGCTAGACTTCACGGGAATCTAGGTCTTATCGGCCACGACGATGTGCCCTGACGAAGAGTCTTCTCTCGTAGAATCGTTCAAATATGATCACTTTGATATCATGTCACCGCCTTCGTGTCATTTATTGCTTGGTCGAGAAACCACACCAACCCATCCATGCGTGTGCCAATACTCCAGACCTGGGTCAATTACTCGAGAATTCAGAAATGTCACTATTTTCCCGCTTGGATGGCGGATATCCTCATTGCCAGATCCAGAATAGACAAGTGCTCATCTGCACCATCAACTAATCTTTTGTCGATTTCGGAGAAGACAAGGACAATTCTGTTCTTATGAACGTCTGATACCGTCTCATCCGTGGTCAGATATTGGTAGAGCTGTCCAAGAGATTAGTCCAAGGAGCCTTTATTGAGCAGTGTCAAGGGGTGAATCACCTGAGAGACCACTTGGGTCGCACTCCATCCGTCTGCCACCATGTCCTCCACAATTTTCGATATCGAGCGATAAGTCTGTCCTGCACCGCGTGGGCGCATGGCATCTACCAGCTCAGAAACAGTTTGATCCGGGATGACTCCAGCAATGTCCTCCACAATCTTGACTGTAACTGGCTTTCTGTCAACGTCCATCTCTTCGTCGCCGTCGCCGTCCTTATTCGGGGCGCTGGCTCCGACTAGTCGCGCAGCACTCTGTAGGAACGTAATTGCTTTACGCAAATCACCTTCACTGCAGCGTATAAGTGCATCGAGAGCTCCCTCTTCCAGGGGCACGCCTTCTGCAGCCGCGATACTTTCTAGCCTTTTTTTGCGTTGCCTTGATCGAGGCTTTTGAATCGGAACTTGCTGCAGCGACTGGCTAGCGGGTCGATAATGCGGGTGACATAGTTACAGATCAAGCAGAAGCGGGTGATTTTGCTGTACGTTTCCATCGTTCGTCGTAGTGCGCTCTGGGCATCCTGAGTCATCGAATCGGCTTCGTCGAGGATAATAATCTTGAACGGTGGGCACGGGTACTTCAACGTGTACCCTGGAGTGGGATTGGTCAATTGCATGCGTGCAAAGTTTTTGACCTTTTCTCTAACGATGGAAATACCGCGCTCGTCAGAGGCATTCAGTTCGAGAACTCGAGACTTTGTCATTTCGGGGCCGAAGAGCTCCTTGGCCAGGGCAAGCACAGTTGAGGTTTTGCCCGTCCCTGGGGGCCGTAAAAGAGCATATGAGGGAGCTTAAATCAGAGTTCAGTGTTAGTCTGAACTATTGTTTGTGGGTTGTGAGCGGAGAGGTCGTACATTAGAAGCCTGCAATGTGCGTTGCAGGACCGTAACGGTGTGGTCTTGAGCGGCAACATCATCGAGGCTTTTGGGTCGGCTGAAAATGAGTTGTTAGAGGAACAGCTCTGATTGCAAACGTCAAACGTCAATCGACGACTATGCTCACTATTTTTCTACCCACGGCTGGTTTCTGACCTCGGTCGGCTTCTGATTTTTGATCTGAAGATCCATTGGTCGCAGCAGCAGCCTTCCGGGCCTTGAGGTCGAAGAAACCGGCCATGTTGCAAACTGCTGAGTGCGCAATAAGTGCCAGTCACTTGTTGAGTATCCTTAGGGGATATATGTCTGTCCAGAACGGAGAGGATTGGGAGAAGCACAGGTCCGTGTCAAAGGGTTGCTTGAACGATGTATAACTTTAATTAACGCGTCAGACAAGCTCGTCAAGCTCGTCCACGTGAATGTTGAGAGGTGGTGGACGCGTCTGGTGAGTCCCCACTGTCAGCTGCTAAAGCCTGGGCGACCAGACAGACGATCTGGGTGAGGGTTATCAGAATGGTGCAGCGGGCGCCACGCAGGTACAAGTCTGGTTCATCCCGGCAGCCGCCCCAGGCCGTTCAGCCCTCGACGTCGCCTGGCAACCTGGCACCTGAGATGGAATGGAATGGCATGGAATGGCTGTTATCGCGGCCTACAATCCGAATCCGCGTAGGACCCGGTGGGAGACTACATGCATTGCACCGTTGATGATCACTGATGGTTTGATCGTATTATGTATGTACATGTACGTCTGGTCCTGCTGGAAGCGGATGTTCATTACCAGACTTGCATGCGCCGCCCCACTCGACGAAGCATTCATTCAGCACTGGTGCCTGGCTGCCTGCCTGGCTGCCTGCCTGGCCTATGTATGTATTGCGTATTGCACTGGTCCATGCACTGCGCTTGAATCATGGCGTTCAAATGTTTAATGTGAACATGACTGGAGCCACCTGAAACGAACAGCCAAGAAATCCACCAGAGCTCACATCACTTTTGCTTTGCTTTTTGCTTTGCTTTGTCTTGCTTTGCTTTTTTGCTTTGTTGCTTTCCAGTACTTGACTTCACTTGACGTCGCTACTCCCTTCTAGATATACCCGGTTTTGCATCCATCTCGATATTGATGCCTCACTTGTTTTTGATTGGCCACCTTGATGAGACACACCTACGTCAGTAGGCCCAGCCATCATGGATCAGTCTATCATCCGCATCTCCAAAGTTCGTAGCTCAAGTGCCCCGCATCACTCGATAGTTCCAATACCAACTCAGCCATCGTGGGTTTCTATCGTGAGGCTGACCAAGGGATTTTCATGATAGGAGCTCAGTGACATCCAGAGAGGCTCTGATCTTGGTTCGTGGCACTGATTCACCCTTTGACGTGGTCCGCAAACTTCATGGTCCCCTAACACCCTGCCGTCACAGCCATCGCCGTTGCTTGTCGCGATATCGATGTCCGCAATCTGAGGGCAATAATCATCGGTCCCCACGAGACCCCTTACGAATATGGGTTTTTCGAGGTATGGCCCTTGGAAACAGGTCCATCTGAACCTACTTGGTTCTCATGATCATAACTAACCTTCATTCTGCTTCCGCAGTTGCCATTCGTTTCAGCAAGGGTACTTTTGGACCGCATCTCCGTCTGCTACCTGCGACTGTTTGACTCATCGCTCACGTGCCATAGATTATCCTTCCAAGTCACCAAGCGTACAGTGTGTCACGACAAATGGGGGCGCTGTCGGTTTCATCCCAACGTATACTCAAGCGGTAAAGTGTGTTTGTAAGTTGCCCAAATTGACAACATTGACGCTGAGGTTGTTCTAGTACTGATTGCATAGGTCAATATTGGGGTATGAATCTCTTTCTCCCCTTGAGAACTTCACCAGCATACTTCATTAATTAAACCTTGATTAATTTTGCCGTCGACCAGAACCTGGCGTGGAGAGCAGGGTGAGGAATGGTCATCGGCTCAAGGACTTGAGTCCATTCTTTTGTCTATACAAAGTCTCATGTCAGCCAACCCGTACGAGAATGAGCCCGGGTTCGAAGATGCCAATGAAGAGTCGGACAAGATTGCACAGAAGCATTATGTTCAAAAGGTCCTTTTCCTTCTTTGGTTCTTGCCATAATCTTTTTTTCCACCGCGTATCATAATCTAATGGTTCAACAGATTCGTCACGAGAGTCTTAGAATAAGCGTAATCCAGCGATTGGAGAGTTATCTCGGGATGAACGCGACCGATAAGCTTCCGGAAACGGTCCCCAGTAGAAGTGAGGATTTCGACGAAGAGGATCCCATCGCCTTCGAGCCATTCAGAGATTTGTGCAAGCGTCGGTTCCTTTGGTATTACCAATCTTACCTAGCTGCAATAGAAACAGGCAAGTCGGAGGTGAAGGAACTGGACCCATTTGTCCGAATGCCCTTCGAATCACCCGGTAGCAATTCCATGGATGGCAAATTCAACTATCCAGATCTAGAACGGCGGCTTCACAACATCAAAGCCGTCCTCGACGCAGAACCAGATGCATGGGCCAAAGAAGGTCTCGAAGCCGTCGCCAAAGAATCCACTGTGGCCGTCAACCTGCAGCACCAGTACGAACAGGCCGTGTCTTACTTCAAGCAAGGTGACATGCCGCACGACGTGGCCATGGAAGACGGAAATCCTTTTGTCTGGATCATCACCTACTTCGGACGCCCCATGACCAATCTCGACGGCGGCCTGTTCCGCATCAAGATGAACTTCAGCACTCGCTTTCCAGACGAACAGCCCCGAGTCAGGTTCGAAACCAAGATATTTCACCACCATGTTGCCCCCGATGGAACCGCTTGTTACGTCCCGAACCCGCTAAAACGGGAGGATATCAAGTCCCACATCGAGGCTATCATTTCCACTCTAGAAGAAGATGAGCCGGCATATGATCCAAGGAAAATAATAAACCCCGAGGCCACCAAGTTGCTCTGGGGAAGCGGCAAAGATGACAAGAAGCAATATAACCGCCGTCTTCGGCGATCCGTTCAGCAAAGCATGGAGTAAGCACATTCTCATTCCACTTCCTGTTCGTCCGTCACTTGCAATTTGGCGCCTTATTTACCATTTCGATTTATTTCCAACAGAGAATTTCCAGAGTGACTGTGATACAATAATAGCAACTAGCTGAGCCTGAAGCGCCCGTGACACATCACGTCAGAAGTGACACCCTACAGGTCATGATTTGAAGAGCAGAAAGGCATGACAAGCCCACGCTCGATCAAGGTACAAAAAGGGAAGAAAGAAATAGATTGCCATGCTGTGTTGGCAGATAAAGAAGGCTGTTGGTCGCTGGTACTCCGTGTTCCCCTGAAAGCTTTGCCGGCGCACTGTCGGTACCGTTTATCACCTATGGTAGGGCGCAAGACCAATGATAAACTATACGTTTGCGAGGGACAACACTGCGTGGTTGCGGAAAAGAACAAATCTTTGGCCTTGTTGCCCTTTTAAAATGCATCGATGATCTTTAATGAAAACACATACATCCTTTAATGCAGGGGAATATAGGTTTACCACTCAATAAAATCGAGATGCACAGCGCATCTCTTTTCCACACCTCATTCCCAGTACAAGGTTATGCTGGAATGTCCAAAGTTTCATGCCGCAGTCAACGCCCATTAAACACATATATAAACGCCAAGAAATCACCTCGTTGCAATCCCATTCGTGACGTGTTGCAAATTTCTTCGTATTCTCGTGAACACCGATGGCGATTCATACAGTATGGTAAATGGCCCAATACTTCATGTTTTCCTGTCACTTCTTCTTGTTGGAATCACGGTCAATCGCATCCCGCCCAGGATCGTACGGCGCCGCAACGCCTTTATACGCCTCCTGCTTTCCATCGCTCTTCACATCGTACAGCCCACTAGACCCAAAGACAGCTGGGTTTCCTTGTGACGGGCGGCTCACCTGCTCGGCATGGAGTTTGTCAAGGGATTCGCCAACGACGGCATATTGAGCCCAATTTATTGGAGGACAGCGAACCACATCTTGCGGCTTTGGCAAGGAGGACCAAGCCCTTGGCTTTTCACTCTGCCCTTGAATGGAACGCTTGCCGTCATTTCCCTCGCCGTCTTCATCACTGTCACCGGCTCCAAAGACCAAATCGTCTCTTGGCTTGACGTTCCCAGCAGCCAGGTCTTTTATGAAAGCTTCGGGCTCTGCCAGGGCCTCTTCTCTGACCCTATTTAGAGCTTGGATGTCTCCAGTGGCTCGGCTTTTCTGGACTTGAAGTACCGAGATGGCAGACTTCAGGGCGATGACGTCTGGATTTGACTCAAAGTCTATGGGTTCAGGAGGTGGTGGCGGAATCCCTATCTGCTGTGACGGCTGTGACGAATGTGTCAAAGGCCGTCTTGGCGGTGGCAGATTCCTTGCCGACGGAGCGGTATCTGGTGGCAGCGTCGGAGCCAGAGGAGGCGTTATAGGGGACATGGGCGGACGGACTGGGGATGTTGACCGTGACCGCGTGGCCTTGTCGATCGATATAGTCAAGGCGGGCATGGCGAAGATGTGGTGGGGTTATGAAGATACGGCCAACGCGATTGTTGGGGGAATGGTCTTGAATTCTTCTGCGCGCAGGGCAACTTGTCTCTTATTGCGGAACAAGAATAGAGTACAGTAAGTCTAATTCTCTTCTCTTTGTGCTCGGCGCGTGAAAACAACCATCCACGGCGAGGAGGTTTGTACCGTGCACTGGTCTGCTCTTTGTTTGCTTTATGTTTTATGCAGGCACAGCTTTTTTGTGGCAAATCGGTGTACTCCTCCTTTTGTTCGCCAAGTTCCTGGGTAACAGAGCGTTGTACGATTTGGCTGTTGTTGGGCACACTTCGAATTTTCTAACTGCCGAATCGTTATGACGGCCACGAGTTTCGGTGTTGTGACGAAGAACGAGGCAGCTCGTCGATTTGTGGCGGGGGCGTTCCGACCAACCTGTGAACGAGTGGATCCGTGACCAGCCCCTCCCTGTTCCTTCCATGTTCGACTCACAAGCCACAGCCTGACGCTACCCTACATTGGATCTCACACTCGAGCAACTTTCCCCACTCAAGAGACTACAACTACATTGGTAGTCACAGCCAAGTGACAGTAGACGTAATGTCGGGGCTATTAGAAGATGCGAAAGATCGAAATGCGAGGCCGAGGTGGTACACGAACATGAAGAGTTGGCTTTCGGTCAGCGAACCCTCCGTCCAAGCACTCAAATCTCAACGATTAATCATCACCGCCATGAAATCGATGAAATCGATCTCGGGGATCCACAAGTGGCCATAAGTGGCGGCCAACTGATGGCGTGAACGGCCTGGAATGCCGGGCATACACCTGAAAAGGCACTGATGGAAGATTGCGGCATGGACAGAATGAGGAAAACACTCACCAAAAGGCATATTAGTAGGGATCGCTACCGGACGCCTAGTTCTCGGCAGGTTTCCATAATAAGAAGGGACAGGCTGGAAATGGTCCAACCTCTTTTGGGGGGATTCAGAGGCATGGGACCCCGCTGCGAACCACTAGCTCGCCACCTGGAAGGCCCGCTGATTATGTACATATGTACAACAAGCTCTCTCTCTATGACGTAATTTTCCTTATATGGAAATCGACTAGCCGGCGCTTGCGAAGTTGTGAGCATAAGCAGTTGCTGAGGGAGCAATCGGGGAGCAGTGTTTGGAGTTGGGGTATTTCTTGGAGCATACCCTTGGTCGAGGAAGCCCGTTCCTTCATCTGCACCCATCCGGACGGCAGAGCAAGGTGATCAGAGCAAAGCAGACACGATGCCTTTGTTTAGCAAAAGAGCGATGATGACTGTCGAAATGGCCACGACCATAGGAGCTCCGTCGATGAAGCTGAACAGGCACCGCCCGATGAGCATACTCGTCTGCTCCCGAATCGTGTTGATTCCCCCAGGGCCTCGAATCGAGGGCTGCTCACGCCAGATGACCCAGCTGTATCGCCCTACAATCTTTGGAGCATCCGTATTCTTCGCTACCTGACGCTCCTCTTCACCATCATCACATTCGCGTGGTGGATCATTCTTCTTGTGTCAACATTTGCGACCCCTCCAGGATTTCACACAAGAGGAAGCGGATTCCTTGCATTTGGCTTTACTACGTTGACATTTGCCAATATGTTGATTGTTCTCATCTTCTTTGGCGTGCCGGCAAAGGCAGTTCGAATTCTATCCTTCGTCATGGCTGTACGTACCATCTATCACATGATCTTGCGTCGGGATTGTTTACATGATGCGGGCTTTGCTAACTTGACTGGGCTGTAGTTCCTTCTTCTGCTTGATATGATCATTCTGCTTGCAGTCCAGCAAACAAGATATGAGGAAGGCTGGGTCGGCACCGTCAGCGTGATTTGGGCTCTGCTGATGAGTCTGTGGACGTTGCTCACAGACCGGATGGTCAAATGGGGCAAGGAGGAAGAGGAAGAGCGTCTGACAGGCCGTGCTGAGACGAGACGAACCCTCACGGAATGGTCTGCTGTCATGGTATCGGCCATTGGCTATGTTGTCATGGTCGTTGCTGTCGTTCTGATTTCACTAACGATTATTCTGCGGGCATTGGACGCTGGCTTCGCTGCACCTGGAAAACTTTACGGCGTTGATGGAGACAAGTACCGTATCCATGTGTACTGCAACGGGAATAAAACCAACACTCTTGGACATGAATTGCCGACGGTACTCTTCGAAGGTGGCGAATGGCCTGTTGAGCAAGGATTGTGGAGTTTTGCAGACAATGCCATTAAGAATGGCTCCATTTCTCGGTATTGCTTCGCTGATCGTCCTGGTATGGCGTGGTCCGATACAGCGCCGTCTCCCCTGTCAGCTGGTTTTGCCGTCGATGTTCTGAGTGAAGCCCTCGTCAAGGCCGGCGAGAAGGGACCTTGGGTTATTGCCAGCGCGGGTATTGGATCTCTCTATTCAAGGGTATTTTCGTCCCGTCATGGCCCAGACGTCAAGGGCCTGCTGTTCATAGACCCCCTTCATGAAGACCTCCTCCACCCTTGGGCATCACCTGGACGAGGGTTCCTTCTCTGGTTGCGTGGTGTTATATCTCCTCTCGGACTTGACCGCCTCCCCGGTGCCATCTTCAGAGGCCGAAATTCACGAGACCGCGTCTACGGCCGATCGTCATACCAAAGCAGCAAGTTTATATTTTCCCAGCTGCAAGAGAGTTTGGTGCTTGAGTCGTTCACGAAGCGAGATGTGCAAAGCAGTCGTCAGATTCAGGATAAGGACACCCCGTTAGTAGTTGTCAGCTCCGGGAAGGAGATCAAGCGAAGCAAGCAGTGGGAGCAGAAACAGAGAGACTTGACAACATTGACCAAGAACTTGAAGGAGTGGGATATTGTCAATGGCGCACCGCATGAGGTATGGGAAACACTGGAGGAAGGGACCAAATTGAGCGCAGACTTAAGGCACTGGTCAAGGGAAAGTGGTGAAAACATCATCAGCCGAAACATTTAAACAGAGAATGGATCTTGGAGTGCTAGTGGTATGAATGTATGAGAATTTGAACTGAAATTGTCATGGAGACGGATCGATAACAGCTTGGATTCATATTTAGTATTGCAAAATTGCAGGGTTTTTTTAAAAAAAGGCCACGAGGGTGGCGGTATCATGTCGAAGCCGCACAAAGCGTTTCTTGCGTATATAGGGTTTTTCTTTTTCAATATCGCTGAATTTTTCTTAAACAATAATATGAAAGTTATCGGTCAGTCAAGTCACAGATGAAGGGGGTGGTTCACAGGATGTACAAAATTAGCATGTCACAATAAACAGTGTTTCATTGATCAAAGACACTTTAGTCACCCCATGTTTTTCGAGCCGCAAACACGAAGGGAAGGGCACGGCAGGATGTGGCTGTCATTGGCATATGTAGAGTCCACGTGACTTGAACGCGACCGCCGCTCGCTACCATTTTTGGCGCACGGTACGGAATTATTTACGGGCCGACATGGGAAAATTGGATTTCTTTTGAAAGCTCGGTCAAGGACATAGCCAAAACTCTAAATGAGCCCCGGGAGCAGGAAATTAAAACTGGAGAAGCTCCGAGTCCGACACGAGGTCCAACAAGCTTGGGACGGGGTGGGAACGACTTCACTACTCCGTACTCAGTTGATAAATGTGAAGACCTTGGTTGGGACGAAAACGGCTGGCGGTGGGCAACCATCAAAGGTGATGTGAAGTGGGAATGTCCGGCGGAAAGACGGGGTGTCTGAATGCGCATTATGTACTTTACTTGGTGGTTTCCCCCATCGCGATGCCAGATGATGCATCCATTCGGAGTACATACAGTACGGATCAGCCCTGGCTGATGAAGGGCATTTTTGGTGGCGGAAATCTTTCGCATACGGTTTGTCTCGTCCGGGATCCGCGTACATGGTAAATCACCTTGCGCAGATCGGGGGTTGGAGAATGGCGTATCGGCTGGCTCGTTGCATCGTGTTTGCCGGCAGGCTGCAGGTTATTTGGCAGGCAATGATGCGAAATTTGAAAGGGAGCGAGTAAAGTGATGCTGCTTCCAGCTCGAGCATTCCGAAGGAGAAAGGAGATTGCGGGTTTAAATGACCCTCTCCCCCTCCCCTATCAGTTCGTTTTATATGGTCGAGGTGTGCGGAGTACCGAGTACAATCATTAGCTGCCCTTGTCTTCGCCGCCCTTTGCTTTCTGCAATAACCGTGCTGGGCACAACAAGCGATTGACTTCCAAATTGTGTAGATTGTTTATTCTGATGGTTCCTCGTATTCGCGTGCTTCACGCTGACTTCTAGACCTGACTAACAGAGCATGTACCTTGACTAAGCTGGACTGGGTGCGTGCACCCTGGACGCTCGACGCAGCCGCCCTGAAGAGACAGACTTTACAGGTAGAAGTATGTCACCGTGTTATTAGCCAGTCGTAACGTGCCTGGCGTCTTCTGTTTGGTCTGGCCGCGCAGGCGTAGACGCAGACGCAGACGCAGACGCAGATGCAGACACAGACGCACTGGCAAAGGCTCGTTGCTATTATTATATCATTGGGGATCCCTGGGCCTCTGTCTCTTGACTCTGGCGGTGGTCATGCTGATGGTCACACGAAAGAGTACTCCGTGCCGTGTGCGAGTGTGCGCGAGTGTGTGTGCTGCCGTGGACTTGGACTTGGATCTGTTCCTGCCAGTTGAGCAATTTGATTTGGTTCCTCCAATCAGTCTCTCGCAAACGCTTCTGTCAGGCGCTTCCCACTAGGGCCACTACCGCCTGGCGTAACGGCAGCCCCCCCGGAGTTGCTCAAGAAGTGGCCCAGCGCTACAGTGGACCATCGTCCCGGCTCCACGGCTCGAGGTACCTCGTTGCAGGGCCAAAGTCTCTGCTTCCTCGACGTCAAAGCCAAAAAAACCCAGGAGGTTTGCCCGTCCTCTTGCCCAGCCAACGCCGGCCAACCAACCTCATCAGCACCCACCACCAGCTATCACCACCACCCGTCATTTCTGCAACTCTATCGTCAACGTCTTCGTCGTCGTCACGATTGTTCCACCCCCGCCGCTTTTCGACCAATTTTTGCTTTATCCTGCATGCTTTCGCCTAGTGAACGATTATAGCATAGCATACACACTGTTTCCAGCCGCAGCCCAGTATCGCTACGCTGTTGATGGTATCGTCGTTCAGCCCGCCAGTAATTCCCCTCAACCCCTCCCCGACTACCGACTGCCGACGCGGACCCTTCGACTCTGAACTCTTGATACCGTTGGGCGGTCACGCGAACATCCCGGCCTTGCTGCTCTACGACGCCAGCTCACGGCCAAGTTGTGCGTCGTATCGATTCACTTTCGTTGCATCTCCAATTGGCGCCTCTGTTGCTTTTGAAGATTGTCGTAGCTGATGCCGACCGCCAGTCCTACCCCTCGTCCACTCTTGTTGCATACCTGGCGCTGAGACGGGATCGCGCCTGGACGCACCCCGTTTCGATCTGCTAGTATTGCGTTGTTCGATATTTTAATTGGGCCAAGTGAAGTCGCAAGCGTCTCTTCTTCATAGGTAGCTCTTGCTGCACCTTCAGTCCGCCATGGCGTCGGAGCATGGACGACCTTCTACCGACCGTCCTCGCGGCGACTTTTCGGGCTCCGAGTCTGGCTACCCAAATGATAGGAATTGGCCGAATGGAGGTTCAAGGACTCGAACGCCAGATAGCACCTACCGTCTTAAACCTACCACCTCTGGCTCCAGTATGCCTGGTGCTTTCCCGGAGCTTGGAATGACGAAGCACCTCCCCGAAAGAGCGGAGAGAGAAACCGATCACAACAAAGAAATGGGCGAACTACGAGTGGTCCGATGAGGATATGCAAAAAGTGCGGAGAGCCATTGACTGGCCAGTTCGTTCGAGCCCTGGATGGCACTTTTCACTTGGACTGCTTCAAGTGCCGAGTACGTATGGTGTTGGTGTGATGACTTGGTACCCAGGACCATATCGATCGGCCAATTATCCCCAACTTTACATCCAACTCTTGATATTTCAATCCCCGCTGACCTTGATATCCTAGGACTGCGGTGAAATCGTGGCATCCAAATTCTTCCCCGCAGACGACGAAAATGGTGGAGGACCGTATCCGCTTTGCGAGACAGACTACTTTCGACGGCTAGGTTTGCTCTGCTATCAGTGCGGAGGCGCATTGCGAGGATCATACATCACTGCTCTGGACCGAAAGTATCATGTTGATCATTTCACATGCTCACTCTGTTCCACCATTTTCGGAGCCCAGGACAGTTATTACGAACATGATGGGAACGTCTATTGTCACTACCATTATTCAACACAGTTTGCTCAGCGATGCAATGGCTGCCAAACCGCCATCTTGAAGCAATTTGTCGAGATCTTTCGTAACGGCCAGAATCAACACTGGCATCCAGAATGTTACATGATCCACAAATTCTGGAATGTCCGACTTGGTCAACCTAGCGACTCGCCCGAGGAGGTACCGCCAGAACCAAAGGATGATGCCGCCAGGAGTTGATTCGAACCGAGGAGGAACGAATGGAGGAGAAGGTTTATCGTATCTGGAGTGTGCTGTCAACATTCGAAGAGTCCTCCGCTGCGTGTATTTCGGATATGCTCCTCCACGTCAGCAATGGCGCCTATGTTGACGGTGTGCTCGTCGCCAAGCGCTTCATTTGGCATGTAGAGGTTCTCTTCCTGTCAGCAGACAGGTTAGACCAATTGGTGAGCGCAAAAAACGGAAAAGGTAAGTTTTGATGCACATCGTGAGTCTAAAAAAAAGAAAAAAAGAAAAAAAGAAACCCCGAAAACCTTAATTCACGTCGCTGACTTTGTATTCCGCGGGTAGGTTTATCCTATGGACGCGAAGCCAAACTTCTTTGCAAAAAAATCGTCTCCTTCTTTTCATTACTCTCCAAAACTCAAGACACGAGCGTGAGAAAGCTCGGCGTCACTCAAGAACTTCTGTCCTTGGTCACCGGCTTGGCACATTATCTCAAATTGTTGATCAGGATATGCTTGCAGGGAGCTTTGCGTCTGGAAAGAGACTCAGGTTTGAGCAAGGGACTGGACCACTTTTGAACGATCTGAACGACTTTGAAACATACAAGACTGACGAAAGCCTGATGCAGCTCACCATGGGCGGCGCAAATCTCTCAGGCAAAGACTCGGATCACTGCCCCTTGTGCAAGCGGTCCGTCGAGGATGAATGTGCCAAGAATGGCGATTTTCGGTGGCACCTTGCGTGTGTCAAGTGTGGTCGGTGTGGGAGAGACTTGGGTCGCTCTCTTACAGAGGCTCAACATAACGCCTTTGATGGCAAAATTTATTGCACTCAATGTGTTGCCGTAAGCACGGAAGGGGCTCTACCCTTTGAGCACGTTACCAAACTTAGCCAATATGTCTTCCTGCTCAAGGTTGCGTTGGCTCGATTACTGGATATCCTTCGCAGCAATGGGACGTTGCCTTATACCAACGACAGCACACAAGGCACGTCATCCAATATCAAGCAAGGCGCACCGCCGTTCCTTGCGTCAGACTCGAGATCCAAGTCGTACGCGGGCACCAGTGAACAAAAGGAAAGCAATCGCGAATCGACGTACGAAAACACCCTGAACGAAGTTCGGAGACTGCGCAGCACCCGGCTTGACCGTCATTTATCCACGAGTGTTCGCCAAGCACGATCCTCCCGCGTTATGGACGCAGATGGCCGAGGCCCACGTCCAAGCTCTGCTGGCGGCGACGAGAACCGAAACGACTTGCAAGGCTCAACTGACTTGATGTTCGGACAGAATGACGCCATAACACTCGACGATATCCCTCGAATCGTCGCCGTGGAGCAGTCTCGAGAACAGCAGCAAAAGCGTGAGCAAGACGCTCGCCGAGATCTTTTCCGTAATCCTGGCCCAGACGGAATGCGCCCTCCTGGCCATCAGCGAACGCAATCAGCCGGTAGAGACCCTGATATGCGTTCTGCAGAAGCCATCCCTACGCGCATGGTACGCAAGTTCTTCCCGAACTCTCCGGCCTCGAATACTTTAACGTCCGTCACCTGGCCGTGTTGACCATGCACCCGCTGGTTGAGCAAGAATTCAATCTTGAAGAACTTTTGAACTTTATTGAGTCACGGAAGCAACCGACATTTTGGAAAAACCTGGGCAAAGCTTTCAAGAACGATAAGAGTAAGAATGTGAAGAAGAAGGGCGTATTTGGAGTTCCACTCGAGGTGATTATCGAACGAGACGGCGCTGATTCAACGGACGGTGTTGGCCCCGGAACCTTGCGCATCCCGGCAATTGTGGACGACATAATTGCCTCGATGCGAAAGATGGATCTGTCAGTTGAGGGCGTGTTTCGAAAGAATGGCAATATCAAAAAACAGCAGGAGATGGTCGAAAAGATTAATCAGGAAGGTTGTGACATTGTTAACTTCATGGAACAGCCAGTTGTGCAATTGGCAGCGCTTCTCAAACGCTATCTCCGGGATCTCCCTGATCCTCTCATGACGCACAAGCTGTACAGACTCTGGATTAGTGCAGCAAAACTTCCCGATGGAGAGAGGAGAAAGCAGTGCTTGCATCTGACGTGCTGTCTTTTACCAAAGAGTCACCGAGACTGTCTTGAAATACTGTTCACGTTTCTGAAGTGGGCCGGATCTTTTCATCAGCTTGATGAAGAGGTGGGATCCAAGATGGACATCAGGAACCTCGCGACCGTCATTGCTCCCAACATTCTGACCAATGCGTCAAAAGCTCCGGCTCTTGACAGTGAGGCCATCTACGTCATTGACGCGGTGGAAATACTCATAAACAATATCGAAGAGATGTGCCAGGTAAATCCCCCTTTCTTCAACGACGCATGCACAAGATTCCTAACACGACGATTTCTTCACAGGTCCCTGATGAGCTATTGAATTTGCTCAGTGATCCTTACATTTTTAGCAACAGTGGCGAGATTACAACCAAAGAGATCCTCAAGCGATTCCAGGACCGCCGAGGTCAAGTGCCAGCAGGGGAGATTAGCGAAGCGTTTAATAGGCAGGATGTATCCACTCGATCCCCTCCCAAGCGTGTGGAGACGGATCCTTCGGTTTGGCAAGGCGAGCGGACGGTACGACGTGTTCAAGAATCATCATCGACCTCCATCAACCAAGGGCAAGGCTCGCCACCTACAAAATGGCCACGGGGTCTGAAAATCACCCACGAGGTCCTTACGATCCCCGCTTCAATCATTCGGATAGCCAACTGAGTAGTTCTGATGGACAGCGCGGCGAGTGGCGCAACTCAGCCTGGGGTCGTCGAGGTGGTGGTCTAGGTGTCGGCGGGGACTCATGATCAGCGTTGCATAACTTGCCCTGTTTATTGTTTCAAAGGGCTCTTCTTCTTATCTTCTAGGCCTTCTCGGCCGATACGTTTTATGACAAAAGCTGGACAACAACCATCTGCTCTTGCACAAGCGCCCTTTGCTACATGCAAAACGGAGATGTGATGTTGGGTTCGGCCTGATGCATTATTCGCGGCGTTTTATTCCAGGCTTTGGTCACGTCACGAAGAAACACCACAATGCCCACGACGGTGCCACTTGGTATTGCTGTTATAAGTTACTCGTCACTTTTTTACACACGTGCCTCTCATGGTTTGCTCAGGTTCGTGTCGATGTTGTCTGGGCAGTCAAAGTGCAACATATGTCTTTAATGACGTATCATAACGCGGGTGGCTGTATGAATGACATGGCCTTTACTTTCTCATCGACGAGTCCTCCTTTTATCTTCGACCCTTTATATACAGACGGAAAGCGCCTTACAATCCCAGGAGGAACTGGCCCTTTGCATCCAAGTCCTTCTCTGGCCCCCGTTAATTACCATGGAGAAAAGTTTCTCGTGAGACAGCAGCACTGGAGAAGTGTTTTTATTTTCAATGAAAAAAAAGTGACAAACCTCTGCCCTTACTCTCATTTTCTTTCATTACTTCTCTACCTTTCCATCTTTTCTGTTCCTTTTAGACTTTATGGAGCGGTCCCTGTCGTCAGAGACTGTCGGACCTAGAGGCACTCTGTTTAAGCATGGCTTGTTGTTGGGATCAAGTACTGCGTTGATGCCGAGCAGGGAGTTGCAGATCGGGGAGGGGCAGAGGGGAGAGATGCAATCAGACAATGGCCGGTATGAAGACTGGCGGCTGGCGGCTGCTGCTTCTGCTATGACTGGAGTTTTTCTATTCAATTCTTGCCCATTATTTCTCAATTATCCTTTTGTATAAAGGATCGGGGTGTTTGATTCATTTTTCACAACGACGGAGAGGGTCACATGTTGCAAGAGGAGAGACGGACGTCCGGGTTGTAAAACTTTATAGCCACGGACATTGGCGATAGGTGGCTTAGGCAGGTCTTGTGATCTGAATACGAGGCAGAGTTGCTCTCCATTGAGACGTTTCTATGTGCTTGTGACCCTTGAGATGAAGATGAAGAAGATGATGATGATCAACAACGTTTTTACATAGAGTATTGGAACCCGCCCTGGTGTTTTCCACTTTCGACTCCTTCCCCATGCTTGCTGACAATAACGACAATAGGCCCAGCCGAGCATTATGAGTACCTACTTGTGTCCCGAATGTATATACGAAAAGAACCAAGTTTACAATATGACCAACTTTATATCCTTTTCCTTTTTTTTTTTTTTAAAAAAAGGAAGAAAAAAAGAGAGAGAGGAAGAAGAAAACATGTTCTTCTCTAGTGGGGAGAATGAAAAGAGACTCCTTTCCCCCCACAGCCCGTCACTTCTTCTCCTGCTCCAAAACCAAGCAACGCCTCTATCCACACCCTCCTGCAACGTCCACAGCGGCTCATAGCCCAGCACAGTCTTGGCCTTTGTGATGTTGTAGTACCTCGTCATGGTGGCCATGACGGCCCTCACTCTTGTGAAAGTAGGGGTTTCCCAATGATGCCGAAGAAGATCTCGCTCAGGAGCCCACGGCCAGGCTCGTGGCTTTTCCCAGTGTCCAGACGCCCTGCGTGCCGGCCTTGCTCCCGGCGGCTTTCCAGACGGCGCGGGCAAAGTCCCAGAAGTAGCAGGGGAGTCGTTTGTGATGATGAAGACCTCTCCGTCGACCTTCTCGTGGTCGAGCGGCGCGGTGGTGGCACCTGCGGTGAGGAGGAGGGCTTGCGCGGCGAGGAGGTGCGCGTGGGCGACGTTGCCGACGTATGTGAAGTCAAAGATGTTTGTGTTGTCGCCGAGCTGGATGTGGGATTTGCCGGCGCGGTAGGCCTTGAGGAAGCCCGCCAGGGTCTGGACGTCGCCCTCGCCAAAGATGCCGGCGGGCCGGAGGGCGGTGGTCAGGAGGGCGTGGGTGCCGAGGCGGTTGGCTTCGAGGACGAGCTGCTCGGCGGCGGCCTTTGTCTCGGAGTAGTACTCCCTCTGTTGGGCGCCGCGGATGACGGGCCATCGCTCGTCGGCGTTGCGCAGGTCGTTCTCGTTGTCGGAGATGACGCTCGCGGAGGAGGTGTAGACGAGGGCCTTGACGGAGCTCGCGGCCCGGCACGCCAGGATGACGGAGGCGGTGCCGTCGACGTTGACCCGCTTGAAGAGGTCCTTGGCGACTTTGGCCTCGCTGCTGGCGGCGGGGCTGGCGGTGTGGATGACGGCGTCGGGCTTGATCTGCTCGAGGAGGGATTGCAGCTTGCTGGTGTCGGTGATGTCGCACTCGTGGTAGCTGGCGCGGGGTTGCGGTTCTTGTCGCATCGGAGGTCGATGGAGGAGACGGCCGTCGTGGTCCAGTCGGCGACGGCTTGGTTGACTATGTGGTGGCCGAGGAAGCCGTTGCCGCCGATGACGAGGACCCGGCCGAGGGTGCCGCGGGTCTTGGTGGCCATGATTGCGAGGATCGGGATGTGGTGGTGGCGGGCGATTTTAAATATATATATATATTGTTGGTGGTGGTGGTGGTGGTGGTGGTGATGATCTGATATGGGAGAGGTCAGGGTTTGGCGTGGTGTTTTTTTTTGGGGGATGTTGCAACGAATTGTAGATTTGCTTGGCGGGGCGGGCTTACGGAGTACATGGGCTTTATTTCCGTACGTGTAATGCGGATTACAGGGCGCATCTTGCTACTTGTATGTAGGTCCGTACTTTTTGATGGGATTCGATCTATGTATATAGTATGTAAAACCGTACACGAACTGATCCGACGTCAGAGGGGTTTTTTTGACAAGCTTCAAGTTTGGCAGACAGCCAATCAATCATGGCCCCGCATGCCGCTTCTGTCGGTCACTCCTTCCTGCAGCTGCTGCATGACACGCATGAACCAGAGACTTGCCCCTTCTCACTTTCACTTGTGCATACTGAGACAAACTGCCCTGGAATACGAGTCATCGTACTCGGTACTCGGTACTCCAACTATGTTCACTCTTCAACCCATCCCATCCCAGACTCGCTGCCCAGTGTTTGTTTTTAGGCACTTCACCTCCCGCACTCCCGCACGCGACCTAGGTTGGGCCAAGCTCCGGTCCCCGCCGTGAATATATACATATACTGTTACTATTACATAGCTTTCACAAACCCGCCGCCAGCAGCTTTTCGTACGCCACTAGCCCGCATACTTCTCCGTTCGCCGTGGTTGCGCAAACCTTACCTCTCGGCTCTCAGCTCTCACGATACGACGCCGCCATGAGCCATTTTCCACTTCGACTGACGGCATTGGCAACCAAGGGTTCACTGGGATGGCAAGCCCGTCCCCCGACGTCGAGATTCTGGTTCACGTAACGGCCCCAAGCAGAGTCGCAGATGATGCTTCATACAGACAGCTTGCCAGGGCATATCTTGCCTTCCAGCCAGAGCCCGGTCTTGGCCCAGGCGCAAGAGTGCGGATAGCCCAAGCGAGACTACCAGTACCGCACGGGGAACATGGGCCGAAGACAGGACCAACATCCAAGACATTGCGTAGCCTTGCTACCGACGCCTGCTCTTCTTGCCAAAACTTCGTGACGCCTGATACGGAGCAGGCATTCGGAACAGAGTCGCAGGAGTTGAGTTTTCAAAGCGCGATTGACAACCGGTCATCTCCGCGCCTTCGGCCTGCGAGACCGTCTACATATCAGCGAAATGTTTCGTCGGCGGCAGTTCCCATGTCGCAAGCTCTGACTCCTTCCCAGTCGTCGTGGAAAGCACCCCCAAGCGAGATCGATGACTCGTATCCTCTCCCTGGCGCTGGTATAATCAATGTGACACCCACCAGAGTGCTTCAACGCTACCTCCAGCAACAAGCCCCTTCCACTACTTCGTCCTCGAGCAGGGACCATGGTGAGAAGACGTCACCAATAGCCAGCTTTGAGGCTATTGATGTCCCATCTTCTATACCTGTCCCCAATAGCGAGGAACTCTCAAGCCAGAGGCAGAGGAGTAGGAGGCCAAAATACACCATCCCTGTTACTCCCGTTCCTCCAGGAGATTTACGCAAAGACACGCACCAGCAGACCAATGTGACGAGCATGCCGAGCTGGGGATTGATGTAACGCACATTTCTAGCAGCTTTGCCAGCGTGAACTCTTCTACTCCCGCAGCAAGGGCCGAGTCAGAACCGCCACAAACCAAGATATGCAAACGAGTCGACGACAGTGACCACCACCAGCAACAGCCAGACCACGTTCAACTAGCCCGCATGACGAGCGATGCTGGCCCGGTCCGGTCATCTGATCCGTCGGCGATCGAAGCCATCGCCAATACTTTGGATATACGGCCTCCATCACCGCCTGTCACGGTCGACGATCTCGACCCGGCATCGCTCGTCTCGTCAAAGCTGGACAAGTTAGCTCGAGACCTCTCTTCTCGCTATAAGCCACTTATTGTCCGCCATATAGAGCCCTTTGAAAGGGGTTACTGGCTCGTGGACTGCACGTCCTGGCCAGACGCTGTGCGTCTCAATACATGGGTGTTCCTCACGAATTACCTGCACAGCGGCTTGGCGGGATGGGGTGTCTGGTGTCGTCGGGGTAGATTGCACGACTGGATTCGCTTTTACTGCTGGGGCTATGTGGCGAAGCACACGTATCTATTGCTGTATTTGGCGAGTGGTCGGCAGATCAAACTCACAGGTGCCGAGTGGCATGATGCGGCAGGCGATGCTGTGCTCGCGATAGCTGGCGCAGAGAAGCGATGACGGCAGGTGTTTTTTTTTGCGGCCATTAGTGATGTTATTTGGATGTCTGGAAGACTTTCTTCTTCAAATTGATTACCTCGGGTTCTTAATAATGAATTTTGGAGTGAATAGGGTGCCCAGTCGAGTAAAAAAAAAAAAAAAGACAAATTTGGATATACTAAGAACAATCGACTACATCCTCCCAAGTGCAATGCGAGAAGAACCACACGAGATTTTTTTGATTTTTTTTGGGGGAGAGTCGCTCCTATACTAGGTATGGGGCTTATCAATGATTAAGCACAAGGCAGTTTGTATTCGTAAACGCACGGAAACTAGAATACACTCGTTATCCCTAACAACTACTCGTTCGTTGTACAGGGATGCTTGTCTGACAAATAAAATCACGTCACTCCTAGTAGTAGAGCAATATAGTTCCTTGGACGCAGGAAGTACAAGACCCAAACCACCTCAATACTAGCCGCCTTTTAACCCGGTCAAGCAGAATAAATTCCATTCCCTTTGAGCCGCCAACAAGTTCAGACAACATCAGAAGAGGATGCAAAGTCCTTCCCAGCCTTCGTCATTACCATCACTTTACAAGGGAACCTGGCTAGGAGAAGCATTCTGAGCCTTGCGGTACACCCTAGCCTTCTCCTTCATGTCCTTCAACCGCACCTGCGACGTCTCCAACTCCTTGGCCGCCTCGTCCTTGAACGGCTGCTTGTCCGACTCGGACAAGGAACGCCACTCCTCGCTCATGGCACGGAAAGTATCCTGCGCGGTACCGCTGGCCAAGCCGCTGTTGACCTGTGAGAAGCGGGACTTGATGAACAGAGTATACGGGGTTCTGGCGCGCTTGGGCTGGCGGTCATCGTGGATGAGATAGATGCGCGACTTGTCGAGCTTGCGGGCGATGCGGCGACGGGCAATGTTGGCCAAGTAGATGGCCTCGGGCGGGTACGAGTTGATCCACTTCTGACGATTCTCCTTGTTGGCCGTATCGTTGGTTGACGCGATGGATTTGAGGCGCTGCGCCGAGGAAGAACTATTAGCATTCTCGTCTCTGACAGAGGGACGTTTCGTCGCCGTAGCCACTGTACTGTGGCCAACGTACCTCTTTCTCCGGCTCGGAAAGTCTAGCAAACTTCTCTGCAACTTGCTTGATCTGGTCCGTCGCCTTGCCCTGTCCGGCAGCAACGTTGTCCGCGACGTACACCGACCATCCCGAATCGGGCAGCAACGCCGGGCCCTTCAACAAGGCCATCTTCTTTAGTTCTTTCAGATCAGCCTTGTCCTTCTCCTCGGGCGTCAGCTCCTTCTTAGGTTTCTTGGTCGCCTTGGCCGCGGGCTTCTTGGCCTTCTTCTTCGTCGCGGGTTTCTTGGCCTTCTTCGTCGCGGGCTTCTCGGCCTTCTTCTTCTTGGTTGCAGCAGTGGTCTTCTTGGCCTTGCTGCTTGCGGGCGGGCTCCTTTTTCCGGCGAGCGCATCCATGTTGAGATGATTAGGGAGCGCGGCGGCGAAGGGGAGAGCATTGGGTCGGTTTGCAGGCCCTCGGAGCAGATGTGTGGTGAGTTTGGGTATGGGGGCTCGGCGACGAGCGGCGACTCTGCCAATTGCTGTCAACATTGTTTACGCTGTTGGGTGGGATATGGCTTGGCTCTGTTCCTGGACTGTGTGAGGGTTTGGGACCGCGGGGAATTAGCGTCGAGGAATTGTCCAAATGGAATATCGAGGGTGATTCAGGAAGGGGTAGTACGTGCGGCGGGTGAAGCGACGAGAGCTGGGGGCGGCGCTTGCCTGTTGCCCTGCAACTGCATAACTGCATAACTGCATAACTTGCTACTGCAGAGTGCGGGATCAAGTATTGACTACCTGGCTTGACGCCAGGCGTTGGACCCATCACAAGTCCCCAGTACTGATCAAGCTGTGGTCCCCTTCTTTTGCCCAATCAAAACCAACAATCTGCTTATGTAACGCAGTCAATGAAGCTCAAGGCTCCCAGGCTAGCGGGCTAGCAGGCTCCCGTAGGACGCGCGATCGACCTCACACAGCTAGAGACAAACCGCAGCTCACATCATCACCAGCTCGCTCGCCAGCCATCGACGAGTGCATCCCCATCTCCATCCGAACCCCATCACTCTCACCAGGTCTTTTCTCCTTCAATCTATCACCTCTCTCATCATCTGATTTGTTTCCAATTCCACGTCTCACCCCTTCCCTCCGCAACCCACATCACCAGCTATGGACCACCGGCCACAAGCCTGGGGCAGAGTACGTTCCAACAAGCCTTTTCCCCGGCGTTTCCAGAACCATGTGCATACTAACAGTCTCCATCATAGCCCAGAGACGATGTATACGGCGCCTATGATGGCTCATTCATGCAGAACAACGCCCCCACGGCACATACACAGCAGCCCATTGTCACAGGAACCTCCGTCGTGGCCATCAAGTTCAAGGACGGCGTCGTCATAGCCGCCGACAACCTTGGTATGGCACTCTGCTTCACATATCCGCTCCAGCAGGTATTCAATACTAATGCATCTCCCCTTCCTCAATAGCATCATACGGCTCTCTGGCCCGCTTCACCGACGTCAAGCGTCTTCGTCCATTTGCCAATGCCTCCGTTGTCGGTTTCAGTGGTGACATTTCTGACATGCAATACCTCGACCGACATCTCACAGACCTTGCTCTCACCGAGGCCTACGACTCTCCTGACTCGGCTCGCCTGAGCGCCTCCAACCTCCATCGGTACCTGTCCAAACTCCTGTACCGCCGCCGGTCCAAGTTCGACCCTTTGTGGAACCACCTCCTCGTGGCAGGCCTCGACGACCAGGGCGCGCCTTTTCTCGCTGCCGCCGATCTATTGGGAACGACGTACTCGTCTCCCAGTCTAGCCACCGGGTTTGGCGCCATGTTGGCCCAGCCCGTGATGCGCCGTTACGCACCCGATGAGGAATCCGCTGCGAAGCTTACCCGTGAGGAGGCCGTCAACGTGATCAAAGAGTGCATGAAGGTTTTATTCTACAGAGATGCCAGAAGTCTGGATAGCTACTCTTTGGCTGTCGTGACCAAAGATGGTGTGGAGATCAAAGAAAACGAGAAGCTGGAGGACCAGAGCTGGGCTTTTGCCGAGAGAATTAGGGGCTACGGAACGCAAACAGTGTAAAGTACTCTGGTAGAGGAGATGCGTCATTTTTATATTTTGACTATAGAATCTGACAGGCTGGAGCAGTCTCGTATGTGACTACGGCGACACAAGAGGTTGTGTTTGTCGAAAACATCTCCAGGAGATTGAGGGGCCAAACACCTTCAGAGCATGATGGCTTAGGTCTGGTCTACACACACAAAGCAGTGTTGCCAACCTCACACCGTAACTTTGTTAGCGACGGGTCGCCTATAGAAGAAGAGTGAAATCGAGTCACTGTACAATAGTAACATACTGTTTCCCTTTTCTTCCCTACATACCGTCGTCACATCCAAAATTCTTTCATCTTATGGCCTTCATGGGAATTTCAGTTGCTATAAGAACTACTCGCTTGGTTTTGAATTTACTACATGTTCGTAATTTGCAAGCTGTCAAAAAGAAGGCTTGCCAACACGCGTATTTTGTTCCCTCCGAAAACCGACCTAACTCTGTGTACCCCAGGGGCATCCATTATCAAATCGCAGGCAAACTCTGCAACCAAATCGCTATTCTTCCCGACGATGACACAATTAAAAAAATAATCCAGTGAAAATGAAATGGAAAACTCCCATGATCCGTCGAATGTCGCTGCCAAGGACATGCATCTGCAGTCCTCGTATCCCCAAAACATCCGTATGCAAACGGAGCCTCACACCAGCCGCAACATGGTGACACGCCAGCGAGACAACGCCAGTATAGCTAGTGCATGGACAACTTCCGACTTGGCCATTTTACTCGACAGTGACAGACTTGGCCAGGTTGCGAGGAAATCCACGTTAAGGCCCTCAAGCACGGCAAGCCAGTAAGCAATCAGCTGCAAGGGAATGACGTTGAGAAGACCCTGGAGACAGTCAACAGTCTTGGGTATTTCAATCTTCTGCGCCTCGGATGTCTTAAATTCAGGGTCAGCAGGATTGCAAAGAACAATGGGCTTTCCACCACGAGCAATGACTATAAAAAGTTCGTGTTAGTATTGGCCGACACAAGGCGCGGGGGGACCAAGGCAAAGAATGAGGAGTAAAGGGAACTTACCTTGCTGGTAGGCATTAAGCGACTTCTTGAAGATCTCATCACGCGTGAGAATCATGATGATCGGCATGTTTTCGTCGACTAAAGCCAACACACCGTGCTTCAGTTCTCCAGACATGACGGCTTCGCAGTGCAGATAAGATATTTCCTTGATCTTGAGAGCACCTTCGAGAGCAGTAGAGAATTGGCTGCCACGGCCGAGCACAAGCAGAGACTTCTGGTTCTTGAAAACCTTCTCGCACATTTCTTTAATGGGCTGATCCAAGTCCAGAATGGTCTTGATCTGGCCAGAGATATTGGCAAGACCCTCCATGATCTCCTCACGCCGAATCTTCTTGGAAGCTCGATCCTCACTAAGAGACAGAGCAAACATGACCATGGCGATGAACTGAGAGGTGTAAGCCTTGGTGGAGGCGACGCCGATTTCGGGACCGGCGTTGACGTGAACACCACAGTGGGTGAGCAAAGAAATGGATGAACCGACGACATTCACAACACCAACAGTTAATGCACCACGCTCCAGGCAATACCGAAGAGCCATCAATGAGTCGGCAGTCTCACCGGACTGGGAAACAAACACGCAAGTATCATCACGGAACACGGGAGCTTCTCTGTCGAGGAAGTCAGAGGCCAATTCAACTGAGATGGGGATCTCTGCAAGCTCCTCGAATATACCACGGACAGCCATGCAAGAGTGGTAACTCGTGCCACAAGCGATGAAAATTATGCGTCGAGAGCGGCGAATCGTGGAAATGTACGATCGCAGACCACCCAGAGTGACATTCTTCTCTTTGATGTCGAGACGGCCACGCATGGTGTTGACGACGGACTCGGGCTGCTCAAAGATTTCCTTTTGCATGAAGTGATCAAACTTGCCCTTCATGATCTCCTGGAGCTCGAGCTCAAGGGTCTGAATAGCACGAACGTTGGAGCTGCCGTCGGCCTTCTTCAGTCTGTGAATGTTCAGGAGCCTTCGTGGATATGAGCAATGTCGTCATCCTCGAGGTACAAGACCTTTTGGTGTGCTCGACAATGGCAGACGGGTCCGAGGACAGGAAGAACTCGGTGGGCATGGGCATGCCGTCATCGGTCATGAACGCACGGGACTGAGAGCGGTGCAGAAGGGACTTGTCGGGTGCACCGAGCAAGTTGTTGGATGGTGAGAGAAAGTCGGTTGCGTTCTTCTTGAGGGCAACATTCTGAGAAGCAGCCTCGGCGGGCAAAGCGGTATCATCAGCGTACTCAACATCAACAAAGTCGACCTTCATGCGTCGCTGAGTCTTGACACCAATGACAAGGGAGATCCCTTTCGGGCAGCAATGACCTCGTGAGGGTAGTGGACAGATTTGATCAACAAGCCATAGGCGCCCTCAAGCTCCTGAATGACGGCCTTGATCAGATCAGTGAAGCCGATTTGAGGGTGTTGATCGTAAATGTACTTGGTGAGCTTGGCGATGCATTCTGTGTCGGTCTCGGTCTCAAACTTGAAGCCCTTGGCTACCAAGAGCGTCTTCAGCTCCTTGTAGTTGGTGATGATGCCGTTATGCACAATGCTGAATTCCCAAGTAGGATCAGATCTACAATGGAGAGGAAGTCAAGTTAGCCAATGCAGTTTCAGGGAAAAGATACGTGGTTGTTGTGGCTTGAGCTGCAAAGTACAAAGCAAGACAGTGCCAACGGCAGCGCAGAGCAATGCCCAATTGTGCGGGTCAGACGATTGCTTACCGATGAGGGTGGCAGTTAACGGTAGAGGAGGGCCGTGTGTGGCCCATCTGGTGTGTGCAATACCAGCATGCGAATCAAAGACCTTTTCGAGATCGCCTTCGGACTCATCAATAAGCTTCCTCAGCTTGGCAACCTTGCCAACCTCTTTGAAGGCAAAGACCTCGTTCTTCTTGTCGCCATCGATGGCAAGACCAGCAGAGTCGTATCCTCGGTACTCGAGACGAGAGAGACCTGGTTGGAGAAACGGCCAATGTCAGCCTCTGGGTATTGCGGTTCAAGACGGGGGTGACGTGCAAGGCAGTAGTACTACTCACCATTGATCAGGGTGTCGAGAATGAACTTGCGATCCTTCTCCACCAAGTAGTTGATGTATCCAAAGATGCCACTATCATAGACGGGATGATATCAGCTTCTGCTTTTCAACTTGAGAATTGCCATTACCACCATTCTCTTGTTCGGGTTCGGGGGCCAAGAAGGCGGGGCAGTATCTGGCGGTGTCGGTGGGGAGAGTACGTGGGAGCTTACCACATTGTCAATATGCCCCTTGTCCTCGGATAGTATGCAATGCTAGAACGGAGGCTGCAGTGAGGTCAAAAGAAGGAACAGCGAGAGATGTAATGGGACGTCAACATCAACGGGAGGAGGGGCTGATTGATTTATTATATATGGAGTGGGGGTTGAGGAAGCAGAAAGATGATGTTATGTCCGTCCGGTCAGCAACAGCAATAGCAACAGTACATCCAACGCCAGCAACCAGGAGCAAGCAAAGCGGGGTCCGTCGTTTGAGGCTTGGGGCTCAGCTCCAATCAGTGGGGCTTCAGGGGTCAACAGATCCCCACAGGCCCCAGCTAAGGAAACTAAAGAAAGAAGGTGAGAAGCAGCGGCAGGCAGTATCAGCCACCAGCCTCGCCTCGCGTTGGCCGGGGTGCCGGGCCTTGTCGCCAACACGCCAACACAGGGGGCCATCAATTGAATTAAATCCGACTGTTGCCATTGTTCAAGAGAGGGTTCACCATTGGCCCTGACGTCGGTGGACCCTCTTTTCCAACATGACATGGCTCTGATACCTGCGGCATGAAGAATTTACGGGCATTTTCAAGTCGCAGGCGTACATATGTACTTCGTACGCCCCCGGCAACGAAGTTGACTGGACAAACGAGGCTCAGTTACTCAGTACTCCGTAACACCAGGGTCAATTGGCATCCGTCGTCCGTCGTCTGGTGTCTCAACTTCTCAACTTCTCAACCTCGACGTCATTTGCTCGTATTCACAGGGCTCCGATCCACGCGCGCTGCCGGTCGTGCCCATCATTGTGTTTGCCCCGAACCTTTTTTTTTTTTTTTTTTTTTTTTTTTCTTCGTCAGTCTCTCTTTTTCTCGTGTGGGCTGGACCACGTCTCCCTTTCGGAGCGCCACATGCAAGATCGCGCTTATTCCGTCTTCACAGCCTCATTTTGTGGTACCTGCGCCAGTGTCCAAGAATAGCACTCGCTAGCACGTCAGTAATCATAAGGAACTTCGAACTTCTTGATCCTGCTGGGCCACGGCCCTCTCCACTAATGTCGTTCGAATATATCCTATCGTCCTGGGGCCTACCTGCCTCTCGGTCCAGCTGCCGCAGATCCTATCACGAGGAAATCAACGTTGAACGGTCTTGGCGACTCATTTTTAACCCGGTAGGTTGTCTCTTCAGTCGGAGATCTGACATCAGTGCTCTCATAAAAGACGCTTCTCTGGTCCCGAGGTTGAAATATCCACTCAACTTCTCATTCCTTCCTAGCTGCCAATCAATTTTCTAATTCAGCGTCGGACACACGTCCGCCTCGCGAGACAGGCTACTCAATATATCTTCAGCCATGCCCAGGCCTACCAAAGACGCGGGCTTGTCTCGTCACGTTCACGTCTTGGAGTAGGGAATTTCCAGGCCTCCAGCAACACCGCATATAACAGCTAATACCGAACATGGTCCCAAAATTGCGTAAGAAAATTAGTACAACAAGGTCTCAACTCTTCCCAGCAATAAACTGCTCTCAAGTCCTCCTTTTGGAAGAAAAGTAAAGCATCTCGACTACGATGATCTGAAACAGCTGCGACATCATCACTTTTACTGTCCGCATAATGATCCGGCTTTGCAAGTTTTTGTTCTCTGGGACAATTTTCAGCATACTGTCAACGGAGAATGCAGCATAACGGCCCCATGTGGGATGAGAAGCGTGTGTTTGCCAAACTGCGGCCACAACGACCATTCGAGCCATTGACCTGTCTTCTCCATCGTGACGTGGACCCTCTTTTGACTCCCGTCTGTCCGGAACAGAAAAGAGTTCTCAACTAGCAGAATGTGTTGTCCTTGTACACGAAAACGGCATGAAAAGTGGCATGCCTTCGTTTTCGTAACAAGACAGAAGCGGATGTGCAATTCTTTGAATATAACAATCTGTTCAAAAGAATTTATTCCCTTTATAATCACAAGGCCCACGAATAAACTTCAATGACCTATAGCTCATTACTCTCATATTGACAAAAGCCACCCAGTACTCACCACACCAGCCTTCCCCATCACATCTTTTGCTCAATCATAAACTCCTTTACCCCCTCCATCCTTCACATACGACCACAGCCGCTAGTCAAAATCTGGAACCCGTCCGATCTCCCATGATAACCTAGCGAGCGCCGGAGTAGTAGTTGGGTCGGTGACGACCAGCGAATTCCCGGTGTTGTATGTTCCGTTTCTTTTCATTTTTGGCAATTCAGAAAGCCTTATTATTCAACTTCTCTCTTAATATCGTTGTGCGGGAGCAGACTAAATATACAACAGTAGCGATGTTGTTGACGCGCATGTGAGTTCTACTTTAGGGGCGGGCGGTCCAACAGAACGAATCTACGATAGAAGCAGGTACATCTACCTAGTCAGCAATTAGTAGTCATTTTTGGCGCATTTTTGCGTCTTATCTTGCCTGCAGACCGTTGGGGCGCTCCTGAAGAACGCTCAAAAAGCTCAAGAAATAAAACGCAGGCTTCGCTTGCTTTCTAAGTTGGTAGAACAGCTGGGTTCTTGATACAGTATACATGGTGCCGCAAGTTGGCTCAGCTTAGTCATTGACATGTTGGTTGGCATATGTGTCTTTTTGTAGTGCGTGTGGAAGCCTTTTCTTTCTGTCATTGACTGGATGGGTCTGTCGTCGATTACTATGGTCGTTCGAGAGCATGTGGAGTTGAAAGCGGAATAAGCAGGACAAAGGTAGTCGAGCTGAAGTATTCGAAATCCAGAGCAATACCTGATCGTCACATAATCTCAAGCACCCTTGACTTCACGGTCGAGACCAGGCAGAAATTGCAAGATGTTGACCAATTATTGTACACGCTTACAGGACCAATTCTATACGCCTGTGATGCTCTCTGACTAGACCACTAATTTGCATCAAGTCCCCTCATATATTTGCGTATCCCATCCTCTTAATTACAGTCTCACAGCTTCTTGTACTCCAGCTTGCCTTCCAGTTTCTTGGCCTCGGACATCTTGCGCACCGCCTTGTTAAAATCGTCCTGGTTGATTGAATCTCTGTAGTCCTTGATGGCGAACAAACCACTGTGGATGCGGATTAGTCCAGATTCATGACGCTACGATAAGCAATTCTTTTGGCGTTTGACTCACGCTTCCGTCACCACGTTTCTCAGATCAGCTCCGTTCAAGCCGTCACTCATCTTCACCACGCTCTCGAAGTCAATGTCGCCATCCGCCACTACGCTTTGGGCGTGGATCTTGAGGATCTCTAATCGTCCAACCTCGTTTGGCAGGGGATTTCTATCTTTCGATCCAGACGACCAGCACGCAGCAGGGCAGGGTCCAGAGTGTCTGGTCGGTTGGTGGCCATGATAATTTTCGTCTTTCCCAGGTAGTCGAAGCCATCCAGCTGGTTGAGAAGCTCCATCAGGGTTCGCTGGATTTCTCGATCTGCGCTGGTGCCCTCGGAGAAACGGCGACCACCAATAGCATCGATTTCGTCCATGAAGATGATGCAAGGCTCGTGCTCTTTGGCATAGCCAAACATTTCTCGAATCAGTCGAGCGGATTCACCGATATATTTGTCCACAATAGCCGAGGAAACGACTGGTTTGGGTTGATTAGTCTTGAATGCTGCCTACCGTCATTCCGTGACAGGTCTCAACATACCCTTGAGGAAGTTTGTCTCCAAACTGCTGGCCACCGCTCTTGCCAAGAGAGTCTTTCCAGTACCAGGGGTCCGTATAGCAAAACGCCCTTGGGGGCTTGATACCAACTCGATGGAAAAGCTCGGGGTTCTTTAGTGGCAGTTCAATGACTTCTCTCAGCTCTCGAATCTGATCGTTCAAGCCACCAATACCAGCAAAACTGACTTGCCCGGGGTCTTCTAGTGACATGTTGTATACCAAGGGGTCGACTTCACGGGAAGCATGCGCATGATGGTGAGGGTCGTCATGTCCAAGGCAACACGAGTGCCTTGCTTCAGCTTCTCCTTGTCCACCTTCGATCTGCAACCGACGACATATCGAGGTCCTGATGAAGCCTTTACAATGACTGTTGGTTCCAATTGTTAGCAAATGCGCTGATTTAGAATATCGCGCCTTACAAAAAAATGGGATGATGAAGCACGTATGCAGGGAGAATCATACATCTCTCATCATCCAGCTGCTTCAAAACCTCGCCGATGATTTGTCCCACACTTTGCAGGGCTTTGATGTTGTCTTCGGTTCTGTCAAACTCTTTTTGCAGGTCCTTGATCTCTAGACGGAGATTTTTGAGCTTTGCCTCCCACTCTCGAGACTCAATAAGCTTCGCTCGGTACGAGTCGAGGGCGGACTGGCGCTCTTCTTCGGGTGTCATGATGGCAAATACAGGGACTATCTTCGTCTGTAAGAGTGGTTTCTCTCGGTAGTTTGAAAAGGAAAAGGAGTTAGTAGTCACTTTCACAGATACACAGGTGTCTAGAGAGCGAGGGCTCGGTCAATGACAGGATAGGTGAATGTAGGGGTGTTGTTTAGGTGCGTCAATGGTGAGAGCTTACCTCACGCACTGGAGCCTTCGACGGACCCACGGCAAGCGCAAGCGCTACGCGATCGGCAGAAGGTCGGACGGAGTCATCAAAGGTGATCGAGATTATGTGCTACCCTAAAGTTCAATGCTTAACTTTGCATTTTGGTTTCTTGGCATCCTGCCTTCGGTGGGAAGGTTATTTTGGGGTGTAATCTCTCTTGTCTATAGTTTCCAAGTATGGGATTTTCACCGTCGAGAGCTTTTGTATCATTGCATCCAATGTTTTACTACAGTCAGTCGCGGCGGTGGCTCACACGTGGGCATTCGTAGACCCAGTGGGATTGATTAATCACGGAGTTGATTGTACATACAGCGGCGCCTCAACATTGGTAAAGATGGTACAACCACATCATCGTCGAGCGCAAACGTCTACAGCAGCCCCTCGCAATAGAAGCAATACTAAGATGGCCTCATCTACCTCCCCACAGCTCCGATGACCTAACGGCCTCGGCTTGCCGTGAGCAGTCGAATGTCACCTTGCTGTCAAATACTTTTGCTGCATTGCGAATGCAACCGGATTGTAGAAGTGATATGTCAGTACCGACTCCAAAAACGATTTCTTTGATGCAAATACATCAATAACGTCCCATTGTACTTCGTCGTTATCAAATTCGAACAGAATCTGAATCCAGTAGACGCCTTTAGTCTACTATAAAATCCTGAACCAAGCTCACTCTTTATCGTCCGTCGTAGCCTTCAAAGAGCTGTCGGAAGATTTGGGCTTAGATTCACCCTCGGCGTCGAAGCCAAGCGCATCGAGCTCACGAATAAGCTCGTTGATCTTGATGACTTTTGCAATCTGCTCAGGCAGAAGTGCTTTGCCATCATCCTTCTTGCTCTTGAGCTCCTTAGCCTGCTTCAATTTCTTCTTGAGATTACGGGCCTTCCTTTCACGCTCAATCTCAGGGTCCACTTCATCGGCCTTTGGTGCCTCGACAGATGCCTGCTTGTCATCATTCGTGGTTTCGTTGTCCTGAGTAGCCTTTGCCTTTTACGAGCCTCTCGTCGCTTGGCATTCTTATTACTAGCAGCAGAGGAGCTTTGCTCTGGTATTTCTTCTTTTAGCCCACCGGCTCCTGGAATTCCGATCCTTCGACCTCGCTCACGAAACGATTCGGCTGTTCGGTTCTTATACACTTCGACATCTTCGGGTGGACGATACCCAGGACGAATCTTGATGGCTTTGCGGGTGCTTCCATCAGGGCGAACTGACTCGGGGATGTGGCGCTCTCCGCTACCTGCGTTCGTGACAATTCCTGCGTTCGTGACCTCGGAAGGCATTTTGGAGGACCAGTCTCGGTGCAGAGCTAGCCAGCCAGCCTTGGGAGAGAACGTAAGCGGGGGCAGCGAAGGCGAAGAAGAATCTAGTCGTAACTGAGGCAAGAAGAGAAGATTCGGATGCTCGTAGCGCACCTGAGTGCGCTAGAATACGTAGATGCGCCCGTGAGAATCGCACATTAGAGATGAAGCCTGGTGGGAATTCACGCGGGGCGCAGGTTTGGCTGCGGGCCTGTGGCATATGTATGTACAAGGTACAAGAGGACAGACCCCACTTCGTCAGTGTCGGCGATCCCTACTAGCTAGGAAGCTTTCTGCTTGCCAAGCTGACGGAAAAACTCTTGATAATCAGCAGGAACCCATTTCGAAGGAGGACATCTTCTATAATCAATAGAAGAAGAAGCCAGTCGGGTACCTGCATCATGCATCTCCAAAAGTGCATTCTGCATGTCTGTGTCAATGTATATTTTTTCTACGTAGAATTTCGGCATCGGAAAGCAGATGAAGTGAGAACTGGACCGGCCATCACTATTTCATGTGAGGCATCTAAGCAACCATTCCTTTAAATGTGCGAAGACCTCAGGCGAAGAACGGATAGGATTTAGGCCAATGATAGATAATAAGGGCGGATCTAGATGTTACTAGAGAGTCCCCTTATAGTAGAAGTACTGGGGCTTTCTTATGGAGAGATACAAAGAGATACATGAGAATACAGCTCTGACACCCGAGACGAGAAGTATCATGGCTGTACTAGCTAGTAGAAGAGTCGTTGGGTCTGCAACCCGCCTGAGATCTCCGCACACTTAAAGCAATTCTCGGATTTTTGCTCCGAATAGCTTCGGATCCTGCTAATTGAGAAAATCCAAATCAGGTGCGTCTGAAGATTGCCCTAAGCAGTTTTAACTAAGCCGGTGCTACATGTTTCTTGTGAACACAGCTAATGAGTCTCTCTCTGTACGGAGTACATGTAGGCGTCGCCGAAGTCTGGTGGCGCTGCACAAAGCCGACGCAGCCAATCAGAACGCATGCAAAGGCTGCCTCAGTCCATCGCGAATTTCCCTGGCATCGTTTTGAGCCATTCCTTCAAACCTCGAGACGAATTCAACCGACGACCGCTTCACGGCCCATCGCCCCCGGATACTGTACATCGCAGTGCTCAATTGCAAGAATCAGTCACAATGGTAAGCTCCCGCGGCGACCGCGCACTATTTAGGCAACCCCAAAACTAATACCGCATCCGACAGTCCTTCGCCAACTCCTCTACAGGCAAGTACCTCGAAGAAAGCCGAATCACCGACCGCAACCACGAACTCGACACTAATGAAAGGACGATAGTGCTCTCTTCCGAAGAAACTACGCCATGCTGGCGGCAGTCTTTGGCGCTGGCTTCGCCTTCGAAATGTATGGCTCCCTTGTGGCAGGGAATCAAGATTTGACCAACTGACTGACTTCACCCCCAGTGGCTTCAACAACGGCATCAACAAGTGGTGGGACAACCACAACCGCGGCGTGAGTTCTTTCATGGGAAGTAGTATGCACATGAAAGTGATACTAACGGCTCATATAGCGACAATGGAAGGACATCCGAAACAAGTATGTTGAGGGTGGCGACGAGGACGAGGAGTGAGGGCTGGGATGGAATGTGTATCTGATGGCCGGGAAGTGTAAAAGGGCTTGCGGTCCCGGTGTCTTTTAGACTTGTACAATTCACAAAGGAATAGAGGTCATTTTCACGCATTGCTTTGGAATAGGAGATGATCGTGTGTCCCGTCGGTGTGAAAGTGGCTCGTCTGCATAGCACTTCCTCGCCCTGTGCGGGCACTGGTGCGGGCACTGGTTTGCTCTGAGACGTGATTTCCCACTTGATGAATGCCCCTTATCCCTTATCTATCTCAGCCCGAATCGCGTAGTAGCAGGCGAATTTGAAGAGTTGAACACAGTCGAGGCTGCCTGTTGCCAAACGGACAGTGACGGGGTCTCCTCGGAGCGGGACAATTAACGAAGCTTGCGCAGCGCTCCAGCTCGTAGCCAACTACTGACGTTGGTGGTGCCTCAGAGGGGCAAAACTTCCCACCAAACCACGCCAGAACTAGAACCAAGCACCAGACGGCTCAAAACTTGCACTGAGACCATCAATCAAGAGCTGAATTGCCGCAAATCGTGCTCTTTGGGCAAGGCAAAAGCTCATTGCTATCCTCTTCCCTACGCATAAGGCATCCAGTTCCTTTCCTACTGAGCCCCGTTGCCTGACGTGTCCATGGTCGTCGTAATTGTCAGCAACCTTACCGACTGAGCTGCTCCCACCTCCCCACTCCAACAAGAAGACGGTTCTCCCGAGTCGCTCGATCGAGTACACCGCGGCGGGAATGATAGGAACATGAGCATGGAAACACCCATGTCTACACAAGAGCAGCAGCTCTGCCAGCTACTGGCAGATTTGCCAGCTCGTTTTGGCTATCGCTATACTGAGGAAGCTGCACAAGAGCTTCTGCGAAGCCTGTTTTGGTCTCTGGCTGGTGGCAATAATGATTATATGCGACTCTTGTTCCCCGACGGAAAACTGACTGAAACTTTGAAACTAAGCGATGCTCAAGGGGCGGTCGAGGGTGCTGAATACACAGAAGCCGCTCGCGGAAAACGATGCGGGCATATCTTCAAGCCGGGAGAGGCATCTTATATGTGTCGCACATGCGGGACTGACGAGACATGCTGTCTATGCAGCCGATGCTTCGATTCGACAGATCACACTGGTCACATGGTCCGCATACATATTTCTGTCGGCAACAGCGGATGTTGCGACTGTGGCGATGACGAAGCTTGGAACACAACACTATTCTGCACGATCCATTCTGACATGCAAACGGGCCCAGAGAAAGGCAAAGGGAAAGAGGCGGCTGCTTTGCCGGATGATCTTGTTAAGAGCCTTCGTATGACAATAGGCCGCGTCTTCGACTACATTTGTGATGTTATTTCCTGCTCGCCGGAACAGCTACGGCAGGCAAAAACAAAAGAATCGATAGAAAAGATGAGGAATCATCGCGCTTATCGTCCAAGTACTACGGAGCAGAAGTAGAGCCTTGCAACGCCTTCGCTCTCATTTTATGGAATGACGAGAAACACACAGTCCAAGAAGTGCAGGACCAGGTTGCTCGAGCTTGTCGAAAAAGTCGTCGTCAGGCTGCTCGCGACGCATGGGAAACGGATGCTGTCGGAAGGAGTATTCTCACTTATCTACCTGATATTGAACGACTACTGCAAATGGCAAAAATAATGGAAGCCATTAGAGTTACCGTAACAATCAGGTCAGCTCGAGATACTTTTCGTGAGCAGATGTGTGGCACGCTCGTTGAATGGCTAAGCGACATCTCCGGTTGCTCTGTCGGCCACGACAATCATATCTTGAGGAGATTGGTCTGCGATGAGTCAATGAAACCGTGGCGTCAAGGTAGTCCTGCTACACATACATCGGGCCTGATTGATGACGAGGACGAGGACGATCAGGACCTGGAGTCAAGAACCAGAATACACGGGGCGAATGTACGCTTTCTAATGGCCTTGCAAGCTGCTGCTGGCCCTGGCGATGAACTGGAACCTGAAATTGATGCGCAGGACGAAGATGACGAAGGTGGAGGCGAAGATGACGACGCTGACATGGGGAAAACGGCGAAGAAAACCATTCACCGACAAGCTCGGTAGCAGGAGGCGACGAGGATGACGATGACGACGTCATGATGGTCGATGCGAGGGGAGATGTCGGTGACCTCGGTATGAACTGGTCGCAATCAGATCAAGCTCTGGAAGAGGATGAGGCCACCATGGCAGGGTATCCCCCTCCGCCTCCTCCACCACCAGCCGTCCAGGCGGCTGCAGCTGCGCCTCGAGAGCGAGATGGCACTCCTTCAGACTCTGACGCAGCAGAGCCTCTGATCGCACCCGCTATATATGCCAAGGCGAACGTTGACGTGCCCAAAACTCCTGGAAGGACCGAAAAAGTCACTCCACGACCCGGTAGATACTGGATCGAAACACCGCAGGTCTATACTCAGCGAGCCAATGTGCCACCCGCAGAGGATGTGTTTCAGCGTGTCCGTCTCGACTGGCTTCTGCTTTTCGATTTGCGCATGTGGAAAAGGTCAGAAACGACCTCCGATCCCTTTACATCTCGACTGTTGTTTCGATACCCGAATTCAAACGTGTTTTGGCTTTGAGATTCGCCAGCCTCTACACAGTATTAGCTCAGCTTTACCTTGTTGGTGACAGAGAACCAGATCACTCAATCATCAATCTCTCGCTGCAAATGTTAACCACTCCTTCCATCACTGCAGAAGTTGTCGAGCGTGGCAACTTCTTGAGCAGCTTGCTCGCCATACTGTACACATTCTTGACAACTAGACAGGTTGGTCACCCCTGGGATGTGTCTCCAGACGCAGTTCTTGCCTTTGAAAGTGGCTCTGTCACCAATCGCCGCATGTATCATTTCTACCAAGATTTGAAGTACTTGTTCGGCTCGCCCCATGTCCAAGAACGAGTGAGGTCGGAGCCCAGGTATCTGATGCAATTTTTGGATCTGGTCAAACTTCATCAATGCATTGGGCCAAATGTGCGAGCGGTGGTCGAGCACGTAGAATACGAAGCAGATTCTTGGATAACGGCGTCGTTGGTAACGAGGCAAATCAATCTTCAAGCCAGAAACTTGGCCGAGGCCTTCCGGGACTGCCCTCCGACGAGACTCATTACCTCCAACGAGCCATCCGCTTCACTGCAAAGACAGTAATTTTGCATTCAATTGGCGCAGAGCGTCACCGTTTCAAGCAAGGGGAAATCAAAGATGAAGTCAAGTTCAAGTCCTTGGGCGACTTTGAGTTTGATCCGGACAATGCCTCCTACTATGTGGTCAAATTTGTGGTGGAAAAGGATTCCATCAGCTTTCATCATGCACTGCACTACACATTATCTTGGCTGATAGAGTGTGGACGCTCCCTCCCCGCATCCAATATTCGAACACTGATGAGTTTTACTGCCCAGGAGCTTCGTTCAAAACCAAAGTTGATGGGGCGGCCGCAGATTCCACGAAAAGACTACGATCCTGAGGATTATCTGATGGCAGTCTTTGACTTTCCCTTGCGAGTCTGCGCCTGGCTCGCCCAGATCAAAGCCAACATGTGGGTAAGAAACGGTATCAGTCTGCGGCATCAAGCAAGCACTTATCGAGGTGTCGGACAAAGAGACGTTTCTCATCATCGGGACATCTTCCTATTGCAAACCGCCATGGTCGTGTGCAATCCAAGTCGGGTGCTTGCTTCTATCATCGATCGATTTGGGATGGACGGATGGGTTAAGGGCTTGTTTGAGCTCAAATCAGAGGCCCAAGATGATGCCCAGCACCTGGACATTGTCGAGGACATGATTCATCTGTTGATCATTCTTCTGAGCGACCGGACCTCACTTATCGCTCCTGAAGACGAAACAAACTCCGCATCCTAGCCATGCGGCGCGATATCACGCACGTTTTGTGCTTCAAGCCATTGTCTTTCAACGAGATATGCAACAAACTACCAGAGAAGTATCAAGAGCAAGAGGATTTCCACCGCGTTTTGGACGAAATGGCGACTTTCAAGCCACCTGAGGGTGTGTCCGATGTTGGCACCTTCGAGCTTCGTCCAGAGTTCATCGAAGAGATTGACCCTTACATTGCACATTACAACAAGAATCAGCGCGAGGAGTCCGAGATGGCTTATCGGAAGAAGATGGCCAAGAAGACGGGGAAAACAGTCGAGGAAATCGTTTACGAACCTAAACATCGAGCCGTACCATCAGGCCTTTTCGAGAACTTGGGGCAGTTCACTGGAACCGGCATGTTCTCGCAGATAATCTACTATTCGCTGCTGTATCCCCTTGTTGCTCAAAAGTTTACGCCGTCAATACCTTTCACACGTCTGGAAACCTTTCTTCAGGTGGTTCTGCATCTGATTCTCATCGCTATTCTGGAAGATAAGAGCAATGAGCTGGACCAAGCTGGGCAAGTACCCAACTCTTTTGTTCAAATTGCTCTCACAACATTTGCTCGAAGCAACTTCATGCCAGAGGCCAACAATTCTCGAACTATTGTATCACTGTTGAACATGATGGCGACCAAGGATGAATTCAAATCAGTTCGCCCAAAGATTGCTTTGGTATTGAGGCGCCTAAAGCAGAAGCGGCCCCAATCATTCGAGACCTCGTTTGTTCATCTTGGAATCGCTGTGGATCGTGTTGATACTGCTTCTCCCGCCAACACATCAGCAGAGGAGGAGCGCGAAAGACGAAAGAAGGCTGCCTTGAGCCGCCAAGCAAAAGTCATGGCGCAGTTCCAGCAACAGCAAAAGAGCTTTCTTGAGACTCAAGGTGGCATTGATTGGGGATCTGACTTGGACGAGGACGACGAGGAAATGGATCAATTCGAAGATCGAAAACACAATTGGAAATACCCCATGGGAACATGCATATTGTGTCAGGAAGAAGCGGATGACAGAAGACTCTATGGCACATTTGCACTTCTAAACGAGAGCCGTGTACTCCGGCAAACCGACTTCCAAGATCCCGATGTTGTAAGAGAGGCTTCTCAGACACCGTGTAGTCTCGATCGATCTGCTGAAGATATTCGACCATTTGGCATTGCCCACGAGAATCGGAAAATGGTGGAAAAGCTCAACGCAAATGGTGAGACTTTTCTGGCTGAACGACAGACCATTGGCAAAGGATACAAAGCCAACCGCTCAAGACCAGGTCCGGTAGCGAGCAGTTGCGGCCATATGATGCACTATCGTTGCTTCGAGCTGTATTACGAAGCGACAAACCGTCGACACACTCATCAAATTGCGCGACATCACCCTGAAGACACTCGGCGCAATGAGTTTGTGTGCCCTTTGTGTAAGGCGCTCGGCAACGCGTTTCTTCCCATCATATGGAAGGGCCTGGAAGAATCGTATCCTGGATATCTTCAGCCACAAAGCCCATTCGAAAAATTCTTGGAAAAGCAAATGGGATCGGCGTACTGGCTTGGTGGAAGCAAAGCACGAGAAGTGGACGAGCCCGGACTTTCCACCATTTTCACCCCCAGCGTACCGGGAAGCTTGGTTGAGACATTGACCAACCCGCAACCCAGCAGCGAGGCACAATGGGGAAGAGATGATGCGGATGCGCAGTCATCTGTCCTCAGGACACCCGCCAGCTCATCGTTCTCGACTGCCGGCACTCCAGAGCCCAGCAACTCACAGACACCACCTGCAGCCCACAGTCAGATTGTGGGAGACTTGCTCTCAGCTTACCGGCGCCTCAGAGACACTTTGCGTGTGAACGGGCTACAAACCAAACACATTACTGATAGCAAGCTCGGTGGGGGCGATGAACTTTGCTCGAGCGACACCCTGGTTCAGGTGATTGGTTTCACCATCTCGTCCGTAGAGATCCAGCAGCGAGGCATCGAAGCCTCACCTGGCATGACGCTGCTGGGCAAGATTCCGGATCAAGTACTCGTGCACCTGCGAGTCTTGTCAGAGACTGTATCCTCCTACATATCCGTGGGAGCTCGCCACTCTGATTCAGACAACCGCATCGAGACCGAGTTTCGCAAAGATAGTGAGAGACAGCATTGTCAGCTGTTCATGTCACGATATTTCGGAGCTGGTACGCCATATGCTAGGAGACCATTGGATGTATACCCGCCTCTCTTGAGCCTAGACGTGTTTACTTTCTTGGTCGAATGTGCCTACGGTCTCGTACCTACTCACAAGGCAGAGATTTCCCATCTGCTCCGGTTGTGCTACCTTGCCGAGGTCGTCAAGGTTGTGTATCACATGGGGCGAAATATGCCGGTCAGTATGTGGGTTGGTGGCCTTGCCGGCAGACAAACTCAGGATCCGTCCATGACCAACTTTGCCCAGTTTGCCCTCGCAATTACGCAGACCGCCATGGAGTTTGAGGCTGCCAACGCGACGGAGCCCAGACCCGAAGAAGTGGAAAACAAAGGTTTCCAACAGCCAGGTGTTGATACATTGGAAGGGTGGTATACCTTTGTGAAGAAGTATGCACTGACCTTTTGCGAAAGAGCGTGGTGTTCTTGTACGTCAAGTATGGGGTCGATTTCAAAAGCTATATCTCCTCAAACCAAGATGCAGATGCAGACGAGCTCGACAGATTGACGGAGGCGCTCCGAGTACCGACATTTGACGAAATGTGTGCTGCCATGACAGATACAGCAGCTGCCTGTGACTGGCCAGCGACCACCCGTGCCCTAGTCAAAGGATGGGTTAAGCATCAAGTTATGTGGCCTCGAGGGTACGGTGATATGAGCCGTTCATCCCTAGTCAGCCATCCAGGTATTTTTGAACTGGTAGGCCTACCCAAAACATACGATACCTTGATAGAGGAGGCGACGAGAAGAAAATGCCCGACGACGGGTCAAGACCTCACAGACCCTGTCATTTGCCTATTCTGTGGTGAGCTCTTGTGCAGTCAGAGCACCTGTTGCCAAAAATCCGAGACTACTGGCCGGGACACAACCAGGATCGGCGGCGCACAGCAACATATGCGCAAGTAAGTGTCTTTTTTTTTTTTTTTTTTTTATGTATAGGAAAAGCCGCGTGTTGTCCGAACACTGCCTTGCCTTTGAAGCGGTTGCTAACGAAAAAAAAAAACTCAGGTGCCAACAAAACATTGGTGTTTATTTGAACGTTCGCAAATGCTCAACGGTCTACCTTTTCCGCCAGTCTGGATCGTACGCCCCAGCTCCTTACACCGATAAGTATGGCGAGACTGATCCTCAGCTTCGTCACGGAAGACAGTTGTTCCTCAATCAAAAACGGTATGATCTCATGATACGAAACACGGTACTGAATCACGGGGTGCCCAGCGTCATCAGCCGCAGGTTGGAGGCCGAGATCAATAACGGCGGCTGGGACACCTTGTAGACGAGGATATAGAAATACAGGAAAGCATTCATAGAAGGCTGAATTCTGGAAATGGGGAGTTGGAGTTTACAAATGGGTTATGTATTTTCTAGCTTTCAAACTACCTTCCAACCTGGAACATGGCCATGAAGGCGCGCATATCATGATTGTTCTACAGAAGATATAATTAACCACGGGCGAGCATACGAGACAAATAAATTACTTGCGCAGAGATGGCTGTTGGCTGCGTGGTGGATACAGTGCACGTAGTGTTCATACTGTGCCTATGCATGGGCTGAGGCGGGCCCGACCAGGCCAATCAGACGCAGAGGATGCGACCAGGCGCGTTCCAATCGTGCCAAACCCGTATTACCGTGTGCGTATGCGTCTTGCGACTTGTCAATCCCATTGGCAAGGGCAGAGAGGGCAGAGAGCCAACAGGCAGGTAGCGTTTGCATCCAAGCCCAGCTTTCATCATCACTTGTAGTTGTTTTCTGCATATCCCCTCCCATTTCATTACCCAAGGCTTTGATTTTGCGAAACTTGCTCAAGTACGGAGTAGGGGCTCTGCTCTTATCGGACCATGGGGCGAAGGTCTAGTCGCGCCGCTGCTAGGAAGGCATCCGCAGCACTGGGTATGGACCTCTCTTTCCTCTTCTTCTCTTCTCTTCTCTTTGCCATGCATCTTGCGCCAACCCCGTTTTCCGGCCACATCGACGCCTCGAGCGTGCAGAAACTTGCGCGAAATCACGGCGTTGACGGTTTTTTTCTTCTTTTTCTTCCCGTCTTGTATTTGTCCTGGCGAATCGTCCTCTCGTTTTCCAAGATTGCGGCGGCGACATGGCACCAAAACGAGGATTCGATTAAGGCTAACACGTAGTTCTGATGCTATAGAGAGCACTCCGAAAGGCTTTGCTGATGTCGAAGATGAGCCTATGCCTGATGTTGGCGCTGGAGACGACGGTTCTGAACACGAAGAGCCACCTGCGCTGGAAGACGAAGATGAGCAAGAAGAGACCAAGATCGACGACGAGGAAGATGAGGATGATGGAGGAGAAGCCGCAGCCGAACTCGAAGCCGAAGCAGAAGCCGAAGCAGAAGCCGAAGCAGAAGCAGAAGCAGAAGCAGAAGACGACGCCGCCGCCGCTGCTGCAAAGGACGAAGGGTCGGCCAAAGAACCTAGCCCACCACCACAACCTGTGATTCGAAGAAAGCGGCTGGGTCGGCCACCCAAGAACAAGCCCCCAGACTGGGATCCCATGATCACGGTCACAGAGGACACTCCCGACGCCGTGGACGAGGAGGCTGGCGAGGTCGTGGTGGACGCAAAGGCGGGCCGGCGGCACCCAAAGCAGAACAAGTTATTGATTCCAAAGGTACTATTGCCGAAATTGTGGATGACGAGTGTGTGCTTCCAGAGGACCCTGAGGGTCAAGCAAAGGTCGACATGTTGGGGAAGCTCGAGGGCGGCCGCGAATACCGCTGCCGTACGTTCACCGTATTAGGAAGAGGAGATCGGCTGTACATGTTGTCGACAGAACCTGCGCGTTGTGTTGGTTTCAGAGACAGCTACCTGTTCTTTACAAAACATCGAAAACTACACAAGATTATCGTCGATGACGACGAGAAGCGAGACATGATCGAGCGCGAGATTATCCCGCATTCATACAAGGGCCGATCGATAGGTATTGTCACAGCCCGATCAGTCTTTCGAGAGTTCGGAGCGAGAATCGTTGTTGGTGGCAAGCGCATCATTGATGACTTCAATGTGAAGCAGCTCCGCGAAGAGGGTGCTGTGGAGGGCCAACTGGCCGACCCTGACGACCACTTTGTCCCTGGCCAGCCGTACAACAAGAACCAATATGTTGCTTGGCACGGTGCGAGCGCTGTATACCACACGAATGTGCCGACGGTGCCAGTTGCCAACGGGAAGCCGGAGTACAAGAAGCGCAAGGTCAACGTCAATGACACAAATTGGATGCTAGAACACGCCCGAGAAGCAAGGCATGTGACGCAGACCGACCCTGACGTAGTCGATTACTATATGCACACAGTTGGATGAGAAACTAATGTGGGACTTGTAGTATATTCAATGCTGGCATCAACGCCATTCGAAGATTCAACAATGCTGGAGTATACGATGTGCACACAAACGTGATGCAGTATCCCGCCATGATGCAGCCCACGCGCGTGCGCATAGAGCAGGCAGCTGCCGGTGACGAGGAGGCTTCAAGGGAGTACAAAGTTTCCGCCTGTGTCGTTGAGAATGGCGAGAAACTTTATTGTGATGGACACATACTGCGAGAACGCGCCTAGTAACGAAGCATCTTTGCCTTGCAGCAAGGAGACGTCGGCGGACTTTGTGGCTTCTTTCAACGGGTTGGAAGCCCTTTCGGACGACATCAAGGATCTACTTCCTACCGAGTGCCGGAAGGCCTTGGACACGGCACTGGAGGCAAACAGCGAGTTCCGGTCACGATGGGGCACGGAGAAGGAAACCATGTCACGACGAGACCCAGTGATTGACAAGGCCATTGTGCCTTATAGCATGTCATAGAGCGTGGGGACAGGGGGCTGTCTGCTGTTGCAAGTAGAAGAAGTAGAAGTTGGGCTGTGAGTTCACATGTACAGTAATAATAAGGCTACGGCAATTGATACGAGCCATGGATGGTTGTTTGGGGTTGAAGGAAGGGGGAGGGTGTTTGGAATAGGGGAAAAAAGGCGTTCGGCGTGGCAAGGCAGAAAGAAATAGTAAATAAGATGCCTTCTTCGAGGCTTTTTTATCCTCCGTTCAATCGAGGGTTATGTAAGAAACATGGGTTATGTACATAAGAGCCATGAATTAATTGGTGCAGATGTGGTTGTGCCCATTTTGACGGCTGTGCCGCACTGACCGCCGAACCTTGGACCCGAACATGTCCATGGACCGTCCATGGACCGACCATGCGAAACGCGTTCTCAGGCAGTGCCAGTGCCGGAGATCAAGGGACGAGCGTGTTTAACAATCTGTCATGATGCACGAATCCGCAAATATCTAAAACATCTACTACGATGAACGCCCGCGTGTGCCTTTCCCCAGAAATCTCCTGCAAACCTCCGACATGACGGTATCAAGTTCTTGACCCCCTCTCCCCTCTCCCCTCTCCCCTCTCCCCTCTGCCCTCTCTCCTCTCTCCGCACGCCACCACGTCGAAACATTCACCGGTGCCGGCTACCAAGATGGCCTGTTAATTGTGTCGTCTTCCAGCGTTCACGTCCAACAAGTGAAACCGAACAGGGTTCAGTTTCCTTCTAACCGGGACGGACATGGACACGGACACAGATGGATATCCTCCTTGCGAGATCGATCAATGTCGTGGAGATGGAGATCCAGCCGGCCCTCACGACGAATGAGGACCCTCGATGACCAAATTTCATTGCCGAGGCTCCTCTCTAACGAACCAAACACTGTGACCTGTTTCAGCGCCCTGGAACCTATCTAGGCCACTTGAAGTGCTTCACACTGCTGCTGCTCACCTCGATCGATACCCTTGCTTCGGGGCCAAGGAGTTGTCGTCTCAGATGCATCCCCTTTTCGCAAGAAATCCATCCGAACATTACGGGTCCACAGAGTTTCGATAATCAGGAGTGAAATTTTTTTTTTTTTTTGGCGTTTCGAGGAGGGCAAGGTCACAGCACAAATGGGATATAAACAACAAGAAAAGCCCAGCCAAGCGATCACAAGGAACCGCTCTTCTCTCTTCCATTCTCTCACTCTGGTTTTCCATCGTTTGCCCTCTGATACTCCCACATTTCGTTCCGTTCGTCAGGCTAGTCCTCGTAGTTTCATTCAAACTTTCTCTCTCTCTCTATCTTTTTCAGAACGCTCAGCTGCAGTGCAGCCTCCATCCTACCACTATACACCAAGTCATTCGACTCAAGTCAGTCACAGGCATTCACTATGAAGTCTGTCGCCGTAACTGTCCTCTTGGCCGCCGTGGCCTCTGTTTCTGCCGCTCCCATTGGCACGTCTTCTCGTCGTGGTATGTTTTTTTTTGGGGGAAACTAACTCGTCGTCATTTTGTCGTGGACTGTAACTGACATGTCGGGGTTTGTTCGTCAAGATCTTGCGGGAGGTCTTGCCGATGCTTTTCAGGGCGCTGCTGGCGTGGCTGGTACCATAGCCGGAGACGCTGTCAATACTCCGTTGGATATGGCTGGCAAGTTGGTTGGTGCTCGGGCTACTGAGGCAAAGGCTGTTGCGGCTCAGGATGATGACGAGGAGGAGGAGGAGGAGGAGGAGGAGGAGGAGGTTGCTAAGAGGGCTGTTCAGGATGATGATGACGAGGAGGAAGAGGAGGAGGTTGCCAAGAGGGCCGTTCAGGATGATGATGACGAGGAGGAAGATGAAGTCGCAAAGCGAGCTGTTCTAGACGACGATGAAGAGGAAGACGACGTTGCTAAGCGTGCAGTCGAGGATGACGACGAAGAGGAAGAGGATACCCCCGCCAAGAGAGCTGTCGAGGACGACGATGAAGAGGAAGACGACGTTGCTAAGCGCGCAGTCGAGGACGACGACGAAGAGGAAGAGGATACCCCCGCCAAGAGAGCTGTCGAGGACGACGATGAAGAGGAAGACGACGTTGCTAAGCGCGCAGTCGAGGACGACGACGAAGAGGAAGAGGATACCCCCGCCAAGAGAGCTGTTCTAGACGACGATGAAGAGGAAGACGACGTTGCTAAGCGCGCCGTCGAGGACGACGACGAAGAGGAAGAGGATACCCCCGCCAAGAGAGCTGTCGAGGACGACGACGATGAGGAAGAGAAAGAGCAACAAGATGTTCCCGCCAAGGTCGTCGCCCGCGCTGCCGCCGAAGAGGAATGCGAAGTTGAGGATGATTGAACAAAGAGCAACACCGACACTCGAGTCTTATCCAACTTGTCATGGTGTGGAAATTTTGTCTACCCTGTCAAAGCTCTTTGAATGCTGAACCATGAACTTTACGTAGCGGCGAGGTGATTATACTTTGCAATGTGAATTACAATTTTTTTTTTTTAATCTTTAAAAATGGAATTTCTCTACTACAATTCCCATCATATCCCAGTTCCTTTCCCCCTTGTTCACCATGAACTTGTGTCTACTTTTCGACCGCCGCGACGGCCTAGTATGAGTCTCACGGATGCTTCCATGTGAATGACAAATTGGGTGTTGGATACCTTTAGTCGAGGGTTAGTTGAGGTTTGAGTGAACTGTGTGTGTAGTCATCGTGTATGAAAGAAGCGGCAGTCTCATGAGTTTCTACAGACAGTATCATGGAACAACCAGCAAATGCTACCCGTTCTGCCGTTCAACCCCGAGGATGGCCATCCACCATCCTATTTCAGAACATGCCCGAAAAATGAAATGGGGAACGAACCAAGACCGCGGCCCAAGCATCCACTTCTGGCATAAACACTTCCCTTCCGCATATGCATGCAAGTGCCTTTGAAAGGGTCATGCTTCACTTGCCCCCCTTGCCTAGCATAGCTCACGGCTGAGGTCGAGGTCGATGAAATGAATTACGGACGAACCAGCCGGTCTATGTACAGCTCGCTGCCACCGATGACGCGTGCATGTGAGCGTGAAGATGATGACGGCCGGGAGCTACAGGAACATGTGTATTCCCCAGGTAATACGTACTGCGGCTACCTGCTCCGTACTGGCAGAACCAGACGATGTGTGTGTGGGATGTGTGTACATGTTATGTGCGGAGCAGCAGAGCAGCCGGCTCCTCGCCAACTTGGCAAGATCCTCGGTCACATATGTCATTCAAAGCCATGTCTGTCGCCTTGGCTGCGTTCCTGTATTACCGATTCCCTGTTGAGTCAAAGGGCCTTTCTCCCCGCTCCCCGCCCCCGCCGGGTTCCAAGGTGGTAGAATTTAGCGTGAGACAGCAGGTAACCTCAGGTGATGAATTAGCCATAGATCAGAATGTATATTCTACTCCGTTAGTGAGCAATGTTTTAATCCCCTCAAAATGTTTGAATAAGCGTGGTATTGAAAGTTAATTTTTATTAGCTATGCTAGTAATCAAATATCATCTCTAATAAGATACAGTCTACGGATCCGTAACCCCTGTTTAATTTCACGCAACTATGGAGTACTAGCCCCACCTTGACTAGCCACTCACAGCTTGCTATTAGCTGCAAAGAGTGGAGCTTTTAAAAGGTCTTATAACACTTATGCTAGTAAAGGACACTATGGCTTTCTAATACATCATAGGGGAATAATATATATCTTATCTCTGCCTATTATTACGCTAAATCACGGGAGGATTCATGATTGACCTGAGCAATAACCTCTCGTACCTGTGTGAAATCAAACAGGGACTAGACTGTAAAATTATTCAGGAGATATTGTGCGGAGTATGTATGTACATACATGTGCTGTGCCACCGTGCACATGATGAATTTTTTTTTCTCCTTAGCATGACGCAGGTCTCGTTCCGATGTACTTCAACATGCCATTGAAATGAGCCAATGAGCCAACCACTCTGCAATCATCTCCTCTACAGTCTCTTCAGTCATTGGTTGCGTGTCGTCATCCCTGGAACCCTGGCACAGTGCACAGTCAGCCTCTGTTTCACCCACCAAGGAGATGCCTCTCCGTAACCTACCTACACAGGGAGACGCGAATTTCCCACCGGACTAGCCAAATCGAGAGGAGTCTCCACATATTCACTTTTAGTGTAGAAGTACCTCTAAGGTTTTTTCTATTCTAGTCAGCCTTTCGTAGATATGCGTGCAAGAGAGAGAGCTAAAAAGTAAGGCATTTATATTAATTAAAGCTACTGATAATATCTATATGGACCTTGTGATTTTTATGATTTTTATAATTTTTTTATCACTTTTTTGGTTCATCAGCAGTGGCCAATGCATCTAAAATTCACACACAACATCAACATCACATAACATAAGAATTACTAGCAACACCTAGCCAGTGCAATAATTAATAACCGATTAACAGTACCGCAGTGATAAAAAGCGTCCTAATGTGGGAACAAGCTTTGAGGGCACGAATACGGGGGCTGCGAGGTTAGGGCAAAGTTCACAATAAACTACATAAAGAGGCATATATTATAGATATTATAGGCAGGCGCTATAGGATAGGAGAAACGAAGGGAAACCTTAGAGATACTTCTACACTAAAAGTGGGTATATGGAGACTCCTCTCTCTCGATTTGGCTAGTCCGGTGGGAAATTTGTGTCCCCCTATTACGTTGATGATGCATGGTCTTCAACAAGCCGTTTTCGGAGGCACTGAATCTGGCTACCCTGTAGCTCGTCTCGATCAAGCTGTCATGATGATTTGTGGTGCGTGCTTCCTGTACAATCGTCAATGTGTACATAAACGTTGATGCGACAATCGGCAACAAACAGCGCGTGCTCTCCACAAGAGGACCAGAAAAAAAGAAGAACATGCAGAACATGGCGCCCAGTCCCAGGCTCGCTCACGAGAATCGGCGGTAGCCCCTCATTGTCTCCAAAATTTTCACCGTCATGGACGTTCTCTTCCTTGACATCCACGACATCGCCTTTCTGGCGGTCTGGCCTCTAGCTGCATTGCCATGGCGGTGATCCACTTCATTCCCACGAGAAACCTGTACAATGTCCTCTACATACGTAGGCTCTGGTGCTCCGCTTCTCCAGAGCCGCGACGCCATCCCAACAACACTCCAGCTGTCCTGGGAAAAGGGGACCGCGATCTTCACCCGAGGTGGATCAAGCCCGGATTTCCCTCCACGACAGAGACGGAGATCTGTGTTACGGACGGGATGCGCCATGTAACCTCTCTCTTGAGCTTGCTCGCAGAGACTCCTCATGGTCAGCCTGTCAAGACCTACGATGAAATAAAGGAATACATATTAAAGGATGATCATGACCTCGCATTCCTGAAACACGTCTTGCGTTGTTGACATGGCCAGAAATCGCAATTTGACGGCCAAAACCACTTTCAGTTGAGCGTGAGGGTGCTCATTTCCCGTCGCAGAGTTACACTTGGCGTTGCTGCTGCAAGTAGCTGTGGATCAAAGACTCGGCCAGCTTACTACCATGACAGCTGATTGGTCCGATGATCAAGAAAGGGTGTGAATATATACATTCGGGTCTGCACCCCGTGCGTGTGACCGAATGGGAGCTAATAACTGCCATGCAGAGAATCATCTGGAGGCGAAACCCTCCCAAAAGACCATGATTAGTTCAATTGCTAATACGAAGTACTGCTCCCTATATTAATTAATATTCAAGCAGTCTGCCGATAAGTCGTCGCTGTCGACGCTATTCCAAGCGTAGCAGTGGCCGACGTGTGCCGGCTGGAACAATCAACGGGATATTAACTGTCAGAAGCTCTGTCAGAAGGACCAGGTTGATTGTCCCACACGTGTAAAAAATGAACTCGGTTGGGACTTGGACGAGTAAAAGCCCTTAAAACGGGAGGCGGCATGCAGGCGACGACCCCGGATCTTATGAGATTGGGTCTTTGGTCCCGCCGTATTACGGAGTACTGTCATTTTTATTCCTGCACTCTCATTAACAAGGGAAGAAACAACAAACCAAGGGTCCTCAGGAGCTATTCATTTCACACGGAGTACGGAGTACAGTGGAGGAAGTCGACCATTATTATCGGGTTATCGGGCACCGTCTCGACATTTCTCTCCGCCAAATTTGACAGTCCAAGAAACAAGTTTGAGTGCGTATCGAATCCATCGCAACTGCGGTCTGCTGCTGCAGAAGAATTTGGGGCTGCCTCGACGAGCCGACTTTTCCCTTGTTGGCACAGCGAGTGCATTAGTAGGTTGTGCATCTGTCGTCATGGCCCTGCGTTGTCCGTACGGAGTAATAAATGACCATGACAATCAGTGTACACCTTTTATTGACGTAGCTGGACCCGGTTCTTCACGCGTACGGAGTACTGGACCATACAAACGTACAAACCTGGTGATAATTTGCACGGAGTGCCTGATAAGATTGCAAAGGCCAAGAGGGTACGAGTATTAGAGGGTCAAATTGTCCTGCCCCATGGCATTCCCAACAGCGAAGCTCGTACATACTATTATAGTGTCACGAGACGCAGAGTGCCAGATTGCCCTGCAGGGCCTGACACGCAACTTCTCCGTAGTTTCCACTACGAGTGGGTGAAGTGGGTGGGTGATTGACTCGCAAAATTTCTTCCATCCCCATAAAAGCCTTTGGTGGTCTCCGTTCTCGAACGATGCAATGGCTGGGACGGCAGGGTAGCGGCGAGGATGCGAAGCCATCACACGGACCCAGGTATTAGAGTCTGTCAGCACTTTGGTGTGTTGGGGACCAGCCTTTCTGCATGAAATGATGCTGTGTGAAGTTTTTCAAGTGGGCTCCAGTGCTTTCTCACGTCAAAAAAAAAAAAAAAAAAAAAGCTGCCCATCCCCAGTCATCCCACCCAGTGGACTCCGTATTCGGTCTCGAAGAGTATTTCGACAATGCTGGTTCCTTCATTGGAAAGGCAACTTGTAATACTCACCCACAGAGGCAACTGTGTCAACTATTCAGGACGGGCTGGCTGGGGCGGTGAAGATGTCGCTTCGAGTATACGGAGTATTACGGACTACTCCCGAACACTCCGTTTGGCCTGGTGGTGGCTACGGCGAGGCGTTTGGCGTCCAAAGTGTCGAGTGTGCTATGTACATAATGTACATAATAATAACAAGAAGTTGGTCCAGTGGTGTGTCAGTGTGTCTTGTTCCAGGCGACTGGCTGTGCTGGGTAGTTCGATGTGCTGATTAGCCAGTGCGAGGCTGCGAGCGCTCCAATGGGGTGTGGCAACACAAATTTCTCTTGATGTGGAACGACACCCGCTGCGAATGGACTTGGTTTAATAATGTAGTAATAGTAAAAGGGTTATTACGTTACGGTTTAGTTCCAACGCGCTGTGGCAAAGTCTGACTGGAAGCTCGGTTGGCTCCTGCACCAGTGACCACACAACCTTGCAAGGTAAATATGTAATTAATTAAGTGCACCACCAGGCGGCATAGACTCACAGCTCAGCATGTACATCCCGGATCAAGGGTTCTATGTAATATGATAGAGCCTGGTGTTCAGGGAAAGTTGGCAAGTGCGTTCAACTACAACATAACAACGTTCGAGGTTGGCAGGAAGCGACATTGAATCCTCCTCCTCATGGCATCCTGGCACCTGGTTTGGGGGTCTGTGTCCTGACTGACTGAAGGGAAAGGCCGGGGTCAACAAATTTTTTTGGGCTTTGGGGGAGCTGCCAGACTGTCCGAACACACAACCTCAACCTCAACATGATGAATAACCTGTCACCGTCAGAGGCGACCCACCCCTGAGCCCCGAGACTCCGTGCCTACAATGCGTAGTGCTGGGTGAGCAATATGCCCGCTGACGCACCCCAGCAACCTTCCCTTCCTGCCTTCCTTCAACGCCACCACGACTTCAGCTGCCCGCTAGAGACCTGCACCAATCCCCGCCAATCAGCACCAATGGCCTGTTGGCTTGGTGGAGCACGCGGTCTCCCTGGTATCCCCATTCTGCGCCAAATACGTGCATCAGCCTAGCAGAAGCCAAAAGGTGGCGCCAGTGGGTTGGCCAAGCAAAAGAGAAGACGGGAAGGGGCATCATGGCTCAGAAGTATGAAGCATGGCCAGTCAGGGCGCAGCGACAAGACCCATCAGAAATGAAAACGAGGAAATTGAGAGGGCCCCATGAGGAACAAAAACCCCCCAAAAAAAAAAAAAACCAGAGCAACCAACCTATTACCTACCACGGTACATCAACGGCCCACCGCATCGCACAACACGGACATGTATCCGCCATGTGCCATTGACGAAGCTATTCGACGAATGATGTCTACATACTGACACCCGGCTGTGCCGCCCCAGCGTTTCTTCGAAGTCGTCAACCCACTCCAGTCACATTCGAGTTTCCTAGGCCCTGTCGATGCTCCTGGCTGGCAGGCACAGGCAACAGCCAAAGTTCTCCACCCATCCACGTACCGCCTCAGGAGGACTGGGGCCAGTGTGCCAGTTTCCCGCACACTTGGGAACCACCACCACCAGAGTCAACACATCTTAGCACACCCATCCTCTCTTTTCCTTCTCGTCAACCTGTCTCTTCCTCCTCCCTCATCCTCACTTTCCTCTACTCCCGCCCTTCTCCTCTACGATTCCTCGAATCCGCCGATACTTCGACAACTTTCGTCACGAACCCCGTCACGTTCGTCGACCCTCGGATTCAGGTCTCTCAGTTCCATCAGCCTGCCCACTTCGCTGTGTAGGCTGCTCTCTTTCGGAGCACCCAACGATTGTCTGAAGTGGCCAGTTGACTCTCGGCTGCAACCCAGCACTCCCAGGGCTCATCACCCTTCTCATTCTTTGGGATAAATTATCGAACCTGAGGTTAGTTACATGGGAGGTTGCACGTTCCTGTCCGCTGCGAGAATTGCACACGGTGTTTGGATCAATGTTATGCTCAAGACCAGTGCATCTAGGTGTGGTTTCTTGCGCGCTTGAACCACTCTAGAGACTGCCAAGATGACTGACCTAATTCATTGAGGCGCCAGTCGAATGGTGAGCTTCAGTCTTTCATGGCTTGGGCTAGGTGCTTGTTCGAAATCTTCAAAACATACGTCTGCATTGCATCCACACAACCCGTGCATTCGTCAAAAGCACCTTCTCGCATCGATGGGTACGCATGAAGGCAAAACTAACTCGGAGCTAGGTTTTCTCGCTTCAACTTTGTCGGTCGGACTCGTGGGTTCGCGTTATCTGCTACGCTTTCTCGCATGTGTTGAATCTTGCCCAACTTCTTCCATTTGTCATTTGATCAGAATACGGTCAACAAACATCGTTTTACGCAGCAAACTCACGACCATTTTTCCCATTATCACCGTCCGAAGTGCATTGTCATCGAATACGAAGATAGTGAGCAAGCATTTATGGCTAGACGGACCTGATACCGGAAAAGTCCAGTTTTCTTCCTCTTCTCGTCTCTCCCAACGACATACTCACCTGGACCGCCAGCTCAGAGTCAACAAAACTTTAGCTTTGTGCGGATCATTCTCACAGTTGCCTCTGCAAGAATTGGCCTATCCGACCAAGGTCTCTACTGATCTTAGTCGGATCCACGTCACAAAACCGCCATCATGCCGGGTGGTGTGTGCGCCGTCCTCGACTATGAGGTTGACGTGATGGCTGAGTATGTTTCTGAGATGGCTGTTCGCGTCGTGACCCCTGATGGAGCGGTCACTTCTGCGTTTCGCAAGTTCGTTACTCAGATTCTTACCTCGACTCGTCTTCCCAGCACCACGATTCTCTTGGGTATGAACTACTTGGCCAAGAGAATCAACGCGATGAGGGGACAAGGCCCTTGCAAAGCATCCGAGGGCCAAGTTTGGCGGTATCTTACAGTCTCCCTCTTACTGGGCAGCAAGTTTTTGGATGACAATACTTTCCAAAATCGGTCTTGGTCCGAAGTCAGTGGCATTGCTGTTACTGAGCTCAACTCGTTGGAATTCGAGTGGGTTCAAGCCATGAGCTGGAGATTGTATGTGAATCTGGACCTCAGCAAGGACTACCAGGCTTGGCTTGAGAATTGGCGCGAATGGCAGCAGATAAAGAAGCGACAAGCAGCACAAGCCAGTCGTGACAGACTGGCTACCCTGGTACCCGCCATCGACACAGAAGTGGCACGGTATAATGACAAACGCCAGTCACCTCACTCGCGTTATTTGCAGGAACAGGTGGCCGAGTACGAGCGTTATCAGGCTATGAAAGGCCAACATACCTACCGAGCTCGTGAAGCTGCTTTGGCTCATAACCCGTGGAGTGCACCTCTCACTCCTCCAGACTCGGGCTACGGCACTCCTGAATACGTCATGTCCGCAACATCGAGCAACGCCCGCTATAATGAGTGGTTCGCGCAGGCTACTGCTCAATACAGCAGCCGTTATCCTCAACCTGCTGTTCAGAGCACTTTCTACCAGCACCGCCAGACACGCTACCCTCCGCAATACGCGTATAACCATGGCTCATGGGATCATGGCGTTGCTGGATGCAATGGCACTGGTTGTGTGGCACCCATGAAACAAACTCCCTACTTCATGTCCCACGGATACGGTCAGCCCGTGGTGGGCTAACGGGACATCGTTTGGCTCCTTGTTACTGTACAGCTGCGGCGATGGTACATTTTGCATCCATCCTCCGAATATTAGTTTCATGGGGGCATGGATGATGGGAGAAAACCCTGCAAAGGCGACGAATCTTTTATACGTTTCTTGAGAACGAGATCTCTTTTCTTCAATTTTCATTTAGATACCCCGGCACGACAAAAGACACAACAAGGTGATGTGATCAGCTTACGGTATATCATTTTTTCATTACGATTGTTTTGGGAGTTGGTCTGGAGGCCGAGGCTCGAGCTATGCACACCTGCCCGAGGTTGATCACTTCTGATCTCGGGCCGACGTGTGATGAAGTCACTGCGATCTTCTAGCTCAACCTCTCCTCAGTACACGTTATTAATCGGCACATTCGGCGTTTGGTTTTGGCAACAACACGTTACGGGACACGAATCCCTTTAGACCATACATCTTCGCAGCTTGTTGAATGTGGAGCGAATCATTATGGTGTTTTGATGGGGACACTGAGTACTTCCCTATCAGTACCACGACTGGTGGATATGCCTCCGGATAGAAGGCCTCCATGATGTGCTTAATATAGCACTTCTCGCACAACCCACACTTTGATGTGGCATACAAGTTCGGGCGATGAACATGTTTTGCAGTGCGCGACAGCCACGTGTTGCTCTTTCTTCTTTTTCGATTTCCATTTGTCCATCAATTTGGGAGCATTCATTCGTCAGCAGACAACGATAATCCGAAGTCGACTACCCTGACATTGCGTCTTTACTCTGGCGTGACCTTATTCTTCAGCTTGCTGGACTGCTGTGGCAATTATGGCGCCTTTACGATGCAGCAAGAGGCAATTCAAAAGTTTGTATTTTCGAAACAGTATATATTTGCATTATGCGTTTCAAACGAAGGAATCAGGACGGCGAGGGTTTACAATTTGACATTTTTTCATGAGACGGTTCATGCATTGCGTTCAGCGGGGATAACGGTATTTTTTTCTTTTGGGGGAGGGGGACAGGTCAGTGCATGTTATTGTGCTTGGGGGTACTCGGTCTTATTTTACGCCTTTTTATTTCATTCGCGTCATCCATTCGACCAGGGAGCTTGAGGAGTCGACGACTTGTGCGTGGGTTCTCACCCGCCCAGTCGACCAAGCACACCTCTGCATGGTCGACATTATTTCGGTGACGTTAGACGTGTTTTCTGATCCCCCTATTTTTTTCTTCGTTGGCTGGTATTCATTTAGTGGACATGCGTCGCATGTCCTTGTTATTTTTCTTTTCTCTTCTCCCTTTCTATTTCTAGAGACGGATTGCGGATGGATCGTGTGTCAAGGTTTCAGATGAGGACACTGTATGATGCTGGATCATTCACGAACGAACCACATCAGTTGATTTCCATTCATGACTCGAAGAGCATCCGACTTGGGGCGGTATTTTGTGATCTGAATTGTGCTTGGCTTGCGGGGTGGATGGTCACTCACTTGGGTAGACCGGTCATAGGAGCTGATACTTGGTTCTTATCCGAAGCAGTTGATTCAAAAGCGATGGGCGCGAGATTGCCGCGAACGCTCCCAAACTGCGCAGAGTTTCGTCGGGATAGTTGGAGAGTTGAAGACAAGCACCTAGGACCACCTCAACTCGGTAAAGAGTAGGTTTTTTTTCAATAAAGAAGAATCAAGAAAATGAGTTGTCACTAGTCAACACTTGTATAACTAATCAGGAAGAACTGGTTCTATTAACTACTCACCACACCCAACGGGTCAGGGATGTATGTGATGTATTAATGTGTGATGTTTATTTCTTCCCTGTCGGCTGATTATCGGGGAAATGGTCAACGTCTCTGACCCCGAATGACGCTAAACCCAGCTAGAAGAAGTGGACGCTGAGCTCTGTTTTGCAGGGACTTCTCTACACTAGTTGAACAATTTGTTGGTGACTTCTCTACAGAAAGGAGGGAATTCAATTTATGTGAAGAACAATCAAACCACTCGAATTCTAGCAGCCACTTTCTAAACACGACGGCTCCCTCTCACCGGAGCGGTGCGTACAATTTCATTTGTAAAACCCGCCTTGTACTGAACAAATTTGCGTCTGCACCGCCATGTCGAATCGTTTCGTGTCCGGAGGCACGATAGGACTTCCCGGCGACCAGGCCATCCCGCGAGATGACTCTCAGCCAGCCCGGCCGCACATGGCCGATACAACGACAGAATGGGCGACGGTCCAGCAAGAGCTGGAGAATGCTCGGAAGGCGAGGGCTGAGCAGAGGATCAAGGCGGCGTCAGGGGAGGAGAGGAGTTTATATGATATTTTGCAATCGAACAAAGGTTTGTTTGTCGCTTTCCCCCCTTCCTCTTCTTCCTCTTTCTAGTTGCGTTTCCTTTCCCATGTTTTGTTTACTTACGAAGAGGCCTCTCTATTTTCTTTTCTTCTTTTGCTGTGGATGGGGGTTAATGAGAAAATGGGGAGGGACACTGTAGCTCTTTTTTTTTCTTTTTTTCTCTTTTTTCTTTTTAAATGATGTATATATATAAACCAGAGCTAAATGCGCCATTATAGCTGCCAAGCAAGCTGCATTTGAGGAACAAAACAAGATCAAGAACCAGTTTCGAGCACTGGACGACGACGAGATTGACTTCCTGGACGAGGTCAAGGCCGCCAAGAGGATGGAGGAGGAGAGAGTGAGGAGGGAGACGGAGGACGGGCTGAGGGCGTTCCGGGAGCGGCAGAGGAGGAGCAGCGGGGAAGGGGCAGGGGCAGAGGCAGAGGGGAGTGGTGGACTGGGGCTCGTGGACCAGACGGCTGAATGGAGCGCGGGGAGGAAGAGGAAGAGGAAGAAGGGGAGGGAGAAGGGGGACTGGTGAAGAGGAAGGCTGGGGAGGATGAGAAGAGGAAGGCTGATGGGGATGACGGTGACGAGGAGGGCGGAACTGCTGCGGGGTCTGGCGAGGAGAGGAAGGGGACTGAGGTTGTGGACGAGGGGGCAGTTGGCTCGATAGCACGGGGAACGGTGGGAACGGGATCGAAGCTGAAAAGCAAAAGCGTGGGACTGGTGAGCTATGGGTCGGATGATAGCGACGATGAGTGAGCGGTCTGGTTACGAAGGAATGAATATACGGGATACGGAATCATTGATAGAACGGCCCGGGAGGGGAGACGTAGATTTGGGAAATGTTCGTGATGTACATTGAGTAGATGATGTCTGCAGAATGACCCGTTTCTAAGCCCTGACCTCCTCCATCTAGATATCTTCAAAACATGTACATGGGGCGCCTCTTTTCTTCTTCACGTCTCTATGACCCCGGAATGAAGAAGCATGGTATACAGAAAAATAATAGTACAGTCGTATCTAAGCGCTTTGGGGAGAAAAAAAGGGGGAGGGGAGGTGATTCTTCCTCCGATTCCATTGCATAGATAGAAGGGGGTTACTCCTTATTCATCATCCAGATTGCCGACGTTGGGACCCCTAGGTTTGCTCTCGAATGAGCTGGCGCCCCATCGCCACATACTCCTCAAACTGCCCTTGATCCAGCCCTCTATCTCTTCCTCGGGGACAGCTATTTTGGCAGCGCGCGCCTCGTCCTCGGGGAAATTTCGAAGCGGCGCATGCGCTGGGCGATGCGGGGGTCAATCACCATGCTAGATGTCCATATTCGCTCCTTGGGCGGTTCTGCAGCAGCCTTCGTCTTTTCTTCCTCCGTCTTGGGCTCTTTCTCTTTCCACACGCTCTTGGGCCAGTCCCGCTCTTCTTTCTCCAGGACACGCTGTTGCTCGTATTGACCATCGGCTTCGCGCCAGTCCCGAGCGGCGGCGAAGCAGACGGCCGCTACCTCGCGGCCAATATCGTCGGCGAGATGGCGGCGGTTGAGGAAACGTCCGAGGCGAACAAATGTCTGGGTGAAGCCAAGACGGTGCGGGAATGGAATGGCGGTCGAGGGGAGAACTCGGCGGGGATACGCAGCGGGAGAGCGGCAGATTCATAGTCATGGGGAGTGTTGTGTGGGCGAGGCTGGGGTGGTCTTGACGGCTTCTCTTCCTTCTTCTCCTCGGGCTTCTTGTCCTCTTCGGGCTTTGCTTCGGTTTTGTCGTCGGCGGAGGTGGTGGTGGTGGCGGTGGCGGTGGCAGACGATGTTACTGAGTCTGACGTGGTTTCCGCGACGGGATCAGGGGCCGGGTCCGGCAGAGGAGGTGCATCCAAGGGGCCGAGCCAGCCCTCGTGCACACCTCGCACGTATTCTTTCCACGCGTGACGACCGATGACAATGTCGCCTTTGATGCCCTCGTACTCCTTCACACCCATTCTCTTTCTCAAATCCTCGACGATGGAGTCGTCCGTCTGAGGGACCTGCTCTCCCGGGCGCTCATCTGCCAGCCTAGATCTGCGAATCTTCTCGGCCACGGCGGCTCTCACGTCGCCTTGCTGCCTGCCCTGTATAAAATCCCAGTCCAGGCCGGACGCTGCGAGAACCGGTTTGACGTACTCGATGAAATGGTCTTGCGCCACACGCAAACCGTCACCAGGCGGAGCCTCCAGGTACACGGTCAGTTTTCGGGGAAGGGCATTGGCAGGGCCGATGAGCTCTCGGGACAAAGGTTCCACGGCGCGGCGCCATTTTGCCGTAGCGCGGTTCTTCTCGCGCTTATCGTAGATGATGGCGGTGGTGAAGGCTCCGGTGACGGCCCAGAAGATCATCCAGTTTCGGGAAGGGAGCTTGCGAGGCAGAGCAGGAGACCAAGCATTTTCAGGGCCGGGTTACGAGTCTTCGGGGTGTCGTGGTCGAGGCAGCGGGACTGGGACTGGGACTGGGACTGGTGCTGGTGCTGGTGCTGGCCGCGCCAGTGCTCGCTGAGGGCGTCGAGGAATCTGACATGATGGCGATACCGAGATCGGGTCAAGATCAAGGGAGAACAATGAGAGGAAACAAGATAGAGCAGGCTCGTGGCGCTTGCAATGCGCACGCGGCCGATATAGAGTCGAGTTGCTGGCCGTAGCCCTCGTGGATAGATACGGGAAAAAAAAAAATAGGTGCGATAAGAAATTGATAAGAAATTGAGGCCCCTGGTAATTAGTAAGGCGCGGAATGGAAAAACCCAATGCAACTGTTCAACAGCCAACCATAGGGGGTCACAGGCCGGCCATGGGGGTGCTGGCTGCTGCTGCTGAATGGACCGGTCGACTGGCGAGTGGCACCGCCTGTCCACAGCCCACTGTCCACTGTGAGTCTGTGACCGCCCTGGGCCAATTCTTCTCTGCCCCTCCTTTTCTCGTGATATCCCCGTATCATCGTACGGTGTGGAGATACATAGATACATTTATGAGCCTGGACTCGATCACAAGCTTCCTCTCCCTGGGTATTTCAATAATTTTGCTCAAGTGGTCTTCGTCTACCAGCGCTTTTGCAGCCGTGTTGCTCTGTGGTGATATTCCGTAATTGGCAATCGACCCTGGTCCCAACCAACAGCCAGGCGATCCCCCTCCCCCGTACAGTAGGTGTACATAATTATTGGCGCCACCACCGCCATCCGCCATCCACTCACTTCCTTGTTGGACACCACCTCCTTCCTCTGTTCCATCCATCATCGATCGTCCCCAACCACGCCGCCGCCGTCGTACTGTCGTCCAGCCGAGTCGAATCCCCTTCCTACACAGCTCGGCATCGTCGTGTTCACTCTTTGATTGACTTATTTTTGATTGACTGCATCACATCTCACATCCAAGATGGATCCCAACGGCAATCGGTTACAACTGAACTTCGGCAACAATGACCACCTGCCAGCAAACGACCGAACGTACCCCACGACGCCGTCTACCTTCCCGCAACCCGTCTTCCCCCAAACGCACAACAACAGCAGCAACAACAGCAGCAGCAGCAGCCGCAGCAACAGGCCCAAGGCGGACTCCAGCCGCAACAACAGCAACCTTATGGTGCTGGCTACACTCCTCAGGGTTACTTTGCGCCGCCCGGGGTCGCGTATCCTGCTGCGTACCCTGCCCAGGCCGTCAATAACGACTTCGCCCACGCTCAGAACGGCTATTACCAAGCCCGTTCCAACACTCCGGGTACCAACGATCCTAACACCGGCCTTGCCCACCAGTTTTCTCATCAGAATCTAGGCGGTGCCACGCGGGCTGCTCCTCGAGGACCTTCGCCCTCTCAGCGTCCGCGAACGGCTGGTAGTCAACCCGGCGGTTATGCCAACTACTCCAACGCACCTCCGTTGCCCACGCAGGGCGCACCAGCTGGGAACGAGTTTCAGGCCGCCCCGGAGAGAAACCCCGATCGCTATGGGCCCAACGCCAACAGCAACCAGAAGAAGTGCTCGCAGCTGGCTGCCGACTTCTTCAAGGACAGTGTCAAGAGAGCACGTGAGCGAAACCAGAGGTATGGTCTTTGCCATATTCGTCTCACCCTGTCATCATGACATTTTCATTCTGCGATAACAATCTCAGTCATGTATCGATTGCTTCTTTTACTAACATAATCACCCCTCAAACAGACAAAGCGAGCTCGAGCAGAAACTCCAAGACCCTCACAGAGTGCCGCTAGGAAAGAGCAGTTGTGGTCAACAGCTGGTCGTAAGGAGGGCCAATATCTGCGATTCCTGCGAACAAAAGACAAGCCTGAGAACTACAACACTGTCAAAATCATTGGAAAAGGTGCATTCGGCGAAGTGAAGCTGGTTCAAAAGAAGGGTGATGGCAAAGTTTATGCCATGAAATCTCTAATCAAGACAGAAATGTTCAAAAGGATCAGCTGGCTCACGTCCGATCTGAACGTGACATCTTGGCCGAGTCAGACAGTCCGTGGGTCGTCAAGCTTTACACTACATTCCAGGATGCTTATTTCCTGTACATGTTGATGGAGTTTTTGCCAGGAGGCGACTTGATGACTATGCTCATCAAGTACGAGATCTTTTCAGAAGATATAACCCGGTTTTACATCGCCGAAATTGTCTTGGCCATCGAAGCTGTTCATAAGCTTGGTTTTATCCATCGGTTCGTGCTAGGCCTCGAATATCGTGCTCCCCTTTGGCCTTTCTGTTTTGCCCTGCTGACACCCAGACAGTGATATCAAACCTGACAACATCCTGCTGGATCGAGGTGGTCACGTCAAGTTGACCGACTTTGGTCTTTCTACCGGCTTTCATCGTCTTCACGACAATAACTACTACCAGCAACTGTTGCAGGGTCGCTCCAATCGACCTCGTGACAGAAGCTCTGTGGCAATTGATCAGATTAACCTGACCGTCAGCAATCGTTCGCAGATCAATGACTGGAGGCGGTCAAGAAGGCTTATGGCCTACTCCACTGTTGGTACCCCGGATTACATTGCCCCGAGATCTTCACCGGCCACGGCTACTCATTTGACTGTGATTGGTGGTCCCTCGGGACCATCATGTTTGAATGTCTGGTAGGCTGGCCACCGTTCTGTGCCGAGGATAGCCATGACACCTATCGCAAGATTGTCAACTGGAGACAGACTCTGTACTTCCCAGACGACATCACCCTGGGTGTGGAGGCTGAGAACTTGATTAGGAGGTAAGTTGAGCATTCATTCTTTTGGAGGACGTCATGACGCCATGACCAACTGCTAATGTGATCTTCCAGCATGGTTTGCAATACGGAGAACCGCCTCGGCCGCGGAGGCGCTCATGAGCTGAAGAGCCACCCCTTCTTCCGCGGTGTCGAGTTTGACAGCCTGCGCCGCATCCGAGCGCCATTTGAGCCTCGCCTGACGTCCAACATTGACACGACGTACTTCCCTACCGACGAGATTGACCAGACTGACAACGCCACTGTGTTGAAAGCACAGGCGCTGCAGCATGGCCGCCCGATTGAAGAGTCGCCAGAGATGAGCTTGCCATTCATTGGCTACACCTTCAAGCGATTCGATAACAACTTTCGATAGGTGACATTCATCAGGGGTCATCTGCATCTGAGAGCGCTTGGCATTCCGTGTATTGGCATCATGACAAACGAGCAGAGAAAGATTCAAGTCAGTAGAGAAGGGGGATGGGTGCAACGTGTGAAGGAAAGGAGACCCAAGGCTTCTGAAAGCTGGGCGAAATCTGTAGTGTGGGAAAATCATCTATGCATGAATATGCCATATTAATCCAATCAACACAGTTGCCATGTACAAGAAGAAACTCGCCGTGACGGTGACCTTTGGATCTTGAGAGTTCAGGTAGGAGGAGGGGTTGTCTATATATAGAGACGGTGTAACCTGATGATGGTCCAGCCCATATTTCCACAGAAAGCCAAGGTAGTCAAGCCTGCCTTTTGCAGAATGCAACATATTGCGAAGAGGATAAAGAGTCTTGTCTACACTATCGTACAAGTCTGCTATTGTAAAAGGGGGTATATATATGCCGAGCCCATGCCCTGACAGTTGACAGAGAAGAGAAGGGGAAAAAAAGAAGAAGAAAAGAAGGAGTTAAAAAAAAAAAAAAAAAAAAAAAAGGTAAGTTGGTCAACATTGGGCGTGATTGATCAAATCATTTCCTCGCCGCCAAGCCCGGCGCAGCATTAAACCTCTCCTCTCTCTCCGTCATAAACATGACCTGTATCCAAAATTCCTTGGCATCCGGGTCCCAGAAGCAGAACTGCCTCTCCTCCCTCTTGTCCAGCTCCTCGCCGGGATCTTGAAGCCGACCGTCTCGTACGGGTCCGCGGCAACGAGCAAGTACTGGTAACTCTTGTCCGGGTCCTCGACCCTCTGGGCAAAGGCATTCATGACCTGCCACTTTGGCGTCATTTCGGCCCCGGCGTCGGGGTACTGCAGCTGGAACAGCAGCCCCTGCTGCCTGGTGACGGGGTCGCGGATCTTTGTGATCTTGTAGCCCGGGCGGCCGATCTTGACGGCGTTGCGCCTGGCGGCGGCGGCGGCGCCGAAGCTGGCGGCGACGCTCGAGGAGGCCGGTGGCGGGATCGATGCTCTGCCTGCCCTCCTTTTGCTCGCGCGCGCGGCGGGCGAGGTTGGTCTGGTGCTTCTTGCCCTGGGTGTGGGCGAGGTACGAGCCGTCGTTCTGGTGGACCGTCAGGCAGAGGCGGCACTCGAAGGAGCCGACGTGGTTCTTGAAGAAGTAGGGGTCCTTGTCGAGGTCGATGGTTTCGAGGGCGAGCTTGCGGAGTCGTTCGCGGCGGTCGGCGTTGCTGGCGGAGTGGGAGGCTACGCCGCCGCCTCCGAATTTGGAGCCCGCGCGGTTTTGGTAGTCCATGTTTTTTGGGGTTTTTTTTTTGGTTTATTGCGATGGGGGTGGTTGCTTCCTACCCTGAGTTCTGGATCGAGCCTCTTTGTTTTGGTATTGGGGTGTTGCGGAAATCGATGGGTTGAGGTTGGATGAGGAAGGATGGAGTTGAAGCTGGGGAGGGAAGCTTTGGGGAAAAAGCCGTCGATGGCTTGCAGCGATTACTTGCTTACCCTAGGGGTGAGAGTGCCTTGCAGCACATCCCACAAGGTCTGCATGTATTATTGTCAGGAGAGCTCCTAGAGCATCGGATGTGTGGATGCGGCCTGCGCATTGACTAGGATGAAACCCTCGATGAGACAACGGTGGAGACAAATATATCAGAAGTACCTCCGTAGACTAGTCATTACCATAGCGCACTGTGTACCCTTTAGGTACAAAAGTCAGGTGCCGTCTGCACCTCTGATTAACCAGAATTAAACCTTTTCTATTAGCTACACCGACCCCTACCTTTAATAGTTATAAGCCTAGGAGGCTTCTATTGCCCTTATTATTAATTATTAGAGGATAAAAGCTCCGTTAAAGTTATTAATTTAACGCTTGCCTATATTAAGAGATAATCGCCCTTTGTTATAATAATTAGTTAAAACAATAACCCTATGCTTCCTTTTAACTAGTATAGTTCCCTTTATAATATCTAAAGAAACTCTAAATATAGTGTTATTATTAGAGAAGGACTGGATTAAATAGTATGCGCAAACTAAGAATTATATAGAATCTCACAGTGTCTAGGAGTATATTAATCTAAATTAGGATAAATTACTAGAAGAACTAATAATGCCTGCTTACCTAAAAAGAGATCTAAGACTAGAGATTATAGCGGATAACCCTAACGCTCTAGAAGACTAGAAGATTATATATAAAGACGCTAAAGATAAGTATAACTTTAAATACAAAGATTTATAATTTAACCTTATAAAATATATAAACCTATTAAGGCAAATGCTAAAGATTAGGAATTTATTTATAAGACCCTTTTAAAGAATATTTAAGACTCTCTTAACTTTAATAGCAAAGAGAAGGGAAAGGAGTTAGTTTATTAGCACTCTTAAAGAATATTAAAGCTTCTTTAGGATTAATATAAGCTAAATATAAGGAAGATATTAATTCTTATAGAAACGCGCCTTAATAATTACTTATAAGCTAAAGGTTCCTATAATTAGTACTAATAGGTAGTAATAATAGAGGTACTATAGAGGAATTATTAAGATCTTAAGACCTAATAGACTAAGGAGATAATGCTGTATAAGTTTGTAATCCCTTTTATAGCAAATTTAAGTTATTTTAGAAGAAATAGAATAATTTACTTAATAAGGGTATAAATCAAAGCTTTCTTAAGGCTATTATAGAGTTTAAAAGAGACTATAAAGCTCTGTAAAGCATACTAAAGGCTGCTAATGTGATTATAACTAATAAATTAATAGGATTAAATAATTTAATAAAATCCAAGAGGCCTAAGTGCCCTAGATATACGAATCACACGGTTAGAGATACCTTAAAGTAGTGGGAATCCTATAATTCGTTTAAGGCTCTATATAAGTTAGACCTTGCTCCTAAGAACTAGGAAGTTAGGAAGAACTCTAAAGATAATATTAAGAAGTATTTAAAAGAGAATCTATAAGAGAAAATAAAGGCTATAAATTAGAAGTTAAAGAAGAAAAGTAGTAGTAATATTATTATGCCCTTATAGAATCCTATAAATAACTCTATAGCTATTACTCTAGGCAAGAAGTTAGCTAATATATTATTATTTATATACGCTAGGCGCTCTTAACGCATTACCCTATCTTTAAACGCGGTTAATAGCTTAGAATTAAAGAGGAATATAGTTCTCTATGACTCTAGAGCTAATATTCATATCTTTAATAACCCTTGTTAGTTTAAGCAAGCTAAATTTAATAATACCATTATAATAGAGGTAGAAGCTAGTGGCATAATCTATGTGGCTTTAGGCGAAGGTCTAGTGCATATCTTAGTAACGGATTTGCTATCTAGAATACTAAGGATAATTATACTAGAGAAAGCGCTGCTAATCCTAGAATTTCACGTTAATCTTATATTAGTAATAATTCTAATAAAGGTAGGGATCTTCTAGAATTAGAAGAAATGCTTCCTATATAAAGGATTAAGGCCTATAGTAAGAGTTTATAATATTAACAAGCTCTATGTATTATTATAGCTATTAGAAGAGCTAAAAGAGGCCTATGCTATAACTAGTAGGGCACTAAGACTGCCTTAAAAGAAGATGTAGAGCTTTAGCATTAATAATACGGTTATCTAGGCGTATATGTATTTATAGAGCTTATAAACATAGCTTTAGGGGTTAAATTAATAAGTCCTAAGCTTATAGAATATAAGGTCTATGCTATAGGTAAAGCTAAGCAATAGAGATTATAGGTTATACCTAAAGGCCTTCTATAAGGGCTAGGTTATAGGCTTTCTATTAATCTAGATTACTATAACTTTCCTTATTAGAACGGTAATAGGTATTAGTGTATTTTTATATGCCTTATAACCTTAATAAGGTTCTTTTATTCCTTTAAAATAAAGGATAGTATTTATAATAGCTTTTATATAATAATAGCATTCCTAAGTACTTAATTTAGGGTTTAACTACGCTTTCTATATAGTAATATTAAAAAGCCCTCTTTACAGAGCAAATAAAAGATAAGATAGCCCTTGTGAGTATTATAGTCTATAATTTAGCTCCCTTAACGCCTAGCTAGAATAGAAAGGTAAAGAGATCTAAGGGGTGGTTAAGTAAAAGCTTATATATTAAGCCTAAAGGCTTAGCTTCTAATAGATCTTAATAATAAGGTCTTTAACACCGCGGTTTATCTATTAAATTAAATGCCTTTTAAGCATCGTAGAACCTAGATTATACCTTACAAGCTTTAGTGGAATTAGGCTAGGAAAACGGTTCTAGCCTATTTATAGATAGCAGAGGTCTAGAAGCCCTTAATTACATATCTATAAGCTTACGGATATAAGGCTTTTCCTATAATAACAAAGGCTTTAGAGCATATTAAATCGCATAACGCAATCCTATAGTTAGAGTAGAAAGCTTATATTAGGTACCTTATTAGTTATAGAGGTAAGTCCTAATATATTATTTAGGTGCCTTTGCTTTGTAATTGTAAAGTTATTATATTAGCGTGTGTTTAATTTAATAAGAATTCCTTCTTTAAACCGGAAGAAAAGCTTAAATTAGCTTAAAAGGAAAAGATATTAATGATTACGCTGCTTAAAGAGCTTAAAGCTAATAATATTAATAAGGAAATTAGTTAAGACCTTATTAGATTAGAATTAGAAGAGGAGGATTACCCTCCTATGCCTTTAACTATAGAAGGAGAAAACGAATAGTTTAAAGTAAAAACACTACCTTATATAATAGGGAAAAAGATAACCTTTCTAGTGCACTTTTAACCCTCTTAACTCTTCTTATAAGGCGCTGGTTACTATAGAGAATAAAGAGCTTAGGATAGAAGGTAATAATGCGCTATATTGTGAAATTAATGAATTTATACGTGATGCGATAATTAAACACGTAGAAACTACCGCGGAGACTAGCGAAATTACTAGCGAAGGTAGTAAAGAAGTGGAGAATCATTATCCCTAGGATAATGGCATTAATCTAGATAATATTATTACTAGAAAACGCTAAAGAAAGGAAACATATAAAGCTAGGTAAGCATAGTTTTCTTATGCCTTTTCTATAGTATTATAAGGCACTTAATATAGTTTATAGATTAAAGATATGCCTCTAGAACCCGCCTATTATTAATAAGCTATAGCTTTACCCTATTATAACCGCTAGAAGGAAGTAATTATAAAAGAGCTTTTAAAGCTCCTATCCCTAAATTGCTAGGAAGATATACTAGATAAATTCCTTAATCTAGAACTTTATAAGGAAATTATAGACCTTAGCTAGGTCTTTAAATATAAGACTAATAAGAAAGGAGTAGTAATAGAGTTTAAAGCTAGAATAGTTATTTAAGGTAACTAATAACTAAAGGATAACCTTAATAACTACGCTATAACGCTTACTTTACGATCTCTACGTATGCTACTCGTGGTCTACTACGCTAATAATCTTAATACCTAATAATATAATATTTAAAATGCCTTTCCTTACGTAGAACTTAAAGAACCTATCTTTTACAAGCCTCTAAAGGGTATAAACGCAAAAGGTTATCTCTAGAAGATAATAAGAGCGTTATATAGGCTATAAGAAGCTCCTTAATAATAGTTCCTTTATTTAATAAGATTTCTCTTAAATTTAGGCTTTATATAAGGGAAAGAAGACCTATATATCTTTATAAAAGACGATTTTATCCTGTTTTTCTATGTAAATAACATTATAGTGCTTTACCCTAATAGAACTAAAGTAGAATTTAAAGAATTACATAAGTAACTAATAAACGGCCTAGATGTTAAGGACTAAGGCGAATTAAAGTGGTTCCTAGGCATTAAAATCATTAGAAATCGCGATACTAAAGAGATATAGTTATTGTAGGAATTATACATTTAAAAGATCGCTTAGAAATTCATTCCTAATGTTATTAATAACAATCTAAAGAGCTTAACCTCTGCTCCTCTTCCTATAGCTATAATCCTTACTAATACTAGCGAAGCTTCTAATAAAGAGATTAATTATTATAGAGTAGTTATTAGCTCCTTAGTGTATCTTTACATTATAGGAAGACCTAATGTGATATTTATAGCATTAAAGCTAGCCTCTTTTATAACGAATCCGTTAGCAAAGCATATTAAGCTTGCTAAAGGAGCTATTTTATACGCTTAGAATACAAAGAAGCTTTGCATTTGCTACTTAGGCGCGGATAGCTTTAATACCCTATTTTCTAGCACTAATGCTTCCCTTAGTAATAACCCTAATACTCGTAGATTAACATAAGGCTATGTTTTTATTATGTATAGCGCTATAATTAATTAGAAGTTAGGTAGGTAATATTACGTAATAACTTTAAGCATAGAAGCAGAGCTCTTTGCCCTAAATTATAGTGTAAAAGAGCGTATATCTCTAGGGAGGTTGCTTTATAATATTAAGGTCTATATGCCGCTGCTTTTTATTATTTAGTATAATAATAAGTAAATAATCTAAATTATAGAGCATATAGAAGGAAGGCTTTAAACTAGCCTTAAGCACCTTAATATAAATTAAATATGGATTTAAGAGTAATATACAAAGGGTAATTGTTAGAACAAGCATGATATTAATCGCGGCACGCAGCCGCAATTACCCGGCAGAAGGTCGGGCCGCGAGGGGCGCGCGCCCGCAAGAGGTAGCCCCACATATGACTCATCGACCCGCCCCTTTGATTGGGCGGGGACCCATAAGTCATATGACCCACAAAACGCACCGCGTTTGTGGCCACTTCTCACGATCCGGAAAAGCCTCTCTTTTCCTCCCTTCTACACACACTTATAACTAATTGATTACAACGCCTAGAATAGAAGATAAATTCCTATTCCCTAGGCTATAATCCTGACGTTAGGCACCTATAATACTAACACTAATTAGTGGTTAACTTCATAGATAACCACACGGTTTTTCCTAATCACAGATTAGCAAGGTTAATTAGAAGAGATAGCTACACTATAAACCTGCCCTATAAAATAGGAGGGCCGCTAAAAGCGTGTATAGTTATGCTAAGGAAGTCTAAGCACTCTCTTACAATAAGAAAGGAGTCTTACAACTCCTAAGATCTAATCCTAAGACCTTACGAAGACTTTAAAGCTATTAAAGGATTAAGGCCTAGTTAGTAACTAGTCTAACCTATCTTTAATCACTTAGTTAGCGCGTTTTACCACGTACCTAACCCTTAGAAGGCATTCTCTTGTGATAAGAAAGGAACTTATTACTCCTAAGATCTAATCCTAAGAACCCCTAAGGGATAAAGATAATAGCCACGCTTGCAATCCTTTAACCTACTATATAACTAACACCACACCTCCATTCTAACTTCCTATAATAGAGATAAGAAAGTTAAAAGCTCCTTAGTAAGGAGAACTATTAAAAGCCTCTATCTCTAGCCCTAACTTTAGTAATACTAAAGAAGGCACTAAAGTCAAAAGAGACTAAAAAGGTAAAGGTCTATAACTTAATAACCCTCTCCTAAGACACATTCCCTAGAGATATAAGACTTTATTACACCTAAGACATTAAAGATAGCGAAATCGTTTAATCTTAATAAATAAGGTAATAACCCTAAGGCTATCATAGCCTATATTCTCTTTAAGATAGTAGCATACTAGTCTAAGAGCCTTATTACTAGAAGCCTCTTTACTAACTTTATTAAAGACTTCTACGGATAAACAAGAGAGGTATTTGCAATTATAGACTAAGTAATTGCTAAGTATCTACGTGATTTCCTTCTCTTCTAAGGCGTGTATATAGATATAACAGCCCGTAGGAAGATTACGGTAATGCTTAAGGAAGTTACTAACCATAAGGAATTTTAAGATTAGTAAGAAGAAAAATATAGGAAGCTATAAGGAAGTATATACCCTTCTGAAAACGTATTAAAGACTAAGACTTCCTTAATAACCTCCTTCTAATCCCTCTAATTAGGCTAAGATTATAACATTATTAATAGAGTAATCTAGGAATCCTATAATCTCACTAATAATATTCCTTAAGTCTAACCCTATTAGGCTAATTACATAATAATCCTTAGGAAAGCCCTTATTAAAGATATCCCCTATTAAGACAAGAAATCCCTTCTCCTATACCTCTAAGAGCACTTTTTCCTTCTAGACCTATACTAAAGTAAATAATTAATCTCGCAAAGCTTTATATAAGTAATATTTAATATAGCGTAAATAACTATAAGGTCCTTAACTTAAAGTTAATAATCTTCTAAGGGAAATGCGAGATGCTAGGTATTAAACCCTATAAGGCTAGGTATGCCCTTAAGGCTATGCTTAAAGGAAAGCTTTAATATACTACTATAAGCATCTATATAAGCTAGAGACCCTTAAGACCTTAAGACTCTTATTAACCGCATTAAGAGAAGATTTAAGACTAATAATATAAAGTAAAGGTATCTCCTTAAGTAGCAGAACACTAAGCTACGCTAGATTATATAAGAAAACCTAGATAAGCTAAAGATTAATTACTTTAAAGAACTTGTAATAAAGCTTATAAACCTTTAATAAGCAGTCCTAGATATTACTTAATCTAAAAGGGCACTCTAGAATTAATTAATCTCTACATATCATAGTATACCTAAGTGTAGAACTTGCCTTATTAACCCTCCCACTAACCTCTAGCTATTCTATAAACGCATAAGGATATTAATAAGAATAACTACAGAGGAATTAGATAAGAAGCATTAATTCCTATTAATGCCTAATGTAAGAGAGTAGTACTAGACTAACTATAAGTATAATAGGTATGGTAAAGAAGCCTATTACAGATAATTATAATTATAAGGTAATAAAGGCGCTTTACGTATAAAGAAATGTTATATATATAGTAAGGAAGGCTATTAGTTAACTAAACACTCTAAAGAGGAACGTAAGAAGGTATATTAACGCTTTAAGAACCACTACCTTATAGAGCTAATAACCCTTTCCTATAATGCTTTCCTTACCTAGTATAAAGGTAAAGAGAATAACACTGCTTCTTCTAAAGAAGATAAGATTTCTACCTATATAATAGAACTTAGATTTAAAGAAGAAAGTAATAAAGGAGAGATACTAATAAGCTTCTTTACATAAGGCATAATAATTAATAGCTATGTAACTATAGAGATCCTTGTAAATTAAGCAGCTACCTACGCCCTTATAAAGGAGAATCTATTTAATCTCTAATAACTAAAGGAAGCCCTAACCACTTCCTTCTTTAAGATTGTTACTCTTTAGGTATGTTCTAAGGCATTATCCCTAATACTAGGGCTGTAGGTTACTTATTAGTAAGGCACCCTAATTCCTCGCCTTATAATAGTTAATCCCTAAGATCTAGCTTAATGAATCTAGAGCTAGGAGGCAATAATTCGATTTGGAAGCGGTAAGCTAATCCTATTAATCAGATTAATTAATATGCCTACTCCCTTTAGCATTATCCTATTCCATGTAATACCTACGAACACTCCTTCTTACTATATTTAGCAAATATAGACTACCTAAAGATTAATTTCTATATCTCTTAGAATATCCTTTAATAAGGCAAAATTAAGGTCCCTATTATCTATAAATAAGGATATCCTTAGATGCTTCTGTAGAAGGAGAGATTAATTGCCTAGAGTTATCTAACTAAGATAGAATTACAGCGCTTACATCGCTAATTTAGTTACCCTTCTGTCTGCTAACTTTATAATGTGCTTTCTAAATTAGGCCATAAGGTAGATTTCAAAACCATTAGATAATTAATAAAGATCTGCCACTAATGCCAATTAAATGCAGACAATCCACACCGCTTTAAATTCACCCTAAAGGATAAATATAACTTTAACTATAAAGTAATTATAGATATTATATATCTAGATAGCAATTGCCCTGTTCTCCACGCTATTAATACAGCTACTGCGTTTAACGCAGCTAGGTTCCTAAAGGATATTATAGTAAAGGTAACATAGGAAGCTCTTTGCCTCTACTAGATTAATACCTACTAGGGTCCTCTGGATTAGATTATAACTAATGCTAGCATAATGTTTAGAAGCAAAGAATTCCGCTAATTTATAGCTTTAATATTAATCTTAATTAAAGAAGTCCTTATTAAGGCATACTATAGCATTAGTAAGGTTAAGAGATATTATAGGCCGCTCTAAAGAGCCTATAATATTATCTAACGCAAATGCCCGTTAACACCTAAAGCTATAGCCCTGCAAATAGCTATAAAAGCCCTTAACAATATCACAGGCCTAAATAGCATTATTCTAACCCTTCTTATCTTTAGCGCTTACCCTTAAATAATTAACGATTCTCCTCCCTTACCTAATATTAAGTAATAAGCTCTTATAGTATAGAAGGTAATAAAGGAGATTAAAAGGTTACACACGCTCTGTAAGGTTAAGGAAGCCCTTACTATAAGGAATAGCCCTAATACCTCGCTAACCCTTAACCTCTTGCTTATATTGCTAGTTCTTATCTAGCGAGAGCATAAAGGATAGTAAGGCCTATATAAGCTCCTTATAATAGATAGAGAGAGCTATACCCTTAATCTTCTATAAGGTCCTAAGGTCTTTAGGTTAACCTCTATTAAGCCCTATAATAAAGACCTAAGCAAGGAAAGGCTATTACTAGTAGGAGGTAATAACCTAGAGGTAATTAAAAGGGAAGAGCAAGAGGTATAAATTAATAATATAGTGCCTCTAGCCCCTCCGAAAAGAAAGCTAGGAAGACTATAAAAGAACCCTCCTATAATTATTAATTTAGTAAATAATCTTAAGGCATTTATCTTAAGTAAGGAGGAGGTAAATCTTAAGCTTATAATCTAATTACGTAAGAAAGGCATAATTATAACTCCTAGCGAACCTTTTAAGCTCTTAACGAAGACTAAGATTAATGCCCTAATTAGCAAAGGCATGTTTAAATTCATCGCTTTTAATCTAAAGAAGCACTAAGGGATTTAAATCTTTAATTCCCGCATTATTAATAAAGTAAAAGGAAGAATAAGCTAGCTATATAAGAAATTAAGGCTTATAATCTAAGGCTTTAGCAATAAAGCAAAGTAAGCGATCCTTACACAAGCCCTAATAATCTAAAGGGTAAGCTAGTAATTAATCCTTGTAATTACCCTTCTCTTCTTATAAAAGGATTCCTCCTTTAGATCTAAGATATTACGTAGGCATATGTATAATCAGAAACGCTGCTAAATTATATAATCCTTACCTAACTCCCTATCTAAATTCGTGATTAGCACCCTAAAGGAATAATTATAAGAGTTATTAAGCCTCTTTACGGAATTACAGAGGCTAGCACGCACTAGTGGGTGACTTACTATAAGCACTATAGAGAAAAGCTCTAGATAATAATATTAAGCTACAATCCGTGCCTACTGGTTATATTTGCTAAAAGCCCCTAATTTAAATGCGTGAGAATGTAAACTAATAATACCCTTAGCCTGTTAGACAAAGGATTCTCCTAATAGGAAGAAGATTAGCTAGCTATTGCTAAATTCGCTATAAAACTAAAGTAGTTTATTAAGCCTAATAACCCCCTTGTATTTAATAGTAGAATTATTTAACTAACTAATAACACTATTAAAATGCGGTAAAAGGGTAAAGTAATAAGCTATAGTTAATCCCGCTAGAAGAGCTAGAAAAGAAGTACGTGGAATAAAGGGCCTGTAGTGCTTATATTGCTTTAATCTGCTAACCTAAGGCAAGCTTTAATCTATTAGTTACCGCATAACATTAAGAACTAATAACTAAGAATGTTAAGGAACTTAATTACTATATTAAGTAGCAAATAGACTACCTAGATTAAGGATTAATCTTTATACCCCTTAACCTTAAAAGAGCAAAGCTATTTATATTTATTAACGGATTATTTGCTAATAATAAAGACCTTACCTTATAACTAGGCTACGTTCTTATCCTAGCTAACAAGGAGTATAAAGACAGTAAGTTTACACTATAAGGCAATATTATATACTATAGCTTAATAAAGAGTAAGAGAGTTATAAGAAGTATGCTTACTTTAGAGGTCTATGGAATAGTAATAGGCGTAGATATAGCTTACGTAATTATAATAACGTTAAAGATTATTACAGATTAATTAAACCTCCTAGAGATCCTAATCATAGTCTGCATAGATTCGTACTTGTTATATAAATGCCTTATTAAGCTTAGGACCACAAAGGAGAAGCGGCTTATAATTAATATTATAGCCCTTTAGTAATCATACGAACGCTGCGAGCTCTGCGAGATTAAATGGATTAATAGCGAAGATAACCTAGCTAATGCGTTCACGAAGGTAACGCCTAATAAAGCCCTAGAGAGGTTTATCACAGGTAACACGGCGATGATCCGGATGGAGGGATGGGTTACCGGACCTAGCACTGCCCACGAAGAGGCAGGGGACCGGAGCCCCGAAGCCCGCGCCTAAGCCCGCGCCGAAGCCCGCGCCTAAGCCCACGCTAAAGCCCGCGCCTAAGCCCGCGCCGAAAACAGCGCCGAAGGCACTAGACGAGGTGCCCCAAGTATAGCACGGTTACGCAGGGCGCGGGCTAAGGGATTAGAGGCGGCGGAATCGCAGCTTTAGAAGGGGCGCGGAATCGCAGCCTTAGAAGGGGCGCCCCTCCTAAGTCTCTGTAGCAGGGAGGGGGAAGAGAAGGGAGCGTGAGGGGCGCGGGAAGGTATAATCTAATATTATACCTTTAGAAGGGGAAGAATCACAGGCAATCTTCCCTAGGAATGTGATTTAATATTATATTGCGGTTAAATAAAGGGCTGCGGGAGGGATGATCTAATATTATACCTTTAGATAGGAAGGGATCGCAGGCAACCTTCCCCTCGTAACGTGATCTAATATCACGTTGCACCGGTCGAAGGCAAGGGCGGAAGGCAGAGGGAGCCCTCCGCAAGGAAGAAGGACAAGCAATTAGAGAAGCTAGTTATCTAAAGCCAGCGGCGCATAGGAAAGGAAAGAGGACTATTATTATTGTTTCTTTTGTTAACTCTTTCATTTATGTAACACATTCATTTAATCACTTATATCTCCCTTCTTAGATTAATATCATGCGTTAATAATTGTGTTAAAAAGAAAAGAGGTTCTAATGTTAGAATAAGCATGATATCAATCGCGGCACGCAGCCGCAATTACCTGGCAAAAGGTCGGGCCGCGAGGGCGCGCGCCCGCGAGAGGTGGCCCCATATATAACTTATCGACCCGCCCCTCTAATTAGGCGGGGACCCACAAGTCATGTGACCCATAAAACGCACCGCGTTTGTGGCCACTTCTCACGATCTAGAAAAGCCTCTCTTTCCTCCCTTCTACACACACTTATGACTAATTGATTACAACGCCTAGAATAGAAGATAAATTCCTATTCCCTAAGCTACGATCCTGACGTCAGGCACCTGTGATACCAACAGTAATATTAAGGTTAATTGGTTAAAGACCTCTAAGATGCCTGCGGATAGCTTTACAAAGCCTCTATTAGGTTAAATGCATAGGGATTTCTATTATTAGATTAGCTTACGCGAGATCCCTGCGTAACCATAACACTAGAAATTCGTCACGATTGCTTCCTATACTAATAAACTCTAGCTTTAATAGATATCTTAGCTAGGGGGTGTGTTAGGGAGAGCTCCTAGAGCATTAGATATATGGATGCGGCTTGCGCATTAACTAGGATAAAACCCTTAATAAGATAATAGTGGAGATAAATGTATTAGAAGTACCTCCGTAGACTAGTCATTACCATAGCGCACTGTGTACCCTTCAGGTACAAAAGTCGGGTGCCGTCTGCACCTCTGATTGACCAGAATTAAACCTTTTCTATTAGCTACACCGACCCCTACCTTTGACAATTATTGTACATAGCGGGGGAAGCTACATAGAGCTAACAAGGGTTCGTTCGTAATGGTTTTCAAAGGACTTTCATGGGACTCAACCTTGGACCTGCCAGGCTTATAACTCTAGCACGTTCTTGTAAAGTTGGTTCAATGTTCACCTGGCCAGGTCTACTGTGTAGAAAGAAACACCCACTCTAAAAAAAAAAAAAGAAAAAAATTACGGCTTAAAATAACATAGCGCCAAGTCCAAAGTTTGCTACTGATTCTTGCCTCCAACCATGGGGAGTCGAAAAGTACGTACTCCACATGTTGAGGCCAATCTAAAGTTTGACCCCAGACTCGGTTGGAAGAGCGGCATGCTAAAGACGCATATCGCCTGATCCATTAGCATGGAGATTGTTCCAAAAACGGCATTCCCTCGCCTGGGCTTAACAAGAAGCCCTTCTTATCATCATTGCCATTGCCATTGCCATTGCCATTGCCATTTTCTGGTAGTGCAAACTTGTCCCCATCCGCGGACTCCGAGACACTCACCAGCTCTGGGAAAACGTCTCGCCACGTTCGCAATTGTCTCGTAGGTAGACGAAGATGGAGCCGAGCCGGCGGCTCTGCCTCAACACGGCGCCATCAGAGTCCAGTGTCGTGTTGTTGGGTATTTCGGACCAATCTGTGTGGACTCGGTAGCCGTCCCCCCGACGCATACTTGACCAGCTGAAGGCCCTCGACGTCTTGATGCTGCACGTTGCCCAAGATGGACTTCATCCGGTCCGTGAGGCAATCGCATACGTGGTCATTGTAGGGAAGAAAAGCAGTTTATGAGCGGCGCACCGTCAAGTTTACGTGTTCGTTGGTTCCGTCGGTCACTTTTGACGGGAAGAATCTGTCCTCGCTAATTTCGATGTAAGCAGTGTTTTTCTTCTTCTTCTTCTTCTTTTTCTAAACTATAAGCTAGTTTTTGTTTCAGGGAAAAAATAAAAAAATAAAACGTACCCCAGTTTCAGTAAATGTCGAATTTCTGCATCGCTTATGAAGTGAAGTCATTGAGGTACATGACGAGGGGATCAATGGACAAAATCTCCACGCTGTAGCTGTGCTCACAGCGGTAAGAAGCTGGGTCGGACAAGGAGTGATCGGTAGAGTTGGAAAAGGTCCAACTAATTTTGACGCCGTGTTTCTCCATGAATTACCAGCATCGCAGGACACCAAGTAGAAGCATGCTTATTGGCACTACAAGTACCGTGTTGGTGACTCTTGCCGTCTGGAATGAATGTGTTATCAAGGCTAGAATATTTCACATTATGTTAACGTGAATTACAAAAGAATCATTGCGAGACATTGTTACCATGAATAGCTGATTTTGAGCTTCTGCGTAGTTTGAAATAACCTTGTGCCGTACTGTGACTCGAGATGTAGGAATGTCATGGAAGCCTACTCCGTACACCTGTGGAGCTTGAAGGGCATCGCTCGCAGAGATTCTTTGGGAAAAGAAGAAGAAAAAGAAAAGAAAACTCCCGGATGAGAAACCTCAAAGACTCGGTCAATAGAGATTTGTCGCTGACATTACATTGACGACGTTCGGGCGTCGTCCCCAAAATCACCGCACCGGCATTCGGACTGTTGGGGCCAACTCATTTGACCATGACTCAAAGACCTGCAGTTCTGCAGTTCTGCTATATTGTCATTCAATGGTCTTGCAATGGTTTAGGAGTTGAGTTGGTGACGATGATTCTTAGAGTGCGCTATAGAATACTAACCCAAAATGGGAAGGCGCTCTACATACATATGAAAGCTATAACGAACAAGTCGTAAGCGAGCAAAGCTGGTTACTCGTAAAGACATGAGCTGATTAAAACAAAGCCACCAAGAGTTGAATATACACAAGATCATTATTGCCTTGGCAAGCCTGATTTGGTCTTCTGTCAAACCCTGCTGTACATACATGTACATTCAGCTTGCAGGAGGTGCAGGTGAATGGTGCGGTAATGATGAGCTGAGAATCTTGCCGGTTTATGCTATCATCTATATGATCTATAGGTAGGATAGGATAAGATAGCTTAGTCTTATAGCTACTACACATATGTACATACATACATACTATTGAAAAACTCCAATAGCGCTTGGTAATACGTAGTGAGTACAACCAACAAAGGATTATTATTAGCATGACGGATAAATGACCTCCACAAACACATTGATCTCATCCGGATCACGGTGCGGGCCAAACACCACCTCCTCCATGGCTCTCATGCAGTGGTCCGTGTGAGGTTTCGACACCGTCTCTGAATCCCTCCGAGTACCTTGGACCAAGGCGCGGCCAATCTTCTTCCACATGTAGAGGCAATGAATATGGTGTCACGCTCTTGTCGCCCAGATGGTCCGGGGCTTGGAGAATGATCCCAAGTACTCGGGTTCGTACAAGCTACGCCTTGTGCTTCCGTGCCACTCTGTGTAAAACTGCCAGTCTCCCGATCTCATGAACTCGTCGACGAGCTCATAGTCGATGCATCTCGGTGGCAGCCGTGCGGTCGCGAGCATGTCGAATCGGCATCCTCGCGCCTTGGCATCCTCGGGAGACTTGCCGCAAGGCACTGCCTCAAAGTGCTGTGACCAGGTGAGCTGACCCGAAGGGAACGACTTGTTGTCTCGTGTGAGGCTTTGGTACGAGAGCTGGGTGGACCGAGGCACGTATTTGTTCCAGCAGATGAGAACGAAGAGCGCGATGAGAGCATTCTCGGCGACCATGATGTACAGAAAGTGGCGGTAATGCAGTGTTTTGGAAGAAGCCACGGGCCGCCTTTTTCTTGTCCGCCGAAAGACCGTTTGTCGCAGTCTGAGGAAACTCGGAGTCGTCCGTTGTAGAAACTCTGTCGTATTCCATACTAATGGAGCCTCTGGGAAGTGAAGACTGGTCTTGTAACATTCTATGTATATGAATGATGAGTTTGTGTGAAAGGGCAGGTCGCATGAGTGGCACCAACGACTCTATATGAAAGAGGGGAAAAAAGTAGTGTTAAGCCAACAAGCTGTGCCACTGCAAGGTTGTTGCCTGGTCTGGCTGATAATAATAAAGGGGGTCGTAGGTCATTGCAGAGGGATGGGAGAACTGGCCAAGGGGATGAAAATACCTCGTCCTTTCATGTTACCTGACATCCCTTCTTGAATCGAAAACTCCAGCCACTTGGACACACAAAGGTTGCCTACAGGTTGCCTGCCACACCAACAACATGATTGGAATTGGAACAGAGAATGAACAGCAGCAAGGCTTGCTAGGCCTAAAGAATGTCTCGACCTCGCCAATAAAAGGCAAGTCAAAACACTGGCCGCTGCTCACACTTGTAGCTGTCTCCGTTTCCGTTTCTTTGAATCTTCTTCTCGTACTCCTGCTGTCTCGATCCAGCTTCAGTGGCAAGCGATCCTCTGAGAGTGGATTTGCATCAGACTTGGGCAAGTGAAAACAAATGAATCAAGAGAAAACCGTCCTTGACGGCCAGGCCACATCTTGGCTGACATGATCTAGAACAGGCCAAAAGCGAGATCGAGCTGATGGAGACGCCCTTCTTCGGTGGCGTCGAGTTGAACGAACATGGCAACTTGATCACGAATCAAGATGAGAATAGGTACACAGGATAGCCTTCTAAAAAGTTGGATCAAGAGTGCAATAAACTGTTGCTAGGTTAGTCCTCCTATGGACTTCGTCTGGAAAAAAAGAAAGAAAGAAAAGAAAAGAAAAGAAAAGGCTAATCGTTTCACAGGACTAAACATTGATTTGTCTCATGAGGAGCTGGACCTGTCTGCTTCAACATTTAAGTGGCCAGAGAGCGGGCTTTACCTTGGCGGATTAGAAGTCTACCATTCCCTTCACTGCCTGGTAGATTGATCTCTTTTAATCTTCAGTCTCCCCTTCTGCAGTTCGCAAAGCTAATCCGTTTCACTGCTTATAGAATCGTCTCCGTCAAGCCATATACATCGATCACTACAAATACGTCTTCAACGGACCTGGTCGTCCGTCTTTTCAGCACCACGTACAAGAATTAGTCAAAACCAGAAGCGTAAATGTACTCGTCATGTTATCCTTGGTGACTGTTTTGCACGTAGTGATTCAAAATATGCCCCCCCAAAGGTCCCCACGTTCTACTTCACCGGGAAATTCAAATCATGGCGTTGCCACCTGCCTCTACTTCCGGCTCATGTACATATGTGTCGGGGGTCATGTCATAGATTCTATAGACACGACTTGGCATTACACATAGCGCCGTCGTCAGCCCTGTCTGAGCAACCCTCAACTACTTGCGGACCACGCCCGAGTCCCGACAGAAGTAAAGTTGAAGGAATTCTTACTTGCACCGCATTTTACTTTTGAAGCAAACTCTCCGTCATTTCACCAAGCTACCCAGGTCAATAGAGTACGTTATGCAGAAGTTTATGGTAGGTAGCTCCATCTACATGTCTCCAACCCTCTCGACTCGTCGTTGGCTATATTTGCATTTCGCTTTTCTTCATAGGACTCACGCCTCAGGTGGGCTGCTACAATTGTGCCGCTGGGCGTAATGCTTCTCAACTCATTTGGCTTTGGGAAGAACTTTTCAAGGCATGTTGGACCATCCAACGACCCCTTGTTTGGCAATAATATACATGTACCATTCCAATGCCAGCCTCAGAAGTACTCGATCGAGATTTTATCCATCGACCCATTCATCATGTACATGAACAATTTTCTTTCCGACGAGGAGATGAATTATATCCTGCAATTCAGGTAGGTCTCGCTCGCAATCAATTTTCCGACGTCGGAGACCAAACTGCTGATAGATTCCTCAAGCCATGAACGCTTTCGAGCCCATGAAATGAAGGAAATGTCGGATCCCCAAACGATCTCGGTCGACGAGCGAGCTCCCAGGCTCCCATGGCGAGATCCGGTCAATGTATGCCTCTCTCAGAGAATGAAGGCACTCCTCGGTAACATGCAGCATTTCGAAACGGAACCCGTCCGCGTCATCAAGTACGCAGGCCGGGATAAACTTCAAGTTCACCATGACTGGTTCGCAGAGACACGCAACGAGACAGGGCATCCGGACATGCCGGCATGGCCAAGCAATCGTCTGGGAAGCATTCTAGCCTATGTCCAGGACGACTGCGATGGTGGCGAGACGTATTTCCCCGAGGTAGAGGGTGTGCCAGAAGACGCCGATGGTGGCAAATTCAGCAGATCCGACAGCGGCCGTGGATTGCTCGTCAAGCCTCGTCGAGGCAATGCTATTTTATGGAATAATTTGCACGCCAATGGATCTGGTGACACTCGGACAGCGCATGCAGGTATGCCAGTCACGAGAGGAACCAAGATCGGTATCAGCATCTGGAGCTACTACTTTTTGGATTCTCCAACTCTTGGATGACACGGCAGGGATGATAATTTTTGTCCATCTTTGGCAATCCAGGCATGTTGGCAGCCTAGCTGTTGCAGGGTGAATGGGGAGTGATTTGCTATTAGTCCAAATTTCATACAGGAGCTAGCTAGTATCTCACCCATCTCACTATTAACAAGCAATAATAATTCCTGACTTCTGACTCTCTGACTTTGTGACTTTCTGACTTGAAAACCGTCGTCAGTAACTCGACAACTGCCAAGAGACCTCATTATTGCCCAGAGAATATCAACACTCACTCTCGAAGCGAATTACCCAGTACGATGCGAAAATCCACTTTGCCAATGGTTGCGCTTAGTGTATCACAGTGATTTGACGTAATTCATGATATCATTCATCATGCCAACAACGACATGGTCTCGCAGCCAAGCCAAAGGATTTTGAAGCCAACGGAATGACCTCGCTGCTGACGCAAGAGAATTGCAGTCAATGGGCAGTGACATGATAGAAATACAAAAAAGCTCTTACGTACTACTCACTGAAGACGATCTAATGTCTTGTAACACAATTTCAGCCTGTGAGTAATGACGTTTTTGAACTTTCCCAATGAGTGGTAGAAGTACTAACAGTTTTATTTTTTTATTTTTTTAAAGAACGTAAGTAAATGTTGTTTGGCGGAAACTTTCGCATACTAATACACCACAGACCCCGAGTACATTAAAGAAGAATCCGAGCCGTAGTTGCCGAATGCACCATGAGGAAGAGGCCGAAACATGCGACGTACGTGTGGGAAAGGGGGAGAATGGAGGTAGTTGACCTTGGCTAGGGTTTTTTTCCCCAACGGGTGTTGGGTTTTCCTAAACCTAGTGCGAATGCAGAGGTCAATGTAACGAACGATTGGAATTGAATCATTTTACGTTGCTGTTTCCCGTAGCATGCATGAGTCGTCATCTGTTCATATTGTGCGTCTTCAACTTTTACAATTTGTCAGGAAAAAAAGTGAGGGCAGTGTCCACAACAGCCAGAAACGGTGCGCAGTTGTTATTTATAACTTTTACACGGTTTCCCTTTCGTCAACGTTGGGTCCCGGTCCCAATCATCATGATGGAAAAACAAAAACCCATCCGATGGATTTGCTACTTTTGCACAGTGGGAGTTTGTCCGCATGACGGTACTGTTGCCGCTATAGGCAGTATATGCCCTATAACTGTCAGGAGAGCTCCCTAGAGCATCGGATGTGTGGATGCGGCCTGCGCATTGACTAGGATGAAACCCTCGATAAGACAACGGTGGAGACAATGTATTAGAAGTACCTCCGTAGACTAGTTATTACCATAGCGCACTGTATACCCTTTAGGTACAAAAGTTAGGTGCTATCTGCACCTCTAATTAACCAGAATTAAACCTTTTCTATTAGCTATACTAACCCCTACCTTTAATAGTTATAAGCCTAGGAGGCTTCTATTACCCTTATTATTAATTATTAGAGGATAAAAGCTCTGTTAAAGTTATTAATCTAACGCTTGCCTATATTAAGAGATAATCGCTCCTTTATTATAATAATTAGTTAAAATAATAACCCTATGCTTCCTTTAACCAGTATAGTTCCCTTTATAATATTTAAAGAAACTCTAAATATAGTATTATTATTAGAGAAGGACTAGATTAAATAGTACGCGCAAACAAAGAATTATATAGAATCTTACGGTATCTAGGAGTATATTAATCTAAATTAGGATAAATTACTAGAAGAACTAACAATGCCTGCTTACCTAAAAAGAGATCTAAGACTAGAGATTACAGCGGATAACCCTAACGCTCTAGAAGACTAGAAGATTATATATAAAGACGCTAAAGATAAGTATAACTTTAAATGCAAAGATCTATAATTTAACCTTATAAAATACACAAACCTATTAAGGTAAATGCTAAAGATTAGGAATTTATTTATAAGACCCTTTTAAAGAATATCTAAGACTCTCTTAACTTTAATAGTAAAGAGAAGGGAAAGGAGTTAGTTTATTAGCACTCTTAAAGAATATTAAAGCTTTTTAGGATTAATATAAGCTAAACATAAGGAAGATATTAATTCTTATAGAAATGCGCCTTAATAATTACTTATAAGCTAAAGGTTCCCGTAATTAGTACTAATAGGCAGTAATAATAGAGGTATTGTAAAGGAATTATTAAGATCTTAAGACCTAATAGACTAAGGAGATAATACTATATAAGTTTATAATCCCTCTTTATAGCAAATTTAAGTTATTTTAGAAGAAATAGAATAATCTGCTTAATAAGGGCATAAATTAAAGCTTTCTTAAGGCTATTACAGAGTTTAAAAGAGACTATAAAGCTCTATAGAGCGTACTAAAGGCTGCTAATGTAATTATAACTAATAAATCAACGGGATTGAATAATTTAATAAAATCTAAGAGGCCTAAGTGCCCTAGATATATAAATTACACAGTTAGAGATGCCTTAAAGTAATAGGAATCCTATAATTCGTTTAAGGCTCTATATAAGTTAGACCTTGCTCCTAAGAACTAAGAAGTTAGGAAGAACTCTAAAGATAATATTAAGAAGTATCTAAAAGAGAACCTATAAGAGAAAATAAAGGCTATGAATTAGAAATTAAAGAAAAGAGCAGTGGTAATATTATTATGCCCTTACAGAATCCTACAAATAACTCTATAGCTATCACTCTAGGCAAGAAGTTAGCTAATATATTATTATTTATATGCGCTAGGCGCTCTTAACGCATTACCCTATCTTTAAATGCGGTTAATAGCTTAGAATTAAAGAGGAATATAGTCCTCTATAACTCTAGAGCTAATATTCATATCTTTAATAACCCTTGTTAGTTTAAGCAAGCTAAATTTAATAATACTGTTGTAATAGAGGTAAAGGCTAGTAGCATGATTTATATAGCTTTAGGCAAAGGTCTAGTGCATATCTTAGTAACGGATCCGCTATCTAGAATGCTAAGGATAATTATACTAGAGAAAGCGCTACTAATCCTAGAATTTTATATTAATCTTATATTAGTAATAATTCTAATAAAGGCAGGGATTTTCTAGAATTAGAAGAAATGCTTCCTATATAAAGGATTAAGGCCTATAGCAAGAGTTTATAATATTAATAAGCTCTATGTATTATTATAGCTATTAGAAGAGCTAAAAGAGGCTTATGCTATAACTAGCAGGGCACTAAGACCGCCTTAAAAGGAGATATAGAACTTTAGCATTAATAATATAGTTATCTAGGCATACGCGTATTTATAAAGCTTATAAACGTAGCTTTAGGGGTTAAATTAATAGGTCCTAAGCTTATGGAATATAAGGTCTATACTACAGGCAAAGCTAAGCAATAGAGATTATAGGTTATACCTAAAGGCCTTCTATAAGGGCTAGGTTATAGGCTTTCCATTAATCTAGATTACTATAACTCTCCTTATTAGAATAGTGATAGGTATTGGTGTGTTTTTACATGCCTTATAACCTTAATAAGGTTCTTTTATTCCTTTAAAATAAAGGATAGTGTTTATAATAGCTTTCGCATAATAATAGCATTCCTAAGCACTTAATTTAGGGTTTAACTGCGCTTTCTATATAGTAATATTAAAAAGCCCTCTTTATAGAGTAAATAAAAGATAAGATAGCCCTTATAGGTATTATAGTCTATAATTTAGCTCCCTTAACACCTAGCTAGAATAGAAAGGCAAAGAGATCTAGGGGGTAGTTAAGCAAAAGCTTATATATTAAGCCTAAAGGCTTAGCTTCTAACAGATCTTAATAATAAGGTCTTTAATACCGCGGTTTATCTATTAAATTAAACGCCTTTTAAGCATTGCAGAACCTAGATTACACCTTATAAGCTTTAGTGGAATTAGGCTAGGAAAACGGTTCTAGCCTATTTATAGATAGCAGAGGTCTAGAAGCCCTTAATTACACATCTATAAGCTTACGGATATAAGGCTTTTCCTATAATAACAAAGGCTCTAGAGCACGTTAAATCGCATAACGCAATCCTATAGTTAGAGCAGAAAGCTTATATTAGGTACCTTATTAGTTATAGAGGTAAGTCCTAATACATTATTTAGGTACCTTTGCTTTGTAATTATAAAGTTATTATATTAGCGTGTGTTTAATTTAATAAGAATTCCTTCTTTAAACTAGAAGAAGAGCTTAAATTAGCTTAAAAGGAGAAGATATTAATAATCACGCTACTTAAAGAGCTTAAAGCTAATAATATTAATAAGGAAATCAGTTAAGACCTTATTAGATTAGAATTAGAAAAGGAGAATTACCCTCCTATGCCTTTAACCATAGAAGGAGAAAATAAATAGTTTAAAGCAAAAACACTACCTTATATAATAGGGGAAGAAGATAACCTTTCTAGTGTACTTTTAACCCCTCCTAACTCTTCTTATAAGGCACTAGTTACCATAGAGAATAAAGAGCTTAGGATAGAAGGTAATAATGCGCTATATTGTGAAATTAATGAATTTATGCGTAATATAACGATTAAACACGCAGAGACTACTACGGAGACTAGCGAAATTACTAGCGAAGGTAGTAAAGAAGTGGAGAATTATTGTCCCTAGGATAATAGCATTAATCTAGATAATATTATTACTAGAAAACGCTAAAGAAAGGAAACACGTAAAGCTAGGCAGGCATAGTTTTCTTATGCCTTTTCTATGGCATTATAAGGCACTTAATATAGTTTACGGATTAAAGATATGCCTCTAGAACCTACCTATTATTAATAAGCTATAGCTTTACCCTATTATAACCGCTAGAAGGAAGCGATTATAAAAGAACTTTTAAAGCTCCTATCCCTAAATTACTAGGAAGATATACTAGATAAATCCCTTAATCTAGAACTTTATAGGAAATTATAAACCTTAGCTAGGTCTTTAAATACAAGACTAATAAGAAAGGAGTAGTAATAGAGTTTAAAGCTAGAATAGTTATTTAAGGTAACTAATAACTAAAGGATAACCTTAATAACTATGCTATAACGCTTACTTTACAATCTTTACGCATGCTACTCACAGTCTACTACGCTAATAATCTTAATACCTAATAATATAATATTCAAAATGCCTTTCCACACACAGAGCTTAAAGAACCTATCTTTTATAAGCCTCTAGAGGGTATAAACGTAAAGGTTATCTCTAGAAGATAACAAGAGCGTTATATAGGCTATGAGAAGCTCCTTAATAATAGTTCCTTTATTTAATAAGATTTCTCTTAAATCTAGGCTTTATATAAGGGAAAGAAGACCTATATATCTTTATAAAAGACAATTTTATCCTGTTTTTCTACGTAGATAATATTGTAGTGCTTTACCCTAACGAATCTAAAGTAGAATTTAAAGAATTATATAAGTAACTAATAAATAGCCTAGATATTAAGAACTAAGGCAAATTAAAGTGGTTCCTAGGCATTAAAATTATTAGAAACCGCGATACTAAAGAGATATAGTTATCACAGGAATTATACATTTAAAAGATCGCTTAGAAATTCATTCCTAACGTTATTAATAATAATCTAAAGAGCTTAACCTCTGCTCCTCTTCCTATAGCTATAATCCTCGCTAATACTAGCAAAGCTTCTAATAAAGAGATTAATTATTACAGAGCAGTTATTAGCTCCTTAGTGTATCTTTATATTATAGGAAGACCTAATGTGGCATTTATAGCATTAAAGCTAGCCTCTTTTATAATAAATCTATTAGCAAAGCATATTAAGCTCGCTAAAGGAGCTATTTTATACGCTTAGAACATAAAGAAGCTTTGCATTCGCTACTTAGGCGCGGATAGCTTTAATACCCTATTTTCTAGCACTAATGCTTCCCTTAGTAATAACTATAATACTTGTAGATTAACATAAGGCTACGTTTTTATTATGTATGGCGCTATAATTAATTAGAAGTTAGGTAGGTAACATTATATAATAACTTTAAGCATAGAAGTAAAGCTCTTTACCCTAAATTACAGTGCAAAAGAGCGTATATCTCTAGGGAGGCTACTTTGTAATATTAAGGTCCACGTGCTACTGCTTTCTATTATCTAGTGTGATAATAAGTAGATAATCTAAATTACAGAGCATATAGAAGGAAGGCTTTAAACTAGCCTTAAGCACCTTAATATAAATTAAATGTGGATTTAAGAGTAATATACAAAGGGTAATATTAAGGTTAATTAGTTAAAGACCTCTAAGATACCTATAGATAGCTTTACAAAGCCTCTATTAGGTTAAATACATAGGATTTCTACCACTGGATTAGCTTACGCAAGATCCCTACGTAACCATAACACCAGAAATTTATCATAATTGCTTCCTACACTAATGAATTCTAGCTTTAATAGATATCTTAGCTAGGGGTGTGTTAGGAGAGCTCCCTAGAGCATTAGATATATGGATGTGGCCTGCGTATTAACTAGGATAAAACCCTTAATAAGATAACAGTAGAGACAATGTATTAGAAGTACCTCCGTAGACTAGTTATTACCATAGCGCACTGTGTACCCTTTAGGTACAAAAGTCGGGTGCTGTCTGCACCTCTGATTGACCAGAATTGAACCTTTTCTATTAGCTACACCGACCCCTACCTTTGACAATAACATATAAGTGGTATAACACGGTATAGCGGGCATATGCCTTGTAATATAATTTGCACAGTACTATTGCATATCTGCTATTGCACATATGTACATATGTATGCCAGCCATACAATGTGCCATTCTGCTAGTCAAAAGGCTCCACCCTAGATACGAGACGAACTTTGGTCGCAGCAGTGCCCCAGTCAAATCCACCCACGCCAGAATCCAGAATCCAGAATCCAGATCGTCTCTCCCAACGCCAGAATCATGGATACTTGCGTCCTCCCGCGATGGGGCCGCCAGCAGTCCCAGTCTCAGTCCCAGGACTATGACTTGACTGCTTCCTCTCCCGCCGTCAATGGGGGTACAGGATTAAATTGTTTTGTCGCTTCTTCAAATTACCTAGTACGAGAGTACTCAGCTCCTAGCATTACTATATCCCCCTTCTATACTCGACATGGACGCCGGCTTCGAGGACCTTGAAGAATTCTTTACCCAGCGAGCCATGGTAACCCCGCAATGGCTTCCTGGGAGCAACAGCGTCTTTTGGTACAGACGAGAGGTCGAGTTCGATTCGTCCAAGTTCCAATTCATGCTAGCCCACTGCGAAAAAGGCTTCATTGTCCGGCTTTTGGTCATGCTGGGCTTGCGTGTGAGCTCAGCAAACGCACGGAACAATCTATCGAGCCCAACAATCTCCCTTTTCTTGGATCGACCCGGACGCGGATGCCGCTTGGGTGCGTTTCCAACATGATGAGAAAACTGGCAGTACACGTCTGATGGAAAGCTAAAAGAGTGGCGAGGGGATTTTCATCAAAGGCAACTTTGATCATGGCTGCGACGAGGCTGCTTCACCGTGGTCACGGGTGCCGGCCACTGTCAAGTTCACCAACCACACTACCAGTAGCATTGATTGCTCTTGGATGAGCAATAGTGGTATTCCTCAACCGTGGGGAACGGTGCATCCAGGCCAGACCAGAACCATGGACATCTATCTCGGTCATAGATGGCGCCTGGCGCCTGGCAACACCAGATGCCGAAAAGCGCCTGGTATGCGAGCTTAAGGAACGGCGCTCTGCCGCCATCATCCAAGAGTCTCCTTTTGGTCTCACGCTGAATTGGGAAGTCGATCATTTGATATGCCAACAGGCTGGCACTACTGCCAAGGACGGAAATGTGTCATCGAGCGCCGACTTCGAGCCGCTTCTTCGGAACTTCAATGTTTGGACTCGAAAGTCTGACCTTCCCATATGCTCTCACCCATATTGGATGGTCAGATGATAGCCGGCAGTACTACTTCATATTCAACGAGCGCGGTCACCAAAATGTCCGACTCTTGGAAATAGGCATCAATGGCGCCGTCACGGTGCTGGCAGAAGAGAGAGCAGTAAAACATTTGTCGATTACAACCAGAAATTGTATTACAAACTTTTGCCATTCACAAATGAGCTAGTCTGGGCAAGTGAACGAGACGGCTGGAACCATCTTTATCTGTTCAATCTCAATGACGGCACTCTGATCAACCAAATCACCAAGGGTTCGTGGATGGTGCGCTCGGTCGAGCATGTTGACCAAATCCGCCGCCAAATCTGGTTTGAGGGATTTGGAATGCTGCAGGGGAAAATCCGTACTATTCTCATCTAGCATGCATTGCTTTTGACGGGTCCGGTCTTCGAGTCGTAACGGGGAGGGGACGGCACACGCGTCTGGAAATGGGGGCCGAATCGACGCTTCTTCATCGACACTTGGTCGCGGGTTGACTGTTTACCCCGGACTTCTGTTCGAGCGGGGATTCAGGAAGAGAGGTGGTCGCCTTGGTGGGTAAAGAACAGCTCCCGGTCACTGCAGAGGAAAATTGGAGGCAGCGCCGGAAAGATTCGCGGCGGCTGGACGCGACGGCAAGACGGACATTTACGGCATCATTGTCCATCCCAACAACTTTGGTGACTCACAAAGTTACCCTGTCATTGAATACATCTACGCAGGCCCCCAACGGTTCAACACCCCAAGGCCTTCCAAAGCGTGGCCCATCTTCGCAGGGTCGCCGACCAAGGTTACGTTGTAGTTTGTGCCGACGGTATGGGGACTAATTCGCGGTCCAAAGCTTTCCACGACGTGTGCTACAAGGATTCAAAGGACGCCGGCTTCGCAGATCGTGTTGCATGGATACGCGCGGCTGCTAAATCGCGGCCCTGGATGGACCTACGCCGCGTGGGCTGTTACGGGATCTCGTCTGGTGGCCAGAACGCGGCAGCGGCCGTGATACATCACAGCAGCTTCTACAAAGCCGCGGTGGCAATAGCAGGAACTCACGACAATCGCATGGGACAGCTCTTGTGGGACGAGATGTGGATGGGTTACCCGGTTGACGCCAGCTACCACGAATCTTCCAACTTGACGCATGCACACAAGCTGGGAGGCGCCCTGATGCTGGTTGCCGGTGAGCTGGACGATATTGTCGATCCAGCGATGACACTACGTCTTGCGGATGCCCTGATTGAAGCAGACAAGGATTTCGACATGATGTTTGTGCCGGGCGGAGATCATTACGTCTCCGACATGCCATTCGTACAGCGAAAGCAAGACGCCTTTTTAAAAAGCATTTGCAGTGCCTCTGAGGGCAGGGAGTGCCAAAGTTGTGGAGAAGAGCAAATCAACAGGCCGGTGCTGCGTAGCGATTTGTCCGCAAGCAATTTATAAGAATTTCATCACACAAGCTCAACAGACAATGTACCATCGTGGATACATCTATTGAAAACTACATCAACAGGTAGCCAGATAGGAAAATGAATGTCCAGCTATTGGCGGGGACGGGGACGAAGAACGTGCCGCAGCAAATACAGTCTTGGGAATCCGTGGCTGAACTACGCAAGGAACACGACCACAAACTCTTTGGATGCAAGTTGTCGAGGAATGTCAACCTGAAAGGTAACAATGCCCTCCCGGCCCGCCAGATACTTTTAGTCAATCCATTGTGTAGAGTGCCCACACATTATAGGAGAGTCCTTGGAACAACTTGCTCCTAGGCTTGTAACTCTAAACTCTTGCGCGAAAAAAAAAAAAAGAGAGAGAGAGAGAGAGAGAGAGAGAGAGAGAGAGACGCAGCCGACTGGCCACTTATCTCTGCGTCTATTATCCCTTGTGCCTTGCAAACAGAGAGCGATGAAAGTCATGTGGGAATGAGTTCATTCTTATTTCGTTTGTCCATGAATCACAATTAACGGCACATGTCAACAGAGCCATGTCTAGCCTCTCCACCTCAATTCGCATTGTATTGGTAACAAACTAAACCATGTGCAAAAGGAGTGCTCAAGAACAAACGCCCTTGTGTAAGACAGCACATTGGTAACCGGATGCAAGTTGCTGTCCGGCCGATAAGCAGACAGTCTGTGCCAGCAATCATCACACAAGCATGAACATGGACATGGATACCATAAGAAAAGAAACCATCGTCGTTGCATAAGCAGCAGAAGTCTCGAAAACTATGGAACAAACGAAACGGCAAAGTCTTCTAATTTCTCACCTCGCGGAAAACGTGGACGAGACGATAGCCTCGAGATTTTCGTAATCATTGTTTTGGTAGCTCCGAATCAGCCGAATTAGCACGAGGGCTGGGATGGCCCAATCACGATGGCGAGACCGCCCAACGGACGTGGCTCCATTGTGATGCGAGGCTTCGACGAAGCTATTGAACTGGACTCGTTGTGTGGCCGTCGAGCCGTTGATTCGTCAAAACCGAGTTTCTCTGACCAGTCGCTATCTGAGACACTACTGATTAATTTTTTTTTCTTTTGGGAATCAAGAGGTACGGAGATGCATCCAATTCGCATCTCCTATGCTCATGTTGGTCACTACTGCTTCTCGCGACTTGATGATTCAAGTGGCATGAACTAGGATCATCGGCAGGGCAGGGCAGGCATCTCCCACGTAGTCGCTTCCCCGGCAGTTGGCAACCTTGGCTTGCTCTTCCTGTCTTCTTGATCATGGATGGAACCATTCCCTTGGGTTTTGTTGGGTGATGGTGGCATGTGCCGCCATCAGCAGCCAATACTCGGGGCAGGCTACTAGTAATGTAACAACTCGTGGTGATGGCTCCAAGAAGAGATTCAGCAATGCCAATGTCAGCCACTTGAGCTTTTCGGGAGGGGCCATGTTTCCGGCCCTCCTGCACAGCTCGTGAGCATGATATGATGAATAAAGTGAGCATGAACCACATATGTATTGAGGCCCGATGGGAACCTGCAGAACAACTGTAATGGTCCTTGGAGTCCGCCTGCATGAGGCTGAGGTCACGGCATGGTCTACCGAGTGAGACCGTCTGGCAGACTTCAAGATTCAAGACAGAGAGGCCAGCCAAGATGCCCTCTACTCCGTAGTCAGGAAAAGCCTCGTATCATGACAAAGAAATACCTCCATGATACTCAGTGCAGTCGAAGAACGCATCTCGGTCAGCAATGAAAACCCTCAGCTTGATGTGGAGGTTTCACTCGTCTGCAATGTCACGTCGCTCGGTCCAACTCACACGAAACGGATGGGTGAGCCAAGATTGGTGGTATTGCAACCTCGAATCTGGCTTTCGACACGAGGGGCTATTCCACCGAGACGTCACATTTGCGACGGCATCAGATGGCTCTCTGGAAGCGATGAAAGCGAGATGGTCCAAGGTCGCATCAGCCAAATGGTGCTTGGTCTTGATTGGCACTTCACCCACGCAGGCTTTGTGGTCCGTGGACGACCGCGCCCAATCGACGTCGACCTGAACTTGTGGCATCCCACGGGGGAATCTGTGCGGACATGCATGGAGTGGAGGTCAAGTCGTGTGGGAGGTAATAATATTGTACACATGTAATGTAATGTAGGTTGGTGGACTCGTTGATTGACGATCCGAAGAAACGACGCGACCCCGTGCCTTTCTTTGCCTTGTTCTGCCAGCTGGTCCGACATCTGCAACCAAGGAACCCACCCCAGACCCCAGACCGGACTATATGTACATACATAATATGTAATGACACTAATGACTCGGTTGGCCTCGTTTCATGGTCACGAGGAATGCCAATCCTAGGCATGGGTCGTTGATAGCCTTGCATAGCGCAGCCGCTAGTCGACCAGACGGCCAATTGCCCCCCTCCCCTCCCCTTCCCTTGGCGGCCCGCGCGGGACATGGGAAACGTCGATGAACGACCAGACAGACACAGACTCTACATATTTCCCCATTTCTCTGTTCCGCTGGTTCCTGGTTCCTGGCCCCTTGCAGTTTGGTTGATGTGATGATAAGTGGGTTTGTTAGATCCATCGTCGGCAAAGGAGCGGTGAGCATATGTACATGTACATTCCTCGCTCCTCATTCTCTGGCACGATTCAGTTCCCACAAAGGACCCCTTCCTCTATTTTAACTCGGACCCCATCCAACAAACTCGTTCCCCATCTGTTCGATCTTCCGTCATTCGTCTCTGTTCCGTATCTAGAGGACGGGACGGACTCCATTCTGATAAGACCATGCACCGCAATGACATGATAGCTATCCGCAGCATACACACAAATGGGCCGGCCTCGCTTTGCGTTGTGAGGCTCCATCCCTCTGTGCACAGAGGAAGCTGGGAAAATGCGATGATTTGATTCGAGAGCGGCACAGCGGCTCATCTTTTTCTTTTCATCTTCTTGGTTGTTCGAAGCAAAGTCAGCAAAGTCGGCAAAGTCGGCGTAGGCGTAGGCGTAGGCGTAGCCAACCACATTGCGAGGAGAAGCAGGAAGCGCCGTCTTCGTCTCGCCCGTCTCGCCCGTTGCAATAGCCGTGTCCAATCAAGTCGAGGGTCAGGCTAAATAAATAACGGCTGCATCATGCATGCACGGCGCACGCAAGTGCAGTCATGACATATTAATCAGCATTTGTTGTTGCTGTTTGTCGTTATTGTCCAGGAAAGGTGTTGATACCGTAAATGGAGTGTGCGCCCGAAATATGAAACACGGTCCATTGATATATATTGATACCGTTCTGCCTGCATCTGCCTGCATCTGCTTGCATATCTGCCTTGCTTTTTATAGCATTTCGAAAGTACATTACGGAGTACATTACAATTACATTAAACATTACGGCACGGATGATTATCGGCTTATTGATCAGTGCACGTCTACAGACTAGCCTGCTGCATCTTCCCGCTTTTCTCCGCACGGTAATATTGCGACCTGCAACCACGCCACGCCATGACATGATTGAGCAAGAGGTGAGAGGTGGCAGGTGGCACGAATTGCATTGCATGTTCATGGCCGCTCCATGAAAATTCGCCTGAGGTCTATGCACGTAGCGTGCGTGTGCGTGTGCGTGTGCGTGTGCGTGTGCTTCATGCATCCTATTCTTAGTCCAAGCTTCATCGTGTGTGGATCAAAAGGTCTCAGTGCTCAGCTGCCCACTAGCCAATTCAGTCAATCCTCTCAATGTTGGCCACGAGAACAATCCTCTTTGTCTTCACCAGAATAGCAAGTCTCACCTATTTTGGGGGTTTATTTTTATTTTTATTTTTCGGTTTAGTCCTGTTTTGCCCGGGATCACGGAATCGGTGGGGCGTGAGTGCAGCAGACTACATGTAGATGTTCATTTGCAGAGTGTTGTTGTTGTTGTTGTTGTTGTTGATCATTGCGCCTGCCGTGTTTGGCTCTGACGCTACATTTGTTACTCCGTATTATATAATTTACTGCACGAGAATAAGGATGGATGGTGCGGCAGGCGGTGTGGTTGGTGTGTGGGCACTGGGTGGCGGCGAGTGGGTATTACAGCCAGCCAGCCAGCCGAGTAAGAGAGAGTCCATTCTGCAGCCCAATATCATCCACGTTGAATGATGAACGATGACGAGAACTTGATAACGTGCTCAGATGAATAGCTGGGTGTTGTGTTGTCAAGCTCTGCGCCAGTGCTCGTGGTTCTGCAAAGCACTTCTGGAACAGCCGCGCATGCATGCATGGGCATCCACCCGTCGCCTTATGTACATACATATGTACATACATATTCTTTTGAATCTGATTCATCCCTCAGGACCCCTCAGGGACCCTCATCACCCATCCCACGATACATGTACATGTACACTTGTAATTACATATTGGCCTTGATTGACCTCGACCTTGACGGCCCCGCCACCCCGCCACACTCTGGCCCCCTGCTGCCACGCCACGTTCGTTCCTTCTCTGGGGCCTTTTACATGTACATGATGTCTGGCTGATGAGGGCGATTTCATTTTCATCCACGGCCATCCCCGACCACCACCACCACCACCATTACCACCGCCGCATTTCTTCTCGAGTGCTGACCGAATGCCGTACTGTACGGGCTTGCGGCCATCTTATCATATTGTGCAAAGGAGGAGGGAGATGCTCTGTTGTAACTTGTGTGGCACGGCGTCATGCCTCGGCCAAAGACGGGCCCATGCTCAAGTGCAGGTTTGCTCGGCTCGGCCTCATCGCTGATGCATGAGCGCTGTGTCTCCGGAGAAGTTGCAAGATGAACAAAGAAACAATAATACGTACATGTTAATATGATCCAGTCACCCAGCCGCAGTCAGTCCGGATTTCCAATAACTTAAAAAGTCGGATTACCAGAGCTGAGAATCCAAGAGAGTCCGGGTGATGACGGCAACATGGATAAAAGGATACTGGACAATATGTACATATGTATGTAAATAATACTGGCAGCCCGCCATGAACCCATGTCCAGGCTGTTGACTGCCGACTCCATCGTTTTAGTTTCATAATACCCGGTCTCTTCACCCCTTTTTCACCCCCTTTTTTTTTCACACAAAGTCACACCTCACACACCACCACCCTGGTTCCCGGTAATTCTGCCAGTCCACACACACCTTCTCCATCTCTCTGACCCTCACTCACTTGCTCACGCACTCACACCACCAGTTCGTTCTCGGTGGCTTGACACCAGCTTTCAGCATACTCCGTAGTATATGTATATCATCTCCGTCTCCTCTCCATCATTCCAATCTGTTACCCCGGTCCTGCTCCGCAGGGCGTGCGTGCCTGGTCATATTTTCTGTGCGATTGAGTCGACTCCCGCTCGTTCGCCCCGTCATAGCCATAAAAGCCATAATAGCCATAATAGCCATACACGCAGCCAATCCATACGTTCCGTACTCCGTACACGTACCACATTCAAAAGTTGTAAGTCATTTCATCTCATGCATCTTCTCCGGTGCCTGGATACGTTGGGACATTGGCCGAAAATGCCCATCAGATGAGCACGGAGCTCATGTTGATCACCAAGCAGTTTTGAATTTTGAATCCGACGTCGTTCTGGCATTTGTCAACGAACGCATTTCCATATCCACATGCAAGTGGCGCCTGTTTCATGGCCAACGATGCTCTTCAAAGCTACAGCCAACAACAAGTGACAAAATTTTGCCCGCCACTGGCCAGCAACATTCATCGTTTTCATCTCATTCACGGACTCAAACGACGATCGCTTCCTGGCTTCCTGACTTCCTGCATTTGCACTTGGACCTCGCTGAATGGAGGAGAGTTGCGACGACGAGAATTGCCACAGACCGCCGTAGCACGAGCAGAGTCAACAAGATGGCCGGCCGACTCTCGACGCGGGGTCTGATCATCATCCTGACAACAATCATCCCATCCGCTTTACTCGTTGCTTTGGCGGCCGCCCTGTGCTGCCGGGCACGAAGGCGGAGAGCAAGACTCTTCAAGCGAGGCATTACGCCGATTGACGATGAAGAAATCCAATCCTGGAAAGTAGATGGAGATGGAGATGGAGATGGAAGAGCAAGCGAGAAGCCGTCTGAAGAAGAGACCACGCATGATCAACAACCGCCGACAGGAAGCCACCAAGGTCACAGACCGAGCACCTCGCTCGTTTCTGTTCAAAAGCCAGCCAGCGTCATCGTATATCAGAATTCCTCGCACTGCAACAACTCTCGGTCATTTGAGGATAGGCCCATGATGCCGCCCACGCCGAGTCGAGACAGCATGGACTTGCCTCCGGTTCCGGTCCTTGCCCGAGCGCCAAACTCCAGACCGGGCCTCACCGACGAGACGGTCCAGGAGAAGATGCATTCATTTCACAGCCAAAGCGCCATACCGCGCGCCTGGCCAAGTCGCCCACCTCCCCTCCACGCCCGATCCAAAAGCACGCGAGCCACAATGTCGCCCCGTGATCCTTGGTACGGCCAAGGCGTGGACCATCAGCTGATACGTCCTCGGCGATCAGCCGATACCTTCTTTCCCACAGCGCAGCTAGCCGACCGGGGCGTACATGTATATTCGTCTCACTCTAATACCCCTCGACGGGGCTCCACGGATGAAGATATCCTCCTCGGCGGCCTGTCTCCCCGTCCTGTGATACACAAGTCGGAAATCGGCCGAGCCATAGGCTGAGCAGCTTATTCCCCTACGGAGAACCTCGCCCTCGCCCTCGCCCTCGCCCTCGCCCTCGCCCTCGCCCTCGCCCTTCCTTTTCCTCCGACCGGAAGTGAGGGTATTACAAAACAACAAACACCTGGAAAAGATAATAATAGTCCACGGCACGGATCGAATTGGGGTGTGGATCAACAAACGTTTCACAATGAGCAGGGGTCATTTTCCAATCGACGGACGGGTATTAAAACTCCCCACGTGGACTCACTGGTCTCATTTCCTTTCTCCTTTGTACCTTTTTTTTTTTTTTTCCAATGACAGAGTGGACGAGGTCCGGTCCTCTCGGGTAACCATTACAACTCGTACCATGGCTTCCATCAAACATGACCCCTCTCCCTCCCTTTGTTCAAATTTTTTTTTCTCCTTTTATTTCCCAGCAGACACATATGTATAACGGTCAAGGGCCTCGGATGATGAATTATAATACCCTGATGAAAGATCATCATGATGGCGGCGGGTCTTTGTGCAGACATGAGGGTTCACCATGGCTGGCTGGGGATGGATGCCGCCCTGCCTGGCATGGCGTTTCTTGGAAGCCCACGAGGCAAATAAACGATCAGCTAGCTAGCTAGGCTTGTCAGTACAGATGAAACATGAATGAAGAATTGAAATGCAATGCCCGCTGCGATGCCGCACAAGTGAAAGTCGTTTGACGTTTACGTCGTGCTACTTACTTACCATCTAGCGCGAACCACTCTACGCGCTTTTTTTCTTTTTCTTTTTTTCTCTCGAGTACTCCGTAAGTACATTCCAGCAAGTGAAGTGGGGCACGCGTCAAGTCGCGGGTCAAGTTCCAACACCGTTGGGAACCATCACCAAGCACCGAACCGGACACAGATGTCAAGGCAAGGCAACTTGCTTCTACACCATTCAAAGACTCCCTTTTCCCCAAGCCATGCCCCCTCGGAAATCCGACCCGCCGCCCCCGCGCAAAAGCTACACGGACGACAACCACCCCGCAGACGAATCGCAACCCTCCACGAGAGACAAAGATGCCATCACCATCGAAGTGCGACGACCTTCCCCCCTTCCCCCAAAATACCCATCTGCGACACAGGAGCTGACACCCGTTTCGAAACCTCGCAGGACGTCGCGCTCCCCAAGTCAATCATCGCAAGGCTCGCAAAGGGCGTGTTGCCGCCCAATACGCAAATACAAGCGAATGCCATCATTGCCATGAGCAAGAGCGTCACCGTCTTCATCAACTACCTTGCCTCGCAGTCAGTTTCTACCCCCGAACAGTTGCCCCTGCGTTTTGCTAAACTCGTCCAATCTGCAGTGCAAATGAGCACACCATGCACGCCAATAAGAAGACCATTTCGCCCGCGGATGTATTCAAGGCCCTCGACGACGTTGAGTTTTCCTTCTTGAAAGAGCCTCTCGAGGCAGAATTCGCCAGTAGGTAAACCCCCCTTCCCCAAAAGTTTTCACAAGATGCATGTGGAATCACAGCTTCACACGAGGGCTGACGCTAGGGTCTTGGCACCATGGAATAAGAGTTCAACCAGATACAGACCGAGAAGCGCACCAACTACCGCCAAAAATCAAGACGAAGCCCGACGGCGACGATGCAGAAATGGCGGACGCGACGATTCCTACCGAGAGAGATGCTGATGCTGATGCTGTTGATGCTGGGCCGAGGACCAAGAAGGCGAGGGTGGATGACGATGCCGTCGAGGAGGATGATGACGCGGAGACTGAAGAGGAGGGCGATGTTCAGGAGGATGACGAGGACGATGAAGACGAGGGTGAGGAGGAGGAGGAGGAGGAGGAGGAGGAGGAGGAGGAGGAGGAGGATCACGATGGCGATGGCGATGGCGATGCCGTACAGGCTAGTGGCGACGAGGCGCAGGATGCCTTGGAGGAGAGGGTTGCTAGAGAGGAGGGCGATGAGGCGTTGGATGGAGATGAGAGTGACTAGGGGCAGTAGTAGACTGACAAATGACAAATGCTTCAATTTTTGGATGCATCATGCTTTTCACGTATTTGCTTTGCATCCATGGGCACGCACAAAACACTGCACATAGTCGTTGCCCATGATGGGTAGAATTCAAATGACACGAGAGCTCGCATAAATGTTCAAAGTCGGCATGAAAGCCCCCTTTCTTTATCTTGCAGCAAACTGGCATGGCAGAAAATCCCTTACAATCCGCATACTATAGGTTGAAAAAATAATAATCCGGGAAAGCAAAGTGAATTCAGATACGACAGGTCCAAAGAAAGAAAAACGCAGTTACCCAAAGTCGTCTAACCAAGCAAGCATTCATTCCCACGCTCCCCTCTGATGCACATGACAGTACCGACAGGACGGAGGACATGGCCGTTACAAAAAGAAGCCAAATAAGACTAATAAGACGGGAAAAAAAAAAAAAAAAAAAAAGAAAAGAAATTCAACTTGTAGTTGGCAAAGCCAAATCGAAAAATCAAACATCAATCAGCGCAAATAATAACATGAAAACAGCCCCAAGTCCATCTCGCCCGGGTATTATGCTATGTCTCAAGCGTCCCCTTGAAAACCCGTTTGAACCCAAATCCGGCAGCGAGAAAAATTCGAAAATTCAAAGACGAGGATCAATGACCAGAAAACGAGAGCAAGCACGAAAGCGTACTTGTCCTAGCGAGCAATAGCACTAGTGAATTGGAGCAGAAAGAAAGGCGACGGAGAAGAAGAAGGGCAAAAGCCCGCTGGTTGCGCGTTTGAAATCGTGTGTACCCAAGATATCGTCCAATCATCCATGATAAGTAGAAAAATCGTTCTCTTCGAAAAGACGCAAACTGCCCCCAACCAGGCCTGCAAGTCCGTGTCTCGACACTTCTCTGGCAGTGCAGTGTGCGTGTCCAGGACCAGACTGAATCCAGATTCCTTCACGTCGGGAAGCGCAAAACAATAATAACAATGGTTGGCGCGAAAGTGGTTGTTGGGGAATAAAGAACGTTTATGGTGTCAATCAATGGCTTGTCGACTTGTCGAAATCGAGCCCGGCGAGTTCGAGGGACGGCCAAGAGAATCCATAGCAACGTATCCGCGGACAAGAACAAAACAAACTAACAGGAGTATGAGAAGTAAGTGTGCCGGCCGAACCCGCCATCCAGTCCTGGCCAAAATGCTATACAGTTTCGAAGGGCTGCAAAGTCCCAAAGCATATACATAGCCTCCCAATCCGATCTGTATACTTGGGGTATCCTGGAATCCTGTGACAAAAAGAAAAGAAAGGAAAAGGAAAAAAAGGAAAAAGAAAAGAAAAAGGCGGGCAGAGGAATATCCCCACAGCCAGCTAGCCCTACACAGAGCTCTTCTTTCTTGCTCCCAACAAGAAAGCATCACTCAAGAGCTTCCAAAACCGCAACCAAGGTGACTTTTACTGAGGCTGTTGGGGCGGTGCCCACCACTGAGGAGGTGGCGAGTGCTGGCCAGACCAAGGCTGTGATACCTGTGGTCCACCGGGAGGACCGCTCTGAGGCAGGTACTGCCGTGGCGTCTGGTCCGCAGAGTACATGCCCTGGCTGCCGCCGTACTGCATGCTCCCCATGCCTGGGAAGGGCATGTTCGGTTGAATCTGGCCTGCGCTTGGCTGCCGGAGATGAGAGGCTGGAGACTGGGAGGGATGAGGTGCCTGGGACTGCGTGGTATAACTGCCATAGCTGTGGTGAGGACCTTGGTTATTCTGTGACCACATGGCCTGGCTGGGTTGATAATTGTATCCACCGGGTGGTCCTTGGCTCATGCTTCCGCCGCCTGTAGAGCCGCCTAATGTTATTGTATGATCGAACGTTAGCTACCAATTTCCTCTTCTTCTTTCCCTGAACCGTCGTCTAGTTGCAAGAGGGTTATGGTAAAGGGGGAAGGGGGTGGCAAAGGGAGACTGACCTATCGTGTTTTGAGCGTGAATGGACTGTGAGTAAGGAGCTGCAGTCATCATCATCTGGGGGCTATGAGACGACGCCACTGGCTGCTGAGAGACACCAGCAGCCGTAGTGTGTGGCGAGCTTGATGGTCTAGAAGTCGCGGTCGTCGTGTCTGCGGACCCTGCCGCGGCATTCAGCGTCGATGAGGCTGGTTGTTCGTGTGGGCGGCGCCAGATCCCTTGCAGATAATCACCCCTCATATCGCGCTGCTGATTGACGGACCTGTTGAAGTCCGCAGCATGCTGAGCCTGGGAATGAATCTCTGCCAGTGGCGATGGCCTGGTTTGGTCCTGGTAGGCTGGGCCGGTTATCTCCTGGCGAGGGCCGCCTTTGATGATTCCGCTGAAATCCCTTGGGCGAGGGTCGCCCAACTCTGCCCCAACAGTTAATCCCGGCATTCTTGCAATGTTTCCGGGTGGCGCTCCCATCATACCTGCTTGGACCAGATGTGTTGGAGGAGCACCAGGATAGGGTCCAGGAGTGTTGTTGTACACGATTTCCGTGTGAGGTCCACTCATGAGAAGATTGTTCTGCGCCTCGGCAGCCACCCGGGCTTTGGCCGCGCCTGGTCTCTTCTCACCAGCTGGATCTGCTTCCGTGAAGCCTTGTTTGCGGGCCTTGGTTTCCCAGTAGTCGTCCCTTACCCGGCGACCATTCTCGATCACTCGGCTTCCAAACTGTCGAAACATGGACCTGGCCGTCACAATGGCGATCTGTCTCGAACGGTACGAAAATGGCAATATTTCCTGCTGGACAAGGTCATCCTTTTCGGCCTGGCTGGCAATGATTTTGAACAGCGACCTATTCTTGTTGAATAACAAGTAGGAGTCACGGTAGCCCAGCACTCTCGCACATTCAGTGGCGAGCATGAAGAGCTTGTCTCCTCTGTTGGGCACGAGAAAGGTCCGGCATCGGTAAGTGCGGTTCCCGAGGAGTTGGCCGTTGGCCATGACCTTCTTCTCACCGAACTCATCAATCTCCCTTGGCAGATATTCATCTCCAGCCTGATTCAGCTGGTCCGTGGTGTGATCTCTGACCGTTGGCAAAGCCTTCACCGTGGATTTGGTAGGCGTCGTCTTGGGAGGTGCGCCTGCCGGGGCCGGGGCCGGGGCCGAGCTGTAGGCTGGTGTACTACTCTGGCCTGGTAGTGCCGAGCTTTGAGACTGAGGAGTCTGAGGCGGCACTCCAGTCTGATTAGCACCAGATGCGGGCGGCTGCCCAGAAGTCTCGGTTGACTTCATTGGCTGTATTCGCTTCGGTTGAGACGAGGAATTGGCTATGATGCAAAAGAGCAAGAGAAGTCAGCACAAGTGTTTCTTGGGCCGAAACCGCCAGAGAGAGAAAAAAAGAAAAGAATAAACAAAAGGGAAAAAAAGACAACGCTGTTGTTGGATTAGCTCGCCATCGCTCGTGCATGTGGTGTCAGGATCGTCCTTCAAGTCACACGGCTCGGGAAGATGGAAGCCAAAGATTGCGTCCCCGGTCCCAAGATTATGTATAGTGGCGGCACAGCAGCGCACAGCAGCACTGCGCGCGGTAGCGCAAGGCAAGGTGAAGGTCAAGTTACGCGAGACCAGCCACGACATACCGTCATCACCGGGCTGCAGAATGGTGTGAGAGTCCGAGGGCCGGCTCCGCTTCAGGCCACGAAGCGTCGACTCAGAGTCAGACAGGGCTGTCCAGAAATCATGGTCAGCATCGCACTCAACGCGACGACCCAGAGAGAACCTTGCGCGCAGTTGAACAGCCGGTCGATCGCGAGAGCGCCACGGCGCGATGGCACGATGGCGATTCTTCAGACAGACGGCCCGCGACAGCTCGGACCATGGCGACTTGCGTGCGACCAGAGCTGGCGCGTGGATGATGGTTGAGGAAGCGAAGGCGCGCGGTGTTGTCGGGATTGTCGGGATTGTCGGTGTTGTCGGTATCGTCCAAGCTTTCCATGATGTAAGCAGGAGGAAAGCTCACCTGAAGAACTGAGAGCGGCAGGGTTGATCGTCGCACTATCCGCGCTGTTTGGCTGTCCGGCGTACATGTCAAATGGACGGGGCCACCGGCAGTGGCAAGCGCAATGGCAAGCGCAATAGTCGAGAGCGACGACGGCGACGTGTCGTGAAGTAGTTGTTGGGGCTGGGAGGAGCTCAAGCGTGGAGGAGGGTGAGGGAGGGTGGAGGGTGCAGCAATAGAGCAGCGTTGTCCATGCAGATAAGATGGATGGGCTGGCTGGCTGGCTGGCTGGCTGGCTGGCTGGTTGGCGACCGTGGGGCGTGATGAGTGTGATAAGAGACGACTTGGTCGAGTCGCAGGCGTCGCAGGCAGGCTTGCAGAGCAGGTGGTAATGCCGAAGGTCGACGACTGACAGGCGGTGGCGGAGGGGTTCTCAGGCCTGCTCTGCTGTCTGGGGCTGTCTGGGGCTGTCTGGGGCTGTCTGGGGCTGTCTGGGGCTGTCTGGGGGCCGCCCGCAGACACAGACACGGACAGATATACGTTCGGCACGACGGGGACGGGGTAAATGCGGCCGGGCCAGGACCACTGACTGGACCAGCCACCAGGCCCGACAAGCTGCCGCTCCAGCCAGCTCCAGTGCTCCAGTGCTCCAGTGCTCCAGTCCAGCACAGCTTCAGCGGCGTTGCAGGATAGACAGACGGACAGACAGACGGACAGACAGACGGACAGACAGACAAGACAGACAAGACAAGAAAGACAAAGACAATTGGGGCGGGCGCCGGCGCGGGCGACGATGGTCCGGCCAGGCAACGACAACAGACAGGAGGGTCCCCGCAAACACGACAGATGATGATGATGATGATGATGAGAGCCAGCGAGAGTACAGTGGTTGGAAAAAGGAGATGAGGAACAATAAAAATGTCTTGATTACCTTTTGGGCGACGGCGCGGGCGTTGGCGCGGCAGAGCGCGTGTGCGACAACGGCGGTGGTCGCAACGGGATGATGCGCAACAGAAGCGAAAAGTCGAAGCGTTCGTTCGTCCGTCCAGCTGCAGTTTTCAGGCAACTGCGGCTTCCGGCTTGCAGACGCAACGACGATGGGCGACGAGCGCGCGACGAATGGAGCAGAGTCGCAAATCGGTGACAAGGGCGTGCCGCAACTGATCGATATGCTTGATCGATTGCCAACTTGACAGCGTGAACAAGGGCGCAATACAAGGCGAGTACGAAGGCCAAGCGACCGCTGGGGCCTTGGCTGAGAGTGGGCGCGCGCGACCGTGAAGGAGGTGGTGGTGGTGGTGGTGGTGGTGGTGGTGTTGCAAGTGGGTGGTGGAGGTGGAGGTGGAGGAGGAGGGATGCGAGAGAAGCACTGGGGTCGTCGACAGGTATTAGAGATGGATGTCGAGACGCAGAGACGCAGAGACGCGGAGGCGCAGAGATGCAGAGGCGCAGAGGCGCAGAGATGCAGAGGCGCACGCGGCAATAGGCCGGAGTGGTGTACCGTGTATGGAGGAACGGACAACGGGAGCAGGGTGGGCTGTATTGTAAAAATGCGAAATGAATGCAATACCGAGTATTCAACAGCTAGTCGACGGGCAGCAAGCAGGTGAGGTGGAGGTGGAGGTGACAGACTGGCAGACAGGCAGACAGACAGACAGACAGACAGATGGAGAAGTTGCAGGAGGAGGGGGAACGAACGGCTGCAAGACGGGCGAGCCGGGGTTCGGGGGTGTGGGAGGAAATCAAGTCAAGGGATAAGTCGGGTTAAGGGATCAAGAAACGGATCAAGAAACGGATCAAGAAACGGATATGGGCTTTTCTTGTCTGTTGCGGTTTTTTTTTTTTTTTTTTTTTGCGCTCGCCGAGTCGTTGGTCCATGTCCAGCCGCTAGTGCGAAGAAGGGAGACGGATGACGACGCATGGTTGGCTGAGATGGCGCGGCCTGCTGGGGAGGCTAAAAAGAACGAGTTCGTGTGTGCGAAGTTCTTGTGTGTCTTGCCTGATGTGTCTTGGCGGGTTTGGGGAGGAGGGGCTAACGACGGCGGCGGCGGCGGAGGCGGCGGAGGCGGCGGAGGCGTCAGGGAACATTGACTGACTGACTGAACCAGGGAGGGGCGAGGGGAGTCAGGAAAGCAGGAGTGGGCGGATAGACCAGGACAAGATGCAAGGATGCAAAACAAGGTTGAGATTCGGCGACAGACGGGGACGACCTGAAAATCGCTTTTTGCTTTTGCTTTTGCTTTTGCTCTCGCTTTCGCTCTCGCTTTCGCTAGAGCCGTTGAATGCGCGCGGCCACGCCGTTGTAAAAGTCTGTTGCGTCGCACTGCAATGATTGTACATGGCAGCCGAAATCATCTCCGTAAAAGAGAAAGAGAGAGAGAGAGAGAGACATGATGGATGTTTCGAGGGCAGGTGTTAGCGGCCGGCATGTATTTACCCCGTGCTCTCACTGCTCACTGCTCACTGCTCACTGCTCACTGCTCCGTACAGCAAGTACTTACATGCACACATGCATTATTATTATTAATGATGTGTCATGTACGGAGCAGTGTGGCGATCGCGTCGGCCAAGCGTCAAGTAATGAGACGCCAAAAAGTAGTTTGACAAAGGGCAAGACCAAGATCGAACTACGCATCGTTAGTTCCGGCGCAAGAAGAGCAGCAAATATAGCACAGTTCATGCTCCAACTCAACAGGCTGGACAGAAGCTTTGCGAAAAGCAGTCAAACCAGAGGCGTGATCCAAGTTGGCGTAGTCCAGTCAGTCAGTCAGTCAGTCAGTCAGTCCATTGCTACATTACAAATGGCGCCTTTTTTTTTTTTTTTTTTTTTCCTCATAAACTAGAAGACGCAGGACCAGACCTGACACCATCAGCAGGCCACCGACCCAACTCTCCGAGCCCTAAAGACGATTCATCAACTTGCAATATCGTGCAGCATTGTACACACTACGGAGTATTGTATCTCCTGTTATTAGCCCATGAAGAGCAAATGGGAGCGCAAATGCGAGCGGGCTGAGTCCAAGTCAAGCATGCATGGCATGGCATGTCGCAAAATGACCAGTATGATGAACTTTCCGGTTTCCACGGCGCTCCCGAAACCGAAAAAATAAAAATAAAAATTGAAGAGGGCGTTGCAACATTTACCTTTGCTGCCAAAATAGCATGTCTCGATCAGTCCGGGAATCGTCTCACTCGTGACCGGTGGGATGATGCAACGCCGCTTCCTGCCTGCCTGCCTGCTTGCATGCTTGCATCCTCCCATCTTTCCATCCTTCCTTTTTCCCCTTCGTCGTTGACTAATACCTTTAGGTATTACCTATACTAACTAGCACTGACGACCTTCCACGGAGCAATTGTCCCACGTCCGGGTTGCAGGTGTCGGGACTGAACGTATTATGTAAGCGTCGGGCAAATAAGCGGGGCTGATGGTGGAACAAGGATGCCTTGCGGAGTAATCAATCGCTAATATGTACATTATGCCATAGCCATCCGCTGCCGCCAAAAGGACTCGACGGACTTTACTCCGTATACAGTCAGGCCGTCGAGTACGGAGTACGGGGTATTACATGTACATACAGAGTAGAAACGCATGAATCAGCAGCTCCCATTGTCCTGCGAGTTGCGCAGACATGTTTTGCCGGTCAGTGAGGTAAAGAACAGGTCAAAATGCACGAGACGGCCACCCGAGTGAGACCCAGCGCAGAGTCTGAAAGCCTTGAAACGATGCAGTTGGGAAGGTCTTTCATCATCATCATCACCATCATCATCATCAATGAAACGGCGTTGTTGGCTTGTCAATTTCGTGCAGCTGCGGGCGGAGCTTCAACAGTTTCTGGCGAAATTAACCCGTGCCTGTGCCAGCTGTGAGGGTTAGTACATACATGTGTACATACATGCACGGACAAGGCTCCAAAGAAATGCTCGCGTCCATTGGCCAGGATAACAACGGTAGCTAGCAGCTTTAAACTTTGATTCAAGGAAGGAAGGAGCATGCGGCCCGATGAGTGGAAGACACATGCGCAGTATGTAATGTATGTAATGTACTCCTCTCCGCACGAACATAAGCACAAGGGAGTCATGGCTGTCTGTCAACGACAAGTGACGCTCTTCGCGACCCGAGCCCAAAGCTGCTGAGATGGAGCCACAACTGCATCTGCTTATCATTCCATCATCTGGTCTGCTGTTATATCCATCGACAAGAGGCCACCCCATGGTGAGCTCAACTCAAGGCTACTAACTAGACTTGCTGACCCTACGAGTAATACTTACCTGATCATACATTCCGTTAAAATAGGCAGAACAACAATAGGACGCCAAAAGGGCAAGGTTCTGTCCTGCCACTTGCTCCGTACTCCGTACATGACCCAGGAATATCATGTCCTAGCCTCTTCACGGGCGCTCACTATCCCTGCTGCTGTTTCACTCCCCAGCTCGCACTTCGGCCTGCCCATGTCCCCCCGCTTCAGGATACCAGCTCCGACATGGGTGCTTCTTTTAAACCAGCTGCTTCCTTGGTGAAGGACCAGTCTACCAAGTCAGGAACGTCTCTTCCCGCTTTTCTCTTTTCTACGGACTACGGGTCGCCGCGAAACATCAAGAGTTTGCGAACAATTGAACGTGGGAAGATGCTGGGTTGCGCGCTAAAAGACCAGCCACGGCTTGAAATGTTCCCCCAAAAAAAAAAACTTAAACTTTGGTCCTCGACCCTTTCAAGTGGAGTAATAATACCATATACATACATAGGGCAGACGAGACCGATCCATGTCGAGTCTCCGGGGTGCCCATCATTTCCTTGCCCTATGAGTCGTGACCTTCTTTAGGAGGGAGGTGCGGGAACGATACGATCGCCTCTTTTAATGTAGGTCTACCCCATGGTTCGCCAAAGCCGAGTACTCACTCAGACCAGGTTGCGACAGCCACATACCCAACATACCCATCATCACGCAGAATTAGCTCATGAAACGCACCAGAGAGCGTCCAGAGACGCACCCCGCACCACCAGGCTTGGCTGTTGCTTCCTCCCGGTCATAATAATAGCCATTGCCATCTCCGAACGAATGTCTATCGCCCTCCAAACGAGATCTGAGAATAGGCGCAGCTGATAGGTGAGACACCATGTCAATTGACCATACCTTTTCACACAGATTCAACAACACACAGAAAAATTCAAGAGCAACCTGGGAAAGACAACACAATTGGTTCCCAAATTGGCTTCATAATACCGGCTCCTCTTATTGTCATCAACGCTCGTGCCTTGATAGCTAGCCACGGCCGAATTTCGCCCAAATATATCAAATCATGATGATCATAATCGTTGACCCCATGTACTGGATGCAAAAGCACATATCTTGGCTCAAATCTGCGGCATTGATGCCTACCCTCCGAACTCGGCTTCGTACTGCAACAAAACTACGCATCTTCTATTCATATATCTGGCGTTGCAGCCTCGAAGGCGGACAAAAGAGAAGCCGTTTTATATCCTTGTCTACTAGAAGAGTCCTCGTGGCGTAGAGAAAGGATGGCCAATCAGGTCGTGCAGCCAAGCCACCTTCTTGTCTCAACAAAGATCACGAGGAATCAGGATAGTAATTCATCCCAGTCTTGCAGACTGTGCAACCGCAAGCCTGCATAGGCCTACCCATGTAGCCCCGGCATGTTGAACCGCCCTGTCAGAAGCAGTCACTACGATCCAAGGATCTCACAAGTTGCGGTGCGATTATGATACCTCTCGGCTTGGACTTCATCAAGGGAGGGTGTTCACTGTCGTACATCCCAGATCGTGTACACACGCCAACGGGGCGAAGACAAAGTCTTATCACGGATTTTTCTTTTTCCCCCATCCCTCTTGTTCCTTCTTAGGAAGCTAGCGTGCATCTGCCCTGTTAGACGCAGCCATTCGGGGCACATGTTCGCACTACAACCAACATGCCTTATCATCTGCACGTCCCAGGGGTTGACTGCCGAGCGATTCTGAGCGGAACACTCTTGCCAAGATTCTAGTTTTGCCCGTTTCAAAGTAACCTGTCCATTGAGCAGGGCGTGTTAGAGGTTGCCGAGCGGCTTGCCTGGCTGTGCTCCAACGTCGGGCTCATCCTTCCTTTCACAAAGCATTCAAAGAAGAATACAAAAGTTGCCGAGTCACGAACAAATCCCACCAGGAGCATTCCATTCCATCACCTCTTACTTTTGATATGCCGTTGACAAGCTTTTCGGGATTTGGCAAATAAGATGAAAAAAAAAAAAAAAAACAAGCTGTCACTGAGCTCGGGTCACGTATCACTATCGTACGTGGGGTATCTCCTACAACCAGAATTAATGCTCTCAAACATGATCGTCACACGCGCAGTCATCTGCAGTGCAACATAGAGCACGGCGCATTCAGATGCGAGGCAAACCCCGTCTTTGTGTCGCGGTGTGGCATTATACCTTGATCTGGAAACGATGAGTTCATGTCGTGGTAGTGGATTCGCCCTTTTGACCAACGAACCTACGACGACGGCACAAAAAAACCCGCGACATCATGATATTTGGCTGCAAAGCTTGTGGTGCAATGAGTCCATTGCTCGCATCTACAGCTTGAGGAACAGATTCCAAGACATATGATACACATTCAGGAGTAGCTCAAGCGGGCACACATTCTCTCGATTCATGGTTTTACACTTCCAAAAGCAAGGCCACTCGCAGTCATATAGTTACCGCTATGTGATCACCCTTCTCTTGAGAGTGAAGTAACCCACTTCTCTTAAGGATGGCGCCATCACGACAAACCTATATCATATACCTTTTGTCGTATAACAACAGCGTAGATTAGACATGCGATCTTGACTGACAAGTGAGTGACAAGTGACGACATTACTCGACATGTGGTCGGGCCATCGTCCTCCCTTGACATAGATAGTTCTTGGGTCTCCAAAAAGATATCGTCATTTACAAGGCACGCAACAAGACGGATTGTATGACTGGAATGCAATGAACCCGCTCGGAAAGGGGCCGAAGAAACAAAGACTGGCTGCCTCCATTAATCACACTCCCTTTTCCCGGTTAACGAGCATTTTTGAACTACACAAATCGCACATCAATGTTTCCCGCCTAGACAAAAACGTGTTTCTGCCCCTAGAATCTTTTTCTTCCTTACTCGTCAGACAAGATGTGGGAAGTCTAGGCCTCCGCCAACTAGATGTTTTAAAAATAGGACTCGCCGAGACCTAGTCGAGACAAAACGACGGAGCAGGGACGCTCGAGACGATCACCTGCTGCGAGACATTTCGGTCCCTCGGATGGCTCATTATTAGACAAAAAGCAGTTGGAGGGAGAAAAACAAAAATTCCGCCTGACCAAAAAAAAAAAAAAAAAAAAGATTACCTTGGCCATGTTTGCCCGGATCAGTGGCAAATGCGAAAGAAAAAAAGGTCACTGAATACCCGTCTTAGTTTTTGATACTTTTACGCAAGTGGCGTTACTATGACGAATTCTCGCTCAGCTCCGCTCGTTAGCTTCGTAAAATGGAGACTCGTGATTCCCTCGTGCGTTTATACGCGACGGTCTAGCACTTTCTTTTCGCGGCGCGACTGGCGCTAGAGATATCGGTTTTCTTTCTTCTTCTGCTTTTTTTTTTCCCACCCCTTCTCCACCCCCTTCTGTTCCTTCTTTTCCTTCTTTCCATCTGCTTCGGTGTCTTCTTATTGGTCACTACACGACCAGTAGCGGCAACAGTTCAGTCCGTGATTCTACTTTCGGACCGGTTTTGTCATTCCCATCAGCCCTTGCGGATTCTGAGACAGCCGCTAGGCCGGAGCGTAAAGGAAATTCGCCGAGGGAGAATTATCTGCATCGCAGTTGTCTACAACGTGGTGCCTTGGTCGTTGGGGAATGGGAAAACCCCTCCGGTCCTGCGATCACTGAACCTGTTCATGACATCGCATTTTTCCCTAACCCTTCACCTTTGTCGTCGGACGCCTGGGACGGAGGGGATCACGGGAACTACTGCTGCAATGATGTGCATGAGGAAGGAATCACTGCAGCGCCGTGGTGGGAATGGGCCAAACTAGGCCCGCAGCCTGGTGGCATGCCGACTTGCCTGTTGCCTCTTCCTAGTCTCGATCTTGACTGCTCTCTTCCTGACTGGACTATTGGCTGGAGAGAGTTGCATCCGTGAGCAAAAGCAGACCGTGACCGTGACCTGCGGCCCACTGAGGCGTCAAATTATTATGTATGTAGTAGTCTGGCTGCATGTTGCTGCATTAACCCCACCATCATGAAAAGCAGTACGTCGTCTTGTGCAGTGATGGTTCTTGACGTCGGAAGCCTAGGGTTGTTCGACACCGAGCCCGACTTGCTCACGTAGACGTCCTGATCGCCAGCCCGGGGGCTCCGTCGATCAGGATGCAAACAATCAGCATGATACGTCGCATCGGACTCGCCCAGATGTGGTATTTGTGTTCTCGCCCTGACCTCAGCACGGATGACAAGTTGTCACTCGCCCGTTCACGTTGCGACTTCATGCTATCTCGTCGTATTCGGTTGAGCCAACCCACTGCCCAATATCTATCTACCTTGCGTTGCTTGGTTCCTCATCCGTAACATTCTGAATTGTCACATGAGATGAGTCAGTGATCCGCTGCAGGGGCGTTCAGCGCGGACCGTCCAAGCAAACGTTCGCCATCCCCGTCATTACGAGAAAATATGGGAAAGAATGATGCAGGAAAGAGCCAATGATAAGCGTCAACGCGGGTGCCTTTGAGTTGACGCGGATACCTTTGAAGGAGGGGCATGTAACATAAAAAAAAAAAGAAAAAGATGGTCATCTGGCCCGCTCGTTTCCAAGGCATCCAGGCTGTGCTGTGCTGTGCCATTCACCATTTGGATCTTTCCGCAACGCATAATCCTGGTCTTTCAAATGAGGCCTGCACTAGCAGTTCTCATGGCGGGAAAATCTCGATCAGAGGGAGACTTCTCTTGTCCCTGCGCCCCTAGTGGGGAGTTTGGTGGTAGCTTGATGCGTAATTCATCGTGATGGAAGAAAGAAAAGGGAGGAAGCAACAGGTGGGGTCCGCGGTGAAGTATCTAGTCCGGTTTATTCTAGACATTTGTCGTTCGTTTTCCTGATATCCATGCTCTCATGTTGCCCGGACAAACAATAAGCGGTACACAATTCGTGAAGATAAAGAACACAAATGTCCGGGCACATCGGTTTCATGGGAGTTCTATTTTCGAAAAAGTCTTGGTTATCTGATTCTGTGCAGAATGCTGATTCTTACCCGTGACTTGTGTCAGCAGTAGACTAGTGGTCGTGTTGAGCTGTGGTATAGACTCGTCAAGAAAAGGCGTCGACGGGCTTTCACGTTACACCGTGTTGATAAGACGGACGGTCAGGTAACGAGGGTGCAATAAGGCGGCAGGATATGTCAAAGGAAGCGGCGGCCTCAGCTTGGCTCATGCCCTTGAATTTCGCACCAAATGATCGAATAGTTTTTTTGAATTGTTGAAGTCGGCAAGAGTATCTATGTGAAGCCGAGCCTTTCATGGACTTTGATCACGTGATGAGTCGCAAAGCCTAGTCATGTGATGTATGTTCGTGGCTCGCAGTGATCATCTACGAGCTGCGTTGGGATGTGAGCAGACTACAGCGATAGATGAATATTTGAAGTGCATATATTCGTGGAATATGCACTCCGTCTCGTGAACCGACATCCATTATTGCTGCTCAAGCTTTGTAATGGGTTGCCCACGATTTTGCTCACGTCGTCGCCACGACCGTATCGATAAGCAAGCGCAACCAGGCCTTTGATTCGCCCTCTAAACGCCTAAACGCCCCCACAATCCTCTTTTTCACTTTCCGAGGTTTCGTAACGACGTTTGAGGCAAGGCAGGCTCATTTCCAAAAAAAAAAATGACGAGCTTGAAACGATCCCACGAGGGCGACCCTCTGGCGGCCAACATTTCTAGCAAAGTATACGTCCGCTCAACGCGCAGTGGCAAGGTTCAGAAGATTGTCAGAGAGGTGTATCTGAGGACAGACATTCCTTGCTCGTCCAAGATCTGCAAAGTATGCCTTGATGGCGCCCCCAGAAATGCATCCCAGCAAGGCAAGTCGACTGAAAGCCCGTCATGAGAGTTTCCTGCCAACTAACAACTAACAACAAAACTAGTTCAACCGTTTGTCTTGTCTGAGAAACCTGCAGGGACCAAGGCCTTCCCCAGGGGCATTACCTGGTACCCGATACAAATGCACTTCTTAATGCCATGGATCTTTTCGAGCAGAGCTCTGCATTCTATGATGTCATCATTCTTCAGACCGTACTGGAAGAGCTTCGGAATAGGTCCCTGCCGCTTTACAACCGCATGATTGGACTCACCAAGAGCGAGGATAAGCGCTTCTACGTCTTCTTCAACGAATTCAGATTGGAGACATACGTCAACCGTGAGCCAAATGAAACTGTCAATGATCGGAATGACCGAGCTGTCCGTCAGGCCGTTGAGTGGTATGGCGAGCATCTCAGCCGCACCAAGGCAGTAAAGGCACCACCAGCCATCGTCATGCTAAGTGACGACCAAGAGAACCTACGCAAAGCGCGAGAGCAAAATCTCTATGCAGTGTCGCTAAGGGACTACGTCGGAAGCTTAGAAGATGGTGATAAGTTGCTCGACATGGTTGCGGAATCACAGAACCAAGGAGGCTTTAAGAAGCCCTCGCAGATGCTCTATCCCGAGTATCACAGCTTGTCGAAGATGATGACGGGTGTCAAGGCAGGGCTGATGCATCAAGGCATCTTCAACGTGTCGCCATACAACTACCTCGAAGGGTCCATCAAAGTGCCGGCCTTTCCGAAGCCCCTTCTCGTGCTGGGGCGAGAGAGCATCAACAGAGCCGTTGATGGAGATGTCGTTGTCGTAGAGATTCTTCCACAAGACAAGTGGAAGGAACCGTCTACAAAGATTATTGAAGAGGACAACATCACCAAGAATGAAAACGCGGACGCAGAGGCACGAGACGATTTGGTGTCGGACAAGGAGCGAAAAGCACTGCAGGAAGAAGCCAAGAGGACACACAAATCATCGTCCGAAGGTCAGCCCCAGCCAACCGCGCGAGTAGTTGGAGTCATCAAACGAAACTGGCGTCAATATGTCGGTCATATTGACCCATCATCGGCGAGCAAAGCAGCTTCGTCGCAAGGCCGTAAACAAGACAGTGTCTTCCTCATTCCAATGGACAAGAAGATTCCCAAGATTCGCCTACGGACCAGACAGGTTTCCGAACTCCTGGGCAAAAGACTTTTGGTCACGATTGACGCCTGGGAAAGAGATTCGAGGCATCCGGTGGGGCATTTTGTCCGCTCGCTGGGTGAGCTGGAGACGAAAGCAGCGGAGACTGAGGCATTGCTTCTAGAATGGGATGTTCAGTACCGGCCATTCCCCAAAACGGTCCTGGACTGTCTGCCCAAGGAAGGCCATGGCTGGAAGGTGCCCGAAAGTACAGAAGACGCTGGATGGAAAGATAGAGAGGATCTCCGAGGATTACTCATCTGCAGTATTGATCCAGTAGGCTGCCAAGACATTGACGATGCGCTTCACGCGCGCAAACTGCCCAACGGCAACTTCGAAGTCGGTGTTCACATTGCCGACGTATCGCACTTTGTCAAGCCGGCCAACGCCATGGACACGGAAGCCAGCATCCGCGGCACAACTGTGTATCTCGTGGATAAGCGCATCGACATGCTTCCCCCGCTCCTAGGTACAGACCTATGCTCCCTCAAGCCCTACGTAGAGCGATTCGCTTTCTCCGTGCTTTGGGAAATCGACTCCAACGCAGACGTGGTCAATGTCCGCTTCACCAAATCCGTCATCAAGTCCCGCGAGGCGTTCAGCTACGAACAAGCTCAGCTCCGTATCGACGACGACTCCCAGCAAGACGAGCTGACCCAGGGAATGCGTACGCTCCTCATGCTCTCCAAGAAGCTCAAGAAGAAGCGCATGGATGCCGGCGCCCTGAGCTTGTCGTCACCCGAGGTCAAGGTCCAGATGGAGAGCGAGACGTCGGACCCCATCGACGTCAAGACCAAGCAACTCCTCGACACCAACTCCCTTGTTGAAGAATTCATGCTCTTCGCCAATATCAGCGTCGCCGCCAAGATATACGATGCGTTCCCGCAAACCGCCATCCTGCGCCGCCACGGCGCCCTCCCAAGACCAACTTCGACGAGCTCGCCGACCAGCTCCGCGTCAAGCGAGGCTTTGAGCTACGCACTGACACTTCCAAGGCCCTTGCCGACTCGCTCGACGCCTGCGTCGACGCCAAGGACCCCTTCTTCAACACCCTCGTCCGCATCATGGCCACCCGCTGCATGATGTCCGCCGAGTACTTCTGCTCCGGCACCCAGGCCTATCCCGAGTTCAGACACTACGGTCTCGCGTCCGAAATCTACACGCATTTTACGTCCCCATCCGCCGGTACGCCGACCTCCTCGCCCATCGCCAGCTCGCCGCCGCGATCGGGTACGAGGCCGTCCACCCTTCTGTCCGCAGCAGAGGCCGCCTCGAAGCCGTGTGCAAAAACATCAACGTCCGCCATCGCAACGCCCAAATGGCCGGCCGCGCAAGTATAGCCTACTACGTCGGCCAGGCGCTAAAGGGCAAGGTGGCCGAGGAGGACGCCTTCGTCATGAAGATTTTCAGCAACGGATTCGTCGTGCTCGTCCCTAGATTCGGCATCGAGGGTCTCATCCGGCTGAGGGACCTGGCGAAGCCCGAGCCCGAGAGCGAGTTTGACGCCGAGTCCTACACCCTTGTCATACGAGGTAGCAGGACACTCAAGGTCGAGTTGTTCCAAAAGGTCAAGGTCAAGGTTTCGGATGAGAAGGACGAGAGAACAGGCAAGAGAGGTGTCAGGATGGAGCTGATGAGTGCCTGATTTTTTCAAGTCATGATACGGGCGTGCGGTTGATCAGTAAGTAATAGGGTGAATGAAGTAAGAGAAGGGGCCTGCCTCCTCATGAATGGATAGAATGGTACAAAAACCAATGATGAGAATGGCTCATGGTAAATTTAGAAATACGAAGCAATGTCTAGTCATACGCACATGTGGTTGGACATATCATGTAAGCTCTGCTCGTTCGCACATAAAGGGCATCTTCTGTTCGAGTTCAATTCGACGAGTATTTATTCCCGTTCATTTTCATGATAAAACCCAGTCCTGGAATGAACGCCATACAAATGAATCTCATGGCACAATAGGAAAGTACTGATGTATACCAAATGACCCCCAGGATCACATGCACTTAAGTTTGCTTTCTTCATTCCTCCATGGCATCTCCCTCTGCACCAGCGGCATCGCCATCCCCCATAAGCCATCAAGCTTGAACTCGGCAGCCCACTCGGTGACAATCTCCTTTTGATCGGGCGCGACTTCTTCTTCTCCTGCATTCTTCATCTTCTTGCCTGCAGGGACGTCGCCCGAAGCTACGGCCAAAACGGGCGGCTCAACCCATCCCTGGATACGGCCGTCGCGCCAATCCGTCACGACAGCCATGCCGGCAGCCTTGATGTTGGGAACACCGCCTTTGCCGAGTCTTCCGCGCTTCCGGGCAACCTGGACGAGGAAATCGGTCGTGATGTCGCCGTCCGCTCGGTTCGGCAACAGGGCAGGAATATCGTAGACGTCCGTGAGTTTCTGAATCAGGTCGGGCGACGACGAGAGACGACGAATGAGTAGGGTCACTGCTGGGACGGGGTCGTCAATCTGTTTGGGAGGCACGGCGTTGAGAAGAATCAAGTGGGCATGTGCCTCGATGGCGTTCTTCAAATTAACGAGACCGCCGGACTGGCTCGACGACGAGGAAGGGAACACAACACCGGGGAGTCGAGCAGGGTCAACTTGCTGTCGATCTTGACGCTGCGGATACTGGTCGTGACGCCGGCTTCGGCACCAGCAGGGCATGCTTTCGAGGCACTGCTGCCCTTGCCGCTCATTCTGCTCAGCAGGGCATTGATGACGGAGCTCTTGCCCACGTTTGGGTAGCCGATTACACCGACGGACGCGGCGCGCTTCAACTGGCGGCTTGCGGCATAGCTCTTGAGCGCTTTGAACAAGGTGGCTGATGTGCTTTGGACGGTGAGGTCGCGGTGGTTGAAGACGTGGGCATTAGGTGCCGCACCGGATGCCCGCAGCGGCAGAGTCGGGAAGTATCGTCGCAAGTAGACAAGCCAGTCTCGTAGGACCTTGGGAGGGATCAGATCGACCTTGTTGAGGATCAGAATAAGGCGCTTGCCGTCCGCGGCAGCAGCCATGATGCTGCGCTCGACTTCTCTTGACCGAGTGCCCTCTGGATCACGCGCATCCAGTACGTACAGGACCACATCGGCCTGCTCAACCACCTGCTTGAAGACCTTGTCGTATGTTTTTCTCGATGAGGCCTGGCCAACTGAGATTTCGTTGCCGCCTCCATTGTCCGAGTCGTCGCTATCGTCGTCGTCGTCGTCGTCCATTCCATCGCTGTCCGCCAAGTCCTGGTCGTACTTGGCGGCCGCAGCTCTTGCGCTCGCCAGCAACGCAGCCATGGATTTGACTCGTCCACATCATCATCCATGGATTCATCATCATCCATCTGCTCAGCGCCATCTTCGCCGACATCCACATCATCCATGACATCCTCTTCTTTCTCCTGAACGACGTCACCAGTTCTGGCTGCCTTGGCCATCTCTCGCTTCTTCTGTGACTCGGCCGCCTTTCGCATGCGCTTCTCTTCAATCTCCTGAAGGAGCTTCTCCTTGTACGGGAACAAGTTGGGAATGCCAGGGTCCTTCTTCAATTTGGAGCGCCATTCTGGATTCTTCTTGGCCTTCTTGCGATCCTTCTTCTGCTTGGCTGCTGACGCCTTTTCGATCTTGTGTCGAAGGCGAGTCGTGCCTCTCTTGGACTTGGGTTCTGCAAACGAGGTCGTGTTAGCTTTTCTGTCAAATTGAGTGAGGGGTTTTCACTGCTGAAGGGTAATTGGTGCGAGCTATACTCTTTGGTTTATTCACTGTGCCCGCCATGTTTTAAAATTCAATGAGGATTGACGACACAGTAATGTGAAGAAACATCGACTTCACACAATGCTCGGAGTCGCCAGCCAAATAGAAAAAATTAAGTGGGATGCAGATTCTGCCAGCTGTCTGGCACTTGACCGCCCTTGTGCCCCACCACGCCACATTTTCGTGTCTTGCACATATTACTCCCGTAAAGTATCGACATCCCCAGGTTCCTCCTCGCCGAGGAATCCTCGGTAAAAGGTCTCTCAACAAATGCTCTCTCTATCCACCCGTGCTCCATTAACAAGCGCCACGGCAACAACGGACAGCGCCAATACGAGGAATCCATATGTCGGCTCCACTTTGTACGGCTCTTGCATGTTAATAAAGATGGAAAACAGTTGAACGGACCACAAATTGGCATTTGGGGCCGTTGCAGGCAGCTCGGAAGGATGCAGCAGAGCATCATGCGCCGCGGCGAGGCGAGAAACATTGTGTGCCACCATGCTCACGCGAAAAGCAGGCTTGCAACCAACGCCTTGACAAATCGACTGCTGGCCGCTTCTGATAATCGAGGCCCCCACTCGACATGACATGTGTACGTACGTCAATGTCTAATTTGCGCAGCACGAGTCAGTCACCAGAATCCCAAGAGTGTCTCCTTGACAACCAAAAGTGAAGGAAGTCCCTTGCTGGGGACTCGGTAAGTTCTGGTCTGAGTAGGAGAAGCAGGCTTTGAGGCTCCTGCGCGGTCCATCGCTCATTCATTCTCAGTTGACACTGACAATTGCTTTGGGAACAACCAATGTATGCGGTCGATCCTCGCCCACTGCGCTGCTTTATGAACCTCCAGTTGCTTGACAAAGGATGCCATGCTAATCGGGTCTGCAGTCTGGAGCTCAACCAGGGATTCGAGATCCAGCTTACAATTGGGAGTAGCACGGTGATGAAGGCGCTTGGGGGCCGACAATCCTGAATGACACAATAATGAACCGCGTCGTCCCCTGATGGACTGGTATCGTGGTATTTATTTCTAGTTTTTAGTTTCAAAAAGGCCACCATGTTCCTACTGCTCCATTTCGCCCCTTGCTATGATGCATCTCGAATTAAAATCCTTGCCCAAACGGCATCTCTCCCTTTGTTCCTCCATCAAAGATCAATGTTGTTGCCTCTTTCCCGTCTCCATCCTTCACTGACGCAAACATCGGTATGTGCGTCAAATAAAATGCACAAATACCCTTCGTTCGGAGTTTGTTCGTCAGGTAGCAGATCGAAGGTCGTAAGTGAGCGTTTGAAAAAAAAAAATCACAAAAACGTAGTACTGGATAAAAAAATGGGTACAGAGAATCGAAAGCGACCCGCCCAGACAACTTGAATCCCGTTGCTGCAGCAGACGACGTTCTGATCATGCCCGTTTCATTCAAAGCACATAAGCCATCAAGCCCATGGCGGCAGCAAATGCACCGGGCGCCAAAGTAGGACCAGCAAAGCCGTGAGAAGAGATAGTAGTAACTTTGGTGTCGCCAGAACCGCTGGCGCTGGAAGCACTAGGCTTGGTGGCACTGGTCGAAGTAGAGGAATCGTCACTGCCACTGTCCGACACCGGGGCCTTAGGAGGGTCGTGCTTGGCGCAGAGGACATTGATGTTGTTGGTGCAAACATCTTGACCGCGGAGTTGCCAGTATTGGCCTTGATGCACTGGCCGAAAAGCTCCGTGCAAATGTAGAAGGGCATGGTCTGCTTGTAGTACTGGATGCCAGGCATCGAGGAGTTGGAGGCACAAGTACATTTCCATTTCAGGTCCGTCTATAGTAACGATCAGTATAAGCCCGACGCTAAAGACATTCGAATAAACCCAGCGGAATAATTTGCTCATCTCGATCGGTTCAGCAATGACATACCTCTGAGCAAGTGTTGGATTCGGCATTGTTGTTGCAAAGGAGACCGCAGGTATTGGTCTGACCCTGGCACCAAATGGCTGCACAAAAATTGAGTCCACATTAGCTTTTGCTCTCGGCGCATACAAGGATGGAAAATGGAGGGGTGCTTCAGGGATTAGAGTGCAAATGTAGCTCCCAATACAGTAGAAGCAATAGCTTGCATACCTCGCTGGGTTTGGGGCACCGTGTTAGGGTCAATAACCATATCCAGCTCGCTGGTAAAGTTGTAGTTGTTGGACTGGGCGTGAGCCGTGGCGACAGCCAGAGCGACGAAAGCTGCAGCAGTGCGCATCGTGAAAGAGAAGGCCCAAAAACCGAGGAAGCTGTGGGTATTTTGCTTTCCTGTGTTGTGTGTCGGTGGTGGCGTCGAAGCCGTTGAGATCAGACACGTAAGAAAACAGTAAAGCAAGTTGTTAGGCACGACCGGGAGCTAGAGATGCGAGTGGCGCCTCAGGATCTGTCAGACGTGCGGCGTCCTAGAGTAGCGTATAGCTGAAGATGCTTGGATGGTATGATTAACGCAAGTGGTGAGAGAGAGCAGGGAGAGGAAAAAGAAGAGGATGAGGCAGATGGGGCAGCGAGAGGTAGAAAAGGCCGGGCTCGCTTTGCAGGTAGGCAGTATTATTATTAGGCAGGAGGTTCCAACAAGCACGAGAAGTGAGCGCATCTGGCATCTGGCAACTGGCAACTGGCAACTGGCAACTGGCAGCCAGGCCAGGCCAGACCAGGCCAGACAGACCAAGACCAAGACCAGACCAGACCAGACCGGGCCTGTACTGGCGGCCTGTATGTACTTGCACTGATGAGGGCTCCAGAAATGGAGCTAGTGCCGAGGGCCAGAAATGGGCAGCTCACAAAAAGTCACAATACAGAGAGGGGCGGCTGGGCGGCTGGGCGGCTTGGCATCACGGCAATCCGGCACGAGTTGGCAGCACTCTGTGTGCGTGTGTGCCTCATGGAGAAATTATGTACGGAGTAGAAAGCAACGTTGAGAAAGATGATACATGTACAGTCACAGTCACAGTCATGGGTCTGTCTGGTGTCTCTCCGTCTCTCCGATTCCGCATCCAAGCAAGGTAAATCAGCTCTTGCCCTGCCCTCTCATCTCCTTCCCATCTCCTTCCCATCTAGCAGGTCAGCAGTCGCAGCAGCCAGCTACCCCAAAATCCGGGCTATCATTATGGATGTCGACTGGCTGGGAATCGATGGCAAAAGCCCTTCAAAACGGCAATCGTATCCATCAACGCCGTCGCAGCGGTAACGAGGCATCTGGTCTGCTCAGGTAATCCAAGTTCTCGGCATGGCGCTAACTGAATCTCAAGTCCCACACGCATGGATAATACATGTAAACAAGACATGGGCGCCATCCGACATTCGACAGGCCTTGCTGGCCTTGCCCGTTCTCGATACGATATTCGCCGTCTCCACTACTCCGTACAATCTTCCTTATCGATGGGACACTTGCTTTGACAGAGCCCTCTCTGGCACGCCGGGTTCATGGGTTCATGGATTCTTCGGTCATGAATGAATCAAGGACCAATATGGAGCACAATACCGTCATCGAGCCCAGGAAGCTAGGCGTTGGCCGTTGTAATGGTTGTTGCCATGGTGTTCGCGAGCGGCCACTAATAATAAAATAACAACGGCACTGGTCCTGCACGGCATGCAAACGAAAATGTTTGTTATTATGACGCACACCTCGAACGACTGACGATGGACCTTGTGAGAAAACCGCACAGGCACACAGAGGCACGCAGAGGCATGCAGGCAAGCAGGTATCAGCAACAGATTGTGGGCTTCCAATCACATGGCCTGGTTCTGTTGCCGGGGTATGTACTCCGTATTTACTTTCAAGACAGCATGCATCCAATTCATATAACCGTACTCCGTGGGGACAAGGGCATGGTTTCACCAATTAGTGAAATCCATTACTCCGTACGGAGTACATACTCCCTAATACTCCCTCCCTACTGCTCCCTATGTACTCCCTACCAAAAAGCATGCACCACCAATTAATCAATTAGTCGGCCCCAGTGCAATCTGGGACGACTTCTTCCGATGCCGCAGTCTTGCATGTGCAGTTGCTTGTGTATCAAGACCTGACGATGGACGTGTGAAGAAATTTCCCATCCTAGTATTATTAGCCAGTCGCATGGACGGACATATGTACTTACGGAGTCCATCGGCTGGAGCCCCAACAGCCACGGCAGCGGGCTATCTCATGGCCGTTGAGGTGGCGCAGGAGGGAAGACCAGATGTGCGGATGGAGCGCCAGAACAGAGGTCGCCGCGACAAGATCGTGAGTCGTGACAGCAGACAACCAGAGTCCTGATAAGTCGGGTCATGGGACGACGTGACGCAAGGAGCAAGCAGAGCATGCTGCATACATACATACATATGTACACAAAATGTGCATGCTTCTTACCGAGTTCTTGGCATGGCAAGAGGACCCGGCGCTTTTGTTCCTCGAGCGACCCACAACCGGGCTAGTTCGAAGCTCCGGCCAATGGCAGACTCCAATTGGCTTCGAAAAGAGTCCGACACAAAGTCGTTCCTGAATCCTCGAGTTGCCATAGCACCAGCGCCAGCGCCAGCGCCAGCGCCAGCCAACGCCAGCCTGAATGAATGAATGCATACTCCGTACAAAGACGCTGTCCGCGATGTCCTCTCGCAAATGGCTGCGTGCCAACAAACCCGGAACCCGTTTAGTAGCACAAGACAGGACTATCGCCACTGGGTTGCACGTATCGCGTGGCTTAGACATCCGAGCTGTGCAGATGACAGACGAAAAGAGGTTGGTGATTGACGGCCCGAAATGGCATTCGGGGAACTCGCCAATCGGCCCGCCACTCTCATCCTCCATCTCAACATAGCAAAGGCATTCGATGGCGCTGGTCAGGTGACTCGGGTCCTGCTTCGATATGAACGATACCCAGGCTTATTCGTTATCGCTTGTCATTTTACCCCGTAAATTCGGATGGTCTTCCGAGTAAAATCGCCAACAATGGTCAAAACCCTCCTAGTGAGATGACACATACATACAGGTGATGTAGAACAGATCGACAAGTGTGAGGCCCTGGACGCCCTTGAGCCAAGCTGAAGGACAAAACAGCCACGGTGCTTGAGCAACGTGATTTTGAACGTGGTTATCGTTGCCATGAGATTGGTCTTATTCAAGGAGCTTATTAGGAGTTGTGTTCTATGGAACAGGGCGCTTTCATAGTCAACATTCTCATGATCAGAAACGTGCCTCGCAACAAGGAACCTCAGACGCCCCAATCCATCCTGATGACTCGTTTCCCAAGCTAGCCAACGCACCCATCTGTTGAACAACAGCATACTCAAAAACAGGCGCGACGACTCGCTCTCGGGGTCGTTCCTCCACGCATCTATAAGCGACAACTCCTTCTGGCGGCCATCCAGCCCCGTGATATCATCATGTAGCTCTCTTGCCTGCACGCCGAGACTCCATTCGTCAAGACACCCCTTTGGACTCGCGTTCAAGATCATGATCAAGAGCATCTGGCTAAGCGAAACTTGATCAATGTCGGCGAGAGTCTCGAGAATGTTGGTCTCGAGGCCTGCCTTGGCAGCCATTCCGCGGAGCGATGCTCGCAGGACAGCCGAACTCTCCGCCGTCAACACAAGCAGTTTGACCACCATGAGGAGATTCTTGAGCCGAACCATGTGGAACGGTGCTGGGTATCTGTAGGATCGCACTCAACTGCCACCAGGGCTGCCACCACCACTGCGTACGTGTACATCTGCTCACGAGTGTAGAACAGGCTGACTTCTGTGAGGATCTGGGGCACGGGCGACACGGCCCAGAGGTCGTTCTCGACAAGTGGTCTGTACCCGGTCAGATGGACGCCCAACACGCGCTTCGCTTCGGGCGAGAGCCCCGACACTTGGGCATCGGGCTCGGTGCAGTACTTGGCGGCCACTTGATCTTCTGCGGGTCTGTCGCTCCCGGATGGTGCTGCAGCCCGGACGCATTGCTGCCGACGACCGCGCTGGAGGTGTTGAGGGTCATCATCATGTCGGCCGACTGCGCGTAGACTTGGTACACGTTCAGGTCGTCTGCGCACCGGGGACACTGGCACAAGAAGCCATATTCCTCGAGGGCGATTTTCCTTTGCGAAACGGGGTTTGTGTAATCTGTCATTATTGCGCAAGAGCCCCGTCAGTCTCTCTATATACCCATGTCCTTTTAAAAAAATAAAAAAATAAAAAAGGTAAGGAAATAGCTTGGTTTCCCTTTCTTTTATCCTCTGTTTCTTGTGCCAGCGCTCAGCACCTTGCAACGATGGAAACGAGGTTGTCACAAATTCTGTCCAGGAGAGTCTAAAGTTACGGAAACGCACCTGTGTAGGAGATTTCAATCTCATCACCAGCGCGGACGGGCCGCTCTGCTCGAAGAACCGCCTTTCGACCCATGAACAGAACCGTGGCATTCGGGATACACGAGTGATTGGCCATGGCCAGCGTTGGTTCGAGGAAAATGCCAACCTGGTCCGCTAGATCGGCGTCGAATCTGTGAAATGCATTCGTCTGGATCTGCTTTCCGCGTAACGCGCATTACGTACGTTAGGAAATCCAAGCTCCTACATCTGACAAAGTCAAACAACGAAGGACGATTTTTTTTTTTTTAAAAAAAAAAAAAAAAAAAAAAAGAGAAGAGAAAAGAAACATTACCTTGCAAAGCAACTCGACTGCCTCCTTCACATCCTCCTCTCTCTGCTTTCCTGCGAATGCACACGCCGCCATGGCCATCATCTCCAGATCCGTCCAGCCTTTGCGACTCCTCCTCGCCTCCAAATTGCCCTCCAGCCCTGCCAGCGCATCTCGGACGTCCTCGCTCAGAAGAGCCTGCAGAAGAGCTCTGACTGGCGTGGGCAGCTCCGCCCCGGATTTGCGCGTCCGAAGCGGCTTGCACTCCTTGAGTGAACGGCCGCCCACCTGGCCTTGGCACGCCGCGTCGCAGTAGTACGCGGCGTGGCATCGGGAACACGCGCGCGGGCTGCCGGGACGCAGGCAGTGCGTGCAGACGGAGCCGAGGTGCGCGAGCGTGGGGTGAAGGATGAGCGGCTTGGTGAAGGTGTGGATGGTTTGGCCGGCGCGGAAGGACTGGCTTGCGTGGAGGGCGCGGCGTCTGGAGGCGTGGTTGCGTGTTTCTATGGTGGTGGAAGACATGTCTCTCTCGTGTCTGGTCGGCGTTTTTGGGTTCTGGCGAGCGCCCATCTACATGTATTACGTGGCGGGTTGTGGGTTGTGGGTTGTGGGTTGTGGGTTGTGGGTTGTGGGTTGTGGGTTGTGGGTTGTGGGTTGTGGGTTGTGGGTTGTGGGTTGTGGGTTGTGGGTTGAGTTGGGCTGTGCTGTGCTGTGTTGGTGCGTTGTTGGTGTAGCATGCATTGGCATTTGCAGGAGTCCAGTCCTTGAGTCCAGTCCAGAGCGCGCCAATGCCATCAAGTAAGTAATAAAGCGGATACAAAAACCAACGGTTAAAAGTGGGAGACTTGAGAGCAGAGGGGAAAGGGAAAGTACAAGGTGTATTCCAGCTCAGAGAGGTTGATGTTCGTATACCGAACCATAGATCCTTTAAACGTCCTATATACACTTCTACAACTCTTTCTGTTCCTCGTTCGTACTTTGCTGCTTCCTCACTGCCGCCAGTCTATTGGCCAACTCTCGACTCCAATCGCCCCCTTGGAGGCCTTGGTGGCCTTCGCAATACGAGCGACGTGGTAATCCCAACAACCCTCCTCTCCGCTCTGTGCCTCGTCCGCCGCGCACTCCTCATCAGCCAGCTTGCGAGTCTTGGGCCACTGCCCCAGAACGGCCCCCATATCCTCATCCAAGAAATTGTCCAACACGAGTTGACCGACTTTGCGCTGCGCGCCCGTCCACTCCTTGTCGTGGGGCACCAGGATGCTCAACAGCGACGACATGCCGCCCTCCTTCAAGAACTCCGCCCTGATGGTGCTGTCCTTGATAAGACCGTTGATCACGGCAACCTTGGACTTGACGCGGGCGGCCGCTTGATGTGCAGTTCCGTCGCTGTTCCTGGATGGGACAACGCTCGAGTAGACACTTGCGCGCAAAGCCTCGCCAGTGTCGGGACAATCGACCTCGACGAGTGTCGGCCATACCTTGGTCACTTCCTTTAGGGCAGTTGGATTGTTCTGCAAAGTGCCGGCCAAAATAGCAGCGGCTTGCTGATCTCGTGGGATGCTGCCTTCGGTAGTCGGGCTTTGCTGGCTGCACATGAGGCAGAGCAGTGCTTTGACAGCGTCCGAGTCCTCTGCGATCTTTAGACCGTAGTATAAATCGTGGGACAAATCCTCGAGCCCCTCCATGGCATCGTCGAATGCCTGCCCAGTTTTACCGGCTCCCTTTTTCAGCATTTTGAGCCCCTCATGGAAGGCTACAGATTCGTGTTCAGGCCCTTTGACCTTACCAACCGGCTCATATTGCGGAGCCCCCTTGGGGATTTTGGGCTGGTCTTGATGCTGCTCAGGATCGACCACGACCATGGCGCGGTCCACCGGTAAATTCTCCAACGAAGGGTCAATCTCATCAGGGACGTTTATCTTGGCCTCCTTCTGTCCAGTCCAGATGTTCATGCGAACATGCAATCCCTTGGGAAGATCTTGGTCTTCGCGAATTATCTGAAACTCATCTTTTGGCTGGAAGACTCTGGGGTAACACTCATCAGGGTTGGATGTGTGACAGATGAGGTCCGATTTGGAGGGCTTTGATGAAGCAGAATGTTGGGCGACGGCTGGTGCGGCAAAGACGCAGACCATGAGACCGAACATCGTGGCCAGCATCATTTGCAGACGCAGAGGTTTTGAGCGCGACCGCGTCATGTGATGTGTGCGTAATCCGTATGTGTATGAATGTTTGCGTGGTGGTGAATCAGTCAAGGCACGCTAATGGAGGGTTGTCGAGATGAGCCAGGAATCCGTCTGCCAAGACAGAGATCAGTCAGACTGGCTTATTGGCTCAATGATGAACTTGAAGATGACTTGTCGTCCGGTTGAATGTGAAAATGATGGGAGGACTCAAGGGCGATCACGGTGCTTAGACTAGAGGATGGCGAACTAATATACTGACAGACATGGATGAGTCAAACGTCACAAAAAAAGGACACTTTCACAAAATGAAACAGCATCTCCAATTGAGGGTGGATATGGAAGTCTGTAGAACCCACTGCCGCAAACTGCAAAGGCGCCAATGGCTTGTTCAGTGTTCAAAGGGGCCCCACCAAGTTGCTTAGTCAGCGTCTGCGACAGCGTCGGGCAGTCCAGCCATGCTAAATCTTGTAAGCTCTTCCCGTCATTTCACCTGCCAGCATGGCGTGATGACATAAACACGATACGAGAAACATGGAGTTCACAATATACATACTTTGCAACACTTGTACCCCTTGCATTGGCATTGCCGCGGGTGGTGAAATGACGAACGCGAGCGCAACTCCCTGGCCGTTCCTTCCTGGCCGTTCCTTCCATTCCACGGAGGCGGGGTTGGGGTTGGGGACGTTGCATACTCCGCATACATGCCATGGCGCGGCCCACGAGAAAGAAAAGCTCAACCGAGCTGAAGCACTCTACGCGGCAAGTCGCTGTCTGAAGCAAACTTCCATTCCTCACGGGCAGAAGAAGGCTCTGCAGTCAATACGGCCTACGATCTGTCATGTCTGGCCCGCCCATGCCGTCATCTCGAATCCAGAAAAGAGGCTGGTTCAAGCAAAGCATCTTGCAGATATAAGAGCTGCACTGGCCCGGCAATAGCAAACTATTCAGGGTCCCCAACACTTTGAGCCTTTATTAACCAAGACATAAGGAAACAAAGCTTCCTGAGATTCCTCAAACTCTGAAATTTCCATTTCAAACCTTTTTTTTTTTTTGCCTTTTCAAAAAAATCAAAATCAAAGGGTCTGACGTCTTTCTTCCTCGAAGCTTTCGAAGCTTACATCAAAATACCCTGGGCCAGAGACGAACAATTCACAGCCGACCACATCATGCTCTCCTACATCATCCTGCTTTGCCTCGCGCTAGGTATCAATGCTGCACCTGCGAATCCCGACAAGCACGACCACCAAGCTATCCATCTAAAGCGAATGGGCAAGCATAGGCATCACGCCCACGCCCATGTCGCTTCAGCTCAAGAAGGCGATTTCAACATGATATACAGAAAGAGAGATAGCGTTGCGCCAAAGGTCGTCTATGCCACGTCGGTCCATACACAAAGTGAATCTCGACCAGAGTGGGTTCGCAAGCGCTTCTAGATGGACCAAGCTTCTGGCTGGTACGGATCGTTCTGGCAATATCCGGGTTGCAATTTTCTTTCCTTTTCCTTTTTCCTTCTCCTTCAATTTTTGCCCTTACTTCTTCTCTTGCTCTGCAAGGTCACAGGGTTAGGAATAGACAGACAATGGTTAGTCTTGAGTAGCGTTGGTTTCTTTTACTTTACGCTCAAGGCTCGGTACGACTTGTTCAAGACATGAACCTGACCATGACTGCCCTGGAGGTATGATGGTTGGGAGAATATATATCATTCGGACGCCTGCTGCGCACGGTATGGCCACTTTTTGGAGAGTAACCGGTCGACTCATGTGTTACTCTGGGTTTCAACTTTTTGGCACTTTCTTTCTTTTGTTCGAATAGACGTCGTTCGTCAACTGGCTATGTAGACTTCATGCTTTTTCTTCAAACGCAATGTTTTCATCCATCGCAGCCATCTGGAATATATTCGCATATGAGACCCAACTTGCAAAGCCCACCGTTATTGTCACGGCGACACTCAGCCCATGTCTACTACAGATGAACATCAAGGTTTAAAGGGCCGAAAGAGCCAATCAGCAAGATGGAAGCTAGCAAGCCGCAGAGCTAGGACCCACATGGATCGGCACCAAAGACGTTGGATCGCCCCCCCAAACTAGTCAGAAAGTCAGCTCGTCTCCTGAGGCCAGACAGTCGTGCTTGGTAATCCGTGCATTTCCAACCTTTAATCTTCAATCTTCTGTTCTTTTTGGAACTTTATCGATACTAGCATCCCCATGCCGCCGCCAACTTGACTCCCAGTCGCTCATTCATCAGCTGCACGCATCTCGAAGACATCTCTTTGACGTCGCATATTTTCCCGGGCAAAGAGGTTAGTGAAGTTGCATCTCCATCAACCAGAAGCGCCTCGAAATCGCCATCGCATCGCTGTTTGTGGAACCCTCTCTGGTTGCCACCTCCTGGAGCACCAAGCTTTTCCGCCCGGCGTCGAGCACCTTGAGCCTAGTGCGAGCCTTCAAGATCTCTTTTTGGGAAACAGGAAAACGAGGACTGCAGCACGATGCCTTCGCCACGTCGAATGCGCCTGGTTGTCCTGGCTGTCATCGTCATCGTCGTCTTGGTTGTGTTCTATTCATCTCAGCCGAGCTCCGATGCCCGCACGATTCAGGACTTTTACCACAAAACCATGGACGGCATGAGGAAGGATGCGCCGCCCGGGCAGGCCATCATCAATGCGAAAACGGGACAGAAGGCGGGATACATACCCGCAGACAAAGACGGCGATGGCGACGTTGACGAGGACGACAAGAAGGCGGCCGCATTAAGACAAATAGCGTTGAAGCAGGCTGAGCAAAAGGCCAAGGACAATGCTAACAACAAAGGCGGCTTAAAGCCCGATGTTCCAAGTGAGGTTGTTGGCAAGGGAAATTCAGCGGTCGGCCAACCAAAGAAGGGAAAGATGCAAGTGGTCAACGTGCCGGGAAAGTCGACGGAGGAGACGCAGGTCAAGGCTAAGGAAACCAAGGAGGAGCACCATGCCGAGCTTGAGCTAAATACCATTCTCAAGAAGTCACCTGGTTAGTTGTTTCCACGTCGAGACGCGTTTTGATTTTTTTCTTTCGACGGCCAATGTTGACATGTCCCGAATAGTCGTCATCTTCTCCAAGACGTACTGCCCCCACTCCAAGAGAGCCAAAGGCGTTCTCCTCGACAAGTACATCATCACACCCGATCCTGTTGTTGTTGAGCTTGACGAGCACCCCATCGGACCTGCCTTGCAAGATGTGCTGTACGAGAAGACGGGCCGCAAGACGGTGCCCAATGTTCTGATCAATGGCGTCAGCATAGGCGGCGGCGACGATGTCGTGGATCTCGATAACAACAACAAGCTTGCTGGCAAGATTAAGATGCTCGGAAACAAGCGCGTTCAGGTTTCCGAAAGATTCACCTCGGGCGAGAAGATTTTGTGACGACGAGTACGAATGAATGATGGCTGGTCTGGGTCGATGAGGACTCGCGCTGAGTCTAGTTTGCCGATTTTCAAAAGCTGTTTGGAGCCGTGGCAGTTCGTCTCGGTTGGCAATGAATGCCATTTCGAGTCGAGCTTGCACGAGCCATTAGCTACTTCATGATGCATTGGGTACGAGCGGAGTTTTTCGGCGTCATTGCTGTACTGTACATCGAGGCGGTTATGTTATCGTGGGTTATATCGAGCAGGGAGAAGATTATTCATTGGAGGAAACAAGGTTCATCATTACAGGGACTCCAAGGGCCAGAATATGTTGCACCCTGCCGCAGTGGTATTCATATCAAATTTGAAATATGTTGTATTCGATACCACAAACTGCCACCTTGCGTTTCTCATGGCAGTCTCGTATACCTGGCAGAACACACAGTGGATGGAGAATTGAAACCTTGCGCGTATTCATTTCACATGCCATTCATTACCCATTCATTACCCGACGAGACGGTGCCTCTTTTGCACCATCTTATTCCCTCTGTACGCAGTACGCAGTACGCAGGTACTGGGTCCCAGGGCACACAGTAAATCTCGGGTCTACCAAAGTTGAGCTCTGGTTTACGGATCAGAGTGGAGGCCTTCTAACAGGCAGAATAGCATGTATGGTCCCGTCATACAAGCAAGGGTGAATGCACGTAAGCCGGTCAGCCACATGTTCAGCAGTCGGCTTTTGCGGATCCGACTTGCACGGTCCCGTCATGTGATGATGAGTCGCGGAGGCCCGCAACTGTGAGAATACGGAAGGAGATACAAGCGCTCGGATGTGAACTTCGAAGCACGCGGCGGGATGGGTGCGAAACCAAATGTTGGATACAGCTAGCGAGCCATTTTCATCGGTGGATGGTTAAATTGTCAGCGTCTGTTCATTCTCAAGGCACCTCTAGTATACAGTAGTAAGCACAGTAGTAAGTACATACAGGAATCCAAATACACCCAGAACTTGTATCAAAGTAGCCTACGCGGCCTCGACGCCGCTGGACCTCCACCGCGCAGACGGCGGGCTGCTCATCTCATCGTGGCCGTCCCAGTCCGGCAGCGGCGGCGTGTCGGGCAAGATGGCGGCCGTGGGCCCGTCGAGCGCGCATTCGCTCAAAAAGTGGGCGATGGCGTCGCGGCGTTTGCGTTCCAGGGGCGTTTCCGACGAGGCCGCCGTGGTGGACGCCATCAACGAACGGGTTTGCCAGGGCCAACGACGACGGCATCCCCTTCATCATCATCGACTGCATAGGCAGTCTGCGCGGCACGCTGGAGCCGCTGAGCAGCATCGCCGACAGAGGCGCCAAGGTCGCCCTCATGTTGGCCGTGATTGTCAAGGACGCGACCGAGCTGGAGGAGCCTGAGTACGAGATGGGCGTGCAGAAGTGCGACGTTCCGTGGGGAGAACCCATTTCTATTTTCGGGGTCAAGTCTTCAAGAGAAAGCTGCAGCCCAAGATATTGCCCGCCCTTCTCGCCCAGGGCGTCTTCCAGCCAAACAAGTTTCGGAAAATCCCGGGCTGCTGCGTGCAAATGCTGTGACTAGATGGATGGCCTGGACTCGGGTCGCCATCTGGTTTTGTTTTCCTCTCCCGGCAACGCGGCATTTGGCCTCGCCGTAGGATAGATCAATTCATTGGGTTTGCCGGTCACCATGTATTCAACATGGCCCGAGACTGACCCTCCTCACAAATTTTTGGCACCCTGATCTCAGTCCTCATACGTTCAAGGAACCCTCCCAGGATTCACCGGGACAGCAACTTCCCCGTTCATAAAGTGGTCCATGGCATCAACTCCTACTTGGCTGTTCCACGAATCATCAGTACGACCCAGCACGTGCCCGCGAAACCTGCACCAGGACAAACTCACGAAGTAAGCATGATTCTCGTAAAATCATCACAATCGTCCGGCCGCGCATAGATCCAGAATTCTTCAAAGTTCATGTCCACAATCGTGAATTGCGGCTTCTCGCGCCATGCGCGGAAGAAGTCCACCGAGCTGTTGGCGTCCCAGAGGTGGCGGGAGGCTGTATAGGTGTTTATTCTTTCGCACCACATCTCGTCATCGGCTATTGCCCCCGTGTTAGTCGGGACTCGGGACTCGGGACTGGCCTCACCCGCAGAACAAAGAAGAAGGCGGCGGGTGGTGCTTACGAGGTTCTGATTTGAGCATTAAAGGGAGACAGATGATGGCGTAGGAGGTGAGGATTGTGCGACGAGCGCTTTCGAGAAAGACCCAGGCCTGCACATGTCCTTCAAAAATCAGTACTGTGCATCGAAAACATTGCCCACTTTTTGAGAGGACCGCTGCGAGTGTAGATGGATACTGACCTCCCAGGATTTTGGTGGCTTCTTCTCCTGACCAAGCCGCCGTTGCTGCCCCCGCGACATGCCTCTTCCAGTTCAATGTCATCCCGCAGCCTTTTTAGGTCCTTCAGCCAGTTCAGCATGACAGCGAATTCCCTCTCGGCGGCAGCTCGCAGGCCGATATCTCCGTCAAAGATCCTCATGGAGTTCAAGATCAGCAGGGCCTGCACACGAGAAAGTTTATCCGCGTGGCTGACAGCACGTTCGCCCTCGCGGTGAATCTCCCGACCAGCATCCATCAGCAGCCTCACGGTCCAACCTTTGTTTGACGGGGTACTCGCCGCGTACGCCGCTGATGCAGAAAACGCGGCGAGAATGGTCTTGGGTAGCTGGCCCGTCCAGAGACGAGAATGCATAAAAGGAGAGCTCTCGTCTGGGCAAAAGTACTGTGCATGGTGGTCATGAAGTTTACGGAGTATCCGATGCGGGTATTCGGGTCGTGAACGGTCAGCGGGTCAACATCCAGACAGTTGCTCTCGCAGCCCTTGATGAGGGACAGGTCACGAATGGGCTGAAGCTGTTGACGAGGCAGCAGTTGCTGATGCATGGACGGAGACGCCATGGCAGCAGCAGCCAGCGCAGTAGGCAAGGCTGGTATGTTCAGCTTGTCCGTCGTCGTCTCGGCGGCGAAAGGGTGCAGGTTCCAAATGTCGTCGTCATCGTTGGGGCCAGTCGCTTGTGCCATGAAGTCGACGATGGAGAAATCAAGTCCGCTGCCTCCATGGGTGCCAGATCCAAGAGGGACACCAATATCGGGTTGCAGACTCTCATCAGGGCTATTACCCGTGCCCGTGCCCGTGCCCGTGCCCAAGCTGTCCATGTCGAAGCTCATGTCAAACTCTGGCACGTCGGAAACGCAAGACGAGCTGCTGGTGGTGGCAGAGCACGAGGCGAGGGCGGGGACGGCAGAAGCAGAGTCAGAAGCACTCGCGGACAAGGAACAGGAGCCGGACGCGGAGGAAACCAGGGACGGGGACGGCCTCGCAGACTCGCCAGAGGAAGAAGAAGTGCCATCGGACGATGAGGCTCCGGGGGTAGTTTCTGATAGATACAGTCCAGTCCCTTGGCAGAGCAGCGAGTGCACTGAGGCGTGCGCTTGTCGCAGCGCCGCTTGCCCCTCACACAGGCATTGCAGCTCTTTTGGCGAGACGCTGCCGATGCTTTGTCGTCGAGCTTTGCGACGCCCGAGTGCATATTCATGGTGGTGGTGGTGGCGGCGGTGGTGGCGGCAGTGGTGCTGCTGCTGCCGTCGTCATCCCGGCGGTGACTGCCCAGAGCAGCTGTGAAGGAGTCCATGTTCTCCCAGGTTCTTTTCATGTTATTATGATGGCATTTGTTTATTAATGAGGTTGAGGTGGGGAGGAAGGCGAAGAGAAGTCAGGGTTGAATTGAATTGAATCGAATCGAATCGAATCGAATCGAATCAAGCAAGACGTGAGACGAGGGATCGATCCCGACTCCCCACCAGAACCCAGAACTTGAGCTGCCATCATCCATGCCATGCCATTGTCAGCAACGGGATCGAAAAGCCAAACGGAGACATGATGTGGGCATCAATCATGTCTCCGACTGACCTCCTGAATGCCTCCTCCAAAATGGCTGACGCCAGATCCACAGAGAAAATCCTCGGGCACCGCAACTCCACCGCAGGAGGGCTGCTGACGGGGCGCCAAAAGTCCGAAAATCCGAAACTCCGCAACTCCGCAACATGCAGCAGGCAGCAGGCAGCGGGCAAGCAACGCAACGCAACGCAAACGCTCTCCAGAGATGGCCATGATCAGCTTTGATTATTTCTTGAATCCGTGGGCGAGGGATCCCAGGAATGATTCTAGCAGGGAGACTATTCTATTCATACATACTCTAGCACAGCCGTTTGTATTCCCCCCGGGCCTTGAATTATTTTACAAATCTACATGCCCTAGTTTTCGTTACTCTCCAACACATGTATATGGAGTGCCCTGTATGGAATACCGGTCAATCACTCAGTCAAACAGACTGACTGACGTCAAGGCAGTCAATTAAACCCCTGATACGGCCGTACTACTCCGTACATCACATCAAAAGTTCCCTGGTACGCCTGCCCACAGGGTCTTCCACAATAGCCCTGGTTCAGATCCCTGTTCCTCGCAATTCAAAAAAATAGAAGGAAGAACCGAAGATGGGGAAATAAAGCGATTCAGCTCCTCTGATAATACAGGGCCCTTTTTCCTTTTCGAGGGGTTCCACCCTCCCGTTCTAGATATTCTACCATTTTGGGTATATACATCCACCCCGACCTGTGCCATCGTAGGCGTCTCGCTGTGACCTGGCCGCCACAGTCAAATTAAGTTCCTTGCAAAACTTAGCAATCCCGCGCCTGCTCCTCTAGCTTGATGCGTTGATGAAATCAGGCACACTCGAACATAAGCGTTGATGAACCGGTAACACATTCGGCTTCGCCGTCAAGTTGGTCCTCTCAGCGATTGTACCCGTAGCGGTGATGCCAACTTTGTGCATCACGGACCGCCCGGGGCCTTCATATCGTGGCTTTTTTTTTTTCTTTTTTCTTTTGGTCGTAGCATCAGCAGGCGGCCGTCATCGAAACCCAAGCTCCTGGAGGTTGGAAGACCTCAGTCAGAACCATAAGCTCGGGCAACGTAAATGCGATGTTGCCGACCGCTCGGTAAGCTGGCGTCAGCAGTAATGATACACTAGTCCTCGGCTCACCGAAGCTATGAGAGCATTCCCAGCATAAATGCAGGCATATGAGAAAAAGATGACTCAGAAGTCGACAAGAAGAACAAGATTTGGAAGAAGAAGAGAAAAATGGAAGAAAGAAAAGTCCCCGAACCAAAAGAAAGAAAGTAATCTAGTAACACAAAGAAGCTGGGCAAAGTTTGAATAGAGGCTGATACTCAGGCGCAGCTCTGTTTCTGATTGTCACCCAGATGCGGCTGGTAACGGTGATTTGTGAGGTCTTGTCTTGTACGCCCGTCGTCAAATCGTCAAATCATGCATCTTTTTGTTTTCTTTTTCCAATACAGGCATTGGAAATTAAGAAAAGAGAGGGTGAGACTGGCTCCGTACCGAGCGGCAGACAAGGACGAGATGGCGCATGCAAGATTACAGAAGCCGGCATCATGTTCAGTATTCCTAATACCTCTCTTGTCGGTAGCCATTGACTCGGGGAGCATCGTACTGAACGCCAGTCATGGAATCTGGTCCAGTGTGGATGGATCGAAGCGGCGGCAGCTCGGTTCGGTTGGTGCTGACGTATGGATCGTTTCCGTAGGTCGTGGGTTGTGAGTTTTGGGGCGGTGGTGCCGGCACAGGGGCCGCTTGGGGCGGTGCCGGCGGACCCTGTTGAGCATGTCCTGTCGAGCTCAATTCCCCTCGAAATTGAGCGCTTTCCATGCGCATGTTCTGAAGCTCGCGGCGCAGCATTTCATTCTCGGAGGCGGCGGTGTTGTAATGTGCCTGAAGCACACGAATGTGATCAGTCTGCCGTTGGTGTTCGGCAATGGCTGTGTTGGACACACGAGTTAGCACATCAGTCATCTCCTTCTTCTCTTCTTCTCGGTTCTCTGCAGACCCCAACTGTCCAACTATTTACCTTTGGTGAGGATTTCCCATTTTGATGCCTTGGACCCGCGCTCTTGTGGCATCAGATCTCTCAATTGGTCGAAAAGCTCCTTCATTTCTGTTCGTCTCTTCCGCTCGGCGAGCTTGTGGCTGACTCTTAATTCAGGAGTTCGACTGTAGGGCTGTGAGCCTGGCGGTCCATTGCCTTCTTCAGCTTGCAAGTCGCTCAACTGCTTGTGCTGCATGGTATGGTGATGGACTGGGGGAATTCGTTGGAGACGCTGGACATGTGCGCGTACTCGGGGCCATCCTCAAGTCTGCGCTGGCCAGGAGGAAGCCTTGACTCGGTTGTGAACTGGCTGCTCGCAATTGATTCTGTAACGCTGCTACGGCGAGAGTTGTCGTAGTGACCGGGAGGCCCGACTCGTTGGATCTCCTCCTCGGGAAAGCCCAAGCTTGACCCTTTATTGGCTCAGCAGCTCGGGCTATATGGCTGGTGGCGGGCCCAGTGATGGCTGGTGCAGTCTTGACTACCTTTGGTTCGACCGGGTTTCGTTCTGCACTTGGTTGGTAGCCATTGGAAATCCGGTGTACCGAGAGAGACTCCAGGCCAGATCGGGGATTCCGTTGCGAGTGGAGAGTATTTTGGATGGATGACGTGGATTGGTTGTTGTTGTTGATGTATGGAGAGGAACCAAGGCGCATGTCGCTGATTCCCTGGTTGATTCTGCTGTCTACGCTCTCGCGCCTGGGTCCTCCGGCAGCAGCAAGATGCTCTCCCAGAGTGGCCCTGTTGTATATTTGGGAATCGGTGGATATCGGCCGATCAAATCGACGGTCGTTTTTGGAGGACGTGGGAGAAACCATGGAAGCGACGCTCATGCTACTAGCTGAAGGAGAAACAAGTGCTTGGGGAACCATGTTGGTCGCAATCGGGGAGGGAGTCTTGTCTGCCAGCGAGGACTGATATCCAGACCCTGCTGGACTGAGTCCATTCACATTGAAGGACGCAGCTGAAGTGTCTGCAGATAATATACACATCTTGTCAGTCAATTGCCCTCGAGACGCATCAAATTTCGCTGTGCATAGGCGGGCGTTTATGCAGGCAAGTTGGGGAGGGAAAGAGGAAGAGAAGACGTGACGAGCTTAAGAAAGAGACAAGACGCACGTTTGCTGGACATTTCTGCAGTCGAGTAGAAGCCGGAATCCCGTAGATGTGGTGGGGGTGGCCATTGGTCGGTGGCTGATCATCATTGTTCAAGATGTTGTTCAGCCCGGCCACCTTGGGTGGCACGTTTGACTGTGGATTTTGAATCTCCATAGTTGTTGGAAACGGTTTTTGCCTTAATGAAGCTTGGTCGCGCAGCAGCTACTGCTTCCGTTGCGTCGCTTCTCATTCACTCTGGTCTGCTCCCTACGAAAGGATGTGAACTACCAGGTGGGCGCAGCTGCTCGAGTCGCAAAAGTGTTTCGAAAACCCCGTATTTGAGAGAGGATCGGATCGGAAGGCCAATGCTGGAACGCGAGGCGAATGGTAATAACCGACGACTTGCCAGCTGTGAGATTGGTGATTCTGGTATGACTTTTTTTTTTCGGTGGGTGAGGTGGTCGAAGGTCGAATGTTGGTACAGTCGCCGGGCTCGAGCAACGAGCCGAGAACGTTGCCAGAGGAAAAGCACCAACGCAAGAGGCGGGCAGACGACGGGTCGAGGGGATTTGACTGCAACGGTTCGAAGGGAGAAGTGGGGGGAAGAGATATTATGGAGATGACTATTCGCGAGAAAGCATGTCACAATCGAGGCGGCGGATCTGCTGGCTTTGGTAAACGTCGAAAGACGGGCCGCGCGAGACTGGGGAGGTGCTGGCGCAGGAACGAAGTCGCCAAATGATTCAATGTTGAGGCGCACTCAAGGCGTGTGTGTCGACGGAAGTGATGAGATAGGGATACACAAACACACAAAGGTGCATCACCCACGAGGGAGTGTTCCAGGTCAACGAGCGAAGAAGGTCAGGTCGAACCAACACAGGCTAGGCGTACAGACGAGTTTGTGATGGTAGTAAAGAAAAAGAGAGGATAATGAAGCGAGGAGGACGTCCAGTCTGCACTGCAAGTGGTCCGGTTCCAGTCTTTGACAGTGTGGATTGTGGATGATGGATGAGTGAGTGAGTCGGTGGGCATGGGCAGTGGAAACATCCCAGTTGAGCCTACTTGGTGGAGGTGACGCCGCTAGGCGCCGCTAGACGAGGGTATAGCGTGGCACAAAATGCTACGGAGTACATGTACCAGACCAGAACCAGACATGTACCAAGCGCCAAGGGTGCGCACGCACGCTCTCGCTCACTACATACGGATTACCACTGCCGCTTACTAATTACCACAACGTGCATGCGATAGATGTGGGCAAGACGGAGCCATGGGTAGGTAATTTTGCCTGGGTCGGTCGGAGAAGGCCATGCTCGCCATCCGATGGCGCCATGTACCCGGATACTTGGCCGCCGTGCCAGGTACCTATCCTCGGTTCCTTGGTGCACACTGTTCCACGCGATACCACCAGGCAGGGACATTTGGACATTTTGGGGGGGCACGGGGACAGACAGTGGGAGACAGCGGGACAGCACTAACTTGTCTTACTGCTAACGGGGAAGGTGGGCGGGCCACGGGGCCGTGAAGAGGGGGATTGGTGTGGATTAGCGGGAGCGCCACGCCACGAGTTGTCAGCTGCGCTAGAGCCAGTGAGTGCTTGCTTGCTGCAGCAGAGCGCATCCTCCTCGGCACGCTACTGACTTTCAACCAGCCAGAATGAGGTGCTACACAATCTTCGACAAGACGGTCTCGCAACGAAGCTGCCGCATGCTGTGCAAAGCATCAATCTGTATGGACTGTATGCCAACCACGTTGTGTACATGCCACATGCACTAGTTGCATGCACACAATTTCCATCCCATCCCATCCCATCCCATCCAGCCGTTGGCATGATCCACGCTGGCGCGCACGAGATCCCTCGGTTAGGGCACGGAAGCACTGATGCCCGCTGAGGATGAACCATCCAAGCCCGGCAATCGCATTGCGAAAGACTGTGATCTGATGAGATCAGATCAGCAGTCGCAGTCAGGCGAACACACCCCCGGGGCGATATTTCAGGTAGGCTGGTAATAAGCATAGCGGGGAATCCAAACAACGCGTTGATCAGTTATTAGATTGCATGCATGCAATCTTTCCTCAAAGTCTACGCTACCGTGCCTGCATGAGCATGGCATGATGCATGGGTCAGGAGCTTGGCATGGAGCTCGGGGCCGGCCTGGGACAAACGCCAAGTTCCACGGCACCCGAGTGACTTTTTGAGACCTGACGGTCCCCACCTACACTAGAAGGAAAACATGGTCTTTGTTACTTCTTTCATTGCCCCTGAAGCCGAATTCATAGCTCTTGAAAAACGCTCAAAGCGTTATGATAGATCATATCTAAAAACAACTACATTACAGAAGAGCTCGTGGAAGAAGGTTGGATAGAGAGAGTTCTTTTATTATAAGAGACTGTTAATAGTTCAGTGAAATCTATGCTTATGTATACCTTGAATATATAACAAAACTAAGTAGCGAACGCACAGCGCTCTGGATTATTGAATTAGCTACGTGATAGTATAATCATCGTTAGAGGGGGTTGTGTTATGGAGTCTCAGGCTCTGATCCACGAGCCGGTGCAAAGTATGCACCGACTTTCCACGGTACAAGTTGTATGTGGATTTATATAGGGCGGCTACTTTGTACCGTCTCTTTTATACCTATGCAAAGTTTGTGAGCGTACTACGCAAAGTGCAAATTTTATACCTAGAAATTGGCATAAAAGTGGAAAAATGGGGCTTATTAACTAATCATAGGCATCTGCGTAACCCTGGTCAAAAAGATACATTATGAACAGGGGAGAGGTGGTGCCTATGTAACTAGGATAAAGTTCTATAAATTTCTATGCAATCTAGGTGACGAAAATGGCTAGCGCGTCCGTTTACATGCATTTTGCACTCGCGCAAAGTTTGCACCGGCTCGTGGATCAGAGCCTCAATTAAAAAGTCAGGCGGGTGCACGACCAATCCGTCAGAAAACCACAAGAAAAAAATCCATGTGCGCCATGGTATGTACAGATACAACCCCGGCGGCGAACATGGACTGACTGCCAAGGGGGCCGGTCAGTTCGTGCGACTGCGACGTCGTTTGACCACAACCGAAAGACTTCGGGAGTGCTCATTACCATGTCCATACTACGCTGTATGTACAATGTACGGGACTGCCAGGGAGGGGGTGTTTGGCTTTTACATGTAAACCTTTCGACTGGTGCGAGGCATGGGCCCAGGCATGGATGGGCAAATGGGTTCAACAAATGTTCCTCTGTGGCGTCGCAGTTCTCAGTTCACGGCGTGGCACTGGTGCTGCTACACGTACAAGAAAAATGAAAAGAAATTAGGACTAGAAGCTGGGCATGAGACATCCAACAACCAATATAGGCAATGCCTTGCACACCAGTAGAATTGCTGCCGTTCCATAACAGGGGAGAGGGCGGCGCGGGACGGGGGCGGGGGAAGGCGAAGAGGGGAGGGGGAAACGTCGATGCCCACAGCGAAAACGGAAGGATTCCCGGCGCAGATTCATGCTCCATAATACGACCAGACGGCCAAGCTAACAACAGCAAGTAGGCCTCGCTACCCGTGCCGCTCTCGGGTCAGGAGAGTATCCGGATACTAGCATGACATAAAATACTCTGTACGACCAGAAAAGATTCTCCCGGAAGACATGTCGCACCCTCCTCCCCCCAACCAACCGACCAAAAAAAAAAAAAAAAAGGTGTGAGTGAACGAGTGCTGCGAGTAGGGATGAAAATCGGCAAAGGGGCCAAGAACGAGCGCAGGCCACATGGGAGAGGCAGCCTTGTCAGAAGGTAAAAAGCCAAAAGGTGCGTTCTTTGGCCTGTATGCAATCGGACTAGTCGACCGCGACGCCCGTGGTACCATCAACGTACATACATAGAACCGTAGAGGGGGAGGCTGGCAGCTGGCAGTGTCTCGTACGAAATAAAATAGGCCGCCGCGATTCGGATATGGAGATCTGGCCGCCGTCATTACTCGTGGGGAGAGGTAACTCGTTGGAAGGAGCCACCAAGTGACGAACGAACTGACTTTGGTTGGTTGGGCCGCAGTCCTCCCGAACCAACCCTGTTTCCGGCAACGCAAGCTCAAGAGGATCCACCAGCTGGGCTTTCAATGGTCAAGATGCTCTGGGCCAGGTGGGCGCTCCATCATCCAACACCACCAACACCATTGATGGGGAATTCGGTTCGGTCTACATACAATGATGAGTGATGGCAGCTCTAGCGTGCCGATGGGCGCAAGGCGTGATCCTCTCTCGCTAGCCCCTTTGTTAGCGAGAGGAAAAGGAGACGGGGAAGAAAAACACTCCCATCGGAGCAAGGGACTCCACTCAAGCCAATCAAGGTCGTTGAATCATCCACGGAGCCGCGCTCGGGGAGTTTTCCGCAAAATGTTTCCAAAAACAACCAGGCACTTGAATCATCGTCCCATTTTCGGCGGGGAGAAACCCACGAAGGTGGGAGCATCATCCATTTTGGCAGGGACTGTGGGGCCGCCTTTGGCCATGTGCTCACCTAAGAGATGGTGCCATCGTCAGCACGTTGCGACTAGTCCGTATTATCAGTATGATCAACTGTCAACTGTTGATAGCCGGAGTACGTAGTCCATGAATATCAGACAACCAAGATCTCAAGTGGCTGAGTTAGACGTTTTCCCGCTCCTGAGCTCGAGCATCATTTCGGAGCTTCCCGAGCTGTTCTGACTTGTCTGCATCCGATCCAACATTCCTCCTGGTAATAGTACAGTAGAGTGTTCATCCTGTCACACGCTCGTGTCGTCCATCTATTACCCAATCCCCAATACGACCCGTGCTGCATTTGAGCCAAGGATCCACGCAAAAGCGGCAGATTTTCGGCTGCGGATCTAGAGCAGAGACCCGGGCAGGACAGGACAGCCTACATATGTACATGACTTTTCGTGTTCGACCCTTGTGAGTTTATGGCAGGAAACCAATCATATTTTGCATGTTTTGTGGCGCAAGATCTTGGTTCCGTGTTTGTTGTTGATTTCATCATAAAGCATTGGGTTCCATGGACAGCGAGAGAGAGGAATGAAGGGCTCTCGAGTGCATTCACCATGCTTGGCCAGATCAAACAACATAGCCGTGGTAAAGGTGTTTCCCGTGATGGACGAACCAGATGGTTGGCGGCCGAGTTAATTCGGGTTGTGGAGGGCAGCAACCAAGCCCATGTAATTTGTTAGCACCATAATAATCATACATATGTACATATGTACGTACATACGTGCAAAAACCTGTGCCATGCATCGGGGCTGACCAATCGGAGAAGCGAATAATGATTGAAATGCACGTGTTCAGGCAGTGCACGCGTCCCATCTGTGGGGACAGGAGAAGAAGGCAAGCCCTGAATCCTGGCGCTCAACTGTGATGAACAAAATCCTTTGTCTGGTGACTTTAAGTCGTCCAGTGTGGAAGGTACTAGTCAGGCACCGTTGCTCCTCTGAGTCCTCTCAGGTCACGCTGCACCGAGCAACGAATCATCATGGGTTTACATGAAGCAATGAATTGCGGAGTACTCCGCACTCCGTATACGAGGCAAGTGCTGCGCACAACATATAGGTACCTACAATATAGGTAGATAGGTAATGACAGATGTTACTCCCAGCCGCAGACCAAAGACGTTGGTGACGGAAATACGGAGAATGTAGGAGTGTATGTAGTGTGCAATTCTCTAGGCTTGAACTAGGGCATCAAACCAGGGTCCTCGTGCTGTGACCCGACTAGTTGCTGCGCCACGTCCCGTATCGGTCTCGGCTTAATATGTATGTCTATTACCCAGGTACCTAGACAGGCCGAGGTCGGCCAACAAAGCTTGCGCGCAACTATATGTACATGTATGTAGATGGAATACTAAACAAGGTACATGTGTACCAGTCAATTGTGCAAAACAGCTGGGTTTTGATGATTCAAAACAACAAATCTTGGAGAATAATCATGGCCCTCTCTTTGAAGGGTTTTTTTCTTTTCCTTTTTCTTCATATCAGCATACTCCGTACTCCGTATATAAGTTCTTATTATGCACAGCCTCCCCGCTTACAGCTATTCATACATACATATGTACTCCGTACATGTCTGGGTGCTAGGCACGATTACCTGATGCGCGCTAACGGCTTCCTGCCACGTGAAGTTCGTCTCCGCCTCCTTCCCTTTGATAGCTTTGCCCCGCCTGCCACAACTGTGTTCCGTGCATGTGCACCGACTTGCCAATTCTTTCATCGTTTTATTAACGGGGCAGGTCAAGTCTCAACAAGGAAAAGAAGCGAAAAGAAGCCCAACAATCGCGAAATGGGGTTTGTTTTACTCCGTGGCCATGCTGTTCAACACCAATGATAGGATCAAGGCTTCTCCCAAGCTTTTGACCATTGCCGACGATTGCGAAAATTGAACATGGTTATCCATGGCCGGGCTTTACCCGGCCGAATAAGACACGAATGAAGAGTGCGCAAACTGCAACGTCGCGATCGGATCGGCCCCTGCAGCGAAAAGGGACCTTGCAAAATTCAACCCAGCACTCACCTTCCCTCTGAGTAAGATTGTCGAGATCCGGGAGATCCGTGAGATCCATTCAACGTCACCAATCACGGTACTCGCCCACTAAACTGCTGTTCGAAACTGGAGACATTCCAGGCCATCTTCTTGAGGCGCAGAACTAAAGCCTGCAACTGCTTCTTCGAATATTACGCCGATGGCTAGAGTCGTGCTTCTCTTCCCGAGAAAACGTTTCCCTCGGGAGTCTCAGACAAGAGTTGTGTCTTGGCCTCGGAGCTCATCCCTCTCTTGTGTGGTCGGGATGTTTCGACGACTCGTCACTTTTCGCGCCCCAAGTCACAGGCCGAGCCCCGTAAATAGACGAATTAACAGTCAGTCGTCCTTCAGCTCTCATGTGAGACTAGGGCAGGCCAGCAACGTTTTGCCATGTTAGGGATGCTCAGTAATCCTTGTGGCGTACATACACAACCGTTTGACTTGTTAGCCTCGAGTGGGTTCCGTCTTCGTCTCAGTCTCGGTCTGTGTTCAAGTTCAAGGCTTTTGGGTGACGGGTGACGCGACCCACTGTTTCACTCGGGTATCTGACAAACGGTTGACAAAGTCTGACGAAGTCACCCTCATCTATGATGGTTTTTTTTTCTCCCGACACGAGGCCATTCACCAAGAGCTCGTACGCCACGGATTATTCCCCGAGGCAAGCCACATACCCGAACATATGGGTCGCTCATTGGTGGTGCCATCGACCTTTGTCTCGAGCAGCAGATTGTCTTGCCACTACTGTCTTGTACATCAACGCCGCGCTTTTGCATTGGCATGGCATGACATGGCATGATACTGTTTGCCACAAAGATACGTTTCACTTTACGAGCCATAACATGCCAAGGCGATTGCAAAATCCACGTGAAAATATGGACTGGTCGGAGCTGGGTTCTCAAATACCAAACGAGAGCCGGTGCCCGACGGCAAGCGGCCACAGAATCCTACATCTCGTCTGTTTCAAGCTGCTCAACGACTGATACCAGAACACAGCTTGAATCATGTTTTAGCTCGACATTAATTCTTCCTGAGATCTGTGACGAGAAGCCGAGACGATGCCGCTCAGGGCCGTCTACGGCCCAGGACCCAAATGTCATGCATCTATAAGCTACTAGTGCGTGCTGCACAACATTGATATCCATTTGGCGCAGGCATGGGGTGATTTTCGGTGCTTCTGATGACCCGGGGTCGTCCTATTCCCGCCCTGGTAGGAATGATCCGGAACTATTATTCCGTGCCATGATCGGTTGTCCCAGAAGTCATCGACGGCGCCACCTTCTTCTCCACCAAATAGGGATGGATGTGTTTTAAGAGACCAAGGAGATAAAATCATGATAGCACTTCGGAGGCATAGCATTCCTTGAGCGGGGAAGTGCAGCAAGGATCTTTGTGTTCAGTATCATCGGAGGACAGCCGCTTGGCTATCGATCCTGACGCTGGTGCTAGACTAGCATCTCCCATTCAACCAACTCAACTGCAATGGCTCCGCTCAGTCATTGGCAACATGCATTGGGAAACGTACTCGTCTAGCACAGTAAACTATTACACGGCGAGTTGTCTCTGCTAATTGTCCAACAAGGGCCTGGTCTAATTAGTGACAATTTCGTGCTCCATGCATGCAAGTATAGCCAAGTCCAGGGTATGTTCACCCAAGGAATCTGACTTTACCCCTTCACACCAATACTAACCAGCCATGGTCGCAAAAAAAAAAAAAAAAAAAAAAAAAAGGATCAAATAATTCAATATAACAAGCAGCCACCAACGCCACCCACGTAATAGATTCCACACAACACGCCCAAGGTCCCTTTCAAAAGAAGCAAATCCCATCACCATCACTCGTCCAACGACCACGCCACAGCGGTTCAGAGAAAAGAAGAAGAGAAAATTAAACTCATGCACCCATACGACACTCGATACATTGTGACTTCTTTTTGCAACAAGTTTTGTTTTTAAAAAAATTAAAAAGACAGCGGCTAGTCCCGAGACACATGGGCTGTAGTCAATTTGCGGAGGACATTAGACGTGCGTATCGGGGCTAAGTCTTTTCCAGACAGAATAGGGGTCTGGGAGATCTCTATTTTGCGGATCCTCCTATTGTGTACATTTCATCGACCGAGTGTTGCGAGATCCGGAGTGGCGCGCAGGACAAGATTCGATGACAATCCGGGCGAAACGCACGAGCTTGGCGGTGTCGTGCAGGACGAGGACGATGCGGGTTCGTGAGGCGCAATCGGACAATCTTCTGGTACCCTGCACAGGGTGAGGACTATGGATGGAATTGGACATGTCACCTCATTGACAATTACATACCGGGTTACAAAACCAATGCATCATCGTTGGTTCTTTTGTCCGCCCGCTTATACTCTTGGCGTGCAAGGTATTTAAAAAAATTCCACTCCCGAGTATTCTGCCGCCCAACATTCAGCCCATTTCCATGGAATTTCGCAATCAATGCCATCGTCCCAATACGTAAAATTCATGTCAAGTCCTGTCTTTCCCTCTCCCCTTCCCGCTTCCTCTCAGATCAGAAATCGAATTCCGGTCGGAAGATGTCAGGATCCACGCCAGCAACTGTCTTCTCAGCCAGATCCCTGCGACCCATTTGTGTGAATACCCGTCGTAGAGTGTCGTATAGGGTGCTGCTACGGTTCTGGGCCGACATTCGATCAATCACCTCGTCGACATCACCGCCGGCCTGATCGCCCAGAATCTCATATGCTTTGTTGCGACCAGACTTCTCAATCGACTTGTGCATCTCGAGAGCAGCCAGGAAGTGACTGGCGGCTTCTTGGTGGCAATTGATGTTAATACAGCTGACGCCCAGGTTGTATCGGGCACGAACAAAGTTGGGAGACAAGGAAAGAGCCTGCTCATATGCCGCAATGGCTTCTTCTGATCGTCCGCTGTTGGCCAATGTAGCACCCAGCCGATTCCAGAGAAGATGAACTTGCTCCTGTTGGTTCGATGTGCCCAACTCGGATGAGTGCAGAGCTGATTGAAAGCAGTCGACCGCCTTGTCGTACTCTTCTGCGCCATAGAACAACACACCTAGGCCGACTTGCACATCAGGGTCCATGTGCTCTCCATCAGGACTGAGCTGGGCAGCCTTGATGAACAGGTTTGTTACCTTTTCATGCAGTAGTTGCCGGTCAGTAAATCCCATCTCAGCTGCCGGATGTAGGTCCTTGGGGTCCAAAATGCTGGGATACTTGACCGAAAGCCAACGCTCAAGCGTCCGGTAAGCTGTGCTGTCGTATCCCTCGTTGGTATATGAAACTGCCAGCCCCATCAACGCTTCCAGATTTCTAGGGTCCAATTTCAATGCCTGCTCCATTGCACGGATGGCGGCAGTTTCCTTTCGTTCTGGGCCTGTGCTTTCCCAGGTAGACCCACGCCTCGATATGCTCCGGATTCTGCTGAACAGCAGCCTCAAAAGCCAGAGCGGCGAGCGATAGGTTGCCGCCTTCCTTCATAACGCGAACACCTTCGCCGAATGCGTTGCTTTCGTTTTTGAACAAGTTTTCTTCCTCAAACAGGTAGTTCTCGACGACGGGATCGCCGAATCGGCCCCAATCTCCCATGGAGAAGTCGGTGGGCATGTTCTCGTTGCTCCATTCGGCATCGAACTGGTCGAAGAAAGTATCGTCGTTGACCATGGATCTAGCAGCAGCCGTCTCAGCTTGAATTCCTTTCCAGAGGGATTCGAAGTCACCAAACTCATTAGTTTCAGATTGCATCGCCCTGTCCATCTCATCCAGCTCTCGCTCAGCAGCGTTGGCCTCATCGTGTTGTTCCTGAAGTTTCTCTGCTTCCTGGTCCTGGAGCTCGAGCTGAGCGAATTGCTCCTCCCATTTGCTGTCATCCAACTCCACCAACTTGCCCTTACCTTTACCCTCAGGCGGTTGCTGTTGTTGCGGTTGATGAAGTCCTTGCTGGTTCTGATACATGGGTTGGAACATGGTTTGGCCATATCCCATGCCCATGTTTGACATCATACCAACTCCCATCATCGGCCGCTGGGGCATCTGGCCGGACATGTTGGTGGATTGCATGGGGCTGGACCTAGCCGATGAAGCTTGGCCATTCAGCTGCTGGTATCGAGAGAATTCGTCAGCAGAAAAGTGAGCCCCAGGGGAAGGTTTGAAAGCTGACTCCATGCCGGGCGGGCTGTTGAAGTCTTGGACCCACGATGGAGATGCTGAGCTGGCACGCATGGGAGCATGTTGTGCTGGGTTGAGAGCAGGACCGGTTTGCACGGGGAATTCTTGCTGGAGGCTCGGAGCGCCATTGAGGAAACCGTTCATCAACTAAATCGGCAGGCAATCATTAATTAGTAAATATGAGGCTCACATGCAGAGGCGCTCAAAGGTGCAAGAAATCTGGCCCTAAAGCCAGTCCATCCGTTCGTTTTACCTCGTCTTGTGGCGCATTGGCAGTCTGACTTCGAAAGCCGCCCATCTGGCCACCGGGCCCTCTTCCGACGAGTCGGTCTCGCTGAAGAGTCTTGTCATCTTGGACGTGCTTTTGAAACTGGCTTAGAGGATTCCCTGCCGTGGAGCACTCGGCTCCTCCCATGAACGACATGATGCTGGATAGAGTCTCTTCAACGGCGCTGACGGGGACGTATGGCTGATTAAAAGGGAAAAAAAGAAAAAAACGCTTATTTCGGTTCGGTGGCAATGGCTCAACCAACCAACCGACGACGCCAACGATCTTGGGATGTGTGGAAGGAAGGGGAGGCAAATGTTCACAAGCTGCAGAGAAAGTTGACACTTTTCGAGCAGACTTGCTTTTGGTCTGGTCAAGTTTGGTTTGTCAGAACGTCACCTGCGGCTCGGTCGGTCTGTCTGTGGGGTAAAATACCGAGGCAGTCCGGCCCCGGCCTGGTGGGAGTCTTCCGACTTTTCTCCGCGCATCTGACAACAGCGAAAAGATCACGTGACTGAATCGTGGGCAACGCCGTCGGATGCGCCGGTGGTAAAGACGATGCGTGCTTATCGATAAACATGACCGGGGACTTTTTTTTTTTTTTCTTCTTTCTTGGCGGCATCCAAACCACAACGGATCAAAAGAATTGCCAGCAACCACAGGCAAAAGTCCTCTCAAAGTTGCCTCAAGATGCTTCGTCAAGTGTACGTCACGAACGAAGACCTACTTTGCGTCAGAGTCTGGCCCCTTCAATTATTGAACAGAACAAATAAACTGATTTTCACTTCTCAGAAAACCTCGCAACGCCCGCTCGAAGCGAGCCCTCGAGAAGCGGGAACCAAAAGCAATCGAGAACCCCAAACAGTGTCTCTTTCTCCGCGGAACCTCGTGCTCGCAAGTAGTCCAAGACGCCCTAAACGACCTCTACTCCTCCGCCTCCCTCTCGCCAAGAAGTTCACCAAGAAGAATGCAATCCACCCGTTTGAAGACGCCGGCTCTCTCGAGTTCTTCTCGGAGAAGAACGACGCCAGTCTCCTCGTCTTTGGCAGCAGTCAGAAAAGCGACCACACGCCATGACCTTTATCCGCACCTTTGGCTACAAGATCCTCGACATGTTGGAGCTGTACTCGACGCGGAGACGTTCCGAACCATGGCGCAGTTCAAGAACAAGAAGTTTGCTGTTGGGCTGCGGCCCATGCTTCTCTTCGCGGGGACCGCGTTCGAGAGCCCCGTGACAAACGAGTTCACGCTGGCCAAGAGCATGCTCGTCGACTTCTTCAAGGGCGAGCCCTCGGACAAGATCGACGTGGAGGGCCTGCAGTACATCATATCAGTGACGGCGGAGGACATTTCTGGCGATGGAGATGCGAAGCCTGCTATCCACCTGCGCGCGTACATGATCAACACGAAGCGCAGTGGTCAGAAGCTCCCGCGCGTGGAGGTGGAGGAGATTGGGCCTAGGATGGACTTCCGCGTCGGCAGAGTCAAGGAAGCGGATGAGTCTATGCTCAAGGATGCCATGAAGAAGGCGCGCGGCCTGGAGGAGAGGCCCAAGAAGAATATTGTTACTGATTCCATGGGCGACAAGATTGGTCGGGTGCACTTGGGCCGACAAGATCTCAGCGAGTTGCAATTGAGAAAGATGAAGGCTCTCAAGAGGTCAAGAAATGTGCAGGAGGACTCGGTGGAGAATGTCGTCGCCGAAGATGTGAAGAGAGCGAAGCACTGAGGTGAAATTTAGGAAGATGACAATGGGAAAGCCAGGGATTGAAAAGTTGCGAACTTTCGTGGTCGTTATGCATATTGTATGGAAATATTTGTCTGGAGTTTATGGCGTTCTTTTGCACACACACACATGATAGGTCATGGAGCATATATTCAAGTTGTCGTTGCCATGTCCCTATATAGCTAAACTACACCCTGTATACCATGACCACTGCCACGAAAACGCCATTCAAATTAGCCGCATAACCAAAGATAGTCGTGTGAACAACATGTCATATTCTCGTCTCCGTCAAGACACCTCTCTGCGCCGTGATGATGCCCTTTCGCCATATTGATGCCATCAGATAATACAAAGTAAGGAGGACAAAAGCCAATCTGTAACAGAATAAAACCGTTGCACGTGAAAATCAATCTAGGGGCGCCGTCATGAGTTCCAGCTCTGCCTGCAAGGAAGTAGGAGGAGGCGCGGCTGGTGGATTGTTGGTGAGTTTGGAAAACAGTTCAATATGGCTCATCATTGATTCCGAAAACCCCTTGCTCGCTTGGGCTTCCTTTTATAATCTACCCCCAGACGTCGGGCGGTATTGCTCCCCTGTCCCAGAGGGCGACCCTGATGGGCCATTCCAGATGTCGCCACCAGCTTGAGCCAGTTTTGAATAAGCTGACTAGGCCCATGACCTCACGGCGGGACACACCCTCCAGCCACCATACAGGATCCATGCGTTGAAAGAGAGCGAAAAAGCAAGCGAGAATGGCAAGAGCCCGTGGCCGCTCTTCCTCTACCACCTCAACAAACCTTCGGGACACACTGGCAGGGAAGGCGAGCGCGGCGGGCGCAAAGGGATTCTTATGTGCCCAATTTAGAACACTAACGGCGTGAAAGTATCCCTGGTGCGTGGCAGTGATCTTGTCGTTGGGCTCTTTTGCTAGCTCCTCATCCAGGTTCTCCAGCAGATGGCCAAAGAAGGAATTCGGGTTCAAGGGTTCAGGTCCAGCTGAAAGCTGGGCTGCGAATCAATGATGGCCTGCACAATGCTGCTGTTTCGTATCCACTGCCACGAGGATGCTACGACTGTCTTGACGCCTTGAATGCGTGGAACCATGCCATGGGCAAGGTGTAGCGGTTTGTGCCATCGCTGCCGCTTGTTTGCGCATCATCCTTGATGAATATTCGCGATGCTGTGGCCTGAAAGGCAATCAGGGAGGCAGTCAAGAACAAGGCCTCTGCGTTATCAGACGTGATGCCATTGTTGAGAGTTGTGACGTATGCGGCCAAGGTTGATGCCGTGTACGCGTGTGAGGCCTGCACTAAGGATGTATCAGTAGGCTTTTGTGAGCGCAGGTGCAGCGCGGCGACGCAAAGCATGGCATCTGCGAGATAGGCCTTGCCTTGGCCTTGGAAAGCCATTTCGGGTACTTGTCGCTGCCACATTTCATCAGTGGCAGGGGAGTTTGTGAGCAGGGTCTTGCAAGTGCTGGTGGTGTACTGATGCAAGAGCCGCAACTCCAGTAACCTGTCCACAGGGCGAAGCGTCTCTGGTTCTGGCGACACCGTCGCTTGAGAAAGGACGGGTGTCGCGTGCTTCTGTGAAGGCGAGGCCACAGAAGGCGATGTCTCGGATGCGTCCAAATTCATGGCCAGCGTGGATGCCGTAGGACTCAAGGGCCCTGACATGGCTGGGGAGGCAAGCTCACCGACCACATCATCACTCTCAAAATCACAGAGAACACCATGTTTAGAGCAGTTGCCACAGCGTGGATGGACTTCGTCGCACTGGTATCGCCACAGGGAAGCGAGAAGTCAGCCGTTGAAGATGCCGTCATGTTACGAAAACGAGCCCGACAATGGACAGTGGACAGTAGACATTGGACACGTTGGATGGTTTGAAAACCTGTTTGAACAACAGGCCCTTCGCCTGCGGTAATGTGTCTCATGTCTCTGAGCGTCCGACTCACCTTGATCTTCCTATTCTTACACCGGCGGCAACCAGCGCGAGACTTTTTGTGAGAACGCCTGGGTGGCATTATGAGATGGAACACGGTCAGTCAAAAACTCGACAAGTCCAGAATGGAGACCTGGCAAGTGACCATGCCAATAGCATGGCCGCCGGAAGGGTTTCGACGGCTGATGGACGCTCGAGGGAGGTGTATGCGGGCAACAAAGGGAGTCTCTTCATGAGCATAAGCATAAGCATAAGCGCATGTTACTATCGAGTGAGGCACCAATGACCACCAATGACCGATGGTGGTGAACTCGCGGGACGGCAGCGAGCATGTGACCAGGGGTTTTTTTGGGGGAAGGGGGGCCCGTTCATCGGGGTGCAGTTATGCAGCCGCGACCGACCAAGTGGCACTGCCCATGTCTTCGCTCCTGCCGATTTGAAAGAGACTAAGATATTCCGTGGAGGACCTTCTTTTTCCTCGAGCAGCCGCACCAACTCCGCCTTCTTTGCCCGAGGTGGAAGGATGCGGTGTGTTCGAACCTGCTTTGTCAAGCGAATTATTCATTCATTACCAATCCAACCATGACAGCAAGGGCGGGCTGGGCTTGGTGACACAATGACACAATTTTGAACGCGGTTGACGGCAGAGCAGCCAGGCTTGCTTGACTCAGCCGAGCGCCGCCCGAAGTGGATTGGCCTTTTTCTTCTTTTTTTTTTCTTCATGCATGCCTTGCGCATCGCGTGTGACGGACTGACTCTACGGAGTATTACATGCTTTTCGCCCTCTCGTTCCCAGCTCGAGTAGAAAATTCTCCCTCCCCAAGCGAAAAGCAAAATTACTGAATACCTGTGTATTCTGTCAGGCGACTCTTCTCTCAAAACGAAATCCAATCCCCAGATTCCTGTTGGACGCCTCAATCGCGGATCGCCCTCGCCCCTCGCCCTCGCCTCATCACATCAGCCGCTGCCACTCCCGGTGCCAGGACCCGCGGGCCAAAAAGAAAAGAAAAGTCTTCAACGTCTTCTTTCCCTTGTTTCCATATCGAATCAATTCACACAAGGAAAACGACAAACATGTCTCCCCGGTGACCTCTGACCCTGTGTCGACGCCCCTCGTCCCCGACTCCCGTCCATGGCTTCGGTACGCTCGCCGTCCACGCCGGCTCACCTCACGATCCTCACACCGGCGCCGTCATCGAGCCCATCTCACTGTCCACAACCTTTGCCCAAACGGCTGTCGGCAAGCCAGTTGGCGAGTACGAGTATTCGCGTTCCGCAAATCCCAACCGCACCAACTTCGAGGCCGCCGTCGCCGCTCTGGAGCACGCCCGTTACGCCCTCGCCTTCTCCAGCGGCAGCGCAACCACGGCCAACATCTTGCAGAGCCTGGCCGCCGGCAGCCACGTCATCTCCGTCTCGGACGTCTATGGAGGAACCCATCGTTACTTTACGCAGGTTGCCAAGGCGCACGGCGTAAAAGTCACCTTCACCCCGAGATCGAGGTGGACATCAGCGAGCACATCAATGACCAAACCCGTCTCATCTGGATCGAGTCTCCTCCAACCCTACCCTCCGTCTCGTCGACATTCGTGCCGTTGTCACCGAGGCCCACAAGCACGGCATCCTCGTTGTGGTCGACAACACCTTCCTGTCCCCATATGTCCAGAACCCTCGACCATGGAGCCGACATTGTCGTCCACAGCGTCACCAAGTACATCAACGGACACAGCGACGTCGTCATGGGCGTCGCCGCCTTCAATAGCGACGAGCTTAAGGCCCGCCTGAGCTTCCTCCAGAATGCCATTGGCGCCGTCCCCTCGGCCTTTGACTCGTGGCTCGCCCACCGTGGCCTCAAGACGCTGCATCTCCGCGCCCGCGAAGCCACCCGCAACGCCACCGCCGTCGCCACCGCCCTCGAGGCCTCTCCCCACGTCATCTCCGTCAACTACCCCGGCCTTGACTCCCACCCTCACCGTGCCATCGCCCTGAAGCAGCATCGCGACGGCATGGGCGGCGGCATGCTGTCCTTCCGCATCAACGGCGGCCACGCCGCTGCCGAGCGCTTCTGCCAGGTCACAAACATCTTCACCCTTGCCGAGTCCCTAGGTGGTATCGAGTCCCTCGTCGAACTGCCCAGTAGCATGACTCACGCTGGTATCCCACTTGATGAGAGAGAAGCAGTGGGCGTCTTTGACGATCTCGTCCGCCTGAGCTGCGGTGTCGAAGACGCAGAGGACTTGAAGAATGATGTTCTTCAGGCCCTGGAGCGTGCTGTCAAGGACACGGCCAAGAATGGCGTCTCTAATGGTGTTAATGGATAATAGAGTTATGAATAAATCCGATATTCTGATGTGGGATGAGTTTGCAATAACGTGGTTTCATGATGCATTCTTCTTTCTTTTAGACTCTTGAGGCAATCTCCAATTCACGGGAGAAAGCCACTTTACGTGACGCAAAAAGCATTAGTCATCAAGGATAATTTCCAGGACAAAAAAAGGGGATACGTAATCAGGGATCAAAAATAAGAATAAAATGGAAACAAGGATCGACCACGAGCATAGTATTGAACATATATAGAAGGTTGGACCGCCATGACATCGAGTCGTCTTCTGCTGCTTTGTCTCATTCGAGGCACTTGATGGTGTATCAATGAAAATGCAGTGTGTACAGCGTGTCCACTCCTTTTCTATCTGTTAAGGGAAAGAGAGAAAGACAGACAGACAGACAGAGAGAGAGGGTGAGAGTGAGAAACGCAGAAAACTCCTCTGCAGTCCAATGTTTTCGTCCAGGACAAGTCCGTGATATTTTTTTCTTAAAAAATGCCCCAGAAGTAAAATGAGTGAAAACGAACAAAACTAAATTAGGGAGGCGCCATTGCTCCAAGCTTGACATGATGATTCATTAATTCCAAAACACTCTTCTCTGCGCTGCGAGATGAAGACCTCGTTACCTTTCAAATTTGATTTCAGAGCGGACCTTGCTGTGTATCATCCATGGCAGGAGGGATGTGAAATAGATTATCCGCGTATTCATTAGCCATACTGTTACCAGCGGTCCACTCGCTCCTCCTCCTGTGAATCTCGTTCATTCCTTGGCAAGCTGTCTCTGCAATGTAATGCAGTTCGTCGAGCGTGCCGGAATTGCAATTGTGGAAAATGCCGTCGATGCTCTTCTGCCACTCTGACGTGGTATTGGCCACGGCCGTCTGGTGAGCATTGGTATCGTACTCTTCGACACGTAGCGCTCTTGTCCTCGGCTTGAGAGTGTGGATGAGCCCATCGTGCTTGGAATATTGGGGAAGAACTCGACGGGTTCGCCCGACGACATGTTGGGCTGGTGAATACCCATGACAACTTCGACAAAGCGCTGTGAGACACTTCGCCCCAGGCCACAGGGGTCGATGAGATCGAAGTCTGGTTGCACCGACATGTCTTCGCGGAGGTAGTGATCGTAGGCGAGGAACGATGCTCGACAGATTCGTAGTTTGGGGGTGGCGGCCCGGAGGGACATGGCCATCCATTGACAGTCCTCGGCGGGGCGCTGGTTCGGGATGCCTATCCAGAGGACTTTTCGGGAATCCTGGTTCCAGTCCCGGGATTGCTCTGTCTTGAGGTAGACTTCGTTGAGGTAGAGCTCCTGGATGGTTTCGCCAAAGACATCGGCCGCTTTGAGAAACGACTCGGGCAGGATCTCAATGCGCTTCAGCTCGAGGCAGGTAAGGTTGGAGAAGTGCACGCGCGGCGCGGGCAAAGAGCGTGCCCTCCAGTTTTCCACGGGTAGCTGCCAGAAGCGTGTCTGCTTGAGGCCCCGAGGTGGTCGGTCGTCGTGGTCCATGCCGACCAGACATAGCGTCTTGAGGTGGTCAGCATGTTCGATCACGTCCCAGAGACAGGAGCCAAATAAGCCCGCCCGTTGTGGTTCCACGTCGTGCCGGCGCAGGGTCATGACCAAGTTGTCCAGGACGGCAACGACAGACATTATGTTCATGACGTCGCTTGGATTCATCCACAGACTGTAGATGGTCACGTCGGTAACATTTTCGAGGACCAGCGTTTTGAGGTCGGCGGAGTCCTCCTCGGGACGTGCTGCAAACGCCTTGAGAGTGTTGGCAAGGATCATGGTCGCGGCGTTGCAATGCCTGCCGACGAGCTGAAAGGGGAGGTTAAGACGAAGACTATCGACTTCACGGCAGTTGAATAGTATTGTTTCCACCATGTCATAGTACTCTGATTCGGTAAAGGAGCGTTCGTTCATGCAGTATTTCTTATGCATCGCTTGGCAAAATTCCGTCATGGAGGGAACTCGAGCGAAGACGGTTTCGAGGAAATCGACTTCCACTAGGACAACAGTGTTAGAATTTTATACACATAACTCTTCCCCGCCTCCCGTCATCGCAGGGGGCGGCCGTGTATCCGGGCTGGCAACACGTACGCTCATCTCGAAGAACCATTAAGTCTATATATAGACTCTTGCAATGATAACCAATTGTCTGGAGAGCATCAACGTCTGGCCGACGTACATGGCTAGCCCTGCTCATGCGAGAAAAATCCAAGCCGAGCGTGCAGCAGGTGGATGGCTTGAGGATCCTGTCAAACAGGCGGCAGACGAGACGGAGCTTCAGAACCGTGTTCTTGGGGCCGTGGGCGACGCATTGCTGCAAGATGCCGTCGATCAGCTCTCGCGGGAGACGATCCATGGTGTATGTATGCGCACAATACAGAAATGAGGTAGATGCCGCAGGGCAAAAGGGAGGTGCAGCGAGCAAGCGGCCGAGGAAGCCTGCTAGCCCCTCATGTGGTCGAGACGATGGATCTGAACTCGATTTTGGACTGTATCGATGAACACGAGGGAAATGGGGAGAGGGGGAAGCACGCGATTGGGATTATTGGATGATTGTATGTACATAGAGGCAAGGAGCGGTGGACTAAAAGGTACGGCCCGGTCATGCATGAGGGTGACCCACCCACTTCCACTGGGCCCAAATGCAGCGCCGCGCACGAACCGCGACCTTTCTCTCGCGACTTTTCCACTGTTAATAATACAAAGAATAAACTTGATCATTGATCATTGACGTGCAAAATACTTTCCGAAATGCTTCACAAGTACGGCTTGGGCGACCAATGGCAGTGGACGTACGGAGTACATACAATACATACATACTACATGTTTAACCCGGCGCTAAGCCGTTTTGAGCCCAGACATAGGCCCCGCAAAGCATTGATCTTGTGCCGACTGCCGCTAGACCGGATCTGAGCTGGCAGATCTTAGCAGAGGCTTCAATTAATTTTTCCATGTCGCTCGCCATCACAGACGGGAGTCCCTTTCCAGCCCGCCATCGCCATTGGCCTTGTTTCCGTCTGTAGAAACCAGAAGGGCTACACTCTGTACTCGCATCTGAAATTGATAATTCCCACGCGACGCAAACACGATTGACTCTTTCTCTGCCGCCCCGTAGAGCATGGTCGCAGGCTTGAGAGACAAGTTCCAACGCGCCAGGAATTTTGCACGCTCGTTGCTAAGCGGCAAAACTCTGTGCAAGAGTCAATCGAGAAGCCGCAGAATCGGGAACCAAAACAAGCATCGGATACTGAAGCCTCAGCTCTAGCCGCCCTCTCGGCAAGCAAAACCATGGCCGACTCGGCCAAGGACCCGGCGGAGACGGCTTCCCAGAACAGCCTGAAGCGAACGAGCCCTCACGATGGGCAAGACGGCGGCGCCGAGTGGCAGGTCGTGTCGCGGCCGACCAAGAAATCCAAGAAGGTGCCTCGTCCGGGCAGGGGGCTATCCAGCGCTGGTGTTCTCGCCCAGTGCCCGACTACAATCCAAGATTAATCTAAACAACCTCCGGGACCTGATCACCTACATCTTCGCCGATGGCACCGGTCCCCAATGGATCGGGGTCTCTCACAGGCCACAGTTCAGAAAGATTGTTGCCATCATGGTTCCGGGCTTGGAAGAGGCCATGTTCAAGGCGAATGTGGACTATTCGACCTACAACAAGAACAACGAAAACGAAGAGGAGCCGAGGATTTCGACTTCGCCAGACGACTACTACCCGCGCGCATTGGAGAAGGAAAAGCTGCCCGAGCCGTTGAAGCCATTCGCAGACATGTTCCCGCATCTATGGCCGGTACGAACGCCAGGAGACGACAGGCACGGGAAAATGCACTCGCCCATGGCTGCTTTCTTGACGGCACCTGCGCCCAAGGAGAAGACTTCCAAGCAAGGAGGCGTGAAGCCTGCGTCAGAACCTCGAGGGTGGCAGAACGAGCGAATGCCCATTACCGAATTCTTGGCATCAGCCGAGGAGCTAGCCGACAACGGATATTTCATCCATCCAGCTCTCCTCCCCGAGGGCGAGCGGAAAGACAGCTTCACCGTTCCCGACGGATGGGTCATGACCAAGGTCGACAAGTTGGAGGAAGGAGACGTGCCCGACAGCGAGATCGAAAAGGGCAGCATCACCGCAGGCCGACAGATCCTCGCGCTCGATTGCGAAATGTGCCTGACGGGCGAGAACGAACTCGCCCTCACGCGCATCAGCATCATCGACTGGGACGGCCAGGAGGTCCTGGACGAGCTCGTCAAGCCCGACAAGCCCATCACCGACTACGTCACGCGCTTCTCGGGCATCACGGAGGAGATGCTCGCCCCCGTCACCACCACCCTCGCCGACATCCAAGCCAAGCTCGTCGAGCTCCTCCACCCTCGCACCATCCTCATCGGCCACTCCCTCGAATCCGACACCAAAGCCATCCAGCTCGCGCACCCGTTCATCGTCGACACATCCATCCTCTACCCGCACCCGCGCGGACCCCGCTCAAGTCGTCACTCAAGTACCTCGCCCAGAAATACCTCTCTCGCGAGATCCAAAAGGGCGGCGCAGACGGCCACAACAGCATCGAGGACGCCAAGACGTGCCTCGACCTCGTCAAGCAAAAGTGCGAAAAGGGCAAGCTCTGGGGCGCATCCGACGCCCAAGGCGAGAACCTGTTCCGACGACTCGCCCGCGCAGGAACAGCCTACAAAGCCCAAGGCGGCGACGCAGCAACCGGAGGCATCGAAATAGGCAAGACCAGCGCCGCCATCGACTGGGGCGACCCGTCCAAGGGCCTCGGCGCCGGCGCAACCTACCAGCTCGGCTGCAAATCCGACCAAGACGTCGCCGACAACGTCCTCCGCGCCGTCAACGGCGACCCTGACGGGCTGGAGATCAAGGGCACAGGCGTCGACTTCACATGGGCTCGCATGCGCGAGCTAGAAGCCCTCCAAGGGTGGTGGAACAACAACCGCGTCGACAACACAAACTCCGACGGCGGGCCACCGTCCGCATCACCCTCTTCCCTTCCCCTTCCCCTTCCTCTCCGCCACCACTGCAGCAAGCCCTCTCCCGCCTCACACAGCGCCTCGTTCGCATCCACGACGCTCTCCCCCTGCACGGCACTCATCCTGTACTCCGGCTCAGGCGACCCCGGAGGATGGCCCAGCTACAGCAGATGCAAGCCCGCTGGAGGAAGGAGTACAACACCTCCGGCAAGAAATGGAATGACCTGGGCGTCAAGTGGACGGATGTGGAGGACCAGGCACTGAGGAGGGCTGCGCAAAGGGCCTCGTTCGGGAATCGCCTTCATAGGAGTCAAGTAAGGAAGTCACAAAATCCGGCCCAATTTTTGAAAAAAAAAAAATGGTGGCCTCGTCTTTTTCTTTTCGGCCACGGACTAGGTAGGCCCCATTGATGTCATTGTACAAAAACTCGCGAGGAAGTTGGAAATCGAGTCGAGTCGAGTCGAGCAAGTCAAGCAATGGGCACGTCTTGGGGCGACACGGTGAATACCTGTCAGGGAAATCAAAAGACGGTTTGGGTACACCTAGCTAGCTGGTCGAGGAATAACCCAACTTCTTAACTGGCTGCTGTGCCCAGGTCTGTCCGTCTGGTCAGTAAATTACCCACGCGAGAGCTCGCTTGAGTAGAACTTAATGAACAAGCCGTCTTACTGCACGGTAGATGAACAGATGACGACACAAGGCCCCGGAAATACGGCATTCGCATTCCGTACTCCGTACATGCCAACAGGAATGAGCATCGTGGACGACGGACACATCAATCAATCAACCCGGACCTAGATCATGTATATAATCATTATATAGGCTACATTGCCCCCAAAGCTCGAGACAGATTATCGAAAAACCTAGTCGTGGAAAACTCGGGCGCTTAGAGATTCCTTGTATCCCTTGCATGTGCGCGAACTTGCTTCATCCGATCCATTCCTTCCGCTGCGTCGGGATTCCTCTGGATCCTCTCTCGTTCCATTTTTTTGGTATCCAAACACGGTGTTTGAAGCATGGAATAAACACATTACCGACGCGGCCTTGCTCGCATTACTCGCCCAGTACAGTATGCATGTAGGACACACTGTCACCAACGGCGCTACTCCGACAAAACCTTGTTTGTTTCTCTGCCCTGCAAATGGCTATCCATGCTTTCTTTCTGTTACAGAGCCAACGATGCACCTTCATGAAATGGTACGTCCTGTCCCGCCGCCAGAGCCCCTTCTCATGAGTTTCATGTACTGTTGGAGCGACACCATTGTAGAGTCAGACTGACCAGAACCGGCCGCTTGGCTGCAGTCTTATTTTCAGACAGACTTGGTCCTTCAATTTCAATCGCCCTTTGTACATTTGAGAGGATGTGGTCCGAATTCCCGCGGGAACAATGATGTACTTTCAACACATGATTTGTAACATTGTTCAAGCCTTACGGTTTGGCGGATCGTCAAATCAAGTTTGCATGAGATTTGCAAACTCATCTACCAATTCGGCTGAGCTGCCGAGCAGATCCAAAGGCGGCAGCCGTGGGGTCAACGCGGTTGATGCCATGCTGGTGCACGGTTCCATAACTGGCAGGTCTTTCTTCCTCTCGGCCGCGTCGTAAGTCGGTGTCGCTAAGCTCACCGGGAAGTCCATGGATGACTTGGATGAAAGCCGCTTCTGTGATGTCGTGCGTTCTGAATGGTAAAGCAGAAATCACAGACAAGGGTTTTTCATGGCCTCTAGTAGAGCCGCCGTCGTGGGAAAGCCGGCCAGAAGGAGCAGGGGATCGAGAATCGACCGTAGATAACACGGGCGTTTGCCGGAGATCCACTGAGCCTGAGTTTCTCTTAGAACTCTTGCGGGGATCTCGGGCAAATCGAAGCCAATTAGGTCATCTCGACCTCCTGAAATTATTCTGCCTCTGGGCAGATTCGGTTGCTCACCCTCGCCCTCGCCCTCGCCCTCGCCCTGGCTAACCTGGCTTATCTGGCTTACCTGGCTGACAGGGCTTACCGGGCTGACAGGGCTGACAGGGTCCTCTGCATCAGAGTCCCGAGGCTCGCCATTGTCGGTGAGAAGTTCGTCAGGTTTACGCAAAGGAGACTGTGGAGGGCGCTTCACAGGAGTTTCGTCGTCGTCATCAGAGTCGATTGGGCCATTTCTCAAGACGCCCATGGCGACGGGAATGCCCTCTGGCGGCGTCTCATCCCCGAAGCCTCCGTTTCGCACCATGTCTGGGGGCATTCTTGAGCTCCGGACGACCTCGAATCCTTTGCCCTTCTCCTTGCTCTTGCCACCAAACCAGTTCCTGAACCAACCCGTGGCAGTGGCAACTGGTCCAGTTGGGTCTGCCGGGCCTGTCCCAAGTCTTCGCCCAGGATTGTCCGAATTAAGGGCAGGGCCGCGAACTCCGTAGTAAAAGTCCACCTCGCGAGTTGCGTAATCCGTCTGGTTTACCGGCAAGTTCACGACACCGCCGCCTGGAGGAGCAGGTGTTGCGCCACGGGGTATTTCTTCGAGCCCTGCCTCTGGATCCTCTCCTGCAGCTCCCGGGGTTCCATTTGCCGATTTCGCCTCGATTCCTAGAGCATTGGGCGGAGTATCAGAGTACATGGAATCCCTCAAGTTGGAATTGGTTGCTCGTCGGGGCGGCCGATAATATGGATCGGATGGCTCCACGTGAGCAGGCACCATCGGACGCCCGACTGTGGGCGATGCAATGAAAGAGAAGGTGCTCGTTTCCCTGGTGTGCCGGGAGTGTACGAGCTATTCGTATCCCCATGGCGATGACCGGCCGAGAAGACGTCGATGTTGTCGAGGAAAGAGCTGCTGCGCTGCTGATTTTGCGCAGCAATATCCCCATAGCTAACTGCCGATGTGCTGCGCAGTCTTCCGCCGCCCGGCATCGAGTAGCCCGTCCTGGCCCCTTCTTCAGCATGCAGCATTGCCGTGGTCGACAGTTGGCTTGCCCTGGAAGGCGCTGTGCGGTGCGTTTCTCGCCGGGAGAGCTGCCGCATGCCGAATATCTTGGATAGACCTCCCTGGTGAGCCCAACTATGTTGTCTCCTCCGGCACCCAGCAAGCGTGCTGCAACTTCGACTATGGTTTGCAAAGCACCGAGGAAGAAGCCCAGAGCCAGGACGCCTCCATGAATGAGCAAAATGGCATATCCAATCCATCCTTTGGGCCCTCGGTAACTCCCAGGCTTGGGGCAAAAGCAACCATCAAAAGGACACACACGAGGCGAAGGACGGAGAAGAGCGTATGGTATGCGTTCATCGAGGTGGGCGACTGGAAGGGCTTGAATGCATGCAAGGTGAAAATCTGGATGACCTCGCAGATGGCAAGCAGGACGACCTGGGAGATGCCACTCGGTTGGACGGCGCCGATAGCAACACCTCGCACAAAATTTAGCATGACGGGTATGAGTGCGAACGCGGCAGCTTCGTCGGAATAGGTGTTGTAAAGAGGGCCATATCGCAAGACAGTGGGCAAGTCGTCAAACAGGCACGATTTGGGTCTTGTGCGTACGATTAGCAGGAGCACGTAAACAGCAAAACCGAGAAGCACAGCCAATGTGACGACAGCCAGAGTAATGGCGTAGGCTGGGGACTCGCCAGCTGCGACCAACTGAAAACAGGAGAGGGCCACGATAGGCATGAGTAGAAAGTTGAAGACGATGCGAATGACGTTTCCGATGCTGAACGGCAGGTTCTTGGCGCGGAGATCCTCCTCGGGTATACTGCGAATCTTTCGATAAAGCCACTGCGCCAAAAATCCGGCCTGTGTCAAAATAAAGACTGCGGCAATGATGACGCAGAGCCAGACCATCATGCCAGCCCAGATATCAGCGCTCTCCTTCACGCCAATCAGCTGACCGAGAGCATGAAGACCATATCCATCGGGGACGTCGGTGACGTACAAACCATCTTGCACGCTTTGCCACCCAGGAGACTGCGTGACAAAACTCTCGTTGAACATGAGTGCAGACCATCCGACTTGGCTCACTACTGGTTGGAAAAAGCCAGGGTAGCTGAGCGAAAGCGCGCCAGATAACGCAATGAACTGCAGATATTGCAAACAGTCTCCGAAACCAGGAGTGACGAGTCGAAGCAAGTCCTCGTCTCGGCCATAATTCGAGGTCCACTGAAAGACGTTGGAGCTTCCCCAGGGACTAAAGATGCTAGCGAATACGACGGCGAACCCAACAAAGAGAAGAACTATCAAAGGCACAATCTTGAGCACCCATGCGAGATTTCCGAGATCTGGTGTAATGACAGAGGAAACACAACCTATGTTTGTGCCGTCGACATTGCCGAAAATAATCAACATTGTGACGGCGAAAGATGCAAAAGAATAAGACGAGTACATGTCATTGGTGATATTCATAGACGGAAGGTCGTATACGGACCTGTAACGACATGGTTAGCATTTGGGTGCTCTTCCATCTGAGACATTCACTGCCCATCAGATATGGTAAGCCACCGGCACGGGGTACGTTGCAGGAGATTCTCAACACGTCCACTTACACATTTCCCGTCGTGTTGAAGACTGGCGGCAGGGGGCATGTCCCATTGACCAGGGCTTCGCCGCAGAAGAAGCTGCGATGGCTCCAGGGCACGTATGTGAGCATGCTGATTGAACTTTTGACCGTGGTGCCATTTTCGGAATTGACCGAGTTGATAATCTTGCCATTTGTTTTATCAGGATTAGTCCAGTACTCTCTATCGTCAGGCTTTGGGAGGTCAACTCGCTGGAGGGACCCCTTGACGTTGCCCCAAACTATATATTGAAACTTGTGCTTGTCGCTCTTGGTGTCAAACTTGGCATCGGCTTCGATTGGGACCCATTGTATGAATGGAGGGTTCTGGTTTTGAAAGGACTCGGGAAGGCAATTTGTCGGTTCGATTCGTACTGCGGAAACAGGCGTCAAGGCGAGGAGAGCAAAGAGAGCGATGGTGATGAGCCTGCTCATGGTTGCTGCGCCTTTAAGATGGACGTATGCCGTAATCGGTTTCTCCACGACTCACGTCTCGCCAGATCCGGGGACGCTGCAGCGTAGATGGCAGCTGGGAATCGGCGACCAGTGGCATGACGTGTGTAATTCGAATCCGAAGAGGTCGGCGGTTTTCGTCTCGGATGGGAGTCCCGATGCTCATTAGTCGACGATGGAGCTTTGCAACTGGAGGAGAAGAGCAAGAGCCATCCGATCTGGCGATTCTCAGAGCCCATCCTGCCAGCCGTGCTAGGCCGCATGTGATTCGACGTCGTTTGCATTCAGAAGCAGCGCATCTTGAATGATTCTATAGCCTTGTGACGAAGCATGAACGGCTGAGCCGATCTGCCAGGTTGTCTGTCGTGCGTGGTTCGTCGTTGGGTGAGTGATGAAGAAATAAAATGTGGAGGTGGTCCCTTGGTCGGGCCGGAGAGAAAGGGGCTGAAAAGAATACTGGATATGAAGCGAGAGGGTAGAATTAAAAATGGCGATGACGATAGGAGAAAGGGGATAGGGAAAGGGGAAAAAGGATTTAGAAAAAAAAAAGAAAAAAAAAAAGGGTTTGGCTGCGCGGGACAAGCAAGACAGGGCGCGTTGAGACAATAAAGGCGGCGCAATCGAAAGATGGCTCGCAGTAGTCATCAGACTGACATGGGCGGCGGGCCGGGTGGCCGGGTGAAGATTGGGTGGACACCGTTTGGAGTTGAATGGACAGCGACGGAAGCACGTTGAAGCTAGCAAAGCTAAAATACTCCGTACGGACGGGACGGACTGTTGACGGACCGTCAGCCAGCAGTTGGCCAGTTGGAAGTGGAAACAGATGGAAGCCGCGGTGCTCCAACTTACAATATTACAACTTACCAACCGACCGCCGGCTGAATCTGTGCTATGAGCATGAATTCTCTCGTTAATGGTGGAAGTACGGATTACGGAGTAGTATTTACAGCCCTGCCACCCGGAATATCCGAAGCAAGACAAGGTTCAAAGGTCCAAGTGAGGCAAAGTGGCGCGGCCAGCACCGAACAGAAAGAAAAAAATCCTGGCTTCAATCCCTATGCTGCTTGCTGCTGCTCAATCCCGGATGTACATGCTCCCGTCGCCCGTCCCTAATACTCCGTCCAGTCAGCACTGACAAACTGACCGACCGGCGACAACCCGCCACGAGCAGCACCACGAGTCCACTGTTGCATAGGATATATAAGGGGAACTACCGCAGAAAATTAGTGGCCAGTCGGCTGCGCCTCTCTTCTTCGTGCAACATCCACAAGCTCCACTAAAGAGGCAGGCTCAGGCAGACTGAGGCAGTGCAGGGCATAACATGTACATGTACACCTGGCGCCAGGCACATCACTTTTTAGTCCCCGCCCTGCCCTGAAACCCCCTGGGAGGTTGCGTACATGTATTTCTCCTTGGTGTTTTCACAATCGCAGGGCGGGGGCCACGAGGATCCCCGGTGCCAGTCTGTTGTCCAACGCCCCAGCATCATCTTGTACATACATACGGAGTGATGTAATCATGTACATACATATGTATGTATGTACACATGTATTACTTGCTGGCATCGTCCTTGTCAAAATCGCAGTCCTCCTGCTTGGCATTGCTTGGCATCTTCTTGGACCGCTGTACCTGGCTCGACAACCCATACCCATGCATGTTCAATTACCCAAAACGAGCGGCCGCCGAACCGGAACCGCTCCTTGTTTTTGTTTGGCATAGCCGTCCTCTCCTTGACTCCTTGTACGGATTAAAGAGTCCGTGTACTCCATAGCCTACGTAGAAAGTCGCTCGGAGCGCTGGACTTGGACTGCATTGAGATGTCAAGGAAAGAACAGTAAGGGCCACGCCAGACCCAACGAATAATAATAGCATTGGGAAACTTTCTTGAATGATGACTTGGCAGCTCAGAGCGCATAATCATGTCCTACATGTACATTCATTGTTCGACACCCCCACACCCCCCACACACAACCAAACCTCGTACGCCACACAGCCAACTCGAGCAAATACGACTTCACTTCTTGTGCTTGGCGCCCTAGTTTAGTTTAGCCAGCCCCTCTTTCACAACTTGTTGATTTCTTACTTCTTCATCTCCTGTGACCTCCACTGCCCAACTACATCATGTAGTCGACTTGGCCGCGGATCTTGTTTTGTTGCATCCATGAGTCAACACACAATTGCAGCCGTTTTTGAACCGACTGAACACTGCCAAGGTTCGCAGACAATAGAGTCACTGCAATATCGCCAGGTAATTCATATTGGTCCATCTTTGCGTGTTGGCGAACCAGACGTTCAATATCGCCATGCCCACATTCCATGGTTGTGCAGAGACAATGTGCATTCGCCATGCCTTGGGGCTGAAATAGAAGTCTCCCGGATACTCCTGAGTGGGAAATGTCATCCCTTTCTGGGCTGCTTCGCTTGTCAAAGCTGACAAGGGAAGAGCAACAACCATCTGCCTCAAGCAGTCCAAGGGGGCTCGCATCATCAGCTATTTTATTTTGGCTTTTGGTGCCCTTGAGCTCCGTGTCTTCTAATCCTCTAGTCCAAGTATTGCCGGTATCCGCATCAAACCTAGACATAGGGGCTGGTGTCCGTGCGAGATTGATCTGTAATGCATGAGAGTATCCCACTGGCGCACATGCAATCTTTTGTGCTTCCCTTTTCGCCAACATTGACGTGGATTCTGGCAGAGATTCTGTGAACGATAATGGTTGGAACGGTGCCATAGTCTTCTCTGCAGGCCTGCTAAGCAGTGCCATATTCCTGCTGGCCACTTTGTGACGCGGTTTCTCTGCGACATGAGTGATTCTTCCGCGTCCTTGACCACGAGCAGAAGGTCCGCTACCATTTCCGCGCAATCTCGCCGCGGCAAATGTGTCTTGGTGGCCGTTGTAGCTTGTATTACGACTCAGCAACCCTCCACTCTGCTTACTCGACGAAGCAACGTTTGCAAGGGCTGTGCGATGGTCGTTGAACCGATTTGTCATATTCGTTCTGGTGGGGACGCATCTAATGATCGCAAACGGGATCCGAGTGGAGGGCTCTCAGGATCAAGTCTGTGTCTAGGGTCAGATGGCGGAGGCGTAAGAATTAGTTGCGAGTGTCCGAGGAATGGTTGATTGACCGCAGCTTCTTGGTTGACTCGGATACTTCGAGTTGGTGCGGTCAGCTGCTGAGAACTTCTTCCTCGTCCACCAGTCCATGGTTCGCGACGAGTTACATTGTTGAACCCTGGCAATGAAGCCGCTTCAATGGAAGACCTTGGACTAATTTCAGGTCTCTCAATGTGTGGAATTGTAGAGATTGATCCTGCTTGTTCTGGGCTGGACTCCTCTTCATCTCGCATTATGTTTAGATCACTCGCCGTCAGAGGCCTCAACCGGGTGCGGCCCGCAGAATGAGGGTCAGCTAGTTTCCTTTCTTCTTCTGCTTCTATTGGGTCTGTAGTTTCTGCAGTACTATCGCAAGCAATTTCAAAGTCTTGTGTCGGGACTGGGTGAAAGTAGTGACGAATGTTGTCCTTGCGACTGTGATCACCTACTTGAACTGGCGTTGGTCGTCGCGGTATTTCGACTTCGATTTCTTCCAAATTATCTTCATCATCCGACTGATCATCTTCCTTAATACTCATGTTGACTTTGAAAGATGTTTTCAGAACGGTCTTGATGATGGGCCGTTTGGTAGCTGAGAGATCAACGTCATGATACTTCTCTTGACCGACGAGATTCTGACCTTTGGACTCATTATTCTTGTTTTCACCTTGAGGAGAGGGATCGCCTTTCACTTCGACTTCGACGTCCTGAAGTGGCTGTTTCCTGCCTCCTCCACTAGTATCGCGTCCTGGGCCAGTCAGGGAGCGACAGTAGGGTGACATTGCAGATCGTGGTTCAGGTTCTTCCGGCAGATGAAATCAAGCTTCTCCAGTAGAAAATTTTCATCGGCAAACAACACTTCGTCCTTTGAGCTGTGATGTTTGGGTCGTAGCTCCTGGGGGGCATTGAACGTTCAACTGTGCGAACAAGTGCCCTTTGAACGGCGAGGTCTTGCTCTTTTCCTCAGTGCCAATTATATATGATTTTAAAATGCTTGCAAACGCCTTCGATATATGCCATGAGCTGGACATTGGTCGCCCATCGATCGATATGAATACGGCTTGACTGCTGAAATGTGTCGAGTGTTGAGCGCCAACGTAGCCTGTGAAGATCCAGGCGTGGGATGTGGAAGAATTTCCCATGTTAAAGTTGCAGCGTTGTGGTATCTCTTCGTTGATTTCAGTGCAGTTGTTCAAAAGGTTTGGCCCAAATAACTGCAAGATGACTTCACGTCCCGATGCTGCCCTGGCTGGCGAGTACGACCACATCGGCTTGGTATTACCCACCAACTTCAGCAACCATTTGATGTGTGGTCGAGCTAGAGCATAGGCCTTTACAGTGTTTTGGATATTCAACATCGTCCTCTTCTTCTCTTTCAAGATATACTGTTTTCGCGGAGGCATGTTCTCGAATAAGCTGGTCGCTGCAACAGTAGTCCCGACCGTTGCCGAAACAGGTTGTTTGGCCCTGACGCCGCCGACCGCATGTGCCAATTCTATCCTCCAAGCGACAGGGTTTCCTGATTTCTTGGTGATGACGACGATGTTGGAAAGAGCATTAGCGCTCGCCAATGCCTCCCCACGAAATCCCAGGCTTTTCGCCCCCGTAGTTGTCAGCTCTTCGAAAGCTCTAAGCTTGCTGGTATGTGCTCGCCGACCCAACGAGTTGAAGTCGTCTATATCAATGCCCGTCCCATTATCTTTAACTGTCATTCGGTCTATAGTGTTAGAAGATATGGTGATTTCGATTGCGGTCGCTTTGGCATCGATGGCATTATCAATAAGCTCTTTGACCAGATCGCAAGGAGAGACAATATTCATAGATGATCCCAAAAGCTGAACGGTAGATGCAGATAGAGCTTGGATAGACATGGTGGAAGATGTTTGTGAGATTTAATAATGAGGAGCGCGATGCGTTTATATGCTGTGGTAACGAAATAGCTCTCGAATATGTATGGGGACATCAAATCAAGAAAAAAATCGAAAGAGAAAAGAGGAATTTATTTTGACGTTGAATTCCATAGAAAGCCCCCTGGGCAATCTTTCTACCTACACAGCTCCTTCCTATGTTAGATCCAGAGAAGATGCTGAGGCAGGAGCAATGCTCTCCTCCACAGAATTCCCTAGCTGGTCCTGCATCAGCCTTTCATCGACATTAGTAGCAAATCGCCGATAATCCAGCAAACACCTTTATCGCCTTATTTCCATGGACTACCGAGTCAATGGAACGTTCATTCATCCTCTCAGCACTTGATCGCGATCCAAGTTCAAGTGTAATATTGGCTCATCCTCCTTACTCCTTCCTACCTGATTGGCCATCGCCCCAGAAGCTTCTTCTTCTTCCCCGGCCCAGCCCAGCCGATGACAACCCCACTATTATGACTATTATGTGCCCGAAGACTCCAAGCTACCCTACCCAAGCGCCGCGACAAGCTTTCCGAACCCCATTCAACTACTCTCAATACCATCAGACCAACTCTCACTCTCGTAACACGAACAAAGTCGCCCCCAAATCGCCTCGTCATGTCTCTGAAAGGCCCAACCCCCAGCAGCATGATGGCTCCGGCCTCCGCATCGGCATCGTTCATGCCCGCTGGAACGAATCCGTGATTGCGCCCCTCGTGGCTGGCGCCAGAGAGAAGCTTCTTGCTTGCGGCGTAAAGGAATCCAACATTACTGTGCAGTCCTGCCCTGGATCGTGGAACTTCCCTTCGCCGCTCAGCGGTAGGTAGATATGATTGGTCACTCCCCAACATGCGCTCGGTGCAAGGCGGGAGAAGTTTGACGGGCATTTTTAGTCTCTTGTCTGCCTCGCAGGTCCAATCCAGCTCCTCCGGCGGCCCGTCGGCAACCGATCTCCTCGCCTCATCGACTGCGGACCTTGCGTCTTTCCCGAGCGGCGCCGCCTCTCGCGCCTTTGATGCTGTCATCGCCGTGGGTGTTCTTATCAAGGGCGAGACCATGCACTTTGAGTATATTGCAGATGCCGTGTCTCACGGCCTCATGCGCGATGCAACTCGATACGGGCGTCCCAGTCATCTTCGGCGTACTGACTGTTCTGAATGACGATCAGGCCAAGGCTCGTGCTGGTATTGACGAGAAAGGCCACAACCACGGGGAGGATTGGGGCCTTGCCGCCGTGGAGATGGGCGTGAAGAGAAAGGAGTGGACTGCTGGAAAAATTGAGGGATAGAAATACTGAACAATGTGTCACTTTTCATAATTACAAAAAAGGAAAAAAAAAGAAAAAAAGAGAAAAGGCAAGGGTCTTGAGCGATCACGTTTGAAATTGCCATGCAATACTCGACAAGTCGGTAAATTTTCTGCGCAAGGTGGTGCTGTATTAGATTAATAAGATAAGATGCAAGACAATTCGCAAATGATCGAATATTCGCAGCCATTAAGTGGATTATCATTTCCGTCCCGTCTCCCTAGCAGCATGATGAGCTCGCGCAAGTCGTCCCCGATCCAGTAATGATAGATGATGAAGATGAAAATATAACGAACAGCTTCGCCTCAATCAAGTATAATTACTTGATTAACACATAATACCCCATGTCTATCATACGTGACTTGATGTAACAACCGCCAACCTCCATTGCTATACGACAAAAAGATGAAAGAGAAGAAATGCCTTTGATTCTACAGATGCGGCACGAAGAGATGGACAACGGACATCTACCGTTCCTACTCCTTGTTAAGGCGCTCCGGGATATCGGAGGGGTTGATGATCAGTGAGTGTCAACATATGTCAATAATAGTGGGTGCCAAATCCCAAACCCTGGTAGACATAGGGAACGCGCGCAACCAATCAATGTACATACCATACATCTGAAGAACCCGAGGCGGGCACATGACGAATGATATGCGGCTGACATCCCCGTCCACCACCACTCTTTCTCGTACAAGTCAACGAACTGACTTGGATCCATACCTTTGGGCGTTCAATACTGCGGAAAACGCGCGTAATCAGTCTCAGAATGCTGTATTCAGTTCACCTGCTGTACTCCTTTTTCCCTCCAAAGAGATCGCTTCTTTTCTCTCTGTGCTTTCATAGCTTCCCAACCTTGCTCCTCGTCGTCATCAGAGCCCTCCCTTGAGTTGCTCATGAGTTTCACAGTAGATTTGCTCTTGTCATCGCTCCAGTTGGAAAGGTTTCCGAACATGGTGTTAGATCGAATGTGCTGGCCAAGGATGGGAGAAGCTACTGCGGGCGCTTGCGATACGGGCCTGTATCGTCCAGGAAGTCCCACGTTGCTTCGCTCTGACGGTGCGATAGAGGGCGAGTACGCGCCGATTGCACCGCGGATAGACGGCGCCCCTTGTCGGAATGGGCCCATGAACGAAGCTGAGCTTGGCTGTACCATACTCATGGTTCGCACATGGTGATCCATTTGACGAGGGGGTTCCATCATTGGGTCCATCATCATAGACTGGCGGTTCAGGTCTCCCATGGAGTGATTGCCCGGCATACCCCCGTAAGGAGGTTGCGTTGCCGATTGATGTGGCACCTGAGCCCCGTGCTGATTTGTAGCCATCATCTGCATGAACTGCATTTGCATCTGCATAAACTGTTGCATCTGCTGGGTCATTTGAATCTGGGCCTGGTCGCCCGCGGTAAGCGTTGGAGGGCATGTGGTGCATCGAAGGCATTCCTGGCATGCCACCCGCATTGTACATCATATGAGGTGGAATGGTGGCAAACGGATCTTGGTCAGAATGTCTATTTGAGTTGGCCGCAGCACCAATCAGCTTGTTTGGATCGACACTGGGGCTGCCACGTCGCATAGCCCTCGATCGCTCTTCACTGGCAATGACTCCGACAAGGCCGCCGGGTGGGAGAGGTCCTTGTTGTGGCTGAGGCGAAGGTTGCCTGGCATCACCAAAAGCGAGCGATTCCCGTATGGCGGGTCGTGCTATGCTCGCCCCGACAAAGGGATCCTGGGGCAAGTTGCGAGCAAATGCCGGAAGATTCTTCTGGCGCCGGCCACTGTTTGATGCAACATCGCCCACGACGGAGGCAGGTCTCGCCGACGATGAACCAACTATCGACGCACGCAAGTTAGGGTTCGATCCAGACGTGCTGATATTGGTCGGTGGTCGGGTCTTGTTGGGGAAACCATGGGCTTGAAGAATGGCCAAGGAACATCTTCGTCGTCTTCCTCGGATGAGAAGTTGGTGGTGGGGGATCAGGGACGGGGCCTTCAAGGAACCCAGGACCGGTGCAGTCGACGACGAAGAGAGTGTGGTTCGGGCTGGCTGTCTCGTTGGAAAGGGAGCTGAGTTTGTTTCTCCAGTGACTTTCATCATCTGTTGTCTGTAAACGGCCATATGAGCCTCCTGCTTCCGTCGCTGCTTGGCTTGTTGTTTAGACTTTTCCTGTTCGTCTTCATCATCGTCGTAGTTGATTTCGTCGTCGTCGTCGTCTTCTTTGGCCGTGGGACTGGCGTCGCTGTGAGCCGGTTGAGCAGTAGTCCCTGAGCCCTCTTTATCCTGCCGGTATTTCTCAAACTGTGCAGGCGTCATGACCTTGTTTTTGGGAGGATTTGAGCTTCGAGGAGCATGTTTATAGGACGTTCGGTTGATCCTCGACATGCTGCCCTCAAACATGTTGTCTTCTTTCTGAAAGTTGGAGGCGATCGGTTTTGCGGGTGCCGAATATTCATCGCCGTAGCGAGGGCGGGAGGATTGGGCTGGTGCATCGTACGGCTCTGATGAAAACTTTATGGCAGACATGGACTCACGCAAGAACTTGGCGTCTTCGTCCTCTACAATATTGGCCGGCCGACTTGAGTATTTGAAGGAATTCAAGCGCTCATGACGAGGGACCGGAGGTGGCCCATAGTTATGCGGAGATGTTGGAGAGGTGGACGAGGAATCGCCATACGTCGGGCTGTGCCGTTGACTCAGAAGAGGCTCTGTCGGTGTAATACTATCGGGGCTGATTGGTCCGGGTGGCCCATAGCGATTACCTGTCAACGATCTCGGCGCCGCGTTGTCTTGACCAGCTAGAGTCAGTGTCGCTGTGCTCGCCCTCTTATCGAAGCTCTTGAACATGGATCCAAAGTCGCCGCCAAGGTCAAGGGCACTGCCGTCGGGATTCGCTTGAGTTGAAGTGCTCGCCGTAGACGCAGTCATACCTCTGGAAGCCCCGAGTCCCGGGTTTTCTCCGCCGAGGCTTAGGACAGGGGCAGGTCGGGAATGGGATCTTCTACTGTTGGTGACGGAGTACTTCGTTTCTTCTGTCCTCCAAACGAAAAGGTGCGGGTGGCTCGATCGAGGAAGCCAGAGCCAACCGACCTGGAGTTTGTCCGACTAGGCGGCTCCTGGGGGCTGATTTTGGTGGCGATCGATTGTCGTCATGGCCCTGAGGAACGGCCATATCTGCAGACGATGGGGCTGTTGAAGCATTACTGTGTCTAGAGGAGTTATCGGTCGAAGTACCTTGAGTGGTGTTGGAAATATTGCTTCCTCTGCCGGAACTATTAGCTTGGGAGAAAAGTCTTGGCCCGCATTACGAGCTCCGCGATCCATCCAAGATTTGATTGATGGCCAGTGACAACATCGGAGTGTATAGATGAAAAAGAAAGAAAAAAGAGGTGAATTAGATCCGACTTACCGGTTGACTTTGAGATCGGCAAACATGTTGTCTTCAGCGCCCAAGTCGAGAAGATTGGTCTTGGGGGAATGACTTGGATGCCCTTGCCATGCTCGCACCACCATCGAAGGATCGTCCGCTCTCTATCTCTGATCGTTCGATGACACGGAATGACGGAGTATCGGGAGATGTCGTTGGCACATTTTCGAGGACATCCGAAGCGGATTTCCGCTTGGCGAAAGCGACCGAGAATCTAGTAGGCATGTAGAATGCCGGAAAAGACGTAGCTTATTGAAGCCTTTTTCGAGTATACCTCCACCACGGACCGAAAAAATCGAAATGGTCAAGCCAGACTGACTGAAAGTTTGCCTTCCCGAGTCAGGGTGCGAGCGAGCGCGTCTGGGAGATTAGACTGTTGTTGATCTGGAGCTCTGAGGGTTTCCGATATGAGGGAACACGGTGCGCAGCCCTGAAGCAAATTGAGGCGGGCGATTTTGACGACGATTCCTTTGAAGACTACTCAAAATTCTGGTATACAATGACGAAGGAAGAATGCTAGTGCAGAGGCTGCAAGGTCAGTGACGACGAGAACTCAGGGGCACCCAATAAGTGCGATTGTTGGGCTACTAGTTATCCAACCCAACCTCCGAGTATGCCAGCGAGTGCAAAGCAAGAAAGACACTATACGTCGACCGACAGTCCACTAGCCCAAATAGCGCCCTCGTGCCTCGTGGGATCAGAAATGTCAAGAGTCGAGAATGGATGTCGTGCCGTATAGGGGGCAAGGGATGGACTCAGGGGTGGTTCAAAAACGGGTGTGAGACTCACTTTAATCTCCAGAACGGCGTATACCCAAAAATGAAATGAGATAAAATAAAAAGTTGGAATCAAGCAACCAGGTGCAGGATGGCTCAACTCAGGAACGAATAGCAGGAAACGAAAATGAAAAGAACGAGGATGAGATGCTCGGGAGAGTGGTGCGAAGAGTGGCAGCCAGAAAAGATGTGAAGACGAGAAGAAGGGGAAGAGGCGTCAGCAGAGAAAATACCAACGGCCGGGCCCCACAAAGACGGTCGACCGACGGTGGGCAAGCAGACGTTTCGACGTTTCGACGTTTCGACGTGGGCCTCGACAGGTTGAGGGGCCGGGGTGGTTGCTGAATGGACCTGAATAGACCTGAATGGACGGACCCGCGGACACCTGGAGGCAAAAACGGAGATGGCGGTTATTACGATCCACGATCTACGATCCACGACCAGATCAAACAAACAAAAAGGCTCTCAACTGGAAGCATGCCGCAACTGCTAGGAGGGAAAGTCGGGATCAAATGACGCACAAATGAGCGTCACTTTGGCCAGGTGTGCAAACGTGCTAAAGTGCAAGAGTGCAAAAATGCAAAAGGAGAGACATGGAAGCTCTGCTTCTGCTCTGCTCTGCTTCTGCTCTGCTCTGCCTGCCCCGACGGTTGTCCGTCTGTCTGTCGCCCTTCGCCTGGACGACCGGGGCTAAGCTCTCCAAGTGAGTATCCACACCTTGCCGGGGTTGCCCTCGTCCTCTGCCCCCGGGTGCCCCCTCTGCTTCTGCCCCATTGTATTACGTTTGCTACGGCAAAGCCCTTTTTCACACGTTGATACTCCGTAATGTCCACTTCGAAAGAAGGGAGTGAAAAGATGAGCAAAGCGCCGCCTCACACAGGGCGGGATGCCACACGCGTGCACATTTTCCCGCGCTGACTCAGAATGGTGGCATGTCATGACTGGAAATGGCAACAAGCATGATGCACGCCAACTGCCCTTATCGGGTTGTCGGGTAGACGAAGATGTTGTGATGGTCTTGTCTTTTTTTTTTTGTTCTCTGGCTCTGCTTCATGCACGACAACAGCAGCTTGCACACGGTAGTACGGAGTACATAATGTATGTACATATATACGGAGTAATATGCGGGGTGGGCAATAACTGCGGAGTACGAAGCAGAAGGCATAATTACCAAATCCTCCGATTAATGCAGGCATACGTTTATGTCGTTTATGTAACAAACTACGGAGTGCCTTCTTCGGCTGGCTTGCCGTCGGACGATGTGACCAACTAGCCAACAAGCCCAATACTCGACCAACTCAGGGACTATAATAAGAGTACATAAGCACAGTGCACCCTCACTCACACGCGGTCTTTTCCTCCTCGACCCAACGGGGCGGACAGCTGAGAAAGAGGGGCCCGATTCTGTGCCATGCATTCATTGCCTTTTTCAAACCATCGCCGGCTGGGCCAGGGGGAGGGGGCTCCACTATTATTAGTCGATTTATATACATGTTCTGGCCAGGGATCCAAAAAGACGTCTAAGGGGCAAAGGGATGGACGCGATTGCTGATGATAGGAATGGGATTCGTCTGGTTCGAGTATTATCATCATTGCCATCGCCATCGACATTGACATCGACATCGGTCCCAGAGACGGACAAGGGAGGCCAACGTGGAGCAGCAACCCAATGTCATGCTGCCGTACATGTACATACATACATGTACATACATACATACGTACATGCCACCATGCTGCGGCTCTGCTCTGCGCCGAGCAGGGGGAAGTAGTAGGGGAGCAGGGGGCGAGGCTTGGATTGCCTGCCTGCCTGTCTGTACGTACATGCCTGCCTGCGCCTGCCTGCGCGGGCCCCCGAACAGCCATCAGACAGAAGACTTGTTGGCGACACTCTTCGTACGCAAGCGAACAGAAAAATCATGACGCTTCGCTGGGAGAATTTCGTCATGGATGAAGAGAAGGCATGCCGGTGACCCGTGCTTTCGGTAAGACATACATAGGACAACATGCACGCACATACTTCGTACATGCCCCCATCACCACAGCAAGCATGTGGCATGGTCGGAACGAGGTGGCTCCCGCATTGCATTGCTCATTGCTGTGAGGTGAAGACGAAGACGTTGCCACGCTGGATACGATGGTCATGATGAGCTCATACCCTCAGCATTCATTCCTGCTCTCACGGGCAATAGGCTGGCTGCATTGGCTGGACAACCACCTTTGTTCGTCATTTATCATCGTGGCCAACGTGAGATGCCACCCTATATTCCCACAGTGCCAGCTCCTCAGCCCTGTGGCATCGCGCATCTATCTAATATCTTGTGGCTACCAAACGAGGTACGCACAAATTGGCAAGCTACCATGGCACCACGAATCCGTCATCGATTGCCGTGCGGAAGGGCCAAGGGCGGCCGTCAGGACGACTTGTTGCCAAGGCATGTCTCACCCTTCCTTCTGCATCACATTTTTCGCGGCCATATGTTACTCCGTGCGTGGCGTGGAACCCCATAAAAATACAACCTGGGATCTGCAACAAACAACAAACAAGCTTTCCAGTCTTCGAGATGACTGGCAGACAGAAGACTTGGCATGTCCGCTTGAAGGGGTGAAGGGAAGGGCTATCGAAGTTTCTTGGCTCAAAGAAGGGTCTGGCTTGGCTTTTTGGGGTCTTTTGTTTTGGGGAAACTCCCATGGCTCCGCTTCCCAGCTCCTTTAATCGGGTGTTTGCCGACCAGATTCGATCCGAACTCTGCGGGATAATAATCAATAAACAAGATATGCGCTTGCATACCGACAAGCTGGGCACAATGTCGTCAAGAAAATCAACAAATGAATGGCTGGGAGGTGTTCGGGAGCCTGCTCATCAGGTGAGTGTTGTCTTGCATGACTAGCCCAGGGTTCCTTTCAACACAACATCAACAGTGATTTGGTGATTTGGGAAGAGCACAATGAATGGCAAGTTCTCACTGTAGGTTGCCGATGGATGGTATACAAAACCGACATATAGATATATATTGAGGTCAAATGTCGTGTGGTTGAAACACCACAGCTTCGTAGCAACTTACTAGCAAGTCAAGTTGCGTGGCTGGCAGTATCCAATATCCAATGCGAGCAGCATGCATGGGCACAAGTTCCGACGACGGGCCTTTACTGTTTACTGCACGGCATCACGACATTTCCATTTCGTGCAACCGCGGTGGCCTCGGAATAAGCCCGGTGGTGCAAAACATGGAACATGGGTGCCGGGGTGCCTGCATCAGAGCCAGATACGCCAGAGGCTGCACCGTATGTAGGCTGCGCCGTACATATAGGCTGCAGCTGCGTGGCCAAAACAAACAGGCCAACACGGCCAACACGGCCAACACGGCCAACACGGCCAACACGGCCAACACGGCAGCTTGCAATCTGGATGCACACACTTGTGCTGCAGTGGAACCTACAGTACTAGGGAGCTCCAGAGGCTCCAGAGGCTCCAGAGGCCCGGGGCCATGTGCCCTGCCCACGCAGCCGCCTGCTGCCGCTGGCTGCAGCTTTGACTTTACGTTGCCTGCTTGCCTGCTTGCCTGCATCCGGGGTCCAAGCGACCGCCGCCACGCCCAATCACAGCCCTCAATTCCCGGCGCGGCTTTCACTCAAGTGCTCTTGCCGTACCTGCCTGCAGTAAAGGGCCTCGCTCGGCCGGTTTTACCTTTTTCCCGCAGCTTGGTTTTCTCCGACTTTGATTTTTCTCATCATCGGGTATTCCTCACCACGATACCCTGTCGCTACTCATCTTCCTGACCTTGACATTTGTCTATCTGTAGCGAGAAGCTCGATCCGTTCTGCGATATAGCTCGAGCCTGGACCTGGACCGCCGTACCGCCGGACAGGCAAACAAACGCCTCACCCATCACGTCAACCCGCATTGAGACAACTCGGCGCCTTCCCGACAGACAGGATTATCTCACAAGTCCATCCCTGTCTCGAACACCCCCCTTTCCCCCAAAAAAGTGCGAATGACTTCTCCAAATCACCGCCAGAGCCCGGCTCGTCGGCCGTCACTTCTGTCTCTCGAGGACAACCATCACCACCACTATCCATTGGCCACCCGAACTGGCACTCTCGCCTCGTTGATCAGGAGCCGGTCCCACCAGAGCTTGGCGGGATCCTGGCCACCGCATTCCCATCGGCATGGAGGTGATGAGGAGGAGGCTGGCGTGTGGATGCGTCACGATGAGGACGAAGCCATTGAACGACTTCTCAAGGACGAGAACCGCTTGACTCAGATTCTCCAAGGTCCCTTGGCCCGCAGCATGAATCTCATTGGCAAAAGCAATCCGAGATACCGGTGGGATCGCTATTGGAAGAGTGAGGACGAGCTGGAGACGATGAAGAAGCCCATGTGCGTGAGATGCCACCATCATACAATATAATCCCTTCCTCCTTCCACCCAACTTGGAACACAAGTGTCATCCATATCATGGAATAGCCACGTGTTTGTGTTGCTGACCCCGAACATAGACGCGAATATTATGAGCGTACAAATGAGCTCATCGAGCAATACTTGTACATTGACTGTCTCCTAGACTCGTCAATTCCTCACGACTTATTGAACGAATACAATGCCGAGCTCGAAGCATCCGCCTTCAAGCCCATTGATGTCCCAGCAACCATTGCAGAGGAATCCAGCGCTGCGCAATCCCTGTCTGTGTCCCTGTCTGCTTCGAATTTGGCCTCCTCGTTGGAGCAAAACCAACAGATCCCGGCCTCGTACGGCACCATTAATGGCAACAGCAACGGCAATGGGAACGGAGACGCCGGCAGTCCACCTATCGAAACCGGCAGCAAGCAAGCTCAGCTTCCGCCAAAACGCACCCCAAAGGACATCTTCCGGTCTTCAGAGAACCTACCTCTATTAAAGCATCATGATAATGGCGAGGATGAGGAGGACCACGCTGCCGACCCACCTGTCACGTCCGACTCCAGCGACGCTGGCCCCCGACCCAATTTGCCATGGCTCGAAGATGCCGATATCGACAGTGATGATCCCATCGTCACTCTTGCTATATGGGTCAACATGATTGCTAATTTCATTCTTCTTGCTGGAAAGCTCGCCGTCATCATATCTGTTCCTTCCATGTCGGTGTTGGCCAGTTTGGTCGATGCCGTGCTGGATCTCCTCAGTACTGCCATTGTCTGGACCACGACCAAGCTCATCTCCAAGGGTCAGCAAGATCAACATCATTATCCAGTCGGTCGTCGTCGGTATGTCCGTCCCATTCTTCAAAAAGCCCCAGAAATGCCAGTCACGTCGTTTTGGTCCCCACGTATGCTAATGTCAACTCGGCCACTTAGACTGGAACCCGTAGGCGTCCTAGTCTTTTCTGTCATCATGGTTACTTCATTCGTCCAGGTTGGATTAGAATGTGTTCAACGCCTTGCCAGACCAGAGCATGAGATTCTTCAGCTCGGCCTGCCAGCCATCATCATCATGGTCAGCACCATTGTCATCAAGGGCGGATGCTGGGTCTGGTGTCGACTAGTCAAGAACTCTAGCGTTCGCGCTCTGTGCGTTCAATCCTCTGTTTCTCTCTCGCACCGCATAGTCATCCAGCCTTGCTCTAACATGATTTCCCAGAGCCGAAGACGCCAAAACCGACGTCATCTTCAACATAGGTTCCATCTTCTTCCCAATTGGTAAATACATGCCCTCCTTTCTCTCTCTTTCCCTTGCAATGTAACACGGCTCTAACACGTTTCGTCGTCCAGTCGGCTTCTACGGCCGCGTCTGGTGGCTAGACGCAGCAGGCGGTCTTCTGCTCTCCCTGGTCGTCATTCTCACATGGAGCCAAACGTCTGCTCACCATGTGCGTAACCTCACTGGTTTCTCTGCCCAACCCGACGAGCGCAATCTCCTTCTGTACTTGACCATGCGCTTCGCCACCGCTATCCGCCAGATTCAGAACCTCCGCGCCTACCACGCCGGCGACAAGCTGTTTGTCGAAGTCGACATTGTTCTCTCGGCAGTCACGCCACTCAAAGATTCCCACGATCTAAGCGAGGTGCTGACGTACTTTTTGGAGTCGGTGCCCATCGTCGACAGGGCCTTTGTGCACGTCGATTATACTAGTTACAATGCACCAACGCACATGTTGAAACAAAGTTCTTCATGATGTGTCACACGCACCACTATTCAGTCAATCATTCGTTCGTTCTTCGCAGTACCAAAATAATACTATGCATTTTGGAAAGATGAGTTTCCGACATTTCATACTTCTCAACCACGGCTGGCTGGCCCGCCACACAAAGCGAGAAGCCATACATGGAGTCGGCTCAATCGCGACCAGCTGTTGTCACAGCCACGCAATCTATATCTTCTCAGATATGAAAACCACTCTATATTTAATCTCATATTATAGACACTACCTCCCTTGTATAGCAGACGAAAGCGTGATGCGCATTTCAAAGAATCTTAAATTTTATTCAAAGAGCCTCTCGGCATTATCAAAACTCTTCAGACTAGAATATCAGAGTGGTTTGACGTTTTCATACTCTTCACAATACTACAATAATAGCCGTGTTTCTCAATGCACAAAAATGAGAACAACATATTTTATTTGTGCCTAGTCTTGGAAATAATGCTCAAGAGCGTTGACGAATTTCATTACTATAGGCTAGAAAATGTGTACATTAAGGGTGTATTAATGATGCCATTCTCGAGCAGTGTTGACTTGACAAGAATAGGTGTCCACATAGAAATAAAGAGGAGCTGACTTTTTTAAAAAAGGGAAAAAAATCGGCAGAAAAAGGTCCGAAGGCCTAATAGGGAATACCGTTCGTCAAGAGCTGAAACTGGTCATAAACACCAGTGCTATAGCTCGAATAACTCGTCTTGATGAGACCCTTCATAAAGTCAGCAGCCTCGCGCTCCGTCTTGGCCAGCACGAATCGCTCCTTGAAGTGCTTCACGCTCTCGGGCTTGAAGCACGGCAGGCCGCTGTCCATCATCAGCAGCACAATCTGGCTTAGCTTCTCGCAGTACTGCCTGCTGGCGAGGAAGGACTTGACGCAGAGCTCCTCGAACCACTTGAAGCTCTGGTGGTCTGTGGAGCCGCCCATGACAGCCATCATCTCACCCGTCAGTTTGAAGGGGGCGCGCTCGAACTTGATGCCGCCGGGGGCGATGTCGAAGCAGAAGCCGAAATCGATGTGGAGAATGTGTCCTGCGTTGTCGATCATGATGTTGCCGTTGTGGCGATCCTTGAACTGGAGGAGGAAGGAGATGACGGAGTAGGCGGCCATGGATTTGACAAAGTTGTTGCGGGCGCGCTGGAAGCGGAGGGAATCTTCGTTGCCGTACTTGGAGACGAAGTAGTCGTAGAGACCGTTGACGGCTTCTCGGCCGACCATGTCGCGGGAGATGGAGTTGGGGAGCACGTCAATCACGCCGCATCCGGGGCCGTGGCCGTGACGCGGTAGGGGAAGACGTATACATCTAGACCCACGCTGTGGAAGATGCCTCGGAAGGCTGAGATCATCTGCAGCGCCAACACATCCTGTCGGCAGTCGTCGCCGACCTTGAAGATGGCAGACTGCCATACCTCGACGGTGTCGACCTGGTGATCCTGCATCTTCTTCTGCGTCTCTTCGACAGCATCTGCCGTTACGACGACGTCGTCGTTGTCGCCGTCGTTGTCGGCCTTCTTCTTGCGAATACGGAACGTCGCCATGTAAGGGGCCTTAGCGTGACTCTGGAGAGGCTTGCCTGACTTTCGATCAATGCCAATGACCACACCATCCGGGTTACTGGGAAGATACACGCCGACCTCGACTTTGATTTTGCGAAGCTCTTCCTCAATTTTCTGCTTCTTTTCCGGCTTGGGTCGCTTGATGAGAGGCTTCAGCTTGCCGGAGATTCCCGTCACTTCGTCGAAAAGGCGAATTCTCGTTCATAAAAGTCTTTATCAACGGCAGCAAAGCTATCCACCATCTTGCCCATGACAGCATCGAGGGTGGGCTTGATTTCGTCGGGCACTTGGGCGTCATCGTCCTTGTACGAGTTGGCCTTCATGTTCCAAATGATTTGATGCGCGAAAAGCTGAGAGAACTGCGCTGTCTCGAGGATGTACCGCTCAACATAGCCGAGACTGTCATATCGAAGCGTCTGCACGATTTGAGGGACATAGAAGAAAGTCACATCAACAGAGTGGCTTTCCAGAGCCCTCATGGCATACTGGATAATAAACGGATGGTCCTTGTACGCAGGCAAGAACAGGGTTACAGCCGTGAGAGGATTGACTGGCTCCCAGACAAGGAGATACTAAAGCTACGTTAGAGTCTGGAACTTGCCATGGGTGTAGGCGATTCATTCAGAAGAAAGCGAAGGACGAGATACTTGCCTTGAGCTGTGAGTTTACATCATCGGGAAGATGCCCACCAAACATGAGGGGCAAGGCCTCCGGATCTTCAATCGCCTTGTCTGGGAAAGACAACAACAGCTGTCTAACTTCCCTGTGAAGTCGCGGGAATTGAAATCTGGTAGTAAGTTCGATGGCAATCGAGGGATCCTGCTGCCAAGCGGTTTCCACGAGAGGCAGCAGTGCATTCTCAACTGAGGTCTTGGAAGTGTTTTGCGCGGATAGTTGCAGTCCATGTTGGCTTATCGGGCTGATCCATACTGCCAATCTAGACTGTTCGTTCTCGAGAAGCAGTTGAAGCAGCTGCTCCTTTGCTTGCAAGGACTTGACATTACCAACAGTGTGCGCTCCAATGGATGAGACGATCTTCATGGCGGCCAATACGTCGGCAATTAGCTTGAATTCGGTCTTTAACTGCAGGATGTTGCTCCCAAAGGACCACTTGGGAGCACTTCTGAACCAACCCAATCCTGCAGATAAAATCTTCTCCTTGAACCTCCACTGCGCCGTCGCTCCAATTGCGGTGCTTGACTGTAGTACCTTGAGGCCCAGCAAAACGACCTGGAACCGCAGTTCTCGCGCCATGGGGTGAGAATGCCCGTCCTTGAGCGCGGTCAGCGTGAGGTCCAGCATACGCATGAACACCCTCTCCGTATCACTACTACCCAGGCGAGTAGCATTGAAGTGGCTGTTGAAGAAATGCAAGAGCCTCGTGTGCGGAGACAATAGGTCGTGGATTGCTTGTCGCTTCTTTGCCATCAGTTCGAGATCGCTGGGGCTAAACTCTTTTTGAGGAAGAAGGGATCCGGGTGCGCCAACGCGGGACTGAAAAGACCGACTTTTCGAGCAATCGTGAACTCCCACTGCTGGGCAATGCTATTCAGCAATTTCGCCTCGAGTCGCGGGTTCTCATTCATGACGCCAAGCCACAACGAAGTACCAAGTTTGATGGATTGCTTCGTGAACAATGCGAAGGGAATGCTGACGAGGTATCGAGCGACAGAAGCCCCGTCTCGGTGGCTACGGCAGAGCAAAGCTGCGGCTCTTCTCAACATAGCCCGTACCTCATTCAAAGAGGTTGCCTTCTTGCTCAGAATGCGAGCTTCTACGTGAGCCAGCGCCGTGGTGGCGTTGGCACTCTCCGTGACATTGGATTGAGAGAAGGAGGATCGCTGATTCACAGCCATGAAGCTCATGAGCTCGGTTCCGCGATCTGGTAAAGTTTCACCATATCGGTATTCTTGTCTTGTGGTGTACTGCGCGATGAAATCCGAACCTGTGTTGATGTTACAGTCTCCAACCCTTTCGAGGGATTGAAGGCGGTTGTCGGTAGATGGAATTATGGAACCAAGCTCGAGAGCGAACGATCTGCCGAGCGAGATGTGCCCATATGTTCCTTCATCATCAAAGTCAGAGAGGTAAGTCTGCAACAAGCCCTTGACGTCCATTGGAGCGAGATTGATGGCTGCATTGACCCAAACCTTTGCTTTACGGTTGAGTTTATCTAGAGTCCATCGGCGGAAGTCGTAGTCATCAGAGAGCTCAACCGCCACTTTACCAATGTCAGATTTGAACAGAGACCTTGGCGCATACAGGTCCGTTTCGGCTTCAAGGCAGCTTGACCACATCAGAGAAAGCAATTCGAGCAGGGCAAACAGCGACTTCCTCTGGCACAGGACTGACGGTACGTCCCGAATAATTCGATCTGCGCATGCAAATGCGGCTTGCTGGACTCGCTCAATGCGATGGCAGCAGACGCAGAAAATGGTAGCAAGCTGCTCAGCAGCATATTGAGCCGAGAAATATGGCTCAGAAACATTAAGAGTCTTTCTCAGATACTTTTCAACTACAGCGGAAGCGATGCCTTCCATTGTGCTACTTACTTCTCCTTTTCGCATACTCGGCTCCAGGAAATAGGACAAAACCTTTGTGCAATCTCCAGCATCGGCGCGCAAACTTTCCACGAGATAGGCTGCTTGAAAGAAAATGACCTTTCGATAGCTGAGACTTTTAATATCGGCAGCTTTGGCTGGGATGAGCTCGATGAGAAGCTTTTTCTGAGCTGCTTCTCGCTCCCCACTGTTCGCACGTCTCAAGACTGTGTTGAGTTCAATGTCGCTTTCAACCTGCTCGGTTCGCTCGCCAGTGACGAGAGGTGGCGAATGAACAGCAATGGTCCGAAGCTCATTGAGATACTTCTGGCCACGGTCGGTAGAAGCGGTGAATCCATGGACGACAATATTGAACCACGCATCTTTGACAAGCGAAGACCCTCGTCATCGTCGATTGGGTTCGACGCAAGGTCATTGCTGGACATGAAAACAGCTAGAGGGTGTAGAAGCTCTGCGATTTCCTGGGCTGCAAGTTGCACGTCAGACTCCTTTGTGTGGTGAGGAGATTCGGCATCGCCCAAAGAAACGACTGCATCCAAGAGGTGCTCCCAATATATGTTGAAGAGGGACGAATCGCGAGACAAATTGGCAGATATGTACGTGCGCGCGTTCATCACTGCAGTCAAGAGGAAGTCCTTGCGGTCGAGAACACCAATGTGACACAGTCTACTGTACATCTTGAGAAGTGAACGAAACTCAAGCTGTCCGCCGTGGAGAGAAAGCTTGGCCGCACCAGTGATGACCTTGGTGTCGACACTGGCATTCACTTTGTCGAGCTTTTGTAGGAGCATAGACTGAGCCAAGGCGATTATCTTCTCGTCATCGCAAGATGTGGCGATGGTACAAATGGCCTGTACTACATTGTCATAGACAACAGCAGTCTCCTGCTCGCCGTTGATCAGAAGTGAGATGGAACTTCCAGTCGAATGACGATGGCTGTATTCTGGCGCCGTGTATTCACCATTTCGAGATTCGTATTCGCGGGGGCATTGAGAATTCCAGCCTCTGTGTCTGGGCTAAGAACATTCCCGAGGGAATAAAGAGTACTAATGACTGCATCCTTTGAAAGCATTTTCAGAACGTATGCCAGGCTCTTCGATGCCACCTTGGCAGTATCACCATAAGGGGTGGCCTGGACCAAAAAGCGAGGAAGTGCCAGACTAACAGTGGCCGCATAAGTGGGTGAAACTCGACAGATCAACGCCATGCATCGCAAAACAACAGCGGCCAAGCCAGGGTCAGACATTTGTGATGGGTCTTCAAGAGACTCTTGCAGCCAGTTCATCAAAACATCAGGATCAGCTGTGTCCTCGTTGAGAAATGAGCAGTTCATGTGGGCAATCATGGCCGCAGCCTTCACGTCATATGCCAATTTCTGCTGATCCGGAGACCCCAGGCGAACAAAATCTGCACCGGCTTCCAGGTACTCCATTTGCTCGGCAGCAATATCTGAATACACCTCAATTGATCTCAGATCACCGTCCAGGAGCTGACGCTGGTCATTCAAGGCAAGACTTTCTCCGGACATGAGTAAATCCAGAATGTGGCTCTTACGAAGATTAGATCCATCAGCAACCATCAAGGACGCACTCGAGAGGACAAGCCACATGAAGCTACGCTGGAGAAGCATGGCACCAAGTGGTCGTCTGTGGGATGTATAGTGACGGAGCAATCGCTTCCATTCTCGAACCTCATTGCCTTGAGAATGTGTATTTCGAATGGTCGACAACGATGTCTCCACTGCAACAAGAAATGGCTCGGATAGAAGCTGGTTGATCTTTTGGATCAAGCCCAGCCTGCCCCCTGCCTTCCAAAAATCTGCTTGAGCCGACGCCGCGTCTAGGAAGCCCAAGATAGCTAGTGCAATGGTAGCAGTCCGGATCGCATCGTCAATAGGAAGACTATCCAAGTCCGTGGATTGTGGCGACAGAATGCTTTCGATCGCTCGCCCGCATGCATTCGTGAAAGCCCAGATTCCGTCAGTGACGGTCTCCTTGAGATCGATGTAATTGATGCCGAGAGACAGAAGGGCCGCCGTCAAATGAAAGGCAAGGCACTCGGTGGGCGACGGTTCAATTTTTCGGAAGAACGGAGACGAGGCAAACGCTTGGATATGCGCTTCGAGTACGTAAGGAATCAGACGGTAGGAAAGCTTCTGTGCGCTCAGGTTGGACTGGATTTTAGGGGCGGTTCTGCACAGGGCCAGGAGAACTTCGAATTCGCGAATTGACTATAGTTCCGTTAACCATACATTTCACTCTCCGAAACGTGGCAGTTTCCGAAACGTGGCAGAAAAACAAAGATTAAGAACAAACCATGGGAACTCGGCCCAACGCTCCAGCCTGTTTCGTGCTATATCCTCCATGGTTGCATTCTCGACCTCGTGCTGAATGGCACGCTCGACACAGCTTGTCAAGATCGGACTTGTCGAAGGACGTGGTGGAGCTTGCTGCCGAAAGGGCGGCAATGCGCTCGAGTGCTTTTGCGCGTATATCACGCATCGCGGCGCCTTTTAGCGATCAATCACAGCTTGAAGGAGCATCTAAAGCTCCGAGATCAAGGACAGAGGGGAGACGACTTTGGATGTGGACTAATTTTATTAGGGGCCTCGGCAGCAAATCCCTGCCAAAGTGGTAAAAGTGGTAGCTTCCTGATCAGGGAGCCTGCATTTCTGCTCCAATTTTCTTAGTCAGCCAAGCTCCTCCCGCTCCAGCACTCCAGCTCCTAAGCAGCAGTTGAGTGATTACGGCAAGGCTGCAGACCTGACGACGCGTGCAAGCTGGCAACCTCAACTCCATCGGCAGCATCCAACGAAACGTCTTACCCATCGAACAACTCATCCCATCATCTCGAACTGTTGACGGTATCTTGAATCCGGACAACAAGAAGCCCGCAACGTCGATTTCGTCTCCATCATGGCAGCCATGTTCAGCCAAAATCCGGTCATGAATGGCCCCAACTACTCCTTCTCCGATACCCCAGAACCAACGGAGAGCCACGAGAGCATCGATTCAACCCGTTAGTCAATACAGTTTCATGTGCCGATTTTCTTGACGTCCCCTCCTGCAGACTACTGATTCTTAGACCAGCTACACTGACAATGGTGGCTCAACATTGGGGATCGCCGGCGCCGATTTCACCATCATGGCTGGAGATACCAGACACACGAGCGGTTACAGCATCAACTCGCGCATGGCTCCCAAAGTATTCAAGGTTGGTGGCTCAAACTCTTCGCAAGACGATGCCACTATTGTGCTTTCAGTGTGTGGCTTTGCTGCCGACAGGGCTGCCCTGAGAGACCAGCTCGACACCATCTGCAAGATCTACCGCTACCGCCATGGCAAGCCAATGACCCTGAATGCGTGCGCCAAGCGCCTTTCGACGATTTTATATGGAAAGCGATTCTTCCCTTACTATGTCACCGCGATGCTGGGAGGTCTTGATGAGGAAGGCAAGGGTGCTGTCTACTCGTACGATCCGGTTGGCAGCTACGAGCGTGAGCAGTGCAGAGCTGGAGGTGCTGCTGGCAGCTTAATCATGCCATTTCTAGACAATCAAGTCAATTTCAAGAACCAGTACGTACCTGGAAGTGGGGAGGGTCACGATTTGAAGGAGAGGGAGCGTCATCCTCTGTCCCGCTCCCAGGTCGAAACCATCATCAAAGATGCATTTGACGGTGCAGTTGAGCGCCACATTGAGGTGGGTGACGCATTGCAGATGCTCATCATTACAAAGGACGGAATCGAGGAGTCCATTCTGCCAATGAAACAGGATTAAACGGGAAGAGTTGCTGTCGTCGGCGCCTTTGTATAACAGCTCTGCTCTAGAAGTAGTTGAAATGGATGGGATATTACGAATCCAGGATTGTGTCGGGAGATGTTTGTTCTAAGTCCGGTCTGCCCTCGTGCATGGTTACCTGTCGTTGGGCGCGTGTGGAAGAATCGAGGCTGAAGTTTTCGCGGTAAGCCGCCTCAGCAAACTGAAAAGTTCCGTGCTATTATTCCGTACTTGTACCAATTATTCGGCAACCACCTCGTCTATTCAAGCGCACTCGATCCTCCAACGTTTTCGCGGATTTCCTGCATTTATATATATATATATATATATCATCTTTATCCATGATTGCTATCAATACATTGGGATCACTAACATGCAATTACATACCGGAGGTACCTGGAGAAATTGACAGGCCTTATAAGATGGATAGTGATCTGTGGACTTGGAGTTTTCTTTTTCTTTGTTTTTTTTTCTTAAAAAAATGATTTCTCTGGCTAAGAGCCGACAAAGTGAAGCTTGCGCTTTCGTTCTCTGTCCCACGACCACAGATGCCTGCCTTGTCTCTCCCTACGATATGCCTCGGCGAATGCGAATAACGTGCAGCGACATCAAGTCGTCGTTTTGGCGATCAGTGCAATTGCGATGGGTTCTTTCTAAACCTTGCAGGACTACGTCAATTCGTCAATTCGTCATTTCAGAATATTGGTATCAGCCAGCTCAGAAGCGGGGTTACCATTCGATACCTCGATTTCTGATATTTCATGATGGGTACGTACCCGCAACCTTGTTCAGATCTCCGCAGATCCATCCGAGTCATCTATCCTTGGTTTGACCTATTGATCTTGACGAGCGAGTGTGGTGTCGAAGATGCTGTCCGATCGGTATCTTGTGTAGGGTAGCGGGCGCGGGGAAAGATATTCCCACAACGTGACCTACCCTGGAAGACTGAAGTATCTGCAAGCGTCTGAATCCCTTTTCGAGTTACGAAATTCGAAAAGAAAATAACAACCATTTGTTTCAAGGTGCGATGATGTGGTCGAAAGGTGGAGTTCCGGCGGGCATTTTCCGCCGACCTCGACGCAAAATTATGCTCACGTCCGAGAAATGCCATAGTATCGCGGCAAGTTGGTTCGTTCATTGGCTGCACCGACGTCATGACTGGATGGATGTTTGGAAACGAAGGAAAGGAACACATACATCTTCCAAATTGTCCACCGATCGATGTGCACAAAGTATGTAAGATACTGGCTTCACTGCCCACACTTTAGTCATGGCACGGCATGTACCGGCACTCTGGTACCTGGACTTACTAGTTGGTGTTGGATGTTTCACGAACCAGACACGGGAACGAACGTTCGCGCTAGCCACCTCAATGATGTGTCTCCAATATTATAACAAGCATTGCACCTCAGCTTAAACCAGGGTGATGACGACAGAAACCAAGGGACGGGTTGTGCCCATGTTGCGCTAACACTCGGGAGAAGGGCAGAGGCTACGTCATTCCGCCAGACCCGGAAAGGCATTGCCGCCGTGGAGCGAAAAGTCAACCAGCGAAGCGAAGGCGGTCGCTCCTGCTCTCATCCATCGCAATGTGGGTGGCAAATCAGGGCAAATCGCGATACGGAAATATAAACGGACATGCTTAATCGCGCGGGCGAGAGATTGGACCCTGCGGGTGAGTCTATGCCGAATGACCTCATTATTTTTTTGCCGTGTGCTCCGTACTCGGGCCGACATGGACGACGCCCGCCACCCACCACCATCCATCCATCACCAATGTGAGTTCCTGCACCCGCGCGGCCACAGCTCTTATTACTATTCTTGCGGCGTCGTGCCTTGCCAGCCCGTACCAAAGCCCCAGAATAGCACTAGGCATGGCACTACGCACTGTCTAGGCGAATCTTGCACTTTGACTTCTCAAACGCCTCCGATGGTTGTCGGCAATATGGAGTCGTGGGCTTGCAAAGAAGTAATTGTAATTTGGCTGTGCGATGTACGCCTGCGCCGGATTTCTACAAATCGGGTAATACCGTAGTCATACCTAACAAGGATGATGATGATAAGATGTGGCTGGCCCGCAGTGCTCGCTGAAAAAGGCTCTCGTAGTCGGATCGATAACGGCAGGGCGGCACGACTGTCGAGAGTATCGTACTGATGATAGACTTTTTGTCATCATGTTCCAAAGCGATGATGGGAATTTGTTTCAATCTGCATGACAGCCTTGAAATTGACTGATTTCTGCCGCCCTGGAGAGGCATCAGGAGACGGAGGATTTCCCACATTCATCAGCGATGGCAAAGTTGTGAAATGCCATGGCTGAAGCCCAATGTTAGTCCTCTCTCATTGTCCAATCAATGATGAATGCGAGCCTTGCCGAGTGGTGAGGCGGCTGGGCTTGGCAACTTGCTTATGGCCCCAGTTATTATGTACAGTTAGTCGCTGCGCGGAAGAATCCCCCGATGTTGAGAGACAACAAACACCCGAGTCGTTGGCGAACGGAGAACAGGGCTGTAGCAAGGTGGCAAGGTGGCGAGGTGGCGAGGTGGCGAGGTGGCGAGGTATTTGTCATCCCCGGTTCACACCCGCTTATCAGACAGGGGGCAGCACGGCCGGCCGGCAGGCGCCCTGGCATTCATCCTGTGATTGTGGGCAAATGCCGTCTTGAGCTCCCTTGGGCTACTTATGTACTACCCTTGTTTTTTTTTTTTTTTTTTTAACTGTGGAACAAGATCAGGGGTCCGTATGTACAAGAGAGCGCGGATGTTCACCCAATGGCCCATCCGCCTGCCTGGAACTTGCTGAGCTCTGTCATCGGATATCGAGTCTATCGACATTGGACATGCTCGGCCGCGAAAATGACAAGTCTTTCATGTTTGGCTCATTCGTCGATCTAGCCATTTACTGGATTTTCAGGGTCCTGCTCCATCTTTTCTTTGCATTCGTCGAATGAATCAAGGCGGCCGTCAGTCGGCCAATTTTGGCCCATTAATGAGATCACGTACGGCTGTTGGTCCGCACATCAACGTTCCTTTACGATTTGTCGCTCGTCTGTTCTTCTACTCGCAAAAACCACTGTACATAGCGGTCTGTCCAAGTGGGCGTGGAGCCCATCTTCTTCAGTTTCTCATCAGCAATAGGCACATGCGGGAGGTTTGTGCCAGGAAAGTGTGGGATGACCGTTGGCATCGGATACGGGACGGAGTACATGCATGGGTCAGGTCAAGCTTCAATTCAAGACACCGGGCTTCTTCCAAGTGCCTTGTTCGTACAGATGCCCGTAACTTGGCGAGATGGCAAGCATGCCTCCCAGTTAGCCAGTCTCTTACGTTGTATACTTGCTTGTACTTGCATTCGGAAAAGCGCCAAGGCTTGCTGGCTTAGACAACGGGGAAGGCACAACCAGGCTCGTCCGTCTGTCACCGAAATCGTTCCCTAGCATTCCAATACACACACCCCCTTTTGCCTTTTCCTTGGTCACGCCCTCTCCGAAAAGACCGTGTTTTGCATGAAAGCTCATCGCTTCTTGAATCCGAAACCCACAGCTTGGGTGGCAAATCGATACCGACAAGTTGTTCTCGTTCCTGACCGGAGCCTTTTGACTACGTGCTACTAGTCCCCGGTCACCATCCTGTTGTCTATTGCTAGTGATAATCACGGAACATTTCACCTTCAACGCCGCTCTCAGTTTGATGTCAAGACCAGCACATCTGATTCCAGGCCGAAATCTCATCCGAAACCTTGTCCCTACACGAGGCCCGATACAAACAAACACTTGAGAATAAACCGCTGTGCCAGACGGATCGGATCACCCACCTTCTTGGTAGTGCCATCCGCGCGGTACCGGATCGAAGCGACACGAAGAAGCTATCCAGCGCTTGATCCCTTCACATCTTCGCACATCTTTACTAGTCTTGATCTCTCTTCTGGCTTCTACGTGCATCTTGCCATCTCAAGAGAATTGAAGGCGCTGGGATTCGTCCGCTACCACACAGCAAAGCTTGAAGTTCCCTGCGTCCATCCCTGATCGTTTGTGTTGCCTGTCGTGGGGCCGCGAGGGTCTAAAATATCCAAGGTGTGGTGACGAGGGCATCTTCTGCATTCGACAGACCTGGTTAGTTGCAATCTGATGCCTGGTCTCCCCTCACAACTCCCCAGCTCATCTGGTCTGAGTCCTTTTACTTAACAGATCTGCTGTACGTCTCTCTTCAGCCCTGTTCTCCGCTGAACACTCCTGCCCCATTAAGTTACGAGGGTCGCTCTTTCAAGTTTGAAACTTGGATCGATTTCTGAAAATTCGCCCCTAATCCCAATTGTTCTGCGACTCAAAGGACTTAGGTAATACCTAACTTCACCTTCTGCGTCTTTCACCACTTACGGCTGTTCACACTTTCATTGTTCCTCTTTCCTGGGCAATTCCACGGACTTATCAATTCTTTATCCTTGCCCTTTGCTGTACTCCACTGAGACTTTCTCTTTATCGACTTTGCGCCTTTGCTCACTGCGTTTGGGCCCAGTTCTGTATTTCACGTCGACATTGGGGACCTTAATTTGGAAACTTCGGTCATTCTCGCTGCGAACACAGCGCTTCACGTCTTGGCATCTGGGTGCTCAGGGCGGTACTCAGGGCTGTACTCCTCGGACCATTATCTCTGCCAGCCCAGCCAACTCACTTTGCCTCTCTTCCCTGAGATCTTTTCTCGCTTGTCTGATCTGATGATACAAATCGATTCTTTCCGATAATGTCGACTTACTGAAGTGTTTGCCGCCGTTATCAGTTTTTAACCATCTCGAACTCTTGCGAACAAAACTTGTTGCAAACAGAAAAGCCTTTCATCTCTTCATCGACAGCTCAGAGGAAAGCTCTACTGAGCCTCGAAGCTCATCTAGGTTGACGACACTAGTCATTACTGGTAAACCGAGGTTTACAATCATCTTGCCGTCGCAATCGAGCTTTACATTTCATTTGAAAATATTCGAATCTACACGAAAACTTGAGTGAATACCTGCAAGAACCTGCAGCTGCGTTTCTGGCGTCTTACCCGTGGCCAGGATCACGACGACACATTGCTGTCGCTGGTTAGATTGGAGTGGCTTTATCATTTTTGGACCCAAAGCGAATCTCCAGATGCAAGAATCAGCCAACCAAGGTCACGACAATCGACTGGATCCTCCATGCCAGTCACCTACACCTGCAGCTCCATTGCGAGGGAACAAGATGCCGTCAGCAGCGGGGTTTGGGACTCATCAAACAAACACGCCTCAAAACAATTACGGCGCTGCCTCGCAGCAACCGTTCGCTGAATTGGGCATGGCTTCACCAACGACCCAGCAGGCTTATCAAGGTGTCTTCGATTTGACAACCATGGGCAACACATTGCCTGCCATGGATCATCGTCCGCACCATACTGTTCATTATATGCACGGGTCACGTCAGCCATACAACCCGGCAACGTCTCCAATGACCCATCAACTACCCCCAATGCCTGCATTTGGAGTACCATCGATGTCAATGCCAATTCATCCATATTACATTGGGCAGACCCAATTACCTCCTTTCTATCATGGTGGCCACTCATCTCATCCGCACAGTCAACCAGAAACGCACGGCCGTTCGAATATGGTGTACTATCCCAATCAAATTATTATGAATCATGCTCAGCCAAACTTTTATTATCAGCAGGAGGCCATTTTCCTCAACATGCGTCCATGATGCCTGCAAATGTCTCGTCAAGGTCATACATGATGGGAGCATCGAAATCAGATGCTCGGACCTCTCAATACGGAGGAGGAAGTACGAACAGGAGTAGTCGCAACCAAGGTAATAATACATACATCCATATAATGCCAACTCTATCTTAACCACACGTATTTAGATGTTTCGTCAGCTGAACAAAGAACCGTTCGTGGCCCACCCCGGAAGCCACGCCAAAGTGGTAAGATGACGATGTGAAAAAAAAAAATTATGCAAAACCCCCAGAAAGAAATAACTGGCTGACTAGTAAATGATAGGCCATGCCCTTTGGATCGGAAATCTTCCACCGCAGACGGATCTCATGGCCTTGGTTCAACACATCTGCCAAGAAGCTCCTGGCATGGAATCTTTGTTCCTGATTTCTAAGAGTAATTGTGCATTCGCCAATTACAAAGACGAAGCAACCTGTTCTACAGCACAGCCGAAGCTTCATGATTCCAAATTCCAATCCGTCCGTCTCGTTAGCCGTCTGCGGAGAAACACTGTCGAAGATTCTTCGGGGACCACTGTTCCAATTGTCCCAGCAGCAGAAACAATCTCAGGCGCCACATCTGAACAGCCCGACGTCGAAGACAAGGCTTCGACAGGTGAAGAGAAACCACAGCTAGCGAAAACACTGAAGTCCTAAACCCTGTAGATGAACCTACGAAGGACGTGCAAACACGGTCCAATGGTGACAAATTCTTCATTTTGAAGAGTTTGACCACTGAGGATTTAGATCTCAGTGTAAGGACTGGGCTTTGGGCGACTCAGTCTCATAACGAAGAAAGCTTGAACCAAGCATTTCATGTAAGTAGCGATCTGATAGTGTTCCACGTCCTGCGAGCTAATCTTAATTAGGACGCGGGCAACGTCTACTTGATTTTCTCAGCGAATAAATCTGGCGAGTATTTCGGATACGCGCGCATGCAATCGGAGATGAACGATGATCCCGCAGCTGCGATTGAATTTGCGCCAAAGGTCATGATAGCATCTGAAGTAGACCCGCTGAAAGCGATTCCTATCGACGCGACTGAACATGCTCCAAGAGGCAAAATCATCGATGACTCTGCAAGGGGACGATTTTTGGGAAGCAGAACAGGACGAATCCGAAGCGGGTTCAGATGTCGAGAGCGAGACGACGAGTGAGAAGAGCGTTGCCACAGAGGAAGCGGCCAAGACTTGGGGTAAACCGTTCAAATTGGAATGGTTGTCGACAACCCGCTTGCCCTTCTTCCGCACGAGGGATTGCGCAACCCCTGGAACTCGAATCGAGAGGTCAAAATCGCTCGAGACGGTACTGAAATAGAACCATCAGTTGGTCGCAGACTGATAGGATTGTTCAACCAAGTACCAAATTCAACATCGTTTGCACCTGCGGACCGAGCACCAATGAATTTTGCTCCCGTTTATCTACCAATGCGGCCATTTCAATGACGGATGAATCATACTAGCAATCTTGGCGCATTCATACGATCATTCAAAACTTGAACCGTCTACTTAATTAGCAGACAAACCTTGACAGCCATAGCAGAGCTGTGTCTCTACTTCTATGCATGATTTGGTCACAATTAAGAATTCTCAAATGACACGATGAACTTACGAATGACGCTTTACTCGACTGGTAACCTCCAGTTCGGGTGGTGTCTTAGATTTAAGACTCGAGGTGCATTGCATTCTTGTTTGCAGTCAGGGTGAGGACTACTACGTATGGAAGGGCGTGACAATGGCGAAATCATTCTTAGAGGGGTTCTGTGGAGTTATTGGATAAAAGAGGCAGTCACTTTTATGTTGGCGCATGCAGGACATCAGAGCGTTGTTTTATGGTTGGGATGAAGCCGTCGTCAAATGAAATGGCGGCTAATGGCGGCTTGTGGGTGGCGATGCGTTCAATACAGGCAGGCATTTTGTGGCTTGTACAATCCGTAATCCGTATGGAGTACTCTGTACAACCGATGGAAATGTAAAAGCCAAAAGCGGGGGTGGGGGCGGGCGCGCACTGTCTGGCGCATTGCTCCGTTGTACTCGCGCTTGCAACCACTACCAACCAGAACATTCTTTCTTGGCCCCACTAGGCCATCCCATCCCTCCCCAGGGCCTGACAGAGGCCAGACTTGAAGACAGGACAAGACTCACAAGAGACAGAGATCAGGTCTACAGAAGAAAACAATTAGACAACCGACCAGTCCAACAGCCTGAACATGGCGATATTGATATTGTGAACTTCACGGGCTTACGTGACAGTCGGACTCACCGCTCTAACGTAGTTTCCTCTGCTTCATGTTGAACATCCCAACAATTCGGACGGGAAATTCCACAGGCGCCCAGAAGCCCCAGAAGCTTCCAGCACCACCCATCCGCTTCTCGACGTGTCGCGATGACCCTGTGTCAGCAACAGGCTGCGGAATACATGTACGCAATGCATTGCTTCGTAATGATTGGTTCTGGCGAGCTCTAGCACATTCATTGCCATTCCACAGCTGTTCCATCACCGGTTTCCGCATTTGCAATATCAACTATATAACAAGCCGCCAAGTCCTTTCGAGGCCGAATGGTTCTCTTCATCCGACAGACAACTATAACACCAATTACATACAGCAACAATCCCAACGCCCTCCATCTTCGGTCATTCTCGTTTCATCAGATCAACTCCACATCTTAAAACACAAACACTACACATCCTGGTCCTTCCAAGTATCTGAACATCACCTCACCGCACAAAATGGCATTCTTCCCTCAAGCCTTCTACAACCAGGACAAGTCCTTCACTCCTCTCTTCCGCCTCCTCGACGACTATAACAACTACTCTCGCCAAAGCGACAACAACAAGACTAGCCGTTACTGCACTCGCGCTAGCAGTCTACCACAGTGGCAGCCCAGTTTTGATGTGCGCGAGACTGCCGAGACGTACGAGGCTCTACGGTGAACTTCCCGGGGTGAAGAAGGAAGATGTCAGCATTGACTTTACTGAGCCTCAAACCCTCAATATTCGAGGCAAGTCAGAGCGCAGATACACCACTGGCATTTCACCTGCTGGCCAGGCCGAACTTTCCGACGGCAAGAAAACAAAGAATGCAAGACAAGCTACCGTTGAAGATGAGGACGGTGAGGAACGGTCCAACGCTGACTCCGCTCCCGGAACACCGGCCTCTACCACAGTTGAAGTCGATCAACCTGCTCAGGCACAGAAGCCCGCAGACAGTGCCAAGTACTGGCTGACCGAACGCAAGATTGGCGAGTTCTCCCGAAGCTTCAACTTTCCCAATCGTGTTGATCAGGATGGAGTGTCTGCCAGTTTCCAGGATGGTATCCTGAGCATCATTGTGCCCAAGGCTAAGAAGCACGAGTCTCGCCGCATTGTCATTAGCTAGACGAGCAGCGATGAGATCGTTACATCATGGAGTTCTTTTTTTCTTTTTTTTTTGCCTTTTTTTCTTACATTTGTCAGCCTCGGACCTGCATATTGGATTGCAATTTGACTTTTGCACTTGCTTGGCATGTAAATTGCAGATGGAGCAGAGATAGATCACGCATGACACAAAGTAGCTATTGTACGTTAACTTTATATAACGCAAATGAACGAAGACGGATACAAATATATATGCTGTACCTATTTTTCGGTGTGACAAGTTATCACAAATTTCCACTGGGTTGTAATCCGTAAACAACTTACTGGAGTGTGTCCACGTGACTTGGCGTCGCCTGGTGGCGTTGGTGCCTGGCCAAGACGCGTTCCGCCGCGATTGACACATCAACACCCCATTTCCGATTTTCAATTTCTTTGACCCATAGCCTAATGGTCCTCGGCTGCGAAGAATTTGATCCTAGTAGACAATCTTGGAAATTTTCGACTTGCGATTCCGATATTACGATACAAAGAAATGTCGGAGGAGTACGATGAAGCCCAAACGGGCGAGGACGGAGGCATGACTGGCCCGGGGCTCCAACCCCTCTCACAGCGTTGGAGGTATTTCACGCGCAAGTCTTCCAAAACTTCGAATCATGAAGCTGATTGTTATTGCTTTTAGGGAATTGCTGGTCTAACGAAACGCGATATCCAACTCGTCATGGATGGAGGTTTCAATACGGTCGAGTCCGTGGCATATACCCCTCGCAGAACGCTGGAACAGCTCAAGGGCATCTCTGAGCAAAGGCAACCAAGATTTTAGCAGAAGGTTTGAATCACTGTATATCAACCCCTTTCACGGGTATTTATAAGCTAATATCCCTTCCCTAGCCTCGAAATTGGTCCCCATGGGGTTCACGACGGCTACCGAAATGCATCAGCGTCGCAGTGAACTTATTTCTATCACAACCGGCTCCAAAAATTTCGACACCCTCCTCGCAGGTGGAGTTGAGACCGGTTCAGTCACAGAACTCTTTGGAGAGTTTCGCACAGGAAAGAGCCAAATCTGTCATACATTAGCTGTAACATGCCAACTCCCATTCGACATGGGAGGCGGTGAAGGCAAATGTCTATACATCGACACTGAGGGTACCTTTAGGCCTGTTCGGCTGCTTGCCGTAGCGAATCGCTTTGGGTTGTCCGGTGAGGAAGTGCTGGACAATGTTGCCTATGCCCGTGCATATAACTCGGATCATCAGCTGCAATTGCTGAATCAAGCAGCCGCCATGATGTGCGAGACACGATTCTCTCTTCTCGTTGTCGATAGTGCCACATCCCTTTATCGAACAGACTTTTGTGGCCGCGGAGAACTCTCGAATCGACAGACACATTTAGCCAAATTCATGAGAACCCTACAAAGGCTGGCAGACGAGTTCGGGATTGCTGTTGTGATCACGAATCAGGTTGTTGCCCAGGTAGATGGAGGACCAAGTGCAATGTTCAACCCGGACCCGAAGAAGCCTATCGGCGGTAATATCATCGCACACGCAAGCACGACTCGCATCAGCTTGAAGAAGGGACGTGCAGAGACAAGGATTGCCAAGATCTATGATAGTCCATGTCTACCTGAGAGCGATACCCTATTTGCCATTAATGAGGATGGCATTGGTGATCCCGCGCCTAAGGACATGGAGAAGGATTAGATTAGAGACTTGAATTGTTTTCAGGATGAGATAAGAAATGGAATTTTCATGAGGTGTCGCATAATTTCTGGCGTTGTCTGGCTTGAAACGTTGCTTTTCAATTTAGCTACCTTGAAGACATTATATCTAGTTGCTTTAAATTCAGAGGCAATTTTCTTTTTGTGCTGATTCGTAAAGTGTTGAAACATGGCGTCGTCCGTTAGAGCTATGTGCTAGGTCTTGGATCAATCGCAGAATGATTGACGAGCAAGTTCCAGATAAAGATAAGCTACCCTAATACAGTTAGTTGAATTGCTACTGACTTTGACATATAGAACGTAGCGGCGAAGTACAACTTGATCCAGGTATCCTTGCAAATCGACAAGAAGTGTAGGGTACGCCAGGCCCGAGCTGGTTTCCTCTTTCGGTTAGCGTGGTCGCGACCCTTGAGACTGAAATTCTGCCAACCAACGCGATCGCAATCCTCTCCCAGCAGTAACGACGACGACTCGGCATAAAACTTCAACCCCCTGCTTTCAAGTAGTTACTGTCTGCAGCTTGCTTTATGGAGGCGAGATGGATTCAGGCGAGATCAGTATCTCTTCAAAGAGACACGCTTGAACCTCGAGCCTCCCGTTGCCACATCAGTCGTCAACATCCGAGTACCTTCAAAAATCGGCAACAGCCGCAGCCAACGACGCATTGCTCATGAGTCATCGCCCGAGGACGAGACGACATTTCGAATCAAGAACCTGGCATCTGCCTCATCAATCTACAACCGTAAATGGCATGACACGCCGCGTAGCTTCCTGTGGCGGGTTCTCGAGGATGGCTCTGTGCTGAGCATCAGGGCAGTGGATGTGTGCAAAAGGATAAAGCAGTCGATGCGCCGCTGGTACTGAACTTCCGTTTCGGCGTACCTATACAAGCGGGCTGTGTGGCCTTTTCCGACCCGGAGGAACATGACGCACTTTGTGTCTTCGTCTTGGATCAATCGTCGCAATTGTATACATTTACCCTACGACCAGACTTTTTCAGGAAAAGGACTGCGCTTGATGCAGTGCTATCGGAGCTATGTAAGGTTCAATCGCCCGCTGGGTTGAGTTTCAAGAGCCCGCATCGCTTGGTGGCAGTGACGGCGAACACATTGCTCGTCACGGTGAGCGATGGCGGCATGATTCGCTTTGATAAAACGAAAAGTGACGACTGTGAGTGGCGTAAACTCCTATGTTGATGACTCGTACTAACAAGAACCTGTAGCATCTCTGGGTGTCTGGAAAGAGTCATTTTTCAACGTCCAGGGCTGGGCACAGAACTTACGAAGCTTGTTACCGTTTCAAGGCAATCACAATATCAAATATGGGAAGGTCAATATGGAATACAGTGCCGCCACATCTGTGCAAGTTACAAATTTTGGACTTGAGGAGTGCTTGTTCGCCATCACCGTCTGCCTAGACCACCGAATTCGCATCTGGAATGTCGATGATGGCCATATTCTGTTCACCGGAGATCTCTTGAACGTGGAGAGGGCGACGCAAGAAGTTGGGAAATGGGCAATTGATCCATCCCAGGCGAACCTGGTGCAGATCGTCGGTCGAAGTCGAGGACAGAGGATTTGCGCGACCTATTCACCCATCGGGGTAGGGGAGTTCAAGTTCTGGAAGGTGATCGCCAAGGATGCTCACACCATTATTGTCGAGGACCTGTTCCCCAAAGCCACGCTGATACCCTCTACGCCATCCTCATCAGATATATGGACACTAGCCGATTTCGTTCTTGCATCACCTGCGGAAGGATCTATCAGCTTGTGGACACTGTGGAAGAACAATATGACCTACAGAGTAAAGAGGCTGGAGCTTGATAGGAAAAACATGACGCAGTCATGGGAGGAGAATTGGGATGGTGTGCACCCTGACGCTGGGATCATGCCAGTCCAAACATCCGGGCCATGTGACCCTACGGATGTAACTGAGAAATGGCTGCAGTGTATCCTGCAACCCGGGCGATTCACCAAGGCTACACTGGAAACCGCTTTATGCATATACGAACGAGGCTTGGGGTCACCAAAGACAGCAGCAAGGGCCGTAGCCTGGCCGAGTCTATTTGCTCCGTACTGGGCGCCACTGCAACCCTGGACCGAGGCTCTTCCGGAGCCATGGACTACGAACAATTCCGGGCATCGAGTGAAACACAATGGCGACGATTCTTCCGACTCTTGATTGAACTTGACCGGCAACGTGGAGAGGCGATTGGATTAACTTTCGACGCCGAAGCTGACGTAACGTGGGTTGTTTGCACCGACCTCGTCTCGGCCATTAGACAATGCAGCGATCTGGAACGACTGTACCTTAACCTCTCCTCGGCAGACGAGGAAAACACCCAAAGGCAGCCCTCGTCAGCGCAGGGTTATCATTTGTGGACGGACTTTCTGATAATTATAGCCAACTTGCCCGGGCTGCATTGAGACATGAGATATTCGAAGAGTCATCCAAGACTGATTTAGAGCGCATTCAATACTTTTCAGACAAGGCTGGGTTCTGGCGCGGAATCACGGATGACGACTGCGCCCAGATCGTTGAGGCTGGGCACAAACTTTGCTGTCGTCGATGATGACCTCTACACGAGATTTTAGATCTGATTGCGGCACCAGTGGAAGCTAGAAGGCGAAATCCACACCCCTTGACCGAATTCGGCCAAAAACTGATCTGAGTTCAGGATGATATTGCCCTGCAATGGAACATTTGCTTCAGCCAGCTCATTCTCTTGGTGCACATGGAGTTTGAGTTTGACAACGAGGAGGATGCTCTGCACAATCGAGTTGATATAGGGCCAGTCTTCCGAAAACTACTCGCAGCTCTCAAGAGACTGGAGTTGTTGAAGTGGCTTTGCCAAACAGAGCTCTCGGTACCCATTGGTCACATCGACCGAGCCCTGCCACAATCGAAGAAGGGTAGTGACGAGTCGCAAACAGTAACCGCACTTGAGGCCAATGTTGGACACCTACTTGGTTTTGATGATGTCCGCAAAGAACCTCTCTCTGGCAGCATCACAGACCTCATAAACAACCTATGCGCACCTGACAGTGATATCGAGGTCTCACCAGCATTGATTCAATGTGCACTCATCAAGCAGGGTCGAGCCGATCTAGCCATGGAGCTTGTCCCGTTCAGTGACCATAATCCCTTCTCTGTTTATGTTCTTGGCCGGGTTCATTTATCGCTCAATGACTTTGAATCGGCAGCAATCAGCTTCAGAAGGGCGGCTGTTGGAATGGGTAAGCAGACTTTGGTTTCCGCCGCCCCTCCTCCTTTTTAACGTCCTTGACGCTAATCTGTGATTATAGGTACTGAAAGCATGCCAACTGACAGACATAGCTGTGGACTCCTAGGAGACACCGAATGGAACCTTCTCAACAGTGGTCAAGCAATGTACTATTCGCATATCGTGGCACTCTACGAGTCACGGAAAGCGTACTCCTACGTTGTAGACTTTGCTAGACTCGCCATACAATTTTTGGGGATTGCCAAAGAACACTCGTTGGCTAAAGTAGAAATGCTGAGCCGTCTATTCAATGCCGCGCTGGCAACGTCGCAATACGAGCTGGCGCACACGAGCCTCTTGTCCATCAGAGACGACGCATTGAGGCAGTCCAGCCTTCGAAAGCTCGTCTCCAAGATGTGCGAAACGTACCATAACATGGAGCTTGTTTCCCTGCCCTTCCCAGGCATGCAGCAAGATGTGGACGATGTCCTGGCAGCCAAATGCAGAAATATCACAGATGTCGTCCAGGGATTTCCATATCACCAAGTTCTTTACTCATGGCGTATCAAGCGCAACAACTACCGCGGCGCTGCGTCCGTTCTCCTAGACCGCATCCAAAAACTCAAGCTTGCGGGCGAAGGGGACAAGATTACCGGCGACGATGTCTTAGATACTCCCGTGACGAGACAGTACTTGTTACTGATCAACGTTCTCAGCTGCGTGGACCCCAAACAGGCATGGATCTTTGACGAAGGCTCGCCGGCGTTGCATCAGAATGGTGATGGGGCCAATAAACGCAAGGTTGTCTCACTTGCGAATATTCGCAAACAATATCAAGAAGAGTTGGATAGGATCGCGGCCATCCAGAACAATCAGTTCGGGTTTGAAGCAAGTGATGTAATGGAGCTGCAATGTGGCTCATTTTGAAAAGCAAGGGCTGAGCGCGGTTCACGCAATTGAAAAAAAAAGGATGGATGGCTTCATGAAACTGTGTTTTGTAGACTAAACTTTCCAACTGTTCTTTTACGTGTTTATTTTGATCATAGGGGTTCACGGGCTAGATACCTTGGGCACAGACACTGGCACATAGGGCATTGATTAATTTCATGGAAGACGAAGATGAAGAAGAGATTATGTCTGCGAGATACGTCTCCCACTCCAAGCCTTCTACTGTGCAAAGCCTCTAGGTGCATATCTCGCACCGCGGTCAATTGATTTATGGAGAGACAGAAAAGAAAGCTTCGTGAAAAACCCAGTAACGCCGAGCCTTATGCTTAGTAAGATGAAGAAGACAAGAGAATAAAGAAACCTGAATAAAGAACAATGAACAGGAGAATGGGAATTTTTACAAATCAAGGGCAGGAGAACAATGAAACGAGTCTACGGGAGGGGGCCCTTGAGAAGAAGAGAAAGAAGAGGAAGAGAGAAAGTTAGGCTTTTGCAGCGGCTATTTTGGCTTCGTTGGGGGCGGGAAGGGGTTGCAGGCCGCCGAGGGTGTTTTCGGGAATTCCATCGGGGACTTGGCGGTAGAGAATGATTTCAGATTGTTTGAAATACCGGCGGGCGTCTGAGGATGTGTTTGTTAGTGACGGATCAGACTTTACGACGCGCAAGGAGGAAGGATTTCTGTCTCGGAGTGGACGCCAACGAGAAACTACCTGGCAGTGGCAGGTCACAGAAGAAGAATACAAAAATGAGAAGAAAAAGAGGAAAAAAAGAGAATAAAAAAACCAAAAACACACACACAAAAACAAACCTTCGTCAATGAGAACCAAACTGAGGTAGTATCTCGTTGAAAACTTCTTGTTCACGTCGCGGAACGTAGGCGTCAGATCGAAACCACCCAGGAACAAACGAATGGGAATGGTCTCGCCCCTGGATGGCGAGCCGTCCATGATTTCAAAGCGAACAAGGGTCTCGCTCTCGTTGTACTGGTTCGGCGCAGCACCGGTGGTTTCCTGCGGATAATGGACAGCTCCATGTGCTTGATCTTGAGGCGGACGAGCAGGAAGTAGATCCTGCCGACGATGACGTCCTTGAGATGGTACTTGCTCTTGCTGTACTCGAACTCGATGTGCAGGCAGTCCTCTATGCCGACGTCCATCTTGATGCTGCTGTTCATCTCGGGGGATCCGGTAGCTGTAGACCCAGATGTCCTTTTCGCGAATCACGTCGGCCATGCGGCGGGAGACGGTGACGCGCACAAAGTACCGCAGCTTGACGTTGATGCCGTTGTACGACTCGTACTGCTTCTCGACGTTCTTGAAGTTGAAGTCGTACGTCTGCGGGTGCTGCAGCTCCCCGGGGCGGCGAGCTCCTGGTTCAGGAGAGGAACTCGTAGTGGTTGCCCCGGTCGAAGAACATTTCGATGGTGCCGATGAATTGCACCTTGATGCCCGTGTGCTCGAGGCGCTTGCCGTCCTTGGGGCGGACCGTCACGGCGCCCTTGACGGATTCGCCGTCCATGTAGAGGGGGCCTTTCGCGGCGGTTCTTGTCGAGCTTGACGTCGACCATGGACCGGTCGTCGGCGTCTTCGAGGACGACGTCGATGTCGACGGGGTGGAGAAGAAGTAGGACATGGTTGGTGTGTGTGGTGGGTAAAGGGGGGGCGCGCTCTCTCTCGGATCGAATTGCTTCTGCGGCAGATGCGGCAGATGCGGGAGGGTGATGAGAGGATTTGTTGTGTTGTTGATGTCGCGGCAGACGGCGCTGACGTACTTGTCGTCGGGGGCTTTTGGAGGTTCATTCGGACATGGCGTTTTGCGCAGGTCTGCTGGGGCGTGGACGTGGAGGCGGGATCCCCACTTTGCGAGTTCAAGCTCCAAACAAGCCGGACCGGGCTGTCATGCAACTTACATGCATGTATGTGTGTAATCCGTATGTATGTAAGAACATGCTTGACTGACGAGATGACTGAGAGGGCACTGGTTGGAAAATCTCATACGCGAATTCCGGAGCCTAGCTTGCAGTATTATTCGGCCTTGATTCCTGAAACAACTTGTCAATTCCTTCACGGGCAGGCGCTCAATCGCTTGGTGCTCTGCATCTATTACATAGCTCTAATACTAGCGAGCTAGCTTGATGGAGCAGGGAGAGCAAAGAAGACATCACGTGACCCATTCCCCCTGCCACAATTCTTTTTCAAACACTCGGCCGCTACCCGGATGAACTTCGGCGGCACCAATTTTGCCCTCACGTGCAGCGAGCCCTAGAACTTTGCCGCCCACACGATTTCGTCAAACAATTCCCATCGTGATCCGCCGCCCGCCGCCCGCCGCCCGACGACCTACGCCAACCTCACCCACCGACATCCCCAATCTGCAACCGGCAGGATGAAGTACATTCATTCTCAGGAGCTTCTTGAAATCCCTGAGGGGGTACGTGAAACGCCTCGCTCCCGTTCAGACTCGACAATTCCCCCAGCATGTTGCCGCACGTTTTCGAAGAAGAGGAGGAGGGGAAGTGGTTTTTTTCTTTTCTCCTGTCTTGTCTTATCGCCCGCCAGAACCTACGATGCAATGAACGAAACCTGAGTGAATACGAATGACGAGGACGGAAAGGGGACAAAAAAAAAAGGGGGCACGCTCAACTTCACTGGCTACAAACAACGAGATGCTACAGACAGAAGAAGAGAAAAAAACTCCCCTCCAAAATAGATCTCGGAATACGGCGCAAGCAACATCAGGTGGAATTGAAGATTTGACGTGACCTAGCACTCTGGGAGGAAAAAAAAAAGAAAAGAAAACTAACGTATCTGCGTGCACAGTCAAGGTCGCCATCAAGACCAGAATCGTCACCGTCGAGGGTCCCCGAGGCAAGCTCACCAAGGACCTCGGCCACTTGGCCGTCAACTTCGGCCACCCGAAGAAGAACACCATTTCGATCGAGATCCACCATGGCAACCGTAAGAATGTTGCCACCCTGCGCACCGTCCGATCAATCATCCAAAACATGGTCATCGGCGTCACCAAGGGATTCAAATACAAAATGCGCTATGTATACGCACATTTCCCCATCAACGTGAACCTGGACCAGAGCAAAGAGACTGGTCTGTGGGAGGTGGAGATCCGAAACTTCATCGGCGAGAAGATTGTCCGCCGAGTCGTTATGCAGGAAGGCGTCGAGGTCGAGTTGTCGAAGAACCAGAAGGATGAGCTTGTCCTGTCTGGTAACTCTCTGGAGCGTGTCTCTCAGAGCGCTGCCGATATCCAGCAGATTTGCAAGGTCCGCAACAAGGATATCCGAAAGGTATGTTTTCTATTTCTCTTCCTTTTTCCAAACACAACAAATTGTCCCTGGTCTCCAATTTAGCCGTAGATAATTTATCGGAGAATATGACCGTCCCCACCCCTATATGTCCCATAGAAAGAAGGAAAAAATAAAAATTCCCTGCTATTTCCATCTCCTTGTTCAACAAAAAGCTAACATGCCTCACAGTTCTTGGACGGTCTGTACGTTTCCGAGAAGGGCAACGTTGTTGACGAGTAAGAAGGAAAACTGGTCATCGGGCACCGGACATATTGTTTCTTTTGCGTTTCTGGGTCTCTGGAGTGGCGACGGTTAAACCATTTGCATGTCACGTAGCAAAGGGCTACAAAAGAAACTGATTAAAAAGTAACGATTCAATCTCCCATGTTCTGTTGTGCTTGAGATGTGTCCATTGCTGTTCCGCCGTGATGATGGGAAGTCTTGTCAAGAAGGTGCCCAGACCCAAATGAGAGGTTCAGAAAAAAAAAGGTCGACTCGATTGAACCCCCACCATACCATATTATAGCTACATCTCACGAATAATGCAAAGCCAAAGGGGCATATTTCGTCATTATTACATGAGGCGGACGGTGTGCGTCCTAAAGTCTCGTATATTCCCATCGTCTAATCGTGTCCAGAATCTTAGTCTAACCTAACCATGCCTCGTCATCTCATCCTATCAGTCAAGCTACCTGCCAAAGTCTTGAGAAGAATATAAAAAAAAATTCCAATGGAAGAAAGCTCATTCCATTCCATTCTTTTCAACTCTTATGCTCTCATGCTCTCATACCTCCAAATGGGACGGATTTTTTTAAATCAGTGAAAAGCATACACAACAGTGATATCTCACACGACTCAAAGTTGAGTTTTCGAAACCAGGCAGGCTATATGCCGAAATGCAACAACCCACCGCAACGCCAGAGCCAATGAAAAGAAGAAGAAAGGCGAACAAATTGTTATATGCATATGCACAAGAGAAGAAGACGAAGCATTACATGTTCATTTGGGGGAAGCACCCACTCATGCAATAGCAGAGACGAGATGCACCGCTGAATGCGAATTGTAGGATGGAAGCGTGGAATGCGACTCGGTCGAACAGCAGCCACTCTATGGTCGGCGCGAAGGGGCACGGGAGTAGTATGACGCCCCGCCGCGGAGTCTCGAGAACGGTAGCTGCGGCCAGTTCGTCCGGTGCGGTGGCTTCGTCCTCCTGAGCTCGAGCTGCCTGCTTGAAAGAAGGAAAGAGGACCTGGGTCAGCACGTTTCACTCGATGGGGGGAATGGGTGTGGGAAAGGTGGTTTGGAAGTTGAAAAAAGAAAGGACTTACTGCTTGTCATGTCCGTGGCATCAGAATAGGTGTAGTATGAGTCGCTGTACCGCGATGACGGAGCAGGCTTGCGAACAGGCTTGTCCTTCTTCTTGAGATTGAGCAGGGTGAGGAGGGTAGCGGCGCCGCCTGCGATGCCCAACCACCACTTGCCGTCCGACTTCTTCTCACGACGATGGCTGGCCGAGGCAGGGCGGCCGCCGAACCAGCCCGCGTGACGGTCCCGTCGGGAGTATGCCGAGGGCACGCGGCTGCCGTGACGAGAGTAGCGCTCCTCCTCAACGACGACCTTGTCGTCCTTCTTCTGCCGCCGAACATGGCGTTCCAGACGCCGCGGGCGATGCAGCAGAAGCAGAGGAGCATGAGGAGAGCAACACCAGCCAGGGTGCCGATGACGATGCCGGCAATGGCTCCGGGACTCAGACCGCCTCCGGTGCCGCCCTTGTTGCTCCCATCGGCGCCAATCGTGTTTCCAATCGTGTTTCCGCCACTGGTAGAGGTCGGGCTGGCGGCGGTCGAGGTGGCGTGCGGGAGGGCACGCCGCTGTGGACGACGACGGTGGTGCCGATGACGCGGTAAGGCGCAGCGTATTGCGTCGTGACCTGCCCGTTGGAGGAGACGACGACGGCGCTTGGCTCAGAGTAGCCGGGTCGGGGCGTGCACTGGCCGCCGTTGCTCTTGTAGGCGCATTGCTGCCAGCCCGCGCAGCAGATGCGGCCGCAGGCTTCCTGCTCGGGGGCTTGAGGCACGCAGTCGACGCCGGGCGTTGGTGCCGGGGCGGGAATCCAGTTGGTCATGATGATGCTCGTGTAGGTCACCGTCCAGGTCGTCGTGTAGGAACCGCCCCAGACGCCGGGCACGCACGTCGCCACATTGCCCTCGAGCGTTGTGCAGGCTTGGTTTTGTTCGCAGCAGTATTGGTTGTCGGCACCGCAGTAGGACGCGCAGTTTCGTGGCATGAGGAAGGAGGAGCCGACATCGTGAAGGTCGTCCCTGGGATATGGCGTTGCGCCCACCATGGTGGTAGCGGTGGCGCCGACCCAGACCAGCCATCGCATCGCCCACGGTAATGACGGCGAGCTTGGAGCTGGAATTGGAATGTGATGATGATGTCGCATGGTTTTGGCGGGCTCGGCAAGAGCAGACTGCGTCAATGTCTCAATGTCTTGCGGCCGGAGAGGAGACTCGAAAAAAAACACACAATGAATGGTTCCCTCAGAACAGGTCAATTTGCTTTGCTGGTCTGGAATGCGGGAAGCCGGCCAGACGGATTGTCAAAGACTGGAGCACCCCCAACTCCAACTTCCGAAGTCGTTGAACCGTCGCGGGTTCGGGTGGGGAAGAGAGAGAGGTGAGGTGAGGTGAGGTGAGGTAAGGTGAGGTGAGGTGAGATGACACGAGATGGCTAGGAAGAGGCCTTTAAAAAAAGACGCTCTCAGACTTGAGTTTGCACAGAGGACAGAGGAAAGAAAAGGGCTCGACGCGCCTTGCATGGCATGATGGATGTTTAAGAGGGCTAGGGCTACAAGCTCCTGCAAGTTCTGGCCTGTGATCCAGGATTATGATAGGCATCCCAAGATTCCCAACCTCCTCCTCCTGGGAGGCACTTGGACGCTTCGCCCAGCCCCTCCATTTTGCATCTCGACCCGGACGTCACGGCACCAGCCTAAAATGCAGGAGACCCGCCCTGCCAGCTCATCACAGCTCATCACAGCTCATCACAGCTCATCAGCAGCACCCAAGCGGGCAGGGCTTCTTTTATTTGCAACTGCGCAATCACGAATCAACGGCGGAAGCAGGTCACTGTGTCATTCATAGTGCGTATAACGATCGTAATCCGCAGTCCGTAGTCCGTAGTCCGTAGTCCACACATTGTTGAGCGGACAGCGGTGACAATTTTCGCGTTGCGCATCTCAGAACGGGTATGAATAACTAGAGATCCGTCAAGAACAACAACCGTTTGCCGCGGCGTTGTAAATTACCGATGACCGATGACCGATGACCGATGACCGATGACCGTCGACAAGCTTTAGACGAGATTGGAAACGAGCATCTGCACAATCTGGTGGCTGGGCAGTCGGCCTGTCACCTGTCACTTGGCATCGGTTGATCCCCGGATAATAGTTGGCGTCAATCTGTGCGAGTATTCAATGGTGGGGCGGCCAACTGGAGCTTCCTGCTTTGGGCGCTGCTGGGCGGGCGGGCCGCGAACCTGTGACGCTTGGCTGCTGCTGCTGCTGCTGGGCCAATGCTGGCTGCATCATCAGCATCAGCAACCTCATCTTGTCCCAGGGCCAACAGCTCTCTATTCCATCCATCACCCCCATCCGTGCGCGCAAATTAATCTATCCACGGCTACGCATCTTCTCTCCTTGCACCTCTCTCTTGTTCCTCTCCGTCTTCGGTCAATAATAGGCGTCGCCTCGCGACGACGACGACGACGACGACGACTACGACAGTGCCGCTGCCGCCACCATGTCGCTCGATCCGCCCACGTACCTAGCTTCACTCCAGAGCAACATCCGGCAACGACCAATTCCATGGGACGGCGCCGTCAGAGCCGGCACGCTGACCGAAGAGCAATATGCCAAGATTCGTGCCGTAGACAAGGCAAAGAGGCCCGAACAGCGCAAAGAAGTCGTTGAGGGGACATTGACGGATACCGACTGCTTTTTGTTGGCGGTTCCGGCAAGGCGAGTGTTCTGGAAACTGCCGGCAAACATGCCAATGTAGTTCAGTACATTCTCGTCCTTTTGGCCGACCTCCTTGACGGTATGTAATACTGAGACTCGAGACTCTTCTGTCAACTTGCCGACAATAAGCTTTGTCGACGGTAGAATGCGCACTTGTGCATTCTTATAACATCCCGCAAGCTCAGAGGCTGATATTTCTTGTCTCTCATTCACAGCTGTTCCATCCTTGGCGAAAGCTCTATTCAAGAACAGCGACCCGTATAAGCATTTTCTACCACTGCTACACTCCAACACGACCGAGGATCCAATTCCGCTGCTCACATCGAATGCTCTGACAAACCTCGTGTCTTTGGCCCGGGATGAGTCCAAGGCTACTGGCCAGGCTTTACCCGTGATGTTCACCTATCTTTCTGGCCTGGCCAAGAGCGCAGACGCAGGTCTCCAGGACATCGCCGTGCAGGAATACTCTGCCCTTCTCTTCGGCCGCACATCTCGAGAGAAGTTTTGGAACCAGAGGAGCGAGACGGTCGAGCCTCTGATCAAGATTCTTCAGACTGCTGCCGGTATTGGAAATGGTGCCAACTCAGCTGCCAGTCTGTGGAGTGGAAATGCCAATGTCCGTAACAACGGTTTTGAGGGATCTCTGGGCGGCGGAGTTGGTCTGCAGCTACTGTACCACGTTCTGCTGGTCATTTGGCAGCTGACCTTTGAGGCTGAAGACGTTGGTGATGATTTGAACGAGTAAGTCTGCTTTCTTGACGGCGGATGATGCACCCCCATGCTGATGAGTTGAATGAACAGCGAGTATGACATCATCTTACTATACACGCATCTCTTGCGATTGTCACAGAAGGAGAAGACCACGAGGCTAATACTCTCCACGCTTTACAATCTACTCGAGAAGAGTCCGAACTCGCTCCTCCCAACTGCCGTACTTGCCCGTTTGCCAGCACACCTTGAAAACCTGACGAGCCGCCACATGACAGACCCCGATCTACTAGAGGACTTGCAGAGCCTCAAAGACTTGCTTGAGGATTACACCAAGACCAAGACAACGTTCGATGAGTACATTGCCGAGGTGAACTCTGGACATCTGCGCTGGTCCCCGCCCCATCGAAGCCAAGCGTTCTGGGCCGAGAACGCCCGAAAGATCCTGGATTTTGAGAATGGGGAGGTGCCTCGCAAGCTTGCGGAAATCATGCAGAAGCCTTGGGAAAACGATAAGCAAGTTCTCGCCATTGCTTGCAACGATATTGGTTGCCTTGTCAAGGAGGTCCCGGAGAAGCGATATCAGTTGGAGAAAGCTGGGCTCAAGACCAGAGTCATGGAGCTGATGCAGAGCGAAGACGAGAATGTGCGATGGGAGAGTTTGAGAGCGCTGGGCGGTTGGCTCAAGTATAGTTTTGAGCAAAAGTAGGCGAACAGCATGACCACACCGAAAGGACTGGTGGTTGTTGTTGTTGTTGTCGTCGTCGTCGTCGTCGTCGTCATCGATGTCGTTGCGAGGTTGTATTAACAGCACATCTGTGCCTCGAGACATCCAGCTTATTCATTATTAGACGCCCTTCATATATGTATGTAACAAGCACCTATTCTCCAACCAAGGGTCTCTAGTTTTCTTTCCCTCGGGACTTCAGATGCGTAGGGAAACCACGTAATCCGTACTGGTTCATACGCTATCATAACGCTGTAGCCAAGATTGGTTTAATACATTGGCAAAAGCCAATTCAGGGCCCCGTGTTGATGTCAGTCTGGGGTAAATGTCCAGCCCTCGATGCCAGGTCATGATAAGAAAATTTGACCAAGTGACCGACAACGTAACCGGCCGGCCGATGATGTAGCGGCAACTTGAGTGCGGACGGGGCGCCTCGCAGCGCTGTAAATCGGTCGACCTCTCGCCGCCCACTCAGGCTCTCACAGCGCGCTTCGATATCGGAGAGGATCCTACAGTGACAGTAGTTGCCATGTCCGTGGTTACCCGAGCCCCACCATAGCTCCTGCTTGATTGAGCATTTCGTCCGTCATGCAATTCGACTTCGCTTCTAATAGTTGGACAAGGACTCTTGACTTCCTCATTGTCCCTCGTCTCTTCCTATCTCCCAGTCTTTTTGCCTCAGGTGGATTTTTCTCGATAAACGCAATCAACTGAGCTCACCATGAAGGGTCTTGGAAACGCCGTACGGGCTGCACCTCGGGTTCAGGCCTCGCTCACCAAGAGCCGCTTGAATGCCTCCATCGCGGCAATGCCCGCACTTGCGCTTCACCAGCAACGCGGCGACGTCCGATATGCCTCCGACGCCGCCAATTCGGATCTCAAAAAGACGCCCTTATATGACCTACACATTGCCAAGGGAGGAAAGATGGTGCCATTTGCCGGCCACAGCATGCCCGTTCAGTACTCCAATGCCTCGCTTGCCGATTCGCACCACTTTACCCGTACCCATGCGTCGCTTTTCGACGTCAGCCACATGGTCCAGCATATTTTCAAGGGACCTAATGCTGCCGCATTTCTCGAGAAGCTCACGCCCTCTGGCTGGAGTAGCCAGGGCATCATGCAGAGCAAGCTGACGACCTTCTTGTGGCCCGGAACCGGTGGTATTGTTGACGACTCCGTCATTACTCGCATCGGCGAAGACGAGTACTACGTTGTCACCAACGGTGCATGTTTCGAAAAGGACTGCAAGTACCTGGACGAGGAGCTGGGCAGGTTCGGTGCGGGTGTTGAGTGGACGAGACTGGACCGTTCTGGCCTGGTTGCCCTCCAGGGCCCACAGGCCGCCGAGATTCTCAAGGAAGCTCTGGCGAGTGAGGTCAACTTGGACAAGCTCTACTTTGGCAATGCGGTGTACGCCAGCCTCAAGCTTTCCGGTGGCAACAAGACCCATCCCGTCTTGATCAGCCGCGGTGGATATACTGGCGAAGATGGGTTCGAGATCTCCTTCAATGGCAAGCTGTATCCTGCCCTGGAGACGACCACCCCGGCGGTCGAGTCCTTGCTCAAGATTGCTGGCGCTGAGCGTTTGCAGCTTGCCGGCCTTGGATCTCGTGACTCGCTTCGTCTTGAGGCCGGTATGTGCTTGTACGGCAACGACCTGGACGACACGACTACGCCTGTTGAAGCTGGCCTTGCTTGGGTCATTCCCAAGGATCGTCGTGAGACAGGAGGGTTCCACGGCGCTGAGGTCATCATTCCCCAGCTGACACCCAGGAGCAAAGGTGGTGCTGGAGTCGAGCGCCGCCGTGTCGGCTTCGTTGTTGACGGTGCTCCCGCCCGTGAAGGCGCTGACGTTCAGAAGGATGAACAGAGCATCGGCAAGATCACCAGTGGTGTCCCCAGTCCCACACTTGGCAAGAACATTGCCATGGGCTACGTCAAAGATGGTCTACAAAGGCCGGCACGGAGTTGGACATTGTCGTCCGTGGACGCAAGAGAAAGGGTGTTGTGACCAAGATGCCCTTTGTGCCTTCGCGCTACCACAAATCTACTTAGTGGATTGATCAAGCACCAAACAAAGACAAAAACGAATGAATTGAAAACACACTGGGACATTGACGGAGTATTTTGGAGTTTACGGCGATTTATTTCCCTAATATGGTTTTGCATAAATTTGTCCCCATTTTATCATTCCCGCGCAAATCGGGAATGCTTCAACGTGTTTCAAGGTGTGGGTGGACAGGAAGAGATACCAATTTATATCTGGGGCTTCACCTGGCGGTGGTGTTTTTCCTTTTTTCCTTTTATTCATTGATGTAAACTTGGGTATCGTATTAAATTCGACCGGGCTACTAATTCAGAAATGCAATCTAAACCACTTACGTTTGAACAAGACAAAAGACACGTCAACGCAGCTCTGTTTCCGAACGTCCCTTCCAAAACACCCCTATTAGTGAGATGCGCAGATGGAAACCAGGTCAATGCGGATAAGGGAGCGCAGCATATCATACAAGAGTCCTGGGTCCGACAAGTACGAGAACAATGCACATTTTACTTTTGCATATGCAAATAGTGAAAATTGACACCTGTTTGATGTCATGGATATCGAAATAGTAGCGTGTAATCCGACTTGACAACGGCGTGAACACCACGACAGAACACACCGTGAGGGAATGAAGCGTGTTCAATATACAACTTGAATACCATGTCGTGATTTCACATCTCCATTTTCACAACGCAAATTTGCTTTCATCCACAGTCAAGTCTGAAGACTCGGTGGGAATTAAAAGTTAACACCATCTTCACTGCCGCCCTGAGCTGACTAACCAAGTGGGCCCCCATCACGATTCACAACTCCATCCAAAACATGCGCCAAACCCCGGGGCTTTTTTTCTTCCCCTTTCTCTTCTCTCCCAATGCAACAGCGTCCTCAACACGAGCGTCATGTTCCAAATGACGCCAGACCTTCTTCCGAGTAGAAACGTCGCCTACAGAGGTACTATCAATGTTGCTAGACTGACACATGGCCACTCGTTTGAGGGTTTCCGTACGCTTCAATTTTCTCTGTGACGGCTTCCCATGGTAATCGTGGCGACATGTTTATAGTTTTTTTTTTTTTTTTTTTTGTTATCCTCGGGGATTTCCCTATCCCTATTTTTTTTTTTGGTGTGTGTACAAACTAGTTGAGATGGATGAGTGCCGGTGCGGTGCATGTTATTAGCTTTTCACAGCTGGCATGCTGTCCTGTCCGTCTTGTCGTACTAGGCTGACTTTGGGCGACAACGATGAATACCAGGGTGTTCAAAGGTTTCTTTAGGCATCTGTAGTAAACGCAGTCACCCAAAGAGTGCCCAGGTTATCGATGCTCGATTTGCTTGCACGAGAGTATCGAAAAGAGTCGCATCTCGAGCTATGTGGCCGAAATGGTCGTCTCGTTAAGACTTGCCCTGGCTGGACTGCTCGCAAGTCAGGTGGGCAACATGCGCGAGGCAATGAGGCAAATGAGGCCGAGCTATTGCCGCACGTGTTGGAGGGCGATGGGTCGAGATTGGCTGATCTGTGTGCAGGTGCCCGACGGGTCTGCCCGCTGTGCGCCAGCTGCGCCAGCTGCGCCAGCTGCGTCACTGGCCAACAAATAAATGCATTTGATTCTCACTCATCAGGGTCATCACTCAACAATGAACATGCATGTCTGGGTTGAGCAGCGGCCACTCGTCGGCTCACGTGCTTGTGATGGCTGGCTGATGATCCTTTTTCTTTCTTTCTTTCTTTCTTCCCCAGTGTATACGGAATACGGAGGGAGTATCGGTCAGTCCGTCTCCGTTGAAATGCAGGTTCCAAGACTTACCCATAATAAGTATAAGTGCTCCGGCGACGCTGATGATGTCTGGTCGTCGAGAAGAGAAGCATTAGCTCATCAACTTATCAAGCGCCAACCCAAGGCAGAAGAACGGTGCTCATGTGTGGTTGGATAAGAAACCTACTTCTTCGCAGCAAGCAGCAAGCGGCAAACAGCCCTACACTACAATCTGACATTCATCAGTCACCTGGACGGGGCATGGGACGCTAATAATACGTCAGAGGCTTCGTTTGCCAACAAACAGACCCTGGGTGCCTGCTTCACCCTTCATCGTCCATCACCTGCCGACGCGCTTGCCACCGCCATTCGAGACACATGTACGGAGTACCACCTTTTATCACTGGGAGATCGACCCTTTTCACACTTCCCCATCCTGCTGCAGCGGCATGCACCTGCATGACCTCCATGACCTCACTGCTGAGACCCCCAAGTTTGTCGCTGCCTGTTGATTCCCGAGGCTGGGGCTGGGGCTGGGGCTGGGGCTGAGATCTTCCAAGAAAATTATAAAAATACAATTACTCGCCGGACCGACCTCAGCATAATATTGCGCCTACTCTGGTGCGCCCGATGCTGTTGCGCCAGCTTGGGCCGACTTTGCATTGTGTCTCCTTCATCCTGGACTTCTTGTTGCCGCGGCCTTGTCCCGCCGTCACATTTCCTGCCTCGATTTCAACTCGCCCCAGGGCCCGTATACCGCAATGCCTCGACTGGCAACTTGGCTGCAGGTTCAGGCTGCTTTGGCCCTGAGCCGTGGCGTCATTGCATCGCCACTTTTACCCGGCTCGCAGCAACAGAACCTGCAGGACAACTCACAAGTGCACGCTGATCTGCAGTCGCGCAAGTTACACGGTCGCTTTCTGCATATTACAGGTTCGTTTTCCTTTCCCCTCTTCCCCCTCTTCCCTCTATTTTTTTTTTTTTCGCCATTGATTCTCAACCCCAAATCAATACTGATTGCGTTTGCAGACTTTCACCCTGACGAGTTTTACAAACCGCACACCTCGACCGAAGATGGCGTCGCCTGTCACAGGGGCAAGGGCATGGCTGGCACGTACGGCGCCGAGAAGACGGACTGCGACTCCCCATTCTCTCTTGTAGATGCTACACTAGAATGGATCAAGGAGAACGTCAAGGACACCATCGATTTCGTGGTGTGGACGGGTGATTCCGCCAGACACGACAGTGATGAAGACCATCCACGGACGGATAAAATGGTTCTCGACAGCAATCGCGCAGTTGCAAACAAGATGATCAAAACCTTTAGCTCACCCAACGGGAAGCTCGATGTACCAATCATACCGTCTTTTGGAAACAATGATTTTCTTCCACATAATATCATGTATCCTGGGCCTAATCACTGGTTTGGGGCATACGCAGACATCTGGAGTCGTTTTATTCCCGAGGAACAGCGCCATTCGTTTCAGTTTGGAGGCTGGTTCCATGTCGATGTAATCCCCGGCAAACTTACAGTTTTCAGTCTCAACACCATGTACTTCTTTGACCGAAATGCTGCTGTAGATGGCTGCGCGCAGCCATCGGAGCCAGGTTTCAAGCACATGGAATGGCTTCGCGTGAAATTAGACATTATGCGACAGACTGGTGTCAAGGCCATCCTCATCGGACACGTACCGCCGGCAAGAACCGATAGCAAGCAAAATTGGGATGAGACTTGCTGGCAACGCTACACATTATGGCTGCAAAAATACCGTGACGTCGTGGTAGCTTCACTCTATGGTCACATGAATATCGATCATTTCCTCCTTAGCGACACCAAGCAGATTGATTTGAGCATCGACGCTTCCCGTCCCGAGGTCCAAAGACGATCGATCAATGAAAGTGATTTTTCAGCGCAGAGCAAAGAGGACTACCTACAGGAGCTGCGTGACCTGTGGGGAGATCTTCCGAATTCAGCCATCAAATTGCTTGAAGAGATGGAGGACGACGAAAATGACCTAGTCAGCGCAGAGAGAGAAAAGCACAGGAGGAAGAAAAGGGAAAATTCAGCAAGATTGGAGGCAAATACGCAGAGCGATATCAACTTGCCTTGGTCAGCCCTAGCGTTGTACCCAACTACTTCCCCACCATGAGAGTCTACGAGTACAATATGACTGGGCTTGAAAACGCGACGATTTGGGAAGACAAATTTCACACCCTGGAGAATGGCGCACCGCGGATAGACCTTATCTACAATGATGATGATGACGACGACGACCACACCTCAATGGAGTTACGATCTATAGATATAGAGAAGGAAAAGAAGGAAAAGAAGAAGAAGAAGAAGAAGAAGAAGAAGAAGGGAAGGGCAAGCCCAAAGACCCAAACCTGATTATCCCAGCGGATCCTCCAAAAAATCGCTCCCTGGCCCTGCATACTATCCTCAACAATTCACTTTGATGGGTTACACGCAGTATTTTGCCAATCTCACGTATATCAACAACGACCATGCTGGTCGCGGAGACGATGCCGATGGATCGAAGTGGCGTGACGGAAATCATGGCGGCAAAAGCCAAAACACTCCCTGCTCGACCACGTATGTTTCAATTCGAAGTCGAGTATAGCACGTTTGAAGACGAGGGGTTTAAGCTGAAGGACCTGACTGTCAGAAACTACCTACACTTGGCGTACCGCATGGGGCAGCGTGGCAAAACCAATGATGAGACCATGAGCGGAATTGAATTGGACGATTTCGAAGACGACGAAGAGTCGTGCGATGAGATCACGAGCAACGAAGTAGATGCCAACAAAGGCAAGAAGCATAAGAAGCACAAGAAGCACAAGAAGAAGAAGAAGAAGGGAAAGCACGAGAAGAACAAGACCTGGCTACGATGGCTTAGCTATGCATTTGTACAGACCATTCCTACGGACGAGCTGGAGAAGATGTGAAGGACAGATCAACAGACGTACAGTAAAGAGACGGGGACGTATTGCATACACATGCCACGTCGCTGTTCATGTTTGGTGTTTATGGCGTGCGTTCTCTCATAAGTGGAACATGATTGATATTTAGCCTTGGCATGTATTTAGGTTTGGGGATAGGTTTGTACGTATGCGGACGGCCACCTAGGACTGCAATCTCAAAGATGTTATGAACCACGATGAAGATATCCATATGCTGGATGAATTAAACATTGACCGGTCATTCTACAGAGTGCTCGCAGAGAACGTTCGTTTCTCAAATGAGGGAGGGACAGCTGTGACTATGTGATTTTTTCTCCCTTTGGAAATGGAATTGGATTTCCATGAATCAATTGGCTCATCCGCTTTTCAAAATACGTTGTCACGACACACACACACACACAACGTAGGTCATGCTCTCGAATCACACGTCATCACCCGTGCTTACAAGTATCAACATGCATAGCAATGTTTTTCTTCATTAGGTTCCCGACAGCGGACAAAATGTCATAGCAAGTCATGTCCGCTCCGCAAACACGGGTATATATGCAAGGCCGATGGCCCATTCCCAAACAATGATACAAGATTTCCATTTCTAGATCCTTCCCCCAGCCATTCGATGCTAGACTGCCATGTTGATTCCAGTGGTAAATATTAGCGAGTTGTGGTATGTATGTATGTGAAAGGTGCGGCCCACTGCGGGTGCCGCATTGTAAAATTTCAAGGAAGAATAAAGGGTGGCCGTTGAAAAGGAAATGAATGAATGCCGTAGTTAGTTGTGCATGTTTCGGATATGTATACAGCGAATCAAGTGTGACTTTTGATGCCATTGTGAGAACGAAGTTGGACCCAAGTCACACACTGCCCTGCAGCGTGAGCAGAAGAGGCTTCTCGTTGAAGATTCAGACAATTGGCGATTTTTTTTTTTTTTTTTGCACAGAACCGAGAATTCGGCGTCGGGATCAAGACCTTCTGGTTCGACACAGTTGGTAGGACCAAAACTCCCCAAAAAACTCACTGTCGCAAAGGGGCATGTGTGGAGTAAACAGCAGTGTTGCCACCCAAGTACTTGTCGTCGATGGGCACTTGCGACACAGTCAGGTCGTCAAGGCCCAACTCCTTGAAGACGGAGACTCGGCCCTTTCGGATGTTGCTGCCGGGGTTCTGAACAAAGACGGCAGGTAAAGACCAGCTCCTTCACGCAGACGATCGGATGTGACATGAGAGTTGAACTTGGGTCGCACGGGACCCGATTGCGAGGCACCGGGTACTTGGAGACGAGAGCCAGAAGCGGCGGCCGAGGGAGCAAGCGAAGCCATGGACATGGGCATGGTGGGTGTAGATTGGGGCCAGATGATGATGTTCCAAGTCGTCTCTGCTCTACGAAACTTGGATTGAATCCCAGGCAGTGAAGACCCAACTCTGGACAACAGGACAGGATTCCAACAAACGAGATGAAACGCGAGAAGGAGCGAATTGATCTCTACACAAAGAGGGAAAACAAACGGTGAGTGTCGTAACGATATGAGAAGAGGGTCAAGTGAAATGACGGGGAAAATATATCACGGAGAAGGAAGTCGAGATGGTAGATCACGTACGGAGTAGATCATGGCGCAGATAAATACCAGAACGAGAAGGATCAGCGGCACGAAAAAGAGCCTCAAGATGGGTAGGACTGGCGATGGACTGGCGATGGACCGGCGCCATGGCCAAGACGTGCTTGCGGGCCACAACTTAATGGCCCTCCCTCCCGAGTCGAGTGATGATATTACATACTCGGTCGACCGTCCCGACTTCCCCCACCCATCTGAATTCGCACTGGCCAGGCTTGAAACCAGCTCGGATTTTCACTTTGGACGTCGTCGTGTAACGCTGACCTGATGATTGTCCCGTGACCTCACCGAATTGCCTGGGGACCCTTGGTGGGCGAAAAGCCACCCACCCCTGTTTCGATGTGCAAAATGATCAAAATGATACGAGAATGACATTTTCGATGTGTTCGAGAGGCTTGGCAGAGGAAAAGGGGTCCTTACTTAGTCCTTGCCCTCCTCGGCTTGATACTCCACCAAGGCTAGAGCGAATCAAGATGCGATCGACGACGAAGACGAGAGATCCCAGTTCGAGGCGAGGCGCCGAAAGAGACGAGATGGCCTTGCTGCAAGATATTAAGTGCCGTCTGGTGCAAACTACATACATGCGGGCGGGCTGTGATTCGTGAAGGACCAGACGAGGGACGTCGCTCATCGCCGACAAAGCTCGTGTTGGATGATACATGTATTAGATGGCGTCGGACAGCTTGTGGCGTGTGGCCCGAGGGACAAGGTGAAAACTGATCGCGAGATGCATGCTGTGGCATGCTGTGGCATGCTGTGGTGGCACCGACTTCGCTGGTGCGACGGTGCGAGTCGGTGCGAGTCGGTGCGAGTCGGTGCGACACAGTCAGTCAGTGCGCCGCCTCCATGCCACCCGTGGAAGTTGCACAAAACCCACTTCAACTAGAGGGAGCTCCGCGATTGGCAGACGGCATAACTTCGGCTTCGCTGCAAGAGGGTCTTGTTCAATGCAGCAGCAGCCACCCGAGTGAAGCCCCGCTCAATCAGTCTGACTAATCAGTCAATCAGTCAACCTGCCACCTGCGTACTCATCGCACGTCGGACCTTCTTCTTGCAAGTGACAAATGACTTGGAGCGAACAAGAGCAACTTATTCTCATTTCAACGGACGCCCTATTCAACGCCGAAAGTTAGGTACACGGCCACGTCACCTCCAATGTTCGCCATCGAAAATTATCATCACTTCAACGAGCCACCTTGTCGCGCATCCATGCATGCATGCATGCATTACGACGTCCTGGCCAGCAGCTGCAACACAGCTCTCATCCCACTGCACATATGACCATATCTTTGAAGCCAAGAGGCAACAGTAGAATGGTTTCTTCATTGCGAAAATGCCGGCGTGGCATCATCGCCTGGCTCCATTTCCAGAGGCAGCCGGGCTTCGAGCGGCAGCGGCAGCTTGTCGGGATATGTATGCAGCGCTTGTCTCACTCCGAATACCTTTCCGATGCAAACCAGTGCCACTCCGGCCTGAGCCTTCTGTTCGGCCAAGGCTGAACCAGAAACGTACACGGCTTTGAGCGGCCATACCATCTTGATGGCGTCAAACAAGACTCGGGGCGACTTATCCTTTCCAGCTATTAGACCGCTCAACGCCGCCGTAATGGTATCAGTGATGAACTGCGCTCCAGCTCGAATCATTTGTAAACATTTGGCACGCTGGGCCCTCAGCCTGACCAATGGCAACCTGCAATTTGCGTAATGGGTCAGAAAATTGGTCAGAAACAAGATGCAGCTATACCCTTTGATGATTGCCGAGAAGTACAGGTTGCGCATGTAAAAATCAAACTCGGGTTGGTATTCATTTGTCGTGGTGACGTGTTGGTTGACTTCCTCTTCTGCCGCCTCTAATTGTCGTATCAATGACTCGTACTGCTCCTCGGCAGCCGCGAAGTCGTGCCGGCGAAGCAAGCCGAGGATAGTGGCCTGGACGCGTGTGCATTTGGTGATGAAGACAGAGACGTAGAAACTGAACCCTCCTCCGTTTTGGAGGTTATTTTTGATGATTCCCAGCCATGTATCAGATTCCGGTGGGCATTCGGTATTGCTTATGAGGGCTTGGATTTGCTATTGGCCCATCAGACGGGTTAATTTTCTACGAAGCTAGCTCCCGTTTAAATAGGGTTGGGGGTGTATGTACTCACCACCATATTGTAACAGGGCCAGAAAGCAGTTCGGCCCTCGGCTGTGTATAGAGGCTCGATCCCTCTGGTTTGCAACATGCTGTACAGACCTCGTGTATGAAGATGCCAGGGGCTCAATGGTTCCACGCGGATGATTGAGCCTACCAGCAGCTGGATGAAATATCAATACACGCAACACGGTCACCGTGGTTGTGAGAGACATGTCCAAGTACTGACCTCATAGCTCGCGAGGATCCACACCGTGGCCAGCACATCGTCTCGGAATGCACCGCCCGGTTCTTTAAGAGCCGCATTTACAGAGCTCAGAGTCTTGCCCAAATATGTGCCGAGTTCGCGCTGCGTCTCGACCGTTGATTCCTTGTGTACGTGAACTGGGTAACGAATGTTTGTGACGTATGTTCGGGAGAAAAGATGGGCCGCCCAGATCAAGGGTCCGTTACGGGCATGTATTCGGTAAATGTTGTGGAGGAAGCTCAGCGTAGAGTACACGTTGAGAAGGATCGGAATCGAGTGGTTTGTCCAATGTTCCATCAACGGTCTTGGCATGGAAGTAGGAGAAGATGCGAAGCCGTCGCGTGATGCTGATGATGACGACGACGACGACGACGACGACGACGATGACAGATCTGTGTTCGGGTCGAACACATAAAAAGTGGCACCAGTGCTGTTTTGAGAGTTCGGTATAGTCGTTCTGCTACCGCCAGACTCGGACGACGCACTCGTACCATCTTGTCCAGCTCCCTTGGCCGAGGCTCTTTTCTTGCGCTTCTTGACAGCCAAGGGCTCGCGTTGCGGAAGACGAGTTCATGTTGCTCTCGGTAGCCCGGGCAGTCGACGCCGTACTTGACGCATCTCTGGCATCCGGGGCGGGCAAGATCGCACTGCAGATGGAAAAAAAAAAAAAAAAAAAACTATGAGCAACCGTTCGTGACTTGACTCGAAACAGGCTGGCCTAGCCGTAGATAACTTTTGCATGTCCCTGACTGACCTTCACACGCCGCCGGCGGCAGAGATGACAATCTTGGCTCGGTCGCCCAGTGTTAGGCATGGCGCATGCCGCTTCTTGTATTATTATCGCCGTCTCAACGATGGACCCTGACCCGCCTGGCGATTGACCGAATCTGGGTGGCCGCGTTGGAGAAGAGAACAAGTGGTTTGTCGTATGATTTGCATTCGAGGTGTGTGTGTGTGTGGGTGGAGGTGCAAGGTGTCTACATAACGGTGTCACCGTCGATCCATTTTTAACATTTGAGTTTCCGCGCACAGCATCTCACTGCCGAGTCCCGAGTCCCGACTATAAACCTGCTTGCTGGCTGGTAGGGCTGACCTGACCTTGCCCGCAGCACGCAGCGGCGCGGGTCGTTCGATTCTTCAGTAAAAGTGGGGTCAAGCTGCCCCAATGAGTTATTAACATACAAGCCCATCCTGGGGCGCTTAACAAAATTCCGCTGCATATATTGAGATGCAAAAAAAAAAAAAAAAAAAAAAAAAAAAAAAAATTCACTAGGGGCCATCTTCCGGCAATGTCTTTCATCGCCCTATGCCAGGGATGTCTTCCGATGTAATTCGACAGGTGGTCGCACCTGTTCACAGTGCCAGTCACTTGTCAACAGCTGCCAAGCAACCTGGACCCGCAGATCCTTGCCATGGTTCACGCACTTCCTCATTGTAGGGGGAATTCCATCGAAGCTAAACAAACTCTCTGCCCGTCGCAAAATCATCGCGATAAAAATCTCCTTGCCCCACGTGTGCTCACTCGTCGGAGCACGCAACAACCATGGGACGCGCCAGACTGGGTTTTGGACCAAGACGGACATCTGACTCTACTTGTCGGTACCCAACCGAGCCGCTCGTCAGCAAGTACCACATGGCGAAAGCTCTAAAATCAGTTTCAAGCGCGTGGTTAGGTTGATGCGAACGAGGACGCGAGGAAACAACTTGGCGGAAGAGAGGCTCATTTGTTCGTTGCCCACGAGCTTCGTCATGCCGAGCTCTTCGACCATGTCGGCATGAGAATCGTAAAGGAGTGCATGTTGGACAATCTAGGGTACATGTTGACTGCAAACGGTCACCGTCGACTCATGAACGTTGAATACGTAGGTAGGCCTGACTTTGCGTGTAAGTCCTAACTTTCATTTAGGCTCGACTCCAATTCTGTACCTCCAGATCTAAATTTTCTTTTCTTTTCTCCCCCAAGATGAAATCAAGCGTTGCCGGCTCGATATTCTGTTCAAGATCAAAGAAACTTGCCAGTATTACATCCATTCTCTCGCCACAGACAACCTCGCCGGTTCGAGGAACGCACCACTGGCCCTCGAATCTCGAAACATGCTGATTCGTCTAAATCCGAAAGAGGCTCACGACCACGGCATTTCTGCAATCCTTCTCAACACCACGGATAACCATAACGACAAGTTCAAACATCATCAGTAAGCTCACGCAACTAAGCGATGCCAATCACCACCAAGGACATGCGCCATCGATGCGAGAAATTCCAACATCTCATCGACGAGGTCCGCGATGCAATCCTCCAAGTAATGATCACGTCGAACACATGGCGACCCAGGCAGCTGCTCAACTCGCCGTCATCGATCAAGGACGAAAGCTACTCGTAGTTCTATACGAAGGGTTGCAGATTCCCCGCGTTGTAGTCATTGTCATTTTTAGTATATCAAAATGCCAAATAGACATGATGATGAATTCGTTCGAGCAACGAGCCCGTAACAACAGCTTTGTATAAGAGCTATTGAAACCGAGCAGCGACGCTTCCTAGACATGGTACACACTGATTCATTAGTCCTCGCGCGAGATTCAAACCTCCACCTACAAATACTATGCGCCAAGCCAGGACAACGACTTCCTAATTAACTTTACCCTCCCCTTTCCACGCCACCCGAATTTCCCAATTTGGCCATCTCCCGTCCTCTCAGTGGCCAGTCAGCCGCTCTCAACCCCGCTTTACCGCTCGCGTTAGTGAGGCCCCCTCCTCGCTGCCACTTGCACCGCTTCCCTCAACGATACACGTACATGCATTCGCGGGACTCACTTCATCTGACAATGTCACTGCCGAGCAAGCTCCCTCGATGCTGGACACCAAGTCGATCCGGATGTGCACATATTCGCTCGGTCCAAGAGGCGTTTCGTGGCGCCGGCAGACCTGAGATGATATGCTCCAGTTTAAAGAGTATTATGAGGATCGAGCGGGTTTTATCAGATAATACTGTAGGAAGAGATTTGACAAGGTGAAGAAGAGGAAGAGGAAGAGGAAGAGGAAGAAAACGGCTGGGTACATGGCTGAGCTAAAAGCTTCTTTTGGTAATAAGTAAATGATTATGAATGAGCTAGTTGCAGTGTTTGTTGACAGTGGAAATCTGTATCATACTTTGAAAGCAAACAGAGTACTTCGCTGGTCGCAGCAGTTTGGGTACCCCTTGATCGGGCAGAGCGAGCCACGGTGGTCAGTCATCACTACGCAACACAATCCAAAAGTCATGGCAGGTCGGCAGGTCCAATCACAAAAAAATCGAATCTTCCGGCTTCATCCACAGTAATTCATTCTGGGCATCTATCCAAATAACACTCCTTCCTCTCACCGCCTTACTTCGCGCGGTGATGTGGATAAGCTGAAAGAGATCATGTTCGAGAGCCTTGAAACCAAGAAGAAAAAAAGAAGAAAAAAAAAGGCCAGAGATTAAAGGCCTGCTAAATCCATCTCGAAATGTTGACTTCACGTCGCCCATGAAAGTTTTCATCATACGACAAACCTAAATTAACGTACCAGCATGTCAGACTGTCATGCTGACTGACAACCACAACCCACATTTTCAACTTATTAAATCAGTAGTACCCTATTCCGTCCGGAACGCCTTTCAACCTATATGCCATAAATGTGACCAGATGCAACGAATTGCCGAAAAGAAAAAGGAGGGTGAAGAACAAGCCAATGCAAACCAAAAATGGATGTAACAAAAGAACAAGGTTTGCCGTTGGTCGTATTTGTGAAGATAAGGCCAAGTATGCTTCGGCATAATTGTTCATTGAATTCGCATGCAAAGACGGCGACGTTCATCAAGAGCTCTCAACGAAAATGTTCGCCCTCGGAATGTCCTGCAGAAAAAAAACATTCCTGCGCATGGACTATCGCCAGAGTCCGGATAAAGAGCGATTGAGATTGAAATAAAGGCATGATTTGCCAATCTGTTTGGACATGCAATGCCAGAGTTCAGGTGCCTCGTCACTCACACACCAACTTTGCGGAAGCCATCTACGCCCAGAAAAGGTACTTCGACATCGTGCATGCGCTCAACGCCGTCATCTTGTCGTCTCTCGGTGAAGATGTTGCATTCGGACACCACTTGAGACCACTCTGCCAATGCACGTCCACAATAGACAGCATTCTTGGCAAATATCCCACTGGGCTTGATCGGCTTCGTAAACTGCTCGTGCATACCTTCAACCCCATCCGCGACATGCCACTGAGTCTGGAGCCGTGTGTCACCCGCTACGCCCGTTTGACTTTCGGCGATACTTGCACGTCGCTCTTCGGCCCCCTCGAACGCTGAACTGCTGGTCGGCGTGTTGCGAAGCCACTCCTCGACTGATGCAGTCAGCGAAGTGACACCAGTGCCCGTCTGGGGTTGAGAAGGCTTTGGCGTCTCAGGAGGCGAATGGGCCGAGTCACGAGGTGTGGGTGACGAAGGAAGTGGCGCTCGATCAGCGCGGCTTTTCTGACTGATTCGCGCCTGCGTGGGGATAGGCAGTCGTGGCCGTGTGAGGGCGCGATCCCGAGCCGGACCAGGGTTCTGTTGCCAGCCCAGAATGAACTTGAATATGTACTTTTGTTCGTCAAAAACGGGTGAGGAGCCCAGGGAATCAGTCTCTGATGTGGCAGTCTTGACGCGAGGCGCTGACGCCAGGGGCGCCGGTTCCGCCAACTCTCGCCGCAGCCCGATTGGATCACTCAAGCTTTTTGGCAGCAGCTCGTCAGAGGGACTCGATGCACCGCTACCACCGCTACCAGAGGTCATGGACAGCACTTTTCCGAGGAGAGACCATCGCTTCTTGGAATCGGCACGTGCAAATCCGTTCGTTCCCAGAGTCTCATTGCCTGTGAAGGATTGGTCGCTCAGGGTCCTTGCGAATGTGTCAAAACCCATGAAGAGTCCCTTTTGGGGCAAGTTGGCCTCTTGACGAATAATCATGAACTTCTTGCCCATCGCTGGCGACATCGGCGACGTGGATGGAGGATTGCGGCCGTCTTCTTCGGCAGCTTGTTTACAGTAGAGATAATGGGCCCACGTCGTCTTGAGTCTTGCCGCAGCAGCGAGGTAGACATTCATGTCCATTTCACTGGCCCCCGGTGTATCGGCACATTCTCCAACACACTAGACGCTGATAATAAGCCCGAACCATTGGGCACCAGTTGTTGAAAAAAGTGTTGAAAGACTCCTCGGTGAGCAGCCACTCCAGACAAACATTCACCTTCCTGCGAGAGTCTTTGGCAATCGCATCCCAAATGGTAAAGATGAAAGACAGCAAGCGAACCTCTGTCATGGTGTTCATTGAGCTAGACATCTTCTTACACACGTCGATCCAGAAAGGCCAATCGATGTAGCTGGTGGTGGATGGTGTTTCGAACTCGTGATAAATCATCAAAACTTCTTCGAGAAAATCGCAAAGCGTGAAACAAGCCGCGTTATTATATAGTGAGGTCTTGCGTGCGGCAGCCTTGACCAGCGTCGCGAATGTCTCCGCAAATGTATGCCTTGCACCAAGGAGCTCACTTGCATCGTCCGACAAGAAGTCCTTCAGCAAAATGACCAATCGATTCTCGCTCATGCTCTTCATCAGGTTTGTAGGCGGCGGAGGAAGCGCCAGTGCTGTGGCATCAGGCCCAGTTACCGCATCAATTAGCGGCGCGCCGAGTGAGTGGTCAAGGCCGGTCTGTCGATGAATGGTCGAGTCCACGAGCGAGAGAAGCTGTGCATGAACCAATGCGAATGCCGGGGATCGAGCCTTCTCGGTGAGGGCAAGCCCGGGGACAAATTGATCTGAAAGGACGTGAAAGTATTTGCAAAAATGAAGAACAAGTCAGTGTCCCGTCCCTTCCAACGAGCAACCCAAGGTCCGGTCCACGCAATTCTAGCAACCAGTAGTGGCATTTTGGGTATCTGTTTCAACGAGTCCCATACAGCTCGTGGCGACGACCAACCGAGTATACCCAGCTTGGGTGGGAAAAGTGCAACAATGTCATCACTTTCGCCGGCGTTCCTCCGAGGCAGTCCTAGTTCGCTCCTGTTCGCCTGAGGAGCTCGGGAGTAATTCCCCAGAGACGAACGAGGACATCAGCGACCCCGGGGCAAAGAAGAAAGCATAAGCGCATGTCTTTCCCGAAAAATTAACCAGGCTCAGGGAGCGTGACGTAGGGACATTTTCTCCACCACATAAGCCATTTGCTTAACCAGATTAGCCACAAACATGGTCCTCACATTGTGTTCCGCCGACTCGGCAATCATTTCAAAATGGGCAAAGCTATCCGTTGTTGATTTGGAAGCATTCGTCCAGGACCTTGAGCGGACTCGTTCTGAAGGTGAGCGCTCAGCCAAAGGTTGCAAGTAAGATGTGGCTTGCCTCCATTCAGGTCGCATCATGAGCATCGTCGCCGCCTCTAGTAGAATCGGGCGATCCATGCCGGGAATAGGCTGTGGCAACGGTCCTTGGAGCATATCGAGAAGCAGGTTCCACCACTTGTTGAGCACCACGGCTCTTCGTTCCACGTCTTCGAGCGCTATCGTTTTGTTGGACGGGTGATTTCTTGTGCCCCTGAGAAAAGGAACCAAGACAGATTGCACCTGAGCAACTCGCGTAGCTGTTTGCTTAGCAGAGCTGAAGCTTTTCACCTCGACATCGAGTGACTTGAAGCTCGACCAGAGGGGATCTCGAATTTGTGGTGACATCTCGTTGCAAGACTCGTCCGTAATGGGAGTGTTTGTGTTGCCATCGCTGCAGATGGACCGAGAGGCGCTCGTTCGGATACTATCGGATGTACGATTGAGACTCGTGGCAGATGAAGCGCAGCTGTGATCCGACTCTGGGCCATCCCGTCCAAAGAAGCTGCTTTGCTGCTTTGGCTTCATTTTGAAAGGTACGACGTTGCCAGGGTGATTGGCTTTGGCGTCGGCTTTAGTAAGCTCGCCTGCCTTGTTCCCCCTTCTTGGTCGTTGGTTGTAATAATCTGCAGCCTGTGAGGTGTTTTGGACGCCTTCGTCTTGGTCGGAGCTCGAGCCAAACCATCGCGGCCTGTTTTTCTTGTTCGGACGCCGTTTCAGGAGCGTTTTTGGGCAAGGGCGATCGGGAGGAGCGAGACATCCAAGAGCGCCGTGCAAAATGGGCAAAGCTCTCTGGCCCGGAGGAGAGGCTTCGCTCTGGATGCACGCTTGAAGACTGTTGTGAGATGGCATCTTTCCAGGTCGTGGATTTCTTGTGGGACGAATCGACAGTTTCTTTGGCGACTTTGCTCCCGGGTGCGAGCCATGACCGAGGTCTTTCGATTAGTGAACTCTTCTTGCCACGAGCTGTTGAAAATGGTCTCGATAGCTTAGTGTCGGGCTTTGACGTAGGTTCGACCACTGTTGGCAGCGGTGGTGGACCCAGTTGCGTGAGGGATGGCGTCCTTTGCTATTGCCGAAGATGGAAGTGTCTAGTTCGAAATCGGCATTGAAGGATGGCAAATCAAAGTCTTCCAAACAGGACGACAAAATTTCGGGGTCGCCATCCACATCGTTTTGCGTGAAAGGGGCACCAGTTCCCGAGCCTGAACGATGGTGGTGTGGCGTATCAAAGAACGAATCTGTTGAACTGCCGAGTTCATACGCCGAGTGTGGCCTTGTGGGGTGCTGCAAAGCAGGAGCCATGAAAACAGTCGAGCTCATGTCGAAAGGTCGCTTGCGTTGCTTTAATAAGCTTGAGCTCGGTCTTCAAGTTGAGCAGAAGAGGAACTTGATTAATTACTGTTCGCACAGAGGCGGCCAGAGACAAGGATGGTAAGAGATTGAAGGTGTAGCGGATCAGTTGAACATCACTTCCAGCAGTTGAGCTCTGGCCGGCAGAGGTTGGCTTCTGTTGATAACAAGACTGAAAATGAAGGATATATGAAAAAAAAAAAAAAAAAAAAAAAAAAAAAGAGGGACGAAAAGCATCAGCAAGGTGGGATTTTGGTTTCTCTCGGGCAGCTTTTTCTTTAACTCATCCGTTGACCAGCAAACCGAGGTGCCTTGGTGCCAACAAGGGGTGCAAGGTGGCGAGTTGTTGAGAGGTGCAAGCAGCACGGAATATGGGTACGCAGGACGGGATGGGATGGGATGGGATGGGATGGGATGGGATGGGATGGAGAATGAGACTGGGTGGGATGCAGTAATGCAGTGAAGCGATGGCTGGACAGACAGTGTTGCAACATCAATCTGACAGGTGACCGATCGCCGCCGGGGGTTCGGACGGGCGGGCAGGGTGACGAAGGGAAAGGAAGAAGGGAGCAGGCAGGCGTCAACATGTTTCTTTTTTTTTTTTTTTCCTCCCGCTCTTCCCTGGCTCATTCACCCAAAGGAGGAGGATTTCGCTGAAAGGAAAGAGAAAGGAGCTGCTAGAGGAGCTGCTAGAGGAGCTGCCCAGTGCGGCCGAGCTCAGATCCCAGAGATGAGCTATGGCCGCTAGGGACTGGTGACGTCTTGCCCAGGAGACGAGTCAGACAAAGAGATTTGACAGTATTACTTCTCCGTATTGGAGGAGGCAGGGTATTTTCAGCGCTGCCGGGGCTACGAGAGCTAGCGGAAACGAACCAGACAACCAGACCCGAACGGTTTTGGGGCCGTCGCTCAAGGCTTCTTTCTACTAGCTAGAGTTGATTACGTTGGCACGGGCAGTCTTGAAAAGGCCGAGGAGGCAGTTCAAGCCTGGGGTGGTGCTGTGCGGTAATGCAATGGGCTTGTGATTCCCAATCCTTGCGCCTTTGTGACTAAGAATGCCGATGCGGCCGTAATACCTACCGGTCAGGCTGAGTTTGGCGGCTTGACCTGTGTGCCTCATGCCTCACTGCCTATTGGGTGAAATGGGCTCTGGTGTTATTCCGACGACGTGGCTAATCAGTGATCAGTGATGGCTGGATGGATGGTCGGGGAATGGAGAGGAGGAGATTGGAGATTAGACCAGGGACCTGCAGGTTCGGGGGCTGTCGTTGTCTGGTGGGTGTGAATGATTGATTGAGAAGGGGTCCTTTAGACGGGGAATGCCATGTCTGTGTGCTTGAGAATGTTATGAATGCGCATGCAGTCGTAGCATGTGGGTTTGATCCGACTGTGAAATGCCAAGTAATAAGATCATGCGTACAATAGGAAGGGAAGAATGGTCGAATTGCAGACCCGAAGGCACCGGGGTGTTCAAGCGGGCAGGTGCGACCCGCGCGTAACCTGTCTGGTCTGTCTTGGTCTGTGTCTGCGTCTGCGTCTGCGTCTGCGTCTGCGTCTGCGTCTCCGAAGTACGGAGTACGGAATACGGAATACGGATTATGATCAGTTCGTCACTTAGTTAATAGTTCAATCCCAGAGTGCGGTGAGTGCGGAGAGTGCGGAGAGTTCGGAAGGTTCTTGTGTCGTTCGTTGCATTATTACTATTCGTGCAGGGGTGAATCCGGCTCCTCCTGACCTGCCAGGCTGCCACGCAGGTGTCTGCACTGCATCTGATCTCTTACTGACATCGCGTTTACCGAAGAGTGTGTGCTTTCACACAGATTACCATGGTAGAGCTGCAACACAATAGGCAATGCCCCAGATATTATCGGACTGCACTGCCCCCAAGACGACGGAGCACGGGCGCTGCGCAGTGGAAGCGTGGCAGCCGTCCTGTGATCGAAGCTCGGGTTGCAAGCACTTCCGTAATATTACTTCTACGCGTCAGAGCTTCGAAACGTAATCAGACGGAGTCGCAAGCCCATATTTACCCTGGCTGTTTGCCTGTCATCAGTGATGGGCCAGCCCCAGCCAGCCTTGCATATATATCCGATGGCTGGCTGTATGTATGATTCTGTCTGCGGCAAGTCTTGCATCTTGCTTGTCCTTGGTGACGGTGTTGTACATGTATGTAGTGTCTAGCCGACCAACTGCCGCTGGGCCATCTTTCGTGGACTAGGAAAGGGAAGCCAGCGGGAGAAGTTGTTTGGTGCTTCGGAGTACTCCGTAGTGATGATGTGGAGGTACGGAGTACGGAGTACATACATTGTATTACATACATCCTACGTACATGTAGTGCTTGTACATACGTACCCCCTGACCTTGGCTTTTCCAAGTTGTCAGCTGTCTGGTGGGGTAAGTGGGGTGTCAGTCAGGTTTGGCCAATTCTGATCTGTACTGATTCTGTACTTGCAGCAGATGCTGATACGGCCCATCATCATTGATATATTAATACCACCGAAACCGCTCATCGTGAATAATGTGTGTGGCATGCGTGAGATGACTTGCCGTGATCGGCCATGCGTGCGACCAAGTCTAACCCTCACGTCCCCAAACGCAGCATATCATGAACAAGTACCGAGTATTGAGTATTGTCATTTGTGACCGTATCATCATGGCCTGCCTGCTCTTGGTCATGCTGTTCAGCTCGCAGCTCGGCGGCCATCAGCCACCACAAAGCAGCCAACGGGTCGGCATGCCTCGCGCGAGGACCGGCAACTGATTGGGCACGGCTGCGTCAAAGAGGTCGTGACAACGGCATGCCAAAGTTGAGCTGCGCCGAATCTTCCACGTCGTGCATTTGAGTTATACTCACGCACTGCGCCAAGTCCCATGTCGGGCGACTGTCTGCAGGTAGCTGGTAGTTGCTTGCTGTCAGGTCTTGCAAGCCTTGACCGCTCACATGCAGTATGCATCTCGGCTGCACGTTTGTCATGTATCTAGAACAACCAAGGATGGATGGAAGACCCGGCCTCGACTCTTGGTTGCGGTCCCAGAGATCACGGTCCCCTCTCATCTTGTTACGTGATGAGAGGGGGATTTTTACGTCGCCGGACATCCCTGCCCTGCCCATATCTCAACCTCGCATTCGAGCCTCATGATGAGCTCGCCGCTGCAAGGCATGGGAGCTCGGTGAGACCTCCATTCTTCATTCTTTGTCGTCGTGGATCCGTCCAGTGGCTCTTTGTGCTTCGCTGAGGACTGTCTTTTTGGTTCAAAAATAATATCCAATGCGACTCCGTAAAGTCAGTCAATGCCTCCTCCCCCTCCCCCGGCTGGTCTAGCCGGCATCTCTTGTGTATGAATAATGTTTATTATTGAATCCAATGTTTGAACAAATTACCGTTAGCTACTAACTAGTAGAGAAGACAAAAGAAGAAGAAAATGCCCAGCCTGCCCTGTGGAGTTCTGCTATACCAGTTGACGTTAAGACGTTGTTTCATCTCTGTGGGGAAGATGTTATTCTGCGGGCACCTGTATTACCACCTGGCCTGATGTCAACGGGGCCATGTACATGTACATAGACTGTGGACAAGTCTCTTCCTGACGGACAATAAAGATGATATTCAACTGCTCTCGATAATAAACAACACTTCACTACATTCAGCACAGGGACCAAGCTACTAATCCCGACTACTTCTGAATAGTTTGTTGAATCTGGGGTGAGCACGTAGCAATCCCTGCGCAGATACCATCGAAGGGATGGGTCTCCCGCGCTGGCAAAAGCTTTTCCTCGTCAATGAGACTTTGACCAAACCGATGCAGCATGGTCGGTCGAATTACCTTATTTGGCTGGATAGGTGGGGAGATGAGACGGAACAAGCAAGTTGCCGAAGGCCCACGTCCGCGCCTGCCCACTTCAGACTCGTTGGTGTTGACATATGTGAACTTGAGCTCTTGTTGTTTTGGAATGGCCAATGATAAAACTCTGTGAATGATGCTGGATTACGGAGTACTTGCCTGCTCTGGTAGACAATTGCAGCGCACGGATCGCCCTCGAGAGCAGCAACTACTTTTTTACATCTTCAAGTAAAGCACGTCACAAATTTTCAAGGGGGTAACGTTTGTATTTGCATTTCAGAATGTCTCCCCATCTTCATGCACCAACGTCTCTGTGGAATGAAGAGCAGCGGTGTTTGGTAATGATAGGGAAGTTTCGATATTGGCACGTTGAATTATTCCTTCAGCAGTTAAGAGCACAAAGATAGCCCACCGCTGTACACACATATGCCGTGGTTTTTGGTTTTTTTTTGGTTTGATTTTTCAAATAAGAGCAAGGAAATTTGAACAAAGACGCGTCTCACACGTACATGGCCATATGGGCTTCATCATTTGCATGACTTACCTCCCGACACTTGGCTCCGCAACTAGGCAAATTCTCATGCTTCTGTCGTGCTCGACATTGCAGGACATGTACCGCAGAGAAGGTTTCCTTGTATTTTTCCGGTCCAACAAAAGGGAAAAAAACGCCATCGGTAGGGGTTTTCCATGGTGGTTCATCGTTTGATTAGACACAGCAGGTCAGAGTCAAACCACCAGTATCAGAGACAGGACCGTGAATAGGCGCCTTCTTTAGTGGCTTCTCCCTACCGTTGGCTGCAAATTGCAATTCCAGGAGTGATGAAGGGATGAAATGGTGTGGGCGGGTAGGTCGGAAAAAAATTTCATGTTAATCGGTATGTGCTGATTATGTAATGCCATTCTTTTGCCATGTGAGACCCACATGGACCCGACCTCACCCCACAAGTCTGTCTTCTCCGGTGAACATTGGCCAACTTTGTTATATGACGCACACAACAATTGTATTATTGCGATTACTCCGTGCAGAGTACAAAAATGCCTTTTAGCCTACAGGCTGTGTGAAATATCGAAAACGTGTCTTCCACAAAACCCACTTCATCGACGTCCGGTATCCCCAGCCTTCCTTCATCCATCTCGCTGCAACGGGTTACTTGAGACCCGGATCCAAATGTAAGCTATTGGCTTCAACGCGATGCAAACTTGTTCTCTTGGAGATACGCTGCGTTCCTCATCACGGCTAGGAAGACTCTTCTTCTTTAGTTTCAGAAAAGCAGGGTCGTGAAATGTCCCAGTTCCCGCCACGATTGCATGTTTCACATAGTAACGTACACTACCGAGAAAAGGGAAAAGTATACAAGACACTTCGCCATGTCAATTGCGCCAACATTCGTTGCCGAAAGCTTCTGTTGCTCATGTCACGGAATTAAGATACCAGAAGTCCTCCGAGTCCCTACATGCCACATCTCGCTCGCCCTGTGGTCATGGCCTAGATTTGGTACGTGTTATTCACAGGAGGGTATTGTGGCTGGCGCATGTCTCAATGATTGCAGTCAGACACTGCCATCAGTCCAGCTAAGACAAGCATATTCGTCTGCATCATCATGCATGTGCGCTGCTGTGCCAGAGCTTTCTTTCCTTGGGCACGATTTGCCCGTCATGCACGCTCGAGAAGCAGGACATCCGCCAATGCTAGTCAACGCTTGCCTCCCATATTGAGCCGTGAACGTGAGCAATACTCGAATTTCGCTGCTGTTAGAAGAGGACGAATGTAAGTCGGTTGTCCAGCCTCTTGGGCCCGTTTTCTGCCCCTGTGGTTTGAATCGTGCACAAGGCCCGTTGAGAACTCAAGATGACCCAAAAAGGAATCATGATTGCTTCTGCAGTGCTTCGATTAGGATAGAGAGGATCAAGGCATCTGGGAATAATACGTAGATGACAATAATTTCAGAAGCATACCTTGGACGGCTCGCGGATCAAAGTTCTGCCACAGAGCTGGTATGTTGATAACTCACGACGGCATGCAACGAGTTACACACAAGGCCCGCTTCGTCTTGAAATGATCAGCTCAAACGTCGTAATTCTCGTAAGCTTGCCAACTTGGTTCAAGAGATGATGTCTAGGGTAGCCCATGGCCGACATGAAGTCATTGGTGATGAAAACTCTGCGTCTTGAACGTTGCACATCAGTTTCATCGAACGGCGGTCAAAATCACATCGTTGACAGTACCTTGGGAGGGAAATTTATCTTAATAAAGTCCAATGTTCAAGAGGTATACTTGTTACGCGTAGCACATACTCGAACGCCCCGCTCGAATTGGGTGATAACACACAATCTGTCTCCGTGATATTTCCAATCGCGTTCTTGCCATCTTGTGCCCATTCTTTTCCTTGAACGAGTATCTTAGGAAAAAAAAAACAAAAAAAAACGGTGCGCTAATTACGAGCCCAATCGGCTCCCCAGTATCGGATTCATCATCCAAAACTCTCGCCTACCCTACATTTGGAAGAGATCGTATTCCATGTTATGGAATCATTGACGTTCAATTTCGAATGGCTTATGCTCTTCTTCCACAACACTTTTCTAGTAGATTTATATTCGAACGGTTGAGGTGCGACGAGTCAGGTTGTAATCATTACTCACAGCAATAGAAGACGTATGGCAGCTTGGCGTGGACAATTCTAGAGGAGGGTACATAACACGCCTATCATCAGACCAATTTCTTTCATCCTAATCGGCATAGACTATTCATTAGAAGCCAGGATACACATATTTTCCTAACGAACAGCAGCAAAACCTCGCATAGAAAATCTGCGAACGAGAAAACAACATTACTGTTTCAATGTCGAGCTGAATGCATAAAACGCCGTAGACAAGAATCTACAGAGCAAATACCTCTGATTTCTCTAGGTCATTCTTCCCACGTCTCGTCCCAATGGCGAATCTCTTCATCAAGACCCTCAACGTCGCGGCAACAAGTGATCCAGTTTCGTACACTCCAGGCGCTGTGTCCATACATGTACACATATTGGATGTGGCCTCATGAGTCATAAAGAGACGCCTCGAGATAGATAGATAATAGATAGATATCAAAATGGTTTCCACGTGTATTGTGAATGGTGAATGGTGAATGGTGATTTGTGATTTGCTCTCATGATCGGTCAAGTCTTCTGATTGGGCTTGCGATATAGTCTGGGAAGAAGACTTTTAAGCATCTTATTTTGTGTTTTTGGTATTGCTCAGGACGCAAAGCTTGTTGAAACGCATCGGGAAGTTTGGCATCGACTTGCATCAGGAGTCAGGAGTCAGGTAGCCGGCGAATCAGCCACATCTGTTGTGTGTATGGATGGATACGGATACGGAGTAGTCCGTACTCCGTACTCTGTCCGTATTAGATGAGAAACCGCCCCTGCGTGCAGGCCATTCCCGAGCGAGCCGTCTGAAGGCCTCGGCACGCAGGCGCAGGCACCGTAACAACCAGAATGATCCCTGCCCCTGTCCCTGCCCCTAACCCCTGTCCCCGCTCCCCCGCCAGCCTGCTACACCCGCAGCGCGCTCATTGTCACTGCTGATTTGATTTGCGTTAGGGTAAGTGAGACCAGCAACAAACAGGTTCCGTCCGTCTTTGCTGGTTCCCATGACACAATCGAATCGCACGACTCGAGCTCGTCCCGACGTCTGTTTGAGCATTGCGACGTTGCCCACCCGAGGCTTCCTTCTCTTTTGCCCACGTCCCTGAAAGTCGTATTGTCGACTACCAACGGTACGTTCAGTCGTGAACCTCGAAAGAACAAAGCTGCTTCTTCTTCTTCTTCTTTTTTTTTTTTTTTTTTTTTTTTTTTTTGAAAAAAACTCGGTCCATAGCTACAATTTACTTGCTGCGAAGCTGCGCGCCCACATCTCACGCCAGATCCATCTACGGAATGATAGCTGACAAGAGTTAGAGAGTCGTAGTGCGCAAGTATGGCCCCTCAACAGAGCAGTGATGCTCATCACGATGATCCTGAGTTCAATCCCCATGTGTCCTCAAGCAGATGGCGACATCAGGAGTCGGCAGCTTATCGCCGTCATGCAGGGCATCATGGTCCTCCTCGCGAGCCCGTGTCTACGGAGCCGAACACAGACGCGTTGGCCAATTTCTTGAATAGTTCGCGAATCGAACCACCAGAAGACCCGAACGGCGGTGGAAATTTCCAGCCCATCACCGTAACCGCTGCCCATTCCCAAGGTGAAGAGGCCAAGGACGACGGCCGCAGCCAACCACAGGCTAAACAAGCTGACGGCAAGGAGATTGTCTGCGGGCCTTTGCTGAATTATCGCTACATGGAGCACAACCGCTGGTACGGCAGCGTGCTGGTTGTTGCCAAAGGTGGCGGCGAGGATATCCTGTACCAGCCCTCGCTGATTTTGCGCCGTGTAGGTGAGGCCAGGAACCTCCTGGCTGGTTCACCTGCGCAGAATGGCGCCAGCGGTTCCACGGATCAAGGTGCAAGCCAAGTAATCCAGTTCGAGGCCCAACGCCTTTACTCGGACCCCAGAAACACCTTCTGGGCATTTGAGATTGACGTTCCGATCGAGGCTGAGGAGATGAAATACGAATACGCCATTCCTGACGTACGATACTCGAGGGAACACAAGCCTCGGGTCAACAGGTTTTTGTTCCGGCTGCCGACGATTCCATGCGCGTCATGTTCCACTCGTGCAACGGTTTTAGCGTCGGTACGGACGAAGAAGCTTTCAGTGGTGCTCCGTTGTGGAGAGACGTGATGCGAAAGCATGAGCAGGCCCCGTTTCACGTCATGCTGGGCGGCGGCGACCAAATTTACAATGATGGTATTCGAGTCAACGGTCCTCTCCGCGCCTGGACTGATATCGGCAACCCTAAGAAGCGTGCCGAATATCCCTTCCCGGAGAGTTTGCGGTCAGAGTGCGATGACTACTACTTGAAGAACTACATTCGATGGTACAACTCGGAGCCTTTGCAATCGCAAATGGACAGATCCCTCAGGTCAATATATGGGACGACCATGACGTGAGTCAACCCCGCCCAAAAGGATTCATCATTCCACAGTTTTCTTGGCCGGAACGTGTTATTAATAGCCCTGTAGATTATTGACGGATTCGGATCCTATGTCGACAGCTTTATGCGCTGTGACGTATTCCGCGGAATTGGTGGCACAGCTCACAAGTACTACCTGCTCTTCCAGCACCATTTGCCTCCGCCAGTTTCGACCTATACCTCAGACCATCTTGACGTTAATGGCGAGCATACTACCGCAGATCCCAATCAAATGGTCGACACTTTTGCCGCGGAACCCAAACTGGGGAATCAGTACATTCGAGGCAGCCGGCCCGGCCCATACGTGGCAGAGCATTCGATCAACATGTACTCGCGACTTGGTGCTCGCATGGCTATGCTGGGCATCGATGCACGGACTGAAGTGAGCGAATCAAAGTTGATCTTCCCATCATGGCCTCATCACACTAATCCATTCCCCCAGCGTACCCGACGCCAAGTCAATTACCCAGAGACTTATAAGCTGATATTCGAGAGACTTCGAGGCGAGCTTTCCAAGGCTGCTAGCTCCAGTCGACCAATCAAACATTTACTTCTCCTTCTTGGCATTCCAATTGCATACCCTGTAAGTTGACGTTCGTCAAGAGGAAGCAGAGCTTTGCACTGACAAATCCCAGCGTCTTACTTGGCTCGAAAACATCCTCCGTAGCCCAATCATAGGACCTATCAAGTTTTTGAACCGTCGATTCGGTGTAGGCGGTGGCCTGTTCAACACGTTCGACGGCAGTGTCGATCTTCTCGATGACCTCGATGATCACTATACCGCGAAGACGCACAAACTGGAGCGGCGAAATCTCATCGAAGAGCTGCAGCGAATTGCTGCCGAGTTTTCCGTCCGAGTCACCATCTTGGGCGGTGATGTCCACTTGGCAGCACTGGGTCGTTTCTACTCCAACCCGAAGCTCAAGATACCGGTGGAGAAGGACAGTCGTTACATGGCCAATGTAATCTCGTCAGCAATCGTCAACAAGCCGCCACCGCAGGCAGTTGCCAATCTTCTGGCAAGACGAAACAAGATTCATCACTTGAATCACGACACAGACGAAACCCTACTTGATCTGTTCAACAGAGATCCAGGTGACTCGACCAAGACGGCCAATCGCAACCATTGCACCATGCCCAGCCGAAATTATGCCATGTTGACAGAGAACTCCCCAAAAATGCCTATTGCACCAATGGAGGAGCACCACGGGTCGATGGTGAAAGCCAAGATGTCCCATCGTTTGTTGGCAGGGACGGTCACTCTGAGCTACACGAAGGAGAGGTGCACGCTGGTACGGACAACGTGTCAGCTTCCAATGCTCACGGTCGCAGGAATGATGGCAGTCTCGATATCCGGATCAATGTTGAGATGGACCAACATAGCGCCGAGGGCCAAACCGAGGCTTACGGACTCAGTGTGCCGCTATTGCGCTATGAGAGACCAGAGAGACCAGCGACAGCGGCCTCAAGATTCTCGAGAGCATCAAAGCGAACTCCCGAGGTGGCACCGGAGCCAGTGGCTGCACATTGAATGAGCTGCTGGCTGACGGATGCAGCCAGGTGCCATGTACTTGTTGTTGGATATTCAGATTTTGTGGTTGAGTTGTTGAGTTTTGCATATTGTAATGAAATACCATGGGCGAAGAGGATGTGCAGGAATTTTTTTTTCACTACACGTACAGCATGGATTGGATGTAAGAGATGTATAGGAACGCAAATAGTTGTGTGTGCTTGATATTACGGCCTTCCGGTTGCCGAAAGAGGTGGTTGAGGAGATGTAGGCTTGTGAGATTAGTGTGTGAAGCAGGATGTACTCCGTACGTAGACTTTCGATACATGACGTTTACGTTATATTGCGGTGGGCACGGGTCGCGGCCACACGCCTACATATGTACATAATTTTGTCTGGACGCGCAGCATGATGGTCAACAGGTGCTGTCATTTGCTGAGGACTTGATGAATGCGGATCGGGCGCCGTGAGCGAATCAGAGACAATCAGACAACAGCAGCCTCCCAGTATCCACCCCCAGCCTTCTGGGGTTCCAAGTGGAGAAAGAAGGGCGGCTCTGCTCGGGACGGCAGAGACAGCCTGGAAGCCACAACAGGGCCGAAGTCAGGGCAGCAGCATCTGGGACTTGCAGTGACTGCACTGGACGGGGCCACAGTTCTGCCACTGTGGAGCCTGATGACCGCCTGGCCTCCGTGTTACGCTCCAAGATTAAATTTATTAAACCGCAATAAGCCGACACACACAGGTCGTGGGGCCTGGGGCCTGCAGGTTGCATTGGATGACAAACAGCTTTTTATTAGAAAGAACAGCGCGGCATCAACAATCATCCCGGGTCGACCTCTACCATTGACAAGTATTGTTTCCTGACCCAATCGAAGTCTCTGGGCCATTGTCCTTTTCGCAGAAACCAGAACTCCCCAGCGTTAGCAATCATGAAGTCGGCAGTCTTCATCAGAGCCCAGAGCTTGCGCTCTGCAGCCAAGGTCTCGCAGCGGATGAGCATGGGCACGCTCGCCACGTTCAAGACGCCCAAGGTTGCCAACGAGCCCAACGTGAGTCAATCATGCATGCCGTGGACGACAAGGCCGACAATCAATCAATGGATGGCAGCTAACTAACGTCTGTCCCGTCTTCATCGCGTTTAGCACCACTATGCAAAGGGAAGTGCTCAGCGCCAGGGCCTGACGGCAGCTATCGAGAGCTACCAGAAGAAGGCCCCATCGAGGTTCCCGTTGTTGTCGGTGGCAAGGAGGTAGGTCGATTCGTCTCCGTACCGTCGAAGCTTCTAGAAATCATTCCCAGCTGACCTTTTCCATCTATTTGCCTCGTCTAGATCAGGACCTCCGCCCTCTCCCACCAGCTCAACCCTTCTGACCACGCCAGCAAGGTCGCCAACTACCACACTGCCACTCCCGCCGATGTCAACAAGGCCATCGATGCTGCTCTGGCGGCCAAGCCCGCGTGGGAGGCTCTGCCTTTCTCCGATCGTGCCGCCGTCTTCCTCAAGGCTGCTGATCTCGTCGCCAACAAGTACCGTTATGACATCATGGCCGCTACCGTTCTCGGCCAGGGCAAGAACGCCTGGCAAGCCGAGATTGATGCCGCCGCCGAGCTGGCCGACTTCTTCCGCTTCAACGTCCACTACGCCCAGGAGCTCCTCTCGCAGCAGCCCGAACACAACTCTCCCGGCCTGTGGAACCGCCTCGAGTACCGCCCTCTCGAGGGTTTCGTCTACGCCGTGAGCCCCTTCAACTTCACGGCCATTGCCGGCAACCTGCCAGGTGCCCCCGCCCTCATGGGCAACGTCGTGGTTTGGAAGCCCAGTGACTTCGCCATTGCCTCCAACTGGCTCGTCTACCAGATCCTGCTCGAGGCCGGTCTGCCCAAGGACGTCATTCAGTTCGTCCCTGGTAACCCCGAAGAGATCACCAAGACCATACTCGCTCACAAGGAGTTTGCTGCTCTTCACTACACGGGAAGCACAGCCATCTTCCGCAAGCTGTATGGGGCCATTGGCGAGGTGTTGCCGAGGGCCGCTACCGATCCTACCCCGAATCGTTGGCGAGACGGGCGGCAAGAACTTCCACTTGGTTCACCCATCTGCCGACCTGGACAATGCCGCCAAGCACACCATCCGCGGCGCCTTTGAGTTCCAGGGCCAGAAGTGCAGCGCCACCTCCCGTCTCTACGTCCCCAAGTCCGTCTGGCCCGAGCTCAAGCAGAAGCTCGTCGCCGAGGTCGAGAAGCTGACGGTCGGAGAACCCTGGAACCACGCCAACTTCTGCGGTCCCGTCATCCACGCCGCCTCCTTCAAGAAGCTCTCTGGCGTCATTGATCAGGCCAAGACCGACGGGGAGATTGAGCTCGTCGCCGGCGGCAAGTACGACTCGTCCAAGGGCTACTTCGTGCACCCTACCATCTTCCAGACCACCAACCCCGCCCACAAGTTCCTGTCTACCGAGTTCTTCGGCCCCATCCTGACCGCCTACGTCTACGATGATGCCTCCCCGATGCCTTCGGCAAGGCCTGCGAACTGGTCGACTCTACCTCCGAGTACGGCCTGACCGGGGCCGTCTTCGCCGGCGACCGCGAGGCCATCCGCTTTGCAGAGGACAAGCTCCGCAACGCCGCCGGCAACTTCTACATCAACTGCAAGAGCACCGGCGCCGTTGTCGGCCAGCAGGCCTTTGGTGGTGCCCGTGCCTCGGGCACAGACGACAAGGCCGGCAGCCCCAACTTGCTGACTCGTTTCGTCAACATCCGCGCCTTGAAGGAAGAGTTCAATCCCACTACGCAGGTTGCTTACCCCAGCAACGAGGTATAGTCGATTCGGGAGATTAAGCATTATTAAAGTTCTCTCAACAAAAGAGCGTTTTGAAAAATAAATTGAATGGAAAGATGGAAAATATATCATGGAAAAACATTTTCCTCAGTGGGGACGAATTTGTCAGTGGGTTGGTTACATACGTGTTCCCAATGGGACTCGGTAGCAGGTGACGAGAGAACAATTTGTATAATCCTATTTTCAACGCTGGGTATCTGTCTCGGATTTTGTTTCTTCTACAGCTCAGGGGTTTCCTGGATACATACACCCGCGCGATATGTAGGCGCCGTCATGATTTTATGAAGCGGCCATGAATTGATCAGCACTGTACCAAGTCCACTCATTCAAATCTTTCCCAATCTGGGAAGGCATTCTTGGCAAGAACATGATGGGAAAAGTATGCACCGTACTGTACGGAGTGACAGTAACTTATAGATGGGCTCTTCACCAAGTTAGCAAAGTCATCGGGAGGGCAATCCAATCTGCTCAAACGCTTCGACAAACTGGGTAACGCATGTACTGAATTTAATAATTTTTTTCTCATTAGCCAAGGCCAGTGTTCTTGATTGAATGGAATATCAGGATGACGAGTAATACCCAGCCAGTGTAATAGTTGACATCCGGATGACAAAGACGGCAGTGATGGATTCCCGGTGCACTGGCTGGGTATCGCTAGTAATCCCGACGTTGCATCAAATCAGATTGTATTGGCCACAGCCAATGAGAAAAAAAAATGGATAAGATTCAATATTACCATTGCCATTGCACCTTCTTCCAACCTGATGGCAATGGCCCGCCCGCCCGCACAGGACATTTCAAATGATCGATTGCTGGAACACCCGCTCGCAACGTGTGCTCGTTGTCAGCAAATTAGATTGTGGGCAACGTCGGTGGGCGTGTTCCAGGATGGAAGCTGGGGAACAGAGAGGCCCGTGGGCAATGTTGAATAGGGAGGGCATCGCACTGTCGCACTGTCGCACTGCTGAGACTACGAAAGCGACGACGACCCCTTTCTTGCTTGGCTTCCTCCACGGTGAACGGTGAAAGGTGAATGAAGCACGTGCTCGCAGTTCAAAGCCTCACGACCCCCGACGTGCCCGATCTATCTACGAGCTCTTGTGTGGGCCCAACGACCCCGTTTGTTCTGGATTGATTTGGAAAGCACATGGGCGGGTGCGGCTTCCTGATTGGCCCAGACACTTTTCTGAGCTCGGAGAGCACGCGACCATTATCTCGATGATGCTTGGTCAATGGGGCCGCCGTGGATGAATTGGATGAGCGCGGGGAATCGGGGAAATGGGGGAAAACATTAATTGGGCCCCCTCCTTGGTGCCGAGTGATTTGCTGAGAATGAATGAGTGAGAAGTGCCTTTTTTTTTTTTTTTTTCCCCTGGGGAAGCCGATGGGATGGCGGATGGGATGGGAGGGGGTTGGGTTGGGTATTTGATGAGCAGTCCTCCCACATCTACATACATGCTTCATCTGCTCGGGACTTGCCCGATCATAATAATACGCAAACCTCCATCTTTTATCTACCCCAGGGGCTAGGCCAGGCCAGGCCAGGCCAGGCAGTACAAGTCAGTACAAGTCAGTTGGGTTGGAACTTGGGAACTTTTTGGACTTGCAGCTCACGCGACTTTTCGCCATGCCTCGACCGGTTCTTCTTCCGCCGACCCCGGCTCGTCCACCGATATCCAAGGCAAAGACGGCGGCGCCCAACATGTCTCTTCTACCGATGGTCATCATCTCGCCTTTGAGCTGCCCCCTCCCGCGTTGATGCACGATGCATCGCCCATGTCCCCTACCGATTCTTCGAAGCACGCCATCATGTCCTCCTCCTCCTCCTCCTCCTCCTCCTCCTCCAGCACGGCGGCGGCATCCCACCCCCGCCCGCGCTGGACTCTGAATCATCCCCGCGAGCCGCCGCGTACCCATTGCAGGCGGCTGAGACGGTCAAATCCCGTCGTCGATCAGCTGCTGCCGCTACCACGAGAGGGGACAGCAGAGGCAGAGACTGCCCTTCTTTGCTCTCCCCCGCCACCCACCAGATCTAGGAAAATCATCCAGATGAGGCCCCGAACGCAAGGAGACTCTGGCGGAGCCGGGGCGGCGGCCAACAAGGGACCGGCCGGCACGGCAAAGACTGCCGCCGCCGCCGCCGCCGCCGCCGCCGCCAACAAGGGCAACAACGCCGTCGGCGACGCGGGCGGAGCCCAAGGAGGAAGAAGAAGAAGCAGCCCGGCGCCACCAGCGCCGCCGGACGCAAAATCGCCAGAAAGACGGCCCACAGCCTCATCGAGAGGAGACGGCGCAGCAAGATGAACGAGGAGTTTGCCCTTCTCAAGAGCATGGTACCTGCTTGTGCCGGTGAAATGCACAAGCTTGCCATACTCCAGGTGGGTTATTACCTCCCCCACCTTTCCTTTCCGGTTTTGAACAAAGAAACCTTCTTTTTTTCCGATGGTGGCCTTCTTACACAAGTTGCCTGCCTGCCTGCCTGCCTTTCATTTGCTGACGCGCACACTTTCTCGTCCCAACCAGGCCTCCATCGACTACGTGCGATATCTAGAGGATTGCGTGTCCAAGCTCCAGGCGCAGCGTGGCGAAGAACAGAACCGAGACGAGGCAGCGCACAGCAATTCGTTGCCCTCCATCCGGGACTTCCATCCCGCCGCCGCCGCCGCCGCCGCATTCCGCGCGGACCCGTCCGGCCGAGACGTGGACATGTCCGACTCGGATACGGCGGCGGCGTCGCCTCCGCTCCTCACCGGGCAGCCGGACCGCTCCCCGCAACATGCCCTCCGCCACCATCTTCGTCAATGCTCGTACCCGTACCACTCTGTTTCGACCGATCAACGACACCATAGCTTCAGCACTTCGGCCGGAGCCTCCCCGCCCTCGGACCTCGGCGACACGGCACCTACGCCCAGAGCAGCGCGTCGGGCTGCTCATGCTCGACCCTCACCAGCCCTGCCTTGAACCCACAGTCCGACCTCCTCGATCAAGAGGCCACTGCCGCGCTGTTGATGCTCAACAACGACAGACGAGGAACCAATGCCTCCTTGAACGCCCGCGGCCTTTCGGTTCGCGACCTCCTCACCACCTGACGCAACTCGACTTGACCCCGATTTTTAGACTAGCAGAAAAAAAAAAAAAAAAAAAAAGGGGAGGGGAAGGGAGGGGGTTCATCATTTCTCCCAGTCTTTGCAGACGTGCGCTTAGTCCAAGCCCTGCATAGACTGGTAATGTATATTTTGCAAGAAAGCGGCATCATGCCTGCATATTCGGTAATGACACGAAGCAAAAAAAAAAAAAAAAAAAAAAAAAACGATTGACACCATTCACGCTCTTTTGCCGCCGAGCGTGCGGGCACAGGTGGACATGATACCCCTTTTCCTATGTTCCACGAGATGACGACGGGACACCGAGTGGAGACAAGATTGGTTGGATATGACTGGGAACGTGCGAACTTGTCGTTCAAACTTGGTTTGAGCGCGAATTGCTTGGCAAACTTGACAGATGATGACTTTTGGACCTCTCTGGTGGCGGATCTACTGTGCCGATACGTATAATGTTATTGTTGAAATATGAAAAAGTATGCAAGTTTTTATTATTATTTTTTTCTCGTTCAAATCTTGAAATTTTGGTGGCACTATCTACAACTCGCTCGTGTTTGTAGTTGTCCACCGGGTCATATTCATCAAAGCCGACATATGCCACCCTGCCAGAATCATGACTTGTGTCTTTCGGTTCCGGCAATATCGTCTTTTGCATCCCTGAGCAGAAAACTTCAACAATAGCGTTAGCCGGGGTGAGAAGGTAGGTAGGTGCCAGAGATATAGAGGCCACTTACTTGTACCATAAAACAGTGGGACCAATCGTCATGAGATGCCACAAACTATGAGCATCGATATAGCCCAACCATGGGGAAAGTCAAACAACTCCATGCTCATGGCCACCATGACCCAAGCCACCACCACACCGGGCACGATTGACCACAGGCTACCCGACTTTTGATAGCTCGTGATGCTGAACCAACTCCACAGGATATTCTGCACTATGCCAACCACAACATTGGCCGCCATGTTATACGTGTAATCCCACCTCACGCCCTTCAAATACGCCACATGGCATACGTAGAGCATGACACACAGTAGCGTCCATGCCCTGAGGACGCTCCTTCGTCGAGGACTCGGCCGATCTAGTCTGAAGATGCGAATAGGCGTGTAGTACATTCCGTAGAGGACGTTGGCGCCGGCAGCGAAATAGTCCAACTCCTCGGTGGCCTGGACGTCACGGGTGTGAAAGATGGCGCTGAAGACCCAGCTGGCGATGCCGACGTGCGCGAGGACAACGTAGAAGGGTCGCAGGGTGTAGTTGGGCGGAAGGCGGGCCCGGATCTTCTGGAGCCCGTTGTAGTGGGCGTAGAGGTTGCCGAGCGAGAAGAGCACACTGAAGGGCTCTTGCATGCCGAGGAAGCGGTGGAAGGGCCATTTCCCGTGGAATTGAACGATGGGCTGGTGGGCAGACACGCGTTGCGCCGTGACGATGTGCTGGCAGGTGTAGTCGCACTCGGAGGCGCAGTTCCAGAGGAGGAGACGCCGGATGAGAGCTGACTCCGGGGACAAAAAGAAAGGTGTTAGTTCTTGGCTCTTCATATAACGTGCATTTCTTGTTGCGCGGTGCCCGACGTTCGAGGATCGGGCGCACCGTGGAGCGAGTGGACAGACGATAGACTCACGAATCGGGGTATGCGCCTTGCCTGGGCCGCAGTTCTCGGTCTTGCAGACCTGCCATGACGTTAGCCGTTGGATATCGGGCCACACGGATGGTGTATTAGAATGAAGAATGAAGTTTCCGGGTCCCGCAGCAACATGGCATACCTCAAGACATTCTCGAAATGCAGGCGAGCGATCCCCAGCCGAGGCTTGCGCCGCGCCGCAGAACAGCACCAAGAGGAGGCTCAGGGAGAACAGAGCCGCGACTCCCCAGGCCTGCCCCTTATGCGCCGCCATTAGAAACGCATGGACAACAAGTGAAGAGGAGGAGGAAGAGGAAGGGGAGGGGGAAGAGGGGGAGGAGAGGGGAGGAGAGGGGAGGAGAGGGGAGGAGGAGGAGGAGGAGGAGGGAGAGAGCAGGAGGAAATTTGGCGCCAAAAGGAAAAGAGGAAAAGAGCAAAGCGGCGGAGAGGGCAGAACTGTGGTGTTGCAGATGGAATTGTCATCCAAGTCTCAAGTCGTGCATGCAAATGGTCAACTTCTGGTTGTCAATGTGAAGCTGATCCCTGGATTGTTGGATACTCTGTTGGATGGATGCTCAGTCGGAGAGGCCGGAGAGGCGCGGCGGGCTGCTGTGTTGGGAAGGAAGTGGAAAGCGCGTCGCTGCCATTGGCTGGTATGAGACAGACAAGTGGGCAAAGATACCTCGCCAACTTCATCAAATATTTAATTATTGCGCATTAGCTAGTAGACGTCGTCTCGTCCTCAAGCGCCTGATGTGAACGTGCAACGCCATTCAACATGGCTTGATCTGAGCGATGAGAAACCAGGACACCGCTTCTTCTCGGTTTCCATAATAACCGACTCATTTTGACTCAGCCTGAATTGTCAAGCGATAACCCCCAAAGGTTGCCTATTTTGTCAGGCCCAACCCGGAACCAGTCGTTGCCCGGAGCAACCCGCCGCGCTCCCATTGGCTACCCTTCAAAATAATGCAGCATCCAACGCCTCCCGCTCGTCCTCCTGCCTTGACGATTTCAAGTACACCAACACGGAAGCATCAGCTACGCGAAGAACAAAATTTCGCGATACATAGCAACCAGGGTCATGGTGATCTTCTGACACGTATACAAGCCAGGAACTCGCTACATAATCATTTTACTTTTCCCACTACTCGACGCTTGCGACTACACAATCGCGTGTATATAGATCGACTACGCGTCTCCAATGGCGACTGCGTCGCCCACACCAATGCCCATGGCCGGTCCCGTTCGGAGAAGCTCACAACGCCAGGCTTTACGACGTCCGCCGTCGCAACAGATGGCAAGCAGGAGTGAATTTCAGGCGGCCGCTGCTGCTGGTACCGCTCCAGCAAGCCAATCACCACATCAACAGCAATATCACGATGACAGCTCAGAGGATGAGATTCCTGTGCCCATGAAGCTGTCTGCTCTCACCAAGGCCTTATTACAAGACGACGCACCCGAAGCTGCGGAGAAGGCGGCACCATCAGCGCCCGTGGCGCGAAGACGAACTAGTGCGTTGAACAACAACTCGTCAGCTGTTGGAACTACTTCCCAGGATCGACGACATCTGCGTTCGGAAAGTGCGCAGCCAACCAACGATGACAAAGCTGCCAAAGCTTCCAATGCAAGTCATAGTCGAGAAGCGAGCCCCGTTAGGAAGCGGGTGGTCCGCTTGGGCGGCAATCCACATAATAGCCTCAGTCAGATGGGACCTGGGAAGAGACGCTCGACATCGACCTCTCGCTCGACTGGACAGCGGGCTTCTGCTCCTCCCTCTGGCCGGACTGGCAGCCATGAGAAGTCAACGGAGCAGGAAGCACAGCCTCGACGCCAACCGGAGCAACAGCAGGAAGTCAACACGCCATCTCACGGTGAGAGAGTTGTGCGAATTGCCACTGGATCCTCGGCCGGCCGAAACCGGCTGGGGTCCTCGGGCGCCTCGTCGGGTCGATCAAATCTGGACAGGTCCATGGCGGATCGATCTCACCTGGAGGCAGAGTACGACCAGTCGGAAGCACCTGAGAGCGCCGTGCGCAATCCTGGCAGCAACGGCAGTGCATCTCATTATCCATCGACTCGAAGTCGTCCCGAGGACATCAATCTGCAAAGCTCAATGCGTATAAAGCGAGTCGGGAAGCTGTCTGGAAGCTTCCTGAGTGGGCCCGCGAGAAGAGGTAGACGACGTCAGAGCGAGGAGGGCGAGGCCAACGTCGAGGGAGAACAAGCCGCACCTCACAATGAGGCCGAGAGCCAAGCGGCTGATGGGGTTCCAAAGTCGTCAATCTACCACGAGGCCAACCAATTCAACTCGGGCAGCCCTGTTGGCGGCAGTGGCTCCAGAGCCGGGCATAGGAGACTTGCCCCGGGCATGGAAATAGCTGATCTGGGCTCTTCCAGACGCTCATCTCGCGGTGTGCAGTTTGAAGCTCGGCGTGATGACCACATCACAGTACCGGAAGAGATGCTTCCCAAACGAATTGAGATACCTTCGGCGCATGACCAGGAAAACGAATATCCCATCACCTTCAAAAGACCGGTCAAGGCCGCACCAGAGCAGAACAAGCCCATCGTTCGGCCTCTGAGTGTTGACCTTGGTAGCGCCAAGCCTGCATCACCGGAGCGAAAACCTCTTGCTTCCATTGTCAACAACACGCCGCATCGTGCCGCCCCGCCACCTCCCCAAAAATGTCTGTCCTGGATGCCGCTACATCTTCAGCCGGAGCAGTCACAACTACCCAGGCCAAGCAGCGCCGAAATGTCCTCCGAGTGAATGGAAAATGCTACACTAGACTGGAGTGCCTCGGCAGAGGCGGCAGCGCCAAGGTGTACCGAGTCACGGCCGAGAACGGCAAAATGTTTGCTCTGAAGCGAGTGGCTTTGGAAAATGCCGATGAGGGCACCATCAGAGGCTACAGGGGTGAGATCGACCTCCTGGCAAGGCTCAAGGGTGTCGACCGGGTGATTGACTTGTACGATCATGAGATGAACTCGGAGAAGCAGGTTCTTACTTTAGTAAGCTTTGACATGCCCACTATTCATCGTTGGGGCCTACATTGACTAACAAAAAAAAACGTGTTGTAGCTTATGGAGATGGGTGAGCTAGACTTGAACAAACTTCTTACTTCTCGACAAAACCCCGAATCAGCCAAGTTTGACCCCGCATTTGTGCGCTTCTACTGGAAAGAAATGTTGGAATGCCTGCAGTCAGTACACCAGTACGATGTCGTCCACTCTGATCTAAAGCCAGCCAACTTTGTGCTTGTTCAAGGCCGCCTCAAGTTGATCGACTTTGGTATTGCCAATGCTATCCAAACCGATGAAACTGTCAATGTCCATCGCGAAACTCAGGTTGGCACCCCAGCTACATGTCTCCTGAGTCATTGATGGATGCCAACAACCCTCGCGGGGACGCATGCCTGGCCGTCCCAAGCTTGTGAAGCTTGGCAAACCTAGTGATATTTGGTCCCTCGGCTGTATCCTCTACCAGATGGTTTACGGCCTCCCACCCTTTGGACACATCGCCAACCAGATGGCTCGATGCCAAGCCATTATCAACTGGGATCACGCAATCGAGTTCAATAACCGAGGCATGGGAGGTGCTGCTGTTCCCCCTTCACTTATACGTACCATGAGACGCTGTCTCAACAGAGATCATCACATGCGACCTACGTGCGAAGAATTGCTTCACGCCACGGACCCATTCTTGTATCCTGTCGAGTTCAACGAGAAGGCTCTCCCCATTGACGAGGACCTCCTTGGCAGAATTATCCAGAGTGTCGTCGGCAGATGTCGCGAAAAATGCCCACCGAGGCCGAAAGCGCCAATGTCTTGCCGCAAGCGTACTGGATAAGCATACGAAAAGCCATGGCGAGCCGTATGTGAGGCTGATAAACGAAACCGACCACATGCAAGCTGGCTTGGAGAATTAAAACGATATACACAATGCTGTTGGACACAAAACCCAGATTGGATTGGTCTTTTACATATTTACCTTTTCCGTCAATCAACAATGAACTTGCATGCCATAGTCTGGCAGGCATAAATGCGCAGGTGTTTGGGGAGTTACTTTTTATCCTTGTTTTCTTCCACTGTACCGTGCGTACCGTTACTTTTCTGGGATGAATGGTGTTGTGTCATTATGATCTTCATGGCGTTTTCCTTTATAGCATGAGGCTAGCGTTTGAGCATGGAGATATCTTTTTCTGGAACGGCAACTTTGTTTAGCGTCGTGCATGAATTGCCATGGATTATCTCAATGGACAATTTTATTTGGTTAACTTGAATAAGTGTGTGGATCGCGTTTCCTATTAATCATACATCCAGCTCAAAGCCGATATTGATACATATTTGGGAAAGATTGTTCCCCTTTGTTCCACTATACAACGAAACATGTCCTTTTCTCACGTGAAAACTCATCCATCTAGCTGTTGAACGAACGCTTTCTCGTCCACATCCACAACCACAGCCACAAACTGATAGCATTGTCTTTTCTTCGAAATGCCTCGTTCGCATCCAATCTTCTCCTACTCCAGATCCTCCGGATTCTTGATATTGAGTTCAGAAATCCGCAAAATCGTATAACGATGCTTGCTCTTGGCCTGTCTCTTTCTCCGCTGCCTCCTTTTCTTCTTGATCTTTATCCGCAAGGGCTCTGATTCTACCCCGAGGACCGTAGCTCGGCACTCGAATATGCGCTCGTCGATGTGGGGCGCCCCTTCATGGTGTAGTCGCGGCTGCCGATGATGCTGGCTCGGTTCAGGCGCAGCACGTCGCCGGGCAATACGCCTGGCATGCGGAAGGAGACGGATCTGATCGCCCTCCTGGACGAGATAGGGGAACCCGTGGATGTGGACGGTAATGTAGTGGCCTGGCTGGGCGACCAGGAACGGCAACAAGTTCTTGACGGAATCTTGGATGGGCGTGGGCGGCGCCGAGGGGTGACTCTTCTTGAAGGCCAGCGGCCGGACCTGGTCGTCGGTGGGGTTGGGAGCATTCTTCACATGAGGCTGCTGCCGGGCTGGCTCGATGATGGGGGTGGTGCTGTTGAAGGCGCGGCGGCTGCGGACGGGCAGGGCGAAACGGGCCGTTGACGCGGGTGCCCGGAGCTCCGGGATGGAGCGAAGAAGTGCTCTGCTCATGGCGAGACTGCGACGGGCACCTCTTCGTTTTCCGGGTGGTGAAGAGGGCACACTGTCTTTGTCTAACGGGAATCGAGGGACTCGAAGCTCTGCGGTCGACAACCCAAAAGTTTAGGCGAGGTTCTCTTTTGCGGACAAGCGTTACGCCGGAATCCGAACGCTGCTGGTTGGTGTGTGGGGAGGGGGTGCTGGTGGCTGCTTTCTGCCCGCCACCGCCATCTTTTTCTTCTTAACACGGGCGGTCGGGGCGAAATTTCAACTTCAGATCCACACTTCCCATATTGACGAGACAAGTGCAGAGTCAAAGTCCCAGAACGTAAGGGAAATACAGTCAATATGGTAAGTTTTTTTCTCTTAAAGTGCTTGAGTCAAATTGATGGGAACACTATTCTGGACTGTCCGGAATGATGTCTAACAATTTTCCATAGCCGCAGAACGAGTACATGGACAGGTGGCGCAAGCTGCATGGTCGCCGCCTGGATCACGAAGAACGAACCCGCAAGAGAGCCGCTCGTGAGGGTCACAAGGCTTCACAAGATGCCCAGAACCTGCGCGGTCTTCGGGCGAAACTGTACCAGCAGAAGCGCCACAAGGAGAAGATTCAGATGAAGAAGCAGATCAAGGCACACGAGGAGCGAAATGTCAAGACGGCCGACGAGAAGGAGCCTTCCACCCCATGCCCTCGTATCTGCTCGACCGAACGAACCCTTCTTCCGCCAAGGCCCTCAGCAGTGCCATCAAGAACAAGCGAGCCGAGAAGGCGGCCAAGTTCGCCGTGCCCTTGCCCAAGGTCCGCGGTATCAGTGAAGAGGAAATGTTCAGCGTGGTCAAGACGGGCAAGAAGATTCAGAAGAAGGGCTGGAAGCGAATGGTTACCAAACCCACTTTTGTCGGACAGGACTTTACCCGACGAAACCCCAAGTACGAGCGCTTCATCCGCCCTATGGGTCTCCGATACAAGAAGGCCAATGTTACGCATCCCGAGCTCGGCGTCACTGTGCAGCTGCCTATTATAAGCGTCAAGAAGAACCCTCAGAATCCTCTGTATACGCAGCTGGGTGTTTTGACAAAGGGTACAGTTATTGAAGTCAATGTCAGTGAGTTGGGCTTGGTGACCGCTGGTGGAAAGGTCGTTTGGGGTCGGTATGCGCAGATTACCAACAATCCTGAGAACGAGGGCTGCATCAACAGCGTGCTGTTGGTGTGAAGAAGAGAAAAGTGATGCGAGAGTTTGACTCTATAGTCGGTGTTTTTTTTTCTGGGTTTTATTTCGTCGCATGTAACGGCGTTGGCGGCGTTTTGGGGGCCAATCCAGAGATGGGAGACATAGAAAGATGATGGTTTGGAGGGGATGAATTGGCTTGTCGATGGGCGGCTTCGGTGGGAATACATAGTCAACAGACCATGTTAAGACAATGATTCGAACGCAGTTGGGAACATTTGCATGATGCAAAATGGGAGCAAGCTGTTCATCGAGCAAGTATGTTTACGAGTACGGCGTGACGGCGTGACGGCGTGTGATGATGTGGATGAGTGGAAACGACGTCTACCGAAACGACAACCTGGATAATTCGCGGACGAGTCGAGATACACGACAGTCCCAGGCACTCACGACTTGCAAGTCTGCACCATGATTATATTATATATATATAGTATGTGTCTTCTCTGTTCAAATGGAGCATGGCGCTGAACCTTGGCGCGGCGCCAGCATGGGCGGGCCGTTTGCTTCTGCAGGGTCCAAGTCCAGCTCCGCACTCGGTCCAGCAGTACTTCCAGAGGCCAGCGCCAGTTGTGTGTGACTCGTGAGCGATTCAAGCAGCCTGGGTACGGCCTGGCGCAGGGCGGTGACGCTCATGAATTATTTTCTGCCCGACAAAACCTGCAAGTCGGCTGGGCTCGCTGCCTTGTTCCTTGGCTTTGCGGTCTGCGATTGCAATAGAACGCCTCATATCCTGCAATTCTTTTTCGTCCTGCAGCACCTTCCCGTTGGAAGATAAAAAGTCTCTCTGTGCATCATTGTCTCGGTCTCTCCGAGTCGGAACTTATTCTTCTCCACCCCGTGGGAGGTATTTACACAATGAGCGGCGACAAGATGGACATTGAGCTCGCCGAAGAGCGCATGAAGGCCCTTGCACACAGCGAGCAGCACTACTTCAAGAGGTATTTGATCCTGTTGCCTTTTGCGCAAAAATAGTCCAATTGCTAACAGGTGAGCTGTCAGTTATGACCACCATGGTACGATGCATCAATTCCTTGGGCTCTTTTATCCATTCCTTTGTGCTCTTGAGTCGCGAAAGTAGGACTGACCGTTTTCGCGCCGTGCGAGAAAAGGCATCCACGAGGAAATGCTGGTGAGCTTTTGCTATTAAACCCCCACCCCCTCCCCCAACAGGAAGACTGCTCTGTTGCAACGGCTTGCAGCTCGCAATCGTTCTTCGCTCCTCCCGTCAAATGGGAATTATCACAATGAACAAATGAAGAGTGCTGACTGGTTATTGCTTTTTTTCCTTTTTTTCCTTTTGCGAAATCGAATAGAAAGATGAAGTTCGTACACGATCCTACATGAATGCCATTGTACAGAACAAGCACCTCTTCAAGGACAAGGTTGTTCTTGACGTTGGTTGCGGTACCGCTATTTTATCCATGTATGTTTTCTGTGAATGCACAGTCCCGAATCATCAAAGCCCTTGCGACGAGTCCAGCTTGTAACCACAACTCGGAACCCCGTTTTTCAAAGCAATACAATCGAGAAAAGAGAACGCTTACACACCTTGCAGGTTCGCCGCCAAAGCTGGCGCCAAGCACGTCGTTGGCGTTGACATGTCGTCCATTATCTTCAAGGCCCGTGAGATTGTCAAGGTCAACGGCCTCTCGGACAAAATCACCCTGATCCAGGGCAAGATGGAGGAGATTGAGCTGCCCTTCCCCAAGGTGGACATCATCATCTCTGAGTGGATGGGCTACTTCCTCCTCTACGAGAGCATGTTGGACACAGTCCTGTACGCCCGTGATAAGTACCTCGAGAAGGATGGCTTGATCTTCCCCGACAAGGCCACCATCTTCTTTGCTGGCATCGAGGACGGCGACTACAAGGAAGAGAAGATTGGATGTAAGTCTATTTGCACTTGTCTTTGGTTTCCCCCTCGTTTCCCTCTCTCTCTCCACCTCACTCGTCTTCCTCAGACTTCAAAACCCAAGCCAGCATTACTCACATGTATGTCTTCCCCAAATTTAGTCTGGGACAACGTCTACGGTTTCGACTACACGCCTCTCAAAGAGACCGCTCTTTCCGAGCCCCTCGTCGACACCGTGGACCTGAAGACGGTCGTTACGGACCCCACGCCCGTCCTTACTCTCGACCTCTACACCTGCACCGTCGCCGACCTTGCCTTCGCCACACCCTTCAAGCTCTCCATCAAGCGCGACGACTTCATACACGCCCTCGTGTCCTGGTTCGACATTGACTTTACCGCATGCCACAAGCCCATCCGCTTCTCCACCGGGCCACACACCAAATACACCCACTGGAAGCAGACCGTCTTCTACTTCAAGGATGTCTTGACTGTCCAGAACGGCGAGGAAGTCTCCTGCAACGTACAGGTCAAGCCCAATTCCAAGAACCGCCGTGACTTGGACATTGATATCCAGTATGATTTCCAGACCGATGATGCTACCAGATCTGCTTCCGGAGAGGCCACGTACCGCATGTGTTGAAAAGGAAAACACTTACTAAACATGTACATGAAAAATGACGATACGAGAACCTGTCACATTTCTCACGACAAGGACACAATGATGTTAAATCTGGAGAAGAAAAACAAAAAGTTCACATACCCGGTAGACCGTGTAGCAGGGGATAAAACAGCAAAAGCATTACTTATTCTCCACCTCCAGGAGCCATCCACGTCTGGTTTGAAAAAAAAAAAAATTAACATGGCTAGGATCAAAAGATCTGTGACAAAAGGAGGAGCTGGCCTCGGCGAAGAAAGAAAGCATCACTCATGTTGAAAGGATTCTGATGCACATCACGAAGGTTTGGCAAGGCACGGACGGGTTGGGTAGGGTAGTGAGGGTGCTGGGCGGCGTACGAGTAATCTGGTATATTCAATGAAGGATTTCAACTGTTTCGCAGTGACTTCACTTGCTGGGGGTTCTAAATCGGCCCAGGTACAACTAACATGACTTTCTTCTTTCGAACCCTGTAAGACCCTATTTGTGCCGATGGGAGCAGGTTGACTGGATAGCAATGGCTTGAATCGAGATTATGCTACGTCTGCGTCATCGATCTGCTTGTACAGCGCCAGGGCTTCATGGAACAGAAATCGTTAAGAACAGTCGAGACAAAAAGACACGTGCGGTTCCGTATCATTCATCATCTGTCTTTTTGGTTCTTGTATAAAGTATGCTGCGACCAATCCGGTCGTTTGTTTACCTTTCAATCATGAGACATAATGTCGTCCATGCACCATTCCCCCTTCATGGACAGTCCCATCCAGCCCAATGTTTGTATATATTTTCAACCCTCATGTCCACCAGATCAAGATTCGTCACAAGATGCATCATGCCATTCATCGTTCCGTTATGATCGTCAAAAGTCAGCGGGCGTTCTACGATCCAAACTGCTTGACAATCTGCGCCACCTTGTTGGCAAGTTCATCTGCTTCAGAACGAGTGGCGGCTTCGGCGTACACTCGGCAGGCATTTTCGGTACCGCTAGCACGGGCAAATGAGCGGGCCGTTCCATACTTTTGAACCACTTGGTCAATCTCATCCTGCGCACCGGGCGGGTGGCTGAGGCGTCGCTCTGCATCCGTGGCCTGGAAGAGGTCCTTGTTGCCAACTTCGACCCGAACAAGGCGGTTGGGAAGATCAGTATAGGTCATAGCCCAGTCCTTCAAAGTCCAACCCTTGTGAGCCAGCACTACCTCCACCATCAGCATATCAGAAAATGCGTCTCCAACAGTCTGGTTGATCAGATCGCCAACCGCGGCAAGTGTGTCAAGGGCGTCCTTTGCGCGGGTGATTGAGGCTGCTTCTCCCGGAAGGTGCGCATAGCCTCTTGTGAGAAGACAACCGTTCCATGCCCGTTGGCCTCAAAGTAGACACCGACATCAAATTGGCAGGCGGCATGGTGCAAGTGCTTCACACCGGTGGGAGTGAATACAACAGGTAGCTGAAGATGCCTCTCAATGTAGTTGGTGCTTGCTCCGTTGGCGTAGGCAGTCTGGACAACGCCAATCCGTAAGTCGTCCTCCAGACCAGCAGAGCGAACCAAGTCCCCAATGAAAGAAGCACAGAGTGAGGAGATTCGGTCACCGTCCAACATGAAGAATCCGGTTTCGGGATCGATCCAGTAGTATATCAAGCGATCGGCATCACCGTCGAAGGAACAGCATCGCACCCCAGGAACGGGCTTGGGACTCTGAGGAGCTCGCTGTTTCGTTTTGACGTAATCGGCACCGCACTGTGGCCACTCGTTAGCGAATTGATTCTATGCAAGAAACACGCACAGATGGACGAGAGAGTCATATCAAAAATTTGTTGCTGCTTACATCGAGATTGAGGACCTCGGGTCGGAGAACGTCGTCGTTGACAACCTTGACATCGAAACCGGTCACGTCCTTGGGGATGAACTTCAACATTTCCGAAAACTTGGGCCCGCCAACGCCATTTGCGCAATCGACAGTGAGCTGACCCCGAACCTTTCTTCCCTTAAGCGCACGTACAAAGGCATCGGCGAACTTTTTGTAATAGCCAGTCTCGCTGGGTTCGCCATAAGCCTTGGGTGTGCCTTCAGTATTGACGCATCGGGTGAGGTAGTGGAGCTGAGGAGTCGTCAAGATCTTGTAGTCGGTGTGTTCGGTTCCAGAGGCATCCAGGGCAGCAGCCAGGGCGGTAACAAGGCTATGGCCAGATGGACGAGTATCACGACCGTATACGACGCGGCCGGGGTTGTTGATGTCGATCTTGAGCTGAGCAGCCAAGGCCTTGTAGGTGTCGACGAGGTCCTGGTCGGTAGGACAGTTTACCAGCTGTGTAGCATACGCTTCCCATTCCTGTTCAAGCATTTCACCCATGGGATCGACAATCTTGACACCGTTATCGGCAGCTGGGTTGTGACTGGCGGTGATCATGACACCAATGGCATTGCCATTGAGCTTGCGGCTGCGCAGACCGGCAAGCAAACCGACTCGAAACGAAACGCCAGTAAGTAGATCAGCCCTCATCCGGAAGCCTGCCGTGCCATATTTGTAGGAGTGGCCGGCAACGATGGGATATTTGGCCGACGCCTCGAGGATCTTGTTGTAATCCATGGTGCAGAGTATCTATTTGATTGGGTGTGGTAGTGGTAGTGGTGGGGTATCTGGGCGACGGCGTGTTAGTTGATGTCTTGAGCCTAGAGATGAGAACAGCTGTCCGGCACCAAGTAGGAAAGAAGCTGGGCACTTGAACTGGAAGCGTGGGGAAACTGTGGTTGCGGAACGATGCGAGCGATGAGCGGTTTGACGTGGTACATATATATGTACATACCTCGGAGCAAAGACGCCGAGTTAGAGCTTGACGAAGCTGGCGGCCGATGACGGAGAATAGCAATAAAAATAATAATGCGATGATGGCAAACCGTCTTTTGTTACTAAGTCGTTGGTGGGGTCAACATTGACTGGAGTGAATGAGTGCCTGAACTAGAAATTAGAACCCGCTGGACACCCGCACCAAACCCACTGGAAAACTGAAACGGAACCCTGCTGAGCCGGTCTGGTAGGCACCAAGTCGACGTTGTGGACTGGATGGAGGTCGATACAGCAGGAGAGGGGCGGGGCGGAGAGGGGCAGGGGAAGGGGAAGGGGAAGGGGGTCTGGTCTTTTCAATCTCCGGCAGAAGCTACCTGCTTATTCTCAGCTGAGCCAAAGGGCGCCCGTTTGCGTTGCCTTTATTATTATTAGAACAATAATAATACGAACAGCCTGGTACTCGGGTACGTACCCGCAAAAAGTCGATCACGACAAGTGGAAGACGGAATGCCCGAGTGCCAGATTTAGGAGGGGAACGTGGAGGGTTATTTAAGGAGATCAATTTTGGCAGTACAACAACAGAGCGACTTGTCAACTGCGTGGGGAAAATGATGAAAGAACACGACAGCCACTTGATACAGCACCACAACACCACAGCACTTCACAGCCAGTAATACCCGAGCACCAAGCACTAGCCCTTCAAACGGTGATGATATGTTAAACAGACTCGACGGACAAGCAAGCACGAGGACACGAGGAGTCGTCGTGGATGCACCATGAGGAGGGAGTGGAGTAGGTAACATTCTCGAGAATGAATAGGAGACGGAGGATGTCCACTGGAGGATGTGAGTGGCTGAGTGGTCCTCGACATGGACCCTGGCCACAGTTATCGTACATTGTACATGCAGTGGATATCTGATGTGCTGGTCCGTGTTGATTTAAGCGAGCTGCCTGCGTCATCACTGCGAAAGAGCCGCCCTAAGCGAAAAGCCACAAGTACCCAAGTACCCGTTTTTCGCCGTACTTCGCCGTACCTTACCCATGCTGGCTTGCACTTGGCGGTGCACGTGCTTTCGTGACGCTACGTGTAGGCCCTGCTTGTTCTGCCCACCAGAGACGCGGCAAAGATCTCATCCACGCGCCTCGGCGCCAGCAAATGCTGCTCGTGAACCTGCTCTGACTTTGTTGCTCATTCCCATCACCTTCCTGGTCTTGGCCCTGGTGTCTCTCAATTTTGTATACATGCATATTGGGTGTTATTTTCTTTCTTTTTCTTTGGAAGGCAACTAATCACTTGAATGCGACATTGGTGAGGCCACTGTGGGGAATTTGGGTCTTCATCGACTCCCTTTCCCTTCTCCATGAAAGGTGCTGTGTGCTGAGATATTTTTCTAGATGGCGACATACCATCGAGCTGTTGAATTTCGCTATCATGGCTGACGAACAATGTGCCAACCCGCAATTGCTTGCTTGGGTCAAAGAATGGCTGGACAATGCTCGGGAACGCAACACAAAGGCGTCACCACTTATCGCAATGCCTACCAATCTCTCAAAGCCTGCCCTCTGGCTTTCCAGCACCCGTCCGAGCTGCAGCAACTCAAGGGTTTCGGTCCGAAGCTATGCGACCGTCTTACTGACAAGCTGAAGATACATTGTCATGAGAACGGCCTTACCATGCCCGAGCACCCTCAAATCAGAAAAGCTGCTGAAAGAGCGCAGAGGAGGAGGCGGAAGCCGCTCAGGATGGCCCAGCGACTAAGAAGCGCAAGGCGAAGCAGCCTAAAGCATACGTACCCAGCTTTCGCTCTGGTGCGTATGCCCTGTTGATTGGTCTGGCCACTCTTCCTGATGATGCTACGGCGAGCATGACCAAAGCAGAGCTGATTGAGGTATCGCAACCGCACTGCGACTCTTCATTTACTGCCCCCAACGACCCGACAAAATTTTATACAGCTTGGAACTCCATGAAGACGTTGATTCAAAAGGAGCTTGTCTATGAGAGAGGTAGACCTTTGCGGCGCTATGCATTGACAGACGATGGATGGGACGTTGCGAGGCGGATCATGGAGACCCGTCAGTGTGCTGCCGATATGAATGACGATGATGCCCAGACCGTGAAGACTGTCGAGCCTCAAGCGCACCAGCCGGCTGTGCAGCCATCGATGACTGAGCGGTCCCATTCTCCCGACTTGGTTGTGATCGACGAAAACACTGCATCGAACGAACCTGTCATGACGGGCGAGGTCACAGCCAATGGGCTGTTGCCCGAGTTTAGTCCCATCAAGCTACCCCAGGGTCATTTACTGTGCGCTTGGTTTTGGATGTCCGAGAGGTGAGGGCAAAGACGGATCGCGATTACATGCAAGACGAGCTCGCCAAGCAGAATGCCGCTCCAATCATGAGAAGTCTTGAAGTCGGTGATGCCCAGTGGGTTGCCAAGTGTCATGATTCCACATTGCTCCAACGATTGGGCGCTGAAGGCGACGAGGTTGTGTTGGACTGGATTGTTGAGCGCAAACGCCTGGATGACTTGATTGGAAGTATCAAGGACGGACGATTCCAGGAGCAAAAATTTCGTCTGAAGCGTTCTGGGATTGAAAACGTCATCTACATCATTGAGGACATCTCTATCGACCCTCACACCTGGCAGAGATACGAGGAAGCCGTTTCTTCCGCCATCGCTTCCACCCAGGTCGTCAATGGGTATTTTGTGAAAAGAACAACCAAAATGGACGAGACTGTCAAGTATTTGTCTCGATTAACGACGATGCTCAAGAAAAAGTATGAGACGCAGACACTGCACGTCGTCCCTTCAAAAGCGATCACGGCGCAAAACTATTTGCCTTTGCTGGAGCACTTGCGTCAAACCGAGCCATCTCAGAGATACTATGTTACGTATCCAGTGTTTTCCTCCCTGTCATCCAAGTCCGAACTCATGACATTAAGAGATGTTTTCTTGAAGATGTTGATGACGACGAGAGGTGTTACGGGGAACGCGCACTTGAGATTCAAAAACGCTGGCGCACGCCGCACGATTTTGTCAAAGCCTTCGAGGCGTGTGGGCCCGGCGAGCAAGGCAGAAAGCGCAAGCAAGAACTCGTCTCCGGCCAACTTAGTCACTTGGTTGGAAGAAAGAAAATCAACAAGGCGTTGAGCCACAAGCTCGCCGAGATCTGGGGCGATGCATAAGTAACGCGGTATCCTCCACATACCGGTACGGCGTAATCATGGGGCTTACATTTCAGCGTGGAGAGATGAGACCCTTCCATGATACCCAGGCTAATTTATCATTATTATTTACAATTTTGAACATATTTTAGGTATTTTTCTGAAAGCGACATGTTCCGACTATTACTTTCGTTGAGTAAGGATGCGTTGCACCATTTTCTCGAGCCAAGGGATAGACGCATCACCACTATCTGCGCCCAGAATTCCAGCGAGCGACTTCTCAGCATATTTGGCCATCATATCAACCTCAATGTTCACGGTGTCCCCCTTCTTCTTTTGTGCCAGAACAACTCGCTCCTGGGAGTAAGCAATCAGCATGATCTCCCACCACCCCTCCGTGTCGTTCACCTTTGTGACAGTCAAGCTCGTGCCATCAATGGCAATGAAGCCCTTGAAGATGATGTACCGCAGCATATCCCTGTTCTTTGGCTGGAATCGAAAGGTCAAGGCATTTCCATCCGGTGTCACGGACAAAATCTCAGCCGTTGTATCGACGTGGCCTTGGACAAAGTGGCCGCCCATGCGGGTGTCGGCCCTGACGGCACGCTCCAGGTTGACTCGGCTATCTTGGACGAGTGTACCGAGATTGGTGATGCGCAAGGTCTCCGGGGCGACGCCGACTTTGAAGGTGTCGCTGCTGAAGGATGTCACGGTGAGGCAGCACCCATTTACAGCGATGGAGTCACCTTCGTGGCAGTCTTTGAGGAGGGGTGACGAGGGCGGGATGTTGAAGGTCATTGTGGTGCCGCCAGTGGAGTCATTGTTATCCAGGTGGGAGATGACTGACAACGTTAGGATACGTGGGAGATTTAGTTCAGTTTGGGTCGGTGAGTGAAGCGCAACACTTGCCTCCAAGGTCTTCAACGATGCCCGTGAACATGGTGGTGGTGGTGAATATGGCTTGCGAGTATATGAGGTTGAGTATCCCGGGAGAAAGACGACGAGGCGGTTTCGGTAAGCTGAGATGCAATGGGATGGATGACAATCGGAGTGTGAAGGCTATTCTTGTAGGAGAATGGCCAACCTCGGCGAGCAAAAATGATTTGTACCAGAGTTTCAGTCGCTCGGGAATTGGCTTCGGTGTCGCTCGATTCGGCTACCAATAATCAATCAGTCACAGAAATCTTGTGCCTCACAGCAGCAGCACGCAGCTCTTGTTGGCCGATGGCCGGCTCTACATATCCTGTCATGAACTGCCCCGCCAATTTGTGCTGGAGGGAGGGGTGAGAAAGTCCGGCTATCGATAAGAGGCAACCGTCCAAAAATTTCTTACCAGCTTTATGATGATAGGCTCCAGGCAGGAGACTTTGAGTGCCGTGAGAACATTTTTGTCACTCCTCGACCTCTGACTTTGTTTCCACAAGTATCACATGTGATCGGCATATTACCTTCACAGCATTCATTGAGAATCTCAGCCGACGCGATGGCGCCCAGCCGTCCGGAGAACAAGAAACCGCAGACTCCTGCCTCTCTGCTCGTCGACGCAGAGACACAATTGGAGGTTGGCAACCTCGATGCCGCCATCGCGCTTGCCTCCAAGGCTCTTGAAGCGACTGGGAGCGGGGGCGATTTCGAGCTGCGCGCCCTCAACTTGCTCGGTACTCTTCTCGTCGAATCGGGAGAAATCGAAGAAGGACGCACCTACTTCGAGCGAGCAGTGAAGCTGGACGAAGATGGCATGATGGAGGAAAAATCGGAGGCGGACCAGACAAGTTCCTTTTCCTAGCGCAGATGAGCGAAGAGGGCGGTCAAGACAGTGTCAACTGGTTCGAGAGAGGCGCGTCCACACTAAGAAAACAGATCCAAAATTTAACCGACCTGCCTAGCCGAACGCCAGAGCAGCAGGCATCTCTGGATGAGAAGCAGCAGAAGCTCGGGGACGTGCTGTGCGCCGTCGCAGAAGTGTACATGACTGACTTGTCGTGGGAGGCTGACGCGGAGCAGCGATGCGAGACCCTCGTCACGGAGGCTACGATGATTGCGCCCAACTCCCCTGAGACGTGGCAGGCAGTCGCCAACGTTCGCATTTCACAAGGGCGTGTTGACGAGGCCAAGATATCTCTCCAGAGAAGCCTCGAGCTCTGGCAAGATCTGCCCCCTCGCATCCCGATGTTCCCGCGTTTCCTACACGTGTCGGCCTTGCCCGATTACTGCTGGAGACGGAGATGGAAGAGGAGGCACTGAAAGTTTTGGAGCGCCTTGTATCTGATGATGACGAGAGTGTGGAATCTTGGTATCTGGGCGGTTGGTGCTTGTACATGTCGGGCGAGAAGCAGAAAGACGGTCAAGCTCAGCAGAATGGGGACGGCAAGGAAGCGTGGAAATCTACCTGGTCTACGGCAAGGAAGTGGCTGGCGCAGTGTCTCAAGTTGTATGCCATGCTGGACTACGAGGACGAGAGGCTGGGCGAGCATGCTGTCGAGTTGTTCCAGAGCATTAACAAAGAGCTAGGTGAGATGCCCGAGGGGACGAGGACAACTGGGAGGCATCGAGCGACGAGTGGGGTGAGGAGGAAGACGAAGACGAAAACGAAGACGATGATGATGAGGAAATGGAGGGCTGAGAGGCAAGGGACACTATTGAATGAACAGCTCTGAAGATGATTTGAAACGTGTTTTTTTTTTGCTTATGGCATTGACGTGGCGTTTTGGGTAGGTTGTCTGCAAGGGACTTGATTAAAATGAGTTGTAGAAGAAGGACGGACATCCTCTGAAGAGTGTATTACGTGACCGCATTGCGTGATCTATGCTTTCGCTTTCGCGTTACCTTCACAGTATCTAGTCAGTCCCCAATGAAGAAGTTCGTAGCCCGATATATTCCAAACTCCAAACAAAATGCATGCCCTTTTCTCCGCCACAACCTCCATCCACGCGTCGTCGTCCGAAATCTTGCCCTCTCAAGCAGCTTCTACAGCAAGCTTCTCCACGCCCTCGGTCGGTACACCATCAACCTCCTCATCAACCTCCTCGTCCACATTACCAGCCAACCCCTCTGCCATAACTGTCTTCCCGTCAACTTGACCGGTTCCTTAATCTTCGCCTTTTTCAACTCGGCCAATCTATCCTCCTCCTCCTTCCTCTCCATCTCCTCCATCTCCCTGACGAATCCTTCCCGCCACTTGAAGAAGGTCTCGGGCGTAACTTGTGTGCCGTGGAATTTCTTGTTTTCCTCCCTCTCCGCAGCCAGTGCGGCTTCTTCCTGAGCCTTTGTGACGGTGTCCTTGCGGTCCTGGATTATTTGCTCGGCTGCTTCTTTGATCGTCGACACGATGGCGAATATCATGGCCATGCCGAGATTTTCCTGGATGGTTTCCTGCACGCCGGCAAGGAGTCGTTCCCTGTCATCGCTGATGTTGAAGTGTTCGTGCGACGGGGCGTTGGGCGCACCGAGGAGGTCCAGATGGGGGCTACGTCGGGGTAGGTGTCTGGGTAGCGGACTTGGAGGAGGAAGTGCGGCGCAGCGTCTTCTTCTTCATCTGGTATGTCTAGTTTTATTGATACTTGGAATTCGGTTTCTGATAGATCTGTGGGTTTTGTGGCTGTCGTTAGTAATATGCTTGGGTGTCAAATTTTCGAGGTACGATGCTTTTGGGGGAAAAGGGGGGTACCTGTGATTTCTTCGGGAAAATAGACTCGAGAACCTCGCGCTCCTCGACTTGTTCTTCGCGACCCATGGCGACTGGGTGTACGGGAGCTCACTGGAATCCCGGATTCGAAGGCTGTGAGGTTCGCGATAAAGCTAGTAGCTGGAGACTCTTCGTGTAATGTCTCGACAAGATTGGTGGGGGTTCTGGACGCTCCATCATAGCGGGGGTCGCACTCGCTGGTATCACATGACACAGAGAAATTCGGGATTGTTTCATTGTTACTCCGAATTTGTCATGAACTAAGATAATGGTAACAACATTTTCACAGAATCTCCATCTCTGGAGAGTACAAATCCCATTGTAGATAGAGGTGGAGCCGCAAGTCTACGTCCATCTTCAAACGACTTACTCTACGGAGTATGAAGCATCAACCTTCAAGCCGGTATTTCATAAATGCATTGCGAAGTGGGACATCCCTGTCCACGCTCTCAAGCGGGTCTCGTTTAGGATTAACGCAACGCTCACCGCTCGGCAGATTCTAAAAAATTTGGGAAATCGACTAGGCGACAGGGACAAGAAAGTTTGTAAGGATTGTGCTTCTCATCACGGCAGATTTTTGACTCAAATAAGTCTCCTGCCACTTTCTTCAAGATGGCTGCCAAACCTGTTGCCGCCGGCAACAAGAGGAAAGCCACCCCAGCAGTAAAGGAAGGTCCGATTCGAAGAAGGCTCGCCTGGATGAGATCAAAGCTCAGAAGACATCGGCTTCGCACGACGATGTTTCTGATTCGGACTCGGACGATGGTGGAGTACAGCTGAATGACGAGGATTCGAAGGTTGCCAATAAGGAAAATTCTGGTGCCAATGCCAACACTTTCGATCGCAGTAAGTGATGCAGAGAACAGTTTTTCTGCCGCCAGATACTAATAGACCCTCTCTAGCTGGTATGACCTCGAGGGAGTCCCACGCGAAACAGAAACAACTGGCATTGGAGCGAAAAGCCGCCAAACCCCTGGCCGACGAGGTTCAGCGCACCAAGAAAATCTGGGAGAGATTGAGAAGAAAGTCTCATGTGCCCAAGGAGGAACGACAGCAATTGGTTGAGGAGCTCTTTGGCATTATCACCGGCCGCTGCAAGGAATTTGTCCTCAAGCACGACGCCGTTCGAGCCGTTCAGACAGCCATCAAGTACGCCACACCCGATCAGAGAAGGCAGATTGCTCGAGAACTCGAGGGAACCTATGCACAACTCGCCGAAAGCAAGTATGCCAAGTTCCTGGTAGGGAAACTACTCGTGCACAACGACGACGAGATTCGAGATTTGGTGATTCCCAACTTTTATGGCAAGGTCCGCAAGCTCATCAACCACTCCGAGGCTTCATGGATTCTCGACGATATCTACCGCACAGTTGCCACAAAGGAGCACAAGGCTGTGCTTCTTAGGGAATGGTACGGGCCGGAATTTAGTATCAAGGAATTGACAAGGGACACCAAGCCAACCGCGGATTTGAAGGAAATCATAACCGCTGAACCCAGCAAGCGGGGTCCCATCATGAAGACTTTGTTGGATATGATCAACTCCCTTGTGCAGAAACGCATGACAGGTTTCACCATGCTGCATGATGCCATGTTGCAATACTTTGTCAACACGCAAACCGGGAGCGAAGAGTTTAATGAGTTTATCGAGATGATAAAGGGAGACGAGGGTGGTGATTTACTGAAGAACATGGCCTTCACAAAGTCCGGTGCCAGACTCTCATGCTTACTGCTGGCATACGGGTCTGCCAAGGACAGAAAACAATATCTCAAGGTATACAAGGATACCTTGGTTCTTATGTCCGGTGATGTATACGCTCATACAGTCATTCTGACGGCCTACGATGTCATTGATGACACCAAACTCACAGCCAAGACCGTCTTTCCGGAGCTTGTCGGCGAGAACGCGGACGAGACTACACAAAATATCGTTGGTGCTGTCAACAATTCCAACGCCAGGACCACATTCTTGTATCTTTTCGAGGGGCTTTCCAAGTCTCTGTTCCCTGCTAGCCATTCGTTTGATCTCGAGACTTTGAAAGAAGTACACGAAATTCGCCAGACGACAAGTAAGAAGGATGAGAATTTACGCCGACAGGAATTGGCCGCTTCTCTTTCACCGTACCTGATACCTGCCATCGAGCAGGGTGCTCTTGATTTGACGTCTTCTGCTTTTGGATGTCAATTCATCACCGACGTTCTCTTGTCATCGACCAGCCACGACAAGACCGCAGCGCTGGAAGCGATTGCCCGAGCTGCGGCCGGAGATCCCAAAGAAGAGCCCGCAGGGGATGCTATGGCACGACCTCACATCTCAGCTACCTCATTCGGCGGCCGCATGCTGAAATCCCTGATCCAGGGTGGTAGATTTGACAAAGCCGCCGGCAAGATCATCCTCACCGACCCCCTCTCAACTTTGCCGATATCCTGTATCCAGTCATCAAGGACTATGTCATTGACTGGGCTACGGGTCCGAGCTCCTTCGTAGTTGTTGGCTTGACTGAGTCAACCGATTTCAGCAGTTCTGGCGAACTAAAGAAGACTCTTCAAAAGAACAAGAAAGCCTTGGAAAAGGCTGCCACGGAGATGACTCCAGAACAAGAAGCTGCCAAGGTGGCTCAAGAGGAAAAGAAGGCTGACAAGGGTGGAAAGAAGGAAAGAAGAAGTTTGAGGCGCCTGTTGGAAATACTGGTAGCAAGCTTTTGCTGGAGAAGTTATGAAACGAAATTGCTTGACTTAGGAGAGTCTCGGTGTACATTGTCTATATTTTACCCAAAAGCTGTGGGCATTTCTTTTGATGAGCACCATGTGGTTGTTGTGGGTCAGCATTAGTTCACTAAATGTACGAGTTGGCGTTTATGGGCATGGGCTTTTTTAGGTACCATTTCGCGTGAAGTTTGCGCATTTGCATAGACACTCGAGCAACCCCAAAACATGACGCTATGTTGAGAGAAGTAAGTGGTCATGGCATGAGTGAGTGAGGAGTGAGTGAGTGAGTGAGTGCTCTTGAATGGCCATGCACAGCGAGCGGACATGACATTGACCGTTTCACATGTTTTGCTCGTAAACCCAGCGTCACACCATCCTCGACTCGGTGTTTGTTTGCTCAATCGTCAACGCAGGGAGCTGGGCGAGGAGCCCACTGCTTGGGTGGAAAGGGGGACGCGGGAATGGGAGACGGAACGAGATCAACTGATCTTCACTGCAATGAAATAAAACGAGATGGCTTACTCGGTCGTATCTTCTTGATCTGCTAGCGTAGTCCAAGCAAGTACACGCAAGCATTGTCGTAGGCAGCCCTCATGTTGTAGACAGACACGAAAACACGAAAACACGAAACGCTTTCGCAAGATTCCAAGCAATGAAAGACTCGCTTTGGCGAGTGCGCAACATGTAGAAGCTGAGATTGCAAGAGACTGGTCGTGGCAAGTGTCATTCTGTACCACCAGACAGACGGTCTGCCCGTCCACCTGTAGCCAGCCGTCGAGCAACCTGTTTCTGCTTCTGCCACGCACCGTGGTGGTCGGTCTTCCAACCTTCCACCACCTCCTCGCATCAAGACTCACTGCTTATTGCAATCCCTGGACTGAGATTGATCCTGACCATGCACGGTGCCTGGGATGCGTGCATGTAGCATGGTTTAAGCACACATTCACTGGTCCCCTCGTAGTTAGTCACCATCAGGCCATTAGGTGAGGCAACCAATATCGACGACGTCTTGCTTTTTTTTTTTTCATCCAGTCCTTCCTATCTATTGTTCCTCCATCTCCCTTCACCGTCGGCTCAAATCAGAAGACTTGGGTTCCTTGGGTTCCAGGCTGACTGAACAATAAGCAAGTCAACATGCCGGGAGCAAACACATGTCCCCGGGCTACCAATACTATTCCTGCCACGGCAACGATTTCAAAGGGTGCTGCTCCGTGAATCCCTGCTCATTACCCGAATGCCCCCTTCTTTTTGCCCGATCGAAGTCAGGAAGATTCGGCAATGAGCTCGAACACGGAGCCTCCAGCGACAACGACTCCGACTCCGACCAAGACTGACTCTGGTGTCACGCATACTGTCCCCAACAACTCGGTCGTTACGGTGACAAAACATACTGTCGTATTCTCAGAGGCACCTCTATCAACTGAGTCGTCTACTGACATCACCACCACATCCGAGGCGCCTGCATCGACAGCCCCGTGCTCGACGTGTACTTTGGCGCCGACAACCACAAATGTGCCGTCCACAACCGGCTCGGGTGGAGGATTTCCATCTGGGGCTGTAGCTGGGACAGCTACCGGAGGAGCGGTCATTCTCATAATTGTTTTGATATTGGTGTTCGTTTCGAATCACAGGAAGAAGCATCGAGTGAGCTGTGATGCGAGCGAGACGGAGACGCTGGGAGGCGATTCGCGTGTAAATGGCTGTGAGAAATCAAGCCATTCTAACGCCGGGTACACGCGTCCAAACAGCGATCCGTTTGCTCCGTTCGGGGTAAGTGAAGCCTTTTCCCCTCTCAAAGACGTGTTTCTACTTTAGTCAGGTCCCTCGAATACAAGACCAGCGGGAATTGACCAAGGTTCGAACTGAAGCTGACTATTTGCTTGTAGGTCGAGTTGATCAGTCAGAAGAGCCAGCTCGCCCACCAAGCGGGACGTTCGAAATGGATGGGGCAGGAATAAGTGCTGTTGAACTGCCAGCGATTAGTATATCCGAGGCTCCAGATACTGCTAGGACAGCATCATGCAAGGAGGATTTCCCGTGGTCACAGCTGCTACTGATCCTGCTGCAACTCTTGCCTCGCCCACAAGTCCGCAGGGAAAGACGACGTACGTCAACCAATGGAACCAATACAGGGCAATGGCGGCTGGTGATGACGCTGACAGATGAGGAGCTGGGGTTCAAACAAGAAAGAGGCTTGTTGGGCCGGCAATTTTTCAACGAAAGATGGCTTTTTTGAGTGTAAGAGCACAGGTGGCAGTATACGTGCGTGAGGGTCAAATATCTTGTACCATTGGTTAGACTCATTAGAGCAGTGCGAATGGCGGTGATAAGTAAGCCATTTACACGATATAATGGCGACGAGTGAGATGGCCAGATTATTTGTATTTCCAGGAAAGATGGATGCCTGTTCTGTGAAACACGGCAAAGCCTCTGATTTTTATGCTGGCAACGTATACCCATGACATCTTCAGGTAAGACAATCAGGGAATGCAGTAGTTAATTCTCCGGTGAGGAACAGGAAGCCACTTATTCGTTTACTATTTCCCCGCGCACATGCCGGGCAATGCAATGAGATTCACTGCCCCGCGTTTGTTGCACATTGTCTTTTCCAAACGGTGTACATATGGCTTTTCTCCTCTTTTCTTTTCGGCATACATGCATTCGCATTGCAAGGAAGATTCCCTGCTTATTAATGCAGGAATTCCTCTCTACATGTACACACGACTTTTTGCCCCGAATTCCGCCACCCAACATGGCACTCTGGCCGATAGCGTTTCTCGCGGTAAGAGCTGCGCACGATAATGTTCCAATCCGTACCTAACCTTGTTTTCAGGTGACCCTTTGCTTATAGGAGTAGCAATGTTCGCGGGCTTCCTTGGTCGTCTTGTTGCTGAGCTGATTGCTGATTCGGAGGCGTAGGTACGAGCATGTCATGTCGGCCAGCCTTTCCTCCCGATCTCACCGTACATCACCATCTTCACCACACTCCTGCCGGTCTTGGCACTGACGAACGCATTCGTGTACCTGAAATTTGGCAAATCCGTAAACGTCACGACGCGCTCCTGGCACGAGCTCTGCAAGTTGTCCAGGCCCTCTGCACGACCGTCTTGGCGACGCTGCTCTTCTCCAACATTGTCCCCTCGGCTGTCCGTGACTGCCTCTTGTCGACCATCTGGCAGCGTCTCTTCAGCACTCATGATGCAGAAGCCATTCGACGGATCCAGGACACCTTCAATTGCTGCGGGTTCAACACGATACGGGACAGGGCATGGCCGTTCCCCGACCACCAGTCTGCTCGTCGGTGTGCCGAAACGTACGGACGACAGGTCTCCTGCGCTCAGCCGTGGCTCAGAGCACTGCAGCAGAATTCTGGTCTTGATTTCGGCATCGTGCTAGCGGTGGGGCTCTTCCAGGTAACGTCTGTTCGATTGTATCATTTACATATTGCCTTGACTTTGAACGTCTGGCTTATTCACAGTGGCCGTGTACACAGATTGCAACGTGGTTCCTCAGCGGATCCATGGCTTTTGATGACGAAAATCGGGTGCGACCGAGGGAATGATTCATTACGGAAGCATTGACGGCATTGACGGCCCTGAGACGGCAAGACTTCTTCCAGGTGTTGTTGGGGATGCAGGGGATGCAGGGGATGGACCTGGCGAGGACGGGGAAGATGGTCGGCCAGATGTTGAACGGCAAAACAATCCTACTACCGATGACTCGAGCCGCGTCCGGGTTCAGGGAGTGTGCCGACTCAGGATAATCCCTGGCAGTTGTAGACTGTGGGCTTGTTGGAGGATGAGATGTTTGTGCAAGTGTTGGGGGTGGAGGAAACCGGGTGTTGCCAATGTCGCGCTACGGAGTAGTTTGGCGCATGTATAATACTTGAGGATCGGTTTGAAGTTGAAATGATTGACTGGTTTAAACATGAGCGTCCTCTGTGTATGTGTACGTATAATTCGAAGTTTTACTGTCAGTCAATGTCCCTCTGGTTCGCCATCACCAGCACAACTCTTTTGAGTCCTAACATCTGAAATCCAATGTATTGGTAACAGTCATCGAAAAAGCTAATTAATAATAGAAAATATAATTAAGAAAGAGGGGATGTCGGAAGTCGATGAAGCAATTCGAAATGCATTCCTGTCTTTTCCAACTGCCTACTCCACCTACTACATACATACAACAACATTCTGGCTTGCCTGTCACCCTACTAGCTAGCTACATGTACGTAGTGCTCCCGGTCGACAGCGGGGCAATGGCAGTCATTACTAAATAGTAATTACTTACTAATATGTTTTCAGTGACAAATCTGCAAAACTGCCGGACCCAGTCATGTCAATATGACAGGTCGTCAAATCATGCCGAGAATTCTCCTGTTACCCACCATGACGATATCACCTCCAAGATGCAATACCCGATGGAAGTTTTCTCCTTTCCTCATCCGGATGGATGCTGTGGCCGACCCGTTGCGGACAGGAGGGGAGTGGAGCAGGAAGCAAGCGCCTTCATTTGGAGCTTCCGAGGCAGATGAGCTAGCTCGTTGCGCAATGTTTGGGGTTTTCCGGCGCAGAACCGGCACCCCAGCTCGAAACGAGGTGTTCTAACTAGACAACATGGACCGGAGTAGCAGTGACGCAAAACTAGGGAATTGCGTTTCCGACTTTTCGGCGGTGTGTATATAAGGGCGTGCCTATTCCGATGCTGAAGTCGGGTTCGGATCCTCGCTACTAACAAGGGCTTTTTTCTTCTTCTTCTCTTTTCCCCTTCAGATACGAGCACGACCACAACCACGACCGTAGAAACATCTTGATTTATTGTATATATACTGCAGTTGATCAGAGACCGCCGCAATGGGATTAGATTTCACCGTCTTCAAGGGTTCGAAAACCGGCGCCATCGTCGAGGCCCGAAGTCATCGCGATCCAGGTCCGACAGAGGTCCTCGTCAAAATCACACATTGTGGTGTTTGCGGCACAGACGAGCACTTTCGTGACAAGGAGCAAGGACTGGGCCACGAAGGCATCGGAACCATTGCCGAACTCGGCTCTGAAGTCGAGCGAGTGTCTGACTTCAAGATCGGTGATCGTGTGGGAATGGGATATTTCGCCAAGTTCTGCGGGCTTTGCAAATCGTGCGTGTCCGGTATGAATAGCTTCCTTTCCTTCTTCACCCGTTCAAGTTCCCACATAATTTGCAGCCAAAACTAACCTTTTTCTCCCCGCCCCCAAAAAAAAAACAGGCCACCAAAATACCTGCTCCAACGTCAAAGCCTTTGGAAGATCCAACCAAGATCAAGGGTGCTTCGGCACCGCCGTGGCATGGGACATCTCGGCGCTGTTCAAGATCCCCGACGGGATTTCGTCCGAGGACGCTGGCCCGCTCATGTGCGGAGGCGCCACCGTCTGGAGTCCGTTGCATACTTCCGGCGTGCGTGCCGGTGATCGCGTCGGCATCATCGGTGTAGGTGGTTTGGGCCACATGGCTATCCAGTTTGCGTCCAAAATGGGCATGGATGTCGTCGTCTTTTCCACCACGGCGGCCAAGAAGCAGGAGGCGCTTGGCTTCGGGGCCACGGAGTTCTATACCGCCGCCGACTTGGAGAAGCCTGGGAACATCGAGCCGGTTGACATTCTGCTGATTACGTCGAGTGTGATGCCTGACTTGTCGACGTGAGTACCTTCCTTTCTTGTCCTTTCTTCTTCTTTTCTTTTGGCGCGTGATGTAAGCATGGAGAGAGGCAGCGCTGACATATTGTTTCCACCGCAGATATTACCCCGTCCTCGCGAAGAGGGCCAAAGTCTACCCACTCACCGTCTCTTTCGAGCCTCTCAAGCTATCCGTCGTGGCACTGATCGGGGGCGGTTTCCAGATCATTGGCTCGGCAATCGCTTCTGTCGGCAGCCATCAGGCTATGCTGGAGTTTGCTGCCAAACACAAAGTCAAGCCTCAGATCGAAAAGTTCCCTTGACTCAAGCCGGAGTGACTGACGCGTTGGACAAGCTGAAGGATGGCAAGATGAGATATCGCGGTGTTTTGTTGCTCCGTGAAGCGTGAAGTATTAGCACATTGGATTGGTGTCTTCTCTTGTTATCTTGCAGTCGCTAGGGTCAGATGATTTGGGATGTGTCGGGGATCAAGTGTCGATTGATCGCCCACGCAACTTTTGGTCTCATATATCCGTAGACGATGAAGATGAATGATTATACACGTCGCAACCAGCTTCTGTTATCTTGCCTTGATAATTCCGAGGAGGGTTGATGGCACATTCTGCATGTCACAACACGACTGTCTCCTTGGTTCGAGTTCTCAATCAACAGGGTATTCTACCACCCACGTACCTGAAAAATCTATTCCTCACCCCTCGGTTTTTTGTGGGACGAGAAAACAAGAATAAGAAATTGAACAATCTCACCATACGCCAGAAATGCCAAGTATGAACTCCTCAAACTCGATTTTGGACTTTCAAGTTGCCAAACCCCCCTTAAAGAATATATATATAAAAAAATCACATCCAGTCTTGTGCTCCAAGTCTAGTCCCCGAAGCCAGTGCTCCTCATAGTGAAGAAGAACGGCAACATGTTATCGGTTTTGCAATTTCGAAATCTCATCCAGCAAGTCTTGTAGGTCCTCGTCCTTGATCTTGTCGGTGAGCGAAGGAATCAGCGTCTTCGCCTCGTCGGCGTCGTTGCAACATAGAGATCCTGAGGAATGGCAGCGTGAGCAGCTTGAACGGGACGGCGGACATGTGCCCGACTCGCTTCCAAACGGGCATCGCGGCATTGCAGCATACCTAATTGTGCTCTTTCAAACTTGGCCAGGTCCTTGTGCGCGCTGAGCAACCGTTCCACGGCTTCGACATTCTCCTTCTGCGTGAACCGAGAGAAATGATCTAGGTAGTTGAGCGTCTGGTTCAACATCCTGAGAAAACGGGCTTTCTCGTCAGCACTCGATTCGACAGACGGACACTCCCGGCTACTCCCATTTTCACGGATACGGATCATGTGCTGAAGTGAAGGGTGGGGAGATTTGGATTCGGGGCACACAAACTCGGTCTCGTTGACGTTCTTGCGATCATTACGGCGCTTCGCAACCAGGGCGTTCAGGACGAGCGACGCCTCCGACAGAGTGAGCGTGTCGACGTTTTGGAATTCGCCTAGGTTTAGGTTCGCCGTGGCCTCTTCGCTGCCGGGGGCGGGCTTGGGACGCGAGGTTTGCTGGTTCGACATGTTGGGAAACCTTTCTTGTCCGACAACGTGCCGTGCTCGCGCCTTTCTCGGTGGGTAAACCTGGTTGTCTGGTGAAAAAGGTCGCGTTTGGCGTCGCCGATTGAAGCTGGGGTACGGCCTGCAGGTCGCTGGGGGAGCAGACGAGTTATCTCTTCCCAGGCGTTCAACTTGCTACCGCTGGTCGAGGGACTCGGAGAGCTGTGTGGACGGGTTTGGAGCGCTGGTGGGTGCTGCGCGACGGAGGGAGAAAAAGGAACGCCGTGAATTTTGAACCAAGGCAAATAGCATGCATGGGTTGTTGTTTTGGGGGCTCCAGTGGTGGGGCTTGCGTTGGGGACTTCAGTGCGGCCGTGTACACACGGTGTGGCAGTTGATGAGTTTGAGCTGATGGGCATTCAACTTCAACTTCTCGATCAGAACTCCCCTCCCCCTTTTTGCACTGGACAGAATGCGAGACAGCCTGCAATTCTGCATCCCATTCCCTCGACACACCGTGGCCAACCCTTCCCTTCTCTGAACAAGGGTAAACATCGCAGACGTTTACCCAGCGACGGCCAACAGGGGTGTTCAACATATTCATGGGTTTGCGCCTAGGCGGACCGATGAGCCTCGAGAAGGCGACCAGCGATTTCTCCTCATTACATCGACAAGCCGACCAGCCCAACTGAGCCGCTGCACAAAATGCAAGTTCCCGTCCGACCAGAGAAGCAGAGAAAAGTTGCCCATATCTAATCTGACCATGCCCCCCCAGGACCGTCTTCGCCCTCATCATCATCAACAAGGCCGGTGGCTTAGTCTACAACAAGACGTTCCACGATGGCCTCAACAAGATCAGCACGAACGACTACCTCGTCCTCGCTGGTACTTTTCACGGGTACGTTGGGAAATTGCAACCAAGTCAGCTCGAACTCCTCCGCACCTCCTACCCATGAAGTCCATGAAGTCCGTGGAATTCATGGAAATCCATGGAAATCCCTTGATACCGGCCTCTTTGCTCACGAATCCTCCCCATCCTCCAGCGTCCACGCCATCACGTCAAGACTCAATCCCGTGAAGCCCGCTGCTCCTGCCCCTGGCGCCAACGGCGTATCAAACCGGGCAGAGCCCTCCTCGGGGCTGGAAGTGCTCGAGACGGAGAATTTCCGCTTGCAGTGCTTCAATACCATGACCGGGACCAAGTTCCTGCTTTTACAGATTCTACGCAGGTGAATGTGGATGTCACAATCAGGAGGATATACGACCTCTACTCCGACTATGTTATGAAGAATCCTTTTTATTCTCTAGAGATGCCTATCCGGTGTGAAATTTTTGACCGGAAGTTACTATCATACGTTAGAGAGATCAACAGCCGTTAAGAGATGCCTCTATTGCTACATCACATTCACGTTGCATGCAAGTCGACATCCAGGTTGCTACTGTTTCCTTGTATCGTCTCTTTACAGTGACATGTAATTTTACCGAGGCGCTCATCAAGATGAGCCTGTCTGTCTGCTCTAGTCCCATTGGATTTGTCTGTTATACAGCTTCTTCTAGAAGCTAACTCCGGCAAAGGGAAATAAATGTCTTTTTTTTTACCCTTACGATGTGTCCATCTTGTCGCCTCCATCCTTCTTGCCTCCGCTTCCGGAGGGACCAGACTCGTCTTCTTCCTTGACAGCACCGAGTGATTCTTTCTTAGCAGCCTCTTCTTCTTCCCGGGCTCTTTTCTCCTGCCTAGCCTTCTCCTCCTCCATGCTCATACGTAGAGCCAACGCAAGTTCCGGTTCCATGGCCGGGTCGAATCCGAATTCGAACTCGTCGTTGCCGCCGGTCATACCGCCGGCTCCACCCGAGGACGACACACCCTCGCCCAGGAGTATGGGTGTAGATACCAGCTGGTCACTGAGCAACTTACTGCTCGGCGGGATGACTACCAAATGCGAACCTTCGTTACCCTTGACAGCGTCATTGAACGCCTGCAGCTTCTTTTGCGTGTCATCGTCATCGAGATCCCCAAACAGGATGAAGTCTACGGAGATGTTTCCTTTCTTCATCTTCTTGGCCAATTGCGTCAACTCCTTTTCGTTTTCCTCGATCGGCGAGCAGACGAAAACTATTATTCGTTGTCGCTGGGATCGGTTCTGTCGGTGTTTGAGAGCAAGCTGTTTTCCCGTGTCAGAGTCGATGTATCGATATCTAGGCATTCCAAACTCACAGCAGCAACTTGAATGCCCGTCTTGAGGTGAGATGAGCCACCGATCTTCTTCTTTGTCCTGTGCAGGCCCTCTAGGATCTTGCCTTGCTCTGTGGTGAGGGTCACGAGCACTTCAGGGCCCTTGCCTCCCAAGCTCATCAAACCAACCGACGACTCTGGGTTCCCTTGGGTAATACTCTGAAAGAGAACATTGACGGCGTCTACTTGTGCATCGAATCGTGTTGGCTGGTAGTCTCCATTTCTGCTGCTCTCGCTGTTATCCACAACAACCATGACCGCCTCGAGAACCATTTCTGCGATTTTGTCGGAAAGAAAATGCGAGGAGGTAGTGGAGTATCAGGGAGGAGTCACTATTCAGTAGAATGAGAAGAAAGGAGATGTTGTGCTTCGTGGCGAAAGCAGAGGAATATCGCGGTTGATGCAGAGGCGAGGCTGCTTGCCAGCTTGATAGATGAGCTACGATCACCAGAGAGAAGGCGTAAGGCGAGTTCAGCCTGCCACCAATACGGTCTGGGCTGAGACGGTACCCCGTAGGTATCGCTACTTCGCACTGGCCGAGGATGGGTACTCTGCCAAATGTATAGAGACCCCTCGAGGTCTAGTTCGCCGCAAGCTGGCTTGTCGTGGCCGCTGACATAAGCAGCACTTCCAACCCCAAACCGTTTGTTTACTTCCGTAACATCCACTGACCACTCGGAGCGCGCCAGAAGCTCGAGGCGCCCATACCCCAGACATCACCAACCGGGCACAGATGGTCTAGCAACAAACTTACACAACAACAATAGCGTACAGAGAGCCATCTGACCGCACGCCGACTCAAACATGGCTCCCACCAAATCGAAGAGGAGGGTCTCGGGCCAGACGACTGCTGCCATGAACAGACAAGACACCAAAGTTTCAATCAAGAGCCCATCAACGCCGACCGGCAAAAGTCCAATCAAGAAACGCAAGATGGGGCTGAGTGCTCAGCAGAAGCAGGCTCTGATCGACAATCTTCAACTAGAAGGTGTGAAACTGCATGCTGCGTCTTTGACTGCTACTGTACTGACCCTACACCAAGTCACCGAACGCGCCAGGCGTCTCCGAGCGCAATATCAGCTCCAGGCACAGGGCCTCAGATCACGAATCGAAATCAGAATAAACAGGATACCCATGTCCCTGCGGAAACTCAAGATTGGCGATCTCCTTGAGAAACACACCGAACAGGAACAAAGTCGGGATGTGTCCAATCCTCCCCAGTTCCTGCCAAAGATACGCCTCGATCTAGCCCACAAAGGAGTCTGCCTGCTCGTGCACAGGCAGTAGGTCGTGGCTACAAGCGAATGAGGCAAGTTGAGTCATACTGTCAGGCAACTACGATTCTAACAACTGTGTCAGCAACGAAATTTCTGGCGACAAGGAGAATGAGGTTGAGAATGTTGAAGGCGCCAAGAAGCGCGCGCGCGTTCCTCAAGCAGACACTGGGCGTGTCAGACCGAATCAGGTTCTCTCACCAACGTCTTCAAATTCTCGTCTTGCAAATCGTGAACGACCCGCGTCACCGACAAAGTCATACATTGCGCGACCTGGTTCTCCGCTGAAGGCTACAGGAACCTCGCGATCTGCCGCCGCCACAAATGTTTTGTCCAACATGGTGGAAAAGGCCAAGGCTACCCGCGCCAGAGGGGCGAGAAAGGTCACAACCACTTCGGAAACAAGTTCTACGTCGAATGGAACGACGGCAGCCTCAAGAGTCCGGCGCAACGGTGCTGCGACAACTGCCAAAGCTCCTGCGTCTCGCCCAGCAACTCGCGCCGTCCGCCATCCTAGTAACACGAGCGAGACTAGTGAGGCCAGTGCTGGCACAGTGGTGAGGAAGGCGACTGCTGCTCCGAAGGCAGGTCCGACTACCAAATCTACCATGATGGGGGCGATCCGGAAAGGTGTGACTGGAGGAACGAGGAGAGCAGCAGCAGCCGCAGCGACCAAGTCTGCTGCAACTTCGGCCACATCAAGTGCCAGTGGTCGAGTGTTGAGGAAAAGAGGCTAGTCTCTGCAAGCAGAAATAATGAATTTGAATGATTTGACTACTGTTTTACTGGGCGTTTGGTGGATCAAAGCGTTACGCATCAGGACAGGACCAGACATGTGGAAGGGTCTGTTTCGAGAGAAGGCGTCATTGGATTACTACTAGTCTGAAAGGCATAAAGGCATAATCTTGTGTTATTTCCTCGATCATAAATTGTCCAAGGCCTAATTTTCCTCTCAAACTATTCATTGTGGCTTCTTCTTATTCTTATCATCGACAAGCTCAATATTGTCCTCGGGTATCTCCTTGTACTTCTCCAAGATAAACTCTTCCAACTCATCGCTAACATCGCCCTGCACAACGATTTCCTCACCTCCACTAGGCAGCTTGGTTACTGATGAGCCCGTAGCGAACTTTTTGCCGAGATCCTTGGCCACCTGTCATTAGATAGGAAATTAGCATCTGATTCGTTGGTACATACCAAAGAGTGAAGGGGGAGATGTTGGCGACGAGAAGTGCCATCATACCTTCCTCAACTCAAGACCAAAAGCTTCCAACCCAATGACAGCTGTGACAAACTTCTTCTTATTTCGCTCGATACGCTTGATGGTAACGACACTGTTGGCAATCTTGTCCGCCTGTTTCGCCTCAGCGGCCTCGGCCTTTGCCGCCTTCTTCTGCGCGTCTTTGGCGGCTCGCTTCTGGGCGTCGACGGATAATGATGCAGTGGCGGCTTCCAATGCCTCTATGGACAGGTACCTCCTGTTTTAGTCATGAGGGCGCAGGCGCGATTGTGGAGGAAGGAAGTGCGAGAAAACATGCGGACATACCGGCCGACCAGATCTTATCGTACATCTCCCGATGGTTCTTCTCCAGCCATTCCTGGCATTTCTTCACTGTGCCTCCATATTCGCAGTACTTGAAAAAAAGGAAAAAAAAAGGTTAGATGGCGTGTGCTATTCTGGGGTGTGCGAGCGGTCTCTATCAATAGGAGAGGGGGTGGCGGGATAGTAGTTGCACGGCGGTGATATCGAAAAGTCACGAACCTCGGGTGGTAGAGTACAGACTACGTTGGGGAGGGAAAACAAGAGGTTAGCATAGCAATAGAAACTGATGGAGTGGAGAATGAGTTGGCGAGAATCTGCGGAATTGAAAAAAAAAAAAAAAAAAAAAAAAGGGACATACCTCCGCAGTACACCACATGTCTGGCTTGGGGCGCGGCCGAAGCGGCTTGTTGTTGTTCTGTGTCTGCCATAGTTGCAGACTTTGCGGGATTGAAGCAGGTGAGCTCGTGCAACGAGGTGTCGCGAGCTTTGGTACGGAGGAATAATAAGTTGGCGGTAGTGTCTGAATATGGCGGGGTAAAATTGATTTGACGGGCGGACGATGGAGGGGCTGTCTGGGCCAAGCTAGCTGCTAATCGTGCCACGCCCCACATTATTTGGCAGTCGGAAACCCCAACCACCAAAGGTGGTGCTTATCAATGCAACGGACCGATCAGTGCAACGGACTAATTTAACGATAGAACGCGTTAAACCGCGAATTCTGCTATTATTAGCGTTTTTATCATAAAACCTGATATTGAATTACGTGTTAATAAGGCTCTTAATTATATTAACGATAATCTAAGAGCTAAAATCCGAGCGGTTGCGCGTTAATTTAACGTACCGCGTGGTTGCCTTATTTAATAAAGTTAAGGGATCTAACCTAAAAGGGTTAGCAATTATCTAAAATAAAGCTTCTAAACAAAGAAGAGATTGCCTTATACCGCTATATTAACTAACTTAATAATGCGAATCTTATAATACGCCCTAAGTTTATTATAGATACTGCAAATTATATTCTAAAAGAGAGGGCATTAGAGAGGGCGTTAAACGCGTTAACTAATCTAGAGCTTGTTAGAAAGTTCTAGACTACGCGCTTTCTAAAGCGCTATGGTTATAAGCAATACCTTTAAAAGAAGCTTAACTCTAATTATAAGGTATTAGAAGACATATAAGTTATTACTTTATACTTTAATAAGCTTTAAGAGGTTATTAATACTAAGGGCCTTATTCCTAAAGATATCTGGAATATGGATAAGACTGGCTTTTAAATTAGTATAGGAAAAGATCATATAGTTGTAATAAAGAGAAAGAGAGCATACCTCTTTTAATGCCTAAAAATCGCGAATCCGCAACTGTAATTAAAGCTATTGCAGCTAGTGGCAAAGTTATACTAGCCTTCCTTATCCTTACAGGTTAAAATCATATGTATATATATATATATTATTTACGCTAGCTAGCTCTATGTAGGGCTAGTACTAGTACTCCTGCTGCTTTGTCAAAAGGGAAAACCCTTAAATGGGAAGAAAAACCCCTTATATCTATGTTTAGGCTAACGCTAACCCTACACTAGGCCTGCGTTGCGTTATATATAGCCTATTATAGGTGTTTATTACTAGCTTACGCTAGCCTTATCCTAATAAGAAAAGAAAGAAAAAGGAAAAAGAAAATCCTAGGTTTTAAGCCTTACCTAGCTCTGTCCTAGGTCTGCTCTAGCACTACTCTAGGCCTATTATACTATCTTATAGCATGCTAGATTTAGTTTTATAGTAGTAATTTACTTCTCTTTACTTTTTAGCTAGCTTTTCTATAGCCTTACTTTTTAGCCTTCTCTAGCTTAGGTCTAGCTTATTAGTCTAGGGAAGTTAGAGTACCTAATATTATTTATCTTCTATAGTAAGGGTATAGGTTTAGTTTAATTCCTAGCTATTTCTAGGCCTAGGTCTCTTAGGCATTAACTAACTAGATTCTTATCTTATATTCTTCTTTCTTTATTAATATCTATAATTTAGCCCCTCCCTCCCTTATATAAGTATAAGAAGGGTTCCTCTCCCCTAGAGAGGTCTTCCTTCTTTTCTCTTTTTATTAAACTTCCTATAGGTTCTTTTCTTCCTTAAAGCTACCTAAGGCACTCCTAGGCTAGTATTAGCCTAATTACTAATATTACTATAGATCTATTAAGTTATCTAATAAGATAGCGCTAGCTACTATAAGTACTCTTACGTTCTATGCTTATCTAGCTCTAATCTACCTAGGAAAACTCTAAAAATAAGTAATATCCTTAAAAGTCTTTAACTAAGAAGTAGCTTAAGCAGGCTATAGCTAAGGATTTAAAGGTATAACCCCTCTAGCCCTAGCTTACCTCTATTCTAATGCTAATTTACTATAGTTAGGGAATCCCTATAGGATCTAATATATCTCTTATAAATCTTAATTAATTAACTACCCTAGGCACTAGTGCTATAATATTACTAGTAAGTTAAATCTATCCTAGCTTAGAAGTAAGGCTAACTATTTTATCTAGGCTAGCTACTAATGCTTATTTTAACTATTAGGTCTATAACTATAGATATTTAAAGGTAATTAGTACCTTTATTCTAGGCTAGATCTAGTGCTAATTTACTCTTAGCCTAACTTAAGTAATTAATAGAATAAGCATTAGTAGCTAGTAGAAGTTTAGGTAGCTATAGTTACTAGGGGTAATATAAGTACTACTATTCTAGTTTAATATTAAGTCTAGTCTAGGTCTAATAGTTCTATAGGTCCTAGATAACTATTAGGATTATATAAAGAAGCTCTATACTAGTAATTAAAGTAAGAAGAAGCATAGCGCCTTAGCTATAGGCCTAGGCTAGTCTAGCGCTAGTAGGGAGTAATATAATAAGGTTATCTTTTAGCTATAGTGCCTAGACACTTACGCTACGAAGATAAACTATCTCCTAGCTATAGCCTTACCTGCTAAGGGGTAGGCTAAGGTAATAAAGGGGTGATTCTAGTTCTAGAGAAGGAGTAATTAGTTAGGTAAGTATAGCTTAGTAAAGAAGCGGAGGTAAACTAGTAGGGCTTATAATACCTAGTATTATATATTTAAAATATACACTTTATATAAGATACTTTTTCCGCACCGATCTAAAGGTCCGGAATCGCCTCTAAAATACAAACCACATCGATATTCGAATTCCTTACCTCCGTTTACCCTCCTACGATATCGCATCGCGACAGAGCCGGAGGCAGGTGCGAGGGCAAGATGCCAATGGTAATTAACGCTAGAGAAAGGGGGCTAGCATAGAGCTACTACCACCTAAACGCAGAAATAGGGTAATTTAATGCCTATAGACGCGAAGATAACCTAATAACGGATTAAATATAATTCGAACACCTAGATAACACGAAATTTATAATAAGATTGCTAGCCTTATCCCTAGCAATAAAGTCTCCTAAGTTTAAAGCATTATAAAGGCCATAGCCTACTAGGCAGCGAACCACGCCCGCGCTAAAATAAGAGCTATAAATAATAATAGTAGTAATAATAATAATAACATCTATACTACTAAAGAAGCCCTTAAAGTAGCCCTTAAGGAGGCTATTAGGGAAGAAGCTAAAGGAACTAATACACTAACCTAGGCAAGTATTATAGCTAGACTAGCACTAAGAAGACTAAATAACAAAACCCCTTATAGGTCCTAGGCAGATAATATAGAGAAGTACTTATTAAAGGCAATACAATTTAGGAAACACTTTAATCCTAAGGCACTAAAGATATAATAACTATAGTAAACAGAGCCACTAGCTAAACCATAGCTATAGCAGCTAGAAGACTCCCTAGCAAAGATATAATCATTACCTTTAAAGGAAACGCAGCCTAATACAAAGAGAACTAAAAATAGATTGCTAAAGCATTTAGTCTAGAAGCAGCCCTTTACCGCTATGTACTTAGCGTTATAGTTAAGGGATTCCTAACAAAGCATATATTTATTAAGAACCTTATAACTAAGATTAGAAAAGCAAATAAAGTAAACGTGATTAAGGTAATCGTAAGGCGCCCCTAAGTAGAAAACGCATAGTATACTACCCTAATCCTAGGACTAGCAGAAGTAAAAGACACTAATAAGATATGCTAAGATAGAATAGTCTTTAAAGCGGAGCTATTCTGGACTAAACTATATAATAAGACCCTATAACCCTAATAATGCTATAACTACTTCTAAACTAGCTATATTATAAAGTTCTATAAGGTAGCCCTAAGGTATAGCAGGTGCGGAGCTAGCTAATATAAGGAAGGAGAAATATTATGCTTAATAATTAGCGGATATCTAAAGGAAAACTATATCTTATATTCTAGCCTATACCTAGCGTGGTTAAGGGACTACCCTATCCTAAAAGAGAAGTAAAATGTAGCGAAAGTAAGCTACCTAGAGCAACTATTATGATTTACTAGCAACTCCCTAGATAGAAGCCTAACACTACCCCGTAAGGGAACTAGCATAGCTATAGCACCTATTATTATAGTAGGTAGGAAAAGGATGCCTAATAAATACAGAGAGGAGTGCTAAATAGCCTAGGGCAGGGAGCATTATATAATTTATATCTTAAAATAGGGCTAGAATAGAGCTAGCATAAGATAGCAGAGATTTACCACCCCCTAACTAACATAGTAATATTATAAGTCCTCTTTTAGAATGTAAATAAGAAGGATAGCCTAATACATATAGCGCTCTAACACTAAACTAATATAGACGTAATAGTAATCTAAGAGTGAGAACATATAAGGCACCTATAGCCCCTAGCACTAGGCCTTGCCTAATTCTAACTAGCACACTATAAGGGATAGAACGTGGTATATATAAACAAGAAGCATAATATAGGGTTGTAAATAGCCTAGGAGGACCTAACTAGTTACTAGTAGAGATAAAAGGCATGAATATCTACTCCCTTTACTTAGAAGAATATATAGATAACTAGAATATACCTATTCGCACTTTTAATGCAGAAGAGCCTTATAGCTAAAGCGTTTTTATAGAAGACTTTAACTAAAAACACCCTCTAGGATAGCTTAGACAGAATAACTAGAGGAGCGGAGGAACTACTAGACCTTATAAGCTAGTAGAGGCTTAGTTTAGTAATGCCCTAAGGGGAACCTATAAGATAACATAGAGAAGATAGAGATAGCACTATAAATCTAGCATAGGCGACTCTAGATATCTAAGTCTACTATAACGGCATAGAGGACCTTATAGGCTCTAACTATATTCCGTAGCTAATTAGTATCTTTACTAAGGAGTAAGAAGGCGCCTTGCTTACCCTTAAACACACCTAGACTATAATAAACAGACTATAGGCAAAGGCAGAAGCAGTAGTGTAACTCTAAGTAGAAAACACACTAGACCTAAAAGATAAGGAAGGAATTAATATATACATAATGTGGCTTATTATAAACCTCTAATAGATAGCAGAACTAGTAGCCTTGCGAAAGCGCTAAGGACTCCCTAGTCTAGAGGCATAGTAATTAAGGAGAATAAAAGAGGTAATTACTAAAGCTAAATAAGCTAAGAGATAATAGAGGCGCTAGAAGACTAAAGCAAACTAGCAAGCCTTCTCTAAGGCAGATAATAACTAGGAACAGATAGTTAAAGAGGAAAAAAGGAATGCGTGGAGAGAAGCCCTATAGAAAGCTAATACGTAGGAAAAGGACAGTAGAGTTTAGAGACTAGAGAGATAGGCCTAGCTCTAAAGCTAGGCCCCCTAGAGCTCCCTAGACTCCTAGACCTAGAAAGAACTAATAATAACCTTAACCTAGCCACTACCTATAAGGATAAGGTAAGCACACTTACATAGAGGTTCTTCCCTAAGCCTATAGTAAACCTCTCCTATATCCTAGACCTCTCCTTTCTAGAGCTTAATAACATGCTAATCCTAGATAAAGAATAGTTTAGAGTAAGAGATATTAGTAACATCCTATTAGACATAGCTAGCTAGAAAGCCCTAGGAGATAATAAACTCCTAGCGGGCCTTATTAAGGCCTATAACAAACTGGCTAAAGAAGCTATAGCGCTTACTAAATGCTATCCTTAAAGTAGGATACTTTCTAGCATAGTTCTAAACTATATAAGTAGTGGTGATTAGGAAGCTAGGAAAACCACTAAGGAGATAAGAAGAGCTAATACATAGAGACCTATCTTACTACTAAATATAGTAGGAAAGATTATAGAAGCAGTAATTATAAGGCAGCTTATAGCCTTTGCTAAGGCTAAGGGCCTCCTTCCTAAGCTATAAATAGGAAATAGGGTAAACAGATTAATAAAAACCATAATAAGAGTTCTTATAGAATATATAAGAGAGGCTTAGGGCAGAGGTAGCATTGCCTTACTAGCGTAGATAGACATCTCTTCCACATTTAATAGAGTTAGCTACCTGTATCTAATTTATGTTTTAATCTAAATAGGTATACCACGCTAGCTAATAACCATAATACATAGCTTCCTTGTAAATAGAATAAGCTAGCTTAGCTTTAATAGCAAACTCTTAAGACCCTTTTAGATAAAGGCAGGCACCCTATAAGGCTCTCCTCTCTTACTAATCCTCTTCCTACTCTACTTAGCGAAGCTATACATATGCCTCTAAGCTATCCTAGGCATAGTAGCAATAGGATTTATGGATAATATAAACATAGCAGCGTTTAGAAAAACATTACGTAGACCTAGAAAAGGCTTAAAGCTATGTAAAAAGTATGCGAAAAGTAGGTAAAAGAAGCGGGAGTAAAGTTTAACCTAGCGAAGACTAAGCTTATACACTTTAGTAAAGCACACTAACCCCTATAAGCTAGGGTTTAACTTAGTATAGAGGAGATAGCGCCTATAGAGTTATATAGGTTCCTTAGAGTCTAGGTTAATAGGAAGCTTAATTAGAGTGCCTATAAGAATATCCTAAAAGGTAAACTAGCCTAGCAGTGGCTTACACTCTCTTTGCTAGTAGCGTTAGCCTAGGGTTATAGCTTTAGAGATACCTAACTCCTATACACGTAGGTGGTCTAGCCTATCCTTGCCTATAGGGTAAGCGCTTACTATACCCTAACTAAGAAGGGTGGAAAGCTAAGAGAAGTAGTTAAAAGCTTTATAATAGACTAATTAGCCTACCTCTAAATCATAGCTAGTGCATTTAAGGCTACACCTATTGCCTAACTAGAGGTTAAGACCTACGTCCCCCCTAGATCTATACCTAAACGAGATAAAACGGAAGTTTAAAGAGAGAATTATAGAGAGCGGAATAGCTATAATAATCCGAACCGCTGCTAACTTAGTATAGTTAGTATTACATTACAGATAGAGACCCCCTAGGAGTAACAAACTAGTGGCAGAACTACATAAGGAATAGAGATAACGCTAGGATAAATAGTATAGTAGGGAATGCCTAGGATAGCACAGACTCATAAGAGAACTAACTAAGGACTAACCACTAACTTATAACCTAAAGGAAATCTAAAGATTCTATATAGGCCTAGAAAAGCATATCTCCTTAACTATAGTCTAACTACGCACTAGGAAGATTAGTCTTAATAAGTTCCTCTTCTAGAGAGGCGTTCCTAGGGTGAACTTGCTGCTATGTAGCTATAGCAGAGTAGTTAAGGACTAATATTATATTATAGTAAACTGCCCTAAATATAACTACTAACGCCCCTAAACGCACTAGCCTAGAGATATATAGGAGGTAAGGCTAGCCCTAAACTACCCTCTAAAGGCAAGAGTAATAGCTAAATAATTCCTTAGCATAAAATAACTCTAATACTACTTACTAGCATAAGAACTAGCAGCTAATATACGTAGTAGAGAGAAAGAGCTAGAGCTAGGGCGCTTCTAGCGCGCTAGAACTAATAACTAAGATATAGATATAGTAGATAACTAGGAGAGACACAAGATTATATAGTTTAGAGCTAGCGGCAGGCTAGCTAAAGAATTACATTTCCGGAACTATTATTAGATTAATTTTAACTATATAACGCTAGGTATTACTAGTTCCACTGGTTTGCCTCCGCCCCTTTACTAAGCTATACCTACCTAACTAATCACTTCTCCTCTAGGACTAGAATCGCCCCTTCCATTACCTTAGCCCGCCCCTTAGCAGGCAAGGCCATGGCTAGGAGACGGTTTGTCTCCGTAGTGTGAGCGTCTAGACGCCATAGCTAAAAGATAACCTTATTATATTGCTCCCCACTAGCGCTAGACTAGCCTAGGCCCGTAGCTAAGGCGCTACGCTTCTTCTTACTTTAATTACTAGTATAGAGCTTCTTTACGCAATCCTAATAGTTATCCAGGACCTATAGAACTATTAGACCTAGACTAGACTTAATATTAAACTAGAATAGTAGTACTCACACTACCCCTAGTGACTATAGCTGCCTAAACTTCCACTAGCTACTAGTGCTTATTCCGTTAACTACTTAAGTTAGGCTAAGAGCAAATTAGCACTAGATCTAGCCTAGAATAGAGGCGCTAACTACCTTTAAATATCTATAGTTATAGACCTAATAGTTAAAACAGGCGTTAGTAGCTAGCCCTATATAAAACAGTTAGCCTTGCTTCCAAGCCAGGACAGATCTAACTTACTAGTAATGTTATAGCACTAGTGCCTAGGGCAGTTAATTAATTAAGATTTATAAGAGATGCATTAGATCCCACAGGGATCCCCTAACTATAGCAAATTAGTATTAGAATAGAGGTAGGCTAGGGCTAGAGGGTTATACCTTTAAATCCTTAGCTATAGCCTGCTTAAGCTACTTCTTAGTTAAAGACTTTTAAGGATATTGCTTGTTTTTAGAGTTTTCCTAGGCGGATTAGAGCTAGATAAGCATAGAACGCAAGAGTACTTACAGCAGTAAGCGCTATCTTATTAGATAACCTAATAGATCTATAGTAATATTAGTAATTAGGCTAACACTAGCCTAGGAGCGCCTTAGGTAGCTCTAAGGAAGAAAAGAACCTATAGGAAGTTTAATAAAAAAGAGAAAAGAAGGAAGACCCTTATAGGGGGAACCCTTCTTATACTTATATAGGGGGCTGAATTATAGATATTAATAAAGAAAGAAGAATATAAGATAAAAATCTAGTTAGTTAACGCTTAAGAGACCTAGGCCTAGAAATGGCTAGGAATCGAACTAAACCCACACCCTTACTATAGAAGACAAATAACATTAGGTGCTCTAACTTCCCTAGACTAATAAGCTAGACCTAGGCTAGAGAAGGCTAAAAAGTAAGGCTATAGAAGAGCTAGCTAAAAAGTGAAAGAGAAGTGAATTACCGCCACGAAACCAAATCTAGCACGCTGTAAGATAGTATAATAAGCCTAGAGCAGTGCTAGAGCAGACCTAGGATAGAGCTAGGCAGGGCTTAGAACCTAGGATTTTCCTTTTCCTTTTTCTTTCTTTTCTTATTAGGATAAGGCTAGCGTAAGCTAGTAATAAACACCTACGATAGGCTACACATAACGCGACGCAGGCCCGGTGCAGGGTTAGCGTTAGCCTGAACATAGATGCAAGGGGTTTTTCTTCCTATTTAAGGGTTTTCCCTTTTGATGAAGCAGCAGGAGTACTAGTACTAGCCCTACATAGAGCTAGCTAGCGTAAATAATATATATATATATATTTAAAATTAATCTAATAATAGTTCTAGAAATATAATTCTTTAGCTAGCTTACTACTAGCTCTAAACTATATAATCTTATATCTCTCCCTAGTTATTTACTATATCTATATCTTAGTTATTAGTCCTAGCGCTAGAAGCGCCCTAGCTCTAGCTCCTCCTCTTTACTATGTATATTAGCTGCTAGTTCTTATGCTAATATGTAGTATTAGAGTTATTTTATACTAAGGAACTATTTAGCTATTACTCTTACCTTTAGGGGTAGTTTAAGGCTAGCCTTACCTCTTATATATCTCTAGGCTAGCGCGTTTAGGGGCGTTAGTAATTATATTTAGGGTAGTTTACTATAATATAATATTAGTCCTTAACTGCTTTACTATAGCTATATAGCAGTAAGTTTACCCTAGGAATACCTCTTTAGAAGAGGAACTTATTAAGACTAATCTTCCTAGTGTGTAATTAGACTATAGTTAAGGAGATATGCTTTTCTAGGCCTATATAGAATCTTTAGATTTCCTTTAGGTTATAAGTTAGTAGTTAATCCTTAGTTAGTTCTCTTATAAGTCTATGCTATCCTAGGCATTCCTTACTATACTATTTATCCTAGTGTTATCTTTATTCCTTATATAGTTCTGCCACTAGTTTATTACTCCTAGGGAGGGTCTTTATCTATAATATAATACTAACTATACTAAGTTAGCAGTGGTTTAGATTATTATAGCTATTCCGCTCTCTATAATTCTCTCTTTAAACTTCTATTTTATCTTATTTAGGTATAGATCTAAGGGGGATATAGGTCTTAACCTTTAGTTAAGTAATAGGTATAGCCTTAAACACACTAGCTATAATTTAGAGGTAGGCTAATTAGTCTATTATAAAGCTTTTAACTACTCCTCTTAGCTTTTTACCTTTCTTAGTTAGGGTATAGTAAGTGCTTACCCTATAGGTAAGGATAGGCTAGACTACCTATATATATAGGAGTTAGGCATCTCTAAAGCTATAACCCTAGGCTAACGCTACTAGTAAAGAGAGTATAAGCTACTACTAAGCTAGTTTGCCTTTTAGGATATTCTTATAGGCACTCTAATTAAGTTTCCTATTAACCTAGACTCTAAGAAACCTATATAACTTTATAAGCGCTATCTCCTTTATACTAAGTTAAACCCTAGCCTATAGGGGTTAGTATACTTTACTAAAGTATATAAGTTTAGTCTTTACTAGGTTAAACTTTACTCCTACTTCTTTTACCTACTTTTTATATACTTTTATATAGCTTTAAGCCTCTTTTAGGTCTATATAGTGTTTTTCTAAAACGCTACTATATTTATATTATCTATAAATCCTATTATTACTATGCCTAGGATAGCTTAGAGGTATATATAGAGCTTTACTAAGTAAAGTAAGAAGAGGATTAGTAAGAGGGAAGAGCCTTATAGGGTGCTTACCTTTATCTAAAAGGGTCTTAAGAGTTTACTATTAAAGCTAAGCTAGCTTATTCTATCTATAAGGAAGCTATATATTATAGCTATTAGCTAGCGTGGTATACCTATTTAGATTAAAACGTAAATTAAATATAGGTAGCTAACTCTATTAAATATAGAAGAGATATCTATTTACGCTAATAAGGCAATACTGCCTCTACCCTAAGCCTCTCTTATATATTCTATAAGAACTCTAATTATAGTTTCTATTAATCTATTTACCCTATTTTCTATTTATAGCTTAGGAAGAAGGCCCTTAGCCTTAGCAAAGGCTATAAGCTACCTTATAATTACTGCTTCTATAATCTTTCTTACTATATTTAGTAGTAAGATAGGTCTTTATACGTTAGCCCTTCTTATCTCCTTAGTGGTTTTTCCTAGCTTTCTAATCACTACTACTTATATAGTTTAAAACTATACTAGAAAATATCCTACTTTAAGGATAGCATTTAGTAAGCATACTATAGCTTCTTTAGCTAGTTTATTATAAGCCTTAATAAGGCCTACTAGGAGTTTATTATCTCCTAGGGCTTTCTAGCTAGCTATATCTAATAGGATATTTCTAATATTGTCAAGGCTTTTGGCTTGGGAGTGAATAACAGAGTGAAGGTTAGATTAAAGTGTTGTAGCTATTGATCTGCTAGCTAGGGGTAGGTGCTTAAAGGTTTAATCTCTAGCCCTTTCCCTTTGTTTATAGGAAAGCCCCTTTAAATAGCCCATAGCTCTTACGTAACTAGCCCGCAGCTAGCCCTTAGCTCTATGCCCTGCTGGGTTCTACCCTTATTAATGCTATTACTACCCTTATGGATGCCATTGCTATTCTACTCCTAATATAATACCCCTCCTACTATAATTATCCTTAATTACATTAAGGTGCTATCTTAGGGTTAGGTTATAGTATAAGAGTTCCTTTATTACTACTTGCTATAGTGATTTTTATAAAGCAATGTAGTGATATTAATAACGTTAGGCTGTATTAGCCTTTTTATAGTAACCGCTTACTAATAGAAGCTAGGTTACAGTTACTTCTTAACTTCCTCTCTATAGGTTATTCTTTCTAGAGATTCTTCTTAACTAGACTAGTTAGCGCGATTTTTTAATTAGCTTAACTCTATAGGGCATAGATTACCCTACTCCTTCTATTTTTCTTTAAGCTTATAGTAGTAGCCTAATAAATTCATAGTAAGCTTACAGTAATAACTTGTGAATTATAGTGATCTCTGTGAACACACTAGTTATAACGCATAGAAGATTCTAGTTAGAGTAGCTTAGATTAATCTAAGGCGCCTAAATTCCTATAAGAAGAGGTGATTTCCTTCCTTCTTTTCTCTCTTTTCTTTCTCTTCTTTAAGCCTCTTATTAACTTATAAGTCCCTTACTAACATAATAGCTACTATAATGCTACTATTATATAATATTAACTACTAACTATTATAGCTTAAGCTATTATATCTTATACTACTGCTATTAAAGATCTTACTATTAAGCTATCCTATAAGGGGAGAACCTTATAATTATTAAAGACTATGTAAGTTTACTACTTCTTTATTGCTTTTTATTACTAACTTAGAGCTAGTTTAATAAAAATTCTATATATGCGTTATGCCTAGTGGTTAGCTATTTAGAATATGGCTCTAAGGGATAATAATAAAGATAAATAGCCTTAGTATATTACTAAGGGAAAGCCTACTCTAACTAAATGTAGTTACTCCTCTAGTATAAACTTGCTACTAGCTTACTACTATTACTACTAATATTTAGCTTTTTATAGGTAATTCTCTAAAATACTATTATTACGCTTAAAATAATAAGACTTATATTAGGGTAAGTTAAGCCTTAAGGGATTACCTCTTAATTACTGCTAACTCCTTACTAGTGTTCTATTTAAATTATAAAGCTATATAAATAGCTTTAGGATATACTTTATAATCTTCTAGAACTATACTATATTAGCAATGTAAGTACCCTTTACTCCGCTGCTTTAATATTACTAATATACTACTAGGAGTTTATATAAGCTAAGAAGAAACTTTATAATACTCTTTTAGCTTTAAAAATACTAATAAACATAGGCAAGCTTATTACGCGTGTCTTATAGCTAAGGCTTCTTAAGAAGTAAAGTGTAATAAACACGCTACTTTCTTATAGCTAATTAATGTTATTAATCTAGAAACCTAGATTAAAATTACTAATTATCTTTAGTTTATAGCTACTTATAGCCCTATAGTTAGTGCTATTAGCTTTGCTGCTTATTCTTTACTAACTTACTACTAGTTTACTATTGCTTAAGCTACTCTCCTATGCGTATTAGACCTTTAGAACTCCCTAAGGAATTATAAGTTTAAGCCTTTAGTAATAATAAGTCTAAGGCTAATAAAGTTAGAAACTATGCTAAAAATCAGTCTAAATATGTCTCTAAAGTCTAGCTATTAGATAGCTACGAGTCTATGCTAAGTTTTTTGCTTTAAATATAAGATTTGTTTAGTAGTCTAAATTGTTATTAAGTGAATTATTCCCTAATTAAATCGCTGTGATCTAATGATTATTTATAATTATAATTAAGAGTTAATTAAGCAGCTAAGAAGTTAAGATTTAGCTACTTAGTTACCGCTTATAGTCTTTAATAACCTCTTTTGTTATAAAGTCTCTATATAGTACCTAAGAATTCTTAGAATTATTGTAATTCTTTTATTTCACTAAATATTTGCGCTGTTTGCTATTATATTTGTGAGCGATAATTTGTTTAACTTTAAATTCCTCTTAATCCTCTTTAACGTTATCTTGTAGTAAGGTTATTTTAACTGCATTGCTTAGATTTCCTCTAAAAGGTTCTAAGCTTATAATATTAAAAACATTATATAAGCGTGTTCCTTTAGGTAACTTTAATTAATAAGCTAAACTATAATAGCTAACTTCTTTTTAATCTTATATAGTCCTAAGTACTTTATAGCTAGCTTTTAGCTAGGGTGTTATAGATTAATATTCTTAGTTAAGAGTAAGATATAGTTACCTATATTAAACTTTATTAGCACTCTCTTTTAATTATAATACTTTTCTATAGGGCTTATAAGTAGCTTAATAGCTACTTAATCTCTATATGCTTATGCTTTAATTCCGAAACTCTATTTTTAGCTTAATTATTAACTATTAGAATTAGTATAACTGCTTAATCTAGTCCCCTTAGGTTATACCCTTATAGCGCTTCCGTAGGTATATAACCGTGACTTATATACGCGCTTGTGTTATAAGCAAACTATACTATTAGGAGATAATTAACCTAATTAGTCTGCTCTGTGTATATAAATACTCTTAAATAGTGCTTTAAAACTTAATTTAAGCGTTCTATTTAACTATTTATCTATAGATAAAACGCGGTGCTTAATTACTACTTTATTACTAAGAGGTAGTAGAATATTCTCTAAAATCCACTAGTAAATATTAAACCTTAGTTTATAATAATACCTTCTAGGGCTTTATAATCTTTAAAAATATATTCTAGGAAGATAGTTACTAGTCTATTGCTAGTTAACTGCGTGGACATAGGGATATAAATACTATATTTTGTAAATCTATTAACTACTACTAAGATTATATTATGCGTTTTGCCTTGCTAATCTTTAACTAGTAGGAGTCTAGTAATAAAATCTATTAATAATTCTTAAAAGGGGTAATCTAGCACTAGTAGCATAGCTAGCTTACTATAAGGTTTATGTATTTATAGTTTTAAAACTTAATAGCTAATATAAGTACATATATATACCTTAATATCTCTTTTATTCCTAGCTAAAAATATTAGTTAGTAACTTATTAAAGAGTTCTAGTAACTCCTTAATGCCTAGTAATAGGGTTATTATAAATTAGTAATAGGATTTCTTTTCTTATTCCCTATAGGATAAAAACTTGATTTTTAAATATTAATAGCTTAGAGGGTCTAATAGACTATATCTATAATATATTTAGGTTACTGCTTAATAGTAGCGCCCTTTTCTTTATAATAAAGGCATCCCTCTATTATATATCTAAAAGTAAGACTTAGATTAAGGGTTTTAATTCTATGTCTTTTATAAATATAGCGGAGTTTAACTTAGAAGAGGTTCTCTATACCGCTAAGACCCTAGCTATAACGTATCTACTAGGTTATAACTCCTTAGCTAGCGAATTTAGTCTTATATATAGTTTATTCCCTGCTATAATACCTATATTAAGCGCGTCTAGTCTAATAGGCTTCTCTAAAATTAATAAGACCCTAGCTATTACACTACTGCTAGGTAGTAACTCCTTAGCTAGCAGGCTTAGTCTTATATATAGTCCCCTACGCTATAATAATATCCTTAGAATATATCTAGACTATTAGGCTTTTCTAAAATTAATAAGACCTTAGCTATTATACCACTACTAGGTAGCCACTCCTTAGCTAGTAGGCTTAGTCTTATATATAGTCCCCTTATGCTATAATAGTATCCTTAGAGTGCGTTTAGACTATTAGGTTTCTTTAAAATTAAGGAGACCCTAGCTAACACATTACCGCTAGGAGTAACTCCTTAGCTAGCGGGTCTAGTCTTACGTATAGTCTATCCTTATCTAGTTAATAGGCAGGGGCGATTTTATAGAGCGCTAGATATTAATAGTTTTTATTATAGTGTTCTCATAGCCTATTATCTATAAACTAAACACGCCGCGTTTTCTTAGAGCACTAGATACTAGTAGTTTTATTATAGTGTCCTTATAGCGCGTTATTTACAAATTTAGTAAGAAAGGTTAGTAATTATAAGGATACTACCTCTACCTTTCTCTCTTTACTTACATAATCTAACCTCCTTAATAGAGTGTTAGCGGGGTTTAACTTACCTACTCTATATTTAATTATAAAGTTAAATAGATAGAGTTTATCTAGCGTAGTAACCTATCTACTAGTTAACTTTAGCTTAGTGGCTAGGTACTTATGATTTAAGTAATCTATAACCACTATAACTAGATACGTTAAGTATGTAAGGTAGTGCCTCTAAGTTTAGAATGCCTCTTAGATAGCTAGTAACTCTATACCTAGTGTTATATAGCGTAGCTCTATCTTGTTTAATTTTCTTAATATATATATCACTAGGTGCTAGTAACCTAGCACTAACTACGCTAGGATAGCCCTAAGTGCGTGTCCTAAGGCGTTTATCTTAACCCTTAATAGGGCTAGTGGATTAAAGTGCACTAGAATTAGCGCCTCTTAGAATTATTTTTATAGCTCCCTAAACGCAGCTAACTTATTAGGATCTAGCTTAAACTTTGCTAGTTAGTCTCCTTAGAGTTAATTAGTTAATAGGATAACTATTTTACTATAGCCTTTAATAAACTATCTGTAAAATCCTGTAAAGCCTAGGAATAACTAGATATTAAAGACGCTATAAGGTACTAGCTAAGTTACTATTATCTTAATTCTAGCGGGCTCTATTGCGATTCCTTCTTTAGATATAATAAAGCCTAGGAATTTAACCTCCTTATATAAGAATTTGCACTTTTCTAGGTTAATAAAGAGGCTTGCTTCTTAGAGCTTCTAAAGGACTTATTTTACATGCCCTTATGCGTGGCTATATTGCTACTATAGATTAGGATATTATCTAAATATATAACGCAAATCATATTTATAAGGCCTTTAAGGGCATTATTAATATATTCTTAAAAGGTTATAGGTGCATTAACTAGCCTAAAAGGCATTATAAGATATTTAAAGTAACCATATCTACATTAGAACGCTGTTTTCCACTCATTACCCTTACGGATACATAGCTAATAGTACGTATCTTTAAGGTCTAATTTTATATAAACCTTTGCTCCCTTTAATTAGTTTAAGATCTCCGTGATTAGCAGTAGCAGCGCTTTATCTTTAATAGTAATCCTATTAAGGGCTTTATAATCCACATAGAGGCGTAATTTTCCTCCTTTCTTTAGCACAAATAATATTAGGGCTTTAGCTAGGCTAACGGATCTTTAAATCTATCCCTTTTGCTATGCGCTTACTAGGTACTTATAGAGCACTTCTAGCTCCTTTTCTACTAAATTGTATATTAGTCCCTATAGGGGCGTTTTCCCTCTTTTAATTTAATAGTATAAGTTTAGCTACTTAGTGTAAGGAGAATACCTATAAGTTTATTTAAAAGATATCCTTAAACTCCTTATAGGCTTAGGGTATTTATATAGTTAACTTATAGGCTCCGCTTATCTCTATAGTTACTAGGTTATTATAGGGCTTATCTTTATTTACTATTAAGATATTATTATCTTTTTATATAATTTTAGTTATTATCCCCTATAAGATAAATCTAATATAAGCGTGTTTTACCTCCTTACGTGCCTATTACATCCCTACTACTAGTTTAAGACGTTCTTTTATAATAGGGTGTCTCTAGTAACTATCTATCTAGGACATAATTACTGGTTTGTATGTAACTACCTAGTTATTCCCTAATAATAGGTCTTTACTAGTATTAGCTATGTAGTAGCTAACTTAATATATTCTTGCGTAGCCTATGCTATCCTTAATTAATAAGGTTTATAATAAGATCCCTTAATGCTTAATTTTAGTAAGGGTAGCACTCTTAAGGGTTATATTATCCTTTTTACGTTAGCCTAATTAACTACTGTTAGTAACTTTAGGTAGATAATTAAATAGGTTACGCTAGGGTTAAACAGTGCCTTTATAGCTACCTATTTATGTTCTTACTATAACTTTGCCTTAACTCTTAGTCTTAGGTCTTTAGGCAATAATTTAATAAGAGCGTCTTCCTAGGGTTACACTAAGCTAATAGGGGTCTTATTTAAGTCTAATAGGTCTTTGTCTTTAGCCTAGTTATGGCTACTCTTATGCGTTTCTGTTATGTGGTTGCTTCTCTTATAAATAGAGCAATCTAGTTTAGTATAGCTTAGTAAAGCGTGTCCTAGCTTACTATACTTAAAATATATAAATAGCGAATTTATCCTTCCGTTGCCGCTTTATTGCTATGGCCTTTCTAGCAAAGTAGAATGTTATTGTCTTTTCTAACTATTATTACCTTAATTGCTTAATTAGCCTCCTTTAGTTATAACCTCTGCCTTTCTTCCTTAGCCTACTAGGTAGGTCTAACTCTTAGGGAACTCTTAGCTAAGTACCTGCTTCTTTATAGCGTTATTAAGGCTATTAATAAACATATATAGTTTAGATATATTCTAAGGATATTATTATAGTATAAGGAACTATATATAAGACTAAGCCTACTAGCTAAGGAGTTACTACCTAGTAGTAGTATAATAGCTAGGGTCTTATTAATTTTAGAGAAGCCTATTAGACTAGATATGCTTAATATAAGCATTATAGTAAGGAATAAACTATATATAAGACTAAATTCGCTAGCTAAGGAGTTATAACCTAGTAAATACATTATAGCTAGGGTCTTAGCAGTATAGAGAACCTTTTCTAAGTTAAACTCTACTATATTTATAGAAGATATAGAATTAAAACCCCTAATCTAAGTCTTACTTTTAGATATATAATAAAGGAATGCCTTTATTATAAAGAAAAGAGTATTACTATTAAGTAATAACCTAGATATATTATAAATATAGTCTATTAGACTCTCTAAGCTATTAATATTTAAAAATTAAGTTTTTATCCTATAGGGAATAAGAAAAGAAATCCTACTACTAATTTATAATAACCTTATTACTAGGTATTAAGGAGTTACTAGAACTCTTTAATAAGTTACTAACTAATATTTTTAGCTAGGAATAAAAAGAGTGTTGGAACAAGCATGATATCAATCGCGGCACGCAGCCGCAATTACCCGGCAGAAGGTCGGGCCGCGAGGGCGCGCGCGCAACGCGCGCCCGCAAGAGGTAGCCCCATATATAACTCATTGGCCCGCCCCTCTGATTAGGCGAGGACCCACAAGTTATATGACCCACAAAACGCACCGCGTTTATGGCCACTTCTTATAATCCGGAAAAGCCTCTCTTTTCCTCCCTTCTATACACACTTATAACTAATTAATTACAACGCCTAGAATAGAAGATAAATTCCTATTCCCTAGGCCATAATCCTAACATTAGGCACCTATAATACTAACACTAATTAGTGGTTAACTTCACAGATAACCACACGGTTTTTCCTAACCATAGATTAGCAAGGTTAATTAGAAGAGATAGCTACACTGTGAACCCGCCCTATAAAATAGGAGGGCCGCTAAAAGCGTGTATAGTTATGCTAAGGAAGTCTAAGCACTCTCTTACAATAAGAAAGGAGCCTTATAACTCCTAAGATCTAATCCTAAGACCCTATAAAGACTTTAAAGCTATTAAAGGATTAAGGCCTAGTTAGTAACTAGTCTAACCTATCTTTAATTACTTAGTTAGCGCGTTCTACCACGTACCTAACCCTTAGAAGGCATTCTCTTACAATAAGAAAGAAACTTATTACTCCTAAGATCTAATCCTAAGAACCCCTAAGGGATAAAGATAATAGCTACGCTTGCAATCCTTTAACCTGCTACATAACTAACACTATACCTCTATTTTAACTTCCTATAATAAAGATAAGAAAGTTAAAAGCTCCTTAGCAAGGAAAACCATTAAAAGCCTCTATCTCTAGCCCTAACTTTAGCAATACTAAAGAAAGCACTAAAGTTAAAAGAGACTAAAAAGGCAAAGGTCTATAACTTAATAACCCTCTCCTAAGACACATTCCCCTAGAGATATAAGACTTTATTACATCTAAGACATTAAAGACAGTAAAATCATTTAATCTTAATAAGCAAGGTAATAACCCTAAGGCTATCACAGCCTATATCCTCTTTAAGATAGCGGCATACTAGTCTAAGAGCCTTATTACTAGAAGCCTCTTTACTAACTTTATTAAAGACTTCTACGAATAGATAAGAGAGATATTTGTAATTACAGACCAAGTAATTGCTAAGTATCTACGTGATTTCCTTCTCTTCTAAGGCGTGTATATAGATATAACAGCCTGTAGGAAGATCACGGTAATGCTTAAGGAAGTTACTAACCGTAAGGAATTTTAAGATTAGTAAGAAGAAGAGATACAGGAAGCTGCGAGGAAGTATATACCCTTCCAAAAACGCATTAAAGACTAAGACTTCCTTAATAACCTCCTTCTAATCCCTTTAATTAGGCTAAGATTATAACATTGTTAATAGAGCAATCTAGGAATCCTATAATCTTACCAATAACATTCCCTAAGTCTAACCCTATTAGGCTAATTATATAATAACCCTTAAGAAAGCCCTTATTAAAGATATCCCCTATTAAGACAAGAAATCCCTCCTCCTACACCTCTAAGAGCACTTTTTTCTTCTAGACCTACACTAAAGCAAATAATTAATCTTATAAAGCTTTATATAAGTAATATTTAATATAGCGCAGATAACTATAAGGTCCTTAACTTAAAGTTAATAATCTTCTAAGGTAAATACAAGATACTAGGCATTAAACCCTATAAGGCTAGGTATGCCCTTAAGGCTATACTTAAAGGAAAGCTTTAATATACTACTATAAGCATCTATGCAAGCCAGGAGATCCTTAAGACCTTAAGACTCTTATTAACTATATTAAGAGAAGATTTAAGACTAATAATACAAAGCAAAGGTATCTCCTTAAGTAGTAGAACACTAAGCTACGCTAGATTATATAAGAAAACCTAGATAAGCTAAAGATTAATTGCTTTAAAGAACTTATAATAAAGCTTATAAACCTTTAATAAGCAGTCCTAGATATTACTTAATCCAAAAGGGCACTCCAGAATTAATTAATCTCTGCCTATTACAGTATACCTAAGTGTAGAACTTACCTTATTAACCCTTCTACTAACCTCTAGCTATTCTGCAAACGCATAAGGATATTAATAAGAATAACTATAAAGGAATTAGATAAGAAGCATTAATTCCTATTAACGCCTAATGCAAGAGAGTAGTATTAGACTAACCATAAGTATAATAGGTATAGTAAAGAAGCCTATTACAGATAATCATAATCGCAAGGTAATAAAGGCACTCTATATATAAAGAAATGTTATGTATATAGTAAGGAAGGCTATTAGTTAACTAAACACTCTAAAGAGGAATGTAAGAAGGCATATTAACGCTTTAAGAACCACTACCTCATAGAGCTAATAACCCCTTCTTATAACGCTTTCCTTACCTAGTATAAAGGCAAAGAGGATAACACTACTTCTTCCAAAGAAGATAAGATTTTCACCTATATAATAGAACTTAGATTTAAAGAAGAAAGCAATAAAGGAGAGATGCTAATAAGCTACTTTACATAAGGTATAATAATTAATAGCCATGTAACTACAGAGATCCTTGCAAATTAAGTAGCTACCCATGCCCTTATAAAGGAGGATCTATTTAATCTCTAATAACTAAAGGAAGCCCTAACCGCTTTTCTTCTTTAAGATCATTACTCTTTAGGTATATTCTAAGGCATTATCCCTAATACTAGGGCTATAGGTTACTTATTAGTAAGGCACCCCTAATTCCTTGCCCTATAACGGTTAATCCCTAAGATCTAGCTTAATAAATCTAGAGCTAGGAGGCAATAATTCAATTCGGAAGCGGCAAGCTAATCCCTTTAATTAGATTAATTAATATGCCTACTCCCTTTAGCATTATCCTATTCTACGTAATGCCTACAAACACTCCCTTCTTGCTATGTTTAGCAAACATAGACTACCTAAAGATCAATTTCTACATCTCTTAGAACATCCTTTAACAAGGCGAAATTAAGGTCCCTATTATCCGTAAATAGGGACATCCTTAGATGCTTCTGTAAAAGGAGAGATTAATTGCCTAGAGTTATCTAACTAAGATAGAATTACGGCGCTTATATCGCTAATTTAGTTACCCTTCTGTCCGCTAACTTTATAATGTGCTTTCTAAATTAGGCCACGAGGTAGATTTCGAAACCATTAGATAATTAACAAAGATCTGCTACTAATGCTAATTAAATACAGATAATTCACATCGCTTTAAATTCACCCTAAAGGATAAATATAACTTTAACTACAAAGTAATCGTGGATATTATATATCTAGATAGCAATCGCCCTGTTCTCCACGCTATTAATATAGCTACCGCGTTTAACACGGCTAGGTTCCTAAAGGATATTATAGCAAAGGTAACATAGGAAGCTCTTTGCCTCTACTGGATTAATACCTACTAGGGTCCTCTAGATTAGATTATAACTAATGCTAGCATAACGTTTAGAAGCAAAGAATTCCGCTAATTTGCAGCTTTAATATTAATCTTAATCAAAGAAGTCCCTATCAAGGCACACCATAGCATTAGTAAGGTTAAGAGATATTATAGGCCGCTCTAAAGAGCCTATAATATTATCTAACGCAAATACCTGTTAACACCTAAAGCTATAGCCCTGTAAATAGCTATGAAAGCCCTTAATAATACTGCAGGCCTAAATAGCATTATTCTAACCCTTCTTGTCTTTAGTGCCTACCCTTAAATAATTAATAATTCTCCTCCCTTACCTAATATTAAGTAATAAGCTCTTATAGTGTAGAAGGTAATAAAGGAGATTAAGAGGTTATACGCGCTCTATAAGGTTAAGGAAGCCCTTACTGCGAGGAATAGCCCTAATACCTTACTAACCCTTAACCTCCTACTTACATTACTAGTTCTTATCTAGTAAGAGCATAAAGGATAGCAAGGCCTATATAAGCTCCTTATAATAGATAGAGAGAGCTATACCCTTAATCTTCTATAAGGTCCTAAGGTCTTTAGGTTAACCTCTATTAAGCCCTATAATAAAGACCTAAGCAAGGAAAGGCCATTGCTAGCAAGAGGTAATAACCTAGAGGTAATTAAAGGGGAAGAGCAAGAGGTATAAATTAATAATGCAGTGCCTCTAGCCCCTCTAAAAAGAAGGCTAGGAAGACTACAAAAGAACCCTCCTGTAATTATTAATTTAGCAGATAATCTTAAGGCATTTATCTTAAGCAAGGAGAAGGCAGATCTTAAGCTTACAATCTAATTACGTAAGAAAGGCATAATTATAACTCCTAGCAAACCTTTTAAGCTCTTAACAAAAACCAAGATTAATGCCCTAATTAGCAGAGGTGTGTTCAAATTTATTGCTTTTAATCTAAAGAAGCACTAAGGGATTCGAATCTTTAATTCCCGCATTATTAATAAAGTTAAAGGAAGAATAAGCTAGCTGTATAAGAAATTAAGGCTTATAATCTAAGGCTTTAGCAACAAAGCAAAGCAAGCAATCCTTACGCAAGCCCTAACGATCTAAAGGGTAAGCCAACGATTAATCCTTGTAATTGCCCCTTCTCTTCTTATAAAAGGATTCCTCCTTTAGATTTAAGATATTACGCAGGTATACATACAATTAGAAACGCTGCTAAATCATACAATCCTTGCCTAACTCCCTATCTAAATTCGTGATCAGCACCCTAAAGGAACGATTATAAGAGTTATTAAGCCCCTCTATAGAATTGCAAAGGCTAGCATATACTAGTGGGTGACTTACTATAAGCACTACAGAGAAAAGCTCTAGATAATAACATTAAGCTACGATCTATGCTTGCTAGTTATATCTGCTAAAAGCCCTTAATTTAGATACGTAGGAATACAGACTAATAATACCCTTAGCCTATTAGATAAAGGATTCTCCTAATAGGAAGAAGATTAACTAGCCACCGCTAAATTCGCTACAAAACCAAAGCAGTTCATTAAGCCTAATAACCCCTTGTATTTAACAGTGGAATTATTTAACTAACTAATAACACCATTAAAATGCGGTAAAAGGGCAAAGTAATAAGCTATAGTTAATCCCGCTAGAAGAGCCAGAGAAGAAGTACATAGAACAAAGGGCCTGTGGTGCCTACATTACTTTAATTTACTAACCTAAGGTAAGCTTTAATCTATTAGTTACCGCACAACATCAAGAACCAATAACCAAGAACGTTAAGGAACTTAATCGCTATATTAAGTGGCAAATAGACCACCTAGATTAAGGATTAATCTTTATACCCCTTAACCTTAAAAGAGCGAAGCTATTTACATTCGTTAACGGATCATTCGCTAACAATAAAGACCTTACCTTATAACTAGGCTATGTTCTTATCCTAGCTAATAAGGAGTACAAAGACAGCAAGTTCACACTGCAAGGCAATATTATACACTATAGCTTAACAAAGAGCAAGAGAGTTATAAGAAGTATGCTTACTTTAGAGGTCTACGGAATAGTAGCAGGCATTAACATAGCTTACGTAATTATAATAATATTAAAGATTATCATAGATTAATTAAACCTCCCGGAGATCCTAATTATAGTCTATATAGATTTATACTTATTATATAAATACCTTATTAAGCTTAGGACTATAAAGGAGAAGCGGCTTATAATTAACATTATAGCCCTTTAGTAATTATACAAACACCGTAAGCTCTATAAGATTAGATAGATTAATAGCAAAGATAACCTAGCTAACGCGTTCACAAAGGTAATGCCTAATAAAGCCCTAGAGAGGTTTATTATAGGTAACATAGCAATAATCCGGATAGAGGATAGGTTACCTAGACCTAGCACTACCTATAAAGAGGCAGGGGACTAGAGCCCTAAAGCCCGCGCTAAAGCCCGCGCCTAAGCCCGCGCTAAAAACAGCGCTAAAGGCACTAGATAAGGTGCCCTAAGTATAGCATGGCTACGCAGGGCATAGGCTAAGGGATTAGAGGCAGCGGAATCATAGCTTTAAAAGGGGCACGGAATTACATCTTTAGAAGGGGCGCGGAATCACGTCTTTAGAAAGGGGCGCGGAATTATAGCCTTAGAAAGGGGCACCCTCCTAAGTCTCTATAGTAGGAAGGAGGAAAAGGAAGGAGCGTAAGGGGGCATAGGAAGGTATAATCTTATATTATACCTTTAGAAGGGAAGAATCACAAGCAATCTTCCCTAGGAATGTAATTTAATATCACATTGCGGTTAAATAAAGGGCCGCGGGAAGGGATAATCTAATATTATACCTTTAGATAGGGAAGGGATCGCAGGCAACCTTCCCCTCGTAACGTAATCTAACATCACATTACACCGGTCAAAGGCAAGGGCAGAAGGTAAAGGGAGCCTTCCGTAAGGAAGAAGGACAAGCGATTAGAGAAGCTAGTTATCTAAAGCTAGCAGCGCGTAGGGAAAGGAAAGGGGGCTATTATTGTTATTTCTTTTGTTAGTTCTTTTATTCATATAACACATTTATTTAATCCCTTATATCTTCCCTTCTTAGATTAATATTATGCGTTAATAATCGTGTTAAAAGAAAGAGGTTCTAATGTTAGAATAAGCATAATATCAATCGCGGCACGCAGCCATAATTACCCGGCAGAAGGTCAGGCCGCGAGGGCGCGCGCGTAACGCGCGCCCGCAAGAGGTAGCCCCACATATAACTCATCGGCCCGCCCTCTGATTAGGCGAGGACCCACAAGTCATGTGACCCACAAAACGCACCGCGTTTGTAGCCACTTCTCACGATCCAGAAAAGCCTCTCTTTTCCTCCCTTTTACACACACTTATAACTAATTAATTATAACGCCTAGAATAGAAGATAAATTCCTATTCCCTAGGCCACGATCCTAACGTCAGGCACCTGTGATACCAACAAAGAGATATTAAGATATATATATATACTTATATTAGCTATTAAGTTTTAAAACCATAAATATATAAACCTTATAGTAAGCTAGCTATGCTACTAGTGCTAGATTACTTCTTTTAAGAATTATTAATAGATTTTATTACTAGACTCTTACTAGTTAAGGATTAGCAAGGTAAAATATATAATATAATCTTAGTAGTGATTAATAGATTTATAAAATATAGTATTTATATCCCTATATCTATATAGTTAACTAGTAATAGACTAGTAACTATTTTCTTAGAATATATTTTTAAAGATTATAAAGCCCTAGAAGGTATTATTATAGACTAAGGTTTAATATTTACTAGTGGATTTTAGAGAATATTCTACTACCTCTTAGTAATAAAGTAGTAATTAAGCACTGCGTCCTATCTATAAATAAATAGTTAAATAAAACACTTAAATTAAGTTTTAGAGCACTATTTAAGAGTATTTATATATGTAAAGCAAACTAATTAGGTTAATTATCTCCTAATAGCATAGTTTACTTATAATATAAGCGTATATATAAGTTATAGTTATATACCTATAGAAGCACTATAAGGGTATAACCTAAGGGGATTAGATTAAGCAGTTATACTAATTCTAATAGTTAATAATTAAGCTAAAAATAGAGTTTTAGAATTAAAGCATAAGCATATAAAGATTAAGTAGCTATTAAGCTACTTATAGGCCCTATAGAAAAAGTATTATAACTAAAAGAGAGTGCTAATAAAGTTTAATATAGGTAACTATATCTTACTCTTAACTAAGAATATTAATCTATAATGCCCTAGCTAAAAGCTAGCTATAAAGTACTTAGGACTATATAAGATTAAAAAGAAGTTAGCTATTATATATATATATTATTTACGCTAGCTAGCTCTATGTAGGGCTAGTACTAGTACTCCTGCTGCTTCGTTAAAAGGGAAAACCCTTAAATGGGAAGAAAAACCCTTGCGTCTATGTTTAGGCTAACGCTAACCCTGCGCCAGGTCTGCGTCGCGTTATCTATGGCCTATTATAGGTGTTTATTACTAGCTTACGCTAGCCTTATCCTAATAAGAAGAAAAGAAAAGAAAGAAAAAGGAAAAAAACCTAGGTTCCTAGTCTTACCTAGCTCTATCCTAGGTTTACTCTAGCACTGCTCTAGGCCTCTTATACTATCTTATAGCGTGCTAGATTTAGTTTTATAGTAGTAATTCACTTCTCTTTCACTTTTTAGCTAACTCTTCTATAGCCTTACTTTTTAGCCTTCTCTAGCCTAGGTCTAGCTTATTAGTCTAGGGAAGTTAGAGTACCTAATATTGTTTGTCTTCTGTAATAAGGGTGTAGGTTTAGTTTAATTCTAGCTATTTCTAGGCCTAGGTCTCTTAGGCATTAACTAACTAGATTCTTATCTTATATTCTTCTTTCTTTATTAATATCTATAATTTAGCCCCCTATATAAGTATAAGAAGGGTTCCTCCCCTAGAGGGTCTTCCTTCTTTCCTCTTTTTTATTAAACTTCCTATAGGTTCTTTTCTTCCTTAGAGCTACCTAAGGCGCTCCTAGGCTAGTGTTAGCCTAAATACTAATATTACTATAGATCTATTAAGTTATTTAATAAAATAGCACTAGTAGCTATAAGTATTCCTATATCCTATGCTATTCTAGCTTTAATCTGCCTAGGAAACTCCTAAGAATAAGTATTACCCTTAGAAGTTATTAACTAAGAAGTAACTTAAGTAAGCTATAGCTAAAGATCTTAAGGTAAGACCCTTACTACCCTTATACTAAGTCTACTCTAAGTCTAATCTATAATAGTTAGGGGATCCCTATAGGATCTAATATATTTCCTATAAGTCTTAGTCTATAGACTATCCTAGGTATTAATACTATAATATTACTAGTAAGTTAGCTTTATTCTAGTTTAGGGTAAGGCTAACTATTTTATATAGGGCTTGCTACTAACGCTTGTTTTAATTATTAGGTTTAAAACTACGGTTATTTAAAGGTAAGTAGCTAGCGCCCTTACCTAGGCCTAGTCTAGCGCTAACTTACTTCTAGCCTAATTTAACTAGGTAATGGAATAAGCACTAGTGGTTAGTTAAGGTCTAGGCAGATATTATTGCTAGGGGTAGTGTAAGTGCTTCTCTATTAGTCCTTTGCTAGTTCTATCCTAGGTCTAACTACTCTATAGGTCCTAGATAATTATTAAGATTATATAAAGAAGCTCTACGCTAGTAATTAAAGTAAGAAGAAGAGGAGTGCCTTTATAGCAGGCCTAGGCTAGGCTAGTGCTAGAGGGGATTAATATAATAAGCTAATATTTTAGTTACAGCGCCTAGATGCCCGCGCGGTAGAGATAAACCGTCTCTAGCCACGGCCCTGCCTGCTAAGGGGTGGGCTAAGGTAATAGAGGGGTAATTCTAGTCCTAGAGGAGGAGTGATTAGTTAGGTGGATATGGCTTGGTGGAGGGCGGTGGCGGACCGGAGGGTTTATAATACCCGGCGTTATATATTTGAAATTAATCCGATGATGGTTCCGGAATTGTAATTCTTCGGCCGTAGTTAGCTATTATAGTTTAGCTTATTAATTAAAGTTACCTAAAGGAATATGCTTATATAATGTTTTTAATATTATAAGCTTAGAACCTTTTAGAGGAAATCTAAGTAATATAGTTAAAATAACCTTACTATAAGATAACATTAAAGAGAATTAAGAGGAATTTAAAGTTAAACGAATTATTGCTTATAAATATAATAGTAAATAGTGTAAATATTTAGTGAAATAGAAGAATTATAATAATTCTAAGAATTCTTAGGTACTACGGAGGGACTTTATAATAAAAGAGGTTATTAAAGACTATAAGCGGTAACTAAGTAGCTAAATCTTAACTTCTTAGCTACTTAATTAACTCTTAACTATAATTTAAAATAATTATTAGATTATAGTAATTTAATTAGGGAATAATTCACTTAATAATAATTTAGACTACTAAACAAATCTTATATTTAAAGCAAAAACTTAGCATAGACTTATAGCTATCTAATAGCTAGACTTTAGAGATATATTTAGATGTATTTTTAGTATAATTTCTAACTTTATTAGCCTTAGACTTATTATTACTAAAGGCTTAAACTTATAATTCCTTAGGGAGTTCTAAAGGTCTAATACACATAGGAAAAGTAGCTTAAGCAATAGTAAACTAGTAGTAAGTTAGTAAAAAATAAGTAGTAAAGCTAATAGCACTAACTATAGGGCTATAAGTAGCTATAAATTAAAGATAATTAGCAATTTTAATCTAGGTTTCTAGATTAATAATATTAATTAGCTATAAGAAAGTAGTGCGTTTATTATACTTTGCTTCTTAAGAAGCCTTAGCTATAAGATATATATAATAAGCTTACCTACGTTTATTAGTATTTTTAAGGCTAAAAGAGTATTATAAAGTTTCTTCTTAGCTTATATAAACTCCTAGTAGTATATGAGTAATATTAAAGTAGTAAACTAAAGGGTACTTATATTACTAATATAGTATAGTTCTAGAAGATTATAAAGTATATCCTAAAGCTATTTATATAGCTTTATAATTTAAATAGAATACTAGTAAGGAGTTAGTAGTAATTAAGAGGTAATCCCTTAAGGCTTAACTTACCCTAATATAAGTCTTATTATTTTAAGCGTAATAATAGTATTTTAGAGAATTACCTATAAAAGCTAAATATTAGTAGTAATAGTAGTAAGCTAGTAGTAAGTTTATACTAGAGGAGTAATTATATTTAGTTAGAGCAGGCTTTCCTTTAGTAATATACTAAGGCTATTTATCTTTATTATTATCCCTTAGAGCTACGTTCTAAATAGCTAATTACTAGGTATAATATATACATATATATATTATTTACGCTAGCTAGCTCTATGTAGGGCTAGTACTAGTACTCCTGCTGCTTTGTTAAAAGGAAAACCCTTAAATAGGAAGAAAAACCCCTTATATCTATGTTTAGGCTAACGCTAACCTTGCACTAGGCCTGCGTTACGTTATATATGGCCTATCGTGGGTGTTTATTACTAGCTTACGCTAGCCTTATCCTAATAAGAAGAAAAGAAAAGAAAGAAAAAGAAAAGTCCTAGGTTTTAAGCTTTACCTAGCTCTATCCTAGGTCTACTCTAGTACTACTCTAGGCCTCTTATACTATCTTATAGTATGCTAGATTTAGTTCTATAGTAGTAATTCACTTCTCTTTACTTTTTAGCTAGCTTTTCTATAGCCTTACTTTTTAGCCTCCTCTAGCCTAGGTCTAGCTTATTAGTCTAGGGAAGTTAGAGTACCTAATATTATTTATCTTCTATAGTAAGGGTATAGGTTTAGTTTAATTCCTAGCTATTTCTAGGCCTAGGTCTCTTAGGCATTAACTAACTAGATTTTTATCTTATATTCTTCTTTCTTTATTAATATCTATAATTTAGCCCTTCCCTCCCTATATAAGTATAAGAAGGGTTCCTCTCCCCTAGAGGGTTTTCCTTCTTTTCTCTTTTTTATTAAACTTCCTATAGGTTCTTTTCTTCCTTAGAGCTACCTAAGGCACTCCTAGGCTAGTATTAGCCTAAATGCTAATATTACTATAAATCTATTAAGTTATTTAATAAAATAGCACTAGTAGCTATAAGTACTCCTATATCTTATACTATTCTAGCTCTAATCTGCCTAGGAAACTCCTAAGAATAAGTATTACCCTTAGAAGTTATTAACTAAGAAGTAACTTAAGTAAGCTATAGCTAAAGATCTTAAGGTATAACCCTTACTACCCTTATACTAAGTCTACTCTAAGTCTAATCTATAATAGTTAAGGGATCCCTATAGGATCTAATATATTTCCTATAAGTCTTAGTTTATTAACTATCCTAGGTATTAATACTATAATATTACTAGTAAGTTAACTTTATTCTAGTTTAGAGGTAAGGCTAACTATTTTATATAGGGCTTACTACTAATACCTATTTTAATTATTAGGTTTAAAACTATAGTTACTTAAGGGTAAGTAATTAGCGCCTCTCTCCTAGTCCTAGTCCTATGCTAATTTACTCTTAGCCTAATTTAACTAGTTAGTAAAATAAGCACTAGTAGTTAGTTAAGGTCTAGGCAGCTATAGTTACTAGGGGTAATATAAGTGCTACTATACTAGTTTACTATTAGTTCTAATCTAGGTCTAATGGTTCTCTAAGTCCTAGATAATTATTAGGATTATATTAAGAAACTTTATACTAGGAATTAGAGTAAAAAGAAGTAAAGTGTTTCTATAGTAAGTCTAGGCTAGTTTAGTACTAGGGAGATTAGTATAATAAGGTTATCTTTTAGTTATAGCGCCTAGATGCCTACGCAGCGGAGATAAACCATCTCCTAGCTATGGCTTTGCTTGCTAAGGGGCAGGCAAAGGTAATAGAGAGGGCGATTCTAGTCCTAGAGGAAGAATAAATAGTTAGGTGGTTATAGCTTAGTAAAGGGCGGGGGCGGACTGGTAGGGATTTTAATACCTAGCGTTATATAGTTAAGATTAATCTGATGATAGTTCCGGAATCGTGATCCTGCGGCCGGCCCGCCACCGGCTCTAAACCGTGTGGTCCCGCGCCTCTCCCTGGTTTATAATATATACATAGAATTTTTATTAAACTAGCTCTAAGTTAGTAATAAAAAGCAATAAAGAAGTAGTAAACTTACGCAGTCTTTAATAATTATAAGGTTCTCCCCTTATAGGATAGCTTAATAGCAGGATCTTTAATAGCAGTAGTATAAGATATAATAGCTTAAGCTATAATAGTTAGTAGTTAATATTATATAATAGTAGTGTTATAGTAGCTATTATATTAGTAAAGGACTTATAAGTTAATAAGAGGCTTAAAGAAAAGAAAGAAAAGAGGGAAAAGAAAGAAGGAAATTACCCTTTCTTATAGGAATTTAAGCGCCTTAGATTAATCTAAGCTACTCTAACTAGAATCTTCTATGCGTTATAACTAGTGTGTTTATAAAGATTACTATAATTTATAAGTTATTACTATAAGCTTACTATAAATTTATTAGGCTACTATTATAAGCTTAAAGAAAAACAGAAGGAGTAGGGTAATCTATGCCCTATAGAGTTAAGCTAATTAAAAATCGCGTTAACTAGTCTAGTTAGGAAGAATCTCTTAGGAAGAATAACCTATAGAGAGGAAGTTAAGAAGTAACTATAACCTAGCTTTTATTAGCAAGCGGTTACTATAAAAAGGCTAATATAGCCTAACATTATTAATATTACTATATCGCTTTATAAAAAAATCACTATAGTAAGTAGTAATAAAGGAACTCTTATGCTATAACCTAACCCTAAGATAGTACCTTAATATAATTAAGGATAATCGCAGTAAGAGGGGGTATTATGTTAGGAGTAGAATAGCGATAGTATCTATAAGGGTAGCAATAGCATTAATAAGGGTAGAACCTAGCGAGGCATAGAGCTAAGGGCTAGCTATAGGCTAGTTATGTAAGAGCTATAGGCTATTTAAAGGGGCTTTCCTATAAATAAAGGGAAAGGGCTAGAGATTAAACCTTTTAAGCACCTACCCTAGCTAGCAGATCAATAGCTATGACACTTCAATCTAACCTTCACTCTGTTATTCACTCCCAAGCCAAAAGCCTTGACAATTATACACTTGAATTTATCGAATTCTACGAAGATTATAATATAATTCCTTTCGGGCTGCCTCCATATCTAACACATCTCTTATAACCTCTTAATGTTATAGTCTTCTAGCCACTTAAGCATTATTACGCTAAAGCCCTTGATATTATAGTCTGTGACAGGGCTATAAGCATTACAAAGATTGAATTCCTTAGCTGCATTAGAAGCGTTCGAAAACAAGCATTTAAGAAGTCTATAATAATCTCTGCTTTTTAAAAAACCGGGATTTGGCCCTTTAATTTAAAGCTTGTAATTAAAGAGCTTATTAGACAAGCCCCCGTTCGTACGCCCTCTCTAGCCTTATTAATCTATAAATCTTCTGAATTTAAGACCTAGTTATCAGGAAAGCGGAGCACCCTGATTGAAGCACTTGTTGCGGAGGTTAGGGGCAGGGAGCTCCGCGTAGCAGCTTCCCGCTTTCCCTCTATTAAAATAAGGCCGTCCTATAGAGATATCTCTTCTAATTAGTTAGTTCCGAAATACTCTTCAGCGACTAGTTAAGAAATTTTTTCTACCTCTTTTACTGCCTAACTGCTCTTAGGGGTAGTCAAGGAGGAGGAGGCCCGCCGCAGGCGTAGCTCGCCGCAGGCGGCCCTGGCAGGGCCCCGGAGGCCCCAGAGGGAATAGAAAAGCTTATATATTTAAAAATAATTAAATTCAAAGATGCATAGTATTAGTAATTAATTCGTAATCGCAGATGTGGTGTTGTGGTTGAATTGTGGTTGTAAAGAGCCCATTAATCAACAAGCCCGTCAATCAACAAGCCCGTTAATCAACAAGCCCGTCAATCAATCAACGAGCCCGTTAATCATCGATCAACGAGCCCGTCAATCAACAAGCCCGTCAATCAATCAACGAGCCCGTCAATCAATCAACGAGCCTGTTAATCATCAATCAACGAGCCCGTCAATCAATTAACGAGCCCGTCAATCAATCAACGAGCCTGTCAATCATCAATCAACGAGCCCGTCAATCAATCAACGAGCCCGTCAATCAACAAGCCCGTCAATCAATCAACGAGCCCGTTAATCATCGATCAACGAGCCCGTCAATCAACAAGCCCGTCAATCAATTAACGAGCCCGTCAATCAATTAACAAGCCTGTTAATCATTAATCAACGAGCCCGTCAATCAATCAACGAGCCCGTCAATCAATCAACGAGCCTGTCAATCATCAATCAACGAGCCCGTCAATCAATCAACGAGCCTGTCAATCATCGATCAACGAGCCTGTTTTAGTGATTATCTAGCGATTTAGATAGTAGTTAGCCCCGCGGATACCGACGCTTTCCCTGTGCCTATGATGCCGATAAGTTCGGGCAGCCATAAGGATCTTGTATTAAGGCAAATTAATAAGGTTGCTAATAAGCTTAAGACTGTATTATATAAAGACAAGGACCTTAATCCTGAATTTAGCTATAATCTAGGGCGTTTTATCCGTGGAAGCCTTATTATAGCTATAGAGCTAATCTAAATAAAACAAGACCTTAGGCGTATAAAAGCAGCTAAAATAGCATTATAAAAACGTAGGGCTATAAAGAATTAACCACTTAAATCCAGCGGTGTGCTTTCTATGTACAAAGCTTAAGAAATAGTATATTAGAAAGAGATTAATAAGGAGATGCTAGCAAGACAGGTGGTTAAGGCAGCGGAGGAAAAGGCCCGTAGGTATGCAAAACGCGTGTTTTTAAAGCTGTAAAGAGGTATGTAAGAAGCATTGTAATTATAGCTTAGAACCCCTAGTTATTTGCGACGAAAAGGGCCTTTGTTGTGTGCGAAAGGGCTAATAAAGCTATTTATCGTCAAATTAGTCCGTTACACTAATCGGTCCGTTGCATTGATAAGCACCACCTTTGGTGGTTGGGGTTTCCGACTGCCAAATAATGTGGGGCGTGGCACGATTAGCTGCCCTGCTGTACACAGTTTCACTTGGCTGGGCTGCGCGGCCAACGGGTCAATGATTAAGCACCGGAACTTGGCTTGCCTGCGCCTGCCTGCCTGCGCCTGCCTGCCTGTGCCGCCTGAGGCAGAAAGCAAATCCGTCTCGTGTTGCTACTTCGATCACTTCTCCATCCCCTCGCATCATGATGGGACGAGTCGTCGATCCAGTGCAGCGCCATCTGGCATTATCCGCCGCTACGGAAAACTAAATATGAGCTTGGATCTGCAACTTGCCTGCTGAGCTCTCTTGCGTCGTCCACGTTTCAGACGACTATTTTCACGCAAACATAGCTGACTGGCCGGGTCAGTCGGAGGTATTGAGGCCAGAGACAAGCTGTCACCGATTATTGTCCACATTCTGAACGGGTGCACAAGTTGGCATGGTCATTCTTCCATCTTGCCCATCCTTGTTCACTCACTCTGGGGTGGGTTGTCGATGATACATACATACATGCATGCATATATGTATGTAGAATGAGCCGCGGCGGATTTGAGGCCTGGTTCATCAGGTCAGGAAGGTGGGACATGCTCGAATAAAGCAACGATTCGGGTATTGTGTAGCCTACATACTGCTTCATGGCCATGTTTTCACGACACTTTGTTGTGTGCCAATCACCATTGGGGGCCAAGAAGCGGTTAGCCGCCCGTAGCCCGTAGCCTGTACATACCTCTACATGTACATATGTACATATGTGCATGTAGGCAAGCCTGCCTTCAGCGTCCCATTGCAGCCGCAAGCCCTCGAGGCCAATCACGCCAATCACCAGCCAGACACACCCTGTTCGTCATGTTCGCGCGCCTTTGCAGGCCATCAGCCTGCCAAATCCAAAATTAGAAACCCACCCCGGCTGCGTTTATTGGATGTTTCCCCACCTGCTGCCGCCTAGTGCCGCCCAGTGCCAACCTGCCCGTCCTCTCTTGGGACGACATCGCTGTCTTCTTTTTGGGACTTTGGGGAACCGATTACTACCCAAGCCCGAGATGTAGTGCCCACATGGTGTGCACTGCTAGCCACTCACGTCTTCATCCCACGCCTCGTAGCCGCTTCGTCCGGTCCGGAATCCAAGGATGGGCTCACTTAAGGATCTCGCGATTCCCGGCCAACAGGTGGTTGACTCTCTTCCCTCCTCCTTGCCATTCTCTTCTTTTGCCCCCATTTTGCAGTTTGCGTCTGTTTTATTTTTCTGTTGTTGTTGTTTTTTCTTTTTTGTAATCTCAGTAGACGCTTCGTTGATCGAAGCAGCCTGTCGTTTGTGCCACTTTATTCCAACTTTCGGCGCCGGTCGTCCATATCACAGCTTATTACGTCAAACTACAATTTTTGATTTTTGATTTTTTTTTTTTTTTTTTTTTTTTTTGATTTTCCTCCAAGCAGAGACACGCCAGGTGCGTTGGCTAAGGCAAAGCTCGTTATTTGAATATAGCGGACTAGCTAGCCAGCAAAATGGCGGGAACTCTCCAAATACCACCGAACAGCTTCCAGTCTCGCGAACCTTCGCTGGGTCGAAGGCCAAAGAGACTTCTTAATCCTATAATAGAAGAGGATAGCGATGATGGACAGGCTCAGAACGCAACGATGAGCCAGCAAAGGAGACGAGGCGATGCGTCGCACTTAAAGATTGAGGCTTGGTTGTCGCCAATGAGCGATCACTTCCCGACGCCAAGGGAATGCATTATCTTTCGGCTCCCGTCCTTCCATCATCACCTTCCACGGTATCGGGAGATGGCAGCTCGCCGACGACAACCTCCACAAACATGTGGAATCGAGCTAGCATTGCAACGGAGAACACCGAGTTTGAGGACCTCTATGATGTATCCGAGGAGGAAGACGACGATGCCCTCTCACGATGCTTTCAACAGTCCTCGATTGGAAGGTCTCAAAGCCAGGCGGTAAACCAACCGATTCTAAAACAGCCTACTCGTCTGGTGATTCCAGCCAAAGCCACCAATCGCCCGGACGAGCCTTGGTCTGCAGTCGATGAGTTCAAGAAGATCACCTCACCAGTTCCCGTTACTCCGTCTGCACAACTTCCCATGTTGCCAGCTCAGATGGACTTTATGGGAAAGCAACAAGCTGTCGATATCCCAACCATGTCTGCGCCTCCTTCTCTCGACGGCAGTCTGTCGTCTGAGCAGCTCGCTGCAATGAGCGCGCCACCAACACCAGTAATTGGAAACGACGAGGACAACGCCGAGGAAAACTGGGCGGGTGTCCGTCTTCAGCCCGACGCTCTTGCGACCCTGCAAGCTCTATCCGGCGGAGAGGATGATGCTCACGAGCATGCGTCTCAAGTGATCGATGTTTCCATGACGACACCCCAGCCAAAGACTGAGATGCAACAGCAACCGCTGCGTTTGGTTACCAGTTTCGCGTCCCAGACGATCCAGGGAGAATCAATGCGCCCAGTCCGAACCGACAATCCCTTGCTGGCTTGACCAGATTGGATATTCCATCTCCTGGCGGCTTCTTTCTGGGGTTGTCCCCTCGAACCAGAACTACTTGGCACCCGCCGACCCAATCTCCCGCGGATGTGCCACCACCGACCTCCACCACTGCTGAGCAGTTTTATCGATGTCCATGGAATATTGATACTTCAGTGCCACCCGTGCCCAGGCGTTCCAACTCAGCTGAGGGCTTCTATCGGAGTCTCAACATTTCTTCAGAGCCTGTTGAGCAGGTTATTGAAGTGAGAGATGACGGTGATGATGATCTCACAGACGGCATGCCCACAGCCAGACCGACAATTCAGCACCAGAATTCCAATGATTCTGGAGACACTATCAAGCCACCCGCGTCGCCCGAGGTTGACGAGGCACCGACTGAAATTGTCGTCGGTTACGATCCCGATTACGCTCGGAAGCAGCAAAAGGAGGCTCTGACTAATTTGGGCCGCACTGAGCTTTGGTTGTTGGCGCAGAGAGCCTACCTTAGAGGCGTAGGTGGTGAAGGCGACAGCGCTGCCCTCGAGAATATCGAAGAATCTCCCGATGATGAGAACGAAGCTGAGACTGAAGTCGATCAGGGTCTTCAAGTCAAAAAGAAGGTTGTGCGATTCTCCAATGTCATCCCCACCACCGTGCAACCCAAGTGCTTGCCCTCCAACCTCTTGCGACAAGAGTCTGCCTATTATCGAGCTTTCCAAAACTACATAGTCCGGACGCAGCTCCGAGATGTGTTCGTACAGCAACTTTCTCGCTTCGAGGCTCTTCAAGCTCAGCGCACAGCACTTCGCGAAACCCACCGCAACCAGCTCCTCGGCAAGTATCAGCTGAGTGTCGTCCCCAGTCAGCCAAGAAACGACTCAGTGCCAACGTGGCTCGCGGCGACCTCGTTCTCATTGACGACCCGGGAAGTTGCGCAAAGAACAGGAGTACGAGGCCATGAACCAGATGACTATTCCAACATGGCACGTTGCAGCACTCAAGTTTCTCAACGGTGGACGTCTCGTCTCGGCACCAGTGACGAAGAAACTAGCTCGCCTTTCCCACATGGCCCCCGGCAAGGACGGCATAGTTCGCGATCGAGCGAGGATCCTCGATCTCGGTGGGCAATCCACGTGCGACTGGGCGTGGCACTGCGCCTTGCAATACCCCAACACCAAGATCTACACGGTCACCACCAAAGCCATACGCCAGCTGTCAAACTCCAATGTCCGCGGTCCACCTAATCACCGCCAGGTTGCGGTGCAACGACTTGCAAAGCTTCCGTTTCCCGACGACCATTTCGACCTGGTCTCCGCTCGTGAGCTTCACGGGATTCTCAAGTTTATTGGCGAGAATGGCGAAGACGAGTGGGAGAGCTGCCTGGGTGAGTGCATGCGGGTGCTCAAGCCTGGCGGCTATCTGGAATTTTCCATCATGGACTCCGACATCATCAATGCCGGACCGCTCGGTCTTGCCAAGAGTGTCGAATTCGGCTTCACACTCAAGACGCTTGGCTATGACCCAAGCCCTTCCAAGCTGTGGCTCGGTAGACTGGCTCGCGCAGGGTTCGACGACGTTCGCCGTGCATGGGTTTGCCTCCCCGTTGGCGCCAAGCGCAAGATGAACACGCCTCCCACACCACCCAGGAAGGATGATGCCTCCATCAGGAGTGGGACAGTTTGCCAGATGGAAGCCATGGTCATGGGCAGCAGCGACAACATCGCCAACATCTGCAGCATCGTCGGCGGGTGGAGCTGGGAACGATGGCTCCTCCGATGTGAGATGGAAAAAGTAGCTGGTGAGATGCGACTCGTCGACACCGCGACAGCAGGAGCGGCGATGAAGGAGGCGGGCAAGTGTTTGGATGGAGTCCACGCGGTCATGGAGGAGGGCAGGGGCTGCAAGGCTGGGTTCCGGATGCTCAACGGCTATGCGAGGAAGCCCAGCCGGCACAGCGATGTGATCCAGATTGCATTGGCAAATTGAAAACAGAGGTTCCTGTTTTCAGAGGATTTGGACGCGGGCAATCGGGCTGAAGAAAAGAAAACAGTTTGCTTGGTTGATTTGGTCTCTGCCATGAACAATTTGCTGTTTGTGTGTGTGCTGTGTACATTGGGTAAAGAATGGAGGTATTTGACGAGAAGCAGGATGATGGTAATGGCGGCGTCGGCACGATGGACGGATGATAGATGAGATATGTCTTTTGATGGTTACCTTGGATACTATACCGCATTGTACATAGATGTGTCAAATTAAGTCCTGACAACAGATTCTTAGCCACCAATGTCTAAAAATAACCTCCCTCGGGTGCTCGGACCGAAGGAACCATACATAACACCTTACTCCGGAGGAATCAAAATGAAGAATCAACGAAGCTGACAGAACGGGGATTCGAACCCCGGCCACTTTCGTGAACGGAACGCTCCTTTCAGGATGCGAAAGTACATATACATGTATGTGCTTGAGACCGTCGCCATAGACCACTCGGCCATTCTGCCCTTGAACGCTTCCGAATTGACGACCCTAATTCGCTTATTTCATCTGGCGCAGAGTGAGCCACACACAGAAAATAATGGCTCGTTGTGGCCCCTTTTTGTTCGTCTGTCGCCTGCCCGCCCGCCCGTCCGCCAAAATGTTGGATCAGTCAGCAGCAGCCTTTATTTAGCGTGTGGGCCCCAGTTTTCGTGAGCTTTCTGTGAAGCGTTCAAGCTCACAGGACAGGCAGATCCAGTCGTGACGAAAACCATCCCCGAGGAGCGACATCAACCGACTTCCTTCTCCCCATCAAATCATGTCCGGGCAGAACAACTGGCAGGAAGAGGCCATGCGCCGCCTGCGCCAGATGCAGACTCGCGGCGGGTACGGCGGCCGACCCGGCGGTGGTCCTCCTCAGGTCCCTCGCGGAGCTGGAGGTGCCCTGGTCGGAGGAATTCTGCTGGCCGGCGGTGCGTGGGTGCTGTCCAACTCGCTGTTCAACGTGGACGGCGGCCAACGCGCCATCAAGTACAGGAGATTAAGCGGCGTGAGCAAGGACATCTACAACGAAGGCACGCACATCAACATCCCGTGGTTCGAGACGCCCATTGTCTACGACGTGCGAGCCAAGCCCCGAAACGTCGCTTCCTTGACGGGCACCAAGGACCTGCAAATGGTCAACATCACCTGCCGCGTGCTGTCGAGGCCACAGATCGATGCGCTCCCCAGATCTACAGGACTCTGGGCGCCGACTACGACGAGCGTGTGCTGCCTTCGATTGTCAACGAGGTGCTGAAGAGCGTGGTGGCCCAGTTCAATGCCAGCCAGCTGATTACGCAGCGAGAGATGGTGGCTAAGCTTGTGAGGGATAACTTGGCTCGACGAGCTGCCCGCTTCAACATTCTCCTCGATGACGTTTCCCTTACGGTATGTTTTTCTTTTCTTTTTTGCCTGTTTTTTTTTTTTTTTTTTTCCTTGTCTTGGCCAACCTGGGCACTAACGTTTGGTGTCAAAATTAGCACCTTGCCTTCTCGCCCGAGTTCACTGCCGCCGTGGAGGCCAAGCAAGTTGCCCAGCAAGAGGCCCAGCGAGCCGCCTTTGTCGTTGACAAGGCCAGACAGGAGAAGCAGGCCATGGTCGTCAAGGCACAGGGTGAGGCTCGCTCAGCCGAGCTCATCGGTGAAGCCATCAAGAAGAACAAGGCCTACGTCGAGCTCAAGAAGATTGAGAATGCTCGCCTGATTGCCCAGCAGCTGCAGGAATCTGGCTCGAAGAACAGACTGATGCTGGATTCGGATGGTCTGGGCTTGAACGTGTTTGAGGAGCGGACAGCAAGTAAGGGGAGAAGAGGACGTGCTGTGGTTCTTCAAGGGGCGGGAACGAGCATGGACCGGATCAGGTGGAAAACAGAAAACAATCTCTCTCCACTGAATCAATGTCTGCACTGACGGAACTTGTACTATAGTCGATATCCTGATAAGGGTGATGTGCATCATGGCAGTCACTAAAAGAATCTCCTCTCGATATCATAAAAACTGATGGAAACCAAGCACGCGCACCTCGCAATGTCTCGGTGCTCATCATCATGACCCTGTGTACTTGGTTCCCTTGCTGTGGCCGCCGCCGAAATGCTAGCCAGATGCGCCATCTGCGTGGGCTTTTGCAAGAAACGATTCGTACATGTCACATCTGGGACGCTCCATCTCCGACTTGGCACAAGGGAGCATCAGCGCCATCACCACGGGATCGAGCGCATTCTCGTCCTCGTATTTCCTAGCCACCGAACCGGCATGGAGTCGACATGTCAGCCGGTGGGTGATGTGCATGGCATCGGCATCGGCAATGGTGGGTTGTCTGTTTCTCGTCCAGTGACCACCACGGGAAATAAGTCAATACTAACGGGCGTCATGACGGTCGTTTGACGCAGCAAGAACATGTCGTGATTCTGTCCCCGACAGCCAGTGATGTCCGGATTTTCTGGTCCATCACCCCAAGCAACGTCGCAGTTCAAGTCCAACTTGCACCTCGTCCATCAGCAAAATGTCGCGGGCATCTAAACAATGGCTGTGACTGCGAAAGCCGCTACCCTCATCGGAGCGCCTCGGCGGCGGCGGCGGCGGCGGCGGCAGTGCGGGATCCACCCAGCGGGCAGCCAGCCTTTGCCTAATTGGGATTCTGATGTGTTCCACGGCCCAGCGCGGTGTGCGTACCCGTACATACTCTGTGCGGAAAAGCAAGAGGAATTACGCAAACCTCGTTTCAAAGAAATACAAGCCAGATAAATACAGAGTATTCGACGGGGAAAATGTGGCTCGCTCAAAGTGCGTCGTGTCCCCGAGCCTCATCCAGTTGGGGGCCTACATGGGGCGGGCTGGTCTTTACATACTATTACCGAAGAAAGAGCATGTTACCGAAACGGACGAAGAGATGGCTTGTCTACGATGCCATATTTGGTTGCAGTCATGGTCTGTGAGAACAGCTTTATTTATAAACCCATCTTCCTGGCAGCGATGCCAGACTGCCAAATCTCTGCTTTGGCAGAAAATCCGGGTCCCGTGCAGGGTAGGTGCCTTGTCCGGATGGAAACTGCCGCGATGAGAGGTCCAATGTACCCTGATGTACCTGCGTCCATTGACGTATTATTATCGACCGCAGCTTCCCGTGTTGTCCGCAGCCCCGAGCCCCGCATAAACCAACCGCCGCAACCCATCATCCGACCCTCCAAGGCAACCAGACATTGAAAACCCCCGTCAACACCGCGCCAATCTCCCATCTGCTCTCCAAAGCACACGTTCAACATCCCACTCCCCATCCACCCAGTCAAAATGTTGATCAAGTGAGAAGGCCCCCCGTGAAAGCTTCATCCCTCCTTCTCGACAGCCCACCTAACCAGCAACCCAGAGTGCGAACCCTCACCGGCAAGGAGATCGAGCTCGACATCGAAAGCGACTACAAGGTGCGGCGCCCCAGCGATGACCGAAACACGTTGTCCCCGGAACCAACTTCCCCGGCTCTGACGTTATTCCGCGAAACAGGTCTCCCAAATCAAGGAAAAGGTCGAAGAGAAGGAGGGCATCCCACCTGTCCAGCAGCGCCTGATCCACGGAGGAAAGCAAATGTGAGGATACGAAACGAGGATCGAACGACATTTCACATACTAAGCTCCGTTTAGGACCGACGACAAGACTGCAGCGGACTACAACCTCGTCGCGGGCGATACGCTACATCTGGTGCTCGCCCTGAGAGGCGGGTTCTAGATGCGGTCATTAATGGGAAAAATGAGAAAGCGATACGTTTCTATTTATTAAAGCTGGGAAATTCTCTACAAGTGAGCAGAATCCAACACAACATGTTGCACATGTATCATTGTTATACATTGTCGTTCGGTAATCGGCATGGGGGTTTACAGCTACTGCGCTTGACGACCCCGCGTGAGTGCTACCATGGTTCGCCATCAGACACAAAAAGCGGAGAGTTCACCATTGTGAGCCCCATTTAACTGAGTAGAGAAAGAAACTTCATTAGTTGCAGCAACTTTCGTTTGTTGCGTAACAAATATTCTTGGTTCATTATTGTGACACGTCTCGTGATCAGCTGAAATATCCAATCAAGACGCCATTCCCAGAGCGTCCCAAATATTTGTACCTTTTTATTCGAGTAAATTTCGCTTGCGAGGACTTCTATACCCTCTCGTAGTCCCCATTCAGATCAATCCCATTTCATAACGCCGTTGATATACATGAAACAATTGTTGGTTGATCTCGTGGACCAGTCCAGCCTCATTACCCTCCAATTGTGAAACTCAGAATTTGCGCCAATGTCGAATTAATGATGGAAAGAAGCAAGAATGACGATTAACCTGTTCGTTTCTTCGGCCTCCTCATAAAGATATCCACTGCCTTGCGTTTTCGCGCGACGCTCTCTGACGACGGCGGTAGTGGTAACGGTTCAGCAGCTGGAGGCGATGAGGGCCCGCTGGTAGCTGTTGGCGGCGGCGATGTATGAGTGCGAGGGAGATTCTGTGCTGTTTTGGTAGGCTCAGATTCTCGTGTCGGTTTAGATGCTACTGCATTAAGCGGCGAAGGACTGCTAGATGGCGACGGTTTTGGTATCACTTTCACACCCGCGCCTCTGAACTTGTTTGAAAGAAGTCAGGAGCCTCGTTTCGCCGGGCTGGATTCAGTCGATGGTCTCGAAGCTCGTGCCGTTGAGGAGATGCCTGAGATGGAATTGGATTCTTTTTCATGAGAGAACTGGACGGCGCTTGTATGACGGGCTTTCGAATGGGTCTAGCTGGCACTTTAGGCGTCTCGTCATCAAACATGTCCTCATCTTCCTCATCCGTATCAGATATAAAGGTGGCGCGCTCCTCGTGCTCTGCCACGGCAGACGATGGTTCTGGAGACAAGGCAGTGAATCGGTACTGAGGCTGACTGGCGCGTCGGTAATCATTGACCATGGCTTCAGGTGCTTTGTGAAGTTGAGACTGCTTTGTCGGCCCACGGATAGGTCTGGACAAGGCACCGTGAATCGTCGCAATCTCCTTGACCTCACGACGGACTTTGCGCATAACGCTTGCCCCATTGACAGTCTTGGTTCGGCTCCCAGAATTAAAGGTCAAGGCGTTGGAGTGCGCATCTCGATGTCCGCTGTATAGCTTTTGCCGCCCCCGAGTCTGACAGACTTGGGCAGAAGTTTCCGCTCTATGATTCGACTCGTGTTCTTCTCTTTGTCCTGTTTGAGGCCCGCCAGTGCATTCTTGAGCTTGGACTCACTCTCCTGGAGAGCCGTATCGTGGTCCTTCTTGTACTTTTCCCATACCCGATGCCAGTTATCAGGGCTGTGCGGCTTGTATGCCTTGGTCTTGTACTCCATGGGGAAATCCTTCTCGATAAGCTTGAGCCATATTTCACCTGTCTGGCCTTGGATCTGCGGCGAGCTTAATTCGACTTGCCGTAGTTGATGCGCACTTTCGATTTTGAGGAGAATGTGACGTACAGCCTCGTAGGGCAGAAAGTCTCCTATACTTTCTAGCCCTTTGAGGTTCTTGACGCACGTGGCAGTAGCGAGGTCGAATAGGGATTTGACCGGCATTTTCAAGGTGTCTCTTGAATCTTGCCTGAAGATACGAGATGATCGATTATGATGGTATCGTGATTCGTGAGGATCGATGGTAAGGCATTAAGACGAGGCGGTAGCAGCAGTTTGCGTGGTCATGCTTGATAGCGGGAGGAGAAGGAGAGAGGAAAAAGAAGTATCAACGAGGGTATGGACAGGTTTTATTGATGCAGGACATGACTCATCAGTGAGTCAATGATCCGCGCGACAGATGTAGGTTGAAAGCTTGTGCTGCAGTAGGTAAATGCTATTTCTGATGGGGGTGATGGATGATGGGTGATGGCCACTGGGGTGACTGACTGGCGGAGGAGGCAGGAGGCATGAACAAGTTGCTGGCCAGTAGCGCATCCATCCCATGTACATGATGACCCCTGGGGCCGGCCGGCCACTGCACTCCCGGGGAAGGAGGGGAGCAAGGCTGCATGTGATCTGTGCTGTGGCGGACCCACCAGACTCCACCACAGACTCCACCAGATTGACTTCACTTGCTTGCTGGAGGAGCTTGCTCAGTTTGTTCGTCACAGCAGACGTGACAGGAGAAGGAGGGAGGCCTTCGTCAAATCTCTGCCTGCCACCAACCTCATCGGCCCCGACTTGTGCTCTCTCGCAGCGCGCAAATCCAATCATGGCCGACCCAGGTTTTATCAAGGCCGATCCGGAGGAGGAGAAGAAGATCATGCCGCCAGCCATGCCCATGGACGAAGACGATTTGTTCGAGGATGCCGGCGATCTCGAGTTCTACGACAGAACGGTCCCCGGCAACAGTTTCGAAACGCTATACCTCGCGCGCGTCCCGAAATACATGTGGGATTCTTGGCTGAAGCTCGCGGAGCGGTTGGGAGACGATGAAGAAGTTCAGATCGGCACGCTGCGAACTTGGAACGAGCCGCAGCCTGATGCGACCATCGAGGAGGCACCAGAGATGTGACCAAACTTCGCATGCTCTTGAACTCGAACTGCCCTGAGCATCAGGCACTCCCCGCGAGTACGACCTCGAGATCCTGGACAGGGATGTCAAGAACCACTTCATTTTCAGCGAGGAGGACTTGCCCAGCTACAAGGCCAAGAACAAGGCGCGCGCCGAGGCTGCTGCCTCTGGGATTCCCCAATCATTGTTGCGACAGAGGCAAAATCAGGGAGCAGAGAGGGCTCCGCGAACGTTTGACAGAAGGAGTAGATTTCAGCCATATTATCGCAAAGCGATTCCGAGTCAGTTGGGGTTCTCCTGAACCGGACCTCGTCAAGGCCCCAGGCTCATAGTTTTGCTAACGAGAGAACAATGGGCAGAGCGAACAAAGATTTTTGGCAAAATCCACTACGATGTGCGCGTGGAGCCCCGAAACATTCAAGAGGAAGAGCGTCTGCTTGCCAAGCAGATGTTTGATGCCGAGAACTCCAAGACGAAGCTGCAGATCATTAGTCGAAACAGCGCATCATCAATCGTCAACCCTGGTGCTACTGGCTCGGCCACTTGGGGCGGGAACTTTATCGTGAGTTTAGTTTGGCTCCTGCCGTCTTCAACTTACCTCTCTCTCTCTCCATGACCAGTCTTTTCCTCAATTGCACACGCTGAACAAGCAACGTAGAAAAACGCGGCACCCACGGTCAAAGCGAAGAAGGAGAGATTTTCAAGGCTGCCCGTATTCCAAAGAACCAACTTCTGGATCTCATTTTCGATTGTTTCCGTCAGTATCAGTACTGGTCTATGAAGGCCTTGCGACAGAAGCTGCAGCAGCCCGATTCCTATCTCCGCCAGGTACTCGAAGAAGTTGCCGTCTTGCACAAGAGTGGCCGCTTCGCAAATCACTATGGGTTGAATGACGCCTACAAGGACAAGGCTGGCAACGAGGCCAAGGAGGAAGCTGCGGAAGCCGCCGATGATGGCGATGATGGCGATGATGACGAAAATGAGGAAATGGAGGACGTCTTATAGGCGTAGAGAGGAAGCAACCCATATTCCATTCCTTTTTCTAGAGCGTAATATTCTTGGGACTGCGATGGGTGATGAAAAACGGCGTGCAGTTATTGGCGTTTTTGGCGCTTTTTTGTTGTGTAAGAACAGGTCCCAGAGGGGTGCCATGTAAAGGAAACATAGCCTGATTAGAACAGGCTCAAAGAGGTCTAGACTATATAATATGCTCGGCTTGTATCACAAACGTGTCAGTGAATCACCGTGGCAGAAGTGGCGTGGTTTAATTTCTGATCATGGAGAGGATGGAGAGAGGATGGACCGACCCCACCCAGCCGTCGTCAAGGCCTTCCACATTCTTGTTTGATTATCCATGTAGCTCAACAACTTCTTGACATCCACACAGTAGCACTACACACAAGAAGAGTTGCGCGGACTACTCCTCAGCCAGCAACTTTGTCCCAGATGCGTCTGATTTTCGACTTTGATGGCACCATTACCCAGCACGACACAATAGGGGAGCTTGCGCAATCAGCCATCCGACGAAAGAAGCACCAGACCCAGCGCGATTTGCAACCGGCGTGGGACGATGCCGTGCGGAAGTATCTGCAGGACCATCAGTCGTACACTGCAAACTTCACGCCTCCAGAATCAGAAAGAAGGACTATGGAGGAGGAAGAGAGATTCTTGGCAGGGCTGAACGCGGTTGAAGAGGCTTCGCTAACAAGAGTCTCACACAGTGGCCTATTCGCCGGCCTCGAAAAAGCGACCTGTTCCAGATGGGCATGGAGGCCGTATCAACAGGCCGCGTCAGGATAACCGAGGGCTTCCAAGATTTGTTGGAAGAAGCCCTGCGTGGCGGCGCCAAAGTGGACGTTCTATCCGTGAACTGGTCAAAGTCGTTCATCCAAGGCGTTCTGCACAGACACACTGGTGTCCACGTCGTGGCCAACGAGATATCTGCAGATGGAAGCATACATGGTCCGTCTTCGTGCGCGCCCAGAATCACAACCGCACCGGGCAAGATGCGCGCACTTGGCCGTATCGTGGGCGAGGATCAACGGGCCGTCTACTTTGGAGATTCCGCAACCGACATAACCTGCCTCTTGCTATTTCGGGGCATCGTTCTGGCCCGAGACAGAGAGAGCTCGTCTCTGCTGAAGACGCTTTCCAGAATTGGCACTGATGTTCCGCATGTCGGTAGTGCGCGGGATCACACGAGGAAGAGGCTGTTTTGGGCGCAGAACTTCCGGGAGGTGATGCAGAGTGGTGTATTGGGTGCGACGACGTGAGATTGCAACTGCGTGCCCCCTTTATAGCTTGTCCAGGTTCGATCCGAACACCAGCATCGAATGATTCGCCAACCACCGACGATGTGCATCTACGACCGCACACTTTTCAACTTGTCAGGACCGAAAATTATGATTTTCGCACAAAGATGGCCTGAGTTATCCGTTGGGACCATAAAGTTGAAAAGCTGAAACGCTGAAAAGCTAAAAAAAAAAGCTGCAGTCGAAATAAGACAGAAGGTGGACATAACTTGGGAAGGCTGAACATATTATTGACAAAGGCCACTCAATATTGGTAATGAGACTGGATGGAAAGCCTTCATTCTACGGAGTACAGTGTGAGTCATGCAACTGAGAAGTGACGGCTCCTGTGTGTGTGATTTACAAGGGATCGCGAGCGCCACTTTCCAGCCTCATGCGGACAATTTTCGTGCCGACGACTACGGCCGCAAGAAGGGCCATCTGCACATCATCACCTCGCTCTCGTCGAACCCGCCCGCTGTGCCTGATGATTTCTGCCGTCGCCGAGGATGGAAACGCTGTACGTGGATGCGCATCCGTCGTCCTTGCTGAAGGTGAGTCCTCAAGGGGAAAACGATCGTCTTGTTAGACGGACGAGCGGAGCAAGCTCCATTACTTAGACTCGCCGCGCTGAGCGGAGATGAGAAGACGGCGTTCGTGGTTACGGGTGGTGGTGCTGTGTCGAAGAAGAGGGGACAGGTTGTTGCTGTGCGTTTTCGAGGGGATGGATGAACACTCTGAGCTTAGCCTTGTGAGTGAAGGGAAAGTGAAAAGAGAAATGCGCATTGAAAAATTGCGACCGATTTTGTGCTTGACGGCGATATTGTGAGCTCTTTTGCCGAGTATTGTCTGGTTTTGGGGTACTTGTGGTGCTTGATTCTTTACGATAACCTACCACCTTAAACCCGCATCCGCAATTGCTGTATAATAGAAACAGCAGTGGTTGGCACTCGAATTTGATTGGGCAGATCGAAATCAACAGGGTCTGAAAGATATATACCCTAGTTATCCCAATCTCAGACTCACCAACCATCTGTCCTCCTACAAATCGCTCATCGCGATCGCGACCCAGACTGAGACCACCCTTCCGTAGCCCTATCTAGGTTGAAAGCCGCACTTATAAGAGCAAGATGGCTGAATGCTTGGGGCGTGTTACCCAATTGCTCGCCACTTCTGGCGATTTCCTCCGAAAACATGGACAAATGATTGGAAAAGCCCAGCATGTTTTCAAACAAGTTGACCGCGCGCACGAGATACTTGGGCTCGTATACGCCAGCACGGGTCATGGCCTCGACGAGCCAGAACGTGCACATGCTGAAAGCGCCGTCTCGTCCTCCGACACCTGGGCCGTCAATACCGTTAGCATGCGAATGGAGTTCGTGGCATTTGAGTCTGGAGGGTGGGTTGGGACAGACCATCATCGGATTGATCGGTATCGTAGCGAAAGACGAGGCCGGTGCTGGTGAGACCGCCCTTTTCCGGAGGCAAGAGGATCTTTTCGAGCGTGTTGACAAATCGAGGGTCGCAGGGGGCAATGAAGAACACGAGGGGGCGATGAGAATGGACGAATCTAGGATTGTGTTGTTCTCGTAACTCTGGATGAAGGCCTTCATTTCCGTGTTGTAGCCTAGTGTGGGATTAATACTCTGGAGTGGTCGTTTTGAGAGGAGATCTAGCTGTATACCTTTCTCCATGATCTCTTCATAAAGTTTGTCTCGTGCCGCTAGCCAGGTGGCTCGATTGGGGCAGGGAAAGCAGCGTTTCTCAGCAAGACGTATGCCGCGGTCGAAAGCGACCCATAGCATGATTTTGGAGTACGTGAAATGTTGCTTCGGCCCGCGCACTTCCCAAATAGACATGTCTGGTTCTGCTCTACGTTAGTTTTTATTTTTTTTTGCCCGAACCCGCAAGATGAGGTCAAGGGGAGGTCAAGGGGCAGGCATACTGTCGATTATGGTCAAGACGTAGTCTGGGACAGGTAAGCGGATGAAACTTGAATGACAGAAATTTGGCTATTCCATGCTGACCTAAAAGCTCCTGACTGCTCGCCAGACATCCCAGGGCACAGGCTTGCCATACTTGTTGTACAAGTAGATGGCATCCATGAGTTCGCCGTAGATGTCAAACTGCTGGTGGAACGCCGCACTATTGCCGATCCGAACGGGTCTGCTGCCCCTGTAGCCGTCCAGGTGATCTAGAGTATACTCGGGGATATCGGTCTCACCCCGAATGGTGAACATGATGGGTAGACCGCCATCAGGGCCGCGAGATTTGACGAAGCGCTCCATGATGAAGTCCATGTACGCATCTGCCTCTGCTTTGAAGCCCAGTCGGAGGAGGATGTAAACCGTGAAGCTTGAGTCCCGGACCCAGGAGTACCGATAGTCCCAGTTTCTTACACCCCGATATCTTCAGGGATGGAGAAGGTTGGAGACGCAACTATGGCGCCGGTTGGCTCTGTTGGACATTAGCCAACAGACAACAAAAAAACACACTGGCCCAACAAGGTTTCAGAATCGAGAAACGTACCGTAGGTCATTAACTTGAGGATCATCAAGCTTCGTGAAACAACCTCTCTCCATCGACCCTTGTATTTCGACTGTCGAATGAAATTGTGCCAAAACATCTGGGTGTCATGCTGTTTGCTGTCTAGCTCCAAGGTTGAGATATATCCCGTTACGTGGTTGTGCAAGTCATTTCTCACAACAAATGAGACAGTCTCCCCTTCATGGATTTTAATACGGGCAACAAGGCCCTCACCAGCCATGCCATCCTTTGTCTTCTTCTGGAAGGACACCTGTGGACACCCTTTCCCCTCGTCACCCTCTTGCACCACCACGTCTACTTGGAGCTTTACATCTTTGCTATGAAAGGTAGCAACCTTGCTTTCCGTATTGGAAGGCTGGCAAAGCGTGGTGACATGCGGTTCGAGTCCATAGCCAAATGCTGGGAAGATCTCGACGTCTGTAATGTAATGTAAGAATCAGTTTCATGTTTGTCTTACCGAGTATGAATGGATTGTTCTTGAACTGACCAAGCGTCAGCGAGCCCCTGATGCACTCTACCCTCCGGACTAGCCATTTCTTAAGCTCCTCTTGCACTTTTGTCGCCTCACGGTAGGCGCTCTGCTTGAAATCCTTGGTCATGACCTGTGCATCCTTGGGACGTGGGAAAAAGTCGACAACGTCTACCACGCCATCCTCGTGAATATATCGAGTTTGCAGGATACACGAAGACGGCAAGTACTGCTGCTTCCTCGTGCACCCATAGTTTTCCGGGGAGCTATGCTAAAGTAGCCGCCTTTGTCTTTATCCAACAATCGACAAAACACGGATGGCGAGTCAAAGTCGGGCCTATGCCTCACTGATCAGCCACATCTGGCATCATGTACCGCTCGAGACTGGAACAGCGAGTGCTTACCAACACATGAAGTCTACGCTGCCGTCAATACCGACCAATGCACAAGTGTGCAAGTTGCCGATCATTCCGTAGTCCTCGATGGGCAGGTAGCCGCCTGTCTGGTCCCGTCGGGACTGACCATGGTGCGAAGTTGAACCTTGCGCAGCCATTATCCAATGTATAATATACCGGATTCTTTCTGATGCAACTCGTTTCCCGTGAACTAGACAAGCCGCCCTTGGGTTTCGGCGTAACGTTTCGAAATATCAAGGAGTGAGAGCAAAGTTGAAGGCTTGCCTTGCCTTGGCTCGAGTGGGCCGGCCTCCACATGACACCACTGGCCCTTGCCCTGGTCCTGTTGTGACGAAATCTCCGGGTGGATTGTTGGGCATTTTCAAGGGGAATCGATCCATGGCTTTGTAATCCTAAGAATCGCGTCCAGATAGAAAACAAACTTCATGGAAGGGTTTCATGGAAGGTTTAGATAGACCCTGTGACGCTTGCGACAATGTTCTCTAGCAAGCCGCTAGGTAGTTTTTACGACTTGAATGGAAGATGCGATGTGGAGCCTGATCGTATTCTACTCTTGCCTTCTCCCAATGACCGCTTTCACTTAACAGGTGGACAAGTACAAAGCAAATTATGACGGAAGCCATGGATCTATGGATTACACCAGGGACAGGTTGGACGACGTCATGAACAGCACTGCGTACTGCATTGCATGTCGACATGTCAACGCTGCGATGCCGGTTGCATGAAACTTGAGGCACTGCCAAGCCAATCAGGCGCTGGCCCCAAACGTGCCGAGCTCGAAAGCTCGCTTCAGGTCGATCGTGGATCTGGCATTTGCGGGTCACCGCATGAAGAAGGAAAGTGAAGGAAAGTGCTCCTTCCTTCAGGACTCGACGACCTCTGAGTAGTCGGCCAAGGTACGTACGTATTACAAGGTGGCTGAACTGAGCAACATCGAAGCCAGCAGCAGGACACGCGACATTGAAAGCTGAGAGATGCCGGCGCGTCTGCAACCGGCCGCGACTCAGGATTCTAGGACATGTCTCTGCTATTGCGTCAGGCCTGACGAGCAAAACCCCAAATCTGCTTTTTTTTTTTTTTTTTTTTTTTTTTTTGACATGATGCGGAACTGGCGTGCATGTCCTCGTGCCACGGTCTAGTAGACTGGGCGATGGCACATGATTGTGTATTCGGACAATAGGATTCACAATTGGTGCTGTAAGGAGAGCATTGAACGGCCAGTCTGCAGCCAGCTGCCAGCCAGCCAGCCTCGAATCTGTACATCTGTACATCTGTACATATATTAGCTGGCCAATTGGGCATTACCGGCTGCCAACCAACCAGGGGCAAACCGGGGCTGCTCCAAAACGGTGGCACCCCCTTCCCAGTCCGTCCGTGAGCCAAGCAAAGCTCCCACATTCCATCCTATTTGTTCAGAGGCAAAAGGCAAAGATCAGTCGACAGATCATTTGTATGATGAGTTGAGTTGGCTGGTTGGACATGCACAACTCGAGCCCACATGTCCACTGCCAGACTGCCAGACCAGCCTGGACCTGCAGCCAAGCCCAGCCCAGCCCAGCCCAGCTGTGCAAGTCTGGTAAGCAAGTACGGGCCGGAGAGCAGAACAGTCGCGCTCAGCATCGACTGGAGCTAGTCTTCTTGGGGCATCGCGTGGTCAGAGGACTCCATGGCCCAGCGCCGCTAGCTTGATTGAACCACCAATTGGCTACGTCCCGCTGGGTTCCGCTGGAGTCCGCAATCTCCAAGTCTCCTTGTCTCCTCAGCCTGGCCTGGGTACCTTCCCGAACCCCAGACAGAACCCATTCATTCAGTCGATTTGTCTACGGAGTGATAGTGCTCCTAATTCAAAATCCCTAAGCCCAAGCGCCCCATGCTCAGGTGAATCGATCGTCCAGTTCCGCTGGCCGGGCCTGGGAAGCGTCCGCCCTGTGAAATCTCCATCATGCCCACTGCCCTCTCATCCTCTTCCATTCATGCTCCTTCGGCCTCGGCCTCTCCTTCTCCCTCTCCCTCTCCCTCTCCCCTCCCCGTCTCCCGCATCCGTCGATACCTTAGTACCATCTGTCTTCCCCAGCGCTGATTTTCGAACCGATCCCTTATCGTTAGTCGCCGCGGCCTCGGCCACTTCTTCTACCTCGCCTCGAACCGCGGCCAACGATATCGAGATGGAACCCATTCCGGGTCATCGGCGGCGGAAGAGCAGTCTTATGAACCCGATAGGAGGCCATAGCCATGCCGGAATTCCTTCTCCAGGTAGACCAATCATGCATAATGCCCGTACCCAAGCTTCTTCGACTTTGTTAGAGAAACCCAAGGAGCACGCAGATTCGTCTGGTCGATTGGGAGACTCTGGTTCGAGCAGAGAGGATTCAGGGAGAGACAGTCTAAGTGACGAGGACTTGCAGGACGACGAAGAGATGGGCCTGACGGGAAAAGATCGAGCCCGGAAGCAAAAGAAGCGCAGAAGAAACACCTTGCTGAACAACAGAATCGTCCGCGAAAAGATTTTATCGCCCGAAGAGAAGAAGGAAGCAAATCGCAATGTTGTTAGGAATTTAGTAGTCAATGGCTCCTTGATATTGTTGTGGTACCTTTTCTCTCTGTCCATCTCTGTGGTAAGCAATTTGCTTCCCCCTTCCGGGCGACGAAGACGACGCGGGCTTTTCCCTTTGCGACCTGCTTACTGACTTTGGAATCGACACGGTAGTATAACAAATGGATGTTTGACAAGGACCGCCTCAATTTTGCATTTCCCTCTTCACCACTTCGATGCACATGCTGGTGCAATTCATCTTGTCAGCCTTGGTCCTAACATTTGTACCATCCTTACGGCCGAAGGCGGCGCACAACTCGGATGGGGGCGATCAAGGCATGAGTCGGAGCCCAATGGCTCCATGTCCAAAATGTTTTATCTTACTCGCATTGGCCCATGTGGTACCGCTACGAGTCTTGACGTTGGCCTAGGCAATACCTCGCTGAAATTCATTAGCCTTACATTTTACAGTATGTTGAATTGCCCACCGTATGCCTCGGCACAGCAGACTTTGTCCTGACACTGAAATTCTAGCCATGTGCAAATCATCGTCACTTGCCTTTGTCCTGCTCTTCGCTTTCATTTTCCGACTGGAAACGCCCACCTGGCGTCTGGTTGCCATCATCGCACTCATGACATTCGGAGTCATTCTGATGGTATTCGGCGAGGTCGAATTCAAGCTCGGAGGGTTCGTTCTCGTCATTTCCGCCGCCTTTTTCTCCGGTCTGCGCTGGTCTCTGACGCAGATTCTCCTGCTTCGCAATCCGGCCACATCCAATCCGTTTTCTAGCATCTTTTCCTTTCCCCGTCATGTTTGTGGTTCTCCTGGCCTTGGCGATTCCCGTGGAGGGCTTCGGGCCATTGTGGGAAGGAGTGAAGGTTTTAACTGAACAGTGGGGAGCCATCTGGACTCCATTGTTTCTACTATTTCCTGGTTGCATTGCATTCCTCATGATAGCCTCGGAGTTTGCGCTCCTGCAACGTACGTCGGTCGTCACATTATCGATTGCAGGTATATTCAAGGAAGTGGTAACCATCTCGGCCGCCTCGGTCGTATTCGACGACAAGCTTACACCTATCAACCTCATCGGTCTTCTCATTACAATTGGAGCCATTGGTGCCTACAACTACGTCAAAATCACCAAGATGCGTCAAGAAGCGCAAAACGATGTGCATGAGCGTCACGGCGGCGCCGTGCCAATCACCCCTGTCAGTCCAAGCGGAAGTGGCAGCGACCCCGAGATTGACGAATCTACCGAAGAAACGGCAGGGCTCCTGCAGCAAGATATCGAGCAAGACCACGGACTGGTTACGGCGGATGGAGGTTTGCAGCCAAACTCGGCACGGTCCGCGATTTCACAGTGAGGAGCTGTACCTCGCCCACATGAAGCGTTTTATCATATTAAAGAAGAAGGGCCGACACGGCAACAAGTACAACATCACACTGGGCACAAGCGTTGATTTTATTTCCTTTTTTCTCTACTTTGCTTCAATTTGTCTTTTGTATAATGACGTCAGTCATCCGATCTTAAACCAATGAATAGCATTTTCTATCCATGTACGTTAGGAGGAGAGGAGAAAGAAAAGACGCGGCCACGTGGGAGTAGGTGGTTTTGAAATGGCCATTTGCGAAAAGAAGGCGACGCCAACTGACATAGAGGGGGAATCTATGAAAGATTCATCGGAGAAACGGAGCAAAGATCATTGGACTAGGGAGGCTCTAGTCACACAATTTCGCATAGGAGTCAGCGTGTACGCATTGTACACGACAAGGCAGTACGATACCCATTCCGTTAGTCACTCATCAATATGACTGCCAACTGAATTAAGTCATGTGCAATTGGTAATCCGACAGGATAAGACTACTTCAGATCTCCTAAAGTGCCAGCCATCCGTCATGCCTCCTTGATCATGAATCCCCGTACAGCAGTCACGCACTCCATGAGTCCGCAAACAAAACCCACTTCGAGAAAGAAACCCCCCAAAAAAAAAAAAAAAAAAAAAAGAACGCCGAGCTGTGCCGCGATAAACAGTAAATATGAAATGAAGCCCTCCTTTATTGAGGGAATACGCCGTCTTTTCAACGCCAAGCCCCACCACGATGGCTACGAATCTATCCCAGCAGCCGCAAGCCATTCTTCGTCTTCTGCCCAGGTTTTGTAACGGCAGCAGGGCAACAGGGCCGAGAGATGGCTCGTACCCATTTCCGGAACCCCATGCTGCCCACCGTTCTGGTTGCCCGACTTTTTGTGATGATTATTCCTGTTGTTCTTCCCGCCCTTCTTATCCTTGACATTGACGGCTTTGATTTCGGTATTGGCCTTCTTCACGATGACGGGGTGACTCTGGATGTATTGCCCGTTCATGGTCTTGGCAGCGTTGAAGAAGTCGTCTGCGTCGCTGAAGCTGACGAAGCCGTAGCCCTTTGATTTGTTGGTGCGCTTGTCACGGACTACTTTTGCTTTTTGCACGGACTTCCACGGCGCGAATGCCTTGAGGAGGGAATCGTCGGTGGTTTCGCCGGCGAGATTGCCCACGAAGAGACGCAGGTGGGCTGGGTCCCATTCGAGGAGAGTGTCGTCGGTCCATTTCTTGCCGCCACCGTGGCGGACAACCGTCTTCTTCTTGTCGGGGTTGCCCGGGACGGCGGCGGCGGGGGAGATCCGGCTTGGGCGTCTCGACGGGGATGGGCTTACCGTACCTGTCGAGGGCGGGAGCGGGCGCGGCGACGACGGTCGGGTCTCGGGAATAGGCGCTTTGCCACTGGGCGATTTGGGCGGCCATGTCGGGGTCATAGTCGCTTGGGTTGGAGACGGCGACGCCGTTGGCAGAGGGTGCTTGTTGGACGGGATTTGGAAAGGGTTCCTGATCTGCGGCGCCGAGGAGTACGAGGTCGGCGGCTGGCTGTAGCTTTGAGGTCCGTAGCTCTGTTGTTGTGATGCTGCTTGGTATCCGTATCCTCTGCCTCTGCCTGCTGCGCTCATGCCGGCGCCTGGGGCGCCAGGATAGCTTGGGTATGCAGATTGGCCATAATGCGCGGCGGCGGCGGCGGCGGCGGCGGTTGAAGCACCACCGGGGGTAGCCTGGCGCGCCGGCGTTGTACGATGGAGTAGCGCTCGCGTATGATTGCCCCGAGGCTTTCGGGGTGGACGAAAAGGTAGGCTTGAATCCTGGTCGACCGCTGTGTCCGCTGCTGGCGCTGATGGGAGGCCGAGGCGGAAGGGAGCTTGTGCCTGGAGGAGGCTGGTATGCCATGATGAACAGAGTGTAATCTTTGTGAAAGAGACTTTTGCCTTATCTGACGTACCTTTGAGCTGTCTGTCCGCTCAAAGAGATCTTTTTTTTTTTTTTTTTTTTTCCCTTCTGCGCGAGTCTGGCCAGGTGTGACAAGCGGGAGTCGATGCCTTGTTGATGCTGCTCGTAGGAGCGTTTGGATGTTGGTCACCACGAAGGGAAGTATTTCACTTCTTCTCCGGTACATTTGTTGTAGGGCCGCGGTTGAACTTTCGGAAAGCGCATTTATTATTACGCTGAAGTAGAAAAAGGTGTCACTTGCCACATCACGTGACAGATCTTTGCGTCGCGTGGCGCAACTACTCCGTCCTGCAGATTTCAGAAATTACTCCGTACAGAGATCTATGTATATATACACATACCTATATTCAACAAGAAGGCAGTGGCAAAATGAAAACGTGTAGCGCTTCGTACCAATCCCAGACTCTCATCAGCGTAGAAGATCTGTCACAGGCCTTGACCAGGGCGTTGTCGCGCATCTACTCGGTACTCGGTATCGCGTACGTCTTGAATGAATAAATACCCGGCCGCCTTGCATCTCAGCCAATTGGCAAGTCTTTCCCCAGAGAGAATATCAGAGAATGTGAAGTGTCTGGCCGCGAACCACGGAACAGCGCCGGAATGCGACCCACCGGGCCGAAACCTGACGATGAACACGGTGACGGCGTGATTAGCTGCAACCGGACTTTTCTCTGAAGCGCCTGAATACTAAAGCCGGAGCGTCGGAAACCAGCAGCCGTGGAAAGGGCAACTGCAACTCGACTTGTCCATGTCGAACTCCGAACATGGCCGTGAGCGCTAGTTCTAGTACATGACCGTTATTAGCCCTAATAAGGCAAACCCCGTCGCGTTTGGGAAAAGCGATGGGGCGTGCTCAGGCGTGCGTGCGTGCGGCACTTACTAACTTATTATTATGTATGCTAATTAATACGGAGTACAAAGTCCGACCTCAGCGAAACGCCAACCAGGCAGGTCTGTGATTCGTGGGCGTATTCCGTTGCCCGTTCCCGCCAGAGTTCGGCGAGTAGGACCAGAATTTGTCGAAATGGCTCGCCGTCGTCGGGACATGGACGACATGGACCAAACGGCTACGAAAGTCACTTTCATTGGTCGCGACAGTGCCTGGACTGCCTGGACTGCCTGGACTGCCTGGACTTGATTGAGAAGGCCTGGGCCGGGTCTTGATGACGATGATTTGGCCGAAGCGCCAATCAATGCAATGGCCTCTACCCGCTTTTCTGAGCCACGCCAAAACTTCTCGAGCGTCAGTTTCTCTTCTCTTACAACATTACATACATACAACAGGCCTTGCCATTCAGCCATTCTTCATTCTGGCGCTGTCGACTGACTACCCGTTATATTCCTCGCACCTGCCACATTTCCTCCGTCGGCTTTGAACCTCGCTCGCTCTTCCCTTCTCTTCTCTTCAAACCATCCCGTCCCCATCTTGTCCTTTTCGCGACACTTCAACATCACATCACAACGCCATCATGTCTGGCCCCGTGTAAGTGCCTTTCCTCGTCGTCTGCCCCTCCATCCCCTCCATCCCCTCCATCCCCTCCATTTGATTGATACATGACATGAGCTCAGCTTTTGCTGCCCTACCCCACCACCCCGCCCCAAAGTCTGCTGTGCGTTGTGACCTCAATTCGCGCACCTCGACGTCTACCATCACCGGTGGGTGCTGGTGTTTCGCGCTGCGGATTGCCGTACGGTGCCTTCGGGGCGTCTTGTGAAGGGGAACGGCTTCCTTTGGCGAGCCATGCTCCTGCGCCGTGTGACTTTCTCGTTGACACCCTCCTGCTCATGATCTCGAGACAGCGCTCGCCTTGCGAATCTCAAGCTTGGCGGCGGCGCCCAACAACCCCGCCAACCTCTTCCACACTCGTCAATTTCCACTCTCGACCAGGCTTCAAGAAATGCTGACAATGCTCCAAGCGCGGATTTGGGCCTCATCGGCCTCGCTGTCATGTAAGTTCGCACGTCCGCCCTCGTCTTTCCCCTTCCACTTGGAGCCCAAGCCCAGCCCGCGATGCGCGCGGTGCTAACAATTCAAACAGGGGACAGAACCTCATCCTGAACATGGCTGACCACGGCTTCACCATCTGCGCCTTCAACCGAACTGTGTCCAAGGTCGACCGATTCTTGGACAATGAGGCAAAGGGCAAGTCCATTGTCGGCGCTCACTCTGTCGAGGAGTTTGTCAGCAAGCTCAAGACCCCCGCCGCGTCATGTTGCTTGTCCAGGCTGGCCAGGCTGTTGATGACTGGATCGAGAAGCTTCTGCCCCTCTTGCAGAAGGGCGATATCATCATTGACGGTGGTAACTCTCACTTTCCCGACTCTAACCGCCGCACCCAGTACCTTTCCAGCAAGGGACTTCGATTCGTCGGCTCCGGTGTTTCTGGAGGCGAGGAAGGTGCTCGTTATGGCCCTTCAATCATGCCCGGTGGCAGCGAGGAGGCCTGGCCTCACATCAAGGACATCTTCCAAAGTATCTCCGCCAAGAGCGACGGCGAGGCTTGCTGTGAGTGGGTTGGTGACGAAGGTGCTGGTCACTACGTAAAGATGGTTCACAACGGTATCGAGTATGGTGATATGCAGCTTATTTGCGAGGTACGATGGCTGCACAGCGCTACGCAAAGTCCAGAATACTTTTGGCTCTCCCCTGTTGGAGTTCCATGACACTAACCAGGAACTTGATTAGGCATACGATATTATGAAGCGTGCGCTTGGCCTCTCCAACAAGGAGATTGGCGATGTCCTCACCAAGTGGAACAAGGGGGTCCTGGACTCCTTCCTGATCGAGATCACTCGCGATATCATGTACTTCAACGATGAGGACGGCAAGCCACTCGTCGAGAAGATCCTTGACCAGGCTGGCCAGAAGGGTACTGGCAAGTGGACTGCTGTCAATGCCCTGGACTTGGGTATGCCCGTCACTCTGATTGCTGAGGCTGTCTTGGCCCGATGCTTGTCTGGCATCAAGCCCGAGCGTGTTCAGGCTTCCTCCAAGCTTCAGTACGTTTCTCGTGGCAGCGGCAAGTTCGAGGGTAATAAGGGCAGTTTCTTGATGACCTTGAGCAAGCCCTGTATGCCTCCAAGATTATTTCCTACGCCCAGGGCTTCATGTTGATGCAGGAGGTGAGAGTTTTTTTTTTTCCGCCAACGGTACTAATTGGTTTTGAAGACCAGTCTCTGACAAGAACTCTTCATCTAGGCCGCCAAGGAGTTTGGCTGGAAGCTGAACAAGCCTTCCATCGCCCTCATGTGGCGTGGCGGTTGCATCATTCGATCCGTCTTCTTGAAAGACATCACCGCTGCCTACCGCAAGTCGCCCGATCTGCCCAACTTGCTCTTCGACGATTTCTTCAACAAGGCCATTCACACTGCCCAGCCTGGCTGGAGAGACGTCGTTGCCAAGGCCGCTGAGCTGGGTATTCCTACTCCTGCCTTCTCTACTGCGCTGTCTTGGTTCGACGGTTACCGCACCAAGGACCTGCCCGCCAATCTGCTCCAGGCCCAGCGAGACTACTTTGGTGCTCACACTTTCCGCATCAAGCCCGAATTCGCCAACGACAAGTATCCCGAGGGTCAGGACATTCACGTCAACTGGACTGGCCGTGGCGGTAACGTCTCTGCTTCCACCTACCAGGCATAGGCGATGAATGGATGGGGAGCTTGGAATCTGCTGGAATGAATCAAAATGGATTATAATCAAATAATAATAAAATAATAATAAAATATTGAAAGACGCTGTGACGAATGGCGCGTAGCGGCGTGAGACGTGCTCTAGTACCGCTCAAAATTGGCTTCTCAACCGAAAGTTGGGCTATGCCATGAACAGTCGTAGTCTTCTCAAGTATAGAATTGAAATACGGAAGAATATTTTCATCTCTCGTAGCTATGTTCTGCGTTTTACTTCAGCTTTTTGGTGAGAAAAAGGTGAGTGTTTGTTGGGCCAAAACTCATTGAGAATTAGAACGGAAAGAGACCCAGTTTTGTAGCGCGCGAGTTTCGGCTTCTGATTGGCTGACAAGCGCTCTAGCTAGTAGTAGCCTCGTCCTTGTCGCGAGTGAAACTTGTTTGGGGTCCACGGCGCGCGCGCAAGGAACAAACTCAACTCCATCCATCACCATCCGTCACGAGCGATTGCGATTGCGATTGCGCCGCCGAGCCAGGCCCATCACCAACTATCAAGAGGGCCAACCACCAGCATCCACTCTTCTTGAAAGCGGCCTCCCGCACCTTGTTTTGCGCCGACCTAATTGATCGCGCTTGACTGCAAGAAGCGGGCAACTGTTTTTCATCGACAACTCGCGGGATACGATACTGCGCTTCCCGTCAAGATGGCGCAACCAGATCCCAGCCATAGCGTCCCCAGGACCTGGTCAGCCATTACTATCCGTCGCCTTGATAATCCTCCATGGGCTACTACTAACCGTGAAGCAGATGCCCCATGTGCACCTTGTATCGTCCTATCGTTATCCAACAATGCCTCGTTTGGACCTCACCGAGGTTGCCAAGTGGCTCATGACGGCTCCCCAGATCGCCAGAGACCGAGCCCCCTTCTTCTGGACGTACCTCGATAAACCCACCGATGGCACCATTCTTCTCATATGGCAGCCTCTGCAAAGATTGGGAACCAACTTCGCCACGGATGGCTTCGTCTGGGCACCACCCGAGCAGGTCTACAAGCATGACTTGGGAAATGGACTGGTGAGTGCGACAATGGTCAAGGAAGACTGTCGATGATAGTCGAGACAAGTCAATGCTGACGTGACGATGAGATGCTGGAAATCTACTACCTCAAGGCTGGCTATATCCCTGGAGAGCAGTATGCGATGCACGCCCGACGACGATTCCGACTTGTTCCAGCTCCCGGCCATCCCAGCCCTCCGCAACTTGACCTGAGCCTGTTCATCGTCCATTACGGCCCTTCAGAGCAGAACGATCGCGTGCCTGCAACCATGGTTCCATACGATGACCGAGTAAACTCCATCATGCAGCAGCGACACTTCCTCCTCCGCGGCGGGCAGATCCGCCGAAAAGAGTTCATGCTTTCCGATCGCGTCAATTGGCCCTTGCTCCCAGAACTGACCAGACAGCAAATGGGTCCTCAAATGACTCCGAGGGGGTTCCTCAGCAGATGGCATACCCTCCTCAACCAACAGCTGGTCCTCCTGCAAAACGCGCACGACACGCTAGCCAGGGCCAGCAAGCTGCTACTGCTACTACTGCTGCCGCTGCCGCTGCCGCTGCCGCCACGTCGGGGCGCCGCCACTGGACGCTGCCTTTGACGACGACGAAGACATCTCGAGGGGCGACATGTTTGATCACTTGACGCCTCGGGAGATTTCCCTTGGCCGATATCAACAAAATCATGAGTGGATGGAGGAGATTCTCTCCTCAGCGTACAGAATTGGCCAGATTCAACCTTCGGATCTCAACCTTGGTCTCAAGGGCGAGCTGGCCTCTTTGACCGAGGGATATTCACGGCGCAGGGTGGCGATGTGTTCACACAATCCCCTGACAAGCCCTATGTTGGTCGCCTCGATTCGGGCTTGGCAGACGAGTTTCGCAAGCGAGTAGACAAGCACGTCGAGTCGACCCAGGCTGAAATCAGGAAGTTGGAACAAGAGCATGCTGAGCTCATAGCCAGCTTCAAGACCAGCTCTGCCCTCAAGGTCAAGGAGAAGGAGATCCGGTCAATACCAGACCCCCTGCCCCGAAATCTTCAAAACGGACGATCAAACGGATAGCGGAGACGAGGAGCGCAAGTCGGCAGCACCTTTTCCCGCGAAAGCGCCTTTTGATGATATAGTGAAGGACGTCGAGGCAGCTACCGGTCAAAAGATCACAGTACATGCTCGCGTTCGTCGCGTTCAGGACGGCGGATATCAAGCGCCAGCACCTAAACTGCCCACGCCCACGACCACGACCACGCCTGCGCCGACGACGACACAAATGTCCCGCCAACCATCACAGTCGGGCTCGCAACACAGCGGCCTCATGATTGGGGATTCCGACATGGACATGGGAGGCACGGCGGCAGGCTTATTGGATCAGATGCATACAGGATTCTCTTCCACGTCAACCCCGTGAACAACTTTCCCACACCCCAGGCCCAAGCATCAGCCGCGCAGTCGAATGCTCCGACACCGTCGAATGGCACACCTGCTCCCGCTGCCGCTGCCGCTGCCGCTGCCGCTGCCGCTCAGTCTGCGATGACAGCTGCATCGGCGGCGGGCGACGTCGACATGACCGGAACACATGCCACAGCCAAAGAGCAAGGAGGCTCAGCGCCAGACCAAGGGACCGGCGACTGGGTCGTGGTGCCCAAAGGTGGAGGAGCATCTCCCGACGACGATGATGCAAAAGCATCCGGGCCTACGGAGCCTGCAGCTTCGACGGCGCCCAGCCGCATGGCCGCCGAAGGGGCGGGCGGAGATGCCGAGCAGCAACGGTCGGCAGCGGCTCCTACAAAGCCCACTTCGTCAGCAGCAGCTACTCCTGCGGTCACAGACGGAGGCTCTGCCAACTTTGACCAGAACGACTTCAGTTCATTGGGTGACCTGGACACGGCAGGAGATGCCATGGCCGGCTACGACGCTCCCGACTTGGATGGCTCTGCCGGCGGCCTCGGAGATGGGCTTGATTTGCAAATGGACATGGAAGACTCCGCATTTGGTGATGCATTTCACGGAGTGGACTCGTCCGGGACACCGGGCGGCGATGCTGCTCAGCATCACGATTTGTAGTATGTGCAGACACTTTACCGTGTAGACGTGACTCTGGGTTTGTATTCTATCTAGGAATATTTGGCGCTCGGTGTATATGGGAACTAGTTTCATTCAAAGGATGCGGATGCAGATGCAGATGGATGCCCTATTCGCAATGTTCGGTAGACAAGGCGAGCCATGATTTACACCCACTGTACAGAGTATGTACTTATTTACTCAACAAGTTACCCCCATGCAAATAGAGTCGAGACCGAGACCCCCGCCAAGGGACATGGCTAGTATTTTCTCCGACATCTAGACAACATTTTCCGTATCCACGCGGCTTCCAGCTCCGGCTCCGTCTCTGTCTCAGTCTCAGTCTCACCCTGGCTGGTTACAGAAGCCGCCGGCCACCCGCAGTACTCTACCGCGCAACGGACGCTGCAATTGACAACATCCCGGAAGGGGAATTGAACGAAGATTAAGGTTTTTTTTTTTAAATTACGAGCGTGAACACGATTCAGGAACCCGGAGCCCAAAACTGCCCCAATGGAGTATGCATCGGAATAAAATTACCAGGAGCGGACCCCGATGCACCGATGCGGCCCCGTGACGGTTTCACCATTTTCCCACGACGACGCCGACGTTACATGCCCGACATGCCTTCTTCCCCTGGCCACCTTCCAGACGTCCACAGCCGACGCGTCACTTCAAGGCTCGTCGTCGAGGCCGGCGGACGCACGCCAGAGTTGGCCATCCATCCGCATGACACCCCGGAGTCCGACCCCAGACGTGAGCTTGTCGCGGATCTGGCTCCGGAGAATGCGTGTATCCATCCAGGCGATAGTCAAGCAATAGTATCTCTCTCTATCTATCTTTTGGACTTACTCGTGCGAGGCATGTTCAAAACGCCTGATGCCGCTGCTTTCTTGACTCGAGGAGGCTCCTGCTCCTTGTCACGTCTATTTATTCTTCTTCTCCTTCATCTTCTTCTCCCTCCCCTCTTTGGTTTTTTTTTTTTTCTTTTTCTTTTCTTCTTCAGCTTTATTTCTCGCAGCATTTTATGGGCTCTGCTTTGACCAAGCCATCTGATCAAATTATTATTATTCTATTTCCCTCCCCGGTTTTTCGCATCATCTTTTTGAGATTTTCTTTTCTGTCCCCGGACGGCTTTTACACGATGAAGGCGCAACATCCTCTGATCCTGCTGGCTAGTCTGGCTGCCGCCAGCGCACAGTTTACGACTCCTCCAGGACGTCGTCCTCGCAAGTAGAGACGCCTGGCCAGACTGCGCCTGCCGGCGAGCGAATCACTCCCGCGCCTGTTGCTCCGTCGGACGGTGCGGGGCAGGAGCGACGAGCGTGTCGGAGCAAACTTTTAATAATGAGCGTCTTGGGCGTCTCAGACCGGGTTTGGGCAGGGACCGACTGGACAGGGAGAGACTGGACAGGAGAGATTGGATAGGGACAGACTGGACAGAGACAGACTGGACAGGGACAGACTGGACAGGGACAGACTGGACAGGGACCGACTGGACAGGGACATACGAGAGAGGAAAGACTGGAGAGGGAGAGGCTGGAAAGGGAGAGGCTGGACAGGGAGAGGCTGGACAGGGAAAGAGAAAGACCAGACAGGGAAAGGGAAAGGGAAAGGGAAAGACCAGGCAGGGGAAGAGAAAGACCTGGCAGAGAAAGACCAGGGAACGATGATTTTTGATCTCCCACCCGCCGGGGGCCGACGTCACCATCACGACGGCCATCAATCCCACGCGCGGGGAATCGGGGCCCGACGCCGAAGCAACGGCTCTTCACCACGGAGAGAGCGACATTCGAAAAACGAAACTGCAAGCAAGGATATGCAAGGGGCGCAAGGGGTGGCATCGCGATACGGACCAGGCGTATACATGACGGCACTCGGATTGGCCATTGGCCTTGTTTCTTTCCTGGTCTAGTTCCAAGAGAGGAGCTGGGAGCATCGTCGATGGGAGTCCACTGCTGGCGGTGCATAATATAGGTGGATTGGTTATGGTTTGACTGATACCTGCGTTTTGTTTACACATGTTGGGGAATTTTTCTTTTTTTTTAAGCTAGCGTAAAAGGGTGGGTGATATTAAAGAGCCATCGTGGGGTTTATTCCCGTCGATGATGCAAAAACAACTACTTGTACTGTCCGACGCCGTCGTGGTTCCCTGAATTGTAGCACATGTCTTCGGACCGTGAACGAAGCGGTTCTCAAAGTCCGACCATGTATCACAACGCCCATTTTCCCTCCCCATTGAGATTCCCCCAAAAAAAAAAAAAAGAATTAAGGAAACAGTTCGGCCAGCAAACGTAGCATAGATGGGATACTAGAAAACTCGATCCAGCGAGCGTGCTATTCGTCCCGCGATAGCCAAGGGGCATCCATCCATCTCATGAGTAAAGCCCGTTCCTGATGTTATCGTACCGACTCTTCGGGTAGTGCAGCATGTTCTCCGAGTCGTCCAGCTTACCGAGGAGCCAGCCATGGCACGAACAAGGCTCTCGTCGCCCCTTTGTCGCCCGACGCTTCCCAGAAGACAGCCCCCAGCCGCTTGCTCTTCACATAGCCGGCCTTGAGCCTGGCGCTCTCGACGTTGTCGTAGGAGACGAGCTCGCGAGAGCTGGCGTCGTAGCTCCACGCCGCGCCGACCTGCTGGTCGAACCTGACGACGGCCCCCGGACGAGGGAGACGGCGGTAGGGGATGACGCCCTCTTGCGTTGCGTCCCTGCCGGCGCCTTCAAAGGGCTTCCCCAGGCCGTCCGTGTTCCCGAACGAGCGTCCGTACAGAGGCAGGCCCAGGACGATCTTGTTGCCCGGCACCCCGGCCCGCGTGTAATCGGCGACCGCCTGGTCCGTGGCCACCCTTGCGCCGCTCGCGGCCCCGAGCCATCCGACTTGGCCGGCGTCATCACGCTGGACTGGTGCCCGGCCGTCTTGTCCCACGCACCGGCGTAGTCGTACCCCATCAGATGCCAGGCGTCGACGTACCGATCCATGGCCTCGAGGTCCAGCACGCGATAGTGCTCCGGTCCCGCCGGCGCCGCCACGGTGAGCAGGTAGCGGTACCGCTGCCCGTTGTCGGCGGCGTACCGGTCCAGGGCCAGCCGCGTCTCCCGGAGCAGTTCGACGAGGGACCTCGCCTCGGCGGCATCCCGCGGGTACTCCCAGTCGATGTCGAGGCCGTCCATGCCCCAGTCCGCCACGAACTCGACGGCGCTGGCGGCAAACTTCTTGCGGCCCTGCTCCGAGGCGGCGAATCGGGAGAACTTGCCTTGCCGCGAGTAGGCGGACCCGCCGATGGAGAAGAGCGTCTTGAGGCCGCGGTTCTTCTTCTTCAGAGTGAAGAGCTGGTTCACCACGCCGTAGGCGTTGTTGACGCGCTTGGACAGGGCGGCGTCTCCGGGAAGCGCTTTTCCACGTCGGCGTAGGTGTCGGAGGAGATGCTGATATAATTTAATTTAATTTTTTTCTTCCCCGTTACTGTTGTTGACTTGTCAAGAAAACTTACATTGTTCCATCGGGTGAGAGGTCGCCGAATGCGTAGAGCAGATGAGTGACTTTGTCTGCTGGGAGATCTTGGGGCTGGCAGTTGGCGTCGTAGATTCCCCTGGTTTTGATCCTTAGCTGCTAGAAGAGGGCAAAAAAAGAAAAGAAAAGAAAAGAAGAGAAAAGAAAAGCCAAGGAAAAGAGGCAACTTGGTCGACGTACCAATTTGTGAAATAGAGCACATTCCGCGCCGCCACACTCTTGTTGGGCTTCACAGGAGTCTGTCTGGGAACACCATTGCCGGCCACTGGTGCGTCTTGCCTGTTCGGGACATGCAACTCGGCAGAGTCGGTCGTGGTATTGGTCCATTGTTGGGTAACGTTGCCCCATCTCAGCAGCCCCGGAGATGACATCGACAGCGGGACACGGAGCACCGCTGCCGCCGCCGCCGCCGAAGAAGAAGAAGAAGCCGTGGTCAGCGCCGGCGCGACCGTGACGGCGGTAGTGAAGAGCTGCTCGGCACTGTGGCTGTGGCTGTGGCTGTGGCTGTGGCTGTGGCTGGGCGTCGCCGTCGCCGTCGCCGTGACGTAGATCGTGGTGGGCAGGAAAACGGTCGACGGCTCGACCTGGATGCAGATCAGATCGCGCCTGTCTGCCTCTTGCGCCTGCTCTTGGTGCCGGGCCGGCGCAGCAGTCGCCACCCCGGCCAGCAAGGGAGCGCCGAGATGAGTGCTCTGTGCATCGTGTGTTGAGGGTATCAGGGAGACTTGGGGTTCTTGTTTCTGTGGGACCTGTGGTAGTTTCAAGGAAGGACTCAAGGGGTTTTGATCCGATTCTTGATCCGATTCAATAAACGGACGGGGCAAGGGCGATATTTATTGTAACCTGGGAGGACCACCAGCATAGAGACGACAGCATCGACGAGCTGTCGAATTGCTGTTTGGCCCTTTGGGTACAGTAGTACTATTGCTTACCGGATTCCAACGACGCGGAGAATGCCTTCTTCGCAGCGCTGCCAGCGCACGAGCTGGATCGAGGTTCGGACGGCTTCACTACGAGAAAGTTGCAACGGAGCTGTCACGAGACAATAGGAAGGGAAGTCCATACCTGGAAATCCATAGCTTCGATTAATTCTGGTTTCTGCGGTGCAGTCACGCGGGTCTGCGAATGGCCTTTATGGATATTGAATGTGCGAGAGCACTGGACATTGTCTAAGTCAAGGGAGACTTATTCCCATAGTACCCACTGCCGAGGAATCCAATGCCCAATGTATGTATGGGCATTTCGCATCTTGTCTTTTTCTCAAAAGAGAAAAAGAAAATGTTCGTCTCTTGGTCAATCTCGTGCTGTCTCTGCGCCTTGTTCTTCGCCCCCTCACGATTCATCTTGCGCTGTCGGCATGGTCTTTATCATGACAGCCAGCTCTCCACCGTTACAGCATCGCCAACTCGAATAGCAGCCGATTGTTTAGATAAGCTGAAATCTTCCGACCTTGGCACATGTCGCATATGTGCCCCAAAATACACCTTCCCATCGAACCTCCTTGTTTTGGCGAGTGTCGAAAACGGCTCCCGCCTTATGTTGCCCGTCGCCTGGTCCACACAGACCATTTGGCATCGCCGACAAGCACCAAGTAGTTGAAAGACATCATGTCCTATGCGTATCCTGCTCCATGTATCCTCAGAATGAGCCGCGTGGTCGCCGCCTTCCTGAGAGTCAGATTCAATCACAATGTTGGCCCTGTATGAATCGTCCGGGACGCCTTCGCCACCCCGACGAACAATTTCTTCGTTTAAGGCATCTATACTACTGCTGTTCACCAATAAGATCGGGCTTTCGTTCGATAACAGAATTCTCCTCTCCCCTGCTTGTTCAGAGTCCGAGTCCGGCGGAGACGGAACGTCAGGGAACGAGCCAGGCAGTGTGCGGTACTTGCCGACTTGTTGGTGTTTCTGAACGTGGACTTTGGCTGTTCGACTGCACAGCCCGATGCCGCCGGCGGAAACCTCGCCAGAACACAAGGCACGCCTAGTGTTTTCGAAAAGAAGTCGTTCATCTCCGAAGACACATATGCGCGGGCGGATATTGCTTCTCCGCATACCAGAGAGGACATTAGTTTGGATTCTTGGTCGAGGAGGACGGGGTTGGCAGATAGGGGATTTTTATCTCCAAAGGGCAAGTTGGGTCATTGATGGGCCCGTGGTAAGATACTCGCAGCACGCCGCTGTCAAAGTCGAGTGCTGGCCGTAGGAGTGTCATCTTCGGGTACCGCTTCTGACTCAGAGCTTGGCCTGATCCCGGATGAACCAGGCACCATTCACGATCCCAGGCTAGGCCCTCGGGTCTGACATCCCAGCGCACTCCGGGCGGTACGACGAACCCACCGCAGCTCTTGATGGGGTACACCGTGATGGTCTTGACGCGCACACCAGCGGGGGCATACCGAGCTGTGTGTGTCAGTGTGTTGGGAAATTGGTGCTGCTGGGCAGTCTTCCACGAAAAACTCTCTCAAAAGGCCAAAAACCGATCCACGTCGGATTCTATACTCATGGCACCCAAGCTCGCTCGGAGTACTCCAGTCGGCTTGCCTCCCATAATCTCGCTGTCGACGCCGCATCGGAAGCCGGCAGACAGGTTCCTCTTTAGTTCCCACGGCTCCAATCTCAAAGCAGCAGCCAAATTTCCGGGACTGCACAGTCCTCCTGTTCGAATATGGATGTTCCGAAGTCCAGCCAGCTTCTCCACCTCTCCTAGACCTACCCAGCCACCAGCGCTATTTTTGAGATTGAAAGATACAACTGGTCCAGTTCCCAGAAGGCCAGCGGAGTCTGCTTTTGCGTATACAGGACGCACACGGGGAGTGAATTGCCATGCTGCATTTCCTGCAAACCATGCAATAGTTTTCGCGCCAAGTATGTCGTATGTTGGCTCACGCGATCCATGGAACCAAATAGCTTCATGTGCACTGTCATGGCCGAGTCGAGAGCCATGATGTTATGAAATGGCAACGTGCCGTCTTCCAGCCGTTTGTGAAGGAATTGAGACTTTCGGGCGTGCCACTGTTCTTTCCTGCTGCAGGTCACTAAATCGACTGTGCCGCCACCGAAGTAGCGCCGGTTATCGAAAACACACTCTGCTGACCGCCGAACAATTAGGGCACCGAGATCTGGAAACCCAAAGATCTTGTATAGGCTGAGAACGACGAAGTCGGCGGCGAAATCTGCCGAACTGAGATCCAGTTGCGATGTCGCGCTGAAGGATGCAGCATCGAGAAGTGCATACAAGGGCTCTGGTCTCCCATTTGAGTGTTCTTTAAGATCTCTGGGCCACGAAAGGGGTATCGTCTACCGTCCATGTGAGACTGAGCAGAGTAGGCAAATAAGGTAGCTGAGGCGACTTGGCCGGCAGACAGTGACGGTTCGTTGCCGCTCAGGTACAAGTCCATATCTGATTCATCTACACATATGCTTTGCTTTGCATCTTCTCTGGCTCCCACTAAGCTGGTATGACAGGACTGGTGATATACGTACGAGTATCCTTGTGGAAGCTCCTCATAGCCTCCACGACGAGCTTGACACCAGCGGTGGCGTTGGCGACAAAGACCAAGTCATATTCTGCCGGGTCTGCATTGAAAAACCCGAGTAGTCGTAGTCGGACGTCGTCTATGCGCGATGTGGAAAGCTGCGAAGATAACGATCCGGAATGCGGGTTACCGTAGAGTGTACATGTCAATTCCTGAGCAAATGCGTCCATCAAGGACTTGGCGCAAAGTGTTGACCCTGCATGGTCTAGATATATGGAGGCTTGTCACATCTCTGTCAGTATTGAACACAAGCAATAGATGAGGGCGCATTTGGCATGATACCTTGGAGCATGGGATATTCCCGGTGTCTGAATTCTTCCACTGCCGCATTGTACCCATTTTGTTCACGGGTGGCCATCGTCATTGAAAACTAAGGCAAAGCTCTGGGGCTGCTTTGTTAAGCAAACCGACTTCAGACCGACTTCGATGGCTTTGTATACGGCCGTTGATCTAAACGCCCAAATTCCCAAGTGGTAAAGTGTGATGAATGATGAAAGAGTGACGGACGAGCGATGAGACTCGGGGTTCGCGTGGTTGATGTCGTCCTGGGACGAGGCCCTTCATGCACATTATGCACATGGCCAAGTTAAGCAGAGCAGAGATTCCTCTTTGTTTCGGGAAGAATGATTCGAGGATGTGGTGTCGACCCTCATCAGAGGCATAAACGGTGTCGGTTGTCGCCGCAGATTCGGAGGTCGCCACCTCCCCCTAGTGAAGACAGAAAGGGACCGGAGATTTTTATTGGTTGATGCTAGACGTTCTGCACTAAATGCCTGTGCCCTCTACAGTGCTCGAGGGTAACTCGCACCTCTCCGCAATCATCGTCGTCGTTCACATCGTCGTCGCACTACTGCGCCAGCCGTGGCGCCAACGCCAACAGGAAGGCGCAACCAAGCGTCGACTGCAGCGACAGCTGGCAGCTCCACCCACGTTTCTCCGATTGAGCCTCTTCCAACCACCTTCACGGTGCTTGCTTGCTGTTCGTCACAACCGCATCCAAGCCGCCACGTATCTGCGCAGCATCGCTATCTTTAGATTTGCACGCTCATTGAACTCAGTTCGTTATCCCCTTCTTCCTACGGTTTTAGACCTTCATCCCCGGTCGTCCCAATTGTCAATCTGTCCCTTGAATCCCGCCTCCCGGCCTCCCGTCACCAAATCATCCTTTTTTTCTCTTCCCGGTTCCCTCATCATTGATAATATTTTCCCTCTTTACTACGCGTCCTGCCCTGAGGAACTTTCTTCTGCCCTCGTCTTTTTATGCCCGTCTTTGGCATTCATACTCGCCTCTTACACTTTCGCTTTTATTTTCGATTGTTCTCTTTAAAATGTGTTCTCTAACCGTCGTCGTATCGCCAATCTACAGACAACCAGTCCGGTCGCCCGATTGACAAACAAACTTTTCATAGACTGATGAATTGAGCGAAGAGACTTTGTCATCGATTCGAGCTGAATTTGTCCTTTTCCTGCCGCGCATTGCGTTTACACAATGGATTCCTACAGCTCGCGTCGCGACTCTTCAGGACGGTCACCTTCAGACCGGACCTGGGGTGGCCGGGATGAATCGAGGACACGGGATGAGCGCTCTGGCGCGTTTTATCGCGCAAGGTCCCCTGGTAATAATTTTGGTTCATGCCATTGTCTTGATCAACAGCTTCTACGATCATGGCCAGGCGGTGCTGATAATCAACGTTCAACCGAGCTAACGAAATTTGCAGAAAATGACAGAAGAGAACGCAGACGATCCTGCTCCCCGGGCCCAGTGGACAGATATGAACCTCGGTCTCGCCGGGATGATCGAGATCGAGACGATCGACGAAGGATCATTTCACCGCCAGCAAACATCGATCGGTACGTTCCAGGACAAGAGACTGCGCCTGCCGGGGTGGCTGTCAATCCACTTGCAGATCCTTCTCGACTCCCGTACCAAGTAGGTTTCTCGTACTTTGGTGAATGGTGGAGAATGAACGAAAAAATCAAAGACGATAAAGAACGTGCCAAGACTGGCCGTAGACGGGAACCAGAGAGACCACGTGGTCCAGAGGAGCGTGAAAAGGAGAAGAATAAGATTCAAGCCGCATATGACGCTTACAAAGAAGAGCTGCAGGCCAAAATGGCGCGAGCCTTTGTTTCGGAGCATAAGAAGGAGCAATGGTTCAAGGAGAAATATGTGCCAGAGGTTCGTGACGAGCTTCGAGCTAAGCTAAACGAAATCCGCCGCGGAGGCTACAGTCAATGGGAACAAGACCTGGAGACGGGAACGTTTGATGAGTTCTCACTGGAAGGAATTCCCAAAGCCGATAGCAATGGCTCTGGCGGTGTTGTCGAGAAGGAAGAAGGAGAGGCCACGGCAAGCAATGAGATCATGGGCGTTGGAGATCTTCTGCCCGTCAATGGATCCGACATCCGCGACGAGAACCAATTCCAACCAACTCTTCTTATCAAAACCATCGCACCACACGTTAGTCGACAAAACTTGGAGACTTTTTGCAAGGAGAACTTGGGCGAGGAAGAGGGTGGCTTTAAGTGGTTGTCCCTTTCTGATCCCAATCCGAGCAAACGTTACCACCGTATTGGCTGGGTGATGCTGCATCCTTCCTCTGAAACAGTTCTTCCAGCTGATCGATTTGATCCGAAGGATGAGGACGGTGATGTGGATATAAGGGATCCCCAACCGATTTCGACAGCGGACAAGGCTCTAGAGGCAGTCAACGGAAAGACTGTCAAAGATGAGGTTCGTGGCGATTTTGTCTGCCACGTAGGAGTCCACAACCCTCCAAACAACCCTCGGAAGAAGGCCTTGTGGGATCTCTTCTCTGCCCCGAGCGTATCGAGCGGGATCTCTTGTTGGTACAACGATTGGTGAACAAGTTTGAAGAAGACTTCGGCTCGGACTTTCAGGCGATTTTGAAAGTGGAAGAAAAGGTGGATGATCTTCGCAATGCTGGTCGATTGCAGCCAGCGACGGCATCAGCGCCAGCGAAGAAGGTGAGGAAGCAGCGTGCAGTTGCCCTCGACGAAGCAATGGATGATGAAGACGGCATGGTGGAGGAAGGGGGAGGAAGAGGAGGAGGAGGACGGTGCCATCGACGATGAGACGGATGATGAGGATATGCTCATCAAGAAGAAGCAACTGGATCTTCTCATCGAGTACCTACGTCGAGTATTCAATTTCTGCTTCTTCTGTGTATTCGAGAGTGACTCTGTTCATGAGTTGACACGAAAATGCCCAGGAGGCCACCTTCGACGACCCAGAAGTACTCTGTCATCGTCAGCAAAGGCTGTCGCGCGCAAGCGCGACCGGGGAGCCATTTCCAGAAAAGAAGAAGACGGAGCTAGAAGAAGATGGTGAGGCGGCGGAAGGAGACAAGAAATTCCGGAATTCGTCAACCAAGGCAGAGCAGCAGTTGCTTCGAGCGTACAACTGGGTCAAAACATTTGAGGACAAGATCATGCAAATTTTAGAGCCACAAACAGTCGACATCCGCAAGCTCGGTGGTCGTCCTGTTGAAGAAGCTATTGAAGAAGAATTGGCCAAATATGTGAAGCAAGAGGACGAGCACAAGTGGCGGTGTAAGGCACCCGAGTGCACAAAACTTTTCAAAGAGGAGCATTTCTGGAAGAAGCACATGGAAAAAGGCATGGCGACTTCCTTGAGGCCATGAAGCAGGAGGTTTGTCGATATCCCCAAGATGACTTATTGACGACCCATTTGAAGTTGCAAATTAACCAGAGTGTTGCAGTTTGAGCTCGTCAACGCTTATGTCATAGACCCAGCACATATTGCACCTTCCAGAACGGATGCCAACTCGAATGGTCACTTCCCACCCGCGAATGGTCAATCAACTACCGGAACTCCTCGCGGATTCAACTTGCAGAACTTCTCGATGAACGGCATAATGGGCATGCCGGGATTCCCAATGCCTGGCGGCAGTTTCCCGCCGATGTTCGCTGGCATGCAAGCAGGTGGTTGGAATCCAATGAGCGATGACCGCTCCGGCGGCGGAGGTCCCATCCGACGAGGTGGCATGGGCAACCGTGGACAATACCGCACTGGGCCCTACGACCGCCGCGGCAACCGTTTCGATGGCGGCCGCAACCGTGCAGGCGGGTCTCGTTGGGGAGACGGCGCCGGCGGCGCGGCTGGCGGGCCTCGTGAAGCCGTGCAGGGCCGTAGCTTGAAGAGTTACGAGGACCTGGACCAGGTCTCTGGCGGTGGTGGCGGTGGTGGCGGAGAACTCAACTATTGAGTCATGTTGGATTCAGATCTACGAGAAGCCGGATCGGACGGTTTAGCGGAACAGATTGAGGAAATGGGTGCTCATACAATCGACGACTGTGGACGGCGAAATGTCGATTTGGCCAACAGGAGCAAGCTAAGATATCTTGACCATGTCTGCAGTTGCGTCTGCGTCATCTTTCTGCAGGGGGTTCTGAAATTTTATCGCTACAAGGGTTCTTTGACCGGTCATGTTCTGAATAGGCGCTAGCTTAGCCAACGGATGTAAAAATAAAGCAAAGGGGATCTTCACTACGGTCACTACGGTCCATGTTAATATCAAAATCCCGTGTACATACATGTACGTATCAAGACAATAGTGGGGCCATGCGGCGTTGACTAAGCCAATCAAGCATTCGATGAAGCCCGCGACATGGACAACGGCAAACCCCACTCACTGATGAATGGGTGTTTTTTTTTTTTTGTCCGAACCATCAACCAGCCAGAACCCACCCCATTATTTCCGTATCTCAAACAAGTGTCAAGCAATCTGATTATTCGCAGTCAGTATCCACCACCGAAATGGGCTTGCTTGCCGAGAACAAGAGGTGAATGTTTTCTACTTATCGAATGTGTCATCTCTTTCACCAGCCAAGATTGCTAACCGCGAGCCCGCGCGACCCACAGTCGATCAAAGATCAACAAAGATCCCAACAATACGAAATGGACTCGAGATACGACGACTTTCGGGCAGAAGATGCTGCGGGCTCAGGGATGGCAACCAGGTCAGTTCCTGGGTGCGCAAGATGCGGCTCACTCTGAGTTGCACACGGCGGCCAATGCATCCTACATTCGAGTAGTCCTCAAGGACGACATGAAGGGTTAGGGTTCAACAAAGCCAAAGAGAACGAAGTGACTGGTCTCGACGTCTTCTCCGATCTCTTAAGTCGCCTCAACGGCAAATCAGAATATTCCATCGAAGGAGATCAACAAGCTCGAATGGTGTTCAAGACACATCAGTACGTAGAGGCCAAATGGGGTCCTATGCGGTTCGTCAGAGGCGGGTTACTCATCGGTGACGAGATGAAGGAAGAGCCCCAGTCGACAGAGTCAACACCCGCTTCAGACGCGGAATTACAGGATGCAGACACGGCCGCGGACGAGAAGCCCAAAAAGTCTAAAAAGGATAAGAAGAGCAAGAAACGCAAGGCGGCCGATCTGGAGCACAGCGAAACTGAATCAATTGAAGACGCTAAAAAGCAGGAGAAGAGACGGAGAAGGGAGGAACGAAGGGTCAAGAAACTCGCTGCCAGTAGCGAACTCGAAGCCCCGGACGAGGACGACACTCGGGCCAAGAGGAAATCTAAAAGGACAAGGCCAAGTCGAGGACGAGTACGAGTCCTGAAGCTGAGGACGAGCAAATGGACGCGAAGAAGTCGAAAAGGGACAAGAAGGAGAAGAAGAGGCGAAAGAAGGAGGACGCGGCGGATGCGGAATCTACTACGACGACGGTATCGAGTTCGGCTGCTGCAACGGGTATCTCCACACCCACTATGACGGGGGTTTGGTACCGGGGAGTCGAAATTTTGTTCGATCACGGTTTATCGCGCAGAAGAGGCAGGCGGTGCTGGACACGAAGGCTCTGGCTCAGGTACGTGAAATATCACAATATTCCAATATTGGCTGCATTGATACAGGCGCTAATGAATTCTTGACAGATTTTCATGATCAAGACGTGAAGGCATTTTACAAGCGCAAATTGGCATGTAGAGTTCTTCTGAAAATACGAAGTCGTTCATTTGGATTCTCAGATACTATCACCAGTCCTGTTTGAAAGGCGCGTTGACCAAGAAACATTCTGAGACATACAACGCAATAGTCACCAAAATCAAGATAAAGGGTCCATTTAAAGAGCACCCCTCCTGGTGTAAAGAGCACCCCAACCTGTGGCTGGGGGCTTAGGACAGCTAGTATCGAGACTTATGTAAAATAGCTATGACATGAAATAGGCTTAGGGCTTGCATCCTATAAACGTGTTTATTTGTGTTTTTCGTAATGTTTAACGTATCTATTAATCTAAGGGGATTACTAATAAGGATACCTGTTACGGTGCAGCCCCACAGGGGCCATCGCGGGTGTCAAGCGCGCACCACACGGGTGGATTGCCCGATCCATTGCGCCATGCAAAAGGATACGTACGTATTGAACAAGTCACCTTTGACTTGTGCAATTAACACCTATATTGCTAGGTCTAGGCAAAGCCTAGATCATCACAAATGCTGCTGATGAATTTGCTTGTAAGAGGAAAAAGAGAAAAAGAGAATATAAGCAGACTCTAGCCTAGAATCTAGTTTCTAGGCTTTTGCTTATATGCCTAAGGTTTAATAAATTAATCCCTTAGAAGCCTAAGAAGTTATCTAAAGTAATTTACTCTCTTCCTTTAGCATACGCTTATAGTTAAATCTCTTTACCTTAATATTCTATAGACCTAAGGGGTAAAAGCTTATAATAGTAAGAATATCTTTTCTTTATAATCCTAACTTATCTATGGTTTTGTAATCACTAATTAGTATTAGTTTTACTAAGAGATAATGGACTAGTGTAAAGGGTTAAAGCTAATAATAGTTATAATTAATTAATAGATTTAAGAAAGGGAGAAGGAGAGTGTCAGGAGCGGAATGGCGATGGCATCAATGAGGTGGCGCCCAGCAGGGCACGGAGCTGCGGGCTAGCTGCGGGCTAGTTACGTGAGAGCTACGGGCTATTTAAAGGGGCTTTCCATAAACAAAGGGAAAAGGCCAGAGATTAAACCTTTTAAGCACCTACCCTAACTAGCAGTTTAATAGCTACGACACCTCAATCTAACCATCACTCTGTTATAAACTCCCAAGCTAAAAGCCTTGACAGAGAGGAATCTAGCTAGCTAGCAAAGTGGGAAAAAGTAAACAGAGATATAGGGCAATAGTAGCATCGCATGCATCCATTTGGTGGCTCCACCTTTAGTCCCACCTTTGGCCATAATTGAACCGAACAAGACCCGAAGGTCCGAGGGAAGCAATAAATATACGTAAGGGTTGCATATAGTTTATATATAGCCCTAACCTAGCTATGCATAGCCTATACCCTTTGCGCGCCCTTTCTAGACCTAGGGTTAACCTAAGACGTGACCTGAGCTTCTGAGCTTAAGTCCATAACAGGTAGGTTGAAAAAATTTCGCTACTGCCTAAAAAAATATGGGGTTTTAGCGGGGTAAAAATAGGGCGGCCGCACTATGTACATAATAGCAATTTCTAGCCGCATAAATAGTAATACTTATTGCAAGTTATTATTTAATAAAACGCGTTAGGCATAATAAGTGGGACTCTCCGATAATAACTATGTACTTAAGCTCTAGTGGATAATGACTACTTGGTTTCTGTGAGAATCACTATAGGCGGCCGTTAACGACTGTCCTCAGCCATCGCAGCCACAGTTAGTTAGGCTGCTCTTTACACCAGGAGGAGTGCTCTTTAAATGGACCCAAGATAAATTGACTGAAAAAGAATCTGTTACAAAACCAACCCCGAAAAGATTCGAAATCAGCATAAGCACGCGTTAAAACGTACATGCTGATCACCACAACGTCTTTGAATATGCAGGAATTCGGTTTCCGATCCAGTTTTCATACAGATTTTGCTACGAGAAACTCCCAAACGCCGCCCGCCAATGTAGGGCCCTTGCCGATAATATGGTGTACACAAAAACCAACTCATTCTGTTTACAATGAATTCCTCCGACCATTCATTGAGGTTCCGAACCCTCTACTTTGCGTTTCGTCCGAAATTACTGTGTGAACACATTGTGAGCACACAAAATCCCATCTTCATATAGGATCGAGGTGCTGTCGCTGGAACTCACTTGTGGAAGAACTGGCTAAACATGCCGCCCTTGGCGTGCTGGTCAGATATACTCTGACGGCGGACACCGTCCGAATTTGTTCTCTTCTGCAACTGAAGCGCGTCGAAGCCGGGCATCCAGCCAGAACTCTGTCTGCATGTTAATGGCCGGAAGGCATTTTTCCTCGAATCCGCATCGCAGGTGAATGTTGTTGATGACTTACTCTACGACGAGCGGCAGTGGCAGTGTTGTTGGTGGGGGACGTTCTGGGTGGGTTCGCTCATGGTGGATGGACGGCGACTGGAAATACTTTGGTGTGAACTGTGTAGTGTGCGGTGGTTCGACGAGGATGAGCCGGTTGATGCTGCGGGGATCAAGCTGGATGGTCGTTCCGTATTTAAGTGTCCCGAGAATTTGGTGCCAGCAAACCCTGACCCAATCATTTCGAAGACGCAAACGAGCGAGGCGGGGAGTTGTAGCATTGTACCACAACGTCATGCCACAATCCGATTGAACGTTGACGCCTTCTCCTCCCCATGACGCCCATGACGCCCATGACGCCCATGACGCCCATATGTATACATGTACATGTACATGCATGTTTGGCTTGCACGGCTTTTGCTCCAACGGGGCACAACGGGGCACCAGAGAGTTTCCAGCAACTTGCCGAACTTGCCGTCCGTGCCTTCTCAACTCCACTCCCGATCACCCATTCTACATACGATTGCGTATGACAATAGTGATTGATGGCCCGGATCGATTATCTCAGTTTCCTCCCCCTTTTTAGCCTGCGTCATGATGTGGTCTCGACCCCATGGATGCGCCTCTTGTACTCCGCCGGACAGACTCCGTATTCCGTACGCAAACGTGCATTCACGACTGCTCAACCCAATCAATTCGGCGGCCAGTCAGCTGGTTACGTGAACTTGTAGTCCGTCGTGCATCGCTGCATTTTACATTTACATATTGTTCAGGGATTCCGGATGCGTCGCCGAAAAGAGTCGGCGCAACTAGAGCGCAATCGGTCGGAAAGCCCCACGTTGACGGATGGCCACTATTAACAGCCTTGCTCTTAGCTACAGAGAGTGGAGGGCTATTGCATAAATACGTATGTACATGTAAACATGACGAGAAACGGGTATGCAGGGACCCTTCCTGGTCTAGCTAGTGCCAGTGCAAAATTTGAAAACTCCAGTGCGATATTTGCGTGCCCGACATGCATCCATTGATCATAGAACTAAAATGAAGAAGGCTTGGCAGAAGAAAAATTCTCGTCTATGTTACATAGTGCTTCATGCTTCGGAATAGCAGCAAGGCACAGACACGTACATGTACACTATAACCCCTGCAGGGGTTATAGGAATTATTTTACAAAGATACATGACAGGGGATAACAAGCCAATCAGGCGTCGAACGGGAGATAGGGCAGACAGGGGCTAGGATTAGTAAGCACCTTAAATCATAAGCGATTTACAAGGAGAAAGATGTATCTTTTGGTGGAGTCTAATACCTTGTATATCCACCTTGTGACGCTCTAATAGTACAAGCTCTATCTTACCCTACCCTAAAAATTCAGTTCTTGGGCTGCAAAGGAAACTAATAAGATTCGAGCTTCAAATTGAATCGATTATGTTCTGATAATAATGTTAAAGAAAGAAAAAAGCTATAGTGCCCTAGCGAAAATTTTTAATATAGAGTGGGGTAGGGAGCTCCTTCCCCTATTTTGTCCACCACCACGGGTGGTTACCTAACCACCTATACATAAAGCTATTCCCATTATCTAATATCTAAAGTTTGATTATTAAGCCACTTAAAGGCTTAAACCCTCCTATAAGCATAATATTATCCTTTTTTCCTTCTGTTTCCTTACCCTTAACTAATGCATATAGATCTTTATAAAGTACTAGTACCTCTAGGGATATATAGTTTAAATAGATCAGTGACTCTAAGGCTATAAGCCTATCTCTTACCTCCTATAGCGTAGTCCTTTTCCTAAGACCCTTAATAGGCTTAACCCTCTAGAAATTTTAAATAATACTTCTGCTATTACTATAGCAAAGATTAAATCTAAAGGGTAACCTATTAAGGTCTTTGCCTAGCTAGCTAGACTATCCTTATTCTTTCCTTTTAATCTAGTAAATACTAGCCCTAATAGGTCTATTAGTATAAGAGTACTAGCTTCTCCCTTAAGGTAGTTTATTAATATCTTGCTAATTAGTCTATATTATGCTTAATTAACTTAGACAGAATCCTTATAGTCACTAGAATTAAGCCTATTATTATAAAGGTTAATTAGATTATAAATCTTCCCTAGGGCTAGATAAAATAGTTAATACGCTATAAAGATTATTATTATTATATTAATAGCTATTACTTCCTTTTACTTACACTTCTCTAGATTATTTTTAAACTAATATCTTATATCCTTTATTCTAATAGGCTAGAGGGTTAGAGGTATTAAATCCTAACCTAGAAATAGTGCTTCTAGGACTTAGTTAAGCTATTCCTTAGTTACTTAGACTTTAGCTAGTATAAGCAATATTTAATAAGATAGTGCTAGTATAAGTCCTTTTAGGTTCGCTAAGGTATTAGCAACTATCTTCTTATATTCTTTAGTTAATATTACTTAAAGATCTAATAGGTTAGTCATTCCCTTAGTCTAAGGTTACTATTTTTGTTAAAATAAAAATTATTTAGGTTAACTAGGTAAGCATAGTTAGCTATTACCTTTGTTAGGTCTTACAAGTCTTAGATAATTAAATACTAAGTAGCTAGACCTAATATCTTAGTAGTATAAGTTAGTGTTAGAATAAGCATGATATCAATCGCGGCACGCAGCCGCAATTACCCGGTAAAGGTCGGGCCGCGAGGGCGCGCGCGCAACGCGCGTTCGCGAGAGGTGACCCCACCTATAACTCATCAGCCTGCCCTCTGATTAGTTAAGGGCCTATAAGTCATGTGACCTATAAAAACGCACTGCGTTTATGGCTACTTCTCACAATCCGAAAAGCCTCTCTTTTCCTCTCTTTTACACACACTTATAACTAATTAATTATAATGCCTAGAATAGAAGATAAATTCCTATTCCCTAGGCTATAATCCTAACGTTAGGCACCTATAATACTAACACTAATTAGTGGTTAACTTTATAGATAACCATATGGTTTTCCTAACCGTAAATTAGTAAGGTTAATTAGAAGAGATAGCTATACTATAAACCTACCCTATAAAATAGAAGGGCTGCTAAAAGTATGTATAGTTATGCTAAGGAAGTCTAAGCACTCTCTTATAATAAGAAAGGAGCCTTATAACTCCTAAGATCTAATCCTAAGACCTTATAAAGACTTTAAAGCTATTAAAGGATTAAGGCCTAGTTAGTAACTAGTCTAACCTATCTTTAATTACTTAGTTAGCGCGTTCTACTATATACCTAACCCTTAGAAGGCATTCTCTTATAATAAGAAAGGAGCTTATTACTCCTAAGATCTAATCCTAAGAACCCTAAGGGATAAAGATAATAGCTATACTTATAATCCTTTAACCTACTATATAACTAATACTATATCTCTATTTTATTTTCCTATAATAGAGATAAGAAAGTTAAAAGCTCCTTAATAAGAAAAACTATTAAAAGCCTCTCTCTTTAGCCCTAACTTTAGTAATACTAAAGAAAGCACTAAAGTTAAAAGAGACTAAAAAGGCAAAGGTTTATAACTTAATAACCCTCTCCTAAGATATATTCCCTTAGAGATATAAGACTTTATTATATCTAAGATATTAAAGATAGTAAAATTATTTAATCTTAATAAATAAGGTAATAATCCTAAGGCTATTATAGCCTATATTCTCTTTAAGGCAGTAGCATACTAGTCTAAGAGCCTTATTACTAGAAGTCTCTTTACTAACTTTATTAAAGACTTCTATAGATAGATAAGAGAGGTATTTATAATTATAGACTAAGTAATTACTAAGTATCTATATAATTTCCTTCTCTTCTAAGGCATATATATAGATATAATAGCCTATAGGAAGATTATAGTAATACTTAAGGAAGTTACTACCCGTAAGGAATTCTAGGATTAGTAAGAAGAAAAGATATAGGAAGCTATAAGGAAGTATATACCCTTCTAAAAATATATTAAAGACTAAGACTTCCTTAATAACCTCCTTCTAATCTCTCTAATTAGACTAAGATTATAATATTACTAATAGAGTAATCTAGGAATCCTATAACCTTACTTATATTATTCCCTAAGCCTAACCCTATTAGGCTAATTACATAATAATCCTTAGGAAAGCCCTTATTAGAGGTATCCCTATTAAGATAAGAAATCCCTCCTTCTATACCTCTAAGAGCACTTTTTCCCTCTAGACCTATACTAAAGTAAATAATTAATCTTACAAAGCTTTATATAAGTAATATTTAATATAGCGTAAATAACTATAAGGTCCTTAACTTAAAGTTAATAATATTCTAAGGAAATGTAAGATACTAGGTATTAAACCCTATAAAGCTAGGTATACCCTTAAGGCTATACTTAAAGGAAAGCTTTAATATACTATTATAAGTATTTATATAAGCTAGGAGATCCTTAAGACCTTAAGACTCTTATTAGCTATATTAAGAGAAGGTTTAAGACTAATAATATAAAGTAAAGGTATTTCCTTAAGTAGTAAAACACTAAGCTACGCTAGATTATATAAGAAAACCTAGATAAGCTAAAGATTAATTACTTTAAAGAACTTATAATAAAGCTTATAAACCTTTAATAAGTAGTTTTAGATATTACTTAATCTAAAAAGCACTCTAGAATTAATTAATCTTTACCTATTATAGCATACCTAAGTATAGAACTTACCTTATTAACCCTCCTACTAACCTATAGCTATTCTACGAACGCATAAGGATATTAATAAGAATAACTATAGAGGAATTAGATAAGAAGTATTAATTCCTATTAACGCCTAATATAAGAGAGTAGTATTAGACTAACTATAAGTATAATAGGTATAGTAAAGAAGCCTATTATAGATAATTATAATTATAAGGCAATAAAGGCACTCTATATATAAAGAAATATTATATATATAGTAAGGAAGGCTATTAGTTAACTAAACACTCTAAGGAGAAATGTAAAAGGCATATTAACGCTTTAAGAACCACTACCTTATAGAACTAATAACCCCTTCCTATAATGCTTTCCTTACTTAGTATAAAGGCAAAGAGAATAACACTACTTCTTCTAAAGAAGATAAGATTTCTACCTATATAATAGAACTTAGATTTAAGGGAGAAAGTAATAAAGGAAAGATACTAATAAGCTTCTTTATATAAGGTATAATAATTAATAGCTATGTAACTATAAAGATCCTTACAAATTAAGTAGCTACCTATGCCCTTATAAAGGAGGATCTATTTAATCTCTAATAACTAAAGGAAGCCTTAACTACCTTCCTTCTTAAAGATTATTACTCCTTAGGTGTGTTCTAAGGCATTATCCTAATACTAGGGCTATAGGTTACTTATTAGTAAGGCACCCTAATTCCTTACCCTATAATAGTTAATCCCTAAGATCTAGCTTAATAAATCTAGAGCTAGGGAGGCAATAATTTGATTTGGAAGTAGTAAGCTAATCCCTTAATTAGATTAATTAATATGCCTACTCCCTTTAGTATTATCCTATTCTATATAATACCTATGAATACTCCTTCTTACTATATTTAGTAAATATAAACTGCCTAAAGATTAATTTCTATATCTCTTAGAACATCCTTTAATAAGGTAATATTAAGGTCCCTATTATCTATAAATAGGGGCATCCTTAGATGCTTTTACAGAAGGAGAGATTAATTGCCTAGAGTTATCTAACCAAGATAGAATTACAGCGCTTACATTGCTAATTTAGTTACCCCTCTATCCACATAGATGCAAGGGGTTTTCTTCCCATTCAAGGGTTTTCCTTTTGACGAAGCAGCAGGAGTACTAGTACTAGCCCTACATAGAGCTAGCTAGCGTAAATAATATATATATACCCCTCTATCCGCTAACTTTATAATATGCTTTCTAAATTAGGCCACGAGGTAGATTTTAAAACTATTAGATAATTAATAAAGATCTACCACTAATACTAATTAAATACAGATAATTCACATTGCTTTAAATTTACTCTAAAGGATAAATGTAACTTTAACTACAAAGTAATTGTGGATATTATATATCTAGATAGTAATTGCCCTATTCTTCACGCCATTAATACAGCTACTGTGTTTAACGTGGCTAGATTCCTAAAGGATATTATAGTAAAGGTAACATAGGAAGCTCTTCGCCTCTACTAGATTAATACCTACTAGGGTCCTCTAGATTAGATTATAACTAATGCTAGCATAACATTTAGAAGCGAAGAATTCCGCTAATTTATAGCTTTAATATTAATCTTAATTAAAGAAGTCCTTATTAAGGCATACCATAGCATTAGCAAGGTTAAGAGATATTATAGGCCGCTCTAAAGAGCCTATAATATTATCTAACGCAAATGCCTATTAACACCTAAAGCTATAGCCTTATAAATAGCTATAAAAGCCCTTAATAATACCGTAGGACTAAATAGCATTATTCTAACCTTTCTTATCTTTAGTGCCTACCCTTAAATAATTAATAATTCTCCTCCCTTACTTAATATTAAGTAATAAGCTCTTATAGTATAAAAGGTAATAAAGGAGATTAAGAGGTTACACATGCTTTATAAGGTTAAGGAAGCCCTTGCTATAAGGAATAGTCCTAATACCTTACTAACCCTTAACCTCTTACTTATATTACTAGTTCTTATCTAGTAAGAGCATAAAGGATAGCAAGGCCTATATAAGCTCCTTATAATAGATAAAGAGAGCTATACCCTTAATCTTTTATAAGGTCCTAAGGTCTTTAGGTTAACCTCTATTAAGCCCTATAATAAAGATCTAAGTAAGGAAAGGCTATTGCTAGTAGGAGGTAATAACCTAGAGGTAATTAAAGGGAAGAGTAAGAGGCATGAATTAATAATATAGTGCCTCTAGCCCCTCTAAAAAGAAGGCTAGGAAGACTATAAAAGAACCCTCCTATAATTATTAATTAGGCAGATAACCTTAAGGTATTTATCTTAAGCAAGGAGAAGGTAAACCTTAAGCTTATAATCTAATTACATAAGAAAGGCATGATTATAACTCCTGGCAAACCTTTTAAGCTCTTAACGAAGGCTAAGATTAATGCCCTAATTAGCTAAGGCGTGTTTAAATTCATTGCTTTTAATCTAAAGAAGCACTAAGGGATTTAAATCTTTAATTCCTATATTATTAATAAAGTTAAGGGAGAATAAGTTAGCTATATAAGAAATTAAGGCTTATAATCTAAGGCTTTAGTGATAAAGCAAAGCAAGTAATCCTTACGTAAGCCCTAATAATCTAAAGGGCAAGCTAATAATTAATCCTTATAATTACCCCTTCTCTTCTTATAAAAGGATTTCTCCTATAGATTTAAGATATCACGTAGGCATACGTATAATTAGAAACGCCGCTAAATTATATAATCCTTGCCTAACTCCCTATCTAAATTTGTAATTAGCACCCTAAAGGAATAATTATAAGAGTTATTAAGCCCCTTTACGGAATTACAGAGGCTAGCATACACTAGTGGGTGACTTACCATAAGCACTATAGAGAAAAGCTCTAGATAATAATATTAAGCTATAATCCATGCTTATTAGTTATATCCGCCAAAAGCCCTTACTTTAGATGCATAGGAATGCAGACTAATAATACCCTTAGCCTATTAGATAAAGGATTCTCTAATAAGAAGAAGATTAGCTAGCTACCGCTAAATTCGCTGTAAAACCAAAGCAGTTTATTAAGCCTAATAATCCCCTTGTATTTAATAGTGGAATTATTTAACTAACTAATAATACTATTAAGATATGGTAAAAGGGCAAAGTAATAAGCTATAGTTAATCCCGCTAGAAGAGCTGGAAAAGAAGTATATAGAATAAAGGGCCTATAGTGCTTATATTACTTTAATCTACTAACCTAAGGCAAGCTTTAATCTATTAGTTATCGCATAGTATTAAGAACTAATAACTAAGAATATTAAGGGACTTAATCACTGTATTAAGTAGCAAATAGACTACCTAGATTAAGGATTAATCTTTATACCCCTTAACCTTAAAAGAGCAAAGCTATTTATATTTATTAATGGATTATTCGCTAATAATAAAGACCTTACCTTATAGCTAGGCTACGTTCTTATCCTAGCTAATAAGGAGTATAAAGATAATAAGTTCACACTATAAGGTAATATTATATACTATAGCTTAATAAAGAGTAAGAGAGTTATAAGAAGTATGCTTACTTTAAAGGTCTATAGAATAGTAGTAAGCGTTAATATAGCTTACGTAATTATAACAATGTTAAAGATTATTATAGATTAATTAAACCTCCTAGAAATCCTAATTATAGTCTATATAGATTTATACTTATTATATAAATACCTTATTAAGCTTAGGACTATAAAGGAGAAGTGGCTTATAATTAATATTATAGCCCTTTAGTAATTATATAAACACCGTAAGCTCTGCGAGATTAAATGGATTAATAGCAAAGATAACCTAGCTAACGCATTTATAAAGGCAATGCCTAATAAAGCCCTAGAGAGGTTTATTATAGGTAATATAGTAATAATCTAGATAGAGGATAGGTTACCTAGACCTAGCACTGCCTATAAAGAGGTAAGGGACTAGAGCCCTAAAGCCTATGCCTAAGCCTACACTAAAGCCTATGCCTAAGCCTACGCTAAAACTAGCACTAGAGGCACTAGATAAGATGCCCTAAGTATAGTATAATTACGTAAGGCATAGGCTAAGGGATTAGAGGTAGCGGAATTATATCTTTAGAAGGGGGCATGGAATTATAGCTTTAGAAAGGGGCACCCCTTCTAAGTCTCTATAGTAGGGAGGGGAAGAGAAGGGAGCGTAAGGGGGCGTAAGGAGGTATAATCTAATATTATACCTTTAGAAGGGGAAGAATTATAGGTAATCTTCCCTAGGAATGTGATTTAATATTATATTATAGTTAAATAAAGGGCTATAGGAAGGATAATCTAATATTATACCTTTAGATAGGGAAGGGATTATAGGTAACCTTCCCCTCGCAACGTAATCTAATATTACGTTACACTAGTTAAAGGAAGGAGCGTAGGTAAGGGTAAAAGGTAAAGGTAGCCTTCTGTAAGGAAGAAGGATAAGCGATTAGAGAAGCTAGTTATCTAAAGCTAGTAGCGCATAGGGGAGGAAAAGGGGACTATTATAGTTGTTTCTTTTGTTAACTCTTTTATTTATATAATACATTTATTTAATCCCTTATATCTTCCCTTCTTAGATTAATATTATACGTTAATAATCGTATTAAAAAGAAAGAGGTTCTAATGTTAGAATAAGCATGATATTAATCGCGGCACGCAGCCGCAATTACCTGGCAAAGGTTAGGCCGTGAGGGCGCGCGCGTAACGCGCGTTCGCAAGAGGTAGCCCTACCTATAACTTATCAGCCTGCCCTCTAATTATTTAAGGGCCCATAAGTCATGTGACCCACAAAACGCACTGCGTTTGTGGCTACTTCTTATGATCTAAAAAAGCCTCTCTTTTCCTCTCTTTTACACACACTTATGACTAATTAATTACAACGCCTAGAATAGAAGATAAATTCCTATTCCCTAGGCTACGATCCTGACGTCAGGCACCTGTGATACCAACAGTTAGAGTTAAATCTACCTTCCTAATAAAGTAAATACTATATAATACTATAATAAGGCTAGGGGCTTAGTTAGACTACATCTATATTTAGCATGCGAACAATTTTATAGATAAACAAATCCTAGATATAGCTTTAACCACTAGAAGACTCCTTTATGTAAGCATACATAGATTAGTTAGTGATAACCACAGTCCCCTACAGAGGCATACTTAACTAATTAATTAATTTATTTAATAACTATAATAGTGCTATTAGTTATAGTTACTTTAATAGTTTCCAAATTATATTAGACTTCTGTAATTTGCTTATTATTAGAATTAGGGCTATTAAGTTATTAGCATCCTCCTTACTAATTACCCTTCTAAGATTACTAAGTAGTAGGTTAAATTTGGAATCGCTTATTATTAGTTTCTTCCGCTTTTCCTAGATAGAGGGCTATCTCTTTTATCACTTATATCCTTATTACTATTATTATTATTACCCTAGTCCTTATTATCCCTTTCTCTCTTATTATTATAAGGACTTCTAACACTAGACTCTCTATTACTAGTTAGGGAGGGCTTAGATAATCCCTTATTACCCTTAGGAATATCTTAATTCCCTATTCTAGAATCCCTAGGCAGAAGGCTAGAGGGTTTTATACCTCTCCTATTTCTATTTTAATTATCCTTTACTCTCTTATTATCCTTTAGGAGAACTACTACCCTTATATCTCTACCTAGATTAGTAGGTAGTTCTATAGAAATTAGCTACCTTACCTTCTATAAGTAGTAAGGCTTATTCCTAATGTTTAGTCTTAAATAAGTAGGATTAGTAATCTTATAGTATTCTATAGAAGGATCTAAATAAATAGGTAATGCGTTAGTTAAATAACACTATTAGACTAGTTCTTTTAGTATCTAGACTTTCCTCTTATACACTAGCAGCCTTTCTATAAGCATTCTAATTATATAAAATAACCTAGTGCTAGGAGGCCTTAAGCTATTAAGGACGGTTTATTTCCGAATATATAGTTAACTATTATTATCCCTATAGGAATGCTATAAGAGCTATTTTATAAAAACTAGGTATTATAGGTAATTAAAATATAGGGGTAATCCCTTAACCCTTAAAACCACTAATTTTATTACGTCTTAGACATAGATATTATTTAGACTAAGATATAGTAGTCTTTTTATTAGGATTCTTAGTAATAACTTATAGGCCTCTTTTGCTATTAATAGTATAATCTAGAATAGATAGGAAATTTTAATAACCATAACTCATAGCTTATTCTTAACTAGTACTAGAAGTATAGGTAGAATTCTTTAGCACTAACTAGATTAACTAAGGGATAACCCTCTTATCTTTCTTACTATAGATATATGCAAAATCCTCTATTAAATAGTCTAGTATAGTAATTAAATTATTCTATATAACTAAGGCTATAAATAACCTAGTAGTATAAAAGGTATTATTTAGGTATACCTTTATAAAGTCCTTTACTATCCTTAGAATTAAGTTAGGGAATTCTAGTGTAGCCACTAAGGGAATACACTTAAATAGAATCCTAGTTTAGTAATATCGCAAGGGTTAGACTATGTTATCCTAAGGTGCCTATTAGCGCGGTTTAGGCTTCCTCTAGCTATATCACTAGTTTTAGCTAATATGTTCTTACTAGCACATAAAGGGTAACTAGAATTCCCTATTCTAACTAATATTATGTTAATTCACACTAATATAATAGGCATTCTAATATTAGGGTTCCTTACTCCTCTAGAGACTTCTACCTAAATCCTAGTCTCTTTAGTTCTTTAGTAGTCTTACTCTTTAAGGGAATACGTAATACCTATTAAAGCAAGCCTTTTATTATTTTTAGATTTTTAGGAACTAATATGTCTTAGTATAGGATAACTAAGCTAAGGGAGATATAATGCTTACTATTCATTAAGTTATAATAATATCTAACTAAATAGTTATTATCTTTATTAAACTAGGCACTCTGATTTTTATTAGGATTTATATAGCAATAGGGTATAATGTTTTAGAATTATACCTAACAAAGATCCTAGTTAAACCCTTTACCTAAGCAGTCTTCCTTTGCCTTTTACCCTTACTATTAGTAAGTCTTATATATTATTTTTCCTAGATAGCTTTAGTTTTTAAAGCTATATAGCAAAGGGTAGCGATTAATAAGAGTAAAATTACACTACTAATTAGACTAGTACCCCTTAGCTAAGAATAAGTCTAGTCCCCTTATATTATTAATTACCTTAGATAAGACTTTACCTCTAGATTCTATAACTAGAAGGTACCTATTTATCTTTACTATTACTCTAGTAATCCTTAGGTATTCCTATTGTTATAAACTGGCCTTAGGGCAGCTGCACGTAAGCGTTCTAAGAGATATTATTATCCTTAGAGAGGAAGGATTAGACTAAGCTAGGTATCGCATAGGAACTAGCTTTATACCAGTGTGTGTATAGGTCGCATAGGCCTAGGTAAAGCCCTAACCTATTTGCCTATAGTCCGTGTCCTTTGCGCGCCCTTTCTAGAACCTTTACATACCCTTTCTAGACCTAAGATATAACCTAAGCTCCTAAGCTTAAGTCTATAATATACCCCCTTACTTAGGCCTCCTTCTCCCTTTACCCTTATTATTAGAATATTCTAAGTAAGTAGCATATATACATAATTAATATAGCATATTAGTGCGGGTCCTAGTGTAAGGCTTATGCATAGCCTAGTAGGCTAAAAATTTTTCCTTATAGGCTACCTTACCCTTAGCCTTTAAAATAACTAGCCTTACCTAACTCTAGCTCCTTATAACACTAGCCTACTTAATTTTCTTACCTACTACTAGCTAATATTAAGCTTTACCTACCTAGTTATTATTACTTTATTTTTATATATTACCTTTTACCTATTAAATTCTCCCTTTCCCCTAGCTATTACCTATCTTTCTAACCTCCTATTACTAACTATCTGTAATCCCCCTGCTAGTCTATGTCTAAAGTAAGTGTATAATTAAAGCTATTCTATAGCTATATCTAGATATAAATAATCCTATATATCCCTTACTTTTTCCTTTCCTTTCCTTTATATACCCTTATTTCTATTATCTTATTAGTTATTTACTGCTTGCCTCTCTTTAAATATCCTATTAAAACCCCTTTTTATATCTAGTTTACCTCCTATTATATCTACTACTATTACCCTAAGCGCTATTACTACTACTACCTCTAGTAATGCCCCCTCCCTTATTATTACCTTCTTCTCCTCTAAAAAGCTAAACTACCTTAGTGGTTATATCTTAGAGGGTAACTCTAATAACTCTAATAATTCTAATAGAGAGGAGTAAGAGGTCCTATGTATTTAATATATAAATAACCTTTATAATAAGGGGATATAAGAGTACGCCCTAGGGTCTTATTAGGCCTATCTTCCTTATTAGCATACCTATTAATTATATAGCTAGGAGCTATACTTATACTTAGGTAACCTAAAACTAAGATATATATATAAGCACCTTATAAACCTTTTAGCTACTAGAAAAGCTATTAAAATACTAGCTATAAGGCATACTACCTCTAAAAGGAATGCTATATTATTCTAATAAAAACCTTTATCTACTATTAAAAACGTTTTAATACTATTTTAGCTATTACTTATATTAATCCTCTATAGTAATACCCTTTTATTATCCCCTGCTAGGGTAGCACGCGCCTAGGGCACTACTAAATTATAGGCACTTATGCTTACCTAGTAAATAACTCCTACCTAATATAGTAGTAATATAGCAATAGAGTTCTTTTATAGTATATCTATAATAAATAATAATCTTACCTATATTACCTTTATTTAGGAGAATACTGCTACTAAGTAGTGTGTATTTAATAAGGCCCTTGCTTACTAATTAATTACTTATTACTATCCCTTCCCTAGACTAAACTAGAATAACCTAGCTCTTTCTTCTCCTCCTACCCCTAAGAACTAATTACTTTCTAATATAGTAAAATACTAGCGCTAATACATATGTAAAGCAAAGGAGACTAGATTTGCTTATTCCTTAGTAGTTAAATAAAAATATACTCTTTTAGGCCTATTATATATTATTATATTACCTTATTATGCCTTAAATCTATCTAGTGCCTTTATATCTTATATATTTTCTAGTAGTTCCTAAGTTAGCTATATATATCCTTTCTATTTAACTAGTATATTCTAGTTTAACCCCTATTCTCTTACGTTCTTAGCTACTAGTATCTCTTTAACCTAATACTCTAAGAGATTAGGGTTAGCATTAGTTATTATTAGTTCTAGTAGGGGTTACTTATCCGCTAATATTTAACTAGGTAATGGATTAGAAGCTACCTATTATACTAAATCCACATAGAAAATAAGGTAAAGTCCCTATAGTATATTTAACTTAATAGTTAAAGGTATAAGGACCTCTAGTACCTTATATTTAGCTATAACCTAATCTAATTTCTTATATAGTCTATTTATCTTAAAATTTCGTAGGTTTAACTATATATAATTACTAATCTAAAAGCGTTCCGCTAAACACTAGCTACTATTTGTTTTCTCCTATTACTATTACTAAATAAACACTATAGTAGCTTACGTTAAGTCTAAGCCCTCCTTAAGATATTATAAGAATACCTAGGCCCTTCCCTTTAATAAGGTATAGGATATCTCCTTATCTAGTGGTTCTTAAATTATTACTAGGTTATAACTATATAAGGCTATGTTTACGCTAATCCCTATTACTAATAAGTCCCTATTATTTAAAGTAAGTTAATAAGCAAGAAGATATTCTAGCTATTTAAATTATAAAAATAATAGCATTACCCTTAGGATAGCCTAAACTTCTTAATTTACCCTTTCTATACTACTATCTATCTATAGATAATAAGCTATTAATAGTAACTGCTATATACCTACCTGGTTATAAAGTATAGTCTAAAAATTACTTAACTAGTCTAAACTATAATCTATAATAATTTATATAGGAAAGCTATAGAACCACTACTAGCATTACTTAAATCATTTTGCGTATGCTTTAGCCCTTATTAATATTATAGCCTTTAGCTAGATATACTTAGAGAGTCTATCTATAATAACTATAAGAAACTATAGGTTATCTAGGTGTTAAGCTAGTAGGTCTATTATAAAGTTAATAGAGATCTATAACTAGTAATAGTCTAGTAAAGGGATTGGTTTTAATAAGCCTTATCTTAGCTAGTAGCTCTTCTACCCCTATAATAGTAATAGTTTCTTATAAACTAGGCAATCCCCTATAATATACTATTCTAATAGAAATCCCTCTAAAGTGTCTTAAAAGTTATATTATAGCTAGGATAGCCTAGTAAGAGTAAATTATAGACCTATTGCATTAAGGTTATGGTAAGGGGTTCCTAATTTAGAATCTAAGTCTAGCCCTAGAATTAAAGCATACCTTTAGCACTAATCTAATAGTCTACTATTTACTCCCTTATATTTATAGTATCTAGAAACTTCTAGGCCCCTTCCTAACTGCCTTAAGCTATATCCTATATATAGTATTATAAACTAAGGACTAGTCCTATAGAGATTAGAGATATATATTTATAAACATTATTACCCCTATTAGAAGACCTATAAACCTACCTATAGTGTCCTTACCCTTACTACCCCTAATAATAATATAGGGTTTATACTAGAGATAAGTCTAGTTCTTTTATAACTATATAGGCCTAGAGTTATTACTAATTATATAATTAGCTCCTTTAGTCCCCCTTATTCTCCTCCCCTTAGAACTATCTTAATAGCATATCTAGTCTTACTGCCTATAGGCTAGGCCTATACTATAGGTAAAAATTAAATAGTAATAGTATCTTTACCTATCTTACTTACTATTCTAATATCTCCTTAGCGCTATAAAGTATTCTAAGTTCTTATAGTTTATAAGTATTATAAATAGCTTACTAATACTATATAGCTTTACTAACTAAGCCTTTAGGTATAATATAATTACTAATAGCTCCTTATTATATATAGTATAGTTCTATTAAGCTAGCTATAGTTAAGCGAAATAATAAGTAACTAGGTATAAGATACCTTTATTATTAAACTATAAGAGGTAACCCCTAGAGCTATCCCTAAATAGTTAGCTTTTACTATAGTGTTCTTATTAAGGTCCTATTATATTAGGATAGGATATAATATAAAGGCTATCTTTAGCGCTTTAAACGCTATATTATATTTATCTATTTACTAAAATAGGATACCTTTCTTTATAAGTTTAATTAAAGGGCCTATAATTATTAAGAAGTATAGTATAAAGTCCTAATAAAAGTTAGTAAACCTAAGAAATCCTTACACCCCTTAACCTTCTTTAGCGCCTCCTAATCCTAGATAGCTATAATCTTTTCCCTATCTAGGCGAATTTCTTTCCCTATATAAATAATAAACCCTAGGTACTTAACTTCCTTTATTATAAAAATGCATTTCTTTATATCTAAATTTAGTCTTACTTACTATAGCCTTAAGAGCATTACTTAGACCTTTTATATATAGTCTTTCTAAGACCCTCCTAAGTAAATAAGGATATTATTAAGGTAAGTAGTTATATAGTCCCCTAGGATTCCACTAAGCGTGCTATTAATATATCTCTAAAAGGTAGTAGGTATACCCGCTAGGCTAAAGGGGTATATAAGTTACTTAAATAACCTAAAACGCGTCTAGAAGGTAGTCTAGTATTCCTTACCTTTAGTAATATAAAGCTAGTAAAACGCTGCTTATATATCTAGCTTTATAAATCACTTTGCCTCTAATAATAATTATAGTATCTCCTTTACTAGAGGTAAGGGATAATAGTCTTATTCTATAATCTTATTAAGGGCATAGTAATCCACGCAAAACCGCTATCCTTCTCCTAGCTTCTTTACTAATAATACTAGAGCTATTACTAAAGAGAAGCTAGCCTATATCTATTCCTTATCTATAAGGTTAGTTACTTACTTTTAGATTTTAAGGAGGTACTACTAGGGTATATTATATAATAAGGCCTATAGAAGTTCTAGTTTAGATCTATCTGTGTTATGCTTTAATTAAATATAGTGGTTTAATTATCCCTAGTATAGTGGTAAGGCATTTGCCTTGCTTTCTAGGAAAAGGTCTGTAAAGTCCTATAGCGCTTAGTAATAAGGATAATAGGTCCTATTCTATAGCCTTAGGGGTTATGTCTATCTATAGAATTAATGTGATTTCCTATAGGCTAGTGGTATATAATTAGATATATTCTTTCTGCTTCTTCGCATGCCTTATGATTCTCATAAAGGTAAAGCCTAAGATAGATATTATTAGTTGCTTAACCTTCCTATTAGTTAATGCCTAAATTTATAGGTTATTAGCTAATCCTATATAGAGTTAATAGCGCGCTATGTCTAAGTTAATCTTATTCTATTCTATCTATAGTATCCTAAAATTAGCTACCTTATTAACCTAAGGATTATATAAGTAACTATAGGTGTTTCCTATCTATCTAGATCTACTTAAAAACGGATAATATACGTAATATATAACCTCTTTTTATAGCTCTCTTTTCCCTCTTATTTTACACTAACTATAGTGTAAACTAATCTCTTCTTTAAGAGAGGAGGCGTTTTAACTAGAGTTTTTAGATAAGGTGTTTGCTTATAGTAGTATAATAGTTATAGCCTATATTAATAAGAGCATCCATAAAGGTAGTCTTATTAATTAACATAGGAACTAGAAAAGGTATAGAGTTTATATTAGACTAGATCTATTTAAAGTCCTTATTAGTAATAACTATTTACTATAATGCCCCTCTATCTATTCTCCTTACTACCCTAGTTAAATAACTTAATACTAGGGTTTTCTTTTTCTAATATATTCGCTATCTTCTCTTCTTTAGAGTTATCTTCCTTTTCCTTTATATTATATAAGTTAATAGCTACCTTTCTATGCTAATGTTTTAGTAAAAGTAAAGGGTAGTTAGAAATAAAATGCTTTCCTAAACTATACTATAGGCATTTACCCTCCTTATAACGCATATTACACATAGCCTAGCTAACCTACTTAGCCCGCTTACCACTAGCCTTATTACCTAGCTTTACCTTATGCTAATTTCCTAGTAACTTTCCGCGTCCTTTTAGGCCTATTCTAGGTACGTTAATTATATATCTATTATAGGAGTATCCTTATCCTAGGTAAGGGCCTTAGGCATATACGCTTGCCTTTACGTATAGTTCTTTGTCAGGAGCAGAACAGCGACGGCATCCATGAGGGTGGCGACGGCATCGATGAGGGTGGAACCCAGCGGGGCACGGAGCTAAGGGCTAGCTGCGGGCTAGTCACGTGAGAGCTGCGGGCTATTTAAAGGGGCTTTCCCACAAACAAAGGGAAAGGGCTAGAGATTAAACCTTTTAAGCACCCACCCCTAGCTAGCAGATCAATAGCTACGACACTTTAATCTAACCTTTACTCTGTTATTCACTCCTAAGCCAAAAGCCTTGATAAATTAATCTCTCTTCCCTTTAGGGCAATAGACCGTTGGTTAGATTAAGATATCTAGAATTCATTGCATGGCGACCTAATTAGGTGGTAGCCACAACTACGCTGCAGATAAGCAGGAGAATATTACACTACTAAACCTGACCGGAGTGGTCTGCTAGTCCCTATTAGATAACTAGCAGAGCGGAATACTTATTAATAATAAGGAGGTGACACTAAATTAGCGCCTTAAAGAAGCAGCGACCTAGATATATATTATAGAAAAGAGATAGAAACTCGCTTACTTACAGCGAAACCTGCAGATAATAGAAGAAGCTATGTCCTTAGGTAACTTAGACGTAGGACCTATAAATACCCTTCCTTTAGCACCTTAGGTAGTACCTATTACGTAGCGATATAGCCTTGCGAAGACATAATTAAAAGCACCTATGTATAAAGGGGATACTTTTAAGAGTCTTTAGAATTTCCTAGCGGATTTAAACGTGGCTTTCACTATAGATTATAGAACCTTTATGGATAATATAACTAAGGTTACCTACGCTAGCAGCTGCCTAGCAGATGACGCAAAGCGATAATGGATGCGTTATGTAGCTATGGATGGTTATGTAAATTACTAGGGTTATACCTAGGATGGATTTGTGGATTAGCTAAAGATAGGAACCATAGACGAGAATGCATGGTGCTTAGAAGTAATAAGGATATTGATAGGTCTTAGATAAGAAAATTACTAATTATTCTAGACGTTTATGAAGATCTAGGGCAAGGCAGAGGCCGAGCTGCCTAAAGCAATTCCCAAATGCCTATAAATCTGCATATTTATTAATAGCCTTAATAATGCTATAAAGAAGCAGGTACTTAGCTAAGAGTTCCTAAGAGTTAGACCTACCTAGTAGGCTAAGGAAGAAAGGCAGAGGTTATAACTAAAGGAGGCTAATTAAGTGATTAAGGTAATAACAGTCGAAAAGATAATAACGTTTTACTTTGCTAGAAAGGCCGCAGTGACGAAGTAGCGATAGAAAGATAAATTCGCTGTTCACATATTTTAAGTGTGGTAAGCCAGGACACGCTTTACTAAGCTACACTAAACTAGATTATTCTATTTATAAGAGAAGCAACCATATAATAGAGACGCATAAGACTAGCCGCGACTAGGCTAGAGACAAAGACCTATTAGACTTAAACAAGACCCCTATTAGCTTAGTGTAACCCTAGGAAAACGCTCTTGTTAAATTATCGCCTAAAGATCCAAGACTAAGAGTTAAGGCGAAGTTACGGCAAGAACATAAATAGGTAGCTACGAAGGCGCTGTTTAACCCTGGCGCGACCTATTTGATTATTCACCTAAAGTTGCTAATAGCAGTTAATTAGGCTAACGTAAAAAGGATAACATAACCCTTAAGAGTGCTGCCCTTACCGAAATTAAGCATTAAGGGATCTTATTGCGAACCTTATTAATTAAGGATAGCATAGGCTACGCGAGAATGTGTTAAGTTAGCTACTACGTAGCTAATACTAGTGAAGACCTATTATTAGGGCATGACTAGGTAGTTATATATAAACCAGTAATTATGTCCTAGACGAATAGTTACTAGAGACACCCTGTCACAAAAGAATGTCTTAGACTAGTAGTAGGGACGCAATAGGCACGTAAGGAGGCAAAACGCGCTTACATTGGATTTATCTTACAGGGGATAATAACTAAAATTATACAAAAAGATAACAATGTCTTAATAGTAAACAAAGACAGGCCCTGCAATAACCTAGCAACTATAGAGATAAGCAGAAGCCTACGAGTTAACCACGCAAATACCCTAAGCCTATAAGGAATTTAAGGATATCTTTTAAACGAACTTACAGGTGTCCTCCCTACACTAGGTGGCTAAACTTATGCTATTAAATTAGAAGAGGGAAAATGCCCTTATGGGGACTAATATATAATTTAGTAGAAAAGGAGCTAGAAGTGCTCCGCAAGTACTTAGCGAGCGCGCAGCGAAAGGATGGATTTAAAGATCCGTTAGCCTAGCTAGAGCCCTGATATTATTTGTGCCAAAGAAAGGAGGAAATTGCGCCTCTATGTGGATTATAGAGCCCTTAATAGGATTACTGTTAAAGACAAAGCGCCGTTACCGCTGATTATAGAGATCTTAAACCAATTAAAGGGAGCAAAGGTCTATACAAAATTAGACCTTAAAGATGCGTACTATTAGCTATGTATCCGCAAGGGCGATGAGTGGAAAACAGCGTTCTAATGCAAATACGGTTACTTTGAATATCTTGTGATGCCTTTTAGGCTAGTTAATGCACCCGTAACCTTTTAAGAATATATTAATAATGCCCTTAAAGGCCTTATAGATACGATTTGCGTTGTGTATTTAGATGATATCCTGATCTATAGCAGCGATGTAGCTGCGCATGAGGGCATGTAAAATAAGTCCTTTAGAAGCTCCAAGAAGCAAGCCTCTTTGTTAACCTAGAAAAGTGCAAATTCTTATGTAAGGAGGTTGAATTCCTAGGCTTTATTATATCTGAAGAAGGAATCGCGATGGAGCCCGCTAGAATTAAGATAATAGTAACTTGGCTAGTACCTTGCAGCGTCTTTGATATCTAGTTGTTCCTAGGCTTTATAGGATTTTATAGACGGTTTATTAAAGGCTATAGCAAGATAGTCGTCCCGTTAACTGATTAACTCCGAGGAGACTAACTAGCAAAGTTTAAGCTAGATCCTGATGAGTTAGCTGCGTTTAGGGAGCTGTAAAAACGATTCTAAGAGGCGCTAATTCTAGTGTACTTTAATCCACTAGCCCTATTAAGGGTTAAGACGGACGCCTTAGGACACGCACTTAGGGCTATCCTGGCGTAGTTAGTGCTAGGTTACTAGCACCTAGTGGCGTATATATTAAGAAAGTTAAATAAGATAGAGCTACGCTACGCGACACTAGATATAGAGTTACTAGCTATCTAAGAGGCATTCTAAACTTAGAGGCACTACCTTATATACTTAACGTATCTGGTTATAGTGGTTACGGATCACTTAAACCATAAGTACCTAGCTACAAAGCCAAAGTTAACTAGCAGATAGGTCACTGTGCTAGATAAACTCTGTCTATTTAACTTTGTAATTAAATATAGAGTAGGTAAGTTAAACCCCGCTAACGCTCTGTTAAGGAGGTTAGATTATGTAAGTAAAGAGAGGAAGGCAGAGGCAGCGTCCTTATAATTGCTAACCTTTCTTGCTAAATTTGCAAACAATGCGCCGCGAGGATGCTATAATAGAACTGCTAGTATCTAGTGCTCTAAGAAAACGCGGTGTGTTTGGTTTGTAAATAATAGGCTGCGAGGACGCTATAATAAAACTATTAATATCTAGCGCTCTATGAAATCGCCCCTACCTATTAACTAGATAAGGATAGACTACATGTAAGACTAGACCTGCTAGCTAAGGAGTTGCTCCTAGCGGTGGTGTGTTAGCTAGGGTCTCCTTAATTTTAAAGAAACCTAATAGTCTAGACGCACTCTAAGGATATCGTTATAGCGTAAGGGGACTGCATATAAGACTAAGCCCGCTAGCTAAGGAGTTAATACCTAGTAGTAGTGTAATAGCTAGGGTCTTATTAATTTTAGAAAAGCCTAATAGTCTAGACACATTCTAAGGATATTATTGTGGCGTGGGGATTACATGTAAGACCGAGCCCGCTAGCTAAGGAGTTGCTACCTAGTAGTAGTGTGATAGCTAGGGTCTTATTGATTTTAGAGAAGCCCGTTAGACTAGACGCGCTTAATGTAGGCGTTATAGTAGGGAACAGACTGTATGTAAGACTAAATTCGCTAGCTAAGGAGTCGCAACCTAGTAGATGCGTTATGGCTAGGGTCTTAGCAGTACAGAGAACCTCTTCTAAGTTAAATTCCGCCGCATTTATAGAAGACGCGGAATTAGAACCCCTAATCTAAGTCTTACTTTTAGATGCATAATAGAGGATGCCTTTATTATAAAGAAGAGGGCGCTGCTATTAAGCGATGACCTAGATATGTTATAGATATAGTCTATTAGACCCTCTAAGCTATTAATGTTTAAAAATCAAGTTTTTATCCTATAGGGAATAAGAAAAGAAATCCTACTGCTAATTTATAATAACCCCGCTGCTAGGCATTAAGGAGTTACTAGAACTCTTTAATAAGTTACTAACTAATATTTTTAGCTAGGAATAAAAAGAGACATCAAGGTATATATACATACTTATGTTAGCTATTAAGTTTTAAAACCATAAATGCATAAACCTTACGGCAAGCTAGCTACGCTGCTAGTGCTAAATTGCCCCTTTTAAGAATTATTAATAGATTTTATTACTAGACTCCTACTAGTTAAAGATTAGCAAGGCAGAACGCATAATGCAATCTTAGTAGTGGTTAATAGATTTACAAAATATGGTATTTATATCCCTATGTCCACGCGGTTAACTAGCAATAGACTAGTAACTATCTTCCTAGAACATATTTTTAAAGATTATAGAGCCTTAGAGGGTATTATTACGGACTGAGGTTTAATATTTACTAGTGGATTTTAGAGAATATTCTGCTACCTCTTAGCGATAAAGCGGTGATTAAGCACCGCGTTTTATTCATAGATAGATGGTTAGATAGAACGCTTAAATTAAGTTTTAGAGCACTATTTAAGAGCATTTGTATGCGCAGAGCAGACTGATTAGGTTGATTATCTCCTAATAGCACAGTTTGCTTACAACACAAGCACGCATATAAGTCACGGTTACATACCTACGGAAGCGCTGCGAGGGTATAACCTAAGGGGACTAGATTAAGCAGTTGCGCTAATTCTAATAGTTAATAATTAAGCTAAAAATAGAGTTTTGGAATTAAAGCATAAGCATATAGAGATTAAGCAGCTATTAAGCCACTTATAGGCCCTGCAGAAAAAGTATTATAATTAAAGAGAGTGCTAATAAAGTTTAATATGGGCGACTACGTCTTACTCTTAACTAAGAATATTAATCTATAATGCCCTAGCTAAAAGCTAGCTGCGAAGTACTTAGGACCGTATAAGATTAAAAAGAAGTTAGCTATTATGGTTTAGCTTATTAGTTAAAGTTGCCTAAAGGAACGCGCTTGTACAATGTTTTTAACATCATAAGCTTAGAACCTTTTAGAGGAAATCCAAGCAACGCGGTTAAAATGACCTTGCTGCGAGATAATGTTAAAGAGGATTAAGAGGAATTTAAAGTCAAACGAATTATCGCCTATAAATATAACGGCAAACAGCGCAAATATTTGGTAAAATAGAAGAATTACGATAATTCTGAGAATTCTTAGGTGCTGCGTAGAGACTTTATAACAAAAGAGGTTATTAAAGACTACAAGCGGTAACTAAGTAGCTAAATCTTAACTTCTTAGCTGCTTAATTAACTCCTAATTGCAATCTAAAATAATCGTTAGATCGCAGCGATTTAATAGGGAACAATTCACTTAATAACAATTTAGACTACTAAACAAATCTCGTATTTAAAGCAAAAACTTAGCATAGACTCGTAGCTATCTAATAGCTAAACTTTAGAGACATATTTAGACTGGTTTTTAGCATAATTTCTAACTTCATTAGCCTTAGACTTATCGTCACTAAAGGCTTAAACTTGCAATTCCTTAGGGAGTTCTAAGGGTCTAACACGCGTGGGGAGAGTAGCTTAAGCAGTAGCAAACTAGCAGTGAGTTAGCAAAGAATAAGCAGCAAAGCTAATAGCACTGACTATAGGGCTATAAGTGGCTATGAATTAAAGATAATTAGTAATTTTAATCTGGGTTTCTAGATTAATAATATTAATTAGCTGCGAGAAAGCAACGCGTTTATTACACTCTGCTTCTTAAGAAGCCTTAGCCATAAGACACGCGTAATAAGCTTGCCCGCGTTTATTAGCATTTTTAAGGCTAAAAGAGTATTATAAAGTTTCTTCTTAGCTTATATAAACTCCTAGCAGCGTATTAGCAATATTAAAGCAGTGGAGTAAAGGGTACTTATATTACTAATATAGTATAGTTCTAGAAGATTACGAAGTATATCCTAAAGCCATTTATATAGCTTTGTAATTTAAATAGGACACTAGCAAGGAGTTAGCAGTGATTAAGAGGCAATCCCTTAAGGCTTAACTTACCCTAATATAAGTCTTATTGTTTTAAGCGTAATAATAGCATTTTAGAGAATTGCCTATGAAAAGCTAAACGTTAGCAGTAATAGTAGTAAGCTAGCAGCGAGTTTATACTAGAGGAGTGACCATATTTAGTCAGAGCAGGCTTTCCCTTAGCAATGTACTAAGGCTGTTTATCTTTATTATTATCCCTTAGAGCTATGTTCTAAATGGCTAACCACTAGGCATAACGTATACATAGAATTTTTGTTAAACTAGCTCTAAGTTAGCAATAAAAAAGCAATAAAGAAGCAGCGAACTTACGCGGTCTTTAATAATTGCAAGGTTCTCCCCTTACGGGATAGCTTAATAGCGGAATCTTTAATAGCGGTAGCATAAGACATAATAGCTTAAGCTATAACAGTTAGTAATTAACATTACACAATAGCAGCGTTATAGTAGCTATTGTGTTAGTGAGGACTTACGAGTTAATAAGAGGCTTAAAGAAGAGAAAGAAAAGAGGGAAAAGAAGGAAGGAAATTGCCCTTCTTATAGGAATTCAGGCGCCTTAGATTAATCTAAGCTGCTCTAACTAGAATCTTCCGTGCGTTGCGACTAGTGTGTTCACAGAGATCACTATGATTCATGAGTTATCACTACGAGCTCACTGCAAATTCATTAGGCTGCCACTGCGAGCTTAAAGGAAAACGGAAGGAGTAGGGTAATCTATGCCCTGCAGAGTTAAGCTAATTAAAAATCGCGCTAACTAGTCTAGTTAAGAAGAATCTCTTAGGAAGAATAACCCGTAGAGAGGAAGTTAAGAAGTAACTATAACCTAGCTTCTATTAGCAGGTGGTTACTGTGAAGAAGGCTAATACAGCCTGACGTTATTAACATTACTACGTTGCTTTATAAAAATCACTACGGTAAGTAGTAATAAAGGAACTCTTGCGCTATGACCTAACCCTAAGATAGCACCTTAATGCGATTAAGGATAATCGCAGTGAGAGGGTATTATGTTAGGAGCAGAACAGCGACGGCATCCATGAGGGTAGCGACGGCATTAATAAGGGTGGAACCCAGCGGGGCACGGAGCTAAGGGCTAGCTGCGGGCTAGTCACGTGAGAGCTGCGGGCTATTTAAAGGGCTTTCCCATAAACAAAGGGAAAGGGCTAGAGATTAAACCTTTCAAGCACCCACCCCTAGCTAGCAGATCAATAGCTATGACACTTTAATCTAACCTTCACTCTGTTATTCACTCCCAAGCCAAAAGCCTTGACATTCTTCTCCTCTAATTAATAGGACTTAATATTTAATAAGATACTGTAATACTAGGCTATTACTGCTAAGTAATCTATATGTAATATATCTTATCTAATACTATAGTCCCTTATCTGCTTATTAAGGGCTATGTAAAGCTTAGCTAGCTTTATAGAGTTCTCCTAATCTAATCCTCTAGCTAGTGCTAATTTTTATTTAAAATAAATATAGAAGTTACTAAATTACTTATTTAGGCATTATATAATCTAGTTAAGCTCTATAATTACTAATTCCTATTAATAAGGGTTATTAAATATCTTAGTAAGGTAGTTTAAGAACTTTTATAAATTATAAAGCACTAAGTGTCCTTTCTTAAAATAGGGAGTAACTTATGCCTAAACCTTTAGCAATAGGTTCTAGTAAATAAAGCACTATTAGTCCTACTAGGACCTAATAAACCCCTTATCTATATCTAGCTTATAGGATATTAGGTTTTGCTATACTATAAATAGGACCCTTTTGCTATTAAATAGGGGTTTTATTAGCAAGGGTTTTTGCTTAATAAGTTAACTAAAAGAGTTAGATCTTTACTTACTAGTAAGGTCCTTAATTTGTTTTAACTACTAAGTAATAAGCTTTTATAAGGTTACTATTTTATCTATCTCTATTCTATCCGCTAGTAGTGATATATCTATTAGCTACTATACCTCTATAGTAAAGGATAATAAATATTATAAACTAGCCTTAGGGTAGCTATATATAAGTATTCTAAGAGATATTATTATCCTTAGAGAGGAAGGATTAGACTAAGCTAGGTATTATATAGGAACTAGCTTTATACTAGTGTGTGTGTGGGTTGCATAGGCCTAGGTAAAGCCCTAACCTATTCGCCTATAGTCCGCGTCCTTTGCGCGCCCTTTCCGGAACCTTTGCGCGCCCTTTCCGGACCCGAGACATGACCCGAGCTCCTAAGCTCGAGTCCATAACACCTATACCCTTATAGCCTTAATCTAATTTCTATATTATAATCTGTTTTTTTATTTATAGAATAGCTTACTTTATAAAATAATAGCCTTATTTCTAGTACACTACTTACCTATTCCACTTCCTATACCACTAAGGGTATAACCTCTTACTTTAAAAACTCTAGTATTCTAGTTATATATATTATTTACGCTAGCTAGCTCTATGTAGGGCTAGTACTAGTACTCCTGCTGCTTTGTCAAAGGGAAAACCCTTGAATAGGAAGAAAAACCCTTATATCTATGTTTAGGCTAACGCTAACCCTGCTCTAGGCCTGCGTCGCGTTATGTATAGCCTATTATAGGTATTTATTACTAGCTTATGCTAGCCTTATCCTAGTGAGAAAAGAAAGAAAAAGAAAAAGGAAAATCCTAGGTTTTAAGCCTTACTTAGCTCTGTCCTAGGTCTGCTCTAGCACTGCTCTAGGCTTATTATACTATCTTATAATATGCTAGATTTAGTTTTATAGTAGTAATTCACTTCTCTTTTACTTTTTAGCTAGCTCTTCTATAGCCTTACTTTTTAGCCTTCTCTAGCTTAGGTTTAGCTTATTAGTCTAGGGAAGTTAGAGCACCTAATATTATTTATCTTCTATAGTAAGGGTATAGGTTTAGTTTAATTCCTAGCTGTTTCTAGGCCTAGGTCTCTTAGGTATTAACTAACTAGATTCTTATCTTATATTCTTCTTTCTTTATTAATATCTATAATTTAGCCCCCTATATAAGTATAAGAAGGGTTCCTCCCCTAGAGGGGTCTTCCTTCTTTTCTCTTTTTATCTAACTTCCTATAGGTTCTTTTTTTCCTTAGAGCTACCTAAGGCGCTCCTAGGCTAGTGTTAGCCTAATTACTAATATTACTATAGATCTATTAGGTTATTTAATAAGATAGCGCTAGCTACTGTAAGTACTCTTACGTTCTATGCTTATCTAGCTCTAATCCGCCTAGGAAAACTCTAAAAATAAGTAATATCCTTAAAAGTCTTTAACTAAGAAGTAGCTTAAGTAAGCTATAGCTAAGGATTTAAAGGTATAACCCCTCTAGCCCTAGCCTACCTCTATTCTAATGCTAATTTGCTATAGTTAGGGGATCCCTATAGGATCTAATATATCTCTTATAAATCTTAATTAATTAACTACCCTAGGCACTAGTGCTATAATATTACTAGTAAGTTAGATCTATCCTAGCTTAGAAGCAAGGCTAACTATTTTATATAGGGCTAGCTACTAATGCCTGTTTTAACTATTAGGTCTATAACTATAGATATTTAAAGGTAGTTAGCGCCTTTATTCTAGGCTAGATCTAGTGCTAATTTGCTCTTAGCCTAACTTAAGTAATTAATAGAATAAGCACTAGTAGCTAGTAGAAGTTTAGGTAGCTATAGTTACTAGGGGTAGTATAAGTATTACTATTCTAGTTTAATATTAAGTCTAGTCTAGGTCTAATAGTTCTATAGGTCCTAGATAACTATTAGGATTACGTAAAGAAGCTCTATACTAGTAATTAGAGTAAGAAGAAGCGTAGCGCCTTAGCTATAGGCCTAGGCTAGTCTAGCGCTAGTAGGGAGTAATATAATAAGGTTATCTTTTAGCTATAGTGCCTAGACGCTTACGCTATAGAGACAAACTATCTCTAGCCGCGGCCCTGCCTGCTAAGGGGTAGGCTAAGGTAATAAAGGGGCGATTCTAGTCCTAGAGGAGAAGTAATTAGTTAGGTAAGTATAGCTTAGTAGAGGGTAGAGGCAGACTAGTAGGGCTTGTAATACCTAGCGTTATATATTTAAAATTAATCTAATAATAGTTCTAGAAATATAATTCTTTAGCTAGCTTACTGCTAGCTTTAAACTATATAATCTTATATCTCTCCTAGTTATCTACTATATTTATATCTTAGTTATTAGTCCTAGCGCGCTAGAAGCGCCCTAGCTCTAGCTTCTCCTCTCTACTATATATATTAGCTACTAGTTTTTATACTAATAAGTAGTATTAGAGTTATTTTATACTAAGGAACTATTTAGCTATTACTCTTGCCTTTAGGGGATAGTTTAGGGCTAGCCTTACCTCCTATATATCTTTAGGCTAGTGTGTTTAGGGGCGTTAGTAGTTATATTTAGGGTAGTTTACTATAATATAATATTAGTCCTTAACTACTTTGCTATAGCTATATAGCAGCGAGTTTACCCTAGGAATGCCTCTCTAGAAGAGGAACTTATTAAGACTAATCTTTTTAGTGCGTAGTTAGACTATAGTTAAGGAGATATGCTTTTCTAGGCCTATATAGAATCTTTAGATTTCCTTTAGGTTATAAGTTAGTGGTTAATCCTTAGTTAGTTCTCTTATAAGTCTATGCTATCCTAGGCATTCCTTACTATGCTATTTATCCTAGTATTATCTCTATTCCTTATATAGTTCCACTATTAGTTTATTACTCCTAGGGAAGGTCTTTATCTATAATATAACACTAACTATACTAAGTTAGTAGCGGTTTAGATTATTATAGCTATTCTACTCTCTATAATTCTCTCTTTAAACTTCTATTTTATCTTATTTAGGTATAGATCTAAGGGAGGGATATAGGTCTTAACCTCTAGTTAGGCAATAGGTATAGCCTTAAACGCACTAGCTATAATTTAGAGGTAGGCTAATTAGTCTATTATAAAGCTTTTAACTACTCCTCTTAGCTTTTTACCCTTCTTAGTTAGGGTATAGTAAGCGCTTGCCCTATAGGTAAGGATAGGCTAGACTACCTATATATATAGGAGTTAGACGTCTCTAAAGCTATAACCCTAGGCTAATGCCACTAGTAAAGAGAGTATAAGCTATTATTAGGCTAGTTTACCTTTTAGGATATTCTTATAGGCACTTTAATTAAGTTTCTTATTAACCTAGACTCTAAGGAACCTATATAACTCTATAGGCACTATCTCCTTTACACTAAGTTAGACCCTAGCCTATAGGGGTTAGTATGCTTTACTAAAGTATATAAGTTTAGTCTTTACTAGGTTAAACTTTACTCCTACTTCTTTTACCTACTTTTTGCATACTTTCTATATAGCTTTAAGCCTTTTCTAGGTCTATATAGTGTTTTTCTAAACGCTACTATATTTATATTATCTATAAATCCTATTACTACTATACCTAGGATAGCTTAAAGGTATATGTATAGCTCTGCTAAGTAAAGTAGGAAGAGGATTAGTAAGAGAGAAAAGCCTTATAGGGTACTTGCCTTTATCTAAAAGGGTCTTAAGAGTTTACTATTAAAGCTAAGCTAGCTTATTCTATTTATAAGGAAGCTATGTATTATAGCTATTAGCTAGCGTAGTATGCCTATTTAGATTAAAATGTAAATTAGATATAGGTAACTAACTCTATTAAATACAGAAGAGATATCTATTTACGCTAGCGAGGCAATGCTACCTCTACCTAAGCCTCTCTTATATATTCTATAAGGACTCTTATTATGGTTTCTATTAATCTATTTGCCTTATTTCCTATTTATAGCTTAGGAAAGAGGCCTTTAGCCTTAGCAAAGGCTATAAGCTACCTTGTGATTGCTACTTCTATAATCTTTCCTACTATGTTTAGTAGTAAGATAGGTTTCTATGCGTTAGCTTTTCTTATCTCCTTAGTGGTTTTCCTAGCTTCCTAATTACCACTACTTATATAGTTTAGAACTATACTAGAAAATATCTTACTTTAAGGATAGCGTTTAGTAAGCATACTATAGCTTCTTTAGCTAGTTTATTATAGGCCTTAATAAGGCCTACTAGGAGTTTATTATCTCCTAGGGCTTTCTAGCTAGCTATATTTAATAGGATATTTCTAATATCTCCTACTCTAAACCATTCTTTATCTAGGACTAGCGCGTTATTAAGCTTTAGGAAGGAGAGGTCTAGGATATAGGAGAGGTCTGCTATAGGCTTAGGAAAGAACCTTTATATAAGTATACTTGCCTTATCCTTATAGGTAGTAGCTAGGTTAGGGTTATTATTAGTTCTTTCTAGGTCTAGGAGTCTAGGGAGCTCTAGGGGGCTTAGCTTTAGAGCTAGGCCTATCTCTCTAGTCTCTAAACTTTACTATCCTTTTCCTATGTATTAGCTTTTATAGGGCTTCTCTCTACACGTTCCTTTTTCTTCTCTAACTATCCTTTCCTAGTTATTATCTACCTTAGAGAAGGCTTACTAGTTTACTTTAGTCTTCTAGTGCCTCTATTATCTCTTAGCTTATCTAGCTTTAGTAACTACCTTTTTATTCTCCTTAATTACTATGCCTTTAGACTAGGGAGTCCTTAGCGCTTTTACGGGGCTACTAGTTTTGCTATCTATTAGAGGTTTGTAATAAGTTATATTATATATGTATTAATTCCTTCCTTATCTTTTAGGTCTAGTGTGTTTTCTACTTAGAGTTACACTACTGCTTTTACCTTTACCTATAGTCTATTTATTATAGTCTAGGTATGTTTAAGGGTAGGTAGGGCGCCTTCTTACTCCTTAGTAAAGATACTAATTAGCTATAGAATATAGTTAAAGCCTATAAGGTTTTCTACGCTATTATAGTGGACTTAGATATCTAGAGTTACCTATGCTAGATCTATAGTGCTATCTCTATCTTCTCTATATTATCTTATAGGTTCCCCTTAGGGTATTACTAGACTAAGCCTTTACTAGCTTATAAGGTTTAGTAGTTTCTTTGCTTCTCTAGTTATTCTATCTAAGCTATCCTAGAGGGGTGTTTTTAGTTAAAGTCTCCTATAAAAACGCTCTAGCTATAAGGCTCTTTTACATTAAAAGTGTAAATAGGTATGTTCTAGTTATCTATATATCCTTCTAAGTAAAGGGAGTAAATGTTTATGCCTTTTATCTCTACTAGTAACTAGTTAGGTCCTCCTAGGCTATTTATAACCCTATATTATACTTCTTGTTTATATATACTGTGTTCTATCCCTTATAGTATACTAGTTAAAATTAGGCAAGGCCTAGTGCTAGGGGCTATAGGTGCCTTATGTGTTCCTACTCTTAGATTGCTATTATATTTATGTTAGTTTAGTATTAGAGTGCTATATATATTAGGCTATTCTTCTTGTTTACATTTTAAAAGAGAACTTATAATATTACTATATTAGTTAGGGAGGTGGTAGATCTTTACTATCTTATACTAGCTCTATTCTAGCCTTATTTTAAGATATATATTATATAATGCTCCTTACCCTAGGCTATTTAGCACTCCTCTCTATATTTATTAGGCATTCCCTTTTCTACCTACTATAATAATAGGTGCTATAGCTATACTAGTTCCCTTATAGGGTAGTATTAGGCTTCTATTTAGGGAGTTACTAGTAAATTATAATAGTTACTCTAGGTAGCTTGCTTTTACTATATTTTACTTCTCTTTTAGGATAGGGTAGTCCCTTAATCACGCTAGGTGTAGGCTAAAATATAAGATATAGTTTTCCTTTAGTTATTTACTAATTATTAAGCATAATGTTTCTCCTTCCTTATATTAGCTAGCTCTATACCTACCGTACCTTAGGGCTACCTTATAGAACTTTACAATATAGCTAGTTTAGAAGTAGTTATAGTATTATTAGGGTTATAGGGTCTTATTATATAGTTTAGTCTAGAATAGCTCTGCTTTAAAGACTATTCTGTCTTAGCATATCTTATTAGTATCTTTTACTTTTACTAGTCTTAGGATTAGGGTAGTATACTATATGTTTTCTGCTTAGGGGCACCTTATAATTACCTTAATTATATTTACTTTATTCGCTTTTCTAATCTTAGTTATAAGGTTCTTAATAGATATATGCTTTATTAGGAATCCCTTAACTATAACGCTAAGTATATAGCAGTAAAGGGCTGCTTCTAGACTAAATGCTTTAGCAATCTATTTTTAGTCCTCTTTATATTAGGCTACGTTTCCTTTAAAGGTAATAATTATATCTCCGCTAGGGAGTCTTCTAGCTACTATAGCTATAGTTTAGCTAGTGACTCTATTTACTATAGTTATTATATCTTTAGCGCCTTAGGATTAGAGCGTTTCCTAGATTATATTACCTTTAATAAGTACTTCTCTATGTTATCTACCTAAGACCTATAAGGGAGGGTTTTATTATTTAGTCTTCTTAGTGCTAGTCTAGCTATAACGCTTACCTAGGTTAGTATATTAGTTTCTTTAGCTTCTTCCCTAATAGCCTTCTTAAGGGTTACTTTAAGGGCTTCTTTAGTAGTGTGAATATTATTATTATTATTACTACTATTATTATTTATAGCTCTTATTTTAGCGCAGGCACGGTTTGCTACCTAGTGGGCTATAGCCTTTATAATGCTCTAAACTTAGGAGACTTTATTGCTAGGGATAAGGCTAGTGATCTTATTATAGAATTTTATGTTATCTAGGTGTTTAAATTATATCTAATCTATTATTAGGTTATCTTCGCGTCTATAGGCATTAAATTGCCCTATTCCTACGTTTAGGTAGTAGTAGCTCTATGCTAGCCCCCTTTCTCTAGCGTTAATTACTATTAGCATCTTACCCTTACACTTACCTCTAGCTCTATTGCGATGCGATATTATAGGAGGGGTAAACGGAGGTGAGGAATTTGAATATCAATGTGGTTTGTATTTTAGAGGCGATTCCGGACCTTTAGATCGGTGCGGAAAAAGTATCAAAGGTAAGCCTAGTATTCTAGTTATAACTATAAGTTTATTAGCGTAGTTAATTAAGAGTAAGAGGTACTTATTAAAGGTAGTAGTTCTAAGTAAAGGAATAGAAGTAAGTAATTACTTATAGAAGTTATTATTTATTTAGAGTTAAGTTATTATATTAGTATTTAGTGTAATTAAAAATATATTAAGAACTTTAAGAAAACTTTAATAAAATAAGAAAATAAGGAAGAGTAATTAACTCTAGAGCTAAATAAATAAATTTTTAGATAATAAACTTAGTATTAAATATAATTAATTTAAAACCTTTCCTAGTAATAAATTTAATTTAGAGTTACACTCTATGCGCTACTAAAATCATAACTAATAAAGCTAAAAGAATTAATAAAAGAGAGAGGGATATAGAAGTTATAAGGGAAGAAGAGGAAGGAATATAAAAGAATAATAAAGAATTATAAAGGGGATATTTAGGGGTGTATAGTGCTAATAGCTAATCGTTAGTTATAGAGCTATAATTTAGCTGATTCTAAGTATTAATTCACTTTTTCCTACTTCTTAATACCATAGTAGCTCTCTCTTTCTCTCCCTTTTCCTTTCTATCTTAACTTCTTATCCCTACCCTTATTACCTCCTTAACCTTATTTTTCCTATTAAGAGCTAATCCTATAGGGCCTTTAGGTAATTACTCTAGGGCTTAAAGCTTTTTAATATATCTTTATAAAAGTCTAACCCTTAGCCTTCTCTTACCCTTAAGCCATTAATATTAACTAATTAATAGGATGCTCTGCCTATATAAGCTTTAATATAGAATAGCCCTTACTAATAGGGTTATAGCTTTAGGGTTTTCCTTTAGTTACTACTATTACTAATTTGTCTATTTTAAAGGGTTTAATCCTTTATTATTTATAGTAATCTCTTTAGGCAGTTACCTCTAATCCTCTCTATGCTATAACTTCTATCCGCTAAGATTTAACGCTACCTATCTAATACATTGCTAGTTCCCCTTCTAGATCTGCCTCTAATAGCCACGCTAGGGTTCTGTAGAACTTATCGCTCTATTTAATTAAAGTTTAAGTTAAAAGGGCTCCTAGCCCCATTCCTGGAATTCGTGTTAATCCATACAGGATCTCAGCAGGGAATATCCCATGGACTTTATGTATCTGTGGTTCAGAGCCTTAGCTACTCTCGGAAGCTGAAGGTGGCTCCCAGCCCCATTCCTGGAATTCGTGTCAATCCATACAGGATCTTAGCAGGGGAATATCCCATGGACTTTATGTATCTATGGTTTAGAGCCTTAGCTACTCTCGGAAGCTAAAGGTCCTAGTCTATTAGGTTATTCAATGTCTTATTCAGGATGCTTTAGAGTGTTTAGTTTATTACCTCTATAAGTCTAACACTTTTATGTGATTAAGTTAGGGCATTTATTATACTCACCCTTTTCCCTTAAAAACATTATTAGCTCCGCTAACCTAAAAGCTAGTCCTAGATTAGTATAGAATCCTTCTAGTGCTAATAATAATCCATTTATCTAATTCCTTAGATAGTTTACTACTTCTATTACTCCTATTAATCTGCAGGAAATAGCTAAACGAATTAAGAGAAATAATCCACTATAACTAACATATATTTAATCTATTATCTAGACTCTAGAAAAGGCCTAATGTAATCTATTCTAATAACCTAAAGTAGCTTATCTATTACTATAGGTTAATTTAATGCCTTTCGCTTTTAAGGGCATGTCTTACACACAGTAAGCATCCTATAATATATTCTATAATATCAGTTCCTATTCTAGGCTAGAACACTAATTAAGTTAACCTTCTATAGGTTAGATCTGCTCTAAAGTGCCTAGCATAGTTATAAGCCTTATAAAGGGCATATTTCACTTCTTCTCTTACTAAATATTACTATTTTCTATGTCTTCCCTTATTGTTGCTTCCTTCGGATCATCATCGGATTAGTCGTGGCCAAAGACCCCGCCAATTGTGGGCCGAGTGGAGCCCTCAGAAGGATGCACGCCTTGTGATTAGCTGCCCCTTTTCGCCACCCCTCTTTGCCCCACTTACGGGTTTCACCCACTTTTGGCTAGCTAGATTCCTCTCCTCTCTCTCTTCTCTTTCCTAGATAACTATTATCAACTATCATAGACTTTAATAACAACGGTATTATCACCTGCGCAGGCACCTTAGTGTTCCAACACTGATCAGTGGTTGGTCACAACCACAGATAAGTTAGGTATTACAAGAAAAGACATTTCTGTAGACGCTATAGTTATTTTCCTGTTATCTAGATCCTTAGGAATAGGGGCATGGCTACGAGAGTGTGCTAAAGGAAGAGACTTGAATTCCGGTTACGGACTCGTTAGGCTTCTAAGGGATTAGCTTCTTCTATTATTATCTTCACTTTTAATAAAGAGACTGATTCTACGTCTATTACAAACCTAGGGATTAACTTCTTCTATTATTATCTTTATCTTTAACAGAGAGACTAATCCTACACCTATCATAAAGAAAAACAACCGAATAACTAAACTAATACGCTTTAAACCTAACGTTAATAACCATTACTCACAATAAGTTAGGAAGCTAGACTAGCAATAAGAGGAAGACCTAAGCTGCTATAGAAGCTACATAATCGCCTAGACTATTACTAAGAGAAGAGCCTTAATTCTCTAGTAATAAGAAACCATCCTAAATCTTAATAGCACCTAAGAGACCCTAAGAGAGTGAACTACTAATATAACTACAACCTCTTTCCTATGCCCTCACAAAAGATTAGAAAGAATGAATAGTAGTTAACCCTAATTCCGCTACGCTATCTAAGCTTAATAACTATATTACAAGGTTTATTAACCTTAGCAAGCATTAAGACTAAAGGGATAATAACCTTTAGGAATTATTCTAAGAAGACTTTAAAGGATAGTCTAAGAATACCTTTGTAATAGCTAATAGAGACCTTGTTAGAGAGCTACGGAATTCTCTGCAAGACCATGGTGTTATTATAAGACAAGGCTAAGGATTAGTAATTATAATATCTCTAGAAGAGGTGGTCTAATAAGAAACAAGGCTATTATGGCCTAAAGGGAGATCACGATCCTCTAACCCCCGAACATTAAGCTCCTTAACCCCTTGTCTACTTACCTAGAACCTTATCCTTCCTAACCCTAATAGCACCTTTAAACCCCTTAACCCGTAAGAGAGCCTCTTCTGCAGCGAACCCTATTACATTAAGTAATTCACCCTAAAGATCCCTATCCACGGTAAACCTTGCTACCTATATAATAATTCTCTTCTAAAGACTAGATTATAAAGAAGATCTTAGAACTTATAAAGATATATAAAGATAGCGATCATTATAGTGGATAATTATATGATTTCCTTGCCCTAAAAGTTACGCTCTTTGAGAATAAGTGTGATAGGATTAACCTCCCTTAAACGCATTATTAGAAGGCTCTCCTGATTATCTTGATTAACGATGCTAAGCAATACTACCTTGATTATCTCTTTAGTTAAAACCTTACATATAAAGAGATAATTAGCCGTATCCGCTAACGCTTTAAGATAGAAAGCAATTAATAATTCTACCGCTACGAATAGAGTAGCATAACTCTAAGCAGCACTATTGCTAAGAACCCTAATAAAACTAGGCTTAAGTGCCTTAAAATTATGCTAGCTACCCTTAAGAAGATCTATTAAGGCCTGTATCCTTCTAATATAGTAAATACTAAGCTCTATAAGCAAACGTTAAATGCTATAGCTAGTGTGCCTAAATGCTAGATAGTAGAGTATAACCACTCCCTAGGCTTTAAGAGTCTTGCTAGAGACCTCTGTAAGGCAATCACAATCTTAGAATTAAATAAAAGGGCTACCTAATACCTATAATTATAAGGGAGCTCTCCTAAGGCTATGTTTACTAACTATTAATATAGACATTAGCCCTAAGGTAGGGAAGCTATTATAGTAAGAGCCTAAGGCGTAACCCTTAGCGTTGCTTTGTGTGTGGTAAGAATAGCTATTAGTCCTTTAATTACTCTGACAAAGAATACTAAAAGGAGAAGGATTATTAGTTTGCTAGCAAGATCCATTATATACCCCCTTTAGAGAAGAGATTCTAGGCGTTTCTTGCCTCCTACGAAGGGCCGGACGATGATAAGCCTAATAAGGGCCCTGGCTAAGGATAGGAACCGTATCTTGTGGCTTACATAAAGACCAAAGACGGCGATAAGGATGATAAAGAGCTATTGCTAGTGGCATATCTAAGTATTACATAATTCTTTTGCTTAGAGCTATAGGATAATTATAATCTCATAGATACTGATGTTCTTGCTGCTCTTAATGACTAAGCCTTTTGGCACGCTTTCCTAAAGCAGGAGCTATATTAATAGTAAGAATCTAATAAGGGATTAACCTACTATATCTCTAAAGAGCGCTATTCTAAAGAAGTCTTTAGAGGGATTATGCCTAACACCAGGGCGGCAGGCAAATTAATAGTAAGTTAGGGATAAGCAAAGGCTTTGTTATAATTAATGCCTTTGTTAAAGATAATCCCCTGCGAGCCATAACTTGTCAAATTCGGTGCTGGATCTGCAACCGTAAAAGGCATGCTTTATGTGCCTATAGAACTCGGAGAACTTAAATTCTATATCCTTAATATAGTAACTCCTTTCCTCTTTTCTATTACTAATATAGATAAGCTGTAAGTTAAGATTAATAACCTCGCGAACGTACTAATCTAAGGCAATAAGACTATGCCTGTTATGCAATAATAGGGATATCCTTAGTGGCTACTAGAGGCTAAAGAAATAGTTACCTTCTACCTCTTAGAAGGAGAAATCCATTAATTGCATTATTACTTTAGTTACCCTTCTGTTTAATGCCTTGCAAAGATCCTTTAGCGGGCTGGTTATAATGTTAAACGCTAGGTAATTAAGAAGTTAACCGAAGTCTATCACTATTATTAGATAAAAGGAAAAGCTCCTAGCCGGTTTAAATTCACAATTAAAGACAAGCATAACTTTAACTATAAGATTATTGCTAACATTACGCAGATTAACAACTAACCAGTCCTTTACGTTATTAATTTAGTAACTTTATTCTAAGCAGCCTACTTCCTTAATCCTAAGAAGCAAAAGGCCTAAGATATCTAGGATATAATTAGAGAGTGCTAGATTAATACCTATCTTAGACCGCTGGATTAGATTGTTTATAACGCTAGCAATAACTTCTCCTCCGCTAAATTTAAGCACTATGCTTAATTAATATTAATTAAGATTAATAAGATGCTAATCAAAGCCTATAGTAGCATTAGAAAGGTTAAAAAGTACTATAGACCTTTACGCTAGGCTTACGAGATTATCACGGACTTAATTAGCGCAGAGATCACGCTAGAGCAATGTCTTTAGATAGCCGTTAAAGCCATTAATAACTTAGCAGGCCCTAATAGACTAGTACTAACCCTGCTAGTCTTTAGAGCCTACCCACGTATAATAGATAAGTCACCGCTAAGCGTCTCTATTATTTAACGCGCTAAGGCAATTTAGAAGGCTACTAACAAGGTACGCCGCTACCTAGCCTTATAGCAGGTCCGCGATGCCCTTAACGCCTAGAATAGCCCTAACATATTGCTAATATATTAGCTACCTCTGCAGGCTAATATATATATGTAAAGGGAGAAGGGTGGCTAGCATAGCCCTTATAAGCTAATTACTACTAACGGGGAGACCTACACTATCTAAATGCCTTATAATCTAGCGAAATTCTAATCTATAGTAGTAAAGCCTTACTATAAGGACCTATATGCTATAGAGGGCTATAGGAGATAAAACCTTAAGTTATTAAGGAGACTGCGAATAAGAGAGATTCTCTTACCTCTATAGGGGCAGAGGTAAGGAAAGGAGTGAAAGAAGGAGTAGAACTCCTAGTGCTAGCAAAGAGAAAGCGAGGAAGGCTAAGAAAAGCCCTTATAGTTTAATTCTCTCTTAACTAAGGCATAGAAGGACCTAAGGATCGCAAGGACTTTATAGTTATTAATAAAGATTAAGAGGAGGCATTAATTAGAGAGATTATAACCGGAGGATCGCTAACAGAAGCGTTCCTAATAGCAAAGGAAAAAGCTAACTAGGACCTTACCCTCTAACTCTGCTAAGAAGGAAGATTATAACCCTAGGAAAGCCCTTTAAACAATTGGATTAAGCTAAGATTAACGCTCTGTGAGCTTATAATATGTTTAGATTCACAAAGTTTAATCAAGCGAAACACAGTAGCTATAGGATCTTTAACTCTTATATAGTAAGAGAGATTAAAGGTAAAGGCATGGATTTGCCGTATAAGAAGTCTTGCCTTATTATATAAGGCTATAATAATAAGGAGAAGGAATTCATCCTAACACAATCGCTAATAATCTAATAGGTAAGCTAATAGCTAATTATAGCTATTGCTCCTTTATTAAAGAAAAGGGATTTACCTCTGGATTCGCGATATTACCTAAGCCTACGTTTAATCGCAAACAAAACTCACGAGGTTAATTATCATGAGATTGCCGGAATAGATTACGCACCTCTTTCTAGAAGGCACTGTAATAGAGGTTATTAAGCCTCTTTATGGCATTATAGAGGCCGGAACTTACTAGTGGGCAATGTACTTCCGTTATTATAGGGATAACCTTAACATAACAACGTTAACATACAATCCCTGCTTATTAATTATAGCTCTAAATAATAAAAACCTCTTTAGGATTATTAGAATGCAAACGGATAACACACTAGGTCTAAGCAATAATGACTTCTTTAATAAAGAAGAAAAAGAGCTCTAGAAGGCTAACTTTATAGCTAAAGAGAAGCAGCAACTATTAAACAGGAATCCCCTCACTTTTAATAGCTATATCCTAACCTAAAACGCTAATAACTTACTAACCCTAACCTAGAAAGGCTAAAGTTAGAAGATTAAGGAAGTCAACCCTTAATCTCTAACAGTAAGGCAGGATTACGTAGAATAACAAGCCTAAGGAAGTTATATCGCGACCGTCTGCTAACCAGAAGCTTTATATAATCTATTAATTACAGCTTAATACTAAGAACTAGCTACTAAAGATATCGTATGCCTAAACAAACGCCTTAAGTGGCAGATTAAGAATTAGCAATAAGGATTGCGCTATATCCCACTAACCCTTAAAGAAGCAAAGCTCTTTATATTCGTAAATAGATTGCTTGCAAATAACAAGGATCTTAGCTTATAGATCGGGTATGTAATCGTAATCGGTAATAAGGCAAAGAGGGATAATAACACCTTTATTACAAAAGGGAATATTATTATATATAGTTTAACAAAGAGCAAGCGGGTTACGCATAGCGCGCTTGCCTCTAAGCTATATAGCATGGTTTAAGGTGCCAATATCGCGTACGCAATATCTACGACCCTTAGTTAGATCACGGACCGATTAAAAATGCCTTAGATCCCTATAATCCTTTGTACTAACTCGTTCTCATTATACGAATGCCTTATTAAGCTAGGCATAACAAAGAGAAGAGGCTAATGATTAATATCATAGCCCTTCGCTAATCGTACGAGAGGCGCGAGATCTACAAGGTTAGATAGATTAACGGCAATAATAACCTAGCTAATGTAATAACAAAGGGATTACTAAATTAAGCACTAATAACCTTAATTAATTTGAACGAATTAATAATCCGTGTGGAAGGCTAGGTTAAGAGACCTTTGTAAGCGTTACAAGCGTTGTAAAGAGGGAATTGACAAAGGCAAAGGGGAGGATTCGTCGCGATCGGATTAATTGAATTAACCGATGCTAACCAGGCCAATTAGGGCTCCGGATTCCTATTAAGGGATCCACTTGTGTACACCTTCCTTTGATTCGATTTTTATTACGTTTTTAGGCTCCTTTAGCCATAAGAAAAGAGAGACTGCTAGTGTTGCTTCCTTCGGATTATCATCGGATTAGTTATGGCCAAAGACCCCGCCAATTATGGGCTGAGTGGAGCCCTCAGAAGGATGCACGCCTTGTGATTAGCTGCCCTTTTTCGCCACCCCTCTTTGCCCCACTTACGGGTTTCACCCACTTTTTGGCTAGCTAGATTCCTCTCCCTCTCTCTCTTCTCTTTCCTAGATAACTATCATTAACTATCATAGACTTCAATAACAACGGTATTATCACCTGCGCAGGCACCTTGGTGTTCCAACACTTATACTAAAGGATATTATCTTCTAATTTATACTATTATACTTTTATAGATATCCTCTAAGCTATATATTAATTATACTCTCCTTTACTATATAACCTAGTGGTTAGGAAGTTTATAATCTTAGTGTACTATAGATTATTTAGGTACTTCCTCTATAAGGCCTTAACCCTAGGGAATACTTCTACCTATCTTATACCTTAACTAAGTTCTAAGGAATATTCTAATTCCTAATTAAACTAGTTTACTAATAAAGTCTTTAATATCTCTTTATATCCTCTAACTCTATCTTTCTAGATCTATTAATTAAGGGTTATATCTTATAATCTAAACTTAGTTAGATTATTTACATAATAGTCTAAAGGGAATATTATATATAATAACCTATTAGTAGTAGCATTCCGCTTCTCTTAGATAAAGCATATTTCTATATTTAATAGCCTTAGCTCTATAACCTATCTAGTATAGATCCCCTTATATCTAGTGGATATTATAAATATTATAAGTAGTTTATAGTCTATAAAGATTATTAACTTTAACTTTAACTTAAAGAAGTGTTTATATTTCTAGCAGAACTTAATAATAGCATATAGTTCCTATTTATATATACTATAGTTTTGCTAAGTTTTTATAAATAGAAAAGAATTATATAAGATTAGATATAGAACCTTATCCTAGACTTAAAGCACTATATATCCTCCTCTAAACCCACTAGCATTAGAATATATTTAAGTAGGTAAGTTAAACATATATTTATACATGCTTAAAGCTATAGTGGCTTTATTCCTTAGGATAGAGAAAGACAATGCCTTAAAGTCTCCTTATTACTAATCTATATTACTAGTTAATCTATTAAGTAGTTAAGTAATTTTAGTATAATTCTTAATCTATTAATAGCATAGGCCTATGGCTCCTAGAAATAAATAAATATTAGTCTAATGTTTTAGAGTGGGCTATTCTCTTAGTTTTATAGCTTAGTCTAGTTTAATGTATATCTTTCCTATAACTTTATAAATCTAACTAACTATAAGGATTAAACTTATCCCTAATAATACCTTTTTAAAGCTTAACTTTAGGAGGGTTTAGAGTAGCCTTAGAAGTAAGTAATCCTTAATAAATAATTACTACTCTTTAAACAAGGTATGCTTATAAAAGATATTATTTATATAGCTATTTAACGCGCTAAGGTTACTAGATAAGTAAGGTACTATAAGAGATAGTTCTAGATATAGTATAGGGATAGGACCTATTATAATCCTTATTACTTCTATTATTATATATCCTACTAATTAGGACCCTTAAGGCATTTAGGAGAGTTATAGCTAACTAAACCTAGGAATGTTAAAAGCAAATATATACTATAGTTCTACTACTACAGATACTAACCAGTATATGTGCTTAAGGTTAAACACGCTATAAGAATTAATCTATGGATCTAAGAGTTAATTATAAACTTCAGCTAATAATAGAAGCTAACTACTAGGCATGTCTTCTATAATATAAGAGTAATTAACGGTAAGTTATTGCTTAGCCTAAGGGTTAGACTTATCCTTTAGTACTAATATAGGTTTTACATACTAATCTAATATCCTTCTATTTATAGCTATAGTATACTTATACATCCCTAATTTAATTCCTTTAGTTACTAACTGATTTAGCTAGTATTATTAAGGCTTTAACTATTATCTCTTTAGTAATTATGCCTAGGGTTTTATATTTTCCTTTATTTAAGGTATATGCATATAAAGGTCTATAGCTAGAATATTAGTAATAGATAAAGCATTTAAGTCTCTATAAGTATAAAACATCCGTATAATTTCTTTTACTATAGTCTTAGGGACTAGAGAACCTAGGGTTACTCTATAGCCCTTAAACTAGGATAATACTTCCTCTATAAGAGCTTCCTAATTAATCTCTCTTCTCTATACTCTTTATATAGTTAGAAATAGAAATGCTAGGGGCCCTTATATAATTAGTCCTAGCTAATTATCTTTTATTAGCTTTAATATACTTCTATAGGTACTAACCTCTAAAAACGCAGGACTCTTTTTAAGTAAGTTCACTTCTAATAAGTATATATAAAGACTAAGCTAATTTATAAGTTAATATTTCTTACGCATCACTATAGAATAGGTAATTTAAGGGGCGTGCCTAGCGAACTATACTAAGGGTTTAGCCTAGAAATAAATAAAGGGGACTTCTAATAAGTCTTTACTTAGTAGTTTATCCTAGGATAATAGATTTAGTTTTATAATATAACTAGGTTATTCTAGGTAACTTAGTTTTCTAAATTATTAGAGTCTTCTAAATCTAATAAGGCTTTATCTAGTAATATATCTATATTATCCTAACCTATGTATTATTTTAGGATTAAAGGCTTAGCTAGGCAAAGCATAACTTTCTATTAATCTAATAGAGCTACGGAAGGCCCTTTAATAGAAACAGGTTTATCTCCTTTCTCTTTAATACTAATAGATAACTCTAAGTTTCTAATATCAAACCTCGTGCCCACATTATAGAGCCATGGAAGCCCTAAGATTAGGATAGTTTGATTTTTAGGCTAATTATCTAGAGTAATAATAGCCCACACTAACTAAGTGACCCTATAGCAAGTCACCTTTATTATCATAAAGTAAGTAACCATATTCTCTTATCTGTTAGCGTTAATTATCTATAAGCCTTAGAATCTAACTAATCCTAAATCATAGACTAGTATATTCTCTTCTAAGACAAAGGCATAAGATATAATATTAATTTCAGCTCCTAGTCCACTAGTGCCTATCTAGGTTTAAAATTAAATACCTATTCCTTTTAAAATCCTATATAAGCTTAAATAGTAATCCTAAATAGCTTTATACTTAACTAATACTCTTAAAGCAGTTTTGTATTATAGTTATTAGGAACTAGAGTCTTTTAATCTTCTTAGAGATAGTCTAAACAGAATTAGCCTTAAGTAAGAATAACACTATCTTCTTCTTAGGATATCTCTTTAAAGGAGTTATTACTTAAGATAATAGTTTTTAAAATTACTTTATTATCTCTAAACTAATCTACCATAGGTCTATTAATAAGATTAGGATAGAGATATGGCTTGCTAAAGCCTTCTAGTTAATAGGGCCTAAACCCTTACGTCCCTAAATCTCGCTTAGAGCCTAAGCGTTTCAGCTTAATTACCTTTTCCCTTACTAAGGGAGTGACTTTAGGGGTTAATCCTATCCTTAATAATATTACTAATTACTATACCTTTCTATTTCTTTAAAGGTAGCTTAGCTTTTACAATAAGGGTTATAACCTATAAGGCTCCTTAGGTAATAGATTCTAATGTCTCTTAGTTAGCTATTTTTAAGCTTTTTAAGAGTAGCTTTAGTGGTTTATCTTTATCTATAATATCCTTTACCTAGGCATTTAGATTAGCTTTCCTAACCTAAGTTTCTATAAGTTAATAGTTATAAATTACTATAAGCTTAAGGGCTTCCGCTTAAGTTAGCTAAGGTAATAATCCTTAGTTACTATTAACTCTATAATAGTTCTAGGTTTAATTAGAGCATACTAAGCTCTTATAGCAGAATTATAGCTAACTTCTTTAATAACTCTAAGCATATTAGCGTTAGTACGCTTATCACTAGTTAGATACACCTAAGCAGACCTAGCATAGGCATCTAGGGACCTATAAGTTATTATTCTAAGGAGAAAGGGTTATTAACTTTAGCTAGGCGGATTCCTACCGCTATAGTAAGTTATTCCTAGTTATAGTATAATTTATAGTATAGTATCTAGTAATACTACACTTAAAACAGGCACCTCTATAAGGTAGTAATGTAGTGCTATTAATATACTAGTTCCTTAATTTAGATATAGGCCTTAGATCTAATATATATCCCTATAGACTAAAATTTAGTGCTACTATTAGAGCTTATAGTGCTTAGGAAGTCCTATACTATTTAACTAATACTATAGTAAGTTAGTACTATTTCCTATTAATTACCTTAGTTAGGCCCTCTCTAACTATTTAAGGGTCCCTCCTTTATATTACTATTTCCTTTACTCTGTATTTAAGTCTAAGGGTAATTTATAGGCATAGGAGTTTAGCTAATAGGGGAACAGGCTAATACCTATTAAACTAATAAGGGTCTAGGGTAGCACACATCCCTAGAAACCTAAAGTAAGGCAGTAAGGGTTAAAGCTAAGTAATTAGGGCATTAATAAGAGTGGATTGCCATTTATAGCCTCCTAACACTTCTATAAATCCTAGGGGTAACTTATAAGCTTAGGATAATACTTTATTAGCAAAGCATTTACTCTAGTGTTTAATAAATTCCTCTATTAGTGTGATCTTCGCATCTCTTACTATAGACTTAGTAAGGTTAGCTTTTGCTTCTAAGATAGCAATAGCTTATTTAATAAGCTCTTAAGCTCCTTAAAGGCTATTAGTAGCTAGCATGTTTTAACTAATAGCCTCCTATATTAGAGACTTATTATATAGTCCCTAAATAAACTAATAAATAAAGTCCTAGAGGGTGTGACTTTTAATTAAGGTAAGTGAGTTATTATTTATAACTAGCTTATCTTTACCTCTAACATAATAAAGCATATTTAAAACCTAGGAATAATACGTAGTAAGGGCCTTACCCTCTTCCTAATATATTTCTATATTAGTACTAGCTTTTACTTCTTTATTAATAACCTAAGGAGGGTATCTCTCTTAAAGGGATTATTAAAGAATTACTAAGTTAGCAGATAATACCATATTCTATTTAGCTCTAGAGACTATTAGCCTTAGCTATTCTAAGCTATTAAGGAAGGTAGTAGCATTTCTATCTAGAGCTATATTAATTACTTAAATAAAGGTATTTAGATTAATATCTTAACCCTTATTAACGGTCTTAAATACCTATTATAGGTAACTTAACTAATGCCTAGCGGACGTTAAACCATTAAAGGTTCCGATATCCCTTAATAAAGGTAGCTTACAAGGCTTTATAACTAAGTATCCTAATAAGGGTAGCTCTATTACTAATAGGGGTTTAAGTTTCTTAAAGAAGCCTATTAATTAGATTATAGCTTTGTCCTTAGCCCTGCTAAGCGGTAATTAGTCCTCCTATACTACTAAGCAAAATAAGGATAATAATTTCAATGACTCTAAGTCTAGAGAATACACCTTAGCAGTCTATGGACCCTATAGAACGTCTTATCTAACTAAGAAATCTAGGTTAATAAGATTCAGGGATTATAATAGTTAATTAAGGGGAATAATAGGGGACGAAATGAAATAGGGGATAATAGGGAGGAAAAGGTAATAACCTTCTAGGAGTGCTTAGGAAAGCCTTGATTTGCAGAACTCCTAGCGTGGTCATAAAAATTCAGTTCTTAGGCTGCAAAGGAAACTAATAAGATTCGAGCTTCAAATTGAATTGATCATGTTCTGATAATGATATTAAAGAAAGAAAAAAGCTATAGTGCCCTAGCGAAAAATTTTGATGTAGAGTGGGGCGGGAGCTCCTTCCCCATTTCCCTAGGCGGAACGCAACTACGGGCAGCTGTTATTGGGCAACCTGCCAGCTGCCCCACGTGGGGCAAGTAGATTTGTCAGGAAAGCGGAGCACCCTGATTGAAGCACGTGTTGCGGAGGTCAGGGGGCAGGGAGCTCCGCGTAGCAGCTTCCGCTTTCCCTTTATTAAAATAAGGCCGTCCTATAGAGATATCTCTTCTAATTAGTTACTTCTAAAATACTCTTTAGCGACTGGTTAAGAAATTTTTTCTACCTCTCTTAACCGCCTAGCTCTTAGGGGAGGGGGTAAGTAAGGAGGAGGCCTGCCGCAGGCGCAGCTCGCCGCAGGCAGCCTGGCAGGGCCCCTGAAGGGAATGAAAAAGCTTATATATCTGAAAATAATTAAATTTAATAATGTATACTATTAATTCGCAATCGCAGATGTGGTGGTGTTGTGGTTGAATTGTGGTTGCAAAGAGCCTATCAATCGATCAACGAGCCTGTCAATCATCGATCAACGAGCCCGAAGGATCTTGTAAAATAATTCAGGGGTTGTAGTGTATATATGCCCATGGAAAGCTAGTCATGTAAATCGTACCATGGTCGAAGAATTTGTCTTGCCTGCATGAAGAGGATATTCCTCCTCTCCACTTGTTCACTTCCATCGCAGGTCGGGATTGGGGACATATAAATGCCATGACAGGTGCCCAGTCCTCGAGCAATTCACACCAAATTTGATCTGTCCTTGGCCGCACACAAACAATCTACTTGTAAAGTAACAAACATGGGTATCCCAACCCTCGCATGGGTCCTCGCTGGTTTCGCATTTGCAGCCACATCCTCCTCCTTCGTCGGCGCCTTCATCGACGCCCCTGGGCAACCGGAAGATTCATTTTGCGGGACCGGCGAACCCCCAGGTTCTCGTCCATCTTCATGGTCTTCATCACCAGCTCAACCTCAACGACCAACAGGGCAACCAAAGCCGAAGTCTGCATTTTCGAGCCGCCCCGCGTGAGAATGAGGGGAAGTACGACGACGACGACTACAATATCCTCGAAACCCTGGAGGGCAAGATGGAATGGTCCCCCGTGACCGTGCCCGTCTACCACCACCACTTGTACTCGGAAAGAGTCTCCCCTTGCTGACGGTACGTACGCCACATACTCCGTAAGCCGGGGCACCAATTACTTTTGGGATTTTGATACCGAACTATGTACTATGCAGACGGTGGCTAACAACTCCTACTCCCTCTGGGTCTGATTGATGTTCTCCGCAGCCCAATAATCTGCGAAAGCAGATGCAAATCCTGAACGATGCCTTCAAGCCGGCCGGGTTCCGATTCGAAATGAAAGCTGCCACGTACCGGAAAGTTCCCGAGTGGGCTACGAACGCCACGGCTCGGGACGAGTCAGGAGGCATGCATGAGCAGCTTCGCGAAGGTGATTACGGCACCCTCAACGTGTACTGGTTCGAGGAGGGCCGCGGCTTCGCCTCATATCCCACTCCCGCCGGGACCGTCGGGTTGCAGCCTGATCGCTCTTTTGACGCCGTCGAGCTGTCGTGCGTCTCCATCGTTGGCGGGCCCGTTCCCGGCTTGAACTCGGGCAAGGCCCTCGTTCATTATGTCGGCCACTGGCTCGGCCTGAAGCACACGTATTCCGAATCGTGTCTCGATCAAGGCGACTTGATCAGCGATACTCCAGCTGCGTTGTTCAGTGTAGGTGGCTGTAACACAACGCTTGACACCTGTCCTGATCAACCTGGTCTTGATCCTGTTCATAATTACATGGGCCACAGTGACGAGTACGTTCAGAACTCCCTTCTTTCCACTCCTTCTATTTTTTTTTTTTTTTTACCTTGGCTAGGGCATCCATCTTGCTGACAAGGTCGGACCGGATTCTCATAGAGGGTGCATGACGGAATTCACACTAGGCCAGATTCAGCGCATGCAACTCGTGTGGCTGGCCTTAAGAGCTTCTCGGCTGTCTACCGCATTGGTCAGGCTACTTTTTCCAAGTTATGCCACCCATATGGATTAGGTTTTCCTGTCATCAACAGGGCCTAGAAACTCTCGTCTTTGCAATCCATACCAGCAACGCCTATTGTTGAAATACGAATCGTCGCAGTCGATTTGACTGTGGGAATAATTTCTTCCTCGCGCACCTCACCCATCATGAACCGAAGCATCTCTCCCGCGTCGCAACCCCATCGTCCAATTTTTTTCGTCTTATCCGCCGTCAATTTCCCTGGGGCGAGCGAGCTCTTTTCGCAAACTTTCACTCGGTCGGTGCTTTGGCAATATCTTGGACTCCGTGGTTTTCCATTCCTGGCAGGTGTACTCCGTAGCTTGAGGTGACTTGGTCCCTCGTGGAATTCATGGACGGTTTTTTTTTTTTTTGGGGGGACATGCAGGTTATAAAATCCACTAGTAGTATATTTTAAACATGCGGGAAAATAAAAGACTATCGTCATCTCTCCTAAAAGTCGTATATGCGATGGGCACGTCCACTCCATCGCCGCCTCACAAAAGCTCACGGGTAAGGAGTCACGTGTCACGAGCTATTTATGACAACCCATCAACGATCTGCGGGAGCAGCTTCTCGGTGAAATCCCACAGGATGGGTGTGTTGTCGGGTGCAAAGCCAAGGCCGGTGTAAAACGTGTGCCGCCGGCCCTGAAGAGCGTAAAGCTTGTTGTAGAAGCCGGCCTTCAATTCCTCTGCCGACACGTTGGGCGCAATTTGGCCGTGAGAGGCGAATGCCACAACTGACGGCGTCGCAGTCTTGTACGTGCCAGCTTCCTTCATCTTGACGAAAGGCTGCGTCATCATGGCCTGCGCCTTGTCGTCGCCGAGCCCGGCCTCTCCGATGACGCTGCTTGTCCACAGGTCATGATTGTCGCCCGAGCTGGATCGGACGTATGCGTCGGCGAAGTTGCCTCGGGAAGGAAGTAACGCTTCGGGTCGTTCGGGGCGTTGCGGATCCCCGTCACATCCGAGGGGAGTCCCGTGTTGTTGACGACGCCGACAAACAAGGTTTCCCAGGAGAACTTGGAGAAGAGGTCCTTCTCTTCGTCGCTCAAGTCCCACGGTCCCACGTTGTCCGGAGAAGGGGCGGCTGCGATGAGAAGCTTCTTGGCCTTGACCGTCTCGAGGCCCGACGGCGTCTTGACGGTCAGGACCACGCCGCTGTCGGACCGTTGACTGCTGGCGACAGTGCTTTCGAGAAGGACATCGTCCTTGATCAGATCCAGCACGCGATCGAAAAGCGTCTGGGAGTCGTGCGTCTCGGGCCACTTGAACGAGGGCCCGGTCAGTCCGAGGCCGAAAGCTGCCATCTGAGGCTGTCCCGCCACGGCCATGACCGTCCACGTTGTCGCGTTCAGGGTGTCCGACAACCACACCAGATTGCGCAGGACGCCCAGGGCGCCCTGGATATTGTACTTTTCGAGAAACTGGCCAAAGGGAGAAGAAGATCCTCCGGGACGTCCCCCTTCATGAAGTAGCCATTCTCGAACCAAGGCTGGTATTTCCTGGCAAGCCTCATGTATCGTATGAGGGCGATCGGAATCCCGGCGGCGTCGACGGGGCCGTACTTGACGCTGACGCTCTGGCCGGTTTCGAAGTCCACGTTCTTGGTCAGGGCGAGCAACCTGATGTAGTCGGTCAGGTCTGGATTTACCAGACCTACGTTGAAGCGGTTGAAGAAGGCTTTGGTCGTCGGCCGGTTCAGATACGCTTGCACGCCGTAGTTGACGGGACGTCCCCGTCCGATGGCCGAAGGGCGTGAGTATGGCCACCCTGTTGAGGTTATTTTAATATATATTTATATTCGTCATCCATGTCCGTTACTGCCCTTTGAGAGCCGCCGCACTCAAAACTTACCAGTTTCTTGCTCTTCTCAATGACCAAGATACTCTTCTTGTAGTCTTCTCGAAGGCGTACAGCCGCGTACGCGCCGGTGGCACCTCCTCCGATAATGGCGACGTCGACCTCGGTCGGGTGTCTGCTGCTTGTGCCAGGGAGCGGGAGCTGGTGCCGAAGCAGCTCAGGCCTGCCCAGAGGCTTGTCAAGGGTAACGGTCTCATGATTGGAAATTTGGCACCGGCTAGCCTTTTCCTTTTCCTTTTTCTTTTTATTTCTTAACATGTAATGTTCGGTCAAAGGCCGCATGCTGCGAGTTGCCGAGTTACAGCTTATTAGTTGATTTCTTCCGAGAGCGTCAGTCAATGTCCATAGCGAGACTTTAAATAGATTCCGCGGCTCGCCCGGCCTCGCCACAGCACAGCAGCCGGCAACACCGTAATAGCATTGTTATAATATAACCATCCTATATTAATAGAATCATTTCGTCCGGGAAAATGTGTCGGCTTGCCGAGTTTGGGTCTTACCGTGTAATCAAGCCTCGACATCTCCAAGGGGTTCCTGGCAAGTGTTCCTGTGCGACCCCTGAGCCCGCTTAGATGAACATGCTGATCAATCACAACCCAACTGCTGAGTCAGGAGTCCAGGCATTGCAAATGCCGCATCTGTCGCATCTGGCCATGGCGCATGAACTTGCTATCCCGCATGCATGTGGTATAATATCCGGGGAGCCAGGGCATCCGAGAAGAGAGAGCCTCGTGTAATCCGTACTCGGTACGGAGTACAATGTATGTAATACATCAACCCTGACTGGCGGTCCCTGCTCGTCATCGAGTGAAATCGCAAGCAACACACGGCCCGTATGTACATATATATATATATATATGACCATGCACACCTAAGCATACATATCTAAGAGCATGTACGGAGAGTCATGTCAAAAGTCCTGCCCGTCACACTAGACCGCTTTAGGCGACAGACCCCCTTGTGTGACAGGCAGGACTTGTGGCGTGACTCTCCGTACACTACAACCCTTGAATTATTTTACAAATCTACATGACAGGGGACAGCGAGCCAATCAGGCGTTAAATAGGAGATAGGACAAACAGGGGCTAGGATTAGCAGTTACCTTTTATTATTCGTAATCTAAGAGGAAAAGGATGTATCCCTAGCCCCACGTAGAGCAAGTAGATTTGTAAAATATTTCGGGGACGCAAATTTCCCACCGGAGATTTCAAATTTCCCACCGGACTAGCCAAAACGAGAGGAGTCTCCACACACCCACTTCTAGTGCAGAAGTACCTCTGAGGTTTTTCCTCCCGTAACGTTTCTCCCGTCCCATAGCGCCCGCCCACATAACGTCTGTAATACGTGCCTCTTCTGTGTGCCTATAACCTTCCTCCCACAACGAATTTTTCATCCATTATTACAACGCTCACATTATCACTAGAAGCCTCGTTTTTGCTTCAAATTACTTATAATAGATCTACCTCTTTATGAACGCGAATTTTCCTCTTTTAAAGAAGCTCGTGAGGCCCTAGAGCAGCAACAAGCTAATAAGGGCCACATGATTGCGTTAAACGGCTCTAATCGAAGCCACCGAACCGGCGAGGCCATATCCTTCTCAGTACAATGCCACAAGGGCAGGCGATATCGCTGCCGCAAGGGCTTTAAGGAAGCTATCAGACATCCTTAAAAAGACCAATTACCCATTTAGCGCAAGAATTCGACGAATTTAACGAGATTCCGATCCCAAAGTCTACACAGTCTACATTAATAACAGCACACACAATCATGAGTGTGTAACCGATCCTATAGGCTCTAGCCGCTTTAGGGCTTGAAGTTAAGCAAAATTTGGCATTAAACGCCTTCAGACACTTATTAAAATCAAAAGCCAATACAAGCAATTAATAGCAAAGGAAATCGCCCGCTAAATTACGTGCGAGCACCCCGAAGTCTTAATCACCGGCTCGGATGTGTTTTTATCTAACGTTAGCTTTGATTAGCTAAATATAGCATTAGAACATTAACACAAGCCTTTATAAAGCTCCTTAATGAAGATAACCGCATTTTCTATAAGGCTATTAATCGAAGTCCTTCTAGGAAGATTTAGCGAATCTTCTGGATTTATAAAGACTTAATTCAGGATTAGAAGCAGAATTAGGAGCTATTGCAGATGGACAACACTTACAAGGTTAACCGCTTTAATCTCCCGCTATTACAGGTAACTGGCGTTATATCTTTACATACAACGTTTAGTGCAGCATTTGCCCTAGCTGTAAAGGAAGATATACCTGCTTTTTCGTGGATTTTAGGGCACATAAAGGCAGCTATAGAAAAAGCTTTAATTCCTCCACCAAAGGTCATAATTACGGACTTTAACACTACTCTAAAGCGATCTCTAACAAATATCTTCCCGTTATCTTAATAGCAAATTTGTAAGTGGCATATACTAAAGAATATTGTTCTTAATATTGCAAAGAAGTGGATTAGAAGCCTTAATAATTGCGATATTCTTGTGCCGCCGCGTAAGCAGAAGAAGAAGGATAACAGGCCTGCTCGAGCAGCTTCTACCGAAAACAATAATGTTAAAGTTAGATCAAATCTAGCAGAAGACTCTTCTGAACTTGATCAGCATGTTATAGAAGTGCTTCAAGGCACGGCTCCCTTATTAGTTAACAAGACTACAAAGACTGCATCAGGCCTTCGCAATGCCTGGATTACGGTTATGCACGCAGCCACTGAAGAGAGCTTTTAGAGGAGTGAGAGAAGCTTAGAGCCAATTTCACAAGCAGCAGCGTAAGCTTCCTTTTATTACAAATTATATAGCAGTTCCTTACTAATTTTAACGGTCGGTAGTAATTATTAACTATCTTAAGAACATATACATTCCTTAGCGGCACTAATTTGCTACATTTGCAATTAAGATGCTTCGAAATTTTAGGATATCCAGTACTTCCCGTACAGAGGGAGTCATAGCGAATTAAAAGTCCTTCTCATAAACAAATTTCTTAATCTCTTCCAGCTACATTTAATTATCTGGATGCTTATGCAGGGCCGCTATAATACCTTTAAACTTAAATTCAAGCACTAATTCAGCCACCGCTAAGTTAATTAGGATAAGTACTCTCTTATACAGAATTTAGTAGGTAAACTAGGCTAGAAGCTAATCACTAAGGTAATTAAGCAAATTGATTATGCGGAACTTAAAGCGAAAGGAAAGAGCCTATAACAAGCTATACACATCTATTTACACAACAATAGGGAATCCCTTGTTGCCATATAATTCTTCATATAATAGAGAGTGGAGAGCTTCTTTAAGTAATAGACTTTAACCCTCACTAGTGGCTAAAGGCCTTAACAGATAAGGAACAGAGGCTTCTTAAGGTTTCTTACGAGCTTAACCCTGATAACGCGGCTCGTGTGAGGAATAGCGTAGTTAATCTTCCCTCGCGAACAACGTCAATAGGCCGAATTCGCGATGGTCTCGAGCAGCTACAGCACAACGCGGCAGCGGCTTCAAAAAGCTCGCAAAGGCCTCAATCAACGCCTCAATCAACGCCTTAATCAACGCTAGCACCATCAACCGCAAGCAGCAAAAGCAGCAAAGCTAGAGGCAAATCTAGCAGCCAAAGAAACACTATCGCGGGCCTTAATACGAGGATTAATAGGCTTATCACAATGTTTAAAGCCTCATAGCAGCAGCAGCAATATCTTTAGCCTCTAATGACATATAGGGGTTCAGCCATACATTACAGCTCCTCCTATAGCTATTACATATAATTCTAGCCCTAGACTAAGTAATGCTAGCCATGCTTATGGCTCTTATCCCCCTCTTTGTCCAATGCCGCTGAATTTATTTATTCCAGAGCAGCCGCAGCCACAGCCGCCGCCCTCGCAAGGTCCCTATAGATATTATCAGTAGCTTTAATTAAATAAATGCCTCACTTTTAGCTCTCTTACACATATAGCTACGAAAGACTGACTAGCATAGAAAAAAACCTTAGAGGTACTTCTGCACTAGAAGTGGGTGTGTGGAGACTCCTCTCGTTTTGGCTAGTCCGGTGGGAAATTTGAAATCTCCGGTGGGAAATTTGCGTCCCCAAATATTTCAGGGGCCGTAGTGTACAGTGTATGTAGATTGGCCTGGCAGGGACTTACTGGCTGGGCTGTACATGGAAATACACCCCCTGTTTAATTTTGCAGAGATACTTGCGCCACGGTTGGCAGCCCTTATCAGTTAGCGCGTAGCTGATAAGACTGGCCTTGTTAGTAAGAAAAAGAGGCTACTAACTAGTACCTATTTATGCCTATTAATTACTACTAGATCTAGGTACCTTTTTACGCTAAAATCCCGTTCTAGCTGCTAATTAGTGCGATTCCCCCTGTAAGTAAACGTGCAAAATCATTCAAGGGTTGTACTGTATCATGGACAGACTCCCCACCTGTTTTGCTTGTTGTTTTGCCTAAATGACTGACTGACTACATATGTACATATATGTAGGCATTAATATACAGGTAGAAAAGCCTTCGAAAGTGCCCCGTTGATGCATCATGCAGGTACTTCGTATTATGTAATCCGTAGCCGAAGAGTATTTTTGGGTAGCCAATCATATTCCATGCTCAATCTGCTTCCATCTGCACCCTTAGTAATCAGGTACGGACGGAAAACATGTGTTCTCAAGGGCCTGGAATGGGCATCTGTCTCACCTGCGGCGTCATCGCAACGCAAGGGAGGGCTCAGATCCGAAGGAAAACAGTATATGTAAGGGGCGGACCGTGGTCGCACCTCTTCTTTTCAGAGAAACTTTCCTTTCGCTCTGTCCTCTGTCCTCTGTCCTCTGTCCTCTGTCCAATCTGCACTTCACAATTGCTTGAGCAGTCAGTCCATCTACGTCTCCCCAGAATCCATCGCATCCATCCATCGCATCTCCACGCATCATCAACCAACACAATGCAACTCACCGCTATATTTGCCGCCCTTTCCTTCATCGGCCTGGCCGTTGCCGTCCAGGGTCCCGAGCCCCTCGACCACGGTCATCGTCTGGACAATCGTGCTGAATACCCCGACACGAGACCTGAATAAGTCGAGCATATCAAGAAATGCTCTTCATCCCTGGTATAAGGGATAAAGGGTGTGAAATGGCTGGCCAGCCAAGAGGGGAGGTCGGCTGAGAGAGTGCGAGACCAAATGTTGGGTGGAACGGCAACCATATTCGGCGACGAAGGATCATGTTTGAGGAAATGGACCAAAGAACCTGCTGCGAGGCTGTGAGGCTGTGAGAATGGCCAAGTAGGCGGGGCTGATGATGAGTTGACCAAGTTTGAGCGCATGGGAACGATTTCTGTCTCTGTCAGTCTTGTACACCAATAAACTTGTTCACGTCCTTGAATTCTTGATACACACAAGGTTTGTGTGTTGAACTGCCATCATCTACATACAGCCCGCACAATTGTTGTAAATCATGACTGCGAGTTGCAACAAGAAAAAGGGCAGCCGCTGGTCCTGGTCCTGGTCCGTCCTATTCTCTTCAATCTGGACCATGTATGAATCCTGCCAGCAATGCAAGCGACACCGCGCAGCTTGCGGTCTAGAATAGATTATAGTAAGGAGTAACAATGCATGAATTGACCCGTCTCCGTTTAATTGATTGGAGGGCCGAATACTTGTAAACGCGGGGAAGACTGAGAACTGGGTGGTGATTTTTACTGGCATTCACAGGAATTTTAGTTATTTTAGAAGCACACTTACACACTCGATGCAACGTTGTGGGCTGCTTGGAATAAGGGCAGGTGGGCGGCTTTCAGCCCTTCTGAAATGGACTCATGAACTTCCGACTATCCATGCACCATCCCCGCGCGGTCCAGATGAGGCGTTGGACCTCAAAGTGTCGGTGGCTTCATCGCGTTCGCGTTCGGCGCACCGCGAGCCATGCAGAGGATCGTCAACAAGGACGATTCTCGAGCCAGACGGTGGTGTACTGTGATGCGTTTGCAAATACACCAAGAACAGGGCAGCTGCGGTAAACAACCAACCCCTTCATCTGGACCGTCAGCCAGTCAGTCCAGGACTCTTGTTCCCAAGGCTGGGGAAGTACTGACAGCGTTGACGTGCGGCATCTATTGCAGCTCCTTCCAATGCCAGCCTAGCTGGTGTGCTCCCATTGGATTCTGTTCAGCTCCCCGAGCAAGCAGCGGGCGAATTGCAACCACAGATGTCTATCCTGTTCGACAGTCGGCCTGTATCTATGCCGTCTTTACTTCTTACTGGGTATGCAGATGTTTTCTTCTTGGACTGATCGTCCAGGTAAATCCCCGCTGTCGTGGCCGCGAACAAGAGCGTGATTTGAGGATCAAGGGTCGTCCAAGCATAAAGTGCGTGCCTAAAGCGATCTCCTTTTGATCTAAGAGAACTGTTTCACACTATTGAAGGAAGAGCCAGAGAAGAGTCCAGGTTTCCTCCAATCGGGGAGAGACAGGCCGTCTTGGTTTATACACGCTCGGAGATGCAAGTTGAACTGAAGACGTCGATGTAACCGATGTAACCGACAAGCTGACGAGAAAATGCCAAGAGCTCATTGATGAGCAAAGCTTGATGGGAGAATTGCCGTGCCATTGTCAAAGTATAAATGTCTATGTAGCTGAATGAATGGATGAATATTGAATATGCACCACATATTTCGACATGGTGTCGGGTTTAGTGTTGTTCCCGAGGCGGCTGCCCCAAATATTACATAAACAATATGTAAATGCTGGGGCCTGACCCGGCCTTGGCCAGTCAGCCGCCGCCAGGACCAACAAGGCAACAAACAACTCGACTCTAATAAAGAATCCCTGTCACCCAGCTGTTTCTTGGCCGGCCCTTGCAAAGTACGGAGTAGAACAATTGAATTTGAAGCTCCTCGAGGCTACTACGTCTACGACAACCTCACATCTCATCACATGTCGACTAGCCGCAAGCTCCTAAACGGCACATCCTCGCCCTTACCCTCACCCTCACCCTCACACCGTATGCACCCTGCCCTCGCTCTTCATGACTAGCAGATTTTGAGCTCGAGCTGCTTCAATGCAGGGCTTGCTCATCCGTTGCAGATGACGTACGATAGACGACTATGAACCATGATCGTGCGCCTAGATCGCCCGCCCTGGCCCGCGACAGCTCATCTACGCGACAGGCAGACAACAACGATACGACTCCGAGTCCGACATCAACTCCCAACAACCCCACGACGGCGGGTGTAGATGCAGACGACAATGGAGAGTCTCAACCCCGCTCACGCTCTCGGTCGCGGAGACGACGCAAGAAGGGCAAGAAGGACCGTGACCCCGGCCTCGTCAAAAGCTATCCTTTGTCACTCACTTGCTCAAGACCCTTGACTTGCTGGTCTTTGCCGAGCTGAGCGGCCTGTATTATATGGAGTATGTCTTTTCTCTTCATTGATATCTGCCTCGAAGCTCCATCCGCCCCCGCCCCCGCCCAACAAAAATCATCAGCTAACAGACGTTTGTAGATGTTCCATGTTCAGTTCCTCCTCCGCGCTGTCGGGCAATACATGTACCTCACCCCGAAAGACGAAACTTTTCCCTTCCTCATGCCCGCTGGCCGAGTCCACGTCCTCCTCGTCGTCATCCCGAACCTCGTCTGCATGTTCCTCCACCTCTTCACCTCCCTGCCGCGCGGACCCGACTTCCATCGCGGCTACCAGCACGGGGCTCATCATCGATTTTGTTGGGCAGCGCCCGGCAACATACCCAATGTACTACCTATTAGCCGATTTTGCCATATTGCTCATCCAGTGCCTGATGCTCACGGTACATACCCAGCGAGAGCAACTTCGCGTCCTGTTGAAGACGTTCCGGCCGATCCTGCCTGAGCTATCGGACGAGGTGGAGGCCGCTGTTCGCTCAGCGCAGGATTTGGATGCCGAAGAAGAGGAGTATCGCTGAATGCTCAACATGTCCCGGCTTCTGCAGCAAATGCTGCCGCTGTAGATGAAAGTGGTGGCATTGAGATGAGGGACCTATCGAACGGTTCGCTTGAGACGGCTGGAGGAAGCGAGCAGAACGGTGAAGCAGCATCATTGCTGCAGCGGACCGCGAGCGACGATTCTCCGAGGGCCCCGTTGTCGGATGTAATGAACTCGGGCAATGCTGTACTGGGAAACTACCACGTCATTCAGTCCCTCATGTCAGCGGCTGGCGATCTTGAGCGCACGGCGGCCCATTCCTTACGAACAATAAGCTACGGGGCGACGTTGGCGACCTTGCAAGCTAGAAGGCGGGCGGCACTCGCACAATCTGCCGCGATGAGACCCAACAGATAGATATGGACATGAGCCCCATAATGACTTGGTTGTGGTTCGCTTCTACTATGATTGTTCCCTACAAAGCGCAAATATGTATTGCCATTCCCCCTTCTGTCCTTTATGCTATCTTTCTTCCCACATTGCCGACGCCAGTACCCTTGACTGAAACAATGACATCACCCGTGTCGTCTCCAACGTCTCTCAACCCCCAGCTACTTGCGCCGAATGTCTTCAAGTCTCTTGCTAATGAAACCATGTCCTCTGTTGCCAGTACGTCCTTGCCTATCCGTAACCGACCAACATCCTCGGAGCCCATTGCCATGAGAATGAGAACCGCACCCGCCGAGACCTGAGTGACGCACCCGCCTTTCGCAATCGTCTCCAATAACTGGTACGCGCATCGTGTCCCAATATCCTCGGGAACCATGCCTCCCGACGCAGGTACCACCACGTCGGCGGAATAGAAGACCCCAACAGCAGTGGATTCGGCGACGAGACTCAGTCAAAGCCGATCCCGAGACGCCGTTTGCTTCCTGCCTTGTCCCCGGTCGGCACCAACGGCGCTTGATCATATTGAGCAGCAATGTGAATATCCGAAACGAGCGGGTTGAGGATCCCGCGCGCAGAATGGATCAAGCGGCCGTTGTTGGAAGCCGACACACCTGTGCTGTATGCGACACCTCGTATTCTCTTTATTCTACCCGAACTGCGATTCAGATGCAGCGTCTTCGGCAGCCGAACCTGACTTGCGAACCGGAGCTCGACACACCCGCCACCACCTTTGCCGCCTGGGCCGGCGCACGATCTTTGCAACACCCTTAGCTCGATTCTGACTGACGGGATGCCGAAGAGCGCAAAGATGGGGAGGATGGCGGTTCGAAAAGTATCGACGGACACGTCACCGGTTTCTGTGGCAGACGTAATGACGCCAGATCCAGAGAAGCGCACGTTCATGTGTGCTTTCGAAAATGGCGCCAGGAGACAGAGGGGAGGAGGAAATATGTGATGCCCCTTGTGCAAGTGTCGGGAATATTGTGCTGAATGATATCTCCATCAACTGCGCCCTGCCCTGCAATGGCGCCGGTGATCAGGCCTGGGTGAAAGGTAATGGTCGTACCGGTGTATGATATTTGCATCGAGCTGCCATTGGTAATGGCCTCGAGGAGTCGGAGGAACGAAATCTCATGGGGAGCTAGACCTGGATTCGTGGGTGATGTGCTTCGAATCTTGGATATGTGCACGGGTCGGCCGGTGAGGGTTGAGATTGTGAGCCGTCTGGTAAACGAGCGGTGACCCGTGAACCTTAGATATTCTTGAGAATTGGACATGTCGCTTTTCCGTCGCCGTCGTCAACGCGTCGTCGTCGTCTTAACCACCTTCAAAGGATATCTCGCTCTGTTGATGATATATCCCCAGCGTTGGCGGACGATGAGGTGGACAAAAAAATAATTTCTGCCGTGAGCGGGTCTCGGTCGCCACTTGAGAAAGGCAGGCGGTGATCCACTGATAGCGCGCTGTCGCTCTTACTTATCGATAAAGGTCCGCTACAAGGCTGTGCCTAGCTCCGCTGAAACTTTACGTAGGGGCTTCATGAAGAAAAAAGTATCAGACGCTTTGGTACTACGTTTTCCATCCTTTATATAATCACTAGGCAACGGGCAAGGCACGCCCAAAGAAGCATGCCTTGTCGGCCATTTCTGTTCGATTTTCGAAGCCAAAATGGCCCAATCTGCCGGGCGTGTGTGCTCGCCATTCGGCAGAAGACAATGCAGCCGAGAATAGCTGCGTACAGCTCGCACGCCGTGTCGTCGAGGGCAAAAACAAAAGTGCGAACGCGGGACAATACCTCCATATCAAGACCACCGAGCAAGTCAGAAATGGATAAATACCTACAGGGGCTGAAAGATTTGCAACAGGCATCGAAATTGGAGGGACAGACAGAAGGCTTCTCAGTACGATTCTTTGAGCAAGACGAACACAAGCGAAGCGAGCTGCCGAATGACGACGCTTTTGGGGATTCCTTGGGCAAGCTCGATGGATCTGAATTCAAGGAGGCCCTCCGTGATATACAGTCGAGCTTAGGCTCCAAGGAAGAACGAGATGCTTTTCAAGCAGTCTTGCGAGAAGTGGGTGGTGGTGATGTGAACCATGTTGGGTCTGCAACCGACCTTGAGAAGATGATGGAAAGAATGGAGACCTATACTAAATCAATAGACGCCGAAATCGAGAGCGCCGGCTCAAACTTGCCCCGGCGTGTTCTAGATGAGCTTCAAAGGGACTTGCGCAATCTACCTTTGTTCGACGAAACCTCGAGACCACAAATCACCGTTCCACAGATTTCCGAAAAGCCATGGACGCCGAACCAGCGAAAGAAAATCAGCAGACTGAATCTGGTCCTGGAGAGAGCCTTCAAGAAGTCCCGCCGCGAATCTAGGTTGACCAAGAGTACTGTATCAGCGGTCTACAAAGCCTACCATGCGGCCAGAAACACTCTGGCCCGCAGTTGGAGCAACGTTCCAATCGACGTGTGGGACTTTCTGTGGACAGTGCTTTCCGCCGAAGAATCCATCAACATCCATCGCTTAGCCCATGTCGCCATGTTGTCAAGAGACATGAGCGAGGCCAGAGTGACACTGAGCCCCTCTCAGAAGTTCCTCGCCATTGAGGCAGTTTTGTGGATGGGTGGGAGTCCAAAGCTATAGAAAACTGGAAACGATGCGTTGGCACCTTGGGGAAGATAAGGCTGAAACATTCCAGAGTTATTGGGAGCTCGGCGTACGGATGTTCTGCCGAGTCGGCGACATGGATCAAGCCGAGAGAGCGGCGGACAGGCTCTTTGAGAAGCACAGCGATCCGCGTATCTTGATGCCCATTATCCGCACATATTCCGAGCAAGCAACACCGGAAAGTCAAGGACGTGCATGGGACGCATATCGCAAGATGAGAGACCTCCTCGGGAAGGAAATGAAGCTTGCAGACTATGACCAAGTCGTCTCGTACTTTTTGACTACAAACCAAACGGAAAACGCGCTTTATGCATTCGTCGATATGATGAGCGATGGAGAAATCGACTTGAAGAAACAAAAGTACATGCCGTCTGTCGTGGCAAACAAGTTTTCCTGGGCAAGTGGCTCAAGCGACTCATCGGCGCTGGTGACTTGAATGGCGCATTCAGTGTTGTCAACTACATGCGGCGAAGAGGCGTGGATGCGTCCCCAATCCATCTCAATGGGCTCATTGGCGCGTGGCAGAGATCGGGAGGTGCCAGCAACCTGGAATGCGCGGACAAGCTAGGCTGGGACATGATTGAATCTCGGATTCGCTTCGTCAGGTGGAGAGCGTCTGCGCAAGGCGTTGTCGTCCCTGCCCAGGCAGACTCTGCGTCGCCACCGTGGCCGAGAGCAACACTGGAAACATTCTCTCTCTTGGCAGAGAACTACCGGCTCCGGGAACTCCATACACGCATGGCAGCCTTATGGGATGCGTTCCGCGATGCAGAAATCAGCACAGATGCCTTCATGATGAATCAACTCCTTGAATCACACCTCCAAGCAGGTCAGCCCAAAGAAGCGCTTCGCCTCTACCACTCCCTCGTGACAGAAGATGGAAGCATATCCCCGACCCATACACCTTCAGCGCTCTCTGGAAGACGCTCGCTATCAACCGTCTGCACCTCGTGTCTTCCGAGTGCCTCCCCGACGAAATCGACACCACGAGAAGGCTCTTCTCCGAAACAGTCAAGCACAAGTCCGTCTTTGAGCCAGAAGGCATCGACGGACAACTTGCGCGCAAGATGCTCCACACCTTCCGTCGTCTGAAGGACAAGGCCGGCTTTCTCGTCGCCCTCACCACGCTCAAACAAGTCTTTCGATTCTCGCCTTCGGAAACCCTCGTCTTGGAACTTATTCTGGAAACGACAAAACTATCATGGGACAGTCCGCCCCAGAGAAGGCGCCTGATCTTGGCAAAGCGCGCCATGGATCAGGAGCTGCTGGCGTGGGCAGACGGCGACGTGGAGAAGTTGGAGGGCCGGAAGAGGCAGGACGCGTTGTATGAGTATATCCAGAAGAAGTATTGGCCGGGTGGGGATGACGAAGAGAAAGGGTGGTGATGAGGGAGGTGATGAGGCAGATGGGCGTGTATGAATTGTTGATGTCGAAAAGAAGACGGACAAGAGGGTGTGAGATACATTTTGCATAACAATACCAATACCCAATACCCAATACCTTGGATGGTCCACGATGTATCATAGAAAGCAACAAGCCTTTACTGTACAACAACGATTCTCAATTTGCTGAAGACTATGCTGTTTGATCTTGAGCCCCTATTGGGCTTGTGATGCGCAATCAAGACTCTATTTTTTTTTCGAAAGCGACATCGCACCATCGTACTCGGTACTATTCTGTCCATATTTGGATTGGACCCAACCAGGCGGAGCAAAAGTGGTTGGTTGTTTTTTCCTCGTCTCGTTTAAAAACTTGCCACGATTCGAGTACAAACGAATTTGTTTTCGTCTTTCCCCAAAAACTCCAGCGCTATGCCATGTCATGACTCGGAAATTCACACACATGAAAAAAGTCGTCCTTCGAATTCTCCCTCCCCGCTTCAGTAGTCGGACGGCTCATTAAAAACATCTTGCGCTTCCTCTTCCGCCCAGATCTCCTGGGCGACACAGCGTAGGGACCATCTCCCCTCACGGACGGCATGGTCTCGTCATCCTACCGAGAGGCATCATCATCCCCGCCCGTTCGCCCAACTGTGCCTTCGTCTTCGCCCTCGCTTTCGGCCGCCATGGTCCCCTGGCAAGACGTCCACTTGTCCTACGAAGAAAGATCCATCTCGTCGTCGTCCTCGCCAAGTCTGCTGCCTACCGAGCTCAGGCCTGAGCTGGGCGTGGGTGAGCCTCGATCATGTCTCCCCGTGCCATTCGTCTGTTTGGACTCCCCTGGAACGAGCTTCGCTGCTGGATCCATTCGTTGATGGACTTGACGGGCCCGCCTTCCACTTGTATCTCTGCAATGGTGTCGAGGGTTTTCCGATCACGGTCCCGGTATATTTGCTTTCTTCGACTGTTTTGGAGTGCTTCTTTTTGAGAGCTGCCCATGTGGTTTAGCGATTGAAGATATGAAGAGGGTGTTGTTGAAGAAGAAGAAGTTGGAATGAGAAAGGGGAGGGTAAGTTGGAAAAAAATTCACCATTTAAATAATCCGTGGCGTCAATCTCGCCATCACCAACCCCATCTCCATGAGTTCACGCATTCTTTGCCCCGAGAACCATTCGATGAATTCTTCTACGCCCCGCACGTCCTCCTCGCCGAGCCACTCCTGCTCCGTGGCAAGCTTCTCGGGCTGCAGCGCGCCGGCGTCTCGCAGAGCCATTCTGACATCGACGACGGTGTAGTCCCCTGCGTCGCCGTGGTTGTGTATCGAGTGTGAGGCCGCGGACTGGCACAGGGTGGATAGATACCGGGCTGCGATGTCGGTGAGGGAATCCACGACCGACGGCCGAGCGGAGTGGTAGCCCGTGGCTCGGAGGATCTGCAAGATCGAGGGTCGTAGCAAGGCGTGGAAGAAGGCTGGCTGCGTCGTCATCGTGAAGGAGCTGGGAATGGAATTCGTGCTTCTTGCGTCTCCTGTGGTGTGCGGATCCAAGGGCGGAGTTTGAATGTGGCGCGCAAACTCGCTCGTACCGATGGTGTCGCTGTCGTGAAGACCTCATCGGCTGGTTTTGCGATTTGATCGCGCGGCGCACGGGTTTGCTGGAGTAGGTGGTCGGTCGTGTGATTATTTATTACGTACGGAGTACATAGGTAGGCGTCGCATTCGAGAGCTGGCGGGACGGGCAGGAGGACAGTGTCGGGGAGGGTGATTCCGTATTTCGCACGGTACGTCATCTTCATCTCGAACTCTGTTGCGAATTTAGAATTTCCCCTGTTTGTTTGTTTCTTAATAAATTATTACAGCTTTGGATGTATATAGTAGCGTTAGACGAATCCCGTACTTTACATCAAGAAGCTAGCTGCCTGCCTGCCTTACCAAGTTACGCCGGCGGCCTCTTTCGAATCCGCAATCCCGCTGTACTTGTTAATAAAGCCCAACACCTCCCTGTGCCAAACGATGGAGTTTTCCGGCTTGATGGTCCACTGTGCACATCAGTAAGTCTTGCAGTTCACGAATCAGCCTCGAGATGTGTCAACTTACGTGGTTCTCGTCAGGGAACACGACGAGCTTGCTCGGAATCTTGCGCGCCTGCAGGACGTTGAACATGGCAAGACCTTCAGAAATGGGCAGCCGGTAGTCCAGCTCGTTGTGCAAAACCTAATGCGGAAGCCTGGTCAGTGAACCAAAGCAAGTTTTCGGTCATCAAGGTCATCAAGGTCACGCACCAGCATTGGAGTTTCCCAGTTGTGGCAATGCAACGATGGATCCCATTTGGCGTAGATATCTCGGCTCTCCCACAGCGAGCCACCAAAATCGTGCTCGGGAAGAAGAGCTCCTCTGTTGACCATTGGTTCTGAGTCGAGAAGACACCATCGTGGCACACGAGTGCCTTGAACTTTCGGCCGAGAGGGTGCCCTTGGATCCAGTCTGCCAACCGTCAGTGCTTGTCTGTCACTGCCGTGGCCTGTCATCCGCAAACGACACGCCGGGGTTTGTCAAGGTCACGTACTGATCATATAGCCTCCATATGATGCCCCCAACGCCACAGCCCGCGAAGTGTCGATGAAATCCACATTCTTCTCCAAATGCTCGAAGCACAAGACAAGATCCTCGTATGGGTTTCCTCCCCAGTTACATGCAATAGCGTCGGTATGCTTCTGGCCGTACCCGGTACTGCCTGCCGGGTTGGGAGCAACGACGACGTAGCCCTGTTCAGCAAAAATGGCCGGGTTCCATCGCGTGCTCCAGTCATCCATCCAGGCACTTTGCGGTCCTCCGTGAATGAAGAAAGCCAGCGGATATCTCTTTGAAGGGTCGAAATTGGACGGCTTCGTTACAAGAGCGTGGACGTCATAGCCCATGGAGCCCCGGTACCATATGTCGTCTTTCATCGAATCATTGAGGCCAAAAGATTTGCCATTCTTGGAGCTCGACGACAATTTAATGATGGACTTTGAAGCGGGATCGAGCACCGTGTACAACGAGCTCTCTACACGGGACTTGGAGCTGATGAGCAGAGCAGGGCCAGCACCTAGAAGTTTGGCATCGCTAATGGACCCTTGTTCGTGAACAAGTGTTGGTAATTCCTTTGCTTCGGCTGGAGAAGAGGCAAGTTTCCAAAGCACGACTCGCCCATGCTTCTCTGCACCAACGTACAGCTCCCTTTCATCGTGGCTCCAGACGATCCAGTCGGGTTTCAGATCCCAGCCACCCTCACCATCGCTGGTCTCGTAAAACTCGTCGACTTTGGCCAGGTCTTTGACGTCGGGGATGATGAGCAGCCGAGTTTTGTCTGCTTCGTATTGAATACTCTTCATCCTGGCAAACGCAATCTTTTGCCATCCTTGTTGAAAGTTGGGGCAACGCTATAACCCTGCAGGTTGCCTGTTTCGACGATCTGAGCAGCCGCAGGCTTCTCGACAAAGGACTTTATGGGAACGTAGTAGAGATCTGTCTTGGTGTACCGTGCGGGGTTGATCTTGGGGTCCTTGGCGACGAAGCAGATGCCTTGCGTAGAAATGTCAAAATCCCCAGCGCCGCCAAAGGGTGGGACTGGAGACTTCAGATCTGTACCAGCGAGAAGGTTCGTCAAGCCAGGGCTTTCGAGAGTCCACCTTCCGTCAATCTTGGTCAGCTGGCCATACCACAACGAGTTTTCATTGGCAGTTTTCCAAGTATCCCAGTGGCGAACGAAAAGCGAAGTGTAAATTTTGGCCGAGTCGTGTGATTTCCGGTCGCCTGGCGGCCAGTAAAGATCCCCTTGGGAGTAGTCAGGCCGGCAAAGCAGATGGCCACCTTGCCGTTCGAAAGGACTTTGGTCTTGGGGCTTGAGACGCTTCCAGCCAGACAGTGAATCATCTGGGGTCTGCCAGAATGACGAAAAGTTAGCTCCTCTAAGTCTTTGGGTTGTTTGAGCTTGGTTGACTTCGGGACAGGACATGGCTCAGTCATACTCAGACTTGTCAAGCACACGCTGCGTCATAATCATGGTACATCCATTATCAGCACCCTTGAGAAACAGAACCTCTTTCTCACCAATCCAAACAGGGTCACTGGCTCCGGAGTCTTCAGACACGAGATGAGAAGTTCCTTCCTTGATATTCAGAACGCGAATCTGACAAGACCTGGAGTGTGTTTCGAAAGAATACACAGACACCTAGTTGCACGAGCCTTGTAGTCAGCAAGACTGTACTGAGCACGGTATGCTTCGTGAGCAACGCCGCCGCTTGACTCATTTTTCCCAGGGTAGGCCCAATTAGCAATTTCATGGAGGCTTACCGTGTAGAGCACCAGCTCGCCAGTCGAATTAGGAACACCTGATGAGCGGCGAGGTGCCGAAGGAGCACCTCGGGAGTAAATCGAGCAGCATGGACGGTCATGATGGACAATTGAGGATCGGATGAAATCGATTTGCACCACGGTCCTGGGGTTAGGGCAGAATGGAGAGACCAAGATTTGATTTTGAGGATTAGAGGGGAAAGGGCATCAGAAAGACGATGTAACATGTAGAAATTTTTGGAAATTTTTAGAAAATAAAGAAAAACCTACCCCTACACTCGCGGTTGTTTAACACAGACCAGAGTCACCGGATTTGTCAATCCGCCCAAGTAGATTAAAGACATCCCCAATCAACGAGTGTCCCCGCAAATGCACCAGACTGACTGACTGACTGACTGACTGAACCCCGCACCAATCACCAAAAAGCACCCGGATGGGTGGCGGTGATGGAGGGGAAAGTGGGAACGTAATTAATACATACGACAAGAAGACAAATACTCTTCATGAACGTCCTCCTGACTCGCAGCATCGAATAGCTGCTTTCAAAATCGAGATTTTCTAGCCCAGCGCCTTCGCGTCCCATGTCGTAGGACTATCCTTCAGAGTTGATGCAGCATAACCCACATCAGTATCTCTATCGTAGACCGCAAAACGCCAATTTCCAGAAGCAGCCCGGCCAAACCAGTGCCTCATTGCAGCATACACATTTCCGCTAGATCCAAAACTCCTGAACCATAAAAGCCGCCGAATCAATCGCCGACAACAAAAATTCACTTCCTCGACGCCCCAAAATTCGTCCTCTTCTTGCCCGTTGCCCCATCGTTTTCACTATCGTCAACCTCTTTATCTGCTACTGCCGCCGCCTTCTTCTTCGACTTGCTCTTATTGCCTGCTCCTGACGAAGGCGTGCCATTGTCTCGGAATGAAGCCGAAACGGGCGTGGGTGCTGCATGAGACGCGGGTGTTGATCCGGGTGTTGAATCCTGAAGAACACGAAGAATTTCCATTCGTCAATGACCAGTGACCCAAGAAGAAAGAGACCGGCTGAAAAGGGAAGAGGATCCAGGCATCTCGACATACCCCATTATTTGGTCTGTACGATATCGAAGACTTTGAAAACACTCGATTCTGATCTGGCGGCCCTGCCTTGCGTCTCTGCGCAGCAGCGCTGCTCGTTCCCTTCATGTAATTGTCGAATCCCGTGATGATGTTGCCGCTTGGTGTACTTTCAAGATAGGACGCTTCCTTGGTCATGATGCTTTCCTCCACTTGGTTCTGGTTCACGGCCATCAGCGAAATGTTTCCCTTGACTGTTTTCTATCAAATCTGGAGCTGCACAAGAAACCATGAAAGCCGATCATCACTCACCAGTCGCTTGTCAAGTGCTCTGCGCTTCTCGACGAGCTCGCGCACTCGTGCCTGGGATTTCTTGTATTCTGCCAGTGTTGGCAATGGCCCTGCGGCGCCGCCATTCTTGTTATCCGCCATGCGCACTGCGCAACCGCTGATGATACGTTAAAGGAAGCTCCGTTCAGGCGAAGAGGAGGGCTTTGTGAGTCAAAAGGAGACGGCTTGGGTTGACGTTGCCGTCGCGATGCAATCTCTACAGCGAAGAGGCGGCTGCCACGTGACCAAGAGTTCACTAGGAAGCCAATGAGAGCTGAGAGTTCAAGCAATCAGCAATCCCTTTATCGTCGAAAATTCTATTACCAGCCATTTCTTGAAAACATTGTTCAAACGCCTTCTAAATTACGGGTCACCGGACCGCGAATCGGAGTTTCTCTTGACCAACGGCTTGCTGGTGTGCACATAATGTAAAAAGGCTCGATCGACTTAGCCTGTTCAAGACGGCATGATGTCCGTCGTTGTAAGCAAATTCATTTCTATCCCAGAGCCGAGTTCGCCTTTGCAAAGTAGGCTATCTTCTAAATGGAAAAAATGCATCATACATCGAGCGTTGCATCCTATTTCCCAATGTTATACTCCGTAGTCCTGTCCATATCTGTAGTCTCTTCTTCGCGTTGGAGACGATGAAACGACCAAAGACATGCCTGTGAAAATCGCCGGTTCAACCAACTCAACAAACCCCAAGAACCTGGTCGAATGTTCAAACTATCGATTAAATGGCCGTACTGTTCAATGTCATCATAAGAAAAACATCCCGCATCGATGGTCTGCAATGATAGCTGTATATCATTCATTCATGCTGCATCCCCATCTCTCAAACTGTCTCGTCCATGTGATGGCTGAATAATCCGCAACGAAGATTTCACATAATAGTTCACGCCAAGGCATTCGAAGTTGAGGCCATGACACCCTACCCAAGCAGGCGTTCACTTTTGGATTCCCACCAAGAATCCTTCTACGGGGAGAGACGTTCGTTTTCCATGGCTTCAGCTGATTTACGACGCCTAGATTGGGTAGATGATTCAGAAGAGCTATTTCGTCTTTGTCCTGTGGGCCGTTCACTCTTATCACCAGGCCTTCTGCGATTTTGCCTCCCCGATCTCGTGAGTGGTCGGGGCTACAAGACTCATCACTGCGGCGACGTCTGTTCTCTCTTCTTGCGGGCGACCTTCTGCCACGACTACGTGACCTTGATCGACTGCAAGAGCCTGCAGAGGATGATGGAGACTGCCGTCTGCGGCGGGGAGGTGATCGGCTACGTGACTCTGACCTCCTTCTTCTTTTATGCGCTGGCGAGCTGCGGCCGGAAGATATAGATCGGGAACGACGAGCAACCCCAGAACGGTGATCTCGGTTATCACGTCGCTCATGTCGCGGACGGTAGGCATCTCCACGAGGTGACCTCGACCTCTTTCGAGAGTCACGATGCCTTGGTGGGGAGGATCTTCGACGTGGGGGCTATCGGATGCCTCACTTTTGCCAGCTGGAGTGCGATTCCGCGACCTCGATCGAGATGATTCGTCTTTGGAAGAAGAACGATCACGTCGTCGTCTTCGTTCGTGGTCACGACCGCGCCGAGCTTTCGGTACGTAACTATCCCGGCCATACGAGTCCCGGGAACCTCGAGAATGGGGTTCCGACGGCCGACTGGATTTTCCTGCGCGATCCTGATCTCCTCGTCTGGAACGGTTGTCAAAGGTATCGTTGCCACGTCGGCCCTGCCAAGTATCAGCATGGTTGTTTGCTCGGTCACGCCGATCTCGTTGCTTGATGTCTGAAATTTCGCGATCCCCACTATCGAGATCTTGGCGTCGTCTGCGAGCATCGTCAACGGCCCGATCAGCGTCCCTCTAGTTAAATATTAGTCTTATATACGCGGGAATTGATTGAGATTGAGTGCAAGTGATGGCTGTGTATGCACACCTTTTCTTGCATCAGTTCTAGTTTTTAGCCTCGAGCAACTCTTTAGGTACACCTTGAGGGCTACCTTGGGCGCTCAGTAAAGATTCCACAACTTTTTACAAAACGGCGCCGTGTCTTTGTCCAAAAATCCAGTGAGCTGAATCTGAAGGGATTTGATATCGGGCTTCGGAGATTGCTGTCAGTGTCTAGAGTACAGAAAGTTCAACATCCGAGTTGAGTATTGATGGGAAGACATACGTGACGAGACCCTCGATAAGATTGAAGCAGAGTTCAATTACCACATCGTCTTCGTTGCCTAGAATGTCAGATATTCCGTTCGCAATCCACCTGAGAATTTCGGTCAGCCATGGTCGATCTGTGAAGCATTCATTACCAGAGAGAGCAGAGCCAACTTTTTCATTACTTGCAGGTTGACCTTCTGCATATCCACCTTTTGCTGAATTCCGGGAAACTTGGTCGACTTGAGAAGTCGTGCGTCCACCTTTGACGCCATGGTGAGTAGTGATGGCGCCTAATTATGCTGTGAATGGAGATCGAAAAATAAAGGAAGAAGAAAAAAACATTGGGTAAATCAAAAAGTGACGTCTGGTCTTGAATGGCGGCAGAAAGCTGTCAAGTTTGGCGGCGCACAGACCATGCAGGCAAGCTCTTATCGATCCTCGCCACGGGCCGCAGAGTCATTCTTAGGGCCTTAGCAGACTAATTGCAGCGCTTCTAGTTTCTGCGTCAGATCAAGTACATGATTCAAACCAGCAGAAATTCTCAGGATTTTCAGTCTTATGACAGCCATATATGCAAATCTGCGCAGTAATTTGATTCACCAACAACGCCCCCATCCAGTCTGGACGGTGTGTACAATGTACTCCGTAGGCTCATAATATATACAGCTTCATCGTCCCTGGAATAAAGCCTGGCTCGAGCGCTGCAGGCAACTTCAGAACATTGAAAGATGGCTGGGTCAGCTGTAATCCGTACTCCGTGAAGCCCCGCAACAAGCTCACAAGTACTCTGCCACTGCCTGCCACTGCCTAGGCAGTCAGACAGACACCAGACCACCAGACCCTGGCACCCTGGCACCCTGGCACCCTGGGACAGCCAGAACTCTTCATCGCAATCGGTACCCTGGATTTCATCGCATCTTGCCATCTCTATCAAACAAGGATTGCCCCAAGATGATGAACACCCTGCATGCGCCGACCGTGCCATCAGGCCCGACCAGCAGCGCCGTTACAAACGGCAACGCGGCGCATTTGAGCTTTGGCGAGCTTCAGCGAAAGAAGGCAGACTTGGAAGAAGAACTCACAGCCCTCGGCGGCGTTCTTGAATCGGTGCGTCTTGCTTTGTATCACCATCTCGAGCGTCTATCAATTCTGACAAAAGTACTAGCATGGAGTGAATATGGAAACGCCTCTTATCACCAGTGATGGCTTTCCACGATCTGACATTGACGTTGCTCAAAGTGCGCCTGTCCCTGATAATAGCTCATCGCGGTCATGTGCTTGACATATTTCATGCTAATTGTTGAACAGTTCGCACAACCAGAGCGCGGATCATCCGACTTAAGAATGACTATAATGACTTGATGGCCAATGTCGAGAAACATCTTCATGAACATTTCGCAAGCTTAGATGAAGGCAACGAGAGCAACTTGCCCCGGGGAGCACTGTTCCGCCAGTGCTACCAGATTCTGAGGCCAATGGTTTGGACGAACCTTTTGCAAAAGTCAATTCTGTTGCTGCTGGCAGCCCAGCCGATCGTGCCGGACTGAAGCAAGGAGATGAAATTCGCAATTTCGGATACGTGAACAAGACCAATCATGACAACCTCAAGAAAGTAGCTGAGTGTGTTCAGGGAAACGAAGGGGTATGTGTCGCATCCAACCAACGTCAGGTCTTAGGTTTGCTCACATACTCCCAGCGCAATATATTCATAAAAATTTCGAGAGCATCGGGTGTTGCTCAACGCCACGAGTTACGCCTGACTCTCACGCCAGCTCGAGATTGGGGTGGCCGCGGCATGCTTGGATGCCACATTCTGCCGCTGTGAGACTACCAGGTCGAGGCTTTGCAAGATGGAAGTCTCCTGCAAGACTGCAATAGAAGCGGATTGGAATAGCAAAAAAATCGGAGACCCAGGAAGGGAAGTTTACTGAAAACACAATGTGGCTCGAGCCGATGCAGCTTTGTAGCCTTACACTTCGCAGGCAGGTAGGTAGGTAGCCAGCCGTGTGGATTTGTCATCAAAACAGGAGGAGCTAGATTGGGCACAGCGTGGCGCCCGACATCACCATATCATCATGTCCTTCCTTGTCTTTTGGGTGCATATTGTCCCGGTTTCAGGCATCGCATGAGATGGCATGAGGTGATGAGGTGGCGACTGAGTGGGTGTGCTTTTTGCAGGCAATTTTGAAGTCGAGCTTGCGGCGTTGCAGCAACTACCAGCGATAAGCCTTGATAAGCCTTGGAAACCTGGGCACCTGGCTGTCTGCGTCTGCGCCTAACAAGTCTGGTCTGGTCTGGGTTGCATGACATTGCTCTGACGCATTTGCCTGTGCCCAAGTGTAGTATAAATAGTGCTCACAGCACCCGGGCCTCACCAGCAACTCGGCATGCAGGTTTTCGTCTTTCTTTCAGTCGCTATTGTAGTAAGAAAGTCGACTAGCTGAGGTATGGAACAGATTTATTGAACTTACCACGGCCGTGTATTTGGAAGCGGTGACCAGTTGACGCATCCGAATTGTGCGAAGTTGCGGCTCCTGATTGGAATGGACCCATGCATACACATCACGTGCATGAGCCCAGCCCCAGCAGATTGAATTTTTCGCTCGTTGGTCTGCCCTGGCCCAAGAAGTTCCCCGCCGCCCTACAATCATCTATCTAGGCTGACCGACCTCGTGCAAGTTCATCACTTGAACCACATCCCACGTCAGTGAGACCACAAAAGGTACTGTCAACCCGCTCGATTCACATCCACTGCCATCAATCTCGAGGTCGGGATTACGCTCTTCGCCTTCCGACTATATTTCTGTCTTATTTTGTTTTTCTCTCCTGTCTCGCAAACTGCTGCCGCCGCCGTCAGTTGGCTAACGCCAGTCTTTAGCACCCCGCTTGTTTACATTTTCTCGCTCAGGACAAATTCGAATCACAAGCACAAGTATGGCTGAGCAGACTCCCACTTTCAAGCTCGTGCTTGTCGGTGATGGTGGTACCGGAAAGGTTGGTTTAACATCACCATGGCCTGTGTCATTCGTCTCTTCGCTCGGCCACTGTCGGGAGATGTGATGATGTCTACCCCCGCCTACCCAGCAACGAACGCCGTGAGGAAACCAAAAAGGAAGTTATACTAACGATCAATTCGCCATAGACCACCTTTGTCAAGCGCCACTTGACTGGTGAATTCGAGAAGAAGTACATTGCCACTCTTGGCGTCGACGTTCACCCTCTTGGCTTCACCACCGTGAGTGACACGATCCGTCCACCATTCCTTGCTTATCGACGACGTCACTAACCCTCGCTTCAGAACTTCGGTCAGATCCAGTTCGATGTCTGGGATACCGCTGGTCAGGAGAAGTTCGGTGGTCTCCGTGATGGATACTACATCAACGGCCAGTGCGGTATCATCATGTTCGATGTCACTTCTCGTATCACCTACAAAAATGTTCCCAACTGGCACCGTACGTTTCACCCCACCCTACTAAGTAGAGAAGGCAATCTCGACCGAAAAATGAGTTCTAACAATCGACAGGTGACCTGGTCCGCGTTTGCGAGAACATTCCCATTGTCCTCTGCGGCAACAAGGTCGACGTGAAGGAGCGCAAGGTCAAGGCAAAGACTATCACCTTCCACCGCAAGAAGAATCTTCAATACTACGACATTTCTGCCAAGTCCAACTACAACTTCGAGAAACCCTTCCTCTGGTTGGCCCGTAAGCTGGTTGGCAACCCTGCTCTGGTACGAATTGCCCCCTTGGATAACTTGAGTCCCTCTAGCTCAATATTTTACCGCGATTACTGACAAACATTTAGGAGTTCGTTGCTGCTCCGCTCTGGCTCCCCCTACTGCTCAGGTCGACGAGGCCCTCATGGCTGAGTATCGCAAGGAGATGGAGACTGCCGCTGCTCAACCTCTTCCTGGTGAGCTTTCCGACGATGACTTGTAAATTGGCTCGTCCTCTGCGGGATAATGACGTTGTCGGAGGAATTACGACGTGGCCCAGCTAAAATCAGCTGTCGTCGTCTATTGAGGTTGGCCCTTGAGCGGCCGAGATGACCATTTATGAATAAAGGAACGGGAATTCTTAAAATTTTAAAGAGCGTGATTGGAGAGGGCAGACTCTTGCCCATAATGCCTCGGTTAGGGCAAACATCGCGGCATCGCTGCTGAACAAGAGCAGCAATACATTAGTTAGACTACACTTTCAAAATAACTCTCGCCAGGCCAGGAACATGCGGGCTCTTGTGAAGTGTGCATGCTATGTGGCGAAGCATCAGGTGATGTGTGTGATGAATGCCACGGCTTTGCATCGCCCAGTGAAAAGAATGTGTTCGAGCCCAAGTACATGTGAGAGCTCGTCCCAGAGGAGCCAGATTATTAGCGGTCGCGGATTATACGACCAACCGACAGAGCCGGCCTTGTTGTTTCGCCAGGGAGTTGCTTTCATTTAACCAGATGGCGTGTTTCTGCTCGGTCCAACTGTGCATCGATCGGCCTTGTGTTGAGATGTTGACCAGCGATGTCTACCTTACCCTGGAGACACGGCAACATTTTGCTGGGTACTCGATGCAATGCAGTTGTGCGCGTATCAAATTGAATCATGATGATGATGGTCTTCTCATGATTGTTTTGCAGTGTCCGTTCACGCTGTAGTGGATTTTGACCTGAAAAATCAATTTATTTTGTGTACGAAGGCTTCGCATGTGGCGAAATGAACTTTTGATGATAACATTTGGGTTGGGTTGGTGGTCAATGCTAGATACTTCTTCACTCGATGTTTGTGTTTTTTTTTGGGGGGCATTGTTTGTAAACAAAGGACTTGTTGACGCGTGCAATAACAAGTCAGGAGCTCCAGTGATGACTTTCAAATAGGTTGCCTCCACATCAAGACGCGGATTCCAAGACGTTTCACCAAGGATGCAATTGAAAACTTTGCGAACCTCGGAGCCGGTACGACGGGAATCATGTCCATGTCGAGTCATGGCAATGCCCATAAATGCCGTATTTACTCCGTACCTGCGCCGCATTCCATATTTTCTCTCATCTTGCCTAAAGATGGAGGATAAAGCTCAGCAAGCAGCACCAAGGCGAAGAAGCCCAGACTCGAAATAAACCTAGGCAATGGCCTCGGGCTGACGTGCTGTGTTTGATGGGCTGTTGTGAGCTAGGGAGGGAATAACGTTTAATGGCAGGCAACTCGCTGATGCTATCTTTGCTGCGAAATGCGGGTTCGATCAGGATCATATTACTATTTCGAAGCAAGAGTACGCTACGGTGCTTAGAACAAATGACGAGACGCCTTCTGGCAATCACGTAGACGTGAGTATGTTGGAATTCGGCTTCTGCAGTTGCAGTTGCAGCCGGTCTTGACCCGAATAAATGGGAGGTTGAGGTTGGGGTCCTTGCAAGTTGGTTGGATGGAGATGGAGATGGAGATGGGAAAGCATAGTAAGGGGGCGTGTGAGTTGGGCCGCGTCGCGTCCATCAAGAAGCAGGCCGGGGCCCAAAGATCGGTGAACATGCATAATACGGCGGGGAGCCACTCGGCGTTGCAGCGGCCACGGACGAACTGCAGGGCAGACAGGTGGAAAAAGAACGAGGGACAAATAAACTAAATAGAATGAAATAAAATAGAGCATCTTTTATCCAAGCCGCATGCTCATGCGTTTGAATAGCGGCAGATGGGGTGGAGCAGGATCTGGCCGGAACAGAACATTGATTGCCGGATATATTAAGGCGTGTCGGAATGGAAGACAAGTGGCAACCAGGCGGCAAAGTGGTGAGGAGGCTGGGAGAGGACTTCATCAAGCGAGAGCATATTAACGTAAGATGTCTCCCCGCAAAGCCATTCATGTTTCCCATTCCGATTCCCGCCATGTGCGCAAAAAAAAAAAAAAAAAAAAAAAAAAAAAAAAAAACCGCGATAGGCAGGCAAGCCTGCTTGGCCTCCAGGACGGACCCAACGCGCGCGTGGCACCAGAGACAAATAGAGTGGGTAAATTGAAAGCTTGGTGAACGGCCCGCAATGCACTGTTGCACTTGTAATTGCTTTTCATGGAGCTTCTCGAGTTGTGAATGGGATTATTATTTTTTTCCGTGGTGTTTGGCACAAAGTCTCACACACACACGCCTCCGCCTCTGGACGTGCAACGCGTGTTGACATGTTTCCTCTTTGGGACATGGCATCGTTCAAGGGCGCGACTTGATTTGCCGCAGCGGCAACACCAGCTCCATAGGCGCGAGGGGTGCGAGCAGTGCGAGGAGAATCTGGTCTGGTGTCTGGTGGGAGGCGGCGGGTGGATTGATGGGCGACTGAACTGACATCCCAAAACGACGTCCCAAATTCACTCCGTGGATTCATCATCCAGGCCGCCGAGTTACAAGAAAGGGTTCTTCTCTGCCCTGCCAACGGCAGAATAGAATTCGTTGTTCCAAGTGGTCTAGATATGTAGGATGTAGGCCAAGATGCGTGCCAAAGAGGGCTCGTCGCGATGCGCGCACCAGCCTCGCGAGGCCCGCTTCTTAAATGGTTTCGTCTTGGGACCACGACTTCTGGTCTATATGTACATATTATCATCCCAGCCAAGTACGGAATACATCCGGCCCTTGTGTCCGTCTACCTTGCTCCATCATTCCTAGTAGTCTCCGTCCCAAACTCCACGTCCGCGGTCCACGACTGCACGCACAACGCTTCTTCGCGACACCCGACTTTCCTTTTCTTCAATGCTCCTCCGCCTCCTTTGCCCTTGATCCCTAGTACCTATCATCCTCTTTTACTTTTACCTTCCCTATCCTCGTCTCTCCCAAGGCCATTGAGAAAAAAAAAAAAACCACCACCCCGGACAGTAATGCATCCCGCGTCGTAACACCCAACACCCCGACTCGATTCCTCTTTCCTCCCCGCGTCCCGCGTCTCCAAATGTCGACAGTTACTTCGCCGACGACGCCTCGCGAGCAGGTACCGCAGGCTAGCCCGCCGAGCCAACATGATTCCTCGATAATATCACCACCTCAGTCCCTCGGGGATGATGTGTCGACCCTCGGTGCAGACATGGAGAAGCATCCCAAGGGCAAGAGGAAGCGAACTGCGTATGTTTTGATACCCACCCGTGGCGAAAAGCTCAGTCTTTTATTTATACCTGAAGAAAGGGGTTTGAGCCCCGTGGCTGACAGACTTGTTTTCCGACCAATGTAGTGCCAAGGACAAAATGGTTCTGGAAGATGCGTACCGCAGTAACCCGAAGCCGGATAAGCAGGCACGTCAAGAGGTCGTGGATCGCGTCTCGCTCAATGATAAGGAAGTCCAGGTAAGCTACCATCGCGTACGGTGAAACTGGCTCAAACACGAACGAGAAGAGCATCGTAATATGCCAGACGCGTACATGTGTTGTTGAGATGTTTCAAATGTTGGAGAGTCAAGCAAGACTAAAAACATGCTTTTTGCAAAACGGGCAGATTTGGTTCCAAAACCGCCGGCAAAATGACCGCCGGAAATCGCGTCCTTTATCCCCGAGGAACTTGCTGCTCTTCGCTTCGGTGGCATGCACCATGTATCCTCCGACCCAATCTCTTCTCGCAGCACCATGGTCAATATTGAGCCTGCCGACCGGTCGTTCCCGTCTTCGGATCCTGCCACACGCCCCGTCGACCAAGGGCCCGATTCACCTCTGTTTACTCACACGAGACCCGAGCTTGGTCGCTCGTACTCGTACTCGGATGCTGCCATTGTCACGCCCAGACACCACGGCACGTCGCCGTCGCTGAGTCGAAGCCAAGAACTACCGTCTTCGCAGAAGTCAGAGAACAGCTCCGAGTCCGTGTCTCACTCGTTTTCTAATTCGGTTGGATATCTCGCCAATCGCTGGAACTTGGGCAGTTCGTTTTCAACACCGTCGACCTTGGGTCGTGGCGGTGATGATTCCCCGAGGTTGGTTTGCTATGGACTCTTTTTCTCTGGAAATCCCATCGGTACTAACTCTGGTTTCTCCCCGTAGACTGGATCCTTTCCCGCCATCATCTTGCTCGTCGGACCAGACGTACAATGCCCAGAGCAAGTCACAGTCCCAAGTGCGACTCTCACTATCACTTGAAGGCAAGGCTGAACTGGTTTCTGGCCAAGCCTCTCCTTCACGGCCCCCGCCGTCAAGGACACCATCTGCAGCCTCATCTCGCGTGCCACCTCGGCCACGAGGAAGTCTATCGCGTAGCCACAGTGCTTTGCCAAGCATCACCCTCCCGCCCATCTCTGCTCTAACAAGCTCACTACCACCGCGGCTTGCCCGCGGCCGCTCTCGAGACGTCCAAGCATGGGAATCGTGTGCCGAATCCGAGAGACGCGACGAGCTGACAGCCCAGGCTGAGCACGAGTCCAACGGCTCCGCCATTGCCGCCATCAGTCTACTTCGATCATCCAGCGGCATTCTCCAGCCTAGTTCGACAAAGCGCAACGCGTCCCTCTCTCGACCTCAACAATTGCATCAAGCGAAAAGGCCAAACTCAGCCGAACCAGTTCGACATTTGCCCGTCTGGAAACCACCACCGCCACCACCACCACCACCACCACTATCCTCGATACAGACCTGGCGAAACCATACGCCAACCCACCAGACGGCAAAGTCAAGGTGTCCATGCTCGTTTCCCCACAGACTCGGACAAGGAGAACTGGAGTCCCGACGAGGACGGCCGCATTCAAGAAGGCCATCGTCGACGTCCCCTCCCCGCCGGCTCGGCTGCCATCAAGCCCTCTCCCACCAACCCACGACGCCTCGGACGCGCCCTACGCGACCACAACGTCTCATCCATGCTAGCAAGCCGCTCTCACACCGCCCCCTCCCGCCCCTCGGCTCTTCCAAGGCCAAATCCACCATTGACATTTTCGAAGACGGCAGTCCTGAGAAGAACAAGTCCCGAGAAGACGATGTCGAGAAATTCATGCGCGGCGAAGTCAGTCCCAGTAAAAAACCAGACATGGACTGCGTAGCTGGCCTCCTGTCCCTCAGCCAAGGAGCCTGGCGTTGACGGGAAGAAAAATAGAAGGAAGCTGACGAAATCTCTCATGATGAATTCTTTTCCAAAGTCTGTGTTTTATGCCATCATGTATAGAATCTGATACCTGGGTAGTCTACAAATGGGCTGTATTTTACTCTACCATGCTCGCAATGGAACCACCAGGAGTTGCACCGTTTGTTCATATCAAGTCCTCTTTGCTCATGTTTTACTCCCATCTCTATTCCATGTCCGGTCACTGGGCGGCCGCAGTACAAGTGCGATGCAACGTTTGGGAAGGAAGTCGCGAAAATGAGTGGCCATGGCGCGGGATCGGCAACTCCGCGGTGTTTTCTTCTTCAATTCCCCCAAATCTGAAATGTCAATAGTGCATTATTCATGAGCTTGTTTTACGCAAACTTTTCGGAACTGCAGTACTTTATCTCGTGACTGTCTGACTGCCTCCGTGGTCCCGCTGCTAAAGCCTGGTCAGGGTGTTTGACGACCGGACTGGTCAAGATGGATGGGCGTCTGCTTGCCGAGGAAACCAAGTTACTTTATTGTCTGTAATATGGAATCTGTACTCTTGGAAGATTTTCATCTCAACTATTCTCGTCGTGCGTAATGGAGCCGTATATTTATATATTTATATGCCGTCTCTGTAAATGGCAAAGAAAAAAAAAAGTTCATCTATTCCGCTGTGATTGAGTTGTAGAAAAAAAAATGGAAAAGAAATGGAAAAAGAAGGACGCTCGAGATTGATGCGTGACATGTCTATATCTAGCCCTGAAAAGCCCCAATACATACGTCATTAGGCTTTGTACAACAAGTATGTTTGATCAGCCTTCCAACTTGATCAGTGTTTCATTCGTCAAGCAGATTCGTATCCGCCGTATATTTTTACAAACCCAGCATGCTCATTTGTCGTCTAACAGGACTTGCACTGACACTTCCCTCTTCGCTCGGATAGTAAGCGCTATCCGTGTCAATGTCCCAGCTTACGGCGTCGTCTCCGGCTTGCGAGACCATACCATCTGATGCCGCATCAGGGTCAAATGGCTTCTGCGCGGCAGCACGGACATTCCATCTCAGCGTCCGGCTGACGCTGTCGAACCACTCTGTATCTGTTCGTGTCACTGTGGGAAAGGGATACTGCGATGCAGTAATGGTGACATAGTCGCCCTGTCGAAGTTCGATACGGCCTTTGCCGTCAAAGGCGCAATAAGCTGTCGCTCTGGAATTTCGAGGTACCGCAACCCTCAAGGCCATAGTATCCGACAGAACCATAGGTCGAAAAGACAGCGTATGTGGGCAGATGGGTGTCAACAAGATGGCGGGAATATCGGGATGGACGAGCGATCCTCCAGCCGATAGCGAATATGCCGTTGAGCCGGTTGGCGTGGAAAGATACACCCATCAGCCTGAACAACCGTGAGGAGCTCACCATCGCCGTACAGTTCCAGATTAGATACATAAGGCGACGGCCCTCGGTCAATCACAAGCTCGTTGAGCACCTCAAATTGCTCTCCTTCATCCCCAAGTCCGCTTTGGGCGTCGTGTCTCCAGACGGTGCATGTGAAGCGCATGCGCAAATTGATCTTCATGCCATCATCGCCCATGACACGACCGAGATGCGACCTGTACTTGTCAAATTCAAAGGTGGTCATGAATCCTAGGCTTCCAAGACTGAAAGAGAGCACTGGAGGGACGATGCGTTGGAATAGCCAAGATGTGAAGAGGACAGTGCCATCCCCACCTAGGGTGAGGACAAGATCGAATTTCTCCGGCTGATTCCAGCATAAATCTGGTGTCAATATTTCAGCATATGCTCGAAACGAGGATTTTCAGCAACGATGCCGTGTGCATCGAAGCGCTTTGAGCTGCGCAATTTGGCGTCGACGTGTACGTTGACTCCCAGGTCAGAGCCATATCGAGGAGTGCGCAGGAGCCACGTGGCAAGCTCACGAGTCAAGTACACAAGCTGGTGATCTCGGGCTTTGGTGACTATCATGACGTTTCTCACGGCTCGCTTTATAGGGCGTCGCTGTAGTTGTTTAGAAACCTCACGGACACCAGTGGCTGTTTGAACCAATCTCGAATGCGACATGGACTGATCGTTCTTTATCTCATCGAGAATCTTATCAATGTCAACGGCGTCGTCAAATCTTTGGTGATAGAAACATGGCGATTGCATTGCCGTAGAAGCCGATGTTGGTGTGGCTTGTTTTCGGGCCAAGTCTTGCAGCGCATCCGCCAGCATCTGTGAGGAAGCGGCGGAGCCGGGAGCGTCGCTGTTTTGTTTCGATAACATGTTGCCGAGTGAAAGAGCCTCAGGCCGTCCTTTCCGCGCAAATGATGCCAGTGCCTTGATGATCGTCTGGCGAGGAATGGAGTCGCAGGAGGGGCACTGCGTCGATGACCGAGATACGGTGCCCGAGACGATGCAGACTGAGGCGCCCAAGGCCAGCCGCGATACTTTTCCGAGGTGAGTGAATTGGAAGATCCGCCACCCAAAGCCGGCACAGCAGTAGATGGTGTACACGGGTCGTCTGCAGAACGGGTAGCCCTGGATGTGTTGATTGACAGACTGTGTGCAGCGCTGGAAGTTTTTGGGCGGTCGAGGTCGACAACCTGATTCTTGATGGCAAATTGGCTGTCACTTTCACCGATGGCTGGGTGGAGCGCCGTAGGTGACGACAGTGCCCCGGAGGTCATAGCGATTCATGTATGAATGAATGTGTGGACGGGTCTCTGACGAGGGGGTGGGGAGCCCAAGTCCCGATTCCAATGGCCGAAGCGCGCCAGCAAACACCGAACCGGCAATGGGGTTCGCAAACAGCAGTCCACGGAATGTGGCAATGGCGTGCAAGTCTGTAGCCGCGCTGGACGGGAAAGGGGACAAGGACAAGCCCAGGCAGGCAGGGGTTTGCAGGCTGGGCCAGACTTCTCAGATACAATATTTCCGCCGCCGAGATCTAGTCTGCCGGACCGCCGCCTACTTTGTCGGATCATGGTCAGCATCACGTCGGAATTGGGTAGCACGGCATGGCGTGGGAATGTATTGACTTGGACAGAAGTTTTAGCAACTCGGCAAAATGAGCCTGGCGCATGTCAAGCTGACCATGTCGTCGCCTTGTTGGTCACACCAGCCCAGCCTCTTTCATTCTTGGATAGAGGGATTCATTCATTTCATGACATACTCCGTACTGTACTCCGTACTGTACTCCGTACTACTCCCGTACACAGCACTTGTATTTCCACTCAACCAAGACTCGACAGACCACGAAACAAAGATTGCCTGCGGACGCCGGTTGGACAAGTTTGACTGTGCGGAGGAGGCACGTGTGCCTGTGTCGCCGACAGCTGTAGCTGTTGGTACTGAGTGTTGGTACTGAGAATTGAGAGCCGAAGGCTTGGGCGCTTTGGTGATGAGTATCGCAGGGTATCGCAGGCCGCAGAACAAACAAGCTGACCCGTTGGCGTCAAAAGTGGTGGTTAGCTGCACCACCTCCTCGCCAGGTGTCGAAAGGTGACAGCTTCTCGAGGACAGAGATGCAGGGAAGAAAAGAGGAGAGAGAAAAAGGACAGAAAGAGGACAGAAAAGAGGACAGAGCGAAGCAGGAGATAGCAGCGACTTATGAAGGCAGGAACGACCGGACTGCACAGATGCCACAAACGGCTACTGGCAAGAACTACGGAGTACAAACAGTTACAAGAACAATGATCAACGACGCGCGGCGGCCAAAGACACAAGTCGTCCCATCCCATTTACTCCGCATTAGGAAGGAGCTCAAGTGAAGGTGGCCGGGACATATAAATAGTCCTTGTTTTCGATCCCGCAGCGCCGCTGTATCAGCTTGTGGCTCTTCTAGACTTCTTAGACGTGGACGTCTTGCCGGTCCCCTCTTTTCAAAAACACGCACAATCCGTGCTCGCCGCCTTGGAGTGGGCCTGTTGTGGACTAATAAGGGGTTCAAATGCTGGTCAAACGGGTTTCGGGGCCCCGTAAGGTTACCTACCGTAGCACACGTACATGTACATGTAGTTTTTAGTAGGAGCGAGCTCCTCACGAGATTCCTGCGCACAACTTTGCAGGTTTCTGTCTGTGTATGGAATAATAAGCGGCACCACAGGCCTGCATTGCATTGTTTCAATGGAAAACCTATCAGGCCTACTCCGTACACCGAGCTCTTTGCCATTATTGCACACCAGTCAGTAATCATGATGCGCATTCCACATGCTGGCATCCTCCTCGAGGGCCCGAAGCCCTGAGGCCCCGAGGTACCGAGGTACCGAGCTCCCGAGCCCCGAGGTCATTCCTACACAAGTCCTATTACTAGCTAGCATGACCTGAGGGCCATGATGATACAAGCGACTGCCTCCACGGCAAACACCACGCCAGAGTCCTAAGCCAATATTACTCGTGCCGGGTACTGTTCACTGATAGAATAAAAGCTTCTCTGTGACCAAACCCACGCCAACGCTATCTTAACCGAGCGGCAAATTTTTTGCTTTCATGGAAGCCGACGCCTTGTCACATCTTGATGGACCTTCATCCAGTCTTGCGCGGGCGACGAAAGGTAGATCCTAGTTAGTATAACAGAGCAGCGTATGCACTGCATCTATGCATCACATCTGACCTGCACCTTTATGGGCGGACGGAAAGTTTCACCTATTGGTCCTCGAGCATCATTTCCAACGAAGATCTGCAGCGGTTTTCGTTTCCATGACTGATCGGATGAATGACTTTATGCTGATTGAAGACTCGGCATTATCTCCCGACATAGCAGCGTCACGTCCTGAACCTTGATCCTGGCAGCATATACGTTGTCCCGTCTCAAGTATTCTGTCCCAATCTTCCACCGAGAAGGACCCGGAGCTCTCTGCCAGCAGGAGTTCATCGCCAGATGTGAATGCCAATGCATGAATGGACTTGGCTTTGACGGCCTCCTCTGTGCTGGGCTCAACAATAAGACTGTTGTCGTCTGCTGCAATGGCAAGTGTCGTCGCTACTGCTATGGTTTTGAGAGGAACAGCACCAGTTAGGAGGCCCAAAATTGCCGCGTGCAATAAAGCCGGTATGATGGCAATATTCTAATGAGAGACCTGGTCAGAACACATGCCTCGACGATCAAGCTTAGGACCTTGAGAAATTCATCTCACCAGTTGAGCCTGGACCAGCTTCTCGTTTTGGTAGGCATTTTCCGGCGTCTTCAGCACTTGGAGTGTGACTTGAATCATGCACCGGGGAAGTTTCGCACAGGAATCAGCTGCCGGAGGGCGGCTTGCAAGATGGTTTCAAGCTGTCTTTCTGCGGTGCCTGCATCATGGCATTAGTCGTGGGTACATTACATCGACAAGGAGACAGTTCTAGGAGAGTAAAGGAGTCCATGCACACCCCCAACGCCCGCTGCCGGTCTCACAACGACGTCGACCAACGCCTCAAAGGGATTCTCATCACGTCGTGGCGCCTCAATTGGTCCATTGACGGCCGCTATCACGGCATATCCGCAATATGAGAAGGAGGCGGATCCGTCTGCCCTGGGCAAAGGGGCCAGTTGAGCCTGAGGATCAGATGATGCAGTCATGTCAATGGAGCCTGTTCAAGTGTCCAAGTGTAATTTTGTAAGTGTGAATGTGACGACCGTGACTGAGAAGGGATGAGTTTTCACTTCCAGGGTAGGCGGGCGGTCAGCGGGAAAGCAAAGCTGCCTGACGTAGCAGGCTCCTCCTCCTGCTCCTCAAGCTTCCTGCATGTAATACAGTGGGGTTCGTGGGTAATAAGTTTGGACCTCCAAATGGTGGCGTGGCTCATCAACGACTTCTCAACTGCCATCACCGACGTTACGCATCATCACAGAGGCTTTCAGCTATTTGACTCAACAATTTCGCAACTCAGAGCCATGGCTTCAGAACAGCCCGCGGCTCCAGCGCCGCTGACCCGCCAAGGTGTAGCCACAATACCGAATCTCAAGGACAAGATACCAAAGCTCGAGCCGCGGCGCCGACAAGCAGCCGCGAATGCAACCCCGTTCCCGAAACGCCCGCGCTCCCCTCGCCACCTGATGCATCGGATTGGAAATATGCTACGCCGAAAAGAAGGATCCTGTCCAAAAGGATCATGAACTGTTCCTCGCGTCACCTACGAATGATTTAATCAAAGCTTGATCTTCGGCCTCGCGGACAGTGTCGTGGATACCCCCTGCTCTGCTGTGCACAGTGATGATCTTGGCGGCACGGTCAAGGCTATTCTAGACATATTGAAGGAAGCAGAGAGCCTCGTGGTCGCATCACCGCCCGATGAGCAAGGGAGCTCGCGTTTTGGAAACAAGGCCTTCAGAGGGTTTCTTGACCTTGTTTCAGAGAAGGCAGTACGTTGGCATAAGACTTTGGGCATTGAAAACCAAGAGGCTGTGGCGGAAGCGGGCACATATCTTGGACAGTCGTTTGGAAATCGAAATCGCATCGACTATGGCTCGGGTCACGAGCTCAACTTTATGATATGGCTCCTTTGTCTTTATCAAATGGGTCTCTTACAGCGGTCGGACTTCAAGGCCGTTACCCTCACCGTGTTCTCACGGTACCTAGCCCTGATGCGGACTGTCCAGATGACGTATTATCTCGAACCTGCTGGTTCACATGGCGTGTGGGGGTTGGACGACTACCAGTTCCTGCCATTTCTCTTCGGGGCCTCCCAGCTGTTGCACCATCCCTACATCACTCCTCGCTCTATCCATCAGCAGCTGACGATTGAGGAATTTGGCAACGACTACCTTTATCTCGGGCAAGTTGCCTTTGTCAACGACACGAAGACGGTCAAAGGTCTGCGATGGCATAGCCCCATGCTTGACGACATTTCATCCGCCAAGTCTTGGTCCAAGATCGACGGTGGGATGCGTCGCATGTTTGTGGCCGAGGTACTGGGCAAGTTGCCAGTCATGCAGCACTTCCTTTTGGGACTCTAGTGCCAGCTGTCGAGGGAATGAGCGAAGATGATGGAGTTGCCGCCAGTGGCGACGAACACGATGGCGGTGCCACGTCCGAGTCTGGCCAGCACACTGGTCATGCTCATAATGGAACCGGTTGGGGAGACTGTTGTGGTATCAAGGTCCCTAGCAGTATCGCAGCCGCCCAGGAAATGAAAAAGGGTGCCAAAGGAGATGGTCTGCGACGGATTCCATTCGACTGAGGAAGTGGGCTACCGACCTGCCCTTCCAGAGACGGGATGAGGATGTTATCGAGGCTGAGCACATCGTCCACTCTGCCATGTTTGCAAACTCTCGAGCTATTACTTTGAGCTTTTCTCTCGCGCGAGATCGTTTGGCAGTATTACGAGACGATCAAACCCCCCACCTGTATGTTGCAAGTATGCTGAATCGACGTCATCCCCGTATGTGGGTGGACGCGGTGATCACGCAAGTAAATGCTATGCTGGGGATCATCGGTGAGGTGCTGGTACAGCCTTATCAGACTGCTGTTGTAAAGAAAGCAACTGCCGTTGATTGTTCGTTGTTGGTAGTCGAGTAGGAAACCCTGCTGGGTAATCAGTTAACGCTCATCCTTGCAAGCAAGGATGCAGGAGAAGAGAAAGAGAAGAAGAAGCCTTGTGTTGGACGTTGGATGTAATTGGAGATGACCGAACGAAGCGGGCAATGATGCAAATACCTAAAGAATGTAGCCTTGGCTCATACTCCGTACTTGCCGAGGCAAGCAGCTGATGTACATCCAGACGAACAGGGCTGAGGATCCGTCGTTCGCTGTCCCTTTGAGACTTACTCGTGTATTGTATCGGAGTATCGCGCCAGCTGAAGATATGGACAATGCAACGTTGCCAAGCAGCCATCATATCCAACTACTGCGTAACCCTCGTTCTGGCCTCGGCCCCAATTCTACCCCTCCCCGTCTCGTGGATGCAACGACGTCCTGCCGTCCTCGCAGCTGGATCGCAACATGCTGGGTCCCAGGTGGCCGGATCAGGCTCGCCGTTCCTGGCGTGGATTCGACGGAATCCGCTCCGTCAACAGGGTCATCAATCTAATTGAGGGTAGCAAATTGACTCCTTGGGCATCAAGTACCACTCCGTCGCTGGGCCAAACGTTGAAGCACGTATTTTTGAGTGTCGTTGGAGAGAACAATGTGCAGGAGGACGGACGGGAGAGTCGAGGAATGCGATTGTGAAAGATGTTGAAGCTCGGTTGAAGTAAATAGTCGTTGATCATTGTATTTCACTGGGGAAAGATGATAGTCAATGATGACGTAAATATCAAATAAGGGTTCGTGCCCGACGGGCAGACATTGTCTATAAGCTGCAGTAACACAAGAGCAAAATTTCAGCTTTAAAAGACGACTTTCAACAATACATTGTTTCAGCCTCGTGATAGTATGACTGGTGCTGTCTAATGCTTTAAGACGCGACAATAGGCCTCCAGCCGTGGTACACACCAGGTGTGCGAGATGCACCCCGTAACCTGCAACGATAAAACGACAAAAAGCCAACAAGCCCTATATTCCTTCCATGGAGGTCCTCGGACCAGTCCACTGGCCTTTTTATTTCTCAGCAAAGTCGAACAACAGCTTCTGCTCCGAGAGCCAGGAAGCACTAAAAGAGCGAGCGCAAATTGGCTCAAACAGTGTCAAATAGAAGAGCAGAGAAAACAAGGCAAACCAAAAACTTGGTTCCCAACGCCTGTTCATAATCATATAATCGTCCGCGTTACATTGCTCCGAAATCGAGATAAGCCACCCTAAGGTATCTTGTAAGTGAAAACGACAAGCAAGCCACCATATGCTCTGGGAAAATGGGAAAACGGACAAAGGAGGTGAAACGTCAACAGACGCAAAAAAAAAAAAAAAAAGACCACTTTGCATGTGTGAGTGATTGTGAGTGTGTATGTGCAAGGGGAGGAATATGTTTCTCGTGGTAGGAAAATTCCTTTTAAAGGGAAATGGCTGACTGGAAGACTCGAGGAACGGCAAGAACCAATCAGGCCATTTCGATCTGTTGCATTGGAATAGGTCCAATGTCGTCCGTCAAACAGATACGAGAGGGGATTGACGGTTTCTGTTGGCAACGTGAATATCAATGACCATCTCAACCAGCACCTCGGCATCCCCGTGGAGTTCTCCAAGCTCCGCATCGCCAAAGGTCCGGCCAAGCTTGCCATCGTCATCGCGAGGCTTACGGTAGGCGGCGAAGACGATTCCCGGTCAATCCTTTCAGATAGTCGGACGCCAGACACAGGGCTAGCACAGCGCGACGATGTGCTTGTTGCGTATTGGCCTGTGTAGAAGGCACAAGCATATCCACGGGCTATATCCTGAGGGAGAGCCTCTTCATTTCGGTATTCAATCCAACCATCAGATCGAAGAACGGTGCTGTGGACATCTGCCGCGATCTGCAGGGGAGAAGGCACATGGTGCAAGCCATGAGCAGCGAGAAGTCTTCCCATCATTGGTTTTTGGGTAGATATGCCAGAGAAGGAAGTATCAGGCCAGAGATTGACTACATAGACGAGATCGAAATCATAGCGTCTGGCGATTCTAGCAGCTTCAAAAGCAGCGGCTGCAGCAGGACGGCTTGCACGAGGGGGCGTAAGGGTCAGAAGACGTGGAGTGGGCGGGTCAGATGATGAGATCCAGAGATCCAAGGGAGAAGTGCTTGGGTCAGCCTCTCCCAGTGGTTCGAGAGCCGGGCTGTCAGGAGTATCCTCAGCAATGTCGTCATCACTAAGACTGAGGAACTCATTGACGTCTGGTTCTCTTAATGTAGAGCTGCAGAAGGAGTGGGCCGAATGAGCAATACTTGACTGGCTGCACGTTCTACCCAATGAAACATGATCGAATGGCTCTCCTAGCTGATCTTCAATGGCGTGGAAGAATGCCCTGTCCAGGCAATCTGCCGACTTTGCGCTTCTCAGTTGTGATTCGTGAACAGGTCCAACCTCGGGACTCAGGTCAGGTGTCGGGAGGCAAGTGGACGTCGAAAACTGAGGTCCCTTGGCAGTTGGACTCGGTGTATCGAGTCCGTTGTCCTCTGGCTCTGAAGAAGGAGGTGTGTCCAATCGGTAAGTTGAAGGAATCGAGATGTCGAGGGGAGACCGACAGCGGGGACTGGGAAGCCGAGGAGCCTCGACCAATTCTTCCAAGCTAAAAGTCAGCGACAGAGGCGATGCATCGCCGTTGCGGCTTGGAGGCTTGGGAAATTGAAATTCGTGGAGTCCCAAGGTCTCTGTCTGGCGATGACCAAACGATGGTGATCGCCCCAGTCTGTGCTTGAGTTGATAATTACTGTCAGCGGAGACGGAGCCAAATGTATGGCTGTGGCCAGCACGCTGAGCTGAGTAAATGTCTGGAACGGACGGTGATCGTTCTGTCGCTTGCCCAAGGCGGACCTCTTGACGAGCAGTCATTCGGCTCGTCTTGGGGCGAATAAATGATGGTGAAGGAAATTGCTGATCAAAAGACGGGACTGTAGATCCAGTGCGTCCATTGGGCGAAGGAGAGGCTTTGCGCTTGTAGGCAAATAGCCTCTCGAGGCGGTCCAAGCCGTTGGCCATGGTGAGTTATGTGATGTTCGGAGAGTTGACGGGAAAATTACGAAATAATAAGAATTATCTTTCTTGTTTTGTTCCGTTTCGTTAATAGGCAAAAATAGTTCTGGTGGTGAAAAAGCAGGAAAGAATGAAAAATCAAGATTTAAAAAAAGCAAAATAATAAAAATAAACAGAAACAAGCCGCCCAAATGCGCGTGGAGCGCTGTGAAACTGAAGTATGTGGCTGGAGAGTCCAGTCGTGAATGAGTCTGTGGTGTCAAGCCCAGGTGACTTCAAAGTGAACCGAAGTTGAATTCGAGGTTGGCGAACTGGGGCCCACGACCAGTTCCGGCGCCGTGTGACGAAGTAATCTACTTCAGATAGAATTTGTGTTTCGTTCCAAATGTCATTATTTTCCTAAGAGTTTGCGTGGTGCAAGTACAGGAACAAAGGTCAGGCAGGAGACGGTTGGTTGTTAAGTCCAAGAAGAAAGTAGAGTATGATGCAGTTTCTCAATTGCGTCAACAGAGAAGCCGTTGGAGGGTGGACGATGTCGAAGAGCCGAAACGTATCTGCCAAGCAGAGACGCAGAATGAAGCGATCTTTGTATACAAACGCACGCTGTGGACCAGTTTATTGAAATGAATCGGATGCAGGGCGATGTGGGTGGAAGTGGAGTTGTGGTTCGCAAGGGAGGGCGAAGGGGACGAGGCGTGTAAGTGGTGTGCGAGGTCGCGATGCGAGTTGAGGAAGGAGCTATCCGGTGTTGACAGATCGAGGGCAGGAACCAACCTCAGGTCGCACACTCACTCGGGTCCAAGGCTCACGATGCTGGTCGAGTTTGCATCCGCGAAAACCAGCTCTCGCCGTGAGCAGCTGGGGTGCCGGCGATTTTAAACAGACGGCTTCTTCGGGACGACCATGAACCAGAGTTGCGCAACGGCGCCAGCTGCACACACAGCACACCCGCCGCACCCGCACACACAACTTGAGCAAAAGCAACACCCTCTATCAACCACGTTGCCCGACTGTCATCGGCCAGGGTTTTCCCTACGCCAGAGGAAGAACAAGAGCCACAGCCAGCCAGGCCATCCCTCCCACTCCCAAGCCAGGAGGAGCAGAAGCATAAAACCTACCAGCAAAAGAACCGACAACCCACCCAGTGTCCACACAGTTCACAGTTCGCACCACCCAGAGACAAGCACCACGCCAGGGATGTCGCGCTCTCGGACGAGTGTCGTAAAAAAAAAAAAAAAAACAGCTGGGGGCGCTGGCCGGGAAGGACGAGGCGGCGCTCTCGCAGCCATCTATCCCTGGCTCCCTCGTTTCGCTCCACCATTTTGTTCCACCCCACTCACTGTCTCTGTCAATGGTCTCGTCTCGCAGTTCCTTCACAGTCATTCCAAAGGAGCTTGGCTATGTGATCATCAGGGCCGGCAGCAAAGGAATTTTATGCCTTCCTCCTCGGAATACACACACAGCCGAGACGCTGTGTCTGTTCTATCAATGAGAGAAATTTCTCTCACCTGCCTACGGAGTAGACCTCAGACAAAACCGAGTCCATGAGAGCTGGGCTACGACACTGTGATCGGGCCAAACAAGGCTGTGTGTGCTATTTATTTTACTCCGTACGCACTCCGTGCTCCGTACCCGACTACGAAGTCACCACCTGCCCATCAGAAAAGATGGTGGCGTCGAGAAACAACCACTGCTACCATGCCATCATGCCATCGTGCTAATAGTAACCGTCTGGTCTGGTGCCCGACCTGGGGTGGTGGGCGATGGGTGGGTGCTCTTGCCAGAGCCGGCGAAAAGACGAGCTCGAAAAGACCTAGCATTTTGCTCACGAAAGATGGAGCATCTGCGTTGTTATATTAATTGCTTATTTACTCCTTAGGAGTCCGTATAGAACGGGTTTTCGTTCGGCTCTACGGGAGTACCGGACAGCGCAACGGGCATCTGGCCATCATGCTAGAGGTTCGTGATAGCAACGCTGCTTGCTGCTCAACTTTTTGGCTTGCTATAATATGTTCGCACCTGCATGCCGCTCGTTGGCAACAAGATGTCGTCGATTGTGTCATACATTGATTTTGTTTGCTTTTTCCCTCACGAGTAAAACCGCGAATGAGGAAGGCCGAGCTCACCAGTGACCAGACCCTGAACCACCCACATCATCCATTCCAATTTCCAGCGATCTGGGCGGCGCTCGCGCTCACTCACGCATTAGGTTGCCACCCCTCCAGCAGCTCAACGCAGGCTGACTCGTTGGAAATGCCTTTACCCTCCCTACTTTTTCTTTTCATGTCTGTTGGCAGGAACAAGACGGTTGCAGAGCAGTCGGCCTATGATAACGAGCTCTCAGCAGCTCGTCCAAAAGAAAAGCGTCTGTTGGTGCGTGCCACAGGGCGTCGTGCAACGCTGGCTCATCGTGGAGGATGGATCTCTGTCATACATGACCCATTCACATTGTCTTGCAAAGACACGATCGTCGTCCTGTTAAGCTCGGTTCACCAATGTCACTGTACAACCACATCAAACAGACATGGTCACGAAAAGCGAGACACTTGACATCTCAGCCAGAGTCTAACAAGCCAGGGCACGCTATATTGAAGCAATTCTCCTTGTCTTCAATCAAGCAAAGGACCGGTCCAATATAGGGCATTTTGAAAGGCTGATAACCGATAAGTGACACAACAAATATGACAGGGAGGGTGGCGAGCTCACAACTGTTCGTTTTGCGCAACAGTTGGTGGTGGGTGCAAGCAGAAGCAAGAGAGACGGCAAAAAGTTTCTCTCGGCGTGCTGCGTATCACCACACCACCCTGCCGGTCTTCTCGATCCCTCTCAGCCTGCCTGCCAGCCCGCTTGTTAGGAGGTGCAAAGCCTGTAATAGCGCGCTCTGTACTTTATCCAGTCCCTGCGGCTGTTGTAATACGCAGAGGCCAGGAGCATTTGTGGTGGGGATGCCAGCCAGCCCTTTGATTTTTGAAAAAAAAAAAAAAAAAAAGGAGAGAGAGAGAGAGAGAGAGAGAAAAAGCAAAACTCCCTGCGGGCGAGCTGTCATTTGGTCCCGCTGACAACAGAGCTGACAGATCAAATGCCATGTCAAGGCTTGGAAAGTGACATAATACTAGAGTTGCTCGATCCGCACCACCTTGTACGTGTTATTACATGAGGCCTGCCTCCTTGGCCCCTGTCTGTTATTACCAGAAACCTGGTTTCAGGTGTACACCTTTCAGCGGGGGTGTTTGCATGATTTCACATCTACCCCAAGATCTTTTGATCTTCTTTTCTTTCGCTTGCTTGGGCCATTGACCAAGCTCCAAAGGAACATGTCATAATCATGATGCCTTGTTTTCGGCCAAGTGCCTGAAGCTAACCGGCAACCAACAGATGGAAAAAAAAAAAAAAAAAAAAAAAACTTATTTAGGCCAAGGCCGAATCCGGTGGGGTGCAGCAAGCTCCACTCTTCCCGTACGAAACCGGGTTCAACAGGGCCGGCGGGGTTCAAGGCTCTTGCTCTTGATAATATATAACGACTTGGCGGAGCAGCCGACGACGGGACGGACAGCAAGCTCAAGCTCGGTTCTTCCCATGAGCATGGACTGCTTTGCCAATTGGCTGTCCGGAGGGCAGATCAGAAGAGGTAATCAGGTGGGTATTGCTCCGTATGTATTTCTTCTTTCGTCTTGTCATGCATGAGCCCCACCCAACCCATTGGATCAAGTATTGGTGGCTTCATGTTGCTTCCAAGTGTCCAAGTGTCCAACAAGTGAGGGGTATTACATGTATTACGGTATGTCGTTTCTTGATCCCCGTCATTTTTGTTTCTCAGTCCCACGGTGGAATTCCTCAGATCATCACATGACGGACGGCACGAAACCCCGCAGGTCTCACACGCCATCACGCTGCTGGATAAAGCATGTTGTCTCTCCCCACTCACTACCCGACGATGACAATTCTTTACGCACTGCATGGAGTGGTTGCCAGGGCGAGCGGACCTTTTTTTTTTTTTTTCCCTGTCATAATGCACAGCTTCTTTCATGAGCATGCACCGCAAAGACCTTTCTCCGGGGAGGGAGGAAAGAGAGGGCACTCCAGCTGGTCATCTCGTCAATGGAAACAAACGCAGATGTCATGGAACTATCAGTGAGTCCCGAAACACTGGTTAGGGTTGGTCGATCTCTCTTTAGCATCAAAAGGCCGCAGGAACTACATGGCGGGCCCTGGCATTGGCATATGGATTGCAAAACCCGAAGAAATACCACATCCCGGTCAGGGTCAACGGCAAGAGGCCATGGGCCATGGCAGAGCATCCAGGTGGGATATCCCGGATATCCCTAACCTCTACGGAGTACTCCGTAATCCGTATGCAAGGCGAGGCGAGGCTTACTCCGTGCCCCGGAGTACGGGGCCAAAAAGAAAGAAGAGGTACCATGCAAGGGAGGCGAGGGAGGCTGATGATGACAATGCTCATGTTGGCTCGAAAAGATGGTCTTTGCTCTCTCGTTTGTTCAGGGTCTTTACTAATTACTATCAGGGTCCCGGCTTCCCAGCCACGCGCAGAAAAAGGCCGGGGGTTCAGCCTCCCTTGAGCTCATGTGCTGCTGTTCATGTTATCGGCAGCCCGCGTCAGTAGCGTCGCTAGTCTCGGACGCCGTTCCTTGTCCTGTCCTTGTCGTGTCGTTGGCCTCTCCTCCCGATGCTCTCTCGCTCTCGACCCAGGTGCCAGCGAGGGAGGGAGGCCTATTTGACAAGTCACGGTAATATTCCTGACCAGCATGCCTTCCACAGGCCCTGCGGCCAGGCTAATTGACGTGACTCTCTAGCAGGAAGCGAGGTGATGGCTTCTCGGTGGAAACTCCCATCTCCCCTGCGATTCGAGCCAAGAGAGGCTTGTGCTGAGAGGACCTCCTCTCGATTGACCTTTTTTTTTTTTTTTTTTTCGCAGCTGTACTGGCACGGCAAAGGGTTTTATCCGCGCAAGTTCCGATGAGGACAATAGAAGGACTATCCGCGAGAAAGATGTTCCTTTCTTTGACGACGCCCGAACGCAACCAATTCAGCTCTCACGAATCCCCGTCTCTCCCCACCACTCACTTCCCGTCGTACAGCACGGCCATGATGGAATCTTCGTCCGAACCGCCCGTAGCAAGTGAGTGACACGAGCCGGACTCAACTCGCTTATAGGCCCGCGACCTTTTCCTTCATACAAAGAACTGTTCACGAGCCACGGGCTTCGCGAAACCCCCCCCGCGTCGCAACGTCCTTTTTCATCTCATATTCGTCAATCCAACACCTGTATATGGTACTCGGATGAGTTCTATTCAAAAAAGTCCTCGTTCGGTGGCCATTCAGACTCCCAATGCATGCCTACCCTGCATACGAGTAACACATGATGCTTAAGAATCGCCCATGTGGTGAAATAATCCTCCTTATTTTCAATCTGCGAATCTCATGTATGTAACCAACCCTCTTGATCTTCCACGGCATCACTCTCTTTTCTTCAACAAGTTACTTTGAGATATACATCTGGAAAGCTTGTGCTCGTGACTCCTTCTCCCCATGTCGTGTGCATAGGCAGGCTTCCTTATCATTAAACATGTAAACATGTATAAATAAATATATAAACATGCACTCATATTCACATATACATAGATTAGTTCTATGACAGGTACGAACTATCTCTGTTTTTACAAATTCTGAGGGACGGAACGAAAAGTTGACTGTGCAGTGAACCTCATACCTTCATATTCACATCCTGCTCGCCGTTCTGTGTTTCACCTCGTGCTCTCACCCTCTTCTGCTATCCTTTCTCTTCTCTTAGCATTTACCAATAGACTTCACTCTCACAAGCAAAACCTCACATTAACTTCATCGATGAATCGATCATCTTCACTCGATATTCTTAAACATTTGTCAATTTCCCTTTTCACAACTTCAGCTCATTCAGAAGCTCAGTCACATCAGCATACACTCTACAATAAATTGCATTGCCTCCCAGAAAGCCTCACAAATTACCTCATCTTTCAAAGCTCGACTCGCTTTATTCCTCATCAACTTGGCCAAACAGTCCCACAAAGGCACCATGAACCTCATCGGTTAGATCGCTTGCTTGAAGGCTTCGACCTTTTTGAGGAACGCCAGTCGAGAACACTCCTATCACGTCATGTAAGTCCTTGCTCCATTCTTTTTGAAGAATCTCAAATAGTGAAAAGTGGTCTTAAGCTGAGTGAACTCTTTCGTGTTGGGACTGTTTGTTGAAGAAATTAGGAATCTCTCTCGACGACTTACCCGCGTAATGGCACTTCCTCCAAATGCAGCCAGCCCAATCAGCTCATACTCCTCCAAGATCTCCCCATCAATATCCCATAGTTTGTCCAGATACGCCTTCCTCCATGCCAGAAATGTAGCTATCGAGCCCGTCAACGTATCTCCCTGTCCACCACTCCGTTTCTTCCCTCCTCAAGATCGCTGACCAAAGTCGTCTCTCCGTTGCTAACAAAGTCCTTGCCTCCCTTCTGGATTATTGTCACGCCACCCAAGGCTCTTGCCAGAATCTCGACTTGATCCGTCTCATTTTTGTTCTCCGAGTCTTTCATGTCAAGTGCGTCCCAAATCCTACCGAATTCCACCACGTTGGGTGTTAAAATGGCCTCCTTGTACCCCTTGACCAAATCGGGGTTCTTTTGGACGACCTGTAGAGCATCAGCGTCCAACACGATGGGCATCTTCTTTCCTCTTGTTGCCTGAATCACTCGTGAGACTGTCTCCTGCATGAGCGGATCGCGGCCCAAGCCCGGTCCGATCACGAGAGCATGAAGACGGGGAAGCATTTCGATGATGCTTGCCGACACGTCGTCGGCATTGGGGCTTTGTCATTGTCATCGCCGGACCGCGATTGTCGCATCAATGGGTGGACCATGAGGTTTGGAGAGTAGGTCTTTATGACGGCTGCTGCGGCTGGAGTACAAATGACGTGGGACTAGTAGTTCATGTGAGCTGTCTGCTGCTTCAAAAAAACCCCGGCGTCTTTGTGTGTTCGTCGTGCAGAGGTCAACTTACCATGTCACATCCTAACCTGGCACTTGCCATGGCAGAAAAGTACGGCGCGCCAGTATAGTCCTGGCTGCCGCCTATAACCGCCACTCGTCCCAGTTGTCCTACACGTTCGTTAGCCTTTGCAGACAGAGACAGAGATTGGATGACTTTTTCGTCATTGGGTGAAGTGGTGAAGTGGGTATATACCGTACCCTTGTGAAACTTGTCCAGCATAGGCGGGATCATCTGCCTCACCTTGCCCAGTATTCTTCTCGTTGCGACAGACATCTCCGGTCCCTGATTATCGGTGGCCATGACAAGATAGCCCGATGTTTTCAGCTAGTCAATCAACCGAATGGGATAGTAATCCTAGACGAACTGAGGTGTGGTTGAAGAAGAACCTCGCTTTGTCCCTGCCATGATGTCACAGCAACGTTCAGTTGCACCAAGTACCTAGGAGGGCAAGTGCGTACCCGCATCCCGCCCGCCCATGTCCAGAACCATCGCAACCTTCCTTTCATCAATGATTTCTCCCTGTTTCAATCTGTACTGTCCTTCTTAGATTTGGCGCATCGTGACATCCTTGTTTTTTTGTCACTCTTCTTTTTCGTCACGTTGCCGGGCCTAGGCCTTAATGCCATCATTGATTGTACTCGCAGATGCGATACGAGCCGTCTTCGCTGCGGGATCGACAGCCTTGACGCTAGAAGCAAAAGTCTCGCCCTGGCGAACATCGGACTCCTTATCAGGGATCGCGACATTCTCTGTAGGCAGGCACCCTGCCCCAGAAGAGGTTTTGACGACCGATCCGGCAGCATCACTGGGAGTCGTTTTTGTGCCTGAAGGCTGTGCAGAGACGGTTGGAGCAAAGCCTATGTCTCGGGCCAACATTCAATTAGCGAAAGCAATATCCAAACCCGGGCGAATTGAGAGAATCGGATAGTCACGTACCATGGTTCTACGAGATCGAGAATTGCTTGATAGTACGCTATATCTATGTGTAGAATTATTCGTAGGGTTCCTTCATTCGTGCATTTGCACATGTCACTTGCACGCGCGTCTACAGAAGGTTTTAGAAGTTTAGTGTAATTAAGAACAAAAGGAATAAGGGCCTTCATTGAGTAATAAGCTCTATTTTTACATGTGGTGATACGATCGGCGAATCTCCCTGTGTCACCTATCACTCCATCAAATACACCCCTAGGCTTTTTCCCTCACACAGCTAGAGAGGAATAACAACTATAAAATTCGGTATAGACAGCAACCGCCCTGACGGCAACAGCACCTCTGTGTATGTCGCTTGAGGAGATATCAAATTAAATGCTTAGCCGAGGAAGCTCTGGATGAAGGACTGAGTAACATCCTTCAGCTTGGTCTCGGTCTCCTTGCTGATAGCACCCTCCTTCTCAATAGTGGCCAGCAACTCAGACTCGTTTGACCTGAGGTGAGCGATGTAGTCAGACTCCCACTGGAGAACCTTGTCGACAGGGACCTTGTCAAGATAACCGTTGACGCCAGCGAAGATTAGGGGAACCATCTCGTTGACAGCCATGGGAGAGTATTGCTTCTGCTTGAGGAGCTCGGTCAACTAGAAAGGGTTGAATTAGTTATATTGATTAACATCATGCATAGGATAGGTCTCGAGAGTCAACTTACACGCTCACCACGGGCGAGAGTCTGCTTGGTGGAGGCATCCAAATCGGAACCGAACTGGGCGAAAGCAGCGACCTCACGGTACTGGGCCAAGAAAAGCTTCAAGGAACCAGCGACCTGCTTCATAGCCTTGAGCTGGGCAGCGGAACCGACACGAGAGACGGAAAGACCGACGTTAATGGCAGGACGGATACCCTTGAAGAAAAGCTCAGACTCCAAGAAAATCTGACCGTCGGTAATGGAGATGACGTTGGTAGGAATATAGGCAGAGACATCACCACCCTGGGTCTCGATGATGGGTAGGGCAGTCATGGAACCAGCACCGTGGTCTTTGTTGAGCTTGGCAGCACGCTCGAGCAGACGAGAGTGCAGGTAGAAAACGTCGCCAGGGTAGGCCTCACGGCCAGGGGGACGACGGAGCAGCAAAGACATCTGACGATAAGCGACGGCCTGCTTCGACAGATCGTCGAAGACGATCAGGAGTGGCGTCCGTTATCGCGAAACCATTCTCCGGCAGCCGCACCTGTTGTTATAAAACGAATGGTAAGTACGATATATATGCGAGATGTGTTCAAACAAATGGTCAGAGCCGTGACGGATTGCAAAGCGAATATCACGTGTTTGGCACTCATGCCTCCTTGAAACTATCCCGGAGAGTGCGTCCATTGGGCGAACCACATCATGACATCAAAGGGGAACAATTGCAGGAGCTACTGAATGAAAGGAAAGGTGACAGATACTCACCGGTGAATGGGGCGAGATACTGGAGAGGAGCGGCCTCGGAGGCAGTGGCGGCAACGATGATGGTGTACTTCATGGCGTCGTTCTCTTCAAGAGTCTTGACGAGCTGGGCAACGGTAGAACGCTTCTGACCAATAGCAACGTAGACACAGTACAGCTTCTTGGACTCGTCGCTGCCGTTGTTCCATCGCTTCTGGTTGAGAATGGTGTCGAGACAAACGGCAGTCTTGCCAGTTTGACGATCGCCGATGATCAGTTCACGCTGGCCACGGCCAATGGGAACCATGGCGTCGACGGACTTGAAGCCAGTCTGCACGGGTTCGTTGACAGACTTGCGGGGCAAGATACCAGGAGCCTTGAGCTGAGCACGACGACGCTCCTTGGTGTTGATGGGGCCCTTGCCATCAATGGGGTTACCAAGAGCGTCGACAACACGGCCAAGCAGCTCGGGGCCGACAGGGACGTCGACCTGACGTTCCAAATCAGTCATTATTCGCTGTTATATTGTCTTGAGAGGGTCTCAAGATGTGGTTCGACTTACAATAGCACCAGTACGCTTGACAGTTTCACCCTCCTTGACGAGACGATCAGAACCGAACAGCACGACACCGACCTGGCCGGCTTCTAAGTTCATGCACATGCCCTTGACGCCAGAGGCAAACCTGAATCATCCATGTTAGGGGCGAGTTGAAGCAAACATCTGACAAAGAATTGGCCAATTAGGGATAGAAGACATACTCGACCAACTCTTCGGACTGAACATTGGCGAGACCGTGAACACGGGCGATACCGTCACTAAAAGTCTCCTGTTAGCACTTCCATGCAGGTCCAGTACGATAGTACGCTACTGTCAGGGTTATTGTTCCATCATTGCAACATCATGATATATCCGATGCTCCGGATATGACCATTTTGTAGCTTGAAGCTCCACATACCCGACGGAAAGGACACGACCGGTCTCGGCAAGGCCAGACTCCTCCTGAACGCCACGGATGCGCTGCTCGAGAATCGAAGAGACCTCAGTTGGTGAGGCTTTGTCAGCGTAGGATCGAGCCTGGAGACCGCTGATGGCGACAGGTGCGGCATTTCGGGCCTATGGGTGAAGATAACATCAGTTAGCCGAAGCCTGAGCAAATAGCTCAAGAAACGACCCAACATCGCCGCCAATGCATTGCGAGACCCTATCATGCCGGCAAAATTCGACCAACTACCCGATTGAGCTCCTGGTGATTTGTTTTTTTCGATGGATGCAGGCGGTTTTCGATGGTATTGGCGGTCGGATCGGGTCAGAGGACGACTCACCACTGCGACTCTACCGGCAACAGAGACGGCGCCCACGGCACGCGTGGACTGTCGGAGAGCGTTCCGGAACATATTAAGGGAGTTATATGGGGATGTAAATGGGAAAGGGCAATTGCAGCAAAGTGCAATTGGCGAGAGGAGATTGGGGTTGCGGTGCTGCCTTTGCAGAAGAGCAAATGGAGATTTTCGGGAGGACTGTGATGGGAACAGAGTCTGTGAGAAGGTTGGTGGAGCGGAGGTGCCCAACCACCCAATCAAGTCCGGATGCGAGGTTCTGCCTGCAAATTCCGAGGCTTACTTAACAATTTCCCCCTTCCATGTTTGAGCCTCAGGAACGAGGCCTGCCACGGAGGTGCGGGTGCCTGGCCTGGTTAGCCTGAGCGCTAGAATTCCACAGCCCCTTGAAGGAACATACAATGAGTATTACAGAAGTATTCTCTATATATGAAAACATACTCCGTACCTTGCATATAAAAGAAAATCTCTATCTAGAAGTATCCTATGTATAACATAACATACAGGAATACATTGATTTCTTTTAACCTAAAAACTTTTCGGCATAGCTGCGAGGCCTTGCCGGCGCCAAACAGATTGCTCCTATTAGTAGTAACGGGCCAAAGTGCCACGGCAACGAACCACCCGGCTTATTCCTCTCCGCCGCAATTTACCACTTACCCTGTGCCGCGCCAGAGCGTGTAATGCACGACCGTATTACATCATACATCCATCATTTGGCCATTCAGAGCCAAATACAGGTGTAACTTCCTACTGAGTTGTATTCTTTTATGCTATTTTCTTGTTTTGGTGGCTGTCCAGTGAAGGTTGATTGGTGTGTTTTGCTGACCACTCCGTTCATGGTGATGGACATTTTCACGACGATAGCACTGGAGACAGGTGGCTCTACATAATGACTCTGTGAGATATGGATAGTCATGCAGGCTCCGGTCCCCTTCTCGTGTCTTGGTTAAAGACGAAGCTTGCAATCGGTATTCAAACTGTTTGGATTCCGCTGAACCCATCCTAACCGGATAAATTCGAAAGCGAAGTAAGAGGACCGATGCTATTGAAACGATAGTGAAGGTACCGTTTAGATGCAGGGCGATTATCGCAAATACCCCTAGTGTCAATAGATGGAGTCTTTACGGAGTACGGAGTACGCTATGATTGATTAGGGACAGACAAGAAGTCATCTTGAGCCTTGAGCCACATCATGTCCTCGGGCCCAACTAGAAGATTTAGCACAACCCATTGGTCCTCCACGGAACATGTAATTGTCAGCAAAATAGACGGAGTTGGTGAGAATTACAATATTTTGTGGGCGGAGGCATTGTATCCTCTGCTACGCGATCCAATGACAAGATGGGGCAGGGAACTGTTCTTTCTTTTTCGGAGATAGAGACGTCACATTTGAAGGCACATTACAGAAGCCGGCATAGGCGCCGGTCGGTCTCTGAGGCCGTTGCTCGACTCTAAATTTAGTCGGCGGATGCAATAAAAGGCAGAGCAAATACATGACCACATAGTCCCTCGCCTCTTTTTAAACATGTTCGCCATGACCCTCCGTAAAAGACAAAGAACACCCTATTCCCCAGCGTTCCGATCTATCGGACAATGCCATCAAATCTCTGCTTGAACCACTTGACAGTCTCCTCGCGCTTGATGCGGTGGCTGGCACCAATTTTGCTTTTCATGCGACGACGACGGCTGACACGCTCACCAGGTCGGGTCATGCAGCAGTAGAAGTCCATGCCATAGATACCAATGGAAGGGTCGTACTTGATACCAAGATCGATGTGTTCGCTGATACCGAAGCCGAAGTTGCCAGTCTCGGAAAAGTTCTTCTTGCGCAGTTCGTACTCCTTGACCTTGAGACCACGCTCAAGAATTTCCTCAGCCTGGGGACCGCGATTAGCTTGCCTCCCTGGCGCAAACCCCCACTCCAAAAAAGAGTATAATCAGTATTGCTCACCTTGGGACCACGTACGGTGACGTGGACAGCGATCTTTTCGTTACGTCGGATACCGAAGGTACGAACAGTGTAACGGGCCTTGCCTGTTGATATCGAATTAGTTGCGGTTCATATCGAATATCCATCTTGTTGGGATCTTTTTTTCGCATACTGTAGACAGGAGTCTGACCAGACAGCTGCTCGAGCACCTTGGCGGCACGGGTCAGTCTGTCACCAGATTCGCCGACGGAGATATTCAGAACGAGCTTCTGAATCTTGAGCTCCCGCATGGGATTGTTAGCCTTATCGGACGCCATGGCTGCTGCTGTCGTGGACGGGTGTGATGCTTCGTCAAAGATCCAGACAGTCAAATGAGCGGGTCAAGAATTTTGTGAGCGCTGGAAAATTCGAGGGTTTGAGTGCCCTTAAGCGAAGCGGACGCAAAAGTGGGGTCGGCGATTACCGTAAGTGGCTTAGCGTACGCAGGGTACTTCGCGGTTGTACCTCGCCTCAGTCTTCTCTGTGAGGCTCCGCAAACTCTGGAGGTGAAATAGTCATCCTCACTCACTCTTACGCGCTGAGCAGTGAGTGACAAGTCGTGCGGTCGCAGAAGATCCGCGGACAGCTTCCAATTTTTTCAACCCCGAGACGCTGCATCAGCAAAATCTCAAACTAACCGCTAAGATGTCGAACAAACAAGGAAAGATGGTATGCTCACCCAACTCGTGCTGTATATCTACAATTCTGCGTCCTCAGTTCTCGCGATGCTAACCTTTGATATCTATCTCCCTAGGCCGGTTACGTATGTTTTCTCCTCCCATGCTGGGCCCTTCCAATGCACACTCGAACATCCTATTTTAGAGAGAGGCCAGGACTAACTTTTCTCTCGATAGATCAACTGGCGAATGCGCGTGACCCTTAATGACGGACGCGCGATGACTGGTCAGATGCTTGCTTTCGACAAGGTTTGTTGGAATCAAATTTCGTTGCCTTTCCGAATACAGCATTGACCATCGTTATAGCATATGAATTTAGTGCTCGCCGACACCGAGGAATTTCGACGCGTGAAGCGAAAGGCCAACAAGCCGTCCGCCCCCGGCTCGTCGACCCAGCTCATCGAGACCGAAGAGAAGAGAACTCTTGGTCTGACCATCGTCCGCGGTGCTCACATCATTTCCCTCTCCGTCGAATCCCCCTCCGGCCGATCCTAGTTCTAGACTTGGAAAGAGTGCTCCCGGCGGCATACCATCTACGCTTGCTGCTGGTCCTGGTGTTGCCAAACCTGCTGGTCGTGGGGCCCCCTCCCTCCCTGGCTGTAAGTTTTGTCGTTTCTGCTCGATATAGGGCTTGCTTTTCTCATGATATATAGGGACCTGCTGCCGGAATTGGTACTGGTGCCCCTCCTCCGGGTTTCCTGGATTTCCCGGCGCTCCTGGATTCCCAGCTGCTGGACGTGGCGGTGAGTTCAACTTTTCCCCGGAAAATACCTACGACAATCTAATAGGCTTCAAGGTCCCCCTGGATTTCCTGGCGGCTTTCCTCCCCCTGGAGGATTTCCTGGAAACGCACAATTTCCTCCTCCTGGCTTCAACCCCGGGCATGGCCCCCTGGTTTTAACCCCCTCCACGAAGATAGAAGGACATTCATGGCGCTTGATGTTTTGAGATCTCTCTAATGTTTGACACACTTTACGACACACTCGGTTCTGGCGAGGTTATGGATATGCTGTAGATCAGAAAAGACCTCCGCTAATGGAGAATGAGTTCTTACGAACTGAGACTCGCTCGGCTGACAAAATGTATGTGATCTCTCATGGCATCGATTCATTGCTTGACGGCTGTGTTGACACCGGGGTCGAGAGGGCAGAATAATGAGACGGCAGCGTCATGAGCCAACAACGAGCTACACGGTCAGCCGGATGCAATAACTGGGCACAGTGATACGTCCAGCTCATAAAAAGGGCCGATGCCCACCTCTTACGAGACCACCCATGAAATCCTCAGACCCTGCCCTCACAGACACGGTATTGCAATTTGCTAGCAGCAATCTCGTAATCGGTGCTTGTCACTTCAATGGGTTGGTGTTGCCTGCGTGAACTTTCTGATTTGTAACGATGTCATTACACTACCTCAGCATAGCTGAAAACGCTCATTTGCGAGCCCGATATAATATAAAGCTACAACGATCATGGACCATAACCCTTCCCAACAAACCAGAGCCCCGGTCTTCTCAAGGAGCACAGTCTCTAAATCCCGTGACATGACTAAACACCCTTGAGGCAAGCTGGCTCAGCAACCTCGCACGATCGCCTTGTGGCAGTTCCTAAATAAATATGACAGAGCCCCAATTAGTTCAGACTTCTCAATATCGAATCGACATGTTTCTCCACCAGGAGGGACAAAGAAACCATACCTGGAAAACCGCGTATACACTCTTGCCCTTTGCATCTCTCACCGCACCAAGCCTATTGCCCGCCACCGCACCAGCAACCAAGCCCGGAACATTCGCAACAATGAAGCCCAGCGCGCCGCCGCTCACGCCGCCAACCATGCTCCAGAATTTGGTGGTCGGTCGATTCGTCCCATCCTCTGCCATGCCCTCCTCCCGCATCATCTCCTCAAACACGTCGCTGAACTGCGCATTCTCCGTCTGTTCACGATTTCCAGCATTCCCACCGCTCTGGTTATTAAAGAAGTTCCATGCCCACGAGAAGGGACCCCCGCCAGGCTGGCGGGGATCTCCTCATCCGCTTCCGCAAAGGGATCTGCCTCGGGAGTCGGGGGCGTGAACAACTTGCGCTGAGCGTCGTAGTCCCGTCGACGAGTAGCGTCGGAAAGAGTGTAGTATGCGTCGTTGACGAGCTGGAACTTGCGCGTCCGGGAAGCTCGTTCCGGAGAGTCGGCTGGCACGCGGTCGGGTGGGTTTTCAGAGCGTTGCTGATGAAGGGAAGAAGAAAGAAAGAAAGAAAGAAAGAAAGAAAGAAAGAAAGAAAGAAAGAAAGAAAGGCGTTAGCTTGTTTCGCACACGCCGGCCGGTGTAGTCATGCGCAGAGTAAGCCCAGGCAGTCTTTCTGCGTACCGTTTGTATGCATCTCGTATCTGCGCCGTTGTCGCCGTCTCGGAGATTTCGAGAATGGCATCTGGTGGTGGGCATCGTTGGTCGAGCGCTTCATGTGGAAGTGACGTTGAATTCTTCTAACTTTTGGGGAGGGTTGTGACTTACAGTAGTTTGGCGGAGAACCTGTCGCCATAATTGCGAGTTCGTGTTTGAAAGGACTCGTCAGAATGCGCTCTCACAGTCTCGAGAGAAAGGCTTTGAAGAGAAGGTGTGTCTTGCTACTGATTTGCGCGGCTCGAAATCCTGGCAGGGTGGTCTTGTCTGGTCTCTTGTCTGCACGCTGGATCTCAAAAGTACAACGTCATTGTGGTGGATCTGTCCTGCACCGGCACCGGGTAGGCACGTAGGGTAGGTACCACGTAGTTGAGCTGAAGACGAGATGCACGAGACGTGTTATGTACTGATTGATGTATGCAATAACATCTGTAATTAAATACACATAAGCTATGTCATGATCAACACTCGGTACCATGCTGGAATAGTGACGAGAACACTTTGCATTAGGATTCTTCGACCCCTTCCGATTTCATGATTCCATTTACTCTATACAATTACTTAACAACGTTTCGGCTCTGGAGATGGCATCTTGCACAATCTGATTCGCAACAGTATCTCTTCCAGCCCTCTGGTAATGCCCTGCAAGCACCCACATGTCTCGAATGACTCGCAAATCGGAGCCAGTCCCATGAGCAGCCTCTCTCTTCTCAATCGCATTCTTCAGATTGCCCTCTGCTTGCGCCCAGTCGTGGCGGTGCTCCTGCAGTCGAGCGAGCATCTTGCAGGCATAAGCGTGGAATCTAGCGTCCGAGCGACTTTCTCCCGTCCCATGCTGTGTGTGGTTGAGCAATTCTAGAGCCAAGCCTTCTGCTTTCTCTCTGTTCTCGAGATCCATCTGCGTATATTCGAGCATGAGTGCCATGATGCGTAGTCTGTCCAAGCCAGACACGGTAGAATCCATGCCTTGCTGTAAATGCATATTGTACAACGCTGCCGTCATCGTTTCCTGTTTTCTTGCCAATTCACACCCCTTGCGTAAGCGTGTGCGGCCATCCCAGATCAGCTGCTCGTAGAGCCAGAGGTGTTTTGATGCTAGCGAGCCGACCTGATCGCTGAGAATGTCCACGTTGCGCAGCCAAGCTGATCGTAGCAGATGACAGACGTACTCCCTCCCCGTTGGGTTCGATAATCGCACTTGGACAGCTCTTGAAGTATTGCCACCAAAGGGTGCTCAAGTGGTAGCCGCGCCGTCGCCAATACACCAGCATGCTTCAGAAACATTCCCAGAAGTTGGATATGGCCACGATCGACCATGTCGTAGATCGTATCCAGTATGTGCCAGATTAGGTCAGGATGATCTTCCATGAGGACGAACTCGAGAATGTAAAGGCTTTCCTCGCAGCCATTCCAGCTAATTCACCCTTCCCATAGTGCCAGAGGTCGAACACCAACTCGAACGTGCGGTACATCGTGCGGCTATCCTGGATGGGTGGTTGTCCGGGGTTCGCGAGGTATTTGATCATAGGATCTGTTACCACATTTGGGGCCTCTAATTTACAGAGACTCCAGGAGCGAACATTGTCGAGCACCCGCTCTAGACCTGCGTACGGGGTCAGTCTCATCATGGTTGGAGCGACAACCACCGACGCCTGCTCCTGTCCACCTCATCGCAAACAGTTTCCACCACTGGCTCGTCGGGACTGCCGGACCAGATGCCCTGCGGTGGCGTTGAAACCACCGGACTCTCTGAACTCTTGCGATATGATCTTTTGCGGATGTTCCATTTCTTCAATCTCTTCTTGTACATTTGCTCCCTAGTATTGGAATCAGTTGCTGTTTCTCCTGGACCTAACCTGCGTCCATGCCCGGACGCCAGCAGACTTACGTTGCGCCAAACCCATGCTTTGCCGCCATGATGGCCATTGTGTCAACTAACCTCCGATTTTCGTTAATGTAGAGGTGCTCAATGACATCCCGGTAGGACTCCCAATCCTCCTCTGTGTGCTCCTTGTTGACCGTTACAAGAGACGCCACCGACTGTTTGCGGGCAGGCTTCGGAGCTAATAACGGTAAAGGCGACATGATTGTTGTAGTGAGCTCAAGAGGGTGCTTTTCATCACGTAAGAGGAGTGAGTGATCCACCTACCCCTTGGCCAATTTACGTCGTGGGAGAATCAGACCTGGGGCGACGCTGGCAAGATTTGATACTCATGATGATACTTTATAAGTGGGCCGCCACGCACACCAATGATTCCAGATTCTCGGAAGAAGTGACGATGGGCCTCGTGGTGTTGAGGGGGAGCTGAAAAACTGGTTGACTCGTCGTCTCCATGTACATAATGAAGCGGCGGCTATTTAACATAGCCCTGCGGAGATGCAATAACTGCTTCCGTAACTGCAATGGGGTGTGTCCTTTGTACATACATAGCGTTGACGCTATTGTGATGGGGCGACCAGTTTTTGCTTGGGGGCGACGGGCCCACTTTTTATGCGCTCACACCTACGAAGTACGGCCAGCCTCATGTTACTGTAGGTACATTTCGCATATGTACAACTTTATATGGCAGCTGCGGTTAATACTCGGAAGCTTATAGTCAAAATTAACAGATTTTATACAAAAAGGCTGCATCGCAATGGATGACGAAGGCTGCCCAAAGCCCCTCATTTTTTTAGATTCAACGAGGCATTTAAATGCCGCTCGTCCCGAAGCATTTAAAAAGACCGTACGTCCGTACACAGGCCAAGATTGACATCGCGGCAGCTAGGAATCAACGCCACTACCGCTAAATATATCACAGTGCCTCTTCAAAGTTCATCCAGCCCCACATGCACCGAGGAAAAAAAAGGGAAAAAAAGGAAAAAAAAAAAAAGATGACTCAGCAGCTTCACCCATGGACCACCAATAAATATTTCACCCGCCGCGCCAGTCTTTCGTGACCTTTTTCCTCCTTTCTTCTTCGTGCGGCTGGCATAACATAAAATTTTCACCCGTGTTGCTCGAATCCCTTCGTCAATGGATCTCAATCGAAGCGTCAGTTATGCCCCAGATGAATCATAATTGCAGGCCGGCTACTTTGTTATCTGGTCCATGTGTTTTGCTCACTGGATCGCCGACATTGAGGCTGGACAGATATTCGTCGTAAACTTGCGTCCTTGACTTGGAACTTAGCTCAGTAGGACAACTGTCGCCACTGCAAGAAGTTCGCTTGGTTGTCGTTGAATTCGTAATGCGTAGACTGAAACATACAAGTCAAGTCTTGCGGGTCAAGAATGGAACATTTTTCAATATAATGTTGCGGATGCGACGTGCTTTTTCTGTTCTACCCAGTAGGAAGGACCCTGAGTCCGTGGCTTGTTTCTTATGCTATAAATCTACATTATTCGAACAAGCCACTCCACATCTGTTCTACTGTCCCGAACCCAATACTCAATCATTGTGGATTCATGGATCATCTCCTACCTTCTGCAGCTTACCCATCTCACGTTTCGTACCCTCCTCGCCGATGAACCTAATCCTGTCCAGCCGAACCGCGTCAGCTCCATCAGTGCCCTTCTGGACATACAGGATGAGAGTGGTAGTCTTTTGAAACTTGACGAAGCGAAGATTGATGCTCGCCGTCCCTTGAGGATTCCAGTCTCCCGGCTGTAGAGTGATAACCTGGGTCGGCTCGGTATCGTCTGCTTCGCTAAAATCCATGTTTTGGGGCCTGTTGATATACAAATGAACGACCTCGGGCCTTGAAATTTCGTCTTGACCTTCTTCGGGAATAGATGTAATCTGCTCTGCAGTTAGTGGAAGCTCTTTTGACACCCAGAAGAGCATAAGGGCATGAAGTCAACTGACCTGCAATGTGTGCAGTTTGACGGACCCCTGGAAAGGAACAAACAGCAGGAGCTGGTCGTCAGCTCCGCTCTGCACAAAGTCCTTTGTTGGAACCTTCGCTTTGCTCAAAGATTCTGGCTTGCTGCTCTCGAAAAGCACCTTAACGGGACCCGCATCCTCTTCTGCATTCAGAAGCTCGCAGTTTCTTATCTCGACTTGATGTGTGATATCGCTGTAGCCCCGCGGAATCTCGGCGCCGACCCAGGATCATCGCCACTACCTCCAGAGCTGGATCCTTCGCCGAGCGAATCGACCTCAGTAACCAGCTTTTTGATGATTCTGCGGAGCTCGACCGGGTTGGCGCCCTTCACCGTTTGTGTGGCCTTTCCATCCTGGAACAATATGAATGTAGGAAGAGCGGTGACTTGGTATTCCTCCGCCAAGGCCTTGTTCTTTTCGATGTCGATCTTGACGAACGTGAGGACGTTGGCTCGTCCAAGTGTTTGGGCGAGTGCTTCGTAGACTGGCGCGATTTGCTGGCAAGGACCGCACCAGGTTGCGAAGACTACAATAAGAGGAGGTGAGTAATGAGTCTAGCAGGAACACGGCTCTAGTCCGTACTAGATGCAGAACTGTAGAGAACCGAACATGGGCGCAGTGACCGGTGAATACCTATGAGCATTGAGCACCATGGGCGGGATCGCGCTGACAAACTTGCAGGATTGTGAGGGACGGTAAGCACTCACAGTCTGCAACAACAATCTTTGAGGCTTTGAGAAGGGCGTCGAACTGCTCCTTGGAGCTTATGGTCACGAGTGACTGCGACATTGTTGCTTGTGCAAGACTCGTGGCTTGAAATTGTACAGTCGACTCGGTAGACAAGCTTGCTGTTGTTGCGAGATTCCCACCTGCAGGCAGCCAGAGGAGAGACGCGCCGTTGATCCAGGGTCGAAGAGGGGCATGTGGTTTGTGGCGGCGCTGGTGCTGGCTCGAACCTACCTAATACGTGAATCTGGACAGTGGAGGAGGGTGCCACCAGTGAGTGACCACAGGCGTCAGCCCATTGACAGAACAGGGCAATAATATGGCTCATCAGCCGTTCAACACTGCACAGAGGGCAACCACTTTCAGAGCGGCAAACATAACATCGTCAGTCATGGTGGCCTTCCAATGCTTGCTTGCCTGGTGACGTGACGTGACTTGGCCTGGCCATCCGTGCAAGTTGGAAAAATGGGGCATTTACGGCGCAATTGTAATTGATTGATTTCAAGAGTCGCAATGAAAACAAAATCTTCCTCCTTTTGTTCTCCAGCCAGCAGTCTAATGTAGTCAAGTCATGCTCTGCCAGATGATGTCCATGTCCATATTTTGAAGCACGCCCGTCATGAATTGATGTAGGAGAGAACAAGATCAAAGAGTACAACAGAGGGCAAATCGAGATGACCCAATTAGCCCGCCTCCACGTGTCTTGTTGAGATGAGATACTATTCCAAAGTCCATTTGGTCGGACAAAGGACTTTGCTATGGCTCCCAGGGCAAACAAGAACAAACGGCACATTTCTCCCTTGCAAACCTGCTTTCCATCTCACTTTCTGTTCACTTCAACGTCATGCATACACCCCGAGAGTCGGAATTTCTGTCAACTAACAACCAGGCATTCTTCCCTTGGAAAGAACCTGCTCTTCTGTTTCCAGGCACAAACTACCACCGTTGATTCATGGGCACGAAGACAATGTACACTTGCATTCACGGGTTCGCATTCACGTCCCAGAAGTAGCATTGATGAGACGAGGACGCACAGATCGACCCAGCTTCAGACTCGCGGTTTGGACAACGAATTTGAGTATTCTTGCAGTTAATCAAGCTTTGGTTATCGCCTTCCATACTTTTCTTCGATACTAATGGCGAGATCATCATCGGACGGAAGGAGCAGAGAGAAGCCGTCAAGAGAAACTTCACATGACAAAAACTGCCCCGTGAGGAAACACATGATACCATCAATCGAGAATTTGAAGCCTGCGTCGCCACCGAAAACCAATCCGTGGACAACTAAGCGGCCAGCGACCACTCTTTCTCCAGATTGGCCCAGCATTACCCCGGACTTCGTCAGCATCAATAGACAAAGCGACAGAAGGGATGCCAGCACCGCCAAAAAGGAGCATCAACTAAGCACGATACAACTAGCTCTTGTTTAACTGGAGGCAAAGTACCAGAAACCTCTCCGCAATCAAGAAAAGCGTTGCAGGCGGCTGCCCCGAGCTGGCAAGAGGTGTGTGTATGAGTGGACGCTGAAGAGGTACGAATCGTAGCAAGCGGCTAAACAATTCAATAGTCTGTGGCTCCGGCCATTTGGCGCCGATGTTTTCGTTCGAGTTGGACCAGAGATATACGAAGTACATCGTAGTATTGTAGAGCCACAATCAACCTTTTTCGACAACACCTTCCACCACAAAAGGATTTGAAGGTATGGGCATGAACCACGGGTGAGGTGTAATTCGAGCATTGAACAAGCATTGACTGGCGTCAGAAATACATTCCGATTGACGTCCAACTGGAACTTTGTCCAAAAGCTATCGGCAACACGCTCCGATTCATGTATACCCAAAGTTGGTCTCGATGTACCTACCTACCTTACCTCGAGGCTAACAAGGTTCTTGTTAGCACTCGAGATTTGCGAGTACGATCGAGAAAGTCCACGCGACTTGATCCATATACCTCGAAGTGTGCTGCTGTACATTGGGGCCATAGACCTCGGCGTTGATGCGATGAAGACCAAGATACTGCAGATACTCCAGCAGACGGCGAAAGATCTAGCCGCATATTTTCAAGCCAGGAAATTTGGTCAAGCCATGAGTCCACAGGAAGTGGTGGAGGGAGTGATCCATCTCCGCCATGCGCTGGAAGTCGCATATTCATCTGAGTACCTTGCAGATATGTTGCCTTTGCGTCTTGCTTTATGCCAATTGCTGGACACTCTGCTTCCCTTTCTCATTCGATACCCTGTAGTGATTGATTTGTTTTCTTCCAGTGTCTGGAAGAAGCATGCAGATGCCATTTCGACGGACTTACTAGCGGCTCGCAGCCCAGAGCAACAGCCTGCGCGTAATCTAGAATGAGCGGTGGCTATCCCAGAGACGAGGGACCCAACCATGAGAAAGCACCTTTTGTATCGAGAGCAATGCTTCCTAATTTGTGGTGTCGGACCTATCTGAAGTAGCCGTCACGAGTCCGCCAACGACCGAAAGTCGTTGACGCGCATGGAGAAACCGAAAATGGCGTGGATCAAATGACTTCACACAAATCTGCTTGTAATTTCGGAGTGCGCCGCAGATGGGAAGGTATATTGAGTGTGGACTTGAGTTTGGTCGGAAGAGGGTAGGCGGTTGGGAAGGAACGATTGTGGCAGTTTCCGATTAAAATACCTGCCACAAGTTTCTGCGGTTCAATAATCCGGACAGAAATATTAATCAATAGTCAAACTGGTTCAAGGAAGGAGCTATCCCCGTGGACCTCTAGGGCCGATACCCCAACCACCCTAAATGGCCCTTTCAGCCCATGCTAGCTGCAGCATCCCTGGCAAGGGCTGACGATGTAATATTCTGTTTAGCAATACTCCTCATCAGTATTGATTTCGTGATCTAGTTCACTCACCAGATCTTCACTCACCGGATCTCTCAACTCCCTCTTTTTTTGTGTGCCTAAATTGTCTCAACACGAAGTTCCTGACTGTCAATGCACTTCTTGGCGCAATGCCCTGCTCTGCCGACTCACGAATCACTAGAGTCTGATCGTCGTCAAAATGACGAGCTACGTATTTGAAGGCAGGTCTCGGCGACCCCGTGTGCAATTCGCCGAAACAGACGAGGAGTATTATCATGTATGTTTTGCTTGTAAAGGGAAGTTACCGATGGAGGCTGACCGTTCGCTCGTTGACAGCCTGGTCGTGCCCAAGCATCCTGGAACAACGCACACCAGTCCTCGTCCAGACGTCGTCGGAATCGCTCTTGTAACAATGATTATCATGTCTCAGAATCGGAGTCGGGCCAACTTCCCTCATTGCCTCGTCTGGAGCACTTGGAACGCCGTGCGCCCCTGATTTACGAAGACCGTCAACAGGAAACCGGGATCGTTCCGCCGCCTCAGCCAGTAAGGCCGAGTAGGAGGCATATTCCCATAGAGCCTGTCGTGACGACTAGAACGTATGAGACAAGGAACCTGACGACAGTGCCTAACACTTCGAGAGAGATTGTACAGCCAATAACATTGCATTATTCGCAGTCACCTTCTGGCCTGAAAAGCAATCACGATGATGAGTTTCCATCGCATCAGCAGCCTGGAAGAGAAATCACGGACCGCGGTTCTGACAGAGCTAGCAGTGCTTCTTTGCCGGGACGATATGGCACAGGAGAAATCGTCGTGGATGATGGCCAGGACGATATGTACCTACGCCCACCGAGTCCCATCGGGCCGAATTTGGATGCATATGATGAATTCGATATCATATTCCATCAACCGGATACCAAAAACGGAGAGCTATCTGAGCTAGACTCTATTACAGTGGACACGGACTCAGCGCACCGTGAAGATCGTGATACTCCAGCGACATCTACTGCCAAGAGACTATACGTGTCGCAATATACCGGCAATGCGGAACCTGGTGGCAACCATACTGTCAAATTGACAGATCTTCTTGATCCGAAAGGAAAGAAGCGTCCTTTATTCAAGTGGCTGTGAGTTGGAAATTCTTGTTCAAATCATGCAATTCTTCGTTAACCCCTATTCAGTCATATACAACAAGAAGTCATGAGGTTTAATGAATTTTGGGTAATGTGACTCACACCCCATCACATTCCAAACTGTTCGCTGACATTTCTTAGTTAGAAGCATCACGGCAACTTCATTTTTCGGAATTAGAAAGGACAGCCATTACAAAACTAAGAGCAGACGTACAGAAGCACTGTATTAAGACTCGTCAAAACCCTGAAGGAGCCAAAGTTGGCTATATGGAACCGCGCTGTTTCGAGGTACCGTTCATAACTGTGTCCAACAAGATAACAAGTCAAGAGAAGCCAACAGGCTCTGCTCGATGGATCTGTCTTCCGTATTTCTCACTACAAAAGTACTCGGGCTTTCTTTCCGGTTCTACAGTGAACGACTTCCCGGCACAGACACTTCTTCAAGCACAATATTCCCGAACTACCGAGCAAAGAGACATGCAACAAGCTGTTTGTCGACTCAACACGACGAAAGATAATAAGTACTTCCACATTGCCCAGCTATGGTGTCTCATTCTGGACAACTGTAAGACGATGTAAGCCCTGCCACTTGTGACTTTGGGTCTGACTGTGAACTAGCACTTGTAATCACATGTGGTGCGATATCAGAGGCCGATCTTTGCAGAGATTCCATCGACCTCAAGTCTCAGCCAGCTCCTGAAGCAGTTGCATCTAGGCTGTTTGGTCGAGTCGTCGTCAAGTATGGCAACGCGGTGACTTGGAACCTCCCTGCAGCTGCCTGTCCCACATGGTTTGTAAGTCTATTCCCTTGCCTACGATACTCGTACGGCCGGACCTGTTGACCATGGGTAGAAATTTTTGTCCAACTTCAACGCATTTTGGCCAAGGAATTTGGAATTCAGATACAGCTCACAAGTCTTGACGGCAAAACATTGGCCCAAGATCCTACAGTTTGCTTCCCGCCCTCAGGGCAGTGTTATGCTGAGCATGCAGATTGTGTGAGTTTCACTGAATACAACGGCTTAAACCGTCCTCTTCCAAAGCTGACACATCATAAGACCGCGACCTTCCCCTCGTCGTGCAGTGTTGGAGACTATAGCCCCAGAAGTTCTGGAGCACAAGCCGCTGAAAAATGTCCAACGCACCAAGAATACTTGCATGTACTGACGCGCCAGCCGATCGAAACACGCCTCAAAACAGGTGACGAAGACGGTGCTTCTCTAGAAAGACTGAAAGAACAGCTGGTCTTGGCTGAAAAATTCTTGACTAATCAAGCGTCGTATGCCAATCAGCGCGCATACAGGAGTTGCGGAGATGCTACGAGAGAAGATGTATACCATGATCTTGTCAGGCAAGCCTCTCAAGTACAAGAGAAAGCAAGCGACAGTATTCGGATCATGCATGAGGACCGGCTCGAAATCTTCAATGCTGCAACAAATACGTTCAGTCTGTTCTTCCCTTCCGACTTCGATGGACCAACCACCAGAAAGTTCTGGGGTGCCATTAAGTTGTTGGTTCAGGTAGGATTGAGAAACAGGTCGACAAATGGACGAAAATTTTCACTGATGGTGGTACAACAGATTCCCCAACTCGACGAGAACTCTGCTCTAAACACAGACTCAACCAGCCAATATGTTACGACAGAGGTCAAGTCGATCTTGAACGATATTTCCCAATATGTCCAACTTTTCCAAAACACCATGTCCTATGCGAACGACCAAGACCGAGACAGTATTGATCCTCCACGTCATTTTGTAACAGCCTGGCTACACGTTGTCTCTGGCTTAATTAGTACCTTTGAGCATGGAGATACATGGCTAGCACACATGTTGAAAGCTAAGACGCTAGTAATAGATGGCATGAGTCGAATTATGCAGGTTATATCGAGTCGAAGTCTTCTTGACGACTCAGTTGTATTGCCGTTGGAAATTTTTCATTGTTCTCCTGAACCTGCTACACGATCAGGTGGGCAAGTCGGATGATATAATGGAAACTTACGCTCAATACCTGGCCTTACTTGTAAGAATACGTGAATGAGCAAAGGGCACGAGTGTACGTTGGCTGATTCGAGTAGGACGCAGAAATTACGAGTCAGCCCTCTGACCGGACATATCAGCACCGCCTCGACCTGGTTCAACAAGAAATGACGGTCATCAAGCGGACATTGGCAAAGCAGAAAGCAATCTTGGCAAGTGTCAGAGCCAACATGTACGTCAGGGAAGTCACCAGTCTCTTCACGGGAGCTACCGACGATGGACCATGGAGACAACGACGCCAAAAGAAGGCGCTTTCAGGCGTGACGACCCAACATGTCTAGATTCTGGACCACGCCCTTACTATGGCCAGCCTTACGAATCAGCGCTCAAAAGACATGACGACGAGTATCTAGGAATGGATGACCAAGAACCCGCAAATCTCGAGGCAGCATCCAAGCTGTCGCCCATTGATGAGCTCGGGTTTCGCGGCCTGTTTCTTACCGACTGCATACGGCTGGTCGAACAGCGGGAGTTTGACCTCCGACGACATACTGACTTTGCAGACGATTTGGAACGAGCGGTGGAGTACAGCATAGATTGGACAAGGGACAGACAAGAAAATGCCGTTTATGCCTTCACCATTGTGACGGTGGTATTCCTACCACTAAGTGCCATCTCCAGTATATTTGGCATGAACTCGAGCGATGTGCGAGACATGGGATATGGCCAGTGGCTCTACTGGGCCGTTGCCTTGCCAGTGACAGCACTCATCATTTTCCTCGGTCTATGGTGGATGGGGAATTGGGAAACGTGGTGAAATGGGTCTCGGGCAGACAGACGAACCGCATCACCAACGCCGGCTACGTGCCCGGAGTGGCACCGAAAGCGGCGAAAAGCACGCAAAGCAGGACATATGTGGTAGAAGCCAAACCTGACGCGGAGCATCCAGAAACACGGGTGTTGGAAGGGGCATCGCTGCGTCCGATAGCATACATTCCCGAGCGGAGCATCATGCGGAGGTCACGTAGGCGCCCTCGCTCGGTAATTTAGTACTAAGAGGATCATTCGTCACATCAGACAAGGCACATTCATGCCCAGTATTTCCATGCCAACTCCATTCAAGTCGGAGTGTGATTCAGAATCGTTGGTACACTAGATTGGGTCTGCCAAAAAATGATTCTTTTCCAAATTTTCCAAGATATAGAAACCATAGCGTTCTCGAAAAGCTGGGGACCCTCCTGGGTACGAGGTAAAACTGCTTATATTGTTACAGGCTAATTCCCCATTCTTTCATTTTCTTCCTATCTCCTTGCTAATCTTATTATTCGCCTTGCCTTTACTTCTTAGCATTTTTCCCTTGTGTTATAAATGCTATTAATTATCTCTAGGTCGGATTTATCTTTATTTTCCTTCCCTTTGCTTTTCTCTTCTACCATAGCCTTTAACCTTTCGGTTAGGGCAGTGTCTTTTTGTCACCCTTAGCTATCTATAATCTGATTAGTTGAGGGTCAATTAGTCAATTGGTAATGCAGGACCTACCTGGTGATTGTAACGAATCAGGTTGGAAGCAAGTGAGAATGAGTTGTGTGTGGTGTGAGGGTTTAAGTTCGCCTTAGAGCTTTGGGGCATAAGTGAGTGGTAAGGTGCGAGAAGATGGAAGAGATGGAGAGAGGAACAAACACGGTCACAGAGAAAGGGGAATTACGTTAATTTATGCTGCAAGCAAAACTCGAATGAATTTAAGTTTAACTGCGGTCGCGACCTATGACTGTATCTTGCGCTAACGCAGCCATAAAGTTTATTGTTAATAAACTTTACACTAACCTTGCAGCCCCCGTATTCGTGCCCTTAAAGCTTGTTCCCACATTAGGCTGCTTTTTATCACTGCGGTACTGTCAATCGGTCGTTTATTGTTGCACTGGCTGGGTGTTGCCAGTAATTCTTATGTTATGTGTGAATTTTAGATGCATTGGCCACTGCCGATGAAAAAAAAAAAAATTATAAAAATCACAAAAGCTGGGGAAATTGAAATAAAGTAGATGGAAACCTTGGAAAACCCCAAAAAGCCGGACTACCGTGGCCAGCATCAAGTGAAGGGCAGTTAAGAACCCTGCATCATCATCATCATCATCATCATCGTAAGATTTGTCCAATACAGCATCATTACACGGCCCGTCATTCTTTCCCCAGTCGCACTTCGTCAACGGGTCGTGCCTCATCGCCGATAACAGTCATATATATATCTCTCTCTATCCCTCTCTCTATCGTCCCTACAATAGCCCCCGGATCGCTCCCTGTCTTCGGTTCGGATATGCACATGAGTCGTCGGGTTCCTGTCCTCGATCATCCTGGGCGGTGGACGCGGCGGCTCGACGTACCTCCTCGGAGCCTCGACGTACCGAAACGTGTCGTGCTTGGGCTCGACGAGGACAGGAACAGGCACGGGGAAGAAGCGGTCCCTCTCAATGTATAATTCCCTTTCGCGCGAGTGGGAATGGCCCCTGCTCCGGCTGCGGCTCGACTTGGACGACTTGGACGACTTGATGGAGGTTCGACGTCAACGGCGATGACCTCAATCTGGGGTTCCGGCTCGGGCGGGGGCGCAGGCGGAGGGCATGGCGGCGACGTACACGGCTCCGGCTCCGGTTCCGGCTCCGGCTCTTCTATCGCGGGGCAGGGCTCCTCGATGGGCGGGGAGGAGGACACGGCGGCGGGGAGGGCGTACGAGGATGAAGCGCGTGATATGGCGGCGGGTGGTGAGGAGGTCGGGCTCGGGGCGGGAGAGGTACAGGCGTTTTTGGTGCCGTGTCGGGCTGGACGGTGGTGATGGGGGTCTGGTGTCAGTCTACATAGTTGGGGGTTGGTGGGTTGGAGGTGAGAGTGGCTTGCGTACCCATGGGTGCTTTATGCTCTGCTCTGCTCTCGGGCAAAGGGCGCAGGATGCAATGTAGATGAAGCGATGAAGCGATGAAGCGATGAAGTGAGGATGGCGAAAGATGGCGAAGATGGGAATAGAGGAGCGTGGTTTATTGTGCTCTGGGAATGCCCGTGTGACCCGTGTCATCCGTACGTGGCTGATGGTCCTGTGAATGACGTTATGCTGGGGGCTGTGCTGTGCGGGCAGCTACATATACATGTAATACATACATATGTACATACATGCATGCATGCATGCATACATATACATATATAATTACATGTCCCCCTCAGGCGGGCAACTTCATGTTCGGTCGCAAGGAACAATCCGTACCCAGCGTGGCTACCAGACGAGAAGTTGATCAGTGTACATAGCGCCCACGCTCATCCATGCATGCTCGGTATCGGACATTTGGCTCGCGACAGCCGGACATGATTGATGCTTGTCACGGACTTGCGATTCTCACCTGACAGACGACAAAGGCTCAAATAAAAATAAAAATAAAAATGAACAGACCAGCATACACATGAAACAAGGGGGCCAGCGCTCCTCCGTCTCCCCTAGTAATTCTTTGTCTTTGTTTCTCCAAAGGGTACGGACGAAGGGACCAAGTCTTTGTACGGTACAAAAAGACGAGACGTTTCAGCGCTGCAACACGATGATGGCCTGGGAGAGTCACGGGTGCGAGCGCCCCTCGACTAAAATTCTCTCCGTTTTCTCTCCTTCTATATCCCCCTCTTGACTGCATTTCTTGCATTGGATAACGGGATGACTTGCCGAGTTGTCTACCGTACGGAGGAGTAATATGCATGTCTGAAAAAGCTAGGAATTGCCGCCACTTAAAAGTCTGAGACAGGGGGCCCGGATAAGGAAGTCAGTCCCATGTCTCTCTTTGATGGCATGCCCTTGATTTTCATTTTAGTCTGACGCAGAGTCCCTTTTCCCCCAGCACGTTGTACGGAGTAAAATACTCTTGTAATACATAAGCGCCATGCCCAAAAACCCCATCTGGTGATGCATAATGCATGTGCGTACATGTACGGAGTATGGCAGCCCAGTCCACCTGCCTTTTCAACTCCCTTGTCGTTCTGGGATGCGTTCTACTCCGTGTTATGTATGCATGTATGCATGCATGCATGCATGTATGTAACATGTATACATATTACCTCCGTGATTCGTGCATCTAGATGAACTACCATCCCCTGGCGAAGCATGGGAACGGGATATCACACGGCAGAAGCCGAGATGCAGCAGAAATGTTGAGAGTATTATTAATAACACACCGTCGGTCGAACCACTGTTCAAAGTGTGCAAGATTGGTTCATTCTACTCCGGACGCTGCTTCACCATGAACGACGTACAGCCGGTCCAGAGTCTAGGTAACATACATGATGCAGTATGTAAAGAAAGCTCCTTCTCTGCTGGAAGTAAAGCAAGGCATTATTATGTACACCAACCAAGTGTGGAAAGAGCGACCTGGTTAACTTACTTTACTTGGCTTGGCCCCGTGCGTCGCGCACCGTGCACCGCTTAATAGCGTGAATTGCTACTCCGTACTTTACTATTAATTGGACAATCAAAGTTTTGCTTCATGTATTTCTTGTTGGTGTACTCCGTACGGAGTCATAGCATCTGGCTGGGTAGCACTTGGCTGGCCCGCAGTCAAGGGCGAATTTTCGGTATGCACATACACACATACATACATAGGCGTCGGGTTCTTACTCCGTATGTACGACTCGGAGATCTCCTGTCCTGTCTTGTCTTGTCATGATGACCAATGGCCGCGGCGGTTTGACTCGTGGCGAACGGGCCCAGAAACGATGATGCGGCCAGAACAGAACATGCCAACATGCCGACATGCCAACATGACTCTACATATTCCGTCCCAGATTGCCAGACCAGACCTATAAATAATGAGACGAGGAGAAATATGTGGAGTCAGGGCTAAATCAGTAAATCAAGGGGTGGGGGGGCCGAGACAAGGCGCCAGGGTAATACATACATTGTAAGACAGATGGAAATTTTGATGTTCCTGAACGGAGGACGAGGCTCAATTTTGAATATGGCCACATTTGTCTTTATCACATGATGGGGATTCATCCGTGGACGTCCCCTCCCGCTATTACTCGACCAGGGCAGGGCCACTCTTCACTGACTTGCCTTGACTGGCCTGGCTGGCTGACCCCACTTGCCCACCCCACTTGCCCACCCCACTTGCCCACCACCACCACCAGGAGCAGGCTCGCAGGCATGCATGCACCTTGTGTGCTTGTCACCTTATCTATCTGGATTTGATGCGCATAATTTAATTTACTGTACGGATTACTTCGTACAATTATATATTTTACATGTATGTATGGATTGTGGTCTTGTCATTTTCCATGTGCTCCAGACGAAAGACGACACCTTGTCATTGCCGCCCGCTGATCCGCATATGCGGCGTGCATCAGGGCCAACAAGGCTGGCTTTTTAGCCTCTTGAAACATCGTCGATGCCGCCGCCGCCGCCGCCGCCTCCTCCGCCGCCTCTCCTCCTTCCCTCACTGATCAGTCATCACAACACGCCTTGACGCTCGCTGGTTCGCCTGTCTCTCTCTCTGCCTTGCCCTGACTTGTCCTGACTTGTCTGTCCCAGGGGTTCCGACACGCCCATTGACCCGTTGACCCGTCCGTCGTCCACCCCAAACCCCAAGATTTGCGGAGAGGTGCTGCCCGTCGCTGCGCGCTCTGCACAAACGGGCAGACGAGACGGGCTTGGGACCATCATGTCGCGGCATGCGCCCCGGCGTGGCTTGTTGCCTCCAACATTGGACGCATACTACGCATACTCGAACCCAGACATTGACGCCGACGCCGACGCCGACGCCGACGCTGATGCCGACGCTGACGCTGATGCTGACGCTGATGCTGCCGCTGTACAATCGGGCATTCGCTGGCACTCGGCCCGGTCACTTGCATATGCTTCGTCCTCGTCTCCTCAATCTCCATCTCAAATTCAGTCTCAAATTCAGTCTCAATCCTCTGCAGGTGCTGGTCAGCCTGCAAGCCCAACTGCCGGACGCTTGATCAACGTGCCTTCGCTGTCGTCTGTTGGCTCTTTGCCACATCCAGGACAAAGGTGAGTCTGTCGCGAGCCTCATTTCATGGCTGGGCTGTTCAACTGTTCAAGCAACGCCGTCTCTTCCACGCCCACTGCTTCCCTTTCTCTGCCGTGTTACACCAAAGTTTGTGTGAATTCATAGGCATCAGGGAGATTGCATGTCCCCGAATAACGAGTTTTGAAAAAAAAAAAAAAATCCAAAAACCCCCTCGGAGGTCCATGTGCTGCTGGTTGGCCTGTCATTATTATCCTCCCCAACCTTCTTTTCTACCTTGCGTTTCTCCCATTTCGTTGCCCAGTTTCAGATCACGACCCTGTGGCCACACTCAAAGCCAAACATCCATTTTTTTCTTGAATCGACACTGACACGCAATTTGCCAAATTTCCAACGTTTCAGATCCCCTCGACCCTCGGTACCCAGTCCATTATCTACCGCGAGCAACGTGGCGACATCTGCATCGAGCAGAAATTCTCTACAACCCGCTGCCTTTGCCACAGAGCAGGCATTTCAGCCTATTGGCTACAAAACGACCGACAAGTTGTCAATAAGGGCACCTGTTGGGCAGGCGACCTTCTACGACTCATCTAGTCCATCCAGTCCGGAGGAAGAGATCCCAAGGTGTGTTTTCTCTCACTTGCGCCCCCTGCGTTCTGCCCCTTCTCTTTCTGAAGTAGACGTTCATACACGCGACCTTTCCGGGGCTCTCGATGACCCTACGAGGCTACTGATTGTGTATCAACATCGACTCTGACATGCGATCATTCGTAGGTTCAATCTCCCCAGTCACCCGAATGACACCCAAAGCATCCCCGACTCTGTAGGATCAAAGGCTGCCTACAGCCACTCCAAAACTACCGAATCGACGATCATGGCAACCACAATGGCGTCGTCTTCGAGCACAAACAGCGTTCCTCAGAAGCTGCCTCAGAGCCCTTCCGTAGATGACACATCTCTGTCCACGGCGTCATCAAAACATGGCCCAAACAAAGCTGCTTTGCATGACGCCCAGGCTTCAACCGATACTGCGAGTATCATCAAAGCCGCTGGCAGCCAGAAGCCGCAATACAGCATTTACTGAAAGAGAAGCACTCTCAGTCACAGCAAAATAGTCAATTATGGAGATTAGTCGATAAGCAGAGAGCCATGATTTTGGGATTGAACAAGGATCTCGAGGCAGCACTCAAAGACAAGGAGAAATACAGGAGGAAGCTCAAAGAAATGATGTCGAATCCTGCAATTATGAAAGCAGCATCCGGAAAACAAGGAGGACCGACAATGGTGACAAAGGTGACAAAGGAGATCGCTGAACGAGGCGCTACGTCACCGCGAATCGAAGTACCGGAGTCGAGCGCTCTGGCTTCTCCTCGCGGGCCAGATTCCCCTTCACTTGACTCGGACAGCCAGAAAAACTCCCCATCGACATCTCAATGGCTCCTTACCCGATCACTCCTCCGGCGGATAGGCAACATGTGTCACGAGACGCTGTCGGCGAGATGCTGGACCCCGAGCATGTTATGCCCAAACCGCAAGAACATGCCATGGGCAACTTTGATCACGAGGCGCATGACAAAGCGGGTGATGGCGCGCGGAGAGAAGAGAGTGAGCAAAACTCGAGGGAAATCCCTACAACCCCTCACTGCCGCCCTCGCGAAGCCTCCCGAGTGACCCGCCGAAATTACCACCACCAAAGCTACCGACTGCTCCTCCGTCTTTGGCTGCTGAGCCACCCCCACAAGTAGACAAGGGTCTTGGTCAATTTCCGTCTCCTCCCAGAAAAGCGCCTCCAGCGCCTCTGCAGTTGAAGCAACATGTTCGGCGACATTTGGCTGTCTCTGCCGAGGCAGATGACAGTGACTCAGACTACGATGATATCCTCGAAGTTGGTGACGTTGCGAACGAAAGTCGAGGTCGCCGCAAAACTAGAGAAGATGACGATAGGGAACGTGAGGTCATTGCATTTAGAGAAGTCCACGGGCGTCACCCTGCCCAGGTTCGATCAGAAACCCCGACTCGACAACCTCTTCATCGACACGCCCCTGCTTCACCCTTGCCAACAGAACCCGAAGAGGACAACAATGCATCCGTGGATGTCTTACTTCTGGCCGAGGAGAGAAACCATGTTGTCCAGCCTCTGTTGAGCCCAGGGTTACCGAGCTCACCCCGTCCTCCCGGCAACATTCAACACTCGGCCTCCGCTCCTCTATCTTCCCGACTTGGCCCTGCCGCTCCCTTGTCTCCACGCCCACCTCGCCAGCCGATCGTACTCCCCCGACAGGCCCTTGGTATCCTCTCCGCCAACAGAATCACTCAACTCTTTGGCCACGACACCATTGAAAGTCTCGAAACACCATGGTGTTGAAGAAGGCCAACAGTCACCGACGGACCACATAAAAATCTACAAAGGCTTGGCGACAGACGAATATCCCGATCTTCTCTTACCTCCAAACGCACTTCCATCGATCCAAATCAAGGTCGCCTCCTCTCGGATGAAACCCTCACGCGCAAGCCTCATGTCTTTCACACAACTGGAAGAGGACCCAGTTTTCACGCTGGCTATTTTCTCGCGAGCAGATGACCGAGAACTCTGGCGGGTAGAGAAGGATATCGCGTCTCTGGGCAGATTGGACACTCGGCTAAGAAATTGCGCCGCATTTACTGCCAAGACACCAGAGCGGTCTTTATTCAGTGGCCATGCGCCAGCGAAGCTTGATGCACGACGAGTAGCCTTGGAGCAGTACATGGAAGAGCTGCTGGACACGCCTTTAGACACAGCCACGGCTGTCGAGCTTTGCAGATATCTTTCGACACATACACTCCCACCAAATGGCGATGAAACAGGCTCCTATTTCAGGCCAACACCTGAAAATAGCGGACTCAAGGCCGGCGCCGATGGCCGTCCACTTCGAAGCGGGTACCTGACCAAGAAGGGGAAGAACTTTGGCGGCTGGAAAGCCAGATTCTTCGTCTTGGACGGACCGCAGCTCAAGTACTACGAGACGCCCGGCGGAGCCCATCTCGGTACTATCAAGCTGCAGCATGCCCAAATTGGCAAGCAGTCCCAAAACCAGAGCAACGAAAACCAATCACCCGCACGGCAGAGCACTGGGGATGATCTTGATAATCAATACCGCCATGCATTCCTTGTTTTGGAGCCCAAAAGAAAGACTCCAACGCTCATGTGAAGCATGTTTTGTGTGCCGAGAGCGACAAGGAGCGCGATCACTGGGTGGATGTTCTGTTGCAGTGGATAGACTATCGAGACGACGATGAGGTCGCACCATCTCAGAGTGCCAGGTCTGCTCACGAAAGACGGACCTCTGGGACAGACACTCCCAGCGGCAATAGACCAAAGAAGAGGAGCAGTCAAGGTAGATCGCACAACCAGCACGCGGATTCCGATGCATTGATTGGGGTTCGATATGATTCCACGCACGCTGGCGAGGCACCACAGAAGGGGGCCACGACCCTATCGGAGCATCCCAGCTCACAGAACATTGCGAATGAGACGATGAGCTCGCAGGCCAACAAACTCATTTCCGGACCAAAGGACCCTCAGATCATCTCGGACTCGGCGGCCTGGGGAACAAGACGGGCCTCAGCATTCCGTCGCTTGATGAGAAGAAGCAACGGAAGCGGAGCTTTTTCGGCTTTGGCCCCAAGACGCGCTCGTCTTCAGATGGGCAAGATTCATTGTTTGGCGGCAGTGACAATGGCTCAGCCAATGGACCGTCTGGACCGTCTCATTCCCAAGGCCACTCGGGACCTGTTCGGCAGGTGTTTGGGGCCCCTTTGGCGGAGGCTGTTCGCTATAATGCGCCTGTGGATGTAGATGTGCCTTTGCCATCAGTTGTCTATCGTTGCATTCAGTACCTTGACCACAAGAATGCCATCATCGAGGAGGGCATCTTCCGACTTAGTGGATCGAACGTGGTCATCAAGCAACTTCGTGAGCGTTTCAACATGGAAAGTGACATAAACCTCGTCACTGACGAGCAATACTACGACATACACGCAGTTGCGTCGCTTCTGAAGTTGTATCTTCGGGAACTGCCCACTACTATATTGACGAGAGACCTCCACCTAGAATTCCTGTCGACGACTGAAATTCAAGATCGTGCGGAGAAGATTGTCAAATTGGCCGAACTTGCTCAGAGACTGCCTCAAGCCAACGCAACCTTGTTGAGATATTTGATCGCTTTTCTGATCCGCATCATCAACAACTCAGATGTCAACAAGATGAATGTTCGCAACGTGGGCATTGTGTTCTCTCCCACCCTCAACATCCCCGCGCAGGTGTTTGCCATGTTCTTGCAGAACTACGAAGGCATCTTTGGAATTGACCCTGAGGAGTACGAACTGCCCTCTGCGACCAGTGAGTCCGACTTCCATGGGCACGCTGATGCGCCACCACCACCATCACAACAACAACAACAACAACAACAACAACAACAACGATCTGAGCCGCCGCCTCGACCGTCAACATCGTCAGGTGGTGATTCGCCGCATCGCCCGGCGCGTGTGGGACATATGAGGCAACACTCGAGATCAACGCCAACGCCGCCTTTGCTATCGACCATCCAAGGTAGTCGAATTACTCCGACGCCTCCCTGGGGGCCCGTCCCGCATACGAGAGTTGCTATGGAATACCCACCAGCCACGATGGCCATAGCTACCACCCGGCGCAGAGGACTGCACCTCCTTATGATCGGCCCATCTATCAATCATCCAATGAAGACGACGGAGCTGCGGAAGCGCAGATGAGTGTTCAAGCCAAGCGACGCGAGAGTTCAATGTACATGGGAGGAACGATGAGCTTGCAGCAACAAGGATCGAAGAGTCGCCTCGGCGAAGCACCTCGATACTAAATTCTTTTTTTTTTTCGATTGGATGAGGAAACCAGACAGCACATTTTGATCGAATTTCCCTGTCTCTTTCTTCCCTTTTTTTTTTGGGAGGGCATTTTGCACACATATGTTGGAAGAGCAGAGCATAGCAGAGCAGAGCACCACGATACCTCGACTATTTATTTCTTCAATTTCTTCAATTTCTTCAATTTCTTCAATAAGAGATGCCGATATTGGACGAGGGCGGCGGCCCTTGATACAGCGAATCCAGCTAGCGACCACAATTGCTTTAATTGCCGGCCCCTTTTGCTTTGATAATGCAATAAATACACGTTAGCCATCATTCTATCATCACAGGCCAAGGCGGGGTCGATTTGCATGGTAATGGATCCCTCGTTGACGAAAACAGCGCATGACGAGGTGCTTTTCTGGGGCGTTTTCTCTTCACTATTTTGGCTTTGCAGTCGGTTTTCAATTTCTTTCAACGGGGGCGGAGGGGAGCATAATTCGGCAGCTGTTTGCGCTTGTATCTGGCGCAAATTTATGTTTCTTTGATATTCCAGGGAGGACGTTGGAGGTGGAACGAGCTTCTGCTTCTGCTTCTGCTTCTTGTTATTTGCTGTTTGTGGTTTTGACGACGAGAGAGCGAAATGGGCAACGGACACGGCGATTAAATGAGAATGATACCATCTTAATAACGTTGCATGAAGAATATATACCAAGTTTCTGGATAATTATTGAGCGTTCTTTGCTTGACCATGTCTGAAGATTTTTATCTAATAGCGTCCCCCTTCCCCCTCCCCACTCCACTCCACTCCCCTTTCGGCAAAGGCAGAGAGAGAGCCACAGGGGTATTACGAGGCAAAGCAAGAAAAAAGCGAGAGCCGAGCCCGACCATGACCAAAGTCCACATCGGCGGTTCGGCGACAACAAATGCCGCTCTTCGCATCTGCAACCACCCCCGACCGGGTTGAATGAAGAGGAGAAGCAAATCAATACGGACAAGGCGCCGCTTCTATTATACCGGCGCCCAACCACCAGTACATACATATATGGAGGACTTGGATCCACGCTTGCGGGCAAACCATGCTGGTCAAGGTCCATCTCCCGCGGCGGGTGCACGGCATGTCGATGCGTCATCAACCTCATCGCCGTCAAATCGGCTAGAAACGACCCAAGCTCGAGCTGCTGCTGCTCCCACTACGGCGGCGCCGATGGCTCCGACAATAGTCCGCCGACAAGCCTCGACTCACCGAGGAGGCAGCAGCGACGACAACAAGAACAACAACAACAACAACAACGGGGCGCCGCCGACCACGATGCCTCCTCCTCCTCCTTGGCTGCCGATGCCAGAAAGTCGAGAGCCTGCGAGGCTTGTCGGAGCTTAAAGGTACGCTGCGAGCCGGACCCCGACGACGAGAAGGCGCCGTGCAAACGATGTGGGAAGGCTGGGAGGAGCTGCGTGGTGACGATGCCCACGAGGAAGAGGCAGAAGAAGACTGATAGTCGGGTGTCGGAGTTGGAGAAGAAGATTGATGCGTTGACGGCGAGCTTGCAGGCGCGGGCGGCCGTGCCGACAATGGGAGCAAGAACAGCGATGGGAACAGGAACAGGAACAGGAGCAGGAGCAGGAGCAGGCCATGGACAACAGAGGATGGCTCAGTCGTCGGAAGGGTTCACTGACCTCTGGACCAACAACAATTCGCCGAGAATGACAGCAAGTCCTGCATGTAATAATAGGCAACAGGGCCAAACTCCAAGGCTCCATCGTCCGTCTGTGTTCGAGGTCGAGGCCCCCGACGGCACGGCAGGTCGAGGACAGCGGTTCGATATCATCGATCGAGGCATCATCAGCGAGGGAAGAGCGATTGAGCTGTTCCAGAGATACAAGGAGCATATGCTGCGACACTTGCCGGCCGTCGTGTTCCCGCCGAGCATGCCCCTGATGGAGCTGCGCAGGTCGAAGCCCTACCTGTTCCTGGCCGTCATGGCGGCCGCGTCCTCGGAGACGCTGGGAGTCCAGCGCGCCCTGCAAAAGGAGCTGATGGAGCTCTTCGCCGACAAGATTGTCATTGTCGGCGAGAAGAACCTCGAGCTCGTCCAAGCACTGCACGTCGCCGTCATCTGGTACTGGCCTCCCGAGCATTTCGAAGAGCTCAAGTTCTACCAGCTCGTCCACATGGCCGCCATCATGGCCCTGGATATCGGGCTCGGCAAGAAGTCCGCAGCAAAGGGGGCCATGGCAGGCTTCGGTTGGCGAGAGCATCCTTCAGGCGCCGGCCCCAGCCGGACCCGACGAGTCTGGAGAGCAGACGAACGTGGCTGACGTGCCATTTCCTGGCTGCCAACACGGCCATGTCCCTGCACAGGCCGCACCTGATTCGGTGGTCGCCCTTCATGACGGAGAGTCTCGACTTGTTGCGGTCTTCACCAGATGCGCTCCCCACGGACGAGTACTTTTGCCATTTGATCTGGACGCATCGCATGGCGGAAAACATTGGCGTTCAGCTGTCGATGGATGATGCCGATGCGGCCGTCAACATCATGGACGCGAGGACGCAGTACACGCTCAGAGGACTGGAAAGGGACCTGGATCAGTACATTGCGACGGTGCCCAAGGAGATGATGCAGCGTACGTTACTCCGTACACACCTTCCTTTGCTGTTTTTGTTCATTTTCTAACATATCTTGTTCTTCCCCCAACCCAAAACAGCCACGCTCAGGGTGGGATTTTGCATCCTGAACTTGTACATGCACGAGCTGGCTCTCCATTCCGAAAGCAGCACGTGCCCATCCCGGCCCTCGTTTCCCACCGACATTGTCCAAGACGGCGGCATGATCAACGAAACCGGCAACGGCAACGGCAACGGCAACGGCAACGGCAACGGCAACGGCAACGGCAACGGCAACGGCAACGGCAACGGCAACAGAACCAGCGAGCCCCTCGGCGCAGCACACATCAACGCCCTATCAGACTGTCTCGGCGCCATAGACGAGATGTTCCAGACCTTTCTGGCCATGGACATCCCCTCCATCCGGTGCCTCCCCGTCTTCAACTTTGTCCGCGTGGCCTACGCCGTCGTCATCCTCATGAAGATGTACTTTTCCGCGTCGAACCCCTCCTCGGAGCTCGGCAAGGCCATCAACAAGGACCACATGCGCGTAGCGTACTACCTCGAGGCCCTGCTCGACAAGTTCAGCGCCGCCGCCGCCGACGACAAGTGCCGCCCCGCCTCCAAGTTCCTCCTCGTTCTCGTCATGCTGCGAACCTGGTTTCTCAAACACGGCAAGTCCGAGTCCGGAGTCGAGCATCCCGGGCCCGAGACGCCCGTCCTCAACAGCAGCAACGGCAGCGGCAGCAGCCCTCCTCGGCCAATACCCCCTCCAGGTCCTCTCCGAAGTAGCCATGGGCCGGGGGAATCCACCCCCGTGCCTTCTACAACCCCTCCCGGGACCCCCAGCTCCCCTCCTCCTATTACCACGACCAATCCTCCTCCTCCTCCTCCTCCTCCTCCTCCTCCTCCATGGCCGTCCCTCCCCAGCAGTGGATGAGCCAGCCTCCCATTCCTGTCCCCGTCCCCGTCCCGGACATGACGATCGGGTTCCCCGCCGGCTTCGACTTCCAGGCCCTGGGCGTCCTGCTCGACGGCAGCGGCGAAATGTACGGCGGGGGCGCAAAGATGGTCCTCAACGATCCCTTGTTCAGCGAAATGTTTCACGGGCTGCCGGATCCAAATTTTTTTCGTGCTGAGAGCGAGAGCAACTCCTGGGCATTGACCATGTGGTTCCATACGTCGCTGCTGCATTTTGTGCATTTCCCGTCACATGTGGCGTGTAGATTTGCACTGTAGCGTGTAAGCATTATTCCATTATTCAATTCTTTCTTGAATGCTCCTCTTCTTCAATGGTTGTGGCCAACTTGTAGATTTCTACTAATCAACTCCCGGGGGCCCTTCAGTAATGCTGACATCCACCCAGCCAGTACGACAATCGACATCCCTGTGAAGGAAGAAGCTTGTAAATAACATAATCGGGGCCTGATGTCATGTTGGAGTCGGGAAGATTTACGAGCATTTTGCGAAACCTGGGATCGAATATGGAATACAATTAATACTGCGCCGTGCCATCATTGAAACCACCATGTTCGGAGCAAGCAAACACCATATTTTCGTCTCGGATTCGTAACACAGTGGGCCTTTTGTTCATAGTGCAAAATACCTGATTCAATCTGATTTAATTTGTAGATGAGCCCACAACTACCACGAGGTTTCCAATCCCATGGCCAGCCCTGTGTAGTTGAGAGCAGCTGATACAAGAGGAAACCGAAAGTGCGGCACACAACCACGTGCGAAACATGCAGCCATGCTGAAGACTCATTCAGCTGGGCAATGGTCGCTGTGCTTCAATAGAGCAAGTACCCCCGTCAAGTGTCATTTGCATAGCAGCCTGTTTGTACATTCCGCAAAACGCAAAAGAAAAGTGGTTGCTTCCCATCTTGTATATCCTCTTCACGTTGCCAAGTCTTTCCTCCTTGTGAAAGCTATCGACATGCTTCCAGCTGCTCAACAGCGTAGGTACTCCCATCTCTCTCACGCACATAGTAGACGTATGCCAAACCGTTCGCGCCGTTTTTATCCCCGTTTGGATCAAGAGAACCTCCACCATTTCAATTTTGGAGCGAGAAAAGCATATTTCACCAATGGACCGATTCCATTTACCATTTTTCGACGCCAGAAGTAGTTCGTAGCGTTGCTGGCGGGTTGTACAACCACGTCGCCATCCTTCAACTAGCTGTGCCCTCATAGTATCGCTAAGGTCTCAAAAATGACCCAAAATTCATCAATCAAGAACTCATGCTATTCGCAACGCTTGTTGCGGTGGCCATTTTTTTGTCAAGATGCTTTCCCGAATATATGCATTGTTTCAATATAAAAGACGCCAAAGGGGTCGAGTTCCGGTCAAGCCAAAAAGGAAAAAAAGAAACAGTGAAAAAGAGGAGAAAAGGGGCCCAGTGGTACAAACCGAGGTATAAAGGTTCGTCACCAACAGACAATTGACCAATTTTCAGCGTACCATCAATACGACAACATCATGGGTTACACAGGCAGGAATCTCAAGCATGAATCCTTGATACTCATCCAGAGTGCCAGCTGACAAGAAAATGACAAGGTATAGGATAACAAAGATTTAGACAAAGACGATCAATCCATGTAAAAATCGCCTTTGAGGATCCTTTCCTGAAAGGCGTCTGGCTTGCGTGGCTCTTGCTTGGGTTGTGGCACTGGGGGCGTCTGAACAGGCGGTTGAATCATATCGGAGACGGATCTGGCCCGGTCGTGGTTGGGCTCAGCTCTTGGGGGTGAAGAGGCTAGTGAGAATGAAGGGCGGGCGCCGGTGACGGAGCTCTCGGCTCGAGACCGAAGTTGCTCCGACCAGTTGAAGCCCTGTTGGTCTGCACGAGAATTGGCATTGTCAGAAGGGGCTCTTGAAGGCATGGTGTTGCTTGCCTGTGAACCTGCGGATGAAGCCACCGCAGTACTAGCTCGACGGCCGGCTGCGGAAAGAGCAGCAGAAATGGCAGAGCCTTGGCTCAGCGAGGTTTTGCGTCCAAGAGACGACGGGGAGAAGTTGGGTTATTACCATTGCCAGGACTGTTGCCGCCGGGGCGGTAGCCTCTCATAGTAGAGCCGCCGAAGCTCATACGACGGACAAACGGTGTGTTGGGAAGGGTCTTGGACATGCCAGACGTTTCCTCATCCTCAATGGCGCTCTCATCAATGGAATCCGAGTTGGTAGACATGCTGCCGCGACGAATATTAAAGCTGGGTGGGTTGGTAGGTGATGTGCCGGAGAGGCCAATCGTGGTGACTGACAGTCGCCTCCGCTGGGGATCAAAGGCGCCATTCGCCTGCCCGTTGCCGCCGTTCGCGATGGTGCTTGAGCCACGTTGGAAGAGTTGTGATAGAGCAGCTTGCGTGACGGAACTGCGGCGGTGGCTCGTGCCATTGGGAGAACCCTCAGAAGTCATTTTGATTTGGGCGGGTTGAAAAGCTGCGAAGCTGCGAAGCTACTGGCTGCTAATATGCTGCTGCGCCCAATGGCCAATCCAGTCGGCCCCGGGTCCCAGAAAAGGCGACGTTATTGAACTTGATAACTAGGCGTCCAGGTTTGCCGATAAGATGTGATTTTGTTGCGAGAAGAGTTTGTTGAGACAAGAATCGTCGAGATCGGAAGTTGATATTGTTTGCAAAGGCGGGCGAGGTCGTTAAGAGGGTCGTGAGAAGGAGCGAATGCCAAGACGAAGGTTCAGTACGTGGTAGAGAAGGCGTGACGGACGACAGGTGGGATATTTATATAGATAGTTCTGGAGGGGACGGCGGAGAGATGATAGGGAGGTCGATGCGTCGAGGTGTGCACCAACCACTTCAGGACTAAGAATTGGGAAGGAGAGAGGAGCACTGTAAAGGGAAAGAACGAGGTGCAGACAGAAACAGAGGCAGAGGGGAAAGCGGTACGGGAATGGTGGGAGAGAGAGCTCAGAGAACGAGGATGCGCGAGGTTGAAAGTGGTGTGTGTCCGTTGCACGGAGTATTATTACGTTGCTGTGTGGGGCGCGGAGCGTGGAGCGAAGGAGCGGACCAGGTGGCTCGCCTCAACCCATGCAATAAACCTTGGAATTTAGGAGGTAACTAACGGTGGGAAAGTCAACAAGTGAAGACGAAAGAGGGGGAGGCGGCCGATGGAGAACGCGATCAATCACTCTCAACGGGCTGGATGGGCTGATGGGCTGATGGGATGGGCTGATTGGACTTGGCACACTGATGAATGCTCAGGAGCCAGGAGTGACGGCGACGACTGCAACCCCAGGGCTACCGAGAGCGGAGAGGGGCAGGCCTTGCCGCCTGAGGCTACAAAACGAACCACGGTGGCCATGAGATGTGGATGATGTGGATGGCATGAGGGGGAAAGAAACATCGGCTGACTTGGCTATTAGGAGCCTGGGCCCCTTGTTCAGACGCGGGATTGGGCTGCTAGTTGTTTCAAGGCCTCAATAAGCTTCGCTCCGGTATGCAAAGTTGAATCCAAGTCCCTTCAGAGTCTGGCGGCGAAACGGTGACGTCGAGTGCAAGTGGGTGAGATTCCGGTTTGCCGCGATCGGTCTGGTGGGGCGGGACGGGGGACAGCTGGCAAGCGGGACCCTGGCAAGCGGGACCCTGGCAAGCGGGACCCTGGCAAGCGGGACCCTGGCAAGTCGACTCGGTCGCACTGGACCAAAGTGCGCAAGTGCAGCCAGAATGGCGTTCCTGGTGGGTGGCATGGGCATGGGAAATGGAACATGCAGCACACATATGTACATGTATGTAATGTACATGTATATAATGTACATGTATTGTGGTGCCATGGCCCAGCCGTGACTGCTGCCTTCATCAGTCAGTCAACTGCCGACTGGAATCTCGACATGATTGATGATCGGGTGGCAAGATTTCTATTCTTATTAACATGCGATCAACTCTCAATCATTCTTCGTGATACCGTAAGTGATACGGTAAATGAACGGTACATGATGGTGCCATGTGCGGGCGGCGCGGCCAGCAGATGAGATGGGCTGGATCCACCACACGGAATGCATTGGCTTTCATACATGTGTAATTTCCCTCTCTCTCGTTAATATTTGTTGTGCCTTTTGCATTAGTTCGCGGATATCTTTTACATGTTCCGTCTGGTAACAGCCACCCTGTCTTGAACATTCCGGCACTTCTTGCCCAATGACAGCACTTTGCGGGGTAGCATCCCTGCCCAAGATAAGACCGACTTGAGCCAGCAGGAACCCACCCCGCAAGACAAAAGAAGATCTACGTTTCACATCTGGAAAAGCGAGCGAGCTTGTTGCACCAACCGGCCGACTACTGGCCATCACTGGCAACCACTGGCAATCACTGCCATTCACTGGATACACGGCAGCACCGGGTACAGCAATCATGCACATGTCTGAGTATGCTGGTCGCAACATCCTGAAACCAAAAAAAAAAAAAAAAATTATTAAAAATAAAAATAAAAATATAAAAAAACCACACAGCAATAGCCACGTTGTGTCGGACAGCTTGTTGGCGAGGCTTGCAAAAAGTGAGATTGTCGAGTGACTTTATATCTTGTAGTGAAAAGACAAGGGCAAGACACACATGAAGAAGCCACTTCATCACAGGTAGGTGGCTAGTCATTTTTATGATTCCTCGTGTAGATGCAGCTTATTATACACTTTCGATAACCAGTTACAAATATGTAGTTCCAAAGACGCTTCATTCCTCGAGCAAGCTGTCCCAAGTCCAGATGTTGCGTGCTTTCAACCGCGTACATTTCGTCTTATCCACACCTGTCGTCATTGGCCAATGCCTCTTGGCAAAGAGATAGTCCACCGCAACTACGGCCAATCTACACGTTGTCGTCTCTGCCCGCAGAGACCGCACAAGGCGCAATCGCCAGAATTCACATATCCATCATTCCTACAAGAAGAGTGTGCGCAGCGCCATACGTCCGGCGTGATGGCCGGGTTCAGAACATTGGCGCACATGCTGCATGTAGCCGCGACTGTGTCATTTTCAAACGAGCACATGGGACAAGTTGACGTCCAAGGGGCATCGTTCGCTCCAACAGGGCAGAGTTTGACGTGGGTTCATCCTCCTCTTTGACGGACACAGGCTTCCATCGCTCAGGAGGTGCGAGGTGGATTCGTGATTTTGACAAATCTTCGTCCGGCTCACGCTTGACACGTCTTGACGTCGTGGGCTTACAACCCTCTGTCGGCTCGTCTTTGATGCGGACGCCATGTTGCAAGGTCGGCTCGTGATGGGGCGCTCCTCGCTTCACATGGCCTTTGAACATGTCCTGAAGCTGGGTGAGTTCGTTTCTCGCATCCGGATCATCTGTGTCTTCATCCTCGCACACTTTGACCATTCCTCTCCTTTGCCGTCCACCAATCTTGCACCGTCTGCGTCAACGGCATCCAAGGGGTTCTCCTCATATTCGCCCCCAGACGCGCTTCTCGAATCCGTCGCGTCCTCGTCCTCATCCTCGTCCTCGTCCTTGATACTTTCATCGTCCTCCTCCACGCCCACCTTCTGCTGTTCGAATCTCGCCAGTGCCGCCGCCGCACGTAGCTCCCGCCCTCTCGCACTCCCTGCAACCCGAGGCTTCGCCTTGACTTTCTTCCCCTTCTCCAGCTTCACCTTCGCTTCTTCGTCTGCCCCCAGCGCCACGCCGTTTTCCCCAAACTTCTTCAAAATCCTGCGCTGCTTTCGCTCCTGATACGTCAAGAGAGGTTTCGCCTTGCGTTTTCTCCGCCGCGAGCGGTACGTCCCCCGCATAGATGCTCCGGAAGCACCTCATCTGACTGCACCGTGTTGCCCTCCCACTCACCCGTGGCCAGATTCGCGCCGCGACCCCAGATCCCATCGCCCGAGTACCCTTCCCTCCACAGCTCGTACATCTGCGCGGCGTACTGGTTGCGCACCGCCCAGAACGCCCTCGAATGGTTCATCTGCTTGCAATGCGCCAGCTCGTGCATCATGACCATCTGGACGTACTGGAAGGGGAGCCAGCGTCCCGTCCGCGGAGACCGCAGCACAAGCTGCACCACCTCGCCGGCGTTGAAGTTGCGGCCGACGAATTCTCGGTTGGGCTCATATTCTTCGAGTGTCATAACTGAGATGTGGTCTTTGCGCATGACGGGGACTAAATAATTATCAAGTCAGACGAATATTGGCTAATCCAAGCGTGAAATTGCTGAGCATTGCAACATCTCTTTTCTGTTTCCAAAAATTGTGTTCCAAATAAATAAGTAAATGGAAACTTACGACATTGTGCAGCAATCCTTTCCAGAAACTTCTGTGCAACATTCTCATGAGGCCCCGGCAGCGGCTTGATAAAGACAATGTTTGGATTCGGCTGTGATCTCTTGGCGTTGAGTCTCTGAATGCCGATGGGCATCGTGACTGGCAAAAAAAAACCAGGGTTTGCACAGTGAACAATTCAGCTTTCCTCCGCCGAGATGGTGGTACTATTTAGTGCGTCTGTCGAGTTCGTTACGTTCAGTTGAGAATGGAGATGCGTCAAAGGCCATCTGTGGCAAACTGGTACGCAAGTGAATCAGGTGACCCACATGCCACTCCATCTCTGTTAATTATTAGCGTTGCTGAAACTGGCAACCATAATTTCCAAGTTGTTGTAACCCCGGGATGAAAATGTAATCAACGCAAGCTGTTATTATCGTGGAATTGCATTACTGCATTACGGGTGATCACTTGGAGAAATTTTGGTGACTGGCCGTTCCCAACAAATTTCTCAGTTTTACATTGCGACCTCAAAAGCACAACGCAGGAAATATAAACAGTCAGCTGTATCTGAAGTTCCTCATCGAAAACCCAAAAAAAAAAAAAACACAACCATGTTCACCCAAGCTCATCTTTATATGCTATTATCGCTAAATATCAACCATGTCGAGTCTAATCCTTTGGCATCATATGCATGTCATCGGACCAGAAGTACCAGCCTTGAATTCCTCCTTTGCTACCACATTCGCAATCGCACTCTGCACCGCACTCGTCAGGTCGACGTGGAACAGGGGTCTGTTTAACCCATGAACCACAGCTCCTCTGCGTCTCTGTGTTGCCATTCCAGCTTCCTCTGATTTCTCGTCGCCATCGTGTGGCTGATTGGACACGTCATCCGAGTTCGACGATTGTCCCATTTCCTCGTCGAGCTTGCTCATTCTAGACTGACTGGCCTGCAGCCCCTTTCATTCGCCTTCACTTCGGCTACCGCAGCAGCCGAGTCTTTCCCACCTATTTCAGCAACACTGAAGATGGATTTCCATCTGCGGTGCAAGCCATCAGAGGTTTTTGTCGGTATGCCAAATCCACCAGCGAAAAGGGCCCGTTTTGTCCAGCGATTGTTGATGCATGCAACGTGCCAGTCAACGACACCAGGTGCAGTGTACAGGTCCAGTTGATTTCGAACGTCGATGAGACGCTGAACAGACGTGATGTCCACGTTGTTCACCGAGCTGAAATCAAGGATTATAGCCCTGAGCACGGGGAGTCTATTCACTTCTGGGTTCGCTCTAGACTTCGCCGATTTTCGGGGCCGGGGTTGCTCCATGGCCGGTCGCCTGCTCTCTCAAATGTCTCGGGACTCGCGCGTTTTGTTTGCGAGACAATGAAGTTGGTGAGATAGTCCAGCGAAGAGTTGGCGTTTGGATAATGGAACCCTTCGGAGAAGCGGTAAATGAAGACACCAGGGTACGGACTCTCTAAATCGACCTCGGGATTGGTGCCGTCTCCGTGGTCCAGAGGGAGATAGATGTTTCTGGCTGCATTTCCATCCGACGCATCAAAAGTTCCGTATTCGCCAAACACTTGCTTGGGGTCTTCACCAATGACATGATCTCCGAGCACCGAGTGGACTCGCACTTTACCAAGAAACTGACCGCGGGCTTTCAAGATGCGGTACAGTAAGATGGCTGCCGAAATGCCAACCGTCGCGTACAGACCGTCTTCAATTTGCGCGAATACACTGACGAATACACCGACAAAGAAGACAAATAATTCTATTGGCGATACGAGCCAGAATTGGTAAACAGTGGCGGGAGGAGTGATGAGATCCCCGACCGCATGAATGATGACCGCCGCCAGAGTGGCGCTGGGGATGTAGAAGAACGCGGCAGTCAACAGATATGTTGCCAGAAGAACTACGAGGCCTGTGATTATTCCTGCTGCTGGTGTTCGGACGCCAGCTTTGGATTGGATGGCTGTTCGGCTGAAAGATCCGGTGGAAGGATATCCACCGAGAAACGGCCCCAAGATGTTCGTCATTCCAATAGCTACCATCTCTTGAGATGGATCAATAGTGTAGCTGTTGACTCGACCAAATGATTTCGATATAGCGACATGCTCAACTAGCATCACAACAACAGTGGCTGGCAGATGTGATCCAAAATGCGCAACTACGCTGCTCGAGAGCTCGGGAACAGCTGCATTGCGAAGTCCTGCGTCAGGGTAAGAAAATTGATGTTGGCACAATTATGCCATGAGCACTCACCCTTGGGTACAGTTCCAAGAACATGGAACATCGGATCTTCTCTTCTATGCATATTGGCCAGCCAGCTGACCATGGTATAGAGTAAGATGACAAAGACGGTTCGCATTGTGTTCATGAAGAATATAATGCGCTTGTGGGTAGGATATCGTTCCGCAGCCGAAGTAAGAACACATCGGATCAAATAAAGAAAGAAAAGAGCCGTCAGTCCCATAGCCGCGTCGAGCTTGGTCTCGGGAAGGTGTTTCAGGGTATTTATGACGACCCTGTATGCTGGGTCTCTATTGGAGAAGCCAGTCAGGCCCATAAGAGACGGTAACTGGCTAGCTGCGATGGTAATGGCCGAGCCAGTCATAAAAGCTGACAGGGAAGTAATAGAGATCAAGTCGACGATCCATCCACAACGAAGCAGCCCAATGGCTAGGACGATGCATCCCGCAATGATGGACAAGGCCGAGGCAATGACGTGCGCTGGAACGTCTTTTGTATCTGGAGACGATGCCACATCTTCGACAACCGTACCTACAACTGTAGATAGGACAGCAACAGGGCCGATCGAAATATCCTTGGAAGTACCAAATATCCAGTATATGATGACACCCATGAATGAGGAGTATAAACCAAACTGAGGCTCGAGCTTGGCCAACGAAGCATACGCCATACCCTGAGGCACAACGACGGCGCCGATGGTGACACCTGCAACTATGTCACCAGCGAGCCATTGGAGATTGTAATGTCCTATCCACGAGAGAAAAGGAAACAAAGACTTGACGTAAGCGCCGGCCTCTTGTTGCGTGGGAATTTGATCATGGAGCCACCCGAGGTCGTAGGTGGCCCTTCGACAAAACTGTCGTTTGTCTGCATGGAGAGAATTGACTCTCCTCGTGTGACCGCGACCGCGGTATCCTGGTTTGAGTCTTGTAGTTTGATGCCCAGAGCCTTGGCCAAGCCATGGCCCGTCTTGGCAGCAAAGGATGGCATGCTTGCGGCAACTTGACAAGATTCCGCCTCACTTGCACTACAGAACTGAACAACCAAGAGATAATGGCAAAGAAGACAAACGCGGCCGTTGAATCGGCCTTTTACTCATCCATGGTGTTTCTACCACGGCCAGCACATGAATTTCCGACGTCGTTTTCTTAAGCTGTGAGTCCGAGGTGTGGCGCTGATACTGTGTGACTGAATAAGGCCGAGTAACGCAGATTGTCCAAGCCCAGCACTGCAGGAAACAAGAGGGAGCAAATTTTCGAGAGAGGTGATCAAGAACGTAGATATGAGAATAAGAGGAGAAATGAATTGTGGAGGATAGACGTAATAACTTGTGGATCAGGGGATCGGGGAGGGAGGCGCGGGAGCGCTGAATAAAAAGATGTCACTGATGAGATGCGACACTAAGAGAACAGGTCCAACATGCCGGTCGAGACACGGAAGTCGACGGCACCCAACAGTAGCAAAGGCTTTGTTGTTTCTTCGTGCCCGAATGGCGACCGAGCGAAAATCCCGCGCGATCAGCCAATCCTAGAGGCATGAGCCGCTTGAGAAAGAAGTGAGAGAGAGTTGAGAGGTGCAACGGGTTAACGTAAAGATATGATGAAAGAGGCCTCTCGTCACTTTGACGATGATGGGACGGCAGGAGCGTTAAAGGGCCATGACGATGAGAGCAGTAAAGAAGAACCGAAGAAGGCATCTTTCCTGTCTCTATCCGGGCACCGGGGACAGGAAGTCCATGAATCTAATCTTTCGTGCAGCACCCGTCTCGGAGCGGTTCAACATCACAAGGCACCTGACGGAAAGAGCGATGAGGTGATGGGCTTGCCCCACCAAGTCGCTGGATGTCGCAATCGCTGGATTGCCGCTCCTAGCGTAGCGCAGCACAACAGAAGGAGGCAGTTGCAGACGGCGCAATTGCCAGTTCCTCGCCACCAGCCACCAGCCACCAGCCTCCCGCCAACCCGCATCCAGCCCACATCCAGCCCACATCCAACTACCACGCGCCGCATCGCGTCGCATCGCATGCCTCTTCGCACTCATGACAGAGCCAAATCTTGACATCGCCAGCCAAGCTCCTTGTCCTAATGCCATGCACAAGTCCGACTTGGAGCCTCGCAGCCATGCCTAGTCCCCCTCAGGAAGCAAATCCTGCCCCTCTCTTCCTCCTCCTCCTTCTTCCACCACCTCGTCACACCCCACCATCGCCCATATCGACCTCCAAGTACCTCCATCGCCGCGGACACATCGAGCTCTCCGTCGTCTTCAATCCGCTCACACGCTAGGCGCCGCTCGATCCGCGAACCAACCGTCCCTGATTTCCCAACAGCGACGAGACTTTCAGCGCAATGCATCACCCACTCGCTCCCCGCAGCGAGGTCGCGCCAATAGTGATGCCGCGTCGGCCTTGATGCAGATGAGCGCTGTCGCGGGGACAAAGCGCACCGGTTTGAAGAAGCCCGTCTTTTCGCACGGTCACTTGTCGCTCCAGCAGATCTTTCGCGACGGACCGAGTGACGGAGACTACTTGGGGGCGTTGGAAAGCGCAAGGTGGAAGGTGATTGATGAGGGCATCAAGAGCGCTGACGATGGAATGGTACGGCACCTCTTCCACGTTCTGTTAGCCTCTTGACAGATTATTGAGCGGGGCGGGAGTTCAATTCGAGAAAATAAAGTCGTCGTTTACTGACATTGAGGGGATTTTCCCGGCTAGTCACCGTTGAGGATATACGTCTGGCTTGTTCTGCTAGACGCACCGATCATGTCCACGGACGAATACCTCTATTTCATTCATCGCGGCGCCTCACCGGCCTACTCCAAGATCCGCAATGACACATTCAGAACTCTCACCACCGACCCTCTCTTCCGGCGGCGCGTCAGTGAGGCCAGCCTCATTCGGTTGCTGAACGCCACTGCTTGGAAGTTGTATGATGCCAAGGAGGAGCAGCGACAAAATGCCAGTCGGCCGAGCAGTAGTCATTCCAATGCGCCGAGGCAGAGCCTTGGAGGCAGCGTTTCCGGGCACTCCCAAGCCAGTACGTTTGTCCACATGAATCCGCCTTGATGAAAATCACCAACAGAAGAACACGCATCAACACTCCCGGTCATGCCTCCCCTCTCTCAATCTCTATAAAACCCCAGTGCTAACACCAAAGAAAATAGAGTCCGGCACCGGCCCAGAACCAGGCACCTACGTACAAGGAATGAACGTCCTTGCCGCCCCCTTCTTATACGCGGCCCGTAGCGAGGCCGAAGCCTTCGTCGCGTTCCATTCCCTCCTCACCAAGGAGTGCCCTGCCTACATCCGCGGAGCCATGGACGGCGTCCATCGCGGCCTCGCCCTGGTCGACAAGGTCCTCGCCATCGTCGACCCAAAACTGAGCTTGTACCTCACCGCAAAGGGTCTTTCCGCCGAAATCTACGCTTTCCCCTCCGTCTTGACCCTCTGTGCGTGCACCCCCGCTACCCGAGGTCCTTCGCCTCTGGGACTTTCTATTTGCCTACGGCCCGCACCTGAATATTCTGTGTATCGTGGCCCAACTCACCATCATGAGATCGCAGATACTGCAATCCCCAAGGTACCCATCCCCCTCCCCCTCCTCTCTCTCTCGCATCTCCTGTAACTAACTTGACCCTTTTCTACAAAAGTCCAAACAAGATCCTTCGATCTTTCCCCCTTGAACGCCGACTTGATCAAGAGCGTCACCATCGGGATCATCAAGAAGATTCCCGATGATGTGTACGCTGAGATTGTCACGCACGCCAAGTAGTCAGGTGGTTGAAGCACAATATCAAGTGTCCAGACAGGGCGTCTGTTGGAGATGAGCATCCGCGGAAGAATTGGATGGGGCTCTACCAGCGATACATCCTACTAGCTATGATAATGAAGTTTATGAACGGCGGGAACAGAAACGGCCACGGTTTGGGTACGGGGAAATTGGGGCAAGCGATCAGGAAAGGATACAAAAGGGTGTTACTTGTGCTTCTCATATCAGGATGTGGAATGTGTTGCGCGGTGTCATGTATTTCTTTCTTCCTCTTTTTGTACGGTCTACGATGGCGCCTCAGACTCCTGCATGAATAATGGACGAAGCGTGGTGGGGAGAAAGAGACAGTTTGAATCACGGGTTTACTTTACATTGTCGCTGCAAATATGCTCATGGCTCATGGTTCGAGGATGGCCGAATGCCATGTATATGAATACAGTCTAGTTTAGGACTTTTCTAGATATTTCATTATTGATGCACACAAAGTGTATCTGCGGCTGTCCTCCCGAAAAGCGAGAGAAAAGAAAACGCCGGTAAATGCCCTGGGTGTATAGATAAATAATAGCCAACTTTCGCTCCAACTCGACAGACAGTGAATACTGCGCTAGAAGCACAAATCATGTTTTTTTTTCTTGTTTTGACAGTATGCTCGTTTCTCCATTACACCTCATCCTCTCTCTCATCCTCATCACCATCCTCGAACTTTCAAGGTCATGGTAATGATATGGCGATACCATTCCGTGACTCACCGTGGCAAGACATGAAGACTAGTACACAGGACAGCCTCCTCCGCACGGTGGAAGGCGTTGGAAAAGAACGTCTGCATGGCAGTGTAGTGGAATAGAATGCCTCCCAGTACAGCGGCGTGCCACAGATTGTGGCTACCACCGATGTAGTCAAACATGCCAGGCCACCAGCGTTCAGGAATCTTGCTTGCGTACACGATTGCGCCGCCAAAGTAGACTAGAATAGATTTCAGGATGGGGAGTAGAATGTGATGACGAAGTCGGGACCATGGGTCAGAGACAACTGCAGCATGGGCATGAATCCCGTCAGGGCAAGACCCACAAAGAAAGCTACTCTTACCCAGGCCATATCGGCTCCGTTAAACCTGGGATGCCAAGGCAGGATGACCCCGCCGAATCCCAGAGAGGCGGTAAGACACATGTAGATCCAGCGGCTCACGGGATCGCAGTAGAATGCGGTATATTCTGTGGTCATGATGGAGGCGGCAATTAGCAGGAAATGCCGGTGTAGTCGACGCATGCGAAGATGGAAATTGCATCAACGTCGGCAACGGCATTCATGGTGTGCCATACGGTCGAGCAGACCAGTGTGAGACAAGCCATGACGAAGAAAACGGCAGCCACAAACACATCACTCTTGGAGCTGAGTGAGAAATTAGTGCTGGCAGGATAGAAATAAAAGGCAACTGCCAGGACGAGAAAGAGTCCAATGACATGAGACCAGATATTGATAAATTCGTTGGACATGTTGAAGGCCGATTGCACGCACTCAATCTTGGTCTCGGTGAAGCGGTAGCCCTTCTTTATGTGAGGGTTGTTTCGCCAGGGATAGGCAGTTCGTGGTAATGAATCAGGCGTGTCTCTCTGGCCTTTGCCACTGCCTGTTGTATGTGTTCCTCTAGTGAGAGCGCTGCTCGTCTTGCCCTTTCCAGACCTTCGTCCATGACACCCTGGCCCTCTCAATACTTTCGTTGGCAACGCGGCGACCTTCACCCATGAAGGCCTCTGCGGCATTGGCCGCATTGGCAAGACCTTGCTCCCGTAGCTTGTATGTGCGTGCTTCAAACTCGGAGAGCATGCCCTCGAGAAGATCAACCCCACGCGAGCCTTCTCGTGCAGCGACTCAGTAGCCGCAAGAGTTTCCTGGTAGCGCATCTCGAGTGTCTCGACCATGATCTGCAGGCGGCGTCTGCCGGCGCCAATGACTTCCTCGGAGGCATGCGAGCAGCTTGTTCTGACGGCCTGAAGCGTGCTAAAAGCGCGAGAAAAGCTATAGTCCTTGCCGAGGTCGCCGTAATAACTTTCGAGGAAATCGAGGCGGCGCTCCAGTTCAGAGAGGAATAGGTCGACTTTGAGCAACAGGCCCTCTTCGCCTTCCATGATCGTTTCCACAATGGATTTTCTCCGAGGCAGTGAGAAGGAATGCCGTCGCCGTCGGTTGGCAGGACACTTGTTGTGCTGCAGGTCGGAGCCAGATGCTGCGGCCATATTTGTTGTATTGTAGCCACAGGCCGAGGTGAGCGCAGTGGTCACGTTGCTCATGGTGGAAAGCAATTCTAGCCAAGTCGCATAGCCTGGGTGGAGGTGAAGGAAGGTCGGTCATGTATTACACCACGTCACTGGTGTCCCGATGTGCGAGAGAAGAAGAGAGGAAGTCGTTTGGAGGAGGCACGGGTGCGGGTGAGGGTGAGGGTGAGGGTGAGGGTGAGCAATTAGTTAAGCCAAGTGCAGGCAGGCAGGCGCAACCGACTGGAAACGAAACGGGACTGACTCCTCGGATCGGAGGGGGCGATGGGCACTGTTGGGGGAACTGATTGGCCCAACTTGCACGGCGGAGCAGCCCAAGACGCAGATCTTGCTTGGGTCACCCAACCGCCACTCCCTGGATCTACAGTGTAGGAACAGACAGTTGATACCCGACACGGACACGGACATGGACCGCAGGACATTAGGGTTCGCATGATGCGGCTCCTTGATTGTTCCAGGGCAGGGCGGGCGCTTCGCGTTCTGTCGATATTAATAGGCGGCGGGACGGAAAATTCGCGAATGTATGTATGTATTCATCTTTAATAGTTGGTCATCTTTAATAGTTGGTCATCTTTAATAGTTGGTCATCTTTAATAGTTGGACATCTTTAATAGTTGGTCATCTTTAATAGTTGGTCATCTTTAATAGTTGGTCATCTTTAATAGTTGGTCATCTTTTTCCAGTATAACCTATTACGCAAGCTACTAATAGTCTAAACTAGCTGCGTTTAATAAACGACAGAACCTGAAATCAGAGAATTGCACCAGCCAAGACTTTGGGAGCTTCTCAAATTTACTAATAGGAAAAGCTATTATCAAGCTTAATTCATTTACTTGGAATAATCTCCCACATTATTCTAAATAGTTTCTGCTCTAAGCACAGTGAGACAACAGAATTGGCTCTTTTATTAGTGTGAATTATTAGTAATTCACTCATTGGGTCACTCCATTTTTATGTAGAGTAACGTGCAGTGCAGGAGGGAGGGATCCGCTTCCTCTCACCTCGCCGCGACTTTGTTCTCGTAAGCACCAAGCTCTCCGATCGTAATTTTCAACTCATCGATTCTGAAGCCGCCACCGCAATTCGAGGTTGCCCCTGCTTCACACTTTGGAATCATTGTAGTAATATCTCTCAAAGGTCGTCGATGTCCTCACGGTTCAATCTGCGGCCGCCGCAATGACCGCCGACAAAATTGTTTCGGAGCGCAGCCTCGTAGCAGTTCTGCAGATTTCCGACCAGGCACGCGACCAGGCGCACGCCCTCCTGCGCCTGACTGACGAGGCGAGCGATGTTTCTCCGTCTGCTGAAATGCAAGCAGAAATCGCTAAGCAGCAGAAGCATCTGTTAACAAGCATATCACATCTCCGTGGCTTGCATCGGAATGCCTGTATCTCAGCTCGCGAGACCAAAACTCAGACCGCAGAGGCACGTCAAGAAGTTGACCGGCTGCATCTCCAGCTGCAAAACCTCTACTACGAGCAGCGCCATCTTCAAGGCGAAATAGTTGCCTGCGAATCCTACGAGTATGTGCCACAGAGCCCTAACGGCGAGAACTTTGCACAGAATAGAATCTAATCATCACACTAGTCACAAATACCAGCAGCTGCCACTCGTTCCCGTCGATGAATTCCTCGCTCAGCACCCCGATCATACCGGGGACGACGACAACGAGCTCATGATTGCAAGAATTGATCACGAACGCACTGAGAGAGGGTTTAGAGCAGCAACGTCAGGAACTTTTGAAGCGGAAACAGAAACTTATTGCTGAAAACAAAGACGGAAGGACGACTTGGCAAATCTTGACCAAGACCTCGAAAAATTTATCGATGTGAGATACCCTTTCAACGCTCCTGCTATCGTGGGTAGGACATGGTTGCACTGACCAAATACATGCGCAGGCTGCGAAGCCCATTTTGGAGCTTTTGAAAAGGCTCCTTGATTACTCCTGAGCACAGTGCCTACTTCATTCATCATAGAGGCGTCAAGTACCCCCAAAAATGGACCATTAGGATGATTTTACAGTCGGGCTCAATACCAACAAAGGAATGCTCTGCCTTCGCCTTCTTTATCATCGTCCGACATGAAAGGGACCGCTGCAACACTTGTGACCTCCTGCGTTATCGTGTCATCGTTTCGAATAATAGAACTGGTGAGCCTGACTTTCGTCAGAGTACAGATCACGAGTCATCTGTTACGCAAGGGCACAATTGCACAATTCGCTATGGCCATAGGAAGAAGGACAGTATATGTGAACGAGGGGCATTGCACACTGGCGTGAGAGGAGCTTTGCTTGTTAGAGCAGCTATGCAAAGCCCAAACGACCACGGTAAATGAGCTTCAGACTTCGAATCAGCTTCAAATCAGATACGGGGAAAGGCATTGTGACGCGGGCATACGTGACGCCGGCCACTTCATCTACTCGCATTCATATAATGAGGACTAGAGCCGCCATACTACAAGAGTATTTGCAGGTGAAGGTGGAAAGTATGCAATACTCTGCCTCTTCATTCGATATGGCAGGGCTGGAATCCGACTCGCCAGCGCTAAAGCAACACCGGAAACAACAATGGGATGGGATTTTCTCGAATAATTAGCAGTTTCCACATACACTCGCAAATATACTACGTCAGAGCCCCTAGCTGGATACCATTTTTCGCAGTCAAATGAAGCCGCCCTTCACGAAGACGTACATGTACAAGTGCGTGCCAGCTACTATCTCATAGCAAACGCGTAGTCTACAGACTTGCTTGAGCTGGAGCTGGAACCAAGACTCTGTGAAACCGGCAAGCGATCTTGATTGTGAGTGTCAACACGTCAGGCGAATCACTATACACACATGGTGACTCGAACCTGGAACTGCAAAATACACAGCGAGAACGCCAGACTGAATCCTTGAATGTATTGAATGGTGGGAACTGTGCTCTGTTGCAGGAGGATTTAGGCGTTGGATAACGTCCTCCTTTTTCCTTTCATTCTGGACTCAAGCGTCCAGTTCACTTTCACGGTCCGACAGTGCACATTCTCCCAAACTTTTGAGATAGCAATGGTCTCGAAAAGCCCATGTAACGCTCTAAATTCCAAGTTGATTAAAGAGCTAATGGTGTTGACGCCAAACACCATGCGGCAGTCGAGCAATGTTTTTAGGGGTGCCTCGTGGGGTCACGAACTATCGCTGTTAAGGGTCCGAATTGTCCACCGTCATTCTGAGCACAAGATGGCCCACTCCAGCCCAAGGGGAAGTGAGGACAGGTCGACGCGACCACTCACAACTTGTCAAAAGGCAGACGTTGCCGGTCTGCTTATCGGAATGGCGACTCGGCGAACGGGGCTTGAACACTTTCTAGGGCAACCCTTGGTCTCAGTATTGGACCATTGCCGTCGGTTGGCTCAACTGATCCCCTGCGTCAAGGACATATTGGATTTTAAGCTTGCGCAAAGAAGAAACGGCTGTCATACCCTCAGCTTGTGAACTGGAGAAATGGGCAGCCTGGTAGGGTCACTTACGAAAGCCTAGGTCCAGCCTCGTGGCAGTGCTCCCGTGGGTTCTGAGGTGTAGGATTGAAATTCGACATGTCTCGAAGCAGGCTGTCCGACACCTGTGGGGTGCGTTGGATACCGGCTATTCTATGCGCAAGAGAGTCGAGATTTTGCGGGACTGCAAGCGTACCACGAGATCATTTCGACCACTGCATAGTCAAAGTAATGAATAAGTCGAGCTTGTACATCTCAGCCATTGAAGTCACCGGCACCAAAAGACACGCCCGATGAAAACTGCATCTTCTCCGACTGGGTTCAAGGTCCTTCGACTGAACCTCACTGGGAGCACATCTTCTACCTCACTCATCGGTTGTTTGAAGATCGGTTGTTTGAAGCTCGGACGGGCGGACCGGAGCTAGGTATAGCGTAATGGAACTGGGCAATTTGTAACAACATTCGATGAGAGCTCTGAAAATGCCCGCAGAGCGTCGAGTGCGTTGTTTCGATTTCAGAAACGCAGCATTCTACGTAAACAGCATCTTTCGATGGCCATTATCACGTTGAACAAAGTGTTGTGCATCGCACGCACGACTTACACGGGCTAACGTACGGCGTTTCCGGCTCCGAGCAGGCCCGGACATATGTTGCAAAGTACATAAGGGATAATAAATGCACAAATAGATGGCCAGTTGGATACGCCTCTTCCTTCGTGTAATAACTAGGCTCCTTACATGATGGGGGCATGGTCAACGGTGTCGAATGGCATGTTTCTTGCTAAGGAAGAAGATCCGAGGAGGACCGGGTATATATACAGTGTGATACAAAAATAGTGCAGATTAAGAAATCGGAATCGGAATTCCGATCGGAATCCTCTTCTTATCCTCCCTCTTCTTACCAGCAATGCGTGGTCGCTGCTTATGCTCGGGCGAGTACGCTCTGGGCCCAACAACCGACCTATTTTCGAGACGGGTCCGAAGTACTAGGAGCTTTTCCTCTGAGATATCGTCAACAAGTGCTCTAGCTGATATTGCGAGGACATTGAATGAATATCTGAATTCACAGATGTCATTTCTGGAAGCTTTATTTATATACATTGTGCCATGCCATGATTGAAAATGTGGACATAGAAGCTTCTCGGCATGTCGCGTCGCACGTCGTAACATCCAGTGATGAACTTTCTGAGCAGTTGAAATTCAAAAAATGGTCAAAGTCAATATGTATCATGTATGTGCATGGAGTTGTTGAACGCGTTGAGAACTAGTAGAGATGACGGGAAGTAAAGTAAGTAAATACCCTGTAGCCATTTAGCTGGACCCCTCGTTTTCGTCAACCATACGGAGTACATACACTACATAACGTCCAACCAACCAACCAGGCGGACCAGGCAGCGGGGTCCCAAAATCCGTAATGTACATACAGAACATTGTCGGTGCTGCCTCAGCAACGAGTCCCACGTCGCGGCCCGATAAGGAGGCTTATCGCGCTGGTTCCGTCCAAAGCGGAGTCCCAACGGCCTTTTGGACCCAGAATTAACTTTGACGGCAAAGAAAAAAATTCGAAAAGCTCTTCGGCCCAATCTGCCTTCACCTCCAGCGCAGGACAAGCATCATTTTCTGGACCTGTCGACTTTCTCATATTTTGCCCCTCTACACACCGCTGCCTGTTCTTCTGCACATCCCCAAAGCGAAGAATCCTGTTAGGCAACTCCAACCAGAATATTTATCCCGTCTCCTTTCCGCCGACCACATACATCACTAGTTGAAATGTCTGCTATTCCAGGTCCCGTTTATGGCCTCGAGATCCCGCCCGGCGATGTCTTGATCCCGGCCTCCATGGATTTTCCTGCCTCCGTTAGTACCATTACTTCCCTTTGCGCGACTCCGAAGTCCATGTTGATTTGGCGTGAATTGCAAACGGCAATTGGCTCTTGTTTGCCGCGCGAGTCGCTGGTACGCTAACATATACCACCTCATAGTTCCGCATCACCATGGCTGCCTTGGACCCCACTGACAATCCCGAGCCTGACTACAACGGCGATATTCCCGCCAAACCTCGCTCTACTCTGCGTCTGGTCAAGCGTGTCTTCCCAGGTCTCGACGACGATGAGGATGACGAGATTGACGACGAGTACATGAAGGCATTGCTTGCTGGCTCCGACGACGACGAGAATGAAGAATCCGACGAGGAGGCCAATGGTGGGCCTAGCGACCCTGCCAAAGTAAAGAAACAGAAGCAGGCTGCTGCTATCAAGGCCCTCATGGAGGCCACCGCCCAGGACGAAGATGAGGACATGGCCGATGCCAAGCCCAACGGCGTCAAGGGAAAAGGCAAGGGTAAGGGCAAGGCCGTCCAAGAGGATGATAGAGATGAAGACGAAGAATCTGATGAGGATGGGGATGATGACGATGACGACGACGAGAGCAGCGAAGGTGACGATCTCGAGAACTTTGTCGTTTGCACCCTCGACACTGAGAGAGTAAGTAAGCAGCTGGCCGCAAATATCAACAAACACCACCTCCTTCCTTCTCCAATGACTAACGATTCGATACAGAACTATCAACAGCCTCTCGACATCACGGTAAACCACGGCGAGAAGGTTTTCTTTACTGTCAGTGGCACGCATACTGTCTATCTGACCGGAAACTACATCATGGACGATGATGAGATGGACAGCGAGGACGATGAGGATGATTACGATCTTGACCCCGAGGAGCTCGACTACGCCATTGGCGAGGATGTCAGTGATGATGAGAGTGACGAGCTCGACGACACTGCGGATCCCCGCGTCACTGAGGTCGACTCTGATGAGGAGGAAGCCCCAAGCTGGTCGATACTAAAAGGGCAAGAACAAGCGCGCCGCAGCCGAGGCCGAGGGCCTTGACGATTTGATCACCAAGGCCTCCGACTCTAAGAAGCAGCAGCAGAAGAAGCTCAAGAACAACAAGGGCGAAGCTGTTGCCGCCGAGGATGCCAAGAAGGACAAGAAGGTTCAATTTGCCAAGAACCTTGAGCAGGGCCCTACCGGCTCCGGCAAGCAGGCTGCTGGCAAGGCTACTTCGACTGGCATCAAAGTCGTCCAAGGAGTCACCATTGATGACAGAACCATTGGAAAGGGCCGAACTGTCAAGAGCGGTGATACCGTTGGTGTTCGATACATTGGCAAGCTGGCTAATGGCCAACAGTTTGACGGTGAGTGATTGATGATCTCTACTGACATGAGTCCGATATACCTGGACCTACCAGCTAATGCGCTTTACAGCCAACAAGAAGGGCAAGCCTTTCTCCTTCAAGGCCGGCAAGGGACAGGTCATCAAGGGCTGGGATATCGGCATCATCGGCATGGCCATTGGTGGTGAGCGACGCCTGACCATTCCCGCCCACCTCGGATATGGCTCCCGCGGCATGCCTGGCATCCCCGCCAACAGCCAATTGACCTTCGATGTCAAGCTGCTTGAGATCAAGTAAGCTACCTCTAGGTTATTCATGCCTTGATGTAGTGCCTACTTTTCTTCTCTTTGTTGTGTGTGTTCCCTTTTCATTTGTGAAAGAATATCCCGGCGGCCAATCTGATGTAGGGCTGGCAAGACCTGGGCAACGGCGTTTGTCATGTTTTGAGCTTCCTTCTGAATCCCAGTGCGATACTGAGGAGTCTTGGACCCAATATCCTCTTGTGTTTGAAGCATTTTTGTCATATCGGGGAGGACAAGACGAAGATCCGCATTTGCCTGTAATGGCGTGTACAAGAGCCATTGTGCAATCTTCAGGATAGACCGCCGCTGATGGGAGGTCAAGCAGGCCTTGTTTGTAGCAATCGGGGCGTCTATAAATAAAAGTTTGTTGTTCACATGAGGTGCTGTGCTTTTGAGCGACACTGTGTATTATCGGAATATTGGGAAATATAACTCCGTCATGGCAGAAACAGAAAGAGCGAACGAACCTGCGTCCAAAACCATGGTGAGTTGCACCCCGGCTTGTTGTGACTTTTCTCAACCAAGGCAGGTGCCGAAACCAGCCACCAAATCCAAAAGTAATACGCGGCGTGGTTCTGCCACCCCAGCACCAGCAGCGAGCACCAGCATCCCCATCAGCATCAGCATCAGTGTCATGTTTCGGCTCTGACAAGCAGAATTCATATTTGCCCGGTATAAGGGCCGCTGAAGACAGCTAATGCCTTGTTGATGCCTTTGCGGTATTTTTAGGGCATCCGCGTCTACAAGGTGGGCTGAGCTCGACGCGGTCTGATTAGCGAATAGTTGTATTGGGGTAAACATGGCACCGAAGCTGCTCAACAAGCGAAGCAGCTGCCCGGTGTTGGAACCGATGACCAGACAACACGCCGTTTCACAGTCAAGGACGGATGAGAGGCGAGACGATGAACAAACTGCGCCCAGCACGAGCAAACCTCGGCCAGGTAGTGTCAAGGTCCTCTCCGAGATACGGGTGCCATTCGCGCCATCAAACGTAGTCAATACAACTGTTTGTGCCAATATTTCCATCTTCCACGGACATGATCGATTGACGTTGACTGATGAAGCAAAAATGCCAGGCTCCGATGGTTCGACTGTCTTCGAAGGGACTCGCAGACGCTCATCATCGGCAAATTTGGAGAGACACCAGCTCGGCCAAGACTTGCCTGCCGGGCCGGTCCCAATTCCGCCGCGCAGACACAAAGGCATGTCACCAAAAGCTCTCGTGAAAAAGCTTGGACTCGACAACCTTGGGACGTCTTCAAATGCCACGGTAGTTCTTCGTGGTTCTTTGCTGCGAAGGCGGACGTCGCTGCAAGTCCTACCCAGTTCCCCCTCATCCTTTCCGCTTAGTGATGCTGTCAGTTCGATATCCTCTCTGGGCACGGAGAAATCGTCCGTCATCGGCAATAAGTCGACGGGAAAGACGTCAGTGGACTCGCGATTCTCGGAATATACCCTCGCCAAAGTGAGTCCCAAACGACGACGCAGCCGGAGGCACCCATGGTCCAAGTCCAGCCCTGATGGAGGTGGCAATTTGCAAACCATCGTGGAAGGGTTTCATCAGCCACAGCCAACGATTGACACTGTTGAGAAAGCAGCAGCGGCCAAGATCTTCATGGAAACGTGCTTCAATAACCTTCTCAACAGACCTAATCCGCGGATCGCTCGCTTGCAGTATCTGGAGTCGCAGCTCTACTACAGTCCACATTTAGACGCGGAAGAAAAAAACGCCATTAGGCAATCATTCTACTACCAAGAGACTTGCCATCTGAGAGAGGCTCGTGCGATCAAAACAAGGTCACTAATGTCGTTGATGCAGGAGAACTGTTCACAAGCAGATAGCTATGAACCGCTAAAGATTCTTGGCCGTGGAAGCTTTGGAGTCGTCAAGCTGGTGCGCGAAAGGCCGGACAGATCCCACGCATTTCCGCAGCAAGTTTTTGCAATGAAAATCATACGAAAATCAGAAATGATTCGCAGCGGTCAAGAAGGGCATCTACGGGCTGAGAGAGACTTCCTGGTGGCGTCTGAAGGCTCCAATTGGTAACGAGACAAGAATAGCAGTCGATTACTATTCCTGTTCATCTGGCTAACTATTCCGTGTACAGGGTCGTCCCCTGGTGGCCAGCTTCCAAGATTTGACAAGTTTATATCTGGTCATGGAGTACATGCCAGGTGGGGACTTCCTCGGTCTCTTGATTCGAGAAAACATTCTACATGAATCAGTCGCACGTTTCTACGTCGCTGAGATGATCTTGGCTGTCGAAGAAGTCCATCGCCTCAAGTTCATCCACAGAGACATCAAGCCTGATAACTTTCTTGTTTCAGCTTCCGGACACTTGAAAATATCAGATTTCGGCCTTGCTTTTGACGGACACTGGTGTCATGATGTATCTTACTACAAATGTCAACGATACTTGCTTCTTGGAAAGCTTGGTGTCCGCGTGGATGGAGACGAGCAGGATCAGAAGGAAAGCGCCAACATCAGCTCGCAGATCCCATGGTTGCAGGCCATGAAGAAGGTTTTGAGTCGACATGAAAGGAAAAGTATGGGCGAAGAGGATGATTTACCTAGCCTGCTGGGTTAGAGGAACAGATGTGGCAACCGCGTGTCTGCAAATTCGGTTGTCGGAACAAGTCAGTACATGGCGCCAGAGGTGATAAAGGCGTGTAAAGGTTCAGAATACGACGGAAGATGCGACTGGTAGAGCATCGGCATAATCCTGTATGAATGCCTCTACGGCCATACCCCATTCTTTGCCGACGACGGTCGACAACAGACCAAGAGCAACATCTTGGTGAGCACGCCACTCTAATGAAAAACCTGATCCCTAGGGGAGAAAACAGACCTTCATGATATTGACCATAACAAAAAGGACCACAAGCAGGTTTTCTCATTTCCGCACCGACCTATGGTAAGCGACAAGTGCAAAGACCTGATCTTCAAATTAGTTCAGGACAAGGATATTCGGCTGTGTTCGAGGCGATACCGCATGAAAGATCGTCGTCCGGCCTACGACAGAAGATACACTGACATTTTCGAGAGACACGTGTTTCCCGACGACGCAGAAGATATCAAAGCTCATCGCTGGTTCAAGAACTTTCCATGGGATCGCATACATGCCATAAGCCCACCATTCATACCACGCATCACCAGCCTCGACGATACCCATTACTTTGACGAGTCTGATCACCTCACAGAGCTCATGGCGTCGTCGGATACCGAGCCAGCGGATCCCAAACCGGAAGACATCCGCTGGGTGCTTCGGGATTGTAGACCAGTCGTACAGGACTTGGCCATTGAGCTACTCGCCACACCTTACGACTCGGCCAGGCTGCGAAGCGCGGATCGAAGAATCGACAGGACCTTTCACATAACTCCGGAAGAAAGGAAGACTTTGAAGGCCTTTCTTCGCATGCATAAAAGAAAGGAGCGGAAGCGCCTGAGGGACATATTATTGCGAGACCCGAGCACGAAAACGGCTGCCATGAACGTACGAAAGAGAACAGCGTTTACGGGCTATACCTGGCGCCGAATGCGTCCGGGGGTATCTTACGCCGAGGGTAGCTCCCATGAAGTCACCCAGCTTTGAGAGAATAGGCTTGATGAGCGGACTGAAGAGTTGAAAGGGGGACGAATATGGGGCGTACAAGTCCCGGGCATCGGAACAAAACAAACGAGCAAGACTAGCAAAATTGGGCTGTATTTTAGCCAGTAAAGCAAGCAGCATTAGTAATATTCATATTATACAAGTTGTGGATGACTTTTTTTTTTTTTCCTTTCTTCTTCTCTTGTGGGAAGAGATTCCAACAAGAATTCCAAGACTTGTGCAGCTGCGAAAGCTAGAAACCCCGTTTGAAACCGCTGCCGCCCTAGCGTTTTGAATTTCCCACTCGAACTCCTTGAGACTGCGTATCTCTCCCGAGAAGAAAAGCAAAGCAAGGAGTCCATCTATGACACCGGCAGTCAGCACCAAGCTGGCCAAGAGCATGAGAAGGAAAGCCACAAAATTGCGAGGGCTGAACCACACGGCGACCAAACAAGCGAGCCAGATGATGATTGAAGCATAGAAGTGAATGCCCCGCCAGTATCGCTGCCTCCTCTCTCGAGCGGTGTATTTGTGAGTCATGGCAAGTATTTCGTCATAGTCGGATAAAGTGAGGGCATTAGTGTGCTCCTGATTATAGCGCAATTGCTTGTCAAATGCCGTGGGCTGCGAGTCCGCACCAGGAGAAAGAGTGTGCCATTGGAGAGTAGCTCTCACACCAAAATGATCGGAAAGAGAGCAATTCAACTCTGGATGACGACTCGTCATTTCCACGGCTGCAGACTTGACGACCCATCCAGACCCAGAGGAGACATCGCCGGTGGAAGCAAATACATAGTCGATGCGCTTGCCCTTGGGATCCTTGGCCTTGGGGTCAACAGGACAAGGGTGAGCCTTTAACTTCTTCTGCTCCTCTTTGACCATCGCCACGTATTGTAGACGGTGTCGCTGGCGGCTCCGTTGGTGGTAAGATTGAACTCGGCGGTGGGCACGGGAAGATCTCGTGTTTGCTCTTCAGCTTGGTCCGATGCGCCGATGGAGCTATCCGGATGCAAGACACGCCATGTGTCGCGTATGGGTGAGAGAGATGTAATGATGCGGTGGGGAGTGATAGGGAATCATGTTGAAGTCGCCCAGGGCAACGACGAGATGGCCTTTGGCCGTGGCGCTGCGGATGTGCTTGGCAATGTCCCATGCTTGGGCTGTGCGATGACAGAGGTATGAATCATCAGGACCGCTCTCATACGGCGCATGCGTCTTTTTCCAGCGGGAGTTGGTTAGACCTGCTTGCTTGTTTCTCAGGACCCAGACTGAACATGACTTCTTCTTACATGAGTGTTGAGGACGTCAACGACGTCCCGTTGTCCAGGGCCGAATCTCAACCTCGCCGACGCAACGCCTTTACCGACATACCAATCGCCTCTCCAGAACGCAGTCGGTCGTCCGTTGAGCGCGTACGGAAACATGGAGCTCTCTTCTATGGGCCAGCGACTCAAGATGGCCAAGCCGGCGCCGAAAGAGCCGGCGTGGTAGAATTTGCCGTGGGGCAAGATGCCCCGTGTGGCTTCGCGGATGGCGAGATAGTCATCTTGAACCCAGCATTCTTGGAGACATACGATGTGGGGGTTGGATCGAGGAGGGCGATTTGTTTGCCAATTTCGAGAAGACGGGGGTGCGGAGGGCAGAGATGTACAGGAGACCCCAGCAGTTGAGGGTCAGGAGGGTGATGTCCGAGGGAGGAGGAGTGTTGCTGTCAGTGAGGGAACTGAGGGAACTGAGGGGGTACGGAGATTCACGGCCGGCCATTGGATTGTCTTCCTGATGAATATGCTCAGATTTATCGACTCTGGAATAATACTTGGTAATGTGTGTGGGAGAGAGTTGTTGAGCTGGCTGGCCATTTGACATATGACACGTGATGAAGCGGAACGAGCTCCTTAATTTCTAAATGGCAGGCGCGACGGGGTCGATTGCAAGCAAAGGCTGCTTCCATCTACAGTCTGTTTTCCGAGAAAGCGAAATCCGATTGAAGATTCACGATCCTTCAATGTCGCACCTCGTCGACAAATTCCAGCACTCTGACTCTCTGATGGAAGCTTTGCTCCAAGAGAACGAGCGGACCGTACCGTGGAGTCCTCCTGTCTTGGCTTGGATAAGCTTGTACGTACTAACAACTGAACTACTAACGTTGACTACTCCGTACTCGGTACGGAGTACTCCGTCTGATACATGCATGGCATGCATGGCATGGCAGCAGCCAGACTTGTCAAGTCTCGATCGAGTTCATGCCATTGAACATGAAGGAAAAGCACTCAGCGATATCGGGAGGGAGAGCCAGAACCCGAGCCCGAGCCCGAGCCCGAGCCCGAGCCCCTGCATTGCATTGCATTGCATTGCATTGCATTGCATCCATCACCCTTGCTTTTTTTTGTCCAATGAGTGGTTTTCTGACCTCCCCGGACGGCTGTCGTCAGGGTCTACATACTATACAATTACACGGCTACACAGTCTGCACTGTGCAGGTGGCATGGCAGGGTCTGCAGGCCGTGTTTTTCAGACTGCCTGCCAATCTGGGATTGAGAACCGCCAGACACGAGCACCACGAGCAGGAACAGGAGGAACATGGCCGTGAGAATGGAGACTCGTGCCGTGGCCTGATGAGCCTGGCTCGTCAGGGTCTCTGTATTATCAACATTCTGAAATAATACATAGACCAAAGATCCTGTTTGCTGATGCCGCAGCGCGTCCATCCGCTCCGTTGCCGGACCACCAGCCAACAACAACAACACGTACGTACAGTCTGTGGCTGGCCAGATCGACACATTGCGGTATACAAAGATCTCGCTTGTTGCCGCCATGGACCGACCTTACATACTCCGTACATATGTACACAAGTTATGTGCATAGTGCCTGCTTGTCAGCGGCCGTCGGCTCCATCTCTTCCTCGGCTTCTCTTCCTTGCTGTCGATGCAGATACTCTTCTCTCAATGCACGCTGATACTAGATGTAACAGAAATCACGCCAGCGCGGCGGCCAAGCTATGTATTCAACATCCAGCCGAGGCAGTGGCCGGGATCCTGGTTTCCGGCCTAGGACCATTTATGCATCCATCGTTGACCGCAGCCAGTGGCCACACACTCATCACTCATCACTCATCTTTCAGACATTCAAGTCAATCAATCCACTGCCCGCCCGCCATGAGCCCATGGTCCCGCGAATCAGGACCGGACTTGAGATATATATTTTTCGTGTTCTCTTCTTGTTTGTGAAACGGTAACGCGCGGTCCTCGGGTACTCGGAGCAAATTACAAACAAAAATCGAAACGTCTTTCTTTTGCCTTCGAGAACCGCTCTCACCAGTCTCCTCACCAGTCTCCTCACCAGTCCAGCTCGCCACTCACCTGAGCGGACAAGGTGGGTAAACGAGGACGGGCCTTTTGCACTTTTGCGTAACAAGCCCCGCCGAGAGCCTCCACGCTGCGCCGTCATGTCTCCATATGTCATCCAGATCTGGCATTCTATGTACAACCTTATTACCTGGGTGCTCTCCGACATCATATCTTGCCCTCCTCTCCTCCCCCGTTATCGCTCTCGGGGCCGGGGCCGGGGGCGGTGGTGGTGGTGGTGGTGTGCGTGCACCGTGCAGCAACTGGTTCCTTTTTGCTTCGCGCTTGTTCCTTTTGTTAGTGTTTGTGTCCTGTGTACCCGTCCACCCGTGGTTCCGTGTGTTAAAGTTGAAGCTACTTGGTACGGCGTATTAGATGCAGGCTTGCCTCTTTCTTTCCATAGCCCGCGATTTCGACTCTGTCTGTCTTTGGTTACGATTCTTCTTCTCACTTGTGCTTGTACCAAGCGTGTCTTTCGTATTCCACCTCGTCCTCGTATCGCTCTGGGTTGTTGCATCTGTCCGTCCGTCCGTCCGTCCGTCAACCTACCTACCTACCACCACCTACCTTGCCTACTCCGACTTCGACTCCGACTCCGGCTCCGGCTCCGACTCTCCTCGGTAGAATCCGTCATCTTGCTATTTGTTATACGGGGAAAAAGGGCTCCTCGCGGAAAGGAGGCAAGGAGACAAACGACCGGCGTTTTGATCTACAAGATGAATCATATTCTCAAACAAAAACAATGTCGCAGGAGCTCATCCAAATAGCCAATTTCAAATTCAAGCCGTCGCTCCAGCAGGGAAGCGAGCTGCCGCTCTCCTTCCGCGACGTCTGCCGCCAGCTCCAGGTCATGCCCGGCGTGGCCTCGAGCTACCTGGGCGAGCAGCTCGAGCGCCCCGGCAAATGGACCTGGGTCATCCGCTGGGCCTCTGCCGCCGCCCACGATGCCTTCCTCGCATCCCCAGCTTCACAAACTGGATTGCCTCCTTCCGAGCCGTTGTGGAGACGTACATTTTCTGGAAGGCCCACGTCCGCGGCAGTCTGCACGTCATCAGCGCCGCTCTCAACGCCCCCTGCACCGAGGTCTTCTCCGCCTATTATTGTCATCACGGCGCCGCCGACAACTGGCTCGAGATGCGCGTGAAGCCCTCTGCGACAAACACAAACGTCGACGCCGCCGAAAACCTCCCGGGGCTACCACGGCTCCTTCTACGGCCAGTATGACGTCCTCATGCATGATTCGCCCAGCCCCCGAGGGCAACACCGTCGGTATGATTCTCGGCTGGGACAGCAAAGAGGCCCATCGAGCCGAGAGGGGCAAGGCCAAAGGTGAGAGTCGAACAAACGTTTCACAGCAAGCACCACACCTCCACCGCCACAGCTTGCAAGCGACTAACAACGGCCATCCATGTCATAGAAGTCGACAACAACATCCGACATGGTAGAGAGGAGCGGAAATCAACAGACATGGTTCGTTTCCTTCCCCTGCCCCTGCCCCCATTGTCTGCTGCATGCGAAAGTGGCACTGACACCCGTTTGTTACTCCTCTAATAATAGTACCATGTCAACCTGAAAAGACTCTGATTGGAACAACGACCACCACCGCACCCACCCCCATCACGTACATATGTATGTCCCTTGTGATGACGAGCACCGCTCTTTTGCTCCAACTTTGTTCCCTTGTTGGACGGGATCATCATTGGATTTTTAGCGTTGGAATTGGACGGACCACCAAGAGGGCTGGGCATGAACCATGTACGCATGCAGACAGCTCCTTCTCCTTTCTCCCCGTGGATATGCCGTATGTACTGCACCGTCACCACTCGACTTCAAAGGAGAAAACAAAGAAAAAGAAAAGAAAAAACCACTTATAATATACACGTCTTTTTTTGAGACGGCCATAGTAGGCCGCTCCAGTCGTCTTCGCTTTTCACTTTTCACTTAAACTGCCACTGTCCCCAGACAACGACAATATCCCACCTTGCCATGCCATGCCATGCCTTGTCCTCGCCCGCAGATATGCCGCAACAAATGTAATGACACGTCATGATGGATGCAGACCTGATTAGAAATGTGCTTACTAATAACAAACTCGTTTTGTGCAGCCCATGATACTGCCCATAACTCCAATCTTTTCTTTTGATAATTCCCAATTCCCAGTCCCCATCAACAACAGCAACGACAACAACAATGACATTACCTGCCCCCAAGAACAATTTCCTTCCGTCGTCGCCCTACCTACCATACTCACGCGGTATGATTCACAGAACTAGAGTAGACCATGAACACGCCATCGATCCGTTGCAGGGTTCACTTTGGCCATGGCCGGAAACATGAGAAGCCTCCTCGTTCAACCTACAAGCCCTCCTCATTCGTGTAACAAAGACAAGCAATTGCCCTGTTATGTATTTCATATGACGTGTTACAATCCATGATTTAAACTCGGTGCTTCTCCGATTCTGTGAAGAAAGATGTCCTGTTAGCTTCTTCTTCTTCTTCCTTCAATCTCGGCAAAGTAATTGATGAGAAGCGGATGGGGAAAAAGAGTGCGGCAACAACAAGTGTCCTTACCAAGTCTGGAGTAGAGCATGTATAAAGCCATCCGGTTGCACTCCTCGGTACCGGTGATGGTGACCAATCGCTCGTTACTATTATCTTGGGGCTCATTGATCTTGATGACGCTCCCGCTCATCTGTCGGATTTCGTTGATCTTTTGACCGCCCTTACCAATTATGGCGCCAACCATATCATTGGGGATGTAGATTTGCTGAGTCAAAGGACCGCCAGGCATTCCCGTGTGCATGGGCTGTCCTTGGGGACCTCCGTGGGACTGAGGACCAACGTGAGGAGGCATGTGCTGCTGGGCGTGGGGAGCTCCCCGTACGCGGGTTGCTGCTGCCCGCCGTACTGCATAGGTACGGCTGGGTTGGGGGAGCTGCTCCGTGCGGGTAGTGAGGCGGATACGCGGCGGGAGGCATGTGGTGAGCACGACGTTCTTGGTGACGACCATAATTTTCAGGTCGGCCATAATTGCCAGACGCTGGCTGGGGAGTAGGGGACGACCTGCATGCCGCCAGGAATCGAACCAGCTGGCGCGCCGCTGCGAGTAGCGTATGCTGAAGCAGCCGGGCCGCCGAATCGTTCGTTCAGCTGCTCAAGAAGCGTGCTTCCGACGTAATACGTGGCGATATGAACAGCATCAGCAACACCCATGACGACAAGAGATCGCTCGCTAGACATGGGAAGGCAAGAATCAGACGCGTTGAGACGAGCGCCTGAAGCCTCCTGAATTTCCCTTATTCTGGCACCACCCTTACCAATGATGGAGCCGATGAGGATGTGAGGAATGAGCAGACGAAGAGGGTATGTCTTGGACGAAGCAGTGGAGGCCTCGCCAAGAGGTTCGTTGTTCAAGGTGCGGATAATCAATCCAAAAGCCTATCAGATCATGTTAGTCACACGAAGAACACGACGGGGCCAACTTGCGTAGCAGGAGAGTAGTCCGACCTTGGCAACAGCATCCACTATACCGCTGACTGTCAAGATGCGCTCGACGGCACCCTTTTGATAATCGCTCACGGTGCATTTAGCGTTAGACATTTTCCTAATGTTAGAAACGTTCTCGCCACCCTTGCCAATGATGGTGGCGGCTTCAGGGCTGGAAATAACAGCACGAATGTGAATCCAGGACGTCTCATCATGGGCAGCGGCAGAGTTCACGGCCTCTTCACTTGCTGCTGCCTGCGCTGCCGACATACCAGCAGTCTTGACTTCGCCAGCGGCATCTGTTACGGTGGCATCCGGAGCGTCCGACTTGGCGCCGTGCGCATCCTCGTCTCCATTCTCGTCGATAGCATCGAGGAGGTGGACTCGCTAGCTTCCGTCTCCTCTTCGAGCTTGGTAATCTTGTCGAGAGCTGGCCGCTTCGCATCGGGTTGGTCCGTCGCACGTGAAGGTGACGAAGCCTCCTCAAGAGGACGCTTGGTCGAGGTCGACTGCGGTGGTGAGGCAGACATTTTTGATTCCTTGGTTGCTTCTCTTTAATATGCTCGAAGTAAGATGGTAATCACAAGCACTGAGGATTCGAGCGGTGCTTTCGCTTTTTCAATTGGCAAAAGTTATCAGTTTCTTGGGAGATGACCAGAATCTCTCTTTGTATATTGAACGTCTTTTAATCTACACTCAGGGTTTTCAAAGGAAAACGTGCTGGTGTAGTGACGAGTTCGCTGGGATCGAGTGATGGATATTTGCAGTGCTCGTGATGTGACTGAATGATTTGATATTGTGTCGCGAGGACGAGGAGCGAGGGCGCAGACCAAGGGTGTGAAGGCAGGGTCAACAAGTTAACAGAACCAAGTCTCAAACGAGGTTCGAGTCCTTTCGTCCTGCAGGCAATTGAACTATTGGAGAGGAGAAGGGTGCCGAAACGCCAGGGCTGTCCGCGGTAGAACTTCTCCGTGATGGTGTATCAAGCAATGGAAGAAGAGGAAAGAAGTGCGATGATAAGATTGCTTGGCTGACAAATGGAGAGGAGGTGAAGCGATCGAATACTGGGATGGAGATTCTCGGGAGGAGAACAAGGAAGAGGCAAGCTTCAAGCTCAAACCAAACCTTCGGTAACGACACTTTTTTTCTTCTCCTTTTCTATATTAAAAAAAAAAGGTTATCTGAAAAGTGGACGTCAACAAATCCGTCGGCGTTCGAGGCCAGATGAAAAGTGTGCGATGCGAATGGAGCCGTAGGACGCAGGTGATCGAGGACCGAGAAAAAAAGAGATCCAGTAATCGCCAAGGGCACAATTTTGAGTCACTGGGAGGGTCTGAAACGTGGCAGGCAGTGCGGGGAGCTGGTGCCTGGTACTGTGTAGATCGCAACAGTCTGAGACTCAATAAAAAAACCTCGAGGGTTTTGGAATGATCGTCCGATATGGGAAATTGGGCGGTTGCGATGATGAGCCTCTGTTTCGTGGCAGGAATTGATGAAGGTCGCTTCGTCAGGAGTCGCGTCGCATGAGGAGCGGTCGGAGCGAAGAGTCGATGGAAGATGGAAGGAGGTTTTCGACAGAATCCACTTGGATGGTAGCTGCAGCTTTGCTGTGCATAGTCACGTGCAACAAAAAAGCAAGTCGACAGATAACATGTTTATGTACAGACCTTTTGGCCTTTATTAAACTCTAAATTGGTAAATTGGGAGGAACCTTGTGGAGAACGAGTCTCGAGGCTGTGTATACACAGTGTCAACTTATCGAGACCTTTGATTTTATTATCAACTGACATCCTATTTTGGCCGTCACCAATGACTCACCATCTTCAGAACCTCTTCCATCCACGGTCCTCAACGACTTGACTAAAAAAAAAAAAAAAACGCGCTCACTTTCTAGCAACCATTGAAGACACCAAAGGCTGTTCCAACAATACTTCATGCCCAGACGGGCCTCACGCTCTCATTCATGTTCGGCTCACGCATGAGCCACGACAAGGAAACCACCCAGTCTTTGAACTTCCACCACACACAATGGACGACCGGTCGCGCAGTTCCGAGACAGAAGTCTATTCGGCCAACCTAGACTTTACTCTGGAAGGAGCTACAGCGCAAAGTGCGTGATCACCAGGCTGAGCTGGAAAGAGTAAGTTTTCTTTCTCCCGTCGCGTCGCGCTCTTATTCCATCCACATCACTCACCATTGTTCCAGCTACGCTCTGCTCATCACGACCTGCCGCTTCTCACGGCCGAGGACCAGGCAATCGTTATCAAGGATGCCCTCACTGACGTCAACGCGTCCGAGCCATTCCTGCCTTTTGCCGGCTCCGTTCTGCCCGCCATACTAGCTCTCCGGCGTGCTCACCAAACCATCTCCGAATCCAAAGCTTATTTAGAATCTCAAGCTGACTCGGCCGACCATGAGAGGAAGCAACTTGAAGCAGACCGTGCCAACCTGAAAGACCACTACCTGCTCACCGAGGCACTCAACTCCAGGATATCCGCCCTCAAGGATGAGCTACGGTCCAAAGCGGAAATGAGACCGGAGGACAGTGCCCGTGAGAAAATGGACGAACTGAAGGCAAGAAGGAAGGGTTACGTTGAGGAAACGAAGAGTCTCATGAAGGCATTGCTCGACTTCACGGACAACCAGCTGGCGCCCATGCTTGCGGCAGAGGAACTAGGCGGCCCTGTGGTGGGGAGATGATGGAGGTCGATCCGGACGAGCTGGCCGCAGGGTTCAACGACCAGGGCAAGCCTATCAGGTCCAAGGGCGCCGATGGAGACAAGAGTCAGAGAAGGATAGACGAGATCTGGGGCACGCGAAACACCCGCCAGCAGGACAGGACGGATGGAGACGAGGAAATAGCTACAGCGGGGAGGAGATGCGCGACCTCATGGAAGAATTGCTGAACAGGTTGATGCAGGCAAGGGAGACAACTCGGCGTCGTATGTCGTGTTGGAGAGGGAGTCGGCGGCAGCGAGGTTTTTGGTTCGGTCAAAAGTTGCTCAGTTCCATCCCAAGGATGCAAATAGGTTGCGGCTGATTGATTTCGGGCGGGACTTGGATAATTAACAAAATATCCTTTCCGAAAAGGACTCTCCATGTAAAGCCATCGAATCCTCTCTCCATCTGGGCCCTTGGCAGCCGTGTCTGCATCGGCAAGTCCCTGGTCTATAATTCATTTTCAAAAACCAATAAGTATACAACGTGTACGCGTGCCGGCATGTATTACGATACCAATGCCAATGCGTCCCCGAACATATCCAACAATAATACCAGCCCTGTTTTTGTTTTATACATCTTCTCACAATATCGCAGACCACCACCGGTCCTTCCGCCAATGCCTCACCACAAATTGAACTCCTCGGTCTGACTCTGACTCTGGCTCTGGCTCTGAGCCTGAGGCTCGGTTACAGAACTAGCTCCCTTGCTTTTGCTTTTGCTCTTACTCTCGCCCTTGCTGGTACCATTGACGGTACTGTGATTATTGTCACTGCCGCTGGTACTATTTCTCCTTTCGCCCTACCATTCCTGCTGCTCGCCCACTCCTCCGATCGCCTCATCTCGTCGGGGCAATCCTGCAGACGAGAAAAGGCCAAGTCCAATCTCCTTTCCTGGGCGTGGAAGTGGTCCGGGATGTTGCCCAGTCCACTGAGCTCCCAGTATATGTAACAGTTTTCCCACCAGGCATCGTCGCGAATGAGATGCCTCAGTTCGCAGCCCGGACAATGCCTCATGACCAGTTTGACGGGTTCGGAGCTCTTCTTGGCTTTGGAGGAATGCTTGTCGCCCCCGAAAATGCCGATGCTGGGGCGCCGTTTGTGCCGCCCTTCTTGAACCTGTCGGCCCGAGGAGCATCAGCATCCTTTTCGGAGAGGCCGAAGGTTTCGGTGCAGGGTGGACTGATTTCCTTCCTGGACGAAGTGACATCGTCTGCTGATGAGGATGCATCCATAGCTTCCCTCTTCTTCTTGAGTTTGTTGGATTTTCGACGGGCGGCAAGTCGTCGTCTCCTGTGTTGTTGTTCGCTCTGCCCAATCGCTCCACGACCCCAACACCATCGTGACCAGACCCTTTCTTGCTCTTCTTGCCACTGGGCTTTGACGGCGCGTTGGAACCATTTTCGAAAACGGTTGCATGCCCGCCGTGATTGCCGTTTACACTCGATTTCAACACAGGCTCTTCGACGGACTGCCGCTCCGGGCGTATGGCCACGCCAGTGACGCTATTGTCCCTCTGCTCGCAGGCGAAGTCCCCGTCGTCTTGCCGCCTCAACCTGTACTTGAAATCCTCCACGATGTCTAATACGGCCTGCTTGCCCTCCTTTTCGCCCAGACCTCGGCGAAGCCCTCATCAAGAACCTGTAGCGACCTCAACAGGTCCTTGACCGCAGTGCCTTCGTCGAAATTGCCCCTTTGAAACGGTGCAGCTGCACGGTCGCCAGCGCAATCGCCTCAATGAAGGCCTGCTTGTCATCTCCTGGCTGCACATTGACCTTGCTGTTATATGTTCGCAAAGCTGCTGACGCTAGGTCTTTGTCGGAAGGAGGTTTGATCCTGTCGCGCAGCGACAAGATCATGGCTCGGGAGTCTTGGCCTCGTCGTGCTTGAGATAGGCTCGGTACCTGTCCGGGATGCTTCTGTAAATGATGCGGTAGAGCTTCTGGAGATCATCTTTGGCCGACGTGTACTCTGCTAGCTGGGCGAGATAGTCGGCGGCGTCGATGCGGTACTGCTCGCAGAGGACATCGTACTCGCGCACAGAGAGAGCGTGAGCATGTCGCTCCTGTTCCACGCGCAAGTCGAAGGTCCTGTCGGCCTCGAACTGCTCTCGTTTGGCGACGGACTTCAGGACCGGCCGGCTTGGCATGGAGGGCTTGACGGGCTCGGAGAGGTCATCGTGGGCTTCTGGGTCGACGTATTTCCAGACATTGAGGGCCTGGGCAATGGCGCTCACGTCATCGTGCCATGCCGGCCAGTCCATGCGATCGCCGAGGAAGACGATGGACTCGTAAGGCCCCTCGGGGTCGGGATAGTAAGGCCCATGATTGGCGACGCAAGCTGCGGTTGAGTTTGGGCAGTACGAAGTTCTGGTTGGTTACACACAAAATCTCAACCTCCAATGGAACTTTCAATGCGGCTTGCGGACTACAGCTGCGCGGTTTGTGTGTTGTGTGGTCGTCAGCCACGCACGGAATTATCAAAGGATGCTGCCGCGGAGTCCCGATATAAAAAGTTCGCCTGTACTCCGTAGGTCTGACTTTTTTTCAACCCGCCACAAATTACTTCGTACATAAATGAATGAACACTTGGCAAGTTGGCAAGGTACTGCCGTCCACTGCCGTCCAGGGTCCCATCAATCCCAGCCCCTGCAGGTCCAAGGCGCCGCCCATTGGCCAATTCAAAGCCGGGACGCTCAGTCGCCCCGCCATTCCTACGTATGTACATTATTCCGCGTGTGCCAACCCCACGTATGCATGCAGCTTGAACACCAACCACATCGAACTGACAATCATACCACATCTCTCCCTTCTTTACCTTTCGCTCCTAACAACTCATCTTTCGCACCATCACCACCGTTGCTGCCTCTCCATTCTTGGGTCGTTCACATTACCTCTTCCGTGTAAGACTATGTCCGAGGCTACGTCCACAGCCCCCCACCACAGGGTCCACAGCAACCTCACCACCAGCCAAGCGCGTCAAAACCCATCTTTCCACCATGGAACCTCCTCCCGCCCTGCAAGTCAAGAAGCTCTCTGACAAAGCTCGGCTGCCCACTCGCGGCAGCGCCTTCGCCGCCGGCTACGACGTCTACGCCGCCCGGGAGACCGTCGTGCCGGCAAGAGGCAAAGTCCTCGTCGACACGGACATTAGCATTGCCGTGCCCGCTGGAACATGTACGTTTGACCACAGCCATAGCCTCCCAAGAGATCCCTGGGTCGTTTCATTCGCCAAATTAACCCACAAGACGGGATCGAGAACCAAAAAAAAAAAAAACGAGAGAAACTGACATGATGCACTCCCCTACAAGACGGCCGCATTGCTCCCCGCTCTGGTCTCGCAAGCAAACATTTCATCGATACTGGCGCGGGAGTCATTGACGCCGACTACCGCGGCCAAGTCAAGGTCCTGCTTTTCAACCATGCCGAGACCGACTTTGAGATCAAGGAGGGCGACAGAGTGGCGCAATTGATCATTGAGCGCATCTACACGCCCGAGGTGGTGGAGGTACAGGAGCTGGAGGAGAGTGTGCGAGGAGCAGGTGGGTTCGGGAGCACGGGTGGGTTTGCTACAGATGGTGCTTAATTGAAAAGCCCTTGCATGGGATATCCAGACGGGAAAAGATTGTTCTTTCCTGATATGACTTCAGGCTTGGATTGAGCGTGACATGGTGAACCTGCCCGGGTTGGCAACATTGAATAGATGGAGAGGCCACTTGATGATGACGAGCTTAACGAGATGAGAACGACAATAGATTACCCAATTGCGGGTTGAGAAATCTTGTTGAAAGACGATGGATTGCAAAGAAAAAAATTAAAAAAATTAAAAAAAAAAATGACGATGCGATTATGCTCAAGTTTTCTCTTCATTCGCAGCAAAAGCAACAAGTCTACCGTCTCGCGAGCCCTGTAGTTCTTCTCCCTCTTCTGATGATGCGCGACCCGAGTTTCATATTGGCCGTGCCTCAAACTTGACAGATGGACTTCGCAAACTCTCCAAGTTCTGCACGAGCCTCAGCTCCGCAGCCTTTGATTTAATCTGTTGCTCGCCCGTGCCGCTCGCCCGCTGTTCCTCCGCCAAATTCGCCCTTGTCCGCTCCACGACGCTCTGCATGCCGTCTCTCGTCTTGGCCAGCACCTCGTGCATGCTCGCGAGGACTTTCTCCGTAGCCCGCGCCAAGGGCAGATGGGCCGCAGTCACGGAATCATCACTCAGCCAGCTGGGACGATCGATCAGCCCGGCCACCGCCCGCACCGCCTCTCGCATGCGGGCCGTGACCAACGCGCCAAACATGTCTCCCGTGCCGCAGAAGTAACAGTCGATGGATGGAAAGGTGATTTGGAAGAGACGCGCCTTGCCAGCGGAGGCCATGCTGGATCCAACAACGGACAGGTGCGAGGGCGATTGGCCGGGCTGCGAGAAGTTGACGGACGTGATGATGACGTGGGGATGCGATATTTGTCATGGAGGGCCTGGATGGCTGATTTCAAGCTTTCCATGTCGACGATCTTGACTTCTGAGAGGAGCCTAGAATCCGAAATTAGCACGGCACATCTCGTACATGTCCGTACAAACAAGAAACAGTCGTCCTGTATGGCAAAAAAAAAAAAAAAAAACGGAATAGGGAATCAGGGGCATTCTCACTCGGCCTCAAACTGGTTCGGCAGAATCAAATCAGCATACGCAATCAGCTCCTTGTACGCAGGCACCACATCCTCCGCCACGTAAATCTTGCCATTGTCCCCCATGACGGGATCCAGAACCCAAAAGAAATCGCTCGGCGCCCCTTGTTCTTCTCCTTGAGCTCCCTCGCGATGTTGCCCACCGCCACGACGGCCTCCGCGCCGGGAATGTACCCGAGAGCATCATGTCGAAGTCATCGAGATACGACTGGCACAGGCCTTTGTACAGGTCTGTGATTTCCTGGGCCGAGACCTTTGTGCCCGTCCATTGCCTGTACCCCGTGTGATTGCCTTTTGGCCTTGTCAAAAGACCATTGCCTCGTGTTGTCGAAAAGAGAATTGGAAAAAAAGAAAGGAAACTTACTGAACTGCACGGTGTTCAGAGCAGCGACATCATACCCCAGGGATTGTAGTGCAAATACTGCGATTTTATTGCCAACGTAGCTGTTTTTTTTTTTTTTTCCCACACCGTCAGCATGACAACTTGGTGTTTTTGATAAATCACTCAGTCTGCGCACCCAGAAACAACCTGCCGATGCATTAGTGAAACTCGACAGAACTTAATTTCTTAAAGAAGTCGGGACACTTCATACATGGCTAGCCACAGCCAGCACCCTCGTCGCCCTGTCCGCCTCCATGACTGCGACTTCGTCTCTATCAAACGTACAGAAAGGCGGTGCTCGTGCGCTGCTCCGAAGGCAATTTCGTTTGATGTCCCGCGCGGACAGATCGGGCTTTGCGATGCCCAGGAGGTCCCTCAACGAGAATTCAATGGTGGGTAGGCTTCTTCTGAAGCACTAAGGCAAATCTGCCAAAAGGCGCGGAAATGTCCCCACCCCTCTGTTCCCCAGAGGGTTCCACGAATGGGTGACTGGTGGACGGGGTGGAGTCGAGATCTGATCATTTGGAACGCGGCAAGGAACATTTGCGCAAATTCCGCTCATGATGGTCGTCGCCGATGGAAACTTCCGCTGGACGTCCCTGTAGCATTTCGAATCGTCGGAGCGACCATCACAATTAGATACCGCCCCGAAGGATTGCGGATGGGTCAAGAGCTTTTGGCATATGTTTTTTTTTTTTTTTTTTTTTTGTAAATTCATTATCGTCAAGGTACATTCCTTCCTCCGTCTAAGTCTCCCGCCCAGGGCCCCCAAGGTATACAGTGACCCCGTACGCCGTACGTAACATCCTCAAAGCAATGCTCATGTCCAGCCTGATCATTCATATAAATCCAGTATCCATCATCTTATTTCCACCCCTTGTCCCTCAGCAAGTCCATCCAACAGCGCTGCATGCCTCGACTCGACACTGCGTGCTCTCTGTAAAACGACCTGCTCACAGCGTCATGTAAGACTTCGCTTGGTTGTAATTTTCATGTTGCCGTGGACGACTTCGCCTGGCGTCAAGTTATCCTTTTCTTCCTCTTGGTTAATCCTCGTCACCGATCTAGTCACTCCAAGTCAGTCAAAACGTTCAATGCAACAGAAAAAAACGACGCTTGCCAATTCCAAATACTAAAAGCCATGAGAGGACATACCTTGGGGCCAGGTAGAAGCGCAAGTAACTGCTACCGGATAAATTGTACTCAACCAGTAGAGGAACCTCGCTTGACAAGCATATCTTGACCTGCGTCGATAGGGCTGCAGCCTTGCAGAAGTTGACCAGGTACTTGAGCGAGAAAGTCAAAGACACGGGTTCAGTAAGCTCAATGTCCACGTTCAGCTCGGGCTTGTCGACATTAGTGTGGCTGCGCAGGGTGACAGAACCGTTTCCAATATCGCCGTTGCATGAAAACTTGACGCCATCCTTGGATGCCTCGATATTGACTATACAAGAAAGACAAAATATACTAATGAGCAGGTGCGCTTCGTGTTAAGAAAAGCCTGGGTGTGGATCATACCTGATTCAGACATGGCAGCCAAATCGGTGCAGATTCTTCGGAATTCGACAGCGGGCATGGAAATGGTGGCAGCATACTCGGTCTGCGGAATACCCAAGTGCTCCTGGTCAATATCCATAAGTTTGAGGTCGTATTCGCTGACTCTATCGTTCTCGCTGCTCTCGAACAACAGGTTCAGGACATCAGGAGCATCCTCGGCCTTGAGAGTGACAACGTCCTCGTTCTGAGCGGCGCGCAGAACTTTTGTCAGGGATGTCAAGTTGACTCCTAGAGCGATATTGCGATCGCATCGATAGGGGAGAAGCCTTCGGCCTTGAGCATCATGGACACGAGGGCGACGTGAGAGTTGTCCATGGCCTGGAGAGCAATGCCGGAGTCATTGCAATCAAAGTTGCAGTCTTGAACCAGATCCTTGATAGCATCGACAACCTTTATTTTTGAAAGCAGAATTGTGGTTAGATTGAAAATTGCCACTGTGCGATGAATTGCAAAATCGCGAGGACGTACCTTCTTGAGGATATTCGCCTGCTCAAGTCGTGCTTCCAACATCTCTGCTGCCAGTGTCAGTAACTAAAATATTGGTCCATGTAGGATGAATCACCAGTTTGACAAGACGCACTGGCGGAAGTTCTTCTTGTTTCTGTGAAAGCGGGGAGGGTGGGATGAAGCTGGCGGTGAAAAATGAAGACGATTGAGTGTAGTACAGAGAGAGGCGAAGGCGATGGAGCTTTGAGGTACCACCGTGGCACACAGATGACTTCAGAAATGGAAATAGACGAGTTTGAAGAGAGAAGTCAAGAGAAAAGTGGAAGGAGAGCAAAACGATGTGAAGGTGTGAGGCTTGTGAGTGGCAGAAAAGCACTTTACACGCGGGCGCGAAGCTGAGGGCAGGCCGAGACGCGTCTCGGTGGGGTTGGGAACCCACTTCGACGCTCGGCCATTGACGCCAACTTTACGCGATTATTATTAGCAACGCTCCTTTACGCGCATGTTCCATTATGTACTTGATTCATGGAGACAAATTGGCTAATTTGATCTTGGTCTTGACTCCTGGGGTTATGAGAAACCATGGCAACTTATCCAATCGACGAGCAGTCATGTACATGGATCCATAAAAGCCCAGGCTCCTGAGAAAGTCAAGATTAATGGGGTCCTAGTCCCTGATCCGCATGCAATCCATTCCCGGGCAACAAAAGTCAAACTGCCTGCCATATGGCCTCTCTATCACGAAGGAGAATGATGATGGCCATGCCGTAATGGACCACTGGCCTCCCGTCTGCAAACATGAATGAAAAATATTAGAAGTGAAGAGAATGTCACCCTGCGCCAAATTCGCCATCCAAAATCATGTGAAACGAGACCAAGCTCTCCCGGAGAACCCAGATTGCCGTAATGCGCCTGGCTGTGCTTTGTGTCACAAATGTGCAGCAAAGCGATGCAAAATTGTAGGAAACAAAATAGAAAGACGGGCTGCGCATGGAATCACCGCCGGTCGGTATGGTGGTCCAAGTTCACAACGACGCAATTCGCCTGGGCGGAGGAGCACTCTGACGTCCCCGGATCGTAGATTGATAACTGTCTCGAGCTCGCGCAACATGCCCTTGGTGGCATCCATCTGCTTGCGCGCCTGCGCCTTCTGTTCCCTATCTTCCTTCATCTTAATGATTCTCTCGTCTCTCGTCAGCGTGCTCTTTGGCCGTTGTCGTGGTTGCGCCACAGCCTCGAAAACCTCGGGCGTGTCGGGCTCGACAGGTTCGTTCACATATGAGCCAGGAGGTGACTCTCCCGTCAGGGCCTTGAGAGCATCTGCGGCGTTGCCGTCGTCAACGGTCGTCAGACCGCTAAGTGAGCTCCGTGGCGACAAAAGCGTGCTCATAGAAGACAATCTCTTTTCGTTTCTATCGATTCCGAGAGCGAGAGCCGCCTTGCCTTCCTCCCATGCAGCCATGAGCTCTTTGAGGTCCGCTCCAATGGATTCGTACTGTGACATCAGACCAGGTCCCAGTTCAGAAATGTCGTTCGAGTCATCCAGTGCTCGATCGGATTCTTCTCTTAATAAATGAAGCTTGGCCTGCAAGCCTCGAATACCGGTGGATAGTGAATTGAGCTTCCGTAACTGCGAGCGCCAGCGTTCTCTGCCTGGGGTTAGAGGGACTTTAGGGGTGGGCGGTGCTGGGAAAGCTGAAGATACGTGATGGTCAGCGATGGACGAAAGGTGAGATAGAGCCAGGTGCTGCAGGTACTAGAGACACCAGCAGCACACTATCGGCGGACTTACACTCCGCTTCGCTCAAAATGGCCCGAAGCTTGTTGTACGCCCCTTGGTGGATTCGTTGAGGCCTCGGAGCACTTCCACGGCCGTAGTCCACCTGAGCAAATCAGGCCCCTCTCCGTTCGCGTCCAAGGCTAGAAAGGCACAGAGGAGCATTTTTCTCGTAGTGTGAAATCTCGCTGCCAGAATTTTCAGTGTTCGAAGCGACTCAGAATCCTCAAACTCGTTCTCGCTGAACCCTTGCAGAGCATCGGAAATGTCCAAGTCATTGATGTCGTACATATCGTAGTACTTCTCCAGCTCTGTCTGTTCCGCAAAACCTTTGATCAGATTGGACATTTGCTTGTATGCGTCTAGAACATTGGCAAAGGAATCCTTCAACGCCTTCCGTAAGCGGACGCATTTGCGAGCCTGCTTACGATCTTCTAATCTGCTGATGGGGGCAATGGAGCGCTGCTGCAGTTCGCATTAGATTTCATCAGAGAACACAGAAGAGCAGCTTGCTATGTCTGAAATGAAGATGGCACTTACATTCGGTACCCACGCGAGACGAGCTCTACTTCCTGCACAAGGGACAAGGTAGCTTCAGAGGCGCGGTCAAAGTCGTTGGAGTTGGAAACAAAGGTGGTTATCTCGGCTAGGGATTGTTCTCGTCTGCATCTAAGCCACTGTCGCCGCATGTATATTTGGCCCAAGAACGAGGCGGCAGCCAGAAGCGCCACGACGAAGGCGAGTCGTTTCCGCGTAACATGAGAAGGACCGTTACCCAGACTCCAGCTCAATATGACCGCAATGGCAAGCGCGCCGAGTATGGAAGCTAGCATTCCTTCCATAGATAAAAGTGATTGGTGCTTTCCGATATTTTGCGCTACGTGAGGAATGTTGGGGGCAGCCGGGCGGTGGCCCAAAATTGAAGTCCCGCTCAATAGCTGAGATGCGATGATTGTGTATCGGAATCGCTCGAGAAATTTGGAGTTATCAGCGCGGTCGATGCTCGCAACAACGGCGGCCTATTAGTCCCCGCCAAAAAAACAAAGATTAGCGGTTGTTGTTCCTAGAGGAACAAAACACGGCCAATGCAGCAAACAATCATACCGAGCAATTCCTTCTGATGGCTTGTAGGGTCGTGGTCGCTCCAGGCTCATCTGTTTGTAACCTGGCCGGAGCTTTCGTCCGAAACCTATTTTTACCATGGGTCGGCCGGTGGGAGCAAACGGCGAAGGACTTGGAGGCAATGAGGGGTCGGAATGTGACGATGGTGACGATGGTGACGATGGTGGTCGAGCTGGTGAGCTGTCGACGGGTGCCCAGTCTGCTTCGGAGCCTCCACCGCCATCTTGAGCAACATGTTAGCACAACCGGCGCAATCGAGGTCGTCTAGAAGTAGACAATAGGGGTGCTCGCCTTTGAGATAGTCGGCTAGAGGCGACTCCTCATACACAATGGGCTCCATGTAGCGACTTTTGTGTGATGTACGACGTCGCGGGAGATGGTGACATTCAGAGCCATGGGGCATGCGACGCGACGTGTGCAGGAGCCTGGAGGTGCAGTGAGAAAATACAGCTAAAGAAAGAAAAGCCAACAAAAGAAAGCGACGAGTATGTAGTAAGTACGGAGTAGAAGCAAAGAAAAAGAAAAGAGGGACTGGACTGGACTGGACTGGATGTCGACGGACGAGTGAAGACGACGGGTCTGACGAGCAATGTAACGCTCATCAGGGATGTTGAACGTGGTGCATGGCAATCTTGGGTATTCAGCTCCATCCTGTTGGCTTACAACCCACTGTATTATGTACATCCCCTACTGCACACCAGAAACAACAGGCCGCAGGCAGTGCGCAGCTACGGGAGTTGTTGGTGTGATGGCGGCCAGTTCCAGCAGAAACAAGCTAATGACTAATGCATGTGTCAGTTGCTGTCCGTCCATCCATTGTGCCATTGTGCCTCGGACCACGCTCTGCCTGCCTTTTTTTTTTTTTTTTTTATTACAAAGCACCAACCCGCCCGATCACCCGCCCGATCCAAAACAAAACAACAGCAGTCATGGCGCCCAGGAATGTTGTGCTGTATAGTAGAAGCACTCAAGCACTTGCACGAAAAATCCGGAGAAACGTCTCGTGGAGCTAGTCCAGATTCGGTGGTTGGTTTCTGTTTCCTGTGCCTGTCTCATATAGCAGCGTGACTGGCTGGCTCTCGGCTCTCTGACCCTTTTCGACCCTCTTTATTGCCTCAAGGTCAAGGCGCAAACTATCGCGCCTGGTTAATTTCCATGCTCCAGATCGATCAAGAATCGTGCGGGTTTGTCTGTGAACATGTCTCGAGACACGCCCGCCTCTGTTTACCCCCATGCTTCACATCAACCGTACTATCACGACGCACTCATCAACGTTGGCTCCGGGACAATGCTTCTGTCTTGGTCTAATAATAAGCTAGTCTGGTGTAACTTTTATAACCACTACTAATTCTGTGCCTTTCCTTCCTTCCCCACAACCTTTCACATTCATCATCTTCGCCATCCTCCCACCAACCTTCAAGGTCAAAAACTTAGGACGTTACCATCAGGCTGCGTTTCAGATCATTGGTAATCGAGGACATGGCACCTCCAGCAGGACCAGGGCTCTTAGTCACCTGTCGACTTTGGGAAGCGTCCATCAAGCAATGAAGGTTTGCGTTGACCCAGTTTTCACATTATTCTGCGTGATTCTCTTGTAGAGAGCCATGTGCATTGCTTGTCGTTTGTCAGACGTCATGCTAAGCGCCTCGTGAATCTTCTCAGCAACGCCAGCCGTGTCCCACGGGTTAATGTGCATAGCTTCCTCGAGACTACTAACCGTTCCGCTGAATTCGGAAATGATGGTGCAGCCATAGGTGTTCTGCTGACACACCACGTATTCCAAACTCGTCGTACTCATTCCATCACGGATGCTTGAGAAGAGAGCAACATCTCCTGATCGCAAAAGTGCAAAATAGTCATCCGTAGAAAGCCTTTGGGATTGTAGCTGAACGGGCATGTAGCCAAGTGACCCGTATTTGCAATTGATTGAGTTGACAAGCGCGCTGACATTACTAGCATAGTGGGATTCTTCGCTTACATCGTATTCAATCGTAGCCTGGCCCACTAGTTGTAGGAGAACAACTCGCTCTTGCCACTCCGGGTACATTTCAAGAAACCGGTCAAAGGCCTGCAGCTTTTTGTCAACACCTCCCAGTCGGTCTAGAGGGTCACACGCCACGATAATCTTCTTGTCGGCATGGAGCCTCCTCAGGCCCAGACACTTTTCCGTGACCGGCACCGACCACGCCAAGGAATGAATGTTGGAGACATTGATTCCAGCGGGAAGAATTGCAATGCGAACTCGCTTCGAGGGTGTGTAGACGCCTTTGTGATTCGCTTTCAAGTCGAGTATTCTTGAGCAAGAATTGGCAAAATGTTGAGCATACTGGAAGGATTGGAAAGCAACAACATCGGATCCGAGGAGACCTGAAAGAATCTCGTTGCGGCGGACCAGGCAGCGAACCAGTTCGCTGGAAGGAAACGGCGTGTGCAGGAAGAAGCTGATGCGAATATCGGGATGTCGCTGGCGCAACAACGCCGGTAAAAGCATCAGGTGGTAGTCGTGCACCAGTACGACATCTCCTGGATGATACACTTCACTTATCCTGTCCGCGAACATTTGATTCATCCGGCAGTAGTCCGCCCATCGTTGGCCTGCCGCGAACCCGCCCGTGGGTGGATGCTGCTTGTAATGCAACACGGCGCACAAATCATGTTCTGCGTAACGCCTCCATCTATGTTGATTTCGTAGCTTGATCCCGGTCTCTGAAATATCGCCTTTATCTGCCAGCCACACCGGAACAGTCTTCAGGCTTTCATCAGCCAGCTGTTGCTCAAGACGCCTCTGGTCCTCGCGGGATATGCAGAGATCTTTGAACTTGGGGTTTGGTGTAGCAGTCGTGCTGGCTCCTGACAATATCGACGTCGATTGCGACAGTGCTGCCAATTCAGTGTCTGGTCCCGAATGCTCTTCTTCCTCCGTCTCTGGAGGCTGTTGGATTTCGCCCGTCCACGCGACGATGGTGTGATTCCAGGGCTAGTATCAGACAAGTAGTGCAATGAGTCCAATAACGCAGACCGGTGGCTACGCTGGCTTAGTTGCTAAAAGATGGTCAGCCAGTTCCGATACAACAGCGAGAACAGTTTAGACGACTGTTCAAGATCTTTCTTACCCAATCAGATCCTTGGCGGAATTGCACGGTATGAGGTGTGGTGAATGTTGCTGAAATCACATTGCCCGTCAGAGTTGGCAGTCTGTCGGCACCTCCATGTGGTTGTGATCCGGACGTCTCTTGTGAGACACAGCCAAAATAGTCGCTATCGTACGTTCCCAGAGCCACGCCCGGGGTGACCGGAACCCTGGTGACCGATTTGCGCTCATGGGGAGGCAAGTGAGTCTCATTTGGTGTTGGCGGCTCCTGCGTTGAATCAACAGTTATTAGGCGAGGAAAGCGTTGTATGGAAGACGGGGACTTTGATGAGAACTTACCATATTGTTAGAGAATCGAGAATTACCCTGGATACTTGTTGCAAAGTCTTGAATGCGGAGGCAGTCGGTAGGAAAGCATGATGAGTGCGATATAAAATGGGGGTTTATATGTAATAAGTTAATAAGTTAAGAGTACTCCGTACTCGATACCCGTTTGGATGAAGGCGGCTCAGCTCCATTATGATGTCACATTTGACGGAATCTGCTACAAATCGACCCCAAAAACTTGTTCAAATGCCTACCGTGCAACATCCGAAAGTGACAATCCCACGGCTGACGTAAGGATGAGCGCAGTAGAAGCAATGAAGCCGGACACAATGCTCCGATGAGGCAACGCATATTATGGGCCCATGCTGGCGGAACGCGGCGACAATATGGAGAACTTCGTACATACAGAGTGAAAATTCAAGACATTTAGCCTATTACCTACCTACTCTGTACGCTGTACGGAGTACCTATTTTGTAGATGCTCACCTGGGGTGTGTTTACGCCAACGCCATGAACATTTCGATCCCGCTCTACGACTACGACGGACAATTTGTGGCGTTGCGGACTATACCTTTGCCGTCCACCGGCCCATGAGTGGGAGACCCACTCTCTGGAGTCAGCCAATCTACATACATGCTATTTCCAAGGCAGAGCAGACCAGAGTAGGAAAACAATCCGATCCAGCCAGCTGGTTCGGCCGACGGCGACACCAGACGCCTCCGCGTTACTCTGCAACGTGACAGATAGCATCACTCGTTCCCGATGCATTTACGACCTTTTCATCAGGCCCTTTCGCACCCCAGATCGTACCAATGCCTCCGCGGCCATCGGCCCTGCGCCGGCGAACCACGCCGAAGCGAGCCGCTGTTCATGTCTCCAACATTGGCATATGGACGACCGATGCCATTCTGATAGCCATTGCAGCGACATGTCGCCGGATCAACTCGCACGCAGGGCCTCTGGAGAGTCGTCGAAGGACCTCGAAACGACACATGACGGGGCTGATGCCAACCTCGCATACCTTCCCGCCCATCTGGCAGTTCGATGTTGGTCCCAGCTCGTTACAATGGGAAGCTCCAACAAGTCAAGAACACAGGAGACGGAAGAGAGATCAATTGAGTGTTTCCGGGCTCTTCAACACCATTGTTGGCTGGCTTGAGAACCAGGGCACGACCGATAAAACCTTGATTCCCACTCCTGCTTCGCCGTCAGAAGCGGACTCTGGCGTTGTCCGTTCCGAAGCTCTAGCAGTCGATTCCACACCTGTCTTCGTAACGATACCCGAACAGAAAATTCAAGAACCAATCTCTTCCGCAAACCTTCCCGAGGAAATAATACTGCTAAGGTCCAGCATTCTCGACATGAACACGGTCGGTGACGTTAAGGTCTTCAGCGAGCTGTGCAACAAGGCAAAAATCTGCAGACGATCGCTTCGTCGCAGAATCGAGCGCGGTCACCTATCTGTCGAGACCCTCTTGGCCGCATTGGAACCGCTAGACTCGGCGTCCAAGAGCCGTATTCCCACCGCCAAAATGGCCAACAAGATATCTGCCATGATTCGCCGTGGAATACTGTATGCCATGGCCGATGTCCACAGCCAGAACCCAGCGGCCATGACTCACGAACTCTGGTTCACATTTTTGACAAACTATGTGCGACGAACGGCGATAATCACGATATACAGCTGTTCCGGAGGCTAATGGACATTATGCCAGCATCGCTCAAGGACCAATTCTCTCTGAGCAAATCCGCAATCTGACATGCAGAGTCGTCACAGCACAAGCCCATCGGCATAACCTATTCGGACATTGGTTAGCGTTGGCAGCAAGATTCAGTCAAGCACTTCAACAATTATCCGCTCAACAACAACGGGAGCTAGACCATGACATGACTACCTTTCTTTCGCAACAAGACTGCGTCCCAGATAACGCTAAGCGGTTGCGTTACGCATGGCTTGTCATCAAGGCGTACGACGCAAGTACGAGCACCCAGAACTTCATAGACGTATATCGCAACTGTCTGGGTCCAGAAATTCGACTCAATGGCATGCAGCGATGGCACGTCGTGTTTGCGCGACTATGTGCCCTAGGGACATTCGACGCGGAGTCGCGCAAGCAGCTCATGCAGGAGCGTACACGTCCAACAACGAGCGATGGTCGACATTGATAGCCCACATCATGCTGTCCAGCACCAAAGACAGTGCACTACAAGAACTATTCGCCGTTCTAACCGGAATCGGAGAGTTCCCATCAACAGCTCGGGTACTGACCTTGCCCCCTCTTCATGGAATGCGTCGCGACATGATGGAAGCCATTGCCATGGCATGCGTCAACCACAAACAAGCTCTCCTGCTGCACGATTTCATCGACATGAAGCCTCGACGCCACCGAGACCAACCTATATGGTCATGGCTCACATGGACCAAGTACATGGAAGCCATCATCAAAGACCCAGATATTGACCCAGCGCGGATCTGGCAAGTCCTCAAGCTCACATACACGCCGCGAGGTATCTCCTCGAACAAGAAGTTCCTCGCGGAGGAGAACGAGGCCAAGGCCCAACTCCTCGATCAAATTGGCAAATGGTTCATCGAAGCGCACCACCTCAACGACCGTCAAGTCCTGCGCAACGTACAAAGATGCGTGAACATGCAACGTGCACTGACCAAGGGCGACGTGTCGTCCCAGACCCTCGCTCACGTAGTCGAGGTCATCAGTCGTGATCTGGAGAGGGGTCAACGCGGGCGGACTTCCGCATGCAGTGGCTTTTGAACATGGTTTCCCAGAAGCATGGTGCGCGGGAAGCCAAGAACGCGGCTTTGGCGTGGAGGGGCTGGCGATGGGCTATTGACGGGACGCAAAACCGATGGTTGTAACTTACGGGACAAAAGATGCCAAGGCCTCTCAATGTACAGTGCCAAGTATATGTATGCAAAGAAGGTGTATCGGCTCGGCTGCATACCATCTATCTATCCATCATTTGTTGCATCCAAGAGGTAATTTGTCGACAATACTGCTACGTAAATTCATCTCAACTCCGTTAGTCAAGCTAAGCACTGACTGCGGGATCGAGGAAAGAAACCCCAATTATAAAAGGTAGAACGTATATTCGTTATTTTTACGTTGACCAAGGGATATAAAGTCGTAGCAGCGCGAAAATATAGGTAAAATACAAACGCCTTTTTCGCATGGCAATATCGTCCATGGCTGAGAACTTCCAAATCCAAAAAAACAGATAAGACCAGCAACACACTATAGAAAATGCATTAAAAATTTGACGAAAAAGAAACAAGAGATATACGAATCAGGTATTCGCAGGATATCGCGTCCAAAGATATGCAGAATAGAAACGTCGGAAATAACGGAAAGCATCGTAAATCCATAATGGCCTATCCCTTGTGTCCGTCTCCTTTTATAACCATCCCAAATGTCGCCTGACCCAGTATCAAACACCTAGAGAAACCGGTTGATTTCTGACGCTTGAAAACAAACAATATACACAATTAAATTCCACGCTCTTGCCATTTATGCAAGTCATGAACCATTGTAAAAGTAGAGTCGCCCTGGGGCCACGTCTTGCATCATATGGATCCCTTACATACCGCCTTCTAGATAATGAGTCTCGGGCTGAACCATGGATTCTGGGACAAGACTGATGCGACTGGGTGCGCCGAGGAGGCGCCGCCCGCTTCACTAGACGGAGTGAGGTGCCGTCTGTTTCTGTCATCGCGAACAATGAGAACTTGTGCGGGACATACGACAATCTTGTCCTCGCCGACGCCCTTGTCGTCGCCCCTCTTGACGACCAGGGGAAGAGCACGATTCGAACGACGGCCTTCTGAGCCTCGAGCTCCTCGTTCGTCACGCTGACATGGCCGCTTCGCTCATTCATCATGGCGGCATCGAATGTTACCTTCGCCGCCAATTCGCCGTCTGCGTCATATTCGGGCTGCAGAGGCGGGAGCATCATGTACTCGGCGCGTTGCGTGCGCATCTCAATGGACAACTCCACTGCCTCGCGCATGACTCTGCGCAGCTGTGATTGTATTTGGCTTTCCAAATTCGACGGCGGGGGCAAGATCTTGCACAACGTCTGGAAGATGGCCTGGACGACAGCTTCGGTATCGAGATCGCGCTGATCCCTGAAGCTGGCTCTCTTGGAAAGCAGAGTCAACGTTACGGCTCGCCACTGGCGGACAGCTTGAGCAGGGCCAACCTCGGTCAGCAACTTCTCCAGCGACTTGAGTTTCTGGCGCTGCTCTCGGTCCATGCCGAACAGGTATCTGGTGAAGACAAATTCCCAAATCATGTTCATCGTCATGGACATGAAAATGTCCCGACGCTTGACACGGTCCCTCAGATACGTGTCGACGTTGGATCCATCCAGAACGGAGTTGTCTAGACGGTCAATTGTCTTCTCGTCATTGATCTCACTACTGAGGCGACACGCACGCATGTCGGAGAATTTGGAGAAGCGCAACACCCACTGCTGCACGTGTGAGCAGAGTTGTTGACAACGGTGGTCAAAGTAGTCCTCGTCTTTGAGGCTGAGGAAGTCAGAGTCATCGGCCTTGGAGTCAAGGATTTTGCGTTGCATCTGGCGAATTTGCTCCTTGGCCTCCTCGAGCCGTGCACGCAGATCTGCAATCTCGGCGTCCTTGTCTTGCAGCGATTGCGTAAAGGTTGTGTGAGCGCCGCGGGCCTCGTCCAGCTCGCGGGCCAGGTCGGCGTGGCGGCCACTGTCTTTGCTGGCCAGCTCTGCATTGGCGCTGGCCAGGCCCTCGTTGACGTCTGTCAGGCGGGTGACCTCGTTTTGCAGAAACTGCAGCGATTGTCTGAGGGATTCGATTTCGGCATCGCGATCGGACAGGACGCTTGCAGCCTTTGGCTGACATTTTGTTCAGCATGCGAGCGTGCCTCGGTCAGCAGACGATTCTCGGCCATGAGCTGCTCGACTCTGGCTTCGAGCTCGAGGACTTGCATGCTCTGGCGGCGGCGCATGCTGTGAGGGCGGGTGGGCGAGCGCGGAGAGCCAATGCGGCCCTCGCCGTAGCCGTCATAGACGTCGGCCATGTCTTTGTCGTCGCCCTTGGCGCGGACACGACTCTCGTTGGCGACGGGCGGCGGTGGCAGGGCCTGCGTCGGCTGCGTCGGCTGCGTCGGCTGCGTTGGCGTTGGCGTCGAGATGGAGTTGGAGACGGAGCTGGAGCTGCGTTGTTGACGAAGAGCTCTGAGGTCGCCGCTCATGCGCTTGTCGATACGCCGAAGTGGGGGGTTGGGGTGGACCGGTGGATGTGGGGCCTTGCACGCCAGTGATGCCTGGGCTCTCAGGCCGCAACTTGAGCGGCTCTGGCGTGCGCTGGCGGCTGAGGCGGCCGAGGCTGCTGTTGGACGCGGACCGGCGCGCGACCGGGTCGGACCGGGCGGACAGTCCCGATGCCACTCCGGACGCCGTTCCTGACAACTCGGGTGTGGCTGCGGCCCGTTTCTCGTGTCCGTAGTCGAAGGGCTGTCGCTCACGCTGCGGCGTCCAGCTGTCTCTACAGCATCTCGACTCTTCGCCTCCTTGTCTGCCGCTTTGCTCGCAAGTCCTGCAGCCGCTGCAGCGCCTCCCAGCGATGCCACTTCTCCGTAGCCCTTTGGCCGGGTTTTGGCCTTCTTTTCTGGTTCCGGTGTGACAACTGCGGCTACTGGTTCCCGCAGGACAGGAGTTGCGAATGGAGACCGCCGTAGTCTCTTCTCGGCCGGCACATCCGGTGTTTGCATCCTGCCTTCTCTGTAGTCATCCGTATGGACGCCGCTATCTCTTTGTTGTTGCTCCTCTTCAAGTATAAGGCTGCGACGCGCTTGCGGGTTTGGCGATGCTGGCGCAAAGCCACTGTCTCGGTTCATGTTGGGTGTAGGCCAGTTGCATTGCGCTGCAACTGCTTCGGCTTCGGGAACTTCTTGAACAGCAGGCAGGCTTCTTACCGGTGACCGCATAAAATCTGAATCAGAGCTCTTGTTTCGCAAATTTGGCTCTGCATCTTGCCTCTCCTTGAGCAGCCCTCCTACGGGCTCTCCCATTCCAATCGATCGACGTAGTAGCCCTGCCGGCTCTTTGGCTATCGTAGGCGTGGACTCTCCACGACCCAAGACGAGGCTCTCTGCAGGTCCATCCTCGAGGGGCACCCCTTGTTTTGCTGTTTCCTTCCATCCCCGTCAGACTCCGTAAGACTTTCACTCATGGGAGTAGGCAGAACATCCCTGGCTTCAAGAAAGTCTGTCGCTCCCGAGTTCACATCACATTCGTCTTCTTGTTTCTCCTCTTCCTTTTCTCCTGCTTTCTCTGCCTCACCTGATCCTCCCAGAAACCTTCATGAAGGTCCGCATTTTCCCTTCATCCAAGCCCTTCTTATCTGCTCCCTCCCAAAGGGCAGGATCGTCAAAGAGATCAGCCTCTTGCGGCTGCCTCTTGTCTATGATTTTCTTTGCTTCCCCTTCCCCTTCATCTTCTTACCGCCACCAAACTTCTCCGCTAAAAGGGCAACACCTCCAGAGATAGCACCGGCTGCGGCTGCCGAGTTGGAAGCCGTCAGCGTACTCTTGTTCTTGTCTTCATGTGGTGGATCTGCTGTATCCTGGGAAAAGGAGTTGTCTTGGAACAAGGGGTCTTTGCATCCAGAGCCCACATCATCACCCCAAACGTCATGCGCGGATGCGATCTTCTCGTCTGTGTTTGCTTCAATTGGGGTTTCAATGATGTTCGTCTCAGTAATAGGCTCTGCCTGAGCTGTAGCTGCCTTCTTGGCTTTTGGTACAGATAAGTCATCACCCCACTCGTCATTGGTAGCTTCTTCAAGTCGAGTGCCAGGAAGATGTGGCTCTGGCTCATTGTGCGCGACCGACTCTTCACGCGGCGAGTCTAGGACAAGGACCTGGCTTGGCTTTCGTTTCTTCTCCTTCTTAAGCTTTTTGCTTGTCGGGTCAGCACAGGTATCGTCCGGTTTCGCTTCAGTCTCCTGTTCTTTGACCGATGATGTATCCGCTTCAAGCGGGCGACCTTGCGCTTCTGTTGTAGCAGAGTCCATGTCCATGGCGGAAATATCTCGATCTTTACTCGGCTCAACTTCTGTCGTGGATACCGGAATTGCTAGATCATCAAAAGCCGAAAGTGGCAAAGCCTGGGACTTCCCCTTGCCTTTCTTTTCCTTGGCCGAAAGCGCCCACTCGTCATCTTCATTGATTGGTACTGTAGATGTCACTGCCTCCACGGGGAAAGTTGGAGCTGCTTCGGCTGCTTCTTGGGCTTCCCAAATTCGGTAGTTGTCGATGGCGGCGCTTCGTGAGCTACCTCGGTCTGCGATTCAGGTGGGGTCGTTGGTATCATTGCACCGCTGCCAGCCTTGTTCCTCTTTCTCCCTTTGCCCTTCGTCTTGACGGAGAAGCCCCGTCTTCATCGTCGTTCTTGACTTCGACAATTGGAGAAGATTCTGCCATTTCTTCTTGTTTCTGGGCTTCTGTGGGCCAAGCAGGATCGTCCATTGGCTCTGGAGGACTCGACACGGGATCCGTATTCTCAGGCGCGTTTAGATTCCCGAATGACTTGGGCTCTTGCCCGCCGGGGATGGTGGTTTCGTCAACAGGAGTCATGACACCGCTACCTTTTTACTTTTCTTGCTTTTCTTGCCCTTGTTCTTGGAGGAGAGCCCATTCATCGTCAACATTGGCGAGGGCTAATTTTCAGCCTCCTTTGGCATTGGCTCGGCCGCTGTTGACTCGGAAGATACTCCAACGGTCTCAGCGGAAGCATCCTGCGACGGTGATAAAGTCACAAAAGCATCCTTTTCGGGGGCAACAGGCTTTTCGGTGGATGCAGAGGTTGACTCATTGACAGAATCGTTTGCTTCCTGTGTCAATGTGGTTCCTGTTTCCGATGCAGGAAGTATTGATTCCGTCAGAGTCATTACCCCAGGACTCGACTTGCTTCCTTTGTCCTTTTACTCTTCTTTTTCGTAGGTAAAGCCCAGTCGTCTTCGACTTCGGTCGGCTCTACCACAGTTGCATCAGTAGACGTAAGTGCAGCTTCCGCCGACTCAGTGAGCTCGGACACGGGCTCTTTTGTCAGATTAGGCAATGCTTCTGCTTCAGCGGCAGGTGAGGGTCCAGCAGGTGTAGCCCAACCACTGCTTGACTTGGCTTTCTTTCCCCTTTCCCTTTTGTCTTGACAGGCATAGCCCACTCATCGATGTCGATTGCTTTGGAGGTGTCAGCCTCCACGGGCATTCTGCCCGTCTCCGTTTGTGCGAGACTTGTTTCCAAGGCCTTTTTCTCTGTCTCCTGCGTGGGCTCAAACGTCGAGGCTTCATTTGCAAGAGTTTGCTCTGCCGGCGTAGTTATTCCATTACTTTGCTTGTCCCTCTTCCCTTTTTACCCTTCTTCTTCTTCGTGGGTAAAGCCCAAGCGCCGTCTGCCTCAACTGGTGGTGGAACCTCAGCAGGCGTTGCAATCACGGCATCCATAGGCATGCATTCGGTTCCAAGTTCAATTGTCCGAGTGGCTTCTTCGATGGTCTCCTGTGTAGCTTCAATTGTCTGAGCGGTTTCTGCGGGCATCTCTCGTGCCGCTTCAACTGGCAAGGGTTCGACAGAAGGTGCTGATTCTGGTGCCAGGGTTCGTCCACAAACGACTCTATGGACTTACTCTTCTCCACCTTTTCAGACTCCCCTGAAACTGTGATACTAGGATCTTCGTCTCGCTGTACATCTTTTGTCGTCGCAGAGTCTGGTTCCGCAGGGGCTACAGGGTCTATATCCCCCATATCGTCGGCCCAAGAGCTGCTGACTTTAGGCTCGGCAGGTTCATCTGCACCCTCAGATCGATGCTTCTCCTCATTAGAGGGGGCAACAGGGCCGATTACAGATACAGTGGCTGCAGTGGCCGTCAGAGCTGTAGCGGCCAAGGCGGATTTGGCAGCCTTTTTCTTGTCCTTCTTGGCTTTCTTGGTGGGCAGCCACTCCTCAGGCTCAGCGGATGTGTCATCCGAGACTATTTGCTTCTCGCTGGACTCGACTGCAAGGGCAGCAGGGACATGCTCTTCTGTGATTACTTCCTTGGGTTCTTCCGTTTGTTCTTCCGTCGCACTAGACTGTTGCTTCTTTTTCTTCTTGTCCTTCTTAGGCAATGTCCTCTGTGGAGCGCCCTCCTGTGCGTCATTTGCTAGATCATTTTGGGGCTGCTGAGTAGCAGGCTGCTCACCAGCTATGGTCTCTGATTCAAACGAGGAGGTGGCCATCGCTGCCGGTGCGTCTTGAATCTCTAGGTCTTGCGTCCGGGGCGGCTTCTCGGCTTCTGGGAGATCTGCGCTGGGACCAGTAGACACTCTTGATTCTTTGTCATTTGCACTGGTTTCTTCATCGACAACCGCTATCGCTGGTGGATCTGCCGATGAAATTGAGTTGTTGGCTTGGACGTTCTGATCCTCGGGGGCTGCTCGGGCGTTGTAGAGACGGGCTCATCCCGGGACAAGGAGTCAACTTGGCTCTTGCGGTTCTTCTTGCCCTTCTTGTCTTTTTGCCGGTAGCTGGGGCTGACGGTATATCATCTGCTAGCTGATTCCTCGCCACTGGCACGTCAGCGTCGCCGCTTGGCTGAACAGATGAGTATTGGACAATTTTGAAGTCTTCTTTAGCGGACGGCACAGAACTCTCTGTAAGGTCAGGCTGGTCCGTGGGTGCTTCCTTTTCTGCCATGGTGGCGTTGTCGGATACCACGTCTGGAGTAATTGTTTCTGGGATTTTGGAAGGAACATCACGTTGTGGCGCATCACTCACTTCAGTATGCCCAATATTCTGCGCTGTTGTTGCAAGGTCCAGGGGTCGGCTTTTCGTCCTCTGGTCGAGCATCAGCGTGGTGGGAGTCATTGGCGTCCTGAACGAGTATGGGTTGCTCTGGGAAGTCATCGTACTGGGAGCCCTGCTTGGCCTTCTTGTTCTTCTTCTTCTTGTCCTTCTTTGACACTGTTTCGGACCATGAATCCCCAGTAAAATCCTCCACATTCGTAGTCTCAGGCTGCTGAGGCTCTGGAATCTCTTCAGCAGGCTTCGAGCTCACATTAGCCTCCGTTTCCAAAGCCTTTCCCTTTGTTTTCTTCTTCTTGTCCTTCTTGGAAAGCCTAATATCCTGTTCGTTGTCATTGGCTGCAATTCTACCAGAATCCGTCTCTTTCTCCTGGGCCAGTGTCTCTTCCTCGACAGCTTTCGGATCGCGGGTTTCGTGTGCTTTGGGAATCGCATCTTCAGTTGCAGAGCCATGCTTTGGCACGATTTCGTGGGACAAATCGACAGCGGTTCGATCTGCAGAGATGGGTTCGGAGGTGTCTAAATTTTCATCCTTAGCATTATTCTCATTTTGCCCTTCTCAGACTGCTTCAGGCTGAGCTCACTGCGCCCATCTTTTGTACTCCCTTCCGGAATCTCGGACTGCCCGGTCGTAGTTTCGATTGTGGTCGAGAGCTTATTTAAATCTCCCAGAGGAGGTGCGGCCTCGCCAGAAGCATCGAAGTCCTTTGTTTGTACCTCTGAAGTAGGAGGCTCTGGAATCGTGTCTGGCCGGGACTCATCTGGGGCTGCTTGTGTCTTCTTCTTCTTTTTGTCCTTTTTGAGAGTTTCACAGATGGGAAGGGGTCTGCGTCATCCGCAGGAGCCATCGCTTCTTTGACAGCCGAGTCTTGAGGAGCGTCAGATGAAATCTGAGTTTCTGAAGGCCGAATGTCTGTGATCTTTGGTTGGGCTGGATCATTATCTTCCAACTTGTCCTGATCATCGGGGTCGGCAGACACAGTGGGATCATTGACTGCAACAGATGAGTCGTTGTGATCGCTTTGATCATGCTCATTCTTGATTGTGCCGTCTGCGAGCTTTGACTGCTCCGTATCCTTAACCTGAGTCTCCAGATCGATCTCAATGAGTGCATCTGCAGCATCGGCCTCGCGGGCAATAGAGTTCTTCTTCTTGCCCTTCTTGCCCTTCTTGGGAACCTCGAATTCTGCTTCGGGATCGACTGCGAGGAGTGGCATCTGCAGCAGGCTCAGCTGGGGCAGAAGTTTCAGTAGGAGTTTCTGTAGTCGTCTGCCCTTCCTCCAATGGCTCAGTTGTCAGACTCTGACGCTTCTTTTTCTTGCCTTTCTTCCCCGCGGTTTGTGGCCGTTCATTTTCTACTAAATCCATTTTTACTTCTTCAACATTATCAAAGCTTGTCGGTGTTTCGGCAGCGGGAGCCTCGGCGCGAGATTCTGGGGTCTGGTCTTCGGCAGCAGGGTCAGCAGTCAGACCCTGACCCTTCTTTTTCTTGTTCTGTTTGCCAGAAGCCCGTGGCAGCTCTTCTTCAACAGGTGGCACAATCGCGACAGAAGCGTCTGCTTCCATAGAACGTTGGGGATCTTCGATCATAGCAGGCTCTTCAGCCAATAAAACTGGCTCAGTGGTCTCTTTTTCAGCTAACCCAGCGGGCCCCGGATCCGGAATTGAGGTCGACTGGCTGCCCTGCTTCTTTTCTTCGATTTCTTGTTTGTCGGAGGGATGCTCCATTTGTCCTCGGCTGGAGCCTCCACGGCTTTTTCGGTAGAGACCATCGCCTGACTTTGAAGGGAATCATTCGGTGTGACGTCAGGAACAGCCTCGGGAGCTGGGTCTCCCTGCAATTCTGCGGTGGTGGGCTCTTTGCAACTTGAGCATCTGCAGGTTTGGCTGCCAGATCGTCAATTGGCTTTTCTTCCAAAAGATCCCGCACATTGGCCTGACTATTCTTCTTTTTGTTCTTTTTGCCCTTGTTGTTAGACAAGGCAGGTTCAGTCCAAGAATCGGCTGCAGGTGCTTCATCGATGGTCTTGACCTCAATCTGCGTTGGCTCCACGCTTGTCGTCTCGTCTTCTGTTGGTTCAAGTGGAGCTTCGCCTTGAGAAAAGAGAGGCTCAGAGACCTCAGGCTCGAGCGATCGTGCTTGTTTTTCAGGCTGTTCTTTGTCGGGTTGATCACTTGTCGCTGGCTCTGTAGGCTTCACTTCATCTGACGCGTCGACGATTGGAGCAGAAGCACCAGTTGTCCTAGTATTAGGATCTGGCACCGAGTCTTCCCACTGCACAGACTTTCTCTTGTCCTTCTTCTTTTTCTTGCTCTTGGTAACAGGGGCAAAATCAGCTTCGGTAGGTTCAGTGGATTGGGCGAGGGCAGGAGTTTCTTCAGCGATCACGACCGGCGCTGCATCGGGTAGTAGATCAGTCTCAGTGTTTCGAGTCTCGACCTGGTTCTCGGACTTAGCAGCGGCCTGTTTCGCATCGATCAGGATATCCTCGTTGAGTTCAAGGCTCTTCTTCTTTTCCTTCTTGCCCTTTGAGGTCGCTGCAATGCCAGACTCTGCGGCTTCCACAGGCTCTTGGGTGATAGCGCTCGGCTCTTCGGCGAAAGGATGCTCATTCTCAACAGCTTGATCTGATGAAGAGATTGCGATGGGCTGATCATCTGCAGCTACAGAAGTGTCGGTCTCCTTCTTCCCGGAATTCTGCTGCAAAGGGTCCTCTAATTGAGCGTCTTGCCTCTTCTTCTTTTTCTTGCCCCTCGAGGCTGGGGCAATATCTTCCTCGGCAGGTCCCTGTGGGGCAGCAGTTGGTTCATCGACAGCAGTTGTTTCTGCGACAGGTTGCTTATCATCAACTTCAATGACGGCAGGCACATCCAACTCTTTCTCTCCTGGAAAGACATCGTGAAGCTGAGTATTGTTCTGGTTTTGCTTCTTCTTCTTACCCTTAGACACTGGTGCGAAATCGGCGTCGCCAGCTTCTAGAGGTTCGGCCACCACAGAGATCTCAGGCGCTTGCCCAGTCATTTCTGGTTCCTCAAGCTGCTTGCCCTTTTTCTTCTTCTTCTTGTTTTTGGACGCACTCGAAAACTCCGTTCCGGCTGCTTCTGCTGGCTCAGCGGTGGGCAAAACGGTATCTGCGCTGGGTGCGGGCTCCTCAGAAATGGATGGGACGTCTGTGATTGCAAGACCTCCAGTAGCTGGCTTGCTGCTCTCAATCGCTAATTCTGGCTGATGCTCTTGTGTGATGGACCTTGACTCCTCTGTGGGAAGAGGTTCTTCGACCTGCGAATTCTTCTTTTTTTGCCTTTGCCATTCGAAGTAGCTGGGGCGCAGTCAGCTTTGACAGACTCAGGAACCTGCACCGGCTCGGGAACTCCCCTGCTGAAGCCATGTCCACATCAGGTACTGCAACGAGATCGGTTGTTGTTTCTTTGGCTTCGCCTTTCTGGGGCAATGCCGCAGTCTCTGGCTCCTTGCCCATGGGTAAAAGTTCATCCGATTGAAGACTCTTCTTCTTCTTCTTCTTCTCCTTCTTTGATAGAGGTGCAGACCACGTCTCCTCAGGATCGGCAGAAGTAGTCGGGTCAGCGGGAGGTATCACAGTGCCATGTGTTTCTTGGGTAGCATCCAAGTCGGCCGTTGCTGGTCCCTCAACTGAAGCATCTGGAGCAATTCTTTCGTCTAAATTTTGCAGTTGCTCAACTGCGTCAATCGCGGGGTCTATGCCAACTCTAGCCGAAGGGGTTCTTGGGCGATCAAGTAGGAGGTATCCTTGGACTTCTTTTTCTTTTTCTTGCTCTTCTTGTCCGTTGTCTCCCGTACGTCTGTGTTCAGCTCCGTTGTTGAGACATTTTTCACAACGTCGCTTTGGGCAATTGCCACAGGCTCTGGTGGGGGTTTGGCTGCTTTCTCGGTGGCCTGGTCTGCGAGGTCTTGTTGTAAATCCTTGTCCTTTGTCTTCCCTTCCTCATCATCGGCGGTCGAGGTCGTAGGAGCATCCACTTCTGGTGTCGACTTGTCAGCCTCGGGTTCGGCATTCACAAGATCCTCGACTGGCTTCGGAGTTTCGGATGCATCATCAGCAGTGGGTGGAAGATTTTGATCAGCGTTTGGCTCGGCTCTGGACATATCCGCAACATCGTCTTCACGCAATGGAGACTTCTGCTTCCCTTTTTGCCCTTATTTTCTTTCTTTGGGATCTCGAATTCGTCTGGAGCTTGTACAAATACAGCAGCAGACTCTTCAGGCTGAGCCGGCTCTTCTGTCATCATAGGAGTGATACTTGCAGCAGCAGCTGTTGCCGCAGCAGCGCCCGCAAGAGACAAACCTTTCATTTTACCTGCCTTCTTCGCCTTCTTCTTTTCCTTGGTTGACATACCTTGCCATTCTTCGGGCTCAATTGCTTCTATAGGAACGGGCACGGTAGGCTCAGGCGCTGGCGGTCCAGTAGCCTCAACAGTCTGGACAGTCTCGGCAATTTGTTCAGGGACTTGGGATTGTCGAACCAGTCATGAGCCTCCTCAAAAGTGTCAGACTGTGGTCCTTCCAGTGCGTCAGAGAAGTGCTCATCCGCAGAAGTCAAGTCTTCCGTGATATCTGGCAGCGAGCTCTCCACGGCGAGATTCTTGGCTGGAGTAGAGCTGGGGGACTTTCAAGGTGCCCACGCTGGCCACACTTTTGATTGATTTGGTCGACGAAGGGGCAGAGTTCAGCAAGTATGAGCTTCTGTCTTTGGACATGGAGTCAACTGGTACAGGATCTCCTCGGCGCTTGTCCAAACCTCGGAAGTTTCCTGAGCTGCTGGCAATGAGGGCAATTCTGGCTTGACGGTGGCCTTGGGCGTAGTCTCTTGTGATCCAGCAATGTATTGGGATGACGCGGCAGCAGCCAAATCTGTGTTGATGCGGAGACCAACATCTGCAAGATCATCGAGATTAAGCCCCTTATTGACCACGTCACCGGATGAGTCCAACTCCGCGAAACTATGCCCGGGCGACTCTTTAGACGAGGGCTCGCTGGGGGAGGGCTGGCAGATCCACTGGAGGAATCGTCTCAGCAGAGCCCTGTCGGGTGTGTTCGAGAAGATAGAGAGGCTTGATTTCTCTACTGCTGTCCCAAGAGATGCGAGCTGCCCGACGAGTGGCTTCGGGTGTCGCAACTGGCGATCCACTAGGGGTGATCGATAGTTGCCTGGCGAGCTGGGAGCAGCGCTGTGTCTTTGTCCAAGGCGCAGAGAGATCGGGATAGCGGTGCTGCTGGGAGATTTGGTTGGCGTTTCTTGTGCGCTCTTCCTTCGTCGATGGGAGAAGACGTCACGCGTGAGGCTTCGCGCCTCGGGAGGTGTATCCGGACGGCTGTCCGGCAAGGCTGGCATGTCTGGCGAGTCTTCAGCTGCTGTCACAGGGCTGCCGGGTTCGCTTGGAGGCAGTGGTAGCAAATCGCCATACTGGGGATCGATGGCGGGTTTGATTGCGCGAGGAGCAATCTCTGGGTCAAAATCATCAAAGTTTCGCGATGGGATGGAGTTGGCTGTATCGCGAGCTTCGGACTCCTTTTCGGAGGAGGCATGGCCGGCATTGGGACGAGAGTTGCTAGCAACGATAGCAGCTGTCGCCAAGCCGACACCCGCGCCAAGGGTGCCGGCATTATCTAAAAAGACTCCTTATCCAATCTCTTGGAATCTTCTTTGCTGCTGCCTTTGAACAGTGTTGCAAACAGACCGCTAGATCTTTTCTCGCTCTTGTCGACCTCTTTGTCTTTGCCACGCCGAGTTGATCCCGAAACAGACGCAGAAGATTTGGCGAGTTCTTCGTTCCTGTATAGAGAGGATCGCTTGATTTTACGAGACGAGCCGGGAGCAGAAACAACTGACTTGGCGTCGTCATCGTCGTACAACGATGATCGTTTGCTTCGTCTCTCCGGCGGCGCTCGTCACCCCGGGACTCGGAAACCACTGAGCCTACCTCTCGATCTTCCCAGGGTTCCCTTTTCAGATCGGGTGGACCATCTCCATAATCGTCAAAATCAGTACCGCTTCGACGCTTCGACTTGCTGCTGCGTTTGCTGGAGCTGTCCCTTTCGCCAACCTCAGACCCCGGGGCCGACTGGGAAATGATCTCGGAACCAACAGAGTCTCTCTTGGGCTTGGAGTTGGATTTCCCGAGAGTGTCCCATTCCTCCTCAGGGTCCACCGCACGGATCGTCGACTTATCGCCGGCATAATCCGCACGAGCGGATACACGCGAGGATGTGTCGTCGTCGAAGTCCCGGCTCTTTCGGTTCTTCTTGGACTTCTTCTTGCCAAACTCTTCCAGCCCGGTATCGTCAGCCTCGCGCGGCTTTGAATCATCATCACGACGTGAGTCCTTGTAATCTGTGACACTGTCCAGAGCCCTCTCTTCAGCTCTCCCTTCCTTGTCACGCTTGTGATGCTCCTTTCTACTTAGCTGACCCTCAGGAGCATCTTCAAACACGGGAGTCTGGGATGATTCAACGGGCAAAGGGTCGGTAAGTTCGGTTGACTGACGCTTGGCTTTCTCAAGCTTCTTTTTTTCCTTCTTGCTCAGTTGGTTCTCTCCAAAATTATCAAAGATTGGTAATTCGGATGATGGCTGTGAAACGAGTGGCTCATTGATGTCCGTAGAACGGCGTTTCCCTTCCTTTTCAATTTTCCTCTTCTCCTTTTTGCTCAACTTTTTGGACGCATCTTCCAAATCATCTGTGGCAGCTGTCGGCTCTTCCCTTGTCATATCGATAGGTTCGGAAAGAACCCAGGCTCGGAAACAGCCTTCTGCTTAGACGTAAGATCCGTCACTACATCGGAAAAGGACAAATGATTCCACCCATCTCCGTTAGGTTCACTAGAGTGGGGAGGAGAATCTCGACGACGGTAGGCAGGATCATCGATTACGATATTGGGGTCAAAGCCGGTGTCTTTGAGGCCAGCGGCAAGGGTAGCCGCAAACTCAATGTCATCAGCGAAGCCACCGGGCATCTTCTCGGAAGTCGGGCTAACAGGCTTTGGGCCAGGTATAGGTGGCTCGGCTTTGGCGTCATCGTTGAAATCGTCTCTATCCCTTCCGGGTCTATCGCGAAAGCCGACGCCGATATCAGAACTGGCTTTCTTCTTCGATCGTGATCCCTTGACCTCGGGTTCGTTTGCGGGCTCAGAGCTACTATCCGCGATGGCGGCTGCAAGCATTCCCCACTGGCTGGTTCGGTCGAGGTGAGGCCGGGGTTTATCGGCAGAATCAGCTTTGTCCCTTGCAGGTTCCGAGTCGCCTCTCGATTCGGGCCTCTCGACTTCGAAGCTCTTTGTCGAATTTTCGCCCCATGTGACAGACTTTGCGGTGGAAGATACTATAGAAGTAGCGGCGGATTTCATATGATCACTTCTTGACCCAATGGCATGGTCGTCGATGGAGTCGTCTTTAGAGGTGGACTTCTTCTTTTTCTTCTTTTTCTTATCCTTGTCTTTACCTTTGTCATTGCCATCGTCTCTATCCCTATCTCTGTCTCGGTCTCGATCCCGATTCCTGGCCCCTACCTCTGATTTATTGCCAACTTCAATTGCCACTCGCGACAGACTCGGTGTTGGCTGACGACTGGGTACGGGAGTGGGATAAACGAGGTTCAAGACTGGACGTTCGCGCTCACAGGATGGATCGCGCGAGGTGAACAAGTTCGGCGATCGGCCTGTTGTCTGGAATTTGTGAAGCTCCTGAGGGTAAATCTTGTTGTCGATCTTGACATCTGCGTCAGGGACAGCGAACAAAGTCTCCTTTGACTTGACTTCTTCCATCTCAGGGGGTGTGACGATGGTGAAGGACGTTGGTTCAGAGGCACAGTCGTACTTATTGAAGATGGACTTGTCAGGAATTGCACTGCGAGAACGTTGTTCGTCGGCTGCAATCTTCTGGGCCGTTATAGTTTCGCGGTAGTATCGGTCTGCCTCATCTTGAACTGGGTCTCTAGCTGGCTCGGAGTAGTCATCGTATCGACGATGCTCTCGTGATCTGCCCATCTCGATGGCCACTGCAGACGCAACCGTCGCCGCGGCAATAGGGGCTGTTGAATGTTTTGCTCTCTCGAGAATGTTTCTTGTGTCATGATCGCGTTCTTCGTAGTAATCATGCCGTCGTGTATCAGAGTCCTGCGGTGCGTCACGAGTTGTTTTCTTGTAGTCCTCCGCCATGCGCTCGATTTCGAACGAGTCCCTGCGGCTCAATCTGGTTTCAGAGTGTGCTAAGCGTGGTGGCTCATCATCAAAATTAGGCTCCCGATCAACCGTGACAACGGCCGGAGTCAGGGACGTGCCGGAGCCGTTGCAGCAGGGCCAGCGGAGTGCCCAAGGCACTTTCAGCAACTTGGAATTGGAAAGGGTCAACTCCAGGTTCTTTGGTACTGGGTCGGTATTTTTCAAAAGACTTGTCAGCCATCTGCTCGTCTTTGCGTCTTTCATCGCGATCCTCATACTTTCGACTCTCCCGTCTGGAGGATTTTGAAACCTCGCTCTTCGAGTCGCGATCACGATCACGATCACGATCACGATCACGGTCTCGGTCTCGGTCTCGGTCTCGGTCTCGGTCTCTGTCGCCATCGCTGCGCTTGGACTTGCGAGAGGACTCCCCTTCAGCATAATGATCTACAGTTTTTCACGACGCTTTCGCGGGGTCTCATCTTCCTCGTGACGAGAGTGACGTTTATGGTCTCGCTCGTCTGGGTGTCTAGAGGAATACGAGTCTCTCTTGGACTTGCGACTCAGTTCTGAATCGACCTCTTTGTCGCGACGCTTCGAGTCTCGCTCGCGGTCTCGAGTCTCGTAGGATTCAATGCCGCTGCGTTTGTTTTCTTTTTCTCTACGTTCGACATCCCGCGAGAGATCCTTGGTCTCAGGAAGTCCATCCTTGCGCTCCGCTCTGCGCTCTTCGCGGCGTGACTCCCTCTTTGATTTGCGGTCTGAAGCAAGAGCCACGGCAGCCGCAGCGGCTGCTGCAAGCCCTGTCAGCTTGATTCCGGTACCTGGCCCGGTCTCGTCAGAGCGTGTGTGTGTCTGTCTGGCTGCTTCGAGTTTGCTCTCCTCCTCCAACTTCTCTGTTTGGTACACCTTTGAGGAGACCGGCACCTTCGGGCTTGGCTGCTGGAGAGGAATGGGAGCCGGCCGGGATCGATAGGGAAGATCCCGTTGAGCAGCAGTCATGGTAGACACTACATCCACATCGAATGGGTTGGGTTCTGAGGTCGAAAAAGGGTGCACATCTCGTACAGGGCCTTTGTACATGGGTTCGGTCTCGGCGCGGCGCAGCTTCTTGAATTGTTGGTGATCAGCCACTGGTTGGCCCTCGCCGAAACCGCAGGGCGTATTGATCATTCCTCGAAGAGAATTCTGGGGGCCAAAGAGCCGGGGTCTACGACAGAACTCTTTCCGCTACTTCTAGCAGGGAGGGTCTCTGCTGGTCGGGAGGACATGGCAGATCGGCCAGCCGTTGATGACGCACCAGCTGCTCCCACAGCGGCACCTGCGACACCTGCGGCTGCAGACATGGCAGGGTCGAACAAAGGTCGACTAGGTTTGTTGGCGTGTGAGACTACTGAGCCATAGGCCAGAGCCGATTCCGCGTCGCTGAAACCGCCCTCTTCGAATTCGTCAGAGGCATCTTCCCAGTCTGAATCATCACTGGAGTCTGAAGAGGCGCCGTGATAGGGTCTAGAGCTGCCATTACCTCGCGTCTTTGTGTCTCGTCTCTTTTTCGAACTTCATTCACGGCCGCGGCAGCCGCTGCCAAGCCGGATGCTTTGATTTTACCCGAAGTTCGCACATCGTGATCGTTCTGCTCCTTGCAATGCCAGAGAGTTGACGACCAATGGCAAGAATCTCTTCATCGGTCTTGTCCCGTTTGGGACCACTGGGCCGACTAGAGCCAGCCCCATTGCTCTTCTCATAGTCCTTTGTGTTTCTCCGGTCTTTGACTCCGGTCTCTTGCGCTGGATAGCTTCCAGAAGTGGCGCGACTCTTGTTTCCAAACTCTCGGCTTTTCTTGCGAGGAATAAAGCCACTTCCATAGGCCAGGTCGGAGTTGACTGAGGAGGATGACGAGTTGCCAAAGTATAGCACACGGCGGGTTTTGGCCCTGCCACTTCTTCGGCGACGAAACCGACGCTCTGAAGGTGCTCGCCAAAATGTACCAAGTAGGCCTCCAAACCGAGTCTTGGCAGGGTAATGCCGGGAAATGTCGAGCAGTGAAGATGCGACCGAGCTCGAGGAGAATGAGCCTGAGCTATCCGATGCAGCTCTTTGTCTGACAGAGCGATCGTGTTCCCGATATCGCTGCCATTCTTGACCTCGATCCCGGTCCCGAATGCGGTCTTGGTCTCGGTATGTGCCTCTGTCTCTTTCTCTGTCTCTGTCTGAAGCCTCACCACCACGAGTTCTCGTGGTCGCAGTCGCTATTGGTGTCGGATGTGAAGGATAGTATTCCGGGTAGTTCGTAGATGAGTGTGTGTTCGGATTCGTCATCGTGTTCGTGTTCATGTTCATGTTTGAAACGGTGTTCATGGGTTGAGGCGGGATAAAGGAGAGGCTCTCGCGCGAGTTTCGCCTCTGATCCCGCTTCCGCCTCCTAGAGCCCTCGGGGCTCCGGCGACGGAATCTCGCATCATCATGGCTGCCGCTCAGTCGGCCGGTGAGGGCGGCGATGCATCTGCCTGCTGCCTTGGTTTGATTTGGGGATAACTCGGTAGGTTTATAGATTATGGCAGGTGGTTCAAACGACAAGGCAAGTCGAGACAAGACGAGACAATGTAGGAAAGGAGAAAAGGCATGCAACCCTGGTAGCAGCCCGGTTGGACGGCAATGCTTTGATTTTGGGCTGAAGCTCAGGCCCTTCCTGGTTGGCCCCGGGTTCCTCACCCCCGGTCCGTCTCCATGACAGTGAGTGCAGAATAGCGGTGGCTGGGACGGACGGACAACAAGCGTTAATAACTGGCGCTGGTAATACATATAGAACCTGGTTAGCTCGACTCTCGGCTGAAGTTGGCAGAGGCAGTGGCAGAGGCAGTGGCAGAGGCAGTGGCAGTGGCAGCGGGCCTGGGACAGCTGCCAAAGGTGGGGCTGCTCCCAAGAGGTTCTTGCTGCGTGGGCCAATCATCACCACCGCATCCGCATTCGCATTCACATTCACATCACCCGAGCCCATCCATCATCATCGCCACCGTCCACGAAAAGGGAACGCAATCATAGTCATCAATTCGCCATTCAAAAAGGAGGGAAAAGAAAGAAACAAAGACTCATTCCTCAAAACCCAGGAACTGCCCTCGCTCTCACATGCAAACCCCCTTTGGCCTAGCCGTCACCCCATACTGAATAACCAACTTGTTCCTGTCCATCATGTCCCGATCCCTCAGCTCAAACTCAAATCTGCCCGCCCACGCCGCCAACAGACACGCAAACTCCGACTTGGCGAAGCTCGCGCCAATGCAGCTCCTCGGCCCGTGCAAGAAGGTCAAGAAGGCATAATTGCTGCTCGCGCCACCGCCCGCCGCACTCTTCGCATCCGTCTCCGCATCCACCAACCACCGCTCTGGCTTGAACTCCATGGCGTCGGCGCCCCAGAGATTCGGGTCGACGTTTGTGCCCCAGGGGAGAGCATGACGACGGTCCCCTTGGGGATGTGCTGGCCCTGAATGGTGGTATCCTCGATGGCCTCGCGCGAGGTTCGGGGCACGGGGAGAAGACGCGGAGCACCTCGTTGCACACGGCGTTGAGGTAGGGCAACCTGTCGATGTCGGCGCTCGTGATGTCGCCGTCGCCGTCGTCGTCTAGGGGCGGGAGGTTGTCGCGGATCTCGTTGCGCAAGCGAGTCTGCACGGCAGGGTGGCACGACAGGAGGTACGTGGCCCACGTCAACGCCGAGGCGGTGGTGTCGTGGCCGGCCGCCAGGAACGTCATGAGCTGGTCGACGAGGTTGTCGTCGCTGAAGCGGCCGCTCTCCAGGGCGACGGAGAGGATGTCCACATCCGTGCGCTCCTTGTCGTCGGCCATCTTGCGCTTCTTGTCGCGTATGAGATGCCGGCATGTGGCTCTGATGACGCGGTTCGCGTTGTCGACCACGTGGTTCCTCCTCATGGGCAGCATTCCCACCAGCCACGACGGGAACAGCAGATGAAGGAGGCCCAGTATTCGCGAACCTGCTTGCTCCGCCATGAGGGACTTGTACGTCACGGCCAAGGGGTTGCTCGGATCCTGGATGCTCCCAAAATCGACACCCAGCCCCGCGACGCCGATGATGTCCAGCGTGCATCTGTTGGCCCAATCCATTGCGTCGAGCTGCGCTACGCCGTCGCTGTCCGTTTTGGACGTCATGGCCTGGACCACCTCCCGCGCCTTGTTCCAGAAGACCGGGTACAGGTCCTTGACATGGCGGAACGCGAATGCCGGCATGAGATTCCGTCGCTGGGCCTTGTGGACGTCGCCCTCGGTAAGGAGGATGCCCACGCCCAGCACAGGCGCAAGCAGCTTGCGCACAACATCCGGCCGCTTGAACTGGTAGCTCTTGGTGACGAGGACCTCGGCGAGGCCCCTGTCGGACGACACCAGGACGCGCTCGATGTTGAAGAACCAAAAGAACCGGAGCAGGCCATCATGTGGAATCGTGGTGATCCTATGAGAGAGAGACATTACATGTCTGTATTAGCACCCACCAGTCTGGACAGAAAACCCAAAGTAGAGCAAGATGATGAGCAAACAAGAAGACAAGAAGACAAGGAAACATGGCAGGACATGTTCGTACCACTCCCTCGTAGGTTCCCCCTCGTGCGTCATAAACCCCGTCCATGCCCAAGCAACCAATGCGCGCCCCCAGCAGTCGGAAGCTTCCTCAGCGGCGACACGCAACGCGGATAGATCAAGACAGACCAGACGGCCCACGCAAATGCGGCGACTGCCCACGCGCCCGCGAATGCCTCGGCGAGTACCGGTCGTGATTGCACCCCGCCGCGAAGATGAGATAGATACACGCCGCCAGCGAGAGGGCTGTGATTCCAAAGCCCGGGAAGCCCATGATGCCTCAGGATGTCTCTCCTTCTTTCCTCTTTGTCTTCTTCTTCCGCCGCCCTTTGCTTTGCCCCTCTTTGCCCTTTTGATGTGGGCGCGCAAGTCCGCGTGGGGTGAAAAATCAATAGAACAAACAAAAATGAAATGAAATGAAATAAGATGAGATAAAATAAACACGCCTTGGCAAAAAGTGACGGGAAATCGAATCCCGTTCCACCTATTCGAGCCACTCGCTCGATTCAGAGAGGACGCCCTCGTCCTTTTCAACCTCCGTGACTTGATTAATAATCCGTCACGTTCCCCCGGACTTGCCCGCCTTTTCACCCGTCTAGCCGGGAAGTTGTTCGATTGGACGACTGCCTGGGCAAAGCGGGCGTCGATTACCAAACGACCCCCCCCCCTCCCTCCTCTAGTCCAAGCCACACCCCGGCCTTGGCGCCAACGTAATGTACTCCGCAACGTCGTAAGCGATGTTCGATTCCCCTTGTTTCAGGCAAAGCCCACATCCTCATTTGACGAGAGGCGAAGATTGCCAGAAGTGTGTATACATATTGTACGGCAGCCCATTGAGCCCGCGTCTATTCACTAGTGAATCGTGGACAAAAGGGCGTTTCTGGTTCAAATACGGCAAGGGGAACTTTCGAATTGGATGAAATTACATTAATACCAAATTAGTCTCGGTTGTCAATTGTTGCACTGGCTGGGTGTTGCCAGTAATTCTTATGTTGTGTGTGAATTTTAGATGCATTGGCCACTGCCGATGAACAAAAAATCGTCAAAAATCATACTAAATTAGTCTTCCACGAGACATCCATCCTCGCACAAATTGACCGAGGCGAAATCCGGAAATTCCATCATTTCAGCAGCGTTTGTGGGCACTAAGCCACTCCATCACTCTGAATTTGAACCCTCCTGATTGCATCACATATATCTGTCAAGGACCTTGTAAATCCCTTCTAGTGATGCATGCTCAAACTAAATCTCCTCGTATAGGGGCAATTGAGGTGTGCAGAAGGGTATTATCGACCGTAGAAACTCGACCATGGCGTTCAGAATCCCCTGTCCCCTGAGATGGAGATGAGACGCAGCGGGTTTTTAATTCCAGAACCGAAAAAGGTCAAGAAATGATTTTCTATTTAAAAAGAAAACAGAGGTCTACTTCTAAGGGGGCTCATCTATCCAGGGACCACAGTGGCCAGGAAGCTGAGCAAGCCAAGGGAGTAAAGAATCTAGCACACAATTTGCCGGCCCAGGATCCTCGTATCTCGCCTAGGTACAAGTGAACCGTCCGTCCGCCACGCGTTCAGGCGCCATGATTGTGAACCCAAGCGTGTCCCAAGTGGCACCATGGAACTGAATAGTCATCACTCCCGTGTCGTCGGCTCCGTTGGCAGGCGCCTTCGATATCTTCGGAAATAAGTCGAAATTTTTATTCGAATAACAGAATTTACCATTGTCTAAATCGAACTGGATGGCCCATATGGCTTTCAGACCCACCGATTTGAACAAGAGGCGGATCGGAGTGGAATGTACGCTATTAAGGTAACGAATTTCTTTCGTTGGCGAAGTTTGGTTCGCGAAAACTGCGCCCCAATCAACGTTTTGCCTTATCCTTGGTATCCCATGTCCCCTGACTTTGACTTCGTATCGGACCGTAGGAAGGAGCAGATCTTCTGCAGAGCGGTTGTCCAACGTGACGTTTAGCGTCACCCAGCGCGTACCTCTAGGTTCCAAAGCTAGGCCGGAGACGGCTGCTGCTGCAGCGGCCAGAACCGCGGTCAGAGAGTAGTGCATGCTGAATAATAACGCTCGCAATAGGTGATTGGGGCGGGTTCAACCTGTTGAAATCATGTCAGAAGGCCGCGTTGGCAGAGATGGTAAAAGGGTCCCCAAAACGGGGGAACTAACAGGAATCTGGTTCGTCACGACGCTGTATTATGTATGGATGGATGACAAAGTATACATGTCCAACTAAGTAGCGGATGGGGTTTGAAATGGTGAACTTCTGTGCGAGCGTACATGGATGGGCACCCTTTATAAGTAGGTGTTATGACCACGAACCGACCCTTTTTCCTATGGACGATTCCTCCGGGAAGAAAGATATAAAATATGGAGCTGATCCCATTCTCGATACTTTCCTGTACAACATATGTACATATATCAGGGTCCAGAATGAAGCTGCATATCAGGGTCTAGAATGAACCTGAATGGGTCGTCAAGTAGAAACACCCAAGCCAACAAGAGCTTCGCGGTCTAGAGCTAAGTCTCGAACGAGCTCTGTGGATATCTTTTCAGAAGACAAAGCAAGCATTGAACCAACGCCATTAATACAGATGGAATATCATCCACACAGCTCCTAGTTCAGGCGGCTATCGGCCAGGAAACTAACTGGGTAAGTGGGACAGAGGAGAGAGGAGAGAGGAGAGCATAATTGGGCCTTCCGAAGAGGGAGCTCGCCTCCGCCAGCTCGACGAAATTTGCCAAAGACTCTTCACTCATTGGTCGATTGATAGCTGGCGAGAGTGCAGTCCGTATGTACACATACAAAGCCGCATCTGATGCCAAGGCGGAATCTTCCTGCGATAAAAATGTGTAGTGAGCATTTTCGTCGTCCGCACGAGTACCGAGTGTTGCTGTCGGCAAATGGTGGGTGGGAGCCGAGGCTGAGAAAGTGCCAAATTCGACATGGCAGCCGCTTACATACATGTACATGCCTCTACGACCTACGGAGTACATGTAGGTCTTCTTCGCATAACTTGGGCGCAGAGACTTCCTGAAGTCGAGCGGTTTTGCGCAAATAATACTCCTTTTTAGTCAGGGCGACGGAGTGTGGGCCAGGTGATCAGGCTGTGGGCCACCTAATTGGGTTTAGCGCGGGGCATAGCACGTATTTCTATCAATTGCTTAGCGAGCTTTTATCGGTTGGAAGCTCCGGCATCAGTCATGAGGCCCACATTGATACCGGGCACTAATTCGCCAGGAAGAACGCTAAAACACATACTGTAGTCCTAGTAAAATGCACCTACATATGTACTCCGTAATATGTATAAGAATATACAAAGGTGCTCTGTACCCCACTTAGTGCCACATCAAGCCACGGAAAGGGTCTGTCATTGGCCTGCGGCCCCTAGTCATGTATGTAAAATCAAACAGGGACTAGACTGTACGTACATACATACACTACAACCCTTGAATTATTTTACAAATCTACTTGCCCCACGTGGGGCAGCTAGCAGGTTGCCTAATAATAGCTACTTATAGTTACGTTCTACCTAGGGTAGAGTATGCTATAAGCGTATTATAAGGGAATACATAGGGGTATAAGTAGTATATTCTTTTCCTAGTAAATTACTTATAGTTTCAGGTACCTAGCCTCTCTCTGCCCTACCCCTATTTAATGCCTTATTAGCTCGCTATCCCCTGTTATGTATCTTTGTAAAATAATTCAGGGGTTGTAGTGTATGCCAATGACTCTCAAAGCCCAGAGTGGGTTCGTTCCACATTGACTTTGAGTCCACGGCTGGGTTAATGCAGGTGCCACCTTGGAATGGGAGAACTCACTTGCTTACAGACAAAAAAAAAAAAAAAAAAAAACGCACAAAACAAACACTAATGTTCTTGGCATAACTTATAATCCGTCGATTTCAGTCATCCATTAACTTCCGCTGCCGAGTCTGCCAAACTCTGCATCCATCGCTGTATCGTCTCTCCACTGCCTACGGCTTTCGGAGAAATACATTTACACCATCTATGAGAAGGAGTAAAAGATGAAACAAGATTGAGAAATCGAGTAAAGAACAAAGTTCGCCGACCGATTGAACCATGAATATGCTATTCAACCGCAAAACGCCATGCTATGCCACGCCATGCCAAACCGTCATTCTAGCGTCCTTGCGTCGTCGTATGCCCTTGTTGAGCACAAGAAAAGAAAGAATAAAATAAGAGCGGGCATCGGCACAACTACCTAGGCCTTGCAATGTCCTGTCCTCCTACGAGATGAGGAGAGCTGGATGTAGGGAAGCGAAAACCGGGGACTGCGGAGCGCCATCTTGACGGGCCGAGGCCCCCTCCCCCTCCCCCTTCCCCCAAGTTCGACACAGTTCGTCAGCTGTATACAAAGAGAGTCCGCGGCCGCTGGACAGAGCCAGTGTGCTAGAAAGGCCTTGGATCACTACCAGGGCCGATTCCTGCTCGGCCGAAGTGCAGATAATTCTGTATCAACTGGCTGTCGTGTTTGGTCCTCCATAGTGGACAAAGATGATGCGTGGATAGTTCCTGATAAAGTAGGCGTGGAAAGAACAGAGCGAAACGGAGCTTGTGATTGTAATGGATTCGGTATGCTCCGTTCTCGCAGCGACGAGCCATTGACAACTACCGGGGCCATAGGATCAGTGGGCCGTGGTGTTCTAGATGATGCCGCCTGCCCGCGCCTCTCATTCATGCCGTTGAGCTGTGCACTTGTTTCACTCATGACGAGTCTGGGTTGCAGACGATGCTGGGGCGGCGGTGCGGACCCTGCAACTGCCGTTTGGGCACCCCAAGAGCCCCCTTCCCGCGGCCCAAGGTCCTCCTGGCTAGGAGGGGCGTCGGAAGCCGATCGAGAGTGCATGGCTCCGACACCAGCAAATCGAGCCTCCCGGGTACTGGACCACTGCGGCGTTGTCGGGTCCTGCGTTGATCTTGAGTGGCGGCATCATCCGGTGGTGGGCGGCGCTCCTGTTTCGAACCGCTCGATTGAATAGTTCCTGGAATTCAGTTTCCGTTATTGGTCTAGCGGCTAGCCTGGCAATCACCTCATCGGAAAGCCTGGTAAATACAAATCAGTCTTCGCTTGGCAAATAACAGTAAGCTTTTTCGCGACTTACCCAGCTGGCAACGGAAGCCCTCGCATCCGCATCATGTTGATAAATGTTGTTGCTGATCCGTACGAATGCTTCGGTTCTGCCTGTAATTTACTTCGACAATAGGGGCAGCTATCTGAGTCCTCGAGCCATTTCTTTATACAGTGGTCTCCAAAGACATGCTTGCAAGGCGGCAGTCGTAGAGGCGCCTCGTTGACACCCTCGGGACTTTCAACGCCATAGTCGTTGTAACAAATGACGCACGCTACCGATGAACCATGAGTTTCCCATCATTCCCGAAGCATTCGTACAATGATATCCCACACGACGTACCTTTTTCGTTCTCTGGCAAGGAAGTAATTTCCACACTTTCCAGAGATTGTACTGCCGCTCTGGATGCCACCAACTTGCTTGACATGGTGCCACGAAACATTTGCATTTGGCGTGCAACCACGTCATCTGTAAGACTGACTCGGCGATGAGGCCTCGGCAATAATGGTGTTGGGATCTCGCCCGAAGGATCCTGACCCGCTTCATCCTGTGACCGAGAAAGGTCAGGCCCGGATTGACGAGAACTCATAGATCGTCGAGATCGAGAGTAAGCCTGTCGGCGGCGGTCAGAAGCCGGGGTTGCGAGACTAGTCGAGTCTCTATGTTCGAAAAGGGCGACAGCTATGGTCATAAGTCATTGTATTAGTCGTCTTGAATCAAGGAAGAAAAGAGAGAGAAAAGAGAAAGAAAGATATTATGTTTTGCGTCATGTTTTAGATTTAAGGTATAACCAAAACCCGTCATCAGAACCCAAACCTAATGCAAACAAGAAGAAAAGCGCGAGCAAGTATAATCATCATAGGGTATTAGACGACAGAATCTTTGGCAAAAGTAAAATCAATTTACGGATGATGCGTTCGGTGTCAAGGTTTACTACTTACATGACTGAGGCCGCTGGGTCCTTTGCGAGCTTGTTAATGGTACCTGCGTTGAGTGGTGGGCTGAGATTGGGAGAGCGGGTAAGGAAGCGTTGTACTTGATGACGAAGCATCCGCAGGTTCAGGGACGTTTGCTAGGCGCTCAGAAGACGGGAATAAAGAGGATTCGTTGACAGAGAATCCGAGGTCACACCCGGTGATGCCCAATCAGCTGCGACAGGCGGCTGCAGAGCCAAACCTCGTGTGCTGAAATAATTGATGTTTCCCAGCTCATTCTCTGATATTGAACCTGAAGTCGCATTCATGACAGAATTGTTTCCTGGCACAGAGTCCATGACGCCCGGCATCGGCTGCAAATTCGAAGCCCAATAGATCGAGGCTGCAGGACGTCCGACAACCGAGTCTGGGTTCTGTAATGCGCGAAGGCTACGGTCTGGGTGAGGTAGAGCGCTATGCTGACCGGCTTGTGTAGCTTGGGCAGGTCCCGGTGTGTCGAGGCCTGCTGGAAACTATGTTGATGAAAATAAAAGGGTCCCAGCGGCAATGATTGAGCATACCACGGCGACATAGGCGATGTGTGGGGATGAACCATCCAAGGACCTGGCGAGGCTTGTATCAATGAAACGCCGTTCGAGGGTAGTCTCCGAGGGTTGTTCGGGAGGAGATTCGTTTGATCCATCTTGAGCCGGTATTGTCGCTGGACCTCCTTTCCGAACGACGCTATCGGTCGTCGGCAAATGTTCAACGAGGTCGAAAAGTGGCGTGGACTCACGGCCACCAATATTGACAGAGGCTGGAGCGAGAGGAGAGAAGCCCACACGCTTTGTGACTGGGGAACCAGGTGGTCTCGAGGTGAAATGATGTAGCAATATCTGGACTAGCTGTGTTGAAAGAACAATGTTGATGCTTGTTTTCTTGATCGCTGGCTCCTTTCTTCCTATTCTTCTTCTTCTTCTTCTTCTTGCTCCTCTTCTTCAGGGTTATCTGCTGACTGGTAACGCTATCCGTGCTGGTTTGCTAGACTGATTTGAGAACTTGGATGCGGCGTGGCAGGCATCAAGCCGAGCTAGCTAGCAATGATGCAATAAGGAGCCAAAAGACAAAGGGGACGATGAGAGCGGGGACTGATAGAATCGACGCCTAGGTGTCTGGTCTGCTATATGGCGATAGATCACGAGAAAGCGAGAAAGTCGGGGCTGCAACTATGGGTGGCGAGCGAGCTTGGACGAGAACGAGAATGGTGTACAGAGGAGGCATATGATGAGGAGGATGGTTGAGAAGGACGCAGTATTCGAGACCCAAGGAGGCAGGCGCGATACGATAAATGTGACGAGGACAGTGCTTTAAACCCGATATTAAGAAGGCCAAAGCCGGAACGAGTTTTATGCTTCAGGCTTGTCAGGGCTCAAACGTATGAGCGTGGGTTGAATCAACCACGGGCAGGAGCGTCCCATCCGATATGCGATATCCGGTCGTTGTAATCGTAACGTTGGGTCAGGCGCTCGTCATGAATGCGAATGTTGGATTCGTACACCTCTGCTGTGCGGGAGCTACAACGAGAGCTGACTGACTGGTCAGAGCAATCCACCAAGGATGGCGATCTGTTCATCGGCCCGAGTTTTGAGAGGTGAACAAACGATAAGACCAACCAAGCTCAAAGCCCACCTGAAAAGAGAGGAAGGGGCAGAAGGGATAACCGAGATGGGAAGCTGGGGTTAAAGGACGAGGCCGAAAGCTGTGAGTGAGCATTAGACCCAGAAGCTTGACAATAGCCAACCACTTGTGGAGACGAGTCGGTCTCGTCGGATGACCATGGGGCACGAGCGAAGCAAGCAAGGGCAGGAGCTTTATTTGCCAGTACTACTCCGTAATCCGAGGAAGCGTTTGACGGACGCGGGACACATCAGAGCTTGAGACTAGAAGGTGAAAGAGGCGGCCTAATGCGGCTGGACATGCGGAGGAGCTGCGCACAAGTACAAACACCACAGCTCAAGGGACGGCACGGACACAGAGAGAGAGGAAGAAGTAGGAGGAGCGAAACGGAAACAGAGCTCGGTGGGCTTGGCTTTTTTTTATTTTATTTTTTTCCTTGTCGGAGAGTGCGTGCGCGTGTGTGAGAAGAAGGAATTCCTAACTTGTTGGGAAGAGAGGGAAGAAGGGCGGCATCTGGAGCAAAAGCACCTGACGGCGAACGGCGAAACTAAAGGCAGGAATGGTGATTCAGGCCCAGGCCGTCCATGTGGGCAGCTAAAGGACTGATAGTAAAGGAGGAGGAGACGGCCAAGCATGAAGCGGACGCTAGCCCATTGAGTGTGTGAGTGTCAAAGATCAAGTAATATTGACATCCAGCCGAGCTGGGAAGCTGGATGGGCCGGCTACACACGAGAGTGACGGACGGGGAGGCAAGGCCAGGGAAGCTAGCAAGCTAGCAAGCAGACTGGCGACTGGCAGACCAGGAGGAGGAGACAGAAGACATTACATACATAATATTACTGCGTATTGGCATGTGTTGTGTTGTAACTTGTGTGAGAGGGGGTGGGCACATTGGAGGAGGGGGCAAGGCGAGGCGGAGCAGCATGGATGCAATTGTGTCCGGTAACAGGTATGTGAGATTGGCAGCATGTCGCACTGGGAGACGGATTGTTGGAACTTGTTGGAACTTGTTGGCGGTCGTTGATGAATCGAGCGAGCCGACGGACGGCTTGACGATGGGCTGCTGACTGGATGGATGGCACGCACTCGCAAACGGGTGGCGTGAACAAAACAAAATATTTCGTAAAGCTCCATACTCGTCATGCTCATACTAGCAATGCGTTTGGACCGACTGGTCTGTCTGGCGTGGTCTGGTCTGGCCCGGGCGTCAACAAAAAAAGGTGGGAAAAGCAGGAAGGAGACACCTGAAGTCAATCACTTCCACCTTCCTCCCACAATAGTACAGTACAAACATGTACATACGGATTACGTATGGCGCTGATTGTCATGATGCAATCAATCTGGCTTGTTGGCTTGTGTTCTGGGAGGCCGACGCATGCCAGCCACCTTGAGCCGATTTTGCACAAATTCTATGCATTACGGCTCCAAGTTCCGTCTGACAAGGTAAGCCGCCTGGAAATCTTCATCCCGTAATTATTATATGGAGGTAAGCACATACATACTCCGTGCATGACCACGGAATGGGGCCTTCTACGCCAGTCGCAACTCGCGACTCGCAAGTGACATGCGACACACTTATTAGCCGAGACGAGACGATGGGGCGCCCCTCCAGCAGAGGGGGAAGAAAAAGAGAAGGAAGAGAAGAGAAGGGTAAGAATGGACTCCATGATGGGAAGAGGGGGTAGGCATAATATGGATGGAGCATAGAGCATGGCTTGTTGGTATAACATGCTGGGTTTGTATGTACTCGAATCGGACGGAGCTTGGACTTGACTGACTTCATATTATTAATTGATACTCCACCACCGGAAAAAGGTTGACGTGCAAGGTGACAGAGAGATGATGAGGGGTTGTTAGAACGAGGGGCAAATGAGCGAACGCTTCGCTTATTACTGGGCATAATAAGCCATACGGTATGTACATGTAGTAGTAAGGTTTAGTTTTCCCTGATCCATATTGACCAGAGTTAATTTTCGTAACTTAGCCGGGATGGCATTTTGGAGCCATGGCGCAGAGGGCATCGACGGCGACGCATCAAAGAGGAGAGAAGGCGGGTCGAAACAAGCCATCAATCAGATGTTACAAGGAAGAGGAAATGAAAGGACAATGAGACAGCAATGGCGCCGACTGGCAGACGACAACAACCGAGCATAAGAGGAAAAAAAAAAAAAAAAAAACCTTGACAAAGGGCAAAAACCAATGCGAGAAGGGGAAACATGACGAGCAGACCAACACGGCGTGGCGTGGCATGGCACGGCATCAATCAGACATGATGTCTGTGACTTTTGAAACTGACTGGTTCGAATGAGCTGGGCTGGACTCGACTCGTCCCCACTTAACACCATGTATGTACAGTACGGAGTATAATGTACATAGCACAAGACCATTTATTGCATACATGCATATATTGGATGGGTTGACCTTGCACCTTGTTGAATTGTTGAATTGGTAGATAAAGTAAGGCGACGCTTGCTTCTCGCAGTTTCTCGCAGTAAAATTCGCAGTAACTTGCAGTAGACTCACAGTAGACTCGCAGTAGACTCGCAGTAGACTCGCAGTAGACTCGCAGTAACTCGTCGCCAAGCTCCGTCCGACGCATTTATTTTATTTAGCGCACGCAAGCCCAATCATTACTGTGCGCTTTCGGCGTAGACGCGGCAGGCTGGGTACATGTACATGTACGGTTTGCTGGGGCGACTTCCGGGTTTGGATCAGAAGAAGAAGCCGATGCTCCATTATCATTTTATTCACGAATCACGAGTGCGACTGCGACCGACGTGGTCAAGAGTCATGTTGCTGGTAACTATGTACATGGTAGTAGCTGGTAGCCAGCGGTCGAATCCAACTCGGAGCAATGGGAGTTGCTGATTGTGAGTCGTCGCACTGCATCGGAGTCTAGCCGTGCTTCATGACGGTCTCATTCGTCTCTTTGACTTTATCGAGTCTGGCTGCGCCGTCCCCACATTGTCCGAGAACAGCCATATACTCGGAACCACCCAGAACTATCAAATCATGTTGCTCGTGGTCACTGGTGAGAACAGGGCGGAAAGTATCGCCAGGGAAAGACGACCGAGGGCAGAACACGAGGAGCGTTGTGCATACCCACAAATTTACATAAATTTACACATTTGCATAAATTTACTTTTATACAGTACGGAGTACTCGCCAGGGCATCTATCACACATGTTCTTGTCCATGATGCCCCTCGGCCTTGGGCAATTTCTTCCACCATTTGTTCGCCTGAAGCCCCTGGCATTTACTCCCGAGGTGGCAAGTTTCCCTTGTTGTTCTCCGTATTTATTATAGCATTTTTTTCTTTTCTCGTTTCAAAACAGGTCACTAACTCGCAATTTCGGCAGAATCGCCGTTGACGGCCCGCAGCCCGTGGCCACCAGCGTCTTCGTCCTCATCTTCATCTTCGGCTCATCTACTTCCTACATCAGGCTCCGGGGCTAGTTGCGTCGTTGAACGCCCATTGATTAAACGTGTGAAGTACTCCGTACCGTACACACATATCCTCTGGCCCGAGGAGCCAAGCAAGCAAGTACATTCGGTGAGTAACCCAAGGGTCCGTCATTCCATTTCGAAAAGGGCCAAGCGCCCAGCAAATTCCAGGCAAGACTCATTCTATCTAATCTACATGACGTGTTCAGGGGCCGTGAAGTGCCTCTCTCTCTCTCTCTCTCTCTCTCTCTCTCTCTCTCTCTCTCTGCATGGGTTTTACTTTTTCCTATTTTCCCTTTTCCTTTTCCTTTGGTAACAACTCTCTGCCGCCGTGTTGCTTTTCGTCCAGCTGAGCTAAGCCACTTTGCCACTCGTTCGGCCCCGTGTCACCAGCCCATGTGAATGTAGTATGTATGTGCCATGCTCGTGATGCGGTTCAGTCCAAGGGACCAGGGTAAGGGCCATCATGGAGGCTTTCGCGTAATACACGTACAAAAGCAGGTTGAAACGACATGTGCTCTTGTTTGTACTCCGCACGTACATAAGTTGATACCTGCCAAATGCCGTCTCCGCTCGCCGCATTCCCACCCTTCTCCCACCTCGCCATCAATTCCGTCTTCTCGACAGCGGACCAGCATGGCACGCATCTCCTTTAAACGGACGGACAAGTTGGAGTAGGCTACCTCGGGGCAAGTTAGCTGCTTTTCGCAATAATTAGTAAAGCCCCTCAACTCATCTTCATACCACCATCACATACATACGCATCAGCTATTCACGCATCCACTTCGTCGATGGTTTTGAAATTGCTTTGTCCGCTTGCCGTTTTCAATGCCTCATGACTCATTCATTTGCATCCCTCCGTTCTGCCCACGGAAAACAGCAGGGTTCTCTCGCGGCCACACAAGGTTCACAACTCGGTACGCACTACTCCGTATACAAAGCAGGAAATCAGTGGCAACAAACAACAGCCCTGGTATATCGCGACGACCGACACCTTCCTTATCCAAGGGCTCGCAGAATGTTGGCCATCTTTACTTTTTTTCCCTCACCCCTCCCCGAGAATGCCATGTGAAAGAAAAGGCCTGCTCTGATGGTCATGACATCTGTCCCTACCGGGAAGTCCTCCCGAAGTGGACGCGCGTCCATGCCAGCCGGCCTTCGTTCGGATCTACAAGCGGCCTACGGAGTACCTTTTACCGGTTGGCCTCTACTGTTCGTCTCCAAACAAACACTTTCAAGAAGCTACATGGGGACCACCCTCCGCTCCAGATGAAGTGACGAAACGAACAGTGATTGTCCAAAGTGAACATGAACATTGACTCCCTGTAAATATGCCATCTTCATTTTCCCCGTAGCAAGAGTTGGTTCCCTCGGAATGCTCACGGCAGTCGAACGTGTATGTCCATTATTTATATAGACGCGGGCTACACGGAGATTGTACTGTCGCGAATGACTGGATTCTATCAAGCTCAACTTGAGACGACGGGGAAAGCTCGATGCGCCATCGCCTAAAATCATGATGCATTCTCTCTGCGCCACCAGGGCATGTTGTATTGACGGACGTCCGGATTGACACGACACGTCACAAGATAAACACACTTCTCAGCCCCTTGTGATTACTTCTTTGGAAGCCTGTACTTCCCACCCGAGAACTCCAGTTCCGCATCTGCCACCTTCTCTCCCAGGAACTCCTGTAGCTCCTCATTACTCCATGACGACAGATCCGGGAAAAGCGTCTTCATCATCATGGCAATTTGACCCAGGGGCATGGCTGGACTTGAGTTCGTCAGCATGGCCACGACGAATTGCCAATAGACTGCTCGTTGCTCCTGCTTCTTTGGATCAATCTTGGCCTTTCGTGGAGAAGAGCGGCCCGGTTCCGCGGCGCCAACAACCGAGGACCCGTCTTCCCCGGTAGTCACTGCCTCATTCTCGTCGCCCAGTTGTTCGAGAACCACATATGTCTGGTTCCCCGTGTCTCGAAGAACACGTCTTGACACCCAAAAGCGTAGGGCAGACTCCAGCATATCCTCGTCAATCATGAGCATCTCCCATAAGTCGTTGAATGTGCGCCGCGGGAATCAGAATGAGCACTGTCTTCGTCATTCTGGAAGGCATAGATGACGGCGGCCTCGTACGTCTTGCATTCGACTTCTATACTTCGATCCTCCAAGTCAAGCTGCACAATTGCAGAACCAATGTGATCTAGCCACCCCAGTTTTCGTGACGTCTTGAGCTGCTCGAAACCAGTTTCGTATTGGGCTTGAATCTCTGCTACGGGGGCCGGCACTGTAAAGGCTCCTTTGGCAGACTCGGCCAAAAGAGGCGTGATAGAATCTTGGAACGATACGTGATGGAGTGTGACCGACCAACATTACTTGCGCGAAGGGTCTTGCGAAGCACAGCGTCGACTCGTTTCGAGTCGTAGATATCTTTGACCATGACATCGCAGTTCTGGAGGGCGCTTTCCCATATCTCTTCTTGAGCAAAGTGAGCACTTTGATTTCTTGCTGGAAGCTGGCTTGTTTCGACAGTAGTCGTTCGGCTATGATCATCTGGAACTCCTTGATAAAGATTTCCTGGGAACCCAGAGCATTGATGAGCGTGCCAACCACATCTTCATTCTTGGGCCGCTTATAGTTGGGGCCGGCGTCGACCGGATCTGGCACCCATGTCATGTCGTCCCAATCAAGATCTTCATCTTCGACGTGAATACGCTGTTGTTGAGACACCCCGTTCATCATGACGGCCAATTCAACGAGCCGCGTCTTCCCTCGTCGGTATTCATGCTAGCAGGGTTGGATAGTAGGCCAGTAACAACAATGCGAATGGCATCGTCCCTTTGGCACAAGTACAATTGCAGGGCGTGAACGACTCGATCCAACAAGACCTTGGAAGAATCGAGTTGGTGGAACGTTCGAATCATGGAGATGTAGGTTTGCAGTATATCCAATGTCGACCTACCAGGATGAAGTAACCTCTTTTGTAGAGAAGCGGCAAAAGTGTCGGTAAGGTGTAGCCGACGTTGAGGTGTAACTACGGCAGATCGAAGGTCTTCGAGGCCTCCTTTACTTTCGGGCCATTGCAATACGATATCAAACAGCTCCTGCATTCGGAGAGATGCTAATCTCCCGATGGCAATATCTCTCCATCTTTCAACATCGGCCCAACCAACCTGACCACCAAGACGGTTGAAGACCTCAACAGCCAGGCGACCGTAATGGTTCTCAGCCCAGTCGCGTAAATGATCCATGCATCCAGACGACGCAGAAGGGTTGATGCTTCCATCTGCGTTCAACGCCGACCAGATCCCCGCGTAAGTCTGGTGTATAAATTCCTTCATACATGAGTCCATAATCTTTGCAAATAAGACTTGGAATTTGTCCCCAGCCAAGCCAACATTGGCCAAGGACTCCAGCAAGTTCAGGAATTCGTTCCGTGCAGCAGACACGCGGTCTTCGTCGTACTCGTCAGTTCCTGCTGCCACCTTGTCTCGTCGGTTTAGGCCAAGGATCACTGCCAAAAGCCGGAGCATCATACCATGAAGCGCTTCCGTAAGGCCCTGGCCCATGAGTTGCCAATAATAGCATGTAAATCGCGTTTGAACTTGTCGACGGCGTGCCCCTGGCAGCCTCATCTTTGATGCCCCGCACAATCGTGGTCAGCACATGAAGGTACTGACGGTGAGCAGCCTCCAGAGTCTGCACACTGCTCAGTAACACCTGCGCATGGTCACCCTGTACGGCACATGCAGCCAACAGCGGCAGGACGTGGTGCACGAAATTCTGACGGACTTGTTGCGTGTGCCATAGCAGAATGTCCTCGGTATGAGCGGCACGGGGTGCGGCTGTGGACGCGTTCAGGACCACAGCTAAGCTTTCGTCGAATGATGAGTCGCCGCCATCCCGGGATTCAGGGCCACGGTGCCAAACGAGTCCTCAACCGTCACAGAGGTTGGCAGCTGGACTCTTGAAGTCACAGTATGCCATGCTCTATCCCAGCGGACTTGATCAGTGTCCGGATGCAAGGACGAGACGTTGGCATGGCGGGCCGTGCTGGCTGGCTTGCTGGTGGCAGCGGCGGACGCGAGTGGACCACCAAATGCCTCACCGGAGACTGTTGTTGCGAGAGTAGGCGTTGGTTGAGACACGTCGGTTTGAAATACGGAGCGCAAGATCTTGTTCTTGCGAGCGCGAACTCGCGAGGCCGTCATGGCTGCTTGTTCTCACGGGACGATGATGGTTGCAGCATCCAGTCTGGACTGGGGCCACGCCTCTGGCTTCTGGCACGGCTGCCGGCAGCTGTTGAGCCTCTGAGAGAATCGGTCAAATGTAGAATGCTTGTGACTTGGTCGGCCAAGTGTCGGGGCAGTCGCTAGCAACAGGCACCATATTATGGCATGTTGGTGTTTATTGGTGTTTGTTTCATGGAAACAAAGAAACAACTGCTGACAAGCAAGCTCGTTCGTTCCTTGCAGTGGCAAAAGTGGGGCCGTAAGCGCTGCGGAGCTCGCTAAGCGCGTCTGCTTTATCGCCTCGAGGGGGCTAATTATGTAATGCCTTCCGGGTAAAATCGGTCGCTTTATTGCAATACGCCCCCCCGCGCGTCACTTGGTCGTTTCAGCAGTATTATGTATGTACGGAGTACTCCGTACATGCGGAGTAGGTTTTGAACGCAAAGTGGTATTAATTACGGAGCGAGTACAAAACTGCCGACCCTTGCGTCGATCTGCTTGGGACCCTCCACGACCATCTGAGACTTCCAGGAGTCATCGGTCAAGACTCATCAGGGTTCATCATGTCAAGCGTGCGATTGTTTAGAAAAAGGACCTGCATGATGCCAACAGGCGTCCATCGCGAATGGTAATGCATTGCGTCAATTGCCGGGAACGCAACTACGATGCTTTGTGCTCTCAAACACTCCAAGCCGAGTTCCGGCTTGGTGGAAATTACTCTGCCATCATCGGATGCACAAAACCCAACCGAGCCGACATGTCGACTGATTCCTGGGTAGTGGTACCATAGTACCGGACCCGATATTACCAAGTAGCACACAGCGGACCGCAGAACCAGCCATGGAAAATTAATTGTCTGTTGAGGGACGTGTGAATGCGGCGAGCCCTGTTGCTCTTCTTCATCATGGTGAATCGGCTCACGCAATGAATGGTCCAGGGTCGAATTGACAGAGGTTGCGTGAATCTATGTACACGAATTGCGGTCTCTCCAAAAGCCACAGAGCGAGTCCGCCACGTTTCAACTCAGCCAAGGGCCAAAAGGCGAGAAACAAGGGACGGAGATACGATGAAATACGATGAAATACGATGAAATACGATCTTGTACGGAGTGCGACTGAACGGTAGACTATGTAACTCGAGATCATGATTCCGAATGCTCGGGGTTCGGGAAGATGGCCTCTACCCTATTACATGTACATACGGAGTAGTTCTTCGTAAATTTGAAAGTGGGGAGGAGGAGGAGGAGGAGGAGGGAAAAAGACTGAGAAGAGCAAGCCAGGAGCAGAACCAGCCAGAGGTCAATCTAATACATGCAGGTCAACGTTGGCCCTACCTATCACGTCATCTACATATTGTATGTATGTACATTGTACTCGTCTTGCAGCGACAGCCGAAGTGGGTGTGGCGTCAGGCACAACAAACGAAGTACTCATCGTCAAACATGCGCCGTTACTACGGAGCCAGTATAACGCAGGCGGGACATGGCGCCAACGGATTGATTGAATTGTTGGTTTCCTGTCCTTCCGACGCTTATGGAGGCAAGGCTGGAACTGGAGGGGATCGCCGGCAGGCCAGGGGCGAATCATACCAGCAAGCCCGTGATTTCTATATAAGTACAGGGAAGTAATAATATCTTGAAAGTTTCCACGCCTTACTCCGGAAGTACATATGTAACCATGAACACAGCGAGACGTGGCGTGGCGTGGCGTGGTGTACATATTTTAGCAAAGCAAACGAGTCATACCACACTATACAACCCCTGAATTATTTTTATTTTACAAAACCTACATACTTGCCCCTCATGAGGCAGCTGGCAGGTCACCCACTAACAGCTGCCTGCAGTTGCGTTGGATAGGGCCACTATTAAAGCGTTGTTAGGGGAATACACAGTGTAGGGTATTAAACGCCACTTAAAGATGCATCTTTTCCCTTGTAAATCACTAATAATTTAAACTTGCTAATCCTTGCGGCTATCCGCCCCATTTCCTATTCAACGCCTAATTGGCTCGCTGCCCCTTGTTTTGTAAATTTGTAAAATAATTGAGGGCTTGTACATAATGTATGTACCGTGGCTCCGGAACTTCAGAAGCCAATAACACATGTATGTACATACCACGTGCGGTTCATGGCCACCTGGCAGGCTGCTCCAAATGGGTGGTCATGGACAAGGGATCCGGCAACTGAGAGACGATGAGACGATGGAACAATTGGACTACCGTGCCCAGTGAGGGCTTGCCACTCCCTGTCTCACGGGTGTATGTACATGTATGTGTTATTCGTGCACCTTGCTTGGCCGCTCGTTGGCCTGTGAACCTGGGAAGAAATGAACCGAGCGCCAGCAACGATCACTCCATCTACATGTACATAACTATGTAGGTCTCTTGCCAGGTCTTGGGTGCACCGCATCCGCATTCGCGCACTTGCAGGCAGCCTGGCTGATTGTTTTATGTATGTATGTATACATATGTAGGGCTAAATAATGACTCCGTGGTCGGATCTGGTCGGATCATCACTGTGCAAGTCTACTCAGTCGTTCAAGTCCAGTAACGTTACCCTTACCCCGGTCGCCATTGCTAAAAATAAACCCAGTGCTGCTGTCGTTCATTAGGTTCATTAGGGATCCCTGTCGAGGCTGGCGGTCCCTGGCCGGCTGCACTCCTTCCACCCGAAAACAGGGGGAAGAAGGGACCCCGGCCGGAACTTCAAGAACGAATCGTATTGGCTCTCTGTCCTTCTTCTGTGCGTCTTCACGATGTATGTACAGACATTACATACACTGTAAATACCTACCTACAATACCGACGTACATACATACTAGTCAGTGAACTAGACGGAAAGAAACTTAGATTTCACAATGAAAAGCGTCCAGTCTCACGCTTCCTTTACTTTCACTTTTTTATGGCGCTTATCCGTATTAAGGACGTTCAACGCGATGGATGGCAAGATGTCCAGGCCAAGTACTACGACTAACGCATACATACCTACATATATGCATACATACGGAGTACACACATACATGACATAATCCGTACACAGATTCCTAGCAAGGTTCCGCAGAAAACGTCCGTGCACTTCTCAAGCAAAGCCGTTTGATCTAAGATGGCTGCCGGGCATGGCGATAGAACGGATGCTGGAGCCTTGTGGGCCAGGAGCCCAATCTGGCCTAAACTCTGAGATGGACACGAATCTCTCGAGACAAAGATTTTCTTCTACCCCGTACATGGCGCAACTCTCATCTGGAAATGGCAGGTTGGGGGCTGTTTATGTATAATTGAGAGTTGCAACATTGGCGTCGGCTGCGATTGAGAGCGACGGCGGCCGACAGACACATTTTATTTGCATTGCACTGCACTGCACTGCACTGCATTGCACCGCATTGCACCGCTACTCCATCACGCATATTCTATTCCGCTCGGCAACAACAAACGCAGCAGAGCTCGCCGCATCAACAACACCCTCTCTTTCTCCTTCTCTTCTTCTTTTTCTCAGAAAGTACGTACATGCCACACGCTCCACCACTCGTCTATATCTTGTCAACCACCACAACGCGGCAAGCATCCATACCCCGCCGCCCTACCAAGCAATCAGACCATTCCAGTTTCGCCGCCGCGCAACGGACCCAATGCGCCATCTTCCTCGTATTTACGGATTGATTCTGCGCCAATCATCGTGGGTCCACCAACCCGGCAGTTAAGCTGCGTCGAACTCATCTCTCCCCGCTGAATATCGGGACCTACCTAGCCTGCGCTTCGTTCCGCGAGGGACAAGAGAAGATGCTCATTTATCAAGATTTGTGAGGAAAATGCGGATTGTTAGGCAGCGCTAGGGGGTGACGGGTCGCAACATAGCGTCGACGGGTAGATTCGACGTCGCGTTGGCTGGAAAGAGAAGAGTAAATCCCCTAATGGTGGGTGTGTGGTTGTCTCGGAACTTGTGTGTGTGGTTTATGATGGGCTAGGAAGCGGTTGTTGAGCAAATTGTCGAGTTGTCGAGTTGTCGAGTTTTCGAATTGTTCACTGCTTATTATTAGCTGTTTGATTGATAGTCATCACCATGCGAAGATGCGCTCACGGAGAACCGGGGAAGGGTCTCGCTCGCTCGCTTGACAGCTGATGGCCTCTGGTGGAAATTTTCCTCTGGCAGGGCTGGGTTAGTGCCTCTCCCTGCAGCACGGCTAAAGAAAAGATGTTTCCTCATAATAGCCTGCGAAGTACGGAGTACTGGTCATCATCATTAGGAACCATGGATCCATACGGAGTACACATTAACACGACCACTTATCAGTACTTGTTTTCAGATACAGCGGTTTCCGATCCGTAGCACGCACGAACGTGCAAGAGATGAACCGCCCTCCTTCCCCGCAGTGAGCATGATGCGGTGATGCAGCGGGTGGGTGTCCTTGCTTCGAGTTCCCAAATCCATTGTTCCTGTCCAGTCCAGCTCTCCATCATCATCACCCACTGAACAGTAAATCAAACCTTGCGTTGTACATAGTAGTGTCTGCGTTCCGAGATCGGCGCGTTTCGCAGGTAAACTGCATGGTTCCTCTTATATCTCTCAGAAGAAGTAACAGCCGTGGGCGGGCACGCAATTGCCGTGATGCAGCTGGGTTGGTGCAAGTATGCCATTGCATGTCACACGAACGCCCATGTCGACTTTTTGAATGTCGAGACGGACTGGTATGTATTACGGAGTACTCCGTATGTAGATGCATTGTCGTGATCGTTGTCGTTGTGCCTGGCAGGGGCAAGATTCATTTTGCAACTGTTTGGTACCCACCAATCAAGCAAGCACCTGGGGTGGGTGGGGTCCCTGCGCCTTGTGCCTGCCGTCCTTCTTTTCTTCTAGACTGGCAGCTAGAGCTGGCAGGCAGGCACAACCAACTACCAACTGGCCTCGCCTCCACCCCTCCACCCCTCCCTCCTGGGTCTTGCCTAACCTATGTACATATGTAGGCCCTTCACTTCATTCAAACCTTGTCCCTGGTCCATGGCTCCCCGGCAGGCAATTCGATGATCCTAGGCAGCCAGGCTCAATTGCAATTGGCAACTGGCGGATGCAATTGGCACTGACAGATGCATGGCATGCCTCGTTCTTCGAATCATGAATCATGCGCCCTCCCCGTCTCGTCTCAACGCTCGACGTCAGCGATAGCCGGTATCTGTGTACTCCGTACTATGCATATGCATGTAAGAGGTTGAGAGCAGGGGCGTCCCCTGCCCCGCCCAGACCTTGTCACGGTCCACCTCTCTCTGTTCTTTTTTTTTTCTAGTTACATGTAGTTCACGTCTGCTTGCAAAATTGCCAACGAGGTTTTATCCTCAGATCACGGCAGGTAACTTTTGCCCCGGGTGACCGAGGTTAGTTTGTTTTATTATTTCGCCCGCCTCATCAGGACCATGGAAAACAAGCATCAAATGTTGGGCCGTGTGTCAAGACACTAGCGCCGAAGGTGCAGCGCCAGCGTCGTCGGGGTCTGTCGGTCGTTTGCCGAACTATAAATGTACTTGCTCGTCAGGACCAGACAAGAAAGTCCATAAAGATGAAAATTAGTAGTGCCTTGCTGTGAGTCAATTATCAGCCGTGGTTCGTGGGTTCGACTCGAGGTTCGACTCGACTTTGCTTGGGGTTGGCTCGTACAGCTAGCTGCCTGTTAAATGGGGAAATAAGGAATTGAAAATAAGTAAAAATAAAAATAAAAATGAACAATCAAGAAGGGAGAATAAACTATCCATTCTTTGACGCGGACAACCATGGACAAAGATAAACCTGTTGCGTGCGGTTCCCATCGTCGGCGGCCCGTCGTCAACGTGCATCGTGTACTCCGTCCTCCGTACGTATCAGGAACTTTTGATGCGAATAAGTGCCCGTCAACCAGCCTTCCCGGCTGATGTCACACCTCCCACGAGGGATTGTCGCTCTCGGTCCGGAAGGGAAGCTTTCCACCCAGACACTTCACCCACCTGATCCTTGCCAACATGCGACGTCGATGCAACCCTTTCTGGCTCTCGCTAATACCCCATCAGACTCCCGCGCGGTCATGCCCCGCCGACCCTTGGCTTCAAGAAATCCGGGACCTTGATGAAAATGATGAGGGAAATCGTAGTAATAACATTGATAATAGAAAACGTGGCTTCTATCCCTTGTCCCTACTCTTATTTGCAGAGACCGTGTGCATCATCGTCGCTCATGGGACTCCATAGTTCGCCTGTAACCGTTGAATCTCCAACTTCAAAGTCCCCTCCAACGTAAACAACACGTGTGACATGTCCCAGAAATCAAATCGGTAATTCAACACCCCTGCCCGCGGCACGTTTGCTCGTCGACATGGAGCACCCCATCACCCGGGGTCATCACCCCATCACCCCTGGTAGGTTTGGTGGAGGCTGCACCACACCAAGTATCCGCCTCCAGCAAGTCTCAAACTTGAAATTATATGTCAAATGATAAGGCTACAATACAGTTAAGGAGACCAACGAACAACAGCAGCAGCAGCAGCAGCAACAAACACTTTTGGTAGATGTGAGTGTGGCATGAGCCAGAGAAGAGTCATCACCATCTTTCGACTCGTACAAAATGGCCAGCGGTTTGCAAGTTCGATTCAGGCAGCCGAGTGGTTCGTGGCAGTCCTGAACTTAGCAAGGCAGTAACATAAGTAAGCACCAGTCGAGGTACTTTTGTCGTGCGTGGGTAGGTAGCATCATCACCATATATGGCAATAATATATGGGTCACAAGTCGCAAGGAGCGACCACTGCTGTCATTATCCGACACCGAGATCTTTCTGGTGGCTGGGCTGTGCCTTGCTGAGTATTTGTTTGTTTTCTATTTTCTGGCCGAGAGGAATGAGAGCACGCCCTCTAACTTCCTTTTCGTTGTTTGCACTTGTCGTGTAAAAGATGCCCATTTCTTGCCGTAGTTCGAGTAAATTCTGCTCCGCAGTTCGGGCAAGTGGCTTTCGCTGCTTGGCCTGATTTCTCGCGTTGATGTCGTAGCAGGTTGCTGAATGTAGAAAACTGACGGCCATTGCAGCCATGGTCCCAGCAGCGAGGCTTCGGTCTGCTCTGCACAACTCTGACGTGGCTGCCGTCGTGACTGCTTCCGCTGCTGCCAATCGTAGCACCCGACGAAACTGGAGCATAGACGAGGCTGCTGTCATGGGACATGAGCAATGGCGGGTTTCGCGCATTGCTGTGAGCGCTGTTGTACGATGAAGCCGGAGCATTGCTTGTGCCTGCGTATCTGCTGTAATCGCTCGGTCCAGAGTAAAGAGCAGGATAGTTCATCGACATGCTGTACGATGGAGTTCTGGGGATTCATGTGTTAGCAACCCGTTGCTGATACGGAGGAGGTTCAGACCTGTCAACTTACATTGACTGTTGGAATGGTGCCGAGGTAAACATTTGAGAAGTTTGTGATGTTTCCTGCATAGACGGATTGTAGGGAGGCATGTATGCCTGGCTTGGTAGGCCCTGGGCGGATTCTGGCAGAAGAGTCATGGTGGAGGAGCCTGTCGAGTAGAGTGGGAGCTGGATCGCACTGCAAGCATCGCTCAAAGACATTGGGGGTGGCGAGGTGGTATATGACGCACTTTCGGCTCGTCTCATTCTCGTTGCTACCTTGGATTCTCGTCGCGACCTGTCTCTGTATTGGTTCATTGCGTGCTGCTCGGGAGTCATGGAGCCACGTGGTGTGCTCGATGCCAGAGATCTTGCTTCACTAGGCGGTGGTGTCAAGCTTGCCTCTGAGCCGCCGCCGCTCAAAAACGAGTTGATGTCTGTTCCAAGAACGCTGCTGTTTGATGATCTAGAGTCCAAGGGTCCTAAAACTTCGGTTAGAGGCGTTGTACTTCGAAAAATAGGGCAGCCTAGTGCGCATACCGGGCCATGTAAATGCCGATCTAGGTGCCATGGCAAAGACGGTGTCGAAATGAATCGCTATTGCACTATTGAAATCAATGAGCAGCAGTTCATGCAAGAGTAAGTAAGGGTCGAGGCAGTTACCTCATGCTGCAGTCGTCTGAGATGATCAGACTCTATTGTCAAGCGGTACGTTTCGGATTCTCTTGCAATTCAAGGTGGCTGCAAACTCGAAGCTGGTTCAACCAGAGGAAAAACAATTATCTCTCTCTAGTAGCTTCTTTCAAAGGTTTGAGGCATGTGGCTTCAACACGCTGGAGATACTCGGGTCTTTTTACACCATCGGCTCGACTGAACTTGAACCCAGACGGGAAGTAGTTCCAACTACTCCGTATTGCCCGAGTCTATTTGAAGTCTTGATGAAGAAGAATTGATCTGAGTCAACAGACAAAACAAGACAGGTGAGTGAATGGTATGAAGAGTAAGCCACGATCTGGATGATCTTGAGGTCGGGACGCCGGGCTATACTTAAGCTTGGAAAGAGGTACAGTCTTGTATGTATGTGGAGTCTTTGCAACAAGTTCTTGCACGCCTCCTAGAATTGGGGTCACGAGAGGGCAGGGGGCTTAGTGCCATTACTGACAAGAGATTATCTGTGTATCTACCACTGGCAGAGGATGAGATGACCCCCAATCTCATGCTCAGGACATGGGCACGCAATATCTGTATGTAAAAGTAAGTGCTCCATGCTCGAGGCAGAGCTATTAGTACGGCTTTAAGACACCAAGCAAGGTACACGCCAGACCCCTTCCTGTGGTTTGGGGGAGAACAGGAGGCATCAGGGGGCGTGTGAATGTTACTTGGCCGGACCGATGGGAGAAAAGCGCAGTGCTCCCCACGGGCATTTTTCGACGGGTAGGGATGAGGATGAGGTGCAATGTCTTGAATCCATCGGTACATTTATTAGCGAAACGAACGCAGAGACTACATGGGTTAGTGACCAGAGCAAAGACAATGAACTTTCTCGAGCCCGTTGTTGGCCCACGCCAGCTCTCAAGTTGGTAATTATGTAGTGACGATGAGCATCTCTGGGCCATTCATTGCCATTGAGTGAGTCTGTTGGCGGGGAAGCAGCCACATCGGAGGCATCGGAATCGATTGGCCCCGTATGTAAAATAGCTCCAGTCCCCGTCACACCATCTCTACATGATGTATGTATGTAGAGTGCAAAGTTCTTGTCCCATCGGCCTGCCCACTAGGCACCCTGCTACATACATATTATGCGCTGAAGGCCAGAGAGTGGACTCCGGCAGGGCATGTACTGGGGTATCGGGGGCTAGTTGCGTGAGACTGCGAGACTGTGAGACGGGAGCCGAGGGACTTACTGACATCGACTCATACCAGCTTATTATAAGTTAGTCCTGTGATTGATTGTGTTGTATCCCTCGCAGTCGGCCAAGAAAGATTTATTAATGTACTGTATTCCATGTCAGCTCGCCCTGCAGCCGCCTCCAAAGATTCTTCCAGGGACGTCGATTCGCGCCGATCATCGGCCACGCTTCACACCAACCCATATGTATGTATGTACTACCCGCAGGGTTTCGGCCAACCGATCAATTCTGAGCCGTGTATGGCATCTTTGGTAAGCAAAAGTCTGAGAATAAGAAACATCTTTGTCATTGAGTCTGAGGTTTAGGGTCATACTTTCCTAGTTTTCTGGCTTCCTTGCTCAATGGCGCGTTCGTCAAGAAACTACTGTACGGAGTAATTGAAGAATGGTTGTTAAATTAAGGAAAATTGCGGTCGAGGGCGAGATTCTGCACTCAGACTGCTCTCTCGCCTCATTATCATGCACACTGTTGCTTTTTCAAGTGGCGGTAGCCTTTGAACCGACGAAAATGCAGTCAAAGTTTTCGGGTGGCTTTCCGCTCGCTAGACTGATTTAGTTCATTGATGGCGGCCAAAGTTGCACGATGCTATCTATTAGTGTGGACAAGTGACAAGTTTAAAAAAAAAAAAAAAAAAAAAAGGGAAGTTTGATGGAAGGTACCCAAATATGAAAAGCGGCTCGTGTGCATGTCTTGTGATGCCGAGGAGCTCCATGGTCATTCTTTTGGCAATATTTGCCCAGTTGCAACTCTAAATCTGCCTGAGTGCTCAAGAGGGCAAGAGAGGGCAAGAGAGGGCAAGAGAGGACTGCTTGTCTCATCTCACCCCTGCCACCCGCGGATCAGAGACTGACGTGACGTACAACGGAGTACGGAGTATGCATGCATGTCATTTTGGAAGGAAAGAACCGTGCCTTCCCCATAGAATGAAACGCAACCTTGTGCGAACCTTGGTCTTTCCTTTTACTTTTCTTTGTCGTTCCTGCACAACACACAGCACACAGCACGCAGGTTAATAATAGTTGCTAGTGGCTTTTCAGACTTGCTGTGCTTCTTTTTCGAACTCGTTCAATGGCTCCAGCTGGTCCAGTGGCCAGTGCTGCACAGTGCTACCCGAGTCATCCAAGCCATGGATCGATCACTCGACAAGATGTTCCCTTCACGCCCAAAACGGCCGATACCGCGCAAAGAATTGGCCGGATTGGACGCAGACCAGCGTGCTGCTGCAACCATTGGAAGTTTGTGCAATCGAATGATTCATTCGACAAAGTGGCCAACGGCAGAATGGCGTCTCGATGGCCCAATGTCAATAAGAAACAAGAAACAAGAAACAAGAAGCCTTGACTGATTCTCTTCAACTATTACGCTCCGAACTGCCATTCATCGCCGTGGTTGAGATGTTAATTGCCAGGGCCACCGGCCCGGATGTCACTGAGCAAGCAGAAAATCATGGTCATGGTATTCTCGGAAGCCCCATCGGAAACCCCCTCCTGTTCATGGCTTCAATAATGATACCCTGCCGTCTCCGTAATACAAGAAGTCAGGGCTTCTTCTGGAGCCACGCCTGTAATCGAATCCCTGCAATGTGAGGCGCCCTGCACCTGCACCTGGCCCCAGCCCATCAAGAGAAAAATGGGACATGGTAGTGCTTGCGCTTCGCTGATGCTGTTGTATGTATTTCCACTCCGTAATCCGTAGTAGTAGTACTTTTCTGTTGGCTAATATCACGGTTCCTTTACTCCGGATAATAGGTTACGTTGTACGGAGTAGGAAAACAAACATTCGCTGCTCACGCATGTCAGAACTTGTCAAGGAGGTTGACGAAGCGTACTTCAACCTCTCACTTATGTACAACAGCATATCATATTCCGACGGCACGGGCTATGATTGCGATGTTCTCACACATCCACTTCCAATTGGCATGGTCTTGCAGGTATAAATGCTCGTATGAGCAGGCAGTGGCCTTGCCTTGGGAGAACGAGACCTCTTCACTTGGTCCTCGGTAGCTAACGGGCAGTCATCCCTCTCAATCAAACTATCGCCGCCTAATAGTCCCATGTTTTTTTTTTTTCCCTTTCGCGATATTAGAAAGACGTTTCATGGCACCATCCATGGCTCGCATAGGTCTAGATTAGGGAACAGCCACTACGTGTCAGGTAAACGCCGGGCAAGACTGCTAATTTGTTATATGTTCAGCCTCATTGCTACCAGAGGCATGGGCGGCATGGGCGGCATGGGCGGCATGGGACATTGTGGCCAGGAACGACTCGTGTGCGAAATCGAGGCCCTGTAGGATGTGCGATGCATGGCTTCTCCGTGCCCCGATGTTCATTCCAAGTTCAGCTCGGACAGATACAGTGGCAGAAGGATGAAACGCTCTTTTCTGAAACCTCTCCCCGATACAGACTACGAAGGGCTACCATGTCAATATTTGTTGCCACTTGGAGATTTAGGCTGATTAGAGTCCACATACATCGAGCAGCGCTTCACACAACCACTTATTACCATATTACCACATTTCTAACTGAAGCATCATGGAGCTATTAGCTAGCCTTTCCACCAATCCGCAGAGACGGTAGAGCATGACCCAACAAGTGTTATGGCGGCGTCAACATTGGTGGTTTTTCCCACAGTGTTCGACTTGATGATAGCCGGGGTCGTGTCCTTGGCAAATCCCAAAGCTGTGAGCACAGATGATAATACAAGAGTGTCGAAACTCGCACCCACCCTTTTGTGAGTGCGTATACTTAAACGCCAGGTATCATGCGGCGAGGCATATCATTTCGTGTACCCGTGGCTTTACAGCCAAGACGCAACATTGCACTTTCCACACGAAGCCACCCGGCTGGCCTTTCGTATGTGGATTCTGTCCAACAAATACGAACTTTGAAAGCTTGGCTATCAAGACGAATATTCTCGTGTTTTTGACCACGGGAAAACTTCCTATTCGCCGAGCATGTCTTTTTCATAAACGTTCCGAGTATAGGACACATTTTTAGGGGCTTGAAAGACACTCATCTTCCTGGACATTACGCTATAACTGTGGTCCAATAACCATCTGAAAGGGATCAGAACTATCAGAAGATGCTGAGTGATATTGTTAGAGACCACTCGAACCGTTCTGAGTAACAGAAGCTAGTCCAGCCAACATGGCTCTTCACATATGAGCTTGTCCCCCTCCTCTTCAGGGCCCCCAATTTTGTCATTCCCGTTCGACCCACGATCGATGCTCAGAATTTAGGCCACATGTACAACGCAAGAATGACAAGAGTCAGATTCTGGCATCCCAGCGATCCCGGCAATCCCATGTTGGACTCTCGATGTGATATCTAAGCGATAACCCCGTTCATTGCGACTGAATCAGGAACGACCGATGCAAAAGCACATACATGACGTTTGAATCATGATGAAAACAGGAGCACACTCATTCAGCCGTGCACTCGATGACTTGTCCTTCAAAGTTGCTTCTTAAGCTTTTTCACTTGTACAAATTTGCCGCAAATATGTCAGTAACGTTGCCTTAGTGGTAACCTTGACGGAGTCTTTATCCCATCTTTATTCCATGTCTTTCACCATGTCAGTAACGTTGCCTTTTCGCAGTAACCTTGATGGAGTCTTCATCCCATCTTTATTCCATGTCTTTTAATCGTCTGTTTTTAAGTAATAACACCTTTCTTTGGTCTGGACGCTTGATGTCGCTGGCTTGATGCCGCTGGCATGATGTCCTCAGGCGACTACTCCGTATACCCTCCTTGAGAAATGATGAAAGGGTCTCCAGAATTAGAACCCCCTCCCTCTCCCCTAGAAAGTTCCGAATTACTAAATTCTCAGATTGCAGTCACGACTATTACGGAGTAATGTCAACATGGGGAGGTGCCCGACCAGCGACAACCTCAAGGGCATTCCGAGAACTCATCTGGTTCATCATTCGGGCCGATTCCGAGAAGCGCAGTGGATAATGTCAGAACCGGGGTCGTGGAACGATTACATACTGTATGTACATACATACATACGTAGTTCCTGTTCCTGCAACATTATTGCTCTTCCTGAGCAATAATACGACCTACCTCGATGAGAGCGTTTGCTTATTAATGTGCTGCTGTTCGAACCGGGAATGACCTAGCCTGGACGACTTTAGCTGCCCCTGCGTCTGACATGAAGCCCCAAAATCGAATGAAGAATAGTTCATGGAGTCTACCACGCGAGTGCTACATCAATATTACCTACCATATCGGTCGGAGACCCACATCATTGGTGTACAATTGAAAACCATTGGTGATACGAAAGGACGTTCGGCAACGGCTGAGATGATGACAAACCCCGGCCTTGTGATAACCAATACATACTCCAGCCTGAAGCCTCATCAAGGCCAGCCATCACAGCCGACTGGCTCCCACGGTCAGAAATTCCTTCCGTCACCCAAGAAGGTTTCCTAATTGAACGAAGTTAGTAGTTTATGATTGCCAAGACGGTACAGACTACGGAGTACAACATCGAGAACCATGCATGTCCCCATATATTCGCAAGAAGGGGATACCCCGAAACCTGGGCGACATGTGTAGCACAAAGCAGGTACAAGCAGCCATTCACATCATGTTATGCACACACACACACACACACACACACACTGAATAATGTATGTACTGGTCACGAGTGCGCGCAATCATGGCATGGGTATGTACTCCGGAGTTCGTACGGAGTACATGACGGCGTACATGACGGCGAGTCCATGGTGAGATTGCCGAGACGTCATGTAGACCGATTACGGCCGAGAAGCACAAGACGCAACATGGATGTTTGGCACTGAGTAATGGGCAGCCACTCCCCGCGCGAATGATGGAAATCGAGGCCCCAGCTAGCCGGCGCTTCTGCGATTGAGTTGGCGCCAGAACCTGACTATTAGTCAGAGCCCTTCTGCCAAGAGCATGTAGAGATGGGTCTGCACGGGCTCGAGTCGAGTAAATAAGCATCATATTACAGAACGTAGGCTGTATGGGAACCACTTCACGATGCTGGTCCGTATGTACAACTTCGGGGCAGCCGAACAAGGTTGGCCAACGAACGCCATGGACAATAATACGGCGGGAACAAGACAGGGCCATTCGACCCCGATGTGGTGCGCTAACGCATCGTCCAAGGTGTCCAAGGTGTCCAAGGTCAGGTCATGTTGGAGCAAGTCGCCCTTCGAAGAAGAAGCCCCGGCACAGCCTCGTCACTCGCGTCCTTTGTGTTCCGCAGAAAACTCGGTATCGGCCACGCGACGGCTCTTTTGCATCACCAAAAGGTCTATAGACTGCGTGGCAAGAGAACACGTCCAAGTCGAAAGCGGGACCGAATGAGGATGAGGCTATATTGTGGACTTGTTATGGCAAGGGACGCAAATGCAGAACTGATAAGCGTGCTGCTTGCTGCTGGAATCTGTATGGAACTTACACAAATGGAAACTACGGAGTAACTTCATCCGTTACTCACTTGGCATGCAACGCCTACCCTGGAGACTGTAGATTGTGCGGCGGTAATGTGATCGGCTATATCACGGGTTTTATGCTTGAAAAGCTGAACGAGCAGTGACCACATAAATGATAACAACAAGCAGAATTAATACCCTTCCGTTTTTTTAAAAAAATGAACCAACCGCGCAAACAGCAATCAATGTCAATGCGTTGTCCCCAATGTGTGTTCACACTACCCTGCACCCCGAGGACTAATGTCCTCCCCGTCATGAAGCTCACCATTAAAAAAAAAGGGGCAAACAAGCATAGCAAAAAAAAAGTGTCTGGTTCCATGAAAGAATCCAGACCAAATCAACAATAAGAGCCATCGTCTCGCCCATCAACCTAGCCAGATCAGTTCCTTCTACAAAACGACGGGGTCGCGCTGCGTCACGAGATCCAATAAGTCCCACTCACTCACTGCCTGAACCTCGCATCAGGCACAAATCAATCTCCTCCCTGCCTGGGCGCCTTACATCGAACGTCGAACGTCGACGCTACCACCTACACAAGAATCGCATGTCCCGCTCGCACGCGTAAATCAATCTCCTTTTCTTTTCTTCTCCTTCCTTCCCTCCCCTTTTTTTTTTCAAGAAAAAAAAAAAAATGTCGTCATTCGTGATCAATCTCTGGGAATCCATCTTCACGCCCGGCCCGACCCCGACCATCCTGATAGCCACCAACGTGTCCTTTGGGGCTCTCCAAATTGTTCTCTTCGCGCTCCTTGTCGCCACATCAAGCATACACCTGGTGGTACTGTCGGTGCTGTGCGCCGGTCTCTGGTGGGCAATCAATTGGTTCGCGCGCGAGTTGGCGATTGCGCAGGAGGTACAGCAGCAGGACTCGAGGAATCGGCCGCTGGCGCCCGCTGGCAGGGGAGGCACGAGGCGCGGCCAACGCGGATGACAGCAGCGATACCGAGGTCGAGACGACGGGCAGGGACGAAGCGGGAAACGTTCGGCACAGGCCCGTTGGCGAGGGTCACGATGGGAGGAGCGCTGCGCTGACGCTGACGGGGACGGGGACGGGGTCGCTGACGGGGTCGCTGAGCCAGTCGAGCGTGAGCACCGAGGACGAGTGGGAGAAGGTGTCTGGGAGTGAGAAGGACACGAATAAGGCCAAGTAGGTGCTGGGAATCACGGGAAGAATGCAAATCTGATGTTGGCACGTTGTGTGTAGGTGAGTAATGTGGCGGTATCCGAGATGTACCTGACATGATTCCATACGAGTGTGAAAAGTACCGTCACGTCACGCGTGCGTCGTATTCTTTCCAGATCAAGAAAAAAAGGCCTGCTCTTCGACATGTACCCCGTGTACATACCATGAATGCGCCCCCTTCTCCCACCCAACCAACAGCCAGTCCATCAGGGCAAAAGGCGCTCATGGTGCATAATTGGATTCATAGACTGTTTCCCGCAGCACTTTCTCTTGGAGATGCGAAGGTTGCCATTGCAAGACGAGCACGAGAAGAAGAATGAAAAAAAAGGGGTTCTTAGGTAAGTAAGCGTGATTATACGTCTTCAGCTCCGTACGCAATTGGTCTTGGAGAGGACGCCGAAAAGAAAGAGCGTGGGATGAACCGTCTCAAAACATCCTGCCTCTGTCAGTGACATCATTCGTCCTGTCATGTAATGTAGCTCGTGGATCGGCCGGGGAATGATATCTCTGCAGGCGATTCTCTCCATCTTATCAAATCGCACGCCTTCGATATGAGTGAGATACGGCCAGAAAAAGTCGTGTTTAACAGCTGTCTGTGGGCATGCATTGTTTGCCTCGCATTTCCTGCTCAATGCTTAGCTTGCCAGAAAGCTGGCTTTACGGCATGTGCGTTGGTCAGCGAGCGCATCAGCCAGTCGGTCAGCTGGTCCATCAACCGAATGGGAAGGATGAATAACAGAGGCTTTACAGTCAAGTCAGTGAGCATAGTGATGAGGGATGTTCCAAGCCAAATACGCCCCAAAAATAAACCCAAGAGGAAAGTTAGTTCTGAGCCTTGGCGTTTTGCACTCTGGGAGCCCATGCTGTATAGAAGTGTATATTGTATTGCTGGACGAAAGGAACATGGAGTATATACTATATACTCAACGAATCCCTTGGATTCAAATTTGGAAACCGATTTCGTATCCAAAGAATCCCGTCATGTTGGCGAATATGTATACATGTGTTAGTGTGCCACTCGCCGAACAACCGCGTCTCCTTGAGCCCACGCAGTCAGGCATGCCCGCAATCATAGATACTTCAGCTTCTTCGTCGCAAAACTTGCCACAAACGAACATATCGCTCCAATGAACAAACACACAGAAATGGCATTTGGTCCCTCCGTTTTCGGCACGGCTTGCTCGTCCGCCAACTCTTGGCTTTTGCCGGGCTCCAGCGCCGCGAAAACGACGGCGGCGATTAGAGAGCCGATGAACTGGGGACAGTAGAGTATATGTTGAGGATCCCGAAATAAATGCCCGACAATTCACCGCCGGATGAGGACTCTGCACCATCGTTGCCCAAGAGGTTTGAGGTGCCGTTCAGGTCAGGAAGCTCGATGTCGACGTCGTTGGACAAACGTCTGTAGCCTGGGAGCTCATTTTGTTGACTTCCATACCGAGGAGGGCCGAGGGTGCCCAGCCGGTGATTGTCCATGGTCTGACAAGGACGAGCGTGCATTAGTAGAATGAAGCAAGGTCGAGAGTGCGGGAGAAGAGTGAACATGGTACTTACATTCCACATAGACAGACCAGAACGGTAGCAAAGCGGAAACTGGTGGCAAATGGTGCCAACGCCATCGACCCTGCAAACATCAAATGGCCGACTATCCACATTGACAAGAGATCCGGCTTCATTTTCTGAAACGTCTTCAATAATCCCGCAACCGCCGGCGGTGGTCTCGTCGTATACCGTTCCTCGTCCGGAGACTTGACGAAAATGGGCAGAAAACAAGCCCCCAAGCATGTAATGGTCGAGTAGAACAGGAGAGCGGTGCTCCCTATGCGTCCCACCTCCCCAACGCATCCTGGGACTTCTTCGCGTCCGCGGGGACATCGTACCTGAAGTACGTCTCGCCCACCCATGTCGTGCTGTAGAACATGAAGGGGAACCATCCGATCCAGGACCAGAACTGAGCCCAGCAGATGGCCTGAATTCGCGGCGGGAGATGCCGCGCAGTCGAGTAGATTTTCTGCAGAACCCGTAAGTGCTTCGGGACTTGGAACCTTTGCTCGAGACAAGCACGCTTTCGTTAACGGCCCAGCAGGTGATGCTTGTTGAGACGAGAATGGCGGCCACGGCAATGACGGTGAGCTGCTGGAATTGGGTCGTGCCCAGCGTTGTACCAAGTAGTCGAGGGAGGTTGATCGCCGCGGAGGCATAACCGATGACGTGTCCCACGGCGCCCATTCTGCTGGCCCATGCCGCTCCAGCTTGCTGCTTCTCCAGCGGCAGCACATCGACCAACAAACTCCTCGAGCACGACATGACGGCGTTGATGGCAAAGTCCAACACATAAATGGACAGGACGGCCAGTGCCATGGTCGGCCCCTTTGCCAACTTCTCGTTCGGCACTACGCTCCCCACAAGCTCCTTGGTGAATCCCAGGACGAGCAGGCAACATGCCACTATTAGAGCTCCTATCACCATGAAGGGTCGTCTCCGTCCCCATTTAGATGTATTCTCGTCGGCGATGACTCCCACGATCGGTTGGACCAGAAGTCCGGATAGCGGGCCGGCAATCCAGATGAGCGAAGTATTGGATTTGGTGAGGCCAAGATCAAGGAGGTACGGAGTGCAGTCTGGAACGGGCGCATTAGCTTTCCTCTTTTCCTCTTAAAATTTCCCTCCAACTTCTCGTTCATGGGGCCACGCGTCATGGGGAGATTTACAAGTCATTTCGACAATCCAAGTGAAGCTATAATAAGTTAACTATCTGAAGGAAGCCATCCGTAAGACGGGAATGGCAAAAAAAAAAAAAAAAAAAAAAAGTCAAAGCCAAGGACGTACGTGACACCAACAGCGCAGAAGTTCAAAAGAATCATGCGTGTTCTCTCGGAGCTCCCTTTATCGAGGGTTCACCCGTTAAGGTCATCGTCGTTTTGGGTAGATTCATATTGGGTAGCTGCCGTTAAATGACACTACCGCACGCATCTAGACGTAGTAGTAGTACGTTCGCATCCGAAATTCGCTCCTCAGTTTGAAGGACGGCGATATATTAGAAAGAAGTTGACAGAGCTGCTCCAAGCTTTGTGGAGCGTGGGTGGCGTTTGTGTTGGGCACACACGGACTGTGGAGCTACATACGCATTAATAAGGCCAATCATCGCGCGCTATCCTCTCTTAGCCGCACCGGAACGCCCGGAACGCCCGGGGCGCATCTGGAGTGAGCGCTACCCGTAGGTACCTTTTCTTTAGTGGAAATTATAGCTAACTTTAGGTACCTCTGTCTCACGCTTATTTCCCGTTTTAGCTGCTGATTGGCGCGATTCCCCCTGCATATAGATTTTTACAATAAAACCAGGGTTATTGTACATATTTGGGTGGCCACCCACATTAACCTGGGTACCTTTGACTAGTCCTAATTAGCCCACCTGCTGATTCGTAACCCAGTTGTCGTCTTATGACACTGACACTCAACAAAGGGTATTATATAATTCCTGGGTATGTACGAAGTATGTATGTATATTCGTACAGATCAACTTGTTGGTATCTCCTAATGTAATCGCGTCGCATCTGCACCTCCTGATGCTTTTCAGAGTATTCGCCAAACCAGCCTGCCTGCCCTGGACTACCTGTCCTTCTTACCCTTGTACGAACAACCTATCGTTGACTGATGTTCTGTTTCCCAATCCTGCTTTTGGTATGCTCCGCAAACACCGGAAGCTCCCGTATCCGTTTCCGTCTCCACGTGCCCACGCTTCCTGATAAATGAAAGGAATTCCACAAAAATAAAATAAGAAGTAAAAGAGACCACAGTTTGCGCGAGAGGCTGTGGTCTTCAACTCGACAGCGTAGGAATTGAGTCTTTTGGTAGCCATGAGGTATCGAAGTAAATAAACCAAATCAACGCCAGGGTCCGTCCTCCTCAAGGGCTAAATGGGGAGGAGAGGGAAAGGAAAAGAAAAGAAAAGAAAAGAAAAGAAAAATAAGAGTGGGGAATCAATAACATAACATATGACCTGTATAAAAATAGAATCTTGTCTATCCGCTTGAGATGATGGCTCTGTGACCATGCGGGCTCACTCACAGCATGAAGGCCCGAAAATGTGTCGTAGACTGATTGTGTTTGACGTTGAAGAAGTATTGCCATTCACGAGTCGGCCAATTTGGCAAAGTGCTTGGACCAGATCCAACCAACTTGATCTGTTAAATCATCCTGATTCTTTGCTAACCAGAGTTCGCCCTTCTCCGCTATGACGTCGAATATCTGTTGTGCATAGTCATGTCAACACTCTTGCATTGTTTCTTCTTCTCCACATGGCATCAAGGGCTGATTGATTGAACATACCTCGCCGGCTTGATATGTTAGGTAAGGATATCCAGCCTCGTGTTTTGTAGTGGCGATGTTGAATTCAAAGAGCGAAGCAGCCAACCACAACACGTTGTAACCGTCCGAAACCTGACTGCGCTCGCGGGATGACGCTCTTGATTGTCGCTGACTGCTACTGTCATCGCGTCCATCCGACATGGGCATGGCCGAGTGGAACATATTGGAAAAGCGATGGTTATCTCGATGCGTTTCATGGGTGACAGAGTTCGAGTTGTACGTGGTGTTGGAGTCACGATGGCTTTGTGCAGCCGAATCTGAGCTTTGTCAGGGCATTCCCGACTCAAAACTCCGGCCTGTGCTGGGTCTCGTGGTGGAAGCCAATGCCTTGCCGGCCCCGGAGTGGGCGCTGCTGGAAATCCCGGAGATCGAGGAGAGGCTAGCCCTCCCTGACTGGAGAGCGATCCCGGCGTAATAATCGCGGTAGTAGTATTGATGTGGACTTGGTACATTTCCATTTGCAAAACCTGTGGCGCTATGACTTGGAGACATGGTGAAGGAGCCACTACTTCGTCCCCAAAGTCCGGTGTAGGCAGCATTGGTGCAATATCTCCATTGATGGACTGGCCACCGCTTCGAGCTTCCAGATCTGACGGCCGGGCACGCGTTCGCAGTGATGCATCATCCATACTCGTGGACATCGAGTGAACTTCTGCCCCAAGTGGCAGGGTTGAGGATACCTATATTAGCCAGTTGATCGTTGGCATAGGGAAGTCGCGTTCAAAAGAATTGACCACTTCTTGAAGATCGGGCATGTCAGAGCAATCTCCCAACACCGTCTTCATCCTATCTTTCCAGATGGAGTACCACTTTGCTTGGATATTCACAAAGTTTCCCAAGCAGATGTTCCCGATCCTCTCCGTCAGAGCGGATAGCTGTGGGAGTTCTTTCTTCAGTGTATCATTCAGGGCTTCGTACTGTTCAACAAGTTCCTTCAACTTGGGATCAGGGCTTTTGCCACCTCGCCTGAGTTGCTCAAATCGCTCAAAATCCAAGCGGCGCTTGTTTCTCTTCTTCATGGCCAAGGACGGGTTGCCATATGCCCTGATGACTTGTTCAAAGGTTCAATGACAAGCTTGCGAACTTGGGACAGATGTTCCTCCAGAGCCACTTTCTCAAGATCGCGGACCGAAATGTTGAACTGAACCCACTTACTTTCGAGTTCGGGATAGTTGCCAGGTTGCAGCCTCATGACCAATTCGATCGAAGACATGTACTGTAAGAACTCATGGACGTAGGCTGACACTTGCCGGGTGTAGAACTCGACGTCACGCAGGACAACTTGAAGCCGTAGGTAGTCGTCACCAAACTTCTCATTGAGTTTTGCGTAGTCTGGATCTTCTGCCGGCCGGTTGTTGGACGCTTGCAATTTATCGACACGTTTGCCAAAGGCTCGGGCGAAGCCAGCCTTGACATCCGACTCCTTCCTCTTCCTGCCAACAATTTGGCCCACGAGCTCAAAGTTCTTCTTCGTCTTGTTGATCTCGATAATGGCATTTTCCAATGTGTCCTTGGCTTCGATGAGCGCTTCTCGATCAGGGTGATCCTGCGGGGTGTGATGTAGAAGTGTTATAATCAGGTTGGGATATTTTGTAATTCTCTGCATGGGTTTGATAAGGAGAGAATCCAAGTCCCAAGCAGCTGTCAAATCCTTGGCTACTTCGTTACATTCGTTCAGCCATACCTGAACAGTAGGGTCTTGTTGTATTAGTATGAGTCTCTTCGCTGCTTGATCGCTGGCGCGCAGGAAACCTTCATGCGCCAACTTCATCTGCTCGATGTTATTCTTGAATACGGGACCAAGACACGTAGAGCGGTCTTTCGTGTCACTGGGTCCGCCAGTCGTGCCAGAATTCGGCGGCGTGGATATGGAGGAGTCATCTCGTTGTGCAGTCCGTCCCCCTTTGGGTATATACACGTCCACAACGCCCTCTTTGATTTCCGACAGAAACGCCGTGTGGAAAGCAATGATTTCGTCACTGTTTCGAAAGATTAACTTCACCGTTTTGCTGTCTAGTCTGGGACAAGCCTCTGCCGTCCCCTTGTAGATCTCTTCCACAATGTTCATGTCTCGAACAAACACAGCTTCAGTGTCGACTAGCTCCTTGATGACGTTTCTCCTCTGAACAAGACGGTGTCGTTCTTTGTCAGTGAGCTCCTCACCATCCTGCGCCAAGGACTTGCTGTCGCTATCAGCCGGCGTCTGCGTGCTGACATATTGCTCCGTTGTCGCAAGAGACGCCGAGTCGATAGATCGAGATGTGTCGGCACGAGACATGTATTCGTCACTTCCCGTTCAGAGTTCAATAAAGTGTTCTCATACTGAGACTGCTCGTAGTAGGCACTTGATGCTCTTGAATTTATCTCTGAGCCCGGAACAGACGGCGGTACTGGGGAGGCTCGTGGCTCGGCGTTGGAAGATATGGAGCTGGCTTGTTCGGCTCAGGCGAGAAACATGCAATCGAGAAGCCGTCTCCTGTGTCGACCTCCGGGAGATGCAGTGAGTTGTGATGGGTCGAAGGTGGTCTGGACGACTCTGATTCGCGAGGTTCCCGTCTATTTAGCTGTCCAGTGTTGATCGAAGATTCCGTTTGGGAGCTGAAGATGGTTGCATGGCCGAATGCTGGTGATTCACGACTGCTTGGCATGACTGATCTGTCAGTGCTACCAACCGAGAAATCTGTCCACGTTGACTGTCGGCTGAGTCTTTCGTCGTGGTATCTAGAAGCAGGCACTAGCAAATTGCCTGTCGATGGTACATCGTACTGCTGGTGAGGTTGTTGCTCATAGCCTGATACTCGAGGGCCGTCATAAACTCCAGCGTCTGATGAAGCACACGTGGAAGTTCTGCAGGAGCGACTAGCGTCATCATAAGAGTCTCTTCTTTGTACTCCTACCTCTTGCCCGTGATCGTCCGTCGCTTCCGTGCATGTGTCGGTGGCGGCATCGTCCTCTTGATGGTCCTGATGGCCTGCTAGCGAAACTTGACCCGGCTCTGACTGGCAGTTAGAATCGTACCGCGAATCCAGTCTGGGAAACGGTATCGTATCCTTGTCATCCTGACTTGATGAAACTGGACGCTCTGATGCGGGGACCAGAGTCTTTGCCATATCCTGTGAAGGAAATAAATCGATGCCAAGCCCTTTGGATTCGAACTGCTCGAGATCGTCCACAAAAGAGCCCGGCAATGATGGAGGAGCTTGGCCAAGCTCAGGCTTCGCGAGTTCTTGATGATTCTTCTGGGGCGAGGCTCGAGTTGGGGAGTCAGGTTCGTCCTCAAACGGATATTGGTACTCAGTGCGCTGTTGCCTCTGAGAGGTGGCATGTTTGACAATTGTGATAGGCATATCGATGGGAGACAAGGCTTGAACCGGGGGTTAATTTGAGGTTCTGTGTCAAACTCGGTGGTATCAGATGTCGCCGAGACCGCAGATAGGGTCGCTCGTCTCCGACTTTAGAGGATGTCTGGTCAGGGAAGCCTCCAGGCAAACCCAAGGTTGGTGAGTCTTGCCCAGCTGTAGTGACTTGTCTCAATGGTGGTGTAGTCATGACTTCTGAGCATGGTCCTGCAGCTTGCGGCTCGGTTTGCTGAATTTGAACGCCATCGGGATCCGACACGGACTGCTGAGTCTCATCCCGTGTGCACGTTGTTTCAGGAGGTGCTTGGGTAGCGAACGAGCTAGGTTGTGGCTCATTTGATAAGTCGCTTGGCGATGGAACAGTACCCTCTGATGTATCATGAGGAACAGGTAGATTCTCCAGCTCATGGCGAGCCTTTTCGGCGTCGGCCTTGTGCCTTGCTTCTAAAGCCTCACTTTCCCGGATGGATTTGGTGTACGCAAGCCTGATATGCTCTCTCCTTTGTTCGAAATCGATGGGACCGATTGATATTTTACGATGTCTGCTTGTTGACTCGCCCTTCCTTCCAGTTTGGGCTTTGTCGGTTTCCTTCATCATCGAGCTAGACGTGGACGCTATTGACACAGGCTGTCTAGGCCGGGAGCTTCGCAGTGTAGGTGAAAGTTTTGGCGGAGGAGCGGCAACGAATGCCTGCAATCTCGCGTTGCTGTTGCTTGGGGTGACCGAATTACGGACCCGGGTCGGTGTCTTGATCCGACTAGCCCCCGGACTTGTCCTGGATGATCTTCCGTTCGCTTGATATCGTTTTAGAGTAGGAGGAGCTTGAGCGAGTAGAGGTCGGGCTCGTCGAGTTGCTAGGAACGCTAAGCTTGCGAACGGAGACGGGTAATTTGGATGAATGTGGCGATGGTTTTGATGTTTGATGACGCGCAGCTCTTGATGATGGCGATGAGCTACCATCATCGCTATGAGCACGAGAGCGAGGTTGAGAACGAGATACCAATGCTGTGACTGCTCCCTCGGGACGGGATGGAGGGCTGCGATGATATGACGAGGGTGATGACCTTTTTATTTCCGGGCTATAGAGGTTGCGTTGGCGTGATGAAGCAATTTGTAGACTAGACTCGGATGTCCTTCGCGAGCGAATTTCGTCAATACCGTGCCCTAGAGAACTTGCATCATGCCGATCGGGAGAAACCTCGCCAAACAGAAGACCGGGAGGTTGTTGATGACGGGAAGCAGGATTTGTTGGCTGAGGAAGAGTTTGAGACTTTTTCTGTGTGGTTTTGTAAAATTTTGGGAGGCTAGTTCTCGATCGGTAGAGCTTCGGGGCTTGCCAAGGCGACTTGCGAATGACTGCGTACTACCAGGAACCTGGTTGTCAGCCACAAACTTAAATTGTCGCAGCGACAATGACGAGGTTGCAACAGTACTACTGCGTCCACCAAGAGCATCCTCAGAAGTCGTGTCTCGATGTGACGATGACCGAGAGGCACTGTTGTTGGTGTTTTCAAGCCCGCTGTTGCTCGAGGAGGAGGCGGCATGGAGGAAACTCCAACCGTTGTGTTCTGATCAAAGCGCTTTTTAAGGTCTTTTACACTTTGCTTGCCGCCGGGCATCCTTGAGGTACTATCTGCAGACGATCTGCCATCCAGAGGACTCGAGACAGAGCGCAAGTTCGCTCGCGACAGGTTGTGTTGAGCAGGAACTATTGGGTGTCTGGGCGTGGTTCCATCACCGTTTGATCGAAGAGAAGGGCGTGAGGACGATGTTGCAGCCATGGGAAGTATGTCCGGACCTGTACTTGCGCCAGGACCCCGATAGTTCTTGTAGAAGTCGTCGGGATCTATAGTCGGAGGAGACACATGGTAGATTCCGTCCGAGGAGGGATCGTGATACGATGTAGGATGTGGATCGGGGTCGTTCGCTAGGGCGGCGTCAGCAGCGAGATGGTCGTGGTGCGGCGAGTTGCTGTCGAAATTGCTTCGCACGTCGGAGCTCATGCATGGAAAAGAGAAGGATTGGGATTGTACTGTAGACGCTTCAGCGTGTTGGAGCTGTTGAAGCTGTTGGAGGTCGTGTTGGGGTTTGGCGGCCCAAGGTGCCAAGACGGGTGTCGACAGCATCCGGGGCCGGTTCCATGTTGGCCTGGGAAGTGGCCAGGAGCTGTGCATCCGGTCAGACTGGTCAAACGTCGTGGCTGGTCGGGAGACGACGAGAGGCCCTCGCAGCAGTGAGCAAGCAGCATTCATTGATACGCCGGTAATAGGGCGTGGAGGAAGGGATGACGATCGGGGATGGATGGGATCGGGACTCGAGTACATGTACGGAGTACATATGTACATATATAAAGAGCAGCACAAGCTCGACGCAATTACGGAGTACTTGACTGGGATTTGTCTGCCTCCATGCAACTTTGAACTTTTTGCATTGGTGGGTGCACACGCTCCCGGTTGGCGTCTGGCGCCTGTAATACCAGCCGACCGATCAATCGATGGCTGTCAGGGCTGTCAGGGCTGCCAGGGCTTCCAGGGTCACGACTCCACACTGGACCCAGACGTGATTTAGCGCCGACGAGGGCGCCCAGATGGGCCAGATGGGGTCAACTAGTTATTATTAGCTGGTCAATTGGCCTGGAAGTCCTGGAGACCATGTCAGGATCCAATTGATCAGTGTCAATTGAGCTGAGAGCTCTGACTCACTGACAGTGAGCTCTGAGATCTGAGCCCTGAGCCCTGTCTATGTACTACATGTACGGAAGCTAGCTACGGAGTACATACTCTCAGCTCTTGTAACGTGCGTCAGCCGTGCTGACCCATTCAATTGGTCGCCGGAGTGACTGGCTTGCTCTCGTGTCCGCTGCAAAATTTCGGATTGCTCACATCACACAGATGCCAGAAACCCACTGGCTTCTCATCGTCCTTTGACCTCGCCCTTGCAGCTCTTTTCTTTATCCTTGTCCATCCTCCACCTTCCCGAGGTGGGTGGCCCTCATCAGGTCTAGATACATGTACATACACTACATACATACATACATACATACATACATACAACATAATACATGTAGGAGCGGATACGGCTGTCCAAATCCTCGTATTGCCAGCTGCATACGGAGTACATAGGTCAAGGCTTGAGATTATCACGGACATGTGGACATAATCCATTTTGCTTGTACAGTCAAGTATTATTATGGAGCGTTACGGAGTACTCGGTACCCCGTATTATGCATGCTCTTTTCGAGACTCGATTTGTCTACATCAGCAACGGTACCCCAGCTGTAACAGCACGTCCCCATGCTGCCACGTCTCCCTGCACAAATCGTGACAAGCAGGGGGTTTCTTTTCCCTTGGTAGAGAGTGGTACAGAACAAGTCATGCGCTTTTATATGTACATACATACAGACTACAGAGCGCTATTTAACCAGCATTGATGCCCAGAATAATGGACCAAAAAAGGCCGCATTGGTAACTTTGGGGGCTGATTGGAAATCCTACATGTGTAAATAGAAGCAAGTGTAAAAACCTGGTTGCATTCAATGGGGACTGGCGATGGCGACAGGTCCCAACAAACAGCCTGTGTTGGGCTCACGGCAAGCCTGGCTTCCACATACTGGTTGTTTCCTGTGTGAATAAATAATAAATATATTGCTTGCCCCTGCTCGATAGAGTCTTCAAACCTCAAACCGCCAACAAATACTGCACCAAAGTCAACGACTCGAAAAGACCAGTCACTACCATTCGGCGAACCGTCCGTCTTCTTTGTTGGTTGGGCTGCCGACATATTGACACTCATCGTTCCGCGCCCGTGCTTTTCGTCCTTCCTGCACCAGCTCGGTTCATGTTTCAGTGAAGCGCTGCAGGAGGCGACTCCGGAAACGAAATCGCCAATTATTAATCTCGAGCGTTGACGGATCCCGTGCCTCTTGCCGAGCATCTACGCGCAGCTTGTTGACAGACGACATGCCGATTACAATCATGCCATCTTATTCATGATGGTGCCACTCTGGCGTCGAGTTCAATGTAAAGCTGGGGAAATTGGCCAACCAAAAGCATCCTTTTTGGACCCAGTCATCCAGTTATTGCTGTCTGGCAAGGTCTCCACGGCGGTCTCATCAACAATGCCCACAACCGCCATGTATGTAAGGTACCGCACCACAGGATGGTGGCACAAGATATGTACGCAGACTTGAGGAGGTTCACAAGGGAGCATCGTCTCCACTCATCCATAATCTTGTGTGTTCATTCGTACTCCGTTAAAGTAATCCGTAATGGATTAATACATACACCCTCTTCTTGCGTACATACATATACATAGTAGGCTACATGTACATAGGTCAAGGAAGCCAGGTCAGCCCCGAGAAATAACCCAACGCATCCTCGAACAGTCATTAAGAATTTTCTTAGCTCCAGAGTTACAGACTAGCGCACAGAATCGGGATGGTTTTTGCACGAAGAAAGGCGCTGAGCTGCCATATCAGGAAGTCCACTTGGCTGATCCGGTTTTAACAAGATTGGGTTCGCGATACGGAGTCCTGACTGAGCCCAACAAGGCCTGCAATGACGAGGCAGATGTTGTTTCATGTACCGATGTTTAATAGAGGATAATTTTTCCCTGAATCGACGCTGCTAGGCGACGGACGAAACACGAAGCGATCGCACTCTTAAACAATGGCTTGTTGCCGCACGACCGTGGACAATGCCATTTCGAGTCGAAGGCATGAAGTTCCTAATAACTTGAAGGATAATTACGAAACACCTTATTCGAACAAACACAAAACTTGATAGGGCAGGTTAAGTCACGCTCGATATCGGACGTAAAATTGTGGCTGCCCGCTCATTCATCCTGGTACTATCTGGGCTGGGCCATCAGCCCTCGTGCTCCGTACTCCGTAAATTACTCCGTACATACGCACACACACACGCACATTGGTAAACGCATTCATTCATTGGCCATGGCTTCATTTTCTGCCCCACCATCATCGCCAGAGAGCAAAGCCACAAACCGCACGAAAGAAAACATTCTCTGACAGCCACAACCAGGTCCACCACAAACCCGAAAACAAGCTCACGGACACCATCGCAAACGCGTGTAAGTTGACCAAAACGCGACACGCTTCCCATGCTCGCTCATCAAAGTCATGGTCGGTTGCCTGAAACGAAAAAGGAGTGACCCAGAGACACATAGGCCTGGAAAGACCACAGTCTACGAAGGGGCTGTCAAGCGACATCTTCTGACACAGTCGTACACGACAGTTCTAACTCTACGCGAATATGCTTTGCTTAGACTTCCGAGTGGTTCAAGACTGCGTCGGAAAAGATCAAATTTCTGGGACACGGAGATGACATCACAGACGTTGAGACGCGAATCTCATGTTTCCTGGACTCGACATTGATTTGCAGTTGCAATGCCATCTCTCAGGATGGCGATGCTACCTTTGAGCAATGGCTTTCCTTCTCCCAAAAGGAGATGGTTCCCACGTGACATTGTCTGATGGCATACCCGATGCTGCAAATACGCAATCGGAGGTCTGTAGTTCATCATTGGTCCTCACTGACTGAAGCGAATGAGCGAGAGCTGATAAGTACAACAGATCGTTGATTTCGTAGTCTGGTTACTTTTCAAAGGAGAAACGCCCGGGGTCTTGGCCCAAGCATTTGCTTTGTGATGGCTTCCGTAAACGAGCAAAGGAAGGAGACCCCAGCGGGATTGCTATCCCAGGTATATACAGTCTGTATCCCAATCATCATGCAGCATCAGCAAACAGGAGCCATGGCCGCACCTGTTGGTTTTACTGGGACACTCGGGGCAGAATATCATGCTTGATCTACTCACCGAACAGTCTGTTTTGTAGCCGTTGACGCAGGACTTGGGAATTACTATCAATTGAGCGGTGAGTTGGATATCGATCACCTCTCTGCATTGAGCCGGCCCAGCGGTACTAATAAGCCTAGGTCTTCCACTGTCAGATCTGAACACTAGAAGCAACTCTCAGATACCCCGAATGCCCCGTGGTCTGGCAGATATCCTCCTGGTCAGGAGCCGAATTTTCTACGGTAAACCGGCACTTACGGCCCGGGGCCGACTTCAGCATGGCTACAAGCATATCCGTAGGCCTCTCTTTTCTGCCTACCTAGATGCCGACCCTAACTTTACGACAGATGTCCTCAATCGCTGTTCATGGAATACTCACGGCCAAGAAAAGTCTCAGACTGACAGAAACAGCGCTAACACTGCAAAAATCATGATGTATATGTTTCCCAGGCAATTTGGATTACATAACGTCTTTACCTCTGACGTAAATTCCTTGGAGACCGCGCAAAGGTTTCAAGATTACACTTTGCGCGAGGAAGAAATTGCCAAGCTTCTCAAGAACCCGAGCAACGTTTCAGCAGATGGCACCCCGAAACTCCCCAAGCGCCTCCGAGGAACGGCTTGGGCATTGGTGCAAAATTACAAATCCTTCATAGCCGTTGCTCATACGCCGAGCTACTGAAGCACTACTGCTCTTCGAAGCTTGATTACGTCCACAAACCGTCGAGTTCAATACATAGGAATTCGCATCACATAATCAGGTGTCTCAGCTGGCAAAGGCGCTGTTGATGGCGCGGTGAACCTCGAATCTGAAATGCTTGATGACAATATCGGAAGCCTATCAAAACCGAAGCCTGCCAATTTGGATCTCTGGTGGAGTTGGCGACATCCCAGTCTCAAGTGTCGTCGTTCTGTCAAGCCGTTTTGTCCAGGATCGTGCCGAGCGACTTCTGGGGCGAGGGCAAGGCCATGCTTCACAACAAGAAAGCGGTTTTTCGCCAAGTAGACCAATTCGTTAGACTGCGTCGATTTGAGTCTACTTCGTTGCACGAGATAACACAGGGACTCAAAGTACGCTGAAGTGAGATAGATTAGTCTGGGGCACTGGGCTAACGACGTATAGATTGCCGATATACGCTGGCTTCAGCCACCAGGCTCACAAAGTCAGAAGGCTAGCCAAACCGACATGAAGAAGCGACACGAGATTTTCATGAACTGCTGTACTACGTTTTTGATTCTCTATTGATACCCCTGATTAGAAGCAATTTCTATGTCACAGAAGCCAGCACCCACCGTAACCAAATCTTTTACTTTCGCCATGATGTTTGGAGACGCATAGCAGGTCCCGCATTGTCGATTCTGAAGAAGGACATGTTTGAGGAAATGAAGTTTGCCCAAGCCAACACTATCCTCGACAATAGACGTCTAGGTTTCAGCCAGGCTCGGCTGCTTCCAAAGGAAACAAGCTTCGACCGATTATGAATCTCCAGAGACGCCAAGTGAGCAGGGCGAACTCGAGGATTCTCGGACCCAGCATCAACTCTGTTCTCTCACCCATACATACGGCGCTCAAATTTGAAAAGGACGCCAGCCCTCACAAGTTGGGATCCACGCTCTTTTCCGTCAATGACATGTACCTGCGACTCAAAGCATTCAAGCAAGCTATTGGGACGACCACAATGGCCAAGCTGTATTTTGCAAAGGTGGACGTTCAGTCAGCCTTCGACACCATCCCTCAAGAGGAACTTCTTCAGCTCATGCGATCCGTTCCTAGCCAAAACAAATACACCATCATCAAACACGCAGAAGTCCAGGCAGGAGAGCACACCATGCTTGGCCCACGGAAAACAGGCAGCAAAGCCGTCCGTCGATGGCGAGCCTCAGTTCTCGCACAGAAACAAGACGCCGCCTTCGCAGCACGTCTACAGAATGGAATTGCCACCAAGAAGAGAGACATAGTCTTTATCGACGGAGTCGCGCAGAAAAGCTACGATACAAGTACTCTGTTGCACCTCATGTCCGACCACATACAAAGGAACCTAGTCAAATTTGGCAAGAAGTACTACCGCCAGAAGCGAGGCATTCCCCAGGGCTCGGTTCTATCCTCGTTCTATGCAATTACTTCTATGCCGATCTGGAAATGAAGCATTTGCAGTTCGTCGCTGGGCCAGACTGCCTACTCATGAGGCTGATAGACGACTTCCTCCTCATCACCCTGGACAAGGAAAAGGCGGTCAAGTTCGTAGAGACGATGCACCGTGGCCTTTCTGAATATGGGGTCCAAGTGAGCCCTCACAAGACCGTAGTCAACTTCCCCATGTCTATACATGGCGAGCCCCTCAAATGGCTGCTTATGGTGCGTTTCCCTACTGCGGAACCTGCATCAACGATGCAACGCTAGAAATTACAAAGGACAGTCAAATTGCTCAATCAACTGGTATGCCTCGCTCTCCTCTTTGCCACCCACTTCGTATCATGTCAAACTAACGCCGCCAGCCATCGCCAACTCATTGACCATCGAATTCAGCCGCTTGCCAGGCCAGAATTTCCAAAGAAAAATACTCAGTATGTTGTTGTCTTTGACAGGTCAGCCAGAACTTCTCATCTCATTATGCCATTAGATGCCTTCAAGATTCAATCCCACCTCATGTTCTTCGATACTGCTCACAATACTACGAGTACCGTCCTCAAGTCTCTGCACCACGCGTTTCGTGAGACGGCTCGCAAGATGGTGGCATACATGCGATGTTTGTCCAAGATGCGTCGGCCGAGGGCAGGCCTTGTTATTCGTGAGTTTGCTATTCGTTTTGACTTCCCCTCCCCCAAAGCTATTCATCTTTCTTTCTGGCCCCCACGAAAAAAAAAAGAAAGAGAGACGTTGCCGTTCCACAAGTTATCATCATGGTGTTCTGACCCGTTTGTAGAGACAATGTGTAAAGTAGCAGATGTTGCGTACTCAATCTTGTCAAGCAGATCTAGACGCCTGAGATATCCCGATTATGTGTGTACGATTCGCAGGGGACAAGTTACGAGGTAAGTCTCCTGCGCATAGATTCGAGCGGCCATTTGGCATGTTCAGGCGTGGCTAATACCCGTGCAGTGTAGCATATGCCGCGTTCTTGCAGGTTCTGAATAGGCACCAAGCCAATTATGGAGCGGCAATCGAGTGGTTGAGGAAACAAAGCAAGACGCTTGCAGTCACGTAGTATTCGCGGTAAAGGGATGGATATGTGAAGCTGCTGGTACAATTCTGCCAATTAGGGTGATTTGTCATGAATTGCCGTTCCGAGTCTACAACACTGTTCTGTGTGGTGCTTAAATATCCGTCTAGAGATTGATCTGATGAAAGGAAAGAACTCATGTGTACCAGTCTACAATGCAATGCCAATTTCCCACCAATGCTTCCATGGATACACTTTTGGCCAATGGTTAGCATCCCACCGCCACCAGTGATCATCTACAGGCCCGAAACCCAGAAGTCTCAAAGGAGAGATGGGCACCGGCTCCGACAGCCATAACCCCATGGAAGCCAGATCGTCAACGAACAAGGCAGCTGTAAAATACAGCCACACTAAGCAAAAGACAAGATTTCCGCATCGTCTCATGGCCCGCGGAAGCTTTGAGACATGGCTCCGCAGAAAGGGCCAGTCGCTGTTGAACGGCAATGCCGAGACCTTGGAGCAAAAAGAACAGTAGAGATCGCCACGGCTTCGTGTGCGGAATCGTGGTAAAACTACCTGCTGCGTGCATCAAACCAGACTGGAAGAATGTAACGAATAGACCAAACGCGTCGGCTGTTTGGGTCCCCTTTGATGTATCCCGTTTTTAAGAGATACATGGATGGAGCTAGGAGCTCCAGTCGGAAAGTTTGATGCCACCATGCTCCCCACCACCCGGCGAGCCCCCGATCAAGAACCTCGGAGAACTTTCCAAAGGTCGATGCGTGCTGCCAAAGGATCGCCCTGGATGGAAAGAAGTAGCTCAAGAAGTAGTACTGGACAACATCGTTTAGGCTGAAAAGGGCTGTGATGACGGCCCACATGGCGACCAGAGAGAACGCTTCTCTGTAGAGGAGGAGCATCCAGGGTGGTTTGCTGGCAAGGCCAGGGGGCAAGTCGTACTTGTTGTCGGGGCCTAGGATGAAGAAGGGATCTTTCATTATTCGCATGGCGAGGAGGTCGAGGAGGTCGAGAATGATGTAGGCGGATACAAGGTAAGCGAGACGGCTTCGGACGAGCTCGGTGTCTGTCACGGGATGGTTGTATCCGCTGGTGGTCTGGCGAGGAATGGAGCGGGTATCAACCTCGGTGTTCTGGTGAATGGTTTGGGGAATGACGGGGCGGGGATGGAGGAGATGCTGTAGCTCCAGCCTTTTTGTTTGGAGTTAGCCACTGCTTAAGAAGAAGGGAGGAAAGAAGGAAAACAGAACAAGCCATGTTGCGTGCAAGGAAGGAAGAGCAGCGTTGGAAAATGGAGCGATGGTAGCAGCACAGGACATACCAGCACCTCGGAAACTCGACATCAAATCTATGGCCCAGCCTAGGCGCTCCGGGAATGATGCCTCTGCGGGAAACGTCTGCCACCTGTACTCGAAAACATGACCGGCCGTCGTCCTCGACGCGTCCGAGTCCTGTGGTGGTGTGCTGGGGTCTAACATCCGGTGCCTGAGACCTTGACGTAATACCGAACTTGGATGGCCGCTCGTGGTGACGCCGTTCCGTCCGGCCCCATCTACGGGTTTATCATTGGCCTTGGCCTTGGCGGCCTTGGCGGCCTTGGCGACTCGGATGACTCTCGCCGCCTCAAACTGCGGACGATTCCAAACGAGGAGATTCATGGACAGAAGCGTTCCCAAGCTGGCCATCAGGCCGGCTGCATAAGCACACGCAAAGTTGGTGCTCGAGCACACGCGCAGGATGTGGACATTGAACAAGATGACGAAGCCCATGACGGCCCATCGCGTTTGGTACAACCATGGCCGAGAAACGTGTGGAACGGTGAGCCACAGCGTGGGGACGATGAAGGACCCCAGAATGCTGTACGGGAGGAGGAGAGGCTTGGCACTGCCGTCGTGCAGAGCGTCGAGGAAGGTGGCGCGATGTGCAGCGCGCACTGCATCGTCCAGCCGCGGCATCGTGGAGTCTTGAACATGAGATTTGCAGGCGCAGAAAAGGGCGTGGATAAAGTTCCCATGTTGGACGGAGGCGTTTCGACTGATGCAAGAAGAGATGCCGCGGGACAAGGCGACGCTCACACGCTCATCGATCATCAGTTAGTTCATCAGGGTCCAAATGAGATTTGATTCATGATTGGCTCGAGCACTGTTCACGCTCCACAATTCGTGATGGAGGTGGGGAGGATCCTCCCGTCCCCGACGAACAGAATGTTCGTCATGCCGGCTCTGCTCCATCATTCCCTTCCATCATCACGAATCACCCATGCACCATTAATCATGGTGTCGAGTGTACAAAATGCAGCAGGCAATGTGCCGAAACACCGTGCCTGCGATGAGTGCCGTAAGTTCCGTGCCTCCTCTTTTTTTTTTTTTTGCTTTCCTCTCCGTGATTATCAGGCAAGAAGCATCCCTCGGCGACATATCTCGGAGTCTTTTGTATACTCATGCCACGCAGGAATTAGAAAACTAGCATGCTCAAAGGACCCAGGCGGTTGTGAAAGATGCAGCCGAGAAGGTATTGCATGCGTGTACTCGCCCAAAGCCCATGGGACGCCCCGAAAGCGCCGCGCCGCCGACGATGCCGACGATGCTGTCGACGAACATGCCCAGACAGGTGCTTCGCAACCAACAGTAGTGACTCAGAGTAGATCAACGGGTTCTTTCTCTTCCAGCAATGAGTCAACATTCGCCCATGACTTCGACTTCTCACCACAGGTTGGTGACGGCGCCAATGCAAACTACCTGGATTTGCTGCCAAATAGCTTTGGAGACATCGACAGCACCCCACTATACTCGCTTACACAACCTTCATATCACCATGTTTTTGGGCCCTGCAATGACAGTCTCGGAGACTTCTCCTTCCCGTTGGACTTGACTGGCACAGACACTGGCACAGCTATTCTCCAGAGTATAGACTTCAACGAGCCGGAACTCTGCTCTTCATCAATATCCAAGGATATCGACCACTTGTCGCAACAATGTGTGTCAGACCACGTCCTGCCGCCAGAGGAGACTCCCCTTCCATGTCGAGTGGAATCTCTAGCACAGGCGAGTCCCCTGTGCCCCCGACTTCTCAAACTACGCATAAGCTGCGACCTCTTCCGAATGCCGTCTGCGGATGCCTCTCATCCTTATACCTGGCTCTCGAGTCGCTGAACCATCTACCTTCTGACATCCCTCGGCGATGAGAATAACACGAAGTGCCACCAAAGTTGCCCAAGACGTCATCGATTGCCATCGCTGTTCCAACTGGTTCTTCCAAGACCCCCACAGCCACCTCCCGTGCAGGCCCTCCAACACATAATGTGCCTTGGCGCACTGGTCCCGTCTGCATGCAATGCCTACGCCACTATCCTTGAGATGATTGAATCAGAGACAGAGGCCGCCAAGAAGAACAACCGGCGGATCTTCTTCTCGTCCAAGGATGTAGGAGGGCTGTGGGAACTCGTCATCGATGAAAGGGAGTCGTGCTCTGCACTCAAAGCAAACGACAACAAAGGCCTTGATCCAGACGTGTGGCGAACGACAGTCCGGTTCATTCTTCAACTAGACGTGTACGGACTGGGGGCAAGACGGGCGAGTCAATCATGGGGAGGCATTCACAACAGGGGTTGAAAGACGTGATCAACCACTTGGACCGGACAGCTCGAGTGCGGCACGAAATGATAGATGAGCTTGTGGCTGCGGGGAAAATCCCGAAGCAATCCAAGTACATGCTGCATCATCATGCGCTGATTCCACCAGATCAGAGAAACTGCACTCGGCTCGTCGAGTCTGCGCGCCTGGCGTTGGACAGCCTCATTATTTAGTTTTTTTTTTTTTTTTTTTTTTTTTTTGCATGCTCTGCCATGGTTTTGTTATTATTATCATTATTACCATCATTGAAGAATGGAGTTGACCTTATGCAGCTGCTAGTGCTAGCTCAAACCATATGATTATATGACGATACGACGGATTATGTTAATGGGCTCCCGGGTAATGGCTCGGAGTGCATGTACTTGGGATCTGAACGCGGACATGAATGCACGTTGACGGTTGGAGAAGATACACTGTCTTTACATTGGAGGAGAACCCCAAAAAAATAAGAAAAATTGGCAGCCATTGTGTACTAGTATCACTGGTGTGGAAGATGAAAAGAACGTCGATCATCTTCATAAGCATAGAACTACGTGCGGAATCGTCACGCAAAAGTATCTATTGTAACATGTCTCTCAGTAACCAAGAGAAGTACTGCTGGTATCACAGGGTGTCTGCTATCAGGATCGAATGGTCGAGAGCAGAGAATAGTGACTATTATTCCTATTCTGATCTATCCAGAGAAAGGCCCTCAGGGAACAGGGGACTAGCTAGAGAGGGCATCTCGTACGCAATTTGGGGTGGCCACGTGACTTTAGGCCACGCAAGGCAATAGACATGATGCTTGTTCCAACAAGTACAATGAAACTGTACTATGCCCCCGATAAAATAATAAAATAACTCCAAAGATGCCAGAAATATGCTCCACTATCCGCAATGCAAGTCCTATAATGGAATACGATGCGCCATGCACCCATGGGGAAGAAAAATGGATTCAGAGAAAAAAAAAGCCCGAAATGATTTCGCTCTAGTAAGGCCCAAGCAAGGAAACGCTCACTCCCCCTCATCCATCATGCCCAAGAGATCCAGCTCCGTCTTCACCAGCCTCTCGAACTCTTCGCGATCAATCCCGCTTGCTTTGGAGAGCATGTACAGGCTGCGAATGCTCCGAGAAACATGCTGCTTGACCCCAAACTCGTTCTGCTCCTGCTTTCCGGCGGATTCCTCGAGTTTGGCCACCGTGTTGGAGGCGCTGGACGAGGCGCTCGAGTCGGGGCAGGGGTGCTGCAGGGCGATTTCGGCGTTGGAAAGGCCTGTTTCTAGGACCGCAGGCGCGGGGTTGGTTCGTTTGTGTCATCTTTTTTGGGCGAGGGCGAGATGCTGCGCTGGCCGTAGGCCGGGGGCTCATGAGCTCTGCTGCCTGGGCTTCTTCGTCGGGGTCGTGGTTGTCCATGGCGGGCTGAACATGGGCGTATCGCGCAAAGTATTCGTCTTCGGCGGCGGAGGTGGTTTGGAATGGACCTTGTGGGTGGGAGCCGCCGTGGTTCATGGTTCCAGGTGCTGCTGGTAGAGCGGGAGAGCGGTTTACCGCCGGTGTCCGGGCGGGCGTCTTGTCGTAGAGGTCCCAGTAGTCGTCGTCGTCGTCGTCGTCGTCATCATCATCATCTTGGTCGTCGGCTTGTTGCTGTTGCCGAGCAGCAGGATTACCATTGGCTTTTGAAGAGTCCCTCTGGCTGCTGACGCCATCTTTGTACTGACGCTCGGCTTCGACGATGGTCGACGCACCGCCAAATTGCGAAAAGGGCGAGGCCTGCTCTGCAACAGTGACTTCGCCGATCCGCCAGCCGTCGCCGCCGCCCTCCTGATCGTTGATGCAGTATACTAGTTGGAAGGCGAGGCCGAGCGCGGGCAACGCGACGAGGGCCTGGAGGGTCTCTTGATCGAGACGGCGGTAGCGGGTTTCTGCATCGTAGCCCCAATCGACTTCGACCTCGCCTGATACGGGGTGCGGCTCGAGGCAGGTCCTTGGGCAATCTCGGCTAGTCTGACAGCTTTGACGGCGTCGTAGCAGAGAAGTCGTAGCCAGGGCTCCGTGCTGGAGTTGGAGAGGAGCTGGACCCGTTGGCGAAGGATTGGTGAGAGGAGGGGAGGACCTGGACCGCGGGCTGCGCTGATGCGGCAGCGGCTGGTAGAGCGGGCAGAATGGGAGCCAGGAGACCGGCTTGGTCTGGCGGGAGATGACAACAGCCATGATGAGGCTGTTGGTTATAACTTATTTTTTTGGAGGGGAGGTGAATTCCCTGCTTTCTCGAACTGATTTCTTTTCTCCTTCTCCTCAGTGAGAGCGGGGAGGTTTTCCTCTTCCGAGGACTGGCAGGCTGGGTTTGAAAAGGCAAAGCGGAGAAGAGAAAGAAACGAGGATACGGTTTGTTGGAATGCGGTTCTTCTCTGACATGCTCGTTGCAATCTAATAATCGTCCTCCGAGGATCAATGGCCGACCAGAGAGAGGGCGTGTCTGTGCAGTGTGGAGGGCGCCGTTTCCGAATTATAGTAGATTGGATGGCGAAGAGGTGACGAATTGCGGAGATTCCGGGGAGAAAATAAAATCCAGCAGGAGCAAATTGTGCGCAGCAGACGAAAAACATCTCCAGAAATGCCAAATGCTATTATTAAATAAATGCATGCACGCAACCCGTGAGGTCAGACACGCCCAGACGCCGTGGCTTGCATGTGCATACACGTGATAGTGGGCTGGGCTGGGCTGGCGATTGTAAACGCAGCCTAGTGAAGCTACTGTGGAGAACGAGGCAGGCAGGATGCCGTCATGAATAATACTCCGCATTCCGTACCCGCCCAGGACAACCCTTCCTTCACGTGATGTCAGCATCATCTGGCATCAGCATCGGCATTCAGCACAAGATGCCATCGATTATGGAGGATTAAAAAAATAGATGCATACTCCGTACATACATGCAGATGAGCCAATAGCCAAACATGGACTGCTTATCAAGATGCCCGATCCCACCGTCGGACAACACCGTCTCTCTGTCAATCATCGACACAACGTCGACAATTGTTGCGCCGGCCAAGGAATTCGTAAAGCCTGTTCTAGAAGGCCACGACGTTTGGACCGTTCCGGCGTACGCCTTCCTCCTCCGCAACTTGTCGCAGAATCGTACAATCATCTTCGACTTGGGTGTCCGCAAGGACTTTGACAATCTAGCACCGGGACTAGTTCGACGTATCAAGGCAAGTGGGTTTGTCGTCAACACTGAGAAGGGCGTACGTGACATCTTGGACGAGCATGGCATTGACACATCGGGGCACAATATCGAGGCAATCATATGGAGTCATTGCCACTTTGACCACACTGGCGACCCTTCCTCCTTTGATGCCGATACTGCGCTCGTTGTTGGGCCAGGCGTCAAGGCCAATCTGATGCCAGGATATCCGACCAATCCAGAAAGCGGTTTATTAGATTCTGACTGGGCGGGCCGTCAAGTCATAGAGATTTCCTTTGACAAGACAGACCCAAAGATTGGACAGTTCCACGCACACGATTACTTTGGCGACGGAAGCTTCTATCTTCTCGATGCCCCTGGCCATGCGATAGGACACATGTGTGCTCTCGCCCGCGTCACAAGCGATCCCCTTCCTTTGTGTTCCTAGGCGCTGACTCGGCCCATCATGGCGCTGAGCTGCGTCCAAGCGAATGGATGACACTGCCCAGCCGGCTCCCTTGCTTCAACAGGCCCCAAGCCTCGTTCTGTCCCGGTGACTTGTTCGAAGAGCTGGTCCCAGGTGCTGACAAGACGAAGCCGATGTATCGACTCACTGACACGGGAAGTCACTTCAATGCGGCTGTTGCGGAAGAAACTATCGCCAAGATCCAGGAGCTAGATGCTTTGGACAATGTGTTTGTTGTACTGGCGCATGATAGTAGCTTACTGGATATTGTCGACTTTTTCCCCAAGACGAGTATTGATTTGATTGGGCGGGGTTGGAAAGAGCAGGCAAAGTGGGCTTTTTCAAAGATTTTAAACCAAAAATATAAGCCCATGAAGCAGGGGACGGGATTGACTACAGTTGATGAATCCGAGTGCCTTGGATCTACCACGTAGAGTCGTTCGCCTGCGGCACGAGGCAGATTGATTCATCGGCGAAGCGCCTCTGCAGAGGATTGGAGGGCGATGTACGGATTACCGGAAATGAAGAAAGAAGGTGGGAGAAACATCGAAGCACCGGATGTCGATTTTGCATCACCTTGAACCATGGTACAAGTCTGTTTCTCAGTTCTCAATAAGGCCCCGCTAATATCTAATGGGTACTCAACGGGAACCCGTCGTGCCGTCAAACCTCCGCCAATAGGCAACGGGCCGCAAAACCAGGAACGTACGTCACTTGTCCATCATTTTCTCTGTTGTCCATTCCACACCATGGACACGTCCAGATAACCAAGTCAGACACAACACAACACAACACGGCCGCACATTAAAAGTTTGATTATGACGACTTGACGACCTGCATGGACTATTGTATATCAGCCAGTACTTTCGCAAAAAGATAAAGCAGTCAACGACGTGAACGAAATCGGTTTCTTCACCTCACACTTCCAATCGTCCTCGAGGATCGAGAAGGGTATCGCGATAACCCGCTCCAGCGAGCAGAGACGACCACGACGCGATATTTGAGTGCGACTTGACGCGTCACATACAGACGATTAGCAGATCCCTCCATCGCTCGAAGCTGTATGTATATCCGCCCCTCGAAAACATCATCTTTCGCACGGAGTCCTGGTATCCAGGCCTCCAGCCGACAAGCTGGCCACCTTGGCATGCGCAAGCGAGGCGGCGCCTCGACAAGGCCGCGTGCCGAGCAGTACAGGGACAACCCGTCTGAAGGACGAGGGCACGAAGCTCCAGGTTGTTTCTGCGGGCGCCATAGCAGGTCTAGTCTCTCGGTAAGTGTGAAACCCTCCATGGGTAGTGTTTTCCAAGAAGCGGAAAGTGCAAAGTTCCCAAGTAGTTTCATGTAGGAGGGACGCCAAAAAAAAAAAAAAAAAAGGCTGACATGCCCCCAGCTTCGTCGTCGCCCCCTCGACGTGATCAAGATCCGCCTCCAACTCCAACCACACTCGCCGTCCGCGGCCGCCCCCTCCGCGGAACCGTCGCGACGATAAAGCACATTTTCAAGCACGAGGCCTCACGGCGCTGTGGAAGGGCAACGTGCCGGCCGAGCTCCTGTACGTCTGCTACGCCTCCATACAATTCAGCGCGTACCGCGCCACGACGCTCTTCCTGCAGACGGGCCTGCCGACGAGGCTGCCCGACGCGGCGGAGAGCTTCCTCGCGGGCGCATCTTCCGGGGCGCTCGCCACGACGATTACGTATCCGCTTGATCTGCTGAGGACGAGGTTCGCCGCGCAGGGCCGCACGAGGATCTACGCATCCCTGCGGGGCGCCGTCCTGGACATCAAGCGTGACGAGGGCTCCGGGGTTCTTCCGCGGCATCGGGCCCAGGCTGGCCCAGATCGTGCCCTTCATGGGGATATTCTTCGTCTCGTACGAGGGACTGAGGCGCGGCTCGCGGGGCTGAACATGCCGTGGGGGCGGCGATGCCACGGCCGGTGTGGCAGGCAGCGTGATTGCCAAGACGGTTGTGTTTCCTCTGGATCTCGTGCGGAAGCGAATCCAGGTGCAGGGCCCCACGAGGAGCAGATACGTGTACAACGATATACCCGAGTATTCGGGTACCCTGCGCGCCATCTCGTCGATTGTGCGGGCGGAAGGAATCCGCGGCTTGTACAAGGGCCTGCCGATCAGTCTGATAAAGTCGGCGCCGGCTGGTGCGGTCACGGTATGGACGTATGAGCGGAGTCTCAAGGTGCTGATGGGTTGGGACGCAAAGAGGCGAGGTTGTGATGATGGGCATTGAGCACAGCTGTGACGTGTGAATTATTCTTTTTGAACAACAATTTTTTTTTTTTTTTTGCCTTCTTTATTCACAGTTTAGTCAAAACTGTCTAGGTCATATTGAGTAGCGAGCCCATGGCAAGGCTTTTCTCTCTTTCTTTTTTTTGCTCGGGTCAGAAAATACCCCTTGGAGAGTGTTGTTATTACAAGCGGCCCTTGGTTCTTTGTTAACTGTCAATTCTACAAGGTTCATATTATAACGGAATATAATTTCTAAACTTTTCTAAAAAATTTTTACCTATGTAATTTAATCATGAACACTAACTTACCATGTCTTCTGTCCCCAACGCCTTGTTCCTCTCGTCTGCCCGAGTGATGCACTCCTCCACAACTTGCCAGAACTTGGCGACATCTATGCCCCGTGGTATCCGGACGCCTTCCTCCCCGGCGGCAAGACAGTGGCCACGGTGCGACCAGTCTGTGCTTGTCCATCCTTGGCCTGTTCAAAGGTGCCCTCGGTGACGACGGTTACCCGGAAGCGCTCTTGGTGTTGGGGCGAGGCGCTCTTGGCCGAGTCCCATTCGTGGAACGGGATTTCGTCGCTTGTGCCGATGAGGACGGCTGCCACGGCGATGGGGTCATGCAACGGTGGACCGGCGGTGATGCCAAAGATGTCGCTGCATGAACGAGTATCAGTCAGTAGGGAGATGAATTGTGTGTGTCAAAGGAGAGAGATTTTGAAGAGTGGGAAAAAAAAACACAAAAAAAAAAAACATACGCATAGGTCTTGGCGAAAAAGTATAGCAGCTCGACGAGCATCCTCCTCAGCGTCGTCTTCCCTTGTCCCTCTTGTATCCCGCCCTGGCCGTACAGCAAGAGGTTGCGCACCTCGTCTGTCGCCAGGACCTGATGGCTCAGGTCGAGCGGCACGACGGTCGTCTTCCTGGCAACTTGTTTGTTGTGGAACACCTCGGCGGCGGCTTCGGGGTCGATGAGGATGTTGAACTCGGCCCAGGCGGTGATGTTCCCGATGCGCTCCTTGTTGTCCACCATGCCCATGACGGCGTCGGAGAAGCCACCGCCAAAGGAGCCGCCCATGAGACTGATTCCCTTGATGTGGGCAGTCACGTCAGGGTACTGGCGCAACGCGGCACCCACGTTGGTGAGAGAGCCAGTGGCGACGATCCAGGCTGTGCCTGCGGGCTGGGCCATGATGGCCTCGTACATGGCCTCGATGGCCGGCTTCGCGAGAGCTTCACATTGCGGCTGGGGAGCAGTTCGGTGCCGTCGAGGCCGGATTCGCCGTGCACATCGGGAGCGTGGACGGCAGGACGTTCCAAGGCTTTGGGGATCCGCGGTACAGCGGGATGTCGTTGTGCTTGCCGATGGCTGTCAGCACAGAGGCGGCATTGCGGGTTGTGTGACTATTTCGTGTATATATAGATATTTTACGCAAGGTCAGAATGCTTCTTTCTTCTTTCTTTTTCTCTCGTAAGTTGTGTGAATGAATAGGGTTGATGGTTTTGCGGTGCCGTCTCACTCTAATGAGGCATTGCCAAAGACGGTAGAGATGCCGAGCAGCTTGATCCCAGGGTGATGGGCGGCCAAGAGTATAGCAAATGCGTCCTGCAAAAGTAATTAATTAGTAAATGTCAGACACTCCTTGAAAGTGCAATGGACCGAGTCGTAAACGCAACGCGGCAACGGACAGGTTACACCCACATCATGGCCCGGGTCACAGTCCAGCCAAACGGGAACGGGAGACGCATGTCCATTGACACCGTTCATCTTGATCAAAACAGACTAAGCTCGTCGTCTTGCGGTCTGGGGTTTTAAAGGCGTCAAGGAGGTCTGGCCTGGGGTTGTGTCACAGCCCGGCGTGCCGGATTTCGTCGATTTCTTATTTCTTCCTTACCCTGCCGCCCCTCCACGGAACGACGGCCAACGTGCCAACGTCGCTTCGTTTTCCCCACGCGGAGAAGGCGCGACCGGGGCGACATGTCAGCCTTGCCTTGACCCGGCCTGGCGCGGTGCCCCGCACATGCACCGGGGATCCCGGTTTGTCCATGGATGGCGGACTTCTGTACAATATAACCCTGGTTTTATTGTAAAAATCTACATGCAGGGAAGTCGCGCCAATCAGCAGCTAAAGCGGGAAATACAGTAAGCATAAAATAGAGGTACCTAAAGTTAGCTATAATTTCCACTAAAGAAAAGGTACCTAAGGGTAGCGCTTATTCCCCTGCATATTACTCTAACAAGCTTAGCCTTATTAGCTACGGGTTAGCTGATAAGCGCTGCCACAAGTGGCGCATGTAGATTCTTAGAATAAAACCAGGGTTATTTTGTATGTACACCCACTGTATGTACATGTACGGACTACTGTCAGCTGTTTCCGATAAATCTACTCGTATAGATTACTCCGTACGCAAGGTCCAATTTCATCAAAGACTACATACATGTGTCATGACTTCTTTCGCTCCTCCATGACTCGCAACACGTCGGCTGCGTTATTCGCATCGCCCTTTCGCTTCTTGGGTCCCCTCTTCCTCTGCGGTTTTCCGCCTCGATTTCCTCCTTCGCCGCCCTCATCTCCCACGATGCCAGCTTATGGTCTTCAAAGTCATCCTCGTCCTCGAACCTGCTTGTACCAAAGCCCATGTCTAGGTCATCATCATCTCTCGCCGCCATTTGCAGCAGCCTGTTCCTCCGCTCCTCGGCCTCCTTGTCATTCCGCCGAGCCTTCTCATCGTCCTCGCTGTCAATGCGTCGCAATGTCGCCGCCTTTTTATGGCGGCCATAATGGCAGGATCCGACATGGCCGGCCCGCGGGCTGCCTCTTTGGATAAAAGTCCTGTTTTGAATCTTTAAAGTAGTTTCTCGAGCTGCCTTGTGGCTTCGGTGGCGGTGGCATATCCGTAGATGCGCTTGATTCGCCATTTGGCACCTCTTTGTCCGCTTGAGGCTTCTTCTCTGAGTCGTCTTCTGAGTCTGACCCTGAATCGTCCAGGCCAGCCAAAGGGTCGTAATCATCTCCAACATCGCCGAAAATATCCACATCCCCATCTTCTTCTTCCACAGCGGCTTCTTCGACTTTCCTGAACTGCTCGGGAACCTCCATCCCCAACGGCTTGGCGTTCTTGTCGGGCATCGGTAAATCATTCTTGGCCTCCTCCGCCTCCTCCTCTTCTCCCGGCTTGAGCTTTCTGACTTTCCGCTTCTCGTGTCCGTCTGCATCAACAATGATGAGCACCTCTCGGCCCTTTCTGTCCCTCTCGATACGTGTGCCGAGTTTTGCGTCGTGCCAATTTTCGAAATCGATCGCCCAAGGCAGGATCGGCTGCTTCCTTGGCTGCCGCTCGGGCTGCCTTCAGATCTGCTAATATTTGATCCCTCGTTCTCTTTTTCCAGTCACGACTGTGGAGAGCTGGCCCTTTCTCTTCTGTGTCCCTTGCTTTCCCAGCGCTTGGACTTCCTTTGACTCCAGTTTGTCAAACTCGTCATCGACCTCCTCTGTGTCGGCTTGTTCCTCTGACGACTCCTTTGCTGCGTTGGCCAATTCCTTGCTGCGGACATCTTCGCCTCTCCGTATCCTCTCTAGAAGCTTGAAATCAAGCCCCTTGACCAAATGCGTGCTCTCAGATCACCACCAGCAATCTGGAACCGTAAGTTTTCGTATGTGTCCTTGTCAATTTCTTCTTTTCTGTATGACTCCTCCAGTGCTTTTAATTTGCCCTCTCTCTCGTCCTCTTGAATCTCTTCGCGAGTTTGTGCTCGATCGACATAGCCTTCGCCCAGCCTGACGCCTTTGGGGGCGGAGGTCCTGAATCTCTTGGTCGGTCGGCCCGACTGGTCGCGCTCAGCAAGTTGTCGAGCGAAATCGGCCTGTCCTCCCGTTACGGACCGCGGCGTCATGGGTATGCTCGATCGTTGTCGAGACCCAAGTGCGCTGCCGGTGACTGGCTTTGCGCCCGGGGTGATGGGCCATCTTTAGATTTGGAGGATGCCGAGTTAGCAAGCATCAGCTTGCGAAACTGCTCGTTGTTCATGATGGCGCTCGAAAGCAGTGTTCACTCAGCCCGATCATAAGAATGAAGGATGTCGAAATCGACAAGTGAAAAAAAAGCTTCAGCCTCGCCTGTCAAAAGGCTGGTTGGCTAGCACGCGCAGACATGCACATAGTACATAAGTATTACATGTGGTGAGGAAACCAACAAAATGCTGCAAGGGTTTTCTTTCGCGTTGAGAATCTGAGAATGTGAAAGTCTGCGTGGAACCTCGGAGGTCCAGCACTTGTCAGGCGATCAGTCACGGGATGACGTGTGAAGCAAAGAGGCGCAAAGGCGCGTTCTAGTTCTCCACTTTACACGGTCTCTCACACTCAGCAAGTTCGTCGTAAAGTCGCATCCGACCACGCCACTCTTCAGCATCGGGAGCAACCTTTGTTCACGGCCTTCTTCTTCTTCTTCTTTTTTTCTTGGATAATAGCCCTGGCCATTAGTTCCTCATGCATTCAAGCTGAGTCGCGCACTGTCATGTCGCACACTGCGGGTTTTGTCAGACCAAACCTGGCGTGTCCTTTGAGTGACATTATTCTGTTGCCTTCAACGACATACGACGCTCGACGTGATCGCAACCTGAACAATTTTTCGCGATGGGCAGTGTCCTAGAAAATAACTCGTCTCAAATGCGAAAGAGAATCGAAGGCCACAAATTTGAAGATGAGGATGGTGAAGAGTACGAGGGTAGCGCCTTTGGCGGCTTTGGAGACTACTTCCGGCGCAAAAGATCAAACTCCAGAACCTCGATGCCGATATGCGTGCTGCTTCTGGCGAGCCTCAAATATTCAAGGGCATAGTTGCTCATATTACTGGCTACACTCAGCCTCCGCTTCATGTGTAAGTTGCGTCCCAGAGTATCTCTGAAAGATTGTGTACTCAAGATTGGCTCAGACTTCATCGCAAAATAGTGCAACATGGCGGTGGTTTCCTTCAATACCTTGATTCGAAAACAATGGCTACTCATATTATTGCTTCCACTCTACCACCAAAAAAATCCGTTGATTTCAATCGCTATCGTATCGTCAAACCGGCTTGGATTGTAGACTCGGTCGCAGCTGGCAAATTGCTTCCGTGGGGCAATTATCGTGTGCTGGATGAAGGGCCGAGGCAGAAAGTCTTGAAATTCAGCGGTGAAACGGGACTTTCGCAAGCTGTTGCCGAGCTCAAACGTGGGTATAAAGAGCAAACCGATAGTAGCTTTTATACCAGCCAGTTCAGGACAGGAGCGCACTTCCCAGTCAGCAATGGTCTGAATCGGCAGAAAAGGCACAGACGCCGACTAAACCGCCGACTTTCCGCGGTGCGACCAGTCAGCAGACTCCAACGAGCGTCACTTCAGTACCTGGCGCATCCGAGTCGAAGGAAGCCTCTCTTAGTCCTTACTCGAGGGGATCTGCTGGTCGTGAGAAGGCGTCCAAAAACATGTCTGCACCCGAACAACCGCCCGAACAACCAGTCGATCCCAGTAGCACTCGTCCACTCACGGAACCTACCAGAAATGTGACGTCGGAGGAGCACAATGCTTGGCTCTTGTCAGACCCACGTTTACGAAAGTCGTCCACGGCCAACCCTGAATTTCTCCAACAGTTCTATTCAGAAAGCCGGCTGCACCATCTTTCCACTTGGAAGGCAAACTTGAAGGCTTCGATGCAGCGCTTGACAGCAGAGAAGGGCTTGTCACAGAACAAACTTAGGAAGAAGCAAGGAGCGAGACGATACATCATGCACGTCGACTTTGACAGTTTCTTCTGTGCTGTTTCGCTGAAGCACAACCCGCAGTACGTTGATAAGCCAACTGTTGTGGCGCATAGCGCCGGCCCTGGCTCAGAGATAGCAAGCTGCAATTATCCTGCTCGCAAATTTGGGGTTAAGAACGGGATGTGGATGAAACGGGCTATAGAGCTGTGTCCTGACTTGAAAGTTCTGCCTTACGACTTTCCAGCCTACGAAGAGGCTAGTCGGTTGTTTTACGAGTCGATCTTATCTGTGGAAGGAGTGGTTCAGAGTGTCAGTATTGACGAAGCATTGATCGATGCAACGTCGATTATTCTTTCTGCTTCGGGCTCGCAAGGTGTCGGCATTGACGAAGGTAGTGTCTGGAGAGAGCAGCAAAGGCCGACGAGATCGCGTTAGGGCTCAGACATACCATTAAAATCAAGACGGGTTGTGATGTGTCTGTGGGCATTGGTGGAAATGTTCTTCAAGCCAAAGTAGCGCTTCGAAAAGCCAAGCCTGCTGGGCAATTCCAGTTGAAACCAGAAGATGTGCTGGGTGTCATTGGCGAATTGACGGTTGAGCAGCTCCTGGCGTTGCCCATAGCATAGGCGGCAAATTGGAGGAAATGGGTATCAAGTTTGTGAAAGATATTCGGGAGATTTCAAAGGAACAACTTGCAAACACACTCGGGCCCAAGACGGGCGAGAGACTGAGCGACTATGCTCGGGGCATCGATCGAGTTGAAGTTGGGGAGCAACCGCCGAGGAAATCCGTGTCCGCCGAAGTGAACTGGGGATTCGCTTCATTAGCCAGCCGGAGGCAGAAGAATTTGTGTACAACCTCTGCAAAGAACTGGAGAAGCGACTTATCAACGAACAGGTTCAGGGCAACCACTTGACCATGAAAATCATGAGGCGGTCGCTAGATGCGCCGCTAGATCCAGCCAAACACCTAGGGCACGGCAAGTGTGATACTTTCAATAAGAGTGCCACCTTTGGAGTAGCCACACACAACTACGAAACGATTGGGAAGGAAGCAGTATCAATATTACGGTCGTTCAAGTTTAGTCCCGGCGATCTGCGTGGCCTAGGCGTGCAAATGACCAAATTGGAGCCGATCAAGGCCAACCCCGGGCAACCTGAGGGCAGTCAGCGTACGTTGACCTTTGGTCCGTTTGGAGGCCATTCGTCGGCGAGGAAGTCGGTAGCGCGTGTTGAGGCCATTGATGAGCTTGAAAGTCCTGAGAGGCCAAAGAAAGCAGGAAGTCGTGGTCTGAGTGACGACCCAATTGCTGAAGACCCTTTGACGCCTCGCAAAGCAAAGGTTCACCCAGCCATGGCACTATCAAGGGCCAACCAAGACGATGCCAAAGCAAAGACACCTCTCAATGTGTCCGGAACCCAGTTTATCATGCCAAGCAACCCCGATCCAGCCGTGATTGCTGAATTGCCCAACGACATCAGGAGCAAGCTCATGGGCCAACAGCGACCGCGCCGCGCGAGTCCTGCCCATCACTTGTCAAGACCTGGGAGCCCTACGCCAATGGAAGGTTTCCCTTCACAAATTGACCGCGAGGTATTCAACGCTTTGCCAGATGACGTGAAGGCCGAAGTCCTCGCATCCTACGGGCGACGGCCGGAACCGCCGCAGTCACCAAGAAGGGACCACCATCATCCTCTTGCACCTCAACAAAAGCAAACAACACCCACGAAAAGGGGTGGTATACGAGGCATGTTTGGCAGGGCCCAACGTCAACGCGATGCCCATGCTGGCGTCGTACAGACCACGTTCAAGAGACGAGACGAGAGCCCCGCCGCCATTGAAGAAATCGAAGAGCTCGATGCCGAATTTCTAGCTGAGCTTCCCGAAGATGTGCGAAAAGAAGTGGTGGCGGACCACCGGCGTCAAAGGATGGCACTTCGCTCAGGACTGGATGCACCCAATCGCAGACAGCAGACTCCGGATGTCGATGGCAGAATGGCCGGCGTGGGTGGTCAGAGAAGAATACACTTTCCCGCGCCGCCTAGAAAAGTCGCATTTTCCAGCTCGGGCGTGACTGCCACCCGCGAAATAAAAGACATGATTGATGCGTGGCACACGGAAACACAAGACGAAGGCCCGCACGACGGTGACGTCGCGGTTCTGGAAAAGTACTTGTCAAAAGTTGTCAAGGACGAGAGAGATCTAGAAAAGGTTGCCATCATCGTCAAGTGGTTGGACATCCTTGTAGAGCAGGACGGTCGGCCAGGACGCGGCCAGGATTCCTGGCGAGGAGCAGTACAGCGGGTGAAGCGGGCCGTGCAAAGTGCTGTCAAGGAGAGGGGTCTCGCACCGTTGGATATGTAATGTTTATGACTTGATGCCCAGATACCTTTTTTTTTGCCGTCCATTGCCATTTATACACGAGTATCTCTACACGGCGCTATGCGTCTAATTTGTTACCACGAGACGCCGTGCAGACCCGGTTTCTATACAAAATATATAAGATGAAAGAAACGCTGGCCAGTCCCAAAAGATAAGAAAAAGCGCGACAAAACAATGAACATTGTCACACTACATGGCTGACATCGCCGCCGCAGTCACCAGCGAGAGCGAGAGCGAAAGCGAGCAAGAGCAACGACGACGGCGATTCAGCACTCGCGCCAGAGAGCTTGTACACGCTCAGTTTCAGAGAGCCCCCGCACGCGACGGTCTTGTTTCCCTCGCAAGGAAAATTGCATTCGGCGTCGTCCAATTTCTTGGAGATGCCGGCTAATGTCTGGGAACACCAGCATTCTCTGCGTGGGCTGGGTCAGCTTCGTGTCTGTTGTATGTTCACGAGATGAAAGATTGAAAAAAAAAAAAAGTTGTGCTTCCCACTTGAGACGCAGAAGGAGAAGAAGAAGAAGGAAGGAAGGAAGGAGCGGTCTGCAAAGGGGACGATATGTAGGCATAGTAAACAAGGGTATTGTGAGAGGCAGTTCTCTGTAGAGGCGCATCGATCAAAACTTGCCTCGACCACTCTAGTCCCGCGTATAGATACTGCGTCCCGTTGTCCCCTTGGCACAAAAGTCAAGGCATATCGGGACGGTCATTTCCCCTTGCGAACGGTGTTGGCGCCGCCGGAGAGCGCGCGGGCGTGGTCGGAGCCGTCTATCTCGGTCGTCTCGTTGTAGCATCCGTGGTAGGAGTAGGTTCTGGACTGGTTGTAGACGGAGACGGAGAGGAGACGGAGTCGGAGTCGGTGGTGGTCTGGGCGAAGCCGCGGGGAGGAGGACGGGCAGGAGGATGCGGAGGAGGTGCATTGTGTGTTTGGGCGGGGGTGGTGGTGGTGGTCGGGAGGATTACAATGTTGATTGATGTTGGTGTGAGTGAGTAATAAGTGAGAGGTGGCCCGTGGGTGAGGTGAGATTACTTGGGTAAGTGAGTTGTTCGCCAGGATTCATCACATTTTCCCGCTGTGCTAGATAAAAGGAAAACCAAACCATTATCAATTTCAGAAATGCTGTTCGTGGCTGCTTAGAAGACCTTGCGAATAAAGCAGAAAAATCATCACCATGTGTTTATTGAGAAACAACTCTCCCCATGATTATTATCGGGTCCACACAAGCTGACACCACCCACACCAGTGCACCTGGAGTGGCTGCTCCTCAGAGCGGATACCCCGATGGTGATAAGAACGGAGCGATATCCCACGTCAGCCCTAACAGAATGTGTGTCCATCTACGGAGCACGCACGCCTTGCAAGCAGCCTTGTCAGCGTACATACATACATATATTACTTACTACCCACGCTAACTCCGTACCGCCCTGCGGACCCCCTCCACGTCACGCTGTCCTCACGAATCTTGTCAAAAATATTCCCGACCGCCTCGCCTCGCACATTCTCGGCTCCCCTCATTCGCGACGTCGCATTGACGCCTGTAGAGTACGCCTCGCCTCGCCGCACGCGCGTATAGATATTCTCGCTCTGCAATTACCACAACGCTCGATTTTTCCAATTTGCGCAAAAGACAAGATGGGCGGCTACATCGATTGGACAAAGACGACCAAGTCGTCAAACTACCATGGCTCGGGCTCCTTCTCGACCTTTATGATCATTGGACGTACGTTCTTCTCGACACGGCATTGACTATTAGCCCCATCTCCAACACCAAGCTTGGTCCCGGCGCTCATCTTGCTAACCGTTCATGCATAGCCACGTGTTTCTTCCTCGGAATACTCTTCGCGTCGTTTCCTTACGATTTCCCCTTGCTTTGGAGCAAGGAGCCTGTTCCGACCAGCTACTATGATCAACTCGAAACTCACCTGAAGTTCATCCACCAGTCGCCTCCCTCATTGGTCGCATGCTCAACATCATCGTTAGTGTTGGATTCCTGGGCATGTTCATCAAGCTGTTCAAGCCTAGTGAGGCCAACTTCCTCTTTGACGGAGCCTCCTGATTCTGTACACGATTGGTGTCGCTGTCTACATCTCAACATCGTCAAGGGTCTGCGCACCGTGAGCTCCGGGTTCTGGGACAGCGAGGAATTCAAGAAAGCCGCCAATCTTGCCGAGGGGAGATCATTCTTGGCCGAGAGGATAGTCTGAGAGTGTTGTCTGCCAGCAATACCATTCTTGCCCTGGTATTGATTGGCGTCCTGGTCCTCCAGGCTGGGCAGTGGTATGCAGAGAAGAGAGATCGAGACGAAGAGGCTGCCCTCGCTGTCAAGGAGGCCCCCGCTGGAAAATCAGCTACCAAGAAGAAGCAGTGAAACAAACAAGAAATTGGCGGGTTGGCGGGCTGTAAAGAACTCAAGTGTCAAGGCTGCATTTGACACGATGGCAAGATCAAGGCTATCCTTTTCTCACGTGTATACGAGCGTATGGAATGGGTGTAGCGGGGATGGTTGTGTAGTGTGTACTAATAAGTAGGCGTACCGAGGGTGAACGATTGGATACTGGATACTATAACAAGAGGAGCCAAGTGCTCTCCACAGGGACCGAACACTATTCATACGTGTGTTCAATTCTACATGTAGGTTTGAAGCAAAGTCTGTCTGTGTCTGGTGCCAAAGCCCCCTTCAACAGCACACAAATGCCCTTGCGCAATACAAAAATAGGCATTGCCAGTCACGTCGCTGTCCTCTGTTGGAACTGGATCGACCATGACAAGTTTGTGTACCGTGGCCGTAGCATGGACAAGTACATACGGATTACGGATCCTGGGTGGCATAGTCGGTGCCCATGAGCATGGTGGAGGGGTGATGAGGGGCAAAAGGAAAAAAAAAAAACACACGGTCAAACAGAATTTGATTCTGGACAGTGATTCCGGCCAGGCCGCGCAGGTGGTGCTTCCACGTGCTGGCCGGTCTGGCTCGATCATTTGCGCCTCGCTCCGCCACTGACTGACAGGATTTCAGTAAAAAGTGGCGTTGCACTCGAGGACAAAAACATGCACTGGCCTGTGCATCGGGCAACACGGCAACACGGCAAGTCAAAAATCTGCTTATGACTTCCAAAGCTTGTAGATGAGAGGGCCGTGCTGGAAGGGGTCCGTCTCAAGTGCTCCCGCATGGTCCAGGCGGCTGGACGGCACGCCATGTTGATATTACGGTTTTGACTGAAACTGGGCATCGGCATTCGTGTGCCGAGATGTACATGTACGTACTCCCAAAGTTTTGACTTTTCATCACCCCGCCCACAGGTACCAATGTACCATGCAGGCGGTCCATTGCAATTCCAGCCACTCCCTCCTCTCCTTGTTTGTTGATACCGGCCGATATGTATAAACATCATCTCCCCGACCACATTCTCATGTGTCTCTCTTGCGTTTGCATTCTTCTTTTCTCCTCCTCCTCCTCCTCCTCTTCCTCTTCTCCTATGCTGGTTTGCCTCCCTCGTGCTTACATGCATGTTACTGAAGAAGAGTCTGATACCCGTGGATCCGTCCTCTCACCTCCGGCTTATCCCTGCTAGCCTGTGGACGTCACTGCTGACTGCGAACCCAACTCGGCAAGGACCAGCACGGAGCAGTACATGTACATTGTACATACAGTGGGGTGTACATTGTACATGTAGTATGCGTGGGCTGCTGCCCCACGTCAAGATCGTTGTGCGACTCTGGTCGACGTACAGAAAGACACTTTTGCTGGTCTCGATCATCCCTTTTTCATCTTGCTTTCAACCTTGGCTTTGCCCAATTGACTCGACTATATATACGTCACGGCATAGCCCACCACACGTCGTGGAACGGTCTTTCCTCGCGAGAGCTGCCCCTTTGCCGGAGCAGACAAAGCGAGGATTCTGTGGATTTTCTGTCTTGCCAGCCAAGGCCAATTGGCAAAGCCCTTCAACAGCTGCAGCTGCAATCTTATCGCGAGCACTCCACTCTAAAAATATATCAACGAAAATCTTGGGCCCGCCGCCCTCTTCCTTTCAACATGGACCACGCCCAAATCGCTGTCCATCCCTCCGCGGCCATGCCCTCGGAGCTTGCGCTTCAGGGCAGCTCGGCGCTCATTGAAGCATTCGAGGAGTCGCATACGGATCGGTAAGCAAATACCGCCCTCGCTTCCAGTTAAACACCACTCCAGTGTAAGAGGGAGTGACTGTGTGTGTGACTGACAAGTCCTCCCCGTCGGCAGATTGCTGGTATTGTGGGCAAATACATAGAGTATCCCTTCGACACCGTAAAGTCCGATTGCAAAGCCAGCCCGACCATCTCCCATTGCGGTACACCGGCCCTCTTGACTGTTTCAGACAATCCTTCAAAGCCGATGGGTTCCTGGGCTTGTACCGAGGCATCAGCGCTCCGCTTGTGGGAGCGGCTGCTGAGACAAGCAGCCTCTTCCTTTTCGAGAAAGTTGGACGGGAGGCCTTGTTCAACACAGGCCTGGCCACGCGGGAGAAGGGACTCTCTGTGCCAGCCTTGTGGGCGACAGGTGCATTCTCTGGTGTTTGCGCCTCGTTCGTCTTGACGCCCATTGAACTCGTCAAATGCAAGATTCAGGTGCCGGCGCACGTGGAAGGTGCCGCCGCCCCAGCCACGCGTCCCCTGGCTGTCGCGCGCCATGTATTTCGCCATGAGGGCTTGAGGGGATTTTGGCGCGGCCAGATGGGGACGTTGATCAGAGAGGGCGGGGAAGTGCGGCGTGGTTCGGAGCCAAGGAGACGGTGACATCCATGTTCTACAAGACGAAGATACGACATGCCAAGTCCCGCACAGAGATGGAGAACATCAAGTCTCGGTCCCTACCGCTGTGGCAACAAGCCGTCGCTGGCGCTTCCGCAGGTGTCTCCTACAACTTCCTATTCTTCCCCGCCGACACGATCAAGTCTCGCATGCAAACCATTGCCGTGGGCACACTAGCACAAAAGCGCAGCTTCATGGAGGAAGGTGCCATGATCTGGCGACAGTATGGCCTGCGTGGCTTATATCGCGGCTGTGGCATTACCTGCCTGCGGTCTGCGCCAAGCTCGGCCTTCATCTTTATGGTTTATGATGGATTGAAGCAGCGGTTTCCATTACAATAGCGTGGGCCACGTGCACAGGCCAGATTTGCATGTCACACTGATTCTAGTGAGAAGGCACAAGCAAATGTGGTCTCTATCTTTTTTTTTTTTTCTTTACGACGGTTTACATGCATGGCGTTCAGGTACAAATGGTGTCTGAATTTACACCAAGGTTACAAGAGGGTTCCGATACTACAATGACGGGTTATAAGATTTAGACCAGACGACAAAATTTACATGTGGTTAACCTACGTCACATCTGACAACTGTAACTAACACCCTCGGCGCCATCACACCAATGTCCCAAAATCTACGCACTACACTTCCTGTCCAACATCCCCTGATCATACACTGTTTCCATCATTGAGAGCATTTATTCCTTCTTGATCTCCCTCCTGAGAAATCCCACCCGTTCAGGTGCCCAGCCCCGACGGACAAGTAGGTCGCAAAGCTCAACCACGCCAGGTACGGGATCTGCAACAGCCCGGCGGTGCGATCGATGGAGCCCCAAACGTACGCCAAGTAGCCATTCAACCCGACCAGACCGAGAATATCAACGCTCGCCTCCACAGGACGCTTGGCCGCGAAAAACAACGGCATCCACATCAGGTTCAGGCCCAGCTGGATCGAATACAGCGTCATGGACCGGCGCGTAAGAGCGACGGTTTCAGGGCCAGACAAGGGCGCCAGGCCTGCCGTGAAGGCGCGATGGGCGGCGTATCCCATCACACTGTTTGGCGGGGGGCCCACCAGAAAAATAAAGTCAGCTTCTCTTCTCTCTTCTCTCCGATTCTCATCCCGAACCGACTGGCGAGGCGAGACCATACCCGTACAGAACGGTCCAGACGGGACCAAATAGCCATGGCGGGGGCGCAGAGGGCTGCCTCAAGGACATGTACGTCCTTTGCGTGCCGGATGCTGTGTTCACAGCGCCGTCTGTTAGTTCGTTGGGCGAGGGCGAGGGGGCGGAAGGAAAGGATAGGAGACGTACGGCGCGTCGCGTAGCCGATGGCTGTGCCGAGCGCGATGGGGAGGAGGACAGATGCGGCGGGGCGCTCGAGTATGGCGGAGGGGATGGTGATGCAGGGCATGTAGGTTGTCATGGCGGCGGTTGTGGAGGGAGTTTTGCTGGACTTGGGATCAAGAACTTTTTTGCGGTAATGGGGAGCGTGGGTAGGGATCGTCGGGTTGTTGATGTACGTATGGAGGCGATGCGGTGCAAATGTCATAAACATACGTCATGGGTTTGGGTCCTTGGTCCTTGGTGCCTCACTGCCTGGGGGCGGACGATATTATTATTAGCGTACGGTGGTACCCGTTGGAGGGACATGGATTGATTGGAATGGAGGTAATAATACGGAGTAAAATCCAGGCAGAACTGTTTGTTGTATGTACGCAAAAGGGTACAGAGGCAGAAGAGATGGAATGTGATTGGTCCCTTTCGGGCATCCCTTTCGGGGACATTATTCCCTTTTCTTTTACTTTTTTTTTTTACTATATTGGCATCATTTCTCCAAGATGTGCTTGATCCCCTTGATCAGGAAATACAATGCTTTCCCTCTCAACAGAGCTCCTTCGTGCCAAGTGCTCCTTACACTGGCATCCAGACCCTGCCGAACCTCGAACAAAGTTATCGCTTGGAAATCACGCTGGACCCTCAATTACGCCATTTCGTACATGGCCTCAATCTCAAGATCCATCGCCTTCTTCACTGCTGGCTTCGCCCACGACATGTCCACCGCATTCCTCACTATCTGGACCATCTCGGCATCTGTGAACCCACCCATCTTCTGGGCCAACAGCAAGTTGTGCGTCACCCAGCTCTCGTCCATGTATACCGGGCTATCGCTCGATATGCATATCTTGATGCCGGCGTCGAACAAGAGACGAAGGCGCTTGGCGATGCTGTCATATGTTTCCCGTCGCAGGTAAGCCCAAGGGCAGATGGTCATGGGCACGTTCCGGCCTGCCACAAGCTCAAGTAGTTCGCGCTCATCTGCTACATTCAAGCCATGGTCCAGGCGATCCAGGCCGGTGCCGGCAATGGTCGAAGCTACTTGGCGGATGTGCTCGTGTGTGTTCTCGACACCCACGTCGCAATGGGCTGTGATCTTGAAGCCATCTTTTCGAGCGAGTGTGTATACTTCCTCGAATAGATTGGGTGGTCTGTTGAGCTCGTTGGAGTCGAGACCTATGCCGATAATCATGTCTTTGTACCTCAGCGCTTCTTTGTAGTGGTCCATGGCTGATTCGGGTGACTGGTCGCGAAGAATGCACATGATCCATGATGAGTGAATCTATGGCCTCATCAGCTCCATGGGGTTCAAAGGGCATGAATGGCTAAGAGACGATTCAGGGCTTACATTGAGTTCATTCGACGCCTTCTCCTGCGCCTCCCTAAACCCCTCCATCATGTCTTCCCATGCAACGCCGCGGCTCGTATGCCCCTGAGGATCGAAGAACGGCTCACAATACCGCACATTCATGGTAGCCGCCAGCTGGAAGTAATTCATCGCGAGGTCAAAGAAGTCGTTCTTTGTCTTCAGGTACTCGAACCCACTGTAGTAGGCCTGGAAAAATGTAACCAGCGTTCTCGCCTGTTCAGGCGTCTGGATTTGAGCGCTGGACACGACGTTACCGTAGGCTTTCCTTAAATCTTGCACGGATTCGAAGTCGGCTTCTGCGTCACCGAATCGTGGCGGCACGCCATGTCGCTGTGCCAGCTTCCACCGCAGCTCTGGGGTCAAGGTTCCTTCAATGTGAACATGCAACTCGACCTTGGGGAGTCTGAGAATCAGGTCGCCGTTGCTGGATATAAGCTCGTCCTTGAGAGCCTCGCGGGCCTGCTGCGAGAGTTGGCCTGGGCGAAGGCTCATATTGCTTTTGTGGGGTGAAAAAAAAAAACCCCTGCGGTGGTTCTCTAGGTATTGACTGTTGCTTCGGGGAGATGTCAGTCAACGGCGACCCGTGTGTGGGGGTGGTACTTACTAGACTAGAGTCCCAAACTGACGCCGTGCAGCTTGTCTTTTGGCTCTACGCCACACACGTTCCCTTTCCTATTTTCACGATGTTCCGTTCTTCTTGATGTCCATTCATCTACGCACATGACTAAGACGATGCATAATGCTAGATTCTCTGTGAGCACATATGGACGCTCTGCACAAAATTGCAAGATTGGGTGCATACCAGTCCCCGGCCTGATTCAATGATTCTCTCGCACCTTTTTGTTACTCTCTGTGGTCCTCTGAGTTACGAGTTCCTTCTGCCATGTTTCTCATTTCATTTCCTTCTCATTCTGACGGGCCCTCTTTCCTTTCGGCTGCGCCCCAAGAATCCGCTTCCCATGCTGATCCAGACAAGAAAGCTCCAAATTTTGGAAGCGCGCAAGCTGCCCGTGAGTAGATTCAAAATAAATAAGCTCCATACCCCCTTTTGTCGAAGTTTCGAGCCGTGCAGTGAAGCCGCAGGGCTTTCGATAGTTGTAAAAGTGGTTGGTCTGAATGCAGAATCTGATGTTCCTTGACGAGGTGACATGCAACGGCGCGCGCGTCACGTGGGGCGGAATCGATCGATCGCGCACAGACCAAGAGTCTAATGGATTTTGCGCGTCGGTCGCGTTTCAACGCGTGTTCCTATGTAGTACACGCTTCCCTGGCGCGCGGGTCACGACCTGGCCAGGGCAGCTGAGACCGACCAGTGAACTTCTTAATTGCCCTGGCTACCGGCAAACAACAGCCTCCCACTTCGACTTCCCATTTTCAATTCTCTCCCAAATTTTCACAACTTTGGCAAGAACAACTGCATCTCAACATCACAAAATCGTCGTTACTCGGGAAAGCACTGTCTAGCTAGCATCATGCCTCGCTCTGCTTTAGGAAAGAGGACTCGCAGCGATGGAGACGCCAGTAAGTTCAACAACGGATTTTATGCAGCCCCATGTCTCCCATTTGCTGATCACGGACTAGTCCTTGTCGAAACTCCCACGAAGAGAGTCCGTCACCACAACGCATACGCTGACTACAAAAATGACGACGAGGAAAACCAAGATCCCCAAAGCACGCCGGATGCTCATGACACTATCCAGATTGATGTGGAAGTGGTGCAGGATGCTTTTCCAAAAGACAAAGATCCGAATCACAGACGTTGATAAAGAAGAACCCAGTGACTCCTTCCACGCCTCGACACCGAGATGTATTGAGTGGCTACCCTACCACGCCTCGCCATGCTGTCATGTCGGCTGGAAAACTATTCAAGCGGTTAACTCCAAATTCTCCGCTATCACCGTCCACCATTCAAACCATTTACCACTCTGCTCGACAACTGTTTGCCCGTGGGGCAGAGCCAGGTCAGATTATTGGCAGGGAGTTGGAACGTGAACAGCTCGGCAACTTCCTGGCTCGCTGTACATCATCCACACCGAACGGCTGTTTGTATGTTAGCGGTGCACCAGGAACCGGCAAAAGCGCCATGGTCACAGAGATGACTCGGGAGTTTCCTCAACAAGACGGCATCAGCAACGCTTACATCAACTGCATGAGCATCAAGTCCTCCAAAGACTTGTACGTCACCTTGCTCACTGCCCTTGGCAAAGATGGCAATGTCACCGAGACTGAGGCTATTTCTATCCTCCAACAGTCCTTCTGTCCCAAGACACAGTCTTCACAGGTCTATTTGATAACGCTCGACGAAATTGACCATATCTTGACTCTGGGGCTCGAGAGTTTGTACCGAGTATTTGAATGGTCGCTACAGACAAAATCCTGCCTGGTTCTTATCGGTATCGCCAACGCTCTGGATCTGACAGATCGATTCCTCCCTCGACTCAAGTCGAAGAACATGAAGCCGGACTTGCTTCCATTCTTGCCATATACAGCTGCTCAAGTTAAAAACATTATTACGACTAGGCTCAGGTCTCTGATGCCGGAGGGTGGCAAGGAGGGATATGTCCCATTTATTCATCCTGCTGCTATTGAGCTATGCTCACGAAAAGTCTCGAGCCAGACGGGAGATCTTCGAAAGGCCTTTGAGATTTGCCGTCGTGCACTCGATCTGATTGAGTCTGAGATCAGATCGAAACATGAGCAGGAGGCGAGAGAAAAGCTGCTGCAGATGACTCCATCTAAGAGACCATTGGGCGAGAATGTCAACGGTGCCGCACGGGCTGGATCAGCACGGAGTGTTCTGCAGATCATAGCTACCTCTCTTAAGAGCTTGACTGCAGAAACGGCCCCTCGAGCATCGATTGGTCACCTCAACAAGATTACTGCTGCTGCGTTCAGCAATGGGACCAATCAACGACTCAAGACACTCAACCTACAGCAAAGGTTGCTCTTTGTGCCCTGGTGGCATATGAGAAAAGAAGCAGAGCATCAGTCAAGTCCTCGACTACTCCTCTACTCCCTCGAAATCTCAGTCCTTGGCCCCGACTATTAAGATCTTGTTTGATGCCTACTGTCAACTCTGTACACGAGACTCACTGCTACATCCGCTATCAAGTTCCGAGTTTCGAGAGGTCGTGGGCAGCTTGGAGACCCTTGGACTAGTCGCCGCTGTGGAGGGCAAAACAGGTAGTTTCGGCATGGCTCAAACGCCTAGCAAACGTGGTCGAAAAGCATCCGGTGGCACTGGGGACGAGAAGCGGGTTGCTAGTTGTGCGGGAGAGAAGGAGGTTGAATCTGTGGCGGACGGTCCTGGTGCGGGAATATTGAGGAGCATTTTGTCTGGTGAAGCATTGGATTGAGAGAAGGAAGCGAGAGATGTTATTGTATCAAGGGATGACGGAACTGTTTGCATGACTGGCGCTTGGGTTCTCGTTTGATTTACTCGTTTTGGAGTTTGGGCATAACACTTGGCATGGACCGCGAAGTTGACACAGCATTGTGGGAACAAGCATCATGATGAAGGCGTCATTGGTTTGATTGTTGAGAGGTCTTTTGTATATTGATTAGTTGGAAAATGATGATACCCAACGAAACAGACGTCTAAACATCTGAGACTTCTGCCCCTCTCATGCGATGCCAAGACCAAAGCATTCATTACGTGGTACATATGTGAACACCAGTGTTGGACCTGTTGAATTCCCAGGATCTTTGGCTGCTGTCATTGCGTAGAACGCCTCACAATCGCAACATTGTACATTACTCCAGCACGGTCAGCACGGTCGAGAACATACATTGTCCACACGTTTTATTTTCCAACAATGAAGCAATCTTCTCCAAGTACCCGCAAGTCAAGTCACCGACGATGCTTCCAATTCCGATCTACCAGCCCCTTTCCACATGTCGAGTCGAGTCTCCGACTCCAATAACAAGACAAGAATTATATAGAAAAGTCCTACATTATACAGAGGCACTATTCGCAAATAGGCCCGTGGAGCAACGAATATGGTATCACGGATCGTGGTTGTCAAAAGTCCCTGGACCCCTTCCCTCAATTTCTTCAATATACCCATTTCATTGTCTAGACCAGCCTTCCCTTTCATGTTCGCGAGGTGTTGTCTGCTTTTCGAGATTGACAGACAAGTAAGTGACTACTAGAGTTCGGTATGTGTGGGTAGGTGTCTGTCTAGTCTCGGCCACGACCTCGAGGTCCTCTAGACTTGGGCTTGTCCGGCACAACGTTCAGACCCCGGACCCCGCGCAAGCCCATTTTCCCGGCGGTGCTTTTCTGAATCGGTGGTGTCTCAGGAGTGCCGAGCCCGTTGCGAGCGTAAATGTTTGCTTGCTTGACGAGCTCTTCCTTGTCCCACTTGAGGCCTTTTAGATGGTTATTGTAGTATCCTAGCCATGCCTTGTATATTCGCGCCTTTTCTTCTTCGTCAATTGTATCCAAGATATGGTCGACCTCCTCGGCGGAGGATAAATCGGCCTCTTGCGGGATGAATTTGATCCGCTTGAGAGTCCATTGAGGGAAGAATGACTCGGCTTCACAGATGAGGAAGACGCCTTTGCCTTGCGCATCAGCACGGGCTGTGCGACCTAGACGATGAATGTAGCTTTGCTTCTCTGAGGGAATGCCGATCTGAAAGACAGTTGTGACACCAGGAAAGTCCATTCCTCGGGCGATGACATCAGTAGCAGTGAGAACCGCAGAGGACGCGTCGCGAAACTCGTTGGTCATTTTTGTGCGCTTGTTCTGGGTCATTCGACTGTGAAGTGTAGACACAGGGGGCAGTCCAGGAACCATGGACAAAACTTGGCCGTAAAACCCTGCCGCCGCAGCTGTCGGGGCAAAGACAATGGCTTTGAAGTTTTCTCCCTGGCAGCCTCTTCTCTGATTGCACCAACCATGCCTGCCGCAACGGACGAGAACGTGGGCACCTTGATGAGGAGTTGTGGCACGCGTTCGTGCGTGTTGGCTTCTCCTTCGGGAATGGTGGAGATGAACTTGTATCCTGGTGATAAAACTAGACCAGCTACTTGGTTGACGTGTTGTGCGATGGTGGCAGAAAACAACATGCCCTGTCTGTTGACCTCCGTCCTGCTGGGTAGCTTGCCGACGATTTCTCGGAGAGAAGGCATAAAACCCATGTCAAGGAGCCGGTCTGCTTCATCAAGGACAAGAGTGTCCAGCTTTCTGAAGGCATATAAGACATCTTCATTGGACATGTGGTCGATCAGTCGTCCAGGAGTGGTAATTAGCACATCACAGCCAGACAAGATTTGCTTCTCCTCCTTGTCCTTATTGGTTCCTCCAATGGCAGTGCGGACGCGATAGCTGGGCAGTCTTTGAAGTAGACCGGTAGCCTCCTGTGCAATTTGTAGTGCTAGCTCTCTTGTGGGAGAAATGACAAGTAGTGAGATGGTTGAACTGGCTTGCTGCTTTTGCGTAATCATTGTCTGAAGAGCTGGAAGAAGGAAAGCAATTGTTTTCCCCGTTCCAGTCCTGGCCTGAACCAGACAATCTTTTCTGTTTGGTGGAAGAAGCTCCCAGAGGGTGGCAGCCTGAACTGGCATCATGTGGTCGAATTTCAGGTCATCAGTAATGGCTTGAATGAGCGAGGGATGGAGGAGATTCTGGCCACCGAGATCAGCGAATCGCGGCGTATCGACAGGAACATCTTCGGTGAGAGGAGGCTTTGAATCGTTTGCTGACGGCGCGTCATCTACATCCATTGCAGTAGACGAGTCTTCAGCAGGCGTAAATTGAGGTTTCCCTCTGGGACCGGGCCTTGGCCCACGGCGCCGTCGAAAGCCATTGCGCTGGCCTCTTGGTTTGTCGCTCATGATGAGGAGTTTGACACGGGAAAGGCCGAACGATTTGTTCCTAAGAAAGTTGCTGCTAGCTTAAAGTTGAGCTCAGGACTGGAACCAGAGTTGAAGTTTCACCTTCTTGGGAAAGGCGATGTATGGCCGTCGAGGACGAGAAGTTTGACGACCCACTGAAAACAAAGCAGCTCACGTCTGCTTGCCAATTGGCATCCATGTTGTCGCAAGAACGCTTTGGCTTGGTAAGCAGCTAAGAAAAGTAAGTGCATTCCAAATTTTTGGCGAGTGAAATTTATATTTTTGAATATTCTTGGCAGGTTGGGCTCAAGTTGCCCCGAGGTTATGGACGCCCAAAGGCCATACATACGGAGAAATAATACGGAGTAGCTGACTTGGTCTGGTAGCTGGTAGAGCTCGGCGGCAGCAGCAGTCGGTAGTGACGGTAGGTACGTACCCAACTTGGTGGGTTGCACCTGCCGATGTGGATATCAACTTACTAAATTATATTATTATATACACATATGTACATGTATGTACTTGGATTCCACATCCTTGATCCGCCCCTGTAAACCGGCCACAAATTCCGTCCAATCAATCCAGTCGGTCACATTTTGTACAAGTATGGAGCGACTTGGAAAGAATCATTCCATCTCGAGATCACGTCGGATCTCTCGGGAACTGTTGCACATTTGAAAGAGGTTGACTGACGGACAAGAAAGCAAACCAAGCTTTGCTTGTTTGCTTGGCATCTGCGTTGCAGAATTCATCCATGGATCGATCATCAGGTCTTGGCGTCAATTCTAATTCGACGGCCAACCATAAATTCCCCGTTCCCGTCGTCCAAGCAAGCCACATACATCAATCAGTTAATACACCAAAGCGACTAGCGATGAGCGATGAGCGATGGGCTTGATGGCACGAGATGGAATGGGATTTCGATGTATCGAGTGTAGACACCGTTGGATGCCCCTGGGCAATGTATGTACATAACTTATAATGTCGGAAAGAAATCGCGATACGAAAGCAAAACCTGTCTGTAGACTCCAATCGGTCCAACGCACTTTCTTCCTTAGTAATACCAGGATAAGACAACATTCGTATTAGTGGCTGTCTGGACGCCCTCCGTGTGTAATCAAGCCGTGTCATCAAGCAATCAAGCAATCAAGCGACTCAAGCGACTCAAGCGACTCAAGCGACTCAAGCGCCCCCACTTCCTTCCATGACGCCAAGCTGCCCGATCTCGCCAGGTCGATTCGATATGCTCTTCGATATGCTCTCCATGATCCGACTTCAATCTTCAACAACCGCGACTGCGACTGCGACTGCGACTGCGACTGCGACTGCGACTGCGACTGCGACTGCGACTGCGACTGCGACTCTCGACGACCACCAGACGCCCGCCTCCGCGTGACGACACGACGACACGACGACACGACGACACGACGACAAGCCCATCGAGGAAATCCGCTCGCCTCGCCTCAGGTGCTGTGCCTGCGACTGCGAGCCTTGCCTTTGCGCCTGGCCCGCAGCCCGCAGCCCGCAGCCCTCACTCAAAGTGCCCGTCTCATGCCGCCAGATCCCGCCGTCCACGACGCAGCCAGTGGCGGACTGTCGCCCTCTCCGTCGCCCTCTCCGTCGCTGCGCACTTCGGCCGTGGGAGGGACGATAGCTGTCAGCCCGGGCGTCACCCCAAGCGTCACCCCAATTTCCGAGGATGCCGCTGAGTCTGCTGCTGCTGTCGCCGTCGCCGCACCTGTCAAGTCGTCGCCGGCTGTTGCCACGCGCCCGAGCCTGTTGTCGCGACTGAGCTTGCCCTTGCAGCTCCAACTGCCATTGCGAAGTAGAAACCGACACATCGCCGACTTTCATATACGTTGCGACGAACCACACAAGAAATACTCCGCTGGAGACTCGGTTCGAGGCGCCGTCGTTCTCGCCGTCGTCAAACCGCACCGCATAACCCACCTCGTCGTCGCTTTGCACGGCTATGTTCGCGTCCTCAAAGATCCCACGTCAGTCGCCAAGGCGCAGCGCGTCACAACATTACCTCGGCCGGGAAGCTCTCGCCGACCACAGCATCAAGGAAATGGATTGACAAGTCTGTTCCAGGACGAGCAAGTGTTGAGCGGTGAGGGAAGAATTGAACCCGGCAAATATGAGTTTGGGTTCGATCTGATATTTCCGGACAAGTGGCTGCCCAGCAGCATTGATGTGGGTTTCCTTTTCTTCTTGAACCGACACGTTGACATGCGACCATTGTTATATATGGTGGTTCGGCAGATGCTAACTCCAGAGGACACAGTTTGAGCGCGGAACCATCTCGTATACGATTACAGCGACATTGACCAAGCCTATCTCTATGGCGCCGACGTCGACCTGTGAAAGAAAGGTGACCCTTGTTCAACAGATAGACGTTGGATTACTCTCGCCACCTCGGCCGAGGACCATCTTTTGGAACCAATTTCAAAACGCGCGCGGAGGAAAAAGTCGACACTAAATGAAAAGGTGCATGGCCCTGTCGCGCAAGAGATCAATGACTTGACGTCTGAAGCTGAGTCTTCCGTCATCACCGAAGACTCGGCCCTAAATAGGGGTGAAACGAGTAACAATGCACAAAGTGAGACCCGTGTATGTCCTGTTCCCCGAGCGACATGCAGAGCAAAATCAGCGGAGAGAGTGGCCGTAGCGTGAGCACGACCAGCAGGGCCGAGTTTGCACAGTTGTCGCATGTTAGTTCGGCCCTAACGTCCGCGGCTAAGCAACAAGTCGTGGATGACAAGACAATCACAGCAACCATTGAACTGCTCAAGGGCGGTTGTCTCCCAGGAGAAACAGTATCCGTGCGGGTGACGGTACAACACATCAAGAGGGTCAAGAGCATGACTGGCGTCATCGTGACCCTCTTTCGACAGTCCAAAATTGATACGAGCCCACCAGCATCAATGCCATACCAAGGGCCTCGATCGGCAAGGAGGCTGACCAAAGAAGACCCCTATCCGAGATCTCGGACAGGCATGGGGTCTCTCGTTGTCCTCCTCAAGCTCCACCAGTGTTTTCCGCAAGGACTTGGACCAGAATGCAGCGCCGCTCATAATCGATCCAGCAACGCTGCAGGCTTCTGTTACAGTGTCGGTGAGGGTCCCCGACGATGCCTTTCCCACAATAAAAGGCGTGCCTGGCGACATGATCAGCTTCAAGTACCAAGCCGAAGTCATCGTTGACCTTGGAGGCAGACTAACGACACAGCTGAGCGGTGCGTCTTCCATGTCCAGAATCGGCACGCCTGGTAGTAATAATGCCGAGCAAAATCAAAACCTCTTTGGTTCCCAAAGAGGATCAAACATTGCCGATACTTCCCAAGTCAGACGGCAAAAAGGCGTCATATCAGTGTCTTTGGAGACTGTGGTCGGCACCATCGACAGCGCAAGGTTGCGCCAATCTACAAGACCTGTTGCCGCTAGGCAACGGACGATTCGAATTGCTGAGGAGGAGGGGAGGAGGAGGAGGAGGAGGAGCAGGACATCATACAGCCTGAAGCCACAACTCGCAACAGAGACCCGGCCTATTACCTTTCACCGCCTGGCAGCGATCTCGACTATACTACACCTCCTCCGCATCCTGCTGATGCTCCACAACTCCCCTGGGCATCGACAGGAATATCAAGAAATTTCTCACAAACGAATGGCAGTCCTCGCCCCAGGCCGCCCCTCCTACGTACCACCGCCTGAAGTACCCAATGAGGCCAATATGACAGAGAAGGAAAGAATACGGCAAGCTGAGACGAGGCTGCTTCCCAGCCAGCCTCCAGCGGGACCGTCAACTCAAGCAGACGAGAACGACATCTACGACGCTGAGGATGCTCCCAGGATACCGCGGAGCGGGCCAATGGTTCCTTTGTTGGACGAGGCCGAAGCCGGGCCATCAGCACCACCAGAAGATGTGGTGGATGCCGGCCGCCCGGCAGAAGACAAACAAGAGCTCGAGCGTCGAAGACTGCTGGAGGAAGCCAGCGCTCCGCCAGATTTTCCAGAAGATATGCAACAACAGCAGCAGCAGCGACGACGACGACGACGACGACGACCAGTCGCTTATGCGTCAGCGTCAGCTTCTCCAGACGAGCCAACAGCACCTAATCTCGACGAGGAGGAGGCTTACAATTATCCGGGGTACGGCGCGGGAGCGGGTTCATCCAGAGCGGGCGGTGCAGAACAGCTGCCCGCATATCAGAGATGAGAGAAACATGGCGGCCTTGATCTAATTCTCCTTGCAGCTCATCGCGTTGGATTCGAAAAAATGCACAGGGTCTGGAGTCTTTCATGTACAAGACGATGTAAAGAAATTTCACAGATTGTCTCGAGGAAACAAGCGTGGGGAGTTGGATTACACTCACACAATTGACGGCGTTGAGCGAATACTTACCATTATTTGAACCTTTTTCACTCTATCAGCAGCTGGTACGGGAAGGAAGGTCCGGATGCTTCATCATCTAGGGACACGTAGATATTTACCTGCTCTAGAAGAGAAGAGCAAGATGACATGAGATGATTGCCAAATCTTGTTCCATCCATGTGCGCCTTGTTCAATGCATCACGCCGCCTTGATATAAATACAGATCTTGTTTCCGTATCGTAATACACCACGCCCGGTTTTTTTTTTTTTTTTTTTTTCAGCTGTCCCTACAGTTCCAGTATACCCCTAGCCCAACTCAGACTAATGCTGCAACACAGTCCCCTTGGCTTGCTCCCAATCCCGAAGCGCCTCCCGGATATTCACCCAGTACCTCAGCCGCACAGCCTCCCTCTTGGCCAAGTCGACATTCTCCGCCCGAAAGGCCTCGCCGAGAAGGCTCTCGCTCGCGGCGATCCTCTCCTCGTTGTCGGCCGCCAAGCCCTCGAGGTCCGCCGGCGAGGCGGCGTCGTCCATGGCCTCGTGCGCCTCGAGCACGACGGCGAGCAGCTCCGGCTCCTCGACCTTGAGCGTCTCGTCGGCGGCCACGTCGACGCCCCGCAGGAGAGGAGGTACTGCGCGCGGAGGAGCGGGTCCGCGAGCGTCCTGTAGGCCTCGTTGATGGAACTGGACGCGGCCTCGGCCTGGGTCCTGCGCCGCCCGGGGTTCTTGTCCGGGTGGTGCCGGGACTGGAGGCCGAGGAACTCGGTGCGGAGGCGGCGCGTGTCGATGGGGAAGGGACCCTTCGGGGGCCGTCGGGGAGCGTGGACGGGAAGAAGGAGTAGAGGGTTTGGGAGGCCGAGATGGGGGCATCTCCATCTCGTTGTTGTTGCTGTTGTTGTTTTTCTTCGGCGGCGGCGGCGGCGGAACCTTGGGCGGCGGCGCGTTGGCCCGAGAGGAGGGTACGGGTGGATGGGGTGGTGAGAAGAATCGGCGGTGTCTGGACGCGACATCGTGGGCAGGGTCGCGCCCGCGCGGCGGCGGCGGAGAGGACGCGCATGGCTCGGGAGGTGTGGTGAGCGATTGTGATTTATAAATGTCCTGTTGGAGGAGGACTAGGAAATGAAAAAGTGGTTGAGGCGGATGATGATGATTTTGGCAGTGGGAACATGACAAACGAATGAGGTCACTTTTTTGGGGGTGGCGCAGGCCCGGGTCGGTACTCGGAGAAACATCAACGGCAACTGCCGGAATCAGCGTCAAACCCCAACAGCAGCCGCGCTGGAACAATTTTCCACCCATCATAGGGCAGCAGATGACCAAGGGGCGCGCCAAATTACCGCGTTGGGCAAGCCTCGCCGCGCCCGCGCCCCTTCTCCGACACGGCTGCGCTTGAGCTCCAACGGACTAGAAATTGACGTCTCACGTTGATGCCTCGCTTTCTCTTGCTTTTCCAACACACGGCGCATGTCATCTTACAAGTTATAGCACACATCTCCCTTTCGTCACCCGGATCGAGTGGCCTCTTTTTTTTTTTTTTTTTTTTGTTAAAAAGTACACGGATCCAAGGTCGGACCAGACCAGACACACACCACAACATGGCCAAGCTGCTTGACGCGGCCGAAGGTGAGTTGCCATGTCGTCGGGCGATGAGACACCGTTTTTCTGTTCACTGTTCACCGTTCACTGCTAACCGCATCGCAGTCGCAAAGCACAACACCCCGAGAGCTGCTGGGTCATCCTCTACGGCCAAGTCTACGATGTCACCGACTTCCTGACCTCGCACCCCGGCGGCTCCAAGATCATCCTCAAGCTCGCCGGCAAAGATGCCACAGAGGACTACGACCCGGTCCACCCGCCGGGCACGCTCGAGGAGAACCTTGGCCCGGAAGCGAGGCTGGGCGACGTCGATCCCGAGACGCTCCCCAGACCAGAGTCCGCTGCCGCCGCCGAGAGGGCATCCTCGGACGGCGGCGACGACGACGACTACCGCCCTCCGCTCGAGTCGCTCCTCAACCTGGACGAGATTGAAGAAGAGGCCACGAAGCGGATGCCCAGGAAGGCATGGGCATACTACTTCTCCGCCAGCGACGACCTCGTCTCCAAAACACACAACAGCACCGTCTACCGCGACATGCTGCTCCGCCCCCGCGTCTTCACGGACTGCACGCAGTGCGATATCTCGACGACGCTGCTCGGTCACAGAGTCGGCGTGCCCTTCTTCGTCGCGCCCGCCGCCATGGCGAGACTGGCCCATCCGGACGGGGAGCGCGGCATCGCCAAGGCAGCCGCCCGGTTCGGCGCGCTGCAGATCATCTCCAACAATGCCTCCATGACGCCCGAGCAGATCACCGAGGACGCCCCCGCCTCGCAAACGTTCGGGTGGCAGCTCTATGTCCAGAACCAGCGCGACAAGAGCGAGGCCATGCTCAAGCGCATCGGCGGCATGAGGGACCGCATCAAGTTTGTGGTGCTGACGCTGGACGCCCCCGTCCCGGGCAAGCGCGAGCTGGACGAGAAGTCCAACTTTGACTTTGAGAAAGCCCCCGGCACAGTGCAGGCTGCTGCCGTGTCCAAGCCCGGCGGCGTCGGTCAGCAGCTCTTCTTTGGCACAGCCTGCGATCTGACGTGGAAGACGACGCTGCCGTGGCTGGCACAGCATACGGACCTGCCCATCGTGCTCAAGGGTCTGCAGACGCACGAGGACGCCTACCTCGCGGCGCAGTATGCCCCCAGGTAAAGGCCATCATCCTGTCCAACCACGGCGGCAGGGCCATGGACACGGCCCCCGGCCGTGCACACGCTGCTCGAGATCCGCAAGTACTGCCCCGAGGTGCTCAGCAAGGTCGAGGTATGGGTCGACGGGGGCATCAGGAGAGGCACCGACATCGTCAAGGCGCTTTGTCTGGGGGCAAAGGGCGTGGGTCTCGGCCGAGCACCTCTGTTTGGTCTCGGTGCGGGAGGACAGGCGGGTGTTGAGAGAATGTTTGAAAGTAAGCTCTTCCTCTTCTTTCCCCAAGGAAGGCATCTCGACTCCCTTTCCCCCTTTTTTTTTTTTTTTTTTTTTTTTTTTTCGAGCTCCCTGGCAGGCAGTCCCCGGCGTTTTCATATGCTTCTGATGCTGTACGACCCTGAGGGCACAAGTGCAAATCAATCATTCACGATGGATGAAACTTCACCTTGGGTACTAACTGGTGAAACACAGTCCTCGAGGCCGAGACGGCCACTTGCATGCGTCTTCTGGGGGTCAAGACGATTTCGGAGCTCGGACCCCATTTGGTAAGTCTTGGTCTTGCATGCACCGTGCACCGTGCACCGCGACTCCGAAATCCTGCCATTTCTTCCGTTCTAGCTAACCTATCTTTGTCTTTCTCTTCTTTCCCTTTAGATCAACAGTCGGCGTGTGGAGAGGGACATTTACAATGGAGATCCGGGGCTGGACAAACGGGGTTATGGACAAGGTCAAAATTGTAAAAGAAAAAAAGAAAGAAAGAAAGAAAAGAAGAAGAAAAACACTTTGCCGCCCGCCCCTATCATTTATTTCTATTTCGGAAAGCTGCTGTTTCGTGTTTGTCGTCGCCCAAAGACCTCAAAGTAAGGCCGGGGCCAATACCAGACCTCGGCGGCTTATGGATGTCAAAAGTCGGAACCACAAGGCGCTGCGGTACAGGTAACAGCATATATACATAGTTCGTACGACAAATCAAACACGAAACACTGCGCCGGCAGCAGCGGCGGCGGCAGCGGCTCAGTTGGGAACGCCGAGTAGAAGAAGCAAAAGGGCAGTTTGGCAAAGATGGCAACTTCTTGAAGCTGTCGATGAGGCATGGATTTTTACCTCATCTGAGCATTGTTGGCAGGGACAAAATGAATGGTTGCATGCTTCAGGAGCTTATGAGTCCCGATCTAAATGTCTACAAATATCAGTCGTTCTCCGCTTGGGTCCAAGTCGCGAGGCCCGTTGTAGCTATGTACATCCTGTGCACATTGTACTGCAAAAATTTGCATTCCCCATGCAAAAATTTGCCAGGTGGTGAGACCCCGGCGAAATGTACGGATGGATCCGAAGCAACTGATCCCTTTGTTGAAAATTAAGGTTTGGTGAGCGGGAATGAAGCTTGTCCTGACCGTGAGAAGGGTTGAGAAATCTGCAAAGCGGCCACATTTATCTCATGATGTTTCCGTCAGAGCCCCCTCCCTCTCCCGGGAGTGGATTCAGAGTTTTGGCGGCCAAGTAAGCCTAAGCCAGCCTATGCGCGCGACCGGGGCCAGGCCGCACCTGTGCCGTCTCAAAGATACAAGTTGAGCAAGTTGAGTTCGCTTGGGTGATATTGTCCCTTTATTTGCTTCACCGTTGGTACGGCAGCGCGGCATCGTCAGCGATAAGGTGAGATGCACACTCGCCAACACTGCAACGTACGATGACGGGTCGATCCCATCGTTATTGATCTCTGCGGCTTCGGTTTCGCACAGACACATCCAATTTACCTCAAGTTGTTTCTGGCTGGTGCACTGGCTGGGAGGTCGCCCCCTCCGTCCCCATCATCGTCCGGGTTTCCCCATTCTCGGCTCTAGCGCTCGCTGGGTAGGGCGAGAAGGGGTCATGGGAGGTTTTAAAAAAAAAAATCGAATGACCGCTTGAACTCTGTCAAATCATTAAAACGTGGGGAATCGCAAGCCATTAGCCAAATTGTGGCAATAACGAACTTCCTGCACTTTCATTTGCTTGATGCATGATGCAAACCAGCGTCGGGGTGGCGATGGTCCAGGCCAGTCAGTCAGTCCTTCTTTCCCCTTCTTCTGGTCGCTCCTTCTTTGCTGCCTTTATTAAGCAGATGGCGCCATGGGCCCATGGCTAAACACTGAACATGCCACGGCCCACAGCAGCAAGTGATGAAGACAAATGGGGAAGGAGCTCCCGCCCCACTCTACATCAAATTTTTCGCTGAGAGCACCGTAGCTTTTTTTCTTTTTCCTACATTAACCTTTAGAACAGAAGACAGTTATTTAAATTATTTAAAAGCCAGTTCTTTTGTTTTTCGTTCGTGCATTAACCAAGGCTTTTTAGCGACCATGCTAGGAGATATGCAAAATAAGGCTTCCTAAGCACTCCTAAAAGGTTATTACCCCCTGTTGTCTTCCTGTTATTCCTCTTATTTAACTATCACAATCCCTGCATTATATTATCCTAGATTCCCTAGTTAGGCAAGACGTTCTATAGGATCCACAGACTGCTAAGGTATACCCTCTGGATTTAGAGTTATTAAAGTTATTAGAGTTATTATCCTTATTCTGCTTAGTAGTGTAAGAAGATTAACTACTATATAGTAGGACTAAAGACAAAGCTATAGTCTAACTTACTAGCTTCTTTAGAAAACTAGAACCCCTATTAATAATAAAGCTACCCTTATTAAGATACCTAGTTATAAAGACTTATAAGCTGCTATTGTTAAGGGATATTAGAACCTTTAATAGTTTAACATCTGCTAGATATTAGTTAAGCTGCCTATAATAGGCATTTAAGACTATTAATAAGGGTTAAGATGTTAATCTAAATACCTTTATCTAAGTAATTAATATAGCTCTAGATAGAAGTGCTACTACCTTCCTTAATAGCTTAGAGTAACTAAGGCTAATAGTCTCTAGAGCTAAATAGAATATAGCTTCCTCTGCTAACTTAGCAGTCCTTTAATAATCTCTCTAGGAGAGATATTCTCCTAAAGTTATTAATAAAGAGGTAGAAGCTAGCACTAATGTAGAGATACGTTAGGAAGAGGGTAAGGCCCTTGCTACGTATTACTCCTGGGTTTTAAATGTGCTTTATTATGCTAGAGGTAAAGATAAGCTAGTTATAAATAATAACCCACTTACCTTAATTAAAAGTTATACCCTCTAGGACTTTATTTATTAGTTTGTTTAGGGACTATATAATAAGTCTCTAATGCAGAAGGCTATTAGTTAGAACGTACTAGCTACTAATAGTCTTTAAGGAGCTTAAGAGCTTATTAAATAAGCTATTACTATCTTAGAAGTAAAGCTAACCTTGCTAAGTCTATAGCAAGAGATGTAAAGATTATACTAATAGAGGAATTTATTAAATACTAGAGTAGGTACTTTACTAATAAAGTATTATCCTAAGCTTATAAGTTACCCCTAGGATTTATAGAAGTGTTAAGAGGCTATAAATAATAATCCACTCCTATTAATGCCCTAATTGCTTAGCTTTAACTCTTACTGCCTTACTTTAGGTTTCTAGGGATGTGTGCTACCCTAGACCCTTATTAGTTTAATAGGTATTAGCCTATTCCCCTGTTAGCTAAACTCCTACGCCTATGAATTACCCTTAGACTTAAATATAAAGTAAAGGAAATAGTAATATAGAGGAGGGACCCTTAAATAGTTAGAGAGGGCCTAACTAAGGTAATTAATAGGAAATAGTACTAACTTACTATAGTATTAGTTAAATAGTATAGGACCTCCCTAAGCCCTAGGAGCTTTAATAGCAGCACTAAATTTTAGTCTATAGGGATGCATATTAGATCTAAGGCCTGCATCTAAATTAAGGAACCAGTATATTAATAGCACTATGCCGCTGCCTTATAGAGGTACCTGTTTTAAGTGTGGTATTGCTAAACACTATGCTATAAATTACACTATAACTAGAAATAACTTACTATAGCAGTAAGAATCCGCTTAGCTAAAATTAATAACCCTTCCTCCTTAGAATAATAACTTATAGGTCCCTAGATAAGCTTATGCTAGGTCTGCTTAGGTGTACCTAACTAGTAATAAGCGTACTAATGCTAATATATCTAGAGTTATTAAAGAAGTTAGTTATAATTCTGCTATAGGAGCTTAGTATGCTCTAATTAAACCTAGAACCATTATAGAGTTAATAGTAACTAAGGATTATTGCCTTAGCTAACTTAAGCGAAAGCCCTTAAGCTTATAGTAGTTTGTGATTACTAACTTATAGAAACTTAGGGTTAGAAGAGCTAATCTAAATGCCTAAGTGAAGGATGTTATAGATAAAGATAAACCATTAAAACCACTCTTAAAAAGCTTAAAAATAGCTGATAAAGAGACATTAGAGTCTATTGCCTAAGGGGCTTTATAGGTTATAACCCTTATTATAAAAGCTAAGCTACCTTTAAAGAAACGGAAAGGTATGGCAATTAGTAATATTATTAAGGATAGGGATTAACCCCTTAAAGTTACTCCCTAGTAAGGGAAAAGGTAATTAGGCAGAATGCTTAGGCTCTAAGCAAGATCTAGGGACGTGAGGGCTTAGGCCCTATTAACTAGAAGGCTTTAGTAAGCTATATTTCTATCCTAATCTTATTAATAGACCTATGGCAGATTAGTCTAGAGATAATAAAGTAATTTCAAAAACTATTATCTTAAGTAATAACTCCTTTAAAGAAATGCCCTAAGAAGAAAATAGTGTTATTCTTACTTAAGGCTAACTTTGCTTAGATAGTCTCTAAGAAGATTAAAAGACTCTAGTTCCTAATAATTATAATATAGAACTACTTTAAGAATATTAGTTAGGTATAAAACTATTTAGGATTACTATTTAAGCTTACATAGGATTTTGGAAGGAGCAGGTGTTTAACTTTAAACCTAGATAAGCACTAGTAGACTAAGGGGCTAAGATTAATATTATATCCCGCGCTTTTGTTTTAGAAGAAAACATACTAGTTTACAACTTAGGATTAGTTAGATTCTAAGGGTTATAGATAATTAACGCTAATAGGTAAGAGAATATAGTCACTTATTTTATAACAATAAAGGTAACATATCATGGAGTCACTCGGTTAGTGTGGGCTATTATTACTCTAGATAACTAGCCTAAGAATTAAACCATCCTAATCTTAGGACTTCCTTAGCTCTATAATATAGGTGCAAGGTTTAATATTAGAAACTTAGAGTTATTAATTAGTGTTAAGGAAAAGGGAGATAAGCCCGTCTCTATTAAAGGTCTCTCTATAGCTTTATTAGACTAGCAGAAAGTCATGCTCTACCTAGCTAAGCCCTTAATCCTAAAGAGATATATAGGTTAGGATAATATAAACATATCGCTAGATAAAGCCTTATTAGATTTAGAAGACTCTAATGATTTAGAAAACTAAGTTACCTAGAATAACCTAGTTATATTATAAAACTAAATCTATTATCCTAGGATAAACTACTAAGTAAGGACTTATTAGAAGTCCCCTTTATTTACTTCTAGGCTAAACCCTTAGTATAGTTTGCTAGGCATGCCCCTTAAATTACCTATCCTATAGTAATGCATAAGAAATATTAACTTATAAATTAGCTTAGTCTCTATATATACTTATTAGAAGTAAACTTACTTAAAAAGAGTCTTATATTTTTAGAGGTTAGTACCTGTGGAAGTATATTAAAGCTAACGAAAGATAATTAGCTAGGACTAATTGCATAAGGGCCCCTAGTATTTCCGTTTCTAACTACACAAAGAGTATAGAGAAGAGAGATTAATTAGGAAGCTCCTATAAAGGAAGTATTATCCTAGTTTAAGGGCTATAGAGTAACTTTAGGTCCTCTAGTCCCTAAAACCATAGTGGAAGAAATTATACAGACGTTTTATACCTATAGAGACTTAAATGCTTTATCTATTACTAATATTCTAGCTATAGACCTTTATATACACATACCTTAAATAAAGGAAAATATGAAACCCTAGGTATAATTACTAAAGAGACAATAGTTAGAGCCTTAATAGTACTAGCTAAATCAGTTAGTAACTAAAGGAATTAAATCAAGGATATATAAGTATACTATAGCTATAAATAGGAGGATATTAGACTAGTGTGTAGAACCTGTGTTAGTACTAAAGGATAAATCTAACCCTTAGGCTAAATAATAACTTACTATTAACTACTCTTATATTATAGAAGACATGCCTAGCAGTTAGCTCCTGTTATTAGCTAAAGTTCATAATTAACTCTTAGATCTACGAATTAATTCTTACAGCGTGTTTAACCTTAAGCACGCATACTAGTCAGTATCCGTGGCAGCGGAACTACGGTATGTATTTGCTTTTAACGTTCCTAGATTTAGTTAGCTATAACCCTCCTAAATACCTTAAGGGTCCTAATCAGCGGGATACATAATAATAGAAGTAATAAGAATCATAATAGGTCCTATCCTATACTATATCTAGAACTATCTCTTATAGCACCTCGCTTACCTAGTAATCTTAGCGCGTTAAATAGCTACATAGATAATATCTTCTATAAGCATACCTTATTTAAAGAATAGTGGTTATTTATTAAGGATTACTTACTTCTAAGACTACTCTAAACCCTCCTAAAGTTAAGCTTTAAAAGGTATTATTAGGAATAAGTTTAATCCTTGTAGTTAGATAGATTTATAAAGTTAGAGGAAGATATATATTAAACTAGATTAGGCCATGAAGCTAAGAGAGTAGCCTACTCTAAAACGTTAGACTAATATTCGTTTATTTCTAGGAGCTATAGGTTTATGCTAATAATAGATTAAGAATTATGCTAAGATTGCTTAACCACTTAATAGATTAACTAGTAATATGGATTAGTAATAGGGAGATTCTAAGGTATTATCTTTCTCTATCCTAAGGGATAAAGCTATGTCAGGAGCAGAACAGCGACAACATCCATGAGGGTGGCGATGGCATTGATAAAGGTGGAACCTAGCGGGGCACGGAGCTAAGGGCTAGCTGCGGGCTAGTTACGTAAGAGCTGCGGGCTATTTAAAGGGGCTTTCCTATAAACGAAGGGAAAGGGCTAGAGATTAAACCTTTTAAGCACTTACCCTAGCTAGCAGATTAATAGCTATAACACTTTAATCTAACCTTTACTCTATTATTCACTCCTAAGCCAAAAGCCTTAATAAATTAATCTCTCTTCCCTTTAGGGTAATAAACTATTAGTTAGATTAAGATATCTAGAATTTATTACATAGTAACCTAATTAGGTAGTAGCTATAACCACGCTATAGATAAGCAGGAGAATATTACACTACTAAACCTAACTAGAGTAGTTTGCTAGTCCCTATTAGATAACTAGTAGAGCGAAACACTTATTAATAATAAGAAGGTAATACTAAATTAGTGCCTTAAAGAAGCGGTAACCTAAATATATATTATAGAAAAGAGATAGAAACTTGCTTACTTATAGCAAAACCTATAGATAATAGAAGAAGCTATGTCCTTAGGTAACTTAGACATAGGACTTATAAATACCCTTCTTTAGCACCTTAGGTAGTACCTATTATATAGCAATATAGCCTTATAAAGATATAATTAAAAGCACCTATATATAAAGGGAATACTTTTAAGAGTCTTTAGAATTTCCTAGCGGATTTAAATATAGCTTTTACTATAGATTATAGAACCTTTATAGATAATATAACTAAGGTTACCTATGCTAGCAGCTGCCTAGTAGATAACGTAAAGCAATAATAAATGCGTTATATAGCTACGGATAGTTATATAAACTACTAGGGTTATACCTAGGATAGATTTATAAATTAGCTAAAGATAGGAACTATAGATAAGAATGCATAGTGCTTAGAAGTAACAAGGATATTAATAGGTCTTAGATAAGAAAATCACTAATTATTCTAGATATTTATAAAGATCTAGGGTAAGGCAAAGGCTAAGCTACCTAAAGCAATTCCTAAATGCCTATAAATCTGTATATTTATTAATAGCCTTAATAATACTATAAAGAAGTAAGTACTTAGCTAAGAGTTCCTAAGAGTTAGACTTACTTAGTAGGCTAAGGAAGAAAGGCAAAGGTTATAACTAAAGGAGGCTAATTAAGTAATTAAGGTAATAATAGTTAGAAAAGATAATAACGTTTTACTTTACTAGAAAGGCTATAGTAATAAAGTAGTAATAGAAAGATAAATTCGCTATTTATATGTTTTAAGTGTAGTAAGCTAGGACACGCTTTACTAAGCTATACTAAACTAGATTGCTCTATTTATAAGAGAAGTAATTATATAATAGAGATATATAAGAGTAGCTATAACTAGGCTAGAGATAAAGACCTATTAGACTTAAACAAGACCCTTATTAGCTTAGTGTAACCCTAGGAAGATACTCTTATTAAATTATTGCCTAAAGATCTAAGACTAAGAGTTAAGGTAAAGTTATAGTAAGAACATAAATAGGTAGCTATAAAGGCGCTGTTTAACCCTAGCATAACCTATTTAATTATCTACCTAAAGTTACTAATAGTAGTTAATTAGGCTAATGTAAAAAGGATAATATAACCCTTAAGAGTGCTACCCTTACCGAAATTAAGCACTAAGGGATCTTATTATAAACCTTATTAATTAAGGATAGCATAGGCTATATAAGAATGTGTTAAGTTAGCTACTATATAGCTAATACTAGTAAAGACCTATTATTAGGGCATAACTAAGTAGTTATATATAAACTAGTGATTATATCCTAGATAGATAGTTACTAGAGACACCCTATTATAAAAGAATGTCTTAGACTAGCAGTAAGGATATAATAGGCATATAAGGAGGTAAAACGCGCTTGCATTAGATTTATCTTATAGGGGATAATAACTAAAATTATACAAAAGATAAACCTTTGATACTTTTTCCGCACTGACCTAAAGGTCCGGAATCGCCTCTAAAATACAAACCACATCGATATTCGAATTCCTTACCTCCGTTTACCCTCTCCTATAATGTTACATCGCAATAGAGCTAGAGGTAAGTGTAAGGGTAAGATGCTAATAGTAATTAACGCTAGAGAAAGGGGCTAGCATAGAGCTACTACCACCTAAACGTAGGAATAGGGTAATTTAATGCCTATAGACGCAAAGATAACCTAATAACGGATTAGATATAATTTGAACACCTAGATAACACGAAATTCTATAATAAGATTACTAGCCTTATCCCTAGCAATAAAGTCTCCTAAGTTTAGAGCATTATAAAGGCTATAGCCTGCTAGGTAGCAAACCACGCCTATGCTAAAATAAGAGCTATAAATAATAATAGTAGTAATAATAATAATAATATTTACACTACTAAAGAAGCCCTTAAAGTAACCCTTAAGGAGGCTATTAGGGAAGAAGCTAAAGGAACTAATATACTAACCTAGGTAAGCGTTATAGCTAAACTAGCACTAAGAAGGCTAAATAATAAAACCCCTCCCTTATAGGTCCTAGGTAGATAATATAGAGAAGTACTTATTAAAGGTAATATAATCTAGGAAACGCTCTAATCCTAAGGCGCTAAAGATATAATAACTATAGTAAATAGAGCCACTAGCTAAACTATAGCTATAGTAGCTAGAAGACTCCCTAGTAAAGATATAATTATTACCTTTAAAGGAAATATAGCCTAATATAGAGAGGACTAAAAATAGATTACTAAAGCATTTAGTCTAGAAGTAGCCCTTTACTACTATATACTTAGCGTTATAGTTAAGGGATTCCTAATAAAGTATATATCTATTAAGAACCTTATAACTAAGATTAGAAAAGCGAATAAAGTAAATATAATTAAGGTAACCATAAGGCATCCTAAGTAGAAAACGCATAGTATACTACCCTAATCCTAGAACTAGTAGAAGTAGAAGACACTAATAAGATATACTAAGATAGAATAGTCTTTAAAGTAAAGCTATTCTAGACTAAACTATATAATAAAACCCTATAACCCTAATAATACTATAACTACTTCTAAACTAGCTATATTATAAAGTTTTATAAGGCAGCCCTAAGGTATAGTAAGTATAGAGCTAGCTAATATAAGGAAGGAGAAATATTATACCTAATAATTAGCAAATAACTAAAGGAAAACTATATCTTATGTTTTAGCCTATACCTAGCGTGGTTAAGGGACTGCCTTATCCTAAAAGAGAAGTAAAATATAGCAAAAGCAGGCTACCTAGAGTAACTATTATAATTTACTAGTAACTCCCTAGATAAAAGCCTAACGCTACCCTATAAGAGAACTAGCATAGCTATAGTACTTATTATTATAGTAAGTAGGAAAAGGGAATACCTAATAAATATAAAGAGAAGTGCTAAATAGCCTAGGGTAAGGAGTATTATATAATATATATCTTAAAATAAGGCTAGAATAGAGCTAGCATAAGATAGCAAAGACCTACCACCCCTAACTAATATAGTAATATTATAAGTTCTCTTTTAGAACATAAACAAGAAGGATAGCCTAATATATATAGTGCTCTAACACTAAACTAATATAGACGTAATAGTAATCTAAGAGTAAGAACACATAAGGCACCTATAGCCCCTAGCACTAGGCCTTGCCTAATTCTAACTAGTATACTATAAGGGATAGAACGTAGTATATGTAAATAAGAAGCATAATATAGGGTTATAGATAGCCTAGGGAGGACCTAACTAGTTACTAGTAGTGTTATGAACTGGCCTTAGGGCAGCTACACATAAGCGTTCTAAGAGATATTATTATCCTTAGAGAGGAAGGATTGGACTAAGCTAGGTGTCGTATAGGAACTAGCTTTATACCAGTGTGTGTGTGTGGGTCGCATAGGCCTAGGTAAAGCCCTAACCTCTCCGCCCATAGTCCGCGTCCTTTGCACGCCCTTTCCGGACCTAAGACATAACCTAAGCTCCTAAGCTTAAGTCTATAATATACCCCCTTACTTAGGCCTCCTTCCCCTTTACCCTTATTATTAGAATGTTCTAAGTGAGTGGCATATATACGTAATTAATGTGGCGTATTAGTGCGGGTCCTAGTGTAGGGCTTGTGCATAGCCTAATAGGCTGAAAATTTTTCCTTATAGGCTACCCTACCCCTAGCCTTTAAAATAACTAGCCCTACCTAACTCTAGCCCCCTGTAACACTAGCCTACTCTATTTTCTTACCTACTACTAGCTAATATTTAGCTTTACCTACCCTGTTATTATTACTTTATATTCACACATTGCCTCTTATCCGCTAAATCCCCTCTTATTCCTAGCTATTACTTATCTCTTTAACCTCCCTATAGCTAATTATTTGTAATCCCTTGCTAGCCTATGTCTAAAGTAAGTGTGTAATTACCGCTGCCTCTAGCCTCTCCTAGATATAAATAATCCTATATATTCACTACCTTTTTCCTTTCCTTTTCCTTTATATACCCTTATTTCTATTATCTTATTAGTTTTCGCTGCCTACCTCTATTTAAATATTCTATTAATTCCCCTTTTTCGCGTTTAATCCGCCTCCTATTATATTCACTGCTATTACCCTAAGCACTATTGCTGCCACTACCTCTAGTAATACCCCCTGCTACTACCTCCTCCCCCTAAAAACTAAGCTACCTTAGTGGTTACGTTTTAGAGGGTAACTTTAATAACTCTAATAATTCTAATAGAGAGGAGCAAGAGGTCCTATGTATTTAGTGCATAAATAACCTTTGTAATAAGGGGACATAGGAGTGTGTCCTAGGGTCTTATTAAGCCTGTCTTCCCTATTAGCACACCTATTAATTATATAGCTAGGAGCTGCACTTATACTTAGGTAACCTAAAATTAAGACATGTATATAAGCACCTTATAAATCTTTCCGCTACTAGCAAAGCTATTAAGACGCTAGCCATAAGGCGCACCGCCTCTAAAAGGGACGCTGCGCTATCCTTATAAAAACCTTTATCCGCTATTAAAAACGTTTTAACACTATTTTGGCCGCCGCCTATATTAATCCCGCAGCGGTAACACCCCTTACGTTGTCCCCTGCCGGGGCAGCACGCGCCTAGGGCGCTACTGAGTCGCAGGCCCTTGCTCTCTTAGTGGTTACGTTTTGGAGGGCGACTCTAACGACTCTAATAATTCCGACGGAGAGGAGCAAGAGGTCCTATGCATTTAGTGCATAAATGACCTTCGCAATAAGGGAACGTAGGAGTGCGTCCTAGGGTCTTATTAGGCCTGTCTTCCCTATTAGCGCGCCTGTTAATTATGCGGCTAGGAGCCGCACTTGTACTTAGGCAACCTAAAATTAAGACATGCATATAAGCACCTTATAAATCTTTCCGCTACTAGCAAAGCTATTAAGACGCTAGCTATAAGGCGTACTGCCTCTAAAAGGACGCCACGCTATCCTTATAAAAACCTTTATCTACTATTAAAAACGTTTTAATACTATTTTAGCCACCGCCTATATTAATCCCGTAGCGGTAATACCCCTTACATTATCCCCTACTAGGGCAGCACATGCCTAGGGCGCTACCAAGTTATAGGCCCTTACTCTAGCCTAGTAAATAACTCCTACCTAATGTAGTAGTAATATAGTAATAGAATTCTTTTATAGCATATTCGTAATAAATAATAATCTTGCCTATATTACCTCTATTTAGGAAAATACCGCTGCTAAGCAGCGTGCATTTAATAAGGCCCTTACCTACTAATTAACCGCTTATCTATGCTATCCCCCTTAGGTTAAACTAGAATAACCTAGCTTCTCCTCCTCCTCCTACCCCTTAGAATTAATTGCTCTCTAATATAGTAGAATACTAGCGCTAATACGCGCGTGGAGCAAAGGAAACTAGTTTTTGCTATTCCTTAGTAGTTAAATAAAAACATACTCTTTTAGGCCTATTATATATTATTACGTTACCCTATTATACTTTAAATCTATCTAGTGCCTTTATATCTTATATGTTTTCTAGTAGTTCCTAAGTTAGCTATACGTATCCTTTCTATTTAACTAGCATATCCTAGTTTAACCCCTATTCTCTTACGTTCTTAGCTGCTAGTATCTCTTTAACCTAATACTCTAAGAGATTAGGGTTAGTATTAGTTATTATTAGTTCTAGTAGTGATTGCTTATCCGCTAATATTTAACTAGGTAATAGATTAGAAGCTGCCTATTATACTAAATCTATATAGAAAATAGGGTGAAGTCCTTATAGCATGTCTAACTTAATAGTTAAAGGTATAGGGACCTCTAGCACCTTATATTTAGCTATAACCTAATCTAATTTCTTATATAGTCTGTTTGTCTTAAAATTCTATAGGTTTAACTATATATAGTCACTAACCTAAAAGCGTTCCGCTAGATGCTAGCTACTATTTATTTCCTCCTATTACTATTGCTAAACAAACGCTATAGTAGCCTATGTTAGGTCTAAGCCCTCCTTAAGATATTATAAGAATACCTAGGCCCTCCCTTTAATAAGGTATAGGATATCTCCTTATCTAGTAGTTCTTAAATTATTAATAGGTTATAACTATATAGGGCTATGTTCACGCTAATCCCTATTACTAATAAGTCCCTATTATTTAAAGCAAGTTAATAAGCAAGGAGATGTTCTAGCTATTTAAATTATAAAAATAATAGCATTACCCTTAGAATAGCCTAAACTTCTTAATTTACCCTTTCTATGCCGCTATCTGTCTATGGATAATAAGCTATTAATAGTAACTACTGCGTACCTACCTAGTTATAAAGTGTAGTCTAAAAATTACTTAACTAGTCTAAGCCGTAATCTATAATAATTTATATAGGAAAGCTATAGAACCGCTACTAGCACTACTTAAACCATTCCGCGCATGCTTTAGCCCCTATTAATATTATAGCCTCTAGCTAGATATACTTAGAGAGTCTATCTATAATAACTATAAGAAACCATAGGTTATCTAGGTATTAAGCTAGTAGGTCTATTATAAAGTTAATAGAGATCTATAACTAGTAATAATCTAGTGAAGGGATTAGTTTTAATAAGCCTTGTCTTAGCTAGCAGCTCTTCCGCCCCTTATAATAGTGATAGTTCCTTATAAAATAGGCAATCCCTTATAATATGCTATCCTAATGAAAATCCCTCTAGAGCGTTTTAAAAGTTATGTTATAGCTAGGATAGCCTAGTAAGGGTAAATTATAAACCCGTTACGTTAAGGTTATAGTAAGGGGTTCCTAATTTAGAATCTAAGTCTAGCCCTAGAATTAAAGCATACCTTTAGCGCTAATCTAATAGTTTACTATCTACTCCCTTATATTCATAGCTTCTAGAAACTTCTAGGCCCTATCCCTAACTACCTTAAGCTATATCCTATATATAGCATTATAAACTAATAACTAGTCCTATAGAGATTAAAGATACGTATCCGTAAACATTATTACCCCTATTAGAAGACCTATAAACCTACCTATAGTGTCCTTAGCCTTACTACCCCTAATAATAATATAGGGTTTACACTAGAGATAAGTCTAGTTCTTTTATAACTATATAGGCCTAGGGTTATTGCTAAATATATAATTAGCTCCTCTAGTCCTGCCTTATTCTCCTCCCCTTAGAACTATCTTAATAGCATATCTAGTCTTACTGCCTATAGGCTAGGCCTATACTATAGGTAAAAATTAAATAGCAATAGCGTCTCTACTTATCTTACCTACTATTCTAATATCTCCCTTAGCGCTATAAAGTATTCTAAGTTCTTATGGTCTATAAGTATTATAAATAGCTTGCTAATGCTATATAGCTTTGCTAACTAAGCCTTTAGGCATAATATAATTACTAATAGCTCCTTATTATGTATAGTGTAGTTCTATTAAGCTAGCTATAGTTAAGCGGAATAATAAGTAACTAGGTATAAGATACCTTTGTTATTAAACTATAAGAGGTAACCCCTAGAGCTATCCCTAAATAGTTAGCTTCTACTATAGTGTCCTTATTAGGGTCCTATTATGTTAGGATAGGATATAATATAAAGGCTATCTTTAGTGCTTTAAACGCTATATTATATTTATCTATTTACTAAAATAGGATGCTTTTCTTTATAAGTTTAATTAAAGGGCCTATAATTATTAAGAAGTGTAGTATAAAGTCCTAATAAAAGTTAGTAAACCTAAGAAATCCTTACACCCCCTTAACCTTCTTTAGCGCCTTCTAATCCTAGATAGCTATAATCTTTTCCCTATCTAGGTAAATTTCTTTCCCTACGTAGATAATAAACCCTAGGTACTTAACTTCCTTTATTATAAAAATATATTTCTTTATATCTAAGTTTAGTCCTACTTACTATAGCCTTAAGAGCATTACTTAGACCTTTTATATATAGTCTTTCTAAGACCCTCCTAAGTAAATAAGGATATTATTAAGGTAAGTAGTTACATAGTCCCCTAGGATTCCGCTAAGCGTGCTATTAATATATCTCTAAAAGGTAGCGGGTATACCTGCTAGGCTAAAGGGGTATATAAGCTACTTAAATAACCTAAAACGCGTCTAGAAGGCAGTCTAGTGTTCCTTACCTTTAGTAATATAGAGTTAGTGAAACGCTGCTTATATATCTAGCTTTATAAATCACTTTGCCTCTAATAATAATTATAGTGTCTCCTTTACTAGAGGTAAGGGATAATAGTCTTATTCTATAATCTTATTAAGGGCATGGTAGTCTATATAAAACTACTATTCTTCTCTAGCTTCTTTACTAATAATACTAGAGCTATTACTAAAGAGAAGCTAGCCTATATCTATCCCTTATCTATAAGGTTAGTTACTTACTTTTAGATCTTAAGGAGGTACTACTATAGCATGTTATATAATAGGGCCTATAGGAGTTCTAGTTTAGATCCGTTTGCGTTACGCTTTAATTAAATATAGTGGTCTAATTATCCCTAGTGCAGTGGTAAGGTATTTGCCTTGCTTTTTAGGAAGAGGTCTATAAAGTCCTATAGCGCGTTTAGTAATAAGGATAATAGGTCCTGTTCTATAGCCTTAGGGGTTACGTTTATCTATAGAATTAATGTGATTTCCCGTAGGCTAGTGGCGTATAGTTAGATATGTTCTTTTTACTTCTTTGCATGCCTTATAATTCCCGTAAAGGTAGAGCCTAAGATAGATATTATTAGTTGCTTAACCTTCCTATTAGTTAAGGCCTAAATTTGTAGGTTATTAGCTAATCCCACGTAGAGTTAATAGCGCGCTATGTCTAAGTTAATCTTATTCTATTCTATCTATAGTGTTCCTAAAATTAGCTACCTTATTAACCTAGGGATTATATAGGTAACTATAGGTGTTTCCTATCTATCTAGATCCACTTAAAAACGGATAATATACGTAATATATAACCTCTTTTTATAGCTCTCTTTTCCCCCTTATTTTATACTAACTATAGTGTAAACTAATCTCTTCTTTAAGAGAGGAGGCGTTCTAACTAGAGTTTTTAGATAAGGCATTTGCTTATAGCAGTATAATAGTTATAGCCTATGTTAATAAGAGCATCCGTAAAGGTAGTCTTATTAATTAATATAGGAACTAAAAAGGTATAGAGTCTATGTTAGACTAGATCTATTTAAAGTCCTTATTAGTAATAACTATTTGCTATAACGCCCCTCTATCTATCCTCCCTACTACCCTAGTTAAATAACTTAATGCTAGGGTTCTTCTTTTCTAATATATTTACTATCTTCTTTTCTTTAGAGTTATCTTCCTCTTCCTTTATATTATATGCGTTAATAGCTGCCTTTCTATGCTAATGTTTTAGTGAAAGTAAAGGGTAGTTAGAAACGAAATGCTTTCCTAAACTATACTATAGGCATTTGCTCTCCTTATAACGCGTGTTACGCATAGCCTAGCTAACCCACTTAGCTTACTTACCACTAGCCTTATTACCTAACTTTGCCTTATGCTAATTTCCTAGTGACTTTCCGCGTCCTTTTAGGCCTATTCTAGATGCGTTAATTGTATATCTATTATAGGAGTGTCCTTATCCTAGGCAGGGGCCTTAGGCACATACGCCTACCTTTACATATGGTTCTTCTTCTCTAATTAATAGGACTTAATATCTAATAAGATGCTATAATACTAGGCTATTGCTACTAAGTAATCTATACGCGATATATCTTATCTAATGCTATAGTCCCTTATCTGCTTATTAAGTGCTATGCATAGCTTAGCTAGCTTTATAGAGTCCTCCTAATCTAATCCCCTAGCTAGCGCTAATTTCTATTTAAAATAAATATAGAAGTTGCTAAATTGCTTATTTAGGCATTACGTGATCTAGTTAAGCTCTATAATTACTAATTCCTATTAATAGGGGTTATTAAATATCTTAGTAAGGTAGTTTAAGAACTTCTATAGATTATAAAGCACTAAGTGTCCTTCTTAAAATAGGGAGTAACTTATACCTAAACCTTTAGTAATAGGTTCTAGTAAATAAAGCACTATTAGTCCTACTAGGACTTAATAAACCCTCTATCTATATCTAGCTTATAGGATATTAGGTTTTGCTATGCTATAAATAGGACCCTTTTGCTATTAAATAGGGGTCCTATTAGTAAGGGTTTTGCCTAATAAGTTAACTAGAAATGTTAGATCTCTGCTTGCTAGCAAGGTCCTTAATTTATTTTAACTGCTAAGTAATAAGCTTCTATAAGGTTGCTATTTTGTTAGTCTTTATCCTATCCACTAGTAGCGGTATATCCGTTAGCTGCTATGCCTCTATAGTGAAGGATAATAAATGTTATAAACTAGCCTTAGGGCAGCTACACGTAAGCGTTCTAAGAGATATTATTATCCTTAGAGAGGAAGGATTAGACTAAGCTAGGTGTTACATAGGAACTGGCTTTATACTAGTGTGTATGTGTGGGTTACATGGGCCTAGGTAAAGCCCTAACCTCTCCGCCCATAGTCCGCGTCCTTTGCGCGCCCTTTCCGGACCCGAGACATAACCCGAGCTCCTAAGCTCGAGTCCATAACAAGTAGAGATAAAAGGCGTAAATATCTACTCCTTTTACTTAGAAGGATATATAGATAACTAGAACATACCTATTCACACTTTTAACATAGAAGAGCCTTATAGCTAGAGCGTTTTTATAGGAGACTTTAACTAAAAACACCCCTCTAGGATAGCTTAGATAGAATAACTAGAGAAGCAGAGGAACTACTAGACCTTATAAGCTAGTAAAGGCTTAGTCTAGTAATGCCCTAAGGGGAACCTATAAGATAATATAGAGAAGATAGAGATAGCACTATAGATCTAGCATAGGTAACTCTAGATATCTAAGTTTACTATAATAGCGCAGAAGACCTTATAGGCTCTAACTATGTTCCGTAGCTAATTAGTATCTTTACTAAGGAGTAAGAAGGCACCTTACCTACCCTTAAACATACCTAGACTATAATAAATAGACTATAGGTAAAGGTAGAAGTAATAGTGTAACTCTAAGCGGAAAACGCACTAAACCTAAAAGATAAGGAAGGAATTAATATATATATAATATAGCTTATTATAAACCTCTAATAAATAGTAGAACTAGTAGCCTTACAGAAGCGCTAAGGACTCCCTAGTCTAGAGGTATAGTGATTAAGGAGAATAAAAGAGGTAGTTACTAAAGCTAAATAAGCTAAGAGATAATAGAGGCGCTAGAAGACTAAAGCAAACTAGTAAGCCTTCTCTAAGGTAAATAATAACTAGGAATAGATAGTTAGGGAAGAAAAAGGAATATATAAAGAGAAGCCCTATAAAAGCTAATATATAGGAAAAGGATAGTGGAGTTTAGAGACTAGAGAGATAGGCCTAGCTCTAAAGCTAGGCCTCCCTAGAGCTCCCTAGACTCCTAGACCTAGAAAGAACTAATAATAACCCTAACCTAGCTACTACCTATAAGAATAAGGCAAGTATACTTATATAAAGGTTCTTCCCTAAGCCTATAGTAAACCTCTCCTATATCCTAGACCTCTCTTTCCTAGAGCTTAATAATACGCTAGTCCTAGATAAAGAATGGTTTAGAGTAAGAGATATTAGAAATATCCTATTAGATATAGCTAGCTAGAAAGCCCTAGGAGATAATAAACTCCTAGCAGGCCTTATTAAGGCCTATAATAAACTAGCTAAAGAAGCTATAGCACGCTTACTAAACACTATCCTTAAAGTAAAATATTTTCTAATATAGTTCTAAACTATATAAGTAGTGGTAATTAGGAAGCTAGGAAAAACCACTAAGGAGATAAGAAGGGCTAACATATAGAGACCTATCTTATTACTAAATATAGTAGGAAAGATTATAGAAGCGGTAATTATAAGGTAGCTTATAGCCTTTGCTAAGGCTAAGGGCCTCCTTCCTAAGCTATAAATAGGAAATAGGGTAAATAGATTAATAGAAACTATAATAAGAGTCCTTATAGAATATATAAGAGAGGCTTAGGGCAGAGGTAGCATTACCTTACTAGCGTAAATAGATATCTCTTCCGTATTTAATAGAGTTAGCTACCTATATCTAATTTACGTTTTAATCTAAATAGGTATACTACGCTAGCTAATAGCCGTAATACGTAGCTTCCTTACAGATAGAATAAGCTAGCTTAGCTTTAATAGTAAACTCTTAAGACCCTTTTAGATAAAGGTAAGCACCCTATAAGGCTCTTCTCTCTTACTAATCCTTTTCTTACTTTACTTAGTAAAGCTATATATATGCCTCTAAGCTATCCTAGGCATAGTAATAATAGGATTTATAGATAATATAAATATAGTAGCGTTTAGAAAAACACTATATAGACCTAGAAGAGGCTTAAAGCTATGTAAAAAGTATATAAAAAGTAAGCAAAGAAGTAGGAGTAAAGTTTAACCTAGTAAAGACTAAACTTATATACTTTAGTAAAGTATACTAACCCCTATAGGCTAGGGTCTAACTTAGTGTAAAGGAGATAGCGCCTATAGAGTTATATAGGTTCCTTAGAGTCTAGGTTAATAGGAAACTTAATTAGAGTGCTTATAAGAATATTCTAAAGGTAAACTAGCCTAGTAGTAGCTTACACTCTCTTTACTAGTAGTATTAGCCTAGGGTTATAGCTTTAGAGACGCCTAACTCCTATATATATAGGTAGTCTAGCCTATCCTTGCCTATAGGGTAAGCGCTTACTATACCTTAACTAAGAAGGGTAAAAAGCTAAGAGAAGTAGTTAAAAGCTTTATAATAGACTAATTAGCCTGCCTCTAAATTATAGCTAGTGCGTTTAAGGCTATACCTATTACCTAACTAGAGGTTAAGACCTACGTCTCCCCTAGATCTATACCTAAATAAGATAAAACGGAAGTTTAAAGAGAGAATTATAGAGAGCGAAATAGCTATAATAATCTAAACTGCTACTAACTTAGTATAGTTAGTATTATATTATAGATAAAGACCCCCTAGGAGCAATAAACTAGTAGTAGAACTATATAAGGAATAGAGATAATGCTAGGATAAATAGTATAGTAAGGAATGCCTAGGATAGCATAGACTTATAAGAGAACTAACTAAGGATTAACTACTAACTTATAACCTAAAGGAAATCTAAAGATTCTATATAGGCCTAGAAAAGCATATCTCCTTAACTATAGTCTAACTATACACTAGGAAGATTAGTCTTAATAAGTTTCTCTTCTAAAGAGGCATTCCTAGGGTAAACTTATTACTATATAGCTATAGTAAAGTAGTTAAGGACTAATATTATATTATAGTAAACTACCTAAATATAACTACTAACGCCCCTAAACGCGCTAGCCTAGAGATACATAGGAGGCAAGGCTAGCCCTAAACTACCCCTAAAGGTAAGAGTAATAGCTAAATAGTTCCTTAGTATAAAATAACTTTAATACTACTTATTAGTATAAGAACTAGTAGCTAATATATATAGTAAAGAGGAGGAGCTAGAGCTAGGGCGCTTTTAGCGCTAGGACTAATAACTAAGATATAGATATAGTAAATAACTAAGGAGAGATATAAGATTATATAGTTTAGAGCTAGCAGTAGGCTAGCTAAAGAATTATATTTCTAAAACCATTATTAGATTAATTTTAAATATATAACGCTAGGTATTATAAGCCCTACTAGTTTACCTTTACCCTTTACTAAGCTATACTTACCTAACTAATTACTCCTTCTCTAGGACTAGAATTACCCCTTTATTACCTTAGCCTACCCCTTAGCGGGTAGGGCTATAGCTAGGAGATGGTTTATCTCTATAGCGTAAGCGTCTAGGCGCTATAGCTAAAAGATAACCTTATTATATTACTCCTACTAGCGCTAGACTAGCCTAGGCCTATAGCTAAGGCGCTATACTTTTCTTACTTTAATTACTAGTATAAAGCTTCTTTACGTAATCCTAATAGTTATCTAGGACCTATAGAACTATTAGACCTAGACTAGACTTAATATTAAACTAGAATAGTAGTACTTACACTATCCCTAGTAACTATAGCTACTTAAACTTCTACTAGCTACTAGTGCTTATTCTATTAACTACTTAAGTTAGGCTAAGAGCAAATTAGCACTAGATCTAGCCTAGAATAGAGGCACTAACTACCTTTAAATATTTATAGTTATAAACCTAATAGTTAAAATAGGCGTTAGTAGCTAGCCCTATATAAAACAGTTAGCCTTGCTTCTAAGCTAGGATAGATTTAACTTACTAGCAATATTATAGCACTAGTGCCTAGGGTAGTTAATTAATTAAGATTTATAAGAGATATATTAAATCCTATAGGGATCCCCTAACTATAGTAAATTAGCATTAGAATAGAGGTAGGCTAGGGCTAGAGGGGTTATACCTTTAAATCCTTAGCTATAGCTTACTTAAGCTACTTCTTAGTTAAAAACTTTTAAGGATATTACTTATTTTTAGAGTTTTCCTAGGCAGATTAGAGCTAGATAAGCATAGAACGCAAGAGTACTTATAGTAGCTAGCGCTATCTTATTAGATAACCTAATAGATCTATAGTAATGTTAGTAATTAGGCTAACACTAGCCTAGGAGCGCCTTAGGTAGCTTTAAGGAAGAAAAGAACCTATAGGAAGTTTAATAAAAAAGAGGAAAGAAGGAAAACCCCTTTAGGGGAGGAACCTTTCTTATACTTATATAGGGAGGGGGCTAAATTATAGATATTAATAAAGAAAGAAGAATATAAGATAAGAATTTAGTTAGTTAATGCCTAAGAGACCTAGGCCTAGAAATAGCTAGGAATTAAACTAAACCTATACCCTTACTATAGAAGATAAATAATATTAGGTGCTTTAACTTCCTAGACTAATAAGCTAGACCTAGGCTAGAGAAGGCTAAAAAGTAAGGCTATAGAAAAGCTAGCTAAAAAGTAAAAGAGAAGTGAATTACCACTATAAAACTAAATCTAGTATACTATAAGATAGTATAATAAGCCTAGAGCAGTGCTAGAGCAGACCTAGGATAGAGCTAAGTAAGGCTTAGAACCTAGGATTTTCCTTTTTCCTTTTTCTTTCTTTTCTTATTAGGATAAGGCTAGCGTAAGCTAGCAATAAACACCTATAATAGGCTATATATAACGTGACGCAGGCCCGGTGTAGGGTTAGCGTTAGCCCGAACATAGATATAAGGGGTTTTCTTTCTATTTAAGGGTTTTCCTTTTAATAAAGCAGTAGGAGTACTAGTACTAGCCCTACATAGAGCTAGCTAGCGTAAATAATATATATATATACAAAAAGATAATAATATCTTAATAGTAAATAAAGACAGGCCCTATAATAACCTAGTAACTATAGAGATAAGTAAAGCCTATAAGTTAACTACGTAAATACCCTAAGCCTATAAGGAGTTTAAGGATATCTTTTTAAATAAACTTATAGGTATTCTTCTTACACTAGGTAGCTAAACTTATGCTATTAAATTAGAAGAGAGGAAAACGCCCTATAAGGACTAATATATAATTTAGTAGAAAAGGAGCTAGAAGTGCTCTATAAGTACTTAGTAAGCGCGTAGCAAAAGGAATAGATTTAAAGATCTATTAGCCTAGCTAAAGCCCTAATATTATTTATGCTAAAGAAAGGAGGAAAATTATGCCTTTGCGTAAATTATAAAGCCCTTAATAGGACTACTATTAAAGACAAAGCGCTATTACTACTAATCATGGAAAATTATGCCTTTGCGTAAATTATAAAGCCCTTAATAGGATTACTTATAGGATTACTATAAATTCCTAGGCTTTGTTATATCTAAAGAAGGAATTATAATAAAGCCTACTAGAATTAAGATAATAGTAACTTAGCTAGTACCGTATAGTATCTTTAATATCTAGTTATTCCTAGGCTTTATAGGATTTTACAGACGGTTTATTAAAGGCTATAGTAAAATAGTTATCCTATTAACTAATTAACTCTAAGAAGACTAACTAGTAAAGTTTAAGCTAAATCCTAATAAGTTAGCTACGTTTAGGGAGCTATAAAAACGATTCTAAGAGGCACTAATTCTAGTACACTTTAATCCACTAGCCTTATTAAGGGTTAAGACAAACGCCTTAGGACATGCACTTAGGGCTATCCTAGCATAGTTAGTGCTAGGTTACTAGCACCTAGTGGCATATATATTAAGAAAGTTAAATAAGATAGAGCTATGCTATATAATACTAGATATAAAGTTACTAGCTATCTAAGAGGCATTCTAAACTTAGAGGCATTACCTTATATACTTAATATATCTAGTTATAGTGGTTATAAATTACTTAAACTATAAGTACCTAGCTATAAAGCTAAAGTTAACTAGTAAATAGGTTACTACGCTAGATAAACTCTATCTATTTAACTTTATAATTAAACATAGAGTAAGTAAGTTAAACCCTGCTAACGCTCTATTAAGGAGGTTAGATTATATAAGTAAAGAGAGAAAGGCAGAGATAGTATTCTTATAATTACTAACCTTTCTTGCTAAATTTATAAATAATATACCATAAGGACGCTATAATAGAACTGCTAGCATCTAGTGCTCTAAGAAAACACAGCGTATTTAGTTTATAAATAATAGGCTATAAGGATACTATAATAAAACTATTAATATCTAGCGCTCTATAAAATCGCCCCTGCTTATTAATTAGATAAGAATAGACTACACATAAGACTAGACCCGCTAGCTAAGGAGTTACTCCCTAGTAGTAGTGTGTTAGCTAAGGTCTCCTTAATTTTAAAGAAACCTAATAGTCTAAATACACTCTAAGGATATTATTATAATATAAGGAGACTATATATAAGACTAAGCCCGCTAGCTAAGGAGTGGCTACCTAGTAGTAGTATAATAGCTAAGGTCTTATTAATTTTAGAAAAGCCTAATAGTCTAGATATATTCTAAGGATATTATTATAGCGTAAGGGGACTGCATATAAGACTAAGCCTGCTAGCTAAGGAGTTACTACCTAGTAGTAGTGTAATAGCTAGGGTCTTATTAATTTTAGAGAAGCCTATTAGACTAAATACGCTTAATATAAGTATTATAGTAAGGAATAGACTATATATAAGACTAAATTCACTAGCTAAGGAGTTATAACCTAGTAGATATGTTATAGCTAAGGTCTTAGCGGTATAGAGAACCTTTTCTAAGTTAAACTCCGCTATATTTATAGAAGATATAGAATTAGAATCCCTAATCTAAGTCTTACTTTTAGATATATAATAAAGGGATGCCTTTATTATAAAGAAAAGGCACTGCTATTAAGCAGTAACCTAGATATATTATAAACATAGTCTATTAGACTCTCTAAGCTATTAATATTTAAAAATTAAGTTTTTATCCTATAGGGAATAAGAAAAGAAATCCTACTACTAATTTATAATAACCCTACTACTAGGCATTAAGGGGTTACTAGAACTCTTTAATAAGTTACTAACTAATATTTTTAGCTAGGAATAAAAAGAGATATTAAGGTATATATATATACTTATATTAGCTATTAAGTTTTAAAACTATAAATATATAAACCTTATAGTAAGCTAGCTATGCTACTAGTGCTAAATTACCTCTTTTAAGAATTATTAATAGATTTTATTACTAGACTCCTACTAGTTAAGGATTAGCAAGGTAAAACGCATAATATAATCCTAGTGGTGGTTAATAGATTTATAAAATATAGTATTTATATCCCTATATCTATATAGTTAACTAGCAATAGACTAGTAACTATCTTCCTAGAACATATTTTTAAAGATTATAAAGCCCTAGAAGGTATTATTATAGACTAAGGTTCGGTTCGTCTCCGCCGCGCGGGCGTCCAGGCGCCGCAACCAAAGATGACCTCATCATGCTGATCTCCCCGGTACCGGACCGGCCTAGACCCGCCGCAGAAGCACTCCGCTTCTTTTTGCTCCGATTCCTAGCACAGAGTTTCTTAACGCGATCCTGATAATCATCTGGGACCTAGAGGACCATTAGACCCGGACCAGAACCGACAGCGAACCGGTGTAGCAGCACTTACATCACCCCTAGCAGAAGTGAATCACCACCGCGAAACCAAATCTAGCACACTGTAAGATAGTATAAGAGGCCCGGAGCAGTGCCGGAGCAGACCCGGGACAGAGCTAGGTAGGGCTTAGAACCTGGGATTTTCCTTTTTCTTTCTTTTCTCTTCTTCTTATTAGGATAAGGCTAGCGCAAGCTAGTAACAAACACCTATAATAGGCCATAAACAACGCGACGCAGGCCCGGTGTAGGGTTAGCGTTAGCCTAGGCATAGATGCAAGGGGTTTTCTTCCTATTCAAGGGTTTTCCTTTTGACGAAGCAGTAGGAGTACTAGTACTAGCCCTACATAGAGCTAGCTAGCGTAAATAATATATATAGACTAAGGTTTAATATTTACTAGTGAATTTTAGAGAATATTTTACTACCTCTTAGTAATAAAGCGGTGATTAAGCACTGCGTTTTATTTATAAATAAATAGTTAGATAAAACGTTTAAATTAAGTTTTAGAGCACTATTTAAGAGCATTTATATGCGCAGAGCAAACTAATTAGGTTAATTATCTCCTAATAGCATAGTTTACTTATAATATAAGCGCGCATATAAGTTATAGTTATATACCTGTAGAAGCGCTATAAGGGTATAACCTAAGGGGACTAGATTAAGCAGTTATACTAATTCTAATAGTTAATAATTAAGCTAAAAATAGGGTTTTAGAATTAAAGTATAAGCGCATAGAGATTAAGCAGCTATTAAGCTACTTATAGGCCCTATAGAAAAAGTATTATAATTAAAAGAGAGTGCTAATAAAGTTTAATATAAGTAACTATATCTTACTCTTAACTAAGAATATTAATCTATAATACCCTAGCTAAAAGCTAGCTATAAAGTACTTAGGACTATATAAGATTAAAAAGAAGTTAGCTATTATAGTTTAGCTTATTAATTAAAGTTACCTAAAGGAACGCGCTTATATAATGTTTTTAACATTATAAGCTTAGAACCTTTAGAGGAAATCTAAGCAATGTAGTTAAAATAACCTTACTATAAGATAACGTTAAAGAGGATTAAGAGGAATTTAAAGTTAAACGAATTATTACCTATAAATATAATAGCAAACGGCGTAAATATTTAGTGAAATAGAAGAATTATAATAATTCTAAGAATTCTTAGGTACTACGTAAAGACTTTATAATAAAAGAGGTTATTAAAGACTATAAGCGGTAACTAAGCAGCTAAATCTTAACTTCTTAGCTACTTAATTAACTCTTAATTATAATCTAAAATAATCATTAGATTGCAGCGATTTAATTAGGGAATAATTCACTTAATAATAATTTAGACTACTAAACAAATCTTATATTTAAAGTAAAAACTTAGCATAGACTCATAGCTATCTAATAGCTAGACTTTAAAGACATATTTAGACTGATTTTTAGCATGATTTCTAACTTTATTAGCCTTAGACTTATTATTACTAAAGGCTTAAACTTATAATTCCTTAGGGAGTTCTAAAGGTCTAATATATATAAGGAGAGTAGCTTAAGTAGTAGTAAACTAGTAGTAAGTTAGTAAAGAATAAGTAGTAAAGCTAATAGCACTAACTATAGGGCTATAAGTAGCTATAAATTAAAGATAATTAGTAATTTTAATCTAGGTTTCTAGATTAATAATATTAATTAGCTATAAGAAAGCAGCGCACTTATTACACTTTACTTCTTAAGAAGCCTTAGCTATAAGATATACGTAATAAGCTTACCTGTGTTTATTAGCATTTTTAAGGCTAAAAGAGTATTATAAAGTTTCTTCTTAGCTTATATAAACTCCTAGTAGCATATTAGTAATATTAAAGTAGCGGACTAAAGGGTACTTATATTACTAATATAGTATAGTTCTAGAAGATTATAAAGTATATCCTAAAGCTATTTATATAGCTTTATAATTTAAATAGAATACTAGTAAGGAGTTAGCAGTGATTAAGAGGTAATCCCTTAAGGCTTAACTTACCTAATATAAGTCTTATTATTTTAAGCATAATAATAGTATTTTAGAGAATTACCTATAAAAAGCTAAACATTAGTAGTAATAGTAATAAGCTAGTAGTAAGTTTATACTAGAGGAGTAACTATATTTAGTTAGAGTAGGCTTTCCTTAGTAATTGTTGGTATCACAGGTGCCTGACGTCAGGATCATGGCCTAGGGAATAGGAATTTATCTTCTATTCTAGGCGTTATAATCAATTAGTCATAAGTGTGTAGAAGGGAGGAAAGAGAGGCTTTTCCGGATCGTGAGAAGTGGCTACAAACGCGGTGCGTTTTGTGGGTCACATAACTTATGGGTCCTCGCCTAATTAGAGGGCAGGCTAATAAGTCATATATAGGGCCACCTCTTGCGGGCGCGCGTTGCGCGCGCGCCCCTGCGGCCTAACCTTTTGCCAGGTAATTACAGCTGCATGCCGCGATTAATATCATGCTTGTTCTAATATTAGAACCTCTTTCTTTTTAACACGATTGTTAACGCATAATATTAATCTAAGAAGGGAAGATATAAGGGATTAAATAAATGTGTTATATAAATAAAAGAACTAACAAAAGAAATAATAATAATAGCCCCCTTTCCTTTCCCTACGCGCCGCTAGCTTTAGATAACTAGCTTCTCTAATTGCTTATCCTTCTTCCTCGCGGAAGGCTCCTCTACCTTCCGCCCTTGCCTTTAACTAGTGTAATGTAATATTAGATTATATTACAAGGGAAGGTTGCCTATAATCCCTTCCCTATTTAAAGGTATAATATTAGATTATCCTTCCTATAGCCCTTTATTTAACTATAATATAATATTAAATCATATTCCTAGGGAAGATTACCTATAATTCTTCCCCTTCTAAAGGTATAATATTAGATTATACCTTCCTACGCCCCTTACGCTCCCTCCTCTTCCCTCTCCCTACTATAAAGACTTAGAAAGAGCGCTCCCTTCTAAGGCTATAATTCCATGCCCCTTTCTAAAGATATAATTTCACGCCCCTTCTAAAGATATAATTCCGCCGCCTCTAATCCCTTAGCCCACGCCCTACGTAACTATGCTATACTTAGGGCACCTTATCTAGTGCCTCTAGCGCTAGTTTTAGCGTGGGCTTAGGCGTAGGCTTTAGCGCTCTAGTCCCCTACCTCTTTATAGGCAGTGCTAGGTCTAGGTAACCTATCCCTCTATCTAGATTATCGCTATATTACCTATAATAAACCTCTCTAGGGCTTTATTAGGCATTGCCTTTATAAACGCGTTAGCTAGGTTATCTTCGCTATTAATCTATCTAATCTTATAGAGCTTATAGCGTTTATATAATTGCTAAAGGGCTATAATATTAATTATAAGCCGCTTCTCCTTTATAGTCCTAAGCTTAATAAGGCATTTATATAATAAGTATAAATCTATACAGACTATAATTAGGATCTCTAGGAGGTTTAATTAATCTATAATAATCTTTAACATTATTATAATTACGTAAGCTATATCTACGCCTACTACTATTCTATAGACCTCTAAAGTAAGCATACTTCTTATAACTCTCTTGCTCTTTATTAAGCTATAGTATATAATATTACCTTATAGTGTAAACTTACTATCTTTATACTCCTTATTAGCTAGGATAAGAACATAGCCTAGTTGCAAGGTAAGGTCTTTGTTATTAGCAAATAATCTATTAATAAATATGAATAGCTTTACTCTTTTAAGGTTAAGGGGTATAAAGATTAATCCTTAATCTAGGTAGTCTATTTGCCACTTAATATAGTAATTAAGTTCCTTAACATTCTTAGTTATTAGTTCTTAATATTATACAGTAACTAATAGATTAAAGCTTGCCTTAGGTTAGTAGATTAAAGCGATGTAAGCACTATAGGCCCTTTATTCTATATACTTCTTTTCTAGCTCTTCTAGTAGGATTAACTATAGCTTATTACTTTACCCTTTTACCGTATTTTAATAGTGTTATTAGTTAGTTAAATAATTCCACTATTAAATACAAGGGGTTATTAGGCTTAATAAACTGCTTTAGTTTTATAGCGAATTTAGTAGTAGCTAGTTAATCTTCTTCCTATTAGGAGAATCCTTTGTCTAATAGGCTAAGGGTATTATTAGTCTATATTCCCACGCATCTAAATTAAGGGCTTTTAGTAGATATAACTAGCAAGCACAGATCGTAGCTCGATGTTATTATCTAGAGCTTTTCTCTATAGTGCTTGTGGTAAGTCACCCACTAGTGTATGCTAGCCTCTATAATTCCGTAGAGGGCTTAATAACTCTTATAATTATTCCTTTAGGGTGCTAATCACGAATTTAGATAGGGAGTTAGGCAAGGATTATACGATTTAGCGGCGTTTCTAATTATACGTATGCCTGCGTAATATCTTAAATCTAAAGGAGGAATCCTTTTATAAGAAGAGAAGGGGCAATTATAAGGATTAATCGTTAGCTTGCCCTTTAGATCGTTAGGGCTTGCGTAAGGATCGCTTGCTTTGCTTTATCGCTAAAGCCTTAGATTATAAGCCTTAATTTCTCGTATAGCTAGCTTATTCTTCCTTTAACTTTGTTAATAATGCGGGAATTAAAGATTTAAATCCCTTAGTGCTTCTTTAGATTAAAAGCAATAAATTTAAACACGCCTTTGCTAATTAGGGTATTAATCTTAGCCTTTGTTAAGAGCTTAAAAGGTTTGCCAGGAGTTATAATTATACCATTCTTACGTAATTAGATCGTAAGCTTAAGATTTGCCTCCTCCTTGCTTAAGATAAATACCTTAAGATTATCTACTAAATTAATAATTATAGGAGGGTTCTTTTATAGTCTTCCTAGCCTTCTTTTTAGAGAGGCTAGAGGCACTATATTATTAATTTATGCCTCTTACTCTTCCCCTTTAATTACCTCTAGGTTATTACCTCCTACTAGTAATAGCCTTTCCTTGCTTAGGTCTTTGTTATAGGGCTTAATAGAGGTTAACCTAAAGACCTTAGGACTTTATAAGAGATTAAGGGTATAGCTCTCTCTATCTATTATAAGGAGCTTATATAGGCCTTACTATCCTTTATGCTCTTACTAGATAAGAACTAGTAATATAAGCGGGAGGTTAAGGGTTAGCAAGGTATTAGGGCTATTCCTTATAGTAAGGGCTTCCTTAACCTTATAGAGCGCATGTAACCTCTTAATCTCCTTTATTGCCTTTTACACTATAAGAGCTTATTACTTAATATTAGGTAAGGGAGGAGATTTATTAATTATTTAAGGGTAGGCGCTAAAGATAAGAAGGGTTAGAATAATGCTATTTAGGCCTATAGTATTATTAAGGGCTTTCATAGCTATTTACAGGGCTATAGCTTTAGGTGTTAATAGGCATTCGCGTTAGATAATATTATAAGCTCTTTAGAGCGGCCTGTGATATCTCTTAACCTTGCTAATGCTATAGTATGCCTTAACAGGGACTTCTTTAATTAAGATTAACATTAAAGCTATAAATTAGCGGAATTCTTCGCTTCTAAACGTTATGCTAGCATTAGTTACAATCTAATCTAGAGGACCCTAGTAGGTATTAATCTAGCAGAGGCAAAGAGCTTCCTATGTTACCTTTACTATAATATCCTTTAGGAATCTAGCTATGTTAAACGCGGTAGCTGTATTAATAGTGTAGAGAACAGGGCGATTGCCATCTAGATACATAATATCCACGATTACTTTGTAGTTAAAGTTACATTTATCCTTTAAGGTGAATTTAAAGCAATGTGAATTGTCCGCGTTTAATTAGCATTAGTGGCAGATCTTTATTAATTATCTAATTGTTTTGAAATCTACCTTATGGCCTGATTTAGAAAGCATATTATAAAGTTAGCGGACGGAGGGTGACTAAATCAGTGGTGTAAGCGCTGCAATTCTATCTTAGTTAGATAACTCTAGGCAATTAATTTCTCCTTTTGCAGAAGCATTTAAGGATACCCCTATTTATAGATAATAGGGACCTTAATATTGCCTTGTTAAAGGATGTTCTAAGAAATGTGGAAATTAATCTTTAAGCGGTCTATATCTACTAAATATAGCAAGAAGGAGTGTTTATAGGTATTACATAGAATAGGATAATGCTAAAGGGAGTAGGCATATTAATTAATCTAATTAAGGGGATTAGCTTGCCGCTTCTAAATCGAATTATTACCTCCCTAGCTCTAGATTTATTAAGCTAGATCTTAGGGATTAACTATTGTAAGGCAAGGAATTAAGGGTGCCTTGCTAATAAGTAACCTATAGCCCTAGTATTAGGGATAATGCCTTAGAACACACCTAAAGAGTAATAATCTTAAAGAAGGAAGGCGGTTAGGGCTTCCTTTAGTTATTAGAGATTAAATAGATCCTCCTTTACAAGGGCATGCGTAACTACTTAATTCGCAAGGATCTCTATAGTTATATAGCTATTAATCATTATGCCTTATGTAAAGAAGCTTATTAGTATCTCTCCTTTATTGCTTTCTTCTTTAAATCTAAGTTCTGTTATATAGGTAGAAATCTTATCTTCTTTAGAAAAGTAGTGTTATTCTCTTTGCCTTTATACTAGGTAAGGAAAGCGTTATAGGAAGGGCTATTAGCTCTATAAGGTAGTGGTTCTTAAAGCGTTAATACACCTTCTTACATTCCTCTTTAGAGTATTTAGTTAACTAATAGCCTTCCTTACTACATACATAACATTTCTTTATACGTAAAGTGCCTTTATTGCCTTATAATTATAATTATCTATAATAGGCTTCTTTACTATACCTATTATACTTACGGTTAGTCTAGTACTACTCTCTTATATTAGGCATTAACAGGAATTAATACTTCTTATCTAATTCCTCTATAGTTATTCTTATTAATATCCTTATATATTTATAGAATAGCTAGAGGTTAGCAGGAGGGTTAATAAGGTAAGTTCTACACTTAGGTATGCTATAATAGGCGGAGATTAATTAATTCTAGAGTGCCCTTTTAGATTAAGCAATATCTAGGACTACTTATTAAAGGTTTATAAGCTTTATTATAAGTTCTTTAAAGTAATTAATCTTTAGCTTATCTAGGTTTTCTTATATAATCTAGCGTAGCTTAGTGTTCTACTACTTAAGGAGATACCTTTGCTTTATGTTATTAGTCTTAAATCTTCTCTTAATACGGTTAATAAGAGTCTTAAGGTCTTAAGGATCTCTAGCTTACATAGATGCTTATAGTAATACATTAAAGCTTTCCCTTTAAGCATAGCCTTAAGGGCATACCTAGCCTTATAGGGTTTAATACCTAGTATCTTATATTTCCCTTAGAAGATTATTAACTTTAAGTTAAGGACCTTATAGTTATCTATACTATATTAAATATTGCTTATATAAAGCTTTATAAGATTAATTATTTGCTTTAGTGTAGGTCTAGAGGAAGAGATGCTCTTAGAGGTATAGAAAGAGGGATTTCTTATCTTAATAGGGATACCTCTAATAAGGGCTTTCCTAAGGATTATTATGTAATTAGCCTAATAGGGTTAGGCTTAGGGAATAGTGTTAGTAAGATTATAGGATTCCTAGATTGCTCTATTAATAATATTGCAATCTTAGTCTAATTAAAGGGATTAGAAGGAGGTTATTAAGGAAGTCTTAGTCTTTAATGCGTTTTTAGAAGGGTGTGTACTTCCTCGTAGCTTCCTATATCTCTTCTTCTTACTAATCTTAGAATTCCTTGCGGGTAGTAACTTCCTTAAGTATTACTATAATCTTCCTATAGGCTATTATATCTATGTACATGCCTTAGAAGAGAAGGAAATCACATAGATACTTAGCAATTGCTTAGTCTATAATTACAAATACCTCTCTTATCTATCTATAAAAGTCTTTAATAAAGTTAGTAAAGAGGCTTCTAGTAATAAGGCTCTTAGACTAGTATACCGCTGTCTTAAAGAGAATATAGGCTATAATAGCCTTAGGGTTATTACCTTATTTGTTAAGATTAAATAATTTCGCTATCTTTAATATCTTAGATATAACAAAGTCTTATATCTCTAGGAAATGTGTCTTAGGAGAGGGTTATTAAGTTATAGACCTTTGCCTTTTTAGTCTCTTTTAACTTTAGTGCCTTCTTTAGTATTACTAAAGTTAGGGCTAGAGAGAGAGGCTTTTAATAGTTCTCCTTACTAAGGAGCTTTTAACTTTCTTATCTCTATTATAGGAAGTTAGAATAGAGGTATAGTATTAGTTATATAGTAGGTTAAAGGATTATAAGCGTAGCTATTATCTTTATCCCTTAGGGGTTCTTAGGATTAGATCTTAGGAGTAATAAGTTCCTTTCTTATTATAAGAGAATGCCTTCTAAGGGTTAGGTGCGTGGTGGAATGCGCTAACTAAGTAATTAAAGATAGGTTAGACTAGTTACTAACTAGGCCTTAATCCTTTAATAGCTTTAAAGTCTTTATAAGGTCTTAGGATTAGATCTTAGGAGTTATAAGGCTCCTTTCTTATTATAAGAGAGTGCTTAGACTTCCTTAGCATAACTATACACGCTTTTAGCGGCCCTCCTATTTTATAGGGCAGGTTTATAGTGTAGCTATCTCTTCTAATTAACCTTGCTAATCTGCGGTTAGAAAAACCATGTGGTTATCTATAAAGTTAACCACTAATTAGTGTTAGTATCACAGGTGCCTAACGTTAGGATTATAGCCTAGGGAATAGGAATTTATCTTCTATTCTAGGCGTTATAATTAATTAGTTATAAGTGTGTAAAAGGGAGGAAAAGAGAGGCTTTTCTAGATCGTGAGAAGTGGCTACAAACGCGGTGCGTTTTGTGGGTTATATAACTTATGGGTCCTTGCCTAATTAGAGGGCAGGCCGATGAGTTATATGTGGGAGCCACCTCTTACGGGCGCGCGTTGCGCGCGCGCCCTCGCGGCCCGACCTTTTGCCGGGTAATTGCGGCTGCGTGCCGCGATTGATATTATGCTTGTTCTAACAGTAATATACTAAGGCTATTTATCTTTATTATTATCCCTTAGAGCTATGTTCTAAATAGCTAACCACTAGGCATAACGCATATATGGAATTTTTATTAAACTAGCTCTAAGTTAGTAATAAAAAAGCAATAAAGAAGTAGTAAACTTACGTAGTCTTTAATAATTATAAGGTTCTCCCCTTATAGGATAGCTTAATAGTAGGATCTTTAATAGCAATAGTATAAGATATAATAGCTTAAGCTATAATAGTTAGTAGTTAATATTATATAATAGTAGCGTTATAGTAACTATTATATTAGTAAGGGACTTATAAGTTAATAAGAGGCTTAAAAAAGAAAAAAAGAGAGAAAAGAAGGAAGGAAATTACCCTTTCTTATAGGAATTTAAGCGGGCTTGGAACCTGGGATTTTCCTTTTCCTTTTTCTTTCTTTTCTCATTGGGATAAGGCTAGCGCAAGCTGGCAACAAACACCTACGATAGGCCACACACAACGCGACGCAGGACTGGTGCAGGGTTAGCGTCGGCCCGAACATAGATGCAAGGGGTTTTTCTTCCCATTCAAGGGTTTTCCTTTTAACGAAGCAGCAGGAGTACTAGTACTAGCCCTACATAGAGCTAGCTAGCGTAAATAATATATATATAGGAATTTAAGCGCCTTAGATTAATCTAAGCTACTCTAACTAGAATCTTCTATACGTTATAACTAGTGTGTTTATAGAGATCACTATAATTTATAAGTTATTACTATAAGCTTACTGCAAATTCATTAGGCTACTACTATAAGCTTAAAGAAAAATAGAAGGAGTAGGGTAATCTATGCCCTATAGAGTTAAGCTAATTAAAAAATCGCGCTAACTAGTCTAATTAGGAAGAATCTCTTAAGAAGAATAACCTATAGAGAGGAAGTTAAGAAGTAATTATAACCTAGCTTCTATTAGTAAGCGGTTACTATAAAAAGGCTAATATAGCCTAATATTATTAATATCACTATATTGCTTTATAAAAAATCACTATAGTAAGTAATGACAAAGGAACTCTCACGCTATAACCTAACCTAAGATAGCACCTTAATATAATTAAGGATAATTACAGTAAGAAGGGTATTATGTTAGGAGCAGAACAGTAACGATATCTATAAGGGTAGCGATAGCATTAATAAGGGTAGAACCTAGCGGGGCACGGAGCTAAGGGCTAGCTATAGGCTAGTTATGTAAGAGCTATAGGCTATTTAAAGGGGCTTTCCTATAAACAAAGGGAAAGGGCTAGAGATTAAACCTTTTAAGCACCTACCCCTAGCTAGCAGATTAATAGCTACAACACTTCAATCTAACCTTCACTCTGTTATTCACTCCCAAGCCAAAAGCCTTGACAAGCTACTATAGCTTTAAGTATGCATAGATACGTGTTTAACTTACCTACTTAGATATATTCTAATGCTAGTGGGTTTAGAGGAGGATATATAGTGCTTTAAGTCTAGGATAAGATTCTATATCTAATCTTATATAATTCTTTTCTATTTATAAAAACTTAGCGGAATTACAGTATATATAAATAGGAACTATACGCTATTATTAAGTTTTGCTAGAAATATAAACACTTCTTTAAGTTAAAGTTAAAGTTAATAATCTTTATAGACTATAAACCACTTATAACATTTATAACATCCACTAGATATAAGGGGATCTATACTAAATAGGTTATAGAGCTAAGGCTATTAAATATAGAAATATGTTTTATCTAAGGGAAGCGGAATACTATTACTAATAGGTTATCACGCATAATATTCCCTTTAGACCATTATGTGGATAATCTAACTAAGTTTAGATCGCGGGATGTAACCCTTAATTAGTGAATCTAGAAGGATAGAGTTAGAGGATATAAAGAGATATTAAAGACCTTAATAGCAAACTAGTTAAATTAGGAATTAGAATATTCCTTAGAACTTACTTAAGGTGTAAGATAGGCAGAAGTATCCCTAGGGGTTAAGGCCTTATAGAGGAAGTACCTAAATAATCTATAGTACACTAAGATTATAAACTTCCTAACCACTAGGTTATATAGCAAAGGAAAGTATAATTAATATATAGCTTAGAGGATATCCGCAAAAGCATAATAGTATAAGTTAGAAGATAACGTCCTTTAGTATAAGGAAAACATAGAAAATAGCAATGTTTAGTAAGAGAAGAAGTAAAGTATGCTCTTTATAAGGCTTATAATTATACTAGGCACTTTAGAGCGGATCTAACCTATAGAAGATTAACTTAATTAGTATTCTAGCCTAGAATAGGAACTAATATTATGGAATACATTATAGAATGCCTGCTATGCGTAGGACACGCCCCTTAAAAGCAAAGGCACTAAATTAACCTATAGTGGTAGATAAGTCACTTTAGGTTATTAGAATAGATCACATTAGGCCTTTTCTAGAATCTAGATAATAGATTAAATATATGTTAGTTATAGTGAATTATTTCTCTTAATTTGTTTAGCTATTTCCCTATAGATTAATAGGAGTAATAGAAGTGGTAAACTATCTAAGGAATTAGATAGACGGATTATTATTAGCACTAGAAGGATTTTACACTAATCTAGGACTAGCTTTTAGGTTAGCGGAGCTAATAATGTTTTTAAGGGGAGAGGGTAAGCATAATAAATGCCCTAACTTAATTATATAAAAGTGTTAGACTTATAGAGGTAATAAACTAAACACTCTAAAGCATCCTAAACAAGACATTAAATAATCTAATAGACTAGGACCTCTAGCTCCTAAGAGTAGCTAAGGCTTTAAACCATAGATACATAAAGTCTATAGGATATTCCCTGCTAAGATCCTATATAGACTAACACAAATTCTAGGAATAGGGCTAGGAGCCCTTTTAACTTAAACCTTAATTAACTAGAGTAATAAGTTTTGCGGAACTTTAATTTAGCTATTAGAGTTAGACTTAGAAGGAGAACTAGTAATGTATTAGATAAGCAGCGTTAAATCTTAGCGAATAGAAGTTATAGCATAGAGGGGATTAGAAGCAATTGCCTAAAGAGATTACTATAAATAATAAAGGATTAAACCCTTTAAAACAGATAAATTAGTAATAGTAGTAACTAAAGGAAAACCCTAAAGCTATAATCTTATTAGCAAGGTCCATTTTATATTAAGACTTATATAGGCAGGGCATCCTATTAATTAGTTAATATTAATGGTTTAAGGGTAAGAGAAGGCTAAGGGTTAGACTTTTATAAAGATATATTAAAAAGTTTTAAGCCCTAGAGTGGTTACCTAAAGGCTTTATAGGATTAGCTCTTAATAGGAAAAATAAGGTTAAGGAGGTAATAAGGATAAGGGTAAGAAGTTAGGATAAAAAGGATAAAGAGAGAGAAAAAGGGAGCTACTATAGTATTAAGAAGTAGGAAAAGGTAAATTAACACTTAGAAACAGCTAAATCGCAGCTTTATAACTAATGATTAGCTATTAGCACTACACACCCTAAATATCCCCTTTATAATTCTTTATTATTCTTTTACATTCCTTCCTCTTCTTCTCCTATAACTTCCGTATCCCCTCTCTTTTTATTAATTCTTTTGGCTTTATTAGTTATGATTTTTAGTGGCGCATAAAGTGTAACTCTAAATTAAATTTATTACTAGGAAAAGGTTTTAAATTAATTATATTTAGCACTAAGTTTATTATCTAAAATTTGTTTATTTAGCTCTAGAGTGGATTGCTCTTCCTTATCTTCTTATTTTATTAAAGTTTCCTTAAAGTTCTTAACATATTTTTAATCACACTAAATACTAATATAATAACTTAACTCTAAATAAATAATAACCTCTATAAGCAGTTACTTGCTTTTATTCCTTTACTTAGAACTACTACCTTTAATAAATACCTCTTACTCTTAATTAACTACGCTAATAAACTTATAGCTATAACTAGAATGCTAGGGCCTATAAAGTAAGAGGTCATACCCTTAGCGGCATAGGAAGTAGAATAGGTAAGTAGCGCACTAGAAATAAGGCTATTATTCTATAAAGTAAGCTATTCTATAAGTAAGAAAACTAAATTATAATATAAAAACTAGATAAAGGCTATAAGAGTGTAGGAATACCTAAGAACTACTAGAGTAATAGTAAAGATAAATAGGTACCTTTTAGTTATAAAATCTAAAGGTAAAGTCTTATCTAAGGTAATTAATAATATAAGGGAACTAGACTTATTCTTAGCCTAGGGTACTAGTCTAATTAGTAGTGTAACTTTACTCTTATTAATTACTACCCTTTGCTATATAGCTTTAAAAACTAAAGCTATCTAGGAAAAATAATATATAAGACTTACTAATAGTAAGGGTAAAAGGTAAAGGGAAGACTACTTAGGTAAAGGGTTTAACTAAGATCTTCATTAGGTATAATTCTAAAATATTACACCCTATTGCTATATAAATCCTAATAAAAATTAGAGTGCCTAGTTTAATAGAGATAATAACTATTTAGTTAGATATTACTATAACTTAATAAATAGTAAGCATTATATCTTCCCTAGTTTAGTTATCCTATACTAAGATATATTAGTTCCTAGAAATCTAAGAGTAATAAAGGCTTGCTTTAGTAGGTATTATATACTCTCTTAAAGAGTAAGACTACTAAAGAACTAAAAAGACTAGGATTTAGGTGGAAGTCTTTAGAGGAGTAAGGAACCTAATATTTATATATTATTTACGCTAGCTAGCTCTATGTAGGGCTAGTACTAGTACTCCTACTGCTTCGTTAAAAGGAAAACCCTTAAATAGGAAGAAAAACCCCTTATATCTATGTTTAGGCTAATGCTAACCCTACACTAGGCCTGCGTCGCGTTGTGTGTGGCCTATTGTAGGTGTTTGTTGCTAGCTTGCGCTAGCCTTATCCTAATAAGAAAAGAAAGAAAAAGGAAAAGGAAAATCCTAGGTTCTAAGCCCTACCTAGCTCTATCCTAGGTTTACTCTAGTACTGCTCTAGGCTTATTATACTATCTTATAGCGTGCTAGATTCGGTTTTATAGTAGTGATTCACTTCTCTTTTACTTTTTAGCTAGCTCTTCTATAGCCTTACTTTTTAGCCTTCTCTAGCCTAGGTTTAGCTTATTAGTCTAGGGAAGTTAGAGCACCTAATATTATTTATCTTCTATGGTAAGGGTATGGGTTTAGTTTAATTCCTAGCTATTTCTAGGCCTAGGTCTCTTAGGCATTAACTAACTAGATTCTTATCTTATATTCTTCTTTCTTTATTAATATCTATAATTTAGCCCCCTATATAAGTATAAGAAGGGTTTCTCCTCCTAAAGAGGTCTTCCTTCTTTCCTCTTTTTTATTAAACTTCCTATAGGTTCTTTTCTTCCTTAGAGCTACCTAAGGCGCTCCTAGGCTAGTATTAGCCTAATTACTAATATTACTATAGATCTATTAAGTTATCTAATAAGATAGCGCTAGCTACTGTAAGTACTCTTACGTTCTATGCTTATCTAGCTCTAATCTACCTAGGAAAACTCTAAAAATAAGTAATATCCTTAAAAGTCTTTAACTAAGAAGTAGCTTAAGTAAGCTATAGCTAAGGATTTAAAGGTATAGCCTCTCTAGCCTTAGCTTACCTCTATTCTAATACTAATTTACTATAGTTAAGGGATTCCTATAGGATCTAATATATTTCTTATAAATCTTAATTAATTAACTACCCTAGGCACTAGTGCTATAATATTACTAGTAAGTTAGATCTATCCTAGCTTAGAAGTAAGGCTAACTATTTTATATAGGGCTAGCTACTAATACTTATTTTAACTATTAGGTCTATAACTATAGATATTTAAAGGTAGTTAGTGCCTTTATTCTAGGCTAAATCTAGTGCTAATTTGCTCTTAGCCTAACTTAAGTAGTTAATAGAATAAGCACTAGTAGCTAGTGGAAGTTTAGGTAGCTATAATTACTAGGGGTAGTATAAGTACTACTATTCTAGTTTAATATTAAGTCTAGTCTAGGTCTAATAGTTCTATAGATCCTAGATAACTATTAGGATTATATAAAGAAGCTTTATACTAGTAATTAAAGTAAGAAGAAGCATAGCGCCTTAGCTATAGGCCTAGGCTAGTCTAGCGCTAGTAGGGAGTAATATAATAAGGTTATCTTTTAGCTATAGCGCCTAGATACTTATGCTACGGAGATAAACTATCTCTAGCTATAGCCCTACTTACTAAGAGGCAGGCTAAGGTAATAGAGAGAGTGATTTTAGTCCTAGAGAAAGAGTAATTAGTTAGGTAAGTATAGCTTAGTAAAGAAGTAAAGGTAGACTAGTAAGGCTTATAATACCTAGCGTTATATATTTAAAATTAATCTAATAATAGTTCTAGAAATGTAATTCTTTAGCTAGCCTATTACTAGCTTTAAACTATATAATCTTATATCTCTCCTAGTTATTTACTATGTCTATATCTTAGTTATTAGTCCTAGTATGCTAGAAGCGCCTAGCTCTAGCTCCTTCTCTTTACTATATATATTAGCTATTAGTTCTTATACTAATAAGTAGTATTAGAGTTATTTTATACTAAGGAACTATTTAGCTATTACTCTTACCTTTAGGGAGTAGTTTAGGGCTAGCCTTGCCTCCTATATATCTCTAGGCTAGCGCGTTTAGGGGCGTTAGTAATTATATTTAGGGTAGTTTACTATAATATAATATTAGTCCTTAACTGCTTTACTATAGCTATATAGCGGTAAGTTTACCCTAGGAATACCTCTCTAGAAGAGGAACTTATTAAGACTAATCTTCCTAGTATATAGTTAGACTATAGTTAAGAAGATATACTTTTCTAGGCCTATATAGAATCTTTAGATTTCCTTTAGGTTATAAGTTAGTAGTTAATTCTTAGTTAGTTCTCTTATAAGTCTATGCTATCCTAGGCATTCCTTACTATACTATTTATCCTAGTGTTATCTCTATTCCTTATATAGTTTTACTACTAGTTTATTACTCCTAGGGGGTCTTTATTTATAATGTAATACTAACTATACTAAGTTAGTAGTGGTTTAGATTATTATAGCTATTCCGCTTTTTATTATTCTCTCTTTAAACTTCTGTTTTATCTTATTTAGGTATAGATCTAGGGGGATATAGGTCTTAACCTTTAGTTAGGCAATAGGTATAGCCTTAAATACACTAGCTATAATTTAGAGGTAAGCTAATTAGTCTATTATAAAGCTTTTAACTACTCCTCTTAGCTTTCTACCCTTCTTAGTTAGGGTATAGTAAGCGCTTGCCCTATAGGTAAGGATAGGCTAGACTACCTATATATATAGGAGTTAGGTATCTCTAAAGCTATAGCCCTAGGCTAACGCCACTAGTGAAAAGAGTGTAAGCTACTACTAGGCTAGTTTGCCTTTTAGGATATTCTTATAGGCACTCTAATTAAGTTTCCTATTAACCTAGACTCTAAGGAACCTATATAACTCTATAGGCATTATTTCCTTTATACTAAGTTAGACCCTAGCCTATAGGGGTTAGTATGCTTTACTAAAGTATATAAGTTTAGTCTTTACTAGGTTAAACTTTACTCCTACTTCTTTTACCTACTTTTTATATACTTTCTATATAGCTTTAAGCCTCTTCTAGGTCTATATAATATTTTTCTAAACGCTGCTATATTTATATTATCTATAAATCCTATTACTACTATGCCTAGGATAGCTTAAAGGCATATATAAAGCTTTACTAAGTAAAGTAAGAAGAGGATTAGTAAGAGAGGAGAGCCTTATAGGGTGCTTGCCTTTATCTAAAAGGGTCTTAAGAGTTTACTATTAAAGCTAAGCTAGCTTATTCTATCTATAAGGAAGCTATGTATTATAGCTATTAGCTAGCGTAGTATACCTATTTAGATTAAAACGTAAATTAAATATAGGTAGCTAACTCTATTAAATACAGAAGAGATATTTATCTACGCTAATAAGGCAATGCTACCTCTGCCCTAAGCCTCTCTTATATATTCTATAAGGACTTTAATTATAGTTTTTATTAATTTATTTACCTTATTTCCTATTTATAGCTTAGGAAGGAGGCCCTTAGCCTTAGTAAAGGCTATAAGCTACCTTATAATTACTGCTTCTATAATCTTTCCTACTATATTTAGTAGTAAGATAGGTCTTTACGTATTAGCCCTTCTTATCTCCTTAGTGGTTTTCCTAGCTTCCTAATTACTACTACTTATATAGTTTAGAACTATACTAGAAAATATCTTACTTTAAGGATAGCATTTAGTAAGTGTGCTATAGCTTCTTTAGCTAGTTTATTATAGGCCTTAATAAGGCCTACTAGGAGTTTATTATCTCCTAGGGCTTTCTAGCTAGCTATATTTAATAGGATATTTCTAATATCTCCTACTCTAAACCATTCTTTATCTAGGACTAGCGCGTTATTAAGCTCTAGAAAGGAGAGATCTAGGATATAGGAGAGGTTTACTATAGGCTTAGGGAAGAACCTTTATGTAAGTATACTTACCTTATCCTTATAGGTAATAGCTAGGTTAGGGTTATTATTAGTTCTTTCTAGGTCTAGGAGTCTAGGGAGCTCTAGGGGGCCTAGCTTTAAAGCTAGGCCTATCTCTTTAGTTTTTAAACTTTACTATCCTTTTCCTATGTATTAGCTTTTTATAAGGCTTCTCTTTATATATTCCTTTTTTCTTCCTTAACTATCTATTCCTAGTTATTATTTACCTTAGAGAAGGCTTACTAGTTTGCTTTAGTCTTCTAGTGCCTTTATTATCTCTTAGCTTATCTAGCTTTAGTAACTACCTCTTTTATTTTCCTTAATTACTATGCCTTTAGACTAGGAGTCCTTAGTGCTTCTATAGGGCTACTAGTTTTGCTATTTATTAGAGGTTTATAATAAGCCACGTTATATATATATTAATTCCTTCCTTATCTTTTAGGTCTAGTGTGTTTTTTGCTTAGAGTTATACTACTGCTTTTGCCTTTACCTATAGTCTATTTATTATAGTCTAGGTGTATTTAAGGGTAGGCAGGGTGCCTTCTTACTCCTTAGTAAAGATGCTAATTAGCTATAGAATATAGTTAGAGCCTATAAGGTCTTCTACGCTATTATAGTGGACTTAGATATTTAGAGTTACTTATACTAGATCTATAGTGCTATCTCTATCTTCTCTATATTATCTTATAGGTTCCCCTTAGGGTATTACTAGACTAAGCCTTTACTAGCTTATAAGGTCTAGTAGTTCCTCTGCTTCTCTAGTTATTCTATCTAAGCTATCCTAGAGAAGGTATTTTTAGTTAAAGTCTCCTATAAAAACGCTTTAGCTATAGGGCTTTTTTATATTAAAGGTGCGGATAGGTATATTCTAGTTATCTATATATCCTTCTAAGTAAAGGGAGTAGATATTTATGCCTTTTATCTCTACTAGTAACTAGTTAGGTCCTCCCTAGGCTATTTATAACCCTATATTATGCTTCTTATTTATATATACCATATTCTATCCCTTATAGTATGCTAGTTAGAATTAGGTAAGGCCTAGTGCTAGGGGCTATAGGTGCCTTATATATTCCTACTCTTAGATTACTATTATATCTATATTAGTTTAGTGTTAGAGCACTATATATATTAGGCTATCCTTTTTATTTACATTCTAAAAGAGAACTTATAATATTACTATATTAGTTAGGGGTAGTAAGTCTTTACTATCTTATACTAGCTTTATTCTAGCCTTATTTTAAGATATATATTATATAATACTCCCTACCCTAGGCTATTTAGCACTTCTCTCTGTATTTATTAGGTATTCCCTTTTCTTACTTACTATAATAATAAGTACTATAGCTATACTAGTTCCCTTATAGGGTAGTATTAGGCTTTTATCTAGGGAGTTACTAGTAAATTATAATAGTTACTCTAGGTAGCTTACTTTTATTATATTTTACTTCTCTTTTAGGATAGGGTAGTCCCTTAACCACGCTAGGTATAGGCTAGAATATAAGATATAGTTTTCCTTTAGTTATTCGCTAATTATTAGGCATAATATTTCTCCTTCTTTATATTAGCTAGCTCTATACCTACTATACCTTAGGGCTACCTTATAAAACTTTATAATATAGCTAGTTTAGAAGTAATTATAGTATTATTAGGGTTATAAGGTCTTATTATATAGTTTAGTCTAGAATAGCTTTACTTTAAAGACTATTCTATCTTAGTATATCTTATTAGTATCTTTTACTTTTACTAGTCCTAGGATTAGGGTAGTGCGCTATATGTTTTCTACTTAGGGCGCCTTATAGTTACCTTAATTACATTTACTTTATTTACTTTTCTAATCTTAGTTATAAGGTTCTTAATAAATATATACTTTATTAGGAATCCCTTAACTATAACGCTAAGTATATAGTGGTAAAGGGCTGCTTCTAGACTAAATGCTTTAGTAATCTATTTTTAGTCCTCTTTATATTAGGCTATATTTTCTTTAAAGGTAATAATTATATCTCTACTAGGGAGTCTTCTAGCTACTATAGCTATGGTTTAGCTAGTAGCTTTATTTACTATAGTTATTATATCTTTAGTGCCTTAGGATTAGAGCGTTTCTTAGATTATATTACCTTTAATAAGTACTTCTTTATATTATCTACCTAGGACCTATAAGGGAGGGGTTTTATTATTTAGCTTTCTTAGTGCTAGTCTAGCTATAATACTTACCTAGGTTAGTGTATTAGTTCCTTTAGCTTCTTCCTAATAGCTTTCTTAAGGGCTACTTTAAGGGCTTCTTTAGTAGTATAAATATTATTATTATTATTACTACTATTATTATTTATAGCTCTTATTTTAGCGCAAGCGTAGTTTATTACCTAGTAGGCTATAGCCTTTATAATGCTCTAAACTTAGGAGACTTTATTGCTAGGGATAAGGCTAGTAATCTTATTATAGAATTTCGTGTTATCTAGGTGTTTAAATTATATCTAATCTATTATTAGGTTATCTTTACGTCTATAGGCGTTAAATTACCTTATTCCTGCGTTTAGGTAGTGGTAGCTCTATGCTAGCCCCCTTTCTCTAGCGTTAATTACTATTAGTATCTTACCCTTGCACTTGCCTCTAGCTCTATTATAATGTAATATTGTAGGAGGGGTAAATAGGGGTAAGGAATTCGAATATTAATGTGGTTTGTATTTTAGAGGCGATTCCAGACCTTTAGATCAGTGCGGAAAAGGTGAACATGTGTTAAACCCTAATATTAGAATGCCTATTATATTAGTGTGAATTAATATAATAGTAGTTAAAATAGGGAATTCTAGTTACCCCTTTATATGCTAGTAAGAATATATTAGCTAAAACTAGTAATATAGCTAGAGAAAGCCTAAACTATGCTAATAGGCACCTTAGGATAATATAGTCTAACCCTTATAATATTACTAAACTAGGATTCTATTTAAGCATATTCCCCTAGTAGCTACACTAGAATTCCCTAACTTAATCCTAAGGATAGTAAAGGACTTTATAAAGGCATACCTAAATAATGCTTTTTATACTACTAGGTTATTTATAGCCCTAGTTATGTGGAATAATTTAATTACTATACTAGACTATTTAATAGAGGATTTTACATATATCTATAGTAAGAAAGATAAGAGGGTTATCCCCTTAGTTAATCTAGTTAGTGCTAAAGAATTCTGCCTATACTTCTAGCACTAGTTAAGAATAAGCTATAAGTTATAGTTATTAAAATTTCCCTATCTATTCTAGATTATACTATTAATAGTAAAAGAGGCCTATAAGTTATTACTAAGAACACTAAAAAAGACTACTAAAACTTAGTCTAAACAATATCTATGTCTAAGACATAATAAAATTAGTGGTTTTAAAGGTTAAGGGATTGCCCTTACTTTCTAGTTACCTATAATACCTAGTTTCTTATAAAATAGCTCCTATAGCATTCCTATAGGAATAATAATAGTTAACTATATATTTAGAAATAAACTACCCTTAATAGCTTAAGGCCTCTTAGCACTAGGGTTATTTTATATAATTAGAATGCCTATAGAAAGACTACTAGTGTATAAAAGGAAAGTCTAAATACTAAGAGAACTAGTCTAATAGTGTTATTTAACTAACACACTACCTATTTATTTAGGCCCTTTTATAGAATACTATAAGATTACTAATCCTACTTACTTAAGACTAAATATTAGGAATAAGCCTTACTACCTATAGAAGGTAAGGTAGCTAATTTCTATAGAACTGCTTACTAATCTAGGCAGAGAAGCAAGGGTAGTAGTTCTCCTAAAGGATAATAAGAGAGTAAAGAATAGTTAAAATAGAAATAGAAAGTTAAGATATTCCTCTAGCCTTCTACTTAGGGATCTTAGAATAGGAAATTAAGATATTCCTAAGGGTAATAAGAGACTATCTAAGCCCTCCTAACTAGTAATAGAGAGTCTAGTGTTAGAGGTCCTTATAATAATAAGAGAGAGGGATAATAGGGATTAAGATAAAGGTAATAATAGTAATAAGGGTATAAATAATAAGAGAGACAGTCCTCTATCTAGGGAAAAATAGAAGAAACTAATAATAAGTAATTCTAAGTTTAACTTGCTATTTAGTAATCTTAGAAGGGTAATTAGTAAGGGAGATGCTAATAACCTAATAACCCTAATTCTAATAATAAGCAAGTTATAGAAGTCTAATATAATTTAGAAACTATTAAAGTAACTATAACTAATAGCACTATTATAGTTATTAAATAAATTAATTAATTAGTTAAGTATGCCTTTATAGGGGACTATGGTTATTACTAACTAATCTATTCACGCTTATATAAGAGAATCCTCTAGTAGTTAAAGTTATATCTAGGATTTATTTGTCTATAAAGTTCTTCGTATGCTAGACATAGATATAGTTACACTAAGCCCTCTAGCCTTATTATAATATTATATAGTATTTACCTTATTAGGAAAATAGATTTAGCCCTAACTTATACTACTAAGATATTAGGTCTAGCTACTTAGCATTTAATTATCTAAGACTTATAGGACTTAATAAAGGTAATAGCTAACTATGCTTACCTAGTTAACCTAGGTAATTTCTACTTTAATAAGAATAGTAACCTTAGGCTAAGAGGAATAACCACCCTATTAGATCTTTAAGCAATATTAACTAAAGAATATAAGAAGATAGTTACTAATACCTAGTAAACCTAAAAGGACTTACACTAGCACTATCTTATTAAATATTACTTACACTAGCTAAAGTCTAAGTAACTAAGGAATAACTTAATTAAGTCCTAGAAGCACTATTTCTAGGTTAGGATTTAATGCCTCTAACCCTCTAGCCTATTAGAATAAAAGATATAAGATATTAGTTTAAAAATAATCTAGAAAAGTATAAGTAAAAGGAAGTAATAGCTATTAACGTAATAATGATAATCTCTATAGCGTATTAACTATTTTATCTAGCCTTAGGGAAGATTTATAATCTAATTAACCTTTATAATAATAGGCTTAACTCTAGTAACTATAAGGATTCTATCTAAGTTAATTAAGCATAACATAGACTAATTAGCAGGATATTAATAGACTACCTTAAGGAGAAGCTAGCACTCTTATGCTAATAGACCTATTAGGACTAGTATTTACTAGATTAAAAGGAAAGAATAAGGATAGTCTAGCTAGCTAGGTAAAGACCTTAATAGGTTACCCTTTAGATTTAATCTTTACTATAGTAATAGTAGAAGTATTATTTAAAATTTCTAGAGGGTTAAGCCTATTAAGGGATCTTAGGAAAAGGACTATACTATAGGAAGTAAGAGATAGGCTTATAGCCTTAGAGTTATTAGTCTATTTAAACTATGTATCCCTAGAGGTACTAGTACTTTATAAGGATTTATATATGTTAGTTAAGGGTAAGGGAATAGAAGGAAAAAGGATAATATTATACTTATAGGAGGGTTTAAGCCTTTAAGTGGCTTGATAATTAAACTCTAGATATTAAACATTAGGAATGGCTTTATGTGTGGGTGATTAGGGCAACCACCCGTGGTGGTGGACGAAATGGGGAAGGAGCTCCCTGCCCCACTCTATATTAAATTTTTCGCTAAGAGCACCGTAGCTTTTTTTCTTTTTCCTATATTAACCTTTAGAATAGAAGACAGTTATTTAAATCATTTAAAAGCCAGTTCTTTTGTTTTTCGTTCGTGCATTAACCGAGGCTTTTTAAGACAGCAAAACAAGTCAACTCATCTTCACGTGCTTTTTCTTCTTCCTACTTTTTTCTTCTCAGGCAGCCGAGGGACATTGGAGCTAGCGGGCATCAATGCAAGCCTCTCGGTCTCTCTCGGTGTCCTTTGTCCTTTACCCATTGGCGGTGATGGAATAGAGCAAAAGCAGTGTCAAACGGGATGGGTGTGGTGTGTGAGAGAGACATGTTGGTCCGTTCCATCTCGTTTTCTTCGAGACGAGCGCGCACGAGGGAGGGCAAGAGGGAAAGAGGGAAAAAGGGAAAAAAAAAAAAAAAAACCGTCAATGAAGAGCAGCCTGCCTAGCCGACGATCCGTGCGGTCGAATCTTGCCCAATTTGGCTTTTTTTTTTTTTGGGGGAGATGTCGCCACCCCGGTCCGCGTAATCCGCATCTGGGCTGTCGAACGCCTCGACCACGCTGGATGCCCGCGGTGCCACGATGCCGTCGTCAATAGCCCGAGAAAGGTCAGCGGGGCTCAAGTCTTGGGGGCGGCCATCGCTAGTCTGGTTGGGTGGGTTGGGTGGTTGGGGTGGGCTCGGGGATTTCCAACCAGCTCAGGCCTGGTCTGCGCTAACGAGATCCACTGTTGCCATGGGAAGTCATGCCGTGCAGCCACGCCGGCCGTGCTGCCGCTCATCTCCGGTCACGGCAGGCAAGACACATATATCTTCCTTCCACCGTACCGTCCAGAAAACTTTTGACTAGTCTTTGCGGGCTGGAGTGGTGTCAACAATGCTTTCCCGCCGCGCCGCGCCATGTTTTTTTTTTTTTTTTACATTTTTTATTTAGGGTCCGCGAGAGAGGTGATGAATGCGAGAGAAGTTGGAGCAAAACTCAACAAGCTGCGCACTCACCTCACAGTACATACATACAAAGCAGTCAAGCTTGTAGCAGAGCAGAACAGGGCAGGGCAGGGCAGGGCAGGGCAGGGCAGGGCAGGCGGATTCATCGGTCCTCTTGGCACATGCCATTGAAGAGGTCGTGTTCGTCCTCGCGCACACAATTGCCTGGAAATTGGATTCCGTATTACCGAATAGCATCCTAGGCTCGTAGCCATGTTGGTGCCGCAAGCAGCCAATCCCATCCTCGTATCCTTCAATGACAGCCCATTTTGGGTCCCAGGTCCGGGGTTCACACCAACCAGACTCCAGAATCCGCTGGTCCATGCCCTCTTCAGCTAGTCGTGCTCCACCCGCCACACATCCGCCACACACACCCCCTGGAGCATCTGCTGAACCTTGGTGTCGTCGACAGGCAGACAGACAGACAGACGGGCCCCGAAATGATTGACCCCCAGCTCTTGCTCTCGAAAAGGTCCAGATGGCAGAGAAGTCATGAGATCTATCTGCTGGTTGCTGCGTCTCGGCCGGCCGCACCCCCATTACTTCCTCCGTAAGCGAAACCTGACTTTAAATACTCGCGATATCCTTCTGCTCAATTAGATGTTTTAGTCCCCCCTCCCCCTGTTGCCCTCCATTCGTTCTCGTCGTCTTGGTTTGCGGAATCCTTCCTTAGAGTCTTGGACCATTCTCCCGAGAGCTCCCTATTTCTTTCTCTCCTTCATTTCTTATCCCTTGCTGTGTATCCTTATCTCCCAGCCAGCCAAAAATGTCCGATAAGCACGAGGTTACCCAGACCGAGAATGGCCCCATTCGACGCGGCAAGAAAGCCGCTTTGAAGAACCATTGCAAGCGCTTCTGGTGGCTGCATTTGATCATTTTTCTGGTCGTCAGCGCTGCCGTCATCTGCATTGTGTGAGTCCTGTCCTGCGTACCATGCCATGTCGTTGATATATATGTCCTGCACGTGGGTTTACGTAATTTCTTTGGGCTGGAGTTTCTTGACGGCACACTGCGGTCGGTCCATGGGCCTCCTCCATTCGTGACGCACGAGATCCATGATGCAATGCATTGGGATTTGTTGACTGACACGCTTGCAGCATCTTCGTCGGTGTCAAAAACATCGCTCAGGCCAAGATCAACTCGGCCGATCTCGACATTCAAGCGGTCAACATTCTCAACTCTGAGCCCAACAAGTTCCTCATGCAGATCAACTCCACCATCAGAACCGATGGCACCGTGAAGGCTGATATTGATCCCTTCGTCGGGAACCTAACCCTTCTCGATGTCCCCAACGCCAGACCTTTTGTCCAGCTCAAATTCCCCGCTACCAACGCCAACAAGTTCCAGACTGTCAACGTCAGCCAAGAAGTCGACATCACTGATATGGAAGCCTTCAAGGAGTTCAACAGGTATTTCTTCCAGAACGAGACCCTGCGTGTCTCCATTCACGGCAAGACCAAGGTTCAGCCCGCCGGCCTTTCCAAGAAGTATGATGTCAACTTCTACAAGGAGGTCACATTCAAGGGCCTCAACAAGCTGAACGGCACCACCCTGACCGACATGAAAATCAAGATCGGCGCTGCTGAGGGCGGTGTTCCCAACTTCAACGCCACTGCGACCATTATCAACCGCTCCTACTACACAATCGACCTCGGGAACGCAACCTTCGACAACTTCGCTGATGGTAAGTTCCTGGGCAACCTCACCATCGAGAACCTCATCCTCAAGCCCGGCTCGAATGTCGTCCCCGTATCGGCCATATTGGACCAGACTGTTGTTATCAGCGCTGCCACCAAGAAGCCCTATTGTGAGGACGGCAAAATGCCCATTCAGCTGCTCGGCACAGATGTCAAGCAGGGCTCCGAGACCATCCCTTGGCTGCTCTCCGCACTCGGCAGTGCCAACCAGACCGTTTATCTCGGCCTGGAAGACACTTTCAAGGCTGTTGGCATCAGTTTCCCGGCTGCTCCTAAACTGCTAGGATGCTGCCAGGCTGAAGCCCCGTATGGGCAAAGATCATATCCGCTTTGCCAGGAAGCTGGAGTGCCGTCGTGTCAAACTGCATTACGTTGTGTGGCTGTCGCCTTTTCTCGGGTTGTATTCTGTTCATATTGCTTCATTTCGCCCACGGAGTTCCTGCCTAGGTGGACAACACGCACCCAGAGAATACGTATGAGACCATGTTGGCGCGTCTGCTCGAGCTGAAACGTGTAGACTCGCAGGTCGAGTGACTGACGACGAGACGTCAAGACGACCAAGAACAAACGGGGAGGCCGCGGATGTGATGAAGCGGATGAGAGGCGCATATCTGAACCTCATTGATGATACCTCGATTGCGCTTGTTACAACAGAGGCTATGCTGGCCTGATCAAAAATTTAATTTTGTATACCCAAAACAATAATTCCCGTGGATATATCTTTCGATGCTCTCTTGACCCCGTGACCCCGTGTTGTGTCCTGCGGCACTTGAGTTAAACCTGATCTCGATGCGTGTGACTCAAATGGAGATTACCTTTGTCTGCGTGTCAGGTCTGACGAAGAGCCATGGTAAAGCCCATGCTAAAATGCCCCGGCGCGTATCACAAAGTGTAACACTACGCCTGTCCATATCATTTTTCTTCTACATTGAACACGTCAGACAATTCACTCCGAGATCGCAGCGAGCATCATCATTTCCATCCACTCTTCCTCTTCTCGGGCTTTAACAGTCCTCCTGCTGCTTGTCCGCCACCAACAGGCGTCGAATGACTCGAGGAGTTGACGAAGTCTATGCCCCTGGAAGCAACCTTCTCCCCTCCCTCTCTTTCACCAATGCCTCTCTGCTTTTCCGTAGTTCCTCCCTGTGCGCCCACTTCGGAAACCCGCTAGGGTCGTAAAGATCCAATGGCAAGGTCGTTTCGTACTGCGCCGGTCCTGTCAAGTCCACAAAGGAGAGCAGTTTATCGGTCAAGGACGGATTTCGAAGCGCGGCCGAGGATTCGAGTTTCTTATTGAAGTGGGTACCTTTTCGTTTGAGGTCGAGAAATTGTTGAAATTTCCTGTTGGTCGCCGGCGGGGGAGCCGGGAGGCGAAGGCGGTATAGTGAGGTTCGGTATCGACGGGAGGGTGAGGTCGTGGACGATGGCGCGGGTGGAGGAGTAGGGTGAAGATGGACGATTCAAGTCGACTTCCTCTGGGGAAGAAATCTGGGGAGTTTCTGGCAGATCAGAGGCTGTTGGCGGGAGAGATGGTCCTAGTGGTACAGGGCCGATTGTAGATTGTGACGGCGGTTCGTGTTGTTGTGGAGGGTGCGATGTTGGAGGTCCTGCTTGTGTAGAGGCTTGTTTGGGTAAGAAATAATGACATTGACTGAGCAAGTGAAACGGGTCATGGAAAAAGGGGTTCGTACCTTCATCTTGTATCTCGCTGGGTGCTGGTTCCAATTTGGTCTCTTGATTTGTGGTGATGTGCTGCTGGATGTTGGTTAGTTGAGTTTCCTCTTCGCGTGAGTGATCGTTGCCGCATGCCTTGGGAGAGATGATCTGCGAAGGAGCGTCGTCCTCGTCATCGCTACTTGCGTAGCTTACCAGTCCGGCCATTTTCAGGTCGCAATGGGAGGAAAATTAATTTGCGCGAACTTTGGACCAGGAAGGCCCTCCGAAGGTTATTAATGGGTTTCGGTGCCTTGACACGGCAAAACCAGGGCTGCGCCACACATGTTCAAACATGTGCTTGCCGATTCTCTTCAGCCACAAATGTGGAGGCTGCATGGTGAGGCTTAGCACCAGTGAAGACGAAGAAGTGCTGACTAACTTCGTACTCCCAGGCCCAGACAAGGCAGACGTACATTATATTATTTGTCAACGTTATCCATTGCTTGACCGCGCTTGACCATCTCTTCCGCTTTCGCGACGACTACACTTATATCTTGCTTGTGTATTCGGCGAACAGTCTTCTACCAGAGAACAAAGGACAGGGGTTTTTCTCGTTTTAAATGCCCCAGGCCCTCTGCGCGGCTGTCATTGCACGCAAAATTACGTAGATCTTGGCCCTCGGAACTGGCCCCTCCAGAAAGCACAGGCATCAAACCAAAGAAAAAGAAAAAAAGTACTACTCACCAACCTAGATTTTTCCTGCGCTTGCGAGGCCGCCATGGCTCGGCCAAGAGACTCGCGCTCACCAAGTCCTGCAGGCAGTCAACACAGCTCACGTCGCCACCGAAAAGATGACGATCGGCGGGACAGAGACAGAGACCGTCGGGATGATGGCAGGGACTATCGCCGGCGATCGAGGTCGCGTAGCCCGGATGTGAGGAGATTCATGCATAAAACATTTGCCCATCATTGGTATGCTAATCTTTCCCTATCGAAGCAGAATCGAAGTCGTGGCCGAGGTGGTCGTGAGCGCGACCGCGACCGCGACCGCGATTCTTATCGGCGCAGAGAACGGTCGATAGATCGAAGAGATGACGGCCATTACCGTGGAGGACCTCGGGATCCACGTGATCGAGAAAGACGCAGGTCGCGCGACCGGTATAATGAGAGACCTCGATCCCCGGGTCGTAGGCGAAATCGCAGTCGTGACAGTGACAGAGACCATAGGAGGCGACCGGATTCCCGCGACGGCGGACGCGGCCAGCGCGAAGGTACCGCTAATCCACACGCTCGTAGCAGTCGTGCTGATAGTCGAAGTCGAAAGACTCCTCGCGGACAGTGGGAAAACCGGCGCCGATCAAGTGAAGAGCAGGGCAACGGCGCCACAGTCTGATGCTGACAAAAGGCTGAGAGGCTTGCGAAGCTGGAGGCATGGAAGAAGAAGAAGGAAAGTGAAAGCCAGAAGCAGAAAGAGGTGAATCCAAGCCAGACAAGGAGTTTGTTGGCAGAGATGGACATGAGAGCATTGGGGTTTCACCCTCTGCTGGCTCTCCTGGCGTCGTCTCGTCCGTTGCCTCACCGGCAACGCTCAACGACTCTGGCAGCGCATCTCCTGCGAATGCTTATGCTGGCAAGTTTGACCCCAAGACCATAGCCAAGAAGTCGGCTGCATCAAGAACGCAAGACACTTCCAAGCCTGTGCTGGGCTCACTTGCAGTCCAGCCGGAGAAATTAGCTGCCCTGATCCAACAAAAACCATCGGTGAGTATCATACCCCGATTGTGATAGCCAAGAATGTTACAGCTGACGGTGGGGGAAAGCATCCGCATTGCCCGCCAATAGAACCAAGACGAGCGCTTTTGGCTTCGGCAAGTCATCGGCGGATGACAAGTTGCCTTCAAGCGCAAACTCGACCTCGACGAGGAAGATACGAAAAAATAAAACTCACAAAACTACCTGCCCTCCCGATTGAGACAGACAACACCCCTACGCCGATCAGGATGAGGATGATGATTCTGATGGTGACAACTTTGCCGAGACTGAAGAAGAGGCTGCTGCTGCGGCACGTGCTGCACACGAGAAGCGTTTGCAGGCAGAAGGCCAGACCGAAACCCAGCCAGGTGAGCCCATGGAGGAAGCTCCAGAAGAGGGTAGTATGCAAGTTGATCAAGATGTCAATGGGGTTCCTGCTGCCAGCGGCGGTGGCAGCGGCGACGGCGACGGCGAGGCCGACGACAGGGGCAATAATGCTACGAGCGAATCGCAGCCGGCAGACCACCAGCAAATGGAAGTGGACGACGAGGAGGAAGACGCAGATCCTCTGGAGACCTTCATGGCTGATCTGAAGCAAACGGAACCCAAGAAATTCACCAAGCCATCGAACGGCGCGAAGAAGGCGCAAGAGCCGGAGGCATATTTCAGTGATGAAGAATACAACTTCGATGCGGAACGGAAAGGTGACGGTGATATTCTCGCCATGGCCAACAAACGCAAGAAGAAGGACATTCCCAGCGTTGACTACAGCAAGATCGACTTGGTGCCCGTTCGCAAAAACTTCTGGGTCGAGCCGGCGGAGTTGAGTGCACTTACCGAGGAAGAGTTGGCAGACTTGCGTTTGGAGCTCGATGGTATCAAGGTGAATGGAAAAGACGTACCGAAACCCGTTCAGAAATGGGCGCAGTGTGGTCTCACCCGGCAGACATTGGATGTCATTGACAAGATGGGTTATGAAAAACCCACACCAATTCAAATGCAGGCCATTCCTACCCTCATGTCTGGTCGAGATGTCGTCGGTGTAGCCAAGACTGGTTCTGGCAAGACGGTGGCATTTCTGCTCCCCATGTTCCGCCATATTATGGATCAACCACCCATCAAAGATACAGACGGACCCATTGGCCTGATCATGACGCCTACTCGTGAGCTAGCCACTCAGATTCACAGAGATTGCAAACCGTTTGTCAAAAGCATGGGCCTTCGTGCTGTGTGCGCATACGGCGGTGCCCCAATCCGAGACCAAATTGCAGAGCTCAAGCGCGGCGCGGAGATTATCGTCTGCACACCCGGACGAATGATTGACTTGCTCGCGGCAAATCAGGGTCGGGTGACGAATTTGAAGCGGGTGACTTATGTCGTCCTGGACGAGGCAGACCGCATGTTTGACATGGGGTTCGAGCCACAGGTCATGAAGATTTTCGCAAGCATGCGTCCCGACAAGCAGACCATTTTGTTTTCGGCAACAATGCCGCGCATCATTGACTCGCTCACGAAAAAGGTCCTCAAGAGCCCCGTCGAAATCACAGTAGGTGGTCGCAGCGTCGTTGCCAAGGAAATTCAGCAGATTGTGGAGGTTCGCGAAGAGAACACCAAGTTTCTTCGAGTGCTCGAGCTCTTGGGTGAATTATACGACGGGGACGAGGACGCCCGTGCGTTGATATTTGTCGAAAGACAAGAAAAAGCCGACGACCTCCTCAAGGAGCTGATGATCAAGGGCTATCCTTGCATGTCAATCCACGGAGGCAAAGATCAAGTCGATCGAGACTCAACCATTTCGGACTTTAAAAGGGCATGGTGCCGCTGCTTGTCGCTACGTCCGTTGCCGCACGAGGCCTGGATGTGAAGCAACTAAAGCTGGTAGTCAACTATGACGCGCCTAATCACTTGGAAGACTACGTGCACCGCGCCGGACGGACTGGTCGAGCAGGCAACACAGGAGTCGCAGTCACGTTTGTCACGCCAGAACAGGAGAATTGCGCGCCGGGAATTGCCAAGGCCCTCGAGCAGAGCGAACAGCCCGTGCCGGAGCGATTAAACGAGATGAGAAAAGCCCACCGCGACAAGGTCAAGTCAGGCAAAGCCAAGGACTCATCTGGCTTTGGTGGCAAAGGTCTTGATCGTCTCGACCAAGAGCGAGAGGCAGCCCGTCTCAGAGAGCGGCGGACGCACAAGGCAGAAGGGGAAGAAGAGGAGGACAAGGAAGAAAAGGAGGAGGACAAACAGAAGAAGGCCGAAAAGGCGTTGGACGCTATCAGAGCAGCCGCTTCAGTCGTCCAGTCTCGCGAAAGCGCCAAGGCGGCGATAGCAACGCCGACGCCAACGACATCAGCACCGGCAGACGGACAAAAGGCGGCGACACCCTGCCGGCACAGGCAAGACCAAGGACGCCTTGGACAAGGTCAGCTCCGCAGTCAGCGCCATCAACAGTCGTCTTGGAAAGGCTGGCCAGCTCCGGTCCGGCCAGCCCATCGACAACAAGGGTCCCGACGCCGGGGCGTTCCACGCGACGCTTGAAATCAACGACTTCCCGCAAAAGGCCAGATGGGCCGTCACCAACAGAACCAATGTGGCCAAGATTCTGGACTCTACCGGCACGTCCATCACAACCAAGGGCAGTTTCTACCCCGCCGGCAAGGAGGTGCCTCCGAATGCAGACCCCAAGCTGTACATTCTCATTGAGGGCGACACCGAGGTCTCTGTGGGGGCAGCCCTGCAAGAAATGACACGATTGCTGAGGGAGGGCACAATAGCGGCGGTTGATGCGGAAGGAGAGCGCCGGCAAGTGGACGATACACTGTCAGTTAAAGGATACACACTGGTCTTTGAAAATCTGGCAAGGGGCGAGGAAGCTTGCATGGTGCGTTTCTTTTTCCCTTGTCCCATGTTGTACATCTCGTCGTGGTCAGATTTAAATCCGTGTACCCGTGCTTAAATTGGACGAGTAAAGAGGGTTCCGACTCGGGTTAATGATGGGGAACGCCTGACTACGCTGAGTAGTGCAGATATATAACAGCGTTGTTGTCTTTTTTTTTTTTTACAATAAAAAATATAGTTAAAATTTGGCAAATACAAGAACCGCTTCTGGCAAGGGATATATAGAAACGCTCGACTGCTATTGAAATGGACCCTCCTCTTCTTCATATCCATGGTACCGTTAACGTCGTACGTGTGTTGGCGCCTCGTGCGTACGCCCTAGTCGTACGTCCTCGAGTCCTCATTCTGCGCAATCTCTCGCGCTCTCTGCTCCTCTGCACTGAGGGCCTTCAAGGTATCGTTCCGGGACTGCCTTTTCTGCGCCGACAGTTGCGTCTGTAGCTTTCCGCCCGGTTTATTGGATGCCTTTGCGCGGGCCTACAACCTCCTGTCGTTAGTTACCGGAACGGAACATGTACATTGGAGCTTCGCGCGTCTGGTTCGAATGCGAAAAACCGTCGCCGAGCTGTTTCGTGTTCCGGGCTGGGTTCTGCGCATGCAGCAGGGCTGGCGGTCTCTTACCTCGGCCGCCTCGGCAGCTTTCCTTCGCGCATCAGCGGCGTTGTCGGCGGACGCTTCGGCCGGTGCGCCGCCCAGTGTCCTCGGCGGTCCGCCGACCTTGTTGGATGCCGGGACGGAGGCCTTGCGCTGGGAAGGCGGCGCGGAGCCGAGCACGCGGCCGGGTGTTTGGGGCTCCGACTCTTCTTTCCCGCAGATGTTGCCCATGTTTTTGTTTTGGTTAGTTTGCTTCGGTTGGAGATGGGCGGCCGATGTCGTGGGGTTTAGTTTCTTGAAGTCAGGGTCGATTGCGCGTTGGTTGTGGATGAGGAGTCGGGAGGGAGATTGGGGGCATGTCGTGATGGTGTTGGTGTTTGCGGTTGTGGGGGTATTCGGTCGATTTGTTTGTTTTCTTCACGTGATTTGGCATTGGGGTGGTTTTCTCGAGTTTGTCTTCATCTCAGTCATGCTCGTCATGCACTTTGTTGTTTGGCGAGTGAGCGGAGGAATCAATCACCTGTTTATGCTAGGTCTCCGGTCCAACTTGATGATACCTACCCGGGACTCGGGAGCTCTCACGTTTTGGGCCGCGGCACCGTCTCTGCCCTGTCTCATTTTGCTTCCACTGTGGCATGCTACAGGGCCACCCGATGAATGCCCATCTGCCATGCCCGCTGACCAGTCAAGGCTAGTCAAGTGATTGATTTGATTGACTAGCTGTTGATCTTGGCGGGGCATGGACCGTTGTTGTATGCTTGTATGTACAATGCCTGTACATAGGCTGTCGCTGAATAACCGGGCTCTTGAGATGCCTAGACTTGGGATCCTTCCAACCTGATATTGAAATGCCTTGTGCAGCCCGATATGCCAGAGCGCACTCGGACAAGGAGAAGTTTGGACGGCTATGATTATCTGTGGTGTCTTTAAAAGTTAAACCACGGAGTACGAAGTAAAGCAACCAACTTGAGAAAAAGAAAAAGGCAAGAGCCTCAGCAGGATAAGATGGGCTCCGCTTTCCCGCAGTAAGTGAGACTAACCGGAGCGAGATCTTACTGGCTGTCGCGAGGCCCTCCAATGCCACAATGGACCGACCCTCTTTTTATTCCCCCTCTACTCTGTATTATCTCTATTCATCTTCTCCTCCAGACTTCAGTCCGTGACCATCCGGGTTCTCACCTGCTCAGCAGGATTGCAGGATTCCCTCCAACCAACACCTTCAGCCCACATGAACGCAGGCGTAGAAGCGCGAAATGTGCAAGCGCTGCCCAGCCTACTTCTTGCATCATTTGCGCAATACCAACCGGTCCTTGACAACAGCTCTTTTGGATGACAATATATGTCGCATGTATATTTTGCCAACGATTCTGTCCTGGTCACGTCTCTCAACATACAATGTACCTGCCCTCGTCGGTTATCAGTTTTGCGTAAAACTGCTTCGATCTCGGCTCCTCCCAACCTCTCTGTGTGCTTCATCTCTATGAGAAGTCCACCGACATGATGGACGACTCGCACATGATCTTTGATGGTCAGATTGGTTCGAGCCGTAATACCAACGACAACATGGCCAACATACATCTCGACTTCGATACCTTGTTGGCCGCGGAGCACATGAATTCAGCTTTTGGCTCATTCGAGCCTTGCATCCACGATGATTCTTGCCTACACTTCACACAGCCTCAAAGGCCTCAAGAGAGACACAATCACAACTTTGCCCAAACGCCACCAGCAACCTCATCCTCAACATTCGGCTGGACCTTGAGCCAAACGAAGCGGGGAGATCACAGCAGGAGGAAGAGTCAAATGGATGTTCCAACCAGCCTGGTCCACTCGCATGACTACTCATGGGATCACATCTTCAACGAAAATGCCCTGGCTGGCTGCAATTTCCAGAACAGCGGCGGTCTTGGTAATTGTCAAGATGATGACTGTGTGTCCATGTCTTGCAGCTCGGCCTGTGAGGGCACCTGCCCAAGTCGATGCGGCGAGACCAGCCACGCAGTTTGCTGTGACGACGATGCGTGTGGAAGCCCTCGAGTTTGTCTAGGCGAGGACTGTCCGGCTGGAAGCCAGCCATGTACTGATGAAAATTGCATCGTCGACCCGATCACGCAGCCGCCACAGATTCCAACCTCTTCAGCCTTGTCAGACGGCGATAAAGCTGCGGCAGCGGCACTGGCATCTTTCAACGACAATCAGTCTCATATGCTTCACAGTGCATATGTGCAACAGCGTTTGCCACACTCCTCAAGCGCATCGAGAGATGGGAGCATGGACTTTGTCAACTTTCCTGATAGTTTGCCTTGTGGTAGTCTTTCCATGGATTCCATGCTTACAAACCTCGATGGGCCCCCAGCCTTTCCTAACCAACCATTTCAGTTGGCCTTTGAGTTCGCTCTGGCCAGCCATATCATGCAATATCACGATCCTGCTCATGGACTTGCCCAGCATGGACCATGCGTTGCCAATGATCCCGGTCAGTTGATCACCAAGTGTACTCTGCCCAAGTACAACCCAAACGACTTGGCAAACACCGATCCCTTCCTGCCTCAACTGCAGACTCACGAATGCGGTTTCCCCATCCAGGACCCAAATGAGTTTGCTCATCATATTTTCCAGGAACACAGATCCAACTTGATGATGCACGCTCATCAGTATGGATTATCTGGGCAACCTCACTCCACCGCTCACAGTCACCATCACGGCGGACCTGGCCCCTACTTCAATTATAACTCTGCACCCAACTCCAAACACTTTTCTCCTTCCATGTCACCATCAACTAATCTGTCAATGGGCCCTTCACTGTCAGCAACCCCTGTGTCTTTACCTACACCCTCTCCTTTGGAGTCTGAACCCTCTCTCACGGATGCCGATACCACGGCCCAGACTCTTAGTCCTACCACTGAAATTAGTCCTACTACTGAAAGTAAATCAAATGTCATGGCTCAGGAAGATCAGTTTCTCTGTCGCTGGGTTGTAGGCCACGGAAACTCCCTTTGTGGTCAGCGCTTTGACAACGATGAGCAGCTGCAGAAACATTGCAAGCACGATCACTTGAAGCAACTCAAGAAGTTTAACGGCGGCTTCAGATGTGAATGGGCCAATTGCACTCGTAATACCCGTTTCACTCAAAGAAGCAAAGTCGAGCGCCACATGCAAGTTCACACGGGATGTAAGTCGTACTTTTACACTCCTCCCCCTCCCCTCCTCCTTCTTCTCCCACTGGGTTATATGATGTAGTCAAGTGTATCTGACCTCAACCAGACAAACCCGTCCAGTGTAGTATCTGTGGCGCTGCTCTCTCGGCGAAGCAAGCCCTGGATCAGCATATGCGAATTCATACTGGCGAAACACCATGGGTATGCAAGTTTCCTGGCTGCGGCTGTGCATTCAAGCAACAGAGTGCTCTGAGTAAGTCAATTGTACGTCGACTTCGAATTGCGAGATGCTAATCGGTTTCAAGCAATGCATGAACGAACCCACACAGGTGACAAGCCTTTGGAGTGTGAAATATGCGGCAAGCGCTTCAGCGAGTCGTCAAACCTATCCAAACACCGACGAACGCATAATGTCAAGGGTATGCATGAATGTCAGCTCTGCGGGAAAGACTTTCACAGACTAGACCAGCTGCGCCGACACATGGGCACAAACCACAAAGACCGGCCTGCCGAGGTGGATGCTCTTCTTAGTGAAGCCAAGAGTAGGATCAAGGCTCACAAGGTGTCGAAGCTCAAGAAAGCCAAGGCCAAGGCAAGTGATGGCAAGATCAAAGCCAAGGCATTTCTGGACATGATTGTCGACGACGACGACGACGACGACGACGACGACGACGACGACGACAGCATAGACATGATTGAGGAGTCAAATCATGCCGTCGCAATACGACCGTGACTTTATACAACGATACAGAGTACTGAACCCTTCCTTTCATCTGATAATGGATGAAGTACAAATGTCGCATAAATCTTATGGGAAACAGAACTTGAAGACGAGCGAAAGGTGTCCGGACGGACGGTGTCTGGGGAGGGGTATGTTCGTTCTATTCGTTTTCCGGCGCGAGCGAGGATGGTCTTATATTATGAAAAGTTTTACGCACAGGCACACATGCGAAGAGCCTGGTTCTGTTGCGGTTGCATGTCAGGATTGCGAGGGCGAGATATACGTGTGGAAATTTCACGGCTGGACCAGATTTGTGTGTATATGCAAAGATGCATTTTGAGAGGTATTGGGGTAAATTTCTCAGTGTCGATAGCCCGCGGAATTCAAACCACTTTACTGCGAAGATGACCTCAACGTCAAGTCGACAGTGCCTGCCCGTAACGCTCTGTAGTAATAGTTGGACAAGGTCACTCATGTTTCTTCATTCCGGACGCCAGTAGTGGTTCCAAGTGATGTTGATGAGTAAAGAAGACGAAACCACAAATGTATACTATGACGGCGCCGGCAAGGAGAATAGAGAGTGTAGGAATGTGATCATGACCTCGTTTTTAATTTTTTGTTGTTCTTTTCGGGGTCGCTGAATCTAGCTACCACCCCATGATGGACGACAATCAGTAGGTTCTATGTCCCAGAACGAGGTCACAAACTGGAAAATAAGTTACACAAGTCGGTCGGATCCCTTAAGAATTTCGTTTCCACCCCTTGCCGTGTGACCTATGCGATGCAAAGATTTCAGAGAGCCGTTTTGTTAAGCACGCCACGCCCTCCAGTGTGAAAAATCCCAATTCTACCGTAAAACATTTCCATTTCCCTTCATCACTCCTCAGTACGAGTTTCATTCTTGCAAGTAATTAGGCCTATGTTGGCAGAAATTGGTCAGCATTATTTGGGCATTTCTTTATATCATAGATCATGACAATACAATGATCGTCGGAGGGAGATTTGGGAGGAAATGGCCGTACCTTGATGGCAAACTTGCGCTGAGGGAAGTGAGTGATGCGCTTCTTTGTCTTCTCCAAAACGCGGGCCTTGTCCTCGGGTGATAGTCGGCGACGGATGGCACGAGTCTGCTTGGCACGTAGGTCGAGAGGGGCGTACTTCTTGTTCTTGTAGAAGAGACGCAGCTGGGAGCGTTGCTTGGCGTTGATGACGGTCAGGACGCGAGCGATGGACTTGCGCAGATCGTGGCTGAAGATGCGGAGGTTAGCTATATTTTCGTATCATGTGTGTGGGTTTCTTGGTCGGTATATTGGGTGGACAATTGAGGTGATTCGGGAATGACATGGGCATGGATATCATGTGAATGGAGGCGTGGCCGTCTTCGATTCGAGAGAGGGCGGAAATATGCTCACATCTTGTTCAACTTGCTGCCTGAAGAAACGACCTTCTGGATGCGCAGCTGGCCGAGCTCGGTCTTGAGCTCACCGAGCTGCTTTGTCAAATCATCCTTGCTCTTGTCCCAAAGCTGGACGGTCTTAACCTTGCCCGACGACTACATCTTTACGTTAGTACTTCATTCTTTTATTTTCCAGTATCCATTTCCTGTCTTTTTCTTGCGGTTTCATCGAGACGACCATTGTTTCCCAACGGAGACAGTATTTTCATTTCAGGAAGGAGGCATCAAAAGGCGAACGAAGGCTTGGTCGAAATCCGGGGCAATCCTGGCAGTCGAGAACGTCGTCGTCGTCGTCGTCGAAGTACAGTCGGTCCGCAGTACTGTTGACATGTCCATATCCTTTTTCTCTTAACTCGAATATCGAAAGACAAGATGTAAATCGACCGCTAGATTCGTTCCTCCATTACAGCCGGTACCGTTGAATACAAAATACTGTCCTTGGGGAACATATGGTCGTTCTCAATTAGAAAGAACAAGACGATGAATGTTGACTCACCATCTTGGTATTCTTCGATGGGGGTGATGTGCGAAGTTTGTCGACGGAGTGCGAAAAGTAAATCAGCTGCGACCGTGACCTTCTTCCTGTGTCGCGATAGATCAATTTTGGTCAAAGTTGGGGTGAATTGCCCTAGGGTTTCTGGTTGTGTGCACTAGGAAAAGAGGGGGCCGTGGATTTTTCATTGGCTACTCGTCATTTAGTGGGAATCAAACTTGCTTGGGGGAAAGTTGAGGATCCTGAGAAGTATCACGTGCCCAATCTCGTGGTTCCTCTCTGTCCTAAGGGAATAAGCGGGTCTTGCTTCTTCGCAGGGCGGTGAAGGAGATGGGACATTCTGCCCGGTCCGGCGTGTGACGAAGGCGACCTGGGGATGTTGCTAGGGTGGTTGGTATCTGCAGGTGACAGACAGACACCAAAGTGCTTCTTGCGGAGAGCTGCAAGACGCTTCTTCTTGGTCACAGTGTTGATATAAGTCGCATGTTCCCGAGGCCAAACTAGCCCTTTTATTGGAAGACTCGACGACGACACCAACGCCAACCAGCTTCGCAACATGGCCGCACCATCCGCGAGTTCGGGCTGGGCACAGCTCAGACAACAGGCCAGAACATATGAGAGCCAGGTAAGTTGGTTCCACGGTCACTGATTTTGATGGAAACCAATGCGGCAGCACATTGAAAACGACCAAAAGAACCTCTTGGCTGACCGGAACAAGACGGAGAGCTTGTTCCATACGTATTCCCAATTCTCATCGGCTGCCGACCTTCCGTCCAAACCCACGGAGGAAGAGCGCACTACGGAGGCCAAGATCGAAGAGCTATTAGAAAAGGTACGACGATGGCATCGGCAGGAAAAAAATATACATTGTGATTCATCCAAACTCAAAGTTGTCTAATTCCCGGCGTCATCTAGCGCGACTCGACCATTTCTCAACTAGCCCGCCTCCTCGATTCCGAAACGACACTGACATCCTCGGCCCTCAAACAAAACAACCTCTCTCTCCTCCGCGAGAAGCTCTCCGCACACAGACGCGACCTCAACCGGCTGCGCGGCACTCTGCAACAAGCTCGTGACAGAGCCAATTTGCTGACCAATGTTCGTTCCGATATAAATGAGTATCGCGCAAACAACCCCGAGGCCCAAGAGGCGGAGTACATGCTGAATGAACGGAACCGCATCGACAACAGTCACAACATGGCAGACAGTGTGCTGAGCCAGGCGTACGCTGTGAATGACAACTTCCTCTTGCAGCGGGAGACGCTGGCTAGCGTCAATAGAAGGATCACCGTGGCTGCGAGCAAAGTACCGGGGATCAATACGCTGATCAACCGGATATCGGCAAGGAAGCGGAGAGATGGCATCATCATGGGTTGCTTTATTGCGTTTTGCTTCCTCATGTTCTTCTGGTTTTCGTAACTGGGCACTTTCTTGCCATATTCGTTATTGTAAATTATTATTGAAAGCCATTAATTTGCATGATAGGCAGGCGGGCGTTCGAGGCAGGACATTACGAGGGTATCAAATGGGTGTTTTTTTGTCCATGTTTTTCATCTAGTGTACAGAATGACGGGCGAGCTACCGTTTGCACGTAGCACCCCTAATGTTACGGTTTGGCCAGACACCATGGTTTATCTTGTTCTCTGTTCAGTGTCCTCAGATGCTTCGCCTGTCGAAATGGGGCTTACCAGGCAGTTGTTCTCTTGCCGTTGCTGGCCGCACGGCATCCCTCTTGATCTCCTCCACTATTCTGGCCAGTCCCTTGGCCAGACTGGCGTTCTCCTCAGGGTGACTAGATCCACTGCCAGCCCATCGGATGCGGCAATGGTGGTCAACGAGATATGTATAGCCGACTTTGCTGTTCAGCAGACCAATCGACTCTCGAATCTCATCCGTGATGCCTCTTTGCACAAGAAAGTACTTGTCCCAATCCTTCTCGGCAAATCTCTTTCGCAACGATCCACGGAACAGCTTGATCAGCAAAGCCTTGCCCTTGTTATCTTCGTAGTTGACATTGACCAGTTGTGCGGCATCTCCGCTGCTGGCTATGACTTCCTGTAAAGCTGGATTGGACTCTTTGGAAACAAATGTGGCCACTTGTTGCTCAGCCCACTGGCTACTGAAGATGGATACGACGGAGGCTTTGCCCGTCAAGATGGGCGTCGTATTACGAGGCTCCCGGTCTGTCTTGACGAGCGTTTCGCCATACAAGTTGGGGAAGAAGAGGGATAGCTCGGCTTTGAAGAGCCGTGGCGGCGCAATAAAGGACTTGCCCTCGTGGAACTGCAGATTGCCCCAGTCACGAAAATAGGGTCGTGACATCTTGGCGGTTCTAGAGAAGCGCACAGTGTTAGTGGTATACATATCGGCTGTCTCTTCGGTGTTCAAGCCATGTCAAAGATGGGGAATGGCTCTTGGCTCTCGTCCATACAGTTCTTTTCTTCTCGCAATGTGTTTCTCGTAATCCCCGAAATCCTCCTTCCGTTGGCGCAGCGATCGATTGTCGATGCCCGTGTTTTCGCCGGTTCTTGGGGGCAAAGGCATGCCGATCGGTCGAGGGAGAGGCTTGGGGACGAAGCTCTCGTCTACGCGTTTGCCATAGCTGCGGGCGCCTCAATTGGCGCTCCCGTAACGTGGCTCTTGGGGTCCATGGATGCGCCTGATGCAGGAGGCTCGGTGCGTCCGCGCAGAGCGGTGGCGGCGAAGTTTCGACGGCATTGGCAGTAGATGCAGACTGCGAGTGCCGAGGATGCTGGACGTCGTGAGGTCAGGCCAGCGATGGCCAGACTGAATGAGCGTGAGGACATGCCCAGATGTCCACAGCACGCACCGCGTGTGTGGTGGGGTAGTGGTGGGAGACGGTGCGCGTGTGGTTTCTTGTTTCCTGTTTGAGCTGGCGATGCCAATGTCGATAAACTTGGCGGTTGCGGCGTTTCGGACCTGAGCGAGGTTCGGTTGGCAAGGCAGTTTCGCTGTGAAAAAAAGTTGGGCTAGCCTCCAGCGGCAGGCGGTCTGGTCTGTTGGCGGCGGTGCTGGCGCTGGCGCTGGCGGTTTTCGGTGCTTCTTGGTGCCGTGCCGGGTCAAGGCAGGCAGGCTGGACATGTGGACCGGTGGGGTGGCAGGAACCCCAGACTCGGCTATTCGCGGCGGCTCAGTCACCCACCAACAATGCCGACTGAAGCCATGTTATTATATTCGGCCTTGCAACCGGCGATGCGTTCCTCACATAATCTTCAAGCGGGCCGTTTCTCTCGTTCATTCGTTCTTCCTTTCTTGGTTCTTCTGCTCCCACCTAGCCATTCTATGCTGTGAGAATCTGGCGAGCACAATTTCTCGCTTTTGAATAGAAAAGAGCAGACCCCAATTGCGCAGACGCCATGTTTCTACAACGAGGCTCGAGAGTGCTGCGGAGGCAGCTGCGGACCTCCAAGGTCATGGGCCAAATGGCTGTCGGCAGAGCCTCCGTAACTGGTCCGACGACACCCAGATGGTTTTCGGAGTCGAGGAGATTATGCGCCGTCAAGCCCGTGTTATTAGCGGATATTGGTGAAGGTACGCGTTCCTGTTTGCGTTGGTGTTCCAGTCTAAAGGGCGGCGAGTTGGTGGTGGGGAGGGGGCAATCATGGTCCAAGACAAACGGAGAAAAGGCCGAGTATTGAATCTTGTAATCAATACTAACTCTCTGTTTGTTTGAATCCATGTAGGCATCGTCGAGTGTGAGGTCATACAATGGTTCGTCGAGCCCGGCGCTCGTGTCGAGGAGTTCTCCCCTCTCTGCGAGGTGCAGAGCGATAAGGCGTCCGTGGAAATCACCAGCCGCTTCACAGGCACCGTAAAGAAGCTGTACTATGATGCGGGAGAGATGGCCAGGGTCGGCAAACCATTTGTCGACATTGACATTGAGGGAGACGCCGAGCCCGAGGCCCCGGCGCCAAGCCAGGAGCAACAGCCGGCGTCGACTCCATCAACACCATCATCATCATCACCACCACCCGCAGCACCACAGAACAGCACCGCTCCTCGCCCTAGTAGTAATAGCGCGTCCGTCCATGATGCTGCGCCAGCGCCGAAACCCAAGGGCAAATGGCGTCGTTAGCCACGCCTGCTGTCCGACATCTCTCCAAGGAGTTCAATATCGACATCAACGACATTGATGGCACCGGCAGGGACGGCAGGGTCCTCAAGGAGGACATCTACAGGTTTGTCAAGGGCAGAGACGAATGCAGCGCGGAGAGCACATCGCCCGCTTCATCAGCCGCGCCGTTACCCGCCGGAACACCTGGCGTCCAGACCGAGACGAAGACGCCTCTCGCACACCCAGCAGATGATGTTCAAGAGCATGACGCGGTCCCTCAACATCCCTCACTTCCTCTACACGGACGAGATCAACTTCACCGACCTTGTCGCCCTCCGTACCCGCCTGAACAAGGTCCTCTCGCAAACCACCGTGCAGGAAGGCCAGCCCGACAAGCTCTCCTACCTCCCCTTCATCATCAAAGCCGTCTCCATGGCCCTCTACCAGTTCCCCATTCTGAATGCCCGCGTCGAGGTCGACTCGTCTAGCAACAAGCCCCATGTCGTCATGCGATCCCAGCACAACATCGGCGTAGCCATGGACACACCCCAGGGTCTCCTGGTCCCCGTCATCAAGGACGTCGGCTCCCGCAACATCGTCTCCATTGCCGCAGACCTCGTTCGCCTCCAGAAGCTAGCGCACCAGGGCAGATTGTCGCCCAGTGACATGAGCGGTGGGACGATTACCGTGTCCAACATTGGCAATATTGGCGGCACCTATCTCAGCCCCGTCATTGTAGAAAAGGAGGTCTCCATTCTGGGCATCGGCCGCGTGAGGACCGTGCCTGCATTCGACGAGAATGACAACGTGGTCAAGAAGCATGTTACGAATTTCAGTTGGAGCGCCGATCACAGAGTGGTCGATGGCGCCACGATGGCGAGGGCCGCCGAGGTCGTAAGGCGGGTCGTGGAGGAGCCGGACATCATGATTATGCATCTGAGGTAGTTTGTAGCGAGGAGTCTTGCTCATGTCTTGCTCCTGGGCGACAAGAGTGGATTTTCAAGTGCCACGACGAATATATTGTCATGTAAACCACGCACTAGGGGTCTGTGGTGCTCTTCAACTATCGTACTTATTTACTCCTTGATACCTATAATCACTTGTGAATGCCTTGCATAACTTAACACTTTGTTATAACATTCAAATACTCTTAATTTTTTATCCCTTGTAATAAATAGCTGGCTAGCCTTTGATATAACTGTTCACCTAGAAAATATAAAAATCTACTACATAGATATATATGATGACCTAACCGCTTAGATGGCCCATCTTGTCTCACGTCGGAAGCACGCCGGGCCGAACAGAAAGTCATGAGATATATCCAATAACGTCACCCAAGAAAACCCGTAGGTAGCTTTCTCCATGTCCGAATTTTTTTGTTGCGTTTTGTTTTATACCCAGGCATCATGCGTATGATACCTAAATCTAACCCTTGACGTCCAGCCAGGTCGGTTCGTCGAAGCGACTAACTGAGACTGTGGTCTTTGCAGACTGTAAATCTTTTCCAAGCAATAGTCAAAAGAAATCCCTCCATCATTGTGGACTTGCGAGGTGCCGAAAACTGTCGAGTGACCCATCAACGGTCAGCACTCCAGGAAGACAACGACGACTCATGAACGCCACATATAACCTGAATCATGTACCCAAAAAGTGCAAGGCGATCAGAACAAACGCTGGACTATAAAGAAAACAGGGGGAAGCCGCCACGCCCGTCTGCCCCAGAGTCGTCCCTCTATTCAGGGATCGGCAGCCAGCACGGCATTCACCTTGGCGAGGGCATCGTCTTTGACCTCGTCAGCGTCCTGGCTGGCGTCGATGGTGATGACGTCGATCTCATCCTCTCTGGGGCGTTCGAGGATGTCGAACTGGCTTTTGACCATGTTCGCACCCATGTAGTGACCCTTTCGCTGAGCGACGCGCTGCAACAGTAATTCTTGGGAAGCGTGAAGAAAGATGAAGTGAACCAGAATCGTTCGGTCGTAATAGGCAGCGACTCGGATGACGTCCCTGTACTTGAGCTTGAGGGCAGAACAAGCCACCACCACGCCGTCTGCACCATTGTTTATCCGACTGTTGGACTGTCTGCGCAGTTCTGTGAGCCAGTCCCAGCGGTCCGAGTCAGTCAAGGGGATGCCGGCACTCATTTTGTCGATGTTGGCTTGGGGATGGTACTGTCGATGGTGTCAGCGGGGATTGCGAGACGCATGCAAACAGTTTTGAACATACCAGGTCGCCTTCGATGTAGGGGATATCGAGTGCGTTGGCCAGGTGCTCGGCCACAGTCGTCTTGCCGCATCCTGCAGGGCCCGTAACCAACCACAGATGATGCTGGCGCTGACCTTGGGCCTGGCCATTTACCGGAGCAGCGGCAGATGCCGACGATGACTTTGATTTGGCGCCAGCTGGGGCAATGGGGCCGACGCAGCTTTGTCTTGCCCGTTGGGAATTGCGCTATCGTAGGACAACATTTCGAATTATGATGTCGGGCGCGAGCCTGACCGTGTGCGTTATGAATAGTTCCGCGGTAGTAGCAATGGCAGCTTGGCTGGGTCAGCTCGGAGCGAAAAGGCGAAGTAGCCCGCAGCGCAACAGTGGACAAAATTCCGGCGTCGGTGACGATAAATACAATGACACTATCGCCGGATACAGTTGGGCACAGGTGCAAGAAGGCGAGAGTCGGGAGTCGGGAGTCGGGAGTCTTCAGGTAGAAAAACGATGACGGTGACTGCGCCGGGGCCAGAACCTATTATATTACAGCAAGTGCGACGGAAGACGATGAATCTGATTTGTCCGTGACAGAGGAGAGAAAAGGAAGGGGGTGGAAAAGGTGACAAGATCGACCAAAAAGATAAAAAAAAAAAAAAAAAAGGCAGAGCGCAAAGCCTAGTTTAATTATAAAGCTTACACTGAGATTGGGATTGCACTGACTTGGGCAAACGAATTGTGCAACGACGAAACCGCCAAAATCGCCATGGAAGCCCAAGTGGAACGTGGGGCAAGGGGCCAGGCTCAATCAAGACTTGTTCTTGTCGGCAGCGAATTTCCGGTCACTTGACGGGGCACGGAATACTGCATTCTACTAATCCGTACATATGTACATACATAGACTGTTACAAGGCCAGAAGGCTCAAGGGCACACCTGCCGAATGTTAATAAGAACAGGCACATGACGACGGATGGGAGTGGGGCGAGTAATCCGGAAAAACATCGGAACTCACGCGTGGAGGATCTGTGGAGGGGTCTGTACTATAGAGGAGGGATGGAGGGAAGGGGGTCGCCAGCCGGATCATCCAGCCTGCATGAAACAGGGCCCAAGCCGGCGCGTCGGGTCTTGGTCGGCTTACGGAGTACAGAGACAACTTACTGCATCAAGTGGCGCGCGCGTATTGGCTGCTAAGCCCGTTTGCGGAGCCCTGAGACCGACCCGCCCGTAAAGGTGGGGACCTCCGTTAAAAAAATGGACAGGAATGAGGATATACATCGTACATACATAGTATCTCTGGTGCCAAAAAGTGCGGACTAATCAATGGCAAATCGCAACTACATATGTACATAAACATGCAAATTCGTCCCCGGAATGGCGTAGCACAACTGGCCAGTTTTTCGGGCCGGGGAATGCCTTGCCCTTGTCTCTGCCAGGGGAAGCGTCTGGTGCACCCCGGCGGCGGATACTGTGTTGGGCAAGAGACATATCATCGGCTAATGCCAAGTGGCTGACAATTTTGTTGTCCTTGATTAATCAACCACAACACACTCGAATAGAAACATGATCATTGTTGCGCCTCTATGAAATGCTTGGCAGATTTGCGCAGAAAATGCATTGTTTTTGAACGGAAAAAAAAAAACAAAAACCTTGAAAACCTTGGGAAAAAAACTCCATCTCCTTCCATTCACCATCGGCAATCTGGCCAAACACCGAAAACGAGCTTTGCGTGGGGGCCCGTGGGGCAGAGCACACAACATGCATTAATTAACAGAGGTGGAGAAAACAGGATCCCACGTGGGAATTTTCTCTCTCACCGGCCGGTGCAACGCTACTTTACTATTATTGGCCGCACGACTGAGGGGTGGCTTGTTCAATGGCATCCATGGCAAGCAAACACGGGGAGAACTGCCGGCTCCTCGATAATGGTCGTACATATTGTGATGTGCTTGGACTGAACGAAGCTGTTGTAACTTGTAAGAATGAAAGCAGCGTGATACCTGGGCGTCGAACCTGGAGGGTGTACATAGATGAGAGCGCAAAAGCTGACTTCAACGCGTGTAAGAAAATGTATGGGCATGTTTGCAAGATGATGCTTCCAATCTCTCCCGGTAAGAACATGAAGTTTTGATCATAACAGCTATCATGGAAAGCCTCGGCGTTCATTTCTATTTCACCTATCTTATATTGTAAGCAAATCTGTCGAGGCGACTCCTCCCCTACTGCTACGACTCCAAGACTCGAGCGGGCCTTGTCGGAGTTATTCATATCCGGTCAGTCGTCTTACTGGCTCAGCGCATTCTGGAAAAATCCACGAACCTGGTGAAGGAGGGAGTGTCTTACGAGGCTCGCCTGTACTTACTTGGTCCCTGATTTCCGCTTTGGATGAGGCACCAGCGAAGGTTGCAGAAGTTTGTTCCTTGGCTCCTGTCATTAGGTGGCTGATCACTGATCAGTGATGACTGATAACCACTGCGGCACCTTTGCGATCGGGAACCGCCGCAGTCGCATCAGGTCGCAATGTGAAGCGGAACAAAGTGCAATAGTGAATCATCAGAGCTTTTCGGATCATTCAACACCAGATCTGATGGCATCCCAACCGCGGAGGGGCACGACAACCGTGCCGTGCCGTGCCGTGCGCTGTGGAACGAGAAGGAGCGCATTCGCATCGGGGCCGCTTCGTTCTGAATCGTCAGAAGCAAAGGTATCTCTTGTGATGTTGCTCTGGAGTCTGGAGCATTCGAGTTGGAGGTTGAGCAGAGCCTAGAAATAGTCTAGCCCAGCCCCAATCCGCAGCAGCCAATCTTGGCCAGTAATGACGGCGCGGACCTGAGCCAGGCAAGGCTTATAAAGGTAGGTGCGCCTGGGCACTTTGCTGCCGCGATGGCCGCTCGAGCACGCAACAGCAACAGGACTGGATGGACCCTTTTAGCAGGAGGGGGAAGGAAGCACCAGACCAGACTGCCCTTCTTTACATATAAGCCGCCATCTGCCTGCGCCGGCTGCCTCGGAGTGACTTCTCATGTCCCTCACGTCCTTCGCTGCCCTTCCAAGGTTGCCCTTCTTGCGACCTCTCGCCCGACGTGCTGCTCCCGCTGTCCTTTCCATCAGACCCTTTGTCGCACAACGATTCTCCTCCACCATGGACTCCGCAGATCTGAAGCATTTCCTCGCCGACCATCCGCCGTCTGTGGTCAGGCTGGAGATTGAGAAACATTTCGAGGCTTTGAATGACAAGCAGAAGCGTTATGCTCACTTTATTAGCAAGTAGGCTATACGCATAAGCTGCATGCTACATTATATTAAGCTTTGTAAGGCCCAATTCGCTAATCGCCTTCATGATGTAGAGCCTGCTTTGCTGGTACGAGAATCATCCTTCGCCAAATCTCTCCAGAGTCAGAGCCCATCTACGATTTGATCCTTACTCTGCACAGGAACTGCAACGGTGATTGGCAGGGCTTAGCCAAGAAGGCTGGGGTCGAGGAGGCGGAGCTCACCAGCTTCCTCGAGTATGCCGCCATGTTCCTTGGCAACAATGGAAACTACAAAAGCTTTGGTGACTCCAAGTTCCTTCCTAGATGTAGCGAGACGTCCGTCGCTGCCCTCGCGGCCACTTCTCCCGAGACTGCCAAACTTTACGAGGCGACCAACGGTGGCATATTCAGCCACGACAAGCCTGGCTTGCTGCATTTTGGCTTCATCGATGCTGGTCATATGACCATGTATTACCCCGACTCTCCTCTATCACCAAGGACGAGATTGAGAGTGTTTCCGCATGGATGGAGAAGAAGGGCCTTCTGCCGGAGAACAACAGATTACGCAAGAACGCGGATGGGTCGTTCGATATTCTCATCGCCTCTGCCGTGACCAGCGTTCCTGATGATGGTGGTGATATTGGCAAGGACACTGAATTCACCGTCGAGGATGGGGCACTGAAGGGGAAAACTATTCGACTCATTTACGGAGATTACGCCAAGGAGATGAAGTCTGCTGCAGCATATGAGAAGCAGGCTGCCGAAAACGCCGAAAACGAGACCCAGAGGTCCATGCACACCAACTACAGCAAGTCTTTCGAGACCGGCTCCTCGAGGCGTACAAAGATGCCCAGAGGGATTGGATCAAGGACAAGGGTCCCATGGTGGAGTGCAACATTGGCTTTGTCGAAACGTATCGCGATCCCGCTGGAATTCGTGGTGAGTGGGAGGGCTTTGCTTCTATGGTCAACCTTGAGCGTACCCGCGCCTTTGGCGAGCTCGTATCTGCTGCACCGACTCTCATTCCCTTCTCCCTGGGGCAAAGACTTCGAGAAAGACAAATTTTTGTCTCCTGATTTCACGTCTTTGGAGGTCATGACCTTTGCCGGTTCGGGTATTCCCGCCGGCATTAACATTCCCAACTATGATGACATTCGTCAGAATGAAGGATTCAAAAATGTTTCACTGGGCAACGTGATGAGTGCAAAGGCTCCCAACGAGAAGATTCCCTTCATCCGCGACGAAGACCTAGAGATCTTCAAGAAGTTCCGTGACGACGCTTTTGAGGCTCAGGTGGGTCTTCATGAATTGACAGGTGAGTTCTGCGATGGCTTTCGGCTGTTTGTTTGCACATGATAGACTGATTTATTTTCTTGAAGGTCACGGTTGCGGTAAGCTTCTGCAAGAAACATCCCCTGGAGTGTACAACTTCGACAAGGAGAACCCTCCTGTGAGTCCCGTAACGGGGAAACCCATCACCACTTGGTACAAGCCCGGTCAGACCTGGGGCTCAGTATTCGGCAGCATTGCCGCATCGTATGAGGAGTGCCGCGCTGAGCTTGTCGCCATGCATCTCTCTTGCGAATTTCCCGTCCTCAAAATCTTTGGCTTTGGAGACGGTAGCTTGGATATGGATGGTCAGGCTGGTGACGTCTTGTATGCCTCATATTTGTCCATGGCTCGCGCTGGTCTTGCCGCTGTTGAGCTGTGGGATCCTAAAAGTCAGAAGTGGGGCAGGCTCATAGTCAAGCTCGTTTCTCCATCCTCAAGTGCTTTTGCAAGCCGGTGACGACTTTTGCAAACTTCACTACACCAAGGACGATCTCTCTGATTTGACCATCCACCTTGACCGATCCAAGATTCTTACTTCGGGCCGCAAGGCTGTCGCTGACTACCTTCAAAAGATCCACGTTTACAAGGCCACTGCTGATGTAGAAACTGGTGTCAAGTTCTATTCTGAGATGACACATGTGGATTCTGACTTCTGGGGAGCCAAGGTTCGCAAGGTTGTCTTAGATAAGAAGCAACCTCGAAAGGTTTTTGTTCAAGCGAACACGACGCTGGATGAAGCCACTGGAAAGGTCTCCATCAAACACTATGAACCCAGCCTCGTGGGCATTATCCAGAGCTGGGTCGATAGAGACCTGTGAAGGGGGGACATAACGTAGAAGTGGAGTTTGGGATGATTTTGCGTCATGCACGCACGAGAAGGAAAGGTAAAAAATATTCGAAATCCAAACAGCATATTAAGTGCGACGTTGTAGAATAGAAGGCTGTCTGGCAAGTTGCTGTATAGAAAAGATCAATTGAACAAATTGTACAAAGTAATAACAGGTTGGTTAAGCAACAGTCCATAGAAGTGACATCCACGCGGTTTGTCACGGCACGACATTCGCACCTCTTTCCAACAAATAACTGCGTCGTGCCGTGATTGAGTGACGGGACATTGAGCTTTCATCATCGTCATAGCACACCAGAGATGATCTCTGGCAGGAACTTGATTCATTTATGCTCGTTTAATTTGTTTGACGGTAAAAACCTGATTACAGACGCCAGGATGGTGACCGATGCCTTGTCAACTTCCAAATGCAATTGGCCAAGCCAGCCTTATGGAAAGTCTTGAAGAAAAACCTTCCTTCCTTCAATATTTTCCTCCTGATTCTACACCAAACCGCTCGTGTTCGCACCGGTTGAAACTCGGTACTACATACGCATAGCTTTGTCGCTTCTTCTTCCATGATCTCACGTCTCTAAAAGACATGGACCCCTTTCTTTTTCAAGACCAAGAAGCGCATTCCTCAGCCGTCTATTTCCTCCCCATTCCGTTGATCCTGGTGCACGTAAACACCCCCTCCCCTTGGATCTCGAGTGAATGTTCTTGTTCCCCTCACTGATTATATTTGGTCTTCAAAAATCAAGCGTGGAGAAATGGGGCTTTGTGTCGAGAAGCAAAAGGGAGTTGTTCGTTCACATTTACCAGGCCATCTCGTGGGGCTTGTCGCCACTTCGCAAGCTGAAGGAGCTTCCGAGGTAGCTGGCGAGCATGTCGACCTTCTTGATGTTGGCGATCAAGGCCTTGTCGATAGCCTTCTGGTCAGCAGCACGGCTGCTGTTGATCTTCTTCTTCTATGCGGTGAAAGTCAGGTTAGTTTCACACATCTGTTGCTAGGGAAGAAAGAATAAACTATGCAGGCAAAAAAAAAAAACGAACCTCAGCCTTCTCTCCCTGCTTGAAGAAAGCCTCCTCACCAGCCTTCTCCTTGGCCTTCTCGGCGGTGAAGTACTTGGGCTGAGCAATCTCCTCGATCTTCTTGGTGTCAAGACCGGAGATGTCGACCTTGAGGGAGGTGGCGATGACGTATCGGGAGTTGACTCGTCGCAGGGGACGCCGTTGATTTTGAAGGGACCGGTGACGAGGAGGACACCCTGGTCGAGGGCCTTGAGGAGGACGACGCGCTTGCCGCGGAAGCGGCCAGCGAGGAGAATCAGCACTGTACCGGGCTGCAAGGACTGACGGGGAGTCCAGGAGCGGATGGCCTTGCGGACCTGTTTGTAGGGGAAAACAAGATGTTAGATTTTTTGCGCCGTGTTTCTGGAGTTGTTTGTGCTGCATGTCACAGGTCCATCAGCTCTCTGCCCTGGTCGGGGTTGTCGTCGTATTTCGGAGGAGGAAATAGGTCGGGTCTCAGCTGAATCGATTATTCAAAGTTGAGTAGTGCAGGTTCATTGATCCGTAATGCTGTCGGTGTATTATTATCATGATTCGACGTCTTGTTGTTGTAATACGCGATTTCGTGGTCCGTTATGTCGATAATACGTTGTTGAAGATCCGTCCGTGTTGTGAAATTCCCGAGCCGCGCTACCCTGCCCATATTCCACCCCGATCTTTCCCATTTCCCATAGGACAGAGGCTGTTTTCATTGTATCGCATCACTATATAACATGATCACCCTCACTACCAACTCACCTGCTTGGGCGCGCTGTCATCTTGGGCCGAGTACCACTTTTGGGCCTTCTCCGAGTTGGCGGGAACCTCCCGGCTTGACTTTCCGAACTTCTTGGTCGTGGGCTTGGCCGACATTGTGACTCTCGGGTTGTGTCTTTGATGGGCTGTGGAGGGAAAAGGGAGACACAAGTTTGGTGATGCTCGCCCGAAATGATGGAAATCTTTGTGAACGCCGCTAGCGAGTTTGTGGGAAGCAAATTGCGAACCCTCAGGCGCTTAACCCGTTGCGGAAATCCACCCAGGCCAGTTAATTTTCCTTGCCAACTTGTGGGAACATGGGGCTGAGTGCACGTGATGATAAGATAGGCGGTGATGACGGTTAATTGTGGGAACCAGCGCAATCATTGGCGGTCATCGCTCTTACTAATTATTATTAGCTTCCAGCAAGTGCTGGGGCGTGCGCGGACAGAGCCGAACCTCCTAGAAGCTGCTGTAAGCGTCTCGAACGATTGTCGGGCGAGCTTTGGATCTTTGATATTTTTCAAATGGATGGGATGCAACTGCAACTTTTTTTTTCTTTCTTCAGACCCCTTTAGATTGCACCGATTGCATTGATCTCTGCTAATTTGTGTCCTACATACTTTGCGACAATGCAGGCTAGGCGCCAACTGTTATCTTCAACGCAGCGTGCGGCTGGTGTCGTCACTCGATCCTCACGGCCTGCGTTGCGACTTGCTGGCCCCCAAAGCCTACGTACAACAACAAAACCACTCCGACTGCTTCCTACAATCGCCACGAGATGTTACGCAAGCGGTCGTTCGCATCCACCTGGCGGTACTCACCGCATGAACATGGGCGGTGAGGAGGAAAAGCCAGCATTGGAGCAATTCGGTATTGACCTAACGGCTCGAGCTCGAGACGGCAAGCTTGATCCAGTCATTGGGCGAGATGCGGAAATTCAACGGACAATCCAAATTTTGTCACGAAGAACGAAAACAACCCTGTCCTGATCGGCAATGCCGGTACTGGCAAGACGGCCATCCTTGAAGGTCTCGCATTGCGTATCATTAGAGGCGACGTCCCCGAGAGCATAAAAACAAAAGGGTCATCAGCCTGGATCTCGGCTCTCTGATAGCTGGCGCGAAATTTAGAGGTGATTTCGAAGAGCGGTTGAAGAAGGTCTTGGATGAGGTTCAGAAGGCCGATGGCGAGGTCATTCTCTTCATTGATGAGCTGCACACTTTACTTGGCCTGGGCAAGGCCGAAGGATCCATTGACGCATCCAACTTGTTAAAGCCGGCCTTGGCTCGCGGTGAGCTGCAATGCTGCGGTGCCACGACCCTTACGGAGTACCGTCAAATCGAAAAGGACGTCGCCCTGGCTCGTCGATTCCAGCCCATCATTGTCAGCGAGCCCTCAGTCGAAGACACGATCAGTATTCTGCGAGGCATCAAGGACAAATACGAAGTACATCATGGAGTTCGCATCACCGACGGCGCCCTCGTAGCTGCGGCCACCTTGTCTAACCGCTACATCACCGATCGCTTTCTCCCAGACAAAGCGATTGACCTAATGGATGAAGCGGCAAGCCACTTGAAGCTTCAGCACGAGTCCAAGCCCGAGGAAATTATGCGTCTTGACCACAAAATCATGACCATTCAGATTGAACTCGAAAGTTTGCGCAAAGAAAAGACGTGGCCAGCCAAGAGCGCCGAGAAAAGCTGGAACAGGACCTCCAAAATTTCAAGATGAGATTGCGGAACTAAACTCGCGCTGGGAAAAGGAGAGGTCCGAGATTGAATCCGTCAAGAAAATCCAAGAGGACCTCGACAGGGCTAGATTTGATTTGGAGCAGGCACAGCGGGAGGGAAATTTTGCTCGCGCGTCCGAGCTCCGATTTGGTGTAATTCCCACCCTCGAGCAGAAGCTGCCTTCTGACGAGGACGCCCGACAGCAGCAGGAACCGGGCGACTCCTTGATTCACGACTCAGTCACCTCGGATGATATTGCCAACGTCGTATCCCGCATTACCGGTATCCCCGTGTCAAAGCTCACGTCAGGCCATATCGAAAACTCGTCCACATGGAAGACACGCTCCGCGAGGCCGTCAAGGGCCAAGACGATGCCATCAAGGCCGTTTCCGACGCAGTCCGCCTGCAGCGCGCCGGCCTCAGCGGCGACAACAGACCTCTGGCATCCTTCTTCTTCCTCGGTCCCACAGGTGTCGGCAAGACGGAGCTCTGTAAAAACTTGCCGGATTTCTCTTTCCACAGAATCAGCCGTCGTGCGCTTCGACATGTCCGAGTTCCAAGAGAAGCACACCATCTCCCGCCTCATCGGCGCTCCGTCTGGCTACGTCGGCTACGAAGACGCCGGCCAACTCACCGAGGCTGTGCGCCGCAAACCGTATGCCGTCTTGCTCTTTGACGAGTTCGAAAAGGCGCACCGTGACATCTCCGCCCTGCTACTCCAGGTCCTCGACGAGGGCTACCTCACCGATGCACAAGGCCACAAGGTGGACTTCAAAAACACCATCATTGTATTGACGTCCAACCTCGGCGCGGACATTCTGGTCGGCCAGAACCCCACCACCCCTACAAAGAGACGCCTGACGGAGAAATCGACCCTTCTGTGCGCAACGCCGTCATGGACGTCGTTTCACAAGCGTACCCCCGAGTTCCTGAACCGCATCGATTCCTTCATCGTCTTCAAGCGTCTCGCGCACTCTGCCATCCGCGACATCGTGGACATTCGTCTCGCCGAACTCCAGCACCGCCTGGACGACAAGCGCATTCGGCTCATCGTCCCAAACGATGTCAGGGACTGGCTCGCCGAGAGGGGTTACGAGCCCCGGTTCGGCGCCCGGCCGCTCAACAGGCTCATCACGAACGAGATCGGCAACGGACTTGCCGACAAGATTATCCGCGGCCAGCTGAAGATGGGCCAGACTGCTTCTGTGAAAATCAAAGAGGACAATACTGGCTTGGAAGTCTTGAATGCTTCTGAAAACAACTCCTGAATCAATAGTCTTTTTCTCTGCCGCCAAATTCACCACCGACCGACCCTGATCATGGTCTATAATCCCGTGTCTGTATCACTCCCTGGACGGATGGAGTTTGGACATCAAACCGGACTGATATCTCCAAGTAATCCACCGCTTCCAAGATCTTTTGTGTAATGTACAATCGAGACACGTAGTTAGGATGCTCTCCTCAGTGATTTTTGATACCCGCGTGTGTAGAACACAGCAATGTAACGCCACGCAATGATAGAATAGTAACATTACGATACCAAGCATGATGTGTTTCTACGAGGAACACGACTACTTCTCAACACTTCTGGTAAAAAGTGAGATTTTCCAATTCTTGAAAAACATCTACCACCTTTGCGCTGTTCTTCAATGCCTTGGATTGTATATTGGACGATCTATTTCCCGGCAAGGACAGTCAAAGGTTCACTGAGCAGAGCACACAGTCCTCACGGAACGAGAGAAACAAAGATGGAAAGTGGCCAATCTGAGAACGATTTTTTTTTCTTAATGATAAAATATAAAAGTAACGTCCCCTCCCCCTTTTCTTTCCTCCATCCCTTTCCGTCATTCCGCTACGATCATTTCCGAGCCGGAAGGCCTGTCTTACGCAACGAACCCAACTCCGCCATTCTAGCGCAATGAAGAGATAAGAAGAGAGACAAAAAATAGGAACAAGGTCAAACAAGACTTAACACATGACAACGTAAACCACGAATTTCTGCCCTTGATTCTACCCACCTCCACGCACTCTTTTCCGCAGTCAACATGTGACAGTTTCGCCAAAAAGTCACAGACTCAGATCATCCGATGTTTGTCAAGAATTGAACCCAAGCCCAGATCACGCAAACAATACCAGTCCAAGCCCACCGTCTTCCATCAATTTTCATCTTTCAACATGTCGGTTTGTTCGTCCACATCGTCTCGTTCAGTGAAGCAAGCGCCCTCCATGAAAGGGGGAGAATAGGAGCTCTTGGGCGGTCGTATCTACCAGTGCCTCACAAGACTTATGAAAACAAAGAAAAAGTCAAACATGGACACAACATGAAGTGATACACTAAAATCTTTTGCTCGATTGGTTGATCGACAGTTTTTCACATTACTTACAGCCGAAACCTCACTATGACGAAGTCCGGGTTGAAAGAGAGTACGTGACATGAGGGAATCCGAGTGAAAGAGAAGCAGAGGTTGGTCAAAGGCTTTCCGTGGAGATTTCTACTGGTGACCGGCCTTTCGGAGGGTAGTGGCGAGCCACTCGAGTCCCTCATACAGACCGTCACCAGAGGTGGCGCAAGTGGACTGGATGTACTGTTGGAGGCAGGGGTTAGCGAGATTGATTGACATGATGGAACCACGTGTAGACATACCCAGGCGCGTTGCCGCAAGCTGTGCAAGCCGAGCTTGTCGGTAATCTCGGCGGCGTTCATGGCGTTCTACAATATGTAGGTTAGGAACAAGTTTTCGCATAAATGGAACGAGACCGGAAAAGTGGAAGAATTTCATCTTACGGGAAGATCCTGCTTGTTGGCAAAGACCAGAAGAATAGCCTCACGCAGTTCATCCTCGTTGAGCATGCGCTGAAGTTCCTCACGGGCCTCAACGATACGGTCGCGATCGTTGCTGTCGACGACGAAGATGATACCCTGGGTATTCTGGAAGTAATGTCTCCACAGAGGACGAATCTTGTCCTGGCCACCAACGTCCCACACGGTGAACTGAATGTTCTTGTACTCGACGGTCTCGACGTTGAAGCCTGTTGAGTGATGATTGTTAGGATATCTGCCAAAGGGACATTGACAGGCCGGAGCGGCTCATCAATGAGGAGGCGGTGTGCGAGCAACACAGAGCACGCATAGGTTTTGATGTGGAAGTTCAGCGGCGGTCGGGATTTCATTTTCATACCGATGGTGGGGATGGTGGTGACGATTTCACCAAGCTTGAGCTTGTACAGAATGGTGGTTTTACCGGCGGCATCAAGACCAACCATCAGAATTCGCATCTCCTTCTTCCCCATAGCTTGTCGAAAATCTTAGAAAAGGCGAGACCCATGATTGCGACTGGCGGCGATGAGCCTGAAAATCGATAATTCTAATAGGGTGGTGGAGCGAGGTGTGTGAAGGAGAAGAAAATGGGATCGACCGAGCGAGAGATGTGTGTCCTAGTTGGCACGCGTAAGTAAGCCGGTCCGGTTCGAGGAGGGGTTTTTGTTGTGGGCACGGGCAATGACGATGAGCGATGGGAATGAGGAGGATGAAGTTCGATGCAGCGACAAAGAGAACAGCCGATGCAGAAGTGAATGTGAACCTAGTGGTCTGGTCTGGTCTGGTCTGGTCTTGTCGAGATGGATATCCAGGATATTTTGGGGATGCGACTTGGTATACTCGTGCGCAGGCAGAGGACACATGTCCAGGGAGGGACACATTATCGAGGCAGGCTGCCGCATTTCAGCGAGCGAGAGGGTGGGTTCACAGTGTGCGGCACCGAGGCGTGACTTGAAAGTGTGCGACCTGGCTGGGCGCTTTTTTTTTTTTTTTTTTTTTGGCTTGGCTTGGCTTGGCTTGGCTTGCCGTGGCCCGTGTGTGACTGCGAGTTGAGATGCAGCGGCATCCGCAAGGCCAGTTCACATATCAAGTCATTTCAATCCGGCTCGAGCATGCACGGGAGAGACGGGCAAAGGATCGAGGGCGAAGGAAGACTCACTTACTCGTTTGTCGATGGATCGCGGGTTGCTTGGGAGAGTGGGCATGCAGGAGTGGGTAAGGAGGAGAGTTATCGTGGGTTGGATTAATTTTTTTGGTCGGGACAGGTCGATCGGTGTGGGTTGTAACTTGTAGGGGCCCGGCGTGTGGTGGCAGTGGCGGCGAGTGCCAGACTGATGAAATGGATCATCGATGAGTGAGTGAGTTGGTCTTCCTGTTGCTGGCGGGCAGTGGCCAGCCGAGCGGGCGCCTAACTTAAACAACGGCCCTCGGGCTTCATTTCCTTGCCCTTTCATGCCATCCATGCCCTGGCAGGGGGTGCATGCTGCAATGCAATACGGATCAGAGCGGACCGGCTGGAGTGAAGATGCCCTGTTGTGTTGCCTGCCTAACGCTAGAAGCCGACCATGCTCTCTCAGTACAGAGTATGTAGTGTACATAGTTCTACTGATATGGCGGAAGCCAGCACAGCCAATGGGGTGGGGTCCTGGTGCCTTATTACCTGGCACCTCGAGATTTGGGCCACCCTGTCTCTTCTCCCTTGTGGGCCTTTAGGTTGTACCGTGTACATAATACTCCGTACTGTAACTCCGTACTGTAACTCCGTACTGTATCCAACTGTACGTACCTCTCTCTTCTCTGGTCGACATAGCGCCCCTGTCTAAAGGTGTCACCTTCGCAAACCTACCTGTCTAGCTCCTAACATCTCTCACTCCAAGCTTCAAGAATAGACACTGCCTGCTTTCCCCGCGAACAGGCCAGGCAAAATGCATCTGCCTACGGCTACTCGATCGCTGCTCGTTGCAGCGACGGTGGCCTTCCAGGTCGCCAGCGCGCACAACATCGTCCTGCCCGCTCACGGAATCGAATGCTTCCACGAAAGCCTGCATCGCGACGACAAGATGACCGTCACCTTCCAGACGGGTGACAGGGAGTTTGGCAGCGCGGGCAACCTGGATATAGACTTCTGGGTATGTTTTGGGATCAGCCTTTATATTCATATATGGCCATCCCCCCCCAACCTACCGCCACGAACTTGCAAAAGGGTCTTCTCGGGCATGGGCAATCGGTTCAAGGCACAACCCACTAACACTATTCCCTTCTTCTCCCTAGATTCTGAACCCCAGCGGCGGCTACGAAGTCAACGAGCGAAGTGTCTCTACTGGCGATCATTCCTTCACAGCCCACAGCGATGGCAAATACACGTACTGCTTCGGCAACCAGCACTGGGGCGCCAACACCAAGGAGGTTTCCTTCAACGTCCATGGTGTCGTCTATGTCAGCGAGTCCGAGCTGCCTTCTGATCCCATTGAAGTCGAAGGTACGTACGATTGGCGTCAGATCCGGGGTCGCAACATGATCCTATGAAAAATAAAAATCTCAATATCACCCCATGCTAATTACAACGCGATCCAGTCCGCAAATTGTCCGATCTCATGGCCCAAGTCAAGGACGAGCAGCAGTACATCGTCATGCGTGAGCGAACCCACCGAAACACCGCTGAGAGCACCAACGCCCGTGTCAAGTGGTGGAACCTGTTCGTCATTGGTGTTGTTCTTGGCGAGTCTCTGTTCCAAGTTTGGTGGCTGCGTCGTTTCTTCGAAGTCAAGCGTGTTGTATAAACTCTAGCATTCCTCCCACATTGTTCAATGGGCACGCTGGTAACAGAGGCAGGGAGAGGGTGGAATGGCAAGACAAGCGAGGGAGTTGTCCGTCAATTTTTTTTTTTGGACCCGTCGTGCATTTTCCTGGTTCTGTGATTCTTTTCGATTTGCAAAGGGGCCATGTGAGTGCCTTGACTACAGATGCTATCCACATTGGCATCAATCTGGGTTATCGTGGGCAAAATAATGGCGTAAACGGGAAGGACTTTGGCAAAACTTGAAAAGAAGAGCGATGCAGGAAAAGTTCCAGCAAGTTGAGATGTGAACCAGAATCTCGCGGTAGTAGATGATGGGTGGTCGTTAATGAGTTGAGACTATTGAGCTTGGCCTATTGAAACCCGACTATTGCTTACTAAATGACCGGCCTCGACTGGATAAGGACTGTGGTCCTATTGTAAACAATGAGATAGTCGTATATTCCATCACCACGCAAAGCCAAATCATAGAGCCCATCATCGCGTAGCGTACATGATCAAAATCATGCATGTAGTTCATGCTCCGTAACATGCCCGATTATCCAAGCGCAAGTCCATGTCCCTGTTAAGACATTCATAACCTTTAACGCCGGAACATTGTTCCCAAATCCATCCATAACAACAGCCGATATGGAACTTCCGGGACTACGCAGACGGATCAGACTCGACCAGGCCGTCTTCCTCTTGGGGCGGCGGTGCCTCAACAGGCAGTTCTACGTCCTTGACGGGGTGTAGCAGCATTGGCGGGATGCACATTCTGCCTTCCCGCCACGCATACCACCTACGCCTTCGCCGCTCTTGCTCGTCCACGTTCTGTTCAAAGTCTTCTCCTCCGTCGTTGTTCACCCTGAGACCGACCCATCTCCTGTACAGGTTGGGTGCGAAGCCAGAGTTGTAGAACCACGAAAGACCTTTGAGGTTGTGCTCCTTTCGCCAAAGATGCTCGTGCGCGAGCCGCCGCTGGAACCTTCCTTGCCGGCATTGTACGTCTGCGCCATGTAGTCTACGGGCCATCTGCGATCGACGTAGACTGGGTGAGGGGCGAAGACGGCCTTGTAGCCGTGCTGGAGGGCGACGGTGGCCGGCCACATTTCGGGAAAGGCGAATTGCTTCTTGTGGGCCGTCATTCTGTGCATCTTCATGAGAAGACGGCGGGACATTCTGGAAGTGGTGATGATGGCGGCGCGGCGCTGGGGAGGGGCTGCGTGCGATTGTACCCCGTGATGTCGTCCTTTAGTACCCATGTAGTTCCCTCGGGGTCGAAGATGGGGTTCAGGGAAATGTAGTCTGCTTCTTCGCCAACACCCCATTTGTACCTGTCTGCTTCGTAGGTGGTGGGTGGAACGGGGTCCTCCTCAGTTTCAAACCAGTCTTGCTCGTCCGAGGGACGGACAGGTCCCCAGACCATCTTGGAGGCTTTGGAGCCTGCTGCGTGGGGAGTCTTTTCGGCACCAGGCATCTTCTGCCACACATTGTCTACCCCGACAGCACCCATCTCGCTTTGCACGCGAGACATTTGGGAAAAGTCTTCCCAGGTGCCGTGGACGCTGGGGAAGTAGAAGCGCGAATTTCGCTCCCACAGACCCTTTCTAGGCTGTGCTTTGGACCATTCCTCAAGCTTGGTGACGAGATCATAGTAATGCCCTGTATAGCGAATATCCATCTCCCATTGCCAAAAGTAGTCATACTCTGGGTGTAGGTACGCGAAATGTTGCATGGCCATTGATAAGCCTCGGTATACGCCATGGATAGGCAGGTCAGGACCACGAGTCCAGCGATCGTACATGCCCTGGTACAAGGCCAGCATTTGCGTCTCCGTCCAGAGGGTCACAAGGCCCTGGAACTCCTTGGGGATGGTTTCATTGATGCGCTTCTTGTAGGTTTCATGGTCGGCCCAGATGGGGTGCTTGCCGTCCTCTTTGACTTGAACGAGAAGATGAATATCATATCGGCCTCCTGATGCCATGGACAGTTCCGCAATCATGGAGCGAATGTTGGCAATGTCATCCTCGCGGAAGAGGTACTCGTCCCAGCACCTAACCACTACGGCCGTTCGTGCTGTAGTGCCGTGGCTGACAATACCGGGCTTGGCGCTCTTGGTGAATGAAGAGCCGGTGGAACTGTTTGTGCCGTCCGCTCTTCTTGTCAAGATGCTTTCTGAATTGTACTCGCCAATGTAAAATCCGTGCGGCGACGGTGTTCTCGACGGCAAAGCCTTGTAACGGCCAGCATTCGCGTTGAAGCATCGACGCTGCACGTCAGCCCAGTCGACCTGACGATAATCTACTCTAGGAGTCGTCTCCCAGACAGAGTCGCAGCCTTCTTTCTCTCCGTGTTCGCCGGTGCTCAGGCCGCCCATTCTTCTGGAGTATCCGAATCCGTAGGGGCCATACCGACCGTATCGTTCAAAGCATATCTCCTCGGGCAGCTTGAGCAATTCGTATGAACCAGACACATGTTCGGGAAACCCATGGGTACGACCATTATAGTACCGCAGAGGCGGCACCTGGACTTTCCCAGCAGCATCAATGAAACATTCTTGGATATCTGACTCCACATTGGCAGCAGGATACTTTTCCCACGACAAGCTGGATGGAATGTTTGTCTGAGAAGCTTCACTCCGAGCTGTCTTTTCGAAGACGATGACTGCGCAGCAGGTTCGGGGGTAAGATGGTTCGCTCTCATTAAAAGGCTTCAACGTTCTGATTCCACCATAGTATCGGTCCAAGAAGGGGAACTTCTCCCAGACGGGCGGCTGCGGTGCCGTCGTCTTGACTTTGCCATTGGCTACTTTCCAGTTCTCAACTTGACTGGCGCGTACGAGGCTGAGGATCAAGAGGAGGATGACACAAACCACGCTAAAGACCACATATCGGGTGACTCTTGTCGGTAATTTGTAGGGATAGATTTTGGAAAATTTCTTGTGCTTGGGCGGCTGTAGCGATGTTTTTTTTTGTTTCGGCAGGAGTAGTAACCCGCTGGGTGCAGAGCCAGATACGTTTCTTGAGCTATACAGCGATGAGGACTCTGAGTGATATGAGCCATCGGACTCGTCATCTGAGTAGTCGTATTCGTCGTCTGAGTATCTCTCCTTGGTAAGGCTGCCTGGCGTTTTGTATAAGGGGAGGCGCTGCTCGCGGGACCGGAGGGGTTGGAAAGAAGCCCCATCGTCGCGAGCGCTCGAACACAACAAAAATTCCTTTGTTTTCCAGTTAGGTGGTTGTGGATATCGTTGGGATAGTAGGGGTTAGATGTTCGAGTACGTACCTTGTGAGTGCTCTATGACCCTGAATAAAGAAATGTCTCAACGATCCAGATAGATGGCTCGCAAGGAATGCGGAAGCAAAGGCGAATAATGGACCGACGGCCACCGTCTTGACCACTTGTGGATGCGTATATTGGAATCTTCACCTCAACAATGTCCAGCAGATGAGGTCCGAATCGGGGATGGGGAATGGGAAATTGGTCTTAGTTTCTCTGGGGCTCGAAGATTGTAGTTCATGAAGTATTCGAAGAGGTTTGTTAACACCGCAAGCTCAATCCACATCTTGGTCTAGTCTGGGTTGGCATAAACGACTAGGTATCATGTCATGGTGTATTATCGCAGGGGAGGAAATGTGGTTGCCCAGCAACGGCCAGTGACGGCCCGCCAGCCAGCCAATGCCTGCGCCAGCGATTGAATCTAGTTTATGCATGTAATACGTACTTCTGCGCAACCCAGCATCATATGCATGTATGTACATAGCAACGTCGATGACTGCGATGCGCGAAGGGCTCTTCATTTTCTACGTCACATGGACGGGAGAACAACTTGGGCAAGATACAATGGGCGGGTCTCTTCGTTACTTGCATTCTCGACCCGAGGTTTCCCGCTCCCTACTGTCAGCCTTGAACACGTCAGAGATTCATGATTGGCGCCCATCGGTTTGTGGAGGGGAGGGGAGGGACAAGAAAGCGTATGATCCCAATGACCGCACACCGGACGCACCTCCAGCTCTCCCTCACCACCCCGAACCGATGTTTCCGAGTGGCTGTTCGCCAGGACATGTCAAGATGCAGCGCTGGTTGGACCAGCAATAATAACAGGGACGGAGTACGTGGCTGGGAGTCCTGGGAGTCCTGGGACCAGACCGTTTTATCCGAGAGCTCAGAGCACACAAATGGAGATATAAAGACGATGGCGCATCTCACGACTCACGACTCACGAGTCTCGTCTTGTGGTTCTCCCCGGCATCTTGGTTCTCGATTTTCGACATGTAGATCTCGTCCATTGGGACTCGTAGGTATCTCGTCAAAAATCACCACTACTTACTTTGAGCCACTTTACTCTCACGATTATTTCCATAATGTCCATCACACTCGCATCGACTACCACCAGCAACACCACAAGTCGTCTTCCTCCCCGCCCCCATCGACCACGACGACGAAGTGACTCCCTTCAACCGCTCACTTCCTCGCCTCCCTGCGGCCTGCGTCCTCAAAAATCGATATCGATCACGCTCACGGGCCCCAGCTTGTTCACTGTATCTGCCACCCTCCTCCTCTCGATCCACTATCTCGGCTCCCGTCTCACAGAGTGTCTCGTCCTTGTCGCCCCCTGGTCGTCCTGCTGCGCAATGACTACGAAAACTTCCTCAGCCTCGGGCCGGGAGGCACACCGTCCACCGTCTACGGGTATCTCCAGATCTCGTGGTGGCGCCTCTGGGCTCTCCACGACCCCTTCACTGCCCCCGAGATGCTTTCGTCCCCGCAGATCAGCGGGATCCTGCAGAAGCAGGACCTGCCGTACAGACTAGGTCCGAGGCCCATCGTGGCAGGCATTGCGCCGCAGAGACAGCTCGATCAGCATGGGTCAAGACACAGCTATCAGACGCTGCGGCGGGCAATGGTCAAGCTTGGGACAACGAGTCCTCTCAGGTTTGGCACGGAGAGATCCTGTGTGGAGAAACACGGGCTGGCATTGTTTGCGAAGCATGCCCTGAGAACGAATTGCCAGGGCGAGATTGTGCATGTTCACGATTCCGATCACTCAATGCACATGTGCTTGCACCCGGATGATATAAAAGTGGTGTTGAGCAAGGGATGGGGTCAGAGGCATCCTTTGGCCAGGAACGGGCGGGTGTTGCAGATGCCAGTCTCACCTAACTTTGTCATGATTTACGCTCCTCGATGTAAGTCATCTTTTCTTGTCCCCCCTTCTCTCTCTCTTGATTTTGTCATGTTTGCGCGCACTGGTCAGCTTCCTGACCAAAGACACCACAGATGAACAAGAGCTGCAAATCGTATACAGAATCATTGAGGCCGCTATCTGGTATACATCTGAGGAAAAGGTTTCGCTTTCGCAGGCATGTGGTGTATAACATTGCACCATTTTTGTGCTTTCTGTTTCCTACGACACCGGCGTTGATAAGCATGGTGGTTCGGACAGAAGGCTACGACGTGTTATGAGCACTCACTGTATCTGCTCATTCTGACACTCAATAGTACTACCAGTACATTAGACTCATAATGATCTATAGCCCTTGTCTAGAACTCCAACTAATCTGAATCAACATCATTACCAATATCTTTATCGGTCCTTTTGAACTTTTCCTTCCCTGTCTTGAGGGATGCCTGTACCACTCGTCCGTCAAAGCTGCGTCCATGCATGAGTTGTATGCACGCTGCAGCCGACTCCGTGTCCTTAAACCTCACAGACACGATACCATCCGGCTCTTCGTCGAACAAAACCACGCTCGTCACCGTGCCCAGCTTTGCGCACTCGTCTCGGATGTCTTCCTTGATCTCCAGCAAAGCAGCCGGGTCCTCTTCCAGCTCCTCCAACGTGAACATGTGCCGCAGGATAACCGTCTTGTCCCTCTTGGAGTTTGATTGCACCACGGCAGGATACGGACCGTCGTCGTCCCAGTCAGCAAGCTTCGCATCCAACTTTTGCGTCTTCTTGATAATCTTTTGCCGGTCCCGGTCATTCCTCTGTCGCTTGTCATTCTGCTGCCCGTTGCCATTGCCCACTTGAGCAACGGCGGCTGCGGCTGCGGCTGCGGCTGCGGCTCCATCCTTGTCGTACTGCGTCTTCTTGTAACTTGAGTCTGCTACTTGTACTCGTATTCTGCCTTGACTTGTCCCACTGGATGTTATGCGAAAGTCTGTGTCGTCCAGTAACATGATGGCCATCTCGACACTTTGTGGCTTGAAGAAGACGATCAGTGCGTCGCCTTTGAAATTGCCGGACTCGTCCGAATAGAGCTTGATTCTTGGTGCACCGCTATCGATCTCTTCCGCAATGACACCTGCTTTGCGTGAAAACAAGTCGTGGACTTCCGCTACTGTTGCATCGAGAGGTAGACCGGTTACGTAGACGGCGGTGTTTTGCTTCGGCTGAGGGGGCGCCTTTCTCTTCTTGCTAGGCCTTGACGACTGATCATTTGATCAAATTTGTAAGCCCTCGAAACGTATATGCGTGCCATATTATCCGACGTTCCCGACCTGCGAGCCGGGGTTGGATACTACCCAGGATGAAGTGCTCACCTCTGTTCCATTTTCCGCGTCAGCTTGTCTCCTCCTTGTGCCGCCGCCCTGGGTGTCTTGATCAGAGAATTTTTGTCCCGCATGCTGCGCTATGTCGTCGTCCAGAGGCTCCTCCTCAGCAAGAACCCATCGCTTCCATTCCGTATCAAATTCGTACTCTGTGCCGTCATCATGAACGGCAATGAACTTGTTGTCGAGTCGGGAGAACGATATGCGCTCGTCGGCGTCGAACTCTTGAACATCGGTGGGAAACGTCAGGTCCATTGTGCGCTGACGGTCGTTGTGCACGAGAAAAGAAACAAGAAAACAAATCAACACGCCTGCGCGATGCGACAAAGTAAATGTTTCCACAGCAGCTAGCTCTACGTCAGATCATGCATAAATGACTAGTCAGACTGGTTGGCGTGGGGCAACAACGAACGGCACAGGGACAGGAACCCGAGTGACTTCGCACATCTGTACTCCGTTTATGTTGTACTCCGTATGATCCGACCTCTCCTGGTAAGTTCAGTTACTTTGTAGAAGTAGATAGGCTCACCATTTCAAGAATCTACATGTAAACCGGACAAATAGGTTCCGAATGGGTCTTAGTTGTCGGTGAATCACAGAAGGGCGAAAAATCCCAGATCAATCAATCCAAGAACGGACTGGGCTGCTTAAAGTGGCCATCCGAATCCATGATCTATGAAGCATGGTTTTTCATATGCCATCTATGAGCGCCCAGTGTCGCCGATCGAATTCTGTATTTCCCATCGTACCGAAAAGCTACTTCTCTACTTTTGCTTTCCTTTGCAGTCTTCTTGACGCCATCAACAAAAGCCTTGACCGCCTGATCGCCTCCCAATGGCATCTGTCCACCTACCATGTAGCCGCCATTCTCAACTCTGATACCCAATGCATCCGCAACTCCAGGCAGGCCGCCGTCACGAAGGGCCATGGTGAGCGTCCCCAACGCCTGACTGAACTGTGGACTACGGAGGACTTTTTCAGCAAGCTTCGTTTGGCCTCCACTGAAAGTGAGGCCTTGGCGGCCTCAATGGCTGCTGCAGATGGTTCCTTTGACTCTCCTCCGCAACTACTGAACTGGTGGCGAGCACGATGACTGCCGGAGGTAAGAAACTTAGCAGGGTGTCGAGGTACTCGATCGACGCTCCGTCAATCATGGCAACCGTAATCGATGTCGGCAGGAGATGGTTGAGGTAAGGGTAAGGTACATCAGATTGTTGTTGCTGATGTTGCGCTCCTGAAAGTCCCTGGTGACCTCTCAATGAATCCAAGAGGTTTCGCACGGCTGCTGCAGCGTCCGGTGCTGACGAGGAAGCCCTATCGGCCAGTCAGCTTCAGGTCACGATGTACTCCGGCAAACCAGTGCATGTGATGTGTCATTTCTTATGTCTTCATCTGCGAAACATGCGGAATTGAATACTAGTACAGTTATAAAACCGAATTGAAAAAGCTTTCCCATTGCCCATTTCATTTCATTTTGACACCGTGTTTTCCGGGGAATACCGTCACGCAACGGGGAATGACCTACGCTCTGGCACCATCAGCACCACCCTCCCTCGCTCCTTCGCCCTCTTCTCTGATGTCTCCTCCCGTGGCATCGGGACCGGCCCCGCCACTTCCACTCCCCTGATGAGCATGCGAGCTTCGGCGGCCTCCAACGTCTTCCATAGTCTCGTCGTCGTCGTCGTCGTCGTCGTCGTCGTCGCGTCGGTCACCCGCGTTTCTTACTGTAGCCAACTCTGACATAACATTGACTTCTTCACCTTGAAGAAGCCGATTGACCACGTCGCCAATCTTGCGATCTCTGGGACTAAACCAACTGGGGTCTGCATTGCGGCTTTGGGGTTTCGACTGCATCCAGAAGAAGTAACGCTGAGATGAGGACGCAAACTTGAGAACGAATATGCGACCGTTTGTTTTGGTTTTAGACTGTGCAGAGTCAGGCTCGTAGGGGACGAAGCTGCCGTCGGTTGGCACCATGACCAGGTCAAGTTCTGCATCCTCCAGAGATTGGTCACGCTTGCGCCAGCAGAAATGTATCAGATCTGGTTTCGTTAGTTCTCGGTGGGGAACATTCCTCGCAATACCATCGTCGATCGAGCATACCATCTTCAGAGTACAGATACAAGTAGCCAGGTTGCGGTAGAGGCTTGACTCTGAGGGGTCGTGAGGTGGCGTCCTGTGAACATTGTGAGCATTGTGAGCAAAGTGGCCAGCGGGACCCAAGCAGGCCTCTGTATGATCCTGGGAGCAATATCTTACGCCGATTTCACATTGACCAGCCTTGAAAGTAATTATGGGAGCGATAGGCATATTGGCGTGTTTTCTACAGGGAGTCCTGTTCAGCCAGTAGTGGGAAAGCGGCTGTGATGTGGACAAGGAAACGAGAGCAGATGGAGCTTGGGCGTGACAAGCAAGATAGTGGTGGATGATGATGGGTGGTGACGAGAGGTGGTCCACCGGCGTCCACCGGTCCGATCCTTCTCCGATTGTCAGCCCAAGGTTTAATGGATCCACCGCTTATTCTAGCAGGGGCGCCGCAAATATAAATTTCCATTACCATTTTCACTTTGTTTCGATTTGCTTTTTCGCTTTTATGTACTGTACCTCCTCACCAGAATATCTCTACAGAATATTTCTGCGGCACAGCACTGCTGCTCCGGCCCTCTCTGCTTAGCAGAGAACAGGAAGCATCATGCCTCATGCTTCATACTTCATGCATTTTACGTCTAACTTGGACTCAGGGCTTTCAATTAATGCCCACTGGAGTTAACAGCTTTATGTCTGCCCATGAACCTCGAAGCGTAAGTTCAGTTCTGATTTTTGAGACGAGTCTCTACCCCCAATGGTAGTGAGCCAGGATTTCCATGATGAGAACCACTGGTCCGTGTTTCGGAGGCGGACTCAAGACCCGCCGATTGACGAAACAACAAGCATTTATGCATCTCTGATCACAGTCCTTCGCTTGCTTTTCTCTTACTGTCTCAAACGCTTGACCAGAGACGATATCTAACAAGCATAACAGGTTCGACTATCTGCCTCTCGTCTGCAAATTGCCCAGGCGTGAAGATGTGGCACTGCTCAAGTTCACAAAACTTTTACATATCATTGCCAATTCTGGCTACGTGACTCTTCGTAGATGGTACATTTAGTTCATTACTGGCTATCCCCTTCCCTCCTCTCAAAAGGCCTTTGTCCGAATTGCCTAGGATCAGATGCGTGTTTGCATTTTCGCACATCATTTGCTGCACCTCGTAGCCACTGTGACTAGCCACATGAAGCCTCGACTTGGAAGCACCAGACTCTGTATGCTCTAAAGACTCTATCTAGATGTCAGCTCTGCAGGATTCTGTATATACATGTATGGAATATGCAAAGCCTTCACTGCCACGAGCACTTTTGCGGAGAACGGCCCGCGCTGCAACAATTCATCGTGAGAAATGAACTACAAAGTGCAATGCAGCCACTGCCATAATCAACCCAACTTGGCAACCCACCCTGGATGTGGGTGTTGGTCTCGAGGCTCCAGAGCTTGTTTGATAACCTACAGTGGTGTAATATGGCGGGGCTCAGCAGGTTGGCGGGGTAGGGCAACTCACCTCTGCCAACCAGACGCGTCTTCCAACATCGTCGCGTGTCTGGCATTCTCTGTTCTATTGCTCAGTCCGCAAATTACCTTTTTCCCTGTCAGCTACCTGCGCTCATTACAAGTCGACAAGATGTACGGTGACATGGGAGTCAAGCTGGTACGGCTCCAGCCTTCTTTCAAACTGCCAATCGCCATCACTGACCATTGCCTAGGTTCAACACGCCAAGCGAACCCAGAACCTTGCGCACTTACCGCCATACCAAGCTGAACTTGTTCGCGCGGTAACCAGAGAAGTTCGAGATCTTGATAAAGATGTCAAAGATCTTCTTGAACCATTTCAAGGCTCTTTCGACCCGGCTGCGGACCAAGCTGTTGCCTGCACACTCCTCGTTAATCATTTATCCATGCGACGCAACAAACGCTGCTTACTAGCATACCATAGAACCCGGACAGATAAATTGGAGGAGCTAGTATGGAACGGATCCGACGTCGTTGATTTATCTGGCCAGCAGGTTCGCGACTCAACGAGCGCAACCAACGGCATTCCACAGACGGGTGACGCCGCGACAAGCAGTCTCAGTCCCCAAGAAGAGGACTACGTACGACAATACAGCGACCTCTTAGCCGCATACAAAGGCCAATGGACTGATATTGACCTTACTGGGAGCTTGGAGCCACCGCACGATCTTTTCATTGACGTGCGAGTTCTCAAAGATGCTGGAGAAATCCAGACCGAATACGGGTATGTCTTCTCTTGATTGCAGATCTTTGCACATAAGGCTAACAAATCGTTCAGCGCAATTACTCTGACCAAGAACAGCCAGTTCTACGTTCGTCAAGGCGATGTTGAGAGGCTGATTGCCCAGGGATATCTGCAGAAACTCAGTTGAGACCACTTCGGACTCGATCGTTTTCACGAATGAATGAGGCGAATGGCTCCTTTTGGCCTCGCCAAACAATAAGTGCACTTCATTTGTTTATCACACGCATGGCTCAGAGCGACCAGGGAAGCTAGCCGACAACCGTCCAGAAACGACACAAGCATGACCTCGGGACCCCGGCTGTATTGCCTGCGGCTTTATACATAAGCGCAATTGTGGTCGAGACGAATGCATACGCGATCCATGGAGCTGGCGTCGCCACGTGGAATCACGCTTCTTGACGTTCTACGACATGGGAAAGGCGACTATCGGAATTTATGACTAGGTCAACGAGGCGCATACCACGGTGGAACACCCACATATCAGGCCATCCACAGGCAGGCTCTGCCAAAGACTCGATCAAGCCAAGCAGCATAATTATTGCTGGAAAGGCATGACGGAAGGATGAACGAAGAGTCGATGCACGAGTCACACCAGCGTGCTGCAAACATACGAAATGGCTCTCACCAAGAATAGAAAAGTCTGATCGCTACAAGGGCGCTGAACATGTCGGCAGACTATTACACGCTGGAAGGAAGAGTTCTGAGATCGGCCTTTTGCCTATTTCGTACGGAATTTGATCATGCTATATTCTCCGGGCCTCGGTACCATACGGTATCATTGGCCCTGGCCCACATTGCCGGTCGACCACCCAGTTTTGGATTTTCTACGTTGACGACCGTGTTCTTGAGGATTTTGCCAGGCCCCAGAATGTAATCAATATCAGCGCGAAATTTTTTGGGGCTCCGGGACTCTTGAAGTGGTGAGAGTCATGCTCCTCCTTCCGGGACGATTTGGAAATTTGCAGCCTGGACGCGGCGCGCCAGGCGTATTCATCAAACACCGGACACACACCGGACTATTAATGAGCATTGGAAACGGCGTACGCTGAGCTCATATTTAAAATGACGGGAACCCTAAATATTGCTGGGACAGGGATAATAGAACACAGATTTTATACATGCAATCCAATTTCAATTGCTACAAGGCTTTGACTCAGATGCGATTCGCATGTCGTAAGCCGGACCGTCGCCACTTTCTCACTATTTCTTAATCTACAACGTTCACATCTGGACCCGGCTGTTCTTCATAAAGAATCAACCGTGTCGGCCAAAATACCCAAATTACCAGGATTCACCGCCCACTCAGACCAAGTCTTCACCCATCTGAGCGAAGCTCTCAAAAACGCAGAGCACATCCCTCGGAAGCACGAAAACGATCCTACCATGGTCCTATTTTACGGCTGGGGAGACGATCTTCTCAAGCATGTCACCAAGTACGCTGACAGGTTTCGCGAACTATACCCATATGCCACACAAGTTGTCGGCCTCTCACCCATCTCCAAAGCCATGTTTTCCAATCTTCGCCAACGGACAGACTACGTTATCCCCGCGCTAATTGTCATCTTCAACGACAAAGCAATCGACAATTGCAGAATCCTCGTGCACATCATGTCCAACACCGGCGCCGTCAACTACGCGACCACCCTCAACGCCTACCAAGAAACCTTCGTCGGGCAACGTCACATGCTGGTCAAGGGTTGTACCTGTATAGTTAGGAGGATCACTTGATCTTGCGGGACATTGAGCACCACGTGGCCGATATGAGACCACTTGGATGGAAAGCTGACACCGCGATGTTCAGCCCGTGTGGCCACGTCGGACACATGAGGAAGTATCCGGCGATAACATTCTCGTGGGCGTGACCGTTGTATTACAACCCACCCATGGCTAGATATCTTTGCTGTCTGGCAAGTCGATGGTTTGGATGTGCCGCCAGATGCACTCAAGCTCACTTATTCGGTGTAGAGGAAGGGGCCACGACTTCACTCGCAGGCACGAGAATCGAAAGTTGGCGTGCAAGATCCTATAGCTTAGCTGCCCGAATTAAGCAGCATTTTAGACACAGGAAAGTGTCAGTGTCCGCCCAGGTTAATTGCTATCTAACTTGCTAATTATTGATCAAGGGGATCTAAAATGCCTATTGATGAAAGGGACCAATAGAGAGTATTTTTTTATATATATAACTTATCATAGTAGACTGGATCTACTCAACAGCCTTGCTGTTGTTTATTTTAAGAAAGGGAAAGTGGAAAGTTGCTTTGTAGCTCCTTTTCCTAACTTGATCAGGGATCGCTCCGCTTGCACTGCCGACTGCCGACTGCCGACTGCCGACATGGGAATCCGATTGCAGAAACTCCGTACATGCAGGCGGCAGGATACTTTGCGTAACACTTTCCGTGGAAGATGCCGTACATACATTCGTGGTCTGGTGCTTCTCAGCCGTGTATGTACGCATGCGTCTGTCCGTCTGTCCGTCTAATATTGATTGGGTCTGCACGGGTGCAGGAACATGTGGGCTGCATGTGAATGTCGCGCTTTGCTTGCTAGCTGCAGCCAGTTGGCAAGCGTAAGGAGAGCAGGGCCCAATGTCTGAGAAGCCCCTGGTTGGGCGAATATGTAAAGTGTCAGCGCGTATACCCGGATTGACGTCATTTGTTTAATGGCGGCCCTTGCTGTAGGTTTTGTCTGTGTCTGAACCTGGCATGAAATTCCACTTTCTGCGAGTTGTTTTTGAAGAGAAAACTGCCCCAGAATTTCTCGGTACCGCGCAGTCCACATTTTTACTGTGCGTGCTCAACCTTCGTCTGGTCCTCAACACAAACTAGTAGACCCTCGCTTACCTACTAGCTAGCTACCTGCTACCTAGCTAGCAGTTCTGCTAGACCAGACTAGACGCTTTTCGACCTGGCACCATCTCGCCTGCTTTGGCTTGTTGCTGTTGACTTTCTACTACAGTACCCTTATCAATTAGACCTTCACGGGTTTAAGCTTGCCAACTCTCGCCCTTCACTTTGTCTCTCTTCTCGCTCTGTCGTCGCACATTTCCCCATTTCCCCATCTAACCGCCTGTCCCTTCCCTCTATTGCCCTATAAGCCTGTGTCCATGCAGATACTCGCGGGCAACCCGACGTCCACCCTCGAACCACAATCCCGGGAGCGAACGCGATACGCCAATGCGACGTCTCGGATAGCTGAGAATATCGACTGCTCGCAAGAAGGAGAGGCTGCCAGCACAACGTTGTATGGACCATGTCTTCCTCAATTCTCAGCTTCTCCTCATGGAAGAACAGGTCCTCCAGCTTCTCCTCTCAGCCCAACATACAGCAACCCGTCCGCGACGATGCTCTTGATGCCGCTAGCTCACAACTTTCAACCTCTGTAGGGTCTCCGAAAGCGTACCGAGAACCTATCCGATCGTACATACACGCCTCACTTCGAGGCCAATTAGGTACATAATTCGACATGTCTCGTCCTGCACTAGCTCTGTACACTCTAACGTCAAAAAGCTCCTGTTGATAGCGAGCAGAATGCCCGCACCGTTCGCGAAGACACTGCCGAGCTTGCAAGCTATTTGCTTTCTGACGGCACAACACCCCGTCGTCCCTCGTTTTTGCAACGAAACAGAGGCTCTATCCAAGACTTGTTCGGCTCGGCTCAGGCTGGAACCGACCACATCGATGATTGTAATGCCTCGCAAACTATTCTCGAAGTATCAGAGCCCGAATCCCCAGGGAAGGTGATGACGACGTCGTCGTGGAAGATATTGGTCCCTCAGTTCTCGCCAATCTTTTGAGAAAGTCGCCGCCACAATCTGTGAGACCCGATGCTCCTACATCGGCAGACGAATGTCCTGCCGAGCCGAAACGGAGACGACAGAGTTCGGAATATGGGACAGTAAAGCCACGAGTGAGCGAACTGGCTGTTCCGACTACTGAGCAGACACCGCTTTTGGGTCATGTGACTGATGAAGGAGACGATATCGGCGATGTCGAAAGCCAAAAGAAGAACCAGCCAAAACATTGGTATAGCGGAATTTTTGAGGGGTGTCAGAAGGTCGAAAGCCATTTAGCACACGCTTTCAAAGCAGCAGTCCATCCGCACCGTTGGAATCGGAAAGCTTTGTGGGAGAACGTTGTCGTGGAGCCGGTCTCTTGCCTGCCCGCGGTGGCCGTTGGGCTATTGCTCAACATCTTGGACGCCTTGTCATACGGTAGGATACATGGTTCCCGGATTGTAGCATTTCACTTCTAACTCTCGTAGGAATGATCTTGTTTCCCCTCGGGAACCAATTATTCTCACATCTTGGCTCTGCAGGGATTTCCATCTACTATGTGAGCACAATTGTGGCACAAATCACATTTTCCTCTGGTAGTATTTTCCGGGGAGCGGTTGGGTCTGAGCTGGTACGTTTCTCATCATGGAAAGCATAGGTATTCCATTGTTGCTAACTGACATCCTTGTTATCAAGATTGAAGTGGTTCCCTTCTTCCATAATATGGCCCAAAAGATCACGGAGAATGTTGGTGAGGAGAATCCGGATGATGTAATTGCTACTACAATTGTCGCGTATGCCCTGAGCTCTGTCATGACGGGGCTTGTGTTCTATCTCATGGGCAAATTCAAGTTTGGGTACATGGTAGGCTTCATTCCCAGGCACATCCTGATCGGCTGCATCGGAGGTGTGGGCTGGTTCCTTGTCGCTACAGGATTCGAAGTATCGGCGCGTCTGGATGGCAGCCTGGAATACAATCTGGACACGTTCAACAAGCTCATTCAGGCGGATACGCTTCTCTTGTGGATCTTCCCGCTTGTACTAGCCATGATATTGTTTTATGGGCAGTCGACAATTCGGTCCAAGTATTTCCTTCCCTTGTACATTCTTGCTATTCCTCTGATATTCTACATCTTTGTTGTTTCCATCGACGCCCTGGACGCAGACGATTTGCGGGACAAGGGATGGATATTCGAGGCCCACCTCCCGGAGAACCTTGGTGGTATTTCTACACGTTGTATCGTGAGTTCTTAATTCCGAGCCCCGGCCTACCTTTTTGGAGTTGTGTCGAAAGCTAATGAGGATGTGCAGAGTTCAAACTTGTGCATTGGGATGCGATTGTCGAGGTCGTACCGGCGATGATGGCCCTGACATTCTTCGGCATTCTTCATGTTCCCATCAATGTTCCTGCACTGGCCTTGAACACGGGCGAAGACAACGCTGATCTCGACAAAGAACTGAAGCTGCACGGCTACTCCAACATACTGTCTGGGTGCATGGGCAGCATCCAGAACTATCTCGTATATGCCAATACTGTCTTTTTCGTGCGGTCTGGCGGTGACAAAAGGCTTGCGGGCTACATCTTGGCCGTCTTCACATTTGGCGTTATGATAATCGGCCCAACCCTAATAGCCTTTATTCCAGTCATGATGGTCGGAACTCTGATATTCGATCTGGGATTTGAGCTTCTCTTGGAAGCCATCTGGCTCCCGCGAAAAAAACTCAAAGTGGCGGAATATTTGACCGTCATCGTCATCGTTCTTGTCATGGGGATGCACGACTTCGTCGTGGGCATCGGTGTGGGCATCATCCTGGCTTTCATATCCTTGGTCATTCAGACATCCCGCGTCTCTCCTGTCAGAGGAAGCTACGACGGCGGTGTTGTGAGCTCGATGGTGCGCCGCAATCCGTCACAACACCATTACCTCAACCAGGTTGGCCAGCAGATTTACATTATGAAATTAACCGGGTACCTCTTCTTCGGAACCGTTGTTAGCGTTGAAGCGAAGATCCGTGCATTGCTGGACGATGGCGCATTTTCACGTAAGCCCATCAAGTTCCTTATTCTAGACCTGTGGCATGTCACTGGCCTGGACTACTCTGCAGGAGAGGCATTCAATACAATCAACCGACTTCTCGACAAGAAAGGCGTGGTGTTTGTTCTCAGCGGCGTCCACGCCGAAGGCCAGCTCGGGCGAAGTCTCCGAGCTGCTGGACTGGACAATGACAAGATTGAAGTCATGATTCTCCCCAATCTCAACTCAGCTCTGGAAAGCTGCGAAAACGAATTGCTCAAGACACTCTATGCCAGACAGGAAGATTTCAACTCCACCAAGAGGGTTGCCACCTGTAGCGTTGACATGCCAGCGGCAGCAAACGCCTCATCATTCTCGTCTTTTGATCCACCTTTCAACTCTCCTAGACAAAGCCATCTTGCCGAAGCTGCAAGAGAGGCTCTCACTAGCGTCGAGGTCCCGCATCCCTCCAAGTGGCAGAGTTTCAACGAGCCTCTTCGGTTGATGCTCCAGATATTCCAAGGATTGAGCGGCAAGAATGAGGATTTCTGGTTCCGGGCCACTCCGTATTTTGAGCGCAAGGCGTACTCGGCTGGCACGACACTATTTCGCCGTGGCGAGCCAGCAACTGGATTCTACCTGGTTGAGCGTGGCATCGTACGTGCCGAATACGACCTTCCTCAGGGCTGGCTGTGCGAAAGCATCGTAGCAGGCACAACTTGTGGCGAGTTGCCGTTCTTTTCAGAGACGGAACGGACGGCGACTGCACTTGTGGAGAGGGACTGTGGTCTGGTTAATGGACCGCGACTCATGGGAGAGATTACAAAGGAAGAGCCCGAGGTGGCGAGAGAGTTTTGAGAATATCCTTGAAGTTGACCAGTGAGCGCATGAGCTCCATCACATCATATATCCTGACCACGGCGGGATAAAGCACAACCCAGTCATGTGTATTGTACACGGCGGTGTTTTTGGGGTCATAATGTATTTGGATAGCACATGGTGGTCATTTGAGTTGTCTGTATACATGAAAAACTAGAGTTTGCATGCATGGCTTTGCAGAAGCACGACTATCGTAGTGCGAATAATTGAAACTTGTTGGGGCGTTTGTTTACGATAAAGTTTGATTTCCCTCAGTGGGTTATTACTAATAATCCAAACTAACGCTCCTAGTCGCATTCGACCATGTTCACATTTGTTGCATATCAAGCGCAGGGTAGGCAGTCAGTCAGCCGAGGAAATATTCCATCCATTATTGAGGAGTACGTCAATGAAAAAAATAAAGAGCTGGATCTCAGTGTAGCAGTTTAAATCCGCACTTCATTATTATAATAGCATCGACCCTTCTCGCACAGCAACAAGTTACAACAGTCCCGGGCCAGCCACTAGTGCAGTCTTTTTCTCCAGTCCCGCCTAGTTAAATTTGCCACTTACAGACTGAGTCCTTCTCCCTCTCTCGCTCTCACAAGATGTCTCACAACAATCTTCTTACCCAACGCACCCATTATCAGACACACATAAAATAATAATAATCCGCAGACAATGCCCCAGAGCCTCCGCTCGATACTCGGCAACCCTCGCATAAACAAGCCAAAAGCTCGTTCTGCGCCCCCAACAGCCCAGGGATCTCCGCGAAAGACGTCCTCTCAACGGCGGTCCAAGCCACGAGACGAGGATATCCTGTTCCCCGATAAATTCACGGACCTAGGCAGTGTCTCTGTGCTAGAGGACCGCGAATCGCTCACGCTACGAGATGTAGTGCAGGCGATGCGGTACATCCGCTCGCACATGTTCACTGCGGTTCCCGAAACGGGCCTCACGTCCACGAGGACAGCAGAGATGTTGAACTACAGGGCTTCTGTGCCGAGACTAGTCACGACGGGGCACGTGAATGCGGTTCTGAAGGGGACGCCGCCCTCGCGGGTGGAAAGAGAGGTGGCGGAGCTGGTGGGAAAGGGAATACTGCGGAAAGTACGCGTCGAGAGGAGGGGGCTGCGGGGAGGCCCTGATCGAGATGGATGATTTGGAAAGGTTACTGAAGACGAGAGTTTCTGAAGGCACGGCGATGGCTTTCCTCGACCATCTGCGGGGAACACCACTGCGCAGACCATACATGTAGGACCGGGGATTGGGATTGGGATTGCACAAATATGCGAGGCGAGGAGGGCCACTTGCACACGGCCAGGTAGACGAGCTCGTGAGGGCGGGTTTCCTGACGAGTTGCTCGGCAGCGGTGCCGGAAACACGCTGCATGTACGACCGGAGGACCGCACGACGCTGACGTCTATACAGCACGTATCGCGGTTCGCGTCAGGCACCGTTTCAGCCGTCGGAGGACAAAACGCCATTCATCTCGCGGGCGGCGGGGGCGGGGGCGCTGCGAACGGGCAGAGGGGCGAAACAGCAGTGGTGAATTTGGTGATGATGCGGAGGTGTCGAGCTTCAGGATTGCTTTGCCGGGCCACGGGCGGTATCTGAAGCTGGCGGACGGGGCCGTCGACTGGATGAGGGAGGCTCTGGGCAGGACGACATGGGGAGAAGGGCCCGAGGCGTGGCTGAGGGAGAGGTTCGAAGGGAACGGCCTGTACGGGACGCGATGGAAGGACTTTTGGGGCGTCGAGTGGGAATGGGTGCTCGGCCATGCGGTTGGCTTGGGCGTCGTCGAGGTTTTCGACACGGGGAGTGTAGGAAAGGGGGTACGAGCAACGGGAGGAGGATAAGAGGATGATCAAACTTGCAACAAATGGACCGAAGGGAACGTGAACGTGAACGTGAACTGGCACGAGCGTTGCCTAATCGAAACCCAGTATGGAAGTCGCTATGTAACTTTGACGCGGAAGTGGCGACGCACACGTCATGTTCCATCATTGCAGGATAAAGGGGCCTGGATGCTACGACTAATACATGTACATGTACTATTACGGAGTATACTACGGAATACTCCGTACAATGTACATGGTCAATTGTGCTGCTGTCAGTCTGTGTACATAATAACTGTAATAACCGAGCCAGTGCTAATGGTTTTTACTCGTCGACATGGACGGATAATAAGACAGATGTACCCACCCCTTGGTTGGGTTGGTTCCCTTGTTGGAATTGAAGCATCTCGTTGGCCAAGAAGAAGGAAGGGTGGGCGACTGTCGCTATGGACTACTCCGTACATATTAATCCAGCCCAATTGGCAAGTGCAAGAAGGTATATGGGGTACATGACACCAGAGAAGATGATTGTTGTCGGACAACGTGGACATGATGTTTCTCGGCTTGCTGAAGGGATACAGTCAACAAGTGACCACTTTGTTGGTCATGGCTCATCATGGCTCATGGCTCATCATGGCTCATGGCTCATCATGGCTCATGGCTCATCATGGCTCATGGCTCATGGCTCATGGCTCCCATCCGATCCGATGCCTGCCCGAAGCATTTCCCGCTGTGGCGCAGGTCCATGGTGTCCGTTGTTAAATAGCCGACGACGGTGCCTTCCTTGCCTTGCCAAGCTAATCAGAGCCGTTGCATGCTAGTATTATTATTACCTGGGTCCTGCGCTTAGGGGGCTTGGTTCATTGTAATTACCGCAATTACGCAGGAGGAGGACAGATATGCAGATATGCAGATATGCAGATATGCAGATATGCAGATATGCAGATATGTCGAAGTTGTGCTACTCCGTACGTGTCGGGTGCAGTGCCACCGCGAGTTTCATGGAAAGATGTGGTTATTCTTTCAAGAGAACTATATGTACATATCTGCTGCAATGCAAGCCATATCCCAACAAGGAAAGGGAGTATCGAGGTAATAGTTGCAAGTGGCGCCGAGCTACCCGTCCTTGTTGGTGAGAACAAGTCCGTCCAGTTTAGCCATCTTATCTGCCCTGTAATATCTCTGCGACGAAATGAGTGGCCAAGTTGTCCTATTTGCCATTTGCACCTCTGCCCTCTCTTCCCCTTTATGTACAGTGCTACATGTACATATTTATCAGTCGCCTCGATCACTGGTCACTGGTGAGTGGCCCCCTTTTGCTATCATAAAGTGGCTTGGCACCCTGTCTTGGTATTGCAACCTTTTCGCTACCCATCAGACAACGTTCCCATTGCGAAGGGAAAAGGGCGAAAAAGGGACTCTGACCAAAGCACCCTTTCTTTGCAATTCACCGTCATCAGTCGGTCTTAAACCGACGACGGCTTAAGTACGGAGCGAATTGACCTTGTCAACCTGTACTCACACCCCGTTCGCTCGTCCACCCCGGGTTGTTACATTAAGTCTTGACCAGGATTCCCCCAACAAGGTTGGACTGGGGTTGGGAGGCTATTAACACTAGCCACTGGAAACCAGACACTGGACCACTCTCTGTCCGCTAGCTTTGCTATCCCCTGCCTGCCTCTCTCCTCTCTCGCTCCCACTCCACGCTCGACCAGGAGGCCATCATTCCCTCCCCAAACCACACAACCACCTCGTCGACGATATTACCGACAAGAATCACAGCTGCCTCCAGAAGCACTGTGTGTTGCGCTGGTCCGCATTGCCAACGACAGCGGAAGAAAAAAAGATTAACAACAATCGGAAAGACGCTGCTAAGCAAGCAGCTCTCGGACAGCATCAGCCCCGCCAAGCTGCTCAACCTTAACTCGAGACGAAGAAAAAAACGTGCCTCAAAGACTTGCGTCGCTAGTCCTCCGAACGACACGTCGTTTATTGATTTTTCCCAGAAAAGACCACATCGACCCAGTTTTTGTTTATTTCTCGTCTTTTCTCCAGATTGTCGTCCCACCAGCTTGCGCGTGTTTGTGTTCTATTGGACCAGAGCTAGGTGATCTTTTACATTGCCTGATACTTGGTATCTGGCCAAGAGATATTGGTATGGTTCATGAGCTTCCCACCTGATTTCAGTGCATCATTTTACTCTCCTCGACCTCCTTTTCTGGCCTTTCCCAATTTTCCATTATTCGGCGACATTGGGGGCATTACCCTCTCTCGCTCTCCTGCTAGCTTCTCTTGATGCCGCGATGCCTTGCTTGACCCGCTGACCCGCACACTGCTGGGATATTCCTACTATCAGAGACTGACCGCCTTCGATCCCTCCGATCCTACATGTAGGGTGAGCACCGAGTCGCCGACAAAGATACGACGACTATTTGTCTACATGTAGAGCCCTGATTGTCAAAGACTCGTGCGTCGCGTCTCCATTGGCAGTCTATGCCCCGAACGAACACTTTCGATTTGCCGGGACTTTCGGGCACCCGGACGAAATTCTACTCCATCATACAACATACCTCCTCTGAGCGCCTGTTGTGGTTTCACGGCTTGTGGATGGCTACAACACAGAGACCAAGTCGATTGCTTCTCTACCGGTCATCATTCCTGATCCGGTGATCCTACCCTCACGGCTTTCAAATCGTCCCTCTGCCTTTCGCCGGGCTCTACTATGGCTACAACATTGCCACGGCCGTCGAGGCCTTCGAATCCTCCTCCCAATATGGCATTACCTGCATTACCCATGAACAAAACGCGAAAAAGTACAGGAAATACCCAAGGCCTAGGTTCAGCTCCTACCAATTCTGCCCCGTCTACACCGAGAAGCGGCCTGCGGGCACCATCTTCTGTTTTGGCCCTCCAACTCCGGCACCAAACACGGCAATGCCCCAGCTCAAAGGGTTCCAGAATGTAAACGCAGCTGGCAAGACACTTAGGAAGACCGTCAGCATCAGCTCATTCCCACATCCCCACGAGGCGACAGCCGATCTAGCAGCCTGCCTCCCAGTCCGCTGGCAAGCGAGAAGGCTCGATCACGGAAATCGAAAAGCCCCAAGGAACTTTCGCACTTGACTTATTCACCCTCCACCCCGAGTTTATTGAACGGCAGCGGAGAGGGCAAATCGATTAGCAGTGCTCGCATGTCCGACGGACTGATAAGCATCTCGTCTCCACCGCAAAGTCGAAGCTCATCTGCCCAGGATTCTTACTCTACTTCTGCGACCACCTATGATGATCCTGCCGAAGGATCGGGCTCGAAACATGACAGTGCCATTGCTGTGTCCAGTTCAATGTCCGATAAACGGTCCTCCAAATCCGATGGGAAGGGCAACGTAGTCGTAAGCGTTCGAGTGCGTCCAGACAACAATACGAGCCAATCAAATCCCGAAGGAGAATGGATGGTCGATGGACGAAAATCATTGATTGCATACAAGGGCAAGGAGGGCGGCGACTACATCTATGGTATGTCTCATGAGGGGGGAGGTGACACAAACTGCAGTTGGACCCTGTTGTTATCGTACTAACTAAAAGGATAGACAATGTCTTTACAACCCATGACAACAATTCGCGTGTGTACGATCATTGCGCAAAGCGCCTCGTTCGACGGGTCATGGAGGGATATCATGGAACGGTCTTCGCCTACGGTATGACCGGCACGGGTAAGACTTTTTCAATGCAGGAACAGCCTCTTCGCCTGGTGTGATTCCACTGGCCATTACCGACATCTTCTCGTACATTCGTGAAACGCCTTCTCGAGAATTTCTGCTGCGGGTCAGTTATCTGAAATCTACAATGAGAGAATTCATGACTTGTTAAACATGCCCACGGGCAGTGGTGTCGGTGGTGCCGCTCAACAAGACGAAATCAAACTGCGGGAGGACAGCAAGCGTGGCGTTTATGCCACTCCACTCAAGGAGGAGATTGTTCAGAGTCCCACGCAATTGCTGAGAGTAATCGCGCGAGGTGACCAAGCCAGACGGACGGCCAGTACACAGTTCAACGCGCGCAGTTCTCGAAGTCATGCCGTTGTCCAGATTGTCGTTGAAAGCCGGGAGCGTATGCCCGGTGGTGCTCTTGGAGGAAAGAGGCGAAACGATCGGCTATTCTGCCTGGTGGCGTTCGAGTCTCTACGTTGAGTCTCATTGATTTGGCTGGCTCAGAAAAAGCGGCCGAGTCCAAGGAGCGAAGGCAGGAGGGCGCCCACATCAACAAGAGTCTGCTCACACTTGGTACCGTCATTGCCAGGCTTTCCGAGTGGAAGGACAAAGAAAGCAAAGGCACCGACAAGGAGGGCAAGCATCTTCCCTACCGCGACAGCAAACTGACTCGTCTTCTCCAAGGAGCCTTGTCCGGCGACTCCTGGTGAGCATCCTCTGCACCATCCAAATCGGAGCCGCTGGAAGCTGCCGCGGCCAACAGTCACACCAGCGAGACACTCAATACACTGAAATTCGCCTCCCGAGCCAAGAATAGCATAGTCAGCCACGCCAAGAGGGCAGAGGAGGCTCTGGGCGCTGGCGGCGACGGTGGCACCAGAGTACTTCTGGAGCGATATCGAATGGAAATCCAGGATTTGAGGAAGCAACTAGAGCATCAAAAGAATGGCACCAGTACCAGCAGCACGGAACCAGAAAAGGAAAAAGACGAAGAGGTGGAGAAGGTCAGAGAAATTGATGCTGTGGAGAGGCATGAGGAGCAAATGCTGGAGATGCAACTCGCCAGAACGGCCCTCAAAGAGCGAATCGACCACCTCAATCGACTCATTCTCAGTTCCAAATCGATTGGGGTCAATTCCAACGGCTCGTTGAGTTCATTGGGCCAATATGCCAGGTTCTCACAGCTCTCCCTCACAGGATCCGCTAGGTCGTCGGTCGCCACATCGATAGGGTCGAGGCCGCTCCTCGAGCGCACGGCTTCCATGACATCTGCCTCTTCGACGATTGGCCGCCGGTCAAGTGGGGAGGCCAAAGATTGTCCGGCGAAGGTCAAGGCGAGGCTGTTGAAATGGACGAGGATAGTGTCGGGGAATTTGGAGATGGAACGGCCTCCCTAACGGCTCAGAACCGTGCGCTTCAGGCTGACTTGGTTGATAAGAACCGGTACATTGCCACGCTGGAGAAGAGACTCTTACAGGCGAGACGAGCCAGTTCTTCACGAGCCTCGGTCGGCTTTTCGGCCCCGAGTAAGAGCATCATGGTTGGAGAGGACCATAGTGTAGCAGCCGCATTAAAGGAGAAGGATGTTGAGATTGCCGACCTCCGTGCTAGGCTGGATGACAAAGATCGTATGCTTGCCGCCTTGAGGAGCGCAGCGCGATCGCGCGATACAGCAGACGCTTCTCTCGAGCCACGGTCACCACCGCCGCCGGCAGACCAACCCATGGAGACACCAACGACCCCACACCACCACCAACTGAGGCGCAGAGACGAAGGACCAAGAGCGTCGACGAGATGAATAGAATGCTCGAGGAGATGATCCAGGACCGTGTCGAAACGGGCCACATTATTCGTGGCTCAAGGGGCAGCGTGCGTCTGGCCGGAGGACAGAAGCTGGAATCCCTGGCTCAATCACCGCACAATTTGGAGCCTCTACGTCAAAGCCCAATACCGATGGACACGCCGGAGCTGCCAGCAGCAGAGACTGCGTAGTGTGCCATGTGTTTCGGGCTGATGAGATGATTACTACAATAAAACGAAAATCTCCATTCTTCCCCATGTGAATTGTTGGGATATGGGGGAAAAGGGGGCCTTGGCTTATTGAGGTACTGGGAGTTTCGGGTAATGACGCTTCTACGGAAATGCTTTCTGTTCTCGCTCTTTTTGTCCATCTTTCTTCTCTCTATTTTTCGCTTTGAATTTTATACCCTACGACGTGTGTCATGTTTTTCTCATCATTATTCTTATTACATGTCCTAACAAGGGCAACAACCGGGTAGCATGAATGACAAATTAGGGGACGTCGAGATGACGCTGGGCAGAAGACGCGAACACAAGTCAGTTCTTGTTTTTTCATGCTGGGACCGGCTTGGGGCGTTGTATTTTCTTCTCCCCTTCCTTTTGTATCGAATTGGCCATTCATGTAGGCTAGACGCTGGAGGAGGAAAGGTTTTGATTTCTACCCCTTTTGTTGCAAAGGGGCACACTCCTGGGGCCAATTGTTTAGCGTACAGATTATATTTTTCTGCGGCTCTGAAATGTATTATATTGATCCAGTCACTATTAAGGTAGTCAGTCATGCGACTAATGGGAAATGCGAGATTGCGTCGTGCTTGTCATTCGTCATGATGCTTTGTTGTGGATTGTCGTCGAATGGAAGTTTCATTATTGGCGTTGCCTTTTATCACTAGTAGGTAGAATCATTGTGGCCATGATTCATTCACCTGCTGACCTAGGCAAGTCACGAAGCTTGCGTGTGTAAGAGAGAGAGAGAGTGTGTGTGTGTGTCAAATCATGCCGAGAACAAAATCACCCATGCCATCCATACAAGGGGGATCAGACAAGGGCCTTTTCCCCGGGTTCGCTTTTCCGGAATACGGCCAAGGGGCGACCTGAGATGATGGCTCTACATACAACATCTTCACCTCCCAAGATCTACTTCACCTCGGCATACTTGTCCAGCGCATCATGCAGTTGTCCGAAGACGGCCCCATGCCAAGCTCTCGCCTCCTGCCACTCACTCGCCGGCAACGTCGCGCGCATCATCCGCAACCACCCGCCGACAATCAGATCCGCATACGTAGCCTTCTGTCCCAGCAAGAACGGCCCGGTCGCATCTCTCCGGAACAAGGCAGCCAGGTCCTCCAGCATGGTCCGAAGGGACTGCATCATCTTCTCCCGCGCCTCACCGACCATTTCGAAACCCTCCCACGACGAGACCCCGGCGCGTCGCACGAATTCTGCCTCGGTCACGTCCGCGGTGGCAGGATCAAGGGAAGCCCGTGGAGCATGAGGCCCACGTGTGCGGTAAAGGCTGCGTCAACGTTGCTGTTGAAGCGGGCGTAGTCTGCAAACTCTGATGCGCGAATGTCAGACAGCGGGATGAAGGGCTGGACATGGCTGCCGACTACGTAGTCCAGCTTCTGGGGGGAAGAGGTCGCCGGCGCCCGAGGCGGGATACGTGCGCTGCAGGTAGGCGGCGATGTCGAAGGAGTCGCCGACGAGGGAGCCGGTCGCGGGGTCGTGGATGATGGGCAGGGTGTTGAAGTCGGAGCCGTCGGCGAATTTGCGACACGCTGGCAGGTTGAGACTGGCGCGGACGCTGCTGATGTCTGGCATCTCGACCCAGGTGGTTGTGTAGGGGACGGCCTTGAAATTGAGGGCCAGTCTGGATTTCCAAGGGTTGACGGCGCAGCATGTTTCTGTGACGGGGGCGCTGGGCTATGTCGTAGAAGATGATTGGGGTGGAGGCGGAGGCGGAGGCGGAGGCGGAGGTGGAGGTGGAGGTGGAGGTGGAGGTGGCCATGGTGATGGTGATGATGATGGTGGTGGTGGAATGGTGGAATGGGGGATATTTCACACGAGAAAAGGCTGTTTTCCGTCAATGTTTGAAAGATTGATGAGAGATGATGGTCTTTTTGCTTTTTCATGCCCCCACATGAGGGAAGGGAAGAAGGGTCTTGGGTCCGCGGCTGACATGACAGCAGGCATGACAGTATGACAGCATGAGGGTGGTACGAAAGGTTACTATTTCTTCTTGTCACTGATGACGCTGAACTGAGATGATAGAAAACCAACGTGCCGAGTTTGTGCAAGTTATGACTTGAGTGATTGTCACTTGTTTGCAGAACTCAATCATTGTTCCATGAACTTCAAGATGCTGTGCTTACGAGCGTGGAACTGAATTCAGGGCAGTGGTTGAATGAGTAGGAAGGGCATCCTAAAGATGGAATAGTGAGTGCCACTGAATGGGATAGGTATATTTTGTTGCTGGTCTAATTTTGGGTTTTTTTTTTTTTTTTTGCTCTTCAGGGAGCGGAGAAACACTTTATGTAATTCTTGTTCGCAGCTTCTATCCTATATGTAGATGACTGGAGAAGATCAACTTGGTGCAGGCCAGCATGTAAATATAACAAAAGCATGTGTCCCCGACAGGCGTCGACTGGGCGTCGACTGGGCGTCGACTTGATCACCATTCAACAGAAGCCAAGCCCGTCTTGGATCAAGTTGCCAAAGTTCAACTCTTGAAACGCTCCAAGCGGGGCGATGACAGGGAAAGAGCAAGGCAAGGCAGTAACAAAGGAACGGTGGAGACATGTGGGCACATTACATCATTGTGCGATTGGCACAGGAGCTTTGACCAGCGGGTACCTGACGGGTATGACGGGGGCAGCCAAGGTGGCAAGCACCGCTCATTCGCTCATTCACTGGAGGGAGAAAATGAGGCCTGCGAGAACGCTTGTTTCACGTTACATGGCGCTTTCCCCGGTGGCAGAGATGTTGAGATGTTGCCTCGCTTCTTTCATCTTGTTGTTTGACCTGACGGCCTGTGCCGCCTGTGCCCATCGCCATTTGCTGAGATGGAATTTGTGAGACGCTGGACGCTGGACGCTGGACGCTGGACGCTCGAACCTCCTCGGACCCATCTTGTTGGCAATCTGCTTGATGGCTGGCCCCACGTCCTGGTCAGACGCTGAGCAGCACCGCAGGTCGTGTGAGACGAAATTCAGATCTTCGGCGCCAGTCAAAATTCGTAACCGCCGTCCACGGCTCCACGGCATGCCGCACCTGCTATATAGGGGTTGCAAGAGGCATCGTGTGCATGCGTGCGTGCATGCATGTGAGTGAGTGACCGAGTGACTCAGTGACCGAGTGACCGAGTGACCGTGCCAATTGTGCAAAGTGACTGATGAGCACTCGGGCACTCTATCGCAAACGCGGTGCTGTTTTTACTTCTCGCTGCCTACTTTGCGAGAAGGAACATGCCAGCCAGATGCCCACAAGACCAGACGAGACCGGAGTCGATATTATTATATCATCATCCATTAGCTAGCTTCTTTTTCCGGGGTCCTGTGCCCTTCCGAAACAAGCATTAAATACTAATTTAGTTGCGGGTCATGGGCCGAGCCATGCTGTTGAGTGAGATGCGTTGGAATCCCGTTGAAATCCCGTTGAAATCCCGTCGATATATATATGCTCGTCGCCTCGACCCAGACCACGGTATTTTCCCCATTTCCACTGGGAGTAGAGCGACCGGGTGTGAAACATTACATGCTGCACTTGGGGAGCATGGGAGGACAACATGAAGTCAACGGTGATCTTGTTCCAGCTTTCGGCAATCTGTCAAACGAAAAGTCACAGGTGCGAGACAAGACAAGGAGAAAGCAGATCAGATCGACATTCATCCGGGTGCTGGCTGCGCTGACAGTGAGCTTATTAGACAATAGCCCTGACTCACAGTGAAGCCTTGGCCTGTGCCCTCGACTCCTGCCAATTTAGTTCATCACCCAGATTCACTTGTTTCTTCTACCCCTTCTTCCCTTCTTCCCTTCTCCCCTTCTCCCCTTCCCTCTTTTCTCCTTCTATTGTGTAATACATACAAAGAAGAAGAGTGATGATTAATTAGCCTTGCCGGCCGCTTGTATTCGCACCAACAACTAGGCGGTGTGAGCGTGAGCCCGACGCCTCCTGAGGTCAACTCGCCTTCCTTGCTTCGTTGCCCGAACTCGACTTGTTGGAGTCGGGGCAGGGCAGCGCTTAAAAGTGCCTGGCATTTCGGACCCAGCGACCCTGGGATCATCATCAGTCATATCAGTCATCAGTCATCACCGACCTATGTACTCGACTTTGCCATCTTATTATTAGTGGAGAGTCGTTTATGAGGCGTCTGCCGCTGACACGCAAGGGTGTTTTTTTTTTTTTTTTTTTTTTTTTTGGTCGACCCCATCTCCGGGTTGACTTACACGCCTTCTCCCATTGATATCGCAGGCGGCGCCACTTTACACGACCACGTCGGTCCTTCTTCTTTCTTCTGACTTTCCATCATTGAAGCTTCTCTTATCATGTTCATTCGTTACATATCCACTTGGCGCCATTGTATTTACTCTTCTGCATCTCATGCGTTATTCCCAAACTTGAGCGCCCAGGCTCTGCCGACTACATCAGCGACGTCATGGCTCCTCGACTCGATCTCTCACAGTCAACCCATGGCAGGGTCATGATTGCACCGTCGCGTATCAACCTTCGAAGAACAGCATCGTATAACGATCGAAGTGCCGCAACACTATCTTCAACATCCTCTCGACTGAATTTCAACCACCTTCTCTTCTCACCGCCTCCCTCACCAAGCCTTCCTGCACTTGTGCCTCGACGCAAGAGGTCGGCTTCAGAAGTGCTGTTCGTACACCGACCGAGTCGAGTCATTCGGATTGTCTTCTATTTTTCTGCTTTACTTGGAGCATCTTACTTGTTTGCGTTTGCACTGCGACATGGTAATATCATACAGACTTCCTTGTCTTTCTTTCGCGATCCCCAGTACGAAATGGTCGGACAGGACAGCTTCCCGGAATTCCCGACGCCAGTTGTCGTTTCTGCCGCCAGAAAACAATCGAAATGGACAGTTTCTATTCCGAGAAACTATGAGTTTCCTCTCTCTACCGAAGAATACTCGGGCATGAGTGGTCTATGCCGAGAGGTATCCGCCCGGGTGAGAGACCTTCATCATAGGGCGCCATTAACCGACGAGACATTGTTTTCGACCAACCAACCCGACGACTATTTTGTTGATGTTCGCGAGGCAGAGCAGGCGGGCCTTCTCCCCGTCGTTCCAAAAGGAGAACCGCCGAAGCATTCGGGCCATTTTGCTGGCTTGAGCTACGAGTCCTTGTCAGGCAAACCTTTCTGTAGCAGGTCACTGACGTATGTCCTGGAAAGTCCCAATGCCGGCCTTGGCGAGGCAATCATGGCAATCTGGACGCTATACTCTCTAGCCAAGGAGCAAGGACGAGCCTTCTTCATCGATGACTCTCGGTGGGCGTACGGCTCCTACACGGATCTCTTTCTACCCCCGCCCTTTCCCTCATGTCGACCGCCGCCGCGGCATCAGATGCTACCGTGCCCGGCACAAACTCGGCACTTGGTAATTTCCAGTGTGACACTCGAGGATGTGTTACCCGCTTTGCTTGCGAATCATCAGCGACATGACCAAACCGACTTGGGCACCAAGGACCTCTTTGATCTTGCTCATGCTGGATACAAGTCACTGTTTCAGTTGACCGAAGAAGACCAAGTCTACGTCAACAAGCGAATTCGTGACACTAGAGCAAGAGCTCAATACACCAAGCTGCCGGTTGATGTACCCATCATCGGTTTTCACATTCGCCACGGAGACCGCCATCCGTATGAGTACCAATATCGTGAGACATATATCCCGAGCGAGGTATTCGCGGGCTATGGCCACAGTGAAGTAGAACGTCACTACAACAGGACTAGCGTCAATCCTGAGGAATATCAGCTCATCAGAATGATCGCCTCTGACGATCCCATGGTGCACCAAGAGCCAGAGTTCTCTGATGCTTTGTTTGCGCAAGAACGCATTCGTCTAGCGACCAAGGAGGTGATTGAGGCTGCAATCACGGATCCCCACCACCTGCACCACTCTGTCGACGAAGCATTTGGCTGGGAGGGCGGTTTCTTCTCAGCCATGTTCTGGAATCTTGGCGGCAAACCCAAGAACAATGCCGCAGAGGAAAGGCGCAGAGAAAGGCCGTCTGATGATGCGATGAGATTGCGAAATCTCGTAGGCCGGGCTTACATGATGGATTTGGCGGTCCTGGCCGGCGCAAGTGACAAGGTGATTTGCGCAGTGAGCGCCATGGGCTGTCGGCTTCTTGCCGTGATGATGGGCTGGGAACGAGCTATGGAGCGTCAAAATTGGATCAATGTTGATGGGGAGGATACGGCTGGATTGGACTTGACCAATACGTCAGGAGCGAGCAGCCAAAAACATGAGCAGATCGGGGGTCGGAAGGTGTTCTTTTGCATTTTGCAAGGGTGATGAGCGAAACTTGTTGACCCAGCTTCACACCCCCAAAAAAACCCCCAACAGATTTCGATTTCGATTTTTCATCATATTTCCGTTCCCGTAGCGTTTACAAATGCTGCCCCGGAGTTTTGGCTCAACATGTATGGTTCTTATTTTTTGAAGATACCTCAACATTACTCTTTTCAATCAACATCTGCATCAAGGACAATCGTTTATTTAGATAGAAGTATCAAATCTGCGAACTGGGGTCTATATACACCCCATAACAAGGATGAAAACCGTGCCCATTTACAAGAAAAGCAGTGTCGAGCTTTAACAATGCATGACGCACTTTAAATACCACCTCACTGTTCAAAATCTGTTAATAAGTCAAGATCCGAAACCAGTCGACGGCCACCATCAAAACCTTGACCTAGACATGCGTCATCTGACGAACGTGTTTCTCCATTACTTCCTCCTTCCTTCCTGTTGGGAGGTCTCACAGAGGCAAGGGTCTAAGCACTAATGCAATTAGGGTTAAAGTGATGATAATAATTGATGATTAGTCTAGCTAGTGAGCTATGTAGCCAAAGGTGTTGAGGGCATCGTGGGTCACGTGGTTGACCCACTTGTGCGATGCATCCAATCACAACGCAGAATTTGCGTTGTGCTCCATTTTCGTGCGCGGCTGGATCTGACTATCCCGACACTTCCATCTTGTAGCATATTGTCTTTTCTTTTTCTTTTTTTCGGGTCGCTTCACTTTGAAGCCCCACTCTGGCGCTTGCTCCCCTCCACGCGCGACTATTACACGTAATAAACTCACACTCTCCATCAGCTTCACCGTCCGCGCCTACAACCACTAGCAAGCCGCGGTCATGTCGGCGACTGGTTCCCGCGGCGCGCCAATGGAAACGCCCAAGCCGAAACTCAAGATCAACGTGAGCCGATCTTCGTCCTTTGTCGGCGATGCAGCATCATCGGCGACGCCAGCCGTCCCAGCGTCTGCAACACCGAGCGAAGGCGCTCGAAAAGTCAAGCTGAAATTGACCTCCTCACAACCTCCAACCCCAGCTGTCGAGAAAGCCCTGCCAAGACCAAAGCCGGTCGCCAAACAAAGCCGAGCCAGAAGCTCGTTGAGAGTAGAAAACGACCGCACGACGACGACGACGACGACGAGGACCTACCCCTTTCACAAAATGTCGGAGGCAGCCATGGTGCTTCTTCCAGTTCAGCGTCTGCCGCCGCCGCCGCCGCCGCCGCTGCAGCGACCAAGATCAAGATTCGTGCGGGCCTCAAGTCGGCTGGCATGCAGGTAGTGCTTAAGCCGCGAGGACGCCCGCCGCATCACCCACCCGGCGATGGGTACGATTCAGAAGCAAGTGACCGGGAGATTGATCCCGCCATCGAGGAGCAGTTTTTGTTGCGCATGCTACCGGGCGAGCACTGCGACTACGTCCGCTGGTGTATGGAGAATGGCAAAATGGGCATCCCACGAGCGCAGGGCGGCGCAGACATCGCCATGAAGTTCTTTGACGAGGAGTCTCGCCGGGCCGTCATAACCGTCAAGGGCCAGCCGTTTGCAGCTGTCATGGTCGACCTGCCGACCATTACGGAATCTATGAAGACATGGGATCGCAAGTCCTTCATGAAGTCTGCCGACATATGCCAGATGCTCCTTGTTTTCCAACAAGTCAAGACGGAAGACGAAGCGAAGCGCGCACCGCTGCCGCCAATGATCGACAGCCACTTCCGCTGGCCACATGGGGTTACGCCCCCATGCACGACTGCGTAACCCGACGATTCGCCAAGACAATTAGTCGTAAGGAGATTGAGGATAAAGAAGCCGAGGTGGAGCGACTGCTGATGGAAGACGCCAAGGCTAGTTCTACTCGATGGGAATGGGTCGATGACCGGGCGGTTGACGAAGAAGACGAAATAGGTGCGGACGAGGACGCAGAGGAGAAGTGGACGATTCTATGAGCTACTTTGACACTAGCAATGCTCCTGGTGCCGGCACGACTATGGTTCAGCAAGCCAGGGCCGCGAGCGACGGCGGCCTATTCGGCAACAATGATGACCTGGAAGCCGATCTGGAAGCCGCCTTTGCAGATGACCTGATGGCCGAGACGCCAGCCACAGGCATAGGAATGACTACCCCCTGACAACGCAGGTGGACACCCCTGCGGCCGGACTGCAAGAGAGCATTGAGAACGACGAGTCAGAGGAGGATGAAGAGGAGGACGTTGATGATGATGATGACGACGACGACGACGACGACGACGACGACGACCTAGATGAGGATGAGCGTGCCCAGCGCGATGAAGAACAGGGCGTCAAGGATATTATTCACGACATGGAGAAGCAGCTAGCCAGACGGGTTGCTGATTTAGAAAAGACACAGAACAAGATTCTCAAATCCCGACTCGAGAATCAAATCAAGCAGTTGAAGTCGGAGATTGAGTTGAAAAAGGGTCCATCGGCATCGAGGTGGACTAATGGGGCTCAAGAAAGTTTGGGGTTGGCAAAGAACTTTTCGGTTCTTTCCCTCTCCCTTCCCCCAACCAAAGAAAAGAAAGACGAGGTTTGGCAGTTTTATTTTATTTTCATGAACAAACACAGTATACGCATTATTGGTGTCTTGTAATAAGGGCGTTGGTCAAGGCAGGTTCACAAATGCCGGCGCAAACAAATGGCAACGGAACAGGCGTTTAGGAGGAGGACAGCAACACTTTTTATTTTTTTATTTTTTATATCCACAGACAGTCTCGATCCACTCGTCATCGTACTGAACTTGGACTGCAAATTACACGTTCAACAGTTCCCCCTGCTGCATCACTGTGACATCTGACTCAACGATCCTACCGCGCCATATATCCTTCGCACAAGCACATCTTCCACCGCGCCCTTGACATCATCCCAGCTTACGTGCTTACAGAATTCCTCCAACGACCGCGGGCGTCGAGAACCCATGTGTCCACCCCGCGCCTTGACCCTCTTCCGGATGGCCTTTTGCAGATAGACGGCCATGCCGGGATCCCTCTTCGACTGCTTCATCAAGTACTTTTTATAAACTCTGCATCCATCAGCGTCGTCGTCTTATGGTCCATATGCCATCTCCGCGTGGACCTGATCGTCTCTTCGATCCGACCCCGTATATCGCTTCTCGTGCAATCTACTTTCCATGTTAGTAGCCCTAGCCTTGGCCCTAGCCCTGGCCCTAGGACCTCAACATCAGCAGGACCGACCGCCTTTGACAATGGCCTCACCAGTAGTCACGGCAGCTCGCGCCAGCTCGCACGCCTCCCTCTGCGTCTTCACGGCCGCCAGTACGGCATTCGCTTCCGCCAACGTCGGCAGCGTGCCCACCTTGCTCGCTAGTTCCTCGACCAAGCTCTTCATCTTGCCCATCTCAACCTTCACGTGGGCTACTTCCCGCCTGTACTCTTTCGCCTCAAGCTTGTCTTCTTCTCGGAGCTGACTGCTCGATTCGACCCGCGCGCGAGTGGCCAGAACCTCACACCATAGCTTCTCCATGCGATCACTATGTTGTTGACGGAAAGCGTTGTTGTCTTTTGTCTGGAGGGCCAGCTGCGCGAGGTCTCGTTCCAGATCGTCTGCTTTGCTAATTAGCCTGCGAAGTCTGAGTTCGTTGGTCATGCGGGCGATCTTCTCGGCCCGTTCGAATAGTTCGGGACTGATGGGCAAGGTTTTCGACCGAAGAACGGGCGATGAGGATCTAACGAGGGTAGTATTAGATGAAGACGGAACTGAAGTTGAAGCCGATGGCGGACGGTGGGATGCCGCAGGAACAGAGAGCTGACGTTTCGTTGCCATGATGGCTTGCTTATAAGTGGTAATTGCATCGAGCTTGAACAATGAATGGCATGCATGAGCTGTGTGGGCAATGGACAAAACTTGGAATGAGAAGTTTGGGGGAAGATGTCGTTGGAGAACATCAGTTAATTTTCTGTTTAATTTTCTGGTGGCTTGGTTTCGCTTGTGAAATTTGGCAGGTGCGTATGACTACCTTTCCCCAGCACCTGCCTCCTCCAAGTGGGAAAATGACCAAGAATGTCAAAGTATAAAGTATCAAGCGCTCGTGAAGTGACTATCTGGGTATACCTATCAAGGAGGCTGAGGCCATTTTGCCAACAATAACAAAAACAAAAATCCCGCTATAATTCTACAACAACAACAACATGCTACATGGGACCAGGGTCTTCGAAAGGTCGATTAAGAAAGCGTGAGCCACCACCTGGCTCGAGTCGACGATCTATGAGTTCAAGCATCCGAGTGATGGCCATGGTGCTTTCAACAGATCGTCGATGTCTATCTGCATCGATTTGCGCGCTCCACTCCGAAAACCGACGAATGACGTCTTCCTACTCCAGCTGACTTTGCGGTTGACTTGCTCGATCGCTGCTGGCCCGGGCTGCCTGCACCTGTGTCTGCCCTGTGCCTTGCTGGATGGCCGTTGGCTGAATTGCCTGCTCCTGCGTCTGCCCTGTGCCTGGCTGGATGACTCTCGGCTGGACCTGTGCAGCGGCAGGGCCGTTTCTCGGCTCCATCACTTGCACGGGTTTCTTCCTCTCCACCGCAATCCAACTCAAGAACATGTCGACGTCCTTGGCAATCTGGCCGGGAATGACCAACCGTTGAATCGCGCCTGGCAACATGCCTCTCGCATCAGACACAGCGCCCATAATCCATTCAACTCCATCTGCTGTCCTACGCAGTCTCTCCACACTTGTGTAGGCACCCAGAACCGCATTGTATCGACCCGGTGCGTCTTCATCTCGTAGAGCAATCTGAACAACCACAAATTCAGCACCATCTACATGGTTCTCGTCGGACGCCGTAATCTGTAAGACGGGAAAACACGATTCTTCAGTGGAAAGGGAAGTTTGTGAACCGATTCTTCCCATCTCATGGTGATGTTCGTCCAGGTGTGATCTCCTGAACAATCTTCATATCCCTGCACTTCCAGCTCATCATTCGGCGAAAGCTCAAGACGGTGGGTGTAAAGTCCTTCTCCGCCTTGGCATGATCCTCTTTGAAGCATCGGTGCCATTCTTTCCAGCCAGCGGTGCCCGGTACCTCGGCATTCTCATGAACGCTGCGTCGTAGATTCCATGTCTCCGCGCAAACATTTTTCATCTTGATGCCCTTGACGTCGCTGTGACTGTTGACAACAGCTTTGAGATCCTTTGCCGGCACGACGCGCTTGTACAGGTCGACAAGCGCAGTGGAGTTAGAGAACTTCTTGATTCCATCACGACGCCAAGCCGAGCCGTTGGAGGAAGAAGCCGTAGGAACGTCGTCAATAAATGGGATCGCTTCATGCAAGACGGTTGTGAGAAAGGGGACCAGTTCCTGGTGTGGAGTGGCTGAAGGCGGGAGATCTGATGGATCTAGCCCCCACAGACGAACGAATCGTCCAAGACGGGGAGCAGAGGAGCTTCCATCTTGCTCGCAGAGCTGCACCTGAGTTATCATGAGAGCGGCGATAAAAGTAAAGGGGTGTTTTTGAAGTTGGTCTGGGAATAAATATCACGGATTGAGATATGCTGGGCGCGATGGATCGATAAGTCAAGTTTATGCAAAGGTGAAATGCGAAAGCTCGTTGGAAGACCGTTGGAAGGGAGCGAGTGGCAGACACCTGACAGCTTCGCAATGCCGGGAAGTCGTTGCCCAGGCGCTGGCTGTCGACGACCTGACTTTCCAAACGCCGGTTTTTCTTTTTCTTTTCTTTTTCTTTTTTTTTTTGTTCCCTAGTCCTGCCCCAAAGGAACCGCAACACCACCTCCGGTCTGCCTACACCAACACCAGCCAGCCCTTGACGGAATGTGAGACTTGCATTTCCAATTCAGTGGCCTGTACTCCGTATTCCGGCGGACATCTCATGCTCTAATCAATCAAGCGTATTAAAATTACTATCTTCATGCAATCGTGTGGACCACATCATACGGACCCGTCCACCTCTAGACGTCAAACGCCAGCGAGCAGCTCGAATGTACAAACAAATCACCATGCATGAACTTGCTGCTCGTCTTTTCTATGCCATGTCATGCTGTGTATCATTTTTCCATTCATCTTCAGCTGATTTTTTTCTTTTTTTTTTACCCTAGTCGCGTCGTTCCCAGCGAATTTTGGCGGGCTCTAGTGGCCGTGAAAATAAAGATGCGTAGTCGGTACCAATAAGAGTGTTACCACCATCGACATTGCTCAGCTTGTATAGACGGACAATCTCGGCGACAATCGTTTGCAGCTGCACGTTGGCAAAGTGCTCACCAATACATCGGTGTCGACCAGCACCAAAGGGTAGATAAGGTGATGCAGCGCCCTTGCTGACAAGACCGTATCCGTAGTCGACCTTCTCCTCTTCGACAACATTGCTGACAATGGTAGGGGCGTTCACAGAGCCAGATTCCCAGCGATGAGGGTCCCAAACTTCGGGGTTGGGGAAGTAGGATGGGTCACTGGCACTGACGCCGGGAGCGGCGAGCAGAGTATGAGTCGTAGGGATTACGTATTTGGTACCAGGAACCGGCATGGGCTGTTTGACGGCACGCATAATGGAGTGAATGGGGGCATGCAGGCGAAGTGTCTCCTTGACGATGGCCTGGTTCAGAGGCAGTTTGGCGAGGTCCTCGTAGGCCAGAGGGGAGATCAGCGCCGAGTGCTTTGACTTGTTCCTGATACAGCTCCTCCACAATTTGAGGGTTCTGGGCAAGACGAAGCATAATCCAGGAGCTGGTGGAGGAAGACGAATGCTGTCCGGCCATGAGAAGAGCAATCATCATGTGGGCAACCTCATGGTCGGGCACGGGAGTACCATTCTTATAAGAAGAATTCATCAGATGCTTCATAATGTCGAGCTCCTTGTCCGCGTCGCCCTTTGCACGACGCTCCTTGATGGTATCCATGTAGATTTTGGCGACGGTGCGCTGAGCATGATCCCGCTTGCGGTTCCACGGTAGAGGGCCCAGTGCAACATAAAGTTGATGGGAGTGAAACCCATGTCCAAATCATGGTAGAGAGCGGCCAATGACTCGTCAAACTTGCTACGGATGGCACTACCCTGAAGAGCGTGGGAAGCGGTAAAGATTGTGATCTCGGCCATTTTCTTGGGAATATCAACGATGCCGGACTTGCCCTTGAAGTCGGGATCTCTCTTGAAGTAGGATTGAACCTCGCCAGCAATGATGGGGACATACGATCGAAATGCCTCGGTCGTTAGGGCAATCTTCATAAACTAGAAACGGAATATTTGATTAGCAATCTCAATGCGGGGCAATGGCAAAGTCGAGACAATTCCCGTGCTCATCATGATGCGTGCGTACCTTCTTCTGCTCCATGAGCTTGGCATTGGGGCAGTCATAGACGACATCTCGACCGAAAACAGGAGTGGTCAGGACAGTGTAGATTTCTTCGGCATTGACATCCTTGAGCTTGCCGTTCAGGATGAATTCGTTACCGGCAGGGCCAACGGCGACAGTGGTCTTCTTGCCAAGGAGGATGAAGGTGAAAACATCGCCAAACTGCAATTACAACCAGAAGTCAGTGAGCTGCATGTACATGGAAAGAATGTGATTCCAGCGGGAAACACATGCATTTTCGTACCTTGGCGCGGTTTTCCTGGAAGAACTTGGGCGGGTCCATTCCGTAGGTGACGGTACTGCCGATAAGGGAAACCAGTGGAAAACCATGGGAGGTTCATTGGGATTTTTGAAGAGAAGCTGGTTGGCGACATTGAGGGCAACCGAGAGAGAGATGAAGCCGACAATGACGATGGCTATCTGCGATCCCAGGCCAAGAGTCTGGTATTGTTGCGCAAGCGGATGGTTCGCGACCTGTTGGAGGACACCCATCGTCGAAGACCGTCACCAAACACCTGGCGAGGAGTTATTGAATGGAGGTGATTCGCGATCTCGTGCGAAGGATCTTCGTGGACAGAAGAATGGATGGTGTCGGAAAAGAGAACGGCAGCCGCTACCGCCTTGCGATGTCTTGAATAAAAGTTCGAGCAGAAGCAAAACAATGGAGCAGGACACAAGAGGATGATGAAAGTGAAGGCGCAGGTTGGCGGCGCGTGATGCATGATGCATCAACGGGCAGTAAAATCAAAGCAAGCCGAATCTTTTCTGCGGGCTCAGGGGGCCACAGGGGTTGCAATCCGAATCGTGTGCCGTTGTGAAATCAGGGACCGCCCAATCAGCGACGTCGCTTATGAAGGCGCAGGGGGTCTCGTATTCGGGTTCTGCTGCACCTTTTGCGACATGCACGCCACGTCACGTCGCGTGGAGGCTGGCCACGAATGCGAATAAGAGGCACATACGGATACTGTACATATGTATGTACATATGTAGACGGAGTAATTCATCTACGAACCTCTCCAATGCGTATCGACACTTCGATCCTAGCCAGCAGCCATCTTCCACCACGGCCGTCACAAATTCCAAGTTGGCAGGCTTCTCTGGCTGTGCTTAGCATCGCGCCGCTTGAAACAAGCACGAGGACCAAAAAAAAAAGATCCCGTATGTTCTGGTAGGTAGGTATGGTCGTATGTGAAAACGTTAGCTACGTAGTAAGCTAATCTATATTAACTGCTAGATAATATGGAATCAAAAAGAAAAAAACATACAACAGCCGGTGTTCGCTGGTCGTCACCGACCCAACTACTAATCTGCCCCTTACCAGCTTGACTATGGGAGAGCGGACGGGATCCCGTATATTCTAGTAGGTATGGTCGTATGTGAAGACTGGAGCCACTAAATTATTAGAAGAAAGAGCATTAATGCCTCATTTAGTTCATTCTTTGGGTGCTTCTTCACTATGATATGTACTTGATGTAGCGCTTGTATTTCCATTTTCGGAAGTTACAACCAACAAGCACGATTCCATGTGTGTTGGTGGGCAGAATCGTAGCCAAGTTGAGTACTGAATTAAATACCAGCACTACACGTGAGTGCGCCTTGTTCAGATATTCACCAAACGAGTGTGAAGAAAAACACAGTTGTCCTTGAAGCTCTGCACCGAGCTGGTCATTGAAATCACCTCAGTCAGCATCGCACCAAGCGCAGCAGCTATGCCCACCACGGCTCTCTCAATCTTCTCAACAGTTCTGTGTCAACAACCGGCCGTTTCGCACCAAGCGCAGCAGCTGAACACGTGTATGCATCACACGCACAAGAGCGACCGTTGGGCGCAGCTGACTGGTAATGGTGGTGGCGGTGGCGGTGGCGGTGGCGGTGGTAGTATTACGGATTAAGTTACATGTACTCGTGTCTGGCCTGAATACACATCACATCATGTGATGGAGGGTGACAGTGCTCACCGCCGCGAGATGGCGAGGGTCTTGTAGGATCTATGCACTGTGACCAGCACCATGGCCGAGCCGGGGAAGCACAGTTTCAAAATGCTTTCCGCACTGTACAGCTACTTACATTCACTCAAAGCACCAGCACCTGCTCAACGACTCACCCCCATCAGACACGGTACGCAGAGCAGCAGAGCCCAGCGTGGGCGCCCCCAATGCCCACACGGCGGCGTCCACAGGACCACAGGCGGCGCGAACTGCATCTGGCTCAACTAGCAAGTAGATCGTGTCAAAGCCAACCAACTGAGTTGCATAGTTGACCAGTCCCGACTTCGCTCCCATCATCATCTTTTCCCATTTCGTCTTCTTCCCTCGCCTCCATCTCGCAACCTACACCACTTCTTTTGTAAAGACATCTGGCAGCAGCCGCCTCTCGTTCCTGTTCGACGCGACCGAGACATCGCCCACGGGGTCGTCGCACGGGGTCGTCGTTATTATTATTAGTGACATTTCGCGATAAGGCGGGGCTCGCCCGAAACGTTGGGGTGCCGTCGTCATCGTAATCGCATCATCCATCACCTCCCTCTCGTTGTCGAAATCGATACTGTTTTTGATTACACACGAATAAGCCGCGTCGCTCTACGGCGGTTCTCTTGGGGAAAAAGAAAGAAGAAGAAATTCCTCATCATATTCGTCTTCGTGATGGAGCAGAGTACGACCCAGCCCAGCCCGCCGCCCGGTAGCCGATCGCAGCCCAGTCCCTCCAGATCCAGCCCCGTTACGTCTCATCGACGTCGATTCGAAGGTATGCATATGATATCCCTGCGTCAGCCAAGTCAGCCTCCTAACCTTTCCTTTCGCAGAATCCTGGGTCGAAGTTGCATCGCAGCCTTCTTCCTCGTCTCTTTCCAGCATCGCTGATGAGATCGTCACGACTGGTCTCACGGTCCGAGGTCCGTTCCATCGCCGCCGTCGCCTGCAGAGCTCCGCCCGGTCCTCAAGATTGCCTCACCAACAGACCGCAATCCACGCTGCGGGTACCGGCAGCCAAGAGGAATATGATGAGAGCGCGAGCGACGACGATAGACTGCTGGCGAGCTCGACGGAAAACATGCACACGTCGCCAGAAGTGGTGGAGGATGTCTCGGAGACCGAGTCGGACTCGGACGGTGACGATGATGCCACTGCGCTCGGTCGTGCTTCCGATCGGCCTGTTTTCAGACCGCAACCAAATGCCTTTTCCCACCCGCCCGTGAACGGGCCGCAAAGAAGCCGCTCGGCGACCTCAAGCATGCCACCTCATCCTCACAGCGGATTTACCAGGCCTTCGTTTTCCCAAAGATCACAGACCCGGGTCCATCGGGAGCGCCGCCCTTCATGTCGCCATCCGTTCGTGAGGACAATGACGCAGCGTTGAGAGCATCCTTGACCACCCTCTTGTCGTGCGCTGCTGCTGCGCGTGGATTACCAAAATCCAAGGAGGAAGCCGAGGCGTGGCGAGCGAGCCGCGGCGGCGGCGTAGGGCCCAGCGCCCAGCCCATGGAGTTGCGTTTTATGCCCGAGTCGGAGCTGATGCAGGAAGAAGCACAGCATCATCAGCCAGCAGCCAACGAAGCCAGACGAGGACCGGAAACTCGTCGTCCAGATCACCAACCAGAGCGGGCGCCACAACTGACAAATCAAAGAGATCAGTGTCAGCTGGCCGCAGCCCCAGGGCAAGCAAAAGAAAAAGGTCGCCGCGACTTCAGAAGACACTCTCATCTCACCCACCCTCTTTACATGGGTAGTAAGCGCCGGTGTCGTCGTCCTCGTATCCGTCGTCGGCTTCGGAGCCGGATACGTCATCGGCCGCGAAGTCGGACGCCAAGAAGCACAAGACGCCCTATCGGCGAGTATGAGCGCCGCAAACGAGACTTCTCAGACCGGACGCGAAATGATCCGCAGCTCCAGTGGGCTTCGAAAACTAAGATGGGAGCCGACGCTGTGAGTCGAAGCATTGCTGCACAGGCTTGAGCCAAGTTTCTCAACAAGAGAGAGTAAAAAAATAAAAAAGAATAAAAAGGATTGGCTACTCGCAACTGGCTATTGTACAAGACGTAAGACTCTTGGACTGAGTTTTTCTCTGCTTGATTAATCTGGATTTTGCATCATGAAATGGACTTGGTCCGTAAGAAGCGGGATATGACAATAATGGACATTTGAAAGCAGGTACGTACCCTCTGGGACATGGGAGCAAAGGCTCGCTCGAAGCGGAAGAGAGCGAGCCGTTCTTTTTGGATTTACGAATTGCAAGTCGGAGTTGGGAAAGTATTGGAAATGATGCAGTTTGAGAGCTAAATCGATTGAATCACCTTGCTACGTATAACGAGTTGGTCAATTTGAACATCTTGACATTGACGGTGGTCTTGTACGTGTATACGTATACCTAGATGAACAGTACCCGTACCGTACCGTACGTACGCTCCAAGTCCTTCGTAGCTTGCCAACAACAATCCATTCTTACATTTAACACGACACATCAATTTGTTGATAACAAAAGCATATTGATGACTTTTCCTTGCCTTGACGCCAAGAGATCCTATGGAAATATGCAAAGTGCAAGCACCTCAACAGTAGAATAGATACTCACCTAGGACATCACACCAGAGGAACTATTACAAAAGGAAAAAAAGATAGAGGAAATATAGTGGTATCATTCACAAGCAAGCTTCAGGGTGGTCTTTTTCTTCAAGGCAGGATTTGCGCGACGTCAAATGTCACTCACGAGCTTAAGTTGTTTGCGATTGCAAGAGCCCCAGGTGTCTCAGAAGTCTTTCGTGCAAACCTTGCGGTTGAACTTGTCTCGGGAACCCTCGAGAACAGCACAACACCTTTTTCTTTTTCTTTTCTTGCGAGAAGATGAAAAAAAGGCTTCAAGGCAGGCATGTCAAATCCCTCAGAATCCCATTGGTAAATGCATGTCGTGTAAAACGACGCAAGTTTCTCGAACAGCCCACGTCAATCAAAAAGCCATGGCAAAAGAAGCCATCCAGCGCCATCATCTTCGAAAAGAAGAACCCTGTCGCCACGAGCCCACGGATCAAAGTGTACCAAGCCCCCGAGGTCTATCGCCGCCTTTTCATGAATAGAAGAGACGACTTCTCAAAGCCCACAGGCATAACGTTGTATGAAACGCTGCCGCCAACTTGTTTTGAATAATGACAGCCCACAAAAGCCCACTGATGCAGCAAAGCCCGCTGAAGCCCTCACGTGCGTGCCCTCTCTTTAATCAAAGGTCATCTTGGTGCCAGCAAAGCTTGAAGTAGTTCGGTTGGCACCAGTTCCAAATCCACCACGGCCTCCTCCGGAACCACCGCGTCCACCACGGCCACGGTCACCACCACGGCCTCGGCCACCTCCCCGTCCACCGAATCCGCCACGGCCGCCACCACGGCCGCCACCAAAACCGCCACCCTCACGAGGAGGAGGACGAGCGCTGGCAAAGTCCAGACGGACATTGCGAGTCATTTTGCCACTGCCAATGGCGCTGCCGTTCAACTGCTCAAAGACGGACTTGGCGTCGTCAACCGAGTTGAAACTAACGTAACCGAAGCCCTTCAAGTTTCCAGAATCACTAGTAGCATGATGATTAGTATCTAGAGTGGTTTCGCAGGCAAGACGGGAATAAAAACGTTAATAAAAACTTACGGGTCTGTAGGCAAGCGAACACTGGTGACTTCGGCAACTTCGCTGAAGAATTGTCGAACGGAATCCTGATCGACATCGAAGGGCAAGTTGCCAACAAAGAGAGTGTCACTAGGGGGCTGACAGTGTCGCCGTGCTTCTTGGCACGATCGGTCGCACGATCGCGAGGGTTGGCCTCGGCAGGACGAGCGTTGGCATAGTCCAAGTTCAGAGCACGGTTGTCAAGCTCAAAGCCCTGCATGGCGTCATAGGCCTTCTTAGCATTGGCACCGCTGTCGAAGTCGACGTATCCGAATCCACGGCTGCGACCGCCCATCTTGTCAGTGACAACACGAGCACCGACCAGGCCCTCAAATTCCTTGAAAGCCTCTTGGAGGGCGTTGTCGTCAATGTTCCAGCTCAAGTTACCAGCGAACAAAGTGGGAGCACCTTCCTCGTCAGTCTTGGCCTTCTTGGGAGTAGAGTCGATCTCGTGGTCGGCCTTGCGCTTCTTGGAAGCTGGAGCATCCTCAGACTCGGTCTTGGCTTCGTCAGACTCCTCGGAGTCGTCCTCAGAGTCATCTGAATCTTCCTCAGAATCATCAGAGTCAGAGTCCTCCTAAGTGGGTTAGATTAGTAAATAAGATGGGTTCTTTTGAATTGCATGTATTGACCCACCTTGGCATCAGCCTTCTTGTCGCCACTCTCCTCATCAGAGTCCGAAGAGTCCGAAGAGTCTGAAGAGTCGGCAGTCTCAGCCTTGGCTTTTCCGTTGGCCTTTCCGTTGGCCTTGGGTTTAGCAGTCTCCTCCTCGGACTCGCTGTCAGAATCGGAGTCAGAGCCGGACTCGGGCTCAGATTCAACCTTCTTGGCAGCCTTAGCCTTGCCGTTGGTAACAGGCTTCTTGGTCTCAGCCTCAGACTCACTGTCGGCCTCAGACTCACTGTCAGACTCAGACTCAGACTCGGTCTCGGCCTTCTTAGTGGTTTTGGCAGCCTTAGCCTTGTCATTGGCCGCGGCCTTCTTGACAGTCTTTGCTCGACCTCAGACTCAGAGGAGTCGGAGTCGGAGTCGGAGCTAGCAGCGTCGCTCTCGCTCTCAGAGTCAGACGAAGGCTCAGGTTCAACGACCTTCTTCTTCTTCTTAGGGACGTCCTTCTCCTTGACTACTTTGTTGGCAGCAGCTTTGGCAATGTCCTTGGACTTGGTCTTGGAAGACTGGGAAGACTTGGAGACGCCAGCATTCTTGACAGCAGAGACGGCATTAGCCTTCTTGCTCTCCTTGGTCTTTGACTTGGCCATTGTGAATGTGAATGATGATAAATCAATGGGATAAATGCAAGATGAGAGAATATGGGAAAATATGATATGCAAAGATGCAAAGATGCAAAATTCCCAGAGATGAGTGTTGATGGAAAAAGAAAGTGGAGGGCAGCAGCTCGCCTTGTACTTTTTTTCTTCCTGCACGAAGGGACAGCCGCGTGGTGTAGAGTTTTTTTTTTTTTTTTTTCACCTGGCAAAATGTGGGGCGCTCCCAGGCGGTGAGTTCGACAAGAGGTACGTTCCTTTCTCAAAGGTTGAGCCAGCAGCTCTGGAGGCCTGACCATTGAGGCACTAATTTTCAACTCAGCGTGCAGCCGAATTGATCATCAGCTCCAAATCAGCGATCTTGTCTTCCGCCCGTTAGAGGAAGCTGTAAACAAAACTCCGCACCCGCCGCCATGCCTACTCCCGAATCCGAGCTTTTCAAGAGCCAAAAGCCCCAGGTCGCACCGACCTTCAACGGCATAGACTACGACGATACCAAGGCTTTCAAGGCGGCCGAGGACGCCATCATCCGAGAACAATGGGTTGGCGCCATGAAGACGCGAATCGTGGGAGAGGAATTGGGCAAATGTTATATGCGCGAGGGCGTCAATCACTTGGAGAACTGCGGCGAACTGCGAGGTGAGCGCCAATATTAAATCGTCAAGAAATGCCATGGGTCAGTCACATACTGACAGACGGGAACTTTCAGAGAAATACCTGCAGCTCCTTTCCACAAACAAGATCAAGGGCACCAAGTTCATCCAACAAAACTACCTTGAGCAGAAGGACCAGGAACTCGATATGGCGGCTCGAGTGCACACCACTGATAAGATTGCCAAGTTGAACCAAGGCCGTTTCTCGTCATAAGAAGGTCACTGGAGTGGTATGAGACGGAATAGCCTAGATTCGGAACGAAGGCCAGCGATCGTAGCATGCTGGGTAATGTAGGGTTCAAGTTGCCATGATTTGTGTCAACTTGTATCAGATTCAAGAGACTTGAACGATATGCTGCTAGTGGCCTTGAACGGAAGCCAATACTTGTGGATCCTGTTACGAGTGTGTATATAAGCAGGAATAAATATTCACCAATCCATACGGATTTTTTTAAAAAAACAGTCTTCTACTTTCCTTTATCAAAAGTGCAGTGCTTGTTCTTGGAAGCTCGGCCCAGCTCTGCGGCAGTGGGGAAGCTCGCAAGGCTGCGCGAGGTGTCGCGCCCTACGCTTTTCCATGTAAATTTTTGGCAGCGACCGACAAGCCTCGTCTGCACCCCTACAAAACTGTCATCGCGTATCTCCTCAAACCACAGATGATGTTCTGCACAAAGTGCATCCGTGCCGGTGCCATAAGGCAACGGCTCCCACTGATCCGACAATTGCACGCATCAACGCACATTCGCTTGACTGCATCCAAACCCTCGTCGCCGGCGAACGACCCAGAATCATCAACTCGACGTTCGATCTGCACCGAGGGCGCAGTTCTTTCTGGACTCAATTACTCCAAGGGCGGCCAAGACCCCGTGGCTAAGAAAGACGAAGAGTACCCCGAATGGCTGTGGTCATGTCTGGACGTCATGAAGAAGGCGGACGCTGCTGACGAAAACGCCGGAGACGAATTCTGTACGTCTTCACTCTTTGCTTTATTACCATCTCTCCCCCTTTCAAAGAATATTGGCTCTTTTCCCGTTTATAAATGGTCTTTTTAGTTTGTTATGAAAACTAACGAAATGTGTAGCTAAATCCAAGAAGCAACGAAAAATTGCTGCGAGGCGACAAAAGGCGCTCGAGGCCAAGCTTCTCGCCGAGGGCAAGCTCGAAGCTCTGGCTCCCAAGATTCCCATTCAGCATCAGTCAATTAATCTTCCGGGCGACGAGGGTGGAAGTGTTGTGGATAACATCGCGGCTGCCGAAAAGCGAGAGGAACTGAAGAAGGCTATGCGAAAGGAGAGAAAGGCCAAGATCAAGGAGGCCAATTACTTGAAGTCTATGTAAGGCACTGCGTCAGGGTGCCCGACTGTACAACATTGTTTAGACAGCAAATATGACATGTTACATACTGCATATTTTGCAATTTGGTCAAATTCATCTCGCTACGGCGTCCCAAACTCACGTGGTCTTTGCCGTTCTCAACATCGAGGCATCTGCGCATGGCTACTCACACAGCGACATAATATTTGGTCTGTATGATAGTTCGTAGTCAAATTCCGGTTGGTTATCGGCGGCGAGCTTTTGGCCACTGGGGCACAAAGGGCCGCTGAAGGGGCCCTGAAATATATGAAAAGTGGTAGATGAGCCATTATACTACCTAACATAAATCAAATTGACTTCTGGCTATTTCTTGTCATATGCAATCATAGTGCATTGAGATCCAAGGGCACACTGCTACCTCTGCCAGCTCTGTACTTCTTCGGGCCTCCGATGAATTCTCTTGGCTTGGGCAACAAGCTGTCATCTTTAAACTGCCACCTTTGGTCATTCACAACTGTCCTTCCCCGCTACTGGGACTCGGCGAATGCGATGATTGTCGACTTTGACTCGAGTTGGCGCCATTGACAGACAGCGTGTATGAGCTGGGATCTAGAATGCTGTGAAGCAGGGAGGATCCCCTGTTCCGCGACTGAGGTGGAGGCGGTGGTGATTGCGATGTAGGCGCCAATGGGGCTGCACTCGACGGAGGAGGCGGAGGCGGAGGCGGAGGCGGTTGAGCTCGAGGAGAAGGAGAGCCCGAGGGCAAAGGAGGTGCAGAGGCGGGTGGTGGTGGTGGAGGCGCAGCCGGGGTTGATGCTGAAGAAGTCGGAGCTTGTGGTGGTCGTGGAGGAGAGGCGGATGGAGTTGGCGCTGCGCTTGACGGTGGCGGCGGAGGAGGTGCAGCGCCAGCTGGAGGAATGGCCTTTGACGACGGTTTTCGTGATGTTGGCAAAGGCGGCGGTTTCTTGCCTATTGGTGGAGGAGGTGGTTTCGATCCTCCAAGTGGTGTTAATCTGCGTAGATTGCTGGCACCACCCGGAGGTGGTATACGGGGGCCACGGCCAGGTGTAGCAGAAGCCGCGCTTCCTGGTGGTAGAGGAGCACCTGAAGGTTTGGATACTGACATCCTAGACTCCCCAGGATCGGACAAATACGAGGCACCTGAAGTTGCGCCGGTATCTACACCTCCTCCACGCTTCTTCAATTTGGGCATGCCACCAGCGAACAGGCCGGCGAGTTGAGGGCAGGATCCAATGCGGGGGCTAATGCCTGACCAGTTCCTTGTTCACTATTGCTTCGTGCTCGACTTCCGGTTGCTGGACGCGCAAGACCACCGGGAATGGGAGGTGCACCGCCGACCGGAGGACCGCTTGACGATGTTGTGTTGCCTACTATCGGAGCAGACCGATCATTGGTGACAGCTTTTTTAGGGATTTTCCCTTTTGAATATCAGATAGCAAGGCATTCTAAGAGGAACCGAAGTGTTAGTCATTGGCTTGGTAACTTGAGCAATGAGCACTTACTTTATTGCCTGCACCGGGAGGAGGTCGTGCTGGAAGCCCAGCTCCTCCAGGCGGTGGTGGCGGAGGAGGGGAGGTGCCGGCATCTTCGAGGTTCAAAGTCCGTATTTCGGAATAGTTTTCGAGGGGAAGAAGAAAGCTGCAGATAGTAGAGGCTGCCCAGGGGTCGCGAAGTGCGGCGATAGATTAGGCAGCGGAGGCCAAGGTGCTTGCAGAGCGATTTGCTGCCTCACGAGTCACGACTTGGTAAAGGGAGAGTCAACAATGCTTTTGGAGGCTGATCGAGTTTTTGACTGCTGTTCCGTAGCAAATCGATCGGTGGAGTTGGCAAGAGTTGGTAAGCCGGGTTGGATTGTCGAGATAGAAAGATGCAAGTTTGTGACCATTAGTTGTTGGAGCTTGCGCAAGCTTCCGTCATCTGCTGTTCAGAATCAGAATCAGGACAGGATGGGCATTGGCCGATGGCCGGTTTTAGTACATAATAATAAATGTGGAGACCACACCCTTGTCCATATGCCTTTCCGGCAGACGTTGATTGTCATAACCTCCGACAGACATTTGTCTGTTTCCACCGTCGACCACAACAGGCAGCACCAACCATTGCGCGAGGCGCAAGCTCAGCTTGCTACACTAAACATGAGGCGGGCATCACCTCGAAGCCTCGGCTTCGTCTGCGAGTCCTGCGCCTTGACGCGGACTCGAGCACGACGGTTCATCGGCCCCGTCTCGCCTCTCCACGAAACAGTCAGATCCCAAAGCTTCCCAACTGGACGACATCCGCACCAAGATGGGCATCCACGGCTGCACTCTGCTCCGAAAGCGATGGCGAGTCCCCTACCGGCCAGACCACCCATCCCTCCGCCAACACACCTGCTCCCATCACCGAACCCGCAGACCTCGCACGAGTAGCCGAAGACAGCAACAAGAAGTTCCTCTCCGTGGAAGGCATCCCCGCGCCCCAGCTGACCAGTACTGCTCTCCGATCGTGTCTCTTCGCCGCTGCCGCCCTGCATCCTCAGCTGAAACGCGCAGAGGCACAGACCAAAGCCTCGGCCTCGAAGCTCGTCACCCTCGGAGCCGAGCGAACCGGCACGAGAATACCCATCGACGCCAAGATCCAAGATGCTGTCAACAGGATATCCTACGCCGCATACACAATCATGACGCATCCCAACGTCGAGATGACGCCTGAATCCCTGGAGCTCTACGTCCAGATCCAGGCACAGCTCGGTCGGCCAGAATCACTCCCCTCCATCCTGGAGCTCTACGCCACCAAGGCCAAGCCCGTCGTCAAGGACGGCCAAATCACACATGTCAAGCAGAACGCCAACGCGGCATCCCGAGCCATTGAAGAAGGTGTCGCCAGCACGGCGCTTCAAACGGCCATTGAGGCAAAGAACCTCGATGCCGCTCTTGGCATCATCGAGGCAGCGTACTGTGTGCCTGCATTCAAGCGCCAGAAGCTCATCCGACACGGCACCGCGCCGGCCATGGGCCTCGCCACTCTTCCCCTCGGTATATTTGGTTTGTCCACCGCCTACGCAGCCTACTGGCAGAACACGATGGACATCTCGACCGCCACGGGACTCGGCGTGGCCGGGATTTCAGGCTACTTCTTCGTCGCGGGGTCGCTCGGTGTCATCGCCAAGTTGAGCAACAAGGATCAGATGAAGCGAGTGACCTGGGCCCTGGAACGCCTCTCCGCTATCGCTGGCTAAGGGAGGATGAGCGAGCCGCCCTCGATAAAGTCGCCTGCGCGTGGGGTTTCAAAGAGCCCTGGAGACATGGCGAGGAGACGGGCCCCGAGTGGGAAGGATTGAAAGAGTACATGGGGTACAGACAGATGTTGCTGGACCGTGTCGAGTTCATGGATGGCATGAGCTGAAAGCCCTGCTGTTCAAGGGTTTTGTTCCCCGACTCACAACCCCTTTCTCATTTGTCTGTACCAATTTGTATCATTGTGAAGCAAAACATCGCTCGTGTATTAAAAAAAAAAGATACATATATTCCCTCTGCCGCCCCGCAACAGCCGTCGATTCCCATTCCCGTCCAGATAAGGAAAGTCATTGTTTTCCTCGCAGCGCAACCATTTGACCGCCACCATCGTCGTACATTCACGGGAATAAGCAACTCCTATTGCGCTCCATGAGGCAAGCCGAGTCAATAGTTGACCTGCAAATCGGTGATCAACCAAATCAGGGACCGTCCGCAGTGTACTCTTGATGACGGCGCAAGGGGTGGTGCAACCCCATATAAGAACAACAGCTTTGCTCATCTGCATCTTCTTTTTCCATTTCACCCGGCTACACCGCTTCTCCGAGCGCACGAACACCAAAGGTGTCGAACACGTTCTATTCCCCAGAACCCATTCCAAACCCACCATGTAAATTTCTGGCCTATTGTTTCCACACAAAACGTGCGGGTAATGTCATCGCCCATGGCACATTATGTCCTTCACTCGCAGTGTCCTTCTGATGCTACAAAGGAGCCCGCCTACATGACTCACGTTACCCGATACCTTTCATACATCCTTTGTTCCAGCTTTGTCTTCTCCAGCCCATCCTGGGAGTTTGGGAGATTTCTCTTTTTTTTTTTTTCTGAATGTAGTGCAAGTCTACATCACACGTCTCGATCAGCCTACCGCTTCCAGTGGATTATTATTCGGCTGGTGGCGCGTGACTGGTCCAACGTGAGGGTATACTTTGAAAACTTCAAAAGAAGGGCGAGACTTAAGATGGGACAGCATGTTCATTGAAAGTATGTATAGACAGTAGAAAAGATACATTGGGCCTATGCTGAAACTATTCCATAGTACAAGTGGCTACATGCATCATCGCATCATCATGAAACAGAGCGGCATCATCTCGGGCAGACCTTGCCTGAAACGAACAAATAAACAGGTTCTCATAATGCAGTGGACCCCGATCCGACCATCACCCCTCCCCCTTCCTTTGTTAGCACCAGAGAAGAAAAGCTCATGCAGAAGTGAAATTGAAGACTGGCTCGCTTAACGCGCGACGAATTCCGAGCAGGACCAATCCAACTACGCGGCAACTCTTGATACCCACAGGGCGACGACTCGAATTCAGCGTCCTTGTACTGGCGCTTGCGGGCTCGATACAATTTGAGTCCCAACTCATGCTCTTCTCTCTGAATATCGGCCAGTTCTTGTCGAAGATTGTCGACTTTCTGCTTCTCTTCTTCTCTTTTGCGCATGACTTGACGACTGGCCAACAAGTTGTCCTGCGGCATGAGTTCCGTCATCTGTTTGATGCTCTTCTCGATATTGACTCGAAGGTGGAAGAGACCACTTATTTGTGCGTCAAGTCGGGAGACAAGATCGCCGCTCTTTCCCTGGTGAGGCGCGAGCGGAAGAGGCTTCGATATAGAAAGAGAAGAGGACCGGCGGTCTGTCGATTCGCTATCACTGATGGATCGGGGTTGAGAGGCCTGATTTCGGCGGTCGAAAAAGTCATGCTGCGATTCTTCCGTTGGCGTGTAAGAACTCGACAATTCAATGACTACCGGTTGTTCTGAACCAGATGACCAGCTTCGTCCGCCCGCGATGGGCCTACTACGAGCCATCACGCCGAGGACGGGTGGAAGGATGGGAAGCGGTGGTACGTTTTCTTCACTAGACTGTCAGGGCGTCCCTGGATCTGAGGTTGCATAAGTCGTGATGCTGAAACGCGAAGGCGGCGGGACCCATGCAGCCTCAGAACGGGAGTCTGAGGGTAAGTGGTCGGCGGCACGGTCCCCTGTGGTTTCAACACCGCTTGAGAGGTTGATGTCCGAAAGTTTGTAATTCGATGCAGGACTTATATTTGATGAAGCGGGAGCGGGTTTCCTCTTTATGACATTGGGAGAAGGGCGGATCGAATCTGGTGGATGGGATCCCAGAGCCCAGGTCTTTAGGTCAGGGAGGGGCGCATTATAAGATATAGTTTCTTGAGTCAAGATGTCATTGTGCGGAGGGCCGGGGCATGCCTTCTCAGGTGTTGGAAGTTGTTGCTGCACGCTCAATTGAGCTGGCGGAGTTGTTGATTTTTGGGCTTGTTCTTGGAGCTGACTTGGAGCAGCCTTCGCATAGCATGTCCGCCAGTACTGGTAATCAGTGTTTCAGCCCCAAGGGTACGGCTCCAGACTTTCCGGCATGGCCAGCCCCTTGATTATCTTTCGGGGAATTTTAACGGTGCAACATGTAAATCGTCCCTGACGGGTTGTACCATGGCGGACCGACCACTTGCACCGTTCCATCGAGGGCGACTGTCGATGGCAGCCGGTTTTATCTTGCCAGTGAGCCGCAATCGCCGGCCAAAAGATGGAGACGAAGCCTTGGTGCGGTCATTCCCTGTGGAGGTTATTGTCGTGTTAAACGCATACAGGTGTTCGGCCCTTGCGGATTCTTGCCATGCTTTGTCGTTTTCAGAATAGGTGATGGACTGCCTCGTGTGAGCCTGTTGATTCCATACCCTTTTATCCGCGGGTGGCATAACCTGACGTCGTGATTGTGGCACAGCATTATGCACTCGAGTACCAGCCTGACTCAGTCTTGGACTACTGACTTGCCGCTGCTGAGATGGTAGATTGCATGTATCACGACGGCTTCCTGTTGACACTTTGCTTTGAACATTGTCCAAGTCGTTTTCTATGGGCGAAACGTCTCTGGCATCTAGCCTGTACATGAGCCAAATTAGCATTTCCGCCTTGCGGGCATCAGTCGCCCAGTGAGTGCCATTGGCAACCTTCTGGGCGAAATGTATGGCACGTTGCAACTTACTCGTCTCCAACGACATGGATATCTGGTGAGCTGGGAGGTGATATTTGTAGAGCGGCGGAGCCGCGAGTTTTGTTGGAGGACGCCAGCTTGTACTGCGGCGTAGGGGTGATCGTTCCCCGTCGCTATGACTATAAACTGAAGACGTTGGTCGCCAAGCAGTATTGCTTCGTCGCCGCTCTTGATGCTGTAGTCTCCAGGAACTTTGTCGTGGTGGAATTACATCAGGGCGTACTGATCCATAATCGTCTTGCTCGTCTTGCTCGTCTTGCGAAGGCAGCACACTGGTATCGAACAAAGCGAGATTAGTGTCAAGATTTCGGATGAAATGACGCGCGTGCAGACATTTTTCTGTTTTGTTCCAAACTTGGCCAGGTCCCTGGTCCCTGCAGAGAACCTTTGCAGCTGGCCTCCAAACCCAAAAGTGAGGAGTCACATTATTGATGAACACCCCTTCATTTGAACAAACACACAAACAACAATGGATGAACCATGGCGAATTAGCCTACGACATCGAAGCGACATCAACACCAAGCCCGGGTGCCCAGCTTGCTGCTCCAAGTAGCCTACCCGCGGTAAAAAGAGTGGGTTCGGGATTGCGCGCCACAGTGAGACACTCTTGAGTCTTGGACGCGACACGCAATGAAATGGGGCGAGCATTTTACTTACACGTCGATATACTGGCGTTGAGGCACAACTCTGCCTCTTTGGAGTGCGTAACACTTCGGGCCTTTGGCGTTTGAATTGGAGATGCCGAGAGCGCCAAGGGGTTGTAGAATATCGTCCTCATCGAGATCTGCCCAATATGCGCCGTCCGGTCTGACAACTCGCGTGTGCCTTGGAGTCACGGGCTGCTGACCACCAGGATGACCCCGGATGGCCGGCCCAGGGTTGAGATGGTAAGGCGACGGTCCCCATGGTGATTGATGGGTAGGTAGGTGGGTGGTTGGTGGGTGGGTGGGTGGACTGGCTTCCAAAGGCTTCCAACGTGAAGCGTCTGGTTGGACTGGTGGGCAGGCAAAGTGCTTCAAAGGACGGATCGAATTCGCTTGCAGTACGGAGACTCCGGACGAAGCTGCCACGAACAAGCTTCACTGTGCCTCACTAATTCATACCTAGGTGCCCAAGTAGACAGACAAAGCTTGCTTGTCAACTTTATCCTCTGTTCGGCAGTATGGCCGATGCCTTTGTTTCATCCAGGTTGTTGAGGTGATTGATGAAGAGCGTCAGGCACGCGGCGCGGCAAGAACCTGGCGGGCGGTGGTAGCGGTGGTGCTTTCCCTCACACTGCTTCGACTTCGAATGCAAATATATGTGCACGTGCACAGGAATAACATTCAATGCCAGCCTTGTCGTGAAATTCGAAATCTCGAGTGCTCGTTCAAATGAAAAGAAGTTGGAACACGCATTCCTCCCGGCAGCGGCCGTTGTATATCAATGGATTTGATCCACGTTGAGCAGCATTATGAAAAAGGGGATGACCCCATATGCCCATACCCATCCATGTCTTGGGCCTCTGGCCATCATGGACAAACAAAAGCCAACCTTGTTCACGACCCATGCAGGGACGCAGGGTCTTCCCAATTCACAGGCCAATTCCTCACTCACGGCCGCTCGTCTCTGATCGCACAGACTGCTCGTCTGTAAGTCTGTCGAGTCTATGTACTAGTGTGAGACAAGCAGTGAGGGTCCTTGCGAATTCAAAGACAAGCCAGATCTCGGCACGGATGGGCGATGGGCGATGGGTCGATGACAAGGAGCCAGATCAAACAAGGCGTCGCCTACTACGGAGTAGACCAGGGCCAGTCACCAGTGTCTGCTTTTCTGCAAGAAACATTTCCGACCATCCACAACGTACACAACGGGTTTTTCGGGCGCTTCTGGTAATACTGACCGTCAAACGTCCACAACTTCGTGGCAGTAGGTTACTCCGTCGTTTCAGGATTTTGATCGCGGCCTGACGAGACTGACTGTGCTTTGGCGCCGATGGGCAAAAAAAAAAAAAAGCGCTCTTATAAGTTATTAGCCAGGGCATATTAGGACATGAGATTGCCACACGATCATGGGCATCCATGGTCAACAGCGCACATTGTTTGTGGCTTGGAGCAGCATACAGCAGCATACAGCAGCATACAGCAGCATACAGCAGCATACGATTGAAACCGCGAGCTGAGATCGTATTTACCAGGTCTACTCCGTAAACTTCAAGTAACAATCCGTGGTTGTGATAGGCAAAGCGCGGCTGATTCTCGAGTCGAGGGCTCGAGCCGAAGTCGCCTCGCCCTAACTTACTAATACCCTTGTTGATCGTCGCAGACAAGCGGCTGATGATAGCCAATCAATGGCCGGCCACTCCTCACCGTCCCCACCGTCCCCACCGTCCATCGTCAGGGCTTGAGCGACAGCGGCTGTTTCAGGCAGGCCCTGGTGCACATCCTCCAATTCAATCCACAACTCTGCGGAGTAATCCGTACATACAAGCCAGTCAATGTCGACTATATAATAAATGGTTATGATTCGGCTCTATTATAGCCGCTTTGGTCTTTTCTGTGACTCCTTGTTGGTGGGCGGGAGAGGTTTTAGGTCCTGCAACTTTGATTAATCTCAAGTCCAGCAAAGCTCCCTGCCCACTTATGATTTCCATCTGCTACAACCGGCTGCGTCAAGACTCAAGAGCCGGATAAGAAAGATCCTTTCACGGCTGAGAAAGGCGTGTATTACTTCAGTCTCTTCAGAAACCCGCAATCCATAATGGCAGAAGAGCACCCAGCACCAAGAACCCCAAATGCCACCCGAAGCCCTCGCAGCCCGTCGTCCACCAGCTGCCACTGCCACCCTGGCCCCCGAACCAGACCCGTCCGCGCTCCCATCGTGCTGGAGGACCCTGAATTCCACCGTCAGCCCCGGGGCGAACATGTCGTGCCGGCGGCGCAGTTCATTGCCGGGCTCCAACGTCCGCTCGCGCAGCGCTGGAACCATGTCGTCATGCAGTTCCATTGTCCTTCCTGCGAGCAAGCCGAGCCCACTGCTTCCTCTCGTCTGGATACCTTGTTTGTCAACGTGCGCGGCTCCGTCGACTGGGTATATGCGAGCGGTGAAGATGCCATTGCCGACAGAAGAGCGAAAAAGAGTGGCAAGGGCAGCATCCTCGGGGATATTTGTGCGCGAGACACCATTTCCCTTACAGGGTAGGTAGGTAGGTAGGTCTCATACAGTAAGTAGACCCCCAACAAATCTTGGCTCCCGAAAGGAAGATCCTTCTTGGCTTCAATGTCAGTCAAGTCTTGAGTGAAAGAGAAAGGTAAAAAAAAATTTAAAAAAATTTAAAAATAAAGAACAGAAGTACACGTGTCCGGCACTTCTACAAACCAGTCGCGGCGCAGCTCCCATTTTAATAACTTGACCGCACTTCTGAGAAATTGCTGCCCAGCGCGGGGAGGGCAGCCCCATCAGATCGACAACCGCAAGAGAAGCGTTGCTTTTCGGATTGGGCAGTGAACCCACTCACGATGTTGGCAAGTCGGCTGACTCAGATACCGCATGTGTCTGCCGGGTATCTGAGTCTCCACGATAGCACAGCATTGATATACGAGAACTTGGAAAAGGAAAAAAAGGGGGCCGAGTGTCTCTTCAACGACGGTAAATAAAATCGTGCATCTCATCCACCCCACCCGCCAGCAACCCTCCCCCAAAAAAAAGCCAAGTCACTCCTCGAATCTAAACCAGCGGTAGTACCCCCCTTGCGCAACAACGGGAATAACTCAATCACTCCGAGTACCCGCTCCCAACCTTGTCCCCAGCGGCACCATCCCTCTCCCTATCCGCCCCCTTCCTCCTGACCAGGAACACCACCACGCCCACCAGGACCAAGAGAACAGCACAACTCAGAACAAGTGTCACCACGACAATGGTCTGTTTCTCCGCAGATGGGGACGCTTGAATGGTAATCACGGCGCCGCTCGCAGTCGCCTGGAAGTCCGTGGGGATAAGCATTGCGCTTTTTCCTTTTCTTTCCTTTTTTTTTTTTTTTTTAGAACGGGGGCACAATGGTGATGGAGCTAGATACGGGTGTGTGTTGTTGGTTGGTTAAAATGCCATGTGATTAGTCGGGAGAACGATGCTTACTTACTCTCCGTTCCGTGAATGATTGTGATGAGAGTAGGCTTCTGGAATTTGTGGTTACTGCTTGATGGTGCAGATTGGGTTTTGACGGTTTTGACTTTGCATAAATTGGCCCAAGAGTATGTGTGGTGTTGATTTGCGAATATCGTTAGGATGTACCGCGAAATACGAGAGAACTACCGAGTAGAAATAACCTTTAATGGCCTCACAGTTGAGAGGCATGACATTGTGGCAGGGCTACCAAGTTGCATAATACTTAAGCATAGTATTGTCGCCGTGGTGCGCGGCTGAAAAGTCAATCGACTGCAAGCAAGGTGAAGATGTTGGTGGGAGCAGGAATCGAGCTTCACAGGCATCACACATGGCATGCATGGACCAACAGATTGCAGCTCGATTCCATCTTTGAGAGATTGGCAAAGTACTTGTTTGTTCTTATATAAAATCTTCATTATATAAACTGGTAACTCGCCCCAGCGCTTGGTGCGTGCTACCATAGGTCAGTCAGACCATTTGCATGCAATGCAATCAATGCTGTGAGTGCTGAACTCTGGTGATGGATGGTATGCCGCCTTTTGGCTGACCATGTGCCTTCCAGCTCCCTATGCATCCATCTTCATGTTCTATATATATGTACACAATTTTTTTTTGGAAGTACGAGAACCCGTCGATGCAGTCTCTCATATTCTGCTCTCAGCTCCTCATTACGTCTTTGCAGTCATAATCTACAGGTATTAGTAATACTTTGCGTAAGAAACTCCTTGCGTGAAGCCATGTTCACTATAGCAAAAATAATTCAACGCCTTCGGAACCTCTGGGGGTCGTCGTGTCGTTCCATGACGGATAAGTAGTATGCCACTGTCCGTCATCGTAAGTCTTGGTTGAGGTCGACGACGCAGGAGGACTGAAAATGGTGTTGAAGGTGGTGGGCACAACGGTCAACGCTGTGGTTGTATTGAATGTCACAATGGATGACGCTCGACTGGCTCCAGAAGCGGTGGTTGTGTGTGAGATGGTCGAAGTTGGTCTGGTACAGGTCGTCGATGGTCGAATTCTGTTGTTGGAGGTGGGAATAGACCAAGTTTTTGACGAGAAATGTGGTGGAAGTTTTACCGAAGGTGTCGACTGCGTGGTCAATGTCGAGATCTTTGAGCCATTCGTCTTGATAGAAGTTTCGACGCTCACTGAAGATGGTTTCGACACAGCCGTTGGGGTAACCTCTGCGGTAACGGTCATCGTCACGTTATGATTGCCTCCAATGGGTATGATGGAAACGGTTGTAGGGACATGTTTTGTGGCTATGACGGGCGCCTCAGTTCTGATGACAGTCCGAGTAATTGGCGGTTCCGTCTTCACAACCGTCTTCACGGCAGTATGAGCACTGGAGGCATGATCTCCTTTGCCACTTTTACCCCCTTACCCCCATTCCCGCCGTTGCCTCCTCCTTTGCCTGGATCATCATCGCCTGGCTCGAGGGAACCACCGAGTACTTTGGCTTTGACGTAGTATCAGCAGCACGAGGCAAAAGCTCCGGCTGAGGAAGTGCAGCACCGGCAGTGATGAGCGTCGAGAGAACAGCGATGATGTAAACGGGCCCACGCATCGCGGGAAAATTGACTCTCTGTCAATGGCGCTGTGGCCGTCGACGAGGATATTGATCGGAAATGCTGACGAGTTCGGAGGAGGATCGTGTAAGTGATTTGGGGAGGATGTGATAATGTTTCGTGCAAAAATGCAGATCAGGAATGGAGGAATGCGGCTTCGGATGTGCCCAAATTTTCAATCGGAGATTAATCTTCGCCGAATTCTGCATGAACAGGAAGGGACACGAGAAAGAAACCCTGTTGGTGTGCGGATGTGCAATGATTTTGATATCCGCAAGTCCATGGGGCTGGTGGCACGATGCGAGAATTCCAGGTGGCTGGTGAAGGGAAGGGTGAAGGTGGTGGTTGGCAGTGGCACCTGCAACCTGCAGCTGCGGGACAGACGCTAACGGCCGACCAGTCCGGTTCCTCTCTGCAGCTGGAAACGGCAGGCACAAAGCTGCTATTGGCCCCTGCCGTATGTACGATGCTTCATTGCGGGGCGGGCTCAGGCTCAAAACTGAACGAGACCACAGCTCTGCGCCTCGCCTAACACCAGCCACCAGTATTTTCTCTCGGAGTGCACAGCGTCAACAAGAAAAGGTCCCTCCTGAGCCCGCCATTTTCCTTTACATTGTGTTCATTATGTCTCTGCGGGCAACGACATGTGGGTGCCACTGGTTGAGACATCGTCATTCGACTGTGGCAGACAATAGCACATTGAACTGGGTTGATACTCCGTACCGAGTACAGTAACGTGATTGGGCGTTGCTGATGTTGCCGCAGACCTCTCCCAGACAAAGTTGCCTTTTCTCATCAGCTTCATCTCACGTTTGCGCGTGGATCATCTGGTTGACTTTCAAGTTGATTGACGACTGGTGCTCCACGCGAGAACTTGTCTACTACTCCGTATTAGTAAGCTATAGGTACATGTAATATGTGCTACGCCACCTTTGGTCCTGCCACGGCTACGGAGCTGATGATGACGTTTGGTGCGGACATATTCCATAGTTAGCTGGTACCAAGTAGCTAAGCCACCATGATGCATCATCCAGAGTCGCAACGAACACGACTGGTTACCTGGCTCCTGTTGTGGCGCATTCGTTAAGAATGCCCAACTGATCTGGCACGCCTGGCACGCCTGGCACGCCTGGCCATGCTTGGCCGCGACTTTGGGTGCGCCTGTGAGTCTGTGATGATGCCTGCCTGAAAAAGATGACGACTGGACTCAACTGTGAAAGCGGGCTGCCAATACTTAAGCATTTCCCACCCTGCTTGCAATCTTTCACTCCGCGCGTCATCTTCATCCACCTAGTGGGGACCCCTCTCATTCGTTCGATCTTGTCCGCTTGTTGGGCGTAATAGGAGTGACCCCAAACTAAACGAGCATAGAATATCAGATCTACTCTCATATATATTATCGCTCCACGAAACATTATCCAACATGTCCTACTACGGCGGCTACGGTCAGCAGCAGCCCTACGGTCGTGCGTACCCTCCAAGCTTTCGCGGTGCCCACCTACTACGACGGCGACGAATGCATATACCAAGTTACCAACTAAAGTCCAGTCAGTACTGATTTTGCGTTTTGATAGAACCGCCGCCGCCGCCGCCGCCGCCGCCGCCACAGCAGGGCTATGGCCAATATCCCCCAGCAGCAGCAGCACGGAGGACAATACCCTCCTCATAATCCCCATGGCCAATATCCCCGCCGCAGCAAGGAGGATATTATCAGCAGCCGCCACCCCAGGGCCATTACCCTCCTGCTCCTGCTCCTGCTCACCAACAGCCATACGGCCAACCGCCCCCGCCTCAGCACTACGGAGCTCCTCAACCGCCGCCATCGCCATATGGCCATCACTCGCCTGCACCGCCTCCAGGACAATATGGCGCCCCCTACGGTGCTCCTCCTCCTCCTCAGCAGTATGGCCCTCCCGTGCCTCCGACGCCTCCCACTCTAGGATACGGCGCTCCTCAAATCATTCAATGGGACGCCAATCCGGATGCGCAAGCATTGCGCGCGGCCATGAAGGGCTTCGGTACTGACGAGAAGGCCTTGATCCGAATACTGTCCAGCAAAGACCCGCTGCAAATCGACATGATTCGGACGACGTTTGATCGTACCTTTAAGCGAAATTTGATTCGAGACTTGAAGGATGAAACCAGCGGTTGGTTCGAGACGGGTCTGGTCCAGCTGGCCTATGGTCCCATGCTGGCAGACGTGCACAACCTATACAGCGCAATGTCAGGTCCGGGAACCAAGGAAGTTGTTTTGAACGACATCTTGCTCGGCCGATCCAACGCCGACATCAGGGCAATCAAAGGCGCCTACTACCAGACATTCCACAAGAGTCTGGAAGAGACGGTCAAGGGCGATTTGAGCATGAAAACCGAACGACACTTTCTCATGGTTCTTGCTGCAAACCGAGCCGAGGATGCTGCCCCGTCGTTCCCCAACAGGTCGATGATGATGTTATGCAGATTTACAAGGCCACCGAGGGCAAGATGGGTACAGATGAGCTTCTTGTTTGCCATATCCTGAGTAGCAGGAACGATAACCAGATTCGTGCTATCTCGCATACATACAAACAAAAATTCAACCGTGACTTGGGGAAGGTCATCAAATCTGTGAGTTTTACTCGCGCTCCAGGAGGCTCAATGCATAAGGTAGAACAGCCATTGAAACTAAGTCTGACCGTCAGAAACAGGAATTTTCTGGCCACATGCAAGATGCCCTGCTGTTCCAGCTTCGTCACGCCGTCGACAAGTACATGCATGCCGCCGAACTCCTCGAAGAATCCATGGCGGGCTTGGGAACCAAGGATCATTTGTTGGTTGCTCGCGTCGTGCGCTTCCATTGGGACCATACCATGTCATCGAATGTCAAGGCTGCTTATCAGCAGCGCTTTGGTCGCAGTCTGGCCGCGCGCATCAAGGGCGAGACTTCTGGCGACTACCAGCGATTGATGCTAGCGAGTATTGGTGAGTGGCGCTGATCAAGTATGATTGGATAGAATGGAAGCCCATGGCTTTGGGACTTCTGGAAGTATCTGGTGTGCGTGGTCAGGTTGGCGTTTGGTGCATTCATTACTTCTCTGATGAGACTGTCGTGTCTTGTATTCATTAATTGCGTGGGTACCTAGCCAGGCTGCATCTATTCGAAACATTTGATCTCCTAGTCCTGTCCTCCGTGGCCTTCCCGTGCAACACGTGACTCTCGATTTTCTCTCTGCATGGTAGTAGTATGGTGGTACTGGTTGTACGTAGGGCTAGGAAGCCCTCGTAATACATCTCCTTCCTTGAACAGGGTAGTTCATGCCAAAAGCTCCATTGCTTGCCTGCCTTGCCTGCCCAATGCCTGCCTGCCTTGCCTGCCTAATACCTGCCTGCCTTGCCCGCCCGCCTGCCCGCCTGCCCGCCTTGCCTGCCCTGCCTGCCCTGTTGGCTTGCGCAACTGCGGAAGCTATACGGACTACTCCACTTGTATCGGACAGACTTCTCCATTTGGTAGACTGCGGAGTATTAATTCAATTTGTAGGGAGTACTCCGTACGGAGTACGGATTAGTGCTCCGTACGTTTTAATTTCAGCTGGTCCCCACTACCAAGCGCCCAAGTTGCCAATGATCCAATCGTCCACCCCTATAGCGCAAATGACCTTAACCTAGCGTAAATGACCCCGACCTTAGCGTAAATGACCTTGACTGAATGCGGACTCGAAACTCCGGCTGCCTGATTATATAGGCAGAAAGTGGCAACCCTTTAGGTGACTAGCTTCAAAATTTATTTTCCCAATTCATTTATCTCCAAGGCAGCCCCCTCTCTATTTTTAAGAAGCGCAGCAGCCAGTCTTTCACTCACCAGTGACCAGAGTCACCTGAGCAACTTATTAAGTACTCCTTGCTCATTTATTATCAGTTATCATACCAATCATACCAGACGTCTATTTGACGCGCTCGACGAGTTTCCGCCACCCAGTCAGGGACCCTACCTGGCTTTTTTTCTGTGCTGAGTGCGTGGGGGTTACATTTTCTTGCGGGCGCGTTACAAAGTTACAATCGCGCTTTTTCTTCCTTCCTTCCTTCCGAGTCAAAACATCAGCTCAAAAGAAAAAGTTGTGCAAGTGGGGCATAGTCTGCACTCAACTTACACCCGTGAGTCGCGTCGTGAAATTTGCTAGAAGGGCGTTTGCGAACCTGCCCTCACTCACTCAGGCGAAGCTTGATTCGTTATGCTTCTTTTTTTCCCCGTTTTTAATCTTCTCCCTAGTATACCTTCCACGATAATGCAACGACGAGCGTGCCTGCTTTTGGATAACTTGACTAATCTCGACATCAGGCTGCGATTCACTCCGTCTCGTTACCGACTTTGGGAGGTCTTTGAGGTGGCGGTCTTTTGTGGATTATAGCCGCGACAAGTCAAGCACTTGTCTGAGGCGAAGCCTGCACTCATCCGCTTTCGTGTTGCCACCTTTTGCAACAAGTCGATCGCCGACGGGGCTTCTACCCTCTCTCTAGGAGCAAGTCGACGGGGTTCTGCTACCGGAAAGATATCTCTCATGGCTTCGTCTGTGTCGGGTGGAGGAGTCTATGCGTCGGCGCCAACTTCTGCACCTGCTGCATCTGCCCCGGTACCAGCAACATCCAGTCTCTATCAGCATCATCATCATCACCTTCCTCCGCCAACGGGCTCTCAAACCTCGCACCAACCAGCGCCCAACCCACAAGCAAGTCACTCACCAAATTCCCGGGACCACAGCATCAACCTCAGATGAGGCATGCACAGCACCCCAATGGAAATGCAAGCCCGTCGATATTCTTATCGCCAAGAGCTGGTGCCGCTTCTGTGACTGAGTCGACACAATATCAAACCCTCATCCGTTTGCTCAAATCCACCGATCCTCCATAGTTCGACAAGCAATTCGGGACACACATGAAGTGACGTTGCTAGGATCAGAATACCATTTCGCATTTTTGGTACGTTTCCGTGCAAGCTTTATGCGTCGTTAATGATTGGATCTATGAACTAAATTGCTGTTGCAGCTGAACACAGTTTTTCATCAAGCTAGTCCGGCGATTTTGGACCAGAGCGTTCGAACCTTTGGCGCAAAACTCGTCAGTTCTTCATTTCACAGTGCTCTCGCCCATGTGACGACGGAAACACTGGACAGTGTCTCAGATATACTTTTGCCCAAACTCAGCAATGACTTCTTGGATCGAGCGCTGGACAAACGGCTAAGTACAATCCGAGCGCGCTCGCTCGTCAACGCACTCGCCAAGGCAGACCGTCTTGGTTACGACGAGAGAGATACAGTGGAAGAAAGAAGAGACGGCACTGAGCATGTCATCCCGCACCTGAAGCCCGATCTGGCGCAAACCCCAGCACAAAGAAACGGTTCTTTTCACCCGCCACAGCACATGTACACCAACCAGATGAGATCCCACAGATCGCAAATCCCACCGGTGAACACATCACGACAAAACAGCAGGGTAAATATTGTGTGCTGTAGTATCTGCGCTCGCCCGTGTTCTGGGGCGCATGCACTCCGTCATGTAAGTCCAACGATACTTCTTCCATCACTCCACGAAGCCATGACTCATTTTGTTCTTAGCACAAGCTGAAGAAAGTGTGTGAAAATTTGCAAACCTTTGACCGGATCAACCGAGACATTTGTCCACACTGCGGAACAACATTTGCCAACAGCGGTGGCTTGGCGTATCACATCAAGTTGCAAGTCTGTGGCCATTACACCAACGAAGATGTTGCCGTGATTCTTCCGGCACTTGCAGGATTTTATCGTGGCCAGGAGCAAGGTCGATGTCAAGCCAGCAGATGGCATCAGCCCACATGAATACATCACAAAGTCAAAATACGGGACACCCTACATTTAGAGCAGTGAACGCCGGCAGTTTGCCACCACCGAGCAGTGCATCAGTGACGCCTCAGTCGCAGTCCAAGGTGGCTGACGCTTACGCTCATCTCTCTCCGCGGGACAGGGGCTTTTTGATGCTGCCATGAAGGAAGCTGAGGAAAAGTATAGCGAAGAAATGAAGCGAGCCATGGCAAACGCGAGCTTCTCCCCACAGAGCGTGAGATCGAGCTCGCCAAACTTAAGAATAGATTCAACACCAAACAGAGCCTAACGCGGAAGAAGTATGGCATCAGACTTCGGGAAAGGCGCCCCAGGGCTGAAATTGAAGCGGAGCGCAATCGGATTCTGTCGTCTTCGACTAGCACCCCCAATCTCAATGCTTCGCAGGCCACGAGGAGAGCCAGCTAGCAAAAAGCAGAAAATGGATATGGAGGGCGAACCGTCCGGGACGACGCTATCCGAGCGTTTGAACCCAGCTGTCAATTCGCCCCAGATAGTCGCCGTGGAAAATATGGGCGGTTTGGCCAACTCCGCTGGTACAGCTGAACGTGTCGACCCTACAACGGCGTCGGCGACGTCTCAGTCACATCAACCAACTGTTCAACCAATTGCTCCACCAACTGCTGAACCAACTGTTCAACCAACTGCTCAATCAATTGTTCAACCAATTGTTCAACCAACTGTTGCTCAGCAGCCCGATACAGCGGCGGCAACAGCAACGGCAACGGCAACGGCAACGGCACAGCCTAATGTTTCCAAGGTGTCGAATGCGTCCGGCGTGGGTGGCACGCCAAATGACCCGGTGGACGTTGATGATGCGTTTGACACTGACTCTGACAGCGACACGGAGGAGGAGACGATGCCGATATTCCTTCCATCTTACCGCAAAAGGCATAATGTTGGCGATGAGGTTACATTGGGCGTTACATTGGGCGTCAGCTTCTTCCTGAGATTTTTGTCCTTTTCCTACTTTGTCTTAAGACGATTTGAAAGCGGCGCTGGTATCGTGCGCAGGTTGTTACGTTGTTTCGGAGAAATTATAGCGACTGTACAGGGCACGTCAGGACTCGGGATTATTTAAAATTTTGCAGAAGCTAAAACGCGCGGTAATTAATCTGAAGCTTATCAGCCAGCTACTGGCGGCACCATGGGGACTAGCGGGATCACATCAGCAGAATAAAGTGGGGCACCATGGCATCATGGCATCATGGCCCATGGGTAGTCGAGTCTGAGAGAGTAGTACGGAGTTAGTACATATATCCCTTTATAGGTGCCGTAAGGGAGCAAGCTGGTCACTCGCGGGGATGTGGGCCAATCAGAACAAGGCTAGATTTGAGCTACTTAGTCCTGCACGTTAATCAGCCTATGATAGAAGTACCGGCAATCTAGCTAGGTACAAATGGATACTTTGCACATATCGCAGCCACGCCTATTGTTTTGGTTGACGCAAGGTACCTCTCGCGTTCCTACAAGAAGTGGGTCTTCTACCTGCTTGCTCCCTTGCGGCACCTAAAGGGATAGGATGGGCATTTGACTGGTCTCTTCAACAGACTCTTCCTTCTTCGTCCAAGTCGCACGTAGGGGATGGGATGCATGCATGTACTCGGTACATCACAATGAAGATTATGAAAGTGGGTTTACCATGATTGCTACTTGACTGGGTTGTGAAATCTTAAGTCATCGGCAGTCAATCGGGTCTACGAAACAAGTCTGGTTGGTCATGATGGCTTGTGAACGGTGGGTGAATCGCTAATACGACGCAGCCAGGCACAAGCAAATGCATCCATCCCTACGAGCCGTGCGATTATCCGTACTTTTCTTCTGTTTCGGCCAACTTCAAAGCGCAGACCGGGTTTACCTGTTTCGCTATTGCTTGGGAAGTTTTGTTTTGTTTCAGCCGTGACCGGCCGGGAAGGGAAGGCGGGAAGGAAAGGCGGGAAGGAACGACGTATTATGCATAGCATGCATGTGTGCATGCATGCATGCGTACATACAATACAGGTATGCACCGAGCGGCGAGGACAACGAAATGTACATCTCCTTCGATTACATACTGCGTCGCTTTGTCCCGTCGTTGCAATCAATTGCTTCGTCTGTTTGCCGCTCATACCTAAAGCTTCTTCTCACGCAGCCTGGTCTGGGACATGAAACCCCCTGACTGACGTATTTTCCGAATCCCGACACACAGAGGAGGCAGAGCAGAGCCCTGTTTATTAATTTACCCGCAATGGGAAATCCTGACGTGCATCTTGATTGGTGGCTTGCCGGTTCCTTTCGGGGTCGTGACGAGAAGATGGCGCAATCTCCAAGTGTCCGTGAGATGTTTGGCACGATTTGATCCCGGATCGACCAGGTCAGTCACTACGGATCACTCCGTACTATGTATACATGTAGCACAAACACAAACCACTCCACTCCAGCTTGCCGGGATCAGGGTGCCATGAACTTCGGCGCATCCTCCGTCTTGGCTCCCACCACGGAGTGGATAAGTCGACCTACCGACCGCTTTGTTCACGACTTCATCTTTTGATCGAATCTCATTCCGATTCTGTACATTAAAAGAATAAGACAAAACCGAAAAAAAAAAAAAACATGCGTTCCCCTGCTACCGAGCCCGTCATTCAACCGTACCATGGTGCCACTGCCCATCAACCGAATTGGATGGCGCATCTCGTGGGCACCGACGGAACCAACACCACCAACATCGCCACGACCTCATCATGACAAGACATTGCCGCCGCGTCCGCGTCCGCCGCCACCTGCCCTCCAGTGAAGATAAACATGGCAACAGTGCTCATTGGACCCAAGCAACATCCCTTCAGTGCCAACGAAACGCTTCTATGCGAAGCGTCCCCTTCTTCTCCGACCGCCTGCAAGATGATATCCAGACGACGCCCATTCGCCTCTGGCTACCAAGCGAATCGGCCACCATGTTTGCTCTCTTTATTCAATGGCTCACGACACGAGCCAAAAAGCTGCCCAGGACATGCACTGGGCCATCACACGCCTCCACCTCTTCGCCTCCCATTTCGACCTCTGCAAGCTCCAGGATCTGGCCATGGACGCCCTGCAGGACCTCTATCTCGACTTCAACTGGGACGTGCCACCCACCCTGATCAGATATCTATACATACACGCAATGCGAGACCGTCCCCGCCGTGCGCGTCCGCCGCCGGGCCGTCGCCATGGTCGCCTTCTCCCTTACCGTCTCCAACAACCAGGCGCTCAAGTTCCGCGCGGCGGTGGGGAGGGCCGGTGTCCGTACGTACAACGAGGGTCGCGGACGGGCGAGCAGCAGCAACTCTTACCATGCTTTCGAGCTACGAAGCTTCATGCGAGGCCAACAAGGAGGCGAGTCGTCTGCAGCGATCGAGCCGTCGGTGTGTCTGCCCAGGCCGTTGTTCTCAAGTGCGGCTCAGGTCACGCGTGAAGACCACCTTTTCTGTGTCCTGTGAGTTGCAGGACAGGTAAGATGGACGTGCTGCAAAACTTTTTGTGTTTAAGCGGCATGGGAGTTGCCGAAATTATGCCGATTTTTATTTATTTATTATTTATTTTTAGTATTCCACCTTTTGAGGGAAAACATGGGCTGCCACGCCAACTGAGAGGACACGGCAGACTCGTTTTGAGACCCGGATGACTTGGTTGCATTGCATTGCAGGATAGACAGGGCGTGCGTACATCATCGCCGGTCAAGTAACTACACGCACCATATTACTACATGATGTCCAATAAAATATGACGCCATGTTCGCCAGACAACATCCACATCCACTTCATTGTCAATTTCAACCTTGCCCGTAAAACTCACCGGCCGCGACGATAAATCACGTATCAATCCCTCCCCCTCCGTTGCGCCACAAGTCACAGATACAGCACCGAGTCCAATTACAGAGAATAGTAACAGTCGGTCATGCTTTTTCATTATTCGATACCTAAGCACCAGGGGGTAATATGCTCTCCGCACCATTCATTACCCCCCCATCGTTTCAGCCCAAATCCAACCCGAACCTCGAAAATATATACATCGTAATTCTCGTCGCAAGTAAAGTAGATTTCCAAACCAGCTCCTCCTCCAACACACAAGAAACATGGAGTAACGAATGTACGGGGGACACGTATACACTGATTTGACAACAGGATGGAGCAGGCATTGAATACAAGGACGAGACGGAGGACAATGGCCTGGCCGGTTGGTGCAGAGATAAACATGCTGATCGGGTAGATGAAGTTGAAAAAAGGAAAGAAAACAAGTTCGCCAATTCTGTTCTGCGAGGTCTGTTGACCCTCTATGGTCTGTCGTAGTCGTCGTGAGTCGTTACATTGTGCTCTTACCGGATCGCATCTTGTTCAACTTTGGATTGTCAGATGCGGAACCTGGTTGGGTGCACAGATGGTACGTATGATTGGTTCGTAAAGTGTCGTTGATCCATTGTGGGAGCATGGTGTTGACAAAGGGATGGGTGGTGAAGGGGATATATCTAAAGGGGTGATTGTGATCGACGGCTGTTCTTGCCGCGGCGGCGAAAGTCCTTGAGGCGTTCGTCAATATACGCCAGACGGTTGACGAGGGCGTCTTGGTAGAGGCGGAAGTGGGAGTGGAAGTGAAAGCGGCTCCGACATGGTCGGTGGGCCTCCTGGTGGTTTGTGCACCGTGGCAAATGGGCGGAAGATGGCCCCGATGTCGAGAGAGGAGACTCTGGAGTGTCGGTTCGGGAACGAGTGGCTCGTTGTTCTGGCGGCAAACGGGGATCCCAGTCCGGCGGGCACCGTCTGTGATGAGGCCAGGGCGGCGGCGGAGGTGGAGGTGGGGGAAGCGCGCGGAACCAGTCGGGCCGGGCGTGGGGTTGGAAGACTCGAAGAGTTCCTGCAGGTTTGTTCGGGGTACGAACAGATTGTCGCGCAGGCTCGAGTCGGTTGAGCTGAATTCTGCGAGCGGAGAGGCGCACCCGGCCTCTTCCTTGACGGATGGATCAATCCAGAAGTCTGACCCGAGACTGGGCCTCTTGGTCCGCCGCGGCTCAGGGACGGATTGTCTCGACCTGCGCTTCTGTGTACTGCTTCGGCTTCGGCTTTGGCTTTGGCTTTGGCTTTGGTCTAGTCTTACCGGCGATCCCAGACCGCGGCGCGTGCCAACGGTGCGAGATTGTCGCTGGGCTTCTTCGGGCATCTCGCCGAGACTGCTGCCACCCACCCCCAGAGGAGGAGGAGGAGGAGGAGGAGGAGGAGCTGGGTCCATAGCTTCTAGCCATGTTTGCCATGAATGGCGATCCGAGTCGAAGTGGCCGGGACTGCTGCAAGTCACCGCCAAAAGTGAATGCGGCGGGGGTTCCGCTGGCGACGGCAACGGCAACGGCAACGGCCGAGACGGAGCAGCAGGCTCGAGCTGCGAGCTCGTCAACTGGGCGAGAGGTCCTTGAATTTGCATCGAGTCGGCCGTGCTGACAGTCAGGGACATTGCCATGTCAGAGGCAGAAAAGACCGAAGGCGATCGGGCCGGCACTGATCGGCGGGTCCAGAAGCGATTGGCCGTCTTGCCGAACGGGTCGGGCTATGGGACAGGTACTGAATGTGTCGTGCAGTGGACGCGCTGTGGGCTTTGCAGAGCTCCCTGAGATGGCCTCTCGTGGCTGCGCAAGTATGCGGCCATTCGATGTAGGGACCGGCAGATCCAGGCGTCGGCGTGGAGCTGCCGCTCTTGTTTCCTTTCCCGGCTTGGCCTGGGGTCGCGAGCCCTTCCAACTTCTCTTGGCCTCTCTCGCTACTCGAATGCACACTCCCGAGGGAGGGATGCCACTTTGCCAACCCGGAAGGGAGTGACCTTGGGGTCTTGCAGATATGTCATGTACGTGGACCACAGGTGTTGGCTCATGGGCTTGGTCCAAGGTGCTCTTCTAGACTTGGCGCATCTGGCAGGGCGTGTTGGCGGTTTGATGGTCGTGTCAGCGTCTTCCGGAGCAAGAAAGCGACCGAATCGTTCATTGTGCTCGCTCTCGGGGCTGGCACATTGACTCAAATCGCCTGATGCCAAAGAATATCGACTGAACAGCGAAGAGCTTGTTTGTGTGGACCGCGCTGTGGAGGGTCGACTGCTCTCATACTCGGGACTGGATTCGAGGCTGCTCAAGGTACCGTCTATCGACCAATCGGGAAATTGTTTTGGTGATAGTGAGGGCGCAAGACCGGGGCCCGGAGTCTTGGGCGGTGAAAAGGTCCGGCCCCGACTTGACTCTTCCGTCAAGAGAATGTCGTCGAACGGGTCAAGCTTAGGAAGAGCGGGATAAGCGATGCTGAGCATATCTTGGTCGTCGTAAATTTGCGGTTCCTCGATACTGGGAACGGGAACGTCGGCAGCAGCAACGGAAGCAAGAAACTGCGAAGTCGGGGCGTTGAGTTGCGAGGAGTCCGCCTCCGCAAGCGAAATTTCAGTCGTGGTGGCGAAGGAGGTTGTTGCGCTTGGCCTTCGCTTGTTGTTGTTGGTTCGGGGTCTTGGGTGCTGGGGATTGGCGCAACCGCCTGGGGCGCGCGCGAAAGGGTTCAGACGGAGGCATGACGTGTATATTATACGTGCTGTGCTGTGCTGTGCTGGTATGCGATGACGATTTGAGGTGTTGTCTTGACAAGACGTACGGGGGTTTTAAGGCAAGGGGACGACGGCGCGGAAAGAAGGGGCTCGAAGTATTGGAAGTCTTGGAAGTCTTCCAAAAAGAAAACGCGCCAGAGCTTCGAAATCCAACTCCAATGTCTCAAGCGAGCTTCCAGCTATTTCTGGTCGTTTTAGGCAAGCTAGGCTGATGTGGTCGCTGGTCGGGTTTGTTGGTTGTTGTCGCGACTGGATTGCAGAAGTCTCAGTCGCCGAGTCGGGCCGCGCGACAACCTAGCTGTTGAATGCGCTTCAGCGAAGAATCGCAGAAACAATTATTGTTGCTTCATGAGTCGTGCGCGAAGTTGTGGGGGGAAAAAAGACAGGTCGTCGCAAAGGGATGGCGCAAAAGGGGCGGTGATGATTGGGGTTTCTTTGGCTCGGCGATTTGTCGCAAGGTGTGTGAGTGTGTGTATGTGCGATGATGGATCGCGTGGGCCGAAGTGATGAGCGTCGGAGCTGTCAAAATCGTCGTCGGGTCGGCAGAGCGGCGTGTTTGCGATGCAGCAACAAGATTCTTTTCAATCAGGAGCAGCTCTGCCCACTGGCGGATGCGCACAGATGGGGATTGCGACAGCAGAATGAGGGACTGGAATGAAGATGAAGGAGAGGAGTCGGCCCAGGGTGCCCAGGGGTGGAGGAGGATCAGTTTGTATGGATGGATGGTGGTGGATGTGAGACGGTGACTGGGGATGGAGGACGGGCAGGAGAAGGTACATACGAATGTACATACATACATACGCAAGCACGCAGAGAACAAGGAGCAGCCAGAGACCACGACAACTACAACTGTGTACGGAGTACATAGCTGGGCGTGTGCTTGGGTGTGCTGGAGGAAAGGGGGTGGATGGCCGCACAGTGTCAAAGTGTCTAACCGCTGAGGAAAGTAGCTGGTCCACAACTCACGGGGAGGGGGTGAGGAGGGCGAGGGTCTGGAAAGAGGCTAGCCAACAGCGTTCTGGCTCTGGCGTAAAGACGCACGGCGGTGGGCCGCGAAAGTAGGTCGACCCACTTCGAGTCCTACCAGACCTCAGCACTCAGGAGGACTCCCTGGCGGTGATGGCGGTGGGCTAAGTGGGTCCTTCTGGGTAGAAGGGTGGGGTGGCAGTCGGTGGCAGTGGGAAAGGCCCCGCTGCGTCTGCCGGAAGCTCGTTGACACGGTCCGTCCAGCAGTCCAGTGATGATTGTGCAGAATAATCCAGAGTGATCCGTAATAATAGTCGGGAACCCGTTCGTACTTGGACAATGAAAGCCCAAGCACCTGGCTGGCCTGGCATCGCCCTGAATTTGTTGAGCTCACGAGGTTTGAGTGTAGGTGAATCCTGTCCCCTATCTTAAACCCTAGTACGGAGTATGTAGAATTGTACATACATAGTGCTCGTCAACCCTCACAAACCTGAGCGACAACGACAACCTGAATGGTTCGACAGGGATCACGATAAGAGGAAATGAACAAATGGCCTCCCGTCAACACAACAAAACGTGAACAGTTTTGGCCGCTTGTTGGATACGCACACAGGCAGGTGGGCCCACCCAGAGAAACATTCAAACTGCCATGGACATGAACAAACGGTCTGCGTGCTCCAGTTTTTTTTTTTTTTTTTTTTGGCTGATACCAGAAAAACGGGCAGTGAGCAAAATCTGTCTCTGTCTACCATTTCGACGCGAGCTTGCAACAAAATTTCGGCCATGACTTCAAAGACAGGAGACATTGTCAACAACAAGGGAATCGAGCCATGCCCATGCCCAGGAGAATCGCCAAACGCGGGCTAAGCTGCATATAATTGTGACAGAAAGGACATGAGGACAAGAGGAGAAGAGGAAGAAAAGAAGGTATGTAATATTTGATTCGGCCGTCTTTTTGTGCGCTGTGCGTGCGTGGTGGACCCTAGCACATCAGAAGGGGACGGTGAAGAGACTTTCGCGGTTGTCAGACGCGTCGGGAACGCGTCGAGAGCGGGAACCGCGCAACGAGCCAGGTCAACTGCTCAACAAAGTGACGGTTTGATACTCCGTACCAACCAACCAAAAAGCCTTTGGCGCGCACATTTAGGTTTCACTCGTCACAAGCGTCTGCAGGCTGGGTGATGGTCTTCACGCAGGCGACCAAATAAGCCACTCGTCGTGTCGTTCCGTGGCGGCCACGATATCTGCGGTGGATCATGAGCATGGAAGACGACGCGTGGCGTGTGCATCGTTTTTGACACGGGGAAATAACCCCGCTTGCCTAGCACGAGATAGCACGAGAATCGAAGTACACAGCAATGTATGTACGGATACATGTATCGAGACATCAAGACATCAGGACACCAAGACACCAAGACACCACAAGACTGGAGAGTGCAACTGTACAGCAGCATTGGCCAATCTGTATGTATGTATGCTCCGCCGCTTGTTGCCGTCACGATGCCGCGGGCCAACGACTTCCAGCCCCGTTGGCCTACACAAAGCACGCTGGGCTATCACATCATTGTCATCAGACCCCCGGTCTGCAAGCTGCGATGAATGCCCAAAAGTTTCGTTCCGTAATCTCAACAAGTCCAGCTTTCCATGCAAGTAGCAGAGGTGACCGATGCCGCACGGTTCGTAAATGTAGGGATGTACGGAGTACATGGACGCAAGTTGTTGTCTCTTGTTTCCGGTTCGTATCAACATTCCAGTTTTCCGACAATATCACACGGAGAGGAGGACCTTGTGTGAACAGGAACCATTCAGAGTGAGCTCAAAAGAGTGATTCTTTCCAACGACGACCGACTAATAGCTATACATGTGCATCGTCACAGTGGAGCGAGTCTTCCAACATGTTCTCATGGAGTTGCATCAAAAGGTTCCTTCACCTTTCGACACTACGGCCCAGTCGTGACTCGTGACGAAGGCCTAATGATCGTGGTTTCTCGTCCCACCTCGACTCCAAACAGGCTTGCGTTTCGAAACGTAGCTTCTACGAATCAATTTGTCACTCGCAGTGCCAGAGAAACATGTCGTGGAGGAGCGAATCATGCAGCGGGGTCAGGGGGAGGGGGATGACTGCGGAGAGAAAAATGGAAGATAGAGTGAGTGACCTTGGAAGACGAAGAAGGAGGGGTGGGTGGTGTTGCAGGACTTGACTAGCCAGTAATAATACCGCGTCGAAACGACTATGTATGTACATACATACATACATGTACATGTACATATATTATGAAGCACCGACGAATGACCCAGCTTGATCGATGGATGGCGGGGTTGGTGGGCAGTTGCTTGAATGATTCTGTCAAAGAACCACGTCGAACACAGGCTTCAATATTTGCTGCCATGATGATGGTCTGAATAGTGGGATGGTGCGAAATGCGGCAATGCGCGGAGCTGCGTCGACTACCTATGTACATACCGGTTGCTGATCGCATCGTGGCAAACGGCTCAGCCGGGCCTGGACGAATCGAAGGAAACATGTATCTACACAGCAAGCAATGTCAAGCATCCGTACACCATCCATCCGTACACCATCCATCATGTTGCTTCTTCGTGCGCATGTCTCTCGAGGACAGCAAACTTTGACGCATCTACAACCCCGCATCTTTGCACGTCCTTTAGTCTCGTAAAACTCTTGCTGGCTGTCGGATGCCATACATATGTACACAATTCTAGTTCCATCCACAGGAGTAATAATTATGTGTGACATGCACGTTGAACTTCCGCGCACTTTCCCACCCCCACTCGGGCCACTTCCACTTCCACTTACTTCTCTTACAATCTTGGCCGGCCAACGTCACGTCACGTCTTGCCAATTTGTGTGTATCATGATATCCCAGTTTTTGCGACGACTCCTTTTCCCACAGCTTTGTGACCTTTTCTGCGTGTGCCATTCGCACCATCGCGTCGATATAGCGACCTGTTTGATTCCTTCTTGTTCGACATGTCCGCATCCAACGTCATCACATTGGAGTCTCTGGATGAGCAACTGCCAATATGGCGGCCCGACGATGAAAATCACCTCTACGCTATTGTCGATATGGGAAGGTTGGTCTGACTCTGTTTCCACGTCATGCTCAGCTCTCGGCGAGATTCGATCCTGATGGCATCGCAGCAACGGTATTCGATTCTCGATTACATCAATGGAGCCACCCTCAACGAGGCTACTCGAACCCGTCTATTCCAGTCGGGCAGCTATATCTCTGTTCGATGCTCTCACCCCTTCAGCTGGTGGACCAGTGTTTTCGTCTGAAACCATCAATGATGTTGCATCTGCCTTGTCAGGATTTTGCCAGCTGGCCATTATGCACGGTGTACCCCAGTCGCAAATCGTGATTCTTGCCACAGAAGCAATGCGCCGTGCCACGAATGGCGATCAGATGCTCAAAGCCATTGCAGCCGCAACGAATGGTCTCGGCGTGCAGATCCTAGACCCTGCTGTTGAAACTCTTTTGGTGCAGTCATGGGTTCGAGAAGCGGCTTGGTCAATGTACCCAACGGTGCTCTGTTTCTCGACCTAGGTGGAGGCAGCGTGCAAATGACATGGGTAGAAACTTCCGAGGATAATTACGAGGCCGACGGCGCCAAATCTGGCGAGAGTCTTCCGTTTGGTGCTGCAATACTCACAAAGTTCTTCAGCAGCAATCCGCCGAGGCTCAGGCAACGGAGATAGGCGCGCTGCGAGATGGGATTGCGCGCATTTATGCCAACCTTGTGCCAGGTTCCTAACCTCCGCGCAATCAAGGAGGCCCATGATAGGGGAGAAGATGCATCATCTATCGAAGTCTACATGTGTGGTGGTGGATTCCGCGGATACGGAAGCATGCTGATGCACAACGACCCAATCTCACCCTACCCAATCCCTTCCACCAACACATACTCGGTCCCGGGTTATCGATTCAAGCAGCCAACCAAGATGCGCCAAGTAAACGACGAGCATGACGGAAAGGTTCATGGCATGTCGAAAAGACGACGTCAGCAGTTCCCTGCCATTGCAACGGTAATTGAAGCATTCATTGCAGCTGTGCCCAACATTCGCCGCGTCACCTTTTGTGGAGGTTCGAACAGGCAAGGTTATTTGATGATGAAGATGCCGAAAGAGATTCGGGAAAGCAATCCTCCAAGTTTTGGCAGATGTAAAGGAGCACGAGAAGCCCATCTTCAACGCCATTTCCGGGCTGCTCTCTGCCTCTCTGCCAACATCCGAGACAAGACTCCAAAACGTCCCATGCGTCCTGGTTCCTGGACTAGCCGCCTTGTTTATTCGCTTAATATGGACTCGCTCTGGCCATGGCACCAACGGCAATAGCTCATTCGCCCTTCACAATGCCATTGTTCGCGACCCCGATTGCCCAGGTCTGACTCATCTTGCTCGCGCGTTGCTTGCCGTGACGCATTGTGCAAGATGGGGCAATGATATTGGCCCAGCGGATCAACTGCTACACCAGGGCCTCTGGGGAATAATCGAAAGCCATCATGCGGATGCAATGTTTTGGGCTCTGTATATCGGTGCTGTGGCAAACATTGTTGCCACTGTATTTCCCGTCATGCCGACAGATCCGGACAGGTTCATCTCGACAATAAAGTAAGCCCTTGTGAGAGTAGGCAGGCGTCTCTGCTTGGCCGGTTTTTTTCCTCCCTCATTTCCTCTTTTTCTTGCTTCACATTTCTTTCACTAACTCGATTCTACCAAAGATTCAATGCGATGCTTTCCAAGAGCAAAACGAACAAAGACAAAACGGAACTAACCATTACGCTGTCAAATGACACCGCTAAAAGGGTCAATCTAGAAAATCTTGCTGATACAGTCAAGAACACCATCAAGTTCAAAGGAGACAAATTCAATTTCAAAGCTTCCGCTAAAATCATTATTCATCCTTGAGATAAAAATCATCATCATCGTCGTCGTCGTCATCGTCATCATTATAAAGATAATCATTCATGCATGCATGTATGTATGCATGCACGTTCGTGAATGACTATCTCCCCCTCTATGTCTCTTTTCCTTTTCTTCTCCTCTCCGCCTTCATGTTCCTGTTATTCGATGCCAACATGAGTGGTCTCATGCCGCAGCTTCATTCAGCTCTTCTTCATTCATCGTCAAATTCATCCTCAAGTCGCGACTTTTTTGACTTGGAGCTTGACCCTTAGGGTTTCGCTTTCGAGCATTAAGCTTCTTCAGCTCATGCTCCACAACAAACGTCCATAGCATATTGTCGACGTCATCTGTCTCTGCCGAGGATTCAACATAACTATCTACGAGTTTGTTAGTGGATTGATCATCGAATGCGGAGCGGAACAAGTAGTCAAACTACGAAAAACTTACACAAGTCTCGCCTTGACGCCAGCAATTGTTGTCCGAAATGACGAATCTGGCTTTTGTCTTCGCGTGGAACATTCGACGATGATATGTTGTCAAGCCAATCAAAAGATAGCTCAATGCTCTTCTTGGTTCGAAACTGGTAATGGTAGAAGACGGCGAGAAGAGGGTAAAATTGTCGATCAGGCGCCTGTACTGTTGCGTCTGGGAACTGACTATGACAAGATAGTTAGTACTGAAAGCGACGGGCCAAAATGTCGATCCGAGAATCGCTCACTGAATTCGTCGGGCGAGCTTGGGTCCTGAGTCATGTGGCCCAGGTGAGTCTTGTATGCAATCAAGAGCTCGCGATACATGAGCATGAGCTGCCACAAGCTAACCCAAATGGCAACCCGCTCCTCAGCTTTGGGAGAACCTTGCTGGCTGAGACAATCATCTAGCATCTTCAAGACGTCATGCTCCAGCAGGTCAAGCGCCTTCCTGGCGATGCTTCTCAGTTGGGCTTGAACAGATATCGGGAGCGGCACCAGCTTTTGGAAGGGTCAATGCACATGAAAGAAGGCATCTTCCAGATTCGGAAGAAGCAGTTCATCTTGTGAACAGTCCGAACCAAGTCTTGCTGTACTTTGCGTCAGCAAATCTTCCAAGAACAACAACATCAACTAGTAGTTGACGAGAGGGGTATTGCATACCTTGGGGAGCTTTTTCAAACCATCCTTTGAGTAAACTCGCAAGAAGTTCTGCAGCACTAGGCTAAACTCTGGGCCACTCTCTAGCTCCATCTGCTTTTCAACCCATCTCTCCAACCTTGAGTGGCTGGGGACCTTTTCGCGTGGGAAAGCAGCTGTTCTCGGGCTTCCAGCCTCTTCTCGATTGTTGGTGGCTCTATATGCTTGGACTGTAGCATGCAAGGATGGCGAATATTTGTCGCTGCTGAAAAGAATGGAGATGTCTCGTGGACTTCCAGTGAAGAAGCGAGGACCTGAACACAGATAGTGTTCTTCCGCAGCGAAGCTGGACCAGAAGTCTGCCGAGCATGTCAGTCAAGGGATCACCGACCGCTCAACCCAAGGTTTTGCCGGAGCGCCAATACGTACCTGGTACCTTGGCCATCACTGGCCACGCCACTGCAGGCGTTATGCGAGTGCAAACCAGATGGGAGTGGTCTGGAAAGGCCTTCCTGCACGTGGGACAGACACCACTGTCTTGACACTAAAAGAACAGCAAGTGGTCAGTTACGGAACTTGCTTGTGGAGAGATGCATGATAGTGTCTTACCCTGGTCTTGGTTACTCGACATGGCACACACGCCCCACTCTTCCGGACGTCTGCCGTCTGTACAGGGTCGACTAGCTGTCTAGGTCTCTTCTCGATGTCCTTGGTGGACCGACGACGCTTTGTTCCAGCAGATTGTCCTGCCTGGAGGCCGGCGTACTCTCCTTGGACGAGGATATGAGCAGGATACCCGCGACGAGCAGCCTTGGCTGGATCAACAACAGTCTGTGGATAGGTCCATTCATCATCTTGGGCTTGCACTTCCTGAAGGGTAACATTAACAGGATTGTACGCTCTTCAGTGTGGTCGAGGAAGACGGATCCGGAGTGATCCGAAGGTGAGGTGCTGCCTCCTCCTGGACCAAGTCGGGAGGGAGTGTCCTGAGTAGTCAGAGGTGGTGGCCGTGTCATCATCAGACCGCAAACGAGTTTTCATTCTGCCAAAGTCTGATTGCAGATCGTTGATGGCAAGACTGTCAAGGTCAAGAGATGTGGGAGAGAACTGGGTTTTGAGCTTGAAAGGTGCTGCGGCGTTTGACGGCCGGGGAAGTGGGAAGGTTCTAGCTCCCGTGTGGACTCGCAGTAGAGCCCCCAATCGAATATCTCATCGAAAAGCTCCTCTTCGACGACCGGGGATGAAGAGAAACGGGGACTTCCTGTCCAAGTCTGCAATACGCCATGCTTGTGCTTGCATCCATGTTTGATGTTCCCGTGTAAGTCACGGGGATGTAGTGGGACCTTGGCTAGCTTCTGGGACGAATTGGACACGAAGGGGGTGTTCCTGTCAAAGGCAATAAAGTGAAGATGCCCAATTGATCCCAGGTAATCTGTGTAAGATTGTTCGGTTCAGGAGGTCTGCCTGTCACGAGAGAGATTATAATTTGGCGTTTGAGGAGGCTCTGTGGTTGACCATCGACTTACACCATCACCAAAATGGGCATTTTCGGTGGAAGATGGGGCTTTGATTGGCCAATTCGACTCTCTGGCCCACTACACTGGGCCAATGGAAACCATGTCCCACACCGATTTTGACCATGACAGCTTGGACCCGCGGTTTCGACGCAGTCAGGTGACATCCCGAAAGAGCACGTCGTGAGAAGGCATTATGCAAGTTTTGACGATGGTGGTCATTTTGGCAAATGATTCGTGCCCGGAGCTCTCTTTATCTTCCTGGTTCTGGATTCTCCTGCTGACAATTTCGAACTTTTGGCGGAGTCTGGAGGATAGGACTGGAGTCTGCCGTGGCGAGGTCTAGGTTGCCTGCTTGCCTACTTGCCTGCTGGCTGGCTGACTGACTGGTTGGCATGTTTTACATTGACGTGCTGCCATGACGTTTCTGCGCGTCAAAAAGTTGCAGAGCCGCGTGGGAATCTTTTGAGCGGAAGGTGACTGCATATTGGGTGATGCTGGGTTGGTTCCATTGCAAGCAAGCCGATGAAAGAGTTGGACCGCCAGCATTCGTTGCGGGTTTTGAGTCGTCGATTCGGACACTTCAGATCAAAGAAGCAACGCCATCGAAAGCTTGCACAGACAGCTCACACTACGGCACGAGTTGCCTGTCCCGGGATGCAAAGAGGGAGCCAAGAAAGGGAAGAGAAAGCAAAAGAATGGGAACAGGAAGAGAAAGATGAAGAAGGGAAAAGATGAATCAAGGAGATCTACGTTAACACCACGAGGCAGGAGTCGTTCAAACTTGTTATATGGACCACATGGGACCATGAAACAACACTCACTTAAGCCCCTGTGGCGGTGATTCAAGGAACAAGGGACAATGCGTGGGCAGAGGAGCAGTCAATGGGACCGAGATAAAGACTTGCCACTATATCACAACGAGTCTAGTGGTGATGTTTGAGTGCTCGGGGTGTGCGATTCTTCTTCTTCTTAAGGGCGTGATTGGGAGGAGGGAACAGACTGGGAGGAGACACATACACACTAAAAAAAAAAACCAAAAGAATAAGGCGAAGGAAAAGAAAGAAAGAAAAACGGTGAGACCTTGATGGTAAGCTAATAATAGCGTTCGTCCCCTGCTTCGCCCTCCCCTGAGTCGACCGAGTCAACAAGAAGGCCGACTTGTGTGGGTGCAGGAGCGAAACCCTGGTGTATCCTGGCCATCTGGAAGCAGGGGACAAGGCAAGATCTGGCGCAACCACACGCTCGGTATCAACACGATCTGGGAGATGACGGGGAAACGCCTTGGAGAAGTTCACATGGTGGTGTCTGTGTACCAGGGATTCTGTCTTTTAAGAAAAGGCATAAGAAAAGGCATAGGAGTTGGTCCACCTGGGTTTGTTTCGTGGGAGAGCGACCCATGCATGTACATACATGGTAGGAGTCAGACCCTGTGCAGTTTTGAATATTGGTGGCACGATTTTCCGGTCGTGGGGATATGAGAGTCCGTGCAAAGCATACACACGCGACATTGGCGAGGAATGATGGGTGTATTTGTTCACTCTTTTGAGGGGTTTCTGAACAGCCCGACTCCATGTCAAGTCAATATTTACGCCGCTCCTCGTCGCAACCACGGCAACTCTCGGCAGAGATGTACTTTTACCCGAGTCCACGACTAAAAACTATGCTCTTACAGACGAGGCATACATGTATGGTCGATTTCATGAGAAAGGCCAGATGCCGCTGCATCTTGCGCAGCAGTGAGCGCCATGCCGCCGGCATTTTTAATTGCTGCATTTGTCCTTCTGCACCCCGGGCATTTTGTGCGACCCCGGCATCCCAATCAGGCAAGTTGACATCACGTGGACGGTACGTGCTGTAGTAGGTTGCCGTTGCCCTCCCCTTCTGCAGAGCAAGCGAATGCGCTCCCTTTGGAGAACAAGGTTCTGGAATCTTGCCCAGAAAGGACGAGGTGATTATGTATGTATGTACTCAGTTCATTTGGCGCCACGCGCGATGGGGGCCCAATCTCATCGTACTACGTTATTGCCACGGCATCGTTTGGGTCTGCACAGTGCCACCGTAGTTCATCATAGTTGCGGACTTTGTCGCGAATTGTGAAAGGAGGCACGAAGACGGTGCGAGTGATGGGGCCCTCTGCCGTAGTCTCGCTTCACTTTTGCGTGGTCGAATGTCGAGCGACGATGGTGGCGCGCAGTGGTCATGTCTTGGGATGTTGTGTCACGATGGACTTTGAAATACTGGAAAGTGCATGCGTTGTCGAGGGCTTTGATTCGCCAAGAAAGTTGCTGTGCTGTGGAAGTCCTCAATTTCTATTCCAAAATATGTTGTGGCGTGGCCACGCCTGATTTTTTGCAATTGCACAGAATAGATGGCTCAGCCTCAATATGCAATGTGGGTGTATGTATTCTCACGGGGTGCAGGGTAGGAAGACGACCAGCGTAATTTTTGATGCGCTGCGAAAAGAAAAGGAACCCGATGTGGCAGTGCTCCTGCTGTACATACTCTGTACCGACCCTGACTCTGAGGGCTGCCGGTCCATGCATGCCCGTACCCATGCACATGACGGGTCTGGTCTGGTGCTACTCCGTATTTAATACTCAGGGCCAGTAGCATCCCTGGGCTGGAGCCACGCGCTCTTGCATGAATGAGCAGCCATTGTATGTACATACATACATACATACTGTATGACAGTGGCACTCCATAATAACTCCGCATGGACTGTTCACCTGCCGTCGGAGAAAAGGCAACCCAGGGAGGGGGAGGGGGTCGACCTTGCCGGCCGGCAATGTTGTTTGCCTGCAAATACGGAGTAATAGTACATGTAAATGTTGCAGACTGCTGGCTGGGTTGAACTGATCGAATGATGGGTTGCTGAGAATGAGATGGATGTCCATGGACTGGACTGAAGCCTCGCCAGACGCGTCCCACGTCGCCCTTGCAGAGTGAGTAATACGGAGTAGATGGAATTCATTACATTCATTACGCACAGGCGCATGGCTGGTTGAGACAAGTGGGCGAAGAAACTTGGCCGCTCTGTTTTCTCTCTCCTCTCATCATCAGTTCTCCCTGCGCTGCCAAGCTGCCAACCAACGCGACAACCTTTCTAGCAAAACGTCAACGTCATCGCGCAAATGGCGTCTCCACTCCAAGACCAGCGCCCCGCCCCCCCACCGTTCCTGTGATCCGTTGCCCGAAAGCTTGAGTCTAATCTGAAATAGTATTAGTCTGGTGCGTGCCTAGTCTCATGTACATACGGTACGCCTTGTCACGCCTGTCAGCCACCGAGTGAGCAAGTACATGCACATACTTGACTTTGACTGTATAGCGCTCCTTGTCCTTGGACTGTGCCGCCCCGGCTCTCCGCGGGAACATCATTCCTTGTCTTGGTTGTCTTACATGTAAACTGGTCCCAGTCAGTGAGTTAGTCAGTGTCTTTGCCTTTCTTTGTCCGTGCCGACCTTGTCCATTCAACAAAAACCTATTGACGATTTCGCGGCCTTTTTTTTTTTTTCTGAACCTTGACTCTTCATCCTTCTGCTCGCCGCATCGTGTTCGTGTTGCATGTCACTGAACAGTGAAGAAGACTTTACTTGCCTGCCGGCCGGACGGACCCGTCATATGCATCTTGCCCAATATGACGTCGAGTAAGTCATTTCGAGCAACTATACTTCCTTCTTCCTTTTCTTTTCCGTCCTTCCGATCAAATGCAGGTTCAAATGCAGATGCAGATGCAGATGCAGATGCAGATGCATCCTCGTCCCCGGATTCCGTCAACAAACGAAACAGGAACAGGAACAGGAACAGGAGCAGGAGCAGGAAATCCCCATGGCACAAGGCCAGTCAGCATCTGCCTCGGGGCAGGAAGGTGGTCAACCTGGTCCAACAGGCGCCGCCTGCCGTGCCTGATGATGACAGTGACAAACCTGCTGGCACGGCGAACACAGCCACGTCGTCCATCAAATCCACTTCCACTTCCGCTTCCGCCTCCACTTCCGCTTCCACTTCCGCTTCCACTTCCGCTTATTACGCCCCTGATGACTGCTGCTCCCACTCCCACTCCCACTACTCCCACTACTCCCACCAGGAAGAACGCGAGGCCTCGTCCAGGCCGACTTCACCTCCGCATCCTCGTCTCCAAAAGTCAACTACCTGGAACCCGCGCGTCATCCCTCATGCCCGCACTCACAGTTGACACGGCAGATTCGTCCGCACCACGGCCACCACGGCCACCACGGCCACCACAGCCGCCCGCTGCGTCAGAAGGCCATGTCGATTTCAGCAGCCCAAGATCAACAACGCCCTTGACCTTGGATACCTTGCAACACAACCTTCCTTTGATGCGAGAACAAGAACAAGAACAAGAACAAGAACAAGAACATGAACATGAACAAGAACATGAACAAGAACATGAACATGAAAAAGAAGAATCCCTCGAGCACAATCAAGGGCCGACCCACCTGTGTCGGTGTCCCAATCCGACGCCCAGGAAATCCCCGAATTCACCTTCTCTCTTTTTCCACACCAGCCACCACAAATCCTCACACCCATTCCGCCGTCTCCAGAGACGCAACCTGCCAACTTTTCCAAGAAGGAGGAGCCTGCCGATGCCGATGCCGATGCCGATGCCGATGCCGACACCGACATCGAGTCTACTCGCAGACACGGCAAGCTACGCAAGGAACAGCGCCAATCCCGACCACGAACCAACTCACTGTTCCAACCCAAGCTCACAGATTCGCAACCCAGTGCTCTCGCCCTCCGCCAACCGTCACCTGCTCCCGAGTCGAGAGGCCGTAGGAGTATTTCTGCCCAGCCATCATTGGCGCCGTCTGCATCAGCACCAAATGTCCGGTCTGCCTCTTCGCACAATGGAAGTCAAAGCCCCACCAGAGGCAGATTGCGTCGAAGTTGGCTACCCGGTGGAGGAGGACGGGTTCGCTCCAATTCAATGCATGTCGGCCAAGAAGGCAAATACGAGGCCTGGATCATGTCGGACGATGCTCAACCAGAGTACAATCCGGCCTTGTTGAAGAATGCTGAAAAGGTACAGTGGGGCTCGTCTCTTGCTTCATCGCCTTCACTTCTCCTGCGCGTGATGGAATCACTAAACGTTGATTGGATAGGTCCCCGAACTGTGGAATGAAAATGGCAATGTCCATGTCTACTTGTATCCGCGCGGCACCGGGTGCGGACCCTCTTTCAAAGTCCCTGAATTCGTCGTTGGCACCTCTTATGTCTTCAACGAATTGATCCATAGTCATACCGAGGAAGAAGATGCACCCCGCAGGACCGAACCACGAGCTTTGGTGGCCGTGACAATCTGACCGTACAAGATGCTACCCGGGTCGCTTCACCCCCGCGGGACCTGCTGCGATGGAGGATCCAAACGCCCTTCGTTTGTATCTTCCTGCCGCTCCACCAACAGCGTCGGCCCACCTGAGCGCACCTGGCGAAGGTGCTCAGGCAGAGCTCGATAGGCTCATTGCCATTCGCAACCTCTTCGCGTTCCTGACCGGACAGCCGCTTGTAGGCACCAAGCATTGCCCGACCATTTTCCACGCCTTTGTCGAGATTGCCGGGCTGCTGCAGGAATTCGGATTCTCGAGTCCCGACGGCAGCAACTTTGGGGAAGCAGTGGAACTCAGCTTTGGCTTTTACTCGGAGCAGCTGGCTCTCTCGGATTGCCGACTCAGTCGCGAGAAAACCATGGAGGCGCTCGTTCTGGGCGAGCGCATGCGATGCGTCGACTTGTACAACGAGGCGTTTGCTCATGCGGCCGGCAAGTACTCTGCCATTCTTGACCTAAACCTGCCGCTTTTTGAGCAAGTGTCCGCCGTCACTCGCCAGAGGTTGGAAAGGGCGCATTTGGATTTAGTCAACAGACAGCACAATGTGAACGAACACCTGGAGCAGTTTGAGTTCCTGTCTCTGTTTTCCGGCATCGCAAATTCCACGTCGATCCCAGAACTGAAGCAGGTGCACTTCAAGACATGGCGAAACTCGTTTAGCAGGATGCGGCAATTTCTCCTGGGCTATTACAAGTCGACATTCGGAAGCTGGCCGCCGAAGGCTAGCAACAAGAAGAACCCATTTGCCGAAAGCGGGCTCAACAGACTCGTCCTCAAGATGCTGTACTCTGACATGTGCGCCTTGTACGATTTGCTGGTGGACCGCACCAATCTCACGTGTCGAGTCATGGACGAAGCGCCATCCATCTCCGACGCCTCGGGCAAAATGACGACGTCTGCGCTTCGAAACATGCTTTCCGAGTTTGACCGATCGAAACCTCCCGTACTACCCCGATTCCGTTTGATCTTCCGCAGCTGCCATCGATGAAGGCAATCCATGAAACATTTGACAGCATGACAGCCAAGGACCAGAACCGAATGGAAAAGAAGATCAAAGAGCACGAACTGATTCTCATCTTGAACAAGGCCTACAACTACGACACGAATCGGATCAAGCTGCCCTTCTTGGACCAGTTCAAGGAGTTCGAGATTCGGGAAGGCAGAGGCAAGGTCACACAGGACCTGGTGGACCAACGTATCGGCTACTGGCTGTTCCTCTACGCCGTACTGCAGTCGCTTCCCATGTTGGTCGTGGATGCGCCGGGAGTCAAGTACACCGAAGGGGTCGAGTACTTCCTGTGCGAGCCTCCCATGGGCAACCTGCCCTGGGTCGAGGACAGACAAGTACGCAAGATGTGGTACGAGGTCACTGGCGGAGGTGGCCTCGTCGAGCTCTCAGCAGACGCTGTCATGTTTAGTGTCGAGGCTACATATCATCGCAGCCACTGCTGGCTTGCGGCGAAGCGGTGGGAAGGCCTTGATGGAGCAGAGACGCCGCTCCCAGAAGAAGAACCGCCCATGTCGCCGTTGCAGCCTCCGACCCCTTGTTTCCTGGAGCAGAGCCATCACTCGGCACACCGCCAGTGGGAGGAGGTCCCGGCACACCATCACCGCCACCGCCATCGGGCGGCCCGCAGCCAGCTCTGCGTCCTCGCAATCTTTCGCCTGCCCAGCAGTCTCGGCAGTTGTCACGATCCAGCATCGCCATTGGCCTCGAGCCTGTCCCGCTGGAACCTCCCAACGTCTTTGGAAGCCACAACCGGAGCAGCTCAATTGGCCCGCGCCCGCCGAGCAGTCACGTTGGCTTCAGGAGCTCATCTGTAGGCAACCTCGTGGGCATGGTGCCACCTCGTGTGAGCAGTCCTGCGCCCATGGCCAAACCAGCGGCTACGTCTGGGGCGACCTTTGACGACATTCTCGGCGAATCCTCCTCCCAGAAGAAGCCTGCAGCGACCAAGAAGAAGGGCCGGTTCTTCTAAGCCTTTTCTTCTCTGAGCGTACACTAGCCAAGAACTACGTGTGTCTTGGGCCGTTGCGACTTTTTTTTTTTTTTTTCCCTCTTTCTCTTTGATTTCCCCCTCTCTCTTTGTTCTACTCTAATTTTTTTTTGGGATCCAAAATGCATCTGGCGACGGAGTCAACATGCAAGATAGGACATTACTGCATCAAGAAATAAACAAGTCATGAGAAAATAGAGTATATAGTCAGTCATTTGTATGAGATTGCTGGTAGTTGTTACTGCGTAAATACCCAGGCAGGGCTGTGGTCCAACGGATTTTGAACACAAGTTTTCTCAGTCTAGACTTGCTGTTCAGCTACATGTGAAGGAGTCAAATGATACTGGACATCGGGTGCATATATGGTTAAGGGACAGAAACACCGAGACTCTTGCATTCATCTGCTGAACAATTTACACGACGTCCGTGGGCATTTTCCTCGCGTTTGGGTATTTGAACACTACATGGTTGGACCTTTGTGCGAGGCACTCGCGGCCTTTTAATTTTTTTTTTTTTTGTGTGTGTGTGTGTGTGTGTCTGATTCAGCTGGCTGGACTTGACAAGTACCGTAAAATCCTTTGATCAATATCCAAGAATGAACTGCAGCGCACTGAGCCGGGTGAAAGGCACAAAAAGGAGTGAATAGACAAGTAGGATCCTTTTCCGCCTACGGAGTACTCTGGGCACAATTTTTATTGATAAACGATTCGAAACACGGATTGAAGAACGACGAGGCCCATTTGTCGCCGCAGATGAGCATCCAATTCATTCAGACTATACATTATGACTTGATGATTCCGTTCTCTGCATACAGAGCACAATAACGGGATAGATGGATTGCAAAGCATCCGTGCTTTCCTCCGGGGAACAACGGACGGACGGACGGACCCGAGGAGATGCAAAAGGAAGTTGTGGTCCGGGGGTATTATGACACTAGTTACTGCGTTGAGATTATTCCATACTTGGATGAGAAGAGAAGAGGGAAATGGTAGTTGATGGATGGTGAGACTTTGTGACTTGCTCGGCGTGGTTGTGTGTGAATGAATGAGAAGGGGTCGGAACAGGCAGCGAGGGGACTATGGGAGGAAGAGGAAGAGGATGGGAAGAAGAGAGGCATGCATCAACCATGTTCGGGAATATGATGCTAGAGGTCAAGTTTGCTCCATCGTCCCCTTTCAGTGTGCCACCATGGCTCCTTTTCCTCTTGTCGGCCGGGACGACGCCCTCTCGCCGGTTCCAGGACCCCGTGCAGCCCACCTTGCCCAGGGCGAGAGATTCACCTGAGTCGGCTCGCAGGTCAGGCACGTCCACGAGACCGCCCTGCTCGTCGGTCGACCCGTCGTCAGGCAAGAGGTGGTAGTCGATTTGGCTGCCCACGGTGCCAATGTATCCCGCCAGACCAAACGTTTCGACCACGTCACCCTGCTCATCCGTCACCCTGACTTGGAACAAGTGCGATTCCCGGGCGCGGTCGAGACGCGCCTGGGCTGCCAGGCGGGCGGCGACGAGATTGGTACGCGAGCTGGCGGAGAGCATGGCCGGCAGCGAGCTCGTGGTAGGGACTTGGCGAGGAATCTGGTCGGCGAGGAGGAGGAGGGTGCGCTTCCGATTTCGGTGACGGACCTGCCCGGAATCGGAGTCGAAATCGATCGCTGGGCAGGGCGATGCTCTCGACGGGACGGCACAGTTGCTGGAACACGCCTTCTGCATCGTTGGGCGCCCGGAGAGTCCCGAGGCAAGGGAATCCGCCCGCGGCGATGCTCCGCGCGAGAATGTCGTCGGCGGCGCTGACGCTGTCCGGATGGCCGGCCACGTCCCAGTGCAGCTTGGTCACGGTGGCCGAGGCCAGGTACGGCATCATCCAGAGAACAAAGGAATCCGACTCGGGCATCAGCGGCGGGAAGGACTGCATCAAGGACAAGTGGGCGAGCGACCCCAGGTTGGACAAGATGCGCGCCAGGGCTGGCAACGACGTGAGTGGCGTGTTGCGGAGGACGAGTTTGCGGAGCGGCTGGCTGTTGGCGCGAGTTGCGAAGGCGGAAAGACCGTTGGACGATATACCCGGGATGTTGGACAATGTCAAACTTTGCAGCCGAGGCAGGGAAACGAGGTTGAGTCATTAAAGGCATTGGGCGGCAGGTTGTGGAGGTGAAGATGCTGCAGGGACGGGAGAACGGTCAAGGTTCTCGCGAGTAGCGTCTCTGGTGCGAGAACTGCGCCGGGCAGACACTGGACAGATAAGCTCGTCAGTTTGGTCCATCCCCTGTGCTGCTCCAAAAGGCAGTCTCTTGATGAGTTTGCAGTTCGGCGGCGGCCTCGTTTGAGACGACGAGGCCGCCGCCGCCGCCGTCCTTGGTGCAACTTGACGCGACTTGCTGTTGCGGCTGCCCTGTTGACTCGATGAGCCAATCCATATACCCGAGGTTGGGTCTTGTGGAAAGAGCATGGAAAAGTCTCTTGAATGAGTGATTGTAGCCGAATACTGGCCCCGACAGCCGCTCAAGATTCGACATGCCATGACCACAGAAGCAACGTGGTTCTCATACTGCTCCAGCAGCAAAGCCGAGCCTTTGGTGCCCGACGATGGCGCAGGGATTTCTGGAAGCGGAACCTTGAGCGAACGAACTATTGATGCAACGTCGGCATTCGCCCTCAAGGTTCGTCGCAAAAGCGTCATGCGGCAGCCCTGGGTCATCCTGAACTTTTTCCTGTGGACTGCCGAATCAGGCCCTATCAAGTGAATATCTTGGTATCTACCACCGCCACCGAGTCAGTATAGTATTGGGTTGGTGTGTATTTTTCATTCACCGTCATCGAACATCGAACATCGATCAGGGTGGTAGAGTCTTACAGTGCCAACCGCGCCGCCTTGTACCATTTGCGCGAACACAGCGCCACGTTGGACACATCTCGCATCCAGCACGTCGCGCAGCTCTCACTTCCTCGCTCCAGGTGAAGCTGTTTGAGCATTTCGAGAATCACCTCCAGCACCTCTCCTGGAAATGCGTCACACACGCCTCCGGGGCCGTTTCCCATGACGGACTTCTTGTTGTTCGTGGGCCGCTGGGCCTTTGCGCGCGACCTCCTGTCAGACCATGTTCAGATCTGATCTGGATCTGGTGCCCGACAGTCTTCTGGGTCGGTTGAGTGCTATTGGGAGGGAGTCTGTAGATGGAGGGCGATCCATGTTGGGTGTTTGCAGGCCCGGATACACGGGATATGCTGAAGTGTCTGCGCCGGCAGTCGATGGCCGCGCTGGAGATGGAGGCTTTCTCCGGTCCAAGCCATGTTCGGGGATGGAGTACAGGTCAGGCATTCTTTCGAAGGTAGCAGCGGGTGATGGCCGCATTGTCATTGTTGGACTCATTGCGGCGGATGATGAAGAAGAAGAAGGAAGAGATTCGGGATTGTAAGGTATTCGGGGGAGCAATTGGCTCAAAAGGCTGTTGTCATTATGCTATGGCTGACAACGGGCCCGGCGGCTTTTGTTCTTTTTGCAAGAGTCAAAGGACCGTTGGTTCTAGAATAGAAGAATGAATCGACAGGACCAGAATCGAGAAAGACGTGGATTGCCATATGAAGCAGATGCAGAACAGAAAGATGCAGAACCTCCCAGGGGCCAGGAGTCAGGACGTACGCGAAAGGGGGCGGCAGCGATGGTATTCAATACCACAAAAACAAGTTCCAGAGCACAGAAGAGTTGCAGTAATTTGCAAGCTCGGGACCGGCGCCGATGACTTTGCCCTGGTTCAGACTTGGCTCACGGTTCAGTTCACTAAAAGCTTCTCCACGAGATCCCGTCCCTTGGAGCCCTTTGAGAAAGAAGTTCGACTCACCCATCACCATCTCATCCCATCTCACCCCATCTCATCCCATCTCATCCCATCTCACCCCATCTCACCCCATCCCATCCATGTACATAGTGCCGGCTGGCATTTTCCCCGCCGCTCTCGGTTTGCCGCTCATCATCGGGGGACAGGGGACAAGACTAGCTCTTCGAAGAGTGGGACATTGATCAAAGCCACCGGCCGGGAGAACTTGAACCCCAAAAGGAAAAGAAAACGGTGGCTGCCAAGACAAAAGGGTGGATTGGGGGTTTTGGGTGCAGCCCGAAGTCGAGCACACTCACTCACTCACTCACTCACTCACTCACTCACTCAGGGTTGAAGTTGATTGTTCCCTTGCTTGCTCTCACTTCTCACTTGCTTGGTAATATCAGCCGCCAGCCATTTTCCGAGCCTGGTGGTGTGCAAGCGCCTCGCCTTGAATAGGCTCGCCTTGTATTGCATTGAATTGCATTGAATTGCATTGCCATTGCACTCTTGACTCGAGACGAAATGGAGCCCGGTTTACCCGTTTATTTTATTACCCTGGCGCCCTGCCCTGCCCTGCCCTGCCCTGCCCTTGCTGATCCTTGGCCATGGTCATTGGCCATCTTCAGTACTAGCTCAGGACATCCCCACCCAATTAGCTGCCTGCCCCTGATCGGCAAGTGGGCCAGATTTAGATTTCGCTCGTCATAATCCGTAATCCGTGATCCGTTTGTCCAGCCATTCATTGATTGGCAATATGTGTGTTCAATTTGATTGTCACTCTCCAAGCACATCAGACAAAGGGTCGACCGAGACACAAGGAGCCTTGTTGGCGGTCGGTCCACCGACGAGGGAGGCCGAGCCGACAGTGGAAACAGCAACGACGCATCTGATCGTCAGTTCAACCCAAGGGCAACAACCACCAACCTTCGCCCACACAATATCATGTAGTCACATGACATGCATGTGTTGTCTGTCGACCCAGGAACGCCTCGGCGCTCGCATTCAGACAATAGTCTGCGCCTTCATTCTTTCATCTGTTTCTGTTTCTGTTTCTGTCTCCTCATCTTCTCTTCTTTCTTCCAACTGTCACGCGATGGCACTTCAGTCTTGTCTCTAGGAGCTGATGACGACGGCCCAGGTCCGTCTTGGTCAGGAGCAAGCATGAGTCATCTTGAAAAAAACCATCCGGCAACTCGATAGTAGACAAAAGGGCCACTGTGGCAAATCCAAATCTAGGCTCGAGCAATGAATGCAGTGGCTTGCGCACAATCATCTGCATAATCCGTCAGTCGGTCATGTTCGCGCACGTTGATCAATCAGATGTGTATTATCCAATTCCCATGGCCGTTATTCTTTGCCGTACGACGAAAAAAATGAATTCCATAGCCATACATGAATAGTTGGACTGCGACTCCATAGGACATGGCCCTTTGAAATCCAACACCATGATTGATTCCTGACGAATGAATGCCTTCTTGCCAAGTCCCTGGGAGGTGTTTGACAATCTCTTCGCAGACATCCAAAGGGGGTTAAATCGACGGCTGAGATGGTCTAAATTCAACCGCAGCATACCCAGGAAGATCGCCCATGGCCTTTACAACACCAAAGTCTCGACTGAGACTGGTTTTCGCTGGCTGATACGACGGACTCGACCAATTGCCTGAGCTTCGACTCGACGGTTGAGAACCGGATTGATGAAGTAGATCCTCGAGGCTTCTCATATATCCAGCCCAAAGGCAGCTTGCGAAAGATGCATCAGAAGAACCCTTACGAGAAGTGAGAGTAGGATTGGAAGAGGTTTCAGAGGCAACAGCTACCGAAAAACATGGTCGTGATGGAACGTGTTGTCAAAGTCTTGGCGTAGATCAGGTGTTGCACTTTTAGCTATGGACCGTCAGAAATATTCTCACTCTACATCTTCATGTTTTACCTACCATATCAAGCACGCTTGCCAGATACCACGCAACGTTTTCTAGGGTGAAGTGTCGTTGAAAACTTGTAAAGAGTTGCATTATCCTCTTCAGCGCTGTTGTGTCGCGCGAAGGGGCACAAGTTGCCCAGAGAGACCGTAGAATGACCATTCCATGCACTTTCTGAGTAGTCTAGCAAATGAATGAGTCGGCGTCGCGCTTTGTGCAAGGAGAAATGATTCGGTCGTCGATGCCACGATAGGCATGGCTTGGAACGGATTTAGCTCACGTGCTGCTCAACTATTTACTATCCGCTGCTTTCCCATCTATCCAAAAGGCCTACCTGCCACTCCTTGAAAGATCGCTCCGATCCGGGCAGAAGCTGGCTATTCAGCATGAGGGTCTCTCTCGATGAGTCAATAGTGGGTGTTGGAAGATACAAATCCTGGACATCCGATACAATCGAATCGAGAAGTTTGTTCCCTCTTCCTGAGTCACGTCCCGAAACAAAACTTTCATCGCCGCTCTCTTGCCTTGAACAAACGAGGATGTGTACACGACGTTGGGATTCAAGACCCACACGTAGAGCATCTTCTCAGAACCTCGCCCTTCTCGGATATGTGTGGAGAGATGAGCGACTTCGCGCAACCTGACCTGGAAATATTCGCAATGAGAGAAGCTGCTAAGCACTGCGGACCGCTCGGAGCTCGACTTGTTGGCAAGGTAGTATTGCAAGAGACTTGCCATTTGAACAACGTCACAGAGCCAACCTCATGCTGAATAAACCAATTTCAGTGGTACAATTATTGCAAAATATGCGCAGACATTTCCGGGACTTGAATTTTTACTGCCTTGGTGCTGCTATTTGATGCCTCTGCAATGGCTGACACAGAAAACTGGTGGTGGAGTAAGCACATGTTAACATTAACGAGAACATCGAAGACAGAAGGTTGCAAGAATGGTGCGTGTACCTCTAAAAATCTCCCAGTAATTCTGACTTTGGATACTAGGATGAAATGGAAGAGGCTCGCCGTTAACTTGGCCACCCGAAACCGTTCTCAAAGAGGAGGTTTCTTGATGGGAGTTGCCCTGGAACAGGGTTTGGCAGAACGATCGCTATGCGGGAATTGTATCGATGACCAGACCACAGAGATGCTTTTTGAAGCCGATTTGGCCACCTTCTATTTCCCGCTTTTCTTTAAAGCAAAAAAACCATATAAAAATCGACTCGAGAAAGATATCAGAGGATACGCAATCCGCTGAGCAAACTTACCAGGAGGTTCTGACAGTCATGCTCGTCAAACATGAATGAAGTAATATCAGCAAAGCCGACGCCAGGTTGAGCAGTAATCATGTTGTTGGCTCCGTATCCCTTGTTTGCGAGATTTTTGTTTTCCTGTTGATCGTGGTCATGCGGTTTATGGCAGTGCCAGAACTCCATCATCTCAGCCCAGTTTTCACTTGGCAAGTCTTTCCAGACTTTTATTGTGCCTGGAGGTATGATGATGTTGCCGCATGCACGACAGCTAATAGCAGAATCGTTTTCCAGATCCAAGGCTGCCCAAGGAACCGCTTGGTTCTCTGTAGAAAAGGGAGGGATCAATACTCCATCTGGAGACACAGGCAGTCGCCAGGTCAGATGGCGAGATGCACCTTGAGAAGGTCTCAGTAGGGTCTTGGCCACTGTCCCCGGTAGATCCAGAGTGTTTGTGAAGCCATCGTGTTCTAGACACAGCCGCCGACCATCTTCGGTGATTCTTGCCACTGTATCCGACTTGGGGGTGATGGCAAGGTAACTGCGATAGATACTTGTCTGATATTTGAAAGTAGCTCTGCATAAAGAACACCACGACTCTCTTCGTTCAAGATGATCATCGCGGCGCAGCTCGGTGCATCTGGAGATAGGGCCGTCGCGTCAACCGCCGCGGTGAAGAGAGTGGCGCAGGATATTGTTGGTGCGTGGTGCGTGGTGCGTGGTGCGTGGTGCGTGGTGCGTGGTGCGTGGTGCGTGGTGCGTGGTGCGTGGTGCGTGGTGCGTGGTGCGTGGTGCGTGGTGTGTGTGTGCGTGGTGCGAGGTGCGAGGTGGTGTAATTTGCGAAGGTCGGTGGACTCGGTGAGAGTCTGTCTGTGATGACAGGATGGAGCCACAAGCAATTGATGACGAGACTTCGCAACCCCACTTGCACTTGCCCACCAGCCTGTGTTCAAACTCAACGCTTTCAGGATCACGTTACATCATTACATGTACATGTAAGCTCCGGGCAACCCTCGACGTTGTGAACCAAATACCTCAGCATCGAGGCGGCTGTCATCACTTGGAACAAACTGATAGCAACTCAGCCATGTCTGGGATTTTGGCATATGTGCTAGGTGGAGAACGCAAGACCCAGGCCATCGAATTGCCCTCGGTCGAGGTGCATCACATTGAGACTAACCCTGATCGCCGGGCTCGCTCCTCAAACATCTGCTCAAGGCCAACCATGTAAACTACTCCGTTGTCTATAATCAGCTTCGCTTTGACAACCACAATGCTCATATCCTGAGCTCGGCCTACTTGCTTGGCGCTACGCCGACGCAGCTCCATGACATTTACGAGGACCAAATCAAAGAATTGGAGCCATGGACGCCCTCGCCAGCCGAGCTCATGGACAATGACTGGGTCGATTTCCTGGGAGATGGACGATACCAAAGGGCATATGTCGACTTTTTTGAGGACAAGCTCGCCATGGTGTACGCCTATGACTGGAAAAAGGTGGTCGAGCACTATCTGTTTTCCTCCGAAATACCCTTGGTGCATGGGCTGATCTGTGGGCGTACGTCAAGTAAACCTACAAACCTGCCCAATTCACCAAGAAAGCAGCTAACACCTCAATAGTCGGACACCCTCTCATCCAGCTGGGTTATGCGTATGAAGTAGATAGCAAGGAGGTTGCCATGGAGGCTCTTACACTGGCCTCTGTGCAGCACAACTTCCTGTACCGTTACATCAGCGACCCGAAATATACCCAGCAGTCTTCTATCAGTGCCGACTCCGTCCTCGACCTGCTCATTGAGATGTCAAAAGACGAGGACCTCAGTAGGCTTCCTAAGAACATCGAGTTCGAAGACTTGGAAACCATCTTCAAGGAGAAAGAAGACATTTTGATGAGATATTGGAATGCCTGGGATATTTCTGACCCGCTGGAGGCCTTTAAGAGCTCGCAGAAAGCAGCAGTGGCATTGTTCGTCTCGGCCGTGGACCCGATCGCCAGGGATTACAACTTTTCATCGTTCATTTGTTGACATCAAGTTATGCCGTCCGAGTCCTGCTGCCTTTCTTTCCGAAGCAGTATCACGTAAGCCTTGTCAGACAGTGGTGGCTGTTAGCTATTGCTGTGTGTATCATCAAAGGGCGACCTTGTCCAAATCCCAAGACTGTGGAAAAGGATCTTGGTGGGCGCGATTGGAAGTATGTGCAGAATAAAGCTCTGAATTCATCATACTCAAATGATGCACATTATGTGAAAGGTGAGTTGAAAAGTCAGATTGGGCGAGACAGAAACCAGATAAGCTGACGAGAATCTAGCCATTCGAGCAATGAGAGATCTGGCAAATACCTGGGGGATGATGATGAGTACTATTTGCGGGCTGCTGCAACATTTGTGGACAACTTTCATGGGTGGGGACGTTTTGAGCCCTCATACGGACCATGTCGATGAAGAATGTAACTCTAGTATTCGCGGAGCTCTCTGTGTAAGATCTGAAGATTGTCCAATGTAATCAGGTCTCACACATTGATTTACAGGGTACTCTGTTGATGCAAACTACGTACCCAGGTTTGGGGTGGGTGCTATTAATAATTGCGTACGCCCTGTTGTGAGGATAGGATTATTCAATGTTAGTACATAGAAGCAAGTGCCACCCTCCCTGCCTGCCTCAGGCTGTAGTCGATGCTGGTGGGACACCATTGCACCACCACCACCACCACCACCACTCGTCTGTCTTTCGACGACACTGTGACGGGTTCAATCCCTACCAAACAGGTCGAGTACCCAATTCGACAACCCCAGCCCGCATGGAACTCACAATCTCCAGATGCTTCGATCGCTTCAGTCGTTTTGATGGCCCTGCCCGCCAAACGCCGCAGGCGGAACCCTCTCGAGGCCTCTGATGACGAAGATGAACAACCCAAGGCCAATACTCTATCCAACTTCCTGCTTTCTTCGCCTACCTCGCCTTCCAAAGTCCGAGCTCCAAGTGCATCTCCGAGTGCATCTCCGAGTCCTCTCAAGACGAGGGGTTCACTCTAAAGCGGCCGCCAATACATCTCCTACTAAGACGAGGCGAGGGACCTCCCAAAAGAAAAGCGCCAATCCCGGTCCCAAGAAGCCGAGAGACAATGGCCGGGCAGAGGACAAGGGCAAAACGGCCGATCTGAAGACACTCTTCTCCAAACAGGCCCAACGGGCTACCAAACTGAGTACTGGCAGCGAGAAGCGACTCTCGCCAATTGATGACCCAATCAGTGATCCGATTTCCGAAGACGACGAAATATCAGAACTCAAAGTAAGCTCGTCTAGCCTGGTCAGTCAGCATGCCCGAAAAAGGTTGAGAAAGGTTCATGATGCTGCACCAGGTGAATCGTCCAGCGCCGGCCTTAAATTCCTCAAACCTCCGAAACCTACCATTTCCGCCGGCGTGGATGATGAGCTACGTCCGTGGCCAGAACGGTTTGGCCCACGTAACCTCGATGAGTTGGCAGTGCACAAGAAGAAGGTTGCCGACGTTAGAAGATGGCTCGACGATGTCATGACTGGACGAATGCGACAGCGCGTCTTGATCCTGAAAGGCGCGGCTGGTTCAGGAAAACCACGACGATGCGTTTGCTGGCCAATGAAATGGGAATCGAGCTTCGAGTGGAATAACCCCACGGCGACCACGGGCACTGGATTCGTATCGTCGTCCGCTCAATTTGGCGAGTTTCTCGGCCGTGGTGGAAAATTTGGAACGCTCGATGTCGAGGGATCCGCGGATTCTACACCAACCAGTTCAAGCGGAACGGGTCCGAGCCGAGCGAAACGAGTTATTCTTATCGAAGAATTTCCCAACACCTTCTCCAAGTCATCCTCGGTTCTGAGCTCGTTTCGCAGCACTATTCTTCATTATTTGGCAGCCCATACACCCTCACTAGCCAATTTTGGCAAGACGTCACAGCAAAAGGATCCTATCAGTCCCATTGTGCTGGTCATAACGGAAACCTTGCTGACTACAACGTCAGCTTCGGCGGACAGCCTGACAGCTCATCGCCTGCTTGGGCCCGAAATTCTCCGTCATCCGGGTGTAGGGGTGATTGAGTTCAACGCTATAGCCCCATCAATTCTCGCAAAGGCCCTAGAGCTCGTGGTCCTCAAGGAGGCGAGAAAATCCGGACGCAGAAAAACCCCAGGACCCCAAGTTCTTAAGAGGCTGGGCGAAATTGGAGACATTCGCAGCGCCATCTCATCTCTCGAATTTCTCTGTCTCAAGGGAGATCATGAGTCGGATTGGGGGCCAAAGTTGCCTTCACCAAACCGAAAAAGATGACGAGAGATTCTATCAGGCTCACTAAGGGCGAGTCAGAGAGTCTCGAGCTCATCTCGCAACGTGAAGCCAGCCTGGGCATATTCCATGCCGTCGGCAAAGTTGTATACAACAAACGGGATGACGCGGCCCCTGCAGATGATACTTTAGAGAACCTACCTGCATACTTGTCACAATATTCTCGGCCAAAGAGGTCACAGGTCTCTGTCGATTCTTTGATTGACGAAACGGGCACAGATACGCACACATTCATATCCGCATTGCATGAGAATTATATATTGTCTTGCGAAAGTACGGGGCCAATGGATCTATCAACACCGATGGATTATGTCAACGAATGCATAGAATATCTTTCACAGAGCGATCTGCTCTGTTCGTCGCGGGATGTATTCTTTGGAGGACGAGGCCGATTCAGCGCAAGAGACTCGGGCAGTCATATCCTCCGCCAAGATGAGATGACCTTCCAGGTAGCTGTTCGCGGCATGTTGTTTTCGTTACCGAACCCGGTCAAGCGCAAACCACCACCATGGCAAAGGGCAGTGACGCTTTCAAAATGTTCTATCCCACAAGCTTGAAATTGTGGAGGGATAGGGAAGAGATTGAGGGCATGGTAGACCTGTGGTCGACCAAGCTCCTCAAGGGCGAGCCACAACTTGCCACCAAGAATCTTACCGACGGCGCCACGGCATTTTTGAAGACACCGTCGTCCGGGGATTCAATCTCGTGGATGCAACGACAGCAACAGCTCGCGCCGCCGCCACAGTAGCGGCAGCAGCTACGAAGTCCAATGACACAGCCGAAGAGAGCTCAGGATCATTGCCTCTACTCTCTCTCGGAAGTGCGGCTCAACGAGAGATGCTAATCGACCGTCTACCGTACATGGCTCACATTGCACGAAGTCGCAAGACCAGCCTTCGACTACGGGATCTCGAGAAAGTAGTGTCCTTCAACGGCGTAGCAGCCACAGTAGACGACGAAAGCGATGCCGAGGATGATGCGCCCCTGGAGAAGCATGGGCGACAGATAGACCATCCGAAGAGGCTAGTCCGCGCAAGAAGAGCGCGGGCATCAAAGCCGGCGCCATGTCTGGCATGCTTGCGCAAAACTAGTATTGAGCGATGATGACATTGAAGATTAAGAAGGGGTGCGGCGTTTAAGGATATCCATCCATCTTTGTACTGTACTGTGCTGTGCAAGACAACCCATCAGCTTGGAACAGGTAAATTTTAATTGCGAACAAAGCATGAGCTGAAGGTTGATTGGCGCTTGAACAGATTGCTGGAAACAAGTTCGTTCTCCTATACGGCATCACATGATGCATTCCAAGATGTTCAGTAATTAAATCCATGCAGTTCGTGTGGGAACGCACGGGCCTTGACTCACAAAGTCTTTGTAATCAAGGTGATGATTCTCCAAGGAAGGATGAAACATAGAGAGTCTGAGAGGCACGCCATTTTACAATCACGTACATGCCCAATGTCGTTGACGAACATTGCATTTATTTGCTTCAATACCGTAGCTGTTGACAGCCACTTGGTGACCCTAAACTCCCTCCAAGTTGGAAATGTGGATATAATCAATCATCCCTGCTGAAATGCCCTAAACTCATCCTAACGTAATTTCTTTCATTCAATCCTCAAGGATAGATGGTATTTCTGCAACAGAAGATTCCACGGCCCCGGCCCCACAAGAGGCCATATTTTAGTGGTGGAACAGACGAATGCTCTGCTGGACAAAGGTGATGCCTAGCTTTTCGGCGGTCTCGAAGACGGCGGTGTCGTTTTGGCTGCCGCTCGGGGCGGCAATGTAGTTGACTCCTGAGCGGGAGGCGCGGAAGACGTTGTCGATGAAGGGGAACTTGATGCAGTGTTAGTGTCTATTCATTCCGTGTTTTTGGGGGTTGTTGTCGTTGAAGCTGTTGGGAAAGAATGAAGAAGGGGGAATCAGGAAACAGAGGGAGGAGGGTCAACGTACAAAGGCGTCGCTGGAGACGCAGACATTCTTCAACTGCTTCATCCAGGCTTCTCTCTCCTCGGCAGTAAAGGCAGCAGGGACTTCCTCGAAGACGGCCTCGAAGCCCTCACGCTCGGCACCAGACTTGGGCAACTCTCCGCTGACGAGCAGATCGATGGCGTTGCTCTTGTCGGGGCGCTTGTGCCCTTCTTCCACTTGATGTTGAGGACACGCTCGTGGAAACGCATCCACCAGTTGTCGGCCTTGTCGCCTGCAAGACGCGTGCAGTGGATGCGAGATTGCTGGCCGGCACCGAGACCAACGACTTGGCCGTTGACGGCGTAGCACACAGAGTTGCTCTGGGTGTACTTGAGGGTGATGGTGGCAATGGTCAGGTCGCGGGCGGCGTTCTCGGGCAGCGCGCCGGCATCCTTGGGGTGACGATGGTTCCGAATGACTTGGGGAAATCTCGACGTCGTTGCGGTGCTGCTGGAGAGTGATGCCGTAGACAGTTCGGGTTTCGGTGGGCGCTGGGTTGTACTCGGGGTCGATCTGCAGAACAAGGTACCTGCCGCCCTTTTTCTTCTTGAGCATCTCAAGAGCAGCGTCTTCGTAGCCGGGGGCAATGATACCATCAGAGACCTCCTTGGAGATGATGCTGGCAGTGGGGACATCGACGACGTCGCTGAGGGCAATGACGTCGCCGAAGCTGCTCATGCGGTCAGCACCGCGGGCACGAGCGTATGCCTGAGCAAGAGCAGAGGTCTCGATGCCCTCGATGTCATTGACAAAGTAGACCTTGCGCTCTTCGGGAGACAGGGGAAGACCAATGGCGGCACCGGCGGGAGAGACGTGCTTGAAGCTGGCAGCAGCAGGCTTGCCCAGAGCCTGCTTCAGCTCCTTGACCAGCGGCCAGGCATTCAGAGCGTCAAGCAAGTTGATGTAGCCAGGAGAGCCGCAGAGAACCTTGAACGGCAGCTTCTCCGAGACCGTGTAAGCTGCCGCAGGTTTCTGGTGGGGTTGGCTCCGTATCGCAGGGCCATGTATTGTTCGCCATTGCCAGCGTATTCCTTGCGGAAGAAGGCCGATATGGCCGTGTCGTAATCGGCCGTGTGCTCGAATGCCTTGAGGGCGTATCGGTTCCGGCTCGCCTCGGCGATCTCGCCCTGCTCGAGCTCCTTCAGGAAGCCGGCGTAGTCGTCGGGGTCGCTGAGAATAGTCACTCGGGAATGGTTCTTGGCGGCGGCACGAATGAGGGTCACGCCGCCAATGTCAATCTCCTCGACGGCTTCGGGAATGCTGACATTGATCTTGGCAACGGTGTCCTTGAAGGGGTACAGGTTGCAGATGACGTAGTCGACTTTGGCGATGCCTTGCTCCGCGAGATCGTTCTCGTCCGACTCGAGGTTGCGAGCGAGAATGCCGCCATGGACGGCGGGGTGCAGGGTCTTGACACGGCCGCCCAGCATCTCGGGAGCCTTGGTGATGGCGCTGACGTCCCTTTTCGACATTGTCAGTGTCTTCTTGGTCGACAAATGTATATGTAGATGTATTGACAGAGTAACGCCCGGTGGGTTTGGGTTGCTTATACATACTCGACAGGCATGCCGGCGTCGCGGATCATGCGAGAGGTGCCGCCAGAGGCAAGAATTCGGACATTCTGCTTGATCAAGCCCTTGGCCAAGTCCAGAAGGCCAGTCTTGTCGTAGACGGATAGAATGGCGAGCTTCTGGTTTCCAGGCATGGTGTGTGAATGGGCACCGAGAAGACAAAAATGACGCAGCTGCGTAAGGTTGAGACGGAGCGCTGTCTCTTTTTCGATGATGGAAAAAAAGTTGGCGGGGTAGTAAATGTTTCGTGGTGGGGTGTACGGAGTAGTGGCCTGTTCTCCGGCTTTAGCCTGGCTTGGCTTCCACTGTGGACACCGATACGACACCCGATACGGAGTAATACGCGTGCCACGCCCCACCCTAGGTCGTAGGATTAGGCACATGCATGCAGTGCGACCGATTTGCGCTGCACCGCCGTAACGAGAACACCGCCCACACCCCGCCAACAAAGCCACCACCGAGTCAGTCCGTCACTCAAGCTTCGGAAGCCCCATTGACCCATTGACAGTGACAATCATCAACCTCACCCACCGCCAACCGCCAACCGCCAACCGCCAACCCCATCATCACGCAAAGAAACACCCACCAGCCGACATCCCAGACGCTGCCTCCTCCCAATGGCCGACAAAACGCTAGACATACTCTGCTTCGGCGACTCCTCACCTCCGGCTACCACGACTACGGCACGAGCTCCCATCCATACTCGATAGCTTTCAAGGCCAAGCTACAGGCAGCCCTCCCGCACACGACCATCAACGTGCACCACAACGGAAACCAGGAGACGTCGGCTCGTGGCCCGCCTTCAACGAGAGGTTGAGAAACGAATGTACAGAACAAACCCTCAAGGGATGAGCAAGGCTCCTCCCCAAGATATATAGCCTCCCGCATCGACTTGGCAAAATCACCACCACCAACCACCATGAAAATCACGGATCAACGCATCTAACTCGTGCCTTTTCAAAAACTCTAGGCGCCAAACGTCACTATGACTGGGTCATCATGCTAGCAGGCACAAAGTACATCTTCTTCTTCTTCCCATCCCCATCCCCATCCCCATCCCCATTCCCATTCCCACAAAACCACCCAGTCACGAATACGCAAATGACACCATCCAGTGACCTAGCGTACCGAGTCCCCACAGAAGTCATCTACGACGCCTTCCAAACAAACTGGGACGTGCCCTCTGCAAGGGCAACAAGGTCCTCGCCCTGACGATTCCAGAATCCAAAGCCAGGCCTTCGTGGGTAGTCGACGACAGAGCCGAGGTGAACCGGCTGATGTTGAATCACAAAGAAAGAAACTTGTGCGTTCCTGCGCCGTCGCCACCTCGATCCGAGTCTTCCGACGCTGACACTCTGATGCATTGCACAGCCATGCGTTCGATCTCCATTCCAAGATACCATACCACTCATTATCAGAAGAGGACAGGGCAAAGTATTGGGATGACGGGCTTCATTTGACAGCCAAGGGATACGACTGGATGGGCGAACACATTGCCGAGGGATTCCTCGCGGCACTCTCCTCGGCAGAGCAGGCGCGGGCAACGGTGCCGAGCAGAACGGCCGACAATGCAGTGTTTGAGGAAGAAAGCGGAAATCCGAGGAAACTGAGCGAGGGATACGTTGTGGTGCGGAAGAGGGACTTGTATTGAGGAGACTAAATAAGGTGGTCAACCGGGTTCCTCGGAATTCAAGTCGTCGTCAAGACAGCAAATATATCTAAACATGCTCCGTCCCCATACTCCTCCGTCTTGTGTGCCACCCATACCTTGTAACGCCAGCCGGGATGCTCAGAAGAAAATAATAAGACAGGATGCTAATTCATGTGGCGCTAATGGGCTAATGGATGAGCTCATACAACGAGATTGGCTGCAACGAAATCCTGTTCAATGAAGAGTCAGTATCACCTATCCCCGGATTATTACATTGGCTGTCAAATGCCGAAAAAGACGAGAGGAAAAGAAAAACTCACGGGAAACTCCTTTGCAGAGAGTTTGTCACATTCTCAACCTCCTCAGCCAGACTCTCCACATTGGCATCCCATCTGCGCATCTCCTTGCCCGCAATAACTTCTGCCCTCCCACTGCCCTTCTCGCCAGACGCCTCGCCCCCTCGAACCACACAATACCATCCAGCTGGTCCATACGACCGACCAGTCGTCCCTGCTCGATCATGCGGGCCGTCGTCTCCTCCGCCCTGTCGGCGTCCAGTCCCAACAGCGACCCCAGGGCCTCGAAGCCAATGTTGCTGTACAGCCTCGACGCACCCAGCAAGTTGTGCTCGACCACAGCCTTGGCCAGCACCGTTGACCCATCCGACGTCGTGGCTAGCTGATGCGGCTGCAGGCCCTCGGCAAACGAGTCCACCTCGGCCTGAGACAGCAATCTATCGAGGAACATCTTCTCCAGGATCCCAAACTCGGCCAGCTGCACCGCCCGGTCGTCCTTGTAGAGCCTCCCCAGCATGCGGCTCCTCAGGGCCCCGCGGGCGCCAAAATAGCACACTTGATGGCCATGCCCAGCGTATGCAGGCGCTCCTCCTCGGCAATCGCCGACGACAGACTGATCTCGTGGTACCGCTGCGTGGCGGACAGAAAATCTCTCTTGGCATCCTGGATGCGGGCCTGGGACAGCCGAAAGTGCAACGTCAGGTCCTGGTCGGCAATCGTGTGCATGATATTCTTCAGCTTGTTAATGTACGTCTCGGCGGCCGTCGAGTCATCCTCCTCGAGATAGTTGCGGACGATGCGGATCCACACCCTTGCCTTTTCCTCGTCCGTCACTTTCCGCTGGGAGCTGTCGAGGGGGATCTCGGCGAGCATCTTGGCGGCGTCGGCAAAGTCCTCGTTGCTCTCGTGGGCCGTGGCAACGAGCTCGCAAAGCGTGGCTGCGGCGTCGAGGAACGACGAGGGCTGCGAGGCGAGGACCGAGAGCGTGCGCGTGCCGACCTCGATCCACATGTCTTCGTTCTCGAGGGACTTGAGCGTGGCTACGAAGCTGCCGAGGACTGCTCGCGTGGACACCACGCCGAGGGATTGGCCGAAGAAGGAGTCGACGATGGCATTGAGGTCGTCGATGGCGCTGGACGGCGAGGACAGGTTCTTGATGTTGGCGAGGAGAGCTTCGTACGCGGTGCCCTTTTCTCCCGGTGCTGATTCGGCTTGGGTTAGAGCTTCGACGACTTTTGCATTGGGCGCCATGGCCTGCTTTTTTGTCGATGCTGTTTCCACGTACGGAGAAAACTCTCTTCTTTCGGGGGATGTGACGTGGATCGTTTGAGACAGCAGCTGGGGAGCTGGGGAGCTGGGGAGCTGGGGCAGGCAAGGAAAGGAAAGGAAAGGAAAGGTTGTTTGTGCACCGATGAGAAGGTGGTGGAATTGAGGAATCTTGGTGGGGCAGTGAGGCAGTCAGCAGTGACCGTCGACCGACCTGACCTGCCTGCCAAGCCTATGTACGTACATACATACAAATAGGTACGTACCTCCGGTGGTGTGACAAAAGGTGACAAACCAGTTGTTGATTAAGTGAGACATACCACTCACCACCATTTTGTTTCGCAAACGATTTCTTCATCTGAATATATGCATGTTTACCTGTATGAACATCATCGTCATGCTATGCCAAACGAGCCTTTGAGATATGGAGCCCACCCTCCTCCCACTCCTCCTCCCACTCCTCCTCCCTCTGCAGCAGACAAAATTTGTTTGTATACGGAGTACATTGTCTTCCTATAATCCCATCCTTCTGCTTCCCAAGCCCGAAATGAAAGCGATTGCCCTTCCTGCATGGCCCGCATGGCCCGCATGGCACCTGCAAAAGAGCCGTCCGTCTATTTATTATGCCAAAGCAACGTACGCAGCGAGTCCCACTCGTCACAGTCCTTGTAGATATACGTCATGCTACTGCGCAAACTCGACTGCAGATCCTCGGGGTGCGTCTTGAACAACAACATGACCATGCCCCAGGACAGAGATGCGAACGCCGGCCAGGCGTAGTAACTGATTCGCGAGGACAAGGGTTCTTTCGAAACGACGGGGAAGCCGTGTCCCGGCTTGACGGCAACGCGGGCGAGCGCCAGTGCAACACGCGCAAAGATGTAGATGACGATTTGCTGGCTGACGGACGAAATCTTGCCATTGCGCTTGGAGCGTTGGCCAAAACCATGTAGCCGCCGAGTAGGCCGCCGATGAAGGAGTCGTAGGGACCTAAAGTGGCATTCACCCGTTAGTCTTTCTCTTCAATTCAAAGAGGACTTGGCATCATAGATGCCGACGTCCAACAAGATTAGCGGTACTCACCCTCCTTGCCCTGGTTGGGACCATAGTACTTCAACGCCAACGTCGTCAGTTTATATATCGTCGCGAAGCGAGCCAGATTCAAAGCATGCTTCTTCGTAGCTCTCAACACAAGAGCAACCTTTGTCGGAATCTGCGCAAAGTTTACATCACCATCAGCAACGACGCATTCTCTTTATAACCCTTCCACCTCGACAGGGAGGCCATTCGACTTACGTTCCAGATCGAAAGAGGAATATCATCCTAAGTAACGACAATGAATCATTAGTCTCTCTCTCTCTCTCTCTCTCTCTCTCTCTCTCTCTCTCTCTTTTCTCTTTCTTTTTCTTTTTTTCTCTTTCTCTCACTGAGAATCCAAGCGCATAACAAGCAAGACTTACACCAGCGCATGCGGAAACCGCACTTTCGATCCGTACACAGCGCCATTGCGAGCCGTCTTCAGCAGAGACAAGAGATCGTGGTAGCGCGGGTCGACAACGATGCGCTCCAGAGCACCCTGCACAAGAAAACAACGAGCCGTTAGCCTTCAAACCCCTCTAGTCTATCGACCTTGGGCGTTGCTATTCCAAATGGCTCGTTTTTTCCAAAACCCAATCCATCGCCACCTCGTCCGCACCTTGAGGGCATCAAGCGACGTCGCCATGATGTTGGCAATTGTATGTGCCTCGGTAAAAAAATAGTGGGTAAGTACCAAGTACTTCAAGTTGGTAAGGGCAAGTCGCTGGCGGACCGCCGTTCGAGACGCGGGCGCCTGGTGTACAAGGGCGCGTCTGGAAAAGGGGACCGAAGAGAATCACAGCGTTGGGCGCATCGGGAAGGATTACCAGGGCACGATGAGAAGTGAAGAAATCCGGCTCGAGGGGTTGCGCACGAGGTCGAGTTTGACGAGTTGGAGGGATAAGTCGAGACGGCGGAGATCTGGCCCGTCTCAGCCCGTGGGCCGTGAGGAAAAAAAAAAAAAAAAAAAAAAAAAAAAAGGCGCCAGTGGCCCGGGACTGGGACCTGGTGCGCGCAAGTTGGTTCGGCATTCCAGCCTCGGAATGTTGGATGGAAGGCTTCGGGCGCTGGCAGCTGGCAGATGATGGCAAATAATAGCGGGAACCTGCGCAGAGGATTACATGTACATACATACAGTGGGGTGTATGTATGTATGTATGTACTCCGTTCCGTGGGTGTACATGGACGGCCTGCCTTGCAAGTTGTGACATGTGATTGACGGGCAAGCCGATGAACGGAGTACTCCGTGCATGTACTCCGTAATAACTCAAGGCCGCCAGATCAATGCCATTATATGCAAGTCAACGCTTTTACAATCCAATCCAGCACCGAGTGCAGATTTCGCTACATGAGCTACATAAATCGCATCCCACTCATCACCACCTTTGCATTTCATCTCCCTCAAGATCTGCTAGCTCAGCACCACCTCTCCTCGGCTCGCGCCACTTCACCCCCAGAATCTCGAATATCCTCCTCTCGCACCTCCTCCACCAACTGCCCTGTCGTCAGCTTCTCCCTCGCCACGCCCTCAACACATTTATATACAGACCCTCTGGTTCAAGCGCATTCCTTCTTGGACGCCAGCAACCTCATGCTCCGATTGAAAATGTCATTCCCGTAAAGTAGATCAGCGCGGCGCCCAGTTCCGTCTCGGGGACCAGCAGGAAATCGATCCGTCGCCAGACCGGTCGATAGTCTTCTTCATCGTTGATGCCGCCCCCGTGCGTGGGAGGACACAGCATCCGTGGAATTTGCTGCCGCCTGGGCGGGAGTGGAACGAGGCGAGACGGGCCGTGAGGAAGCCATCGTCTGTCAGGACTCGGGTGAGCTCCGCGAGGAAGGGCCGTAGCTGCGGGACCGAGTCCGTCTTTGCCTTGGTCACGATGAGGTCGATGTCGTTGGAACTGGGGATCCTCTGCGGTAACTTCCTCCGATGATCAACTTCACGAGGGGATCGATCTTGGCCGCGGCTTTCTTGACGTATGCCCCGAGAGCCTCCACTTCGCGACGGGGAATCCGGGTGTTTAGGTCGTCGAGATGGTCGACGCCAATTCGTTGGCTTGGGCTGAGCTTTGCCTTGGTCTTGACGTCGTCCAGCGTTCGGTAGCCCTTGAGAGCCATTGCTGCGCCTGCCTGGTGCCTACGCCGTATATTTTGAGAAAGAGCTGCAAGGCACTGTCGGTGGGCTCTTCCTCGGCATACTTGAGCCGCCGCAGCTCGTTGGTCGTGGCAATCTCTTCAATCTTTTGAGCAATCCTTCGCCCAATGTGCGGCAATTTGAACGCCTCCTCCTCCGTGGTAATCTTAACGTCATGTCTTTTTAATGTAGTGATGGCTTTGCGATACCCCATCGTCCTCCAGTGGTCGTTGACTCGATCGTAGTAGTTGGCCATGCGTTGCAGGACCTCAATGGTTCTCGAGTTGGCGTTGTTCGCGCCCGCGTTTTGTGCACCTGCCTGGTTGCAGGCGAACCGGTCCTCGAAACGCGTGGCTTTGGTTTTTGGCCGAACTCGGTTCTTCACGCCCTTGGGCGTCTCCTGCTCATCTTCGGATCTTGAGCGTTCTTCTTCGTCAGAGTGCTGTTCACCTTGGTCAGTCGTAGTAGATCGGGTGTCATCATCGTCTTCGTCATTATCCAACGGGAGGTCCTTGAACTCTTGCATCATCGTAATGCACCGTGACAACTCGTCGTCCCCGTGCTCCCTGTTCTTGCCAGTTGTATCCCCTGTTTCCGACGCGTCTCCCATAATCTCCAATGCCATGATTTCCAAACTGAGGGGCTGTGAGTCCACCGCGGGCGCACCTCGATGCACTTCCCAACAGCACCTCCATCGTTGGATCCCTCATTGCTCCTCGACGGCGTGCCCAGCTCTGCAGTGACTTCCAGTCCCTCTTCTGCTTCCTTTTCGAGCGGTTGACCGGAGACCCGGTACTTCTTTTGACTATAGTCGAGCACCGATCGAAACCGTATACAATCGACAGGATACTCCTCATTCACAACAACTACTTTCGTGTTCGGACCTCCTGCGCCAATAATCTTCTTGACATCGCTATACGCAATATCCTTGTCGACGATGATATGCGTAGCCGTCAGGGGATCGCGAGTCCAGTAAGCCCCGAATTCGCGAGCCTTGTTCATCCGCAGCCTCCGCGCGGGCGCAATATCATCATTAGGAATGTAGTAGAACTGAGATCTTTGAAAATCTGCTCCTTCTCGGGCCGAATGTTTAGACTCTCGCGCTTTCGCTTCTTCCCTTGATTGCGTTCAGAGAGGGTGAGTAGTCCATCGTCATGGCATTGTCCAAATGTTTGGGCAAAGGTAAAGGAGTCCTCGCTTGTCGTTGCTGCGCTTTGCACACCCGCGCTGTTTCCGGTATTACGGTCTCATCTCCTGTCAAGTCTGGGAGTTCGTGTACGCGGGTGCGAGTGTGCTGCTGCTGCGTGGCTTTGATGATTGGTGTCGTAGTCGTAGTCCTCGTCCTCGCTTCATCTCTTCGAACAGGGTGGTGGTGATGACGTCTGTCGTTTCCTACATCTTCTGCCGCCAATACAGCAGATCCAACGGGTGCGCTTTGACTGTTGAGAAAGAAGCTCATGCGGCGCTGTCGATCCAGCTGTTCTCCGGCAGCGAAGCCATCTCCGCCGTCAGAGTCTCCTGATTCCTCAGACGACCTCTTCATGGAGTCAAAATGAGCGAGCTTGTCGCGTAACGAAGGTTGAGTGAGCGCCATTTCAGCGTGAATTCAGTGCTTGGCTTTGCCAGTATTGGCGACGCGTGCTTCGGCTGCAGCTTGGTCAATCAAGGCCTTCAAGATGGCGGTCTTTGATTCCAAAGAACTCATGAGCATGCATGACCCGGTTGTCTTGCTCAACTCGAACAACAGATGGAATACAGATTCTCTTCTTTTTCAAGCCTGTGCGTCGTTTTGAAATGGCATGCGCGCGTTCACAGGTCAAGACCAGATACAACCATGGAAACGTGAAGTATTGCATGAACTGCGTTGAGCTTGTGGGGTTTCCCATCCGCCAAGGACAGGATCGTCATGGGTGGCCCAGGGTGGGTGGGTGACACATGCACACATGCCAGCCTGAGTCAGTGAGTCCCGAGTCCCGAGTCTTAACGACAAGTGCTCGAATTTCTCTCATTCTTACGCAAACCACAACCAAGATTCACTACCTCAAACTTGGTGAATAGAGCAGACTTCACTAACCACGATCTCATCCTCTCTCTCCCCTGGTTTGAATGTTCTTCTTATTGAGCCAGTTACTTCTAAGAAAATATACACCGTGTTGCGTTCCCAATTCTCCCATTTATACTCCATCAGTTAGATGTTACAAGAAAACATTATGTCCCAGAATGTATAATAATAATATTGTGCAAATGGCCTCGGTCGAATCTGTCGCCATACCAATTTGCAAAGCCGCCCAGAGTAATAATCTCTTTTGGTACCCGACAACATACGACTCAGCAGCCCACGTGTAGCATATATTATGCTCGAGTTCTGATTCTTCGTGGTATTGTAGTAACAATAACCCCGGTTGCTCAAGGTTTCCGTGCCCACGACTTGTGTTTCGCACTTGAAAGGCTCAATCATCTCGGTCCCCAGAAAATGACAAAGCCTACTTCCATATGAATGCAGACAAAAAGCAAACAACAACAAAAACTCCAATCGCTAGATGCATTGAAATGAATCTCTCTCCCATGTCACGGCGCCGACGGGCTCTCGCAGCGTCTGCTGCTTGCGAAACCCCAATGGCATGGACACAAGCAGCCCTCCTCACGCGCGCAAGGATATTCGATCAAGCACGTCCACCAGGAGGTGTCAGCTTGGCCGCTTCAAGCAACTTTTGCAACTTGCGCGTTTCGCGAGCGGCCAACTCCCGCTCTTCCTGGAGATTCATAACCTCGATCTGCGCCTCGCTCATCTTAGCAACGACTTGCTGGATCTCGTTGTCGGCATCTGCAAGAGCCTTCTCCAGCTCTGTGACACGGGCGCGTAACGTCCTGATCTCGACCTCCTCCTCAAAGCTCTTGGCTGAGATGCTCTGTCCAGAACTACGGAATATTGTGTTGGTAGAGGCTCCGGCATTCAGGAGGGAACCCTGGCGGGCAGAGACCCCGACGCCGCCACCGTTGTTGATGCGGCGAAGCTGTACGTTGTGTGCCTCTCGCAGCTGAGCGAGCTCTTCTTCGTGGCGGCCAACGCGATCCTCGGACGAAGTTTGAGCGGCGACAAGCTGCTCCTCGAGTACATGCAGACGCGCCTGCAGGTCGGTGATGCGGTCCGAGTTGATTTTCCTGTCCGAGTCACCCCTGGCCACGGTTTCGGCGAGTCGCTTGCGCAGTTCGGCATTGGTCGAAAGCTGCTGTTGAACCTGAGATGCAAGTTGCTCAACTCGCTGTGCAGATTCGCTAAGCTGGTCTGCCAAAGCCGACTCTCTTTCAACATGCTGGGACTCGCTCGCCGACAATCCATCCACCTGTAATTTCATGCCATCTAGGTGTCGTCGGGCGGCGTCTCGTTCGGAGAAGGCGGTGGAAAGAGATTGCTCCAGGCGCTCAATGGCAAGTCTAGTCTTCTCATCGGATGTAGCATCGCCAGTATCAAGCTCCAGTTTCTTAATGCGCTCCAAGGACTCGGTGTAGGCGCTCTGCAGATCCTGGTAAGCCATTTGCAGTGATTCTGAAGTCACGGGAGTGCTCAAAACGCCATTTGCAGAGCTTGACCTGGCCAGGGCAGGTGGGATTAGAATGTCCTTCTCTTGGAGGAGACAACGGAGAGAAGCGATTTCTTCCTCGGCCCTATCGAGGTCCATCTTCAGACCTCCCAGGCCCTTCTCGACTTGCCATTTTTGTTCCAGAGCATCCTCCGCTCGTCGGCGCAGCACATTGATCTCGGTACGTAGGCTGGATATTTCCCTGTCGAAGCCTGCCTTGCGGGGCTCAAGAAGCAATCTCTGACGCTCGGCTTCGAGGATTTTGATCTTCTTTTGATTCTCGCGATTCTGGAACTCTTGCCTCTCGAGGAGGTTCTTGAGTGCACTGTGGAGAGCATCTCGCTGGGCCTCCACGTCCTTCAGTCGCTCCGCGAGAGCTTCTCTCGACTCGGACTGAACGTTCTTGACGCTTGTCGATCGAGACAGGCCGCCGAATGCGGGGCGGCGCGGGCCTTGAACGAGTTGGCGGCCACGGAGTTCGATCGAGCCAAGGCCAGGTCTTCGGGGCCCATCGAGTTCCGGAGAGATGTGTTTTCCTGTTTTAAAGATTGAAGCTGGTGTTGCATTTTAGTTGACTCATAGGTCAAGTTGGCATAGGAAGCTGCTTGGGCCTCGAGGCCTTCTACTCTAGCCCGCAGCTGAGGAACGACTTCTTCTCGGAGATTATCTCGCTCATTGCAGGCTTCTTGTAGTTCGCTTTTCAGTCCAGACAACAAATCCTCATAGTTGCTCTTGGACTCTCGTTCCTCTGCAAGACGTCGTCTAAGGTCTTGGCAAGACTTTTCTAGGTCCCTAACACGATCGTTGGCATCGAGGTTGTTCATGTGAGCCAGGTCCATCTGAGAGGCTTTCTCGGCCAGATCTTTGATCTGCTGATCCAGAACTTTTCGCCGCGATCTCTCATCTTGTAATTTATTGCTGAGTTCCAGTCGAATTGATGCCTTTTCTTGCTCTGATCTCCTTTGGATTTTCTCAATTTCTTCACGACTTTGGTCATATTCGCTTACTTTGGCGGAGCTGTAGCCTGAATCGGAAAAGTAGTCGCTGGACCGCTTGCTAGAGCTTGTGGATTGCTGGCTTGCTCTTGAAGCCTGTCAACGAGGTCTTCCAGGTCCATCTCTCGTCGAATGGATGCGGCCAGCTCTGAGCTGATGGCTTTTAATTCGTCCTCCATCTCGTCGAGTTGGAGAGTCGAGGCGGCCGAGCCGGGCGGTGGTGTTGATAGGTATGATTCGCAATATCCAATTGGATTCGATGTTGCACCATTGGAGTTAGTTGAAGAAGAGTTTGACCTAGTGATTCCCGATATTTGATGCGCGTCATTTGCGTGTTTGGCTGAAGATAGAGGGAGGGAATCGAGGAAAATTCAGTGACAGAAGGAGATATGTTGGGCCAGCCAAACAAGGTTGCAAATGGGGATGTCTGGCCTGGAGATCTGGGAAGGGCCTTGTTCAGTTGCGGAGATGCAGCGAGTTTGGCTGATTCTGGACTACCGGATTCCTGGGTAGATGATAGCTCAATCTGAGAAGCTGATGTTTCGACAGTGTCGAGTTTCAGATGTAGCGGCGTTGGTTTTGAAGCCAACATGGGAAGAGTTGGTGTATGGTCAAAGTGGTCCGCGTAGAGAGACTCCAAGTCGTCGGAGCTATTATCCTCTATTGCAATCCCAGGCGTCGAGCTTTGAGCCAAGTCTTCATCTGGTACCGAAGAGCCAGTTCCTCGAGAGAGGAATTCGTCGTATGTTGAAAGTACGTCTGACAGCTCAGCAGATTTGCTATGTCGCAGATCGCCTTGTGGAATGCTGCGTTCTTCAGACGTCGGCGCGTGGGTACTCGCCAAGTTTGTGACGGAGATCTACCGAGTTGGATTCCAGTCAGCAAGGGTCTTGCTCAGGAGCCCCAGTCGAATGTCGCCCAGGTTCTCTGACGCGGCCGTTTGGAGCAAATCTGGGACATTCAGAGGGAAGACGAAATCAAATGTCAAGGAAATGTTTGCCGGAAACTTGTCATATAAAAGAAACACGCTAGAAACGTGTGGGAAACACTCCAGAAAAAGAGCAGCAAGAGTGGGAAGAAGGGGTGAGCTCGGGAAACAAGAACACGTCCGTTGCTGACGTAGTGTGGGAAGGGGGCTCTTTAGATGGGATGATGTGAAACTTACTTGCCGGAGGATAGCGAAATTCGGAGCGAGTGCGGATAGTCGTAAAAGGTCGGACTATCAACGGATGGTGACCTGGAGAACCTCTGATCGGGCTTGGGGAGAAGCTCGGGGTTCAAGGGAGGAGGAACAGCACCGGCGGAATGGCGTAGACTGAGAGATGCAGCCAAAGACGAAGCTGACGACGACAAGGGCTTCCGCTTGATGGGACTTTTGAAGGAGGAGGAAGAGGAGCAGTTGATTCAGAACCAACACCAGACGCAACAGGAGTCGAGATGGTAGATGTCAAGGAGCTGAGACTATTATTGGCCGTGCTGTGTCGGCTGGGAAGAGAATGAGGAAGCGTATCAGTGTCAGAGGTTGGCTGGTGCGTGATGTTCGCTTCGAGGTCCAATTCCGCAAGAGGTGCTGCTGCTGCTGCTGCTGCTGCTGCTCTTGGTCTTGGTCTTGGTCTTGGTCTTGCTGTTCTTGTTTGGAGAGTTGGAACTGGTGGCTTGTCGAGGGAACGTCTTGGTGTTGGAGGACATCAGACGAGACAGATGCTGTATCAGAGGTGGGCAAGATGGATGAGTCCAAGTGCCGCCGCAGCACCGACCCATGACCCGAAACTAGAGGCGCCATTTTGGGCAGGTCGGTTATGAGAGTGTGACCAAAATCACCAAGCAATAATGTCTTATCGCCGGGAGGTTAAATTGGCCATGAAAAGGTATGTAGTTCGTCTCGGCAAATGAAGAAGGGAAGAAAGAAGAGGCGCGATCCTGGGCGGACATTGGGGCCGTCAACGGCGAGGGAGGGATGGATGGGATGGATGGGATGGATGGGATGGATGGATGGATGGATTAGCAAGACAAGAGAGACACGAAGGAAGAGAGGCCAGGCCACCACTTGCAGGGTTTGTCAACCTCAGTTGGCTGCGTGGGCGCCTGGCGGGCCAAGAGCGGCTTATTAGTGGCAGGTACCCGGCCGGGGAGGGGGCATCACCGCATCACCGTCGACTAAGTCGTGGCCAAAAGGGGGTCGACGGCAGATGTCGTTTTGGGCATGGCTAATTTGCAGCCGACAGGGATTGGGCACAGCGCGCGAAGGGAAGTATATACTGGATAATTAGGACAATACTCCGTATGTACTTCCGTACTGGATGGATGGATGGGTGGACTGATACGTGTGCACACATGTACACTGGAAGTACTCCGTAATAAGTGGATGCTTCGCTACGGAGAGCTGTTGTTCATTCTGTCCGACTCACGAGCATTAAAACCTTATTCGCAGCGCAGCCGTGCAGCCGCCCTGTTGAGAACCCATGGCTTCGTCTTGCTGAGGAAGCAGGAATCACCAAACGATAATCCGTATTACGGAATTACATGTACATGCATCACAGCGGCTCCACGAAACAAAGACCAATGAACCAATCCTCTCTGCCTCTTCCGCAAGACGCCCCTGGCATAATCATGGTCTCTCGGTAAATTTCCCTCGGCCTGGGCGGCAAGGCGATTAGGAAGGCAACCTGGAATATTACCGTGATGATCCGTAGGTACTACTATACTGTATGTAAGTTGGCAATTTAAGCAAGTGTGGAGACAGAGGGGTTAGCGGGTTTGGCGGAAAAGGCGATATGCTCCTAGGACATGACTTATGTATGTACTCGGTCGGGGGAGTTTCCTCTTATTCAACACATTCACGGGCTTGGTCGGTTTCGTTCGTTCGACACCACCCGTTGTGTTGACATGACACAGTGAATGACACAGTGACACAAGACAGCTTGCTTGCTTGCTTGTTGGGGTGCTACTGTGTGTTGGGGTGGCACGCTGGGTAAGGTGCCAAAGGTGCATGAACATTCTCCTTGAAGAAGACTGACTGACTGACTGACTGACTGACTGGCAGCCAGGAAGGAGCCCTGGAGCCCTGGAGCCCTGGAGCCAGGGCAATAAAAAGCCGAGCGCCCCCAGGGCCCAGGGGTTTTACAGGCTTACACGTGCAGGGACCACCGACCCTGTCGTTGTACCTGAGCTAGCGCCAGGAACTTTACCAAGTTAGGGCCGCCTGACTCCTCCCGGCGCCTCCTGCAAGAGCCGTAACAACCGCCCGCCCCGCGCCCCCGTTGATCCCATTTGAACTCAACTGATCAATGCAACCTGGCGCTCGCTGGCTGGGCTGGGCTGGGCTGGGCTGGCCGGCTGCAGAGTCGCAGTCGTTGGGGCTGAGATTGGCCGTGTCATGGCCCGCCAAGTGCGCGTAACGCAGAATCTATCATTACATGTATTTCCATCTCATCGTCATGTGGGCGGTGACGGGCGGTGACGGGCGACCCAACCCCATCGCCCTTTGCATTCGAAAGTTACTATGTAATACAGTACTCCCTGTGTTACGGCAACTTGCCTCCTCTCCTCCATCGCAGGCCATTGACCTGTCGGAACCGGAGACTTGGCCGCCTTGAAGAAGTCGACGAATATTATTCCGAGGTCACAGCGCAAAAATACCCGCGGTTTCGCTTCGAACTTGCCCGTCAGAAACCAAAAAGAACCAGGGGCTCAAACATGCACTGTCACTCCGGCTCACGAGCCCGTCCCGACTCTGGGCAGGAGCATCAGACTTTTCCAGACTGTTTCGAAAGTATCGGCATTGCTCGAGGCTACGAATATGGTTCTGAAATGTACATGTTATCATCAGCCACCCATTCCGTAGTACTGATTTAGTTCATTAATTCATCCACCAGTCTTTCAGAACTGGACATGCACCGTTTTAGCAACACCGCTGCGGTCAGACAAGGGCGCCCCTGCCAGCTAGGGAATCGCCATTGTATTTAATATCTGGACTGGTCGATCGAGCACACGGATCAGCGGTCGTCCTATGTACATAAACGCCAGGTTGAACTGACCAGCAAAAGAGCCGCCGGGCTAATCACCACCCCTTGTAAAAAAAAGGTGAAAGGCGAAGAAGGTCTGGTCGGCAATCCCTCCCAGGCGCCTCACTGACTAATACTGACTGATATTAATAATAATAATGGCCAGCGCGAGCGAGTGGAGTGCGTCTCATCAACATCTGGCTGGGCCGTTCACAGCCAGTTAGACGATGGCAACGGGTACGGAGTACAAATCATTTTATTGGAGCGGCAAACTGCACAATCCCGCCCTACCCTATCCTGTCATCGACCCATTCGCACATTCACCCAGTCACATATTCATTCATTCACACGAGGACCAATCGTTGATTATACATACAATGTCGTTCCTGCACATGTATGTACGTACTCCGTATGCAGGCCATACCCAGTTTTCACCCCATTCATGCATCATGGGCGCTAATAATAACTAATAACCGCTGCGCATCCTTCTTTTTCGACTCTCCCGTGCCAGACGTCAATCCATCCCAGCCAAGGCCAGTAAGCACGAGCCATGAGAAATGACCATTCTACATACATCAAGCAACAAGAGAGGGAAAAAAAAAAAAAGTAACCCAGGTACCAGGAAAACCTCTTTTCTAGTGTCGGCGCTAAAAACACCAAGAAATGTCAATCATGTCTCTGTCAAGACTCAAGACCCCACCATACAGGTACATGACGATGAGGATCCCCACCAGCACATCACAAGGCGTTATTTCCTTTTGAAACTATTATCCCCGAGGCCGAGGGCAGGCATCGCGGAACGATTTGCATCGCAAAAACCCCTTGCCTGGCCGTGTCTATTCCCCGTGCCACACCATGCAGATCCCTCATCAAATCGCAGTCCAAACTTGCTTCTTTTGTCGGCATGTAACTTTGACAGCTCTTGGCTCGTGTTCCTAGTAATCATGGGTTGGTCCATTTTCGCACGCGTTGTGAATCACATGACACGACGCACCAGAAACGACGACTTCATCGTAGTAAGCATCATGGAAAATAAAGAGCACCGTACATGTGAGACACGAGTTTCTTGGTCGGAATGCCGAGTCCAACGGAACTGCGATGTGCCCTGCTCTGTGGTGTTACACGGTGAGACGCGGCTCAGCCCTAGTCTGGGGTTGGTTGTGATCGATCGTAAGACCAGAATTGTGCTTACTGGCGTTTGTATCCGGTTGGAGCGGTCCTACCAGGTTTGATGATGTCCGTTTGGTGGTTGTAGTATGTATATACTTGTTCTTTACCTTTTCTCATTGGTAATGATTGCGTCAAGGTAATGCAAGGAAGCTGCGCTGCTACTGGTCGGCAGTAACACCAATATCTAGACCAAACTCGTAGCAGCATTCCGTAATCATTCAGATGCCATGTGACGAATCAAATCACAAGCCCGCCTATCAGCCGATACACGTGAACGCCAAATAGTACGCATGGGAACATTTTCTCATCACAAAACCAGTTTTCCTTTGGGAAGCAGCGCCCAATGGCCTCCGCAGGAACACCTGCGTTGTTGCGCAAGTACAAACGCAAACCCCGGACGACTGCCAAACACATCTTCCATCACAGAGGTGCACCTTGTGCACCGTCTCCATCGGTTCCCCCGCGTCGTCGTTTTTGCAAGGCCACCCTCTTGAACAAGTCCACGTAGACGCCCCTGGCCTGCCTAGCGGCTAGGCTAGCCAGGTCATCCTGGACACCCAACAGTTCGAAATCCGCAAAGTATAGCTTTGCAGGATCTGTCGTGTTGCGGAAGGCAGGGAGGTCCATGGTGAAGAACTTCTTGATGACGGGGATGAAAGCAGGCGGCGGAGATCCGGACAGAAGCATGGACACCTCAAACTGAATTTGCGTCGTCTTGATTGCAACGTCTAATTGCTTTCTGCGGCGCATTGGGCTGTTTCTTCACCCACTGGGGCAGATATATAGCGTAAGCCTGCCTGACGTCTTGAGACAGGACGTTCAGCAGTTTCTCAAACTCCGCCACCTTGATGATGCTCGTTGACGTGGCCCTCTGCATCTTGTAATAGGCATGTTGTAACTGCGGGTTGAGAACCTTGCCACCACTAGGCACATCCCCTGACGCCTGTGTTTTGTAGAAATCCATGGCTTTGTTGCTGATGGCTTCAAGCAGTGCAACTCGGCGGCAGACTGCAGACAAGAAGCTTCGGCTTGAAGAAGAGAGAAGCAGGTGTAATATTACATCATTTCTCTTCAGTAAGAATGAATTCAACTCGTTGAATCGTTGCTGAGCGCATCGTTGTCTGAACTCTTCATCATTCATGAGCTCAAACAAACTGTCCACAAGCCATGAGAGAAGGTCGATGGACCATTTGGCGCAGCCGGCCAAGGCATCCACAACCTCTAGTATCTGAAATTCAGCTTCGTACACATTGTGTCGGAATCTATCAAATCAAAGAATCTTCCTTACCATGTTCATCCAAAGGACTCATCTTTTCGCGAATGTTCAATGGGGTGTTGCTCGCAAGAGTGATGAGAATAACAACGTTGCGCAAATTCAAACCAATCATGGCAAACTTGCTTTGGAAACTCCTCTTAAGCGATTCCCTCTGAAACCCAAGCTGTTCATGATGCCAAGACAGAACTGAAGTGACAAGTTCCTCATAAGTGCGTCGTGGTGCGTCTCATCCGAGTAATCCACCTGAATCTTGAGGATGCGAATCAGTTCACTGACCCAATCAAGCACAAATTCTGACCGAAAATTAGCATGCATTGCAAAACAAACATTTGGTCTAGGCGACTGACTCTTTTTATACGCAAGTGACTGAACAACAGCAAGAAGATCATCGTGATTGTTCTGGTGCCACATAGCTGATGCAGCCGCGATAGATATGCTTGCGATGGTCGCAGAGTAATGCGCTACGCCATGTCAAAATGTCACATTCTCATGTCCACTCATTTCGAACAGTTGCTCACCGTCTTGCGTCGTGTCCCCGATGTCCCCATTGCATACTGAAGCTTATTCCACCGAACTTTCCCATCATCTCCGAGCTGTACCATTGAGCAGCAAGTCGGTGATACAGCAGCTTGATGACCTAAAGGTTTGTTAATGATAGTCTATTGTGATGTCACTCAGGACATGCAGGCAGGGTGAACTCACAAGGCCCATCATCGGAAAATGACCACCCGGCTTGTCGCAGGGTCATTATCTTCGCGAAATCTTGCCCTGCGTACACCTCTTCGAATGTATACCGATCTCGATATTCAAGAGAACCATCTGACATGGTAAACAGCAGGGTCTTCCCAAAGTGAATAATTTGCAGGCCAATCACGACCTTGTTGATGACAACCGGCTCCAACTTTTTAAGCTTTGTTATGCTTGGTGGTTCTGATGAAATGCTGTTCCTGCGATTGCCCAATTGTTCAAAAGCAGGATCTAGGCTCTGTTTGGATTCAACAGCTTCCCACCTATCCAAAATGCTTTGGGCAGCCTGGAAGTTACCCTCGCCGGCGGCTCTCGATCTGACTGTCAGTACCATGCAGGGAACAGTACTCGACCCAGTGTTGTCCATGACAGCAGGCAATACTTGAACAAACGAAAGCTTTGCATTGGCAGCGTCTTGATCTGCGTCATTAGGACCAGTACAAAGCCAATTCACAGAAGCAACGTGTGTCTCAACCAGCGCCGGGTTCAAGCGAGCATTCTGCGGCATGGTGTTCTTTTCCGACGATGAACCTGGGCCAGCCCATTGGATCTCGATTTTGAGAAGTTTCAATTGGCTAGAAGACGTTGCAATGGCGGCAAGCAAATACTCTAGGGTCAGTCTGTCAACGACGTTTGTCCATCAGATTGAAATTGAAAGAGGATAGGGAACCTACTCTTATCTGAAGAGAAAGCAGCATGTGTCACCAGCTCATCCGTCGTGTTGACACTTTCCAGTTCCATTGTAGTCTCTTCCATGCGCCCGTTATTTTGAGACCAATACATCTTCAGCATGCCATTCATGGTTATGCAAAAGAGAGCACTCTTGGCAGAATGCGGGTGGCATGGGCCGAGGGCATGTACAAAGGAGCTCTCGTACTGATACATATTTCCCTGCTTATTGGCGGGGCCATACATGACGTTGAAGGGTTTCTGGAGTTGTTAGTACCGAAACGAGACGTCTGTATGCATTGAAAAAAAACCCCTCTAAGAATCACCTGATGGTTTGAGGGAGCAACTGGGAGCCAGTAGCAGCCCGAGACTCCATGGAAGTCATCGACGCTATCCGTATCCCACTTTCTCGTGGGGAAGGGATGATTGAGTGAGACGCCAAAGCTTACGACGGCCACTCTTCCAGCTGCATCCATGATAGCCAACTCTGGACTGTTTGTTGGGCCCCATTCTAGATGAACCAGTGGAATGGCGGGCGTTCCCTTGATGAGATCGCAAGTTGTAGCCTCACCAAGGCCCCAGGTGCCATTTTTGGGGTGACATCTCAAGAACCGAAGCTCAAGATGCTGACCATCTGGTGTTAATGAAGCTATGGTGCCTGATTTTGACCATGCCAACGCCCTAGAAGACGGTTAGTGAGAGGCGCGAACAAGGAAGTGGGCGAAGGTCGACGAGTCCATACTGGCAGCATCCGCGATTTCTGAGCTCATCCAGACGTTGTTGGAGCTGCTTTCCTGTGATCTCACGGGAGCTGAAGAGGAACGTCGTCCCCGAACAGATCATCGACATTGTTCATATCCACAGGCATGGCACTGTCTAGAATGAGAGGCATCTTCTCGGCAGTCATGGAGGCGGATTCGTGCCGCGAACACGATGATGGTCCGAATCAGCCAGCAGAGCAGGTGTGTGGCTCACTGTTGAGCCGTTGAGCCGTTGAGTCACTGAATCTCACAGAGTGTCACCGAATGGAATTAAATGGCGCCACCCAAACAAGGTCTTGGGGAGATTTCGCAAGGAAGAGCTTGAGTGGGTTCAATGATTTGGCAGTTCCTCCTATTACAGACAGTTATTCGTTGTTAGTTGTTGCAAGTTGCAAGTGGGCCAAGAAAGCTGACAAAACACGGCAAAATATCGGCAGAAGTCCTCGTTGCCGTCTGTTGCCGTCTGTTGCCGTCTGTTGCCGTCTCTTTTACTCCGCAGACTGCGAAACAAATCATTAATCATTAGCAACCCCAACAAAGCGATGTACGGAGTACTGCCATGAATGTAAACCTCGACCTGAAATGTGACCCAGTCCGTACTTTATGAAAGGGGGCACGAGGGGATGGATACCAACTGTGAGCCACCGCTGAAGGTACGAAGGAGTACCAGACCCCGCACATTTCCGACGCCTCTCCAGAATTCAGATTCAAATCTATCCGACCCTCGTCTGTCCCTCTGTCCCTCTGTCCAACTCAAACTTCGGCAATGGGATAGATTCAAAATCATGAGATCGGTTGTTGCTGCCCTCAGGGCCAAGACATTAAACAACGCCAGGGTGGCACGCCGACATTCGGGCGGCATTCGCCCGGCGTCCACATCTCCAACGGTCACGATTAGGAATGCCAACACAAGAGCATACGTTTATCTGGTTGCTGGCTTGGTCGTGGGAGTGATACTGGGCTTCAAATTTGCCGGACCTAGTCACGGCGCACGGCAGCCTCAAGTTGCCCCAAGATGGCATGTTACGGACAAGACACGTCGGACCAGCCGCCACTATGCTGACAAGCAAACCATGCTAAAGGTACCCAACCGCACATGTCTTTCTTTTCTCCTTCCTTTCGCTCTCTCGATGCCTGCCAGAAATGCTGAGGCGTCGTCCAAACTAGGCTGTTGATGAGATTCGAAACTTGCTGGGAGAGGACGTAGTCAGCGTAGACAAGTCCGATATAGAGGCGCACAGCTTTTCAGAATGGTCCACGTCCAACTCGGATGTGCAACCTGTTGCCATTGTTCGGCCACACTCAACCGACGATGTGTCTGCCATTGCAAAGATATGTACCAAGTACAGGGTGCCCATGGTTCCATACGGCGCAGGCTCGAGCGTAGAGGGCAACTTCAGTTCCCCATGCTCTGGCGTGTGCCTTGATCTTTCCGGCATGGACAAGATAGTGGCTTTTCATCCCGAGGACATGGATGTGGTTGTCCAACCCGGGGTGAACTGGACCAACCTGAATGATGCTATCAAGAGCTCTGGCTTATTCTTGCCGCTGGATCCTGGTCCTACTGCTCTCATCGGAGGCATGGTCTCAACCAATTGCAGTGGTACCAATGCGACAAGATACGGGGCCATGAAGGACTATGTCGTGAACCTGACGGTTGTACTGGCAGATGGCTCAGTCATCAAAACGCGCAACCGACCTCGCAAGACTTCCGCAGGATATAACCTGAACGGTCTCTTCACCGGGTCAGAGGGTACACTGGGCATTATCACCGAGATTACCGTCAAATTGGCCACTGTGCCCTCCAGCTACAGTGTTGCTTCCGCCATCTTTGACAGTATTCGACACGCCGCCGGCGCTGCCTCCAGAATGGTTCGATCCGGGGTGCCGGTGGCTGCTGTGGAGCTCATGGACGAAGTGCAAATGCAAATAATCAACAAGAATGGAGGCGCTGGTGGCCGAATGTGGAGTGAATCACCAACACTTTTCATAAAGTAAGCCCTCTACGATGCGAGCACGGCCATGGGTCCAGAAGGGCAGACAAGCTAACGTGTCGAGTGATGTAGGTTCTCGGGCACCGAAGCCTCCGTAAAGGACAATGTACAGGATGTCCAAGCTATAGCCGAGTCGTTCGACTGCAAAGCATTCGAGATGGCAAGCACTGAAGAGCAAATGGAAGCCCTGTGGTCTGCCCGAAAACAAGCACTATGGGCATCACTGGCAGTCAGGGACGAAGGCACCCAAGTCTGGTCCACGGATGTGGCCGTTCCACTTTCCCGGATGGCCGAGCTTATTGGTAAGACCGTCCATCTTCAATCGCTGCAGGTTGCAGCAGTGCTGACTTTGGGACAGGAATCTGCAAAGAAAGGGCTACTAGGCTTGGTCTTTTCAACAGCATCATCGGGCATGTCGGTGACGGCAACTTTCATCAGATGATCATGTACAATCCCGACGTTCCAGAGCAGAAGAAGGCCGTGGCAGACTGTGTCAACATGATGGTCGAGAATGCCATCGCCATGGAAGGAACAGTGTCGGTGCGTAGAATGGCAAAATTCGCAGAGTGTGGTTATTCCAGCTAATACAAACCAGGAGAACACGGCATTGGACTGGGGAAGAAGGTGAGCTGGCATTCACTTGTCAAGAAACCCGAGAAGTTTAGCTGACGAGTACCGTAGCATTGCTTGGCCAAGGAGCTGGACGGGCCGACCATGGGCGTCATGAAAGCGCTCAAAGACGCACTCGATCCGCAGTAAGTACCAACCAAGTACCAAGTACCGAGGAGGAACAGGAATCGTCGTATATTTGAAGCTAAAAGGAGCGCAGTTGGCTACTGAATCCGGGCAAAGTGTTTGACGAATGAAGGATCTCTTATTCATCACCAACATGGAGATGTAGTTCCAATGTTCAGGAAGTCACCCCCATAGCCAAAAACAATATAAACATAAATCCTTTGTTCTGTTTCCCACAAGAATTGCCCCCAATCCCGGATCACGCAAATCCCCATAATAAATAATACGCCGTCCTTCCTGGACTGATTCCAGAAACTTGTTCAGCACGACCTGACAAGCCAACCAACTTCATCATTTCCCGCCGTGGTAATCGGCAAAAGTGCTCGAGATAATGGCCATCTTGCCACGTAACTGACAAACTCCGTTTTCCCACACAGTACAAGAGCAAAAATGCTAGTGTTCTGGAGAGCCAGACGTCAGTAAACATTTCCAAAAAGCCAGGTATCTATCTCTGCTCGCTCGCATCCCCAGACAAGGACTGATTCCACGCTCAGAAACATTGACGGCACTGCACAGCGTGGTTTGCAACGGCTTCTCGTGAGGCACGATATCCTTTGTCAGTGGCCTGTTGGTTGGTCGGCTGGTAGGTTTGATTCTGGATTCTTCGTCCGCCAAGCGAGCTCAATTGCATTCATCCCAACGGCTGGGCAAAGAAGCTTGAGGACAAGGAACAAGGCTTCCAGGAAGGTCAATGAGCCCCCTTTCTCTGCAGGATACCAAAAGCCGACACGTCTACTTTTCTGGATTTCGTGCGACCGAGCACTACGTTACACGCGACATGGTCGACGTTATGAATCGGGCGGCACACTTTGTTGGTTCCTGAAGCGGCACGATTCCTTTTTGGCGTGGAAGCATGGAATAACCCAATTTACATCAGACAAGAGAGGAAAAAGGAAAGCTCCTGTTCTTTTGGACCATTTGGAATGTCGGCTGCAAGGATGACCAAGTTTGCCACTCGTTTTTATTTCATCTTATCAACATGCTTCTCCATGTCTCAGAACTTATAACATCATATCGTATTTCGGCTGAAATAATTATGACAGGTACTATATGATATCGGCTAAAGAGTTCGACTCAATAACTCTTCTTCTTCCCTTTCTATGGAGTAGAAGATCCTGGGTGCCTGGAATTACCACGATCTCGAAGGATACTGTGCACATTGTGCACACGCCGGGTTCTGTTCCGTGTCCATGAGATCCCGTACGTTCATTTGGATGGCAGAACCAGGACGCCACAGTATTATTCGTCCATTCGTGTTGACTTGATGCATTGAGTCCATTGCCGCCTGACATGACATGCTTTCGCAAAGGGACTCCTTTGGCTCTTCGTAACTTCAACTTCTAGCGGGATGAACATCGTTACCACGCTCGAGACTGTACATGATCCGTCGTTATTACGCCTCTCTCGCCAACTAGGTGATAGAGCAAATGCTCCGTACATGTCAAAGGGGAGGAAAAGCAATCATGTTCTCCACTTGCAGCCGTCTTTTTCGACGTCGCCCCTGTCAGCCACACGAACGAACGGTCTGTTGTGTTGGTGTACATCCCGACCCCTGGCTTCCAACGCCCTTTTCAACTTGTCAGTGCCGATGTTCCTGGGCAGGACGTGCCATCCTGTCAGCCTGCTCAAGCAATCTAGAAATCTCGGGGCCTTTGCTGGCCGCCTTGGTAATTTCTGCCGATCATTCTAGGGTCACGCCTAATTAGCTCCTCCTTTTCGACGACGTCTTTCAGGCACTTGTCCCTTTGGTTTCTTCGTGGCGTGGGGAACTGATAAGTGACAGGGCAAACAGCCTTGAGTGTTTATGAACAAAGACATCTCAAGAACATCTTCAGTAAGCGAAGCAACCGAGGTCACGACGGGTAGGGTGTGCGAGACTGTTCCTGTTTTGTTCGTCATGACGTTGTGCTGTCTCGATGTAAATTCTTTGGGTGCACCGCAACTGTGCCCCGTGGCTTGTCCTCTCGTATCCGTATCAAGTGAAGCTCAAGTACTCCGTATGCACCCATCACTGACCACTCACGCTCAGGAGCTTGTGACGCGTTACACTCGGTAAACCTGATACAACTTCAATAATGCAGCGTTTCGAATTGAGCTTGAGCCAGAGTGCTAGGACGGGCTACCAGTTAGTTCAAAGTCATCCAGCCATCATAATTTGATTCAAGATTGCGTGATGCCTGCTTGATGGATCAAGCTGTCAAAAGAAAGCTGGTAAGATGAATTGGCACTAGCGTCATCAGTGCTAAGCCTAACTTACACATAAATCGGGTGGGCAAGATTTTCTGTAAGAGACATTCTCACCAATCGACACGGGCGTTCATCTCAAGGCCGAAGGACGGCTCCTCTCATTTCTCGGCAATATCCAAACCGACCAAAAGGATGCTCCACCCCAACAAATGACGGCTAGTGGTCACATCTGCTACTCTGGACACGATGTCGGTACTAACCGTCTCTCTGCTTCGGCCGAAGCTTCCCCAAGACACGAAAGGAGAACCGAAGCGCAAATGCCACCATGCGCCGGGGACGTGCGTGGTGCGTGGCAAGGATTGGCCAACGCCAAAGTATCACTATTCCCGCACGGTGTGATGGATGATGGACGGGTTGGTTGGTGGTTACACTGCTTTGTGGATAATATTGGATTCGGTGTATCAGGTTGGCGCAAGCCTCGTAGCTAGGCTAAACTATGCAAGGGTACTTCTCTCATTCATTTTGCAGTACTCCGTACACAGCGTGACAGCATCTCGTACGGAGATGGCACGATAATTGACGGCAGAAGATAAATGTTGACGGTGGAAATCGCGGCTGAGGGGTGAGAAAAAGTTGCTGATCTGATAGAGAAAGGACCGTCTTTCAAGCAGAGTGAAACAGGCAAACAGGTCTCTCGTTCAAACGCCGTCAGAATGGCTGTACAACTTTACGCCATCCGATTCTGGTGTCAGAGTCATCATCGTACCTTGTACTCGGCAAGTTTGATGCCTCGACGATAGTGATCGACCAGATTGTGCCCCTACTACGGAGTACTCCGTAGAGCAATGGCGATGGCACGCGGTGAACGGGTCCAGGAGAAAATTGATAATGCCGGGAGGGTTTATATTTAGCTTGCCGCTATGTGGTCCTTGATGCAGCCCCAGGGACTTGAGTACTCCGTACACCGCGTGTGATACGGAGCATCGCAGTGTTGAGTGGCTGAAGACCACGCACGTTCATGAAGACCAGCCAGTCTTTCGGCAAGCGAGTGGTCTAAAAGGGAGACGTTGCAATGTACGGAGTACCGAGTACATAATCCGGAATCCACAACTACACAGGAAGCGAAATTGTGCTTCTCAGCCTATCACACTTGTACGTGCGCCTGGAACTTTCTTGATGAGTTCTCCGGCCGTTGAAGCAAGCCACGCCCATCCAGTCCAACAGCCGCAGTCTGCTGTCCTGTCTCATAGACAAGGCGTATGGCTCAGATTACAAGCAGACCACGCCATGAGTATGCTTTCTTGCCTCCGCTTCAGCTCCTCTCCATCGTCGTTAGCCTCTCCGTGAGATAAATGTGAAAATATGTAAGCAGCTGCTACTCCGTACAGTGGAGCGTAACGTGGAATGTCTCGCACTTTTCTTTTGGTGGCGCTGCTCCCCGTCCGGTCCGTCGTTGGGGATATGATCCCGAGCGCCACAGTAATCCACTGAAGATCCTCTAAGAGCCAGTCATCCGTAATGTACATATGTGTGTACATACATACTTGCTGGAGCCATCACTAGTTAGTTCTCGGCTCCCCTGAGCGTTTGGACCCGTGGCTCGCTGCCCCGTGTGCTTGTTGGGGTCCATCGTCTTCCATTGGCCGGTGGACGAGTTTACATACATACTAGTTGCTCTCTTGTGGCTGGTCGAGATCCTTGTCTTGTCCTTGGTGGGCCGTGTACATGTAGGATCAGATGCGTTCACAGCTTAATACTCCGTAGAGATAGCGAGACGGATCGTGGGCCGGAGACTTGTTGAAATGTGAAACAGGACGGAAGACGCATTCATTGGGCGGGTGGAAACGTTGCCACGTAGAATAAAATATGTAAGACAGCAAAGTACGTGTGCAAACGTATCACAAGCCGGGGAAGGCACGGCTTGGCGTTCTTGCACTCGTGCTTTGTGCTTTGTGCTTTGTGCTCCAACTTGCAAGCCAGGGGTGTCCAGGGATGTCCAGGGAAAATGATGGCAATACTCCGTACATCAAGAGGCCATCGCCCGTGTGATCATCTTGGATGATTCACAAGTCCTGCCTTCGTCGTGCTGTCGTGCTGTCGAACGTCTGTGTCGAATTGACCAACTGAGTTGGAGCGACATGGATGCGTCGGCCCTGCTGCATTCTTCCAGGCCTTGTCGTTTTCTCCTTTGCTGTACATACATAATACATATACATACACATTTTATGCATGTAACTCTCCAATGGAAAGATTCCCCGCAATAGCTCAGGTACGTGCCTACCGCCCCTGTCATCCCTTCTTCCCCTACCCAGGCACAGGTGATTACCAGCAAGACATCGTGGTTCGTGTTTCTTTTATTCTATCTTGTGTGTTCTGTTCAAGTCTTCTAATCGTTTACAGGCAGGCAGCTCTGTTCTTCTTCCGCTCGGCAAGCCATATATCTGTGCTTCCCATTCCCCCTCCTATCGCCCTATCGCGAGAGCCGAAAAAGCCGTCCACCCACAGTCGGCTGAAAAAGCGAGCCGGGGTTGAAGAACAAGGCCTGCACGCAGGAACCAGGTCGAGCAATTCTCCCGCAATCCCCGAAGGACCCCCAAAGGTGGTCCGCCTACGCCGATCAACATCGTACATACACTTTGGGCTAGCCATGGCTCACAGATGCAACCAGGGATGGCCATCCCACGAGGGTTCTTTCCGTCTCCGCATCGATTGTCCCGTTTCTCCTGGCCTAGGGCAGATGAGAAGCTTTCTCGACCTGGATTCTCCAACAGACAACACCTTTTCAGACTGTTACGGCTCAAGCTTCCTGCTGTTGTCATCTGCATCAAGCATCGCGTTGGCTACGATGACCAACACAACCTCACCCGTCGACTTGGGCGAAAGTGCAATCATAGACAGCTCACCTGTTGGTGTCGGAGACGCCAATGACAGTGTAGGAGGCAGTCCCTCTCTCAGCTTTGCCTCGTTCCCCAGCTCTGGAGCTACCTTCATAACAAGCACCAGCTCGAGGAGCTCCACCAGCAGCCAACACCGACACTCTGTTCTCCCAGCTGCCCTGCGTCGGTTTTCTCCTCCCCGACAGCCAGAGAGTAATATTGATGAGGGCATGGACCATAGTATTGGTGGCTGCCAGCTACAAAGCCGACGGCATCGATCCTCAGCGGTATGAGATTGCTCGACCGCAAAATGTTCGAGCAAGCTCCGACATCATCTCCCAAACCCCAACCGCGAAGCACCAATCAGAGCAACAGCCCCGTTCCAAGTGCCTCAAAATTATGGCGAAGCTCATCGGACAGAAGATCTACATCGTTGGACGGATTTTCGCCGACGATGTCGATGACCAAAGAAGAATTCGAAGCATTGCCTCGCACTATACAACGCAAGGTAAGTCGCGAGTCCAATAGTAGTATGAAAACCGCACGAGACAAGTGATGAGATTGAATGGCTCGCGAGCCGAATCAAAATGTTACACCACTGGATGGCGTCGGCATTCGATACACAGACACAAGCACGAACGGCTCTGCGGACGAAGTCGTCTTCTTCGAGTCAACATTATAAAACGTCTTGGGGAACATGGGTCGTTGAAGGACCAAGAAAAATAACGGCAAGTGCATGGCGTGCCCAGGCAGAAAGCAAGATTTTATTCTTCTTTGGATCGACATGGAATAAGAAAGAAGAAGAAGAAACAAACAAACAAACAAACGATATTACGAGATGCAATTCCAGCGCGATCTAGATTAGCCGTGCTGGACGGCGTTGCTCTCGGCGCAGACTTTTATCCATTCTGGCACAAGCGTGGAAACTGCCTATTTTCCAACCCCTTGCTGCAATCAATGCCAGTATCACCGGCTGTGGCGGTGAAGCATGAGACTTGTGCCAACGTGGACAAGCCAGGACGAGAACGTTGCCAGCAGGTAATAGTCCAAGCTGGTCCATGTGCGAGCTGTGGCCGGTCAGTCACACGAATACACGCATATTACACGCACACACCAACACGCACAACACGCACAAGTCGTCGTCGAGTCGTCCATGCCTGCTTGCTTTTGGTCCTGCATCATCATCATCATCACCACCACTAATATCGCTGTTACCGTGGTCCGTCGTTTGCGCTGAAGCTGCCATGGAGCATACTTTTTCTTTTTCTTTTATCAAACTTGACCTCTCCTCCCTTCCCTGCACCACCACCACCACCACAAGTACCACAATGCACTCCGCTCCGTAACATGTTCCTTTCTTGTTACCCGCCTGCCCCCGCTCTTCCCACCAACGGATTGCCACCAACAGATTGCCACCATCCTTCCAAGTTGGTGGACACCAACACGTCGCTCTCGTTCCTGCCTCGAGACATGTCCATTCCGCTTCCAGTCAGACGTGTAATGTACATACCGAGTAGCATGCAGGGCACGCAGGGCACACATGGCACCCATGGCACATCGCAACCCCCAAGAACGACCCATGTATTACATGCATACAATTACATGCATAGTCCGTACATACAACATAAACATATACACGTCTTCTCCACTCTCCCTTTCCCTCGTACCACGATCGGCCATCTACTTCCTCTCCTCCTCTACCTCTCCCTCTCCCTCGGCAGTGTTTTTCTCTCCTTGATCCAATTCAAAGTTCTTCCGTACTGACAATATCGTGTTTGTGTGCGAGCAGTATTTCTCCACACTGGAACGTCTGCGCATTGTTCGCAGCCCGGAATATAACGAGCTTGATTCGCCTGTTCAAGAGGAGCTTGACGGTCCCCTAGCTGTTCTATCTTTCGACGACGAAGACCAGCAACCAACACTAAAACTTGGATTCGGTCAAGACGAACTGGAGAACGCACCACATCGTCGCATTCAAACCAAGAGCAATCCATTACGGATATATGCCAGTTCCGAGAGGAGCTTTGTCAAGCGCTATCATTCGAGCGGTGATATTCCGAGTCCTCAGCCCGTAAGACAGCGCGTGATACTGGATGCGACTGAGGATTCCATTCTTCGACTCGGAAATCGCCAGCCACAGACACCTGAGCTGGAATATCCGCCAACTACAAGCTCCACGGATTCCAGACCCAAATTAGCCAAGATGGTGTCCTTCTCGCCTGACCATTCGTCTGCCACTGGGCCAACTGGGCCAGACCTGACCAACAACTCCGACTCGATGTTTGGTTCGTTCCGCTGGCTCGAAGAGAGCCAAGACCTGGATTTGAGGCTTCTTCTCGACGATGACCATGTTGATCCTCGCAATCAAGACGGCCCGGCTCAAGCCAAACGGAACCCGTCATTCAGGAGACACCTTTCCATCTCCAAACTTCCCTTTGGAAACCGGATGTCGGTCTCAATGAGCCGACCAGCAACCAAAGATGCCTCTGCGACAACATCGGTTGCTGCATCGCCCCAAGCATCTGTCCCTGGCTCGCCAGCTCAAGGACATGCCCGGAGGAGATCCCGCGCTCTCTCGCTGATCACGCCCAACAAACAGCCCGTTCCTGATCCGTCATCTTTTGTGGACCAGGCAGCTGCCCATTACCAAGACCCTGACGCGAGAATGAAGCTCTGGTGTACTTGGCTTCTCCACACAAGTTTGATGAAGCCGTTGAATTCGGATTTCCATCCATTGAAGAAGTTCAGAGCAAAGAAAATATCGGGGGTCACAAGAGGGCAGCTTCGCAGCAAGAGCGATCAAGCTCTCGACTCGGCAAATTGCAGCCCTTTACCGAGGACGACAGATCATCCGTGTATAGTGACGAAGGCTCCGCGACGGAGCCCGAATCACCGAGGACACCAGAGACAATGGAAAAGCCCCTGCCCATCAAGCCGGCCCAAGAAAGTCAAGACGAAGAGATTCCTGTTCCCAAGGCGGACTACGCCCAAGCACCGGCCGTGTCTCGCGAAATGACACTGCGAATGACGCTGACACGCCCGGATCTTCGCGCCAATGAGGAGCAAATTTATGGGTGGCAAAAGACGTCCAACGGACGCAAACCATCACAAGCCAAGGACGAGCCAGAATCCCCGCGTCATTCACTCGAGAGGGTCATTCTAAAGAGAGCATCGAACAACAGTTCGCCGCCATGGATCAAGAAGACCTAATGACAAATGATGATGGCATGATGAAGCGATTCTGGAACCGTGTACGTCGAACTTGATATATCATATTTGCCATCGACTTGGCTTGACAGTCATTGGCAACGTCTCGCAACAACTACGGGTATTTTCTACTTGCCGATATCTTTTTTTCCCTCTTCTCTTCCATACGTCTTTTCATGATTGGGGACTTGTTCCCAATGACACGCATACGCACACGTTCTCAATCTCCAACATCAATACCACGAATGATAACCTTCCTCACTTTTACCACTTCTATACCCATTCTCGTTTTTCCCAGGTTGCTACTAGGCTCTTTTGTTCTTACTCAGTCATACCGAACATCTGGTGACTGATACCGAATTATTATTGATTACATGGAAGCGTCAGATCGCCGCTGTTTACAGTTGCAGCCAATTATATCATTGCGCGGAGTTCCACGGCGCCTGGGCTGTATTTGTCACTGGAAGCGAAAATTCTATTGTTTCTTTTTCTTACTTTCTTTTTTTTTTTCCCCTTTGCTGTTGTCTCGTGTCATAATAATTTTGGAAGGGGCTGATCTACCAATGGGGTGATAAGAAGGAGAGGTGGAGAGGTGGTTGCAGGCACACGTTTTCTAAAGCAACGTGTATCAAGGAGGCTGCAGGGGGAGGCTTTGGTGGTAGGATGGAAGCTGGGATACCGCTTGTACTGGTAGCTTGAGACTTGGTAGCAATCAGAAAGTGTTTACGCTGACGGATGAGCACGCCGTACTCGGTAGTCTTGGGTGTAAAGGGAGGGCTGCGACGGTGTGAATTGGTGGCTGTTTCAGCAGCAGTGCCAATTGCCGGGTTTGTTGCGGCTAATAACTGGAGCATCAAGTGTCATCCAACAAGCATGGCATGACATGATTCCAGTCTCCATTAACGTTCAATCTCGACAAGTACGGAGAGTGTTCGAACAATGATGCTATCGGCTGTACGCCACGCCACGCCACGCCACGCCACGCCACGGAAACCGCCACAAAGAAGAAAGTACAAGTGGAGTGAGGCCATCGTGTCCGTCATGCCCAATTTGCTTCTTCCCTTGCCTTGCCCTGCCTTGCCGTCCCCACATGGCTTTTATTGTTCCGTTCCTTTTCGCACCTCGTCTGGCCGGGGTGGGGAGCACAGTTGGCGGCGGTTTGAGTGCGTGCGAAACGGGGAGGGTTTGGGCCGAGGTGGCTTTTGTTGGCGGAAGTTACGTGTTGGTTTGGGGACTTGCTAATTGACTGGGATGGGATTGGGGCGTGCCCTGGGGTTGGTTGGGTTTTTGTTTGGCTACGTGGTATGTCGTTGATGGACTTTCTCTTTCTCTTTGGGTCATGTTCTCGTTGAACTTGCTTGCCTGCTTCGTTGTTCTTCCTGAGGGCTATGATGGCACGACCTTCACATTGCAAAAAAAAAAAAAAAAAAAAAAGAAGAAGAAAAAAACACACATATGTCCAAGATTCTTTACTGAAACCAACGCTAGATGAGACTTTGTAAAACGCCCATCCCCATCCCTACCAACCCCCTTCCTCCCCCAAACATCAACGAATTGCACACTGCACTGCCACGTGGCCGCTGCTCCAACGCAATGACGCCATTTCACGCCTCCTCGTCACTATCCTCGCCCAGTAGTTCGCCTTCGTCATCGCCAACAACGGCGTAGTCACCGCGCCCGCGCGCAAAGCTATCTCTTGTTGTGAATGGCCTTGGCCCCTGAGAGAACCAGCTTCGCTCGCCACCGCCCCAAAACCGGTAGCAGTTCGCCAGAGACCACCCACAAGCAGAGGCAATGTCACCACGACGGCCGCTACGGCAGATACCGCCACAACGGGGTACTTGACCCACGGTCGATCGCTGTCAAATGTGGAAGAAGACTCGCCCAGGCGAATTTGTCCAAACTTGCCGTCCCAATTCCTGTACACGTACCATCCAATCGCGGCCGCCGCGGCAAAGGGAATCACCACGGCAAAGAAAATGGCTACTCCCGACGTGCGATGCTTCTTCTCAAACTCCTCCTCGTGCCCTTCGCACGGATGCTCCGGCGCCGTCTTGTCCATTTCCTTGCCCCTGAGCAGGTCGACAAGGGAATTCGACGGTATCCTGTTGGCTCGAACCATGATGTTGCGTTTGGATTCTTCGTACACCATTCTTTGCCCGACAGAGGATCTAATCCTTGGACCAGAGTACACTGTCCCGAACTGTCGGAAATCTCAAAGTTGAAGGCGCTAAGTTTTGAGTTAGTCATCTCCGTTGAAGGTAGTGTTGTGGCCCCTTCAGTTTTCCATCTTCGTCTTCTCAAAACTCACCATTCAAAGTCTTCCCGCTTGCATTCACAATTTTCATAATCGACCAAGCGCTTGAGATTCTGTTCATTGTAGCACTTGCGGTCCGTCTTCTTTCGAAGATACTTGGCCTTGTGACCAAAGAGACAGTCGTCGCTTTGGAACGGATGCTTGGGTGTCCAAAGCAAGTAATCGGATTCTGCATCGGACTCCTTCTTGTACTGGCAAGGCTTGTCTGCGAGACCACTGAAGTCGAGATTGACGGCTAACATCTTCTGGTCCCCATCCTTGCACCATATCAAGAAGTTGCGAGAAGTTCCTGATCTCAGCGTCGTAATGTCTAGAACAGTTACTTCCTCGCCGTAGAACTCCACGTCTTTCCAAGTCTTGCCTTCGTCAATCGAGTACGAGACGGTCTTGGTCTTGGCTGGATTCTTGGGTGTGGCCCGCTGCACAAGGATCATGATGGATCCCTGGTCACCATATTGCCAGGTCCAATGGCCCTTCTTGACATTTGTCCAAGTAATTCCGCCATCCGTTGTCATAAAAGTGTCGGCGTCTTTGATGTCGCCCAGGCTCGATCCTACGTTGCCCACTCCAAACATGAAGCCAACCGCAGTGTCTGCGGCAAAGGTGCGTCTCTTATCCTCACGTTCCGTGTAGTGATGAAGGTGCAGAGCACATTTGTCGTCTCCCTGGAGCTGCTGCAGGAGTAAGACTTTCCTTCCACATCCTTGGCCGGAGGGGCAGGTATCCCCACTGCGAGCCGTCGTTGTGAGAGATCTTGGTTTGGAGAACTTTGCTCTTGTCCTTTTGGCGGCGTTGGAGACGACATTGATCAACACGACACCTTCGACGCCCGATACCTTCTCGAAGTCGACATACATGTTTTCGTCGCTGTTCACGTTGGCGGCACTCAGGACGTATGATGTGCCGTTGGAGTTGCTCTTGATGATGGATCCAAAGGAGCGGTCCTTGCCAGCCTCTGAGCGTACAAACAAGTTGACGGCGTGAGTGGAGCTGTCCAAGACGGTGTATTCGTCGTGGTGGCCTTCGTGGAAGTTATGCGGATAGTGAGCAGGTTCGAAGTCTTTGCCATCTAGACTGGTCACTGCGCGCTCAGCACCAGTCTCGGGATCTTTGGTGTTTAGAATGATGAACTCGCTCATCGTTGCAAAGTTGATGACCTCTCGGTCGTACGTGAAGGCCTTCTCTCTGTCGGCGAAAAAGTCGTCGCTTGTCTTGATGGTGAGATTCGCGTCCAGCCGTTCTTCCGATTTGGCTAGACACAGAACCTGCTTCTCGTTTCGGAAGTTGTATGCCGAGCTACCGGTAAACTCGCATTTCTCCGCGTAGGGAAGCATCTTGTCCCACTTATCGCCACGGTTTGTTGACACCCAGACCTGATCGAAACACGTCTCTTGCTTGCCGACCTTGTCACACAGTGTTCCCATCCACAACAGCCAGTCCTTCTTGTCCGGATGGAATCCGAACGGCATCACGCCAGTCTTGGCTTTCCCTGGAGCCTCAAAACTGTGGAAAGTTTGCCCGCGATCAACCGTGTAGATTACCTTGTGCTCTTTGTCATCAGTCGTGAAGTAGACGACATCGTTGAAGTGCAAGTGAGGGAAAATCCCACGGATCTCCTCTCCCTCGAGGATTCGTTTCCATTCTTTTCCGTGGTCGTGAGATATCCAAATCTGATTCTCCCGCTGCGCCGTGTCTCCCGCAGGCCAAACAATGACTGTTTCATCAGTAGAGGAGCTGGCATCACCCCTTTCGAGATAAATCTTCTCAAAGCCTTTGAGCTTAAAATCAAAGACTTTTTCTTTCCTGGATATCTCGCCCGCCGCAGGTGGTTGAGAAGGCTTGTTGTCTCCTGCTTCGGAGCACTTTCGCTCTATTTTATCATCCTTTGCTTGCCCGCAATTCTCTTACACGTGTTTCCAGGTATCAATCTCCAGCCAGACGAGCCCTCAAAGGTACCATCGGGATGCTTCTTGCAATAATCATCTGGTGGTGATGGGATGGGACCGGCTTGCTTGCATCTCTTGTTGTCCGCTGGATCTCTTTGGAAATTGTAATCGCATTCAAAGTCGGCGTCGGTACATTCACAATCCTCTGTTTTAGGAACAGGATCCTTAAACTCCTGCTTAATAAAACAATCTGCTGTTTTCTTGCGGCGGCGGTACGTCTGTTTGTGGCCCATGATGCACGTCGGGTTACCTTCTTTGTCGGGGCGTGCGTGCCAGTCCTCCATGTCCTTGTCCTCGCAAGTTCGTTCCTGGATTCCATCAAAATTGATGGCAATCATGTGAAAGGTGCGGTCTGTTTGACCCAAGAGCAAGAATTTAAGGCTGGTGGAGTCTTGCGTCGTCGTCAATAGGTCAGGTTTGATGCTGAGATCATCGGGCAGAGGGACCTTCTTCCAATTTTCACCGTGGTCGAGTGAGTAAGAAAACTCCTTGACATTTGCCGTACCAGAGTCTCCAATGGCAACCAGGATAGACCCAGAATCACCAAACTCATACTTGTGGGGTCCATCCAGGGCCTTTTTCCACGTCGAACCAGCATCGTCCGAGACGTATAGATTGGCTTCCTTGTAGTGTCCTAGGAGCTGCCCGTGTTGCCGTTGCCCATTACCAGACCAGGAGCAGGACTGGAAAAGACCCGGCCAAGATTGTCCAGCTCTGTGACCGAGTGCAGGTGTAATCTGTCATCCCCAGACTTTATTTCAGAGAAGGTTCTGCCATCGTCAAAGGTAATCTTGGTCACCCTAATCTTGTCCCTTCTCCTTCCCTTTGAGAGTTCGGCACCATTCTCGACAGTGTTGACGAGAAAGATACCCTGAATTCCTGAGATCTTCTCGAAATCGACGTTGCCCCTAGCATTGCGATTTGTGTGGGGAACGTTCTCAGTGAAGTACGTGCCATTCGAATTGCTGGTAAAAAGAACACCCATGGGCCGCGATGGGTGGGACGTCATGACATCAATCCGGATGCTATAATTGGTGCTTTCTAACACAGTGTATGCGCCTTGGTTAATTCTATGGGAATGGTCGTGGTTGTCGTCCTTGGGAAACATGGCTCGATGCCACTTGAGCGTATCGTCGGTAACGTAGAGAGACATCTCATCGCTGCGTGGAGATGCAACGGCCACCAGAATATACTTCTTGACCGGCGCCAAGATGAGGGATCCGGCAACACCTTTATTCAAGTCGACATTGGGCTCGAATTCTTGGATGTGCTTGTCTACGACAGCAAAGAAGCTGTCGGATATGATGAGTTTCTGTTCTTGCTTAAAGAAAGAAAACGATTCTCTGACGACGCAAAGCACTCGGGACTTGTCCTTCTCGGCTCCTCCCGTCGTAAACTCAGGCTTGGACTTGGCCCACCAGCAGCCCGCGGTGTTGACGCGGAGCGCTTTGGTGGTCTTGAAGCCGTCAATGGTGTACTTTGCTTGCTCGTCGCAGAATATTCCATCACAGCTCATCGCATTGAAGATGATGCGGTCGGGTTCGCCTGCATGAAACGCCATGATCTCGGGCTGAAATCTGCTGGGCAAGGCGTCTGTGTCGAACTTGGTCCACGACTCGCCCCGGTTTTCGGTTCGGAATTGAGTCTTGCTGGGAGTCACAATATAGGCTCTGTTGCGATCAAAAGGATGCATGATGAGCTCGAGAGTCTGACCGTCCGCAACCGCATCTACACGCTTCCATGAGACGCCAGCGTCCGCGGATCGATACACGTTGTGTTCATGTTTGTCTTCGAAAACAATGACATCGCTATCTTCGAAGTAGTTGATGTTTCGCGGAGCATGTTGGAATTTTGTAACGGCTAGTGATGGCTCATCCTTGGCAAAGACTACCGTCCACATGAGAAACGATAGCAGGATATGCCATGCGGCCGCTACCTTGCCACCCGGCCTCATCGTGGTGAAGAAGCGGGCGTCGTCGATGTCATGAATAAGAGGCGACCGGCGAGCTACAAAGAAAATGAAGAAAGGGCGGTGGCGATGGCCAGAAGCAGCTCTAGAAAGAGGGAGAAGCAGCACCTAATCGAGGTTGTCGGATTGTGGTGTGGTGAAGACGCAAATGCACAGGTGGTGACAATCTGTCAAGAAGATGCGTCGTGGACATGTGGCGTTGTCGAACCGAAAACTCGAGCTGAAGCAAGCTCCAACGTCCAAGCGTCCATGGCGTCGATCCCGTGTGGCGCGGGCTGTGGCTGGACGGCCACGAGTGTGAAATGAACATCTGGGGCTGACAAGTCACAAGAGCTTACGTACATAGACATTGGCAGATGTCTATGAAAATCATCCAGCTGGAGCAGCGAGCCGAGTCGTTGGAATAAGCAGCTGGGCCGCTCGACGCAGATGGAGGAAACTCGTATGATGATGCAAGAAGTACTCGGTAGTCCGCGTCCATATCGAAGGACCCTATCGAAGGCGTATCGAGCCAAGCATGAGAGTCGGATCCAGATCGAGCTCAAAGCTACATACACCACGTGATGGAGCACTCTCGCGGTATTTTCCAGTGTGCGGCAAAGGCAGAAGGTACCTGCATCTGGCATCTGACACTACATATGTACATGTACAATCTGACACATGGCCGGGCCAGCCAAAGATGGCCTGGTGGGCCTGGTGGTTCCACATGTTACACAGGACGGGCCACTGAAGACCCCAGACGGGACACCCCACACCCCGTAGGACTGGCAGTTCATGAGTTGTAAGCCGAAAAAAACATAAAAAAGAAAAAAAGCAAGCAACGAGAAAACTATGTACGCCTGGTTGCCTTGGACCTCCCCTGTCCCCTTTTCTTGTTCCGAGTATGTACATATGTACGGAGTACGGAGTAATCATGGTCGAGGCTTCACATCCATCATCCATCCCAGCTTAGCTCAGCTCGTGGCTGCCCAGATGCCCGCCCCCTGCCTGCCCTGCCCTGCCCTGCCTCCCACTTGCCTGGTCCCCTGTCCCCTTGTCCGCCCCAGGACCATCCTTTCATTTGGCGAACTCCTCATTTGGTTCAATATTCCCGGGCAGACAGGCAGGCAAAGAATGGCCAAGCGGTCTTATTGTTTTTGATAGTCTCTTTTTCTCTTTTGGCGGACCCCCTTCATCGTCCCATTGACACGCTCTCTTCAACCAAATCTTGCTTCTTGGCCTGCTCACGCTTGGTCTTCCGACCTCTTTTGTGTTGAGCGCCTGAAGCACTCCGCAGCTGCCACTAATTACTTATGTACTGCTTGCTCAATGCTCATGTATGTATGTACAGGCATTGACAGGCATTGACAGGCATTGACTAGGCTAAAGCAAGTGGAAACAGACCCCAGCACCCACCCCAACGCCCACCCCAGCACCCATCTCTGCGGCTGCCCCTGCTGTGAGACGGCCCTGCCCCTCGCTCAACAGGCCAGCCAGACCAGACCAGACCAGATCAACAACAAACAAACAAACAAAAGTCGGCTGCGCTCCTCCGCAGACCCTGTCCGCCTGTTCGCCTGTTAGTCTTTTCGCCCCTTCGCCCTTTCGCCTTTGCAACACCAACTGACAAAATCCTACCAGGTGTCTGTCTGCGCGACCAACACCATGGCTTCCGTGTACAAACAGTTCCTGGCCTCGCCCAGCTCCTCATTCCTGGCTGAGAAGGCATCCCTGCACTATGTCACTACCACGACGTCCATCTATGGTCCCACCGAGATAATCAAGCATCTCAACACCCTCCAGAAGCAGGTCAAACCCAAGAAGCAAGAATTCTTGAACCTCGTCGATGGCCAGTCCGTCATTGCTGCCGAAATTGACACCGCCCTCGAGTTTCAGACCAGTGGTGGTACTTACCTGCCTGGTCTGGATGATAACTTCCTCTCTGATCGCGTCGCGAATCTGTCAATTGTAGGTGCTGCTGTGGTCTGCCAAGTCGGCCGCCGAACAAATTCAAATCGACACCGCTAGAGGCGCCACAGTGCTAACTAATCAATCACGCAGATTCACATTGTAACTTTCGACGAGGCAGGCAAGATTTTGCAGATTCGCCAGCAATGGGACCAGGGCTCCCTGCTCAAGCAATTGGACATCATTGGAAAGACTGGCCGTAACTGGCCCATCAGAGACAGTCGCGAGCAGCTCACTCTGATTCAATCTTGCCTCAAGTCCACCGGTGTGATCCACAGCAAATCCGAGAGTCACAACGATATTGTTGTCCGAACTCGCGGCAGCTCGAGCAATGCCATGCGCGATCCCCATGCTTCCCTTCAGCTGTTCGGCAACAGAGAGGAGCTCGAGTCCGCTCAGAACGAAGCCGTTGTCTCGCCTTATGGAGGTAAACATCGTCGCGGAGAGCGCTCTTTTGCGGACGTGCTGGGTGACGATCCTTCAGGTGAACACTACGAGGGCGGACACAATCGTCACCGATCCTCATCACCGAGCAAAGGTGGCCAGGGCAAGAACGTTCAGCCTATGCGCATCTTCGAGGGCCAGGAGCACGTCGAGGAAGACGAGGTGCCAAGGACGAAGAACAACTTCATTCGCCCTAACCCTCAAAAGTACGATCATTTCGACTTTGCTGATGGATCTGATCCTCAAGACAGGCCCAAACCAGGTGTCGCGTTTGAGAACCGACCGAAATCAAAGCATGATAGCCAGTGGGACTTCCAGGATTTCAGCACCCCAGCAAGCCTTTGCCCACCAAGCACTACCGAGCTCAGGATGTTCGTCACTGGGATACCGAGGCAAGCAACATGGACGAGGGCTCGGACCCGACCCAGCATGCTCGCAAGGGTCGACGAGATGCGGAAACCCATTTTGAGCTCCAAGACGACGGCGAGCGGCTGCCGCACCAGGATCGTGCCAACGCTCGCCCACGAGGATCCATGCAAAACGAGAATATGGGCCTGTACAAGAACAAACTGTTTGACCGCGAGGATGCCGCTCCTGACTTCCAGCGTCCTCTTGGAAATATTACCAACCTGGGCGGTCGCGGCAAGGATTTTGACCCTCACTTCGCCATGGCTGACGAGTCGCCTGCTCCCACATCATCGTCCCGTACCCAACACGTCGCCGAGGGCCGCATGAAGGCTGTTAAGCAAATGGATGCCAACTGGTCCTCCTACGATCATTCACCAAAGAACCAGAAGGAGAACCAGAAGGAGAACCAGAAGGAGAACCAACAGCACGGCGAAGCCAGATTCCTGGAGGACAACAAGATTAACATCGCTGGTGACGGTATGGGTGGGCGCAAGGGTACGAACCGCGACTGGCTGTACGGTCCTACCGAGGATGAGTCCCCAAGCCCACATCACGAAAGACGAACCCTTCCGCTGCTCAAAAGAGCTTTTGGGACTTTTGAAAAAAAGAAAGAAAGAAAAGAGAGGGGGAGATACACCGCCGCCACCCGTGTACACGATTTGATAACATGTCAGATGCCTGAAACAGACGACAGGCACAGATGGGCTTTGTGGAATGGGTGATGGACCGGGATGATTATACATCTGGTTGCAAGTTTGTTGTGCGAGGGCTGTTGTGCAACCATTGACGACTTTGTATGCCTACACGGCTCATGATTCATGAGAGCTGGTTTTCTACTACAACAGTGACCTTTTTTTCTTCTAGATTGTATTTACGCGCCACAAGGTTGGACGTGCTCAAGTCTGTAGCAAAGTGAGTCAATCGATATTTGTCGTTGGTCCTGTGTTCAATTTCAGGTGTTCCCTTGGCGTGTACACGCTATTCGTGACAGCCAGCTACGACGATGAGGACCAGCACTTTTTGCATATCATTTGATTGGCAGCGAGCACAACTGATACGACATTCCAGACTCTACCAAGGTCATTAAACCCTTTTACACTTGATCGTGATGGACACCTTGGCCTTTTCAGCCATCAAAGCAGGGCAGGGCAACAATGTAGCAATCGCCGCGGTCAAATGAAGCGTCAGATTAATTCACGAGCTGTTTAAGGTATCGCTGAGGGTCCAGCGTCACAACATTGATCTTCGGTCATAGCCTCTAATTCCTATCCACCTCCCTTCCCCCCAAAAAAAAAAATCGTGGTATATCGAAGAAATAAAAGGAAGGAGAGTGTGGAACACGAATGCCATTGAGCACCATATTGAGCATCATTGCAAAGAATCAATGTCGTGTCCATGACACATGACACGATGTACATTGTGATTCCGTCGCAATCAAGTCCAACAGTACATGGGAGTTGGGTCTGACGCAGAGGTTTGTTTGATGGGTGTACATGGGTATGTTTAGCGGGTCGACGGCGCTTCTGCGGAAACGGAGCTCGAGGAGAGCAGATTGGGCGCTTTCTTGGATTGATTGATGCCGTGTCAGACACGATTGGCATGGCATGTCACCTACGTGTTTGAATCGTACAACGTTGGGAACTTGACAAGGGCTCGTGTGGAGGCCATCGATGGGGTCGCTGCCAAGGGGAAACGTTGACCGCTTGGAACAATGACCTTGGGACAAGAGAAAGCACGTCGGGGGAAGAGGGAAAAAAATAGCCGTTCTTTTCTGTCTCTGAAATCCTATAGTAGGACGGTAAAAAAAAAAAAAAATCAACACAGGAACTTGTAGAACCTCTTCCACCTGGGCCACGTCGCTCGCTCCTCCTCCTCCTGCGCCATCAGAATGGGGAGATTGAAGTCTCTCCGGCCGGTATCGACATCCATGTCGCGGATTCGGACGAAGCGCGTGCGGTAAAAGGCCTTGTGGCAGACGAAAAAGGCGAAGATGATGGGGACGCCCATGAATTTGAGGAAGAAGTTTTGCGTGATGCGGGACTGTTCCATTTCCTGCCATCCTATGGGGAAGGCGCCGACGCCGAACTGTGCGATGAGGACGAGGACGTTGAGCGTGAGGCCGACGTAGGATCCCAGGACGCCAACTTGGCTGGTGTATGCCATTTCGTCGAGGCTCCGGCCACGGGCTGCCCAGGCGCGGCGGAAGCGGATGTGGCAGAGGCAGATGGATGTCCAGGTGAAGACTGTGGCGAGGCCGGATATGGCGAGCAGCCAGTCTAGGACGACGCCTTGCTCTTTGAGATCGGCGAGGAAGGAGAGGATGCCGAGCAGCGCGGCGACGAGGATGGCTACGAGGGGTCGGCCGCGTCTGTCCACGTAGCCTAGGAATTTGGGAGCTTGGCTGAGGTTGGCGAGGGCTGCGAGCGTCCGGGAGGATCCAAACACGGCCGAGTTGCCGACGGACAGGACGGCGATGAGGATGACGGCGTTCATGACGGACGGGAGGACCTCGATGCCGGCTTCCTCGATGGCAATGACAAAGGGGGAGGCCTTGGCGTCGGATTTGCTGTCGCCATCAATGAGTCGGGGTCGTCGTATCGGACCAGGAGCCCGACGAGGGTGAGAGCGACGATGTAGAAGAGGGTGATTCTCCAGAATACTTGCTTGATGGCGGTGGGCAAGGATTTGCGCGGGTTGGCCGTCTCCGCAGCCGCCAGGCCGACGAGCTCCGTGCCTGTGAAGGAGAAGGCCGCGGTGACGAATACACTGCATAGGCCCTTGAAGCCGTTGTTGAAGGCGCCGGGGTCTGACCAGTATTCACCGCCGATATACCCACGGTCTGGTGTTCCGCCACAATTGAGTACAATGCCGAGGAGACTGCAAAGGGCTACATGTCAGCGTCGATGACTCATTTCACATACATGCATCGACAAATCGGGGAACGGGGAACGGGGGAGAAGGAGAAAAGGAGCAAAACGTATTACATGAAACCGATAACGGCAATGACCTTGATGATGGAAAATGTAAACTCGGCTTCGCCATAGCCCTTGACGCCGAATAGGTTAATGAGAAGGATTATGCTGAGGAAGATGCCGACGAAGACGGCTTTGGGCAGCGTTTCTCCCCAATAGCTAATTGTCAAAGATGCAGCAATGATTTCGAGGGGCAGGACTGTAAGCCATTGCAAGGCGTAGCTATGGGCAGGGAGCAGGCAAATTAGCACATTATGGTCATGGCATGAGAAGAGAGGATGGTTATCTTGACACTTACTTCCATCCCAAGGCAAATCCCCAAGACGGATCGAGAAACCGGGTCGCCCAGGACGAAAAAGATCCAGCGATTGGAAATAAGACGGCCAGTTCGCCCAAGGCCTGACAGGTACAATACAACATGACTCCAACGATGCTGAATGCGATGAGCAACGATGCCGGCCCTCCAGAGTGCAGAGCCTTTCCCGAAGCTACGAAAAGACCAGTGCCTGCAGACACCACACGAGTCAGAGAAAGCTATCTTGGCTCCATGACACCCACTTGGCCCGTCTCGTGCATCGACTGTCCTGAAGCACAAGCGAGGACGTACCTATCGAGCCGCCTATGGCAATCATTTGCAAGTGTCTCCCCTTCAGCTTCCGAGCCAAGCCGGTATTGGCAGACTCCAGCGCGGCCATGTGTAAGTCGTAGTAATGAGATCCATGGCGTCGCTGGATAGTGCGGCTGTTCACCTGGCTGAGATGATCGCTCGGGAAGAAGGACAGGTTGTCGTCCCGCTTGAAGCTGTCGATGAAGCGTCGTATGCGGGGCGGCGTCCGCTCGTCGCAGTAGTCGGGCTCCCGCATGCTGTAGGAACTGCCATGTGTGAAGGAATCTTCCTTGCCTTTGAAGTTGCTGAGCTCGACGTCTCGCGGCGACGCCATTTCTGGAGGGCCAAGCCCAGAGAACGGCCCCGGTCTGAAGATTGAGCAACTAAGAGCTCCGTGTCAATGAGGATAAGGCCAGGAGTGCTCGAAGACCATTTATCATAAACACCTGTTCGTTAAGTGAAAGTGCCTGGGTTCGATGCCGTGTAGAGCAACGCTGTACGTCGTGACCAGGACATCTAGGTGCGAAGAATCGCGAGCAAGGCGAGGCGCTGGCCGTGGTGATGGTTTTTGCAAGCGATGGCCGTGGGAGATGCGATGAACGATAAACAATGAACACTTGTTGGTGATGGTGAGGTTGGAGAAAGGCTAAAAGGCGGGCAGCCGACATGACCCGATTGGTGCAGGCGTTTAATCAATGGGCTTGGCGTCAACAGGCGGATAGGCGGATAGGCGGATAGGCGGATAGGCGGATACAGGAATAATACTGGTCATCCGTATTCCGTAATCCGTGGTCCGTAACGGCAAGCCATGTTCAGTGAGTCAGAGAGGATCAAGATTCAAAGGCCCATGTGCCAAGAACCAAGAAGCCACAATTGAGCGGGGTGGACCGACCAAACTGGTCTTTCTGCATGGTTCCAGGTCGGAGAACGCCAACGCCACTGGCGAACTAGTATTATTATTGATTAGCGCTGACAAAGTCCCGAATTAAAATTAACGGGCGTCAACGGGCGTCAACGGGCGATTTGCGGAACGGGTTGGTCCCGAACGCAACTGCAACACACAACAATGCGGCCTTCGGACCAAAGCGGCTCGCCCATTTACCATTGTGCCCCACGACATCCACGACATCCACGACATGTCTTGTTGTGAAACTCGACTCCAGCCTCTCCGCAGAGCCTGAGCCGATGGGCAGGCATCGTCAATATCGTCAATATCGTCATTAAATCTTTTCAGATGGTTGTTTTCCCCGTCAAACTACTGCTAATATGTAATTCGACATATCATTTATCCGTCTCCGTCCGATTAAAGGCTAAATGCCCTCTCATCGTGTCTCCACGGGCTAGAACGTGCTCTTGAGAGATAGGCAGCTAAGCTTCATTAGTAGCCACCCACTAATTCTCCCGGGCGTACCCTACCTTCTTCAACATCACCACTTTCATCAGTAATGCCGCTGCATTCATCAATATCACCAGAACTTCGAACTCCATCATCAAAATGTCTAGTCTTATACGACATGTCCGATTTCATAATAATTTCATCATCCTATACGGTGCAGAGTTCCATACGGTGCAGAGCACAATATCCCTACGAAAGCGAACCAACAATGACAATCCCACCACTGCCCCCTCACCACAAATCGCCCTCGATGATCGCTCTACACGTGTGGTTATAATGCCTTACTAAGCTAGTCAGAGAGGCCGGAAGAATTAGTCAGAGAGGCCAAAGTGTACACGATTGAAAGAAAACATGGGACGCGTTTTGAGCGAATTCGCGAGCGCCTTATTGTGCAGTTAGGCGCTTTCAATCGTAATGCACTTCAAATTCCATGACATTACGTGTGTATTTTCTACGGAGGGTGGTGTGGCAATCAAAGCCACCTGACCAGATGCAGCTAGGACAAATTCTTATGTGGGTACAGCGTCGGTGAGCAAGAAAAACACAGCTGCGAGTCACAACGCTCGCCCTTGTTCTTGAATCTTAAGGGGTATCACCGAACTCGGCATCATTGCATAGCCGGAGCCGAAGAATTATCGACAATAGCTACCCCGACAAGAAGAGTCTGTTGTTTGGCGATATGCAGCTGCCGGCCCGATGATTCGCGATCCGTTCGATATCCACCGGAAGAACGCCTTCAAAGCTACTGCATTTCAGAAGATCCAGACCATCAAAGACGCGGCGACGCATGCTGGCGCAACCGCCCTCGACATGTCCTTCAACATCCCGATGAATGTTCCCAACTTCGCAGCGCCGCATCGAAACCTAGAGGACAAGGCCTGGGCGAGTGTCGTACGCAACAAAGGTGCAGCCGGAGGAGGTATCCTGGGAGGCGTGCAAAGCAAGGTATCGGGCTACTTCGAAGACGATCAATTACCAATGTACAAAGACAAGCCGTATGGATACTCAAAAAGAAGATGGTGGCGCAAAAGCGACTCCTCAGTGCCCTGACACTGGGACTTTTGACGTTCTTATACCTGACAGGTTTCATCGGTGGCCGTGACAAAAGGCGTCCGTCAACGCCCAAGTCCACATGGGCGTGGCTGGGCATGTCTAAAGCTAGCAGCATGGCGGACTGGGATGAAAGGCGCAAGAGTGTTGTCGAAGCGTTCGAGCTGAGCTGGGATACCTACACGCGGTACGCCTGGGGTACGTATACGACTACCTTGCGTTGCTCAAAACCCTTACTGATTGATTGTCTGGTCTTCTGATAGGATATGATGAATATCGACCGATTTCCAAGACTGGGAAGAATATGGCACCCAAAGGACTGGGCTGGATCATCATTGACTCTCTGGATACCATGATGCTCATGAACTTGACATCCCGGGTTCAGCATGCCCGCGAGTGGCTAACAAACTCGCTGACATGGGATCAAGACCAAGATGTGAACACGTTCGAGACGACGATTCGCATGCTTGGAGGTCTTCTTTCTGCCCATTACTTGTCTAACGAATACCCGCATCTCGCGCCGCTGAAAGATGACGATCCTGGGAAAGCCGGCGAGGATCTATACCTCGAAAAGGCCAAAGATTTGGCCGACCGGCTACTGGCAGCATTTGAGTCCAAGTCTGGCGTTCCATATGCTAGTGTCAATCTGGGTAAGATGGAAGGTTTACCATCTCATGCGGATAATGGAGCATCATCCACGGCAGAAGCAACTACACTACAGCTCGAGTTCAAGTACCTCGCCAAGCTCACAGGAGAAACGAATTTTTGGGAAAAGGTCGAAAAGGTAATGCAAGTGGTGGATGACAACAATCCCAAGGACGGTCTCGTTCCCATTTATATCTATGCTACAAGTGGAGAATTCCGAGGCTCGACTATCCGCCTGGGCAGTCGAGGTGATTCGTATTATGAGTACCTCATCAAGCAGTACCTCCAGACAAATCAGCAGGAGCCGATATATCAGCAAATGTGGGACGAGTCTCTTGAAGGCGTGCGTAAGCATCTCATCACATACACGGAGCCTTCAGGTTATACCATTATTGGAGAGCGGCCCAGTGGGTTGGACGGTTACCTCTCGCCAAAGATGGACCACTTGGTGTGCTTTATGCCAGGAACCATCGCGTTGGCTGCCACGGGTGGTCTCACCGAGGCGGAAGCGCGAAAACTCCTACGTGGAATGAAAAGAAGGAAAAGGACATGAGGCTAGCACGCGAGTTGATGCAAACTTGCTGGGGCATGTACAAGTGCACGGCTACTGGATTAGCAGCTGAGATCACCTACTTCAAGATCGCAGATCCCCTCATCCAGAGTCTGCTTCCCACCACCCCGGAGCAGTTCGACCCCGACCCGCATGCAGCCTGGCGCGAGGATTTCTACGTTCAACCAGCCGACGTACACAACCTGCAACGACCAGAGACTGTAGAGAGCCTCTTTTACATGTGGAGAATAACTGGCGATATCAAGTACCGTGAATGGGGATGGGACATGTTCAAGTCGTTTGTCAATTACACAGCGGTCGAGGACGAAGGCGGGTTTACAAGTCTCAGCAATGCCAACACGGTTCCACCATCTCTCAGGGACAACATGGAGAGCTTCTGGCTGGTGAGTTGCTAGCAACGATAGTAGCTCATTTTATTTATTGCCGTGCAATATGACTAACTTGAATGGCTGCATAGGCTGAAACTTTGAAATATCTGTACCTTTATTTTCACCGAATGACTTGCTACCTCTAGACAAAGTCGTCATCAATACTGAGGCCCATCCGTTTCCGCGATTTGACTTGGGCAAGCTGTTTTCTACGGGCTGGAAGCGAAAATCTCGGGATGAGCACGGCAATATCGTGGGAGCGACTGGACCAGTGGCCGCATCTACGTCAAGATAGAATGAAGAGGAGGGCTACATTGTGGGGGGTAATTTGCATCTTAGGCGAACTTTGAACGATCTAGAGAAATGCCATCTCGATCATGTCTTTCTAGTACAGTATAATTCACTTGTAATGCGACGTCGTCTTATTTTTTTGCGCAGAGAGATGATGAATAGAGGAGGTTTATCACTGGCGGGACGTGGCGCCAACATGCTGAACGATACTCTCGTTGTTGTTTCTCACGGCTCATCATGCTCAGACTCTGATCCTAGGACTAAGCTGTCTATTCGTACGATTCATGGCGCAGGGGCCGTTGCGAAGTGGCGTGGTTGTGAGGCTGTTCATATCGAAAGGGTTAATATCAACGGCAGTAACTGATAAATTGGAAGGAAAACCTCGGGCTATAGCGAGATAGCTAGGCCATAAAACCTCGATCATCTCGATAATGTCAAGTTATCTCCATAATCTCAATTGAACTATCCCTAGCCAAAGGTATGAGAGGGAGGGGTGATTTTCTATGAAAAGGGGCGAAGCCGAGGGGACTTATCACGTGGTGGGTACAGCACCGGTGAGCAAGAAAACACAGCTCCGAATAGCAGCAACGTTTCAGTGCGCATGGCGTGGGAACATGACAGCCACCACTTTTATTGCCAGACTATTACCCACCCGCCTGCCACCAACGGCAAACCAGCTCCACCTCTGGTTTTCAACAATTCTCTTTCATCATGCTTTGATGTTTTGATGTCATGTTTTACATGCAAAGCAGCAATCATGCATACTTGGCACATACGACTTTTAAGGCTTTGAAATATACATCTGCATTGCATCACATGCAGAACGTCTGGTCCGCCTCCGCCAAGAAGCAACACATCTTCTCGGGATAGTGTACTTGGCGCAACTGAAGCATCATGGACTTTAAAATTACCCGTTTCTTGACCCGAATGAGTTTGCTGAAGTTTGCCATCATCTCGACAGCAAATACTGCCGTGCTACTCTGGGTCCTGTGAGGAAACACTGGAAACTCAGGGTTCGCACAGCGCTGGATGTATCGTTTTCCGTGGAAGGGGCTACTCTACGTATGTCCAGATCATTCGAACGCTAGAGACGAAAGAGGATCTGGACTTGACTTGACCAGTTTTTCGATATCTGGGCGACAAACAGATGATTCCGTTGCCCCTGAGGATGGCGAAATGGTTGATGCAGAAGAGTCAGACAGGGTACGAATCATGTGAGGTATTATCCTATTTCGGTGTATCCTATTCTCACATCGGCTTCTAGGCCGCCATCGTGACGCCTCAATCCCACGACACGGGATTCGTGGCTTATGAAATTCATCTTCACCCCACTTACAGAGTTCCATGCCTTTGGTTCAGCATGCATGGCCTCCCTCGAGACGAGCCAGCCTTCAATATAGACACGGTGTTTCGTCGTCTGGTTCCCGACGAGTACAAGGAAGGTCTCCGCGGAATGGGGGAATTGGCGGCATCTCAGCAGATGTGAGTGTACCCACCTCTGTATTTTTCTTGAACAAGTCGTACTCAATGCATTGGTTTGCAGCATCATCCTCTGACAGGACTGCCGTCGTTCTTCGTTCATCCTTGCCTGCTGGGGACGCAATGGCGGACTTCAGTTGCAGCCGCAAGGACTATTTGATGGTTTGGCTGGGTTTGGTAGGAGGATGTGTCGGCCTGTGGGTACCCAAAGAAATGGTAATTCAATGACGCCCTGGGTATCATGGTTGGACAATGTCGCCGGGGCGCCAGAACACAACGATGTCGTCCGATTTCAAATGGCGCTCATTCGTCATCGCTGTCTTCTTCCATGGCCACATCGCCCTCGCTATCCTCATCATCTTCCTCGTCCCGTGTTCGTTTCTGACCTCGGCTGTCGGGTGTACCTGCATCTTTCATAACCTGATCGGCAGCTGTAGGTGGCTTGGATGGTGCGGTCCCTGAAGTTGGAGCGTTGAAAATGCTTTGCTGAAGTGACGTTTGTTCAACAGTAACAGCCCCGAGGCGTTTGGCATCTTGAATGTTCCATCAAGTTTGGCGACAAAATGAGATTTTGACTTGGCATACTGTATTTTCTATGTGCGGACATCCTCGTTAACAACAGGATATGTCAGTAGAACGAACTGGCAAACACTCACGAGCTTTCGTCCCAGAAATTCTTGTCCATCCAGGGATCTCATAGCCTGCGTCGCTGTTTGTACGTCCCGATATACAATATGTGCCTGGCCGCGCATTTTCATGGTTTTCAGAGCGACGATATCCAAAACGGGTCCATATGTTGAAAAGAGCATGTACAGCGCCGTTCGAAGATCAGCCTTTTGAATTTTCGATGACGGGAGATTTGTGACATATAACCTGTTGGAGTTAGATAATATTTCCAGAGTGTCAACAGGTGCTGCTGCTTACGTTTGGTTTGGGGGAATTGGTTGAACTTTGGCGGGCAGCGAAGAATTAGGCGCGAGGCCGCGTGAGGGGACATTTGTTGTCATGGCCGTCAATCGATCCAACCGTATGAGAGGATGTACTGCAATACAGATAGGGTATGGCTATCAGTAGTGGCCCTCGCGGAACCGTCTGCGTAGGAGCGTTGGTCGGGCGAAAAGGTTTGTGGGGAGCGGTACCAGCACAATTGGTGAATGGAGATTTTCGACAACCAGCCTCGCGATGTTGCGGTGGCATGCGAGCAGCTGCTTAGGGGGCTCCACCCATTCATTGGAGCAATTTTGGAGTGGCGGAGCGGGTACTTTCCCAACTCTACATACATAGAAACCCCCGCCATCATCTTGCTGTGCCTGCGGTAAGCATTCTACATACAATCCCAACATCTGCCCGACCACTTGCGATAGTAGAGAGCTACTCCTATCGCCCAGACACGATTTCCATCACCATGGCTGCTCCCGAGGTTCACCACCTCTTCCACAGCCCAATTGCCGACCATTCGTTTTCGGCCGACCATAGCACCCTTGCTGTTGCTCGAGACTCGGCTATCGAGCTATACGGTAGAGTTGGCAATGACTTCAAGCTCAAGGACGAACTTAAAGGCCATGATAAGACTGTCACCAGTGTAGATATAGCTCCCAGTAGCGGTCGCATTGTCACCTGCTCCCAAGGTCTGTCCCGTACTATATTCTCTTCAAGTCCGTATGGGCGTCCATCTGAACAGTGGAACAGATCGCAATGCTCTCGTATGGGAACCCTCCCCGACTGGCTACAAGCCAACTCTCGTGCTCCTCCGAATCAGCAGAGCCGCCACCTTTGTGCGTTGGTCTCCTTCCGAAACGAAGTTCGCCGTCGGCTCCGGTGATCGCGTCATTGCGGTCTGCTATTTCGAAGAAGAAAACGACTGGTGGGTGTCCAAGCATCTGAAGAAGCCTATTCGCAGCACCATCACCAGCGTGGCTTGGCACCCCAACTCTGTGCTTCTTGCCGCCGGCTCGACCGATGCCCACGCCCGAGTCCTCTCTAGCTTCATCAAGGGGGTGGACTCTAAGCCCGATCCTGGTGTCTGGGGAGAAAGACTGCCCTTCAACACCGTCTGCGGAGAGTTCCTGAATAACTCGGCCGGATGGGTTCACTCTGTTGCTTTCTCCCCAGCGGTGATAGCTTAGCCTTTGCGGCGCACGACAGCAGTATCACTGTGGTTTATCCCACCGGCCCAGACCAACCCCCACGAGCCATTCTTACCATCTCAACTCAGCTGCTCCCGTTTAAGAGCTTACTGTGGAGCAGTGAGGATGAGATTATCGCGGCTGGATATGATTGCGAGGCTTTCCGCTTCAAGGGAAGTGAGTCGGGATGGCAACTGACTGGGCCGGTGGAGTTGAAGGGCCGTGATGCCGGCGCTCAGCGGGAAGAGTCTGCGCTGAACATGTTCAAACAAATGGACTTGAGGGGAAAGGCCAAGGACGATACGCAATTGAGGACGATCCACCAAAACACAATTTCCACAATTCGTCCGTACGAGTCCTCTGGTGGCCGTGTTACCAAGTTTACCTGTGGGTTTTTATTTTAATCTTGGCTCCATGTCATAGCTCACTGGTGACTAACAATGAGTGCAGCAAGCGGCGTTGACGGGCGTGTTGTTATTTGGACCTCTTAGATAGATATACAGAGAGCTGTTCAACCTCTCGTGGGATGTGAACTAGCTTCTCCTGCAAATGAAGTCTTTACATGGGCATTCAATGACCGCACAATGTGGTGCTTCCGTTTCATGCTGATACTGACTAGAACAGTCACTGGATCGAAGTTTGTGTGTCCGAGCACTGTTCAAGCCATCAAATTCTCGGTGCACGTGATCACCGGTCAAATATGAACAAGAATAGGAGTTTGACTTGGCTTTTATTGGAACTAATTGCTGCCACCGTTCTTGAGTGGTCCTCTAAGGGAGGGCAATAGCCTCAATCTCGACATCGACATTCTTGGGGAGTGTCTTGACAGCAACACAGCTGCGAGCGGGCTTATGAGCGAACCATATCTCATAGACGGAGTTCATCTCCTGCGTCACCAGTCAGCAATGAGATGTTTTCTAGAAACAAGGCAGAGGGCACGTACAGCGAAATGAGCCATGTCAGAGAGGAAAATGTTGCACTTGACAACCTTGGGAATGGAAGAGCCAGCCTCCTTCAAGACAGCCTCGAGGTTTTGGCAACATTGCTTGGTCTTATCGGCGATGGAGCCCTCGACCATGGTGCCCTCAGCTGTAAGAGGGATCTGGCCGGAGCAATAGATGGCTGTGGGAGTTTTGATAGCCTGGGACTACATTGTGGGAAAGCGGTGTGGTTAGTCACAGACTTGGTCTCCTAACAAACACCCTCCATTTTCCAGTCATGGTATATCTCAAACTCACGTAAGGCCCGACAGCTAAGGCACGCATGTTATCAGTACGATCGGACGATAATTCGAAGAGGCATAAGCCATGGGTCAACACTTACGGAGAGGAGCATCCTTGGTGAAGATGATTTGCTGGTCCGCCATGGTGGATTTGGTGCGAAGATGAGCTGGGATTGGTGTGAACTTGCGTGGTCTTGCAAAAATGGCTCTGCGAGCAGAAGTTTTGATAGTGCGTCCGAGAGAGGATCGCGGGGCAAGCTGAGCAGCAATCGAAGACATACCTGTGTAGTTGGGTGTGAAAGTGTCAGAATCGGGAGGAACGAGCCCAGTTTGATTAAGAAGCGGAGAGTATCCTACAGAAGTCCGGAAATTGGGTGAGAGTGTTGGCAGACAAAACAGAGCTCAGCAGGGACAAGGTAATAATGAGCTCCTGCTCGCTCCGGCAGCGGATTAATGCAGTTGACACCCCGCCGCGGGGCAGATGCGGGTTCTGGCGGCCCAGATGGGGTGATGGTTGGATGGGTGGCCCACCATAAGGGTGCAGTGAGGAGACCTGGATAGCCCTCGCGTGCTCTGTGTTACGTACATACAATGTACGGAGTACTTCGTATCTAGCATGTATGTACGGCGAGTCCTTGGACACCGGGTCGACCTCCTGGACGAAGCTTAGAAGGCCGTCTCATTCCTAGCTAGGGGATACATTCAACGACATGATCGCTGTTCATGGATTGTATTCATCGGGTTAAGGCCATTACCACGTATTTCTGGAATGGGTGTTATGAATTACGTACAGAAAAATAAAACGAATTTCGGTGCAATCATTGGCGATCACCTGAATCATCCGCCCTGACGACTACGGTTCGAGAGCACACGTTGTACACGTACGCCGAGCGGCCAATGGTAACCAAAGTTGACGAAAGGACTGTGTGGAAGTACTCCGTTGTACATGTACATCCAGGGAGCTCCAGAATCGTGGGTCCAGATGCTGTGATGTGGACCAATAGAGTTTCGAGCAACAGCTCCAAGAACTAACTGGCCAAGGTTTGAGATTCTCCTGCGCCCATTCAGGAGCCAACCACATTTGGCTGCTGGACACGTCTTCATCATTCTTTGCGAGCACAGCTTCAAGGGGAGCCGTTCCTTTCGCATCTTCTTTTCGACCCATCAAACCGCTTTTCTCATGTCTTGATCGGCCGGCCTTTTATCATTACCCTGAATGGTCCATTGTTCTTTTGTCTAATCTTTCCTTCTTTTCAAATCTTGCCGAAGATCTCCCTGAAATCATACCATTTTGTGTGAGTAGCGACTCCTTGTATTCGAATACATTTGCCGTCTGGCAGCCCTGCGGCATCAATTGCAACAGGCACCGTATCTCTTGGAGCCCTCATCAACTGACTGACAGTACTCCGATTTAACAGAATCATGGTCCGGCCCCAAACGCCGCAGGGGAGCCTGCGGCAAAGGAACGTTGGTTCCAAAAGGCAGACTCATCCGAAGCCGCCATCGAAGTAGAGCTTGACAAGCTTGCAAAGGCTGCAGCGCAGAAGAAAGGCACGACCTGTGAGCGCGATCACTGGCTAGCTTTCACTCTGACGACTCTCTTGGCCTTCATCACACGATTTTGGGGCATCAGCCATCCTAATGAGGTCGTTTTCGACGAAGTCCACTTCGGCAAGGTAGGTTTGATAACAGGAGTAGTGCGACCGTAGGATGTGACCTGACTTTTTTCATCTCGACGCAGTTTGCATCATACTACCTGGAACGAACGTACTTCTTCGATGTTCATCCTCCTTTGCGAAGCTTCTTTTGCGTTCATGGGTTGGCTAGTTGGCTACAACGGTCACTTCCACTTCGAAAATATCGGCGATTCGTACATTGACAACAAGGTCCCCTATGTGGCATTCCGAGCTCTCCCCGCCATCCTCGGCGCCTTGACGGTATCCGTCTCGTACCTCATCATGTGGGAGTCGGGTTACAGTGTTCCGGCCTGCGTCCTTGCTGCTGGGTTGATTCTCTTCGACAATGCCCACATTGGCCAGACGCGGTTGATCCTTCTTGACGCCACTCTCGTCCTGGCCATGGCTTGTAGTCTACTCTTCTACATCAAGTTTTACAAGCTACGACACGAGCCGTTCAGCCGCAAGTGGTGGAAGTGGCTTATCCTGACTGGATTTGCCTTGTCCTGTGACATATCGACAAAGTATGTCGGTCTCTTCGCCTTTGTCACCATTGGCTCTGCTGTCGCCTTTGATTTGTGGGAATTATTGGATATCAAGCGCCCTGGGGTGTAATCAGCCTCCCCAGCTTCGGAAAGCACTTCGCCGCCCGAGCTGTCGGTCTCATTGTCCTCCCATTCTTGTTCTATCTGTTTTGGTTCCAGGTTCACTTTGCTGTCCTCTCTCGGTCAGGTCCAGGCGACGACTTCATGTCTCCCGAATTCCAAGAGACATTGAGCGACAATGCTATGCTAGCCAACGCGGTGGACATCCACTACTACGACACTATCACAATCAAGCACAAGGAAACCAAAGCGTTCCTGCACAGCCACCCAGACCGATATCCTCTGCGTTATGATGATGGACGTGTCTCTAGCCAGGGTCAACAGGTTACGGGTTACCCTCACAACGATACGAACAACTACTGGCAGATTCTTCCGACAAGCGACGACAAGCAGATGGGCCGGGTCGTCAAAAATAATGAAGTCATCCGATTGAGACATGTTGGCACTGACTCTTTCCTTTGTCGCACGATGTCGCCTCACCGTTCTACCCAACAAATCAGGAATTCACTACTGTTTCACAAGAGGAGGCCTATGGCAGCCGTGTCAATGACACACTGTTCGAGATTCGCATCGAGAATGGCAAGGAAAACCAGGAGTTCAAGACGGTTGCCAGCTATTTCAAGCTCATTCACTACCCGAGCAAGGTCGCCATGTGGACACACACCAAGCCGCTGCCTGACTGGGGTTCGCGCCAACAGGAGATCAATGGAAATAAGCAGATCCCCAGAGCTCCAACATCTGGCTGGTGGAGGATATCACTACTTTGCCAGCCGATGATGCACGCCGTCAAAAGACGGAACGCAAGGTCAAAACGTTGCCCTTCTTGCGGAAGTGGTTCGAGCTTCAGCGAGCCATGTTCTACCACAACAGCAAGCTGACAAGCAGTCATCCGTACTCCAGCCATCCTTATCAATGGCCATTCTTGTTGCGCGGTGTCAGCTTCTGGACTCAGAACGACACTCGCCAGCAGATCTACTTCGTTGGAAACCCGATCGGCTGGTGGTTCGTAGCGAGTCTGATTGCTGTGTACGCCGGCATTGTCCTCGCCGACCAAATCTCGCTGCGCCGCGGCATCGACGCCCTGGACCACCGTAAGTCTTGAACTCGCACGGATCCAATCTCACCAAGTTTATCGAGGTCTAACATCTCTTCTAGGTACTCGCTCCCGGCTGTACAACTCTACCGGTTTCTTCTGGATTGCTTGGGCAACCCACTACTTCCCGTTCTACTTGATGGGTCGTCAACTCTTCTTGCATCACTATTTGCCAGCGCATTTAGCCTCTTCCTTGGTTGCCGGCGCACTGATCGAGTTCATCTTCAACGTTGAGCCGGTCGACGACCACCAGAATTCCAAGAAGGGTCCTAAAAAGCATGTGACAGCTCGTGAGAGATTTGCCGGCCAGAGCATGGCAGGGGCATGGATTGCCACCTCAGTCGTTCTGACTATTGCAATTGCCGGATGGTGGTTCTTCCTGCCACTGACATATGGCTACCCTGGCCTGAGTGTTGAGCAGGTTGTTCGCCGAAAGTGGCTCGGCTACGATCTGCACTTTGCGAAATAAGCTACGACGGACGTACAAAGGACGAGGAAAGAGGGGATCTTTCTTGTCAGGAAGTGCTACAAGGCACTCTCCTGGTTGAAACAGAAATTGATTCCGCACGGAATAGAGAGCTGATGTAATGGGGATATTGCGCTGTTCAATGTAATAGTAGTAGTAACGATTTCTGACATGGTGATTCATGGTCTTTGTTGGTGTAGTAAAGAATCGCCAAGCGGTCACGAATTCAATAATCAAAGAGCAATTTCGGTTTGTTTCCTCGTAAAGCATATCTGTAAATGGATAATAAAGATTGGCTGTGCGTCGATTAATTGCCCTTGGAGGATCCACCTCAGAATCCGCCCCTAGACTGGCTCACTTGGCAAATAAATGCTCACGGCACACGGCACACGGCACCCCGACAACCCGTGCGCGTCATCCTGCGAGACGCAACCGTGTAAAGTACCTAATTTCGGCGAGGTGGCAGGTCAGGACTCAGGAAATTGATAATCACATCCATTCATTTCTGGCCTTGATCCGAGCATTGTGCCCCGGCGCGATGATCGCTCACAACTACAGTTCTCTGCATCAGTAGAGAGCGTCGAACACGTCCACGACATCTGCCATGGTGCGTACTTGACGCACCACGCAACTACACAGCCAGCACAATGCTTCTTTCTGCATCTAATTGGTTGTATATTCGCCGAGTTCTACGTCTGCGCGTCACCAGAATAGCGATTCTGCTATTCTGCCTCTTCAATTTCCTCGAGGTCCTCCGCATACATCACAATCTTGGCCACAGCCATGTCCGCCGCCACAAACCCGCCGCGTCACCATCAAGACCTCGCGAACGAATCTATATTGCAAGCATGCATTTCAACAATGCCGAGATCTTGAAAAGCCATTGGAACAAGGCTGTTCTAGATTTGACCGAGACTTTCGGCCCAGAGAATGTTTTCGTGAGCGTGTTCGAAAGCGGGAGCTGGGACGACAGCAAGAAGGTCCTGCAGGAGCTAGACCGGGAGCTGGAGAAGAGAGGCGTTTCTCGGCGCGTCGAGGTCTCGGACGTGACGCATCAGGATGAGCTTGACAATCCGAATAAGGGGAGGGGTGGATAGAGACGTCGAGGCACAAGAGAGAATTGAGGCGGATTCCGTATCTGGCGAAATTGCGAAACAAGACGATCAAGGACCTGCTAGATCTGCATGAAAAGGGCGTGGAGTTTGACAAGGTCCTTTTCCTAAATGATGTGGTGTTCACGGTATGTCGACTTATTGGAATCCTTGGGCAATGGGAGAATGTTCGAATCGTGTTAGACTGGGCCGCCTTACTGATATCAGGGTTCGAAAAACAGGTTGACGATGTTTTGGAGTTGATGGACACGAATGGTGGTGAATACGGAGCTGCTTGCTCGTTGGACTTTTCAAAACCCCCGCTCTACTACGATACATTTGCGCTGCAGGACATTGAAGGCCACGAGCATGTCATGCAGACGTGGCCGTATTTCAAAGCAAGAGCTTCGAGGAACGCTCTCGTGCACAACATGGATGCAGTGCCCGTCACGAGCTGCTGGAATGGTATCGGTACGTTTACACCCCGGGGATGCTATGGCTACGGAGATTATTTCCGAGAACCCCACGGGAAACTAACAACGGCGTCTCTTTTCGTTTTGGCAGTCGTCATGCCGGCCGAGCCATTCGTCTCTTCCACAACGAGCCTCCGCTTCCGTGGCATCCCCGACTCCCTAGCAGAGTACCACCTGGAAGGGTCCGAATGCTGCTTGATCCACGCCGACAACCCTTTGTCCAGAACAAAAGGCGTCTATCTGAATCCAAGAGTACGGGTCGGCTACAATCCAGCAGCGTATGAAGCCACGCATCCTGCTGGTTCGTGGGTGTCCGCATGGGAAATTTTTACTGGGATTTGGAGAAATAGATTAAAGCGATGGACGTCTATAAAATTGGAAGGCGTTGTTGTGCGATCTCGCATGAAGCGTTGGAAGAGAGACAAGAAGGGGAATCAGGAGCCTGGTGTGTTTTGTCTGATCAATGAGATGCAGGTTTTGGCTCCTAATGGATGGGCGCATGTATAGATAGCTGTCCACGGTGGATACAGAATACAAACGTGGGTTTCGGTGGAATGCCAAATATTGTAAAAAAGACACATTGCAATTTGGGCTGCATAACTGAAGCACCGACGTAAGATGGTGCTTTGGACGAAGGTGGTGTTGTACGGGAAAGCCACATTTGTGAGTTGACGGCGTGGTTGTAAGGACAGATTTTAGACGCGGCTTTTCACACTGAGCAAAGAAAGAGTCTATTATTACAGAGCAAGAGCAGATGGAAAGGGAATTACTCCGTACGGAGTCGGTAGTAGTGCCCTTATCAAAAACCCATATGATCCAAGGGTGCGGAGTATACAGTTTAGCCTGGGCTGGGTTGGATGCCTAGAACGCTCAACTCACTCTTAGCCGCGCGATCTTGGCAATCAAGCCTATTACGGCCGATGGAAATATGCTGCCAAAAGTCAGGACTTTGCCGTCTGCGCTCACGGTATTCGGCTGGAAGACGAGGAAAAGATGACTGCCTGAAATCTCGATTGTTCCAGGTTCTCCGTCTCCGTGGAATCGGAGCCTCAAAGAGGCAGGCCGATCACGTTGGGAAGATGAATAGATGTCTGTCTGTCTGTCTGTCTGTCTGTCTGTCTGTCTGTCTGGGGCATCGACAGGGCCGGGCTGGCGAGGGTGTCGCCCGGTCGGAATCAAATTCAACACGAGGCAGGCCTCAGGGCGTCGTTTGTGAAGATGAAATGTCCATGGTGTGAGGCTGCCGATACGAAACTGGGACACGACGAAGCGGATTGTCGTGGGCGCAACCCTCTTGGATGGGACGGGTTCGTCTGATAGACGAATGCTTGGATCCAGTGCGAGCCGAGAGCCCGAATCTGCCCAAGCGAAGTAGTGACCGACGTGGACGTGGGCCGCGGAAAACATTACTTCGAGGTTGCGACGTGGCCGAAATAGGAAACCTCCGAATGCGAAACGAGGGGACAGGCTAGGGACCCCTCGGGGAAGCATTTGAGTGGATGCTGAACAGGTGTGACTCAGGACTCACATGTACATGTACATGTATGTCGGTAGACTCGGTGTCCAATCTGGCCAGACATTTTGTCCCTTATTTACATATTATCATGCACCGTCATCACGACTGTATGTATGTATCACAGTCGAAAATGCCTCCCGTGTATTGCAATTATGTTGCATGCATATATGTATGTACTTTTAGAACCAACGGGTCCCAACAACCAGCGAACCGGCACTCGGACCAACCCACCCTTTCAACAGATAATAGTGCGGCCAACTTGCAAGACCAACAATTTGCAAGGCACTGTGGCAGGCTCAGCCGATGGTGGCATGCATGGCGACAATGGGTTGTCAACGAGGACATGCCAGGACAGCCGGACAGCCGCATGTCTGTTCCTGGCTGCGTGCGCAACACGAAAACGCCACGAGACTTCGAGTACTGTACTCCCTCCGTACGCGCCTCCGTGTAACCAACGTGGCTGTCGTCATTCTTGTCATTGATTTCTGTCTTAGTCGGCCCCTCTGGTGCACATGCAATGGGTCGTTGTCGTTGTTTGACAAAGTCAGGGGACCCGGCGATGGATCATGGATGGACGAAGTTGTCGAGTCGGACTGGATGACCAACAAATGGCAAGCACAAACACAAACCGCAGGACGAAACGCGAACGCACGGTGCAGGGCTCACTCACATGGCTCCCGTGGCGGACCAGTGATCAGTGCCGATCAGTGCCGATCAGTGCCCCCATGTACTTCCGTGTTACATATTATTACGTGCTGCGCTATCTGCCCGGCATGACTGACAAAGCTGCGTGGAGGTCGAGTTGTATGGGGATTGAGGCTCTGCGCCCGCCAAACTGGCAGCTGTCGCCCACCTTTTCCACTTCCTCGCTCTCCTGGCTGTTCTACATGTACACAGACAACCAGGATACTTTCTACCACCTGTTGCCCACTTGTTGTCCACTTGTTGCCCGCTTGTTGCCCGCTTGTTGCTCACTTGTTGCTTACATACATATTATATGCATGCATGTACTCCGTACATACATACAGAAACAACTCAACCGACAGGGATGCCCATCAGCTTTGTGATAAAGCACTAGTCTCTTTTCGGAAACGTGGCTCTAGGCAGCAACGTTCTCCGAGCTAAGAAGCCCTACCTACATACATACTACCATGTAGCCTGAGGTAATAGGTGGTTTTTCTTTTCCATCCAAGCAACACTGTTTGATCGCACCCTCATCACCAACAGTCTCATCAATCTCTCCACGTCGGTTGCCAGCCCGTTTGTGTCTTTTCCTCACGTCCGCCATCTCCCGGCAGTCACCATCGTGTTGTTTCTTTTCCTTCGGCGGGTCCTTCTTGCCCATCGGCCCAGCGAGTTCCTCATATATCCGTTTTCCGCCCCCTTCTTCGGACGACCAAGCTTCTTCAACCCATTTGCTCGTCTGCTACCTTTCTTCGCTCTGAGCATCTCCGGTTGCTCCATCGCCTATTCACATATTTCGCGTTGAATCTCGGTGGCATTGCTGGATCTCTTATCCTGTCGTCGCGTGCTTTCGTTAGCCACCATCCATCGTACTTCTCTGCTTTCTTTCGCTACAAGTAGCCTCGGCCCTCGCTAGTTGACGAGCGAATTGGGCAAGGCATAATTCCCATATTTAATTCTCTCGATTGCCGTTTTTTTTTTTCCCTCTGTCCTCCTCTCTGTCACCTCTGCCGTGGTGGTAGACAGACAATTGATCTTTCGCCGTTCTACGTGGAACATCGATCGATACAACCCGAGTTGGGAAGCGTTGTATGGTGACTCACACCCTTGACCCTTGCCTTTTTCTCTCCAACCTCGCCTGGCTTTGCTTGCGGCGAACACAAGAAGCTAACCTTGCTCTTGCTGCCGACACAGCCCTGTTGAGGACACCCGGGGCATTATTTCATCAAGCTGACCCCACCTCCATTAGGCCTTCCTTCGCCATGTCCTTCGCCAATCCTCGTCGAAGGACTCCTCCGGTGACTCGTTCCGGAAAGGATAATGAGAGTGGTATGGCACTTAAGACCACCATGGCCCTCCGCAAGGGTGCTACCTTCCATTCTCCCTCGTCTCCTGTTTCTTTAACATCGGACGACTTTTTTGTCCCTCCTCAGCTCTCGCGAGCTCAGACTCATCTGGACGACGTCGTCGATGCCAATTGTCGTCGCATCGCTCTCACCTTGACCGACATCGACGAGGCTCTCGCCAAGACTGAATCCCTTTCCCTGTACTCCCTAAGCCCTCCAAGAAGAAGGCGCTCCGAGACAACAGTATTCCTGTTCCTCGGGGCTTCCTCGACCTTCCTGTGGTTGACCCGGCTATGGCCAACCCCGAGCCTGAGCGCCGGGTCTTGCGCCCACGTTCAGTGCGTCGATCTCAACATGCTTCAGACAGCGGTCTCGGCTCATCCATTGCTTCTATCAAGGAGAAGAAGTGCGAGGCTGTTCAAACCACACAGAACAGGAAAGACACAAGGACAAGTGGAGTCGCTTCTGCCCTCACTGGTGCGTCCAGCGCCAAGCAAATGCTCCTGCAATGAGCCGAAGAGCATTCAATCGTATTCACGAACATACTCTTCGTCCGCTTCTCGAAAAGCCATCACTCAAGGATTTCGAGACGATTGTCCTCGATGTTCCTCAGCGGATTCGGTCCAAGGAGATTATCTGCCTTCGTGATTTGGAAAAGACTCTGATCTTTATGGCACCGGTAAGTCAACTTTTGAATGCCAACGGTGTTTGGAGTGATACTTATCGGAAATTACTATTCAAGGAGATGGCCAAGTCCGCAGCCTTGTATCTCGATTTCTGCCTCACTTCGATCCGATGCATTCAAGCAACTGTCGAATATCTTCCGGAACGCGAGCAAGTTCGACCTGACGACCGCCCTTACACTAACGGATACTTCATCGATCTGAAGGAGCAGATTTACCTGTACGGAAGTCAACTCGCCGCCGCCGCCGCCGCCAAGGATAAGAGCGGTGCCGCCGACGACATGGACGTCGACAAGTATGTACCGCGCTTCGTGCCACTTGACCATCATCCTACTAACAACTACACAAGAGGCGATGAGATTAGACTCTACGGTGGCATTGCCGAGAATGGCCGCCCCGCTGAGCTCATTCGTGTCAGAAAAGATGGTTCTGCCGTGTCCATTGCCACTGGCAAGCCCGTGGACTTGGAAGAGAATTCCCTGTCAAGTTCAAGCGCTCTCTCAGCGAGCAGCGCGAAGACGAGGAGGAGATTATGCGATCCATGGCTCGAAGAAAGAAGAATGCTACTGCCGAGGAGCTGGCACCCAAGAAGTGCCGTGAACCTGGTTGCAATAAAGAATTTAAGCGACCCTGTGACCTCACTAAGCACGCAAAGACACATTCTCGTCCGTGGAAATGTCCCTTCCCAACTTGCAGATACCATGAGTTCGGTTGGCCCACTGAAAAGAGATGGACCGTCACGTCAATGACAAGCATTCCGATGCACCCGCCATGTACGAGTGCTTGTTCAAACCTTGCCCTTATAAGTCGAAGCGAGATTCAAATCGCAAGCAGCACATGGAGAAGGCACATGGCTGGACCTATGTCCGAACCAAAACGAACGGGAAAAAGGGTCTCGGCAAGTCGGATAATCCTGTGCAGAACACTCCTACCCTCGGCAGCATCTCTCCCCTAATACTAGTACTCCTACCTACAGCGTCTCCACACCTCCGCAAGACCAGGACGCCATAATCTTCCCGACCTACCAGGCTGAGGGAGAATGGTTCGCTACGTATGGCATTCAACCAGACACTCTGGACGCAATGGATCTGTCTTTGGAGCACACTTCTCCGTCTTCTTCCGCTACCTCGTATGAGCAGTATCCCCATACCAGAATGGCGCCACGTTCATCGTCAACGACGAGGATATCTATGCTGCTCCCGTGCATCTTCCCGCTCAGCTGTCTGCACATGATCAGATCTTTCATCACAACAACAAGCCTATGTCTCATCACTTGCCGATCTATCAGGCCCCTGTGCCTTGCCCCGCATCTCACCTCGAGGCGACGCCTCACTTTTCACCCGCTGGACAGGAAAACGCTATGCTATACACTCCCAACTCGCTTCGTGAGGTTGATGAGGGCTTTGATGAATCGTTCCAGGGCGATGGATCGGACTTCCAGCTCTTCCCAGCCAGCAACAACAAGGGCAATGTCAATTACCTGCAGCAACCCCTATTTGGCGAGGTCCCAAGTGCAAACCTGAGCTTCTCTCAGACATCGCAACCGGAATATTTCCAGCTAACCTGGCCCGGCCTGGAATTGCATCCGTTTCAGCAGGAATAAACATTGGCGCCATGCAGTCATCACGGCGCGGCTTTGCAGCCACTGTTCGCGAAGATTGCACAGCATCACTACGGGAGTTTGTTTGCAACCCGTGGCTTATGACATGACGATTTTTGAATGAATTTGAAATAGCGAAGAAGTATCGCCCATTGTTGTACTAAGATGGTCTTTTGTATTTTCATTTCCTTGCTCGAGACGTGCGAGACAAGTTGATTTTCTTGGCGGCGTGTCAGACAACAAAATGTCCTCTAGGATGCCGCGATTTGGAGGATGGTTAATTTGAGAGAAAACAATCACACACGTAGTTATATAGTTGTTTTAGGCGGCACAGACTTGCTTCTCTAAGCAGAATGGAATAGAAACATTGCCCATCTCAACAACACGGTGCTTCGTGCTAGTTAATGCACTCGAAGAAGGAGTGACTGTACATGGTGTTTTCCGTCGCTGTTTTGTGCCGTCCCTATTACGGAGTACTTCCATGCCTAGTTCACTGTAGCTACCCTAGAAGGCTTGACAAGTTCTTGCTGTTGTATTTATTTAGTTTTGGTACTTTTATCACATGGTTCTAGCGATTGCCCTGGGAGTGGAACATACTTCCTCCATTAAACAAGTAGCAAGTGGCAAGTGGCGCGACACCGTAGGGCGCTCATGGTTAGCGTTGTTGATCCATAACCTGTGAGCGAGGTGGATGTGTTGAAAGTGCATGGCGAGATGAATGACTTGGGACAAACCAGATTGGTCATGTCAAGTCAGAAACTACGACATTGTACTAGATTATGACTGCTCCCATTACATACGATACCAATACCCCACCAAACCACCGACATGGCAGGTTCGAAGACGATAACCTTCCTTACACAGGGTAGATGTGTTATCACGAGTTAGCGAGGACCCACCCAGGCCAAGACTTGGAGTATTTCCCCCTTCAGAATTCCAGTACCGGGTAGATAGTTGTCTCGTTTGAACACGAGCTAACAAGCACCATACTCGGGTCAATTAAATACCGTGGATTAAAAATCAAAGGGGCTGTACACTAGAGACCCATGAATGGGGCAAGAGTGTACAAAAGATACAGTCTGTAACTCCGGTACAGGGAATCGAACCCTGGGCTGCTCGGTGAGAGCGAGCGATGTTAGCCACTACACCATACCGGATTTGGAACTGGGAGGGCAACTTGTATTTTGTCTGATAAACTGAGTTGAATGGATAGATTGCTGGTGGCCTTGTTGAAAACGAACAGCGAGGTGGTAACTTTTAAAATACACATTATTTATTGATTAGAGTTCTGACATTGCTTCAATCTGACCCCACCTCCGCTTAGAACATTAAAATCAAAGGTCTGACTATTTACAAAATGGACTAAAACTGAGCAATACGCTGTAATAGTTTGACGATATTCCAGGGAAATGAGTTTACATCTTGTATCCGTCGGTTCAATGTACATTGATGGATGGTCCATGATGGCGTGGTACGGTACGTGGTGCATTCAAATTCAAATCTTGGGGACCGATCTAGGTGCCTGCAAGAAACCCTTTTTGGCAGCAGTCTGGATGCTACGGGACCAGATCTTGGCCATCTTATCGTATCCAGCATTGGTAGGGTGAGTGCCATCAGAGCCGATGTCTCCTCTCTGGAGACCGCCGGAGCCATGCATCTCGGCGAGGACGATCCTCTTGCCGGCGGCCGCCTTTTTGCTGACCAAAGCCCTGATCTGATTGTTGACATCCTTGACGCGTGCCTCGGTGGCGCTGTTGAGGTTGAGGACGAGGTGGACAGGATGACGGTGGAGCCGGGAGATGCCTTCCACAGGTACTCGACCAGGTCGCCCATTCGCTGGCCCGCAGAGCCGATCTTGAAGTTTTGCACACAGTCGTTGGTGCCGGCGTTGACCGTGAAGAGGTTGGGCAGGCGGCTTGGCACGGCGGCCTTGGCCTTGGCCTGGACTTGGCCGATTCGCAAGCCGGGCCAGCCCTCGTTCTCGTTGTCCTTCATGGTGCCCTGCCTGCGGGATCCGACCATGTTCACGGTGTATCCGCTCTTGGCGAGGAGGTCGTACAGGTCCTTGCGGTAGCCGTTCTTGTCAGAGGATCCCACGCCGTACGTGATGGATGCTCCGAGGGGCATGAGGCGGAGAGGGACCTTGGCTGCTGCTGCGACGACGTCGGACTCGACGTCTGTTTTTGTAATGGAGTGGCCGATGACTGGGCTGATTTGATGAATAAAAATGTCAGTAAATGTTCCCTTTACTTGGGCCCTGGTGGTGCTGGCTGCGTGAACTGACCGGTAGAGATCAGGGCCAAGCTGGCAACGGCCAGCTGGCTGAGCATTCGTAAAACCGGTGCCATGGTGATGATGATGGTGATGATGATGGTGATGATGATGGTGATGATGATGATAGTCTATTCAGAGAAAGAAGAGAAAAGGGACTGTAGGTAGAAAGCTGGTTCGGGGTGAGGATGCATATCGGAGGAGGTAAAAGGATTGGATGCCCGTTTATATATTTTGTCACATTATACTTACCCTCCATGACAGGAACGCTCTTCAAGCCCTGGAGCGCCTATGAATGAGGATGTGGACGTACACATCATCATACATGTGACATATCAGGGATCACTTCGCTTTCCCTGACTGTCATATATGGCTTACCTTGACGCTGATTACGGTGAGACGCTAGTAATTGCCGCGGCGGGCCAGCCTGGTCGGTACTGACCCCACGTCGAAGGTATGACCCAAAGAATTAAGCTCGAAGGCTTACACGGAGTCAACTTGTAGCTCCGCGCAGGAGAATCAACGGATGCAGATCGCACTAGCGCCTCCGAACAATCTGTACATATGTATGTAAGCTGACTTCTAAATCACTCATTATTAGCTGAGCCGGATGACTTGGGGAATTGGGGGCGGGGGCGCGTCAGGCTATTAGTGGGCCTTGACATTAACAATATATGTACGAATATACGTATGTACGTACATAGGAAAGAGAAAGGTGGGCCGCTGCTTCCCGAAATGTTTTGCAGCTTATGGGCTCGGCGGCCGGCGCAATTTTGCCATCTTGTGGTCGACAACAAACGGCACAGCAACAGGCACCAGCAGGCCGAAAGATGTGTGGCATCCATGCTGCAATCTATACAGCTGGTGAATGCCCCAAATCTGCTGCTCTCCAACGTCGCCTGCGGAATCGCGGACCCGACCATCAAGGCACTGTCACGACACGCTTGGCCGATGGCTATGCTACGACATTGGCCTTCACCTCCACGGTGCTGTTTCTCCGAGGAGACCATGTTGCGAAGCAGCCTCTTGTGGATGAAATCACCGAGTCTGTGCTCTGTTGGAACGGGGAGGCCTGGAAGATCCGGGGACGCGAGGTCCAGGGCAACGACGGAGAAGCCATCCTGCCCTTGCTGAGAGAGGCCAGTAGCGGCCACTCGTCGAAAGATGGTGGCGAAAGCGTGCTGGATGTTCTCCGAGCAATCGAGGGCCCTTTGCCTTCATATTTTATGAGAAAGCTGCGAGGCGCCTCTATTACGGACGAGATCGGTTGGGAAGGCGCTCTTTGCTGGCCAAGCCTGGGAATCCATTTCTTCTGGCGAGCATTGCTGATTCCCCGGTATAGGCTGGACTGAGGTTGAGGCGGACGGAATCTACGTTGTGCAATTACCTGATGCGGACACTGAGCTGCAGCCAAGTGAGTATGTACCGATCAGGCATGACTGGGTTGACGATGACTCGTTTGTAAGTTTTGCTTCGGATCACCATCACGACTACGTGTCAAGAGATCGTTAACCGCTTACTTTTTTATGTCTCTGCATGGGTAGATTTCAGGGATTGGACCGTTCAACTGCACAATGTCACTGCCACATTTTCACCTGACAAAGCAGTCTGACGTCATTCAGCAATTGCATCATCGCCTTGTTCAGTCTTTGCGATTGCGAGTGCTGCAGGTGCCGGTACCTCCGGGTGCGACCACGGGTGACGCAAGAGTGGCCGTTTTGTTTTCCGGCGGGCTCGACTGTACGGTGCTGGCTCGTCTCGCAAGTGATTTACTGCCTGACGACCAGCCTATCGATTTACTCAATGTAGCCTTTGAGAACCCTAGGATTGCAGCGCAACACAAGGGCATGTCGCAGGATGAACTGTATGAGCTATGTCCTGATCGCATTACGGGGAGAAACTCGTTGGCAGAGCTCGTGCAGGTCTGCCCGAAGCGCAGGTTTCGCCTGGTTACGGTATGCGTCGCCGAGTTGCCTCTCTCTCATCCCTTTCGCCAAATAACCACGCGCGGAGGACTATTCAGTCACTAACGAAGCTCGCAGGTCAATGTTCCATTCTCTCTTGCTTCTGATCATCGGTCCGAGGTAGTCGAGTTGATGCACCCGCACAACACAGAGATGGATCTGTCCATTGCATTTGCGCTGTATTTTGCAGCACGAGGTGATGGGCTTTGTCAGACCGTCAACGAGCTTGCACCTCAACCGTATAAAACGACAGCTCGAGTACTGCTCTCGGGCTTAGGTGCCGATGAGCTCTTTGGAGGATACATACGACACGCCACGGCCTTCAGCCGCCGTCAAAACTATGAGGGGCTGATTGAGGAGTTGAAGCTCGATGTAAGTCGTCTGGGCAAACGAAATCTCGGTCGTGACGATCGAGTCATGGCTCACTGGGAAAAGGAAGTTCGCTTCCCATACCTCGACGAGGACTTTGTAAGATGGGCCATTGGACTACCTGTATGGGAGAAGTGCGATTTCGCGAACGAAGAAGTCGAAGGTGAGGTATCAGAGCCGGGAAAACGAATACTTCGTCGTCTTGCTACAGAGCTGGGAATGACAGCGGTCGCGCGGGAGAAGAAACGTGCTGTGAGTAATACCACTTCATCTCTGGTCCGCAAAAGAAGGGGGTGGTAGTCGCGACGTGGAAAATGGGAGCAAAAGGAGGGCACCAAAGACTAATGCAGGTGCACAGATTCAATTTGGTGCTAGAACAGCCAAGATGGAGAGCGGCAAGGTCAAAGGAACGGCGCTTATTTCACCCTGATGCCACCGGCATCCGCCGCCGCCGCCACCACCAACCACTATTCGGACTACCATCAGCGCAAGCACCGCCTGCCACCAGAGGCGACGGCAAGTGCCGGCCAGAGCGTAGTTGCCGGGACCATACCAAGTACATACTTATTCAAGCAAACAAGTCTAGAACTGAAGGGAGAGACGCCGGAAGGATCGCACACATGGCGGCAATGATGATGGCAAACAGATACTTCCGAGCCTTTGTGGTCCAAGATGGCTGGACACATACCTTGTCGGAAGTAGACAAGATACTGTGTGTTTTGTTGCAGGCTGGCGCCTCGAAGTTGGCGCAGCATAACCCTTTATTTTGGACTTTGACCGGGACTGGGTTCAGCCATTCCTGCAGACAATGGCAGTGACGTCGTTTAAAGGCAAGTCTGAGCCGCCTTTCTTCAAATCTCCTGGAGGGTTTCATAATAGGGATTCTTCTTCTTCTTATTGGAGCAGAGACATGCCTTGCTCCGTACGGAGTAGATGTCCTCTTCAAGGAACCATGGTTTTGTGAGGAAACAAGAGGCAGCGGGCTAGGATAAAAAGTAAGACATGGCAATGTCACTGCGAGTGCAAGTGCAAGCCCAACCGCAACCGCAACCACCTGCACAAACGAAGGTGGGAGAGATGTGTTACGGAGTACCTACCTCGTGGTGGCTTGGCCATGCCGCCGTGGTGATATCGGACCAACGTGGGGTGGGTGTGTGTATCTTGTCTCTGCGGCAGGCGTTTGGCATATTACCTTGTCAACTTGTGTGTGTGTGTGTGTGTGTGTGCGCAACCCTTTTCTGTAATGGGTAATGGGTAATGGGTAATGGGTAATGGGGATAGTCTGGGCCGACTTGTATCGGACTGGAATACGGAGTAAGAGGAGACAAGACGGCATGAAGAACGCGGAACTTGGGCATCCGAGGCAGTGCGGACCACCAGTTGACATTGAGCACATGCACTCGATGATGGATCGAGGCCATGGTTCTCCAAAAAAAGAATGGCCATTGAGTGAAGTGACATGCAAGGTACCGCGCCACGCCACGGACGGCGCTAATTAACTTGTACCGGGTACTAAGCAGACCGGGGCGTAGCTGCGCACAATCTTGTTGATCATGATCATCCGCGCAGTTGGGACTTGGCAATGTCGTGTCTACATACGGAGTAATATTACTCCGCATCGCAATCGCAGTCGTCATCAAACGAGATTGTGACAAGTTGGTGCATGTAAGATTGCATACATTAACCGATGAATTCGCGCAAGACGGCCACGGTCCATGCCATTTTTTGACGCCAAATTTCAAGATTATCAAGACGCAAATCCACCGTGCGAGTTGTCGGCTCATACCCCACCTCCACCTCCACCCCCTCTCCAATGCGACCAAGGAGAAAAAAAAATGCCCCTTTCGACTGAGACATGAGATGCATTAGTAGGTTACCTAGAAAAAAAAAAAAAAACCAGGAACCCGTAACGTCAAATCCCCTCTCATGATTCCAAAAAAGCTAACGGTGACCCATGGTCGGCACATTTGTAGGCAAGCAGGCCTGAAACCCAATATATCCGGGCCGTATCAATGGCCGCAGCTCCCTTGGATTCTCGAATTCTCAAGCACGGAGGGAAGCCAGTCAGTCCTATGCTTCCGATCCGGGGCTCCATGAATCGATGGGTATTTTCTCCGGCGGGGGAGGGAGGCATCAAGCGGGATGGTCGGTCGGCTGCGGAGTAAAAACTCTACGGATGCACTTTACGTTTTAATAATTAATCAAACCCGTAGCTTGGTTCGGTGCGGCGCAGACCCTCTGCGGCTTTCCAGCTCTGCGGGGCGCTTTTGCCCTTTGCCCCAATCGGAGCGGATGCACGAGCCGTTGCTGAACAGGGGCTTGCCAGTCCGTTCCGGTCCGGCCACATGTTTAATCTGCCCGACCCCCTTGACCCCTGGCTAGCTCTTCTGCTCCGAGTGAGCATCGTGTGATTCCGTAGCGGGAGCTCAACTCCGTCGCCTCCTGCTTTCTGAAATTCACGCATGTGCGGCAAGGATCCCGGGCATTGTCAATTTTACGCAAAAAGTGTGAAGCATGGTTCAAATCTCCAGACCGGGGCCGGCTGGGATTGACAGGGGATGGATGGATGGATGGATGATACGTACATACTACGGTTCGGGTCATGGGGGTTTTTTCCTTTTTTTTTTTTTTTTCCTTTCTTCGTTGTAAATCCAGGAGGCGTGGCGAGGTGATGCGAATGCTAGGGCCAGGGGAAGGCAAAGGCCCAGATGCGTGGTGAACGAATGGTAGGTATATAAGTCGACGTGATGACCTCTGTTTTGCTCCTTTCTCCTCCCCATCCTCAAGACAGCTTCCACAGCAGCATCTCATTCATACCCTCGAACGCCTCCGGCTTCGTCATTCGCTCTTTTTACAAACTCGCTCAGTCACTCGTTCAATTCTGACCCCATCCTTCCCGCTGCTTGTCTTGCAGAGCATCCATCACCCTACCCGGACCTCAAAATATTTTTTTACTTAATTCCCATCAAGATGCGTTTCATTACTGCTGTCGCCGGCTTCGCCGCCATGGCCTCTGCTCACAGCCTCGTTGAGCTCGGCGCCGACGTCGACGTCAATGCCGATGTCGAGGTTGCCGCCATTGCCCACGCCAAGGTCGATGTCGAGGCCGACATCGACCTGAGCCTGGCTCGCGAGAAGCACTCTGGCTACAAGTGCCCCAAGACCATGAGCTACTGCCCCTGGACCAAGTCTTGTGCTTGCCCCCGGCCAGACCCTCGACCTCGTTGCCAACATCTGTGTTGGTGACATCTTGACCGGTGCCTGGCCCGAGCCCGACGTCAGCGTCTTCGCCACCGTCGATGTCAAGCTCGGCACCTTCTGCGCCGCCTCCCTACCAAGATCGTCAAGTACGACCCTCGCCACGAGTACTGCCAGGCCAGCCTCAACACCGTCACCTTCTGTGCCTCTGCCGACATTGAGCTCGAGATCGCTGCCAAGGTCGAGATCGACCTCAACGCCGACATCAGCGTCGACCTCAAGAACGTCTGCGCCGGTCTGCACGGCCTCTACCTCGAGAGCCTCGTCGACGCCGTCATTGCCTTCAACACCGACATCCTCGGCCTTGCCACCGTCTCTGCCGATGTCCAGGCCAACCTCTCTCGGCCTCCTCAAGATCGTCAACGGCCTCACCTGCAAGCTCGGCCTCGGAAAGTGCAACTTCGACTGTGTCGCCCACTGTGTCAAGGGCTGCAAGAACTACATCGACGTCGATGCCGAGATCGGTGCCGAGATCAACGGCCTCGTCGGCCTCTGCATCCTCCCCAACGTTGTGCTGACCATCAACGCTGCCAAGCACATCGTTGCCCACGTCATCGACGGCTTGCTCTGCCTCGTTGGCGGCATCGTCAAGTCCCTCCTGTCCACCTTCGACTGCCACTGCCACTAAGCGGCCTCCTGGTTGGCCCGCATTTCCCAGTCGCGAAATATTAATACCTGGCTGACGTCAGCAACGGTCTCACGGTGGAAGGGGTAAAAAAGGATGTGGTATAGAGGAGTCGATCTAGCGTTTGCATCCTACGGTATCTTTTGGCGTCGGTGATTTCGGCATGATGTAAATAATTATTCCCCTTGCCTCGTAGACAAGGTTGCATATTAGCTAGCCTTACAAGTTCTGAAGTTTACTGGCCATGGAATAATACTTCTCTGTCACAAGCGTTTCGCACAGTGTCCGTCTTTGTTAAATGAAGCTTCAAGAGAATCTTGCACCTGTCCGCCAGGTTCGAGTTCGCCAAGGAGCTACGTGTGGGAAGCGTTCCAGGTGATGATGATAGATCATAGGATTCTCTAAAGTACAAACGATACGTAGTGGGGCTCGTGGGTATGAATTCATCATGCACACGCCGATACGACAACTGGCTTTCCAAACCTGTCCACCATGAATTGGCTGAACGATTCGTCGTCGTCGTCGTCTGCCAAAAACACTCTGTCCTCCGTCTCTGGAGGCAATTTCGAGTACAGCCCTTCCCAGCCTTTGGCCAAGAAGGAGGGAGAGGGTCTTCCTCAACTGCCCCCTCCTCATCCTCCCCTTCTTCTTCTCCATCTCTTTCTTTTTTAATTGATGGCGCGTTGCCTTCATTTTGGGCAAGAATCAAACGCCTGAGCACCCTTTTCGCATTCTTTTGCCGTTGGCGCGCCTTGGGGTTCACGGTGGTGTGGCCATGTCTCGGCCTCCCCATTGGGCGAGGATCGCTCTTGACCGACTCCGTCTGCGAACCTAGCGAGTCATGGAGGGTTTTTTCCCAGTCTGCAGAGCCGAATATCGGCAAGTCAGGATGTCTTTTGGACACTGAAACCAGGATATCGACTAAGAGCTGAGGGTGAAGTTGGTCGCAAAACGACAGAGTATTCAACAGATCTGTGCGTTTCTTCTGCATAAAGTATTGCGTGCGCTTCAGATAGAACAGTTAGCCAGACAGCCACAAACATTGTCCGTTGAGTCACCACTCACTGCCAAATCCGACGCCTCGCCGGCGCGATATCCCAAAATTTCTGGCTTTACGGGCACGATTCCATCTGCCATCGAGGACAATCTATGCTCTCGAGTGACATCTACTGTTCCTGGCACTGAGCGACTGCCATCTGGCATGGGAATTGGGACCTCGGGGACGACATGGTCCTTCAGTAGTGCTGGTGGCTGTAGAAAGGTTGTTGCAGCAGAGGTAGACGAAGCCTCCGCTGGAGGAAATGGAATGGTGCTCTGGGTAAAGTCGGGCACATCGGACCTTGAGCTGCGCTTCCGCTTAAGTCTTGACGAAATTGCAGCAATGCTGTCTTGACAGACTTTTGCTGCACTGCAGTTGCTCTGGGTCGCTGCGTCATTCGGCAGAGCGACTGTGGTTGAAGTATCCGAGCTGAGCTGCTTGTCTTTTCGAGGACTGTTCCTCCTGCTCGAGGAACTTCCATTCGACGTGAACGACGCGTTGTTGCTGCCTGTGCTGCGAATGCGACTGAGAATATGCGCACTCGTCGCGCTGAATTGTGGTACGTATGCCGGCTGGCTGCGGTCAGCATGTTTCGGAGCATTGGTTGATTGCATAGAGGGATGAGTATTGTTGTCCATGTTTGCTGGTAGAGAGAGGCCTGGATGTGCTGAAGCCCTTGATGTGTTTGATAGCGATGATGGTGCCTACTTGGGAGTTAGGACCGAATTGGCAATGAGCAATGGCCAAAGAAAAGGTGCTCTATTCTGCCCATCTGAGTTCCCTTTTGGTGGACCTTCCGATCAAGTCAAAGTGACTAAGTGGATGGAATCACATTGTTCGCGCTTGTTGCTCTGATGTTACAATGGTGGTGTGAGAAGAAATGCCGGTGCGAGTTGAGGAAGCCGCATCTGCAAACGCAGTGGTCACGTGACGACAACTTACTCTTACTCGTGTCCTTTGTTGTAATAAAGGCACACTTGTTTCACCAGTAAAAGCAGGATTACGGACCATTATTGGAATTATATTTGAGGCATCTAGTTCTATCGGACGACGCCTTTCTCTTTCAATGCTGAGATATCGGATTCGCCGAGACCAAGATGCTCCTCCAGCACCTCATCGGTGTGCTGTCCCAACATCGGGGGCGCAGAACGAATAGAGGGCTGGGTTTCGGAGAACTTGACGGGAGTATTCACCATCTTGATCGGACCGCAAGCTTCATGGTTCATTTCTACAACCATGTTCCGTGCCTTTGTGTGTTCATGGTTTAACGTGGCTTGTACATCGTTGACAGCTGCGTAAGGCAGGCCACTGCCCTCGAATTGCTGGAGCCACTCCTCTGTCGTCTTTTGCTGTGAAATGGCCTCAATCATAGCCTCGAGTTCATCACGATTCTCAACTCTGTCGGCATTTGTTCTGAATTTGGCGTCCTCCTTCCATTCCGGCCTGCCAAGACCGTCGGCCAACACTCCGAAGAGGCGATCATTACCGCCGCCCAAGAGAATATCGCCGTCCTTGGTCCTGAATGATCTATATGGGACAATGGAAGCTGCTCTTGAGTGAGCTGGATGAGTGATTGGAAAGGAAAGGAGGATTTGGTACGTACGGTGTGCTGTGCCCCATCTGCCCGAGTCTTTCTTGCCACTAATCAGACAACTGCTGGCGATATTAGCCAGCGTGGCTGTTTGGCAGTCGCTCAACGCCACGTCAATGTGCTGGCCCTTGCCAGTTTTGGCTCTGCCCAGCAGCGCCGCCATGATACTGTTACTGGTGTACAAACCGGTCGTAAGATCCGTGACGGCAACGCCAACCTTGACGGGAGGCCCGTCCCGCTGTCCGGTGATGTGCATTAAGCCGAATTCGGCTTCCACCATGACATCATAGCCAGCGCGGCTCGAGTACGGGCCCGTTTGGCCATACCCAGTGATTGATGCATAGATGAGACCAGGATTAATCTTTCGCAGCGTTTCGTAATCCATCGAGTACTTCTTCAGGGTGCCGGGAAGATAATTCTCCACGAGGATATCACACTTGGCAACAAGCTTGTGCAGGATATCAACACCTTCTTTGTGCTGGAAGGAGAGACCGAGAGACTTTTTGTTTCGGTTTGCCTGTGATTGCAGGTCAGATAAAAGCAACATGTGGTACAGGTACACTCTGACGGAAAAGACGGGAGATGGGTTTGATGTACTCCAATGAAGTAGGCAGCCTCTCCCGGCCCTTGTACATTCTGATTCTGACTTGTATGTGGCATAGGGAGGACCCCACGCTCTGGTATCATCACCACGAACTGGATGCTCAATCTTGATGATCTCGGCACTATCCGCAGCAAGAATGATGCTTCAGCATTTCTCCCTATTTTTGGAAAAATGGAAAAAAAAAAAAAAAAAAGAGAGAGAGAGAGAGAGAGATCATGGTGAACTCAACTCACCCCATGTCGCCCAAAAGCTGGGTACAATAAGGCTGTGATGAAGAGTTAGCACACCTCGTCACCGTTATCTGCCTTGCCATGGAGGAGTCGAGGAGGCGTAGTATCAAACAATGCATGCATGCATGTACTTACACCAGCCAGAACACGGGTCATGTCCAACACGCGATAGCCTTCCAGAGGTAACGGACCCTTGGCTGGCGTGGAATATCGGCGACGGCCAGGATAACATGTGAGAGACGGCCGAGCCGGCCGAGCCGCGATCACGGGCCGAAGACACCGAGAAAAGGTCGACATTGCCAGGAGTGTGTCAAGAATACCAAAGACCAGCCAGCATCGAGCGCCGGGGATATCGAGGTGATGGTCGTGGACAATGAATGGGTCTTCAGTGTCCTGTGCAGCCACCAGCTGCGTCCTTCTCTTTCCGTACGTACATCGCACGTCTCAGACGTCTCGCATCCAATAGCGCGGCTTAGCCCATACCGTTGTGGGGCCAAGATATAATTGTAGCCTTACGGAAGCAAAGGAGAGAGCAATACGACGAGGTTGCATTTCAAGGTTCTGCAATGTGCCAATGCAATGTGCCAATGTGTACGTAGTATGTACGGAGTACACAGGCCTCCGTGCAATCATCATCACGCTTTTGGTTCTCACATCAGCATGCAACCCTCCTGCAATCCTCCCGCCACCCTCCTGCCGCGTATCTGCCGGCTCGACAGCGGTTTGAAACCGAAACCTGTTCGAGTTCGAGTACTCCGTATCACGGGTAGCCCAGATACGAAACGAAGCACGAGATATCAGAGATGGCTGCCGGGATCATTGCCGGGATCCTTGTACTGCCAGCAAGCATCGTGTTGCCTTTCCGCGCATGCTCTCGCCATGCTCATTGCTGGAAACCTGCTTACATACGCCAGGTTGCCAATTATAGATGCCAGAGGCCCGGAGCAATTAACTGCTGCCGTTCTCCCACAGGGTCGATTCTCCAACGCTTGGACAACAGACTGAACCATTGTACTTAATCTCATGGCCGCCTGACCACCCGGCCGGCGTGGACAGAGCCTGTATCTGGATAATACTCATCTTACTCGGTTCCGGGCCGCAAAAGCTGCCTGCCATTACGGACTACGTACAATATGGCGTCTACAGCCTGGATACGACATCGAAGAAGTTTTGAGGAACAGTTGCGAGATGACTCGAGGCTTTGGATCGTGGTCGGCACCACTGCTTCGATATTGGTCTTGACTGGCATCACAATCGCGTTTGCCATTCTTTACGTCAAATGGGGCTGCTTGTGCCGCCGCCGCCGCAGGCCATACGAGGAGGTGAGCTCGAAAGAGTGGCCTCACCCAAAATTTGCAATACCGAGACACTACTCCGGACTGTCTACGCGTGGGAGCCTCGACCCTGATCATGAGTACCAACGACTGTACATTATTCAAAAATCGTTAGCTAGCCGCGCAGCTTCTCATGACGCACATGCCGACAACTCTGACCACTCCATAAACGATGCCGTTCAGAAGCCAATCAACAACATTCAGAAATCCTCGTGTCAAGAAGGCAACGTTGGTGTTTCTTGGTTGAATCAAGAGGGACGTACTGGCCAGCAAAGTCCACAGCCCGAAGTGCCTGCTCGCGGATGCGGCGCGAGGGCCTGAGATCCTTGAATCGCCACCCGGGCGTTAAAACAGCCTCGGTGGACATTACTTGCAAGGACGCTGAGAAGGAACACGATGAGAAGAAATGCACCCTGCTTGGAGCGGTCGTCGAAAAGACGAGCTTCAGATGTTGAACAATGACTCATGTGACTACAAGACTGAAAGACTGACAAGACAAGACTAATGCTAACATGATACGTTATACAATGAATCGTGATCTTTTCAGTATGTATCTTGATGGAAGGAATAACCACTGTATTGCACTGACACATGCGCCTTTCATGACCCAATTTTGTTGGTGATTTCCACAAACGCTTGCCACTGTTTCCAAGCCTCACCACTCTTGATAGCCCACTTCGCTCTTCTATATCCCTCCTTCCAGCGTTGACCCGCATGTCCACGCTCCAGAATGACCTTGCCATCGTCGCCATGACCCATGTCGCTGGTATCTGCCTCGCAAACTCCGGCCACGACGAAGAGAGCAGCCGTATTGATGGCTATAAAGTCAATCAAAGGATCGTCTTCAGGGAAATCGCCACAAAGTATTCTTCGCAGGACCTCGGCATTCTGAGCCGGCTCCTTGCCCGGCGAAACCTCGCTCAAAGGGTGACGCGTGGCACCAAAGTCCTCGGGCGTAATGATGAAGTGCTCGATGAAAACCTCGCTACCGGGACTCTTCTCTCTGAGCAGCCAGCAGAGAGTACCACCGGCACAACTTATTTCGTCGAGTTCTTCTTCTCCGCAGACAATCAAGGCTTTGCGACACCCAGCGCTCTTCAGTGCTTCCGCAAACGCCGGGCCGAGATCGCGTCTTCCGACTCCGATGACGCGGGCCTCCAACACGTCTTCGACGGGGTTGGCCAGGGGCCTATGTTGTTGAAGATGGTTCTAAAGGGCAGTTGTTTGCGAACGGGGGCAATGTAGCGCATGCCGGTGTGGAAGACGGGAGCAAATAGGAAACCGTAATTGGTTTCTGAGTAGATTTTGACGAGGGAATCGGGCTTGACGGCGCTCAGCACGGGCGCCTTGGGCTTCATGCTGTTGATCATGTCGGCGCTGCCTGACTTTGACGTGCTGGCCTTGTTGCCATGCTTCGAGACCATGAGGAGAGAAGAAGCGAGAATAGATGCCGTTGTGCTGACATTAAAGTGTCGTGTGAGTCACCTCCGGTTCCCACAATGTCGCACTGGTGTTGGGAACAGGTCAGCATGAGAATACACAGACTCTTCATATCTCACAATGTCGTGACACATGGGGCTTGGTCTTCTTCTCACCAAACCTCCGTTGTAGCTCCTTCTTTCCTCCCCTCTTTGCGAGAACGGCATTGAGCTCATCCACAGGGATGTCCTCGGCAGCTTTCAACATGACACCCACAGTCTTTTCTAGAACATCCGCACGCAAATCCATCTTTGTGAAATGCAGCGCCATGAGCAGCGCAGAAGTCTGAACCTCGGTCACCTGGTTTGTGAAAAAGTAAGAGATTGCTTCTGCGATCTCTTCCGGAGTGACATCGTTGCTCAGCGGCCAGAGCTTGGTCAACAATGGCTTCAGATCGAATCGAGGCAGGTTGGGCTCGCCGGAGCTCAGCTGGGAGGAGGCCATCATGGGAAATGAGGCAGGAAATCTGTTTGCAGACGGCAGAATCGACATGGATTCGCCAGTGTAGTCTGTTTGTTTGCTTGGGAGCAATTGCTCGATATGTACTCCCGTATGAAAGCCATCATTGGCCGATCTCGGCTCCATGTGATAGATCTCTAGTACCGATGGAACAAACCTTTTCCCGCTCGGGATTGCCGATTACTCGAAGCGGACGCAAATTTCCCACCGGAGCTTTCAAATTTCCTCCCACCGGACTGGCTGAATCAAAAGGAGTCTCCACACACTCACTTTTCGTGCAAAAGTACCTCTGAGGCTTTTTATCGATTACTAAGCCCTGCGCCACAGAACAGTCAGTCACCAGCGCCAAGACAAAGCTTTTGGTTCGCCTGCCTTGGCCTCTCACCTCTTCTCCAACTCAACAACCTCCCTTCCAGTCATTCTCTTGCCATCAGAAGTCGGTCACCCTCGCTTTCACCTCGCCAAACGCGCCAAACTCATCGCATTCGAACTCTTGCGACAGCGACGACCACTTCGAGCCGACTATTCGTTGATCTGAGCTTCTCGCAATCTCAGACGCCTTCACTGGTTTCTGAACGGTCGGCTGGCAGAAATTTGAGTTTTTCCTTAGCGATCCCGCAACGCACCTGAACTGGGCTTCCTGACACATTTCCTTATCCCCGGGATGCATAGCGGCTAAATAAACAGAGTTAAAGAAATTGAAGAAAGAAAAAAATCTAAAAAAAGGCATCACAAGGGCGAGCACGAGACAGCCTGCCAAAGCACGTCTCTGAAAATTTCGGCGTCTTGCCCCTGTCAATCTTCCGTGAACTTCCCATCACAACTAGTTAGAAACAACGCTCGGAATCATCACACTCTCTTGCATCGTGCAAATTCTTGTTACGACGAGCTTCTTATCCTGTCTTGACCGAGCGTTGCCTCTGGGTGACGTCAGGATTTCGAATCTCCGACGCACACTTGAAGTCGTCAAACTGCATTCACCACTTCTCGTCCAGCTTCTCAACGATCGCCTTTTCCTCTGCGATTTTAAAGACGACTTCAATTCCTTAGCTCGACGAACAGTAGTGAAGAAACGGCAACAACTCCGGACGAGACGCAAGGCTGTCAAGCGAGCACGTAAAGTATTTGACCAAGTGAGCAACATATATACTGCGAAGCCGTACGAACCCAAGATGATTCCACCTGGTGGAGATTCGAATGGGGAGGGTTTCAGGAAGATCTGAACAACATATTGTGTTGTCCCGATTGCAAGGAGATCCCGCCAAACCTGATTGAAGAGTTTTCCAGCGGTGACATGGTCTGCCAAAGCTGTGGCGTTGTCGTTGGTACTCGTATCATTGACACCAGGTCAGAATGGCGTACGTTTGCCAATGATGATCATGGCGGTGACGATCCCAGCCGTGTTGGTGGACCACAAGACGAGTTCGTGGAGGGCGAGCAACTCGCCACAACCGTTGCGTTTTCCGAATCAAAGGCTCACAGGCGCTCTCGCGCACGCAGAACAACGCCAACCAGGACAAGGCGCAAAGGGGTTTGATGCAGGCCTACAAGGAGATTGTCTCCTCTGTGAGGCAATCAACATGGGACAGAATGTTTCCAACGCTGCAAACACATCTTCAAGCTTGTGGACAAGCACAAGTTCATGAAGGGCAAACCCCAAGAAGCAGTCATTGCTGGGTGCATTTTCATCGCCTGCCGACAAAACAACGTGCCTCGAACATTCCGAGAAATCTTCAACCTTACCAGTGTCAGCAAGAAGGAGGTCGGCAGAGTATTCAAGCAGCTGCAGAAGTTCTTGCAGAAACTGCAAGACACCGAGGGCGAAGGCGCTACTGGTCTCAACACCGTGACCAATTACGAGAATACCTCTGTTGGTGCGGAAGATCTCTGCAGTCGATACGTGTCTCAGCTTGGCTTTAAGAGCCAGCAAAAGATCTCCAAGATTTCACGAGATCTCGCCGAGAAGGCCAATGACATCTCTGCGCTTGCTGGCCGCTCCCCCTTTCGGTGGCTGCCGCATGTATTTACATGGCTTGTCATTTGGTTGGCGAACCACGCTCATCGCTTCCTATTGCGAAGCAAGCTGGCGTCAGCGATGGCACAGTCAAGACGGCTTACAAGCACCTTTTGCTGCTCGTGAACAGCTGATCAGGAAAGAGTGGCTCGATGACGGAGGCAACATGGATAACATCCCGCAGATACAAGCATGAGAAGTTTCTTTTTTTTTGTGATGCAAGGACGTTAGTTTTGATTCATCGTGCGTTTGGCATTCGATTTGAGTGCAATGTTTCTTTCCTGGCTTGTTGGGGTTCGGTTTTGCACGGCGATGCTAGGTCAATGATGTTTGCTGTGTTACAAAGGCGCCGAAACGCAGAGCAAAGTTATTCCCGGCGTTCCAAAGGGATTTGCATTTTTAAACCACCAAAATTGCACGCTAACTAAAACCATTCTATTTGAAGCAACTGGTTTATTTGACTGATTGATACTGGCTGGGCACCACCAGATTTGCAGAGCTTAGCTTAGACTGAGATGAGATATTTGCATAGGCTCTTAGCGGAGAGTTGAGAAAAAAATGAAACCGCAACTAGAACTTGCCCCAAGTAAACAACATACATTCTTGTTACTCAGTGATGATGACGGTCTGGACACATGCCAGGTTCATAATCCATACATAATGGTGCTTCCGTGCTTGCGGAGTGAAAAGTGAAAGGCGTGGGAGTTGACTAAATCCCATTCATTAAGTAATCGATTTTGTACTTGAGAGTCTACGGAGGAGTACTTGGCCTATTTAAACAAATGTAGCTTGAAGACTGTTTGTACCTGATCTGGGCGCAATCGCTAGCCTCCAATAATTAAAGCTTTTAAGAAGCAGTCCAGTACGGTTTGTTGTCGATCGGGAGGCAAGACGTTATGTACATGTGCGGAGAACCAAAGAAAGGCCAATTCCGTGCGACCTCCGACTACTCGAGGTAGCATCGCTCCACTCCATCCCACCCCACTCCAAACCACGCCACACCACCGCTGTCAACGGGTGCCATCTTCAAATCCCAACCCCTGCACTTGTCCGAAAGTGTCCAAAAGTGTCCGCTGCCTAGAACAGGCAGGAGGCCCCCGGCCGCCCTGGCAAGTCGACACGAGGCGTTTGACAACTCCTTCCTCCAACTCTGCTCGTCATATATGTATTGACGGCGCCATCAGATCAGACCAAACCGGAGGACTCTCTCGGAATTCTCTGTAGCTTTGCTACGTCCGTTCGTTCGTTCGCTCGTTCTTTCCCACACAACTCGGCATCGTATGAAACCGCGAATTGCACACACGCCATGGCCGTGGCCGAGAGCGAAAGCACCAACACGGAGAAGCGCCAAATCCATCAAAATGTTCATGGATGCGATTCCACTCGACACAAGCCAGCACCTGCATTCCGCATCCACTGGGTCCAACAGGTGCAGACCATAATCAAAGATACGTCCAGCAAGATTTACCAGTCAACTGTAGTCGAGCTCATCCTTCGCAAGAAGCATTTGGTCGCCTCTGGAGATGGAAGGCACATCCCGCTGGCCATTGAGCACAACGAGCCCTTGAGAGACACAAGGCGTGGTCACGCGTACATCTCAAACAATGTTCGGACCTCTCGCTACACCGTATGGGATTTCATTCCCAAGCAATTGTTCTTCCAGTTTACTCGCGTCGGGAATTTTTATTTTCTTTGTGTTGGCGTCCCGCAAATGGTAAGTCGGGAACCGTTCGTTGGTCGGAGCATTCCTCGACTCAGCTGGCCCCCAAATGCTTGCCATACATGCCAGCCATACTAACCCTGTCTGTCCCGCTCTCTAGATACCCGGATTGTCTACGACTGGGTCGTTCACGACAATCCTGCCTTTGCTGTTCTTCATTCTCTTAACAATTTTCAAGGAGGGCTACGACGATTTTAGACGACATCGATTGGACAAGGTTGAAAATGCCAACTTCGCGACAGTCCTCGGTCGTGTAGACCACTTTACTGGCAAGATCAGGCCGCCGAATCTACTAAATCGATTAAATCCATTCCACGTCAAAACCACTGCGGAGCCCCGGATAGCTCCCAATGACGAGTTTCAAGGTGTTCGCTGGGTTCCAACTCGGTGGAGCAATATCAAGGTGGGTGATGTGGTGCGACTTTCCCGGGACGAAGCAGTACCGGCCGATTTGGTTCTGTTGCATAGCGATGGGGAGAACCGTCTTGCCTACATCGATACCATGGCGCTGGACGGCGAAACGAACCTGAAAACAAAACAAGTTTGCCATGCGCTTGCAGGCTGTGGCTCCATCCAGGGAATCGCGAACTGCAAGGCCGAGTTTGTCGTCGAGGACCCAAATCCGGAACTGTTCAAGTTTGATGGGCGAGTCACCGTGGATGGAAAGGCCGTGCCATTGACGTTGAACGAGGTCATCTACAGAGGCAGTGTTATGAGGAATACGACAGCTGCCTATGGCCTTGTCATCAATACCGGAGAGGATTGCAAAGTCCGCATGAACTCGAACCAGCATCCGAGTGCCAAGAAGCCAGCGTTGGAGAAGGTGGTAAGCATGGTTGTCGTTACGCTTGCCACCTACGTGATCATCTTATCCGTTGGCGTCTCTATGGGCTACTTGAAGTGGAAGGAGGACTATGAGCAACATGCCTGGTACTTGGATCAGGCGACTGTCCCCTTCCACCAGATCATCTTCGCGTTCATCATCATGTTTAACAATGTAGTTCCTTTGGCGCTCTACATTAGTCTTGAGATTGTCAAAATCGGCCAGTTGCTGCTGCTGAACTCTGATATCGACATGTATCACCAAGAGTCGGACACTCCTGCTCGTTGTAATACCAACACGATTCTGGAGAATCTTGGCCAAGTCGGGTACATATTCTCAGATAAAACAGGGACGCTGACGGACAACATTATGAAATTTCGCAAGTTGAGTGTCGCTGGAACAGTCTGGCTACACGATACGGACCTGATACAAAACGAAGAGGCATCGACTCCCACCTCATCCGCCGAAGACGTGGGCTACTTCACCCGGAAACCCTCCGTGCATAAGACCGAAGCGATGTCGCCAGTCATTCATGAAGAGGGCGTGAACGACATCGAAACGCCCATGGCTCCTTCACGGGTGTCTGTCGCAGGTCGTCGCTCATCATCTCAATGGCGCTCGACTGGCCGTCCAGATCACATTCAGCCTGACGTGAACACCTCAGATTTGGTCGAGTACCTCAGACTTCGCCCCATTCAGTCTTCTCCAGAAAGGCCAGGGACTACCTGCTTGCAGTGGCTTTGTGTCACACTTGCTTACCTGAGATCAAGGAAGGCAAGATGGACTTCCAGGCATCATCGCCTGACGAGTTGGCTCTTGTTCGGGCCGCCCGAGAGTTGGGGTATCAAGTAACGCAGCGAACAGCCAAATCAATCACCTTACAGGTGCCTCAGCCCAGCGGAGGAGTGGAGAGTTTGACGTTTGACATTCTTGACATTATTGAGTTCAGTAGTGCTCGAAAGAGGATGTCGATAATTGTTCGGTATCCAGATGGCCGAGTTTCCATCATTTGCAAAGGTGCAGATTCAGCCATTCTGCCCCGTCTCAAGCTGGCGTCGTTGGCTATGCAGAAAGCTACTGAGGTGAGGAAAAGTGCTGATCTGGAACACGAATTATTTCGCCGCAGCCAGCAGCATGAAGCTCGCAACAGCTTCGGTGGTCGACCCAGCTTGACAGTGAGACGGACTTTCGGCGTGAACGGAGGTCGCAGCATCGATCAGCAGCGTCGGCAGTCGGTGCCTAGAAGAAGATCTTTCGAGGTCAAAAAGCTCATGGGAGCCTCTGGCGATCGTCCACATGGAGGCTCTCCAGCACCGCGTGGCGTATCACTGGACGTGTCTCGAAATCGAGCGTCTCTTCTGACCCCTTCGACCCATCATCCTCCGCTGCCCGTGCCCGTGCCAGAGCATCTCAGCTTCCTGGAAGATTTGACCATGTACGACGAGTCCGAGGTCTTCACAAAATGCTTCAAGCATTTGGACGACTTTGCTACAGAAGGCCTGAGAACGTTGCTCTATGCCCAAAGGTTCATTCCCGAGCAGGAGTATCGAGCGTGGAAGAAGGGCTACGACGATGCGTCCACCAGCCTGGTCAGCCGACAGGAACTTGTTGAAGCCGCGGGGAAAAGATTGAGCAGTCCTTTGATTTGGTTGGGGCAACTGCGATTGAAGACAAGCTCCAGCAAGGTGTTCCTGATACCATTGACCGACTCCGACGCGCCAACATCAAGATCTGGATGCTGACAGGCGATAAACGCGAGACGGCCATCAATATTGCACACTCGGCCCGTATCTGTCGGCCCGGATCTGATTTGCATATCCTCGATGTAGCCAAGCAACCCCCTGGAGGCGCAACTCATGGCGCTGGCTGAGGAGGAGCTACAGAACGGTTCAATGCACAGCGTCGTTGTGATTGATGGACAAACGCTAGCGGCAGTGGAAAAGTCCGAGGCCTTGTCGAAGCAGTTCTTCCCCATTATGATCCTCGTCGACTCTGTAATCTGCTGCCGGGCGTCTCCAGCACAGAAGGCACTTCTCGTAAGGACCGTTCGGTCGTCGTTGGGGAAGTCCAAGGGCAACCAACACTGTGGTCTGACCTTGGCTATTGGTGATGGGGCCAACGATCTGGCCATGATCCAAGCGAGCCACGTGGGCGTTGGCATATCAGGACAAGAGGGACTCCAGGCGGCTCGTGTTGCAGATTACGCCATTGCTCAGTTCCGCTACCTGCAGAGATTGCTCCTGGTACACGGTAGATGGAATTATGTTCGCACAGCCAAGTTTATCCTGTACACTTTCTGGAAAGAAATGTTCTTTTACCTCCCGCGGCTCAGTACCAGAGGTACAACGGATATACAGGGACATCCCTGTACCAGTCGACAAGCCTGACGGTCTTCAACACCCTCTTCACAAGCCTGTGCACCATCTGCCTCGGCATATGGGAACAAGACCTCGGCGCAGACACCCTGTTGGCCGTGCCGGAGCTGTACGTCTATGGCCAACGGAACATGGGCCTCAACACCTACAAGTACATTCTGATGGATGTTTCTGGCTGCGATGGAAGGAGTGATAGCTTGGTGTGGCGTGAGGGCAGCCTACGGGTGGGTTTCCTGCCGCCCGCGACGAGGGCCTCTATGCTCTCGGCACTCTTGTCTTTACGGTGGGTATCTTATGGATCAACTGGAAGCTATTGTAAGTGTTTGTCCCCGGAGAAGTGGAAGAAAGCAGAGGAGACTAAAGAAGCAAGCTCACATGTACAAAAGCATTTTCGAAACGCACCACAAGTCCACCATAGTCATGTGCTCCTTCTTCATCACAACATGGGGCTGGTTTGCATGGCTATCCTTCCTCGATGGTATCTACGCTCCCGGGCCAGACGGTCCGTACAACATCCGCCGCACCTTTACTCGGCAATTTGGGCGCGATGCGGTCTGGTGGTCCACTGTTTTCGTTGTCCTCGCATTCATGGGGGTGCTGGAGCTGGCCGGCAAGACGGTCAAACGCAACATGCTGGTAGCAGGCGTGTGGCACTGGCCGCCGTGGAAAATGCACCGTCTGAGTGAGAATGTAGAGGAATGGGATGTGCAGGTGTGGCAGGAGTTGGAGCGAGACCCCAAGGTGCGCGAGCGGCTGAGGAGGTTGGCGCATGATGAGGCGACTGTGCAGGATATGGAAGAGGAGGATGTCTTTGGTCTAGAGGCTCGAATGGATGGATAGAAGTGGGTGCATAGACAGAGCTTTCTGTTTCTGTTTCGTCAATTTCCGCTTTTTCTGTTTGTTTTGTTTGTTTGTCAGCGACGCGCGATGATGATGATGACGATGATGGGCATCCGAACGCATCCCTGGATACATGAGATGGAGCATGGCGACACAAGGCATGGCATGTAAAAATAAAAATAATAAGGGGAAGGCGGGAGGGCTGTATCCCCTCATATTATCCAATAACCTGCTCTATTGTGACCGCAACCGCAACCGCCTCGTCTCTCGCCCTTGTCCACGAACAGTATGTAGGGACGTCACGGCAAACCTACAGTTGTTATTAGTTCAGCTCGCTGCCCTCAACCCAGACAAGGGAACTTGGCTCCCATGGGCCATGGCACAAGCTTCCTTCCTTGCCGGGGCAGCCAAGCCCCCTCGCATCTACCCTAAGCCATGACGGGCCGTCTGAATGAACGGGTCAGGGATTGGCGTGGAGCAACTGCGTCCCTGGTAGATGTTTACTGTACTCGTGTTCGTCGTAACGAGGCTCGCCTCATGTCGTGAGCGTGGCAGGGAATAAATACGAACTTGCTGTTCCGTCTGGGGGCCGTTCTCACTAACTTGGTTGGTTAGATCCGCGTGGGAGACGGATGAGATGGGATGGGATGGGATGAAATCCCGGCGATCCAATATCGATCAAGTCGTGCAAATGGCCGAAGCAGGGACAGGACATGCTCATGCTCATGCTCATGCTCATGCTCATTCATGCCCGCACTACCAGACTCATTTGCAAACTAACATGACATGCCCTGACACAAGACAATCACTTTCATCATCAAAAGAGCAAAAATAGTCAACTCATCCACAATGACATGCCGTGCAAATCCACGGCGACCTTTTCCATTTTTTGTTTTCGCCCATGCCACTCAATGTCCGCCCTGATTCTTCTGATTCTTTTTTAGCATGTTCTCAGTAGTAGTAAAAAGACAAGGGAGAAGAGAAGAAGAAAAGAAAAACCACAGTAAAAACAGTTTCTGGGTTGCAATCGTACATGAACGCCATGGGCCCTGAGTTTCAATTGAAATAATAGAAAAACACAAAATCCGTCCGGCCCCATTGCTGTCTTTGTTTCCTTTGCCTCTCTTCCACCATTCGTTCCGGTTACATGGCCCATGTCCCGCGTTCATTTGAGAATGCGACGCGCACGTATGGTGGTGGTCACTCATGTCTCCCCGTCCAATGCTTTCGATATAAAACAAACATAAAAACACCTCTTCACGGGTGAAACGAGTCCAGGCCGAGTACTCTCATGATGCGTTCTTCGCGTTCTGCGCGTTCCCTCGCTCGCATTAAGACGACACGGTCGCGGTCTGGACGAATCCTCCCGCGCCGTCTCCCATCGCGGTTCCTACCCCACTAATGGTAGTTGCCGCCCCAACCACCACGTTGCTGCTGGCCGCCTCCGTAGTAGCCACCGCTGCCGAAGCCCTGCTGGCCATAGTTTCCATAGGGGCTATTGCCGTGCTGGCTGGCCCCGGCACCGCCGCCCATTCCATAGCCGCTTCCGTGGACGTTGTGTCCCTGCAGGTTGCTGGGGTAGCCGCCGTAGCCTCCTCCGCCCATCTGGGAGTTCTGAGGAGGGGGAGACCGCTTCCGCCACTGGGCGCGTTGTTGGCGGCAGATCCAGGGCGAGGTCCTCCTCCTCCTCCACCACCACCACCAAGAGATGGAGATGGGCCAGAGGCGTTCGTCTTGGCATCGCCAAAGGGCTTCAGGTCGTCAGTCGAGCCAGATGCGGGAGGCTGGTTCTGGCTGTTGAAGGACTGGCCTTGAGACTGGTAGGAAGAGGCACCACGAGCGAAGCTGTCATGTGCTCCGCCGAAACTGCTACCTCCGAGACCAGGCTGGCTACCAGTCTGGCCAGAACCAGCGCGGCCATATTCACCCAACCCGGAGCCAAGGCTGCTCTCGCGATGAAGGGAAGAGGGCCGCCAAAAGTGCTGGGAGACGACGCGTGGTCATAGGGAGCATTGGGGGACATTCCATAGGGTTGGCCATACATGCCACCCTTGCCGCCGTAAGGACCGAAGCCGCCCTGCCCGTAGCCCGAGTAGTACTGGTGATAATAAGGGTTGCTGTAGTACGGGTGACTGTATCCGGGGTACTGTCCATGGGACTGAGGCTGCGAACCTGGCGCGCCCTGCTGAGGTTGCTGGGTTTGCTGGCTCTGCTGCCCTGCTGTTGTGCCTGGGCGGCAGGGTTGGGTGTAGAGTGACCACTATTCTGGCTGTCGTTGGAGCCGCCAAATCGAGGCTGATTGTGCAGAGAGCCGCTCTGCGGGTACTGACTGAGACTATCGGCAGCATTGTAGCTGGCGTACGGTCGCTGCTGGGAGATGCCGTCGTGCTGGCCATGGGCACCCTGCTGGGCGCCGTACTGTTGCTGCCCATATGCATTGTAAGGGGTTCGCTCCTGCTGGTTGGCAGTGTAGTAGTTGGAGTAGTCGCTGGGTGCCGAGGTAAAGGCAGCGCCGGGTTGCTGACCCAGGGTTTGGCTAGTTGGGGCGGAGTAGTTGTCGAATGGAGGCTGAGCCGATGAAGGGGTGGATTGCGCGATGTTGTTGAAAGGATCGAGAGGCTTCTGGGGATGAGCAATTGCAGCGTCTTGAGGTCCAAATCGGCCGTACTGCTGCGGGACATTGGCTGCGGGAGCTTGAGCGGCCGCGGGACCCGTGGGAACTAAAACGGTGGCTTGTTAGTTTCTGCATGTCCGATAAACCAACTGACTTGTCGATGCTCATCGAAATCTTACCGGCTCCGGGAGCAGCAGGAGGAACGACGCCAGCTTTTGAGAGAACGCCTCGGGAACAGCAACAGGTTGGGACACGGGAGGAAGAGAAGCACGTGGATGAGCCACGGGCGACTCGGCAGGTGGCTGGGTCCGGGTCTCTGGCTCCTCACGCTCGCCGTCAACGTCTTCCTCTCCTTCGTTCAAGTTGAAAGCTCCAAACTTGACGGCAGCTCGATCCACCTCGCGGTTGCCGGGCATACGGACAGCCTCTTCTTGGTCCAGCACTCGTCGCTGGAAGCTTGGGACGCGCATCGATCGCTCAGCGGTCGCCTTGATCGCAGAGGCAGCATATCCACTCGTGGCGGATCGCTGAGCTTGGTGCTGCTGGTGAGCGGCCGAAATGGGCGTGGCAGTGGAACTAACGGGGCTCTGTCGTGGATCCCAAGAGTCAGCAGCAGTGCTTCTGGCCGTACCGGTTGCGGGTGGGTTGGAGACGTCAACAACCTGTTCGAGATTGGTCTCGGTAAGCCTCGTCGGGAGGGGGAGGGCAGGTTCTGATTCAGCAGTAGTGGCGGGAGCTTGGGCGGGGACTGCGCGTTGAGCCACCGGGGTGGTCTCTTCTTCTGCAGCTTCAGCAGGTTCGGGTACGGACTGAACGACTTCCAGAGCGAGTTGAAACTCGACCTCGGCGGGTTTGGATACAGGGACCTCCTTGGGAGCGACAGGTGCAGGCTTGGGAACCGTTGTCTGTCGCAGCATGCTGGCCCACGTCTTGGCCGCGGGAGCTGCGGACGTGGAGGTCTCGGCAGGGGCAGACTTATCGACCGCAGCGACAACCTTGGCCTCAGCCTTGTCTGTCTTGGGCTTGGTGGTATCCCAAGCAGAAGATTCTTCAGTCGGGACGGACAGCTGCTGGTTTTCCTTCCGAGGGCCATTGGTGCTGGGTTGGGCAGGGCGGCCTCGACCAGCGCCGCCACGGACGCCTCTCTCAGAACCTCGACCTCGACCACGAGCGCCTTCGGGAACAGCTCGGCCGCCACGAGTAGGACGCGGACCAGATGTGGATGACTCATTATTGGTAGGTGCGGAGGAGGTATCTTTGGTCTTTGTGCGGGTAGTCTTCTTGGGCTTCGAGACTTCGCCCCACTGGGAAATTGTGCCTGTGGAGTGCGAAGTGTCAGCTCAGTGAAGAGGATAATTTTTTTGAGAATCCCTTATCCAATCCGCCTGGATATTACGGAAGCAGATTGATCATATGAGCGGTACACGGAAGATGAATTGATGCCCAGGTCGCCATGTTTTTTGTTTCGCCGCATGGCTGGGCTGAAGAAGGAAAATTACAAGCAAGAACATGTACAGCACTGGAATTTACGCACCTTCGGCAATGCGTGCGACAGCTTCGTTCTCGTCGCCGTTGGTCTCTTGAAGAGCAAAAAGAACATCGGCTTCGGACCAATCGGGGAACATTTCGCGAATTACGGACGTCTTGTTGCCATACTGCTTGCGAAGCTCGGCAAACTCGCCTTCGTCTTCGAATGCACCAAGGTTTTCGTCCTTGTGGTCTGATTTATCGCCGTTGGTTCTGGCGCGGCCGCCTCGACCGGCAAAACCTCCCCTACCGCCGCGGCCAGAGCCTCTGCCGCGCGAGGCGGACGGCCGTGATGCAACTTCGGACATGGAAGATGGTTTGTGGGTTGAGAATAGAGAGGATAGAGAGAAAGGTGTGGTGAGAGCTCGAGAAAAGCAGCGGCCGGATCAAATGGCCTTCTGCGAGAAAAGAGAAAGAAGATGGGGAAAAGGTGACAGAGATCGGAAAGGCGGCTATGGCCAAATCCGCAATCGAGATAGTCCCGGGGATGAGGACAGATCGGATGCGTTGGTGAGGCGATGAGCGTTGTGGGATGAGGAGGGTTTGAGGATGGTGGAAGTGTTAAAAGTTAGTAAGGGAGAGAGAGGCACAAGGTAAGAGGATTCGCCCGGAAGCAGAACAGAGGCTACGAAGGAGATCTGCTTTGGTACAGGTACTTTGTACTTTGGCTGGCAACCAACCAGGCAGAGGGAAGGCAAGCTGCGAGGGAGGGACTGACTGCACTGCGCCCTGGTGCCCTGGTGCCCTGGTGCCCTGGTGCCCTGGTGGCCTATCAGGGCACCTGGGGTTTTTTTGGTGGGTGGTCCAGGGACCGTGCCAGCAACCAAACGCCCAACGCAACGCCCCTGCCTCTTTCAAGGGCAGCTGGCACTGCCGCTGGCGGCTGGCATCTGCAGCTATGTTGAGGCCTGCTGAGGCCTACCTTGTGTACAGACAAACAGCTGCAGCTAGATAGATGGCTTCGAATGGTTACATGTCCCTTTGATGAATACTCATTCAGGACACCGGATAAACCCGCCGTAGACAAATCTTCTTTATTGCCCCGAGCAGCCAGCTACCTGAGGTCCCCAACGGCCACGGGTTGCAAGTACCGACTCGGGCCAAGGCGGCGGCTGTGCTCTTTGCTCCTCTGGTGGCAGCGATATTGGAAGCAAACATTGAACGAAGCTCACGCGTCCTGACGGTCAGCACCAAACGGAAGCCTGCATCTGTGGGGCCCGACCGACTTTCACGGGCAGGAGCAGCAAGCTGTTCAGAGCGATTGGACTACATGTACATAAAAACGCAGGTGAAGAGATCAATGCATTGATTGGCCACTGCCGAATGCAGAGCTTGAAACTTGAGCTTGAGCTCAAACACCAGATCCGAGCATGATGCCCCATTTGCCCCATTTGCCCCATTTGCCCCACCATCAGCTCTCTAGTCGACGCTCCAGTCACGTGATGTCGAACCGGCCTCCCATCAATGGGATCGATCCATGACGGAAGGCGAGCGCTTCACGGGCACATGAAGGATTACCATCCAGACATTCCTACCATAACGAAAGCAAGCTGCTGGCAGCACGCCTCGATGTGAGTGAGCCTGCCCACGGCAGAGCTGTAACCTTGCCAAGCCAAAGAAAGTCCACGACCGATATTGTGGCACATCTGTATTATCATGCTCTCCACCAAATCAGCCCAGTCGCTGCGAAACCTATTCGCCGGCTATCACGAACCGGCCGGGTTATCGAAACGGCAGTCCCAGAAACTTCTCGACGGTCTGAAGACGTCTTTTCGACAGCAGTTGGACCGTGAATACGGCCGCGGCGGCTGCTCCGAGCGCGCAGCCGCGCTGGCGAGGGAAACCGACGCGAACCATCGTGCTCGACACTCGGCAGCCACGCAACATCTGAAGTCCATTCTCACCAATCCTCTCTTCAGCTACAGCAAGCAAACGGGACCCGTCCCCCATCATTGCTACCGAGCACAAAAAGGGATCCCATGGATGTATTCGACCACGCCGTCGCCAAGGGCATGATGAACCTCAATGCCGCAACCGGATGCATCATGGCCAAGCGACAGATGCTATCTCGTCCTGATTCCCCGACAGACCTAGCCTCTTCCCAGACGGCACTGCGCGTGCTGCTATGGCTCAAGTCCGCCGGCGCGGAAAGAGCCTTGAAGTTCCTCGACAACCAGGCCTTCGTCCGTGCCCTCACACCGTTGCTCGTAGCAGAAGGTCTGGAGGGCGCAGCATGGGAATGGGTCTCACGAACAGTCACCGAAACCAACGCCTCGTGGGATGACGACCTGCGCGTCAGGCGGGCGGCGTTCCTGCTCGCGCAAATGGTTCGCACCAAGAGCCAGCCGCAGCACGGCAACTTGACGCAGCCATCACGACCATCCTGGACGCCGAGCAACTCTACCGCAACCACCCGCTACTCCCCAGGCTCCTCGTCCTTCCGTGGCGATCCGTCTCGTGGCTCTCAACCGTCGAGTCCTACAGCTGCGCCGCTCCTCGGAGAAGATGTTCGACGCACACATGGCCACGGCCCGTCTCCTCCCGGGACAGTCGACGTCGAAACAGCACATCTGCATCTCTACCACCCCACGCACCGGACCATGCGCCCGCGCTGCGATTCTTCCACGACAAGGCCAAACTGCACAGGCTGGTGCAAAGGTTCGGCTCCAACACTCTCAGGCTAGCCAGGGCCACGGGCATGGGCATCCTCCCTGGATAGCCTTCCTCGGCCACGACACTGTCAACCATCTGACGCAGTCAGGAGAAAGCGAGAGGCCGATGCTGTAACGGAACTGCTGCTGCGCGCCGAGTTGGCAAACTTCTCCGTCGAGCCACTCAGTCCGACTTGAGCTCGGCAAAACAGCGTGGTTTTTCGACGACAACTCCCATGCCAAGCTTTCTTCACGGGAGTATTCTCGCCGTCACTGCGTCGAGGGGGCATGTCCCGTTCCCGTTCCACAAGAGGGGTCGTGATCCGCCACGGAACCAATGTTCATGACAAAAAGGGTACGAAAAGGTGCAACTCGAAGCATTTCATGCCGGTCCCTACGCGTGACTGACTACCCTGCTGAAAAGCCCGAAGGGAAGCGAAGGGAAGCGAAGGGGGCAGGGCATCATGGGATGCAGAAAATGCCGCCTCTTCAAGACCCCTTTTGAGAAATAACGTAGCAAGACAACCCATTGTATGTATGTATGCTTGAAACAGTCCGTATAGCGTACATGACCCATTCTCCGGGTCGGTCCTCCATGATATACATTACCCCTTGAATTCTTCAATCTATTTCTTCCTCTACCACGCATGTTCACGTCCAAGTGAATCATCATGCTTTCGTAAAATTGACTTCTTTCCAAACGTCCACTCCTCTTCCTTCAAACGCGTTTCTAATGTCAACGCCCCCCCTTCAAACCTCAGTCCGACTCGGAATCATCTTCACCTGGATCCGAGAACCCTTTGAATTCCTCCTCAGACTCCTCCCCTGCTCCTCCAGCCTCATCGCCTTCTCCGCCATCATCATCATCGTCATCATCCAGATCCTCAATCTCGTACGTCCCCGAGATATCCCACCTATCCCCTTGGCCTTCCTGCTAACGTACTTTACGAATTTGAGAGCCCCGCTGTCGCGCAGCACAAGCGTCAGCTTGTTCCACGACGCGGCTTGGAAGAATAAGATGTTGTCGTCGTCGCCGCCGCCAGACCTGTAAATCGCTGCGTCGTCGTTGCCGTCGTCATCGCCAGCCATGTAGACTTCGACGCCGCCCACTTCTTCGTCTTGATTGTCACGGGCCCCTTCTTCGCCAGCCTTCTTGGTGGTGGTGGCGCCCTTGGTGGGTTCTTCAACAGCCTTGGCTTTGCCTTTGCCCTTTCGCTTGACTGTCGATTCTTCCTCCTCGTTTTCGTCGTCTTCTTCTTCTTCCTCTTCTTCTTCTTCTTCCTCTTCCTCTTCTTCTTCTTCTTCCTCTTGCTCTTGCTCTTGCTCTTGCTCTTCGTCGTCTCCCCAGCCGGGTGTGGGCGTGATGCCCAATCCGAGCTCAAGACGGGCCTTGCCATCGTGGCCCGTGGCAAGAGTATAGTCGCTACCGCGGCGGAACCGACGCGCGATCACGTCGTGACTCTCAATGGTGCATCCTGTAGCGGTCTGGAGCCACTGGCGGAATTGGCGGCTGGGGAGGAGGATGTCGAGCAGTTCGGTAATGGGGGATTCCTCCTGCGACGTGCGCAGCTGGTCTGGCTCGCTGGGGCGTTGATAAAGGTAGCGGTGCTTGTGAGGCGGTTTGGCGACTTTCCATGCAGATGATTTTTCGATGGCTGCGCTTTTCTCGGGGAGCGTCTCCTTCTTGCTCCTCGATGTGGTCTTTGAGTCGTTGGGCGAATTTCCGGAGAGGATGTTTTCGAGGGTGATGCTGGAGGTCTCGCTGAAGTGAGCGGCGACTTGGTCTAGTGTGTCTGGTGTCAAGTATGTCGGTGAGAGGTACTTGAGCAGGAACTCCAAGTCGGCCTCTTCGAATTCTCCCCGACTGGAAGAAGGGTTATCGACCTTGACGGGCTTGGCTTGCGGTGCGTCATACTGCGCCGGGTTGCCCTGGAGCTGCATCCGACTGCTGTTTTTGGCAATCTTCTCCTCCTCGCCCTCGATGTAGCCTTCTTCACCAATCTGAGGAATATGGAACCAGCCACTGATGGCCATGCGAACTCGTCCGTTGTCTTGGTCAAGCTTCTCCTCGGTCTCGGCATGGTACACCTCCTCGACGTCGTGGAAGCTCTCGCCGGGCTGCACCGCAAAGAAGCTGAGCTGGTTCCAGGCCGGGGATGACCTTGACAAAATCCGGCAGAGGCGTCTTGGCCACCTCGCCATCGTCGTTCTTGGTCTCTTGCACAGGAACAGGCGTAGCGCACCGCCCCATTCCGGCTGCCATGGCTTGTCGGGATCGGTCAAGTACAAGATGTAGCTGACCCTCCTGCTCCCAATCACATCGTCGTGGCAGAGGAGAAAACATCCTGGCGTGTATACATTGATAGCCATGTCTGTTTTCCTGCCACTCAGCGGACCGCAGCCTGTGATGCTAGAGATGTGGTTCCTGAATGTTTCCGAGTAGATTGCGTCTCGAAGCGCCAAAAGAGAAGGCAGCTTCGCCAGAGACTCATCATCTAGGCCGTCGAGGTTTGCCAGATCGCCAGACTGGTGGATCTTGTAAATGTCCGTCTCCTTGGGCGTGAACTGTACGTTGCTGCGGACTTCGTCTCGGACTGATCGCAGAAGCTTGTCATCGACGAGCTCGTGGATCACGGCATGCTTGTAAGGCGCTGAGGTGGCGTATTCTTTGGTGTAAGAATCCAGGACGGACTTGTCAAACAAGCCGTCACGGAATCGTTTTCGCGCTTCGTCGGCTGCAAGAGCTACATGGCGGGGAAAATTCGGGGGAAAAAAGAAGAAGAAAACCAGTCAGCCTTTTTCGCTACAAGGGAGTTGAGTTGTGGGATGGATGTACAAGATGGGACAGGAATGATGCGACTTGGCGGATAGGAGTGGACTGAACTGAACGTACAGGGCTTGAATTTCTTGCTGCTAGCTTGGCCAGAGCCATTGGCTTGGTCCTCTGCTTTTCTCTTCGCCATGGAGACAAGAGGGTTGAAGATGAAGTCGGGAACGAACGAATCAATGGGCGTGGCTCACAATTTGGAGGAAGCTGACGGGGGAAAAGTGAAGTGATTTATGGATTTCTGAGCGCCGAGGTGGGCTGATGCCATCAGTGAGTGGTCTGAATTTTTTTTTTTTCCGGGTCTCTCAAGTCCAGGTTTTTTCCACCGGTATAATACGTATGTGTATGTATGTACATATATATATATACATGTATGTATGTACGAAGCCAGAGTCAACCAGACAGCCCTCTTCACTTTATTACCCACCGTCTTCATCCCGACTTTGGGAAGCGAGGCGCCACCAAGACCAATCGTCGCAATCGAGATGGTCCATAATGTTCCGCTCGACACAACCACGTTGCATTAGCACGTGCATTAGCATTAGCCAGAGCGCTTATGTTCACCCACGCTGTACGAAGTAGACCAAAGAGATGATCCATCTACTGCCGTGGCTTGCGCCCCTTGAGTCTGCGTCTGTGTCTGCGTCTGGTCTGTATGATATGGTACGCATCTAGACGCCATGGAGTTATTGGTCGACTCCATCTCAGCTTGCAGAATCCATTATGCGCAGGTCGCTCATCGCCTGCAGAATCCGTCATTGATGATACATCCTTCGTTCTTTGCTTTTTTTTTTTTTTTTTAGTAACTTTGCAAGCGCCAACGACTTGACCATTTGATGTCGCCGCGTCGTAGCCGCGCCTTTCAAATAAGATTGGGACCGTAATATCGAGAGTTACGTCCGAAACATCATCTTTAAATGTAGCAATGTATTGTCCAGTCCTTTATAGAGCTTTCATGTCTATGGCTGGCCGTGTCAGTCATGACGTCATTCGGAAGCATGCGTCTGTATGTGTATTTATGTACAAGATATTATGACTGCTAGAAAAGCAAAGGCGTGAACTGAACATCTCAAGCATCAACGGGTCATGACAATTAGCGGGGTCCTGTACGTGACATTCTGACGCACGACGCTCGGGAAATCCAGCAATTGAATTGACGTCTGATTACTATAGGTGCTAATAATTCATGCATAAAACGTACACAACGGGCAAACAACTAGTCAAAATCAACCAGGACCACCCACGCTCCCGCTTGCTTGCTTGCCCTTTCGCTCCCTCCACTCCGTCCCAAAGCCGACGCCAATGCAATTTAGAGGACAGCGGCGACGGCCAGGACAACACCGAGCACGCCGCCAGCATCGATATAGACGGAGCAGCAGCGTTGGTCTTGGTCGCAGCAGCGGTTTGCGTGCTAGTGGTGGCAGTACTGCCGCTCTGATTGTGGGAAGCAGCAGTGCTAGTATTGGCATTCTTGTCGCAGACGAGCTCGGTCGGGGTCTTGACACCGTTGGCGTTGCAGATGCCGGAGGCGAACTTGATGGTGGACTGATGTCATCCTTTGGCAGTCCTTCTCGAGACAGCAGGAGATGCCGCTGAGGAATTCCTTGTTTCTGCAGACGCAAGCAATGTCGGTTAGCTTGCAGCCAGCAATGTTGTTTCCGGTGATGTAAGAGGTGACGCAGGAGTACTGTTCAAAAAAAAAAAAAAAAGAAGCGAATTGGCATGTTAGCGAACCTTGAAAAAGCTTGGAAAGATGTCATTTTTCTCTCGCGGTATTTCACGTTGGAGATGTAGGCTTCGAATGGGAGCTCATACAGCGCATTTGGGGATCTTGTCGAGCTGGTTGAACTGGGCGGCGGCGAAGCCGGTGGCGAGGGCCAAGGTGATGAAGGTGGACTTCATGACGACGGTTGGTCTCTTGCAAATACGGCGCACGAAAGATAGGCAAGTTTGGAAATGCAGGGTTCGCCGAGGGGGAAATATACAACAAATTTGAATTAAAAAAATACAGCAGTGTCGGTGGAATGTGGAAGCAAGACGTAAGTACGGAGGAGTGCGATGAAGGAGCGAAACTGAAGGCTACAAGCAATCGGGAAGAGATTACGCACTAATTTAGCCATCGACGGCTGGTCGGTGCTGATATGTATATATCAACGAGTTAGCAACCACTAAGCGAACTCCGGCTCGATCGGAGGGGAGACCGGAAATCAGGAGCCAATGAGGACCGGAGTAAATACACTCTAATGTATGTACCCCTGAATGACTGTACAAATCTACATGCCCCATTTTTGGTTCCTCTCTAACAGCTGCGATCAGCTACAACTAATACTATTATTAGAGAGCTACAAGGAAAATGCGTAGGATATACAGCGCTACTAGAAGATACATTATTTCCCATGTAATGTATTCGGAAATCAAGGTACCTATTAATTCTAGCCCTGTCTCCTCATTTCCTGCCAACACCTGATTCGCTCAATTCCCTTGCCATGTCGATTTGTCAAGTCATTCAAGGGTGTACTCCGATGTAACTTGAGACCAGATCAGATGTCATGATGAACCCCGGTGTGGTTTCGCCATTTCGGTACGCTCGGAAATAATATTGCACCAACAAGCAGGAACGGCTCATCCATCACGTGCCTTCATTGAATCAATCAACCGACGGCGTTGGCGGAGGCGCAATCTGCGTCTTGCAACCGTCGACATGGGGATTCCAAGATAGCATGCATCTATGTACTCCGTACAACTTCTTTTTAGCCTTCGGCAACGCGAAATTATGTCGCTCAGCACTTCCTCATTAGGAGACAAGCGCTGATTGGTCGATTATCATGTCAATTGAGTGACTTGTGTGGGTGCTGGAATCTACCCCGGCGATGATCTCAGATCTATTCTGCGGCAGTCCACGGTTGCACATTGCACCAGGGAGAAGGAAAAATAGAGCCGAGCAGCTTGGACTTAGTCTTCAGTCTTCTTCCTCACGGCCACGCACCCGACAGGCACGCATGGGCATAGAAAATAGAAACCTAATAGTAGAGAATTCCGATGATTGTCCGGACTACGATGAATCAGGGCTCTATCTCCATTGTTCTTCCCAGACACATGAACAAATCTTGTTCTTGGTAGGGCCCATCCCTCAACGACGGCTCCGATTTGATCATGTATGTACGTTGACGGGACTTGCTGTTAGTTCGTGGCCTACCACCCAGGCTACAGAAATTGGCCAGCTAGATGCCGAGCAAGCTTGCGACGCAAGCGAGTATGCGTATTTAAGCTGACTTCGTTCACTGCCAATCCGTGCGCTGTATCTCGTCAAAGTTCGCCTGCCCGGCGTCGTTCTTGATTGATATGTCTTCCACGTCCAAGAGCACCTTCCAGCGTCATCACACCTTCTTCCCTAGCTTCAATAAATCCGAAACCTTGGGTGGCAAGACGAGCGCACTCCTATCGTTCCGCCTGTAAAAGTCGCACAACGAGATGGCCGTTTGCTCCGGGATATCTTCGTGAATGAAATGGCCTGCTTCTGGAAACACTTGCAGCGCATATTTGCCTTTTTTTTTTTGAAGCCGTGTCAGCATTTTCGTGGTCTTTTCGATATCAGAATCAGGGGAGGGGGTGAATGGCTCGTAGTCCCTATTACCTTGCATTTGACCGATGGTCAATTCAGTATCCAGACGATCAGTTCCCGCCAGCAACAAGAGCTTCCTCCCTTTGCCTCGAGGAACTTTTTGCTCAGTCCTACGAACCAGTCTTCCCAAAACGGTTGCGTCGCCCCGAGATTCGTCCGCCATCTCCATGGCCGAGAGGCCTCGATGGTCTCGTCCTGTCTTAACAGAGCCGGCACAGATGTTCTGGCGGACACTGAGTTTCGTATTGTGCGTGAGCGGAGGTGCCAGTCAATGGCATTCTCAACGGTGGTGAACCCACCGGGTCTGGTGGAGAGATATGTCTGCATGCTTTGCAAAGCATCCATGGCCGAGCCCTCTACCACATCAAAGACAGCATAGCCTAGAAGCGACGCGCCTAGTCGCCCGCTGTGAGCTAGATCCGTCACCACCGCACCTCCCAATGAATGGCCGACCAACATGACGGGGAGATCCGGCCACCGCATCTGCTCTTTGGTGGATTGGATCACAAAGTATAAATCTCCAGACAGCGTCACGAGACGTAGATCCAACTCTGAGTTTTCCGGTGAAACTGTAGACCCATGGCCACGACAGTCGACAGCAAGAATACCAGCCGACGGGAGCCGCTTCCGTATCTCGGAACTGACAACCGCGAAGGAGAGTCCAGACGAGCCAGCCCCGTGGTGCATGACGAACAAGGGGCCTTTCCCAGCGGGAGATGTCAAGTAAGCGTGAAGTCTCAGCCCTTTGGAATCGCTGTTAGTTTCGAAAAAGCTCCTGCTCAAAGTACGTCGTCCAAGGTATTGGCTCGAGAGTTCTGCCCCGGGCAACCCTGGGAACAGGGTCAGCAGTGAGCACGAGCACGTCCATGGTATAGGGAATGCAGAGAGAGACTTCTCCAGACCACCGACAAGGAAAAGAAAAGAAAAGAAAACATACCCTTGGGGTCGAGCGAATAACTTTGGCTCGGCGTGGGGATGATTGTACCAGTTGAAGATACAGATGAAGCCGAGGAAGAGTCGTCGTCGACATGCTCGGGCAATTCGGCCACTTGATCACCATTCTGCTCATTCTCTTCCTCCACTTTCGTAAAGGCTCCGGCGCCAGTCCAAGCTTTGACTTGGCCCATGACCGCTGTAGATCGCTCATGGCAGCTGCCTTTGCCTGATTGATTGCCTTGAACGTGTACCGAATGGTCGTGGCATGGACCTGGCTGGGTTGAAGTTACGACCAATACAATAGGTCTGAAGATGCGCATCCATGTGTTTGTTTGATCATGCCAGCAAAAACACGAATGGTATTCAAAGACACCGAGGTTCTTCCTTTTCTATAACTCCCAAACTTGTCGGGTCGCTATAAATTGATGGAGTTCGGATGATGATGTTGAACATCACCCATCCGCTGCCAAAGCGGGGCGGGTATTTTTTTACTGTGTTGCGCGGGAATGAAGCTGCGGCAACCCACGGTGTTGAAAAAGCGACGGAGCACTGTACAGAAAGAACGCTTACCCTAGAACAAACAGCCAGTCGAATTTTCGAGTTTTCTGAACAACCTCTACAGGATTTGCTGAACCGCTTCCTCGCCCCCCCATCGCTCGCTCACCTAACAGATAAATCATGCCACGAACGTGTTCCAAGTGATAGTGCATGTTTCCTCCACGATATTCAATGATCAAACTACACCATATCAAGTCCTCGGCGAAATGTCCGGTGCCACATAAAAACAGCAGCCCTCAATGGCAGCCTGCCGGCTACCGATCGGGAGATTTCATCCGACTTGCCGTTGTCCTCCATGCGTGCCTGCCTTGTGATCCAGCTCTGGAATTCTTCCTTGTTGGCCGGCCTTGAATGCACTGAACCCCAATTGCCCCAGCAAAGACCCTCCTCCCTCATTGCTTGTTTTTCCTCCACCGGGAGGGAAGCCCACAAATACATACGTCTCGAGATCACCAGACCAAGCTACTATGCAAGAGTCACGCGTCTTAGACGTGTGACCTGGCGCGTGTTGCCGAAGCTGGCAAAAAAAAAAAAAAAAAAAAAAAATTGCAAGAAAAGGAAAAGAAAAAGAAAAAGGAAAAGAAAAAAAGTCGACCAGAACGGCATGTCTCCGTCCCACTGCCTTGGACTCGGCTCTGCCAGCCACGGCCCTTGCCAAGAAATCGACGTTGACAAGCACTGGCACCCTGACTGATAACGCACAGATGGGTAAAAAGAAAGGAAGGTAGGGGGATGTGATGTGGATGGGGAGAGAGGGAAATAAGGGGACGGGCAAAATATGAAATTGCTATCATCACGTATAGTATCGCCCGTTGGGCCAACTAGCATACATATGTGGGTGACTCAAGAAACTAACTGCCTTGTATTATTGACAAACCAGACCGGAGGGTTTTGTCCAACCAGTGTCGGAAGAATGCCGAATGCCTGCTATGCGTAACTAGTCGGATACTTGCCCATGTCCCTCAATCAGTAAATGGATTGAGATTGCAATCTATTGCCATAGAGAGTTCATTTAAAAAAAGTGCGTCTGGTTTTCCATTTCGTCTATGTACAGAATGGGGCGTCGTTTTTAGTTCTTTTTAGTTTAATACGGAGTCTAATTGTCCTTGGAATACCGCTGGAGCCTTACCAAAGTGGTCTAGTGAGGTAGAGACTGGACTGGCTGGTTGCCTAGGGTCTAGCTAGGGTCGTAGGCGCGATGCTCCGCCGAGCTTTCCTGGTTGCCATCGCTGTCCCTTATCATTTTATTGGGGAAGAAAAAGAAAAAAAAACAGGGTTTGGGACTAATTCAACGCTTCGCACTCTACCCAATGCTATTTTTTCCAGTTAATAAGCTTCAATGAGGAGGAGGAGGGAAAGGCAGATGAGACATGGACTCCCCAACCCTTTTTTTTTTCTTTTAGGAAAATAGAGAATAGGAAGGAGGGGAAAAGCAAACAAACACTACATGGCATCGTCGTGGCTCATCCAAACAGAGGCATGGCAGCGAATACTTTCCTGAGACCCGAGATTCTGGATCCTGGCGTCCTTCTAGGCCTTGGTGAGGACGGCGGGGCGTATGCCATTCATTGGTCAATCTCGAGTCCCCACGAGGCGTTTCAGTTGTACATGTACATGCATGGGTGTATGCTATTATGCTGCCAACAATGTCGGCAAGGAAGTAGGCCGGTTGGACGATCGATGAATGTAGAACGAATTTCCCAGCATCTCTGTGGGCTCTTTGACATTGATGGGGTTGACGATTCCCGTCAGAATGGAGTCTGCCCGAAGTGGATCCATGTAACGTGCAAGTGGAGCATGTATTGCTATTCGCGCGGCCAGAAATTGCTATCCGCGCGGATGCCCTGCTTTTATTTTTTAGATCCCTACATACATATGTCTACATGTACATATATTGTCGGAATGATCAAATCCAGCTACGCACGGAAAGTGGAGCACAATGCACATTCTGCGTTGTGATTGGATGCACGACGCGAGTGGGTCACCACGTGACCCACGATGCCTCAACCTTCGGCCAACGTAGGCCGTCAGCTAGATCTTCTTTTATTATCATCACTTTGACCGTTGACTGCACTAGTGCATCACAACCCGTACCTCTATGTAACCAATATATATATTAATTTCACTTTGCAATAAACATAACTCCTATCCATATTTTCCTTTTCTTAGATTTAGCATTTACTAGAAATACCTTGACCCATAGTAAAGAAATAAAAGTGGGACAACAGCGCATAGTAATACTCTGCAAGTCGCCCAAAACGGGTGGGAGCTGTCGATTTGGATAAGTGCGTGGCCGTGGGGAAGAAGGAGTAGTAGCAACAGCACGAGCACGCAAACGCAAGCGCAAGAAGGGATGGAGATCATTGATGGAAAGACCTCTATTGTCTCAGGCTCCGTCCTTACAAGGGAAGCCGGATGTACATAGAGTCCGTTGTTTGTACGGAGTGACGGACAAGGTAGAGTCTAATCCCTGCTTGATTTTAAAAGAGTACATAACTAGGGGCAGCAGACCAATGACAGACCTTTCCGTGGCTTAGCGTAGCACAAAGTGGGGTGGGAGGTACTCTCTATTACACGTATTTTACTAGGACTTTATAGTATCTTCTACGAGTGCAGATGCCCCTGTAGCTTCCCTAACAGCTCCAGCTACTATAGCCACAAAGAGCTGATAGTGGCCACCCCGCGTTGGGGCTTGTAGTCGTGTGAAATCATTTAGGGGTACATTGTAGCAATGTACATGTACGTTGTCTGACGTCTTCGATGGGTCGGCCCGCAATATGGAGCAGGAAAAGTGCACGTCCATCGCTTCTCGCTTCTGTGGGGAAACTTTACCGAGCAGGGCTCAAGCACAGGAAGGAGCCTCTCATCTCCCTTTTCTCGTCCGGCGAACATTCAAACCAATATCGACCAAGGTTGAAGGCTTCCGGTCACTCTGAAAAGCTCCAGACGGGGAGAGACGTTGCAACGTGTTCCAGAGCCGGGTTCTTTCGCTGTTGGACGTTGGGAGGCAAGTTTTGCTTCTCGAAACATTTTGCTTTCCCGAAACATTTTCCCTTTCCTCCATGGGTCAGAGCCAACGCCGCAACGGTGCGCAGGTCAAGACTGGTGTTGGAGCGCGGCAAGATTGGCTTGAATGAATGGATCACAAGAGGTATCCGCGGTGTCTCCCTTGGCGGCCGCACCTGAACTGGGACTCCACACAGTCCCTTGAGAGAAATGAGAGTACATACTTCAGATAGCTTGTTGACTTACTATAATAAGTACCTCTTGCTAGACTGATTATCCATAGTACCTCGGCTGTTACATAACTTCAATGTAGAAACAAGTAGCCTCTACATTAGGCTTCTTATTGACAAAATATCCTCGCCGGCACGGGTGCGAGGCCTTAATAATACGGGGCCCAAGGAGATGATCGGGCCACATTTTATTCTAGGCCGATTGGTTCCTCTGCTGTGCATTAGTCGAGAGGCACGGAAAGCTTCAGATCGGGGAATACAATGACCCATCCGAGTTGAATGCTATCGCACCACCGGACAAAGCACCGAGAGGAAGTCAGCGTTAGTTTTGGGGTTTGACTGAGTCGGCATCGTGTGAAACGGGCCTCTCTGGTAGTGATAAGAACCGTACGATGAGCTGTCCGCATAATTTGAGGCACGGTAATCATCACCAGGCATCATAGACCAAGCGGAGCACGAATGTCTAGAGTCCGAGAGTACATAAAAGTGATAGGTCTCGACGTGCAACGGGTGCGTGCTTCAACGCTTCAGCGCGCTATCGGGCAAAGGGGCTATAGAGAACCCTTAATATGAGCTGGGTTGAAAGGACGCAGGTTGAAGTGGACGTTGTGGGCGGGCTTGTGTAAATATTTGATTTACATGTATGCAACTCGCTCGCCTACCTGGATAGATAAGATAGCCAGCCCCATCGCCGGAGATGTGTCCGCATACATGAAACGCCGCATTTTGGGATGCTCGAGGTGGATCGACCAGTCTGAGCACTTTGAGTTTCTTTTTTTTTTTCTCCCGCAACGTTCAAGTCGAGTCCTGGAACACCATGATATGGGAATAGTAGCCTGCAACTTATGCGCGCCCGCGCAGGACGATGTTTTGCCCGTCTTTAGGTGAGCAGGCCCTTGGTTGGCAAGTTAGGCTCGCTGTTGTGCTGATCCACCGGATGGATATTAACAGACCAGGGACGGGGTACAGGATGATATTAACGATGAGTTACATGTAGTTTGTACATACTCCGTAGAACCGACTGGTGAATCGACTCTGCAGGGCATAGCGTATCCGATCTCCTCAGCTCCGCAAAGAGCAGGGAATGCATGCAGCATCCAGTTGTATGTAATATCGAAGCACAAAAACAACCCCTGCCGGCCGTTCAGCAAAGATGTTAGTTAGAATCAGCCGAGAGAAAGCCTTTTTGCAGACTTGCTATCAGCGTGAGAGAATGACAGACAACAGAGTGACTCCCTTTGCGGCTTTGTGGGTTTCTGCGGTGGGCCGGCCTTGCGGCCTCGATCGCTTGCTGCTTGCTGCCTGCTGCCTGCTGCCTGCTGCCCTCGCCCTCCTTGGCCTCTCCACATTGCCACCTTTCTCCAGAATCGCAAGCAACAACCAACGCCCAGGTTAGCGTTGGCCGTTAGCGCAAGACGGACGGATGCCCGCCCCTGGCCTTCCGTGCCTCCCAGGTTTGTTTTGGAGTTTTTCTTCACAAGAACTTCTGTGCCTTTGCGTCCATCTCCACGACAGAGCCCCGGGTCTCTGACTCTGGTCTCTGGCAGGAGCCCCTGCTCGGCTGTTGCTGGTCAGTACTGGCGGTCAGGTCAGTAATGGGTCGTTAATCGTTCCTCTTGGCTTGATCCATTGATCCAAGTCAAGTTTGTATGTGTCGCTTATTGCTTGCTCCCAGATCTCGGCCGAGGGGAAATGCTGTGTCCTACCGAAACCCGAACCGCACCTATGTACACTGCACCCTGCTCTTAAAATGCCAGGGACCTGATAAGACTCGTGCAGTCGTCACCATTCCGTATTGTCAGATGTTCGCTGGATCCATCATGGCCGCCTACGTGTCATCAAGCCCCGTATGTTGGAGGTATTACCCGAGCCATGAGCAATGGCAAACGGGTTGACGGACTGGTGCCTATAGAGGTACGCCCTTCTTACTCCGTATGTACTGGATGCATATTCGCACCTTGCTACGCAATCTTGTTGATATTATACCAAACTCTTTCTGGCTATTTTGGACTGGTAATAATGACCTTCGACCTCACGCTGGAGTCTAGACGCAAGTTGCTAGTCGGAAATCTGCCCATCACTCACATTCCCGCCTTGTCAACGGCGCCGTTTCAAAAAGAGACAACCAACTATGCAGGGCTAGGCAAGGCGAGGAGGGCCTGGAGGGCACGAGGAGTGGCAGTTGGCACGATCTGTTGCCCTCAAAAACGACTAGAACAAGCTTGCGAGGCATGCTAGCAGCGTTGGATGCCACTTTGGGAAGTCAAAAGGTCCAAACATTTCGGCGAATCCCATGCCAGGGTCCGAAGGAGAAGAGGAGAAGAGGAGAAGAGGAGAAGAGGAGAAGAGGAGAAGAGGAGAAGAGGAGAAGAGGAGAAGAGGAGAAGAGGAGAAGAGGAGAAGAGGAGCTCGGATTGTCCAGTCGGTACCTTTATGATGCAGCATAATGTGGAGGACGGAGCACCACAAGCAAACTTACCTACTACTAATATTAACAGGCAACGGTCGAGCCATCCCTCCCCATCACGCTAACCTGGTGACCTGGCAATATCTCTCTGTGTCAGAGTGTGTCTCCTGCGCTGAACCTCTCAACATGGAACAATACGTTTGGCCAAGCTTTCAATACCACCCTGAGCAGGGTTGGGCCATTGGGACACAAGCAAGTAGGGCGACCCATATCATTGCGCTAATAGACATCCACCTTGCGGCTGCAGCTTGTGGCCTCCGTCCGTCAGAGCCAAATTCTAGTCTAAAAACTTGCAGCTGGAACGTCTGGGCAATACGGATTACAGATTACAGCAAGCGACAACACAACAGACATTGACAAATCAGCAAGCATGTCTCGCGACGTATTCGTACACTTGGGGCGATGCCTGGCCCTTATATGGCTCATTTTGAGGACCAATTTTGGTCTGAGCAGTCACGCGGGCATTCTCTCTGGCTGTCTGGCACCACGAACGCAGCACATAATTTTAGTAATAAGTTGTCTTGGAGCGAGACAAATGGCCGAGCCGGCGTGGATCTACAGCTACTCCCCATACGGTTAAGACGCGGATTCTTTCTTTTTCTGGACGTACATGTACATACAGAAAAAAAAATGGGCAAAAGATGGAGGACAAGGGCGGCCTTTGGGCCCCCAGGCTGCTTCCGAGGCGCCGTGCTTGGACTCCCGCTAATAGCATCCGTCCATTTCAACCATGAGAGGGATCTTGAGCAAACTGGAGACAAGGCGACAAGCAAGCAACCGAGGGGATGTGGGGAATTCTCCGTACACAATGAGCTTTGACGAGCACATTCAACTTCTTGCACAAGACAAGATTTGAGCTATTGGGATCATTGCAATGAGGGCACCTATGCAACTCATATCGAATGAAGTCGTGTTCATATTCATATAAGTCAATGCCGCTTCCGCATCATTTGGAGACAATGTTCGATTGATATACGGAATACGGAGTACGGAGTACGGAGTACATAGAGAGGAGATATTCCGCCCCATGCTGCCATGCAGCGGCTGAATTTGAAGCTGGAGTGGGGCCAACGTGCACGTCGACACAGTTTGCCGCTGCCAGATGCGACGGGTTTGGTCATTGACGATTCTGTGTTGTATTCTGTCCCCTCCCCAACCTGTTTTCCTTGCCGGGCTGCCCTGCTCTGCCCTGCCCGCCTATCTAAAATACCTACATATGTATGTACCTACATACATGTACATACTATACCTACATACATACTATACCTACATACATACTATACCTACATACATACTATACCTACATACATACCTACAGTACCTAACCTACCTACCTAACCTAATACCTACCTACCTAACCTACCTACCCAATACCTTCATAATATCTGCCTAACCTACTCGAGTACGTTGGAAATACATATATGCACTGTATTACGCCGTCCAGGACAAAGTCCCAGACTGGAACCACTTCCCCACCGACGTCGAAATCAGGTGTGTACATAATAGCTATGGAAAGGAGTGGGCGTTGGAAGCGAGAAATTGCCCACCAATGGACGAACAGGAACACCAATGTGTCAAACTTCTTTCTGTTGAATAAAGCACTTGCGCGGGCAGGTGGTGGCAGGTGGCAGGTGGCAGGTGGCAGGTTACAGGTTACGCAGCAGCATGGTGGGCATCCTTGTCCAGCGCCGCCGCTCATGCACCCACGATTTCTCCTCACCAATTCTTACGAACCACGGATTGCTAGGGACGGACGGAGAAGGGAGGTGCCCCTGCTACTATTGAAATGGATACAAGTGATACAAGTCAAGTCGAGTTGTGTTAAGCTGTGGATCCACCAACAACGCTGATCTGAGAGAGGCACCTCGTCAATCCCCACCACGATACATGTACGCCATCTTGCCAGCTTAGAAGCAAGATATTATACATTGTGCGTACATATGTATGTATGTGTACGGAGGCAAGGAGGCTCCAGGCTCCCATCACTCACCCAGGCTCCATCACTCCAGGCTCCATCACTTACTCCACCACCATGGCAGCTCCAATTATCGGAATGGGGGAAGGGCAGGCAGGAGGGCAGGATGAACCGAATCAACTTGCATGCCGACACAAGGTTGACCAGCTTGTAGGCCATCTTGACGTCGCTTCGATTCTTATCGCCCGTCACATGGTTGAGATGTCGTCTGCTGTTCCTCATTCCTATCAGGGGTCGGCCAATTGTTGCTTCAAATTAAACAAACACATCTCTCGTCCCCGCCCATCAGAGTCCAGTTCCTCGAAAGAGTAAACATCGCCGCCACCCGCAACCCCCGATAGATCTGGTCGACCTGAGCGGGATCCTGGAACCAACATCCAACCCTTCCTCGACATCATCCTTTCTTATTCCCACTCGTCCCCCTCCCAATATATCTTGGGTGTCCTTGCATCCAGCTGTTTTTGTACATGGACCTGCCTTGCTTTTGAGTCGTCGTTTCCCTTCAGCATTCCGTGGACAAGATCCGTTGTCTCGTTGCCGTTGTCCCGTTGCTAGCAGTACCGGCCTGTGTCCGTGTCTGATCTGAGGATCCAACACCGTCGACGACAAGACTGCTTTGGAGTGGCTCATTGATTGGCCCTGGCCCTTGTACAGCCTTTATCCAGACTCCTAGACCGCGTACTCATCGAAAGAAGACGAGAAGCCATCAACGAGAGCCTCAGGACATCTACCTACTCATCACCGATCTGTTGACTTCCCATACAAAGACCCGACGTGCGACCGCCGAGTCCCCGTTGCGACCCTGGCATTATTATTCATCATAACTTACAACATCAAGCATCTTGATCTGCGCTTTCACTGCATTGGCCAACGGAAATAGTCTCAACTATACAACGAAACGAATCTCTCACCGATCCACAGGACTATTGCCGCAGTCCCATATGCTACCACAGCGTGCTGTTACGTCGTAGCATAGAAACACTGAGGAGAATTACCCACACAAGACCAAAGCTAGGCCGGGTTGTTGTCGACGTCCCGTTGTTTACATTCTAGGGTGCTGTCGCCAGCGCAGTTCTCCGTCTCCAGTGAATCTTTTGACGCAGAAGCCTGACAAGGGGAACTACATCCCGCACAACTACGAGTCTGGCAGCATTTCCAAAAGAGCCTCACCATTCGCACAAGATCAATGGCACATCACTTTGGGCAACGATCGTCACATGTAGTAAGTGCCACACTGCCCAAGCGGTTCAGCAAATTTCCCAAGCTCACACAGTCTTTGTTTACACGTCGAACAGAAGTCGTCCTCGGGCAAAGGTCATCACAAGGACAAGATGGGCTCTCCAAAACAATCCAGAAGTCCTGATACAGCGCTCAAGAGATCGTTCAGCACACCAGACACTGCTGAGCTAGAGAGAGATTCAACAGAAGAGTCCCAGTCCCAGCCCCAGCAAACGACGGCGGCGGAAAAGAAACGTAACAAGCTTGGATATCACAGAACGTCGATTGCGTGTAGTACGTTGGAACAGCATGACAAAATGAAAGTGATGGTTGGGACTGACATGGAGAAATGCAGGTCATTGTCGACGCAGGAAAATACGGTGCATTGCATCGCCTGATACCCCAAATCGATGTGTCAACTGCATTCGACTGAAAAAGGAGTGCAGCTTCTATCCGGTCGATCAGCAAATGGGCCCAGAATCGCGACCCAAAGCCGCATCACGGCAAACGGGTGGTGGTGACCCCAGCGCATCATCAACCTCCTCTTCACCAGCAGTTGGTACGGGAAGTCCAGCAGATTCACCCATCGCAGCGGTGAAGAGCATCATTTCCACGTCGGGCCCCCATCGAGGGTATGCCGAATATTTCTCAGATGCGAGTGGTATGAACAGGAACTCCAGCGAACAAGGGGCGCAGAGTGTGAGCTAACATGACATTTTACTCAGCATCACCCAATGGGGTATCTACAGGCAGCCAGTACACTTTTGCCAACCCGTCCCCGGCTGGGTACCGACAGAAATGAACGCGGTTGGCGTTGCGAAACCCGAAGAGATTTCAATGCCCTGGCATGCCTACCCAACAGGGCCGTCTATGAATGGACAGTTTTCTCCATACAACCAAACATGGACATCGGGAACATCCGAGGTCGGATCGCATGACGAGATGGCCTGGGGCGATTTTCCAACTTCAATGAGATCACTTTCGTACAGCGGGGAAAGTACCGATGGCCATCCACATGGTCCCTTCATGTCTATACACCAAGCGCACCAGGTACAACCATACGAAAGACGACATTCCAGCTTGTCCGATGTCTATCCTCTGTATCCTACGACAGTGGCTGGCATGCCGTCGCAGTCAATGGCTGCCAGAGCGGCGGCCCTACTCAAGTGATTCACGGAGCGCCTTTCACATCAGGCGTGAATGCTTGGCAGCAACAGCAGCAGATGCTTGCTGCCCAAGTTCAACATGCGACGTGGCAATACGGAGGAGTACCTAATGGGAGCCAGCCGATTTTGATGGATGAACAACGAATGTCAGGGGTAACACAAGCCCCATCCGGTGTCTACTACTCCGCCTGATTTTGATTTGATGGAGCTTGTCTCGCCCACTCGAGCTGCCGAAAATGACGGTAAATCTTTTGAAGTACTGAGTTGGTCATATAAATCACGACATAATTGTGATATAAGCGTCCTTGACAAGCCTTACGCCCGGGAGCGTCTGGGGCTGCTATTCCTCGTCTGTCAACGTCAGCCGCTACGACATGTCACCACACTCCAAACGAGACCGAACCGACATCATGTAACATGAATTTGAAAAGCGAACCAGGGACCTCTTATAACATGATGAATTTCGGGGAAATCGAAAGTGGACTCAACTCAACATCTTGCAGAAACCTTCACTTTCAACTCGCCGTGCAAGCAAGCATATATGGCGAATGAGGCACTGCACAGATGAAAACTAATGAAAAAAAGTGTTTAAAAAGGATGGGCTTTTCAATTCAAACAATACCTCGTTGCATGAATTATTATGGGATAAAAGTTTTGAACAACCAAGATATGAAGAAGAGGGTCTATCCAAGACAAAGGGTAGGACAGACGCACACTGCATCTGCCATACAGGCACTCCGGGCAAGCGAGCGATTCACTTTACACGACGGCTGACAATAATGTGAGTGATTTAATATTCAGGGGTCTCAAGGGGCGTTTATATGTATATATATATAAATCAAACAGGAAAGATGTATATGCTAGAGCTGTTTTTGGTATCATCATTTAGGAGGCGTCTTGGTTGGCCAATTTTGATTGTTTACGCATATATATAAAACTCATAGCACCATCTTTAATAGCCAGGAAGGCCGGGAAAATATCATTCGCACCAACAGAAACAATGCTATCATCACACGAACGTGTCTCATGACCAAAGCACTTTCACTAGTTTTAACTTTCTCAAGGGCGTTTTCCGGGGTTGGCCATCCATTGTTTTGTTTTTTTTTTTTTCGATGCTGCTAGGAAACCAACCGCCAAGTCAAGACCATGAGCGCGATGTAGGCACCCAGACTCAGAGCCGCCATGAGCAGAACCGTATCCCCGCTCGTCTTGAATTTCTTCCGACACCCTCATGGTCCGTAGCGGAGGTGAAAAACTGCCGGTTGCCTTGATACCGGCGGTGCGCGGCCACGAGCAGCACTGCGGAGCCGTAAACGGCGAACAGGGCGCCCATTGCGTAGAACTCCTCGGTGAAGATCTTCAAGATGACGAGGGCGAAGGAGAATTGTCCCAGGGCCGTTCGCATGTATGCACCTTCAAAGGTTCGCTGGGCTGCACGAACTTCAACGAGCCTGCGCGTGTATAATTGTGATTCTTAGCGGGTTTTTTTAACCCCTTTTAGCGTGCCTTGACGCGGCTGTTGGCTGGTTTTTGGATGGGGTTTGGGAAAAAACTCACTCTTGGGAGGTGAGTGCTACGGAGTGCGCTTGATGAAGTCGTAGGTGCAGATGTTCTGGCGGCTTGGGTTTTGGATCAACGTCAGAGTTTGCGTGTGTTTTTTCATCCGGAGAGGCATGGTGCTGTTTCTGGTTGGAGGCCGTACCTGGTACATGGTATTATCTAGTCTGGCGACGCTGTGGTGCTTTTGAACGTTGATGCACAGATGTGAGTGAGGTTTCTTCGCGGCGACGATGCGGGGAGCGGGGGAGGGTGAGTTAGTTTGGCTAGGTAGGCCTAGCGCATGATTGATGGACAAAAAGACCGGTTTGACATGTTCAGTTCATATTCAGTGTTGAGCGCGACCTCGTTTCTGAACGGCGATGCGGTGCGATATCACGGGGTCCATTGGACATGTTCTTGTGCCGCTCGTGACTCACTCCATCGAGGTTTTCTGTGACTTTTGAGAGTAGAGTAGGGGGATTCAATCACTGACGGCGTCGGTGGTGGTTGGTGGTTTCCCAGGGTTCTTTCTTCTTCCAACATCTTCACCCCGTTTTCCGTCCTAGTTGGGGCTATGAAATGCCAATTTGCCATGGAAGGAGGAGGACGTGCCCGCGCTTTTTCTGTTGACAGCAAAAGCTTTTACTGATCCTCGGCCACAAATCTGGGGCTCAACAACGGACACCCTGTTCTTAATGCCAGGCGCGGCCAGACAAGGTAAAGGTGTCGAGCATTGCCAGATGCCAACGGGGTTTTTCTTCGAAGTGGTGCGTTGCACCATGACCCAACCCAGGTCAGGTCAGCCGCAATGCGATGCGATGCGATGCGCTAACTAATCACAGCGCAGGATAGACGACAAGCTAACGAGTCGAAGCCGTCGAAAGTGCTTTGCCGACTGCTTTGCCGACTCGATGAAACACCGAGACAAACACCAGAACGACGCTTGCATGAATATCATGATGTAATACTCTGCAATTGATATTTCTATCTTTCTTTGACAGCAATTACTAACGCTCAGTCCTTTAAAGGAATGAATTTTCGACAGCACATCTTGATGAAGAATCACAGCAAGTGTCTCAGAAAGATGCGTCGTCGTCTTTCATAAGCCCTTGCACTTGGAGGAGGATTCAGGAGGATCAACTGATGGGCGCCTGAGAAGTACAATTATTCGAAAGATCTTTACGTCTTGGCATCAAAAATAAAAGATGCGTAGGAATCACCACCCGCTGTACAAATCTGCCGGGGGCAAGATGAGACAACGAAGCTTTTTCAAGCTTTTTTCGTGGCTGCAAGCCAGTGTTCAAGATTTATGCCTTGTAGTCACGGAGAGAAACTACAAGAGCAAGCTTTTCAACCTCTCTACATAATAGAGACATAAGCTTGGCCAGACTGCCGGAGAAAGGTGCCTGCCTGCACTTGTGGGGGCTGAAAGAAAGAAAGACGATCCTCGTCTGTTTGGGACAGAACAGTGAGTGCGTGTATGCAAGGGCAACGAGACGTGCGTTGTGATGGATGACTGAAGCCTGCCTGTTCAAAGTCAGCAGCGTCATTCATTGTGTGAGGCATTCTCAACGTCGCGCGAGGCGTAACACGGCTCCCGTCCAACTCGGTCCAACTCGGGAAAGCTTACTGTGGGTGGCTGTGGGTGGTGGCTGCGGGTGGTGGCTGTGGGTGGCTGCGGGTGGATATCCATCCTTTCCAAACGGCCAAGCAAGGTTTTATCATATTTCCTGACTGATGACTGATGACTGATGACTGATGAGGCTGAATTGACGATTGGCACAAATGATGAGGTTCCATGACCGCGGGAACTTGTTCCATTCCGGGTGCCTGGGGCCAGCAGAAGCGCGCCAAAGTAAAAAGGACCAGCTGGGTTCAGTGGGCGGTCTGGCACCACCTGGCTGCTTTTCTCAGTGTTGAGCCGCCGGGGTTGAGCCGCCGGGGTCGCTGAGCTGCTCCGCACTGCACATCCGTCGCCACACGTATCATGTACGGAGTATTATATGTATGTACATATGTACATATGTACATACATACATACATACATACACACGCGCAGGCCAACTTTCAGCCGCCTCTCATTATCCTCTCCGACCAGGTGCACCTTTTCTTCTTTACAAATTATTACAACGCCCTTCCCTCCCCTGCTTATGGGACTACCGACTACTGACCACTGACCACTGACCAGTGACTACATACAGTATCTACCAGTATCTACCACCCATGCACCCTTCCTTCTTCATCCCCGTCAGTCGGCAGGCCTGATCGTTTCTGCCTTGCCATCATTTCTTGTATATCATCATCTTGCCATCGTTTCTTGCCATCGTTTCTGGGGCCCCTTTCCCCGTGCCCCTTCCACCACGCCATCATGGCCTCGAGTCCTGTCCAAGCACCTGCGTCTTTGCAAAGCCAGGACTCTCAACCCCGCAGTGCCCAATCTTCAGCCGTGAACCACCACACATTGTCGTATTCGGCTGGCGCCTTCAGCTTGTTGCGAGGCCAAAGTGAAGCCACCGAAGCTCCGACTCCGCCTGTCGAGCATATCGAGACCCCGTCCGGTTCCAACGCAACTTTGAGTCACTATCAGTCCAGCGATTTCAGTGACCTTGACGACGATCCGTTCTTTGGCGCCGACTTCAACCACATTGACCCCCGCTTCTCCGTCGTTCCTGGATGACGCTACCTGGGGTCAAACAGCTTTCCTTCCAACAATTTCTCGACATCCCATCCTCAGAATGAACTTTTGGAACCCATGGAACCCATGGAACCCGTGGATACTCCCTTCTATCTTCTGACACCCACACACACAGCATCCGTCCATACCACGTCCCTGCCCAGAAAAAGTGTGACGGCAGACAGACTCCCGAATCAGTCTCACCACAGCAGCTCGAGAAAACCTACACGCCCACTCCCATGGTTGTCAACGCGTTTGCAGTCACATCGAGCTTTAGCAGTAGCAATCGCACCAGTGAAGACAGCCTTGCGCCGGCTTTCGCGCCCATGCATCCACAGCATCCACAGAGCCCGAGAGTGACAGTCTCAGTCTGGGACAAGGATAACGATGCGCCCGTTCGTACTGTCGAACGCACGTTAAAAGACAGTCCCAGGACCCTTTGTGGCGGGGTTATTTCCGCAGGCGATCTCATCTCCGCGGCACACGATGACAGCATCATCTCAGCACATCGCAATTCCTTGGACCCGTGCCAACAGGAACCTGGGTCGAGACGAGCGGGTGTAGACCCCAGGAATCGTCCGTCGGATCAAGTCAGAAGTATCAACGAAATTGCGGCACACCGGGCAACTGATGAAAGGATCCAAGACGTTGGCCGATGGCTATCACATAACTTGGATCATGTATCCGCCCCAAGTGAAAAGTCCCCAGAGGAGATACAAGCGATTGAAGGCCCTCGAGATGATGATGATGATGATATTCCACTCGGTCACGGCACAGAAAACCGATATGTACCGGGTCAGACATATTTTGAAGGTGCTGGGGGAGATTTCTGATATTGATCGAGAAATCATTGCTTCAAGTCGAAACTGGGCTGATGCACCAATGATTCCAGGAATTCAGATGAGCGAGTATGGCAGATATCAACCAGAGTCCTCCCAGGCCGCCATTGCACGATTCGAGAGAATGTGTCGAGACAATGATTCCATACTCTCGAGATCTGCAACGTGGGGCACTCGCCGACGGAGCTTCCTGAATATCATTGATGCCGAAGGGGTGACAAGTGGAAGTTTCCTGAAAAAGTTGTCCATTGGTCGTAGTAATGGAGACAAGACGAGCAGGCCCGGCAGCTTTCTCAGAGATCTTCGAGGGCTCGTGAGACGGACCAGCGTCAATCAACTGCGTAAAGATCACGGAGTCGCTCCCGCGGTCGCTCAGTGAGTGGTCAAGATGAGGAGGCACTTTTCCAAGAAGAGACGGGGCGGAACATCAAACGTGAAAACACACCACATCTTTCACCACCTCTGGGATCTACGGGCAGCGGCAAGAAGCCTGCGCCTAGCATTAACACAACGCTGGCATCCATGGGGCAGAACATCGCGTCCATGTGGACAAGCCACTCTCGCAGTGACTCTGTCAGCGGTGCCTCGCCAATGGCTTCTCATAGAGCTTCCTTGGCAGCTTGACGGTGAAGAGCTCCTTGCGCCGCCCGAGAAGCAAATCGGAGATACCCAAGCCCTCGACAAGAGCAGCAGGATTGAGAGCACGTCGAGTCTTGTTGACATGTGGCGCAAGACTGGAGGCCCTCCGGTTGCCCCTGTGAGCAGAGTGAACCACTCGCACACTGCTGACGAAGAAGATGACGACGACGACGACGACGACGACGACGACGACGAATTGTGCGAGGGTAATGAAATGAGTACCAACCCCAACGTTATTGATGAGATTACGCCCAACTTGGCCGGATTCCAGCAGCACGTGGTGAAGCTCAATCCCGGTGTTGGGAAAACGCATGGATATTTGGTCGACAGAATTGCCCATCAGCAGATGGTCAGGTACAAATATCTTTGAATGCCAAAGTCAAGCATCTCGGTCTGGGCGCCAACTGCGCCTGTGGCTCTTTATGTGTGGCACTCGGTGGATCAGTAAATATTCTCGACCAGAAGGAGGACCTCAGGGCTGGATCCTCTATCCAACGGGATAGAGGACCATGAGGGTATGCCGACGGAAGGCGGGATCAACCAAGAAAGCTTCCGCCGGACATTCCCATGCCTCCAGCTCAATACTTGCCTGCGGAGTTTGAGTGTCAGCTCTGCTATGAAAAGAAAAAGTTCCAAAAGCCATCCGACTGGACAAAGCATGTGCATGAGGACGTGCAACCGTTCACCTGTACATGGGACAAGTGCCGAGATCCAAAAATATTCAAGCGTAAAGCTGACTGGGTCCGTCACGAAAACGAAGGTCACCGGCATCTGGAATGGTGGACGTGTGATGTTGACGATTGTCGACACACGTGCTACCGAAGGGACAACTTTCTGCAGCATCTGGTGCGCGAACACAAGTACTTGGAGCCCAAAGTCAAATACAAGACTGCCATGAAGCGTGCCGGAGGAATGGATCCGACATGGCAAAAAGTTGAACAATGTCATGTTGAGACAACGGCTCGCCCTCGGGATGAGCCCTGCCGATTTTGCGGCAAAGTGTTTCCAACTTGGAAGAAGCTCACCGTACACCTGGCAAAGCATATGGAACAGATTTCACTCCCTGTATTGCGCCTTGTAGCTGCCAAAGCCGAGGAGTTGGCTGCCGACACCATTATCAGCCCCATTCAGGATGCCCTCGACAGAAAAATTCACTTCCTCCCAACCCACCTGCATCGTCCACGCAGTTACCTGGCGAGCAGCATGTGCAACCACCACAGCAAAACCAGCAGGCACAAGCACAGGCACAGCAACAATTGCGAAACAGCTATGACGGGCAGCAAGGCGCGAGCTTTCAGTCTCCCAATCAATTCATGTATCCTGCAACGCCCCCGGAACGTATCAACAACACCAATTGCATCATTATCAATTCGAGAACACGGAGCAGAGTCTCCGACATTCGAACCTGAGTGTGGGTACGCTCCATCCAGGACTCGACGCCAATCAGCGAGTGCAAGAGATGACGTCGAGCCAGACGGACGGTTATTTGTCCGGCAACAACGACAAAAACAACAACAACAACAACAACAACAACAACAACAACTTCATGAACATGCCAGAGAGTAACGACGTGGAGCCATTTCAGCAACTCAGCATGAATGCCCTGGGACTGCACAATGTTGGAGACGTACAGATGGGTGTTCAGCTCAGCGGTCACATGGGATACGATCCCACGATAGATCCCTCCAGCGTGAACGGCAGCCCTTCAGTGGTCACGAGTCGCTATCTACGTACTCACACTCACCCCATTTGAATGGCTCGAGCTTTCATCTCGGCAAGCATCAGCATAAGCATCAGCATCAGCAAACACCACAACACCAACAGGGCACATGGCACGAACAGTGTCTGTTCCTGCAATAAGAGCTACCCTATGTATCCCCCTCTCTTTGCCGAACCATGGTCCACAAGAAAGTAAAATATACGGATGAATATATATGCATCTCTTCTTTTCAGTTTCGTTTCCTATACTCTTTCGTTTCCGGATTGTTCAGCGCGGCATGCTTGGCAAAGCTTGGGTCTATTTGTTCACCTTTTGGGAATTGTCGATCGAGCCATCGGCCATCCTAGCAGTTGGTTATGAACTTTGCAGACGCCAGATACCCCCTCACATGTTTAAAATACTATGAACTTTGACGAACACCATTTGTCTTTTCAATTTTCGTGCACCCTTGTACCGGAGAAATTAGTCTTCAGGTATGCAAGGATACATGCATGCGTGATGTATCCAGTCGCGCATAGATGTACATTTTTTATGCGACATAAATGATGAGAATATTCTACTAGGCACTTGTTTCGCGTTTGGCAAGGGAGTAGTTGCGAAATCATCAAGGACACAGATTCCCATTGACCTCGTGGTACCCCTCCAGGGTAATCCTTACTTTTTGCTTTGAATAGTCCGTCTTTGGACAGTTGCTGGCAAGATTGGACGAGCCACTAGGGAAAGACGAAGCAAAGGTGGTCCGGATGATGGATGGCACGTCGTCTTGCGAGTGGCATGAGGCATCTTTGGAAAGTTCTGTGGCTAGCATTAATATTACTCGCTCGCCTGTTGAATGGGTGGTCCAGCCAGCCAAGGCAGTCAAGTCGGTACATATTTACATACGTGTACTAACATGGCCGTGGCAGCAGCGTGGCCATTGTTCGTTATTCGGCTGCCAACCTTGTTTCATGCTGTTGCACCAGGGAACAGGGGGCGGCGGTCAATTGGCGCCCTGATTTGAAGGTTGTCGCACCTTCTGCGTGTGAGGTTGGTGGCATTAATTCAGGCATGACATTGGCCCGCGCCGATCACGTGGCCACCCACAAGCCCCTCCTCGCTTCCTTCGATAATATGTACATAGATCGATAAGGGTAATAAGAGACACCTGATAAACGACGTGCCCCTGAGCCATGTGGAGCAGATCCCCACTGGGGCCTTTACCAGAACAGACAAGAACAGGTCTGGTCCCAGAGCGCTGCGACTATGATCGTGCTTGGTTTTCTCGTATGGAATGGAATGAATGTTTTCGGTAACGGATTGAATGAGCTGGCCCAACCTACGGATGGGTACTTGATGAATATCAAATGGAATGAGGTTGAGTACATAAGAGTAATTGCCAGGACGAAGGAGTAAATGTAAATTTAGCATTCATCGTCCGTTCCCCCTGCGTGCCCTGTCAGCTGTGGCTGTGGCTGCCTCTCGGCCAGTCAAGAAGCGCCCCTGGTTTCTCTGTTTCATTGGTTGGGTTGGCTCGATATAGCAAGGTTAATCATGCAGCCGCCCCGGTCGTTAATGGATTCGTGTGGGCTGAATAATAACCAATTGATTGGGATGGTGGCTGGGTTGGGTTCCAATGAATGAATGGCAACAATGGACCATGGGACCAGCAGCACCTTCCGCGTATTTTCTGCTCTAATCCCTGTCACTGCAAACACTGAATTCTGCCTTCCTCGTCGACTCGTCGACAATCCGAACGGTCTTTCTCTCCTCATCATCTTTCATACACTCACTCGCCCGCTGTTGACAACTTGCTTTCCTCGTCATTTCTTTTTATTTTTGCGTCTGCATTGCCACCGACTTCTGCTCCTTGAAAGGCATTCTCCTCGCCCGCTCCTTGCGTCGGCGTCCCCTCCTGCACCAATCGACTGCGTGCGTTTCAGCTTCACCCCTTGTTCGATCTGCCGCCACCTCGACGACAACCACACACTACTCCGTACACTACCACCACTATCGAATCCATTCCTTCTCGTCTTTTTTTTTTTTTTTTTTTTTTTTTTTTTCAGTGAATAAAACTCCATTTCGCCACCTTTCGTTTCTTCTTTGAGCTCGCCTTATCAACGGCTGTAGAGCCCGTGAACAGGGGGCGAGAGTTTTTCACTTCACTTGTGCTTCAAATCTTTCCTTTCATCTATTCGTTTACTTCACTTCTAACCGGGTTGATCCTTGGCCAAAAACCATTCTTGATTATCGCTGGACGAGCTTTCAACGGTTGCATATTCGGTTCGAAACAGCATATCATGAAATAACACATCCTTGATCAGAAATTCGCATACTCCCTCACTCATCTGCCTATCTTGGTCTCTACTCTCTCGGATTTGTCAAGAAATTACGATCCATTCCCGAGCGCTGATATACATAAACTTTTGGTCCAGAATCGAATGCAAACCTCTCCAAGAACTCGACCATTATACGCCACTCGTCGAGCGCGTATTGGGAATTAGCAACCACACACTCGATGAAGTCTTGACCTACGTCCACACTTTCGAATCCTTGGTACATACAAGCCGCATTATTATCGCCAAAAACTGGGACGAGGTATTCGGTTGCCCTCCGAAGAAAAAAAGTGTTCTTTGAGATATTGTGCTTCGTGTTGAGCAACAATGGCTCGCACTAACACACCATGGAGCTGGAGAACGACCGGCATGGCTTTGCTAGGCTTGATGACTTCCCAAGTCATGGGTGGCCAGATTCTCAAATCAAGCGGATTCAGCGACTGCGGGTCCGAGTCCAGCATCAAAGTTGACAAGATCAACATCAGCTACAACAACGAAAACAAGACTGTGAGCTTCGATGTAGCTGGTACCAGCACGAAAGAAAGAAATGTTACCGCCGTAATCGATGTCACCGCGTATGGCAACAAAGTATACTCGAATAGCTTCAATCCCTGCGACAAGGCTACGTTCATCGATCGCCTGTGTCCTGTTCCTGTCGGGAACTTCGCCGCTCGTGGCAGTCAACAAATACCCTCCCAGTTCGCCAACATGGTACCCGGCATCGCCTTCCAAGTCCCTGACATTTCCGCACACGCAACATTGCGGCTTCTCAGTCTGGATGATGGGAAAGGGGTCGCCTGTGTTCAAACCGATATCACTAATGGGAAGAGTACTGACGTTCCTGCCGTGTCTTACATCGCCGCTGGCATTGCAGGTGCAGCTTTGATTATGTCAGGAGTTTCTGCTCTTGGCGCTGCCGTGTCGGGAGGTAGTGCTGCCCTCGGGAGTGGTTCAGGAGCAGCAGCTGCACCCACGAGCCCTAGTTTCAGTGAGACCATCGGCTGGTTCCAAGGCATGGCTATGAACAGCATGCTGTCCGTGAACTATCCTCCCATTTACCGAAGTTTCGCGAAAAACTTTGCCTTCTCAGCTGGCATCATCCCCTGGTCCGGAATGCAGTCGACCATTGACGGCTTCCGGTCGCAGACGGAGGCAATTTGACACAGGATAACTTTTCCTACCTCCAAAATGCCACCTTGGTCTTTCCTGATGGCACGACTCGAAGTCCCAATCAAGGCCTCTTCAAGTTCAAGAGAGCCGTGGATGTCTTTGTAGACCTAGCCGCGCGCGAAATTCAAACGTCAATCAATACAACTGATTCTACAGCCAACGGCGACGCGAATGATTTTCAACACAAAGTCAAAGGCATACAAGCATTTGCGGAGCAGCTTCTCGTGCCCAAGTCCAACATTTTCATGACAGCATTGCTCATTGTGGCTATCATCATCGCGACCATTGTCCTCGGTATTCTTCTCGTCAAGGTCGTGCTAGAAATTTGGGCTCTGTTTGGTAGCTTTCCCGAGAGTCTCAAAGGATTTCGAAAGCACTATTGGGGGTCCATTGCTCGAACCATCACGTCTCTCATCATGCTTCTCTACGGTATCTGGGTGCTCTATTGTGTCTTTCAGTTTACAAGAGGCGATTCTGTGGTGGCCAAGGTTTTAGCTGGCGTGACTCTGGCCATCTTCACTAGCATTTTGGCCTTCTTCTCCTGGAAGATCTGTTCCGTTGTGCATCAGCTCAAGCAGAAAGAGGGCGACGCTAGCGCTATTTTTGACGACAAGTCAATTTGGGTCAAATACTCTCTGTTCTACGAGTCTTACAAGAAGCAGTACTGGTGGCTATTCGTTCCCTTCATCTTCTACATGTTCGCCAAGGGCGCTGCCATCGCTGCAGGAGATGGGCATGGAATGGCCCAGACGGTCGCTCAGCTGGTGATTGAAGGACTCATGCTTTGCTTGCTACTCTGGAGTCGACCATTTGAACGACGTTCTGGCAACATCATTAACATTGTGATTCAGGTTGTACGCGTCTTGTCGATTGCGTGCATCCTGCTGTTCGTTCAAGAGTTTGGTATCAAGCAAACAACACAGACTGTTGCCGGCGTGGCGCTCATCGCTGTTCAGGCCACTTTGACGGCTGTTCTGGCAATCCTCATTGCTTGGAACGCTGTTACTGTCTGCTGCACGATGAATCCCCACCGTAAGCGAAGAAAGGAAGCTGGTAAGACGAAGCCCCATGAGCTCCCAATATGTGCTGCACTAACCAATCTCCTCCGATAGAGAAACTCAAGCGTGACATGGACACACTTACACCCCTAGATGCCCGCAATTCCTTACTCCTCGATCGAACAACCATGCCAGAGAAGTCGATGTTCGCTGTCTCGGCCGACTTGAACGAAAAGGGCCACGACCGTCAGGATTCAGCCGAGAGATACTATCCGATGGGCGGCGAGCTTCGAGCACCCGTTGCACCCTCAGGCGGCCTCATGTACCGGCCATTCACGCCAACCTTGGCGAACGACTCGCAGGGCCTTCTTGACGGAGCCGCGCCGATAGGGTCAACGGATCAGCAACCGACGGCCCTAGCCGTTGAGCAAGAATATCGTGGAAAGTACAGCCCGTCATCTAACTTTGGACATGGTCACGGAAACGGAGTCCCCATAGGGCCCCTATAGGGACGAATTTTAGTGCATGATCATGGCAGTGGAGGATACGCCTCGAATGACGCACTGGACGGATTGCGTACCATTGCGGTTGATGTGATCTTGTGCCAATGTGTCCTTGGCTCATGCTCATAAATTTCGTCCTAATTTGGCCTCGATCTACTTCATACTTCTATCATGTATTCGGCTTTTGCTTTGTTATTTATTCTCTCCTTTGGTCCGACCTCATCCGCTCCCTCACATCTCACGCCAAACACAACGCTATGTAGCGACAAGCGTGTACAACCATGAAACTGTCTAGATTGTGGAATATATATGGACAAGTAGGGTAAATGGGCTTGCATAGCACACATATTAAATGCATTCGGAGCATCTTTCGGCAGGCTTTTGTTACTTGGGCTACAGACCTACCTCTGGGCTTAAACTCATTCATATTTTGTACCTCGAAAAAGTTTTTTGCAAATACAGGCAGCTTCTTTTGCACATGAATCGTGGCGAATCGTGGATATATTCTTCTGCGCCAATGCGCTTTGTGAACGAATCGCTTGGGACAATGGAAAGTAATGACTGAACCGGACGGCAACTGAATGTACGAAACTAAAATCCCGACGAATAAATGACTGCCAGGCGTATACATATACCTATATATATATGTGTATATATATATATGATATACATGCATCAATATGGTCAATCATGTAGGAGCACAAAGTCCATGCCCTCAAAGTAGGAACACGCATCATTTCGACACGGGCATGTATTGATATGCTTCTGCTCCTAGCCGCAATATAAGGAAAAGAAAACGCCAGTAAAAAGTAGCATCTCATAGGACCGACCTTGTTCCCCCTCTACCCTTCTATGACGATAGCGCCAGGCATGCATCGACTGCCAATCCCACCCTGATCAAACAGAACACTTTTAGCACTCGGATATAATGCTTGACCAACAGGAAAAGATGTGTAATACGTCGGGAAATGGTTTCAACATACCGTCCTTGCTTCTGATAAACAACGTCGCTAATAATGTCTCGGTCGAGGTCTGGAAACATGCCTGCCAGTGTTTCCACCACGTTGGCGTGCTCGGCTCGATGCAATCTTTGGGCTTCTGCCGTCTCGGCGCTCGCTTGCCTAGCTGCGGCCTCTTCCGCTGGCAGGGCATGCCTTGCAAGTGCCTCTTGCTGCTGCTGAGGCGTCAGGTGGGAAGAAGGAGACGCATCTCGATGATTGGGTTGTGGTGACCGTCGGTCTGGCAATCCTGGTGATCGGGGCGCACCCCTGACCAGACGTTGGCGACGTCGTCTCGTCTGAAAAGATTCGCCCAATAGTGCTAAGTGGTTTTTGAATGGTTCTCAAAAACCCGCTGATGGCTGCGCCGTCTTGCGCCTCACCGTCATACGATGATGTTGATCGCCGAGGTGTCGAGACCCCGGCGGCGTCCATGGACGGGCGACCACTCGATCCTCCAGCGTGTGGCCCGGTCTTTTCATTGAAAGTAGTTTGCTGCAAGACAGGTGACGTGACTTGATGCTTCTCGGCGATTGCTGACACGGCTGCCTCAACATTGCTCTCGAATTCCTCATCGGATATTGTCAGGGATGAGCGATCCATGTTCTCAATAAACTGAATGGCTCCCATCTGGACAGGAACATGGCCGATATTAGTACGCGAAAGTCAAAAGCCCCTGGATTGCGAAATTTATTTTGGGCACAAACCAAAGATGAGAGATAATACCCAGCTTCACCACCGAGCTTTTCCTGGTTTCTGAATCGCAGGATGTATTGTACGTTGGACACAAGATGCTCAGGGTTGCACTGCAACACAACGTAAATGAGCAGCGGCATGAACGAGTCCGCAGACGAATCAGACTTGTTATGCTTCAACAAACCTAGCTTCAGTCAGTTACACTTTTAGGCAAGGCCTATGAGGTGGGAGTGCAAAGATGGCTCACCAAATATGACTTTGGAGCAATTCAGGGCGCAGATGATCTTGTCACGGGGCGCCCTATAGGACTTGATCTTGAGGAGCTCTGTCAAATCATTATGAGCTTCCATTTTCAAATGCACCAAGTCCAGGATCTATAAGGAGCAAACATACCTTGCTGGGCATGCTTTAGAAACCTGCGGCCGCTATCGCCAACGGCTGGAATATCGAGATGCTCCAGCTTGACCCACCCGTAAATGTTGATTTTCTGTGTCAAAATCTCATCCCGTTCAATGTCCTCTTGGTGCTGCCCTCGACGGCCTGGTCCGAGGGATACATCGCCGCCTCTCTTTTTGGGTTTGGTTCCCGGAATGGGCTTTGGAGGTGCGATGGCCGGCGAGAACGTCTGCGCATATAACCTATTCATGACCAATTTCTCCATTCCCTCGCGGGCGTTGTCGAACTCGGCATCTGAAACGCCCCTCCAAACATCACACACCATCATTTTGTTGGCAATGAATTCCAAAAGTCGCTGATAATCTTGACCTGTTCGTGAACCATCCACTGCTTCTTCCCAAATTCGGACAGGAAAGACTTGAGATATTTCGCCACCGGGTCCGCCTTTTGTTTCGCAGTTGCTCCAGGAATCTATGAAAGTCAAACGGAAGGTCGGGCTCGGGCTCTGGCTCGGGCGGAGGCGGCCGATGCATAGATAACTGAGGAGAGGTAGGCGAAGTGATACTAGAAGGACGCCTGTCTTCCCTTGTTCTAGGAGGAGTTCCGAAAGCGCCATCTTTGGGAGGTACGGGAGGCCCTTGATCGTCCACGGCTTTCTCTGTGGACCGCTCGCCCGCGGGAGAGGAAGTGGATATCTGCAGACAACTGAAATCTTGTAGTTGGCCGGATATCGACTGCGAAAGAGGCTCTAGACTGGATTTGCGGGGTGGATGTTGGGAAGAGGCGCCAAAAGTAGGGGAGGTGAGCTCCAACCGAGGGCTCATGACTTCTTCAAGACCGGGACCACCTCCTTCCTCGCTAAATTGTTCCATGATGCTTTGAATCTCGGATCTTGAGCCGCCATCTTGCTCATCTTCACTCGTGAATCTCTTTTCTTCATCCCATCTTGAAGGCGAGGGGTCGTCGGAACGATGCGACCTTGCGGTGGTAGATGGGCTTCGCGACGGAGTTTGGGAGGTCATGGGAGTAGCAGGCGTTGGGTCAACGTACAAAGGTTGCTCGGCAGTGAGATATTGGGTGGCGGTAGTGCTCTCTTTGTTTGATTGTTGTTTCGAAGGTGGTTTGATGGTCGCGACGGAAGAAGCCATGACGTCTGGAGCATCAGGCTCAGCCAAGTTCAGCGGCGCAGGGACATGCTTCTCGACATGCTTCTCGTTGGAAGGTGGCAATGCTGTTTAGCGTGCTCTTGGAGTTGAGCACTATTGCTTGCAGGTCGAGGGTCTTTTGCAGGTTCCTTTTCTTTGGAGATGGGAACTTTGGCCGCCTCGATCTCTGTCTCCGTCTCCGTCTCCGTCTCCGTCTTCGTGTTTGTGGATATAGGAGCTGGGCTCTCTTGAGAAGAACCGCCAGCTTCCTTGTCGACCCCGGGGTTTATCGACTCGACAGTTTGAGCCGATGATTCGGCGAGATGTGCGGCGTCTACATCTTGGTTGGATGGCGAGGTCTGCTTGACGTCAGGCTGGTCAGTAACCTCGTGGCCTCGAGGCTGCTCCGGCGGTGACATGCACGGCGTGTTTTGATTTGTGCTGTGCGTAATTGTAATTAATTGTCTTTGGTCGGTTTGGAGGGGATGGAGGTGGCGACGCGGAGGCAGATGAGATATCTGATGCTTCAGGCAGCAGTCAGCTCCGACGATGGCAAGCCCCTACGCAGAGGCTGGGAGGACATTCGAGGGCAGGAGAGAGGCGGAACAATGTATCCTGCAGTCTACATGTATATCCCAACACCGACATGGAATCAAGCGTTCGGGCAAAGGGAAAGGGAAAGGGAAAGGGAAGGATGTCGTCAATCAAGGATGGGAAAGGAATGGCGGGCCAAGCCCAACCAACAAGCGGACGATACTTGGACACCTCCTGAGACTCCTGAGAGCGATGACTCCTTGGGGCGGTGTTAGGGGTCCGTTCCAGGGACCCAGCGTTGTGTGGCCCCCGGACGACCCCTCGCTGCCCCTCACCTCCCCTCACCTCCCCTCCCCTTCACCCCCCTCGGTGCTCATCCACCACTCACCCATCCATTGACACTTCATCTCTTGGAGTCATTGAATTATTCTGATGATGAGAGGGTAAAAGTGGCTATTAACCTTGTAGAGTCTGATGAAATTTGATTTTCATACATCATTTTGAAAAAAAAAAAAAATTCATGACATCGTTTCAAGGGATTCTCTTTTCTTCAACCTCCAACTTTACATTGTACACCAACTTGGAATACCTCGTCTCCAAGCCAAAAGACGACGCAATGACATTGTCGTGCATTCTGAGGACCTCTCGCGCTTTTCGCTGTCCAGAACCTTCTCGAAATCACTCCCTGCAATTCTATGCTGCTCCTCAAACGCACACCAAGGAGTCGAATACAACGCGGAGTCTCAAACGGGTTCGGCTCCAACGGTTCCAACCCAACGACCAAGCACGTCTCGCTCGATCCCTTGCTGCTGCTGGGACTTTCCATCTCCATCTGTAGGACGCCGAGAACTTTTGCTCCTGTCAATGCATGCACTGGAGGAACGGGATTCAGCTCGAAATTGATCTCGTACAAAGCAGTTTGCACCGACTCAGGTGTTTGCGCCGCCCCTATGGAGAAATACTGCCATGTGGGAGATCTGGCTCGGACGCGGAGACCCAGCTTACTGGCAGTCTGCTTGATCTCGGGTAGAAAACCACACCACCGGGCGGACGGGTTCTCTTAAAGTCATGAGGGACGAATATGCGCCGGAGCCCGGGTTGGGAAATGGTTGATTCCTGGGAGGCGGAACCTGTCAAGAGCATCACGGCCAGTTCATCCGGAAGAACGACATTGTTCATCATGGACAGCCCCAGAAGGTCCGGCCGTATCCTCACCATGTCCGATTCATTATCCCACGCTGTCCGCTGTAGGATGATTACCGGTGCCAGGGATGATGTCGAATTGGCCGGTCTCATGTCGCAGTCCAAAAGGCAAGGAAGATGGTATGTGACTTGTCCTTGGGGAACCGCGTCACGTAGAGATCCAAAGAGATCCCCTGTTGGAGACTGATACCGATCGGTTCGAACCACGAGTGAGATATTTGGATTGCTGCGGAACCACGTCCACGTCCACGTCCACGTCCACATGGTTGCCGAACGCGCGGGGACTATCTGCCAGTAAGCCCCAGAAGTGTAGCTCCTCCAGATTGTGTGTTCCTGATGAGTGACGCCAAGCGTAGATGGACTCATCATCCGTAGACCTGATAATCTCGTATTGGATCCGTCTGAATGCCTTGGTGGCACCTTCGCCGTACAGGAGCGACATGTTGATGTCAAAGATGCCAAGCAGGCAATAGGCAGCATCTTCGGCCCGCGTCGTGGTTCGCGAGGCAGCCCAGCGTAGTTTCTGCGCCACGCAGATGTCATCTAGACCGCGCCGGCGATCCTGGCCGTTGTCCGAGTCCTGCAGAATAGAAGACGGAATCCCGGTGATGCCTTCAATAACATTGTCTAGTTCGTGCCGAGTCTGCGCTCTGCTCCACGTCTGGTCGTAAAATATCAATTTCGCAGGCGCTATGAGCTCTTGCAGAGTCCATCCCCGCGTGAACCACAGGCTCTCCCGAAAGCCATTGTGTTGAGCGTCGTCGTCGGCCACGATCCAATCTGCAAGGAAAGCGATGCAGAGTTGAGCATTCTGATACCACGTGAACATGGAATTAATTGCCTCGGAGAGCTCCGCGCTGCTAGATTTGTCGATGCAACAGGTGTCGATCCAAATATAGTCCAGGCCAACAGAGGCTGCCACCTCGCAGCTTCTCTGGATCTTATCCCATTGTTTCTTCTTCTGGCGAGCACCCTGTTCTCCCACAATATCCTGGTATGTGACTTCCTCGCTAGCCCATGTGTGAGAGAGAATGGCATACGGGGTACGTCGCCGTCGGTGAAGAAACACAATTCCAGTGAGGAACAATGTAGGAGTCTCATGACGATCTTGTTGCCTGAGCAAATTGTTTTTATGAGCTTTCGATTGATGTTGTAGACAGATGATGTGAATGGCGACGACAGCGACCCGTCTAGACAGAGCAGGTTGGCAGGTTGGCAGGTTGGCAGGTCGGCAGGTCGGCAAGCGGCATGGAGCCGTTCTGGGCTAATGCATCTAGCTAGAGCAATTCTGCCCTTCATTCGACGCCGAACAAGCATTTCTGTCATGCGTGTACTCGTGAGAATTTGACCAGTTGAGAAGCTCTCTATTCATGGACGAAATATAGCAAACCAAGGCTGGTTTTCGAGCAGCTTCTATCAACACAGTCATCGATGGCCTCTGAAGACGACACATCGCTTTCGCTGTCCTATAACACCCACATCGAATGCTCTGAATACAAGCGGCCCAAGAAAAAGAAAAAGAAAAAGAAAAGAAAAAAATTCGCCCTCCAAACAAAATCTGATTGACCTGGAAACGCCGACGCCAATGTCCTGTGACAACTGATGGTCCGAATCATTTTACAAGGCGATTGCGCCTCTTCGGTTCTCTCGCACATGGAGCAATCCTTGAAGCCCGCAAAAGACAAGGAAGGCCTAGTAATGTTGTTAGAAATCGTTTGTTGACGAGCTTCGATGGCTTCTTTGCAGGGTATAAGTGTAGATCGCATACCGCGTAGACGATGACTGCTGTGAAGATGGTTCCAGCGACAACCTTGCCCTCTGCAGGGCTAGGGTCTTTGATCCCACCGACGAGCTCTTCGTGACCGCTTCGGAATAGAATGGCAAGGATACTGAGAATAACGATTGCGAAGACGGAGATGACGGTGCTAGGATGTAAAGCTCGACGTTAGCATGGGTCGGAGGAAAGCGTTCGCGAGGGTGATGATGGCATGGGATGGGTTTCTCAGGTGGAGGACATACCACGACCACGCGTGCATGGCACTGACGACGGGCTTCATATTGAACAGATGGTGGCGCGAGCCTGAGATATCGTGTTTATGAAGCAAACAAGGAATGGACCGTGGTGTTGATGAGAGCAGTGCCAGGTGGTATTACTCTATGGCCGCTGGATGGTTGGTTCCTATGCTGTGGCTGCTAGTAAAATGGTGATGTCGATGTACTCCGTATCGCGCACTTTGCACTTACGCCACGGGAAGGTTTCTTGCCTGAGAAATGAGGCCGGCATTTGAGCCACATGTGTCTCTAACGCTACCGGCCACAACTGAATGCAAATGCCAGAGAAATAGCAGCTAAGATTTGTCATGTCCAAATTCGTGTATGCCTACGTTCCTTTCACTTGATTTTTGAATCCGCTGTCGTTGACAAGCCATCTAACTTTTACATATATCTAGAACAGCCGTTGGCTCTGGTGAAGACGCGAGCGAGCACTGTACTATGAAGGACAGAAGCATGATGGACTTGGCTGTGTGAAACCAATGATAAATCCATTGGCCATGCACAGAAAGGGAAAAGGTCCCTGGAACGAGAAGAGAAGATTCGCCCTGCACTGGCTCCGAGTGCTACAAGCTGCTGAAGAAAGAGGGACGCTCTTTTCGATTTATTTCGCGACTCAACAAACGCTCAGATACACAGCCCAGCGCATCCGTGCAGATTATGAAACGCCACCGAACATTGAGCCATCAGTGAGGCGGCAAGATGGATACCTCATCTGTTCAAGCGACCCGCTGGACGATTGTTTCGCCTCGGGAGCAAAGAGCGAAGAACCTTATCCGTATCTTCATACGCCGAGCTTTGATCTCCGATGAGCCCCCTTTCCGTGTGCCGGAAGCACGGCAGTCCTGGACGCAGCCATCAACAAGAAGCTTGGCGTCTCACCCAGAAATCCAGCAATGCTCCGTACTTGTTGGTCCCCAATGTCTGCCGATTAGCCGTCATGAGCCACAGAAACGGGGAAACGGGTCATGCAGCAGCAAATGATTCGTTCAAGACGGCCGGTGACGCTGCGAACCCAGGCTCCGCAAGACACCGGATCTGCCGTAGCCGTCTCCAAACACAAGGCCCCTGGACTTCTTGTGCTGTTTTGGAAATTTACTAGTTGTTGTACAAAATCGTTTCCTCCATCATCTCTTGGCGTAAGATGACTGGCTCATTGGGAATCAAGGAGCTGTTCCTCAAGTGGACTTTTTTGCTTGGCCTACTCCTCCAGCCCTGAGCGAGCAAGCGTAATCTTCTGCCCAAGATTATATTACAACTGGACTGGAACGCCTTCCTTCCTTGCTTTTTCTGCATTTGTTCTTTTGTCATCTCTGTCCCGTTCAGTTGTCTTCTAGAAAAGCATTATTCTCTCTTCTTTGTCGTTGCGACTGATTTTCCAATAATCACCTGTACACGATCTACTGGCTCATACCATCCCCCCCAAAAAAAAAAAGGACTGGATATACAAAACTTTTATATTGTTTCCATGATGCGTACATCAGCAGCGCTGTTAGCTGTCCTGGCGGCAGTTGATACATCCTTCGCCGCGGGGAATGCTCCTGTCGTCACAAATAACCCCATCGATGTCATCTACACAGCAACTCTCCCCAGAGAACCCTTTTTCCAAGCGCCAGGACTCAGCGGGAACGTCAAAGGGTTTATTTCTGCCTCCGCACCCCTGATGGAGTTGGAGTGCGCTTTACTGTCAGACTTGAGAACCTACCGAAGACGGGTGGCCCATTCCGTATGTAACAGGACGAAAACAACCCTTTCTCTCGACTGGGACGTCAATGCATATCACAGCGAGCTAACCTGATCGCAGCTTACCATTTACACGTGAACAAAGCAGTCGGCGGTAACTGCGCTTCAACGGGCGCTCATCTGGACCCTACCAACCGCGGCGAGCAGCCACCATGCGACGCTGGTAACGAACCAAGTTGCCAAGTGGGCGATCTGGCGGGAAAATTTGGCAGAATAAACAGCGACCCGTTTACTGCTGAATATGTCGACAAATATATATCACTGAAGGAGGGCGACCCGGCCTTCTTTGGAAATCGGTCTTTCGTCATTCACCTCGCCAACACCACGCGCATCACTTGCGCCGATTTCGTCAAGGACGAGCCCAGCTTCCCCAACGATTCACCTACAGCAAGGAAGAGTACATCCACGTTATTGGAAAACACAACTTCGCCCACGTCGCTACCTGTCACCGCCGGAAGCCCCACGACTGCCACTGTCGTTACATCGACCTCGTCTAGTCTTCCGTCAGATGGCGGCGACGGCGACGGCGACGGCGACTGTAAATCTGGGAATGGCAACAATTCTACCTGTGTTTCTCGAACTGGAACAGGCTTCCCAACCCCGAGCGGCCCTTGGGCAACAACTCATTTCCGGGGCCGACGACTGTCATTGCTGCTGCCGGTACTGTGGCTCTCGGATCGCTGGCGGGCTGGATATGCATGACTGCGTTGATTCTTGGCGTCTTGTGATGAAATAAGCGATGCATGATACTTTTTCGAAAATTATATACTGTGTACTTGTAATGTTTAACGACAAGATTAGTCTAGTCAATTATTAGGGGCTCACGCCGAAAAGGCAAGCCAGGTGCACACCCAAAGCTGGGGGAAATGACATCAAATAATACATACCGTCTTCCAAATAAGTTCACAGACTCTCAGATCAAGGTTTCCCGCCGAATGTAAACAACAGCGACGACGACGAGGACGACGAACGCAGGAGGCAAATACGCCGGATGTGCATGCGCATGCGACACATTCGCGAAGTCTTTGCAACATTAATGCTTTCCCTGTCTCATTGTCTTTGCAACAGTCTTGTAGACTCATGCAGCCGGTGAAGGAAGGCGAGTGGGCAAACTGAGGATAGCATCGCGCCGTGCTTTTCTTACCTTCCGTACTACTTGCACGTGATCTATGGCTAGAGCATCTTGTGACCTACCTTCTCGACCAACGCGCAAGTCTCACTCGAAATACAACAAAGAGACTTACTTTGCGACTCTTGGTTCTGAGGTCCCATGAAAGCTAAATCGTAATTTTTCTATTCATCATTACCGAGACACTGTTCATATTTTGACCGTCCCGCACCCATGTCGCAATCCACACGACAAAAGTGTTCACTCGCCACGCTTTGATCCATCACGAGAAAATCGGCCTGGAGTATATCTGAAAGATGGCCGAGGAAAATGAAGATCGACCTCAGAAGATCAAGACGGTCAACAATGAGAACTTGAACGAGACCACCAACCAACAGCCTGCGCCCCCGCGCCATCAACCTCACAACCCACCAAATCCAAGAAAAATGTCTTCTCACCGGCCGCCTGCAACGCATTGGTCATATCTCGTAACAAGTACGTCGACACTGGGAGATGGGGTCCTTCTGCACGCTCACGCTACCAAACCCGTCCGAGGTTGAACATGTCGTGATGCTAACAGTTTTTTTTTCTTTTTTCTTTTTTTCGTGGCCCATAGGCATTGGCGCTTCATATCATCGTTTCACGGAGCATGGCTGCAGTTGCCGGTTGAGATTATAGAGATTGTGGCCAACCTGAACTATACCACGCCACGCCCACGGCCCATGGACCCAGCAGTCGTCTTTGATGTCCTCAAGGTTCGCAAAAGCGTAGACGAGGCCACTGCGTTTGCTGTCGGGGCTGCCAACGACGTGGCGTCTTCGACGCTCATCAACGTGAATAGCGGAGTTCCTCACCTGAACTCTCTCGGTCACGGGGCAAAGCTGAGTAGGGAAAGAAAGCAGCGCATGCGAGAGCTGGCGTGCCAGAAGCTCGCTTGTGCGTATCGGCTAGACGAAATTGCATGCAGTGTGGTCACGATGCAAGGCACCTCTGCCCTGGAAGCTGTCGGGGGCCTGGTCCTGCAGCGCAAACGGGACAACCTCGACGCCAAGTACTGTCACTTCTTCCTTGAGAAGATTCCGTCGCGCCAGCTGGTGACTAGTACGAGCCTGGAGCCACTGACGGACATCATCGCCTCGGGCCACGGGCAGGCGGAAGCACTCCGGACCAGAGCCACGGTAAAAATCTTCCAGGATGACTTGGATGGCGCCATCAAGGATCTCACCGAGGGTCTCAGGCTGGCTCGGTACCGCAAACTGCCTCAGTCTTCCTCAGCCCCGAACGCTAGATTCAGGAACCCCAACACCGCGCTGTCCGAAGACGAGCAACCCACCGGCCTAGTAGAGCAGCTTCTGTTCCAACGAGCCACAGCCTACCTCACCCAGGCTTGTCGATTCGTCGACGGCGGTTTCCCCCTGCCGATACGGAAGATAGCGAGGAAATGTCCAACGCGAGACATGAATGCCGGAAGCACATCAAACTGCTAGCGAGTCTGGCACTCAAGGACTACATGTCCTTTCTCTCACACTTTGACTATTCGCCGAACCTGCCAAACCTGTTCATGATAGAGTTCCACAGGGACATCGCAGTCGCCGCCAAACAGGCCAAGTCGACAAGCAGCTACAACACTCTCAGCCACGGGCACACCGTCTACAATGTCACGGAACTCTTCGCCGCGATCCCTCCGCCCAACCTTCCAGAGTACCCTCCCAAAGCCGCAGCCTCCAACGACACCCGACCAGCCGGCGCCAAGACAACCACGGCGACAATGGAGCTGGTCACGTACCATCCTCTCCTGACGGAAGCTCTCCACGCCACGCTCCTCTGCCACTGCCTCGTGCAAACATCCGTCAAGGAACTCCAACGCCACGCCAACATGGTGGCACGTCTCGTGCGCCTATGCAGTGGAGACCCCATCTTCCGCGAGACCAGATCTTCTGCCCGCACAGACTGGACGGAAACGCTCCGCCGCACAGATAACTGGATACACCTCAGCGATACATGGGAAGCCCTGTGTGCGGCCGAGTCCCCTTGGACCAGCAACAGCCCGACCACTTGTCCGCCGCCGCCGCCGCCTCACTCCTACACGGTGACAAATCATCCTCGCCATCAGCCGTCGGGGGTAGCAGTAGACCCCAGCCGACGGGGACACCGTCGAGGCCAAATCATCTTCATCCCTTCGGAGGACCCGTCCCGTCCGGCACGCCAGAATCCAAAACCACGCACGATGCTCATGCGTCAGGCGGTCGTGTCCCCGACGAGCACAAAGATTATCCCTATATCACGGAACGAGCCGTTGCTACCTCTCGCTGGGTTCGCGACGCACCCATCGTGACTGGCATGTCGAAGCGCAGAAAGAGGACAAAGAGAGCTGGCGCCAAGGATGAGGGCGTAGTTGCTGCCGTGGACAACATGACGCTGAGCGAGGCTGTAGAATAGGAATAAAAACATGTTGGGCTACTTGGGCACATCGCATGGCTTCATATGAATTACACTATGGACTTTCCAGTGTAAATTATATCCTAAACAATTCGTAATCTCTAGTCCACTTGGCCCAATATTAGTCACAATGGGATCTACTTCATTTTGGAGTGTATGCCGTCAATCAGTTGATATCCCTACGGACAATAAAAGACGTTATTGCGGGCAGGACGAGTGTTTATGTGAATGATCATCTTCGTAAGTCAATTGCATTACACATGGAACGTGCATGATCTCTATCATTCGGGGTATATGCATAAAGTCCTTTCCTTGTAGCCTGGTTCACGCCAACGCCACCTTGCCCTGGACAAGCCGTCGCAGGGAAATAATCATGGGACAGGGCCATAATCGAGAAGGAAGAATTGAGAAGAGAAAAAAACCAATGTCAGGCCAGCAGGGACACAGACAGTTGCAAGGACGCGAGGTTGCTCGTCTCTACAGTCAGGGAGCCAACTGGGGCTTTAGTACCATCGCATATCCGCCATGTTATTACCAGCGTTCAGGAGGGCATCGATGTCTCCGACACCCTCGGTTTCCAACGCGTTCATGAGTTCCACTTGCTGAGACTGAGAGAGGCTCCCTTGTCTGCCGGGAAGAAATCCATATTGACCGTGGGCGTCGAAACCGGCAGCCATGGTCTGCAGACCGCCCAAGTTCGCAGTGGGGTCTCTGCAAAGTTGTTTGGCATGGCATCATTGAAGAAGTTGGTGCTCAGGTGGCCAAAGTTGTAGGGCGAGATGAAGGGAGCAGGTGGGGAGAACCAATCGGCTGCAGACGAGGTGACTGGGAGTGGCCGCTGAGGGACTGACGATGGTCTTGTCGCAGTGAAATTCGGCATCATTTGAGTGGCCTGCGCTGCTTGAGGAGGCGGCGTGTGATCTTGCATCGGAACTACTCGAGGAGCAGATGATGCTCCTGACGGGTAGCACTGTGCAGTGCCATGTGAGGCGGCGACAAGGTTGTACTCGGGGTGGTGGCCGACATGGTGCCTGCTGGTATCGAGTCTGGTGGTGTTGGCATTTGTGTCGAGTTTTGATTGACAGATGGGGGCGTGCTATGATTAGGGGCTGCTGCCGTAGCGACCCCAGCCGCCGCCGCCGCCGCCTGCACCATATCCTCGGGCGCTCCCTCGGGTGGGAAGTAGGAGAATCTTCGCCCGCTCGAATCGGTCGCTGGGTTGCAAAAGATGGAGTTGGATCTGAACGTTGGTTGAGGTGGTGGGTAGTTTGGATCAAAGGTATAAGCGTTCATGGACTCGGGCGGTGAGTCGAAAACCAAACCAAACTGAGGAGGGTTCAGGTAGGAGAGTTGGTTTCCAGGGTGAGCATAACTCTCTGGTGATGATTGTGGCTCAGTAGCAGCTGAAGGACTGGCGAAGGAGAACATGGGCTGTTGATTATCAGGGCTCCTCTCGTAGCTTTGTAGACACGCTCTCGATATGACAGAATACAACTGGGAGGTGTAAACTGTGCCTGGCCAGCGTTCGGCACATCTGTCCAAACATGACAAAGCCTTGTTGACTAGCTCTTCCACTTCCTGTCTGGGATGAGCCTGTCGGACCTCTGCATAAGAGGTAGACCAAAGCAGCACATTCAAACTCGAAGAGAGCATGATGAGTAGTATCCAAGTCATGCTGAAGAAAGTGCTATCCATTTGCCTCTGCATCGAATTAATCACATACTTTGAGCTTTCGAAACAGATGCTGGCCGCGTTGGTCGAAGGCTGTGGGACTTGTGGCGAAGGCCGGTACAAAACGACTCGCGTATGGTGATAGAAGCAGGCAAACCTCAACACACGGGTTAGCTAAAAGTCTCGCGACTTGCGGGTTTGCTGCTCTGCTTTCAGGGGACATACCATAAAGGACTCCATTGTGGATTTTGAGGCGCATTGTCCAACCACGCCTTCAGTCTCTGTTCCATGTTGCCATACCAAGGACTTGAGTCGTTGTTGGGCTCTGATCGCTTTTGCTCATACAGCGTTCGTCTGATCTCTTCTGAAAACTCTCTCGATTTGAATATGTGAATAGCGACGGCTTTTCGCTCGCTTTGGGGACCTGCCGCAATTCCATTTGGTGTAATGTATTCGTCGTCTACGTCAGCAAAAATGACACATTGAGTCTATCGTTCCCTGCTGCGATACCACTGGGCCGGCCCAGATGATAAGAGAGGTCAAAGTCCATCATAGCCACAATCCATACAAGGCGTCTTCGCAAATCAATTGTCTGCGGATCTGTATTGTAGCCGGCGGCGATGTTTTTCTCGTCTGTCAGGCCTTCTTGTTGACAAATTCGGGTCGCAAGGCCGATCACATAGTACACAGGTGTCCTTGTAGGGGTGAGGAGAGAATAGTGACCGATGAGAACGAGACACTGCAGAGTTTTCAGGTCTTTAGGTCGGATAACAGCTTCAGAGTACTGCATCGCAGACAAGTAATAGCCGTCCGCTAAGCCAGCGTACTGCAGGTCAAATTTTTGCAGGGCGATAGCAATTACCATGCGGACGACAAAATTCTTGTATGAGTCCTTGTCACCGCTGTAGACTGCTTCCAAGTCGTCTTGAAAATTTTATCGTGTAAGGCCGGCCAGAATACTTGCGCTAAGAAATAAGAAGAAAAAGAGAGGCAAATGTTAGACCATGATGGGATTAAAGCATTGATGTTAAAAAAAAAAACATAAGAAGCGAAGGAGATCTTACATTTCTGGGTGAACAGTTCAACGAGCTTTTCCATGGTGGCACGGGATGGCAAGCCTTGTGCAGGTCGCTCACTGAGTATAGGATAACTTTTTCCCGACCGTTCGGCGGGCCAGTCATTTGAATAGACTGCATACGGGCCTGCCCTCTGGCCCTGACCTCTGGGATGAGGTCCGAAATGTGATTCGAAGCTGTATACCTCTTGGCTTCCTTCATCAGGAGCCGCGTCATGGCAATTCCACTGCTGGGCCCCAAATATCTGGAAGTTTCATCACTGGCTTTCAGCCTGATCATGCCCCCTGGTCGCACAATATCCTCGGTGGTACGAGGATAGTCGCTATCGTCGTCCGTGTACTGAGCCAGCTCAGCTTCCAAGGCTCGAACCTTGTCCTGAAGTTTGACGACATAGTAGCGATTGATCTTCTTGCCTTTGCCGTATCCAAATACTCGCATGTTGAGCCAGATCTTTCGCAAGGAAGACATCGAGGTAACGTGGGATCACAACGGGTTTTACGCTAGTATAGAAGATCTTGTTAGTATGCTGACAGGACAGAGCGAGAAAACCAAGAGGTAGAATAGAAACTATGCTCAAGTTCTTCTGAACGTACCTGGCGACAGCGGCAGCACGCAGTTAGTGTGTGGGCAACACGGGGACCAGATCCGTCCTCGTCGGACATATCGTCTTGATGTCTTGCAGGTTTCTGGTGTTGAGGGCTATATGACTGAGTCGGGCGAGGTGGCATAGATCCCAGACCCTGTCGGAATATGTGACCTGGATCCATCGTTCAAAGCTACGATTATGTCATGCGAGAATGGGAAACCGTCTCGGAAAGGCGCGCGAGAATGATATGGTGTGCAAGAGGCTCTTCAAAGCAGACGGCGCCAATTCAAAAAAAAAAAAAAAAAAAAAAAAAAAAAGGAAGAAGAAGAAGGAGAAGAAGAAGAAGACGCCAATGTTTGATTGCACACAACGCCGCATTGATTGTCGACGGAAGTCTAGGTCCGATGGTTCGTCCAAACGGACTATTGGTCAGTTAGTCGGGGCAACGGAGTGACTCGACTCATATCAACAACATAGACGCTTGGCTGTCATAAGGATTTCTCTTGTTCTCGCAATCGAGTTAAGGACCAGGATGGTGATGGTCCGCGATACCGAGGTGCGAGGGTGAAGACGCTGCGGCGAGCGGCAAGGTTTATCGTCGACGGTGCGGCGCAGGACTAGGAAGTTTTGACTTTGAAGCGACTTATTGTGTCCCAGATATATGCTTCCGCTGGACGCGACGACCAAAGGGGTTGAGCGAAGGGAGTAGATGGAGGAATTGAAACAGGAGATTGCGATAAGTGAAGTGTCGAGTGCAGTGCAGTCAAGTCAGTGCGCACAGTTGGTGAAGTTGTGGTCGAAATACTCCGGTGTGGTTGTGTGGTTGCTGGCAACAGCCTGTCGTACGTAATACGTCCCGTCGTAATACTCCGTATGGAGTGGTGTGATGCTTGCTCTGTACGCGGGTGGAAATGACTGCAGTGTAGTGCATTATTGGCTGGCTGGCATCAACCTAGCGCCCCACCAAGAGCTGCCCAGCAAGTGCGACCGTCTACGGATTATTTATTACAGGTACAGGCGGGAACATCAGAACATCACATCCTGAAGGAAGGGGTTTCAGCGCTACCAAGCAGCCCCAAGCACCTATCTACAGTGACAGTGTACGTATCAGTGTGCGAACTATTACGGAGTGCATCCACCCGAAGATGTCGACGGAACAAATTATTGTTTGGTCCGACTCTGGCACGCCTCTGACCCAATGGTCTAGTGTTTATTACCGCAGGCACCGATGCGATGTCGCAGATTGTCAGCTCTTTGTTGTGAGATGCAGCTTTGGTGCTTGACAGTGAACCTATTCTTGTCTATGTAGGCCCGACTCTGACGCCCAAGGTTTAGACTTTCGTCGTCCGTACATGTTTGTTCGGGTTCGCGCTAGCTCGACGAAAGCGCTCTCTGAGCATCGAGACGCCAGTCGTGTCTAGCAGGACCGCGAATCTCGCTGTCATATATTACGAGATTTCGGGAATTTTGTCGCTCAAGAACCCTTTTCTGTGACCAGGCACTCTCGAACCGATCCGGGGGCGGCCGGCTTTTCGTTTGAGGGAACCCAGCCAGGGTCCACATTCTCACGGGTCCGATCGATGCTGGGTTTTCAGGTGCTGGCTGCCAACTGCATCTGTTGAAGAGCAAGGCAAAGGCGACAGCAACTTGCCACGAAAAATTCGCTGTGCTGCTGCTTTAGAAAATGTGTCTTGATTGATTAGATTTAAATGTGCCAGATGTCGATGGAAGTGTCATTGAAACGGAGCGTCAAGGAGTTGTAAGTTGACAGTTGACAGTTTGAGTCCTCACGAGTACTGAAGTAACCGGGTATTAGGCATGCTGCCGCATGCACATGTACTTGTGTTATTGTACATACTTGGTAAGGGCGGGCGTGTATGCTCCTTCCTCCTTCTGAGGAGTCCAATCCTGCGTGCGCCAATTGCCAATTAAATTGCCACCCGTCACCAGCTGCTTCCGTACAACCCAACTGTTCGTGTCTTTCATCTACACGAGACGAGATGAGCACGGAGCTTGGGGCATGGCCAGCATCTACATAATCTGTCCACGTTGAAGAATTACAATGGGTCGAAATGCGAGAAGAGCAGGCAGATGGGCAACAAAGAATGACTTTCTTTGTTGACACGATGCCGAGCCCGAATCTTGCCCATTTGAGTTGCGCCACTGGCCGAATCCATGGTTTCAATTACACGTCGATGCTCGAGCTGTCCCTTTTTTTTTTTTTTTTGGGTCGATATCAGATCGTTCAAAGTGTCTCATGCAAGTATCGGGCTGTCTGGTTCGCTGGCAGGGCAATCATTCCGTGCGGCCCGAAGATGCAGCACAGGCTGCACAGCGGTCAATGGATTTTCAATATTGTCACGCCATTCTGGATCTGTCTCCGTCTGCGAGGAACAGGGCCAGCCTGGCTGGCTGCGAGATGTGAGAATGTGAGATGTGAGAGCACCAGGGGTCGTCGGCTTGGCTTGGCCCATTTCTAGCAACCAGACATCTCTAGCGACGGAAATAGGAATAGCCTCGACCGCTTTCCCCACCTCCCACCTTCGCGCCGCCCCATTCGGCCATTTGACTTGTCCGGTCTGGTCGTCGTCGTCACTGAAACTAATAAAGCTCCATCACCGTCGTTATTCTGTGCCTCATTCCATACCTACCTAGATAGGTACTTGATCAACTTGATCACATCTGACTTGGGCTTGTGGTCTAGGATACATACCTACATGTACCTAACTGCTTTTGCTCAGCTCACAAACCCATCACCACGTCAGCTCAGTCACCTCTTTCGACTATCAACAAGCTTTGTCGATGACCCCCGTCGATATTGCAGGGCTTGTATACAATCATTGCATTCACCACGCTGTTCTCCGAGGACTGCTCATCATCGCCTAATACCACCAGACTACGCGCAGTATTCCGACAGTTGCTGTCGCGAAGCCTTGCGCCATGCCCCGCAGCAGCTTTTCACGAAATCCCTTGCTGAGGGTGTCTCGGCCTGTATCCGCGTGCTCACGATGTGAGTTGAAGCTTGAAGATCTTGGTCATCCCCTCCGATATCAATCTTGAGTGAGCCCAGGACGACTAATGCTTCAAGTCCGCAGGTCGCGCCGCCAAAGTCAAGGTAGAGAGCCGGCATCCCATCCCCGCTGGATGACAACGGCATAAAAGCAGTATAGCTAACTTTGAGACCTTTCAAGTGCGACGGCAAATTACCGGCTTGCACAGCTTGTGAGAAGGCAGGGCGGGAGTCTGAGTGCTCCGCAGCCAATGATCAATTTGCTAGAGGCAAGGAGAGAAGGTACGTATGGCCAGTGATTCTGGCTGAATCGCCACCTCGACTTGGCAGGCTGCTGACTTTGAGTAATAGCTACGTTGCTGCCCTTGAGCTTCGCATTGAGAAGTTGGAGCGACGACTAGACTACGCGAAATCTCGCAAAGCATCCCTTGGACAGCATGAGGCTGACGGGACTACACATGCCATTTTTAACGAAGCAGATAGGAGAGACTCGCTTGCGGTCATTCGTGCTGCCATTCACCGCAAGGCAGCTCGGAACCGGGAAAACTCCGATGTCAACGCGCTGGTGTCAGATTTTGGAATCTTGTATGAGCCGCGCCTCTCGTTACCTGACAGACTCATCTCGAAGCTCTTCTAACAGTCAACGCTTATCATAGGTCTGTTGATGCCACCACCCGAGACTTCGAGCCTTCACTCGGCAACATGACCTTTGCAAGGCTAGTCCTGGCCGCTGTCACCAAGGACTCATTACATGGATCCTCACAATTCATGCTACCCTCGAGGCAAATTGCCACCAGCATCGTTCAATACTTCACGGCCAACATTTATCCTTTATTCCCTGTCTTTCGGAAACGGCACTTCTGACTGTTCTAGACGACGTGTACCGTCAAGACGATCGCGTCGTTAAAGACTCCGACTACTGGATGCTATACCTTGTACTTGCGATGGGTTCAACTGCACAAAGTTGTAGGATAAACGATGAACACTACAACAATGGGGTTGACTTCATCTGCAGGGCCATGGCGTATGCCGATCGAGCCCTCGCGCCTGGCTACGCAAGCCAGATTCAGTCACTATTGTTGCTTACCCTTTACTCCATGTTGGACCCGGCGCACTTTGACACTTGGCACTTGATAGGTTTCACTGCGCGCGCAGTGGTCGACTTGGGACTTCACCAGGACCCCCATGAGTTTTGTGACGGATCCTTCAGCTCTTGACCTGCGTCGCAAGATTTTCTACTGTACCTATGCATTAGATCGGCAAGTCTTTCCGCGATGATCAATATGCGGCCACAATTTTCGCTAACTTTGGTTACGACAGAGCAGTCAGCATGGCTAATGCGCGGCCTTTCTCTTTCACAGATGATTCCATCAATGTAGCCTTTCCTCAAGCTTCTCATTCAGCCGAGAGACAGGCTGCGTCAGGGCCAATTTCAGGGCCGCAGTCCGCTAATCCGGCCCTTCTTCTATTTCAACTTCGACGAGCACAGTCGTATTGGTACCAAGTCTTGTACCAATCAGAGCCCACCCCTTGCCGAATCCTACATCGTTTCTTTGGCAAATGTGCCAGGACATGAGAGAGTGGCAAGAGTCTTTGCCCGGCACCTTGCCTGTCGATACACGGCAGATGTTTGAGCAAGAACTACGATACAGCTACGTATATTGCCTGGCCCCATCAATCAGAGCCTCGCAGATCACCGACTACATTCGACTTCTGATATTCGAATTTTCTCTGGAATATCTCAACAGCATGTATGAGATAGCCTATGGTGGCCTGAATGCTGCACTTTACACGTACCACGATGCCCTCAAGGTTTACTTCATGGCGAATCAATTTCTGGCAGTGTTGCGGGACGCACAAGATCTTATATTGTCGGGAGCTCACGTTTCTCCGCCCCCAATCCGCCGGGCTCGGCACCACCTCTACCGATTCCCAGGCGCCATCTCAGACCAGGTATGCCGGTCGATACCAATCTCGACAGAAGCCTATGGTGTCTCGAACGCACCCCAAAAACATTGGAATTGTATGGCATGCGATGGGAGGACGCCATCATGCTGAAGCAGAGTTTCGAGCAACTATCAGGCGAGACGGTGGTACTCTTGCAGAACATTCGTCATTCGTCCAGCATGACTTTGGATCAATCCCAGAACCAGTACCACCAAGACAGTGTACACTCCATGAGCCCTCCGACGACCATGCAAACATCTGGACAGCAGCCAGCAGTTGGCATTCGGTGGGTAGGGTCGACGCGGCTCAGATGATGTACGGGGGCCCCGGCAATAATTGAGCGACTACGATGACGATGACGATGACGACGATATTGATCTCCTCCTATGAGTTGTATTTTCGCATTGCCGATGTTGATGGCCTGTATATCCTTCGCGGGTTTCTTTGGCTTATAGAGAGCGATATTTATCGAGTTGGGAAAGAAGAGGGAGTAGCCAAAACAAATACCCACACACCCGGAATGTATTGGTTTTCAAAGCCACGTGATGAGCAGACATTTTAGCCACGATGCGCATATAAGTGCAAAAACACCAGCAGCTCAACTTTTATTCGAGATTTGCACGATGCAAGGTTCTTATTCATGTTCGACTATATATTCATCCAGCTGGCCGTTTTATGTTCTTCTCCCCACTTCTCTCTTTCTCCCTGCTGTACAGATATGTGCCGAGGAGAGAGGTAGCATAAAAAGTACGATGTACCTCGAAAAGAAAAATAATAAGGAAACAAGAGGCAACACTATCAAACATTTGAAGGAAATTTGAAGCAGAGCCATGACAAACTATCCCGAATTGGATTCTATTTGCCACCAAAGAAAGTAGATTCGATCGGACCAACTTTGATGTTTAAAAAGACGACGGTCGAACCGGGAACCTGACTTCTCGATGTCGGAGGGAACACCAGACGAAGCAGAGCAGCTGCCGCGCTTGCTGCCGAGCTTGGTGCTATCAGCAGGAAAGGTAGAATCAAGCCAGAGCATGTTGGGATTGTGCTGGCTTTTTTTTTTTTTTTTTTTTTTTTTTTTTGGTTAGCAAGTCATCGTTTGACAAATGAATTTGCTCCCACTTGGATCAGCGTGACTTACACCGTCCCAGAGACTCATGACTAATATCAATACTATTGGCTTGGTAACGGCAGCGCTCATGCCATTCATGCCACCCTTGGCATTGAACGAGCCTTGGTTCCCAAGGACCTTCTTGACCTTCTTGACCTTCTTCTGCGCATCACAATAGCCCTGGGTGAGCGAGTTCCCGGAAACGCAAACAATGTCGCTCTTGGAGTTGGGGATAACCTTACCGTTCTGGACATAAAATCTCTTGATTTTGCCGAGGTTGCCGTCGCTGCCCTTGATGAACTACGTGACGACGGATATCTTCTTGGTGGCGTCGATGGTGAAGTCTGATCCTGGGCCGTAAAAGGTAGTTTTGCCCTGGAGGTAGCGATTGAAATCGCAACCTCGCAACCGTCGGGATCGCAGTCGCCCGCGTACCGGTCAGAGTAGGTGCCACCACATTTGTCGCCAGTGCGAGAAGTGCAAAGTGGTAGGCACTGTTGCCGCAGGGTGTGACGCAGGGTGAGGAGTGAAAACACTCGAGATGTCGTCGACCTCCCAGATGTCCATTTCTGCGCAGCAGGTTCCCAGATTGCCAGTTCAGCGTTGGCGTCTTTAACGACTTGGATGGGGTCCATCCGCCCGAATTGGCCTAGAAGGAGTCAAGAGAAGTCAGCATAATATTGAATGAAGGAAGATTCCCGAGCAGGGTCCTGAGTGACTTGAGACGAAGCAAAAGAGGAGGAAGGAGAAGAAGAAGAAGAAGAAGAGGAAGAAGAAAGAAGCGTACCACTCCATTAATAAACTTAAAAGTCCCTCGGACATTGACTATCGCAATAGCCAGTCCCAAACTTGGCACCCGCCTCGTTGGACGGGAATCGGCTCTTCCACCGTCCTGGTTCATGGAGACGAAGTAAAGGGCGCCGTTCAAGCCACAGCTGATCTTGGATACATCGACAACGAAAGTGAACTCGTTAACCAGCAAGGTGAACATTTGGTACTTGGAGTCATCCTGTATGACGGTGACGGAGCCCCGGACGTTGGAGCAGCCGGACGAAGTACACTTTGACCAGGAGAGAGCGAGATGCGTCTCCGGGGTTGTTGGAGCAGACTTGTTGGGCCTTTGCGGTGGAAACGAGAGACGAGAGGGTGGCGATGGAGCGATACATGATCACGATGATTGGCAACACGCTTCTACTCCGTACATGATTATGTATGTTTTGTTTCCGGGGCGAATTGATTGAATTGACAGTTGCGATGCAGGCCACCGCCAAGCGAAGAAGGTATTGATACGCACACATTTCGTCTCGAGACACGTCACCGCAAAGGGCAAATAAAATAGGGGTTTTTTTCGTGCTTGGCGAGGGCCCCAAGATGAGACCCAAACATGGCGCATTCCTAATCTACACGTCCTCAAGTTCGAGACAAGTCTTGAGAAAACTTTGAATAAGAACACAACACGACACAGCTCGGCTCGGCTCAGCTCAGCTCATGTCATAGACCTAGCTTGGTACCAAGACCACGTGAGCTCAATGACAAGATATAATATATGGATATGAATCAAGAGACCTGTCCTGTACACTTCCCCTGCTCCCCTCCATGAATTTGTGTGGTTTCCGTCCACTCCTGTTTGGAACAATCTTTGTCCCCCCTCTCCCCTCGTTCCGACTCAAGCCTGATTTGTACAGAGATTATCAGCGCGAGCAGGCTTCATGAACCCGCCCCTCTTAATTTTTTTTTTTTTTTCATTCTTCTCTCTTCTTTTTACGATTAAATTTCCCTCAGTAAACGGATAGCTGCTTCGTATCTCTGGAGTTGATCAGTAGGCGTCCACGGCTAGAGAATCGCTGGGTTGTGGGAGTAGGCTGGCATTTCTGCGGAGATGCCCCCGTGGATGCATGAAGATGCCGCTGGTGCTGGTCAGGAGAGCGTCGTCTTTACCCTTGGCAGAAGAGGGCTCCTATGCCGCTCGATGGTCTGCCAGGTGGAGGTTCCTGGTCTGTCGGGGAGCCGGCCATGACGCTCGTACAGATAGCCGCAGTTTGCGCAGAGAGACTAGGTCATGTATGTTAGGACAAGGGGTCGAGGGGATTGAGGGGATGGGGACTACATGGGACTGCAATGAGAGCCATGGCTGGCGTACCTTGGGTCCGGCAGGGCCATCACGAACCGCCCAAACACTGGTGCCCCAGACGCGGCAGTGTGTGCATCGCCAAGTGCTTCTTTCCACGTCGGTGAGCGCTCCTCCGCCTCCGTAGCCACCAACATCTGGCGTTCCGCGACCGCCGGGCGTTCCGCTGCGGTTCAGGGGACTCAGGCTTCTGAATCGTCGCTTCTTCTTGGACCGCTCGCCCCGGCCCATTCTCTCTTCCTCCAGTTCCAGCGGCGCACCGCCAAATGGTGTGCCGCCGAGCATGCCCGTGTTGGAGCTGAAGCGTGCCGTTTCGCGACGCAGTCGGCGTGCTTCCCGTTCGCGTTCGTTCTCGCGCTTCTCAATCTCCTCTTTGCTCAGAATCTCAATCTTGGGCTCCCAGTCGTCGGCCAGGTGCTCCGGGTCGTATCTCCAGCCGGCCTCTGTGCCCAGAGCGGCGTCGTTGGGCAACTCTGCCTGCAGTCCGCCCCAGCCCGCCACCAAGCCACCGGCCTCGCACGCTTCCTTCTTCAGCCGCAGAACCGCTTCGTAGATGGCGTGCGTCATGGCCGGGACCCATTCACCAGTCAGGCCGAGATCGGCGCAGGTTGTCTTCGCAAACGCCTCTGCTGTGCCGGGTGGGTGCAGCAGTGACCATTCGAACTTGTCTGTGTAGAGCATGGATGCCATGTTGAGACTCAGGTTGATGATGCAGCGATACGTATCGTCGGGGTTGTAATCGTCAGACTCGGGTCGGATGGGCGTTGCTTCAGCAGTAACATTTGGCACCACGGCTGGCACTGGAGTTGCTGGACCACCACCACCACCACCACCACCACTACCCGCTTGGGCCGGGGTATCTGATCGTGAAAGGCCTCTGGCGAAAGACGCTGGCGACTCCTCCCTGGATTTGAAACCCAGGTTCGGTCTTGGCGTTCCAACCGCGGCTCCGTTGGCACCAGTCGTGGTCGTGGTCGTGGTCGTTTGCGTAAAGACGGCGCTGCCGCGGCTGCCGGCGCATCTTGTTCCGTGTGAAATAAGGGATGGAGTGCAACGCCGGCATATTCCTCCAGCTGCGTACGGATCTGCTTGCTAATTTCGGCGACGACAAGGCCCTTGTTTGGCAAATCCAGATCTTGGGCCAGCGTCTGCGCAAACTGATCCGTCGTCACAAGAGTCTCGTGCAGATTCCAACAGAAGATGTCTCTGAGCTTGTAGGGAACCGTCATCTCCCCGGCCGATACTGAGGCAACGTCATGTCGACCGAGGCTGTGTTGGGGGCGGAAAGGCGGCCGCGGGAACGAAGGCGGGAATGTCGAGGTCGATCCGCACGGGAATCAAGGTGAGAGGAAGACCTGCTTGCGCGGCATTCTGTTGGTCACTCTTCATCGCTCGGTTCTTGCCCATCCAGTCGCGCCATATCCCTTGCACCTCGACGGGTTGCTTGGTGTCTTTGCCGGCCCTCTCGGCCAGATCTTGCCTGGATGCGAAATCCTCCTTGCGCAGACTCCTTAGGCCGGTCGGCCGCCGACGGGGTCGTCACTTTCATCTTCCAGGTCCTCGTAGCCGTCTTCGGCATAGTTGATGATGGTCGTGCCTCGTTTCGTCGTTCTGGAGATTGGTCCGGACGGCGCAGAGCTCGGCAGGACGGGGGTAAGAAGTGAATTGTTGTAGATGCGCAATCGAGGCGCGTAGGACGATTGAAATGCCTGTGGTTTTGAGCGTTCCATGGTGTCGTTGGCCGGGTCGTCCCGCTCAGGTCATGGCTGTCCGCGATGGTGTCGTGCTCGGCAAAGGAACTAAGTAATTGATCGAGCAGAAGACGCGCGACGCAGTGGCCGATCGATCCCCGTGTCTCTGCCTGCGACTGAAGGACTACAACGGCGACCCGTGGCCGCAGGCTATGCAGCGGGAATAATACGGTGCAAGCTGTTGCGATGGCGACGTTGTCGAGGGGTTGGGCGAGCGCGTAGATGGACGACCGGGGGAGGGGTTGGCGTGGATGATTGCGATGGCGGGTGAAGCTGTCAAGAGTCGCGACTTGATCAGTGACTTGTGCATGTTGTCTGTCTGTCGCGCGTTGTGGTCCTGCCGAAAATCCGTTTGACAAGTTTTGCGCTGTGAGTGGCTGTGAGTGGCTGTGGCGCCGTCCAGTTAGTTCGGGCTTAATAGCTGCACTCGCCACGGGTCCTCTCAGCCACACGCGGCAGACGGGCAGACACGGGCAGACGGATGGATGTACGTACTACGGAGTAGAATGACGGTATATGCGCGTAATAGAGGAAATGTGCAGTTTTCGAGGACATTCAGCACGGGAATGAACGACACTGAATGACTTGCGCATCATAAAGTGCCAATTTCAGAGCATCCAATGGTCAAGAAGCCAAGCATACCCCAGGCAGGACCTGGGTCTTGAGCCAGAGTGTCGTTACATATAATAGTGTCAAGGATCAGATCAAGAATCAGATCAAGAATCGGATCAAGAATCAGGATCTCGCCCAGCACCAGCAAAACCACTGATACCACTGATAAAGCCACTAAAACCACTAAAACCACTAAAAACCACCCCCGCCATCTCCATCTGCATCTGCATCTGCCAGTGCCGACCCCGCTGACATCAGAGACTCGCTGATCATCTGAAGCTTCTAGAGCAGAGCAGAGCTGAGAAGAGTCGAGAAAGCTCTCCCCTCATCATCTTCCGTTCGACCTTTTCCACCTTCCAACCTCTTCTCTTCACACCACTACTGATTGATCCTACTCAAATCACGAGCGAAAAGATGGCACCACCAGCAATCATTGCCCCCTCAATCCTGTCGGCTGACTTTGCTCAGCTTGGCCACGATTGTGCTCGCACAATGGAACAAGGAGCCGATTGGCTCCATGTCGACATCATGTTTGTCATGTCCCAATTCTCTCTTCTTTTCTTCAAACCCGTCAACTCCAACTGGTTCTGGTTCTGGTTCTGGTTCCTAAACTACCTTCTACCTTTAGGGATGGTCACTTTGTCCCCAACATCACCTTCGGAGCTCCCGTCGTCGCCAAAATTAGAAAACATGTTGATAAGCCGAGCGAGGCTCACGGCAGAGGCACGTTTGACTGCCACATGATGATTGCAGAGGTAACTTTCCAAGAAGAGCAGTGGTGCGGCCAAGAAACCCCCCTCCCCTCCCCCTTTTTTTTTTTTTTTTTTGCGAAGAGCCCCATGATGGCGTAGTGCTTTGCTGATAAAAACCTTTTTCTTGCCCACCAAATAGCCCAAGAAATGGGTCAAGGAATTCCAAAGGTTGGGTGTGACTTGTACTGTTTCCACTACGAAGCCGCCTTTTCGACCGCCGCCGAGAGCCCCGAGGAGACTTCGGACAAGAAGACGAACCCCAAGGAGTTGATTCGATATATTCACGACCAAGGAATACTGGCCGGCATTGCCATCAAGCCGGACACGTCTGTCGATGTGCTGTGGGACATTTTGGAATCCGAGGACCCCAAGGAGAAGCCCGACGTAAGCTTTTCGTGGTCACTGGGCGAATCGTCTTGTGTTCTGCATGTAACATAACTAACGAAGTTGATGGAGAAATTTAGATGGTCCTCGTCATGACGGTTCATCCTGGGTTCGGCGGACAAAATTCATGGCCGGCGAGCTCCCCAAAGTGAAGGCCCTTCGAGCCAAGTATCCCGAGTTGAACATTGAGGTAGATGGTGGCCTGGGACCCGGAACTATCGATCAGGCTGCGGACGCCGGCGCCAATGTCATTGTTGCCGGCAGTGCCGTGTTTGGGGCCAAGGATCCATCCGAGGTGATTTCGTTGCTGCGAAGGTCGGTGGAGTCGCGGTCAGGTAGGCTGTGAAATGGGAGACATGTAGACAAGTAGACATCGTCTATTAGCTTGCAATGATTTGGGTTCGAAAGGTAATATCGTACGTCGTTGGAGTAACAGTGCGGCCAGACTAGTAGTAAGCCGATTCCTCCCCTCCATTAGTTCTGGTCTTGCTTATTCCATCTGGCACTGGGTACAGATGATCCATTCTACTAGCTATGCCCTTTGTGGGTGATACATGTATGGTGAATATGGTCACTTGATTCTTCATGTCATGTCACAGTTGCCGCCAATTCAAGAGACGATGCCCTCATCGCGCCATCTCTCGATTCCAAAAGTCCATCATTCCGATTGTGAAGCTACTGGCGATTCCCAAAGCTATCGTTCTGTCTCTCGATGTTCTGATTCCTAAAGCTATCCTTTTCTCCCAAACTCTCCTTCATTCGGATTTCCTAATGCGGATTCCATCGCATGTAACTCTCCGATCATGTCACGTTCTATGCGTTCAATAGTATGAGACTATTACCTATCGTACTTCCTGCAAGTAGTGCCATATTCCCATTGATTGTTTCCAGCTTGTGTGTCTGGAAAGAAATGTGCCGCATCTGGGCATTCAGTGTGCTCCATCAATGCGTCGCTATTGTCCAGGTATATACGTCAATCTAGCTTGGCTGGCATTGTCGTGGCAGCGTTGGACCTTTTAGACCCTCTTATGATGAATGAGAGTTCTTGGAGTTTGGCTTCTCCTGCTCACAGTGTCACGAAGCCTGCGTATTTTCCTAGCTAGTGGTTGTAGACCTTTGAGCTCAATATCCTCCGCGAATATTTGTTTTGCAGCTTTGAAATCAGTCCATTCTGGTCCCACTTCCTTCAAGTTGCCGCCTTTGCCTCACACCATGGCAAGCAGTGGCCGATTCATAACGGTGCCGTCCTTAAGCCAGATCGTAGGTTGGAGTACTTTCCCCAATATTGTTGCACCACTGCTTGTAGGTGTTGAAGGGTTCGGAGGGAAAGAGGGAAGAAGATGTAGATTGACTATCTAGGAAAATCTATCGGAAGGGAAGGAAGCTGTGTAAAAGCTTCGGCGGTCAGACGCGCGCGACGAAGGCGGCCACGCCTGGTCCCCGAGCTTCGTCTTCTTCTTCATTATGTTCATGCACATCTTGTCTTCCATCTCGCTCTGGGCCGCCTTCACGCTGATGGCCTCCATGACGAACGTCCTCATCGGGTTCTGGTCCTTGTTGGTGATGGTGTTGATGACGGCCGACGCGACGGAGGGTGGCGCACCCGGCGTAGGACTCGGACCACGTCTTGGTGTTGCGACCGGCGTCTTCTCCGTGTGGTTGCCCTCGACGATGGCGATCGACCCCTTGCTCTCTGTGGCGTTGTCCTTGGCGGTGTTGAAGATCATGTTGTAGACCCCGTTCCTCATGCTGGTCCCGTCCTCCTCCTTATCAAGGGCGCCGTGGGCTGGGGCGTTGACTTGGAAAATGTTAAGAATTCTTTAATAAACTCGTCGGTTGACAATTGTCCCTCCTTGGTGTAGATCCCGTAGTCGCCCTCCACAGCGGCAGGGAGTCAGCCTTTATTCATTTCGTCAAAGGCAATTCCCGGGCACATCTTCTCTGGCATCCGGTCTAGAATTTCCACAAATCCAATACTGTTCACAGCATAGGCTGTTTTGTTTTCGCATTCTATTTTTCCCCAGATCGATCTGGATAATGCCAATATTGCCAATGTCCTTCCTGGGACAATTCGAGAATTGCCCAGTTTCTTGACAAGTCCATGATTAGATGGTTGCAACGTTGACTTCGAGAATGCTAAAAACTCCTAATCAAGTTTTCGTTTGTCAATTGTCCCCGCGCTGCGGCTTGTTTCGATTGCTGGGCTCGGAACTGTGGTTGTGGGAAGGTGAGTCCCCTGCTGATCCGGGCCTGTTCCGCCTCTAATTCGTCTCTAGGTTGATACCGCTGCTCGGCGAGCAGAGCACCAGTGGCTCTCGGAGACCCAGGCTGCAATGCAGCCGGTGGTGATGTGAGTCCCTCTGATTCGGGTCTGACGTCTAGTCTTTAGGTTTCGGAGGATTATTATCCACGGGTGAAAAAACTTTGAGTTCTCTGCTGAGAGTTCACTGCCGTGAATCCCGCCGGACGATCCCCACTGGCGTGATTTGTTATGATTGTTCAATCATCGCCTTCCTCTTCGATTTCGGTTTCGTTGGAGCCCCTCGACGAAGGCGCAGGCCGTCTCCATCCTCTGGACCAAGCTCGCCATCTGCCGCTCGTACTCCGAGACCATCTCTTCGCACTGCGCCACGTCGTTGTCCTTGAACAGGCCCGTCAACTTGTGCTTGGAGATGTGCGTCGACATGGTCTTGTTCAGGATGCCGACCTGGACCATGGACTGCTTCCACATCGTCAGCATGTCCCCGGCGCTCTTGCGGATGTTGTCGATGACGATGGACTACTGGGATTTGTGGCAATCCTGGACCAGATGCCAGAAAAGATGTGCCTGGGACTATCTGATGGCTTACAATTTTGGCACCACCTTTTGGAAGTTCCTAGACGAAGACGCAAAGCGTGGCCAAAGAATTCGCAGGAAAGAATTCGCAGGCCGCCTCCCACCTCGCCACTTCGTCGGTCTCAAGTTAGGCAAACACGGTGTCCATGAAGGCTTCATCTGGCCCCTCTCTAGCATTGTCGTCGTCGTCGTCGTAGTTGATTATATTGCTCATCGTGGCAAGGTCTCGGAGTAATATCCCACGAAAATTCAGGTTGGGCCCTCGATTCTGGCGTCCTTTCCGTCGCCTTTTGTTCTGACCAGCAATGAGTCCCGCATTTTTGCCTTCTCTTTGACAATAGTGTTTTGGTCTCGTACAAGGTCGTACACCGTGTTGAGCGTGTACGCTCATCTACCGCAGCTACTATTAGGGGTGCGCACTCCGTTTTGGCCGTTTGGCCTAGCTGCCTGTCACCCACACAGTGCAGTAGCCCTCGCCTTCCGAGATGTTGTCGAGAATTTGTTTGTCGAGAGATCGCACCAGTTGGTTTCCAAGTCCAATGTGGTGCATCGTTCAAATTTCTCGACTGTAAAGACGATCGCGCGAGGGGAGATTTATGGTCCTAAGCACCAACATTAATTCTGTGAAGGAACATCTCATCCGGGTCAGGACTCAAGTGGTCTGGAACGATGAGAGCTTTGCTTACCTCTATCCTTGGGGGCGCATCGTCTTCGTATTGGGCATCTGGCTCTATGGGGAGCGGATGCTGAGGAACAGAAACGAAGATAAACGAGTGGGAGCAGCTGGGCTGGGGTGCTTAAGTACACTTTTTTTTGGCAATACGGAACGCTTCTACATTCACACGCCGAGATTGTGGGCCAACGACAATGCTTTCTGCGGATCAAATGAATGCTTCGTTTGCAGGGCAGTGGCCGCGTGACAGCTTTGTCCGTTTGCCTAGCCATCAATACAACATAGACACACATTCTTGCAACCTGATTCGTTGAGGAATTACTGCTTCTGATCAGATCGCGCCACATCGGCAAGACACAAGCACACGCGCATCACTAGCTCTTGCCAACAACGGCTTACACGACGTCTGACGTCTCCAACCAGTCTCAGGCCACCCGGGATGAAGTCTTGGCATACGACGCCCCGGAAGCAGATCGTGCTGGGGGCACCTTCTGTTGAGGTGGAAAACGTGGCTGCGGCGCTGCACTTTGCTGTGAACGTCTTTGGTGAGGATTCAATCACGAGAAGAGCTGGAGTTGAAGTAGTAGTGAGAAAAGTCAGGCCTCGATTCTGTTCCATTGAAATATTTCCAACATATGATCGCAAAGGTTAAACGGTGAGAAAAAAAAAAAGGGGTGGGGGGGTATCTCATTTCTAAACCAATACTAAACGCCAATGTCATATGTATCCATAATTGTTCATCATGTCCGAACCACTACGCCGCCTACTTGATGTGGACTTCGAGTGTGTCCATATCATCGATTTCCACTTCGTCCATGGTCATGTGCTCTTCTAGCCGGTCGCCGTCGAACCAGATGCCTACGTCTTTGCCTGATGCCGTCGGTTGTTTCGTTCGAAAGCCCGTAATCAATGTTTCTACTGTGGTCTCCGGGCGCACGGTGAGTTTAACGTCCTCGAGCCCTCGAGCTTTCAAAATGACGCGAAGCTTGATCTCCTAGCTGGCGTTCCAACTGTAGCGAGTCCTGGGCTGTTGACGTCATCCGACAGTTCACCTGCCTCCCTCTTGCGTTGAAGTTCCTCTTCGCGTTCCATTTCTTGGAACAGTTCTTTCGTCCACACTTCCATGTGCACTTGGGTTCTGTTGTCGCCCAGACCCTTCGTGTTGTACCCATCCACCACGGCTCGACCATTGCCTTCGGGCCGAATGCCGAGATTCAATAACGTAGACGACGCGTATACCTTCTTCCTTCTCCACGTCAACACAATCTCGTCCTTGTCGTCTACGTCTGTTAGAATTCCTTTCTGTTTCTGCAACGCGAGCCAAGTATCCTCACCACCCGTAGCGGTCTACTGTAAAGGTATTTCACTTGGCAGGGCTTGCTGTTGGGCACAACTGACGTGACCAGAATGTGAATCGATTCCTTTGCGGCATCATTGTCTCGGTTAGCCTCGGATAAGGCTTGGTCCCGCCGCTGCTCCTCTGCTTTGCGAATGTAATCAGCGAACTCATCGTCTTCGTCAGTGGCGGCGAAACTGCTACCCAAAATCTCGACTTCGTCTTCCTTCTCTCTTGGCAAAGGGTCGGCGCATGATCGTTATTGTCTTCGTCGTCCGAATCACTGAGAATAACTGGTGCAGGTGTCGAGCTGAGCATATCCGCGCTTCTTTGGCTCGAGCTCCCTTGTGTGACAGCCGAGGCCATTCGACTGAAGAATGGGGTGGGTATTACTGAGCCAGGCTCGCCGGAGGCGAAGCTGAGATCCTTTGTCGAACTCAGGCGCGTACGCTTTGAAGCGGGGGTGTGACTAATTCGCTATCCATCAGTCAGTTCTGCGCAATGATCAATTGTCATGAAAGACCAAAAAAACCGACATTGCTTCCTCGCTAGTACCACCATGATACACATTAACTGGCGTCATGCTTCGGATTATCGATGGCGACACTGGGGTAGTTAAGCTTGGAGCATTATCGTTCTCAGCATTATCCCCCAACGGCTGCTTCCCAGCAGTTGCAGCTGCTTTCCTGCGCTCCTCTTCCAATCTCTGTTCCTTCCTACGCTCCTCTTCCAATTTCTGTCTCTTTTTCAGTCGTCTCTCTCGATCTGCCTCCATAATTGGCTGCATCTCCTTTGATCGGCGGAACAAATCGAGGCCATCGTTATCCTGTGCTTTGCCGTGGCTGACAGGAGCAACGACTTTGGATGCCGATCTGCGTAGGGCTGTTGGTTTGAACGGCAGTTTCTTTGCCTTGGGAGGCGCAGGCGTTGTCGGGATCTCGCTCATGTTGGGCCACGGAAGGCATATTAGAATGAATGAAGATAGAAGTTCAAGAGCTTTGGACCTGTGCCAGCTGGAGTGCTGCGCATCACCGACTCGGGAAGAAGTTGGCAGTGCGGATGTTGAAGCCTTCTGAAACTGTGCGAGTTGGAGAGATGCGACGGGCGGGTTTTTTTTTTTGGGGGGTTAGTTTGTTGTTGCTTGTTGCTTGCTTGCTGCTGGCTGGCTGTTACAGCTGTCGCCTTCGCCGTTACACAGAGGCCCTCGCAGCGCCGCTCAGCAGTGAGCACCACAGTGTGAATCGCTCATCTTCAGCCCCACTTCTCATCAGGCTCCATCCACCGATTGGCCTCTCAACATTCATTTCTCGTCGCATCCGCCCTCAAGCTCATCATCAAACGACATACACACACACCGTCATCCAGCCCATCATGTCAACCCAAGAAAACGGCGCCGCCGCCTCACAAGGCGAGGGCAAAGATCCTCCAGCTTTCTCAGCGATATCATCGGCAACCCCGTCATTGTCAAGCTCAACTCCGGGGTCGTGTACAAGGGTAAGAAACACCTGGACCACCATCCATCTATCAACCATGAGCCTTAGCCGCGCAGGGCGGTCCGCACCACATGTCAGACCCCAAGGTTCACGTCAGCTAACATTTTGTCTTCTATCACAGGTGAACTCCAGTCCGTGGATGGGTACATGAACATTGCACTGGAAAAGACGGAGGAATACGTCAATGGTACGAAGCGGAGGGAGTATGGCGATGCTTTCGTGCGAGGCAACAATGGTAAGTAGCTGAGGCTGTAATTGCGGCCGCTCATGACTAATTTTCTTTGTGCGCAGTAATGTACATTTCGGCGGACTCGTGAGAGCTTTGTTCAACAAAGACTGTGATGCCACTTTAAGACGGGCGTGATTTTCGCCCTGGTGCACCTGATTTGCAAAGTCTCCCGCCGCTGCATGGACTTTTGACGACATAATTTGCAAAATAGCGACACCATCGTGCGGTCAAAAAAATATGGAAACCCTATGAGCGTTCATCTCACATTCTGTCGATGGTAGCACCTCTGTCGAATCGGTGCCGAAACTGTCAGCGCGCCAGGAATTGAAGAAACCAGTATCACGGAATGGGACCAGCATCCGCCCAGCCATTAGCTCTATTTTTTATTGTGGTTAGCCTATCGCTAGATCCAATATCATCTAGCACCTTCCCCAAGAGCTTCTCCCATCTCGGTACTGTTTTGCGGACTCGATTTTATATTTTCTCTCCCTGGGCAGCTGGCTGCAAACCTGCCTAATCGTTGGGTCAGTTGGGTGATGTGTATTTTCGAGACAGTCTCGTACCAGTTCCGCCATTCTCCCCGATTCACCGATTGAACTACGATGCCACATCCCCGCGACATCAGGGGCAAATTTCGCCTTCCATAAGAGATTACCAGCTTTAAATTTACCGAGCCAGGTCCATCACCAGTATTAGCCGTGGTTAATTGTGTGTATTCGTCATCGTTTATGTTGCTATATACGTTCTATTCCGACTACGACCATCAACACTTGACATTCAAAAATATATACCTAGCCGAGATCGAATGGTTCAAAATTTAGACATCTGCTTCATGACAAGTCAAGTGATTTTGCTTTCGAAGTTTCGCCGGTTTCCTCGGCCGCTGGATCGTCGGTTCCGGTCCGCTCGTTGCAGTATTGGGACTTGACTTTGCAAACTCGAGGCGAGCACCAAGTGTGCCTGCTGGAAGAATCTCAAACCCAGAATTCATCTTTCGACGCTCCGTGTTGGCATATACTTGCGCAGAACCGTAAGCACGTCCCACGAGGCAGGCTTGAGGCATGGCACTTGAACTTGACGACGATGCCCTTGTTCTGGTCCTGTCCGCGCAGGTGTTCGGTGGTGACAACGTTGGAATAGCAGTCGGACCTTGGAGGGGGCTCGATCGGTATCTAAAGGTTTATCTGTCCTCAAATCTCCATCTTCTTGTACGGGTCGTATAGCCGAATCATCAATATCATCGTCAGAATGGCCGATCGAGCGACAGTCGTGGTATGTGGAAGAGGGCGCCGATGAATGAGTGACGGCCGAGCTCGACGAACTTGCGGGAGTCTCCACAACGTCTTGTAAATCAGAGTATATCGTTCCTCCACGGGGTAGTACATGGTTGTTATCGTCATTTCTCAGAGCTGCCGAAGATGCCACCCGGCTAGTGTCGCATACACCACAACTCGAGTTCCAGATGCCTTCCACTTCCTCCCTTGTTCGATCGCACGTGCTCCAAATGGAATACTCGTGTGGTTCAAATGACGAATGCCGCAGTAGTTCATCTCCGCTATCCTTGCGCGCCGTTCTTCGTCAATTACTTCGTGCTTCTGCATTTGCCGATTCGATAACCACAATTTGAACACGCCGATGAGGAACACAACGACAATGCTACACCCAAGGACCTTCAATATACACTGTCAGAAACTGAACCACGATTTTTTGGGTTTCGACGAAGCAAGTTTGCTCACGAATGTCATTTGTTGCCATAACTGCCACTTCATGAAAAAGAAATCATGATGTAGGCCTCTCCATAAATTTCAAGTCAAACGCAAGCGAGTGTGTGGTCGAACCGGGTGCGGCAAATGCCATGAAGAAGGAACATGGCTCAGGCTATCTCTTTTCCGGCCTCAAAAAAAAAAGATCCAAAGAACACAAAATTCAGAGTCAATGCGTGGACAGTCTGATGCGCATTCACAGAGTAGCGACTGCACAGCAAGAGCCAACCAGCAGTCCGTGGCAAGTGATGTGCCGCTGAACACGAGGTTCAATAACAAATGTGCTCATCGGGACGTGCACGATGGCCTGGTCCATCTAATATGGGCGAGTTTCGGAAGTAGCGAGTCTTGCCTTGCGGTGAAACCGGTAATTATGTTGGCAAGAGAAAGGCGAGGGCAAGAGTCTGGTGAATACACCCAGATAAGTTCAGTTCCGTTCCACACGAAGCATCAGTCATCACAGTCTGGCGATTTAGTGTCGATACTTTCGTGGCAAGCAAGTGGCAACTGTACCACGTGCAGCCGGCTGGCACCAGGTGTCAGGACTCAGTACTGAGCGAGGCACCAGGGTAACACTGGATTTCCACGAGTCGCTGCAGGCCTTTCTCCAGTCAAATTGTTCTTTGTTATTATCGAACTAACCATCGGCTCCTTCGACCATGCGCTCTCGACCCGGTGAAAGTCTTGTCGATGGAATTTGATGCCTCCGTCGTGACACATCTCATCGCATCATATCACAAAGCTACAGCACCTAGATCAGCTCTAGTCAACCCCGTCATTGGCCCATACATGACCTTGCCTGCATGACCGGTTTGGGTCGAATTACTGGCAACGCTGGCACTGCTGCTAGACCCAGAGTTCTGACTCTGCGCCTTTGTTGAAAGTGAAGCCGGAGCTATTGTCGGCGGGCTAGTTCCGCTGGTCGGACCAGTTGTAGAAGAAGCGACAGTCACAAGGGCGACGAAAGCAGAGGTCGAAGCTGGGATCGAAACGCCGGTGCTACTGGACTCTGCCTCGGGGGCAGCAGTCGTCGAATCGGGACCTGGCTTGGCCAGGACAGTCAGACATTTGGAACAGCACTTGCAATGGAAAATTTCCATCAGCGAAGATAAGACGTCTTCGTCTTGTAGACCTCGGTCGGGTGTACGCAGCACAACCCCGGGCTTGTTGTGCTTGACCGGTGCTCGACCGCCGCTGCAGTCAAGAGGGTCACAAATATGGCCGTCGCCCGGATCGCACCAGTGTGTCATGTTATGCCATCAGCACACGCTGTGAAGATGTGAGTTTTGCATACAAAGGCAGCAGCCTCGGTTGCCAGCAGAAGGGTCAGAGCGGCCGAAAGGAGAAGCTTGACCATATTGACATTGAAGAGTGTGCTTCAGCGTATGTGATGAACGAAACGAATGGCAGACACATTTTATGGACTGGAACAAAAAGGAAGAAGACCGACAGTTCAGCGTGAGACGCTAAGAGGGCACATGTTGATATTATATTCTTGTCATTTCACGACGACGAAGCTAACACTGGCCAAATCTTGCATGGAATATAGAAGGAAAGTCCCAAATGATAACCCCTGTTGCGCGTCGACAAAGATGAGAAGCCGTGGTCACGAATTGGACTTACTGGACTGACTATTCCAACTCGATTGACTCTCTGTGCACATTTTCAGGCACATCGGAGGGAACCAAATCTCAACATCAAAAAAGTGATGAAATGGGAGACTATTTTTGCCCTTGTGTGAATCCTCATTATTCGAATCGTCATTCGTCAAAACATTCATTGGTAGTTCGAGTGCCCATGTCATCATCCGGCATCTGGTCGATTATTACTAAATTAGCAACAAGACACTATAACTCCGAGTTGGTCTGGCAAATATAGGTCCGCCAAGAACAGTCTTTTGTGCCAAGATGTTTTACTGTTTTGTATTATGCTCCGGAGCACACTTGACATGATAGAATATGGGCGGCCCTGCCAAGCAGGTTCTCAGCAATGCAGGCGCGCGCAAGAGCGGGATCACGTCGATTTAGGGTTAATGATGAGAAGTGGCAGCCGCTTGTCTACCAGATGAACGCACGATGAACCTGCGATAACCGCGAAAACATCTTCACGAGTACATATGCACACGGGCATATATCTAATCGACAGCGGTAGTACAAACATATCGATGAAGCGACCTTTGTTTCCTCTCATTTGCGCACTTACAGAGGAGAGGAAACCGAAAGAAGGGGGTGGCATTCGCACTGTCTGATGTGCGGATATCGTGCCATGGGATACAGTGTGCAGACTGTATGATGTCAAGGTTGGTCCCTAGGCTGCAGACAATTGGTTCGGTCGCGTCATTGAGAAGATGATCAGGTTGATAAGCTGACGGCAAGCGCCGGGGCCGAACGTGCGGCACGATTGTGATGGCAAAAGTGGCTGCCCTAATTACTCCGTACTCCATAATCAAGGACAAAACAAACAAAACAAAAAGAAAGCACAGCGCGGCTCTGCTACCAGGATTCCCCATCCTTTTAGTCGCCCTGCCCCTTTGGTCGCAACCGGCTCCGTATGGGTCCCACTGAAAACAGTCAGAGAGTCAGTCAGTCGTCTTCAACTGTGTGCCAGCCAGCCAGCCAACCGTACCAACTCGGCCACGGCAAGTCCGTCCAAGTCCGTCCAAGTCCGTCCAAGTCCGTCACGCCCGTGATGCCGTGCATCCCCACGACTCCCCACGACTTGTTGTGTGTGTTGCCATGTGTGTTGCCATCCATGCTCTGATAAGAGCGGCTTTCCCGGCTTCGTTCATGTTCGCGCGCAGCGCCACCCAGCTCGTTCCGACATCGTACATTGTTTCGTTCTATTCTGCGTCGAGCACTCACTCTTCCCTTGGTCTCCATTGCTTACTGAATTCTTTTCGTCCCTTGCCCTCATCCTCACTCTTTGTATTTGGGCACTTGATTTCACCCAAACGTCCGTGTTGCCCCCATGCCGATTCGAAACCCGTTCGCCCGACGATCCGGGCTGGTCGCACACGATGAGCTCCCGCAACCCGAGCACGTAAACCCTCATCCCGGCTTTGAGCGTGTTGATACCGTCGGGTCCAAGGCCTCGTCATCGCTCAGCCTTGGCAGCAACAAGAGCCATGATACTGGCGAGTACAAGATGAGTGGTGCGTGACCTGATTGATTTCTCTTGCCGCCGCACCCGCCCCGCCGTCGCATCGCGCTCACGTTCGCAGTGCGTGGTGTTGGTGTTGGTGCTGGTGTCTTGCCGCAATTTCACACGTTTGCAGTCTTGATTAACTTGAACCCCTTCAACAGTCGTCAATGACAGTGGCGTATATCTTCCGGTACGACCATCCCCTGCCCGTTGCGCCGGCACGGGACCTCTTTTTCACTAACGCTCGTCATCGCCCTTCCAATAGCCTTCGCCAACAGAAGAGAAAGGGCAGTGGCCACCGCGGAGATACCTATCGTCGAGAGCGTCGACAGACACTAGAAGCAGCTTTGGTGATATCGAGCATTTCCCTATTTCACGCGAGTCCTTTGATTCTTACCGCAGATCATTCGTACGTGCTTCTCTGATCCCATTGGCTGAGACCATATTCCCTCCTTTTTTTTTTTTTTCCATGTCTTGTCAAAGAATTGATCTAATACATCGTACATTTTGTTTTTCTTCGGCTATTAGGACATCCAAGCGCGATCGCAAGTCATTTCCAACGACAGCTTCGGGCGCCAGAGTCTAGATTCGGCTCGGTATCCGCGCCTACCAAGAACGGCCATCAACCGCAAGTTTGAACATCAACCGCCGACTGCCGAGGAAGGGTTCGAAGATGTCGGGCTGGACGATCAGAAACAGCAGCCCCGGAAGCGTGGTTTCTTCTCCAAGTTGACCGAGTCGCAGGATGCGTCTGGCCAACAGACAGTTTCTCGCTTCTTGATGCCTGGCCGCAAGAGAGGTCATAGTGGACAAGGCGCCGAGCTCAATTCCATCAGCCAGTCCAGGGACAGCTGAGAGAAGCTTGTTTAAAAAAATCTTTTCTTCTCTTTTTTTTTTTCGCTTGCATATTTCGCTACACCTTCGCAGAACATAGATTTTGGGGTTTCTTGTGTGTCATGAAATCAGGACAAGGGCGTTTACAGTTACAGATGCGGTGGTACTATCGTCGGATCCCGCGATAGACTTACACAGCACTCGCTTACGAGGGTTTATCATGACGGAGCTATTTTTTTATTGACGGGAAGAGTGTATCATATGAGTTGAGAGCACAGGCAATGGCTTCGCCCATGCTGCCATGAATGATTAAGCTTTGCTTCATTGCTTTGTATTTATGCCGACTACTCGGTATTCCGTACACGACTAATAAAGCAAGACCTGTGTGCGGCAATGACGACCCGGCGCGCCTTCCGCATTGCGATACATACATGATGGGCCCCGCTGCGATGGGGTCTCGCTCCACCCGATGGCGAAACCTTCGATGATCAATCACCTCATCAATAACTCCTTTCCTAAAGATTCGTATCACAACAATAGTGAATGAACGATACTGCTTTGACTCACTGAGATACGGAGTACATCAGACGTCTTCTCAACTTCTCGAATACGGCTGATTCCAGAGAGTCCATCCCAAGACTCAAAATCTGTCTTTTACGGCAACGAGCAGGGCTAGATCCCTCGCACGCCCTCCTCCCGCCCTCCACCTTGGTGCGAACAATCTCCGAGTATCGGGCATGGCATCAGCGAACGGGGTACCGAGCGATGAGCTGGCTCGCCTGTCGCTGTCCTCGCGAACAGTCCATGCCGATGACTTCATCTCGGCTCATAGGGCGGTAGCACCAGCCATGCATGTGAGCACGACATTTAGATATAGTGATGATCCGGATGAGTTGCAGAGCAGTGGGGATCCGAAAAAGCTGTCGGACTGGAACAATCGTGATGTGAGTAAGTCTTCACTTTTTGGGGGTACTATTCTCTTCTCCTTCGAGATTTTGAAATCCTACATTCGTCTTTTCTTGTTCAAGGTCAACAACATCCATGATATGCTGCGGCCACTGACAATTTATAGCCCGCCGCACCCCTCGACTCGCACGTTTACTCGCGAGACTCGAACCCCAACACGACCCGTTTGGAGGCCGTTCTCACGAGCATCCTTGGTGGTTCTTCCGTCACTTATGCATCTGGCTTGGCTGCTTTCCACGCCATGCTTGTTCGCTTGAATCCCAAGCGCATTGCTATCGGCGAGGGCTACCACGGGTGTCACGGCGTTATCCAGGTATTTTCACGGCTTACCGGACTACAGAAGCTTCCCTCGACTGTGACCCTGCAGAGCTGGGCCCCGGAGATGTCATCCATGTAGAAACACCACTGAATCCAACGGGCGAAGCAAGGAATCTTCAGTACTATGCTGACAGAGCACACAAGGTTGGTGCGTATTTGACCGTTGATGCTACCTTTGCGCCGCCCCCGCTTCAAGATCCCTTTGCCTTTGGCGCGGACGTCGTGATGCACAGTGGGACCAAGTATATCGGAGGACACTCCGACATGCTCTGTGGTGTGTTGACGGTTGCGCCAACTCACGACTGGGCGAAAGCACTACGTCAAGAAAGACTGGTGCTCGGGTCTGTCATGGGCAGTCTGGAAGGCTGGTTGGGTCTTCGGTCCTTGCGAACTCTGGAACTGCGCATCACGAGGCAGAGCCAAACAGCCACGGCGCTGGTGGCCTGGCTCAGCGCTCAGCTGAAGGATCCGTCGACAGTCGTGGGACAACTCGTGGAGAAGCTGCACCATGCTAGTTTGCAGCCCGAGGCAGCAGAGCAAGGAAGCTGGTTGCAAAATCAAATGAAGGGAGGTTTCGGGCCTGTCTTTGCCATTGTCATGAAAGATATGGATGTGGCGAAAAGGTTGCCCAGCAAGTTGAGATTATTCCATCACGCGACGAGCTTGGGAGGAATTGAGAGCTTGATCGAATGGCGGGCCATGACGGACCCGCGCGTCGATCAGAGATTGCTGAGGGTAAGTGTTGGCGTAGAGGGCGTCGAGGATTTGAAGGCGGATGTTTTGCAGGCGTTGGGTGGTTTGAGCAAGTGAGATGTTGCTTGCGCCAGGAAGGCACGGTGGATAATAACTTAGCGGGTTTGCAACTTCAAGCCTTTGGATTGGGGTCGGGACAGATGCTGCATTCTCTTTGTGGATGATTTGAATAGATGGACAGTTCGCTGCAATATGACATTGACGGAGAGACGGAACGAAAGGCCAGCTTTGGCGCTTTTGGCGCTTTGGCAGGCGGGAACTACCAAGCGAGCCTGCCTGCCTGGTCTGTGGTCTGTCTGTCTCACTGGTCTGTCTGTCCCCGCCCGCCGCCAATGAGATTAGTAGGTTGGCCTCGCATCTTCTTCCTCCCCTGATTTCGACAGCAAGGGAAATGGTATTTGCGGCGTGGAATTTTCAGCCTTGCCTCTGGTAAAAAAAAAAAAAAAAAAAAAAAAAGTAAAAAAGTAAAAAAAAAAAAATTGACCTTGTCACAAAGCACTCCGCATCCTTTACCACAAACAGTCGCGCGTACCACGAAGAAGAAGGAAGAAGAAAAAAAGAATCCTGATGCTCTGATATGCCACGCCTCGCCCTCTTCCGTCTGCCCACCAAGCTGCGGCGACGGGTTCGACGCAACAGAATGGCGACGATTACGATGCTCGCCATGCTCGCCGTCCTCGTCGTCTTCCCCGTCTACTCGCTCTACTGCGTCTACAAGCCACCCAAAGCCCTCATAGGGTACTTGCGCCAAAAGTACCCCGACGTGCTATTCGAAGTGACGACCAACGAGAAGATTGTCGCGCTGTCGCTGGACGATGCGCCGTCCGCGCACACGGGCGAGATCATGGACGTTCTCGGCGAGTTTGACGCCCACGCGACCTTCTTCGTGATAGGGTCGCAGGTGGGGAATCGGCAGGAGACGCTGCGGCAGCTGATTCGGGAGGGCCACGAGCTCGCGAACCACGGCATGCACGACGAGCCTGCGAACAGGTTGAGCCCGGCCCGGCTGGAGAAGGAGGTCGGGGAGGTGAAGGAGAAGCTGGTCGGGCTGTACGAGGCGGAGGGGATGACGATGCCGAACAATTACTATCGACCTGGCTCGGGCTTCTTCAACTACAGGATGCGCGACATGCTGGGCAACAGGGGCTTCCGCATCGTCCTGGGCAGCGTGTACCTCACGACCCGCAGATTCCGTACCCGGTCCGCAACGCCAAGCATATTCTGAGCATGGTGCATCCCGGCGCCATCATCATCTGCCATGATAGGAGGGAGTGGACGGCCCCGATGCTGCGGCTCGTGTTGCCGGAGCTGAAGCAGCGGGGGTACAAGGTCGTGACTATCAGCGATTTAGTCAAGTCTGTCGAGCCACTTGGTGGGCGATGAAGGCTTCTTTATTCGAGACATCTGTACAACACATGATTCATTTTCGTCCTTTTTTATATATATCAACGGACAGTTTTTTTTTTTTTTTTTTTTTTTTTTTTGCCAACGGCGCATTCGGAGTTGCAAAATATCTTCTTCATTAGGCTAGGCCTTCTTTCAAACCCATCCCAGAGGCCTTATTATTACACACCGATGGCATCATTCGTTCTCGACGCCAAGGAGCCAGGCATATATTTACATTTCCCGCTTCGTCTCCTCCATTGAAAAGAACACTACGGTCTCGGAGGAGAAGGCAGGGGAACAATTCTCAGAAGAGACGAGCTCGGCAAATTGTATAAGCACGTGTACATATAAGTCTGACCCCAAACCCACGGTCAGCAAACCCACCCTTGTAATAACATGGCAGCTCATGCAGTCTTCTCGACGATGAGCAACATGTACCCCAAGTACGATGCACCAAGTGCTCCTCATAACACGACAACCTCTGCATGCAGTCTCGTGACCAACAGTCGCCAGTTCCTTCGTAAATAGGCGCAGCCGATATCCCTTACAGCGAGCGTACGATACCTGTACCGCAGCGAGGCACAATGCTGGCCCTCACAAGCTATCTGCATTCCCGAACGAGCTGGCACCATTTGAGGGCAATATTGCAGGAGTGTGAAGCCGTGGCGTCTAGTCTTCCGTAGCTTTGCCAAGTTCTCATATTAGAGGGTGAAACGTGGCGGGGGGAGAAATGATATACAACACCGGCAGGGGATCAGACTGGGACGGGGACATGCGACTTTGACTTTTCAACCTCGCTTGCCAATATTTCATCGAGTTTAGAAAAAAAAAGAAAAAAAAACACTAAAACCCGTGTCGTGTCATGCCGACCGAGCCAGTCAATGTACGCCGTGCGCGGACTTGCAGCAACTCTACTTGCTAATACCCCAACTTGCCAAAATCAAGTGGCGCCCAGGTGAGATTGAGATGCGTCACGATCGAGTACGTATTGGCGTCCACGGGCACTTGTAGCGGCACTTTCAAATTTGATTGAGGGTGTTCTTCATGCGTCGCAGGTGGGACGGATGGGATGGGGCTGCCTGCAAGAGGTGGCGAGCCATGTTGATGGGGAAACGAACATATAAGACTTGAAATCGCGGGCAGAGACCGTCTTTCCTAGTTTCCTAGTTTCCCAGCCGTCACAGATGTGGTCGATCCAGTCTGTTTACAAGGTCCCATCTATTTCACACTTTGAACTGTATTCAGATGCGCCACATTGTGAACAAGTTATTAAAAAAAAAAGTTCCATTCGTCTGTGTCTTAAACGACAACGAGGGCCATGTGAGGCGCTCTTGGACAGCTGTGTATTACCGCCATTTGCAGAGCTTGCAAGGCTCACTATATATCCACATCAAAAACATACAAATCATCAGCCATGTCCCAATCTCTTGTTGAGTATAAACGCCTTCCACCAAAGGAAAGATTTCTTCATGAAGAAAATAAAGAGTGAAAAAGCTCTTGCGTCCTTCTGACGCAAGTCGCTCTTAAAACTGGTATCAAGTCCCAAATTCCGTCCAGATCACCCGGGGTTATTTCCTATCGCCCGCTTTGACAGAAGAAATGAAAAGGGGAAAACAATTGTGCGCGTAGAGCGAAGGGCGCCAGCCAGCCAGTTCGTTCATCTACTGTACTTGAAAATACTTGCCTTGGAATATGTACAGCGAAAATGAGTGACAACATCTTGCCTGATGCCCACAGAGATTGGCATCAAATCACTACCTGGCCGCCTCTTAAATCCAGAGGGAGCAGTAGGTGCAGCATGATTTCGTTCGGGAAAGAACATGGCAGACAGACCCTGGATAGCACTCAAATAGTCATCCGGGCAAAACTTGTGAAGGCCGCGGCTGGCGAGATACTGCTGTTCTTCATCGATAACGTCAAGTCGGTTATTGATCTTGTACTCTTCGGCAAGTTCCGTCACTTGAGCCAACTCTTGTCCGAATGGATGCGTCTCCTTGGCGGCTTGAAGCTGTGTGAAAGCGGTGGACGATGCAGGTGGCAGAAGTGGGAGCATCTTCTGAGAATGAAGAGTCGACGCTGACGAAGCTCTCGTTGATGTCGAAGGGGTGCGAGAGAAGGTCGGACCGCCACGGGTAGAGCTTGACTGATCTGAGTCTCGTGACGTGCGTGAAACAGATCGCTGGCGTGCGATGGCATCATACGAGTTCTTCTTGGTGCGCGAGGGTGAGCGTTGGGGAATGGCTGGGGCTTCCGTGTCGCTTTGCGATGTTGTCGTGGATGGCGATCCGGCGGTTTTGAAATAGCAGGACAAATGGTTTGGCTCTGGTGTCGACGTTGCGTCAGGACTGCTAGGAGGCGTCGAGTCCGCAGTCGACTGGGAGTCAGCATCGGATGATGACTTGCTGTTTGTCGAGCTGGTGCGCATTGAACGAGGGATATCAGGCGCATTGTATGAAAGCATGTTGGTTGTGTGAAGGAGCTGCAAGGGCGCTGAGATTTTGCTGCGAATGTCTTGTGATCCCTTGTTGGTCGTGTTGCTGCGCTGAGGCATCTTGGTGCCATCAGTGAAATCGCTGCCTCCACGCAGCCGACGAGTCGTAAAAGCGCGAGACAACGACATATTGGATGATTACTTGGCAAAAGAGTTGTGGCCGTAGAGCGTAAGGGAAGGAGATGCCGGACAGGCGTATAGTATGCGAGGCCCCGGAGGAGAACTACCAGGTCGGTGACTGTTTGTGGTCTTGTGTGCGCGGGGGTCACAGTCGAGACGATGATACTTGGGCAAAATGCTCCCAAAGAAAAGGGATGTCAGAAATGACCAGGTGACTTGGTTGGTGTCTGCAAAGGACCGGCTGCGTTGGTGGGCGCGCGACAGTAACTGGAGATTCCAAGAGGATTCCGGATGCGACGAGTGGCTCAATTGGGAAGGCGGCTACTACGCGCAGCAGGGGCAGGAGCAGAGCAGGAGCAGGTTGATGGCCGAGTGCGTAGGATTTCGGTAAAATGAACGGTGCCGAGATGATGGAGCAGAATCTGTTCCCCATGCAAAGGAAATAAGAACCATCAATCAAGAAGTCGTGTGTAAGAAAATGAACAGCAAGTCAAGGTGATGCTGCGTCCTATAAGAGCTTATAGTGAGGCGAGTCCTAGTTTGCTTATGAATATGACTCTGTCCAAATGGAGAAGAAACGAAAAAGTATTCGATGAGTTGACGCCGATTGACAGGCAGGAGCACTGTGAATGGCAATGGAAAGCGATTCCGTCTCCTGCAATGAGTGAGTGAATAGCTGTGTTGCACGCACTGAAGAATCCGGTCCCGGTGACGTGAACAGTTTTGGGTGGGCGTTCCCGAAAGAGGGGGATGACGCCCAAAGTGAGAATAAAGTGAAAGTGGGCTCGACTTGGTTGCGGGGAGACAGGCGATGGAGCGACAATGCGACGAGTAACAAGTAATCGATATCCTTTTGTTTGCTAGTTGCAAGAGGGAACAGGTCAACTTCGACGTATTGCGAGGCAAGCCGTGGTCTGGCGCGTCCAAAAATGAGATTTTTCCGGTATAGTTGCTGTATCAAGCGTATCTTCGCAGTCTGACAAGAGTGAGAGCTGGCGAGGTGAAAGGGAAAAGTACCCAGGAATCAACGTGGGTTTCAGTGAAAGGAACGAAGTAATGATTGCGGGATCGACCACGTCAGAGAGAGAGAGAGAGAGAGAGAGAGAGAGAGAGAGAGATGAGACGTGACCTGACGCACAAAGGAAGAATCGAAAAAGAGTTGAAAGAAGCGAGCCCGTCGACAGAGATGGCGATAGGTGGCGGAAGAATCGAGCAAGACACGGGAACCCGGGGTCTACATATTACATACATACTCCGTACATACATACACACATAGGCAATAGGCACAATGGGGAGGCAAATAAACTTTTTGAAAGACATTGCTCACCACTTTCTACGGAGTAGGTGCATGGAATCCCCACTTCACCCCACCCTTGCAGCCAGTCAGTCAGCCAGTCAGCAGTCAGTCAGTCCTTCCCATTCCATTCGGCTCGTTTCCCGGTTGAAATCCTCTTCGATTTGGGCCACAGCCGTGGTGTTGTTGCTGGCTGCGCCTGCGCCGGTCTGGTCAAGCTTCTCAACTCTAGTCTCCACAGGCCAGCGAGATTTCAGATGCTGGCCCCACCAACGTCCTGCTGTAGTCTGCAGCCAGGCGCCCGAAAACAGAATTATGGATACCGAGGCGGAGCGTGTGCTACCACCCATCGGCCAATAGACATCTGCCTACGACTAGCTAGCCAGGGGCACGGCCTGTCCGTCCACCGTCATCAAGTAATACATGTACATATGTACATATAGGACCAAGTGTATCGTTCGTTGACGTTCATAAAGATGAGAGGGAATGTTTAGTGCTAGCTATTTTCGATGCGTGAGCCTTGAAACTTTTTTTTTTTTTTTTTTTTTCGCGCGGCCTTCTTTGTCCGTTGATGCGGCCGGTTTACTGCACTGCCGTCTTGCGGCAGTCTTGTGGCAGTCTGGATGAGAGAGAAGAAGAGGAGAATTGCGCCTCGCTGCTGGAAATGTGACTACAATTTGATGACAAGGATTGGACGATTGCAGAAAATCCGAGTCGAATCCACAACGCCGGCTGAAGGATCCAGTCCTTGCACTGTACATACATACAATGTACATGTATGATCCTGCCTGGCACCCTGGCCACATGCACATGCTCGATGTGCTGTTGTTGAGCTGCACGACTCATGTGCTCAGTCCCGCGCCATATTCGTCTGCCGACAGGCACAGCGTGACAGTCAGTCTCTCATTAACTTATAATATGTACTTCAGGCATCAGGAGTATTACTACGCTGGCAAGCTCGATCCACCCGCCGCGTGGCGTCTTGGTTTTGGTCCGGCCAGCAGAGAGCACGGCTTTTTTTTATAGCTTTTTTTTATTACTAGCCTACTAATAGCCTAGTAGTTCTGACTGGGCAGGCAAATGCCGTCGTTGACATTGGATTTTCTACAAAGGACAGCGCAGCAGAAGAATTGGGTTTTCTGGTTGAGCCAGCCCAGTGCCCCCGTGTGTACTCCAGATGCTCACCACCTCACCTCACCCGGGGCTGCCTTTGACCGCCCATCGTCTTTGAGAAGTGACATGGTGTGTGTCCTACATTACGGGTACATTACCCTTCGCCGCAATGCTCAGCTTTCCCACGACCAGGCATTGTATCAAAAAGAAAAGCCAGCCCTGCCCGTCTCGTCAACTCGATTGAGCGCGGGCCCTAGCCAGCGTGGCATCCGCAAAGTCGACGGGTGCATGCAAGCTCTTTGCCCGGTCGTTTGTCGACTTGGCACAGCACCGCACTCCCTCCCATTGGCTAAGAATGCCCATCTCACAGTTTCAGTTTTTGCTCGTGGCGCCCGTGGTGCCTGCGTTGGTCGAAGCTTGTCGTCCAATCCGCGCGTCCTGTCCCCTGCATTTTCTTTCGCTTGCACTTGCACTGCACCTGCACTTTGAGCTTTGATTGACTGACTTTTGACTGTCTGACTGGTAGCTGGCAGCTGGCAACTGGTAATTAAGTTCATGCCCTCTGATGACTGGCATTTGCACTTCATTCCGCGATGCGCCCCTTTCATTTGGCCATTTTCATTTTCATTTTCGATCCCTATTCTTAATTTTTATTTTTTTCGGGCGGTGAATCGAGTCTGTTACATATAACCATGACGCAAAGCCCTGCACAAAATTTCCGAATTGGCGGTTAACAAAGAGCAATGCGAGGAGGGGGCTCCATGTTGCATTTAATAATAAACGTGGAGTTGGTTGGTTAATTGTACCTTGGCTGACCTGGTAACGTCTTTGTCTTGGACCCCTACTCCGTATCCGTTTTCCACATGCAAAAGTCCCCATCGATACAAGGGTATATCTGGGAACATTATGCTTTCATTGGAAACAGTGGCTGTAAAAGGGAGGAGGAAACGCCCAATGAGATATCACAAATGCAAACAGACTGGTGTCGACTGTCTTCTCTTCTCTTCTCTTCTCTTCTTTCTCTCATTGTTTCATGTGTACGGAGCACGGACTACGGAATATATAATATATCTTCGTTTTCCATCAGGGCGGTTATTATCAGCATGTTAGCTCCTTCCTTTCATTCTCTTAATGCCCGTCAGACGCTTTGTCCGTTACGAGCCTTCTTTAGCCCCTGTCATGTCCAAGCAAGCCCCGGTAGCCACGTTTCATCTCGTGTCAGGTTGGTGGTGCTTGGTTGGTTGCTTCCCCTCCCTCCCCTTTTGAAAAAGTGTTTGATCCTCCTATTTTCCCAAAACTCACTAGGTCCAGCTCATTCATTGGGGCACGCAAATATCGCACTAGAGTTTTCATTTTTTTGCACTGGCGCTAGCTAAATCAGGAAGGGTCCCTACATATATAGCCGTTTTTCGTGCGGAAGTACTTCTAAGATTTTTTTAGTGCTAGCAAGCCCTTCGTATTAGTGATTATATATAATATACGTGATATGTGTATAATTAAGCTAAAAGTGTGTTTTTATTCTAGTAATAATTTAGTTATTATAGTAATAACGCGAAGATTAACATAAAATTTGTTATAAGGTTACACGCACACAAGCGTTGCAGGCTGTGGGTATGTAGGGACCATTCCTGATTTGGCTAGCGCCAGTAAGCTCTCCAGTGCGATATTTGCGTGCCCCATTTATTGAGCGGGATACGAACGGGAAGAGCCCAAAAGGTCGTGTGGATGCTGCTATGCTGTTTTGGGATTCGGACGTCAGTGAGTCGATTTCTGCAGTGACTGCGCGATGAACGCAAAAGAGGGATCCCTATCTTCGAGTTTCGCATTGACCACTGATCTGCTGAGGCCTTTTCGCCGCTGCGACGTTATCCATGTCATGGACTCCTGAGAAGGAAGTTTTTTGTTTTTTTAACGATATGATTTGCCCAAACGGCTTGACGTAAATCTTAGAGGTATTGTGCACATGATCTCTGGGTGCGCGCTATCGTACACATGAGGTTGCGAGACACCTGCAATTGTGGTTGGCAAGTGGATGGGTTCTGGCTGATGGTCGAGGACTTCGGGGAAAGACGGTTTTTGATGTGATGGCCGCTTGGACGAACTTACAATGGGTAGGATTAGGTATCGCTACCAATACATGCATGTCCTCTGGATGGGGTGATGTATGTAGATTGGTGCCAGCAGCTTGATTGGCATCGCGCTCGTCAACTTTTCCGCTGTGTTCTTTTTCCTTTCGAAAGACAAACATTATGACATGATTCATGCAGCGCATTGGCATTGTGTGGTTTAAGAAGGAAAAAAACCCCATCTTACATGTACTTCAGCATTTCGAAATTGTCTTTTTCTCTTTGTCCTATTCGTCATTTGATAGTTCCGCTTATATAGTCTTTAGTCCTCGTCCATTGACTCGCCATCTTGGTCCTGCCCCTCACCGTCGCCTTCCTCCTCCGATGAGCCGCTCTCATCGTCCTCGACCCCAATTAGACGATCCTCGACAACACCAGTCTTGAGAGTGGGCACCTTTTGCGCAAAAACTTGGCGAACAGCAGCATTGGTGCTGGTATCCCAGACTTGCATGTTTCCGTTGCTACCCGCTACAGCCAAACGGAAGCCGACTTCTGCATCTGGTGCAAAGGTGGTGGCAAACACCTTGCCGACATCTAGGTTGCGCGATACGACCATGGAAGGTCCCGTCGGCTGGATGTTCCATAGCTTGACGTTCCTGTCGGTTGACCCGGTGGCCATGAAGCCGGGGATGATTCTGTTGATGTCGAAGGAAGAGACGGACTCGTCATGCGCTTGCAGTGTCCAGACGGATTTGGTCGCTGTGGGCGTAGAGGGTGCGTTTCGGGCATCGTGGTAGTGAATGCAGCCGTTCTCGGTGGAAACAAAGAAGTAGTTTGAGTCGTGAGGATCCCAGCGGACGTTTTCGACGTCGCTTTCCACTCCCCATCGAGGCGCCTTCGCGTCGGGAGCTCTCATATCGGCCGCGACGATGGTGCGGTCGTAACTCCCGCTCAACAGCACGGTGGCTTCCGCATTGTGCCATGCTAACGAGCAGACCTTGTCCGTGTGATACGAGTATGACTTGGCGCATTGCGCTGTGTTCAGGTCCCAGAGCTTGACCGTCTTGTCGGCCGAGGCCGAGGCCAGGAGATTGCGATGTTGTCTGTTCGCGGCTAGTGAAAGGACGGCATCAACGTGGTAGGCCTCGTTGGCCTTGGCCTTCTTCCCTTTCTTGCTCTTCTTCTTCTTTTCTCCTCTCCGGCCTCGGCATTGCCACCTTGACCTAGAATAGCGTTTGGGTACATGCAGTCGATGGTATCGAGATCCCAAATTTCAATGTCAGGGTCCATAGTTCCCACTGCCACAAAGTTACCTTTGGCATCTTTATCGGCACCAGAGTTGCTAACCGGCATGTCAAGCCACTCGAGAGCCAGGGGAATGGCGGGCAGCATGATGTCGTGGTGTACGTAGAGGTTGTCGCCTTCATCTTCAAAGACGTAGACCTCGAGATGAGCCAGTTCATCTTCTACCTTGGCAGAGAGGATCAGGTTGTCGGTGGCGAGGATCTGCAGGTCTGCTTGCTCGTCGTCGTCGTCGTCGTCCTCATCTTTTAGGGTAACGTATGGGTCGTCCTTATTGGACTCGTGGTACGCCAGTGACTTGAGGTTGCCAAACATTCCCATTCCTGTCTCAGCTGCGGGGGTGTCTTCGTCTTCGTCGTCATCGTAGTGCTCGAGGTCGTATTCTTTCAAATCATCGTCGTCGTACCTGCGGGAAGGAGGGTTAGTATAGTATACCGGCCATTTTTGCAATTCATGCGATGGATCAACAAACCTGATTTCCGTCGCCTCTTTTTCGCCCTCGACCTCCATACTTTCTTCCTTTGGCGATTTGGCATTCTTCTCTTCTCCGTCTTCTTGCGCCTCTTTCAGGTCTTCTTCGGCATCGTCCAGTTGAAGTTTCGCGAGCTCGGCTATCCGCTCGAATTCGCTCTCATCAAGTGTATATTTCTTGGGGAAAGGAGCTGCGAAGCCTCTTGGAACCCATTGCGCGGCCGTGATCATAGACATGATGATCAGGTTTTTTCCTTTTTTTTTCCGGCCCTGCTTCCCACCGTGCAATCGTGCGGTGTAAAATCAATATGTATCCGGGCCCAAGAAAGATAGGCCGCCGACTGATTGAAGCAGGCCCAAATTTTTTTTTGGTATGGGTGGTGGGGTTTATCGATAAGAAAGCTTGTCAATGTGCTACAATAGAGACCAGACATCCTTGCTCAAAACTACACGCCCCTGCTTAGGAGATTGTCACCCCAGCTCAGTTTCCTTTTCGCGACAAGACGCGCTGAGCGTATTTCTCCTCGAAGCAGCTGCACAGGCTGTCAAGGTATTCAATATGGCCGGCGACAGAGCCTACGGCGAGTATAGCCCCAAGAGAAGGAGATTGGACTCGTCGCGACCACCCAGTAGATTCCAGAATGGATCCCGCGGATCAACACCACGAGCTCAGTCGAGCTATGCTGCAACGCCTGCAAGAGAAGAGGACCATCAACAACCAGCCGAAGAAGATATGCTAGCTCTGGATCGAGACTGGTACGGGGGCGACGAGATGGGAGGGCACGCATTTGGAGACGACACCCATAACCCTTTTGCTTCCTACGAGGTATCCGCGTGGGAGGCTCAGCAACAAGAGTCATCCAAGGCAGACAAGATGGCCAGTCGATACGACGCCAGACAAGAACAACGCCGCAAAGAGAATGACGCGTGGGAGACCAACAGAATGCTGGTTTCCGGTGTTGCCCAACGACGCGACATGGCCTCGGATTTTGACGACGAAGAGGCGACTCGAGTACACTTACTGGTCCACGACCTTCGACCACCCTTCCTCGACGGGAGAACCATCTTTACCAAGCAGCTTGAACCAGTTCCTGCCGTCCGAGACTATCAGAGCGACATGGCTGTATTCAGCAGGAAAGGCAGCAAGGCCGTCAGGGAGGCCAGGCAACAAAGTGAACGCCAGAAGCAAGCCCAGCAAGCGACCAGCCTGGCAGGAACGGTACTGGGCAACATCATGGGCGCCAAAGACAACGACGAAGACAGCGCTCTGCCTGGGCCTGGCGATGGGGACGGAAGGAATATCGAGTCCAAGAGCAACAAGTTCCGCACTCACATGAACAATTCGCATGGCGCCAGCGACTTTAGCAGGACCAAAACCCTCCGCGAACAGCGAGAGTATCTCCTGCGTTTGCGGTTCGCGAAGATCTCCTCAGCGTCATCCGGGAGAATCAAGTTACTATTGTCATCGGTGAAACCGGTTCAGGAAAGACTACACAATTGACCCAATTTCTATACGAGGATGGTTATGGACGTACCGGTATGATTGGATGCACGCAACCTCGTCGTGTCGCCGCAATGAGTGTAGCAAAACGTGTTGCTGAAGAGATGGACGTGGAGCTAGGCACCGTCTGTGGCTATGCTATTCGTTTCGAGGATCATACCAGCAAAGAAACCGTGATCAAGTACCTGACTGAGGGTATCCTTCTCAGAGAATCACTCAATGAGCCCGACTTGATCGCTACTCGTGCATCATCATGGATGAGGCGCACGAGCGGGCTCTGAACACGGATATCTTGTTGGGTCTGTTCAAGAAGATTCTCCAGCGGCGCCGTGATCTGAAACTCATCGTTACTTCAGCGACCATGAACGCAAAGCGCTTCTCCGACTTTTTCGGAGGTGCCCCTGAATTCACCATTCCAGGAAGAACTTTCCCCGTCGACGTCATGTTTCATCGGTCTCCCGTCGAAGACTATGTAGATCAGGCAGTTCAGCAGGTACTGGCCATTCATGTTTCCATGGATGCCGGCGATATCCTCGTCTTCATGACCGGACAGGAAGACATCGAAATCACTTGCGAATTGGTACAGAAACGACTCGACGCTCTGAACGATGCCCCCAAACTGAGCATTTTACCCATTTACAGTCAAATGCCAGCAGACCTCCAAGCAAAGATCTTTGACAGAGCCGCTCCGGGGTACGCAAATGCATCGTCGCCACCAACATTGCCGAGACGAGTCTTACGGTTGACGGCATCAAGTACGTGGTCGACGCCGGCTATTCCAAAATGAAGGTTTACAATCCCAAGATGGGCATGGACACGCTCCAGATCACGCCCATTTCACAGGCCAATGCCTCGCAGCGTTCCGGTCGAGCCGGCCGAACCGGGCCCGGAAAAGCATTCCGACTGTACACCGAGAAGGCTTTCAAGGATGAGCTCTATCTGCAAACCATCCCCGAGGTGCAGCGGACGAATCTGTCCAACACAGTGTTGATGTTGAAGTCCCTCGGCGTCAAAGACCTCCTGGACTTCGACTTCATGGACCCCCGCCCCAAGATACGATATCCACGTCCATGTTCGACCTGTGGGCGCTCGGCGCGCTGGACAACCTGGGTGAACTGACGGAGCTGGGACGCAAGATGAGCGCGTTCCCCATGGATCCGTCGCTCGCCAAGCTCCTCATCACCGCTGAGGAATACGGCTGCAGCGAGGAGATGATCACCATAGTCTCCATGCTGTCCGTCCCCAACGTCTTCTACCGGCCCAAAGAGCGTCAAGATGAGGCAGACGCCCAGCGGGAAAAGTTCTGGGTCCACGAATCAGACCACCTGACCTATCTCCAAGTATATCAGGCCTGGAAGGCCCACGGCTTCTCCGACGGCTGGTGCATCAAACATTTCCTGCATTCCAAATCCCTCCGCCGCGCCAAGGAGGTCCGCGAGCAAATCGTCGACATCATCAAGTCGCAGAACATGGCCGTCAACAGCTGCGGCATGGACTGGGACATTATCCGCAAGTGCGTCTGCTCGGGCTACTACCACCAGGCGGCCAAGTACAAGGGATCGGGCGAGTACATCAACCTCCGCACCAATCTCGCCGTCCAGCTCCATCCCACGAGCGCCCTCTACGCGGGCCACCCGCCCGACTACGTAGTCTACCACGAGCTCATCCTCACGGCCAAGGTGTACGTGTCGACCGTCACGGCCGTCGACCCCACTGGCTCGCCGACCTAGGCGGCGTCTTCTACTCGGTCAAAGAAAAGGCTACTCGATCCGGAACAAGCGCATTACCGAGACGGAATTCAATCGCAAGATGGAGATCGAGACCAAAATGGCAGAAGATAAGCGCAGAGACGAAGAGCGTAAACAAGCCGAGGAGGAGAGGGCCGTCAAGAAGAGGGCTCCTGCGGATGGCAAGAAGTTTGTCACCCAGGGTGCGGTCAAGAAACCTGTCACGAAGAGACGAGGAAGGGGTTCTGAGAGAAACTGCCCACCCCTCTTCTCCTTCCTTTGTATAAATTGCATCGGCGGTCATGAGACGAGGATACGATATTCAGCGAAACTCGATCATTATTATATCATTGGATAATGAATGACCAACAGATACCATGGCAAGCAACAATTTCGTAACCCTTTATTCATTCATCAATGGCGTATAGAAAAGCTAGTCTCCCCGTCCACCACCTCGCGATGCTCCCTGGTGAACTGCACGACTTTGGCATGTCGTGGCCCTCGTCCACATCCCTCAGGAACTTGGAGAGGGCCTCATCGTCGCCCTGTGCCTCTCCCTCGACCTTGGGGGATACCATAGCATGAGCATTGATGGAGCAGTTGGGGGAGGAAAGAAAGGCTACGTACGTACCTTGTTATCGGGCGTGTTTCTGCACCACCCTGTTATGCCGTGCTCTTGGGCTTTGCCCCTCGTGAAGTATCTTTCGAGGCTCAAAGTCAACATGGGATGGAATGCTCTCGTGGCGAGGATAAGTCGACGGTGCCGTGTTGCTTGCGTACGTACCTGAATCCCACGCCTTGTTTCACTGACGTCAGTTTGGGGAGGGGGAAGATGAGGCTTCTCGCGTGGGTGGAAAACGTACCTTGTACGGTGCCGCCGTGGGCAACGAAATAAACCTGGTGGGCGTGAGTGTGGGATGTCTGTGGTTGAATGAGTGGTACTGATACTGATCTTACTCGTCGGGTCATGTTGTTTGGTGTGGGAGGATCGAGGTGAGTGAGTTTGATGATGAATGAGTTCAACGTGTTGAAATGCGGATTGACTTGCTCCTTCCTGGGTTGGGTGGGGCAGGGCAGCACGGTCTGTCTCTAGACTCTAAAAGTCACTCTCTACAACAACGTCTGGTGCTACCAGGCCTTTTTTTTTTTAATTCAACACGACCGACTTCCCATTCACTCTAGCCACTATCAACATTGTCAGGGATCAGAGTGTCTAACTTCCATACATCACAGACAAGCTCTCTAAACTGGTGGACTATCCTTCCGCCACTCTCATGTCCAATTTATCGTAAAATATGAAGAGCTGATTTCAAGTCCGACATCTTCTTGACCAGCGCCTCCCGCCTCTTTACAATTCGACGCGGCTCTCCAGCAATAGATGCAAGGCTCTGTTGGTCCAGCTTGAGCACCCATTTCTCCGAAAACAGGCTCAGAGGGCTCATCGGTCCGGTCAGCAAACAGTGGTCAATAGCCTGGCGGAACACGGTATCCACGATGCGGTCGCGTGCCACCTTGTAGTAGGCCTTGAGGATGTCGTGAATGTTTTCCTAGCCTCCTGCTCGTTCGTCTTCCCTTGTATGACCCTTCGAACCGTCTCCAGTTCGAAAAGCTTCTGATCCTCGGCCTCGGGGAGCCTTCGTCGTGACGTTCGTTTTTCAACGGCTCCGTGATCCGGAGCCCTCGCGCCCCTGAAGCGTAGAATTGAAGGAAGCGTTCAGCGTATATGGCTTGTTGTCTCTCTCAAGGCCAACCAAGAAGACTGCTTGGTCCATTGCAGCTTGGTATCTGCTGAGAAGCTCGTTGTCCATGATGAACCTAAGTTCCCCGACGACCTTGGAGTCGGTACAGATCTTGCCAATGATGGTGACGATGAAGTGATGGATTACCACGACAATCTTGCCGAGGTATGATCTCACCATTGGCTCCCAATTCAGCGTCTGCTCTCGGAACGCGCTGGAAAGCAGACCGGATCCAAATGTACCCAGCTCAACACCACGAGAGCGGCTGTACATTTGGCCAATCCATTCCATGACGTCTCCTCCAGAAACATAAGTGGTGGACAAGTCCAAGTAGTCAACAATGGAGTCCAGTTCTGGAAACTTGGAGGTGCCGTTTTTCAATGACGTAGGCTCCTGATGCTCACATGCTGGCCGTTCTCTTCACTGCAACACGGATGTTTTTCTTCATTCTCAAAGTCATACACATTAGACATGCTGATGAATTCGTGGTTGAATTGCTCCGTGAGATTGACAATGTCAGTGATGAGCCGGAGGTCGTCGCTCTCAAGCTCTGGGTGAGACGAATAGCTCGCATCAAGTGCGCCACGAACGATTCTCTGGAAGTGTCCAGCCATCTCACAGAGATACATCTGCTGATCCTGTTCTGTCTGTCTCGAGACACCGAGATCGTCAAGAGACTTCTCGCAAGCAAGGAGCATCTTTCTTGCTTCGGCCCTGAGCTTGGGGAATGCCTTGTCCGTTATGTGGCCCAGAAGGTCTTGCAAACGCTCCCGGAGTGCAACCACGCCCACACGATCTGGAGGCAAGTGACACCAAGGCTCCTCCTGGAACATCTTCTCGCGGCCCTGGGTACTGCTACCGTCGGTGGCTTGTTCATCGGCGCCCCTGTTCCTCACTACATAGTAGCCGAGATTCAGGGTCTCTTCTTCCTGTTGACTAAATCGCAAACGACAGTCTTGGTGCTTCGCTCCACGAGGAGGTCTGGTTTGGTGAGCACACCCAAGGTACGTTCTCCAGACTTGTCGTATTTCTCTGAGAGGTTGAGAATCTCTTGAGTCATGATATCTACCGTACAGGGAGAACGGCTAGGATGACGGTTCTCTCTTGTTCAATGTAGCTCTTGACCATGTCCAGGACCATCACTTTGTCCAGCTCCGTCGTAACACCTTCTTCGGTATTCCGGAATATACCCGGGACGTCAATGACGGTCAAGTAATCTTCTTTCGGACCACACTTCAATTCTGAGGACATCGCGACTAAACGTCTTGCTGCCAGTCGTGTTCTCGATTGTTCTGATCCCCATATGAGCATTGACCTGAAGCACGAGTAGGAAGAAAAAAAAAAAAAAAACCCCGGTTAGCAATCCGTGTTTCACGCACAAGGTTTTGAAGAAGAGCATCTTACTTCGCGCAGAATAGATTCAAATTGATTCTGCAACTCGGTAGTTGACCGCACCGTTCGACGATATGACGCCAGGTTTTGCTTCTCCTCATCCGTCGCATCCGGACCAGGAATGATGCTCACAACAACCTCTTGAACTGCATCTCGGCGATGGGTGATCTGCGTGGCATATCGGGTACAGAGACCCTGTCCGTTTGGAAATGGAATCTCGGTGAGACTCTCAAGAAGCGAAGACTTGCCAGAGCTCTGGTCACCGACAACAACGAGCTGGGGCAGCGGCATGTGGGTGCCGACATTATTTTCGCGAAGTTGATCGATCTTGTGGAGTCGATCTGGACTCGTGAGAGTCACTCTAGATTCGGATTCGGCCATTTCGACGACTTCCAAACAGTGGTAGGAGGTAAGAGCAGCCTATTTTCAGCCAAGGTACGGAGTAGAGAGGCCAAGATAGAAAGAGCAACGGCACAAAAGAGAAAAATATAGAAATGGTAAAAAGTTTATGATGAAGGTGACAGGTCAGAGATTGTAGTACATAAAAGTTGTGTCAGAAAGTGGTCATGTTTGCCCGTTTGTAAGAATGATTCCTCCAACTCACTTTTGCACCTCCTCTTGTAAGTCCATTGGTCAACCCACGAGGTAGATCCAATTTCCCAACCATACAGCATTCAGTAATCCGTTTGCATTTCCGATAATATGCGGGTAGACGTGTGCAAATCTCCGTTTGTTTTCAAGGAGTATTGTGCGGTTTGCAATATTCCCCATCCGCCGTATAAATCACGACGTCGTTTGTTGTGAGCACCCTACACAAACGCAAAGTCTGGAACAAAGTTGGATTGTCTAAACTAGTTCGCCCTGCGGATTTATGCATTTACTCCTACAAAGTATCATCACCTGAAGCACGACGCTGAACCCCAACTGCTACTCGATGCTACGCCGGCGCCCCTCATTTTCTACCACCACCCCTCCCCCTTTCTTCCTCACAAGCATATCCAGGACTTGGCTCTAGAGGCATCTTGAAAAAGTTGGCATCCCATTGTCAGACCCTGATAGTCAGAAGTGGGGACAGAGCTCATCCACAAGCTCCGTTCATGTCACCAGCCCTCAAGTGTAGACAACCATGATGTCCTCGTATCCTATGATCTTTTGATTATAGTACAACATAGATGTGTACACCCAAGGTATTGCATCGCATCGCATACTGGATTTGCTCCACGAACCAAATGGTGGTTCGACAAACTGCAAGAGAGAACGAGATCTCTTTAGTTGAAGTCGGCCGGTCCCTGGGCAGTTGCGTTGGGTTCTGCGTGAACTTCGTAAAGGCCAACAGTCTCGACTCTGCTTTTCGCTTGCTAGCATCGTCAAGCTCGACACCAGTAGCACCATTTTCCTTGGCTCCGGTGGCTGACTTGGCAGCAGTTGATATTGAGACGGGGCTACCAAACACGATTAGCGGTTGAAATCTGGAGCCAATGCTGACTTCACTTACCCAAACATTTCACGGTCCACCTCCAAGAAAATCTTCATAGCTTCCTTGCCGCCTCTTTGTACCAAGTAGTTCATGTACTCGGGCGAGCTCCCGCTTGACGGCGATGGATAGACGGCTCTCTGTGCGGAAATCGTCAAACACTTTCTTAATGCGTTCGGCGGTATCTTTTCTTGCTCGCCAGTCGTGGACTGCTCAAGCTCAAAAGTGAACCATTTCTCCCAGAATACCAGGCTGTCGCCATACCACTGCGAATTCTTCAGGAAAACTGCTCGTGCTTCTTCAGCTGAGCCCTTTTCCTTCCACAACATCTGGGCCCATTCTGCCACTAGAGCAGCTTTGGTGTACAGGTCGACGGTCGGCGCATCAATCTGGTCTCTGTATACTTGGATCGCGGCTTCAACATCCCTTTGGCGACGTTGCAAGTGTGCCCATGAGACAATAACCTCAACACAGTCTGGCAATTTCATAAGGATGGCGGCATGGATATCCGACGCAACGTCAATCCTTCCAGCGGACTCTTCAAAGTATGCCCACTGCGTTCGAATTCCAGGCCGGCTGACTGGCACAAAAATGGATGCTCGGATATATATGTTGCGCACTTCCTCGTCCTTGCCGTCTTGAGCGGCCAGCCACCGCGCATACCGGAACCAGAGTTCATCGTAGAAGGCGCAAGTCACCATGCATCGTTCATAGAGCGACACGGTTCTGTGAAAGTCCCCTCGGCTTCCTCAAAATCCAGATACTTGCGCCAGTTGTTCAGTTGTGAGTGCTCCAGCTCGGTAACGTGAAAATAAGGTCGCTTAATCTCTGACTCATACGTCCACCTCTTGGACACTTCCTGTTGTGTGGATGTGAAAACCTCATAGTACATGGCGTCGATCTTGGCTCGTACATCGCGTTCTACTTCTAGCTCGGGACGCGCACCACTGCCATACGCGGCAGCCTCCGCGTCGACCTCGTCTTGGAACCGGCTGAGTGTATCGGCAGGTACCACTTCGCTCAAAGGCTGGGTGTGCGAGAGACTGCGGAAACGTTCGTAGTAGCGAGCATATTGGTGTAGAGGAATCCGGATGATGCGGGCGTGAATGGCATAGATACGATCCTGAGCCTCTTGTCGCTCTTCATATTCGATGTACTTGTCCCAAAAAGGATGCGCCAAGAAGTCGAGGCCTACAAGGCTGGCTCCTCGCTCAAATAATCTGCACTACCATGTTAGACCTCTGCGACATCGCAAGGCGGGTATTGGTGGGATTGGTATGGGGAGAGGAGAATAATACACAGGGGCTATGACCACGAAAGTAACTAGTAAAAAAGGAAACAGAAACTCCATATCGAGGGTCATCGACGAGGGGGATAAGCGGCACCAAGGCGAATAGAGGGAAGCTGTGGATGAGAAGCAGGGCATCAACAAAGCCTGTCGTATAGTGTGAGAGAGAGCATCCCGATTCAGTTGGACCATCATTGAAGGCAAATCTCACCAGCACATGCGTCGGCGGCGACGTGCGAGGTTATCAATGAGTCCGTAGCGCGAGTTCACGCACGACTTGGTAGGGATGCTGCGTTGATGGCTTTGTTAAAGGGAAGGAAACCACCGTGCAATACTTACTCTCGAACAATCTGCGGATCGTGGGTTGTCTCCATCTTGAAAGAGCAGTAATCGGTCCACAGGTCAACAGAGTTGGCGATGTTTGCACATCCTCGCTCATAAACCTAAATAAAGGGCAGTCGGTCAATAGTCGATGGGCTTCCTGGGCATGTATTGTACGAACCATCTCTGCCGACTCAGGGCCCGCGATGTTGAACTCCATATCCGCATATTTCTTCCAGTATCCAAACAGGAGGGGAAACTTGTGAAGGAACCGATCGTAGGCATCGCGGAAGGTGGAAAGAGCCTGCGGGCTAGAATTTCGATTCAATCCACCGTCCAACGTCTCAGCGGACTTGATGTAATTTTCCCAGCTTTCGAAGCTGTCGGAGTCGGCTTCCTAAAGAAAAGAGCTTCAGTCACAGTCAAACCCGCGAGGATAGCTAGACGAGCCTTGCAGGAAAGTGCCGACATACCACCTCAGCCTGATACTTGCGTACCGCGGCGTACTCCTCGTCGGAGCCAGCATAAGCAGCAAATTCACTCATTTTTGCGGATCGCGTATGGCTGAATACAACGATCCGGGATGCGATTGATAACAAGAGAAAGAGAAAGCTTGGCGACAGCTGCTCGTAAATATGTATGTCGGAGTTGCGCGTTGACAGAGTTGCATGCGGAAGAAAAGGTAAACGGGTTTCGCGCCGTAGGCCGGGTCACGGGTGAAATCTGTAATCTGCAGTGTCAGGTACTTGGAAGGGAGGTCATGGAGAGCTCTGCTTAGGCCCAAACTCGCCTGTCAAGCCCGCAGCTCAGATACACGAGTCCTTGGTACTTCTGATTTCGGCGCTAGCCGCGAGTTTGGACTTGGCTCGGGATCCTCGTGTCGACGCGCTGAGTCATCACTGATGACTAATCATCCTGCACCCATAAGTTTTTAGACATGAAAATATCCACGAAAGATCTGTTTTTTCTGCCACATGAGCTTGTGATGATTTACCAATACAAAACTTATGATAGGAAGAGACTGAACGCTCTCTCTCAAAAGAGAGCATGATCTCAATTTGAATCTGAAGCTCTGCTTTTTTCTTATTCTTTTTTTTTTTTTTTTTTTTCACCTTCATGCCCGGTCGTTTTAATAGTCGAAATGTCAGTGACGATGCTCAAGAGTCAAGACCGCTAGACGGCTTACCATCACGCACAAAGGCAGCAGGTGCATCTAGAGCTGCCGGTCTTTGTTCGAGGGCCTGACACGCCAAAGACTCACCAACGAGTTTCGCGTTGCGTGACAGAAATTGTGTGATGCCAGACTCTCGGGTAGACAGGCCTTCGTACTCTGTCGCCCGCACGAGCACAACATCAAGTTGCATCGAGCCGTATTAGGTCTGGATGATGTGAGCTCTCATGGTAGACATAGATTTCAGTGGCATGACTTCTGATGTTGCAACAATCACCGTGCGTTGTAGTGTTGGTGGAAGTACAAGACGTAAATGTGATCATCTTTTACTTCTTTCGAAGCATGATTGTGAATTGTTGCTATCGCGGACTGTGTATCGCGACGGCGTCAAGATATTCGTATTGAGTTACCATTTACTACTTGGAAGTTGCGACAACGAATCGACATGTGTCAATTCAACGTTTCCTGGTTTCCTCGCGACCGTTTCGAGTCATCATCTCCTGTATCATGGAGAGGGCATTGGGAACAGCTCTCTCGATACTCTCGGGAAGTACCTCCTGCAGCTTCTGAGGCACTATGGACTTTGTTTATTCGGCATTTTCAATTCTGAAGCGTAGCTTTGAGGGCGAAGCGGAGGATTTTTAATTAATTTTTATTCAATCAATTATCAATTGACAGACCGGACAGATAGATGTTGCTTTCGCGGAAACTGGCATGGGAATCAAAATCAAAGTCAAAATCCATCGTGGGGCGGAGGCTGAGCTGATGAGAGCTTGGACTCACTCGTATTAGCACGACTGGCCTTCCGGCGGCGGCTGCGCAACACAATCGACGTCATTTCTCCAACCCAACTCACTCGGCTTGACACTCGACATAGCTCGACATACTGACACCCGACAGCTCAGCCAAATCACGCCTCATACCAACGCAGCACGTATCATGATGGACCGTCTGCAGACATAAAGACCTCTCAGCTCCAAGCCCCGTCCTCGCCTTCGATCGGTCGACCGCCAATGCGACCGCCTGCTCGATGGACCACCCTCAAGGCTCGTGGCCCGCGCAGGCTCCTGCCCCGAGAAATCGAGCGAGCTCTACATAAGAGACCATCCTCATCGCTCTATCGCCATTGTATCGTCCTCGCATGCTCTCATCCTCCGGTACAGCTCCGCGGCCAACTGCGATACCCCTCACAATGGATCCGTCACCTCTCTGCATTCTGTCAAGTCTCGCGGCGGCGCCGACTCGCAGGCAGCAAAGTGCATGGTTGAATTCTCTCCTATTACGAGACAGCTTCTGAAAGACTTTAGACCCTTGACGCTGCGGCCTGTATACGGGACGCTGGGGCTCATGTCTGCGAATGGCGAAGTCTTCTTGTCTGTCATCACCCGAGCCATTCGGGCAGCCACCATTCGACCGGGCGAGACGGTCGAGAAAATTTCCACCGTCGATTTTTACTGTCTGAGCAGCGCAGATTACGATGATGTTGTACCTCTGGAGTCCGTTGAGCCCGATGTATCGGACGCCAATCCGGCATGGAGCGCTCAATCGGGATACGGGCAGAGTCTCGGTCGACGGGACGTGTCCATGGAGCACCCGTGCCACGAGCTGCGAAAGCTTCTCAGCAATGGTTCATTCTACTACAGTACCGACTTTGACTTGACCAACAGGCTGCAGGATCGGTTAGTTTAGTTTCTACATGTCAAAATTCCTCTCAAGTCCGGGCGTCGTGCTCATGTTCTACTACTATAGGTCCATCAACTCCAACTCGTTCGATATTGACAACTTTGATGATACGTATTTATGGAACTCCTTCATGATTCGTCCGCTGGTCGAGTTCCGATCTCGCCTCATGCCTCTTGAAAGAGAAGCACTAGACTCTTCCCGCATACTCACGTCCGCCACGCGAGGATTCTGCAAGACCATGACCATTCCCAGAGCGCATCGCCCATTCGGCAGTCAAAGAACGGAATGCCCTCCTATCTCAGCCTGATATCGCGACTCTCGTGCCGCCGCGCAGGAACCCGCTTCAATTCTCGAGGCATTGATGACGATGGCCATGTCGCCAACTTTGTAGAGACGGAAACTATATTCTACAGTCCAGCAGGCACCTTGTTCTCCTATGTGCAAGTCCGCGGCTCCGTCCCCGTCTTTGGGAACAGGCTGCCGACCTACTTCCGGGCCGGCAGAAAATCACAATTACTCGATCCAAGGAAGGGACGCAACCCGCCTTCAACAAGCATATTGAGGACCTGGAACAGATATACGGTGCCGTCCACGTCATCAACCTTCTCAGCGACACGAAACCCGCCGAAGTAGAGCTGAGCGACTTGTACCGCCATGCCATCCAACGCTGTCCATACAGTCGATCCAGTAGCAGTTCCGCCGAGCATGCCTTGCTCCGAGATACCCACTATGACTTCCACGCCGAGACAAAAGGTCCGGCCGGATACGAGGCGGCCAAGGACATTCGACGACATATTGAAGGTTCTACAAATGGGTTCGCGTACTTTCTGGCCGAGGAGACCGACGACTCATGGGAAATCGCTACTGGTACTCCCCGCAAACGAATGGTTGTCGTCCTGCAGCAAGATGGTGTTTTCCGCACCAACTGCCTAGACTGCTTGGATCGAACGAACCTCATCCAGACGCTTATTTCGCAAATGGCCGTCGAGACGTTCCTCGCTCACAGAAGCGACTATGCGGCGTCCGACTTCTGGATGAGGCATTCGAGTCTCTGGGCGGATAATGGCGATTCCCTATCCAAAATCTATGCTGGGACCGGCGCGCTCAAAACCTCCTTTACACGCCACGGAAGATGTCGCTGGCGGGCGCCATGGCTGATATGCGAAAGTCAGTGCAGCGCATCTACCACAACAACTTTATAGATCCGTCCAGGCAGGTCACGATCGATATGCTACTTGGCAGGCTGATCCAGCAGGCTCCGGTGCACCTGTTCGATCCCATCAGCGATTTTGTTTCCATGGAGCTAGCCAAACGGGTCGACGAATACACAAGCTCGGAAAACATCACCATCTGGACCGGCACCTTCAACCTAAATGGTCGAACAGAAGGCATCGGCCACGACCTATCACCGTGGCTGTTCGGGCCTGCAGGCAGCCTGGAGCAACCGGACATCTACGTCGTTGCCTTCCAAGAAATCGTCGAACTGAGTCCGCAGCAGATTATGAATAGTGATCCTTCGAGGAAACACCTGTGGGAAGGGGCCGTGAAGCGGGCCCTCAATCAACGGCAAGCGAGCCTAGGCGGCGAGCGATACGTCCTCCTGCGGAGCGGGCAGCTCGTCGGCGCCGCCCTGTGCATCTTTGTCAAGACATCACGACTAAACAACATCAAAAACGTGGAAGGCAGCGCGAAGAAAACGGGTCTCTCAGGCATGGCTGGGAACAAAGGTGCCGTGGCTATTCGATTCGACTATGCAAACACACATATTTGCTTCGTGACGGCGCACTTGGCGGCGGGGTTTTCGAATTACGACGAAAGAAACAGGGACTACGCGACTATCCATCATGGGTTGCGGTTTCAAAGGAATAGAGGCATCGAAGATCACGGTAAGAAACGGATGTTCTCACAGTTTCCTGTTCAACCACCCACGGGGCAATCACCCACGGGGGAAAGAGGCCAACAACGTACTGACATTGGCAGATGCCGTTATATGGATGGGCGATTTCAACTACCGAATCGGGCTGGGCCTCGAAAAAGCCAGGGCTCTGATTAAGAAGAGAGACCTGGCATCGCTTTATGAAAATGACCAGCTCAACTTGCAGATGGTTGCAGGTCTGGCGTTCCCATTCTACTCTGAAGCTCGGATAGGATTTATGCCTACTTATAAATTTGATGTGGGGACCGACAACTACGATAGCTCGTAAGTTTACCTTTGTCCCCTCAACATCGACTACGATACGATCTGTGATGGGATTTTAACCAAAAAAAAAAAAAAAAAAAATAGCTCAGTGTTAGTTGACAAGAATTTCGCAGTGAAAAGGCAAGGATCCCAGCATGGACGGATCGCATCCTCAGAAAAGGTTCAAATTTACGACAATTATCGTACGACTCTGCGCCTCTCAAATTCTCGGATCATCGTCCAGTGTATGCCACTTTTGAGTGCAGAGTTAACATTGTCGATGAGGAGACGCGCGAGAATATCAGTCGAGAGCTGTACCGGCGACGCAAGGCAGAGGTGGGAGATCAAACGGCCCATCTCGGCTCGGGCGAGGAATCAGACGATGAGGACTTGATTGGTTACGACTCGATAGAGCCCGGCCTACCACCAGCCAGTTCTGACCGGCACAAATGGTGGCTCGATAACAGGCAGCCTGCGCGAGCACAGGTGATGGTGCCCAACGGGCGAGATGGTCTACCAATGGGTTTGAATCCGCATCGCCCGTCAAACCCATTTGGCCAGACTGATGAGTCCGACTGGGTTTCAGTGCCGAGGTCATCGCCTGGGCCCTCGAGCTTGTCGAGCTCACCCTACGAGAAGGTGTCGCTTCCAACTGCGCTTGCTTCCAGGCAGGTCCAAGTTCAAGTTCCGAGAAAACAGCTGCCGCCGCCCTACGATCCGTCTACACTGCCAGCCCAGGTAGGTAGGTTGAGAGTAGATGATGAAGACAGTAGTATCAAGAGTCACTGGATACAGGTGGGGACGCGGCGCAACACCACCACGTCCTCCTCGTCCACCTCCTCCTCGAAGACAAACGAACAGTTCCAGACCAAACACATCAGGGTCGTCGTCGTCGCTTTCTGGGGCCGGTCTAGATCGAGCGCGAACCCTGCCGTCTCTACAGACGACGCCACGGTCCACTGCAGGAGCCGCCTCTACTGCGTCACAAGTATCACAAGTGTCACAACTGTCACAACTGTCACAACTGTCACAACTGTCACAACTGTCACAGCAGCTCACAACAAGTAAAAGTAGCAAATCGCCTCCTCCTGTGGGCAAGAAGCCAGCACACCTTTCTGCAGGACCACCACTCTCCTCCAAGACAGCAACCGGACCGGCGATGAGCAACTCCACAAGAGGTGATGATGCCACGTCGCTGCCGCCTCTCGTTGTGCATTCGGCGTCGGGTGCATCTCAAGCGAGCGTTCACGCATCACTGGCCAGAAAAGCTGTTGCGGTTGCACAGCAGCAGCAATTGTCGCCGCCGACGACGACGACGACTGACAAACATGGAACTTGTTCCAACGATGCTATCGGCGGCGGACAAAGCGGAGGTGCCAGGGCATCAGCGGTGGTGTCAGCAAACGGGATTCATCCTCCACTAGCAGGCCGCCACAGCCAGGGTGGTGCTGGTGCTGCTGCAGCCTCTGCCTCGTCGTCTGCATCCGTCGACCTGTTGTTGGACTCGCTCCATGACGGCGGTGAGGGCATGGGCGGGTGGGAAGCCCTGCAGCCCAGTTCACGAAGATGAGACGATTGATTTTGAATTTTTTCAGCATGCCGTGACCAGCAGCTAGGCCTTTATGCCTTCCTTGGACATACATGAAGTCCTGATTTGGGGGAGGGGGCAATAAATCCCTTGACAAATCCCTTGACAGTGACACGGTGATCGGTTCAGCTGCAGATATCTCTTAGAAAAATGATCAGCATAATGGTGCATTAGATTTCACAAGCAATTCTTTTTCTAATTTGCGGAGCTAGCCATCCGGACACGGCCGGGCATTTGCGCACTGGTGTTGCGATAAAGTAAACATGGCCGCGAGAAATAATAGCGTCGAGATTGAGAACAGGCGAGAAGAAGAGGCGTTGTTTGAACGGACACGGAGTAGATGAACATGCGAGTACATGGGATAGCATTGACCCCGTTTGCCCTGCCACGATCTGTGTGCTTGCTTGTGGGTGGCTGCAGGAAATATCCACCGAGGAGGGAGGAGTAAATGGGCAATAATGGTTGGTTGCACCTGCAGAGTGGCGGGAAGGAGGGAGCGACATCAGCCACCAAACCAGTCGGACCCATCACGAGTCCGAACGAGTCCCGTCGCAGCACCACCATTCCACCTTTCCACCATTCACGGCTCGCCAAACCCGCCTTTTGCTTTGCCGCAGAACTGCTTTGAGCTTGCAGCAGGCAGGCAGGCAGGCAGGCAGGCAGGACAACTGCCGACTTTTATTAATAAAGTCGGCGACGCCCACCCGGATCGAGAACTATCGCGCTCAACTCCGTACGGTCTGAAGAGGCGGAGCATTTCGATATCACTTACCGAGTACTCCCCTGCTCTACAGCATCTGGCACAACCAAACTAAATCCCCGAGAACGCTCGTGATCAAAATTTGCGAGCGTTGGTCGATATCATTATACCCTGCTGCTGGGGAGGGGGAACGACGACTATAGAGCACCTCTTTGTTGGAAACTTGCGCAAACCTCAAAACGATGGCATCACCAAGCAACATGTCGGCCTCTACACAAAATCGCATCATGGTTTGGCGGTCCGAAGTTGCCTCTGCCATGGACGACGCCGCTTCCTCAGCCCCCAGCTTCACCGGCAACACGTCCTCGCTCTCCGACTCGCAGTCGTCAGCCGAGTATTCTTGGTCCCAAGCCCAGAGTGGTGGTGGTCCCATGGCCCGTGGGCGGCGGTTCTGGCGACGCCTTGCCCGGCGCCTGTCCGGAGGCCGTTTCGGAGGCATGCAAGACGGAACGTTTCAGCGCGAACCAACCATGAGAACGGCCATGTACCGCGCGCCGCCGCCGCCGCCGCCAGTCGATGCGCGAGGTGCAGCTGCTGCTGTTCCTCACGAGCATGTCGTAGATCTGGAGGAAGACAGTAGCGACGGCAAGGCTGATGTCCGCGGGGGCTTGAAAGAGAAGCAGGAGCGCTTGAAAGAGCTGCTCGATTGCTGGACCAGCAACAAGCGGCAACGGCATGAGTTGGAGAAGGGGAAGAAATAACCGTAAACGATACCCTTTGGCTCGAAGAAAAGACCAGCGACAACCCCCCCCATGGCGAGCAGGAGAGCCTATGCAACTTGAACAAGAACTAATTGGGTATGAACGAAAGGGGAACGACAGGATCTGACCTGACGTGAGGGCATTTTTATTGGTGTTACTTTCATAATCTATTGGCGTTGATTTATCCGGAGCATCTTGGGCTTGAGTTTTAGCATGATTTGGCTTGCTTTCTTATCTATATACCTCTTTTCATATACCTAATGTACACACAATCTCACTTTCTATAAAGCGTCCATGAATCCATCAAATTAGTACGGCGTGAATCCGCAACATCATCTTCCTGCTCCATCGCTCAAAAATCCATTCCCTTAAGCACCCCAATCACATGTACCAATTCATCATGGTCTTTGTTCACACAAACACCAAGCCACTAACTAGCACGACACGTCTTCTTTTGAAATTCATGTTCATTACCCATGACCTAGAAAAATGCACACAGTCATCGGCCCATACACGAAAATCAGTACTAAGCTACACACGTGAATATCATCCGTCCCAAGGAACGATCGAACCGTCGCTGTGAACCAAAAGTCATCCTCACGTAGCTCCTCCCGATAGTCCATGTTCTACTCTGAAAGTGATGCCCAGAACGAGTAACTATATCCACGAGGTGAATTCCATCTTCTTCTCCAGTAGAAACGTGTGAAGAAAAGTAAAAGGGGACACATAAAACCCCTTTTCACCTCTCAACTCATCATAGGTCATGGAGAACAGTGCAAAGGGATTTGGTCAAAAAGTTTTGAAATTTTTATGAGGGGGAAAGGGGGAAAGGGGGAAAAGGGGGTGGTAAAGCGATGCAAAGGCCAAGAATTTCTCCTCTCCGGAGAGACGAAACCAGTTGTTGGGGGAAACAGGGCCAGAGCAAGCCATCAGATTTGAGAGAGGAGCATCTGAGGAAAGGAGACCAGAAACGAACAACAGAGACAAGATGAAAGACATTTGCATGGTCCGATTCAGTGGAAATCGGAAGTCTCAGACAACCATGACAAAAAAATAATGTAAAAAGGTAAAAACACCAGGGCAAGACTATTTCTTGTTGGGAAGGAGTCATTCGTGATAACAAGCTACCCGGTAAAGGCGGATATGTTGAAAAGTACCTGACTATCCTTCCTCCCTTTCCTTCAGAACAGGAGTGGGGACAGAGGACATTTTTGCAAAACATCCAGCCTTTTGGCCCAAAACGTAGGGTATGACAGAACAAAAAGACGCATGCAACCAACTCGTGTGACATAACAGTTTCCATTCTCCCTAGTCCATCAAAGAGGACCGCCATGACCCTCCTCCCCGTTTGCCGTTACGATAATAAAAAGCGACAAGAACAGAGACTAAAAACCAACGCATCTGCGCACCGGCGCAATATCATCCGCCTGTCGACCCTAAAAACACGACCCAGCTACTCGTGCGCATGGAGTATAGGAATTTTAACAAGCGCAAGAAGCGAGCCGGCCCAAACATCGCATCTCGGTACCAGTTCGCCGAAATGCTCATGATATTGGAGGATGTGGAAAAAGATTTAGTTGGTGGCCTCAGCAGCAGGCTCTTCAGATTTGGCTTCCTCGGCGGGCTTATCGGCGGCGGCGGCCTCACCCTCCTCCTTTTGGAATCAGCGGCGCCATCAGCGTCGGCGGTGTCGGATGAGGTCCACAGCGTCAGGTTGTCGCGAAGCAGCTGCATGATGAGAGTGCTGTCACGGTAAGATTCCTCGGAGAGCGAGTCGAGCTCAGCAATGGCGTCGTCAAAAGCCTGCTTGGCAAGGTGGCAAGCACGATCGGGTGAGTTCAAAATCTCGTAGTAGAAGACAGAGAAGTTCAGAGCAAGGCCCAGGCGGATGGGGTGGGTAGGGGTGAGGTCAGTCTGAGCAACATCGGTGGCGTTCTAACAAGGGTGTGGGTATTAGTCTCCGTGACAAAAAAATTAAAAAGGCCGGAAAAGCTTAGGGAAGGAAGTTACGTCGATCGCGAAGGGCAAGCCGTCTACGATATTCCTTCTGATGTGACAATCTACTAACCTTGTAAGCCTCGTGGGCAGCGGTGGCGGCACCTTTGCGCTTCTCGCCAGACGCGAACTCGGCGAGATATCGGTGGTAGTCACCCTTCCTATAACACTTGTCAGCCACTGGTATCAGAATTAGGCAGGAATTGCCTTTCCGAAAGGGGGTTCGATCCTGAACGCACATCTTGTGGTAGAAGACCTTGGACTCGCCGGAGGCAGCGTTGGGAATAAGAGACTCGTCAAGGACGTTCAAAACATCCTCGCAAACCTTCTCCAACTCGAGCTCGATTTTGGTTCGGTATTCTTTGATGGTGGAGACGTGCTTGTCGGAACCCTTGGACTCCTCCTTCTGCTCGATGGAGGAGATGATGCGCCAGGAGGCACGTCTAGTACCAACGACGTTCTTGTAGGCAACGCTGAGCAGGTTGCGCTCGTCGACAGTGAGTTCACCACCGATCTTGGCAACCTCCTTCATGTAAGTGACCATCTCATCGTATCGCTCAGCCTGCTCGCAAAGGCGGGCGAGGAAGGTCTTGCTATATTGTGCATCGAAAAAAGTCAGTTTTTTGAAAGACGTCGTGGTCTGACAGGTGGAAGGAAGAATCTTTGAGGAGATGCTAGACCAAGTCGGAAAACGACGAACCTGTCACGCTATAGAAACAATCATGATTAGCATCAGACGTCTTTTTGTCTTTGAAGAAACCAAGTGGCGGCGCCAAAATGAGGGGGTTCGGGAGATGTCACCAGCGTCCAGGAGAACGTGCTGCAAGTTGCTGCTTCCTGACGAGGTGTATATCGCACCAGCACATAGACGCGGCTAGAGACTTGCGTAAGAGCCATTGCCGGCAGGTTGAGGCAATAGACAATCTCGGCGGCAACGGCGGAGGGTGCTGGGGAGGAGATAAAGGAGGGGGTTGGTTGGTGGTTAGTGAGAGACATACCTCAGTGGTCATTTTGTGGATAGAGAGATGTGGATGATGAAAGTATCGAGGAAGTTGGGAGAAAAGGTCAAAAAGAGATAATGTGAGAGAAGAGCGAGAAAAACGAGTTCGGGGATCTGTAGATAAGGCGTTGAAGGGACGAGATGAGGGGGTGGGTGTTTATTTTGATTGTGGATGCACGAGGATTTGGTACGTTTTTGGCTGCTGGGCTTGTTTGGGGGACCCTTTTGAGTCTGATCAACTGGCCGCCGGCGTGCGCTGCGCTGAGAGTCCTGCCTGCCTGATCTGTGTCCGGCGGACTCGGACTGGCTGGCACTGCCACTCTGCCACTGCCACTGGCACCGACCGACCCAGACAGGCGTTTGGGCGATGGCTCAAACGTCAAACCGCCGCTCACAACAGGAGGAACTTGACTTGGAAGTGGGGCTGGGCTTGTGGCTCAAGAGCGGCATCTGTGGCTTCGACGAACCAGAGACCGCCATTTGATTATGTATCTATTTTATTACGGCCGCCAGGCCAGACTACAGTACATAACAAACAAACAAAAAGCAAGAGAGGTGAAGACTCTACAAATGCCCACAGGCCGCACCTCGAGGCTTGTTCGGCATAGCAAAGTACGCGTGGGATACCAAAGACAAACATGGCATGGCATGGGACACGTCTTGTTGATGGGTCATCACACTGATATTAGGACTTCAGAGAATGGCCTCACGTTCTTTCGCGCTGTCTCTCGTCACCCCAGCCTTCCGCAATCAAAGACGGAGCCAGCCAACGGCGAGCGGCCATGGAAGGAGGTATTTATTGATCATTGTAATCGCTGTGACACTGCTTGGGATTGGACTCGGTTTGCCTTCTCGGCTAGCTGGGGATGATCAGTGAGGTTGGACGGGCGCCAGCGGGCTGGGCTGGGCCATCATTATCATCGGTGGAGCCGCGTGTGCGTCCGGTTCAGTGGCACGATGATGTCTGGTCTGGTCTGGTCTGGTCTTTTTTTTTTTTTTTTTTTTTCGGGGCGACAACACGCGCGGGAGGAGGCCACTCGACACTTCCTTCCGCCAATGTTGTGCCTCACCATTCATTGAAGCTGCGGAAGCCGCGGCCCAAACAGACTTCCACTCGTCATAGCCATGTCCGAGTTCTCGACTTCGATCCTCTTTCCTCCAAAAGGGACCAAAGGATGAAAGCACCAGACACCAGACGCGTCTTGTAGCCTCTACAGACTACAAAACCCAACCCAGCGTCACGCGCACAAAGGACACGCCCGTACGGAGTATGATTCATGCGTTGCTGTTTACTTGTGTCGTTGCCGCTGCCTTTGTCCACGGGTAACAAAAGTACTCGCATGCTTCTTCTAGCCCGTCCAGGAATCTTGGTTCACGTGCTATGCATGAATGTTCTGCGACAACTCGACAAGCAGCCAACACGCCGCTGACTGCCATTCATCCCATTCCTCTACTACGGAGCAACTCCGCAGCACTCCGTACCGTACTCCAGTTCGCAAAATCGGCTGTTCAGCCAGAAGACAGACGGCGCGCCGAGCATAATCGTGTTTCCACAAAGCACCACAACCCCGGTTCCTTCAGCTCTTCACCTTGCCGCCCTGCTAGGCAAAGTAGAACCTTGCTCATAATACCAAGCAGCTTCTCATTTCATGCTGGCGAAATTGGGCGGGACTGTTATTATGAGCCTCATCTTGTTGTTGTAGCACCAGAGACAACAAGCAATCCCTGGCGTACTGTCTCCTGATCAAGCTTACCACTATGACGAAATGTGTGGAGTCCTTTGAAGATTTTTATTTGTTCGAGATGAATTCCACGGGCTGCTCAGTCAGTCAGTCAGTCAGTGAAATAATACAACGCCACAGTGCCGGTTGTCACGGATGTTGTTTTCGAGGTGTTGTTGTTGATTTCAGTGCCAGACGCAAAGGCTCCTGTTGCCTGCATGAGACGGCCTGTGGCAACCTCCCATAATATGATTTCGTCATTCATGTCGTCATGTGTCTGTCCCATGCCCTTTGTTGAATTGTCCCCGTCTGGATATAGCAATGCCAGTACGTATAAATTCGCATCCTTCCGGCATGGGATAAAACTGCTCGTGTCGTCTGATTTGTCCACTATTCTTGCTGGCCGACACGACGCGGACTACTGTGCATATTGTAAAGTCAGTTGATGTTCCCCGGCTGTGTGGGCATAGCGAGCATCTCTTGTATATTGTATGAAGGATACCTTGCATTGAGTCCAACGTGTCGATAATTACAGTCGAAGAAAAATAAAACATGAAAAATGATATCTTGAAGGCATCACAAAGGCTCCAGCTCGGTGTCGCGGTGGTTCCATTTAATATAGTTTCCTGTGGCATTTGTACAGAGGGTATATACGCTTGTCCATTTTTTTAAAAAAATTAGTGACAAATAAAGGATATGAGTACAAAACTGATACAGCCCATTTTGGTAATAGCCAACCTAGCCCCCAAACTCCCCACCATGAAACGACACCCTATAGCTCATATGCTTCTTCAGTCCAGCCTCTTCCCCAATTTGCGGGGTCGCCGCCAGGAATACACAGTCCCAGCCTCCAAAAGTAATCTCTGTGCGCGAACAAGAGCTGCCAGAGCTTCAGGCGAGTAGGCAACGTCCTCGCAGCAATGTACTCGCCAAAAGACGCCGACGAGGAGGCAAAGTGCAGAAGACGGCGGACGTCCCGCAGCAGTGACGTTGCGGAGCCCGTGCTGCATTCGGGGTCGGCATCTCCAACACATGTCCGCACGTCTGCTTCCGAGGGCTGGAGTTCCTGCTTGGCTATGTAGATTTCTCCCGCGTGGGACCTGTATCCCCATTCTTCGAGGGGCAACAACGGGACCGGATCGTTATCGTGGGTGACACGGCGGTACGAACTGCGTTCCGGGTGGGACGTGCCGTCGAGGAGGAAGGCCGTATCGATGTACCGCGCGAGTTGGTGATTGCCTACGCGTGGCTCGCCAAACGTGGTGACGAGTAGGTCATCCCAGCCGAGCGAGAGCTTGAGCTCCAGCGCTGCAAGACAGGCGACGGCACCCCGAGACTATGTCCGACCAACTGGACCTGATAAGTAGGATACTTCTCCTTCAGGGCCTTTAATTCCGGCACGACCGTTTCTCTGGCCGATTGCCACGATTGCAGGAACCCCATGTGGACAGTGCAGTTGTCGCATCTCCGCCCATCAGTTCGTACACTGTGCCCGTCGTGCTGCTCGTTGCCGCCGTCGTCGGGAGCCGGATACGGCACATACTTCTGCGCCACAGTGCTCAGATCGACAATCGTATTGGCAATGCTATATGTGCCTCTAAAGGCAACAAGAATAGCTCCTTTGTCTTGTCACCACCGTGTTTTGCACTGCCGGCGGGTTTGTTTCCGTGATCCAGGGCAATATATCCGCAGCTATCGCCCATGAATAAGCCTGTGCTCCAAGTGGATTCTAAAGACAGCTCGGGAAATTCCTTGCATCGAGAGAGACACTCGAATGGTTTGTGCACGCCCGTGTTGCCAATGCAGTAGGATATATCAACCAGCCGGGCCAGGCGTTCGAGCTCTGCGAATAACGGCGTCGATATGCTGCTTGATTGTTGCAAAGTGTCCCTCTTTCTTGGTCAAGTACCTGTGGCTGAAGGCTAGATTGTGATTTGCCCGTGTCGTATTGGTGATAGAGGGAGGTCGCCTGGCAGGAGAGTAGGGCATGGACCAGGATGCTGACGAGTGATGACCTCATCGTGATACGTGGACGCAAAATGTGTGAATCTTCACGTAGCGGTAGCAATATGAAGCAACAGGCAGAGTGTGAAGGAAAAGTACAACAAATGCCGCAAACTGTTCACAGTTTGCCCAGAATCTATGGACCTTTGAAGCCAGAGCTGTTGAGCCTCGGGCCGTGGTGGTCACCGATGATACGAGTGAGCATTCAAGTCAGCTACTTTTGTCGATTTTTCATGGCCAAAAGCAGCCAATTCGACGTGGTCGGTCAATTGCAGCTGCAGCGCATGATGGACAGAGACGCAATCGCTCAGGTCGATGCGCCAGGTCGATGAGTTTTATGAAAAGAAAAAGATGGGAATACGTCAGATGAGCGGCCGGAGTCGATGACCACCAGCCAGTGGCCACCAGGTGAGAGGCAATAGTCTCGTGACTCCGTCGTGCCTTCAGGCCCACGATCTAGATCACACGGTGAGTTGCACCGTAGTTTGTGGTTCGCTCGTGCGCGCCAATGATACGGATGAATGCGGGGAAATATGGGGACAGCGAGAGGGGGCCATCGTATTACGGCATCGCAGCCCTCGGGCAGATTTTGTCGGTGCTACCCGGGAGGGGCGCAAGGAACGACGCCAGTGACATTGTTGACAAGCTGTACCATTTCAAGGACAGGAACAAGTCTTCGTTCATCGGTTGCGATCGACTTCTGAAAGAGGCGAAATTCCGGGATTCGCTCAGAAAGGCAATTGGTGCAGTGAAAATGAGGCGAGACGAAAGGCGCCTTAACAATTCACTGATCGGACCGGGAAAAATAAATATGTGAGTCGAAATGTCAATTTCTCCGACTACGCCGATGGTCTGGAATCGAGTTCTATTCAAAGCACAAGTGTACGTGGATGCACCTGTGGCAGTCTCCTATTATCTTCCTCCTGATCACTTTAAAATTTCGTGAGTAATCGAGTTAGGCAGGATAAAAAGGAAAAAAATACACATAGCCTAGTTTCACGGAACAGCATCTAGTCATGTCCTGTCATGTCGATGCGTAGGCACCGCAACCATGAACGAGTGGTATGCGTCGTCCGTCTTCGAAAGGGTCTTCACCTAAATACTCCATCAAGAGATGCTATAACTTTTATTTCTAGATATCAAAAGACCAAGCGACGCCACGCCGGTGTTGTCTTCTGACGACACTGGCGTTCCTAATGCAAGTTATGCTGGAGAAAATGCCTCTGTAGTCGGAGGTCTTGTTGTGATACCCTCCTGAGGGATACGATACGGGGATGATGACGGATCCAGAGACTTCATAATTGAATATTCTATTAGACAGTTAGACACAAGCGTTCACAGTCATTGAGATTAACGCATGCTTGAGAGAGAGAGGGGCGGAGGGAGAGATCAACATATATACATTTATACATATACATATACATATACATACAAAGGAGAGAATCAGAGGGTGACATTACGTCAGAGGGCAGGGAGAAAGACAAAGACTCGTTTAAATCACACTTACCCCTTTGTAGGACAGATTTTTGAATCATGGTCATCTTGCTGTGTTCCTGATCCCAGATGAAGCTGACGGCTTTGTTTTTGCAAGAGAATCGTGGAGCACCACCACGTCCGCCAGACCTTTCCGGCTGCTTTCGCTTCTCATAACTGCACCTCGTCGTACGATTCGTCGCATCGCTGACGTACAGGAACTTGTATGCTGTCATGGTGGTACCATTTTTGGAACAATGAGGCTCAAAGTTCTTGATGTGATAGCCGTGGGGAAGAATGCAGGTTTGAGGATCTTCCTTGGCCTTGGCCACGAGCGCGGCAGGCGGCGTATAGGCCAGAGAAGTGGCCAATGTGGCCGGCAAGGAAGCCAGGAGGAGCAGGCCGAACTTCATCGTGCTAGGTCTCTGAGGATTCCTTTGCTTCTCAATGTAAATACGCGTATAGAATAGACGTGATGGCAAGTCTATCTCCAGGACAGAAAAAATGTAAGGGAAGTAAAGGAGAGTAGAATATAAATATCATCTACAGATGGGAAGTAATACACAAAGAGATGACACCCAGAAAATGAGAACACGGCAGTTGCGGATTGAACATTATATGGGGAATAGAGAGAAATATTTTTTCGCCTTGAGCATGACATCCATGGACCATCTACCAGGGGAATGGGAGTGGGAGTGGGAATGAGCGTGGGTGTATGTAGGAAAACCGGGAAACGAGTATCTAGTATCTAGGATCTACGGAGTAGTAAATATCTACTCCGTAAAAAGTCATCACATCACATCACTTCCTGATACGGAGGCTTGAGACGGCAAGCCTTGTCTGCAAAGTATGTATGTATACATGTTTTGGGCGTGAGCTGGCCGTCATGCTGTCTCAAACACACACGGCCAGGATAATGATTCCTTCCCGCAATGCTGCGCGGTGAATTGTTGCAATGTTCTCCCGGGGCCTTTGTTTCGTTTCTCTTGATGGAGATTACCTCCTGGTTCCTGCTGCCAAGTTTTCCCTTATGTAGTATTCCGCACATGTCTGGTAAAAATAATTCTTGACGTCCACCGCTCGCCTCTGCCTCATATTTCGACGCCTCTTGTTTTCAATCGCAGCGGGAAAAAGGAAGAGCAAATCGTCATGGATATTTTTTTTTGCCCCAGAGATGAGCTGGTTGATATCCCCGGTGTGAAGCTTCGCTCTGGCTGAGCCCGCAGGCTAAATCACATGGGATTCAAGATTTCCAGGCAGGCGACGTGCAGAGTCATGTCCATGTCGATCGTGCAACCCCATGTTGCCGTCTACAACAAGGTTTGACAATTGGGAGCCCGTTCGTCGGATCAACACGGCGAATCGAACGCGTGCCTTGATTAGGTCGACTGTTTGCTGTCTCATCTTGGCGGGGTCAGGAGTTGCCGACCGCATGGATAATAGATATCAACCTGCAACACAAACGGACGTGCTCCGAACTCCGTACCCTGTACATGTAGACAGGCACAGGCACATTCGTTCTCTGAGTGGATGATGGCACGGGTCCTTGAAGGGTATGTAGATCATCTCGCAAAGGTGACCTCATAGCGGCCGATGCCCATGAGTGTACGGATTAGAATTGGCTATTTTCATGACGGCGATACCATCTGCATTGACCAAGAACAAAAAAAAAAGCTCTGACGCGCCATTGCTAGGAATCACTTTGCCGCTTCATAAAGGATCATGAATCAGCCACGCAGCTATGCCAAATGATGGAGGAGGAAATCGCAACTCACTTGTCGCCTTCACAGGGCACAGGGTATTGGGGATATTGTGGATGGCGAGAGAGGATCGACACAGAAGGTGGACCGAGATGAGAGTATGAAAAGTATGTCCGAGACGTGGCCTCATGTGATCACATGGAAGGCGAAACGAACGACTGGACGGGAAAAGTAAATGTTACAGTGCCAGAACCCATTTCATCTGGACACGGAGAAGGGATCGCTATGTAGACGGCAAAATGTGCTGCGGTTGCTGAAGACTGAAGTGACAAGTCATGAGTTCGTACATGTACATGTTCACGACCCAATAGCAGTCAGGCGAAGGCTTCATTCAGCCGAGGCACGATACTCTACGCACAAGGATCATCGCGCAACACTGCAGACTGCTATTGTGCTTCCAAAATTCTATGAATACCAAGACGCCCTCCCTTTCCACCCACCCCAAAAATAATGAAAAAAAAAAAAAAAAAAATCGTCGGTCCAGTGGTAAATATAACTATATCCCGTCTCTTAGTGTACATGTCGTCATCATCTCTTTAATGTTCCATCATAGATTCCTTATATGCTCTACACCGACATCTTCATGGCGATGGTCTTGTGCGGGTCGTAGCCCTTGACTACGAAATCTTCTACTTTCCACCCGTCTATGCTGCAGCCCTTTCCCGGGTGATTTCGAGCTCCGGAAAGTCACGAGGGTCTCGCTCTAGCTGCACATTGAGGGCATCTTCGTGATCCGCGTAGACGTGCGCGTCGCCCATGACGTGGGTGAGGCTGCCGGGGACCAAATCGCATGCATGTGCGATCATGTGTGTGAGGAGTGCGTAGCTAGCAATGTTGAAGGGCACGCCCAGGCCCATGTCGCATGATCGTTGGTACAATTGACAGTTCAGATGGCCCTTTTCTTGTTCTTCTTGCGCCGTCCCCGAACTCGCGCCACCACTACCACTACCACCGTGGACGGATTTGCCGTTGCGCCTCCGTCGCCCAGGGTACGACACGTAGAATTGCGCGAATACATGGCAGGGCGGCAAGGCCATGAGGTGTAGATCCCGTGCGTTCCACGCGCTCATGATGATCCGCCGGTCGTACGGCTTGTTCTTGACCTTGTCAATCACGTCGGCGAGCTGGTCGACTCCCTTGCCGGTGTAGTCCGTCTTGGCATCGACGTACTCTGCGCCAAAGTGCCGCCATTGGAAGCCGTACACGGGTCCGAGATCGCCCACTTCACGGTGTGTGAGACCCAGATTGTCGAGGAACTCGCGGGATCCATTGCCGTCCCATATTTTGACGCCGGCGTTGCTGAGGGCCAGTGAGGAGGTGTTGCCCTCGATGAACCATAGTAGTTCGGCGATGACGGCACGGAGAAACACGCGCTTCGTGGTGAGGAGCGGCAGGACGGGGACTCCGTCTCTGTTGAGGGAAAATTTGAGCGGCCTTGGTGCGAATATGCTAATCGTGCCGGTGCCGGTGCTGCAGGATATTGTTCAGTCAAAGTGGTGGCGGGAGAGAAAGGATGCTAGAATCCTAATGAGGATGGCAAAAGCGTGCGGTGCGAGTGAGTGGTTTTGCCCTTTCTGACGTACCGATCAGGTCGAACTTCTCCTTCATCAAGTATCTCGCGGATCAAGTCTAGATATTGATACTCTTCATGCCGTTTGGCGGGCTGGGCAGTCCCGTTGGGGGTATTTTCATTCGCTTGGTTCGTCATAGTGATATCCGTGTCTTGTCGTGCACAAGTTCAGCAAGACAAGAGGGCGACAGACGCGTTTGCCGCAGCAGACGACGCGACTTGGAAAATGCCCGCTACCCAATCTAGCCAAGTCCCACTTTCCTGGGTAACCTCCCAGCCAAATTCCCTTCGAGCTCGGAATATAATATCCCCGCCGGCCGCTCACACCGAGAAAATCACATCGCGTACCCTCGGCACGTGACCCACAATATGTGATTTTGTTTTGTGTGGTGTGTGGCCCCGCCTAGCGAAATTTACGAAACTGGTTATACGACTTCTCTGCTCTTCTTCCCTCTCCGACCCTGCACTCAGCGCCGAAGTCGACAACCATCGCCAAATTTCGACAAAGATGGCCAAGGAAGCCCCTGCCAGAACCGGTTTGACCGTTGGTCTGAACCGCGGCCACGTACGTGTTATCATGTTCACAGTCTCACCTCGTGGAGGATCTCTGCTCTGTCGCTCCTCTCCTCCTCCGCGAGGTGGTGCTTGTTGCCGAAGCAGACGATGGACGCTGACATGTTTTTGCGCCCCTTGTTTTTTCTCTCTCGGAAATTTAGAAAACCACTCCCCGTGTTGTCAAGCCCCGTGTGTCCCGCACCAAGGGCCACCTGAGCAAACGCACTTCTTTCGTCCGTGAAGTCGTCAAGGAAGTTGCTGGGTAGGTTTTGTCCCCTTTCGATTCGACGATTGATGTGTGAGATACGGGACAGGACGGCGATGAAAATATGGCTAGGAAAGGCGTCTGTTTCAACAAAGATCTCCTGCCTTGCGATTTTTTTCTTGCTCGTCTTGTAATCAACTCCTCACACATCCGTCAAATCGAATTTGAATTGAAACAAAGATCCTCCAAGTTAACAAGCTTCACTAGCCTTGCCCCCTACGAGCGCCGAGTCATTGAATTGCTCCGTAACTCCAAGGACAAGCGTGCCCGTAAGCTCGCCAAGAAGAGAGTACGTGCCAACACCACCATGCTATGAAACCTCAGCCCTCAAAACTGGCACTCAACAACCAACTAACACTCCATCTAGCTCGGTACCTTTGGCCGTGCCAAGAAGAAGGTCGATGAGCTCCAGCGTGTCATCGCCGAGTCCCGTCGTGCCCACTAAAGATCCAGTTATAATGGGAAAATGGTGTAGACACAAAAATTACTTTGGTTTAAAGGGTAGGAGACTTTCGACTTGAAACCCCGTCTTCTTGCCTCTCGGGCATGTAAAACGGCGTGAAGGGAGTTTTAACGACATGAGAAAAGCTTTACTTTGTGCATGGTGGGACCTGGAGAGGGTAGCGGCACGAGAAGGATTATTTTATTCGATATTTCGAGGAGTAGAATAAGCTGCTGATTCTTTCTTTATCTGGGAAAATACCAACCCTTCCTTCTCATACTGATGCATCATGCTGTTCCAACAATGTGATTCTTGGCTCAACTTGCAATAAATCCTCGTTTTGCGCCTGTTGATTTTAGAAGCGCAGATAGAAAACAAGGGAAGAAAATAGAACGCCAATCTATGCTCTATGCTCAAGCCGTAAACATCATTACCACCCATGCTTCATTTCTTCCCCAACTTCAACCATTTGGGTATCTTCTTAACGCCCTCACCCGCCTTGTCCTTGTCCTCCTTAATGTCCTGCTTGACAACAATATCGCGCGATTCCTCCTGGGCTTGCGGAAGATCAGGCACCTTCATTTCTTGTCCCTGCTTCACGACGTTGGCTTTTAAGAATGGTTGCTTCCGAACTGATGCGGGCACTGTATCTTCCCACACCAAGTTGACTAGCACCCTATTCGTAAGCTTGTAGACCTTTACTAGATTATGAGCTTGGCTGCTGTTGTCCTTGATGACAGTCTTGCTTCCCGACAGAACTAAGTGGAACTTTTGGCGAGGATCTGCCATGACGTGTCGCACAGCTTCGTATAAGAATGCTCCTGTTTCGCTTGGGCCGATTTGCCATTCGCTACTGGTATTGTCGGGGAATCGTATCTTGACGAGAACGGAACTTATAGACGCGATGCGGGCCTCTTCGGCGGCCGCCTTTTCTTGCAGTTCCTTGTCTGATGGGAGTCGTTTGTTCCTGGAACTTTCTAGTAATCGTGCTTGGTGAAGTTGTGCGTGGGCAATGGTTGGAGTGAAGTCCGACTCAGAGGCGGGAACTAATGCTGCTGCTGGTGTAGCTCCCTGGGAGCGAGGAAGACGTTGACGGGTCGATAAGGGTCCTGCGACGCGAGAGATGTCGTAGTGTCCACGGTATCTTCAATATTTTCGGGGTCACCAGGTTCGTTGGTGCTGTTAAGGCATCGTGTTGCGAAGCAGCTTCTGCTTCCGTTGGCTCTGATGCCTCGCGGCCCATGGTTGTATCTTGCCGCGGTCCATCCGTTGACAAGCCCTCTTGCTTTGTATTTCCAGCCTTTGGGTCTGCAACTTGGTCTAGCGACTCAATCTCCTTGAACGACTGCGAAATCTGCTCCATCGCCTCAAATAATGTCTGCTCCGTCCTTTTAAAACCAAGTCGAATCAAGACATTTCCCGAATTATGGCCAAGCTGCGCCAACGTTTTCTGAAAATCGGCAAATGTCGAAAACTCCCTACCCATGATATTCAACACTGGTGTTTCGTAGTACAACTGTCCGCTTCCACTGCTGGTGTTGGCGAAGCCCTCGCCGTAATATTGATGTTCTTGCCAGCACTGGCTTCGCCGCTTTCAATTGTCGCATGACCTTCCATAGTGTCAGGTCAGAAGGGAACTTCTTGATGAGGCGACCCCAGGGATTTCCCTGGCTTCAGGTTGTGGTATTTGCAGAGCAATTTGTACGGCAGAAGGTGTGCTGGAGCGCTGGACAAGTTCGAGCTTGGCGCCGCCCGTGAGGCCAGATGTCCGAAAGGGAACGGACAGATCGACTTGTTTTTGCTTGTGCCTGGTTAAAGTTCAGTCATGACTATCGCGATAGAGTGAGCAAGAGTACCCGTCAAACGAGGGCCGGATGCAGTTGTACTCACTTGACGAGATACTTGTCACTAGAGAGGTTGAGCTTCTTGCACGCCTGGTCCAGCACGTCAGAGAGATAAGTGCCAGGAGTGACTTTCACAGTGGTCCGGCGCAAGTCAGTAGCTATGACGACGACGTGCGACGCCATGATGGTTGAGTGGATGGACAGTAGATGGCGAGGCCAGATCCCCAGAGAGAAGGAGAGAGAAGGCTCTCGAGGTGTGAGACTCGAGGTGTGAGACTCGAGAGTGTCGAGAGTGGCAGTGATGCTATATGGTGGGGTTGTTATACCGAGTGACACTCAGAAGTATCTTGCCTATACAACCCCGGGTCAACGCCCACCACTGACCACCACTGACCACCACTGACCAAATGGCCTTATGCTGCGGTAAGCCCACCTGGCAGCTGTGGCCAATCAGAGCAGCCCCCAGTCGCTCGCAGCTCCCAACCGGCCGCGCCAGCGTGGTTTGCCTTGCTCGGTGCGATCGATGTATGGACGGACGTGCTGGAGTGCTTTGCTGAGCTGCCAGACGGCGACAGACGACAACGACGACGACGACCAACCTGCGCAGGGAGCTTCAAGAATACGCAACCATTCATCCATCTCCCACGACGCCATCCTCCTGCCACCATCATCGCCTGTGATCGATCGTCACTCGACCCTCGAAGCTCTACTCGATTCAGAGCTCCATTGATCGATTGACAGCGCCTCTTCCCATAATCATCCTGCACGCTCGACTTCGGATCCCAAGCACCTTCGTTGTCAATCATCGTCCAAAGTCATGGTAAGCACCACCGCCAACAAAACAAGCATCTCACCCGCTTCAGCCGATCGAGTCCTCTTCTCATCACGCACCCACTAACTGTTTACCTATAATAGTCTTCCCCATTCTCCATCAGTTCGTGACCAATCCATCCTACCAGCCAATTCCTTGAATCACCATCACTAGAACGTCATGACTAACTCGCTACTACCAAATAGACGGAGGCGCCTGCGTCGCCATGGTCGGAAAGGACTGCGTCGCCATAGCCTGCGATCTCCGCCTTGGTCTCCAAGCTCTGACCGTATCCAACAACTTCCCCAAAATCTTTCAATACGGCGATGTCTTCCTCGGCCTGACCGGTCTGGCCACTGACGTTAGCACCGTCGCGGACCTCTTCCGCTACAAGGTTAATATGTACCGACTTCGTGAGGAGCGAACCATTGCTCCACGGACGTTTGCCAATCTCGTCTCTTCGTCGCTCTACGAGCGTCGCTTCGGTCCCTACTTCGTCTCACCCGTTGTTGCTGGCTTGGATCCCACGACTGGCAAGCCCTTCATCTGTGGGTTTGACAGTATAGGATGTATCGACTTTGCAAAGGACTTTATTGTTTCAGGAACGGCTTCGGAACAGCTTTTTGAATGTGCGAGGGGCTGTGGGAGCCAGATATGGTACGCTTTAGACCTTGAAACGTTGAATTTCGTTGATTTCTAGGCGCTCCATTGTGAGCAGCTTATTCCATGTGCATCGATGCTGACTCTAGCATAATCCATATAGGGACCTGATGCTTTGTTCGAGACTGTCTCACAGGCCCTCTTGAACGCCGTTGACAGAGATGCCCTTTCCGGTTGGGGTGCCCACGTGTACATCGTTGAGAAAGACAAGGTGACCAAGAGGTTACTCAAGGGTAGACAAGACTAAACAGGAGTCTTGATCATGAAAAAGAGGATGGGGAACAGATGTAAAGCACTTACATGCCCTTGTTTGGCGATGGAGAGTGTTGTTGGGTGGTAGGCGGGCCACGAATTGCTCTGTACGAATATTTAGAGGCTCGATGAATGTCGAGCTGCGCAATAAGCCGAGACTACAGCTTGCCATACACATCACTTGTTGTTCATGCTCCTTTCCCTTGACTCTCAAAAGCACGTCTCAAGTGTCTCGTACTTTGCAAACTTTGACTTTTTTCCATTCAGCTATCGCCGAGGGAGGGCATTTCTATTTCGTCTCAACTAATACAAATAATGGTCGTTGCAAACTTCAATAGAAATGCCCTCCTCGGCGATAGCTGAATGGCGTTATAGTACAAGATCTGTGTCTAACATCTACCTACAGCCATAATGCGGTTTCTCTTCTTCTTCTAAGGTCTCGCGTTTCGTTCTTTTTTTTTCCTATTCATCAATCCATAATCTTTCTTTACAGCTCCTTTTTGCCCTTGAGAGCCTTCCTTGACTCAATGAGCGTCGTTTGCATGAAAAAGTTGCGCTCAACCAGCTTGAGAATCTCGTCAAGAAGCCTTCCAGAAATCCAATGTTAGCGTCAATCTCATGGCACACAACGGGATCGGAATAAGAGAAGAAAAAGCTTACACGACTGGGGCGCTGATAATGACGACAGCCTTCCATTCAATGGCGTTGAGAGGGACAATGGCAAAAAGATTCTGCAGGAATGGTATGTACAAAAGGGCGCAGTGAAGAGCCATGGAAAGCGCAATAGCATAGACAAGCATCATGTTCTCCCATAGAGGCAGGGACAGCAATGACTCGCTGGACGAGAGCGCGTTCATGGCGTTGAACATTTCAATCACAACGAGAATAGACAAGGAGACGGTCGAGCCAGCCTTGGCCATGTCATTGGAGAACATGCCACAACCGATTTCTGGAAAGTCGGTGGTACAGTGATGGAAGCGAGAGAGCTGCTTGAAAGTAATCTGGGGACCTTCCGGGTTGTACATGAACCACCAGGCGTATCCAGCCACGGTGGCAAGGCCGACGTACGTTCCAATAATAAGATAGCGAAGGAAAAGCCAGCCACCAATCAGAGGCTCATCCTCTTTCGGGGTTGACGTCTCATGATATCATGATCCGGTGGATTGAAGGACAAGGCGGTGGCAGGGAGACCGTCGGTGACCAAGTTAACCCAGAGAAGTTGAACTGGGATTAGAGCCTCTGGCATTCCCAGGGCAGCAGTCAGGAAAATCGAGACAACTTCACCAATGTTTGATGAGATCAAGTATCGGATGAATTGTTGGGTGTTGTTGTAAATGGCACGGCCCTCTTCAATGGCAACCTCAATGGTGGCAAAGTTGCTGTCAGCGAGGACCATGTCGGCAGCCAATTTGGCCACATCAGTGCCGGAACCCATGGCCACACCAATATCGGCCTTCTTCAAAGCAGGGGCGTCATTCACGCCATCGCCAGTCATGGCCACGACTTCACCAAGTGACTGGAGAAGGTCGACCAGCTTAGACTTGTGACCGGGCTCGACACGAGAGAACAGAGACGCTCTCTTCGCGGCCTCAAGTTGTTCACTGGGGCTCAGTTATCGAATTCACGCCCTGTGTAGCTCTTGGAAGCGAGGTCCTCTTCCGCACCGAAAACGCCGATTTGACGGCAGATACTCTCTGCTGTGTTGCGGTTGTCTCCAGTGATGACAATGACACGAATGCCAGCTTCCTTGCACTTCTCAATGGAACCAGGAACCTCCTCTCGGGGAGGATCCAACATGCCGACCAAGCCCAAGAAAGTCATATTTTGTTCGAGTTGGGCATACTGCTCCGTAGTCTTGGCTGAGAGCAGTGGGTTATTGGAGACGTCATCGATGCTGGCCAATGCAATGACACGGAGACCGCGGTTACCATAGTCGACCACCTCCTTCATCAAGATATCAGACAACTTGCCGGTCAAGTCCACCTTCTTGCCGTTGGCGCCAATCAGAGCATGGGTGCAACGTTCGATGATTGATTCTGGAGCACCTTTGACGAGCAGCTTCTTCTGCTTTCCGTTTTGAACAATAACAGACATGCTTTTTCGGTCTCTAGAGAATTCGTATGTGACAAGGCGAGGAAGTTGCTTCTCATAGTAACGGCTGGCATGATGAAGGCAGTCCTCTGGGTCAGTCCCATGAGAAGGACAGGGTCCGATTTTCTCGACCAAGGCGCGGAGAGCACCCTCAGTGGATTCACCGACATTGGAAAAGGTCGCAGAGCGGGAATCATATGCGAGGTAAGCGTCGTTACATATGGCGGCAACTTCAGTCATTTGACGTACAGTATTAGACGAGGACGCAATGTCCACTACAGGTTTGCCATTGGCAAAGATGGAGCCTTTAGGAGCAAAGGTGGTGCCTTCGACATCGAGTTCCGTCAAACCACTACCAGCCTCGTTGAGATAGACAATCTTGTTAACGCTCATCTGGTTGGTAGTCAAAGTACCAGTCTTGTCAGAGCAAATAACACTGCAGCTTCCCAATGTTTCCACGGAAGGCAGACTGCGGACAACGGCGTTTTTAGCAGCCATCTTTCGTGTTCCAAGTGCTAAGCAAGTAGTGATGACAACGGCAAGACCTTCGGGAATAGCAGCCACACCCAGCGATACGGCAATCTTGAGGTAATAAATGGCGCCCTTGGTCCAACTGCCATGGCTGGGGTCGTTGAAGTTGGGAATATTGATCAACCAGACGAGGATGCAAATGACTGTGATCACCTTGGCAAGGCTGTCGCCAAAGTCATTCAGCTTCTGCTTGAGAGGAGTCGGTTCCGCAATCTGAGCTGTGATACTCTCATGAATATCTCCGATGGCAGTGTTGGAGCCCGTAAGAACGACAACAGCTCGAGCGCGACCAGTTACAACGGTAGTGCCGGAAAAGAGCATGTTGACCTGATCCTGTAAAACACAGCGCTCATCTTTGATGACAGCTTCGTCGTCTTTGCCAACACTTTCGCTTTCTCCGGTCAAAATGGCTTGGTCGACGGCAAAGCTGTTGCTTTCAATGGCAATAACGCGGCAATCGGCGGGGATACGGTCTCCAACAGAAACAGTGACAATGTCACCGGGAACAAGATCCTCGGCCTTGACACGGGATACGTGACCGTTGTTGCGAACCACATTGGACTCGTTGGCGGAATACTCTTGGAGAGCGGCGATCGCTTTCTCCGCGCTGCTTTCTTGGGAGACACCGACGACAGAATTGAGTATCAAAATGGTCAAGATCTGATTGCAAAGCACACTGATTAGCCAGACAAGCCCCCGTTGTACAGTGCCGACGGGTCTTTCCCTCTTATTATCACTTACGACTGCAGGATCGACAAAGGCGCTCCAACCGCCCTCGTCTTCGAAAAGAGCCAGTACGAAAGAGACGGCCGCGGAACCAAGAAGAATAATGACGAGTTGGTCTTTGAATTGCTCCAAGATCAGCTCCCATAGGGGAGTGGGAGGCTCTTCGGGAATAGCTATTCATAGTTTTCAGTTTTCAGTCTTCGTCGGCATGAAGGTACATTGGCGGGGCAATGGGCCAGATGTTGGAAGCTGTAGTGCTTGCAAGTGAGGCAGAACAGCCGCAACAACCAGGTGTAGCGAGGAAGAAGGGAAGTGTGGTATACCATTGCGACCATATTTGTTTCGAAGCTCTTCGACCTTCTCATTGCTCAGACCGTTATGCTCATCCACGCCGAAATGGGACAGCACAGTCGCGATGGGGCGGGCAAATGCGGTTTCCATGTTCCCTGCTCGGTAACAAAACACCCGGGGATTGGCGAGAAGCTCGGAGGAATTGCGACGAGCCTAGCACGGATTCAAAGAAGGCGTTGAAACTTGACGGGGAGGATGATATAGAGAGGAACAGAAGCGAAGAAAAGAATAGGAAGAAAAGCCAGATCAGCAGCGGGACATTGTCGATTTGTCAGATCTGAAGCAGCCCCACGTGGCGTCCTCGAAGAAGGCTGGAGAAGAGGCAGACGAAATGCCCAGATATTGCGGAAAAGGACACTCACTTCAGTTCTACGTGTTCGTTTGGAGGTGCTAGTCCGGAAGGCGGAAGAGTCCCAGTCTTGAGTGGGCCGCAAAAGCAGGTGCTGCCAAGTGCGCCTCCGGCTGCAGGTGCGGCTCTCCACTATTACCAATGGCTCACTGTCAGGACAAGGCTGGCTGCTGCAGCCACTTCACAGTGCGCGGACGGACGGATTGTATTATAGATCTAAGAAGTACGGGTATTAATCATTGATCATCTACACTGTACTCGCTACCCAAAAGTGTTTCGGCGTTGGTCTCCGATGCATTTGAGGTTGTTTGACTCGAAACAAATGTGGGTAGGTACGTGGGAGGCCGTGTCAAGCACGCCGTTGGCGGAATTAACCGCTAAACCCTTCCCAGCACACGGCCAATCATTTTTCATCAATGAGCCTGTAGTTTTTACCTTCGCAATATCGCCCAAGATCCACGAAATCTGGATCTCTGAAGCACGCTCTCAACGCTCCAGTCTAGTCCTCGAACCATTTATTATGTCTCAACAATCTTAATAGTGTACAGAACATTTCGATGTTGCTTGTGAGACCGACCTTGAGGACTCAAAGAAGCTTTTATCACCACGAATTTTGTGTTGAGATGTCAACGCTGCTCAATTGGGTGAGATGCTGGCTATACCTGGCTAGGTGAACATTGACTAGCTTTACAAGATTTGACTGATGTACGAATAATGAAGATATATGAGTAATGAAGACGGCTTTCTAGTTTGTCCCAAGTGTAGCCAGAGATCAAGTCGACATGACTCCTTAATAGCCGCCACACAAAGACGTGCAACATGATTGCTTCGCTCCATTACACTGCTCTTATTTCACTTGAGGCAGGCCCAATGCATCCCTAATTCTATTGGAAAGATAGTTGTTTCGTGGCTTAAACTCAATTATGTGGTCGATCACAATGCGCTGTCGTAACCGTCCGATCTCACGGGTTTGTATCACCAACCCCGTATTAATCAAGCCATGCAATGCATCAGTTGAGCTACCACAATGCGCATCATTCATCTTTACCCGATCTCGAATGGTACTTCTGCGCCAAACAGCCATGGAGCCGGTCGGCGTTTTCGACACCCCTAAAATGGATCGCTGTGCATACAATGCCCGTCCTCACTTTCCGATGCTTTGGATCTGTCATCATGGGGCCGTCTGCGACATATTTCCATATTATTTCACACCGCATCTTGCGTTCATTCGTAGGCCGAGACTTCCTATTGGCGCCAAGTCAGATGCACAACTGAGATGTCCAACAAGTTGGGAATCCCTGCATCTACGTGAAGATCGACCGAATACGAGAGCATATCTGCTAGTGTCCTGATGATGTCAGTGATGCAGTGAGAAGAGAGGGTAAGTAGTGACCTAAGAACGGGATGTCGTTTCTGGTCGAATATGGTTCGAGGTTGAACGAATAGACAGATTGCCGACCGAGAAGAGTGCGAATGTTGGCTCCGTAGAGCATATAGTTGATAAAGCAAACCAGACTCCCACATTTTCCCTCTCTCAGATGGTAGATTAAGCATCGGGTTTGAGAGAACATTCTGGTTTACTGGAATCGCTGACTGCGGAAACAAGAACCCCACGGCCGGTTGCACCTTCCTTAGGTGCACCTGCCTGTCCATGTGTCTGCAGCTGCTCGCCTTCTAGCCCAAATTCTGAAAATTTTCTTGTCAATCTTTGCGATACTCTGTCTTGGATGTTGTCCAGAATTATAATCCATGAGTCTTGAGTCTTCTTGGAAGCAGTTCGTATCACTGTTTTGTTTTCGGTTTTTGGACGTTTCATCCTGTTTCCTCTACAAGTATGGCAGTTGCGGTTTCTGGATTTCATACATCGCGCATCTCCTGGATGATCAAAGATCTCCTCACCTGATTTCTCCAGCAACCTTCAACCAGAATTGCAGGTCTGCATTGCCTCAATGGATTGAGTATATGAGTCGAGGCTCTTGTGGGACTCGGTATAAGAGACAACACGTCAAACATTTGACAGCTAGCAGCTGTGCTAAAAGCTTAAAAGGTCACCAGGCTTCGCAGCTCGTCTCTTATGATCCAACTTACCAGAGTCCACCTACCAGTAATGCTGAGGGAAAAGTTTCAGACTCTGATTGCCGCAATGAGAATAGCTCGCGATTTCCGTTCCAAAAATGGATGGGCTCACTTCAAAGACGAGTAAATCAGCCATCGTTTAGCGATACAATGTCTGGAAACAGGGTGCTTCCTGGGTTTGGGCTTTGGAGGAAGAGGCTTGTAACTCAAAACCTGTTGGCTCAGCTCATTTTAGATCTTCGTCCGCCTCGTCCTTTAGATACGTCTCTGCAATTCGAAGTGCAAGTACAAGTTTCGCAGGATCCAGGACGAACACAGCCTTATCTCAACGCCTGTCACAGGCCGATTTCGAGGTCGAATTAGCAAAAGTCCCGAGCCAGAGCTCAGATGATAATAAGATGGCCAGCAGTCTTCAACAAATGGATGGTGGGTCAGTTGATCGGGCATTACAACGCCGAAAAATTCTGCATGAATTGATAAATACGGAGAGAAGCTACCTTGGCGACATACGTTTTCTTCTCAATGTTTGTACTATCTTACCAAAACGAAACCCTGAGCTGACGTTATACTAAGGTTTACGTTACTATGTTGGCTTCGCTTCCTTCTTCGCGTCTCGGCCTTCGAGGATCCGTCAACCGAAACCTTTGCGATATTCTGCAACTTCACGAAGAAATTTTGAGCGAGGTCGGTCGCGCTGTGTTGCAGTCGGACGACATGGAACTCAATCAATCTGGCAGCGCAGCGTTGACAGGTGCTGGTCCGGCGAAAGAAGGTCTAGAGAGCAACCGAGTGGTTAGCTACGACGTTGACCGACCGGCACGTACTCAATATCCTCAAGGTGCGCTCGCAGGGCCTCAGGTTGTAGTCGAGGTCTCGCGAGTTTTCGAAAAGAAGGTATGAATCGCCGAAGTCGGTCTTGAAGAACCCTCTCTGGGGAAGTGCTCATACTCTTACTCTTTTAGATGAGTCGCTTCTTTATATATGAGGAGTATGGCGCAAAGTATGAAACGATCCTCCAAGATATCGCGTCGGTCGGTGAAGTTCTACCTGGATGGGAGGGGAATCAGAAAGGGCTCGAGGCCTTGTCGACGCTGCTTAGTTCATGCCACGTACCCGGCCGTGATTCAAGGAGAGCTTCTACACTGAAAGACCTCCTTGTTAAGGTGAGTGAGTGTCTTTGGAATGCAAGATGGCTCTGACGCTAACGCTCGAGTAGCCAATTCAGAGAATTTGCAAGTATCCTCTGCTATTTGGAGAACTACTCAAATGCACACCTATACCCGACTGCCCAAATGCACACATGGCAGCAAGTAGTGTGCTGGCACGGTTTCGGGAGGCAAACTTTGAGATCAATAAAGTCACAAGTGATCCCCACATGATGGACACACTTTCGCGCACATGGTTGTTGCAAGATCGTCTCGTATTTCCGAACAGGGTAAATTAATGTCCAAGGATGTGTCTGAATGATGACAATTCTAATTTGGCCCTAGAACTTCGACTCTGTATCCAAAGACCGCGTGAGATCCTTTGGACATATTCGGCTATGTGGTACTCTTCATGTTTGTTGGCAGAATAAGAACCACGTCGACGGGCAATATCTCATATGTCTACTTTATCACGACGTCTTATGCCTAGCATACGCAGGCAAGGTGGATCCAATTTACGTCTTGAAGGCCTGCATAAACGTGCATGAGATGAAAGTAGAAGATGCCGATAACGGTCGAGGTAAGCGAGAAGTTCCTAGTCCTAGCAGCGACCTGTTTGACCCTTTGACACGGGGCCGTTGTAGGGTTGCAGTGCCATTCTGCACCTTTCTCCTGGAAAGTTGTTTTTGAATCGAATCATCGGATATTTGAAATAATTATGACTGCCTGCAGCCCCAAAGAAGAACTAGAATGGCGCGCACGCCTAACTTCGCCTCCGACGGGGAAACGATCAGACGTGTCGCCTGTATATACTTTTTAGACATGGACATCACAAGTTTGGGTGCGTTGACCTCCAAGTTGAGTAGGTAACTCTATCTGTCTGCTTTGACCTACCGTCATTGACAAAGGAATTATAGGTACGATTGAGACACGACTTTCTGTTCGGAGAGCCACAACGAGCTGTCCTAAACCAGCCTTGTACCAAGTTATATTGAAGAACACGAGCGAAGTCATACAAAGCAACGTCGGCAAACCAACTGCGCTGAACATAAGCCGCTCACATTCACTTTTGTCTACGAGGACACGGGTGTCATTTCTATCACCTTGTAGAATGGAACGTGCACGGTTGGAAGCATTGCTGACAGATGTTTGGAGTCGCGAAATCCTGCCTTTTCCTGGAATTTCTACACGTCTACCAAGCGAGAAATCGGTCAGGACATCAGCCTCAACCGTTATGAGGAAGCTCAGCGTAACGAGTATCGCGAACTCCCTCGCCAAGAGAACCGAAGGCTTGAGGCAGAGGTTATCTTTGAGGACACTTATCGGCCACCCATGACAGAGATGGCATTGAAAAGTAATTTGCAATCCAGCTGGACCAGTCATGTGAGCGATAGCATCAATATCATTGACTCACAAGAATGTCGGCCAACACCTGGGCCAACAACAAGGTCATCCTGGTCTCATGATAAGAGGGGTTCTGCACCGACAAGTTCCATGAGGCAACCGTTGCAGCAAAGTCCTGGGGGTCACTAAGCAGGAAATTCGATAGACCGAACCATGGACTACGGGGCGTTTTCAAGTAGGAAGTTGTGTTTAATGGGTGGAATCCAATTCGAGACTTGCTTGAGACAATGGAGGGATTGATTAAATTATGACATACTGCATCTGTGTTTCTTCAAGTACTTCATACATATTGACATACATTTAGTCGTCACAAGGCAGGAAAAGACACCAATTAAACGCGGATATGCTTCTTGATGCAAGGGGTCTATCGGGGTTTCCGCAGATAAAAAGCGCAACTCTTGTTGGTTTCGCATGTGGCAGCGGACTGACTCGTGAATGGCCATTTCCGACCTTCCGACGGGGATCCTCAAAGGTGGGAGGGATAAAAGCGTAGAGAAACCTGACCTAAAGCAGATTGATATGGTTTATAACTTGAGGGGGAAAGAATGAAGAGCAGAGGAAATCAGTATTCTTTCCTCAAGTTGTTGATTTTTAATTTCTCTTTCTCATTGGTTATGTCCAATGCATCGGATTTGTGATAAGAACCTTGGATTTGTAACAATATTGATATTCCTAATAATAACGATACCCAGCCCATAATGTCATGCATTCATTGGCCACAACCAATGAGAGAGAGAAGAAAAACATTGAAAATCATTTGTACATGTACAATGTATGTATGTTGTACATGTATGTATGTTGTACATGTATGTATGTTGTACATGTATGTATGTTGTACATGTATGTATGTTGTATTAGATAGATGGTCCCTGGATTCCCTGGTCATGTCTTACTTAGATGAGCCAGGGTAAATCAAATTATATGTGTGTACTTAGTACTGTTGTTTGTTGTACGTTGTCAGCACTTGCGCCGTGCCCCTGACTGCTGAGCTCCTGACCCTGCAGCATGCATTCCATTCGCGCCTGCTCTGGACAAAATTGACAGACACACAGAGGACAAAAAAGAATTCTTGGTGGCTGGGCATTCGAGCGTTTGGGTAAGCGGTAACCCGTACTCCGTAGACTGTTTTTATCTTCTTTCGGCGTCACGCGTCACAATCACCAAAAAGTTCGTCTCATTACTTCACGTCCGGCGGCTCATTCGGATTTGGTGGATTTGGTGGATTTGGTGGGGACGGGCATCCATCTGTTGTGGTGCGGTCAGGAATAGGGAGAAGGGGACTCCTGGGAGTGAGAGTGGGAGTGTGTGAGTGGGAGGAGCGCGTGCATGCACATGCCATCAACCGTTTTCGCGGTTGAGGTCCGTACACAGGATGGAAACGTACGCAGCGCCACCCAAAGCGTCACAGCCTTTGATTCCCGCGCTTGTCAAATCCGCCGTCGACCAAACTGTCAAAGCAGTCACAACAGTTGTTCAAGCCGAGGTCCGGGCCCTTCCCAAGCAGATCGTGGCCGCCGTGGTAGCACAACAGCAAGCTGCGGAACCGGCCAGAGCCCCGACTCGACGAAGAGAGTCTTTGGATGACGAGGAGCAAGGTCCATCGAAGTCGCAGCAGCTATGGAACGACGCCTATGACGGCCTGCAAGATGCCGGGGCCACCGCTGGCATTGTCAGGTCGTACGCGGAGACGCTGACATTTGCCATTGCCGGCGACGATGGGCAGGAATCTGCCACGAAAACGTCCAACTTGGCTGCTGATTTGAGGGATCCCGCAAAGCGCCAAGCTCATATGCGAGACCTCGTCATGAAGGGTCGTGACAAGTTTGCCAACGATTCAAAGATGGCCCAGGCCGTGGGTGACGTTGCCAGTTTTGTTCTTCAAGCCAGAGGAGTCATTGATGTGGCTATAGCGAACGTCCCACAAGCGGCACTACCATGGGCTGGTGTGTGTGTTGGCTTACAGGTATGAACAAGTAGCCAGTCTCTGAACATTATTCCCAGATTCCCAGATTCCCATATTCCCAGATTGCTCACCAGCCGATAGATTCTCACGAATCCGGCCAAAGTCTCCTGAGCTAATCTTGCGGGCATCACCCATGTTGTGTCCCGGATGGACTGGTACTGCTCCTTGGTCGACCACCTGCTGGACGAAAGGAGCATTGTCGAGGGTCGAGAGCCTGCGGTTATGGTCACGCAACGTCTCGAAACGCTCGTCCTGCATCTTTACAAGAGTCTGTTGCTGTATCAGATGAAGAGTGTCAGCTCCTATTACCGAAACTCCAGCCTGACATACCTACGCGAACTTGCTTCATGGGATAATTGGGATGCAGACCTCAAAGCTATTACGGCCGCAGAGGAAGCTCTGAGAGCTGCTTCTGTACAATACAATACCCAGAGTTCACTTCAACGGTTGTCCGAGCTCATGCAGCGGGGCGATAAAATGCAGTCGACTTTGGGAAATATCCATCAGGATCTTCAAGACTTCATTTCAGCCCAGAAAGAAAAGGTCACGGACGACAAGGACTCGGCGTGCCTCCGAGACTTGTTCTTTGTTGATCCAATGCGAGAACTGGACAGACTGGAGAGGAAGAAGGATAAGCTCATCGATGTTGCATTTTCTTGGGTCATGGGCACCAAGGAATTCGATTCCTTCTCCAACTGGCAAAGCTACGACGCTCGTCGAATGCTGTGGATCAAGGGTGGTCCTGGCACCGGCAAGACGATGCTGTTGATCGGAATCGTGCGCGAGATGTCGACCCAATCGGCTGCATTTGCCCCCAGTGTGTCATACTACTTCTGCCAAGGCACAGCAGACCAGACGAGGAATAATGCAACAGCAGTTCTCCGGGGCTTGCTCTGGATGCTTCTCGTGCAACAACCGCGCCTGATCCGGCATCTGCGTGCCAGACATCGTTATGCTGCATCTTCTCTTTCACCGACTCGAACGCTTTCAGCGCCATGTCTGAAGCGCTGGAGAAGATGCTCAAGGATCCTACCATGACACCGGCATATTTTGTTGTCGATGCCTTGGACGAATGTGATGGAAGCGCGGGCGACCTGATTCAACTCATTTTCAAATCTCTTCGCCTGTCAGACAAGGTCAGATGGCTAGTTTCTAGCAGACCGGGGCTTGACTTGATGAAACCTGATGTCGATGAGGCTCTTGTAGAGCTGGACGCTCAGAGGTTGGAAGGGCCAGTGCACGCTTACACCACGTACAAACTCTCCGAGTTGAGCGAAAGGCCCGGTTATGAGGACGTCTCTCTGTTGGTCGACCTGTCCAACGAAGTCTGCGACCGAGCTTCCAACACCTTTCTGTGGGCTGCTCTTGCGCTCAAGGAGCTTCGAGGGGTCGAGAGCAAGGATGCGGTCGAGACCATCAAGAAATTGCCCTCGGGCCTTCCGGCCCTGTACGCCTACATGATGGCCAAGATGAATGGGTTCGACAGTCGGCGGCAAAGTCGCTGCAGAAGCGCCATTGCAGCCGTGTATCTTGCCTACCGGCCACTAACACCCCGGGAACTTGGGGTCATTGCAGGCTTAGGTTCCCCATCAAACCCTCGGACATTGTCATAGCTTGCGGTTCGCTGCTTGCCATTACTGGCAGGGAAGTTTCACTTGTTCACCAATCTGCCAGGGACTACTTGCGCGAGACGTATAGTGAAATGCTCGAGCGAGGCGATTTCGTCATGAGTCATCAGGATATCGCTCATCGTTCGATTGATGAGATGCAGCACACTCTCAAGCACAACATGTACTACTTGCCAGGAAACGGATACTTCCCAAGGCTTCTTGGTGACTCGATCAATGGGTCCGATAATGACCCTCTGGCTGGCATAGCTTATTCCAGCACATTCTGGACGCATCATCTCTGTGAGGCCAGTGCATCAGACACACCGGCACAGCTCGTCACGTCCAAAAAGGTTCTCTCGTTCTTCCAGAAGTATTTCCTCCGCTGGGTCGAAAGCCTGTCACTTCTTGGAAAACTGTCGGGGCATTGGAATCCATGAGGATGCTTATGGCTCAGGTAAGAAATTTTTTTTTTGAACACCAACTGGATGGTATGTGGGCTGCACAGCACTGAGCAGCATGCTCACACTTGTTTAGTCGCGCTTCCAATCCTCTTCTCCGCTTCAAAAATTCCTGCGAGATGCCGAAAGGTTTCTCATCACGCACCAATCGACCATCAAGGCGGCAGCTCTGCAGACATACGGCACCGGCTTGCTTTTCAGTCCGAATGATGGCTCCATCCGCAAGTTCGGATGGGACGAGCGTCTGGGTTTCATTCGCGGCATGATCACCACGCATCAAACAGGTGACTCCAGCACACGCACCCTCGACGGTCGGTACGGTTCTGTCACAGCTGTGGCCTTCTCCGAGGACGGCAAGTTCTTCTCCACGGGCACCGAAGGTTCCTTGACAGTATGGAACACAAAAACATGGACTCCGGTCTGCACCGTCTTTCTTCCCGACTCTACTGGTGTTGCGGAAGAGCTGAGCTTCTCTCCCGACTCGAAATCTATATTGGCTGTGTATGGCGATACGTTGCATGTCTGTGATGTGGAGACCAAGACACAGACACGAACTATCACTCATCCAGAAAAGCACACGATTGCTTGTGCAAACTTTCATTCAGACAACAAGAGTGTCGTCTTGGTTCTCAGTGATGCCACAGTGCATATGTGGGACGTGGCAACGGAAAGTATGCACCCGATATTCGCAGCCAAGGGTGAGACCAAGAGTATCATCGCCTTATCACCAGACAACAGGGTCTTGGCTGTGTCGTTGCTTGAGAATCTGATTGGGGTGTGGGACGTTGCTACTGGCACGGGTCACAGTGCCCGCGTGCTCAAAGGACACAACGAAGCTTTTCGAGACTTTACGTTTGCGGCTGATAGCAAGGCGCTTGCTTCAGTTTCGACCGATGGCACAATCTGCCTGTGGGATATCGAGAGTGGAACTTGTAAGCGAAGTTTCAGCCCAGGATGGAACAATTGGCCCACGATCGCATTGTCGCCGGACCTCAAGACTGTCGCCATGGGTGGCTTAGAGGACACTACTCGTCTTCTGGACATGAAAGATTGGAGTCAGCAAGAAGAGGCGCGAAGCCATCGCAGCCGAATCGCAGATGTGGTGGTCTCTCCCGACAAGACAATGGCAGCCACAGCTTCTCACGATAGGGATATTCGGATTTGGGACATTGAACGAGGAGAATGCTTGCATCGGTTGGGTGGCCATCAGGATGCTGTACGTTCTGTCGCATTCTCTCCAGATGGTCAAACTCTGGCTTCCGGGTCTAGCGATAAGACTGTGCGACTGTGGAACATCCAGAGTGCCGAATGTCTCCAGATCTGGAAAGGTCATTCGTCGGCCGTCAGATGCATTACATTTGCGCCAGACGGCAAGACAGTCGCCTCCTTCTCCGACGATGGGACCATCAGACTGTGGACGGTGGAATCTGGATCAAGCGTGCCCATCAAGGGGCAGAGCGAAACCCAATCCTGCATCGTCTTCTCCAACGACAGTAAGACTTTGGCGTCGGTGGATCTGACTGGCTGTGTTGTTCTGTGGGACACTGCAAGTGGTGACCAGACACATGTGTTTGAGAAGGAGAGTGCGGATGAGCCCATTGCATTGGTCTTCACCCCGGATGACTCGGCTGTCATGATGGGGTCCAGCAATGGCTGTATATACGCCTTGGAGAAGGCACCAAACTCAAGGCGCAGGCTGGTCAATCAGCAAGAGTCGTTTTCGCACATGGCCTTTGCGGCGGACGGCGAAACCTTGGTGACGACGGCTGGTTCTGTATCCATCAGTGCCTCTGAGCAGTCGGCACTGAACAAGAAAGCACCAGACAATACTCTGTTCGTCTACAAACCAGTCGCCTTTCCTGGAATGGAGGCCGAGGCAAGGCTGGGTCATGTGTGGATAGAAGGGCGAGGTGTCCTGATGTTGCTGCCGACGAGCTATACATCGAATGTGCTGGCAGTGTGTGAGGATATTGTGATTTTAGGACACGCGTCCGGCAAAGTCACGTTTCTCTATTTTGACTTCCCCAAGCGTCCCGAAACGTATCCGGCATAAAATGATTAGAGAGAAGGGGGCATTGGACGACTGGGTCGTGCGGATTATACTGAGCGAGCGTATTTCACAGTAGCTGGCGGCTTTTCGAGTAGCAAGGCAGACCAGCATTGGGCACTGCACTGGCATAATTACAAGTCGTACATGATAATATCAATAATAGCACCGTTTCCGGGTGCGAGATGATGGATTGCTATCTAGCTACTACGAGTGCGAGACATGTTGGACGCGGCCAAGCTAAGCTTTGCGTGTCACGTCGACTGCGATGCATGCTCTTCAAAATTGGCTGTTTCTTCATTTTCGTAAAAGTACAAAAATTCTTCCAAAGTGTCGGAAAGTAGATATCTCATGCTTTCATCATATGTAATCATCGCCTGATGTTCATAGTGGGGGCGCGGGCGCGGGCGCTTCAGCGGGCCTTCATGGAGCTCATGCTGTCGTTTGTGACACCTTGTCGGGAAGGCATCTGCGGCACCTTGATTAGAAGACTGTTCCAACACGGGGAAACGAACGCATTTGGGGAAAACATAGTAGAGCCACGTACCTCCATGCTCTGCATGGTGCCCTCCTTGAGGATCTTCTTGATGACCTCGTCCTCATCCTCTGTGTCAAACTCGGCGGCCAAAGGTTCTTGGGGCAGCATCATACGTGCCCTGGTTGCCTTGCCTGTCGAAATGTGTCAGTGAAGTTGCCCCCCCAATGGAAGGGTATGCCAAGTTTTGGGGATTTTTCAAACGAGTGGAACGAGTGGACAAGGAAGGAGGGCAAACTTACTTGTGGGTGTGGAAGATCTTGAAGGAAGAGACGAATTGGGCTAGAGGGATCGAGGTATCCCCTTCAACCACTTCTTGTACTCCTCTACGTCATCTACGAAGATGAGGAAGTCGTCGTGGCGGCCTTGGAAGTGCACCTTTGACTGTGTGGTTTCGCCGCGTGTCATTGTGACGTGGATTGGTATTCGCGTTGTAATTTGAGGGGAGACGGAGGTGGGGTTAGTATCTTTAGTTTCTGGATCCTTTCGATGGGTGGCAGGTTGCATGTGGGATTGGGGGAGGGATGCTTTAAGAAGCTTTTGTGAGCTTTTGGATTGCATGATGAGGGGTTTGCCTTGGCCTTGGCCGTGGGGAGGGAGCTACGTCATTGGCGGTGGGGTGGGTACTTTGCTGGGTGAAGGGTGGTGACGTTTTGGCTCCATGAGGAGCCGCTCACTTCCAAGGTGGGTTTTTGTTGGGAGAAATTGACTGAAATGGAGGAGGTGCTGGTACCAGCTGGTCAAATTGACGGGCGCGGTTGAGAATAAAAGATGCTCATTTAGTTTAGATGTGGTGCTGGGAATTGCACATGTTGCCCAAACATCAAGGTACCAAAAGGTGGGTTCCTTTGCTAGTCGGTCGTCGGAGATTTGGGGGATATCTTCCCTTCTTCTGCTCCTGCGCGATGGGCCAATATGAGAAATGCTGCGGCACGTGCCAACATTCCCGCTGCCATCCAAAGTTTTATTCCCTTGCTGTCTTTCTTCTTCCCTTTTCGTCGTCTCGTCACTCTGGCTCAATAGACCTCCTGGTGGGAGTTTCCATTAGTAAGCTTTTTCTTTCTTTCTTGGCAACATGCCGTGTCTCACGTTCCCCGAGATCAGACGAAGGCTGTAACGCTGGGCTGGCTCCTTCCTGACTTGTGTAGCCACAAGTGGGCTCCAAAACAGGGTCTGACAGATTTCGCCGCTGGCTTTATATCGTCGTCACGGCCAAGTGCTATTATGGGTCGCGAGTAAGTCAGGGCCTTTCTAGAACAAGTGGCTTCGAATGACATGCCGAAAGATGACGAGCGCGATTCGTTGGATTCGACGTCATTTGTTCATATTCGTCTCCGGATATCTGGTGCCCATGTCACCTTGACTCAAAAGTATACAAAAAGTAAGTTGGCTCAAGAACGAGGTCAACATGAAACATGATGGCATTCCCCTGCATTTGCATCGCTCTGTGCCGTCTCTATCCTGGTGCCTCCTGAATACCGACATGCAATCCCATCAGGGAATTAAAAAAAAAAAAAAAAGAGAGAAAGAAGAAAAGTCGCCGCTGTCCAGACATGCTGAGTGCTTCCGTGAGGGTTGAAATCATAAATAATATCACTCATAACGCCGCGCTAAATGCAAAACAAAATAATCGGATGATCGGTAATGGAAATCGTGCCGAGAGCAAGAACCCAGAATCGGCCCTCGTAAATTTTGGACTTGGGGTGCGATGTCCAGTTGAGAAATTATCATGCTCTCGTGTCAGAACCCATCAATCCTCGTTGTGGTAATGTCCATGGTTTGGCGCAAATTATCTGCGTCTGTTTAGTATGAGGCGCAGAAGAGCCCTGGGCATGCATGTTACATACCTCGCCTTCACTATAGGCCCAGAAGTACACTACCATGCCAATCACATAGTACAAGGCTGGATTGGTAGATTGATACATGAGAATCGAGGAAATTGCCGTCAGCGGCAGGATGGCAAGACGGAATTCGAGGGATCGATGAAGACTCGAGCCGGCAACAAAAATGAGTGGCCATTCCAGGGCGAGCATGCTGAGTCCGAATAGCAGGTTTATGGACTGCAAAATTGGAATAGGCTTGACCGCGGCATCCAGATTCTTTGTTAAGAAATCCCAGAAAACCTTGGGCCAGAAAAAGCCTTGGATAGCGGCAGCCACTTGATCTGTATCACTGGTTAGTATATCGAGCCAGTTCTTGGTTTGGGGTGATATTGTTCTGTTAGTACAAGGACGTACAAGTCGCCGCAGTCAGGATGATTAATCGACCCAAGTGGTTCTTGATCAGTCTACCCATTGTGCGAGGTATTGATCTTCTCCGTTATTCACACACTTTCTTTCGCTTCCTTTTCTTTTGTTGCCAAATGTGCCAAGCCTTTGCCTTGCGACGATGTCCTGGCAATAATAAATATCCACACTTTGCTTTTCCGTTGTCTATTGGATACCCGTGAGAAGTGTCCGGGAAGAAGTTGCATCAATGCAATATGCCGTCAGGGCACTCTTGTCTTCTCTTGCGGGTGTATAGTACAAGTGAATGCAATCAAGGTGGGAGACTTGAAGAAACAGGTAGTGCGTGCTGGTAGCCAGACCAACACGATAGAAAAAGATGAGGAAGAAAAAGGAGGAAAGTAAGTAAGTAAGTAAGTAAATGAAAGACGAGTATTAAATGACTTCCGGCAGACCCCAGCTGTTGGAGGAGAGGAAAAAGAAAAGACCGGATGAGATCTCGATGATGGAGACAAAGAGATGACTTCTCTCCCAGCGAAGGAGGTATTCGGTGACTCTACTCCGTAATAGGAAAAGAGAAATGGGTCGAGAGCAAGGCTATACCCAGAAGTCTGGGCCGTAGCCAGCAGAGACGAGACTAAATCAAGCCCTTGTATCAGACTCTGGCAGCTAGCGAGACGGACACAGTATCGGATGAAGTCGACGACTCGGTACCGAATGGTAAAATTGTGGCAGAATCAGTGGTGAATGATCAGCAGGCATCCGTACGGCATCAACCTCTTTTCACCGGGCCGGGGTGCAGTGTAGTTGAATTGTCATGAATGTTCCTGAGACGGCAGGGCCTGCGGAGCTTGTAGAGTGTTTTCTGTTGCTGAATTTTCTCCGCTATGGTGATTTAGACGTGGACAGACGACACCGTCTGATCTGCGGCGTTGTGCGCTTTGCGTGATTGGAGATCTCTCAAGGTTTTCTTTGTCCGGGCCCAGGTACGGTAGGTAGTAGTAGGTAGTAGTAGTTTCGTCTGTAGTCGTGACAGAATGACAGAATGAGCCGAGTTTTTCTTATTCCTTGCATGAACGGGGGTGTTTTGAAGCTGGTGAGAATCAGACAAGACGACGTCGGAGACGGGAATCTAGGAGTATGGCAGGTCCAAGGAGGTTCAAACGTGGGCGGTAGCAGAAGGATAGCTGGGCTGGATTCTTAATAAGAGACGGATAATCCGTATGTATGTACATTACTCCGTACATACATGTAGACCGACTTGCATGTAGCATCGCAGTTTGGCTTGGCACTGGCTGGACACTCGCCGACCTCGACTGCAACCGCCGGGGTAGGCGCCCGTCCCGAGCATGGACCCGGCGAGCATGGACCAGATAGATAGCTTGCGAGGAAGGCGTCAGCAGTGACTCAGCACTGAACAGCGAGTCGACAGTGAGAGAGAGGAGAAGCCGGCCAAGGTGGAAATAGTAGAAAGCCACCGGCGCCCTTCTCGAAACCGTCTCGCAAGCGGCGCGGGGGTGTCAACAAGTCACAACCCACCAACCCATTCAAGAAGATGCAGCAGCAGCGCATGGGGTCGATGCGTTTTCGCCAGGACAGGTCCGAGGCTCGGACAGCGTTGTCTCATTGGAGCAGCCGCAGGTGGGTGGCATTACATACATATTTTCGAGAGAGTTTATAAGAGTTGATGATATCGAGGCGGGCAGCCGCACATACTGTACATGTAGCACTGTAACAAATAAGTCTGGGACGACAAATCACCGTGTGACTCGAGGAGACTCGAGGAGACTCGAGGTGACTTGAGGTGATTGGACAAGTGTCGGCGGTTACGGGCTTCCACGCGGCCAATCAGCAACCTTGCTGTCAGTCGCCAGCAAGGGGCGCCCCTGCCGATTCTCACTCAACATGCATACATGTGCCACATTGCACGACATTGCATGACGCCACCTACATACATACTGTGCCTTTGCCTTTGCCAATTGGGTACAGCTGCCGTCAGATCCATGTACATGTACACATGTACACATGTACACAGTCGTTGCTGTCCTGCAAACATGTACCGAGTACGGAGTAGTGGTAGGTGCCTTCCGATCTGGCTTCCCAGTGCCCACCCACTGACTATGTACATGTATGTACATATGCGATGGCACAAGGCTTCAACAAACACTCGCGGCATTATTATTGATGCAGCTTTAATACAGTCCCCAGATTATTCCTCCTTTTCTTTCTTTTTTTCTTGGCCATGCCCGGCGACACTCTAGTTTCTCCCCAACGCACGCGCGACAGAGGCGGGTTTCGATAGATTCGTGCAACAGACTAATAGGGGTTCCCATCATGATGGTGAAGCACATGGTGTCTGGGGCGATTCCTCCACTCTCCCAGCCACACAGATGCTTGCTTTTCATCAGGAGCTACTTGTGCGACTTGCTTTCTTGGCCGCTAGAACCCCGGGCACTGACCTGCAACCACTTTGTAACTTTGTACAGCTTCTATTATTACTCCGTACGTGTTGCCCGTGCCATGTTGAAGAAGCGCCTATGTACGGACGATACTCTTTTCGGATTACTTGGCGTTCAGATGCTGGCTTGCCCGTCACCGCTTTATCGTGGCCACGAGGCCCACCAAAGTTTATTTCCCTGTCGCTCTTTCCCAATCCCGACAGTTTTGGTGAACCTAGCTTTAATTTTTTTTTTTTTTGCTCGATGGCAACTTGTCCCTTTTTATCTGTTATTTTGCTCAATTGAGTTCAGACATCGATCGACCTTGTTGGACTTGGCCACGGGCTCTTCCATACCTCTCTGTAACCGACAGGCTGATGCGGAAAGGGCGCCGTATCTCGAGCAAATAGCTGCAATTTTTTTTTTTTTTTTTTTTTACATCGACTACTCTGGATTGCGTACGATTCAACTACGTATTGCACTCCCAAGAACTGATATCACGAGAGAACTCATCTATCAATCCAGCTCATCCCCGTTCCGGACCAACACACGCCACTTCGGCCTATTCTATAACAAAATAACAACCCTGCGGAGCGTGGGAGCACGCACCACTCGAATCTGTCATCTGACGGGAAGCGATAACTTTAACGCTGTACCCTGCACCCCGGTCACTCCCGGCGGCTCTGCTAGTTCGTTGATTGGAGGTGGCTGCATTGGTGGCCCACCCGGTGCACTAAAAATACAGCCAACCACGTCCGACATCACTCATGTAGTTTTTAATGTAGAATGTCCGTCCGCTTGGCCGTTGTCCGCCTCGCGCGCCTGCAGTTTTGTTCTTTCTTTCTTTTCTTTTCCCCAACTTTTTCGTGTGTGGATGTAATATAGAGTACATGAATCAAGACATTTCATTGCCTTAATGAAATATCCATCCGTCAGCATACTGCATACTCCGTACTGCCGAGACGAAAACTCAAAGTGATTCGGCATTGCGAACAGCAACTTGTTCAAAGACAAACAGTGACCATGACTCGCACGTTGTCGATGCGAACACTTTGTTTTCCCACACTTGTTCCACAGACCAACAACCTGTCCTCCTAGAAGCCTTGCTGTGGCGATGATGCATAATGCAATATTGTTTCTATTGTTGGATCACTCATCTTCTTCTCCCATTGGTACCGGCTTGCGCATCATGCGCGACGAAGAGAAAGTTTACCTCGTCCTGTCATGTTGTCCGGTTCATTTCAGCCCGAGAAGGGAGGAGCATTGTTGCTATAGTCTCAGGTAATTGTTGAGGGCCAAGAATCATGCAATTGCATATGCAGATGCAATTCTTTGACCAGGGTTTTTGGGTGGGTGCTGAGAGATGGGGACCATCATCATGCCTCACGACTCACCAGTCACATGCCTCACCTACTACGAGGCTTGGCGCCGCCCGAGGTTGGTTCGATTCTTGGTCCTGGATTGATTCGACTGCCGTGGTCATCGGCCATACTTGTCCAACTCAGCCTTGTTGGTCCCAATGTCGGGCCCATCTGCGACGGTGGTTGTTCGAGGGGAATATATATCTGACGTGTACTCTTGAAGAGCGTCATCAATCAAGTCAGGCCTCCAAATCGCTTCTCAGAACTGATGCCTACGCTTGATTTTCCATGTTTGTGGGCCAAGGACGGCATTGCTACAATTTCCTGGGGCCGTCTTTGAAGTATGAAATCAGTCCATGTCCGCCCTCTCCCCCAACGCATTGCAAATTCTCTGCTGCCCTTCTTCTGTCTCCACGAGGGCGGCCAGATGTGACAATCCCGTAGTATACGACATCAAGTTTGCTATTTTACAGTCTGCCAAAGGATGCCCGCGAACACAGTTTCGAACAATTTCCCTCCGCATTACTTGCTCGTCAAGCTCATCGCCATGGTTGGTCACTGAATTGCAGTGGTTTCGTAGGTTCTCAATAGTTGAAAAAGTTGGCGAGCGCTCGAAAGTGGCATGAGCGAGATGTTGTTGTATCGAAGCATGCTGCATGCCATGTTGTAAGGAGCGTACGTACGCCGTCTGACTGCTCATGCGGAAGGGCAACATACTGAATTTGAAGCCTCATCCACCAAGACATTGCGTCTTGACCTTGCAAGAGAAGCATGATTCCTTTCTTGGCACATTCTTGACCGGCGAGGTTTTCAATCCTCTGCTTCTCATCACTGTCAAGTACGTGTGCGCTGGACATGAGCAAGATGCGAAAGGTCTCTCTGCATCCGTTCGATGAGAAGTGGAAATTAATATCGTGATCGGGAAGGTTTGTTTCTTGTTCTGTCAGGAGCACGAAGCCGCTTTGTTTCTGAGCCTGCGGAGTACTGACCTTTCCATTTGGTAGGAGATTTGATGAAATCTGGAACAACTTGCGCCCATTCCTTCCTGCTGCGAAGGCGTGAAGAAAAACATGGGCCCGCTTCCCTCTTTGTGATGTAATCTGACGCACAGTGAGATGTAATTGGAATGAAGAGGGTGCTGTCAGTCAAGTTGCGTGGTATCTTGCGTTGTCAAGAACGAGGCAGAGATTGCATCCTCATAAGGAGTTTTCTGAAATATTGGGAGTGGAAAGAGCGCTCTTGCCTCCTGCCTTCCTGTCCTTGATGTATCTGATATCGATTGCCACCCCTTGCGGCGCCAGAGTGAGGTCATGCCACGCTCAAGATGTCTGTCTATGTGTATTTTGTAATGTACAATAAAGAAGAAGAAAAGTGAGTATTGTACAGATTTACATGTTCAGATCTTCAAAAAAAAAAAAAAAAAAAACCCTTGGGATGAAACATCGATGGCTTCGTGGCGCACTGCTCAAGCTAACCTACTTTTCCTTCTTTTGAGAATTCTTGTCCAATTTCACAGTGGACAGTGGTGGGACTGCGTCCGTTCTCGATCATTGTGCCCAAAGAGTGAACATGCTCATGGTTGCAGGGTTGGCAGCATAGGCAACTTCGTCTTCCGGTCCTTTAGCTCCTAAATGCACCTTCTAGCTCTTCAAGCCTCCGTCTTTGCTTCTCCTCTGCCTCGACCAGCTCTTCTTCTCTCCTTCTCATTGCTTCCACGCGCTCGCTTAGATCGTCTATCCTCTGCTTATTCACGTCGGGTTTCTGCAGGGCCTTCCACGATTCGTATATAATCAGACTGCAGGCCACTCCAAGAATGAAAGCGTCGCCGATGACGTCTGCGAACAGGTCCACGGCTTTCCCTTCGGGCAAAGGTCGGAATTTACGCTTCCATACGTTTTGAAAAATTGTTCGGGATGTTTTCGAGGATGAGGACGAAGAGGAAGATGATGACGATGACGATGACGAGGATGCAAAGTTAACTTTGGCATTTTCTTTGGCTGCCTCGTCGCGCTTGTGTTGTTCTTCCGTCTTGACGGTGGGTGCCTCGGCGCGATCTCTGGCTCGACGCTCGGCTTCGGGATCGCGCAGCAGTGCGACTGAGAGGCGCATGTTCAGTTGATGGATGTGTTGGCCGTATTTGGCAGCGAATGCACGGAATCGGGGATGATCGTGAGCTCGGGCTTTGATTTGATTCTGATCGTGGCATTTAGCACGGGCCGGGCGTCTGTGGAGCGGGGATGAGAGAGGGCTTACGGCGCCATATTTGGAGACGTGTCGCACAAATAACGACGCGAGTTTGAATAGAGGTAGGGGCACCATGGTGAATCAATTGCTGCGGGGTTGCTGCCTCTATGCGTAGCTGTGGTGGGATCGTCGTGAAAAGAATGTCTGGTTTTTTCATGGAGAGGCGGCGGGGGTGATGACGACCAGGAGAGGCGAGGAATATGGCGCAACGCAAACTTGAACAAGGACAAAGGAAATATATCGTTAATTCATCACGAAAGATGGGAGTCGTGGGAGATGATGTCGGAGCTGCCGGCGCGCTCGAGTCCGCGGAAGGAATGAAACGGAAGCATGCAGACCGATCGTCAGCCGTGATGATGTTGAAGTGTTGAATAAATACATACAAGCACTCCGTCCGTTACATTGTACATAGGTTGTCACGGCCAAGAGTGGGTCTTGAATCGCCCAATCTCGGAGTCTGGGACTGAGTGGAGTGGGCTCGTTGCGCCGGCAACCATCAGACACGCATTGAGTGCACAATGTACACAAACCGAACCGCGCACAAGCAGCATTGAGAGAACATTGGGAAAGAGGTCTCTGGGAGCCCTAGCCGGGGACGGACGGACGACTGGACAAGCAACCAGACGCCATTTGTCACTTCTCCTTGCATCCACATCCACATCCACATCCACATCCACATCGACATTCAGCATTGCTTAATGCTTTTCTCTCTCTACTTCTTCTCGGGTCCCATTGCCAACACTTTCGCCCGACGGGTTCGCAGTGGCTGTATGCTTCATCGCGAATGCCACACCGTGCTTGAATTGTAAGTTGTCGTGCTTCTTTCTTCCTTTTCATCCATGCGAATGTGCATTCAGCTGCCATGCTATGCCCGTGACTATAGCAAGCTTTTGGCCTTTGCATTCATATCATCCCAGGCGGATGTCAACAGCAGCAAGCGAACAACCTGCAACCCGATACAATAACAACAGCCTACTTACTCTTTAATCTTTAATCACTGCAGGCTATTCCTTCTCGATTCCCCCTTTCGCCGCGGCGATATAAATCGGACTCCTCCGCCCATATTTGGTCTTCACGACCTACCGACATTTTGACGCCCTACGCCAACCGCCCACAACGCTTTCTCCAGTAGTCATGGCCCATCGACTGGCGGCGGCCAAAGGCGGCGCCGACCTCGAGGCTTTGTCCCCTAGAGATGCCAACGCCCAGCGAATGCCCAAAGCAACTGAGGTCAAGGCCAAGACTGCTGCTCAGCTTCGGTCCGCAAAGGATAAGGAGCATCCTCCCCCCGAAGTGATTGAGCCGAGCAGCTCTGATCGCCCCGATGGCGCTTCCTATCAAGTGGGTAAGCTGTTGGGAAAGGGCGGTTTTGCCATTTGTTACAGCGGTCAGAATGTGGCCACCAAGCAAAAGTACGCATTGAAAATTGTCAAGTGCAGAATGCCTCCCAAGATGGAGCAAAAGGTCCGTCTACTGTCTTTAGATGTTGCTGTGCAGGCGACGCCATGCTGATCTCATGCTTCGACGAGTTTAGTTTCAAACTGAGCTGCAAATCCACTCGAAAATGAAGCACAAGAACATTGTCCAGTTTTTCAGGGCATTTTCATTCAACAACTGCACCTATCTCGTTTTGGAACTTTGCAATAACGGATCTCTCATGGACATGGTCAAACGCCGCAAGGGCCTCACCGAGCCTGAAGTTCGATTCTATTCGGTTCAGATTGCGGGCGCCATCAAGTACATGCATGGCAAGGGCATCATTCACCGCGACTTGAAAATGGGCAACATCTTCTTAGACTCTCAAATGAATGCAAAGATTGGTGATTTCGGACTGGCGGCTCTGGTGGTCACTGGTAGGGACATGCAGACCATACGACGGACGACTCTTTGCGGCACTCCCAATTACATCGCGCCTGAAATTCTAGAGAAGGGCAAGAAAGGCCACGATCACATGGTCGATATCTGGAGTCTAGGCATCATCATGTACGGATTCCCCGACCTATTCTCGCTTGACTCTCGCTTGACGGTTTCACTGTACTAATGAGAAGCCCAGGTTTGCTATGCTTACTTCAAAGCCCCCTTTCAATCCTCGACAACCGATGAGATTTACCGCCGTGCCAGGGAGAGAGACTATGAGTGGCCAACGAGTGAAACGCCACAGAAGTTCATTAGCCAGGACGCCAAGGACCTGGTTGCCGACATGTTACAAGATGCAGACTGTCGCCCGGAGCCCGAAGCGATTGTCCGACATCCCTTTTCACATGTGGCTATATGCCCGCAGAGGCCGACATGACCTATCGCCTGAGGGAAATACCGCCAGATCGCCAGGAGTTTTATGGAACACGAATGGGCAGTACTGTTCAAGCAGCCTCACTCAAGAACTTGAAGGAAATGTGCCGCGAGTGCTGTATCGGCCCCTGGACTGATGCAAAGGTCATACACTCGCAAATCTGGAAAGAAATGGCTCAAGAAGAGAAGCTGGGATTAACCCCGATGATTCCGCTTGCTGAAAATACGGTGTATCGGCCATTCGAGGATTGGCTCAAGGAAAACATGCCCCAGCGGAGCAAGTTCCCCCATTCTTTTGGACCAACATCATCATCTTCCGCCTCCTCTTCCTCCTGTTCGTCTTCTTCTACAGGTACAACAAACGAGGAATCACAAACAAGCACACAGAAGACATCAGTCGGTCTTTTGAGACAGCCTCCGCAAAGCTTTGCAGCTCAACAACGTGCTCAAAACAGACCAGCGATGGTCTCTGCGGCCTCCACAACTAGTAAATCAAACTCCACCATCGACCCGGCCCTAACCACGAGCCAAAGTTTGCGAAATCTTCCTCGACGAGAAGTTGTTCGCGGTGAATCATTGTCCAAAGCTTCTTCCGAGACAATCGGCAAAAGCATGCGAGTCTCTGCTCGCACAGGACTGCCATCCATCCGCTCTGCTCCAAGCTTGCAGGTTGCTGAGCGCGCTGCTACAATGACTTCTGCCCCTCTGCAGCCCCGAACAAGGCAAACACGTCGTCTGTTCGGCCTGCCACCCTCTTTTCGCCCTCGGAGAAACCAGAAAGCGTTGCCAGTTCGAAGCCTGATGTCATTCTCGATCGCCTGAGGAGGTTGCAAGCGGAGCTCGAAAGAGCGTTGAACTCTCGAACCATGGCCATCATCTCCTCCAAAACTGTCTCTCCGCCTCACCCTCATGTGGTTGTGAAATGGGTGGACTACACCAACAAGTTTGGTCTCAGGTACATATTGAATGATGGAAGCGTCGGGTGCGTGCTGCGAGATATTCCCACAACAGAAGGCAGCAAGACTGCAATGCTTCCACCAGCAGGCGTTTTCATTCGCGGCGCTGAAAAACACATTCTTCGTCGACAAGACGAGTCATATTTCGATAGAAACCAGCCCATCCCCATGACCGAGTCTATCAAGTTCTTTGAGAACAATGGCGAGAGCGGCCTGTCAGAGGTAAACATTTCGCCCGAGCATTTCCGGGTGGCTGTCAACGAGGACGGTACAGCTGGCAAGATGAACCCAGGCAAAGACATTTATCAGCACCGAAAGAGGGAGAGAATCATTCTCTGGAAGAAATTCGCCAACTACATGATTGCTTATGGAAGGGATGAGAACCTACCAATCGAAGACCTTGATGGACAAGGTGTCATGTCACCCGGACATAAGGGCACCATGGCAGAGCTGGTCACCTTTACCAACGATTTGGAGACGTGGGCTGCTGGGTATTTTGTGACGGACATCTCCAGGTAAGCCACTCCATGGGCAGGAGCAACTGCATTGAGTTCACCTTTGCTAATTTAGTTTACTTTTTTTTTTTCAACCTCTCTAGTTCAATTTCCCCGATCACACCAAGATTGTTCTCGACGCCACTGGCACCTGGTGTCACTTCTGGCATCTTCCTCAAGAAGCCGCAGAGAGACTAGCTTCGACGGGCACAATTGGCGCAACGGCTCTCGATGATCGTGCGACTTTGTCGTTTCCATTGCAGACACTGCTCAACTTCCAATCCAAGTCCTCGACACGATCGGCCAGCACGCGCAAACGACCAGAGATTGACCCCGAGCTCCAAGGCATACCCGCTGCCAATGATTTCCGCCGCAAGATTGAGTTCATCAAGAATATCGTCAAGGAGTGGGTTACCAATGGTGGTCTAGGGAACAGCTCAATGAGCAGAGAGACACGCCTACGATGGACTGGCTATCGAGAGCTCGTCAACACGACGATCCCACAGAAGCATGTGTGGGTTACGATTGGCGCTCGCTGGGGCGACCAGCGTTTGTCAACGCTTGTCGATCCGCGAACGCCATGGGAGCTGGGAGAAGAAGTTGACAGCTCAAACAAATAAAGCGGTCTCGGTTGTTGGGTCAATCCAGGAAAGAGAATGGACTTTATGTATATGTGGGCGAGATATCAGGGCCAGCGGTACGAATCGGAGGCTGCAAGGGACAAATCTTTTTTTTGAAGCGATTCTTGGCACATTTTGTCGATGTTTATACCTGGCTTCTGTACTTTTTTCTCTTTACTCCTTTCCCTCTCTTTTTCGCTCCTTTTGGCTGTAGCGAGCTTGGCCGGCGTTGAAGGATGACTTTTCTCATGGCGTACGTCGAGACATGAGACGATCGATAATGAACCCTGTGCTTTGTGCGTGTGCATTTCTATTTGACTTTATTCTATTTTTCAGATACACCATGTTGTGTAAACTGGCTGTGGTGGGTTAGTAATGATTGGCCTCTTGACAATAGAAAGAGAAAGACCCAGAGAAATGGAGAAGAGCGCGATGGCTACAGATTGGGATTAGGAGGAGGGGTGGTTCCGCCAAGACGTTTCCAATCCCTCTCCTTTTTTTTCTTTTAAAAAAGGAAAAAAATCAACTACATACCATTTGCATCGCATTACATTACATTACATTCGTCGCTCCACGTTGACCGTGACCTTGGCGTCGCAAAAATGGCTCCAAGACATGTGTTGTATCTCATCTCAGTCAGTGCGATGCAAGTATATCCATTCCCCTTGTGATTCAACACACAACGGGTTGGAATGCCTCGTGCGCTTCAACAGTCAAGAGAAGTAGGCGGCGTGCCGGACCGCTTCTTTCGATCTTGCATCACTCTCTTCTCCGCAGGTTGTGCGTGAAGTTCGTCCCGTCCTGCAAATCTCCGCCCCAACTGCTTGCTTCACATCATCACATTAGGCACAGGGACACAGGGCCATGGCAATCCATGTAATGTATTCAAGAGACGCATCAAGTTATTATTTCGCTCGACTTGCCTCTTAGCGAGTGAGTATACTCATACTCTGTTCTACACCCCTACTCAACTACCTAGGTCCCTATGCGTGGTCTTGCCAGCCTGCCTGCCTGCTTACCTCGCCCAGCAAAAATATAGACGAGTTGCGTTACGAATAAGTAGAAACGGGAAAGAAACAATAGGCGGAAGACAGAGGAATAAATTGTGGAACAGGCGGACTTTTTCTTTGGGCGGGAGAGGGCAAACGAAAAACGCCCTGTAAAACCAATGCATGTATGCCGATCATGCTATGCAGTTGCATCTTCTTCCTCTTGGCACATAAATACAGCCCCCGTACCTGTACGCTGTGACGAGCTCATGTGCTGTTGGTTTCATGAGCAGACGCGAGCGCTTGGTCTAACCAGAGTATGACAACCCTGATGTGCTAGGAACGATGCGTACAGATGTATGCAAGAAGTGAAAAACAACAATGTGTACAATACAAAGCCAAACTGTGTAAGCGAACTCGAATGTGTTGCACCCCACGTTCCAGGTACATGAAAACGATGAGATGGGATCGAGAAGACGGACTGAAAAAAAAAAAGGGGGTTACATATTATTATTATTAATAATATTAATAAAAAGAGTCGTAGCCATGTGTCAAAGAAGTCCCAAAACCCGATAAAGAGAGCGAGCGAGCGGCAACAAAGGGTGCCGGTCATCCAAACCCAACACTGTACGCCAGTAATACGCAACTCTTTCGGCATTGCGTGTGGAAATGTGAGTGCCCATGTCGACCACCTTATACATCAGAATAGTATCCATCGTTTTGGGGATGGCCAGGCGGCAAGGCCCAGCTGCCAAGGCCGCCAACAACGTTTTCTCTTGACCCCAAGTAGGCCGACTTGGCGCGCTTTTCACGCTCAAACTCGGCCCAGCGCTTCATGGTGATCTTGCTGCTGTCGAATTCTCCCTGGTACTCAATGCCAGCCTTCTTCACCTTGTCTCCCGCCGTCTTACGCGTGTCGCCCCATGAAAAGTCGTCAAACTTCCAAAAGGCATATGTCGGGAGGACAAAGTTCCAAATCGGCAGGAGATTAGATAAATGAGCATCCACACGACGTAGGACCATGAGTGAGCTGTGATCAGAATCAAAAGACCCGGGAGGCCAAGAATGAGACCGAGAAGAACCAGAGGGATGATCTGCGGCGGTGAGTGGATGATGGAGGTGATGACTGAGGGAAAAGCGTTGGTTAATACTACTCGCTTCTCTATTTCTCCGCCATGCCATGCATGTACTTTGGGCTCTACAATGTCAAATGAGGGTATTTCAACTTACCGACATAAAAGGTAAAGGCAATGGCTGCTGGCAACACGAGCGTACCGACGAGTTCGACAAAGACGACAAACTGCATGCTGAAGCAGAAAGTACCGCACAAGTCTCGGACGAGAACAAGCTCCATCAAGTTGTGGATAGTCGAGTTAATCCAGCGACGGCGCTGTGAGAGAAGCACCATGAATTTGTCGGGAACTGTCGTCTTGCACACGGCTTGTGGAACAAAGACCTGCTTTCGCTTCGGAAATGTGCGCAACATGAGGGTCGTCAAGTAACGATCCTCGCCGAGCAGATACAGGTTCTTTTCGTGCAACGTCTCGACTACATTTTCGGAGTAGTGCTCCACAACATCGGGATTGGCCAGGATGGGCACCCAGTAGTTTTGTCCACCCTTGGGCGCCTTGATACGGTACATGCAGAAGCAGCCGGGCAAGCATGTGACACCACCGAAAACAGACTCGAACGACTTGGCGAGATGATGTGAGATGAAGTACTCAAAGACTTGGATGGCAGTCACCCAGCTGTCTCGCTTGTTGGCAATCTTGGTCTCACCACACAGTCCCATGATCTCGGGATCCTTGACCATGGCCGACACCATGTGCGTCAGACTGTCCGGGAATACCTTGGTGTCGGCATCGACCATGAGTACGATCTCGTAGTAGTCGGGCGAGATGCCAGTGACCTTCCAAAGACCATTGAACATTTCGTATTCGAGTTCCGTCATTCGCTCATCAAACATGACCTTCTGGAGGAAAGACATGAGAATAATTTGACTGTCACGCTTGCCACGATTGCCGGGCTTGGATTTTTGGCCTCGTCCGGGGTACCGCACTTGACAATCAGCATCATGGGCACACGTTGCTGTCGTTCGTTCGGTATGCGGCTCTTGTTGCCATAGTCATAGAATCCACAATAGACCTTGGCCATGTTGTGGCGCTTGGAGCCGCTGGCAACAGCGACATAGGAGAACGCCTCAACCATTTCCGGAGGAGTGGAGTGGTCCTTCATCATGCTCAAGCAGACGTCGGGAGTAGAGACCGCTTCACCTTTGCCCTTGATGATACCGTCGCAAATAACGACGATGGCCTTGTGGCTGTTGGGATAGTCAGTTGTAGAGATGGAGTCGAGTGTGGTACGGATACCTTCCGCGCCTTCCGAGTACGCCGTGACCAAGCACATGGTGTGCGCCAAGGGAAAACCGAAAGGCATCCAGTCAGACGGAGGTTGCGGTACCACGGCGTCGTGAATGAAACCCGCAGGGCCAGGTCCATCGGAGGGACTGGCGGTGCTGTTATAAGGGTCTGATCGCAGAAAGCTGGCACGGCTATCGTTGCCCTGTCTGTAGATGGAGTTGGTGTTGGGGTTTGGCAAGGCACTTCCGGGTGCCTGGCTGGACATGGTGGTAGGAACGGCGCGACGTCCTCCAACGGGACGGCTATCGGCTCCGTAGACGGCCGAAAATCGAGACGTGGTGGGCAAGAAGGAGGACGTCCGCCTGCTCGTTCTATCAGATGATGCCATGGCGGAACTGCCAACATCGCCAGGCAGTCGGGGGCACGGTAAATGTCCTCGGACCAGTCCTCAATTTGCTTGGCTCGCTTTCGTCGATCAGATGTCTGGGATGTCTTTGCCGCGGCATACTTGCGGCTGATGAACCACTGGAAGATCAAGGCCAGAACAAATCGAGTACCGACAACAGACAGAATGAGGACGAGGGCGCAGTACAGCACAACCTTGGACGCTATGCAGCCGACAGTCTCAGTGTCAACAAAGCCCACTCGCGTCAATTCCTCAAGACACTGGGCAATCTGCTTGTCACCGGAGGACTGGAACATGCGAGTGACGTCGCGGCCACGGATGGCCCTGTTGACTGCGCTGTCTGGGTCTCGCAGGACCTTGAATCGATTAGGCACATTGACTTCGGTTTCGTTGAACCAGTTGAGCAGGTTCAGATCGAGAACACTGCCAGAGTAGACAATGAGGTTGCGGGAGCTGTTGCGAATATCGTCCCAGGTAAAGTAGACGTCGGCAGCGCCAGTGAGATCGAGGTAAAAAGCATTGCGAGCATTGGAGCTGGTATGGCAAGCATAGCCAGGGTAGTAGGGATTGGTGAAGTTGGGCCGGCTGGATCCATCCTGGTTGAAGGTGGTGCAGGGAAAGTACCAAGCCAGGTCGTTGTTGGCGTTGGTTGGCACATCCGAGTTGGGCGCCCTGGTAATGATATCTTTGCAGTGGCCGTTGACGTTTTGGAAGAGAAAACTACCATCCTGGCCAGCATGCTTCTCAGGCAGATCGTACAAGACGTTGGCGCCAAGACGGTCCGCTCGAAGTGGAATGCCCTCGGCGGGAGGATGATGAGAGCTGGACAGGTCGTAGGCGACACCGTGGAAGATCATGTAGCCGCCAGTCACCTTGTTCACCTGCAGTCTCTCTGGAGGAGCACTGCACACCGTAGCCGTGAAACCAAAGGTGAGGAAACCTACTATGGCCATGATGACGAGGATAATGCTGATGAGGCCCATCTTTTCTCGCCATGCTCGACGCTGGGCTTTTGTGGGCTTGCCAGAGCACTTCAACACGAAGTCAGGGCACCAAAAGGTCACTATGGCGCAGTAGACGTTCCAAGCACTCGGAGGTCGTATTTGTTCGGGAATGGCAGCCTTCTTGCGAGACTTTTCTCTCTTTGTGCCTGATTTGGGTGCTTTCCCAGACTTGCTGCGATGAGGCTGCGACTTGACGCGGGCTGGCGTCTTTCCTGGTCACCGCTAGTCTGACGACTTCGATTTTCGCGAGTATGGGCGCTCTCTGAGGAGCTGCCGTGGGCTTGCGGACCACCTGATCCCTCAGTTGATCCATCGAATCCCTCCAGGATAGGATCATTGCCCGTGGAAGATGGCATGGTCTCCATGTTGGCAGCATGTTTGAGGTAGTGGTAGTTTCTGTGATCCCTTCCGATTCTGTTTCGCTCCGGTCGAATGAGGCTTCGCTTCCGAGGGAAGGCCTGATCCGGACTGTGTGGTGGTGGGCTCATAGTGGGCTGCGTCGGTGACAGAGGATGCGCCTCTGTAGGGACGTTAGGGTTCGAAGTGGTCTCAGCGAAGGAGGAGGCAGATTTCCCACGTTCATGTCCTGCTCTTTGGACATTTCGGAAGCCAGTTTCAATATCATCAGGCCGAGCACGTCGAGAGTGCGAACTACGGTACATGTTCCGCTGCTCATAGACCGGGCTGCCACCCGGCCGGTCAGGAAGAGACATGTTGTCTGATGATCCATTGTCAGTTCAGTGGCACACACTTTTTTTTTTTTTTTTGCACTTCTGTCTCAAGTGGGTTGTATTACCGCCGAAATACGCGCCAGAAGTAGCATTGACGATGTGGTGCAAGGTTATGTTATGAGGGCACACTTACGCAGCTGAACCGGTGGCTGAGCTCAATTGCTCTTGGTCCAAAAGCTGGTCTCGTTCGGTTGGGCCAATACTGTGAAGATGAGGGTTCCCGGGACGAAGGAAGTTTGTTTGTATTTCCAAGGGAGATGCCAGGAGTAAAGCAGCAGCCTGAATGACACTGCGCAGTGGAGAAAGCCCGGACGGAGTCCGGTCGCCTAGGAGGTGTCACGAAGGCGCAAACTCGTCGAAGCGGCGAGTCCCCTGCTGCATGAAATCGACGACGTTTCGACGGTCAGGAGGTTGACAACGGAGCGAATGGGCAAAAAAATCGGTGAAATAGCAGTAAACGAAAGTAACCAGAGCGCTGAAAAGAGAAGTCTGAGCGATCGGAAAATATGTTTTGTTGATACGGAGTAACGAATCCCTGATATCTCTAAGCCCCCGTAATAACAGAAGAGAGCCAGGAAAATATGGCCAAGGAACACGGGTGATGACGGGGTTGGGGGATGGGGGATGAATGGGGGAACTTCGGTGATGGTGGGATGGTGGAGAGGGAGGAAGCAAGAGCCAAGCCAATCTGGGATTCTGGCTGGCTGGCAAGGGGCATGGTTGACCAGGGGCGGCGGGGAGGGGGAGGAGGGCACACGTCGCACATGCACACACGCACACACGTGACACGCACACGACTTGACGGTAACAGTTCAGGCTACAGTCTTGCCAATGCAGACGGCACACGGAGTACGAAGTACATGTATGGAGTATGGACTTGGAAAAGGGATGGATGAGATGATGGCCAGAAGCAGAAGCAGGGAGAGTTGCATGCATGGCAAAAGCAAGACGCCAACCAGCCCGGACCGGCCAAGAGCCTAACACTGCTGCCGACCAACAGAGGATTTGGAAAGAAAAAAGAAAAAGAAAAAAGGAAAAGGAAAAGAGTGCCCAAGTGCCCAAGTGCCCTCCCTGAATGCGTCTTACTAGTAATGCAAAGCGCCTGGTCTGGATCAATATTTGGCCTGGTTGGCGAGTTCGACTCCTCTTTGACGCTGGACTGCCACTGGACTGCCTGCCGCTGGACTGCCGCCACAGCAGACTGCCGCGAGTGGCCTATTACAATTATTAATAATAAAGCTGGTCCTTTTCAGTGGCTTGTTGGTTTCAATGTCAATTTGCATGTCGCCACCTCGGGTGGGGCCAGGGCGTCGTCACACAGGGGTCACTGTTGCCCGGTCGACCGCCTGCGCATCCAAGAATAGCCTCAAATGCCTTTCTCAATAACTATGTTCCCTGTTGTATGCAATGTAGTTGATATGCTTCGTACTCCGTAACAGGTGAGACAAAGACGCGATATCGTCATCATTGGAGCTCGACACTCAGCCCTACCAGTCGGGAACAACTTCCGAATGATTGGAAGGGAACTTGCCTATAAGTTATGACGGTCTCACGAAAAAAAAAAAAAAAAAAAGAGTATGGATTTGTTTCTCGGCACCTACGATGCAGCACAGGCTTCCTCCCGTATCGAAACCATATAGCTCAGTGTCAAAGCACCAAGCGCAAAGTCGACGGTAGTACATTACACCCTCTGCCTGAACAACACCCGCCAAAACACGAGTTGATCGTCAGTCCAGAACGCGACCCTTTCTTTGCCCTTGGCGCTGCGTACGGCACCGGCCTCTGACCTGGCCAAATGAATGTAACCTAAAGGTGCCACTGCCGCAAATTTGTAAAGGGGATCATCAGTGGAGCATCTCTCTCTCACATGGGATCGAGCAACCACCCTACTTAACGAGGACCAGATGCAATTAACGTCGAACGAGGACAGTTGCGTCAATACCAAATTAATGTGACACAAGGTCTAGCTCGGACTATTGTCCGCTGAATGACAATATTTTCACATGTTTTTCCGGTTCAATGATTGCAGTCACTCAGCAAATCACATCCAGTAACTGTCGCCATGTGCCTTGAACAGTATTTCTGCAATCCTCTTGCTCACATCACAATCCTCTCCTTCGCCTGTGGGCTTGATTCGTCAGTCAAACGGTCACCAGGCATTGATGGGTCAAGGTGCCGAGATAGCCGCCAAAGACGCCACATGGGTGGGCGGCAAGACGCAGATGCTGTTCTGATCTGAAGCTCCAGGAAAATTTGACAAGACACGAGGATCCTGCTGGGTCTTGACTATTTAGGGAACAAACAGAATATACCAAGACATCTTCGACATATTCCACGTGCGCAAAGAGGCGCCTGCTGTCGCATCAGTTAAATCGCTGCGTGGCATCACACCGTCGACTGGTACCAACTGTTGGGTAAATTGATTGAGAGTGGAGGCATCGACCAGTCAGTCAGAGGTTGACTCCGTGACAAAGGCGACAACTCCAGTCGTCCCGAACCTAGGTCGATAACATTAGACAACGCGTTGTTCAAGTCTTGTCTATTGTAAACTGTTAGCTCGAATGTATCAAAACGTCATTTCTTCCCGATATGGTGGACACGCTTGCGCTAATATGTAGAGATCGCCAGAGAGGGGCATGGCTTGCCGGCGGCCAGCACAGGCAAGAAGCCATATTGGCCTGAGTCAGGGTCTCACTTACTCGGTAGACCCCTTGCTGCGCATTGGCAGCATAATTATTTCTGTGCTGCGATTATAACAGGCTCAATTGGGGCAGACTCAGAAGGCAGTCTTCCCCGCCTTGTCCAGCCGGGGCAGACAGACTCGAGATTCGCGACTGTACTCCGTACATACGGAGGATAATTCTCGTAAACGACCCACGCTGCCACTTTGGGATTTTGGAACTCATTGAACGGTCAGACGATTCTCCCCACTTGCTCCCTGAGCCTAAACAGGCACACAAAAAGGTCCCGACAACAAGGGAGGGCGAAGCTAGTGTTGCGCTGCTTCTGCTTCTGCCTCTGCACATGCTTGCGGTCCCTTCCTTGTTATAGTCGTGATGGGATCCCAATGCATCCGGGGCTGGTCGGCTCATTGTAGTGAAGATTGTAGTGAAAAATCATCATGAATGAATGTAGTCAGATAATTAGTAATGCGCACAGACCGGACGGAGCTTTGGCTTGGTATTCGTTGGGGTCCGGCCTGGTTATTTTCGGATTGCTCCTGCCCTCTCTGTCTGGCACTAATGCTCCGCCGCGGCTGGGTCCTCCTTGGCTAGGTCCTCTGAGCTATAACAAGAGGACGACCGGGCCGAGCGAAAAGCTCGTGTTCCCCAAAAGTTCGTCTTGGCTTTGACGAGCTAGCTGATGCCAAGTGATGCCAAGTGATGCCAAGTGATGCCAAGTGATGCCAAGTGATGCCAACTGATGCCAACTGATGCTAGCTGATGCTCGCTTCGTTGCCGTCCTGCCTCCTGTTCGTACAAGTCATTACTAGCTAGCTGTGCTGACAATGTCATCATAACACACGTGTGCCTCTCGTTTCCGTATTGTGGCCTTGGCGCCCCCACGGCTCTATGTAATGTATGTACATGTGTAGCTCGCCATTGACCAAGTACTCCGTATGTATTACATGTACATGTAGTTTCTTGTCGAGGCATCCATGCCGCTTTTATCATTCGTTATTGGGGCAGGCTGGGCGGGCTGGGTGGGCTGGGTGTGCCCCACGTACCCCACCACATATCGGTCACGAATTACTCAAAACATGCACCTCCAACATGCACCATGAGTCCATGACTGGCTGGACTGGGGGTCCCTGGGCTCGCAGGGGTCCGTACGGAGTATACATGGTAATAATGTCATGGTAATAACGGACGGAGTACGGAGTATGTACGGAGTAGGAATGAACTCTTTTTCTGCCAGATCAACTCGGTTGGTGGTGGATCTCAGCTCAGCCTCAGCCGCAAGGGAAGCCACTTGATGATGGCCGTCTGCGACGTGTTTCGTAAGGCGAGGAAATTCGCCCTGGGCCACTTAAAATTGTCAACTTGTTGAGAGAATGCCCAGCCACTCTCGCTCTTGCGACACTCTTGCGTCCGGTCCGTTGAAAAGCCCGTTGAAGAGCTGCAGGGCCGTTTGACGTCCGACGGGCCCCGAGACGGTTCACAGGCAGCTGAGAATAGGGGTACAAGTAAGTGGGTTTGATTATTCATTATTCTGGCTCTCGAAACTCGAAACCCGAAACTCGGTGCTGCCTGCTGCCTGCTGTTGCCGTTGGTTACTACTGCTGCTGCTGCTGCTGCTGCTGCTGCTGCTGCTGTTTGTCTGTCTGGTGACTGACTGGGTGCCCAGCCTCACTCACTTCACTCACTCCAGTCATTTCAATTGGATTGTGGACTTTTCCTCCCCTTTAACGTCGTCACCTTTTCCCCCTCCCTCCGCCCTCCGTGGATTGCAGGGCTGTGGCCTTACATATTGTCTTGGTTTTCTTATCTCGTAATTTTCTGTCCCCCCTCCTCTCCCTTTTGCCCTCCCCAACCGCCTCTCCCTCATCCAATTGAGTCGAGGCGGGTCGAAGTCCTCATCGTCAAGAACATACCTCCGTCCATCACCAACCTGGTGCTGGCTGCAGTGTTACAATTTACGACCGACCACCAGACCCTTGGATCGCGCTATCCCGACCACCAGACGTTTTCCATCCCACGACCCAGGACTCGACGTACATATCATTTCTTGACCTCGATACATTGACTTTTTTTCAACTTGAAACTTGAGACGATAGGCGAAAGACGCCCTCAGTAACCAAGTTGGCTATACTACGGAAGGGTTGATTCTGACGACGAATCACGACACGACTCGCTTCCGCTGCATTTTTCTACGACGACTTTGTATTCAAGATACCGGATTCAACCGCCGTTTTTTTCTTTTTCTCCTTTTTTGGCAGCTCGAGTCATGGCTGCGGCCAGCACATCTCCTCCGCCCATGTCGACCTCCCAGAGTATCGATAGTCTCAAGCACATGACCATGCATGGTTATTCCGACTCGTCCCCGGGTCAACAGGGCAAACTGTACCTCGAAAACCACTGAATCACTCTTCACTCGAAGCTGGGAGCGCACGCTTGCGAGATGGTCCCGTGTCTCCCGTGCGAGTCAACTTTCACGACGAGGGCTTGCCAGAGCCATCGAATGCCGATATCGAACATGCCGTGCCTGGTTCGGCACAACTCGGAGCTGTTGCCCAAGACCAATCTGCTCGGGCCCCGTCATCGCATTCGCAGCCGCCGCAGACATCGACCGTTGAACGAGTGCCCTCAGATATTGATGGACTGGCCGCAGGGCTCGGCCATGCATCACTAGACCTCAGCCTCCCCGGCGCATCTGCGGCGACAACGGCCATGCCACCGGCCATGAGCCCCAAGGCCCGCGTACGGCATCAAGAGGTGAATCGCAGCAGTCGCGAATCTGACGAGACGGCCAGCACCTCTCAGCAGCAAGTCTCTGGGCAGTCTTCGGCGGCAACGAGCGCGAGCTCTGTCTCCGGCATCAATGATTGTTCGGACTACCCGTCCAACGGCTACTCGCCGGGAAGCTCCATCTTGGAGGGCCATGGGCCCAAGAGTGCCTCTGTTCCGCAGTTCCAGTATCATCACCAGCATCAGGAGTACCCGGCTCGAGTCTCCAGCGGTGGAGCTTGCCAATTCGCACGATCGCCATCCTCGGATGTTTTGGAAAATGGAGGCAACATCAGACGCCATCTTACCCCTACGTCTGCGTATATTCAAAGAAACTCGCTTACTCGCCCGCACTCGTCGTATTCCACCCTCTCCGATCAGAGTCCCCGAGGCAGATCACCCAACCTCATGCCTGGTGGTTCGCACATGCGGGCCCCTTCAGTTCAATCTCGGAATTCCCCTGATGTCAGACTCTCAACCTACGCCGAGCTGCTTAATGTGCCATACCCTCAACAGGCTCCAGCGCCGCTGTCACTCGACAACTCGAACCTGCGGACCGTCATTGGAAACAATGCCTCCCTTCTTAGCACGCAAAAGACGCTCGACATGTATCGACAAAATGTCAAGAAGACGACGGACTTTTCTATTCAGTATTCGTTCGCAGTGTTCCTGATTTCGACGGCCCAGGAGCAGGGCCTTGATATTTCCAACCCCAAATCAACAAAGAAGCCGACTCCACAGCCCTCGAGAGACCCTGAAAGCCCTGTCGTGGAAGGAAATGTCTCCAGCCCTTACGACTTGGTCCGAGAAGCTCGCCAAATACTACAACGACTGGCAAATGGTGGCTATCCGTTTGCGCAGTATTACCTCGCCGACGGCTTCGCATCTGGACTCTTCAGCAAGGGCAAGGAGGATTATAATTCGGCCTTCCCGCTGTTTGTCCTCGCCGCTAAGCACGGCCATGCCGAGTCTGCGTATCGAACCGCTCTTTGCTACGAGTTTGGATGGGGCTGCCGCAAGGATCCTGCCAAGGCTGTTCAGTTCCTCCGAACTGCTGCCTCGAAACGACACCCGGGGCCATGACACGTCTGGGAAAGGCCTGCCTGTCTGGTGATCTTGGCGAGAAGCGATACAGGAGGGCCTGAAATGGTTGAAACTCGCCACCGAGGCGGCCGACTCGCAATACAATGCTGCCCCATACCAGTTGGGCTGTCTTTATGAGACGGGATATGGTGACGACGTTTTCGCCGATGAATCCTATGCTGCCGAACTGTTCACGCAAGCGGCGGACCTGGGTCATCCGGAGGCCAACTACCGAATGGGAGATGCCTACGAGCATGGCCGGCTGAATTGTCCCCGAGATCCTGCTCTGAGCGTGCATTTCTACACGGGCGCCGCAGAACGGGGTCATTCAGCTGCCATGATGGGTCTCTGTGCGTGGTACATGGTTGGCGCGCCTCCCATCCTGGAGAAGGATGAGGAAGAAGCTTATGAATGGGCACGGCGATCGGCCGAACTGGGTAAGTTGGAGCCCAACGAGTTGTACTACGCAGTTATGGAAGACGTTGTTTGTTTCCCATCATCGTATGAAGTGGAGCAAAGACTAACTAAAAATGTCTTTAGGTTTCGTCAAGGCACAATATGCAGTCGGGTACTTCACTGAGATGGGCATCGGCTGTCGGCGCGACATTCTCGAGGCCAACGTGTGGTACGTGAAAGCCGCCGACGCAGGCGACGAACGGGCCAAACAACGCATTGCTGTCATCCAAGCCGCCGTCAGTGGCCAAGGCACACCCATGGACGTTGCTGCGCCTCGCGGTAAGAAAGGGGACAAGGAAGACAAGGAATGCGTCGTCATGTAGGGACCGTATAAACGCCTTGTCCGCTCCAGTTTTGGTGGACAGAAGTTACTGGTATTCATACGACCCTGGCCATGCGTATATTCCTCGACGACACTCGCTTCCAGAAAGTGGGAACTTCCTCAGCATCATTTAGTCAAGACGGTAATTGGTATGCAACAATCGAGTTGGCACTGATGACAACTGGGGATGTTTCTCTCTCTGTTCGCCCCTCGGTCATGGGCGATGCTCATTCCCATTTCCATTTCCATCATTATCCTCTGCCTTAAGTTTGGCCTGCTTCGCAAACAAAAAAAGGGGGAAAAATCATGTTGGTACTTCAAAATCCCCTTAAAAGTACCCAGCGCCTGCATGTTTCACCCAATACTGCTCGTGGACGGCAAAATGATACCAATTCGATAGACACGCATCAATGGCGGAGTGAGGACTCGTCAACACTAGTTCGCGATAACACGAACACGGGGTAGACGAACGTTGAGACGAAGAAGACAGTAGGAACCGACATGGAGTAGACGACGCAGAGGGAGAATCAGAGCTTGGAGCAAGATGTCCCTTACGACAGAAGCATATTGAGAATTTTTGTTCAATCTTCTTTCTCTTTTCAGTTCTTTCTCCATTGTACATTTCGATAACATCGGACTCAGGACAATCCTATTCTTACGAGCGACGTGGTTTAGCTGAACGACGAAAGGATGTACATTATGGGGTAGCAAGCACGTTATTGTGACAGTTGGCTGCAAATCAAGGAGAAGCTCGTTTGGCATAATCATAGATCCATTTTGACTTTTTCACGGGGACTTTGCTTATTCTTTCTTGTTATCCTCGTCGAAAGGGTGTTGGAGGAGTTTATTTGTGTGTCATTTGGATAGTGATTGGTCTGAGGGTATTAATAATGATGTGTAAGGCCCTGCATTTGGTTGGGGTCACGCTGTTCTATCTGATAATCTTTGCAATAGATGGATGAGCAACGTGGTGACTTGTGTCAAATTGCGTCAAACTGCATATAATTTTATGAATGAAGAGTCCCATGTCGGTCAATGCTGCCCGAAAAAAATTGTATTGATATCGCGGCTCACATCGTCTAACGACTGGCGTAGTCTTGCCATGGATACCTAGGTACATGCTCTGGATGTCGTGTTCCTCAGGAGTTTGTGTCGAGAAGAGAAGAGAAACTTGTCGATGAATAGCGAGGGTCTACCTGTTTCGAATTCAACAATTTCCGCAATCCGGGCTTGTCCCCCTGGGGCCAGAACCCAAGGAACCCAATGCAATAGCGGATCGTGCGTGGCATCACATGATGGTGTTGCGACGCGCGACAAAAACTCGCAACCGCAAGGGGTTTCCATCTCGAGATGAGAATCAAGTCCATTTTTTTTTTTTTCCCAGGATCGGGGAAAACTTTATCGAGGTTACTCTGACATGCGAATACCATGCCGTCCCTCAACGCGATGCAACATTTACTTCCCTTTGATTTCGCCCAAACCGTCCCCCTACCCTACCCCTAACAAAATAGAGTTTTCACCAGAGCAGTTTTTTCCGTCCTTTTCCGTCGTGTAAGATGGGACAGGGAAGAATCTGGACATGGGGAAAGAGATGATATTGGATCCGGGAAGATCCCTTGTTTTGGCGCTGAGCCCGTCCGCCTTTGTCGTGGCGTTTTTTTTTTTTTTTTTTTTCGCATTTCCAATGCAAGGGGAAGATGGAGGGAAAGGAGTTTTACGTTGGAATTACGGAGTAGACCCGATCGGTTTTGCGTAACGGGTTCCTAGTTTTCGTGACTGAAAGGGGAAGAAGTGGTGCATATGACGGAGCGGCAATGGCGCACTGTACTTTGGGATTTAGGGCTGGGGCAAGCGGGGGTTTGTTCCAAGATGAAGCAGGGCAGGGCAGGGTAGGGAAAGAAAGCTCTCTCGCGGCGCTGGCACTTTCACGTCTTGTCTCGATGGCCCGCGTCCAGAAGGGCAAGATGACTGCGTCGTTGGAAGAAACGGGGCCAATCTGGAAGACGGACGGCATTTCAATCATGAACAGGGGGTGTTCAACCACGCATGATGCAGGGTGGCAGGGTGAGATTTTTACAAGAAGGAAGGAAGGACAGAGGACATTAGGAAGGAAACCGGGGGTGGGGGGGTCGCAGAGCATGGCAGACATGGATTGCTGCAGCAGGCTATGGAAGCAAGTTCCGCAAGTGATTAGAACTACGGATTACGGAGTAGTTCAGCTTACATACATACATGCATAGGAGCGGGAACTCGGATCGTGGTTTCAAGAAAGCGGGCAGCGGAAAGGAAAATGCATCTCGATCGACGATAACCGAAACAAACGAGTTGACGGGTTGACGAGCTGGCGATGCCTGCCCCATTTATAAAGGAACAACGATTGGCCACTTTACCGTCCCCGCCCCCGCCCCCGCCCCGCTCACTTTGAGGAAGCGCGTCAACCCGCGTCTTGGTCGCTCCACGACGCGTTCTCCTCGCAACGTCATCTGAGCAGCTTTACGCTTTACCAGACGCACCGCATTCCGTCCGTAGACGGCGAATTCGTCGATGAGGATCACCATTGCGAGAAATGCGCACCAAGCAAAAGCGTACAATTGCACTGCCAACAAGTCATTGCACATGCGAGTCCGACCAGCCACGCTTCGGAACTGGAATGACTTGCTTCTTTTTTTTGGACGCACCTCGTACGGCTCGCATCCCGATCTCGGATGTCAAGAATGCGTTTCCATCACGGCCGCACCTGAGCACGTTCTAGTCGCCAACGTGAATGTGTGTGGAGAGGCCTATTGTTGGGACATCGTGATCACGCGGCAAGTAGATGGTGCTTATGAGTGATGAGGCTGGAAAGCTATGGAAAAAAAAAAAAAAAAAAAAAGAAATTGAATGACTGCTGGATCTCAGACGAAGCAGCAATCTGCAGCCAAGGGGACAAAGAAAAACAAAGAAGACCACCGGCCCTTTTTGGCGACATGCAGACCAAGGGAGACGTGGTAAGCGTCGCCCACGTTACGATGCCAAGGGAGAATCATCAGAACAAAATTAGCTCCTGGACACTCTCCTTTTTGCCTTTTTTGGAAAGGGAGTGAAACGCCCTTTGCTCCATCAGTCAGTCAGTCTATAAGTTTTGCTCGCTAGCGAAGCGCTGAGCAGTTGGTTTCCTCGGAAACGATCGATCCCTTGAGAACGGAGTAGGCGCCATCTCAAAACAGGAGAGTCGACGGGACGGAATGGCGGGGAGACAGAAGCGATCCCCTCGTGAAATTTTGATCGGGATGAGACAGTGATAAAGCCATGGATGAAACGTGCGCCTCCAATACCTCTTCCCTTTGCTCCAAGTCATATGTAGGGCTTGTTCGTATCTGAGTTGGAGGGGTGATGATGACTGATGATGGTCTCGATCCCCATGTCCATCCGGGGGCGGGCAGAAGCGAGCTGCACAGCATACATACTCCGTACATACATACATACATACATACATACATAGCACGCAGCATCAGGCATTTCTGTCGAAGCACAGGGTCATTGATTCGGTGCGGCATCGAGTCATGCAGATGGACTCGTTGTCGCTGCGCATGCATGCATACCATACATATACATGCACGCCAAGTACTACGCCATTGGCGATGCCTCGTCCAAGCACGATAATGCATGCAGTCGGGTCACCCATCACCATCAGCTTCGATTGGCCCGCGGGCCCTGTAACCCAATGCACTGTACGGATCCGTACGGAGTAAGGAACAAGAAACCCATGAGGCCATCATGGGCATGGCGTGACATTCATGGAGCATGCAGGACATACATGTAGTACTCCGTAATACATACTCGTCCGTCACAAAACCCGTTGTGTTCATCCGATAAGAGGCGATCAAAGGGACAGAGATCCAGATTGGCAGGGATGACTGTTGAAACGAACGTGCTGCGTGTGTCAAAGTGTGTCAAAAAGTGAGTCTTGGTTGCTTTTCCGTCTTCTCGTCGTATTGTTCCGTATTAGCTGCGTACTTTCTTTTTCCTGTTGACCGGCATCATCTCATTCATCGGATGAGGAAGCTTTCTTCTCCCTTCGACAGCGAATACTGGGTAGATGTGAACCAGTCTCGGGACGCGTTGCAGCTCGTGCAACATACAGCACATGCGCATGTGTTGTAATTTGCAGGCGCGCAATTTTGCTTGCACGGCCTGCTTGGCTGCTTGGCTGCCTGGCTGCTTGCCCGCGGTGAGGGTTTCCGAGAGCGGCTGCGCTAGAGACAAAGACACGGCCAATTTTTGACGCAGGAACAGGAAGGAGCTTCTCCTCCCCTCACGGGCATGGCACGGATGGAACCAAAGAACTGACTGACCACCCCGCACCCTGCATTCTGTTCTCTGTCCTCTGTAGATCAGACTCCCTCCACCGTACGGAGTAAAGGAAAGAGATTAAGTAATCAACATGAATGATCAAGGGAGAAGAAGGCTTGCAACCGGCTTGCAACCGGCTTGCGACCCCGACTCGACTGATGTGAGAGGTGGTTTCGGGAGGCAGCGCTCCAAGACAGATGGGTGTGGGTGGCATGTTGCTAATAACTAACAACTTATAATTAACAAACTTATGTATTAACAACTAACAGCATGCATGGCATGGATGGCATCAAACAAGGGAACCCGATGGGGCTGGCAATTGGGTGGTGCCTGGGGAATACATGTACATAGAGGAATGGAGGAATGGATGCGGGTGGTTGGTTCCTTCCAGTTCCAAAGTTCATCATCATGCCATCATGCACATTGCACACCACCACGCACGCGCCACCACGCGCCACCACACACCACACACCACACACACCCACACACAGCACCACCACACACCCACTTCTTGCCCTTGTCCAGGAGAGAGAGAGAGCCGAGTTGCAATGCAAATCAGGCGGCCCACCAGCCGTCTCACCTGGTTCGTTCCGGGTGCGACCTTTCAAAGCAGCCCCACACTCTCCACACACACACACCCCTTTCCGATTCTGTTTCCGCGTCCATGCACCATGGTGGGATTGCATCCTCTTGAACTTGTCCCGGCTCCTCAGCACGGATACCTGGACTAGTAGATAGAGCCTGCCACCCGCCGCTTCCTCAACAAGTGACAAGAGCATTTCTCTCGCATCCAATCCGTTCGTCCGCCCGCCCGTCCGCCCGTCCGCCCGTCCGCCCGTCCACCTCCATCCACCTCCATCCACCTCCATCACTTTAGCAACCACCTGTCGTCAACCCATCTATCTATTTTTTTTTTTCTGGGTTCGCCATTTCGAAAAAAATTAATTCAAATTTACCGTGCTGTTTGTTCGTGTTCGAATCAGATCCAGCTCTTTCGCGTCTGCTTCTGCTCAGAATCCCCTCCCCCTTTCGGGCGCATCCGGGCGCATTTCCTCTGGCAAATTCACGACAACACGACAACACAACAACGAACACAACACACACTCTCTCTCTGCGTGCCAACCATATACCAACTGCGCTACAGTGCCATCGTCACAATGCTTCTCCCCTCGGCTCTTTCATGCGATGCGACGCAGCCGTTGCGACCTGCGCAGCACCTCACCAGCTACTTCTCTCCGCCATCCAGCCCCCTACTCTTTCGTCCGCCACGGCGCTCAGCAACATCATGACGACCTGCCGATCATTGCAGTCGCTCATTGCGACACCTGCGTACTCGTCACAGCCAGCCAACGCCGCCCCATCGTCCTCGGCGAGGGCGCAACTCCCGACACCGCCCATGGCCCATGCGTCGTTGCCCATGAAGCTGCGTTTGCGAGCCCGCGCCGGCCGCTCGGATCCAAGCGCAACCGACCACACAACCGACCGCGGCTTGTGTGCCCGCCGGAGGATAGCCAAGCGACCAGCGCCCCGCGCGGCAACAATAAGCGTCGCCGCGACGACGGTGACGACATGGGTCAGGAGGACCTGTCGTCAGAGGAAGAGGATGACAGCGGCGTAGAGTCTCGGGCCGAGGGCCATCAGTCCCAGTCTTTCCAAGAAGAACAGGAAGAGCCAGAGCTTCCTGCCTGCCCTTCAACACCGAAGCGAGCCCGTATAGCGCCAGAGCAACTGCCCCTCGGTCTGGCGCGATCTGATTTCCACGACGTGCACAGCATCAAGGAAGCCGGCAGTGAGGATAGCACAAGGGGCACAGATGTCGAGGTCGAGGTCGAGGCCGATGGCAACGAGTGGAGTGCCGAGGATGATCGCATTCTCGTCGAACTGGTGCTGGAGAAGCTGAGACTGTCCAAGTCGGAGTGGCAAGACTGCGCTCGCAACCTAGGCAAAGATAGACACAGCGTGAACCGGAGGTGGAAGAGCTTGATGATCAAGGGCGAAGTCGGTCTCAAGACGCGGTCCAGCAGTCGCCGCACCCGACTTCATTCCACGTGGAGATGAATGGGGATTTCTCACACACACACACACACACACACACACACGAAGAGTCCGGCTTCCTTGGACAGGCATCAGGCCACACACTTGTCTTGCATTCAATTTTCCCTTCACATTCCCTTCTTTTCTACGCGGTGTATGCCTCGCCCCGATTTCATTCCTCATTGCACCGCTGTCTAGCGTTGTTTTTTTTTCATCTTTTTTTTTTCAAATTTATTAAAGTCACGACCACGCGGCGTTCATGGGAGATGGAGAAAAAGCATAGCTCATCTGGAGTCTTGTCGGAAGAGAGACGGAGAGCGATCTATGTTGGTCTCATCTGGGCACGGCTTTGCTCCAGAATTGTAATCTATTTTAATATTTTTTTTTTTTTTTTTTGAGATGCCCCCCTTCAGCGAGGGTTTGTCTTTGTCATGCCCTCGGGATTTCCTCAGGGATGGAAGAACCTGTCGTGGAGTCGAGTCATGTGTAACTGGCTATCCCTTGGACCTGGTGGCCTGGTTGGGATGTACGCAATGGATACTTGGAAATGAAGAAATACGTACGTATGTACAGGACTACTCCGTAAAACTTGCTCATTCGGATACCCTACCCTCGTCGCTGTCGATGCCTGTCTGCCCTGGACCCCTGAAACGGGAGAAATGGTCACGGCAGGGCCAACCGTATGTACATAGATCAGGGGTGAATGAATAATGAATGAGTTGTACGGAGTACGGAGTAAACACGAGCCGCCTCGGCCAAAATCCCTGGCCGTTGGAGGTGTCCCGTGGGGCCCGTGGGGCCCGTCCATCAGGGTCCAATTCGCCAGGGTTTACTCCGTATCATGACAGATTTCCATACGTAACGAAATGAACCCTTCGCATTGTGACGCAGTTTCTAAACTTGATATCACTGTCCGCGTCGACTGATCAACACCCGCAATGCAGCAGCATCCATACCAATACAATGCAACACAATACAATGCAATGCAATGCAATACAATACAATACGCTTGCTGCAGTTCCTCGCTAACCATGACAACAGTCGCCGTCCTCGTTGCTTCTAGCCCTATACTAACTGCCCTGCCATCCAAACAAAACGGCCTTCCAATCGCATTACTCGTGGAATTTTTCCCTGACGCCGTCATAGCAAAGTAAAGCGAAGCAAAGCAAAGCAAAGCAGAGCAAAGCAAGGCCAAACACAACATGTTCCGTGAATACCCTATACCCATCTAGTAGGTGTATCACGAGTCGGAAATTGTCGTGATTCCGACGCAACCGTCCTACGGCGGCGTCATTTTCCCCTTCAAGCATCATCTTGCGCACTTCTTGCTCCATCTTCTGTTCCGTGTCGTCTTGGCTCTCCTCCATTGCACCCGTTACTTTATTCGCCAGCTCAATCTTCTTCTGGCACGCCTTGTAGATGAGTTCTTCTATCGTCTGTGAAGCAATCAGCCGAACGACCTCGACGTCCCGTTTTTGTCCTAGTCGATGCGCCCGGTTCTCCGCCTGGATGTCGTCTTGTGGATTGTCGGATTGGTCAAAGATGATGACCTTGTTGGCTGCCGTGAGGTTGATGCCCGTGCCGCCCGCGCCCGTCGTCAACAGGAAGACGGGAATGGCGGCGTTGTCGTTGAACTCGTCAATCAGGCTCTGTCGCTCCGAGACGTTGGTGTTGCCCATCAACACCCTGTGGTCAATGTTCTGCAGGGCGAGCACCTCCTGCAACAACTCGATCAAGCGCGAAAACTTGCTAAACACGAGCACGCGGTCGCCATTCTCCTGGTACTGCTTGATGAGCTCCAGCAGCTTCTTCACTTTCCCGCTGTCCAACTCCGCCGCCGACGGAATGTCGAATTGCCTGAGCAGTCGGGGTAGTCTCGACACCAGAGATGCAGCTCAAAGTCGGACGAGTTCTTGAGCTCTTGCACCAGGTGCTTGATGTCAGGTTGGTGAAGCTCGCTTTGCGGGATCCTGTCCATGAGAATCCTGCCCATCTCTTCCACCCTCCGCTCGGTGAAGTGCCGCCGGAATAGCAAAGGATGCAGGGCTGCTTTTCTAAGCTGTATCCATACATTGTTCTGGTCGTTTTGTCGACCTTTGGCCTTGGCCGCTCGCAGCGACGGTTCCAGCTTGAAGAGCTCTTCGTACTCAGCATACGTTTCCTTCTGCGCATCCGTCATATCGCAGTGGACCACTGTGCATATCTTTTGCGGCATATCCGACAAGACTTGGTCTTTGCGACGTTGCAAAATAAATGGTTCCAATATCGTCCGAGCTCGTCTGACACGCTCGGCATACAAAAAGCGCCGTTGGATACATCTCGAATCGTCACCTTTTGACTGAAAATATACTGGATGTCGTCCATGTATCCATCGAACATCTTGGGGTTGATAAAGTTGAGTAGGGCCGTCATTTCCAGGAGATTGTTTTGTACGGGGGTGCCTGATTCACAGTTAGTACTTCATTCAGAATTCATCGATTGTCCTTGGACCAATGTGAAAATTGAGCCACCCAGAGAGAGAGAGAGAGAGAGAGAGGGACCCAAAAAGTGAGGTGAGGGGGAGGGAGAATAAAGTAGAGAGAGAATTGCCATACCGGTTAGAAGCATCTTCCATGATGCAGGAATCCGCTGCAAATCCTTGTAAATCTTTGTCTCCGGATTCTTCATCTTGTGGCCCTCATCAAACACAGCCGCGTTGAGATCAAACGATTTCATGGCATCGATATCCGCCTCAGTTGTGATTTGCGAGTATGTTGCCAAAACAACATGGTATGCCTCAGGTTCTTGTTCAATCCCGTAAGCAATTCCAGCGCGCTCAGACTGCGATCCCCGATACCCAACCACTGACAAGTCCGGGGCAAACCTCTCGAATTCCTGCAGCCAGTTCTTGTACGTGCTGGGCGGCACCACAATCAAATTTGGCCACGGTCGGGTCTCCTTGGGTTCTCGTTCATATTGTTCAACCAGGTGGCACATGAACGAAATGACCTGGCACGTCTTGCCAAGCCCCATTTCATCTGCCAGGATGCATCCAAAATCATAGCTGTACAGCAATGACATCCAATTCAAGCCGAAGAGCTGGAATGGCTTCATCTGACAGTGTCCCTCCATGAACCGGGGTTGTTGGGGATCAATGGTCGAGTGTACTTGGAGCTTAAGCTCGTTGGTGTTGGTGGCATGTCGCCGTCTGGAGAGGCGCGATTGCTTCGTTTGTTGTGTCCAAAAGTGTCGACATCCCAGACATCCATGACACTCTTGACAGCCTGTCCCTTGACCTCGCACTTGGCCACCACCTCATCAATGCCCTGCACTGCGTTCAGGAAGATTTCAACGGCGTCTACTGCGGACTCTCCTATGCTGACGCGAGGAGACTTGCGGGCGCCCGCTTTCTTCGTTGCGCTGACTCGCCTCGCTTGTGAGAGATCGCCGAATGGTCTTTTGTCTATCAAAGGTTGTAGGAGTGCCTCCTTCATACCCGTTATGGCCGCAAGCTCCTTCAAGGTACTTGCGTTCAGGCAGTTCAGTACTCTGCCATCGTCTTCTGCGAAGGGGGCGGGGATGGCTCCGCTTCGTAGGCATCTTCTTCATCGTTGTCAATCAGGCTGATGACCACAGGCTCCTCTCTCGGGGCGACACCCGCGAGGGCGGTTTCTGCGGCGACGAATCATCCCTACGCTTTAGGCCTTGAACCAGCCGGCGCTTTTGAGGTTGCTTCGGCTGAGCCCTTTTGGGGAACTTTTGGGGGACTTGATGTGATAATGGGCGACGAATCTCTAGAAAACGTCATCTTCCTTCCTGATCCATCTTGCATAGAGGCCTTGGATATCAATCGGCGACCGTTCGGCTTGGCAGAACCTTGTGAATTGCTCTTCTCCCTTTTCACAGGCTCCGTCTCCAGCCATATAATGGCGTCGTCAAGGTCATTGTGGCATGCCTTGAGAGCATCCCTGACTCTATCAGAGGGGTACTTATCCCCAAATACGTCATATATCTGGCGCAACTTGGCCTTGATTTCTCTCTCCTCGGCAGCGGGGTTATATGCAAACTCCGCCATCTTTGCCTTGAATGTCGTCGGAAGAATATCACCACGAGGCGGTGTGGGCTCCTCCTCGTCATCACTGACGAGGCAAATTGGCTCTGCTGCAGGTCGTTTGGACTTCGTAGCCGGAGGCGGTGGTCTCGGTGGTGGACGAAAGAGGGTGCCTCTGGGAGCGAGAAGAGAGCCCAGTTTCGAGGGTTCCTTTTGCTGTTGAAAGGGTGACGATGCGGGAACTTCAATGACGCTTGCTGGAGACGAGGAACGATGCATCATCAGTCCTGATTCCGGCTTACTTAGAATTTGAGTCGGTTGTGTCACAGTCGGCTCTTGGGATCGGTCTCTCAGGAAAGCAGAAGGCGAGCATGGAATAGTCTCTCCTGCTAGTTCGTCCGTCTCGTCGAGCGGGATTCTTGTCCGAGCAATGGAAGGTGTCTGAGGCGCAGCATGAGAGTGCCGTGCGGGTAAAGTCGAGGAGCCACGTGCCATGGTGAAGCAACGAGAGATGCGTCAAAGAATGGTATACGATTGCCCGAGTCGGACGGCGAAAAGAAAAAGAAGAGAGGAATACCGTAAGATGAACAGGGCTATGCAAATGCCAGGAGCTTTTTCATTGAGTTAATTTTTTTAAAAAAATCCCTTTAAAAAGAAAAGACAAAGGAGTGAAATCAAGACACCGGCTCACTCCCAGCATCCAGCTCGTTGGAGGAGGATAAATCTCTGGTTGTTTTGGAGGGTTTGAGGAGGCAGCGGGAAACGTGCGATGGCACAAAGCACAGACTCTCTTTCTCACCCATATAATAAAGTGGGTTTCGATTTTCTGAGGCGTCGCGCCGCGCTTCTGGCTCTTTGCCACGGATCGCGAAGTCACGTGCGTTCACTTGACGCCCGGACATGTGCTCCGTACTCCGAACGGTCTCATTCGATGGCAGAAGCTCCTGGGTTCTGATTGAGAGGGTTTTTGCTAGTAGACTAGAGCATACCTGTGTGTGCTCTGCAGGGCTCTGCAGGAACGGAAATCGTCGTTTGTTTGGGCGGGTTGAACAAGCAAGCGCCAAAAAAGCCTGGCTAGAGTGCGGATTATTTACGCGTGCTTCTCTCCATATGTACGTACATGTATGCACAAGCACAAGCACCGTGCCGTGTGCTGGTGGTCCACACTCCTGGACCCTGGACCCTGGTAGACCACCACCTCGTCCACCTTGCATCTCTTGCATCTTCTTGCATCTGAGAGTACCGAGTACACACGCCTTATCTTCCTTCATCAACCTCACCCGTCGACTTACAACAATACTAAACCTATCAAGCTCATACACGCACAAACATTCGAACCCCCTTTCAGCCATGGCTACCCGTCGCATCATTGGCTCTGAAAAACTATCCTCGAAAAGGACGACCAGCCCGAGGAGAAATCCGATATTGCCCCTGCTGTCCCCAAGTACGTCTTGTGGAGTTCCCGTCATGGCATCATGGCCTGAAGCAGCGATTTCGGCATCTCTAGTCGCTAACGCATGCCTATCCACTGTCCTTATCAATAGACATGTCATTTTCAAGCTCTTGGGCTTCACTTTCGCCATGGTTGTCGTGCCAATTGGATCGTATTTTCTCACTGTGCACACCATCTTCAAAGGTAAACAATCATGATGCCCATCCGCTCAAGCAAGTCCCTCTGCTGATGACTCTATAGGAAACTCTTCGCTTGCAGGAGGGCTCGCTGCCCTGTTGGCAAACGTGGTTCTCATAAGTTACGTGGTAGTTGCCATGAAAGAGGATGATGGTTCAGAGCGGCAGGGTAGTCCAACAAAGCTAGATTCTAAAAAGGATCAATAGAGGGTAGTAATCCAATGCATTGCAACGTGTCCAAACATTTCATTCTCACCTCACAAGTGAAACAAAATTTAATATTTCAATCAAAATTTCAATCAAAATTGCAGGCTTGAGTAGAGACGTCGAAATCTATACTACCAAACGGCCAAGCCAACATTATTGGTCATATTCTCCTAGCAACTTTCATACATTCGTTTTTGCTCGTCATATCTACAAAGCCTGTTGAATTGGCAGAAAAGCAATCAACCTGCCATGGCAGTAAGTAGCCAGTTTGCTGAGCGCAACATGTTGTCAGTCGATAAGCCATAATTATGATTCCTGACGACATATTGCAAGCCACTTCTCCCCATCAATCATTCGTGTTCCCCATTAAGCCTTTCCGATTCGTTTGGATCAGGCAGTAAGCCAATAAAAATGAACCACACATCTGCTCAACGCCTGGTACAGTCTCTCGTGTGCAACTGTGCCAACTTCGGCCACAAACCGCATCATTTCCTCCCGAACCCCCAAAAAAAAAGAACTCACTCTTCTCGCCCCAAAATGGGAGCATCGAGAAGTCTGGAGAGCATACTGTATGCAACATAAGAAGAAAATGTCGTCAAAGCATACGCAACCCTTCATAACGAGGGGGAGATGAACGCTGTATCCGACATCGCCCAGGAAAAATACAAAGACCGAATAAAACAACCGAATCCATCATTCTATAAACAGAATCAAGTGGGCTTATTATAAAAAGCAATACATGGAGACGTAAAGGCATAGAACTAGCCACTCCTGCTAAAGCGACGGCCAAACCAGCTCTTTCTTATTTCACCGTTGCTGTTGTTGTTGTTGTTGTTGCTGCTGCTATTGTCTTGTGACGAAAGACGTTGCAGAACTGATCCTTTCCGCGGAACAGCCGGAGGAGCGTTGGCCTGGGTACTGTTGTGTGGAGGCGGCGGTGGAGGTAGCGGGTGGTTCTGAGCTGGGTGGCTGACAGTGAAGCTTGGTGCCTCGTATCCTTGATGCTGACTGAAGCCGATGCCGTAGTCATTGACGGGCTCATTGCGCTTTGCTGGCGATATTCTGTCAATGGAGCTGTTGTCGCTGGACGTAGGATCCGTCTGATAGCCGGCAGGGTCTGAGTGACCACTAGGTGCAGCAGATGTTACAGTCTCATATGACCTGTCCTTGTGAGGCGTTGGATAAACACCTTGCTCGCGCCCATATACCTGGTAGTGTGGATCTGACATCATTCGCGGTACACGATCTCGAGACATTCGCCTATTACCATAACTCTGCGTGTCATGATAACTGATCCTTGCTGCTCCTGGCGCAGACAGAGCAGGTTGACTGTCAGCTCGGTATGACACGGGCCGACCGCCATAATAACTATCTTGTGGCAATCTTGGCTGATTAAGCGGATTGTAACTGCTTCGTCTGTTCCAATTTGCCACCGAGTCGGTGTCTTTTCAAAGGGTTAGTTCTTCCCGCGGATCACTTCAACACGCAAGGTTCAGCTTCGTTTGGAAGCGGCTGCCACAACTGACCTGCTCGATATAGTGATTTGCGCTGATATCCACCATCGATGGCGGCCTCGAAGCTTCGAATCGTCTCAAGTGGTCGTTCCCAGCGATTTCTGGTTGGGTTGGACTTATCCGGGTCCGCTGCGTTCCGCCGTTAGACAGTCAGGTCGACTACGCAAGAAAACTTCGCAGACAGCCAATGAACGTACCAATGGGGTTACCCCAGGGATCCTTGTGCTGCATCGATCGAAGTGGAATTTTCGTTGTGTCGGACTGCATTGCAGCGACCATGGCTAATTCAGAATGAGTAAGTGATGACCGTTGGCAAGATGAACCTGTGCTGGAAGGGCAAGGATGCAGAGCGTACATGGTTCGGCCTCGTTCATGGCCAAAGTAGGATCTGCTTTGCTGTGAATGCGTTTCGCTTCTTTCTCTTCGTGGGTTTCGTGGAAGTCCTGTTTGCTTCCACTACTTCGATGCGTCTTCTGCGAGTGTATGCTGTAACTGCGCGGCTTTGCTTGACCGTTGTATTGCTGCTCTGCGGTCGGTTGCGAGTACTGCAGCGGGGATTGCTGCGGCCTCTGCAACAGCTGCTGATGATGCTGTTGATACTGTTGTGCTTGAGACTCCATGGTGAAGTTTTGGGGTGTGCGGTCGTTATATTGAGGTGGTTCGGCTCGCCGGGGTCAGGCTAAACTACAAGTTCGGCGGAGACGAAGGATCAGGAGCGATCGAGGTTGTCGGCTGGTGGGTATGATGTTGTATCAGCAACGACCCGAGACCAAAGCATCCGCTATCTATGGCGAGAAATTGCAAGACGCTGCGCAGAGTCTTATGGAGTCGACTATGTAAGCAGGGGAAAATGTCCCTTAGATCAGAATGTGAAGATGAGAATCTCTCAGGTAGTGGGGATGGACACGGGACGACGGTGGAGATTAAAGCAAGAGGCTGGGCAGTAAAGACCCAAGTGGACCTGCTTGGGAGCTTGGCAGTGCAGCAGGGTATTTTCGGCCGCGCTACTCCGTAATAGAACCTGGTCCTGTCGCAGGAGCGGCCAAGGAAATGACAAGCGTGGGCGTTGTCTCCGATCAGGGCGATCCCAAGTGCTGCAGCAAGCCGGTCCAGCGCTTGCGTTTCCAGGCCAATACCTGGCGGAGTGAGGATAAGTAGAGGCCTTTCTGGATGGAATGGATGGATGAGTGAGTGTCTGGTCAAACGCTCCACGCGGAAAATAAGTCGAGGACTAGAGAAGTTCTCATCTGCTAGACGCGCGGTGAGTCGAACTTGCCTTGATTCAAGCTTCTGTAATCCGTGGGTCAGAAATGCGGTTACGTTGCACAGGCTTTGCGCGCGTGTTGGTAGTGCGTCGTAATCCTCGACAGGTTGGCGCTCGTAGTACCGTACTCCGTAATGGTGCTATTGACTGCGAGCTTGCTGACAGTGAGTGTCCCAGAAGGCGTAATGAATAGCGAGGATCATGTAGCTGCTGAGATTGCAGTACGGATGACGGAGTACGTGGTCCTGAATGTCCTTGATATCTACGGGGCGACCGGAATGAAGTTCGCTGGTTGAACGCCGATTGTTCAGATGCGGCAACTGAGGATTACAGATGCTGCGGTATGCAGTGCTGTTTCTTCGTGCCACGGGTTGGCAGTCTGGTTTGCTGCAAGTCAAAGATGACTGACCAGGGTTGCCTGGGTTTCCTCTGTTCGGTGAACACCGTCAAGGTAGATGAGGAAGTATGTTGAACAGGGAATCTTGTTGGTGAGTGTGTGAGTGTCTGATACAGCCCCGGAAACTTAAGGTTGGATCGTCAACCCGAGATACAAATACCAAATGCAGGGTATCGTTGTAGTAGTAGTAGTGGTAGTAGTGGTGGTAGTGGTGGTAGTAGTGGTTGCGGGTCAGGCAAGTATCGTGTGGTTGATAGCAGCTTGCTTTGTTTGAAAATGCCAGTGGTTTGGAGCGACTTTGTATATAATGTGCTCGATCCTCACGGCCTAGCTTTTGACATCCAATACTGTACGGAGTATGTAAATGCTGTGCACCAACGTGGCTGATTGTGTGGGTGTCAATGCTCTCGACGCCGTGCTCTTGCAACCAGATGCGGTAATATGGAAATCAGAGACGATGAGAATGTCACGCTAGGGGGCTGTGCGTTGCGTGGCTGGCCGTTCGTCTGCAGCGCCTGTGACTGGTGAGAGAAATGTCTTGTTCGCACAACGCGAGCTGGCCAGAGAGAAAGAATACGAGATGGGAGGCGATGAATTATTTGACCAAACGAATTCCGGTCTGGTCGGCTGAGCGATGGCGTGGTCTCTTTAGCTGTGAGTTTTGTGCATCTCAGGAAGTTGCCGGTGGCTCCTTTCTTTCCACAGTCTCGAGTCTCCAGTGGAGGTCTGATTCATCAAAGCGGCAGGAGCAGTTTCAAGCAACTCGCAGGAATGGTGTTCGCTCTTTCTATGTAATACTCCGCATGTACTCCGTATTCCGTACATTGTACGCCTGAGCACCCCATCTCTTTGCAGTCTCCATGCTCCGGACTCTTCGCACTCTACTGGATACTACATACTACTGCCGATGGATGAAACACGCAATACGTTACCCAGCCACGGCCACGACATCTGCAAAATCCAAAACATCCAGCTCAGGCATGGATGGGCGGGTGCCATGGAGACTGGTAGTATTACATATGTATGTATGTATACATAGTCCGTAGATAGAACACAGATCGTCCGCTGGGGACTGGGGAGAAGATAGAGAAGAGGCATTTCAGTGGTTCAACGGGCTGGGCAACTGGGTGGGGCACAGAGCTCCGAGGCTACAAAATTCACCAATGTTTGCAGATGTCGGCGGTGTCAGCGGTGTCGGCGGTGTCAGCGGTGTCAGCGGTGTCAGTTGGCAGGCATGACGCGTCAGTCTCCGCCCCGGAATGCGGAGTCTTCCAACAAGCCTAATCGGCAAATGCCAATTTCAAGAAGGGCTTGTGGTTGGTTCCAAGGCGGCGGCAACTGTGATGATGTGGCAAAACCTTGAACACCGAAATCCATCTCCAAAGCGGGTAATTGGCTTTGTCATTGGCTTTGTCATTGGCTTTCTGGGCCCAGAAATACATACATAATAGCCTTTCATGGCCCCGAGTCGACTGTTTTCCCACAAACATTCGGCATCAAACGTCAAGTTTCATCAGTGCCTCTCTCTATTCTGTCCTCCGATCCTCCCGTGCACAACTCCGTGAGTAGTTAGATTCAGTACATAAGTAGTTCACGTATCGGGCACACGATTGAGGCATATTCGGCATCGACGTGCAGAGAGATTTCGTCCTGGCCATGCCCACGTAACCCCAGCGGGTTTCTAGCCGGCGTAATGAAAACAACCAACCAACCCACCAACAAACCTGCATACATACATGTACCAACCAACCGGGCCATGCCCGAAAAAGGTTCCCTCCTGTTTCAATCGTGAGCCAGTGCTTTCCCCTCGCGCGTGTCGATCCTGATGACGCAAGTTATGTGCAGTAATGACCCGTTCTGACAATGCGTTTACGCACTTTCAAAGTTGCTCCGCACTCCCGAAGGAGGATCCCCTACAATATGTAAATACTCCGTATTACATGGGGCTGTAATAAACATCATTATGGGCAGACATCTCGACGCAGTTTTTCGAAGCGAAACAACAACCTGAAGTTTGTCGCTGCCGAGAAAGGCAGCCGTGGGATCTTTGCGCGTCAACAAGATCGCGCATGTGCCCGATAATAGCATGGTGGGTGTGCGAAATGACGCAGTTTCCCATGACGCGGGCATGCAAGTCCGCAGAAATGGCACGCACGCCACGCAACTGGATACGGGCCTCGATTTGTTCGACCATTTCTGCTGGCATCTGATGCCGTTCCCTGGTACGGAGTGGTTTCCTCAACGCTGTTTTTGTGAAGCTTAGCCTTGCGCATATGCGTTCCCAGGAGTCAGTTCGTGACTTGTTCCCTTGCCTTCTATTTGATTGTCATGTCGACGTATCCCCAAAAGCAGACACTGTACGCGACTTGGCTGAATTGTCCTGGTCGTCCAACAGTTGCTCTGACGTATGTATGTATACAGGAGAGTACATTGCTTTCCGACGCTTCCGATTGAGTCAATGTTAGTATGCCTTGGTGACATTGTCGGACCCACGGACTGGAATATGACGAATGGTTCCGGTCTGTGACTTGCGGCTTTAATAAGCTGGGTTCATTGACAGTGGTCGTTCAGCTTTGTACATACATATTGCCCTTCATTTTCTTTCAATTTATTTTATTTTTTTCATCCCGGGATTGTCTGTAGAATAGCAATCCGTGATTGTATAGTTTTCATGTCCAAGTCCACCGGGCTTACCTAGAGGGTGAACTGGCTTCAGGTCGAGATCCGAATGAACAGCCGCCTGACTCCCTTTGGACTTTTCTTATCCGATGTCGGAACACACGATGCATTGATCGTGACATCGAGAAGTATGAGGGCACCGCTGAGATCGGATGTTGACTCGGGAAGGATATCTCCGGAGATGGACGCGAATGCAGTCGCTTGGGTAGGCCGGAGGATCAACTACGACGCTGCTCCTATGCTTGCCGGCGTCCTACTGCTCCCTGACCAAATCGAGCCCACACACGCAAGAACGTAGTTGGTCGGGCCATCGTATGACTGTGTTGACATGAGAGATAAATAGATGAGGCACAGGAGATGAGATCACTATTACAGGTACCATGCTTTACAGTTCACATGTGGCAGACAACGGATAGACGACGGACAGGCTCAGAAGGGCCTCAGTACATGATGAACTCCAGTTTCCGACGTGTAGGGCTTGCTCTGATTATCAATAAAGAACGCATGACTTGGTACATTTCCTTGGTGAAAGTAAAAGGTCATTGTGCTCCTTGGACAGAAAACAATCACCATTCCAAACGCCGCCCGAGCCAATAACGAGAAGCCCCTAGGTTTCCATTCACCAAAACATGCTCGATTTCGATGACACCGAACCACCAAGGGATTTTGGCAAAGGACCACCATAGCGCACAGACAAAGACGGCTTTGGCGCGGCAAAATTCGTCGGAAGGTGTTCGCGGCTAATTGTTGATTGTAGCGGGTAGGAAGATATCCGAGGTCCGATGGTGCTTTGTTTCACGTCACGCACACACAAGGTTGTTTTTCCATTGCTGAACGATGGAAGAAGGAAAAAAATACCATCCGGATATTCGTTTCGTTTTGTGAAGGGTTTGACGTCTTTTTAATTGATTGCCTCAAACCAAGGCAAATATGCTCTTTATCCTTGCCTCGACCAATGCAGCCCAATATAAGCCGTCCTCACTACCAACTCCAACCAGAAACCTCGCAATTATATCGAGGAGGGTACAACATGACACGAACCGAAGCACCAAAAGACTTAGTGGGAAGGGGGAGGTAAATCGTGCGCGGACGACTCCAGAGTTGCCTGAAGGAGAACTGATATTAGTATACTGTGGCGAAGATGGTCGTGCGAAGCGCTCCTTGCAGCAGACGCAAACGGGAACAGAAGGGGGAAGAGCAAATTTACCGTGAGGCCGGGTGACCTTGCCCCAGATGACGCGGATCTTGGATCCACGGATCTCCTTCTGAGCTCGGTAGACGTAGGCAATCTTCTTGCCCAAGTAGAAGCTGTTGGACGCCAAAAGAGTCAGTATGCGAATCTGGAAGCGGATTCCCGATGATCGAATTGGGACATGACCTACTTGGCAGCAGAAGTGTCATCGACGCCCTCAATCTTGATCAGGCTGGTGCCGGGGCGAGTGACGTGACGGGATCGCTGGTAGCTCAAGTGACGTCCCCTATTTAACAGATCCGTCAGCAAACTTGCACTTTTGACGATATTTATCTCCCAATTCTGCGACATGAACGCCATGCGAATTGGAAACGAGAAACCCCGACGTTGGTGCTGGATCGACAAAGTGAATTTATTCGTTCGAACTCGTGGTGTGATTTGTGCTCGCCCCTCGTTTCCAATCGACGGCAAAGACTTTCGGAATTCGGAATTGAAATAGTTATCCTATCATCGGGATGTACTCACTTGACGTATACTACGGACGGAAGAGTTAGTACATTTTCAAACTTAAGATGCCGAAGGATCGCGCCCGTTGCCACATTCGGCAACGAATTCAACATGATGGTTGACGAAGACTTACGTCTGTGACCGCTCTCGGAAGGCATGTTGACCGGTTTGATTTGATATCACCCTCACAAACGATCGAATAAGACAAGGAGAGAGTAGAAGGAAAATGTCTTATCTAAAAGACCTTTCCTGGTTGCTGGTGCACGTCGTTGTGTCGTGATGTCGGCTGAGAATGGGTGGATGCGACAATCGTGTGTGGGTGTCACTAGCATGAAAAATTGTGCCCTCGAAATCACGTGTGGCTTTAGGGCATTTCTTCTTTCGTTTGTTGTGGCGGCTGGACAGTTGGTCTGGTGTGGCCCGCACACCGCCTCATGTGGCTGATGATGGATCAACGAGGAAAGATGAAAGCAGCGAAGAGAAGATCGATCCACTCGCTTCTGTTTGGAAGGGGCCGACCTGTCGCCTGCAGGCGTTGTTCCAGTGTACTCAACTGGTGATACTGATATTGCGTACAGAGTACACAAGGGCCTTGGTGTTGAGAAAATACTTGATCAGGCCGCTGTAGTCCTGGTTGCGGTACAGTTGAGCAGATGACAGAACGGCTGCGGCGCAGAAGATTTTGCAAAGCGCTCGTAGCGAGTGATTCTCGCGTTGGCAACACCACTGCGCTCTAGTGATGAGAGTGACAGCAGTGTTCAGACCGTCGCTCGTAGGCCGAGGTTCCAGCCCCGTGGATGCGTATTATTTTCTGGCATATTACATTGTCCTTTTTTAAAAAAAAAAAAACCAACGAATGACTGCAACCTGCAGTGTAAGTCACATTGAAGTTGATTGTCTCCCAAAGATTGGAACAACAACGACCACGTTGGTAGGTCAGGAGAGATTATTCGACATTGTACATATATACACTCATAGAGTGGAGCGGAAGAGTCGGATGGGTATTGGTGTGGCAAAATTGCGCATACATGTACATACATGTCTCTGTATCACGGTGAGATCGCAAGGTTTGGGCGGGTGGGCCTGAGTAGAGAGTAGCAGGTGGAGCTTGTTGACCAGACGCCGCACTGCAGGTTTGTAGTTGAGAGGACCTGAGACGTTGAAAATGGTGCGACAGGCTTGAGAACAAATACATGTAGGTTCGCTCATCAGTGAACGATGCAGAGCGCACGCACCTGCGCTTGATGCACGACAGCCAGAACTAAGGCAGCAGCATCTAGGTCGGCAAACAAGTCTGGTCCATGCGGACCATGCCCTCTCGCGCGTTGTCGTCAAAAAGGGAAACTGAGACTTGTTGCTGAGACTTTGCTTGGACGGTCTCGTCATTCGTCATTACATTACAAGGATAATACATAAGGCACGGAGTTGTCTCGTCATGGCACCCCAACAAGCTTCACCCGTCATGCTTGCAGTCGCCCCGCCTTGGCCGCAGCAGCTTAACGTGGGCGCCAAAGGATTGGGTAATTGACCTGTACATAGTCCGTAGTTGATCTGTAAGCCAGCGAATTGCCTGCTCGAAGCATTTTTAGTGCTGCTGCTGCTGCTGCTGCTGCTGCTGCTGGGGCTACCCACCGAGACGCCTCCGTTCTGGGGTCATTATTTTACAGTAACTCCGCCGTCCCAGCTTATCCGGAACCAGTGTCCGCCGCCCAACATCTTCTTTCATCATCCTCGACACGTCTCGCCTCTGCCTTTCTACTTCCTCTCTCATAGTACTCCTCCCATTGAACGCTGGGCTACATCTAGAACGCCCCTTGCACAGTTGCTCGTCCCAAACCACCTTCTCAAGAAGTCGACTTTGATCGCCTGGAGCGGTTTGCCAAAGCACCATGGATCACAGCCAATCCGCGTACGTACAGTACAGCACCTGATCAATACCAACCCAACCTCACCATGGATGCTGGGAAGCCGAGATTTCTAGGTGGGGGCTTATGACAAGTCTCTCTTGTCATCTTCGAGCTTCTCAATCCTTGATGGCTGGCCTGTTTTCCTTCCAAAGCGCGATGCACTGACACCGTGGTTCAACCGCAGGAAAACCATGGAGCTGAAGGAGAACACTTCCATCGTCGTGCTGGGCGCCTCTGGCGACCTGGCCAAGAAGAAGACCGTACGAGTTCAACCAGTCTTCCACATCTTTTTTGCACCAGGATCTGCGCTGACACGCTTCCCTCAATGCAGTACCCGCGCTTTTGGATTGGTGAGCAATTGAATCTGACATAGCTACAGTGATGGTCCTGAGTAAACCAGCATTCATCAGTTCAAAGTGCTGATAGTCCAATAGTTCCGAAATCAATTTCTGCCCAAAGATGTCAAAATTGTCGGATATGCTCGTACCAAGATGGATCACGAGGAGTACCTCAAGCGCATAAAGTCATGTATCAAGACTCCAACAAAGGAAATTGAACAACAACTTGAGAACTTCTTGGGCCTGTGCACATATATTTCTGGCCAGTACGATAAGGATGAGTCGTTTGAGAACCTGAACAAGCACTTGACAGAGCTGGAGAAGGGTCGCTCTGAAACTCACCGATTGTTCTACATGGCTCTGCCACCAAGTGTCTTCACCATCGTCTCTCAGCACTTGAAGAAGTGTTGCTATCCTGAGAAGGGGATTGCAAGAGTTGTTGTATGCCGAACGCTCCAGCTCCTTTTTGTTGCTATTTTTCTTTTCTTTTCTTTTTTGAATCGGTCGGCACAGTCAAGTCTGACACGATGTACTTAGGTCGAGAAACCCTTCGGCAAGGATTTGGCAAGCTCTCGCGAGTTGCAAAATCTCTCGAGCCCGACTGGAACGAGGCGGAACTGTTTCGTATTGACCACTACCTCGGTAAAGAGATGGTCAAGAACATTCTGATTCTTAGATTCGGCAACTCATTCCTCGGCGCTACGTGGAATCGACACCACATCGACAATGTCCAAATTACATTCAAGGAGCCTTTCGGTACAGAGGGTCGCGGTGGATACTTTGACGAATTCGGCATCATTCGCGACGTCATGCAGAACCACTTGTTGCAGGTACTGACGCTGCTCGCCATGGAGCGACCCATCTCATTCGACTCTGAAGATATCCGAGATGAGAAGGTCCGAGTTCTGCGCGCCATTCCCGCCATTGAGCCCAAGAATGTTATTATTGGACAGTACGGCAAGTCACTCGATGGCAGCAAGCCATCATACAAGGAGGATGACACCGTTCCCGAGGACTCAAGATGTCCTACTTTCTGCGCGTTGGTCGCCTACATCAAAAATGAACGGTGGGACGGTGTTCCCTTCATCATGAAGGCTGGCAAGGCTCTCAACGAGCAAAAGACGGAAATTCGAATTCAATTCAAGGATGTCACTTCTGGAATCTTCAAGGACATCCCCGAAACGAACTCGTCATGCGTATTCAGCCCAACGAGAGCGTGTACATCAAGATGAACTCTAAGCTGCCGGGATTGAGCATGCAGACCGTAGTCACCGAGCTCGACCTTACCTACCGACGACGATTCTCCGACCTGAAGATTCCCGAAGCCTACGAGTCGCTAGTCCTCGACTGCCTCAAGGGTGACCACTCCAACTTCGTCCGTGATGATGAGCTCGATGCCAGTTGGCGCATCTTCACGCCCCTGCTGCACTATCTCGATGATAACAAAGAAATTATTCCCATGGAGTATCCATATGGTAAAGTTACTCTCTTCTTCCTTCATCTCAAGACGCAATCGTCACACTAACGTCGGTTATTTCTAGGCTCTCGTGGCCCCGCGGTGCTTGACGATTTCACAGCTTCTTATGGTTACAAATTCAGTGACGCTGCTGGATACCAGTGGCCTACGACGGCGGCTTCTCCTCCCAACAAGTTGTAAGTGGCTGCTGTTAATACTCATCATGTTTGTACTATTTTTGTATACCGATTCACCTAATAACGACAGTACTAACAAGTCTGCAGCTAAGTTTGACACCCCGGAACTGAGTGGGAAAGAAAGGGTTCGAAAATCATTCTATGAGATTCGAAACAACTCATGTATCCAGGCTTGTCATTCATTACGGTAATAAAAAGGATCACAGTACAATGGTGCCCTGTGAGGTGACGAATTTCGTCAAAAGTAAAATGGAACATAGACTCTCAGGAAAGCGTGTTATGAAAGTTCAACGTGGGAGATCCAAAGACTAATGCACCGCGATTTGTTGACACTTGGTGACCCTCACCGTCCGCAGTTGTTGAACTCAAATTTAACTCAATGACGTATAGCATGCAGATCCAGCTTCTTGTGAGGGACACTGCGAAGTACTACGTACATAAGTACCTAGGTAGATGCCAAGGGCCATGTAACATTGCTTATATAAGGTGGCCCACAAGCGGCACATCATTGGTCTGTGCACCCAGCCTCACATGACCGAGCCAAGGTTCGAAGCGGCGTCGAATTGTGAGCAGCAGCTGCATCGCAACAGCAGTGAGTTCATCAGAATCTTCTGAATTGCGCCGTGCATCATCTTACTACCGGGGCGCATTCTTTAAAAGACGACATCAAAATTCAAATTACTCGAAAATTTCTCGTCATTCCATTTTTATCCTCACCGTCGTTGTCCAGCTGCCTCGCTCACGTCACGTCGCTCCTCCCTCCGCCACGCTTCGGCATCTTCGAGACAGCATCTTAATTTCGTGACTAGGGCCTCGGCACGCGATCACGATCAGAACCACTTTCGAAAACCCGCATAGAAGTGGAATCTTGTCAATCATAACCCTCTGGAGAGAGTTTCGTTGTGGTTCCCTGCTGCGCCGTCGCGCATTCTAGACGTTACTGGCTCTGGTCGACAACGTCCAGGGATCATGCGCCTCTTGCGCTGAACGCTGGAACCTCGACTGGAAGCTCCTATGGTCGACAGAACTGCTCAAAATCAATTTCCGGCGCCGTCCCGCCTTCCTGTCGAAGGCTGCAACGGTAACCGCTGTGGGAGAAAGAAAAACAGGAGGTGAGCCGCTGATGGTGGCTAAATGCCCGGGGTGATCACAATGGAGCCAGGCGGCCAGAACGGCACGCGCACCGACCACGATAGGGATTTCGGCACGAACGGTGTGAATGGTGTCGATGCCACAGATTCGCGGCTTGGAGGTCTTGCCAAGGAGAAGGCTGTTGCTGCTCCAACGCCTGCGGACGATACTTCAACTGATTTGAGTGCTAAGGACGCATCACGGCGGCTCGAATCGGATGCCAACGATGTAAAGGCCGAACAAAGTCGAAACCGAATGAATGATCTTCCCGATGAAATCGTCCACATCACACAAGGATTTGTTCCTCTATCACTACTTTTTACTCGCCTAGCTCAGACAACGCATAATGCTCTTGAAGACAAAATCGCAGAACTGGCCAAGATGCCAGTGCCTGCAACGGCCGTGAATGGTACCTCTTCATCATATTCTTCCAGTGGACCAGACGACACATCTGCAGAAAACTTGAGGAAGAAGGGAGCTCTTCTCCATTTCGCTCAAGAGTGGCACGGCAAATGGCTGAAGGCATTGGTCATTGCGGAATGGAGCAGGCAATCGCCTCAGGTCAGCAAACTCATTGACCTGAAGTATCACATCGACCAGCAAAGGATGCTCTTTGACGCTGCGCTCGACAACATCGTCAATGTCAAGCGAGACTTGACATTTGCTCGAATGCCGAGCCCCGACCTGAAGACTGCCTTGCAAGTACTGTCAACAGGAGTGCACCATGGATTCCCGACGTGAGTTCTTCTGTCCGATCCAGATTTGGTGATATGTCGACGTGTTGTAACTAACCATTTCTCTGCAGCTTCATTACATCGAGCCACCTGCCTTGACGGCAGAGGAGCAGCTGAAGTGGATGGGCGATCTGAACACGTTACTCTCTCTACGACTAAACTTGGATGATTTCGATAAAATACCCCCTCAGTTTCGCGACTACGAAATCGGATCTGGACGAGTCACCTTCAAAGTCGACGGCGAGTTTGAAGTAGATCTTACCATCGCCGATGAAGACTTTGAGAAGCAATTCTGGTTCATTGATTTCAGATATGCCTTCCAGCCTGCAGCCACAAGGCTTTCCAACTCGTTGCGCTCTTATTTGGAGGGAGGTGTCAATGACTCTCTAGGGAGGGAGGGCTTGCAGGGCTGTTATCAATTCCTGCATGAATTCGTTCTCACTACAAAGATACACGAGCTCAGGCGCCAAGCCTTGCAGCTGAGCCGAAGCTCATGGACAGGAACGTTGAATGTGGAGCCGCTAAACCGAGCTCTTGCTGTTCAATACTGGACATCGAGATCCAACGCAACCGGCTCGAAGAGCTGGGTTCTTGTTGCAGTCAATAGCAACCGCAAGCCGAATGACAAACACAACGCCAACACATCAAGCCAACTTGTTGCCAAGTGGTATCGAGATGGCAAGGAGGTCACTGAGGTTCCCATTGACTTCAACGTGGATGAGCTGTCGGCAGAGTCGCTACTGACAAACGTCATCGCTCGGCACATCGAGTACATTCTCAGCGATATCCATAGCAAGCTTCTGACGGCGGCACGATTTCAAAAGCAGGAGGCAGGAATAGTCCTGCGGATTTCCAGGACGGATCCCGCTTCTTCCGTTTTGACTATGCAGCTGGGCTGCAGCGGAAAATTTCATTGCTCATCGAGCCAATGACGGGCGTATTTGCATTGAAGCCACAGTCTAAATTCACAATCCAACCTGAACACCAGCTCAACGATGGCAAAATCCCTGCAGATGATGGTGTCAACTGCCTAGAGCATGTTCGTTGCGCCATCATGGAGGAGGAAATACACCGCCGCGGCACGTCGATGGGATGGAATGTGCGAAAGGCAGCAATGACGATGGAGGAGTTGAGATTGGTGATGAAGATTCGAGACTGGACTCGTGCGATTTGGTTGCAGAAGGATGGCTGGGGTTCCAGCTGGTTCGTGGTGGTAGTCTTGAGCTTGAGCGGTGACGAATGGTGGCTGCTTGAATCGTAAGTCTTGTGGTCTTTGCTGCCCTGGGGAGAAACCTTTGGAGCTTTATGAAAACATTGTTCAAAATGATTCTAATGACAAGCCCAGGAAACGAAATGATGGAAGCAGAACATCGCGACTGCAAACAAAGATACCGCTCAACAACGGCTACCCTGAGTTAACGGACACGTTTTGGAATAACTTGGCGTTTTTCACTACTGGGCTCATCGCGCAATCAATTGACATGAGGGAACTGCATCGACAGAGTATTAGGAGCGAGCCAAACTACTACGAAACCTCGTCGTCGGCCTCACCACTTGTACAATTGCCGTCAATCGACATTGCACTTTCTGATCTGTTCCCTGCCATGGCCCTCCATAAAGACGACGCCAAGTCACATGCATCAGTATCAGATAGTTCAGTGTCGGAGAACGACGAAGACTATGAGAAGACTGATATCTTATCCCTCATCCCGCAGGCCTCGGGGATCGCCATACCTAGACGTAAGAAAGCGTGGGCAGAGAACATTGTCAACATCAGCTTCAAGGGGATTCAATCACTTGCGCCAACCGGCGCGACGAACGGGGACGGTTCTCAAGAGACAGAGCTCATCTGCGTCTCGGAAGCGATGATTCAAGTTAGGAATCTCTCCAAATTCTCTTCGTTATCCGGTCTTGCAGATCGCGACGTTTCATACGACCCACAGCGAGGTCAGTTCTCGCTTCGATTCCAACGCGCGGTAGGCAAGCCGGTGCTCGACACGCTCAAGTCACGAATCATGGCCATTGATCGATTCGTCAACTTTTGGAAGCCATGGACAGCGCCAAGGGCACCATTACGGCGGAGTCGGTGACGCTGCGTCAAATCACGTTTTACTACGGCGGAAGCATGGCTCGTAGTCAACAAAATCAGGAGGTACAGAGTCAGGAACAGAATCAGGAACAGAATCAGGAACAGGGCCAGGAACAGGGCCAGGAACAGAGCCAAGAAGCGAAGACGACCAAGCGCTGGCGCGTGGTATTGGACCTGTCGAAGGGAGACATTGACATTGAAATAGAAAAGGGTAATCCCCATCTACAAGTCGTCGATCTCATGAGACAGCTTGTCAATAGTGATGGCGGCATCAGCGGTCTTATGTCCTGGCTGGCTATATCGCTGCAGGCGCTGCAGGCCATCGGAGAGATGGACAGCCAGTGGGAGCCTCTCAGGGCAGCGGGACTGGGAGGCTTCGAGTTTTCCATGAAGACGATTGCGTGGATGAACATTGACTACTGGATCAGCACTGGCCCCAACGAGCAAAGCCGCAAGACTGTGTCGGTGGACGTCAAGATGAGGCCTCGCCGCAGCCAAGTATGGTGGCACGTGTGGCGATCCGACGCCGACGCCGAATCGCAAGACGCCGTATCCAGAGCTCTACAGCCAGTCTGGGACAGCAAAGGCGAAGGCTGGCTTGGCCTGGCCACTGGCGCAGCGGGCCTGCCCGAAGGCGGCGTCGTGGCCATGCTACTGGCTGTCGACGAAGCGATTCGCACCTCGGTCACCGGCGGTTCAGCCGACAACAACAAGAAGAAGAACAACAAGGATGTAGTCGTATTAGACTAGCCAGCCATCCCTCTGTTTCTTTCCTCACATAATCCAACAAAACACCAAACCAGTCCTATATAGCAAAGAAAAGAAATTCCAAGGGATCTTTGCCCCCTTTTTCTCCCTCAAAAACCACATAATAGGCAGTCTAGTATCTAATTCCCCCTCTTCCCCTCTTGCCTTGCTTTTCAATCCAGGCAGCGAAACTAGACCGTTCTGTACCCCTACCTTCCACCTCTTTCTCATCCTCATCCTTTCCTCCCACTTGTTTTCCTGTAATGCTACGCAGATAATGATACACAATGCAATACCGGAGGCAGGTATCGTGTAGCGGAGTTGGACTCATTCACCATTAGCGGCAAGTGGCCCCGGGGACTCTTTGGTTTTTCTTTCTCTTGTCCCCTTTGTCCCCTCTAGTCTCCGTGAGAACCAGATCCAGATGCGGTGTATCTCTCTATTCGTAATTGTCCCCTTTTTTTCCTGGAACAAGATAAAATGGCATGGGTTTAGATTAGAACGGGGTAAGGTGGGAAGCGAGGGTTAGTTGGGTTAGCTTAGTCTAATGGACTATTTGAGCTACCAAGTATGTGATTGCCCTTTGAGTTGAGTTGTGGGAATCGAAGAGATGGTGCTGTTGGATGGGATGGCTCGTCCTTGGCGAATGTGAATTTGTCAACATTGTGGGCAGCCGTGCAGCGTGGATGTTGATGTTGATTACTCCTGAGAGAAGAGGGAAGTACCTGCCCCCTGCTGATGGTATTTTCTATCCGTTTTTTTTTGGAAATATTACTTCTTGTTCAACCCCACCTATCCATTCATCCATCTTCACCTCTGTGCTCCCTGTCTCTCCCCGTCGCCTGCCTCTCGAGATGCCTGAACCTCCGCACGGGAATCTTGGAAACGGGCACGCCGACAAAGGGCTCGGGAAACTCCAACGACTCCAAGCCGGTGGTGTGCCAGCCGTTGGGGTCCCCGCGGTCTGCCTGGCAATGTCGTAGCCGGCGCGGATGGCGCCCATGGCGCCAATCTTGGAGTACGAGCCCCCGCGACGGCAAGCCTGCCTGAGAAATGGTCGCGCAGCTCCTGGTCGGCCTGCATCATGCGGTCGTTGTGGCCCACAAAGTGCTGGGGATGCACTCCTTTGCGAAGCGCGAGAGCGCAAAGCACGGCGTGTCGGCGGGGATGCCGAGATGCCGCTCCAGGAGGGACTTGGCCTGCTCGATGGCATCGGCCTCGGAGGGCGGCGGTGCGCCAGAGTCGTAGTAGTGGCCTCCCATGAGGACGAAGAGCTTCGTGCCGGGCGGTTCGTCGGGGCTCGTGGCGGCGCTGACGTCCGAGTCGTAGAAGACGCCGAGGGCGCGCTCCGTGTTGTGCTCGCGGCTGACGGACCGGGGATCAAGTACCCGAACCCGGGCGGCTTGAGCTTCTCCTGCGGATACCACATGTTGACCGTCATGATGGACACGGAGTGCGTTTCGGCCAGGCTGGGCAGCTTCTCGGCCGTGACGCGCGCGAGGTCCTGGCTGGTGAGGGTCGAGATGACGCGGTCGTATGTACACTTCTGCTGCTGCTGCTGCTGCTGCTGCTGTTGTTGTTGTTGTTGTTGTGTATCCTCCCAGCTCCCCGTTGTGATGCTGACCTTGTCCGTCTCCTTGTCGTAGCTAATGTCCCTCACCGGCCGGCCCTTTTTGATCTCCACGTTTGCCGTCTTGCTCAGCACGTCCTCGAGTGCTTTGGGCAAGCTTTCCATGCCCTGCGCGCCAAAATGCAGCAGCGACCCCTTGGCCTTGAGCGCCATTCGTCGAATCTCGGCATCCCGCGACAGCTCACTCATGAGCACCTGCTCCCTCATGGTCATCTGCTTCACGTTTGCCCCCAGATTGGGCAGATAGTACGCCCAGTAGAAGCGATCAAAGACGCTCCGCGCGCTCAGCTTGTCAATGTCGCCCCATAGATGCCGTGTATCATGGCCGATGCAAAGTTCTCGGCAACGCTGCGGCTCCCGCTCACCTCGTACAGCCACTCCGATATGGACATGTCCTTGAGGGGCACGGGCGGCTGCGCAGGCGCCGCAGGAAGAAGCCTAGCCCTGCGAAGAAGGACTGCAGGAAGAGCGGTTCGCGGATGAATTCGGCGATGCTGGCCGAGGGGGCAGCGTGACGAGATGGTCCGGGTAGTAGATGTACCGGGGCTGGTCGCTTGGTGTGAAGACCTGGAGGCCGAGATCGAGCGCCTGTTTGTATTGGACGATCGGATGGTTAGCCCAGCTGTCTCTTCATCTTGAACAGAAGAAGAAGAAGAAGGGGCTATTACGGAGGCGAGGAAAAGGGTGGGGGTCTTGCTTGCTTACCAGGTCGTAGAGGATGAGATCGTCAAATCTCCAGGTACTCGTGTGCAACGACGACAGAGTCCGGGGTCCCCTCTCGAAACTGACCGTCCCCTTGACGCCATCCACGTCCACCGGCACTCGGTCGGTTCGGATCCATCCTCCCAGACTGTCGCTGCCCTCGTAGAGAGTGATTTTGGCCGTCGACGGCAGCTGCTTCGCGAGGTAGTACGCCGTCGTGAGGCCCGTCAGTCCTCCTCCCACGACGGCAATGTGCCCGTTGTCACTGAGCGTCGCATATCTCCGTCGATTGACCCATGCGGCTGGCTGCTGCTGCTGCCGTCGGCATCTCCGCCGGCTGGAACATGCGATTGACGGTGACGGGGGTAATTGGCGGCGGTACTCAGAGGATGACGCCATGGGGTGCTTCGACAGAGGCTTCGACAGAGTTGCACTCTGGTCCGGCTGGCGGATGCCAGTGTTAATAGGGTCATGGCAGCGTATTCTGCCCGTTTGCGACCCATTGCATCACGGCATGGCATGGCATGGGCATGTCGTGTTGTCGTGTGCGACTTTGGTCAATTCAATCAATTCATCCATGGGATGGGGTCAGTTCAAGTTGGAAAGGAGAAGTGGGTCGAGGCCACCTGCTGGCGAATCAACTCCGACAACATTTGCCATTATTAAACAACTTCATCTCTACGGAGTTACTAATTAGCTACGCTTCACAATGCCTCGTGGCACTTGTTTACACAGTCAACATGTTTTCATCAGAGTACATTGTGTGCAGGGGCCAAGGGTATTATACGCTACATGGACATCATCTTCTGTTTGTTCCTCAATCATGCCGCGGCGCTCAACACTGCGTACCCGTATTTATTTCGAGGCTATCCACCGTCTTCATCAGATTGATACAATCCTTCACTTGTGATTCCCTCTTTTCCTTGCGCTCATCATTTCTTTCGGAGTAGGGAGACAAGGTGTCGACGTTTCCCACCCTCCCCGCCAAATCATTCAACGCCTTCCATGCCCTTTCATCGTGACAGCAAATACGTCCATCGAAAATGTACATGACCCTACATTCAAGGCAGAAACAATAAAGTAGCCCCAACCAAGCCTGATGCTCATCAAACTGACCACATTTCTGCCACGTGCTTCTTCCTTTCAGAGGCAACCCGTCCACTACTGATGGTGATGCAGGTTGCAGAAGATGTCCCGTCCCCTCTCTACTAGGAAAAGAAAAATCACATGTTCCATGATGGGCAAACATCTACCCAATGACCTCAGCGTCCTGCGCCGCTTGGCCCGTCGTGTCATCCACATCAGGCTTGATAAGTTCTTCGGCCGCATCCTCATCCACAAATTTTCTCTCACTGACATGTTCGTTGGCCGAGTCGGCGGTCCAGACCTTATCCTTGTACCCTCCTTGCTGGCCCACGTCGTGCGCAAAGTTGCAGCTGGGGTTCAGGCACGGGTTGAATCTGCACTTGGTCGTGACGTGGGTGAACTTGCAGTTTTCTGTTGTGCAACCAGCACCATTCCGACACAGAGGCATCGAGGGGTGCTTGAACGGACACCTTGGGTTCTGGCAGTTGGGGAAGAACTTGCATTCCTGTTCACTTTGGTGCGCAAGCTTGGTCGCGGGAGAGGGATGACGGCCGACACATTTCCTGTTCTTGCAGGCAGCTCCAAAGCTACAGACGTCGCTGATGTCAACCGACGCTCCTGGGGCGCGGCTGGCGATTGATGTGCAAATTTGCACTCCTTGTTGGTGCAGTGTAGATTGTATTTACAGACGGTGTCTTCGGGACTCGGGAGCTCACGCTTCTCGCCCGACATGTCGACATCTTCTGCTCCTTCATCAGTGTCTTTCTTGGGGCCGTCGACGCTGGCTTGGTGGATGTGGTTGCCCCTCCTCTTGTTGGGGTCTTGCACTCGATCAAATAGTGACTTGCCCCGGCGCTGATTTCCGAAACCTCCGTTGTTGTTTTTGTTACTGTTGTTGTTGTTGTTGTTGTTGCCTCCGTTCATTAGCTGCTGGGAGAGTTGATACATCATCTGGTTCTGTTGTTCGAGCATAGCCATGAGCTCCATCTGGTTGGGTTGCTGGCCCGTCATCATCCATGCAGCGCCTTGGGGTCCTGCCGCCAGCCCAGCTTGTATATTCGTAGCAAGACCGTTCCTTTGCATGCGCCCCTGCGCATTTCGGGGTCCGGATGGTGGGTTGCGGCCATGTGCATTGATCCTTTCGTTGCCATTACCACGCACACGGTGGAGAGCATTGTCCGCCGTTCGATCCATGGCTTTCGACATGTGACCGAGCATTCGTTTGTCTCGACCACCTCTAAGGTTGCCATTTCGCATCGATTTCGGACCGGTAGGGCTAGTCATGTTCATGTTAAATCAATGTGCATTGGTGTTTCGAACAGGGGAAGTGTAGTTTTACTTACGCAACCAGTTCCGAGGCTTCATTGGCATTCATATCTGTGTCCATATCTCCTCCTGGCAGCTGGTCTTGCGAAGATGCCCCCATGGCGTCCCCACTCGCAGGTTGGCCGCCGTTCAACTGGGCATTTAGCAGGTCGATCTGCTCAAACAGCCATCTTGAAAAGTTGTGGACACTGGGGTCGTCGGCAGGCAAGCCGAGCAGATCCCCGACAATTCTGCAGCGATTTGATCTTGGGTCTTGCCGTTCGCCAGCATCAGGATTATGTACTCAGCAAGCGCGGAGTCATCAGCGCCGGTTCCCCATCCCACTTCGATAAGCTTGGGTTGGATCGCAGTGCTAAGCGCATCCGCCAGGGGCGTATTGATGGCAACCTCGACAGGCATGATGTGCAGTTGGTATGTCGAGAAAGATGTCGCAGGAAGAAGTTTTGGGGATGTGAGGGAAGGGGAGGAGGTGGAGAGTTGTTGCGATACGCCGGGGGCGGGCGTCGTCCACGAAGGGCGATCGTCTGTCTCGACGCGTCGACCGAGAAATTTTAGCCGAGTAGCTTCGCTGCGTGGAAAGGTTGCGCTGTCTGCGCTGTCAGACTGATTATGCAGGAGTCAGTCGTGATTGAGAACCTGTTCACGGGGTTATTTTGCTATCGCGGACGAGGGAATGGCAAAGCGACGGAATTGCAGTTGGAGTGATGATATCGGTTCGAGCGCAGGTGTCTGAAAGACTCGAGCCTTGTGGAGCTCCCAGAGCTCGTGACCAGTCACGTGATTTTATGGGTGTCGACTCGGTTTGGTCGATCAACGCTTCACTGCCCACTGCTCACTGCACCACCACTGCTCACTGCACCACCCACTGGGTCGGTCGCTCGCTACCCTATAGAATCATCGCCATACGGGGTGTCCGTGCTGGTTTGGCGTGCAGTTGTCAGGACGTATTACTTTCTGGTTATGTAGTTTGGCTGTTATGCAACGACTGTTTTTTTTTCTCTACAAGAATCTCCTTTGGTGGATAGCGTCCTATTCATTGGCACTACAGTGGCAGTGACGACCACATTGGCTCAAAACACCTTGATTTTTAGTCATTTCAAGTAATAACCATGAACCGTTCTCACCGAAGTCACGGTGCAGCTGGGTTCGAAAGAACTATCGCGAGGATACGGAATACTGCCCTACTACATAAAGAAACACGTGCAGCACAGAGTCTCTTTGCTTCAAGGGCGTGCCTGCATGCCTGCCCACATGACATTTGCGACCGGAGATGATGAAACACACTGTATGTACTCCGCATGTACATTCATATATATGTAGTCTAATCCCTGTTAGATTTAACGAGAGGTATGAGACTAGGGTCAGAAAGCCAATGACAGACCTTTTCGTGGCTTGGTGTGGCACTAAGTGGGCTAAAAAGTACATGCATACCTTGCATTACGTACAAATTTTCCTGGGACTATGCAGTATCTCCTACTAGCGCGTATCCCTATGGCAAGCATCCCTAGCAGCTCCACTTACTGTTTCCACTGAGAGCTGATACAAGAGGCCGCCCTGCGTGGGGCTTCTAGTCGTTGTAAAATCATTCAGGGTTAGACTGTACATGTATGTATGTATGCATGTATGCATGTATGTACATGTAAGTACCGGGACCTGCAGGGGGTCAGGGCTTCGGACATTTGATAAACCCCTCACCCCGGCGCCCCTTTTTACCATTGGCCTCGGCTAACACGTCAACCCCGCTTCGAATACATAGACTGGTCACGCTCCGACTGATGCATGTGTAATGTACCATTACGTCGTACCTCTTGCAATCAGTCATACTACATATAGGGATGACGAAGGCAGCCCAAACTGAAGAACCGGCAAGAGCACTCGGATCGAGCCCACAAGGTTGTGCACATTCCACAAGAACATATAAATATTAATAGTTGGCGGGACTGCCACTCGATGTAACCCGTTCCCATTCTCGTTCCCATTCTCGTTCCCATTCCCGTTCCCGTCTCTCAACCCCAACCCCCAAAACACATCTATCCCGGCCGAGCTTCACGGACGCATGTGTTGATCAAACTAAAGACAATTCCCTGCCCTACCTGAACAAGCAAGAAAACCTCTACCTCTACTCTTCCTCAGAGCCAGCAATCGTCACCCGGCAAACATGGGCTTGGTAGAAGCCATCGCGGAGCATCTCTCCGTGAAGTCTATAATCTCATTCCTCCTCTTTGCCCTGATCCTCCGCGGCGTCGTGACCAGAATAGATGAGAATCGCCGCCTCAAACGTCTGGGCAACCATGGCATTGGCATGAACTCATGGTTTAATCCCTTTGGTAAGGCCATATATGCATCCATCCATACCGATTAACTTCAATATCAATATATATTCCGCCCCCCCAAAACTCCAAATCACTTTCAACTATACTCACGCAGAGACCAGGCCTGGACATCGTCTACAGAAGCATGCTCGCCGTCAAGACCAACGAAACCATGGAAGTCTGGCGCGACTTCTTCAAGCGCCACAACTCCAACACCGTGGAGGCGCGCATCGCTAACGAGCGCATCGTCTTCACGGTTGACCCGACAACATCAAGGCCATTCTGGCCACCCAGTTCTCCGACTACGGCAAGGGCGAGTCGTTCCATGACGAGTGGGAGGAGTTCCTGGGCGACAGCATCTTCGCCACCGACGGCGCCCTGTGGCAGAACAGCCGGCAGATGCTTCGGCCGCAGTTCACAAAGGACCGCGTCAGTGACCTCGAGTGCTTCGAGTCGCACATGGAGACGCTCTTCAAGGCCATTGCCAACGGGGGCGCTCTGCAGGGGAGAACCAGCCTGTTGACATGGGCAGGGTGAACGGGCAAGTCCTGGATATTGCGGACTTGTTCTATCGGTACACACTGGATGTGGCCACGGATTTCCTCCTCGGTGCCGACGTCAAGTCCATGAGGTATGTGTATCAACGAACTTGAGAGCATCTACCATTTCGTACTGCCTCTTTTTTTCAAAAACAACCCCATGGACGATCGCCTCCCCCCAATACACACACAGTAAACAAAAAGCTAACACCAAAACCCTCCCCTCAGCATACCCAAGCAAGAATTCGCAGAAGCCTTCAACTCGGTCCAGCGCTTCCACAACATCACCTCCCGAGCCAGCAGCCTCCGCCACCTCATCCCCAAGTTCCAGTACCGCTCCGACCTGCGCGTCATCAACGACTTCGTAGGCCGCTTCATCGACATGACGCTGCGCATGACCCCGAGGAGCTGGAATCCAAGAGCAAGACCGACAAGGGCTACACCTTCCTCCATCAGGTGGCCCTCTTCACGCGCGACCCCAAAATCATCAGAGACCAGATCGTCGCCGTCCTGCTCGCCGGCCGCGACACCACCGCCGGCACCCTCTCCTGGGCCATCTACGAACTCGCCCGCCACCCACAGTGCCTGGCCAAGCTGCGCCGCGAGATCCTCGACGTCGTCGGTCCCACCAGACCCCCACGTACGAGCACCTCAAGAACATGTCCTACCTCAAGGCCGTCATCAACGAGACCCTCCGTCTGTACCCCTCCGTCCCCTTCAACGTCCGCATCGCCCTCAAGGACTGCACCCTCCCCGCGGCGGCGGCCCCGACGGCTCCGAGCCCATGCCCGTCCTCAGAAACACAAGGATTGGCTATTCCGCGCTCGTCATGCAGCGCCGGCCGGACCTCTACCCCCGTCTCAGACACCTTTGCCGATCCAGCAGTCTTTAGTCCCGAGCGCTGGGCACACTGGCACCCCAAACCCCACGAATATATCCCTTTAACTCTGGTCCCCGTATCTGTATCGGGCAGCAGTTTGCTCTCACGGAAATGAGCTACGTTCTCGTGAGAATGTTTCAGCGCTACAGCCGTCTGGACAGCCACATGTTTGACCTGGATGGCGATAACCCTGTTCTCAAGGCGGATGTGGTCTTGTCGCCCGGTCAGGGTGTCCATGTTGCATTTTGGGAAACTGAAAAGCGTAATGGGCTTTTCTCCTCCCTTCCTTCTTCTTGCTTCTCTCCCTGCACAGAATGGGTTGGTGTATGCATATAATGAGCCGCTATGACATGAAGGGGGACTTGAGGTATTTGATACATTGCTAGGATAAATCGAATGTCACTTCAGTTGTAGATGTATGATTTTGCGAGGAAAAACAAACAGTTAACCATTAATAAATGCCCTCATTTTAATGCTGTGCCGAAAAAAAAAAAAAAAAAAGAAGAGGAAGGAATGGCAGCATTGCAAGGAACATTCTTCATCAACAGCTTCGCTTTACTCTGCTAAAGCCTATGATATATCTACGCTGACTCGCGTGACCGACCATGGTCAAAAAGTCCTCTTCTTTTCTGGGACTTGTCATGTCTTCTTCGTGCTTTCCAAAATGGTCCGTTTCTTATCTGCGTAGGTAGGTTCAAATTTTCACCGCCGTCTGCTCATTTCTTGCCGAAACTTCCTCGCACAGCCTGGCCGAAGCGCCGAATTGCCTCGTTCATGTTTTCTGCACTGGCAGCAGCGTACGTAGCTCGGAAAATAGCCCAGGCATGGGCTTCTCCTTCTCGGTCAGAAACCACGAACCACGAGCCACGAGAACGCCGCCGTCGATGGAGGAGTCAAAGATCTCCTGCTCTACTTCTGCAAGAGTCTTGGTGCTGGCGTGAGGGTGCTGGGAGTAGTCTACCTTGAGCCACAACTGTGATTTCATCAATGTTGGCGGCAATTTTTCTCTTCATGTTCATTTTCCAAATTTGATCTCTATACGGGGAAAGGGGGCAGAGGGAGGACCCGCAACTTACAAACATGCCGGCAGCTGGTGGTGTCCAGGTCACGATATCCTGAGGCAGGTGGTCTTCGCAAGCGGCCAAAAGGGAATCTCTTCTTCTTGTGTATTGCATGCGAAGATTCATTAGCCATTGCAGATAGCCTTCATGACCCCATGTCTCATCAAGCAATTTGTACAGGATGACCTGAGAGAAGCCGCTGGGCCCTTGACTGGCCACCTCGGCATGGCGTTGGTATCGCTCAATGATTTGTTCAGAACCAACAACCCAACCGAGTCGCGAGCCGGGAACCAAGACCTTGGATACCGAGTCCATGCGCAAAACACGGCCATCCACATCCATGCTGACCAAGGTTGGTATCAGTGACGACACAAAGTCTTCGACACTTGCAGGTGGAGGCGCGTCGAGCTGACCCCGACCGGTATAAGGCTGCATCTGGAGAAAGTAGTACGGTTCATCTTCAATAATGAAGACATCGTGCTTCTGAGCAATAGCGTAGATGGCCTTTCGGCGCTCATGACCCTGCGTAGCTCCTGTGGGGTTCTGACCCGAAGGAACAGTGTAAAGAATATGAGGCTTCCTGGCTCCGCGAGACGCTGCGTCCCAGTTGGTGAGGATCTGGTCCATGGCCTCGGGCACCAATCCTTCGTCGTCAATGGGAGAGCCAAAGACGTTAATACCGAGAGGATGAATTGTCTCTAGAGCTGTGGAGAAGCTAAAGTCTTCGGTTAGGACCGAATCGTTGCGGTCCTTGTCGCAGAACATTCGCAATGCTTGCTCCAAGGCCCCTGTGCTGCCAATCGTCTGACAAACTCGCCAGTCCGCATATGGAGGATTACAGACGATCTCGGTATGCTCAGTCAAGAAACGCACCATTTGGGCCGAGCCGGCAGACTGGCCGTAGTTGAGGGCAATGGACAAGTCGTAGACAGCCTCGTGGTCGCGGACATCGTATTTGCCAATGGTCACAGTTTGCCCTTTCTCCAGAGTCTCCTGTTCCGAGAAGTGAGGAGCTACAGGTACCTTCATGGCGATTTCAGCGAAGGGGAATATCTCACTAGATGGAAGTCCGCCTCCAAGAGAAATAAGACCAGGCTTCTTGAGATGTCTAGCTGCTTGCTTGAGAGTGCATGGTTTTCTTTCCAAACTTTCCTTGGACAAGTGGCCTGGACGCAAATTTGGTCAGTCTCATGAAGCGAGGCACGCAAGGTGACAATTTTTTATCAACTTACTGTCCCATCGTCTTGCTTTTGGCTTCCCCACGGTCTTCAGGGCGGTCAGTGTGCCGTTTTCTCTCTCATTTTCCTTTTTTTTTTAAAAAAAAAAAAAAAACTCCCATGGCTGTTTGAACAACTTACAGAGCCTTTAAACATATCACTATCTGAGGCGGCAGCAATTCCAGCAACGAGTTTGCCGGCCGTGGCTCTCCTAGCCAGGATTTCTTGGATGATGGATGAGCCGGAAGTTACACCATTATTAGTGGCGTTGACTCCTTGAAATTGGCGTGAAGGGTTTGCGCATTGCCGTTTTCAAGTTGTCCGGGATTGGTGGAGGGTGTGGCAATCGGCATCTTCGAAGGTTGGCACAAGAGCCGGGAGTTGTTGAAACTTGAGAGTGGGTATGAAACTGTGTGGAGGTGACTGAGTGGCAGCGTCGTCTAAGCGGGTGACTCAGGCGCAGTGCAGACAAGGCTAGAACTTGGACGCGGAAAATGGAAGAGAAGATGATGGTTGTTGGGTGCAGGAAAGAAGTTGAGGAAAGAAAGAGAAAAAGGAAGGCGCAAGGTGTGTGGTGGTTGCAGGTTGCAGGTCGCAGGTCGCAGGTCGCAGGTCGAGGTTGCAGGTTTCAAAGTCCAACAAGTGGTTCTTGCCATTGACAAGTATTAGTTGAGACGTCTGTCTGGTGGTGATTCTGGTGAGTGAGTGGGCGCGTCCATATGCCTACATATGTACATTATAATGACATAATCGTATTTATTATGTACACACATGTACATACATACATACATACAGACAAAAAGACGGACGAATTGGCAGCCAGCCGCCGGCCGTGGGTGGGCCAGGCGGCGTCTGATCCTCCAGGGATCGATCGGATTCTGGCGTTGATTTCTCCGTCGAGTTGCTGTTTTAGTGCCAGCGCGGTCCTCCGTTGTCACCTGGCACTCGGTTTATTAGACGCCATGCAGTGCAGTCCGTCCTGCAGGGTCGCCTAATCCGTCCAGTTGGTCATGAACACGACCTCCGTCCGGCTGGCTCGCCAGTGTCGGCCGAACCCGGCATCCGAAGAGGAGCCAAGGATGAATACAGAATACAGAGCAGAGGTCATTCATTCATCCCTGACCTTGTCTGACCTTGTCTGACCTTGTCTGACCTTGTCTGACTTTGTCTGACTTTGTCAGGACTGATTGCTCTATATTATTGCAAACCTGACGCCGGCTAAGAAACATTTTCCGATAAGGGAAATCAAACCGTCTGGCCATATCTGATAACGGGATCTGATAACGGGCCGTCATCACATTTATTCATCTCATCCGTCATTGAGCCCCGTCCTGCCATTGACCAGGATCCCGCCGGTCCGTTTACATACATACATACATACATATTTCTTTAGTCAAACTTCCCACATGGCGACCCCACAGTCATCAAAGTCACCTATGTATTACGGAGTATGTACGTACCTGTGAGAATGAGTGGACGGGGCCAACCGTCAACTGCCTGCCAGCTGCCAAACGTGGACCTGTCGTCAATGACCTAATTTGCGCTTCCGCCATCATCGTCAGTCTTGAAAGCTGCGAAGGGACTGGTCTGCATTCTCTAATTCCTCTAATTCTTTTCTCCACCCTTCACCACCATTTCCCGTATGCCGACCATACAGTACAATCAATGAGGCCGGAAATTACCTTGCTCACGGGCCTCAATGCACGGAGATGACTCGGAGGGTGCAATCGTCCAGTCTCTCATCCTCTCATCCTCTCATCCTCTCATCCTCTCATTCTCTCATCCCTCAAACGCTGAAAGCTGAACGCTGCACATAGCTGATTGCAGGGGGCTTGCGGCCATCATGTATTGGCCCATCGGCACTCCGCGCATCTATGCTACGAGCAGCGGTCGCACCCCGAGCGCAACCTATTCGTGTCATACGACGGCTTACAACAACCCGACAGCTCGAGCTCATCATCGTCTCTTGCTCAAGATGGCCAAACTCGTGCCGCAGCTGCGACGGACCACGATGATGATGTTGACCCTCTGCCCTTGGCCACGCCCATGACGCCCATGACGCCCTCGACGCCAGCCGTCCAGTCAATCGAGCAGGATGATTTCATCATCTCAACAAAGAATCTATCGCTGTCCACCGAACCAAGTAATAAGAATGCTGTTCCATTCAAGGAACCCGTGCTCGCGTTGTGCGTCGCCCGCACTGGCCACATCTTCGGTACCGCCACGACCACAAGCATCACGCTATGGCAAACCAAGGTGAGCTGTCTTCCATCTTCGTAGAACTGCTTAGAGCTACTTGGAGCTGCTTAGAGCTGCGTTTCTTGAATGATTTTGTTTGACGGGATTTCAAGAAGCACGCACTGAACTGCCATCATAGCCTACTGTCATACTTGCCGTCGTCGTACGATCCGAATCTTCCATCCGATCCTATGGGACCAACGTCGATCTCTTGCTACGCGGAGACTCAGCCATCTTGGTAGTGCATACCTCCAAGGGCTATCTCATAACCTATTCAATAGCTACAGATGGAGAGTCTTGCGTGTACAAACCACAATTTCCCAACTACCACAACGTTCAACGACGAAAGCAGAGTCTCATTGGTTCTCAAACAGGGCTACGGGGGACCAGATTCTTTGGGGCCCAGGGAGGGCTCGGGGTCCGCGATGTTAGTGTTCGTTTTCGGATGGTGATAAAGATTGATGCTGGGATTGAAAGTGCTTTGGCGCTCGACGACGAGTTGGTGGTAGCGACAAGGAGGCCAGCAGCAGTACAGTGTATACGATGGACCCCCGACAGCACCGGTAATCAAACGAGAACCGAACTCATAAGCAAGATGGGCTGGGTTGAAAAGAAGTCATCGATTGTGGAGATGACATACGATAGACCCATGAACTTGGCGACTTGGATCACGAGTGACGGAAGGGCATATGCCGTACAGCGCCAACAACCACGAGCCGACGTGGATGCTGAAAATGCAGATATCAAGCGACTATTCAAAGGCCACTGTTTCCACAGCCCCGATTGCGCAAAGAACTTTGCCGTCACGGCGGTAATCAACGCTCGATTTTCATTGATTGCCGTTGGTTGTGCAGATGGTACCGTCCACGTCTATTCGGTTCGAGACTATGCGGGCAACATTGTATTGTCGCATAAACAAGGCATACCCGTTTCAAGCACGGCCGCAGGGTCCTTCAAAACGCTGTGCTATTCTCCAGATGGGTATTGCCTATTCGCAGGTTTCGAAAGGGGGTGGTCAACATGGAGCATGTTTGGCAAGCTGGGAAGCAATAGTTTTGGGGCTGATGCTGGCATTTCGAACGGTAACGAGGAGCAGTGGTTGGCCGGAATTCGCTCTGCTGCTTGGATTGGAGGTGGCTCGAGATTCTACTGCGGGACCTAGCCATGAGGCCATCTGGAGTCTTGAAATGGCAAAAATGCGGTGACGGGCTGTTATCACGAGGCAAATGTCTTCCGAACAGTTCTCCAGACACCGTCGGCAGTCATGATATATCGAGGATACGACCTCCCCGACATGACAAGTATTTCGGCCGAGCCTTTCTTGTGGCACACTGCCAAAATCCCCCTACATATCTTTTGAACCAGTGGCCCATTCGCCAGACAGTCATCTCCTCGGATGGGCGGTATGTTGCGGTGGCGGGGCGCCGTGGGCTCGCACATTACAGCGTCAACAGCGGACGATGGAGAACGTTTGCCACGGAAGAGATGGAGAATGAATTTCAGGTTCGCGGTGGCATGTGCTGGTATCAGCACATCCTCATTGCTGCGGTGGAGAGCAACAAAACTACGAACTGCGTCTGTTTTCCCGAGAGACGGCACTCGACGGGTCTCAAGTATTATTTCGACAGCAAATACCTGCACCAGTCGTCCTGGTGACCACCTCGGGAGAGGATTCCCTTCTTGTGTATACGCACGAAAACTTGCTCTATCATTTCATTTTTACTCCCTGGTCCGACTCCGTCCGCTTGGTTCAGGTTGGGCAGATTGCATTCCACGGCATCGTGCGATCCCCGCAAGAGTTCGTGGACTGAGCTGGATCTTGCCACAGAGCCAGATTGTAGATGGGGATCCATCTCGGGATGTGGCCGTGGCATCTGTCATCTTCTTGGTAGATGGAAAGTTGGTGCTGCTCAGCCCCTCGCTCAACGAAGAGGGCCAACTCAAATACGACATGCGAATCATTGCGCAGAACGTCGAGTATCATGCCAGCATGAGAGACCAGCCGTTGCTCAACGTGGCCCACTTGTCCGACGACCCGTCTCTACGACGAGGGCCACCGGCTCTGAAACATTCTCTTTGGCTATTTGACGGAATGGAGATCAAAGCTTGGCCGAACATTAACGAAGTACTCGGCGCAGCATCAGTCGACAATGGCAAGGATTTGCCCCCTTCAGTCTCGGTCCCCGTCGATTTCTATCCGCTTTCTTTGCTTCTGGAGAAGGGCATCATCCTGGGAGTCGAGTCTGACTTGGTCCAACGGCGAGACGTTGCCTTTTCATTTTTCATTTCGCCATCAGGGTAAGTGCGCCGCCAAACTCGGCCGTATTTCGAACATTATGCTAACCTGAGTGCTGCTTGGCTCAACAGACACATTTGTTTCTGCCCGACATCTTACGGTTCTACTTGCGACAGAGCAGGACAATCGAAGCTGGGGAACTGTGTGAACAGTATCAGAAGCTGGAATACCTGTCACACGGGCTGGAAATCCTCCTGCACCGTGTATTGGACGAGGAGGCCGACACGTGCCCTAAGCCAGAAGAGGCAGTTTTGCCTCGAGTGCTGTCACTATTGTCGTCATCAAAGGAGTATCTCGACGTCGTGCTGCAGTGCACCCGAAAGACCGAGGCACGACAGTGGAAGACGTTGTTCGCGTACCTCCCACCAGCGACGGAGCTATTCGAAGAATCACTGCAACGGGGATCCCTGAAAACAGCGGGAGGATACCTGATAGTGCTGCACACTCTGGAGGAATTGGAGTCATCCACGGACCAGTCGGTGCGCGTTCTATCCCGGGCCATCCAGGAGGGAGATTGGGAGTTGTGCAAAGAACTGGCACGCTTTCTAGCAGCCATGGATGAGACAGGTGAGGTGCTCAAGGAAGTCATGCAGATGGTGAAGATGGGGCAAAACCATGAAGCGGGACGCGATGAGATGAGAAGCCGCTTGGAGATTCCTGGCCCCAAGGTTCCCAATGGCAGCGGCAGCGGCACCGGCAGGAGAGGTAGCAGGGAGCGGCAAGAGGCTTTTGATGAGGCGGAGTTCTGATCTGCCATCGGCAAGCGATGTTTCTAGTGTTGGGTCCATGGCCAGTACTTTCAATGAGTCTAGGTCGCCCTAGCAGGTAGACTGATGGTTATTGGACATTGAACCGTGTATGGATGGATGGATGGATGGATGGATGGATGGATGGATGGGAAAATGGTTCGAGGCATTCGAGCAATTAGGCGCGATGGGATACTTGGATAGGATACTTGGACGGGCCGACATTGGGGGCCAACGTAATATACCAATTTTTTCCTGTTTTCTTTTTGAATCCCATGATTCAATGATATTTGTTTGCGACTACTCCGTATTAATATAGCCAAGTCCATCTGGTGTCCATCTGGGGCCCTGCTGCCTTCAGCCATCTATCCCCAGCATGTCACGTTATCGAGCATTCTCCCCCCACCACCCATCTGATCTGAGTAACCAGAAATCACCACCACCGCCACCACCGCCACCACCGCCGCCACAAACACTTGCATCATCAACAACCACCCCAGCGCCGGCCACGGTCGGCATCCTCAACAACTTCCTCGACAAACATATTACTGCCCAAGATGATGGACGATTTTGTTAGCGAGTCTGATAGCGACTATGCGAGCTATTGGCGAGACTGGGTACGGTTTCTTTTCTTTTTTTTTTTTTTTTTTTCGCACAAACGAAAACGAAGGGAATCGAAAAGCTTGACTGGCACTGACTGACCCTCCTCCTCTCCCTTTTCCAACGTGGGTTGGCTAACTTTGGTCATTGTGCGTCAGTTCATTTCGTCCCGAGGCAACGAATACTTTTGCGAAATCGACGAGGACTACCTCACTGACCGGTTCAACCTGACGGGCTTGAACACGGAAGTCCAATACTATCAGTACGCGCTGGACTTGGTGACGGATGTGTTTGATCTGGATTGCGACGACGAGATGAGGGAGACGATTGAGAAGTCGGCTAGGCATCTGTACGGGCTGGTGCATGCGCGATATATTGTCACGACGAGAGGCTTGACCAAGATGGTATGTTTGTTTTTCCTGTTCCCGTGCTTTTGGGTGAGAGAAAGCTACCGCTCGTAATGAGCTGAAACTGACGCGGCGAGAGCAGCTCGACAAGTATAAAAAGTCCGAATTCGGCAAATGCCCCCGCGTCAACTGCCACTCACACCCGCTTCTCCCCATGGGCCTAAGCGACGTGGCCAACGTGAAGCCCGTCAAGCTGTACTGCGCGCGGTGCGAAGACACGTACAACCCCAAATCGTCGCGGCACGCCACCATCGACGGGGCCTACTTCGGCACATCCTTCCACAACATCATCTTCCAAGTATACCCGCGCTGATCCCGTCCAAGAGCGTGGAGCGGTACGTGCCGCGCGTGTACGGATTCAAGGTGCATTCCACGGCGGCGCTGGTCCGGTGGCAGAACGTCAAGAGGGACGATATGAGGAGGAGGCTGAGGAAGCTGGAGATTGACACGGGGTTCCGCGAGGAGGCCGGCGAGGAGGAGGAAGAGGAAGATGAGGATTTGGAGTTTGAGGCGGTGGATGCGAGGGCCGGGCTCATTCCCGGCTGAGAGGACGGGTGGAAAGGGAACAGACGGGGATTTGTGCACCTGCTTTGAGGAAATTTTTGGTATCCCGACCAGTCGCGGTCTTGTTCTGCCCTCATTCCGAATCGTTTCCAGATTGGAGGTCCTCTTTCTTTTCCTTCCCCCTCCCAATTTCCCCCTTCCTCTAAAACACTACCACTACCACTACCACTACCACTACCAGGAAAACATTCTAGTCTTCATGAGTCCTCTTTTTTTCTTTTTTTTTATGTATCTTGCGTTAGGGATGGAATGGGACTTGACGGAACGGGCAGATATGGAATGGTAGGGAGGTAACGAGGGAGAAGGGAAGTAGTACATGGGTTAACATGGGTATTTTGAGCCGTAGCGAGATGGGAGCGTTTTAATATACGGAGTACGGTGTAGATGGGCCTCATTCAACTAGCTTTGTTCCAAGCGGCGGCTGTGTTGCCGACAGTCTATCAGCTATCAGTTTGGCTTTGCAGCGTATCATGTAGACGTCGGTGTCGCAACTACACGAGGCGGAACGAACACAATTTGTGGCCATGATGCACAAGGCCGTTTTCATCACGGCGGCAACAAAAACAAAAGACGTGAATTTTTCATCCATGGAATATTATAGCTAGAAATCTCACGCTGCACTCTTGGAAAGATGGTGGAAACAAAAAAAAAATAAAGAAAACCCCAGTCCGGTTCGCCCCCACCCTATTACTGAGCATGTCCATAGCCATTCGCCGAGGCGGAATGTCCTTTATCCATCCTGTGGAGCTCGACATCCTGGAACTGGAACGCCTGGCCGTTGTTGGCACGAAGCGCGGCGCCCGCAGCACCAGCGGAGGAACCGTCGCCGGACTCGCCGAGGTCCGGGGCATCGCGATGGCGATGCCCGGGCGAGCGCCGACGAGGGAGCCCGTCCGAGTCCGAGTTCGAGTCCGAGTAGTTGTGGCCCGCGTAGCCGAGGCGGCCGACGCCGGCCCAAAAGGCGCGGTCGTCGCTGCGAGGACCCCAGGCCCAGCCGGCGCCGGCCGCGATGGGGAGGTGGTAGTATCGGAAGCTGTAGACGGCGGTGACGATGCCGATGAGGAAGCCGAAGAGGATGTCGAAGCCGTGGTGGCGGAAGTCGAACCAGCGAGAGGCGGCGATGAAGATGGCGAGGCAAAAGGGGACGATGGTGATGGCGAGCAGGTAGACGGGGGCGGCGGCCTGTCGGCGGACCGAGGCGAGGCGAGAGTTGTACCGCCGCTGCTGCTGCTGCTGCTGCTTGGCACCGGCACCGGCACCGGCACCGGCAAAGGCCGACGACTTGCTGGGCGAGGGGGAAGTCGCCGTGCGCACCGTCATCATCATCATGACCACCACCGTTGTTGTTGTTGTTGTTGGCAGCAGCAGCAGCAGCCATGCGCGACGGAAAGGCCGCGTGCATGGAGTCGTCCAGCGGCGCGGACGCGGGCACGACAAACGGCAGCGTGACGGAGAACTTGCTCGCCAGGAACAGGGACAGGTAGAGCAGGCCGGCGGCCGAGGCGGCCGAGTGGCCGCTCGGATAGCTGCGGAAGCCGTCGTCGAGCTTGTGCGCGTCGGGCTGCTGGCAGATGTCGCCCGAGTACAGGCGCGACGATGATGATGATCCGTTCAGTCCGTCCAGTCCGCCGACGAGGTACCGCGCCGCGTTGGCGAGGTCGGGCTGGCACCGCGACAGCAGGTCGGGCCGCGGCTTGCCGCACATGTTCTTGATGCCGCTGACGAAGAAGAAGGAGGAGCCGACGGCCATGAGGAGCCCCAGCCAGCCGACGTGGAGCTCCCACAGCTTGCGCTTCCAGATGTACGCCTGCGACGTGTTGCTGGGCACGGTGCTACCGGGCACGAGAACGAGGGAGACGACCAGGATGACGATGACGGGGCAGAGGGCGCATAGGACGACGAGAAGCCACGATGGGACCGTCTCTTTTTCGGTAAACGGAAAGCTGGTTTTTTCCCATGCCTGTCAGCTTTTCTGTTTAATTTTCTCTGTGTGTTCTTGGCATCATCATCCCATCACAGTTTCTTGACTTTTTTTTTTTCGCCCAAACAGACACGGGGGTCGTGGTTCTTGCACTCACGAGATATTGACATCGTCCAGCGCAAAGGGGCGCTTGTTGGGCCTCGATGCGCCTGAGGAAGCCGCCGACGACGGTCATGACAATGAGGACAATCCAGTCGAATGTGTACGAGGCCAACAGCTTGACGGAGACGCTGCGGGCTGACGACGCCCCGGAGTGGGCGGCCATTCTGTAGTATTCTGACATTCGTCCCCTCACCCGCGTATCGACTGGATGAAGGCTGCAGGAGGGAAAAGGGAAGGGGGCCCTTCAGGGGAGGGAATGAGGAGAATGAAGGGGATGATGATGATGATGATGCGTATGGAGAAGGGGGAAAGCTAAGTGGTTTATTTAGTCTCAGAAGCACCAGACCTCTTTCGGAGAGAGTGAGGGAGAGAGTGAGGGTGAGAGTAAGGGTAAGAGTGAGAGGAGAGTAAGATAAGTGTTGGTGGCTAAAAACTCTAGACGTCACCGTTTCAAAAGGGAGGCTTGACAAACTAACTTTTCTTTCCCAGCTGCGAGCCAGCCAGCCAACTAGTCTGTAACTAACGCCGTCCTATTCGCAATCAGGATGGCATCAGAGGAAACAAAAAGGAGGAGAAAGCGGGTCAGCGATTTTTGGAAATGGGCGAAAAAAAAAAAAAAAAAAAAAAAGCTTCTCGTGGGAAAGAAACACACCTAGGGCCTCGAGGCATATTTATCATTTCAGCACCGCTTACTCCGTTCGTGAGAGTTGATGACATCCGTGCGGGATTACGGAGTATAAACCCCTTTGACTGACCTCAGCTCAGCACAGCCGGACGAGAACAAGAGGCAGAGGCAGAGGCAGAGGCAGAGGCAGAGCAAAAGGCACGTCAAGTTCAACCTGGGGCAAGGCGCAGAACCGGCAGGCAGCGAGCGCTTGATCGTCCCTTGATTCGTCGGGCCTCATAGTAAGCTGCCTTGGTGGGGCGGCCTGCGCGCGCGGAAGTTGGCCGAGGCCGGGGTGGGCGCTTATTATTATCGTGCATTGGCATGGCATGCATGTACGGATTACAGTGCATGTACACTATGTGCGGAGAACATGCGGACCGAGTAGATCAGATGCTGCTGTGTGTGTACGGAGTACATGTTTTTTTCTTTTTCAGCCTCTACCTGTAGTGTGAGTTTGGTCCGTGGACCCTTCACAGAGGTCAGGCAGGGCAGGATACAGACGGCGTCATGCTCGGGAATTGAGCGAACCAATCACGTTATTCCCCGCCGTCCAGCAGAACGGTTCCCGAGACAAGTACCGAGTATGGACATTGCGCCTTGTATTCAATACGGGCTTCTTTGATACACATTTGCTCCGTACAAGTCTTGGAGGGCATGAGTCTGTCACTGCACCGTGACTTCAACTTGCAGGCGCATGCCATCTTGCTACTGTCGGGTCGGAGCAAGCCATCTTTGACGTCCATTCACCGCCCAGCACGGCTTGACCAGTACACTATTCTCTTCGCTTTGGCTTCATCCGTTTGCTCATATAGTACAATATAATGACGGCTCGTAGTATACACGGCTTTCTTCTCGTCGATAAGCTTCGGATATCGCGCACGCACCGACACATGCATTCTTCCCAGGCCAAGCCCGTACCATGCCAGCCCGCTCCTCATCCGCATCTTCCATCAGATATTCTCTGCCGTTTTATTCCTTGGAAGATCGCTTGTCTCGTCGCTTGCCGTGGTTGCGAGGTCTAGGCGTGACAACCCACTTGTTGACGTTGTGCGTGCGACGAGTTTTGTAACCGCTCTTGGTCTGTAAACAAGAGTTAGTAACGCAACGCCAAGATTTGAAATCATGAAAAGAAAAGTGTGGTTTTCTCTTCTTTCTTTTGGAAAACGTACAGGTCTGCCCCAGGGCGTGACAGGGTTTCGGTTACTCTTCGACTTTCCACGACCACCGCCATGAGGATGATCAACTGTAACGAAAATGGTTAGCCATCTTCCATCATGAATCGACTAAATTCTCTCACGATGCGAACTTCACTTACCCTTGTTCATGGCCACACCACGGACCGTGGGTCGAATGTTCAACCAACGGCTTCGCCCAGCCTTTCCTAGCTGACGATAATGGTGGTGCACGTTGCTGGCAACGCCAATGGTTGCGCACGCATTCTTGCTGACCCTGCGGACCTCACCGCTCTGCAGACGCACCTCGACGAACTTGCCCGTCATGATCTTGGTTCCGTCATCCCTCGTCTCCTCATTCTTGTTCACCACCGTGGCAGACGTGCCAGCACTGCGGCAAAAGACGGCGCCGCGGTTGGCAGCAGAGCCCACGGCAAAGACCTGTGTTCCCACCGGAATCATGTGCATTGGCAGACAGTTGCCGCGGAAGGCCGTTCGGGCAGCAAGGATACCGGCATCAATGATACCACCCATGCTGTCTAGAAGGTCTTGTGGGATGCCTGCTCGATAGCTGTGAACAATGTCACCGGCTCGCAGCCCTTCGGCAGCAAGAATGTACGATTTTTACCCGTGGCTTGCTCTGTCACCAGTGCAATGTGTGCACTTCGTCCGGGGTCGTATTCAATTCGGTCCACCAGATGGGATCCTGGCCTTCGTCGCTCAAAGTCGACTGTGCGTATTCTTCTCTTGGCACCGCCTCCCCGGTGCCGTACGGTGATGCGTCCATGTACATTCCGTCCACCTTTGCCCTGACCCTTTTTGGGGTGTGTCAATGGCAGAAAGGGTCGGCCTTTCCACAAGTGATCGTTGACGGGGCGTCTCAAATGTCGCACGCCCGGTGTTCGGGGCTTGTATGTCCGCAACACGAGGGATTGTGAGCCGCGAGTCTCAGTAGTATCATTCATGAGCATGTCGGCGGAAAGCCCATTATCCTCGGTACCGGATTTGGGCTTGGCTGTCGCATAGCTGCGTAGTGCTGGTTGACTAAAGGCGAGGCGCTGTAAGCTCCTTGTGACCGCGGACAGCGGCAGTCTTTGAGGAAGCATGGTGATCTAAGTTCCGGGATGGGTTCCAGCACGGTTTTCTGGCGCGGCAAGGTTGTGTGGGAGGTTGATTAGTAAAAAGCAGGTCGTCCGTCGTCTGAGGTTGCTGCCAGGATCGTCAAGGGAAAAAAAAAAAAAAAAAAAAAAAGGAGGAGCTATGGGATGTGATGTCTGCAAGTTCAGTTGTTCTCGAGCTTATAATAAACACCAGCAGCTCCCTTCTTGGTCCTCCTCAGCGCCTCAAATTGGGAAGAGACAGATGTCGCCGAACGGTTCACCTCGTGTGTCGTCCAATTTGTTGCACTGGTGCCACCACCAACCAAGTAAATACGTCGAAATTTCCATCGGCAAATTGGAAAACGTTTCGCCGAGAGGATAACTCTCCACCAGCCATAACCCTTTGGTTCTCCGGGAGGCGAAGCCACAGTCTTCAGCCACGACACAAAGGAAGAGCGGGTCTGCCGCGTCTTTGCAAGCTTGCGCGACCAGCCACATGGCTGGAGATTTCAGTCGCCTGGTGGATGGCCAATCAGCGGGCGGTTGCCCCGCGGTTGCCACTGTTGACACCAGGATGCGGATCGGCCCAGGTACGCTCCGCTGGCTCCAGCTGGCAGGTCTCGCGAAAAAGCAAGCTCCAGTCGTCGCGTTGTGAGTCGCTGACTGGCTGCGAGCTTCCTTGTCCATTGACGACACGCTAATTATCATCATTATTATCCTGACGAAGTAAGCAAGTATTTATCATTAGCTGTGCGTGCTGTGCTGTTGGTGTCGGCAGACGGGTTGCCGGTTGGCGGCGCTTTCTTTTCCCCTCCGTTCAGATGCGTGGCTGTCATGAGCATGAGCATGAGCATGAGCATGATGGATGGCCATCAGTTGCCGTGACAGCATCGCGAATGTCTGTGAGACTCCTCAATCAATGGTGTCTGCTGCACCTCGGGTGTCCCCTGCGACTCGCCGTGATGCAATCGATCCGCCCATGATCAAATCAGTAATAATAAATCAGCCGTGTCTCCTCCTCCCTTGGAATTGCACAAGACGTACGGATTACCGAGTACAATGTAGCCTGTAGCCAAAATTTGAAAAGCGCACCCATCGCCCGCGCAACGGTGGGACAAACACGGTCTTGTCTGGCGTATCACAGGACAGGAAACGGTCAAAGGGCAAGCAGAAGGAGGGAATTAGGCCGTCAAGCCTTGTCTCCTTTTGTGCCTTTGTCTCCAGCGCCGTGCTCTTCATTCATTCATCAGCCTGGCAACCGACCGACCGACGCATGTCCAGCCATGTCGTCCCGCTCAGCCAGTCCCAGTCCCAGTCCCAGTCCCAGTCCGGGTCCCCAGTCCCCCAGGGCCAGTCCAAACTCGCGACTTGGAGCCGCGACGCACCCAACGCCCAAACAGGTACGTGTAGGTACGTACCTTCTACCCGCGACTGCTCCACCTCACGTCTCTGCCTCCCCTGCTGCTCCGCTCCTCAAAACACTTCTCGTCTGCCCTCACAACCCGTCTTCTTCAACATAAACACCTTTGCTTGCTGCCCGGGTCGTCCTCTCGTCTTCGGTCCCCTTATAACCTCTTTACACGTTACTCACCACCATTTCCCATCGTCCGGCAGCTCTTCCTAATACGTTTATCCGCGTTGGGACCACATCTATCCTTCCAAAACATTCCAATCGCGCTGTTGTGCCGGACATAAATTTGTCTCTGATCCAGAGGTAAGGAACCGAATTCCTCTCCCGTTCATCAAAAACTGTCTCAGTCGGAACATACTTTACTACCTCGCTCTCCGAACTCTTTCAACTTTTCATCTTCTTCATTTCGACGCGTTGAAAACTGACAAATATCTGTTCTTGGGCAGCTCCAGCTCGGCCTCTTGGCTCATATCATATAAGATCTAGTATACACTAGACTATAATATGCCTCCTGGTGTAAGTGGCCACTGAACGTGTTTTCCCACTCTACTACGTCTTTTCTCTCTCTCTCTCCAAACACGGAGCTCCCTCTTTTCGTCTCGCTGCAACGGGCTCAGACTTGCTGACACGGATATTTGTTTGTCGCGCTTTTACAGACTCGTGCTGCACGTCAACGTGTCGAGAACGACGAGAACTCGACGCGTCCCCATACACGCGCAGCCAAAGCCGCTGCTCTCAACGTGGACGAACTCGCCATGCCTGCAAGGGTGCCCTGCAGCCGAAGAAGTCGGCTGCCAATCTTGGCAATGTCGGCGTTCAAAGGAAGCGTAACGTCCTCGGGGACATGAGCAATGTCAACAAATCGGAGGCCATCGAGGGAAAGAAGGTAGCTGGTGCCAAGGTTGGACTCATCTCCAAGGCTCATCCTGTTGGTGTACAGAAGGCCTCTGCACGACCTGCTCGTAGCGCTCCTCTTGCTACCAAGGAATCAAACAAGATGCCCGCTAGACGGACTGGCCCTGGCTCTGTTGCCGCGCCCAAGAGAAAGGTCTCCTCCAACGCCACCAAGGAGCCAGAGGATGTCGTTGTCGAAGAAAGCCAGCCTGCCCGTAAGAAGGCCCACAAGGAAAAGTCGGAAGACGTCGTTCGTGACGAGAACCGCCGCGTCGTCTCGACAGGCTTGGATGAGAAGCCAGTTGTCGGTGAAGGCGCAACCGACAACGTCGTGCCTCCCGAGGGCGTTGATGAGATTGAGACCGATGACTGGGATGACCCTCTCATGGTGGCCGAGTATGCTACCGAGATATTTGAATACTTGCGCGACCTCGAATGCCGCTCCATCCCCAACCCCCAATACATGTCACACCAAGATGACCTCGAGTGGAAGACGCGTGGTATCCTCATTGACTGGCTCATTGAAGTCCACACAAGATTTCACCTTCTTCCCGAGACATTGTTCCTTGCTGTCAACATCATTGATCGTTTCTTGTCGGAGAAGGTGGTCCAGCTTGACCGCCTTCAGCTTGTTGGCATCACTGCCATGTTCATTGCCTCCAAGTACGAGGAAGTCCTGTCACCACATGTTGAGAACTTCAAGCGCATTACCGACAATGGCTTCAGTGAGGCTGAGATTCTGAGTGCGGAGCGTTTCTTGCTCAGCACTCTCAGCTATGACCTGAGCTATCCCAATCCCATGAACTTTCTTCGTCGCGTGTCGAAGGCGGACAACTATGACATCCAGTCTCGCACTATTGGCAAGTACTTGATGGAGATTAGCCTTCTCGACCACCGCTTCATGGCTTATCGGCCGAGCCACTGTGCTGCTGCTTCCATGTACCTGGCGCGCATGATGTTGGACCGCGGCCCATGGGTAAGTCTCGTCACCTCTGCGAGTACAACTTGATCATGACGACCTTTGATACTAACTCACATTTTCTCCTCCCACAAATAGGACGAGATTCTGGCATACTACGCTGGATATGATAAGCACGAGGTTCAGCCTGTTGTCGACTTGATGATTGATTACCTCGCTCGTCCCGTCGTCCACGAGGCCTTCTTCAAGAAGTACGCTAGTAAGAAGTTTTTGAAAGGTAAAGACACATGATACTAGTTGCTTGAAATGAAGACCCCACCCAAAAAAAAAAAAAAAAAAAAAGAGAAGTTTAGGACTAACTCGTGATCCCTCCGCAGCTTCCATTCTTGCTCGATCATGGGCCAAGAAGAACGCTGCCCTTTCGGCATCACAGACACGGAGCTATCTCTGGATCAAATATCATGAGAGTGGCACCAAACTTGATACGCGTCAACATACATCTGTCTTTTCAATTGCACATCTTTTTATTAGATATGAGCTTTACAAAGTCAGGATACCACCACACGGGGCTGGATTACGCTCACGACATAACTTCTTTTTGACGACTCTAATACACATCACCGCCACCGCCACCACTATATTTGGGAGAGAAGATTGATGGCTCAGACATGGACCATGTTGACGTCAACTCTGGATAATGAGGAGAGGCTGGCCTGCAACCATACCGGCGTGTCCATTTTTGTTTTTAGCAAATATTTCAGCATGCAATTTTGTTCAGCTGTTTTTGTTTTTACATGGCGCTTGGAGTCACTGGCGAACTTGGCAAGGATTGTTTGGATTGACAGGTTGGAGATGGCTGCAGCGACCGGCTTGGTTGGGCGCGATGCACTGGGAGAGGCGTACTGCGGTACTGTGAAACGAGGCCTCTGACTTCTTGTTGGGGGAAATCTGTGCTTGTCACACGAGGCAGCGAGGTTATGAAGGAACTTGTACATATATCTTGTTCGGTTTACAGGCAGGGATTGGGAACAGGAATGAGAATTGCATCGCATGAATGACAGACAATAACGAGTCATGGTGACACTACGGACGAGAGCAGCGATGGGAGGTCACCAGAAGTGACATCAGACGAACGGCATGATGAGCTGCCCGCCGGCTCGCTGGCTCGGCTGTTTGTTGTGATCTCAATGCTCATTGCTCATTGCGGTCTAGCTGATGTCGAACAAGTGGATCCACTAATGTCGAGCAGCCAGGGTTTGGGGGCGACCTTTTTTGAAAGACTAGCCAATCACGTTCTTCCAATCTTCTCTCCAACAAACGACCACCAAGTCAGTCAGTCAGTCAGTCAATCAGTCACCGTCTGTCTACTCCTCCTACCTTGCATCAACGGCAGCCACATCAGGTTCCAATCCCCTCTATTTTTTTCCGTCTCTTTGTTTCCAAATTCGCCATTGTAGACTTTGTATCATTCAAGGGAATCTGTCATCACGATTGAGCCAGCCAGCCAGCAAGCAACAGAACCTGCCATCCCTTCCTCAATCTTATCTTACAGATACCAGTGCCATTCATACAAGTAAAGATAGAAGACTCCCAAGCCTCATTCTTGCCATAGCGGATCCGAAACCAAATCCGATCAAAGTCCACTCCAGACCATGGCTCCTGTCCTACGGGCCAGGCAGAGCCTTTCGAAGGATCGATTCTCGTCGTACTTTGGCAATCTGCGAAGTCAGCCGTATAATGATCCCAATTCTACGAGGGAGGGTCGCATTCGTAAGTTTTCTCATCCTTTTGGATCGCACTTTTATGGAGAAGGGACTGACTTGGGTAGGTTGAGGGCTATTGCGTGGAACCCGTTGGGGAATTTGATTGCGACGGGGTCGATGGATAAGACGTTGAGAGTTTGTGAGTTTCTTTTTTTCTTCCTTTTTTTCTCCTTTTATTTTCCTTTTGAGAGGAAAAATCGATCTTGAGGGTGGTTCCGAATTTCATCGTGTTCTTGTTATCGAGGGGTTTGATCCCCTTCATGCTTCTTCTCTATTCTTCTTCTCCATTTCCTTCTTTTTTTCTTCTTTCTTACCCCAAATATTCACATGGAACGCGTAAAACACATTGGTAACAATCCTCATAGGGAACCCTGAGAAACCACACGTCAAGTTCTCGACAGAGCTAAAAGGCCACACCGCATCCGTCGAGAAGGTCGCATTTAATCCCACCAAGGACGCGGAGCTGTGCAGCGTGAGCGCGGATGGGGTCGTCAAGTTCTGGGACGTGAGGACCAAGGCTTGCTTCAATGAGGTGAGAGGGCTGGGTGACGCGTTGAGCTTGGCTTGGGCGCCGGATGGGGAGACGTTGATTGTAGGAAACAAGGTGTGTTTTTTTATGAACCGTTTCCGTGTGCCCCTTCTTCAGTTCAGTCTTTTCCTGCTGCCCTGCTGCTCTTCATCATTAAAGGTACTAACAATGTCACTCGTATAGTCCGACACCATATTTGTTCTGTCCCCAGGCAATCCACGCCCCTTGCCACGCACCAGCAGGATATGCAGACCAACCAAATTGCCTTTTGCTACAGCGGCACCAAAATCTTCGTCACGACCTCGGAAGGTCGCATCCGCATCTTGTCGTATCCGGACTTTGAGCCCGTCTTGACTATGCGTGGCGGGGACGAGGAGCAGCAACGGCGTGAGTTTATGCTCAATGGGCATACGTCATCGTGCCTGACGGCAGAGGTGCAGCCCACGGCGAGGTATCTTGCTACGGGGGTCTGATTCCATTATTGCGCTGTGGGATACGACGGACTGGGTTTGTCAGAGGACGTTGACGAAGATGACGGGGGCGGTGAGGAGTATCAGTATGTTTTCTTCTTCTTCTTCTTCTTCTTCTTCTTCTTCTTCTTCTTCTTCTTCTTCTTCTTCTTCTTCTTCTTCTTCTTTACCTTCCTATTCACCGTTTTCCTTGTTGTTTCGTTTTTTCTTTGATACTTGCCATGTGTTACAGCACCTACCGTATCTTCACCACGTATAGCATGACGTGACTAACCAAGTAGGCTTCACTTTCGACGGAGTTATATTGTCGGAGGCAGCGACGAAGGTAACCCCCTTTTTCCTTCTTCTATACCTCATTCCCCCTTCAATCAATGTTCTCACAAGCTCTTATACTGACAATCCCTACTTTCTTTTCACAAATTTACAGGAAACGGCCTCGAAGTATCTCACGTTGAAACAGGTGAACATGTCCACACGTTCAAAACGGCAGGTTCGTGCCCCGTAGTGGCGTGGGCCCCGACGCGGTACTGCTTAGCGTATAGTGATCTGGGGATATTACGAATCGTGGGGGTAGACATTGATAGGAAGTAGTTTGGTGGGCAGGGGATGATCGAACTTTGATCATGACCTTGCTTGATTGGGTTTCTGTGCGAGCATATCGGAGTACACGGAGGAAACAAGTTGGTCTGGATGTCGTCTGCACGCCAGTTTCATGGAGCTGTTTCCGACGTTCAGGGCTGACAGTTTCCATGGCATTTGACATGGACCTCAAGGTTCATCTTGCCACTCGAAATGATGGGATGCCAAGGGCGTGTACCCGTCAGCGCGGGTGAAGTCCATACCGTTTCGACAATCCGTACAACAACCGCGGGTTTGAAATGGACCAGAACGAGCACACTTTCTACTACCTCTTTGTGCCCTTTCAGTACTGTAGTCTTGCGTGTGGAAAGCGATGCGCAACGAGGGTGTGTGGTTATGTGTGATATAAGAAAGAAAGCCTAGAGGTACCTTGAAATAGAAAAACACGTGGAAAGGTACTTACTACTGCATGTTAACGAATACTATGTCTGCCATTGGTCCGGGATGCTGGCGCTGGCCTTCCAGAAGGCCCCACAGAGCCGAGCATCCACCAGCCCTCCTTGGCGTTTGTGCTTTTGTGCTGTCCAGCCACCAGCAGCCACAAGCAGCCACAAGCAGCCACCAGCAGCCACCAGCAGCCACAAGCAGCCACAAGCAGCCACAAGCAGCCACCAGCAGCCACTCGACTCTGTTACAGACTTTCCTTGCCTGGGTCGGTAAGAAAGAAGCCTTTGGCTGTCTGACAACTTGACCTCCGTCCATCGCATCTGTTAGTTAGCCTGTTCCATCCTTTTCGAACTCGCCGACTCCAAGTCCCGTCGAACCATACATCATATATGATATCTGTCTTGACCTAGCCTCCTCGCCGCAACCCCACGAGCCCACGCCCGGCATTGTCTGAAAGCTTGTCCCACCTTCAACTTGCAAGACTTGTCCTCCCCCCTTCCACCCCTTCTTCGTGCCAGGAGCGCAACGGTAATTCCAAGTTCGTGCGACATCGCGCCTGTATCATGGCCGGCTCATCAGACGACAATGGCTCGTCGAGTAATGGCAACAATACCCAACACGAAAGTCCCACGGCCGAGAACAATGTTACTATGCGAGACTACGTTCCTGATAATTCAAGCGTCCCGAAACCGAAACGACTAGCATGCATGATTTGCAGGAAGCGCAAGCTCAAATGCGATGGTGTCCGTCCAAGTTGCAGTACATGCTCACGCCTGGGCCATTCTTGCGCCTACGATGAGCAACGGAGAAAGAGTGGTCCAAAGAGAGGATATGTCAAGGCCCTTGAAGAGCGACTAAGTAAGTGCGCATCTCTGCGAGGTCATGGGGCTTCCTTTTTCTTGCGATTTTCTGCCGACACACCTCAAAAGCAGCTGGCAAAGCACAGAGACGGCTGGTCTGGTTGATTCTTGCTTGGCTGACCCGATACCTCCCCGCCGTAGAGCAGGTCGAGACTTTGTTAAAAACGCAAGATCCCGTGCCGCCAACTCCGAGCTCGACAGCGAAATCCACGAAACTGCCCATGTCCGGCGCACACAACGTCGCATCGGCTTCACAGAGCCTTGGTGCTGCCAACCTAGCCGTGGGGATGGGAGGAGATCGCGATGCGGACCGGTGGCAGCATTTCAGTGGCGAATCTCCCAAGGTGGCACCATGGACGATTTCAATTTCAATTCTACCATGGGAATGCCAATGAACAATGTTAGCGAAGGTAACTTTACCTGGGAGATGATCGGTTTGGGACTCGAAGAACCCCTGCCGCCTCAAGAAACAATCGACGAGCTCCATCAGGTCTACTTTGAAAAGGTTCATCCGTCAATGCCCATGATTCACAGGTACCGATACCTCGCTGCCATGAACTTGTAAGTCTTGTGTGTGATGATCATGGTGAACGAACGATTGGTCCACAAAAAAAAAAAAAAAAAAAAAAAAAAGAGAGAGCCGGGAAAATTCTTCGACTGACAAGACAATTCAAACAGGGCCCCATATCAGCGCCCACCAGTGTGCCTGCGATATGCCATGTGGACCTTGGCATGTTCTATAACCGACAAGTATGCCGATTTGAAGGATTTGTTTTACCAGAGGGTTCGCAGATATGTCGAGGCCGATTACGTGAAGGGCTATGGCGAACACATGATTTCCGTGGCGCATTGCCAAACGCACATCCTGCTGGCCGCCTATGAGATGAAGATGATGTACTTTCCGCGAGCATGGATTAACACGGGCTCAGCTGTCCGTCTGGCTCAAATGTGTGTAAAGCTCGGTCGGGCCTTTCCTTGTCATCATCATGACCATCACAACATACCAGACTGACTTTTCTCCTCTAGGATTGGACTGCATCGATTGGATGGCACCGGGTTGGACGTGAAACAGTGCGTCCCACCTCCCAAGGACTGGACCGAACGCGAAGAGCGCCGTCGAACATTTTGGATGGCTTTTGCGAGGATCGTTATGCAAGCATCGGAACTGGATGGCCGATGACGATTGACGAGAGGGATATCATGACCAGGATGCCCTCGTCAGAGGAGGCGTATGAGACGAGCCGTCCTGAGCAGACGCAAACGATTGCGGAATGTACTGCTCCATCCGGCGCTGCCAAATTATCCTCCTTCGGTGGCGTTGTATTGATGGCTTGCTTGTTCGGTCGCAATCTGGTCCATCTTCATCGTCCTGACGATGACGATCTTGACCATGACCTGGATGGCCCCTTCTGGAAGCGACACAGGCAAATGGACAGCATTTTGCTCAACACGTCCCTTGGTCTCCCGGCCCATCTCAAACTCCCCTCGGGGCTGTCGAATCCCAACGTCATCTTCACCAACATGAGTATCCACACGTCAACCATTTGCTTGCACCAGGCCGCCATTTTCAAGGCCGATAAGAACAAACTGGCCTCATCGGTCAGCTCTGAAAGCAAAGTTCGTTGCATCACTGCTGCAAACGAAATTGCAAGCATTATGAGAACAATTTCTCACATGGACCTATCAGCGGTAAGTTTTTTTTTTTTTTTTTTTTTTAGTGGAAATCTAAAATCGACATGTCGAGGTCAAGTGTTTCTGTACTGACTTGTTATCCAGATGAACCCCTTCATCTCCTTTTTGTCTCTACGTTGCGGCTCGCGTGTTTGTTCAGTATCTCAAAAGTCGCCCTGATGATGCTCAAACTGCAGACTCGTTACGATTTCTCCTGTCGGCAATGGATGCTCTGAAGCAAAGGAACCCCTTGACGGAGTCGTTCCTGGTGCAACTTGACGTCGATTTCGAAGCATTAGCTGTCCGCATCCCCAAGCTGAGAAGCGCGTTCTCTCGACAAGGTGACAGCGTACGTATAACCCCCTCCTCCTCCCCTCCAATGATGCTGACTCATTATCAACTTTTCGCAATGCTAAAATAAAAAGAAAACAGCCCTGATTTGGAAGCAAGACCGGACACGTCGGTCCGCTATGCAGCGACGGTGAAGGCATCCAAGGAATTCTAGCGTATAGAGAGTGCGATTTCATGCAGGCTGCAGCCAAAGACGGAAACCCAGCCAATGGCCCAGATCTGGTTGAAGGCCAGGAGACCCTGCGGCAGGAAGAGCATCCGTGTCAAGCAGTGGTGGTTTCGGGGACAGCCATGGCTGTCGGCGGATCAGGGCTCGATACCGGGTTTGACACCAACCTCGGGGACCATGTTCGAGAAGAACGGTCCGACAGGAGGCCGTGTTTCAGGGTTTGGCGAGGTCAATAGCGAAGGTCACGACAGGCGAGGATCATCGGAAGCTGGTCAGTCCAACGGCCCGACACCAAACTCCAGCGGCGGCGGCTCGGATGCCAAGGCCCGTCTAGCCCCGGGTATGGGCGGCACACGACCGGACGCTGCCTTCCATCCCAGTCCAATCTCTCCTCATCAAAACATGTTGAACCCCGGCGGCGGGCCACTGGGTGCCGGCAATGGCAATCACCAAGGATTTTATCCTGAGCCATCTATATACGCCATGGGCCATGGTATGGCTAGCCAACAAAATAGATTCCCCATGCCGTCGAGCGGTTGGGCGCATGTTAGCGCTCAAAATCAAGGCCCCCAACATGACTCCCGTCGGCGAGGGAGTTCTTCGAGCGCTCATGAACATGGGACCGATGGATGCCATGGATCTCTCGTCTTGGGATCCGGGGCAGGACAATGTAATGAGGGGCTGAGGGAGAAGCAGATGCGGCCAGCTGGTGTGACAGGAGACGAGAGATTCAGACGCAGGCGAAGCAAAAGGTGGCGAGGTACTTGTAACTATTTTTGGGGCTCATGGAGTTTTATGCGGTGGTTTTTCCTCCCCTCCTTTTCCCACTTTCCTGGGAATGACAGGCACAGGCGTTTTGGAACGACATCAGGACAAAGCGATTCGGGTGCGCCTATCTTATCTTCAGAGGAGCTGTACCATATTTCACTATTGCGATGGATTTATGTAGACATTTTCTGTACTGTATACAGATCTGTGCGAAATGACCATTCAGAACATCTCATGCATATGTAAAGCGTGTTGTGCATAATTCCGATCCCACCCACACAAATCACTACGTGGCCCGTGCGTGCATTGCCGCTCTCTTTCAACCTCGCAGCCCCCGGATGTAAAAGCAGCGCCAGACCAGCAATCGACGAGCGTTTTAAATCTTTGCGTCCAGCCATGACTGCTGCTGCTCCTCCCGGCTCTTTCTCCGGGTCGGGGTCGGGGTCGGGGTCGGGGTCGGGGTCAGGGGCGGAGGTGGGGTGGGGCAGTTCCATCTCGACATCGGCGTCGGCGCCGGGTTGGACGGATATCCTCTGGCCTCGAGGACGCCTTCCGGAATGGCGGCGGCCCGGCGGCCCGCAGATTCGAGACGTACTTCCCCAGGACCCGTCCGGCGCGTAAAACGGGGCCAACGAAGGGAGACGGGTGTCGCCGGTCCGCATGGCACATTCTAGAGGAGCGATGAGATCAAATAGCGTAGATATCTGGCACGGCAAGGGGAAGGCCAGGAAGAGCAGGTACGTCACGAGACTTTTTTTTTTTTTTTTTCCCGGACCGCCGACCCTCCTGGTTTTTTTTTGGAAAGACGACTTTTTTCCTTTTTTTTTTTTTTTTTTTTCTTATTAGATACTTCTTCCCACGATGCAGAAGTTGCCTCGCAGAAAGCCACTGGCGCAGCGGCGGCAACTATAAAGAGGCACTCGAAGCACTTGAAAGAGCAGGAGCTCAAGTTCTTCTCCGCTCGCTACAGGTTTGTTCTTCGCCCCTTTGACTGTCCCCGCTGTTCGTCGAGGCGAATGGGGATGCTTCCGAGAGTGCCGTCATTGCGAATACGTGCGGTGATTTCAACGACATCAACACGCGCGTTGTTCCCGCCTTCTACGCGCTCTCATCCGGGGTGAATCTACGAACCGTCTGCAACCCCACATCGCCAGCCTTGTGCTCGCCGCGGACGAGGACTAGAGGGACCTTTCTTCCCTGGATCGAGCTTGAGTCTCGTGCCATCTTCACCTTGTCCCGTGCGTCGCGACTGTCGAGCATCTTGCGGCCCGTGAGGGCTGGGCGGACCCTGTGCCGGGGACGAGACGGAACCGCTGGTTGGATGCGCTGGAGAGGAATGAGAGGAATGAATATTCATGTGAGCAAGATGACTAGTTCTCGCGAGTTGTATCCTGATACGGTGGATTTGCTGGCTCGGGGAGCTGGTGATTCGTGATTCATGTACGGGTCTTTTCTTGATGCCCGCTCTGCTTCGTTGACTGACTACTTTTCATCCTACATGTCGTCATTACTTGTGGTCATTCCATATGAGAGGGCCTAGCCCAATCCAGAAAAGAAATTTAAAAATGTGTCTACTTTTGACGCCTGGATAGCAGTCTTCGACGCGGCCAAAAGAAGACGAAAAGGTTTTACTGCTTGTTGAACATTACATCATGTACATAATCTGCAACCAAGACCAAGGCAAAACACAAATCAAGAAGACGACGACAACGCCTCATTACGCCGGTAAAACCCTGCTCTTCTGTTCCTCAAATTCCGCCACCTCTCCTGGAATGTGACAATTTCGCCATCATGTCGTGCTCGTCGACGTCCCTCGCCCAATTCTTCCAGATCTTTTGTTTCCAGAAACCGCCTCCCATTGTCTTCTATGACGCGCTGCAGATCGGGCAAGTAGAGCCAGGAGAATATGGCCCCGACGGCCGCCACGGAGCCGAACAGGAGGAAAATGAGGCATTGTCTTGTGTCGCTCTGGTATGTGGAGTTGATGCCGTACACGACTAGCACGGCAACGATGCTTCCCAGTTTACCTGCTGCCGCGGAAATCCCGTGGCAGGTACATCTGTAGCAGGTTGGGAAAATCTCGGCCGGGATGATAAAGGTCAGTGTGTTTGCACCTGGAGGAGAACACGGAGAATCCATGTTGGTTAGCGAGTGGCTTTGTAATTAGGCCCCCTTGTTTTGTGGGCTTCAAAAGCTAGTTTGCGCTCATGGTACGAACCAAAATTGAACACGAAATGATTCATGGCCACAAACACGACAGTGGCTGACGCGGCAGCTGTTTGGCGCACCGCGTAATAAACTCCCTGTGATGACCAAAAACACGGCCAGGATGAGAAAGGACGCAGTGAGCCAGCGTCGGCGGGGCAGTCGGTTCGCAAAGAAGATGAAGCAGACGCTTCCGGCGATGGACGCAATCGATACTGTCAGCAGATACTGTTTTGTTTGTTCAATCAAAACGTCGTATATCGTGGCACAGGGATGCAGGACATCTGTCTGCCAGACGGGGATGCCTGACCTTCGCCACTGGGGAACCGTGGAGTTGCCTCCGGGTATGGAAGATTTCCAGCATTCAAGGCGCTCGTCTATGGGCACAGGAGATTTTGTTGCCCACATGTCGGATAGTGTTCTTCTGTTGTCCAACGAGAGACCGTAGAAGCTTACATCAAGAAAGAACCAAGTCATTGCTGTGCCGAACAAGTAATGCCAGTTGCCATCCCTTATGAAGTAAGTGTATAGGTCCTCTTTCGAGAATTGAAGGGGCATGGCTCTGGGCGAGACCTCTGCTTGGATGGAATTCTGATTCTGCATCGGAAGGGTGTTGCCAATGCCACCTCCCGAGGGTGCTCCGTACACTCTCTGCGTATTCATAATGGCGACAACGGGCTTATTCCGAACCTCGAGACTGTACAAGCCGCAATCAAAGAGGAAGAATCTGAATATGATTGCGAGCAGAGCGGGAATTGCCCCCGAACCGATGACGATACGCCAGATGCCATCAACAGCTTTTCTACATTCATCTTGGTGAGCCGTGTTCAGACCACACTGCATGGCCTGCAGATTGTTGGTGCTGTTGAAGCCCAAGAGCACCCAGAGTCCTACCAGCTGCGCGAGGGCTTGCCCGACTGGCTGCATCAGGAAAACGCTCGAAAGCATCGTGGCTCGAGATTGCGTGCTAGACCACTCTGAAGTGATGACTGCGCTGAGGGATATTCGGCGCCAATGCCTGTGGCCAAGATTTACATCTGTTAGATATACGTGTACGTGTGAGCTCTTGAGCTGGCAGGTTGCGACATACCGATTCCCATGACAAATCGCCACCATATGAAAAGGCCCAGGAACGATAGGTCGCCAACTCCATGACTGCTGGTAGCAACTCCAATCGTCGATACAATGACTAGTACCAACTCGATTCCATATAATCGGGTTCGGCCGAAGTAATCAGCTAGGAAGCCGAAGAGTACTTGACCCAAAACGGAGCCAAGCAAGGTAAAGAGATTGATGAGTAGGCTGGGCCAATGCCCACCATCAGGATAATATACGAAAGCGACTGATGCCAGGATAACGTTGGTGGAAAACAGATTGTATCTATGGTGAAATCAAGAGGCCAATGTCAGTGCCGCGGGCGAATTCATCATGTTTCGTTGTCTAGCAACAAGTTGGAAGTCACATACGAATCGGTGAGGAATCCCGACGCCGCAACTCCCCAGATTCTGAAGTTCCATGAATTCAGATCCAGTTCGTAACGGAGCTGATTTCGGTCCTATACAAGGAGAAATAGAATGGTTGGTTAGGGACCATCTGCCATGTCATTTCCGGGCACCCGGGAGTGTTGATTTTCCGAACCTGTTCATCTTGCGCAGGCAATGCTGAGCTGTCAGAGCCGAGAAAGCCTCTATTTTTGCGCCGCGACGGTGCCAAATCCGAAGGCATAGTATGATACCGAAAGTTTCGAGCCCTCTTACTAACTTACTAACTTATTAGTAAGTTAGTAAGTTAGTAAGTTAGTAAGTTAGTCTGCTAGTTTGAAACCTTGTCTCAAGAGATGGTGCGCCGGAGGAAGCGCCGGGGAAATTGAGAGTACATTCGGTTTTGGCTGCCTCTATTCATCTTTTATTTCTTATTTTTGGTTTTTATTTCTTTGGTTTCTCTCATGTCAGGTACCAAATCCGTCGCCAAGTAAAGCTTGACAGGACGGGCCATAGATCTCCATACAGATAATAGGCCGTGCTAGTAAGGTGATTGTACAGAGGCAGAAATAGAGATTCTACGGAGTACTCCGTAAGCGTGCGACCGCCGACAGACAGATCAAGAGAAGAAGGGTGGGCCAGGATTATGCGGCGGTCAAGAAAAGCGATGGGGCTGTCATCTGGGGTCCCGGGTCCAACCTGAAACTGTGCTGCATCATGGTAAGCGATCCAACAACCATCTACTAGCTCGGCTTGTCTTCCAGCCAGTGACTGATGACCAACTTGCAAAAGCACAAGGAACGCATCTTCTTGTGCCAGGCTACTTACTGTACCTGTACTGCTATGTACCGGCTTGGCCTGCAGCCTGCGGCTGAAGAGTCAGACAGGCGATGGGGTTGACGTTCAGCTTTACGTTCAGCTTTTGCAGTTTGCTATTACTATTAGCTAGCCCTTCCGGCCACCGGATCGTCAGCCCGTGACGAGCATCAATGAGAGACATGGACAGCATCCAGGCGGCATGAAACCTTTTACTCAAGCATCGCCACGAGCACGCAGAGAATAGACTCAGGTCTCATTGACAGGCACAAAGCAAAGTAATGATAGCATGGCTTCCGTTATACTTCGCCGTAGCTTTCTCTCATCTTCCGAGATGTTCGACTCTGAGCGCGGTCGACGAGTAGGAAAGAGGTGGGATGATGAGCAACACACATTGTGGCGTCTCCGTCGCAAGCAGCAAGCAGCAAGCAGCAAGTAGGACCGCCATGGCTCAATGGCAAAGTACTAAACGTGAAGATCCGAAGTGACTCAGGTTGCAATGTTGTTACACAGAACTTACACTCCAAGGCGCTCGGAGCGTTCTTTGTTTGGTCGTCTGAGTTTGAAGGCGTTGGAAAGTGAAGGGTTTCCAGGTGCTCTCAATCATCTCAATTTAATCGTCTGTGACAATCGGTTCGGTCGTAGAATCAGGCGGTGTCCAGCCCACTATACACTGTATACAAGTGAGCTTATTGACAGACACTAACAGACACGGCATTCGCAGCATTTGACAAAGGTGGCCATTGAACGTTGGCACTCGACCAGGACCACGTACCGAGCCATTGCACACTACATAGTGCCGCCAGTCACTAGTGTGTGATGCGTGTCTCTCTGTCCTGCGAGAAACCCAACCCCTCGAGACAGGGACATGACATTGGCACATTGGGCTCACTGGTGAGAGAAGTCGGAGAGTGAGAGTCGGATTTTGTTATTTGTTCCAACCCATCACAAGGTTGCGTTGAGCCTCGTGGGCGGCTCTCCCGCGTCTAGTGGAACGGCACGGCAGCCCAGTGCCTCCGAATGTCCGCCAACAAATACGACTCCACCAGCCAGCTGTTCCTGTCCATTGGCAGCTGCGAACACACAAGACGACCATGACCTTGGTACCTTCCTCTCTCCTTCCTCTCCTTCCTCTCCTTCCTCTCCTTCCTCTCCTTCCTCTCCTTCCTCTCCTTCCTCTTGCCTGTCAGAAACGGACAGAAGAAGAGACAAGCAGGCAGGCACTGGTGGGCTTGAATGACGGAGAAACTCGTCAGTCAGCTTGTCTGTCTGTCTGTCGTGCTGCATTTCAGCGCAGCCAGATTGGTGTGGAGCATGTGTGAGGCAGGCAGGCAGGCAGGCAGGCAAGCAAGCAAGCACGGGTCAAGCACACACGCAAATGCTGACCTGGCCTGCCTGTTGTTGCCTTCTCAAAACCCGTCCATATGTAGTCCATGGAGTAGTCCATACATATAGAGTAGACGTAGTAGCAGACGGAAGATCCAGGCATCAGCGGGAAAGTCGGTGCTGGTAATGAATGCATCGGACGCACGGCTTTTTCGGACTTTTTCCAACCATCTGCAAAGCGCCAAAGCTGTGCAACTTCAACCTCGAAAATGAAATTGCCTGCTTGCTCCTCGCATCTCGTCTATGACGGCGTCAACTGGACAGTACATTGGCAAGTGTGCAACGCATGCCTTGACAGCCCGATTCGCCCATCAACGCCTCACGAAACCTCTGCTGGCAGGCTGGGATACCTAAAGTGCTAATCCAGGAGCCATCACAGCCCGTGGCCGGATGGGTCGATGTCGTGTGCCGTTGACGCAATTGCTTGTGTGGATCCCGCACCGTGGCCCGAACCCAAAGAACCCGCAACTCAGATGCGCCGGACAAGGAGGCTTCTGCTCAAAGGCTCGTGGCAGCGCATCTGCGCTGACCCAACTGGTTGGTTGCGTGTATGTCCTGTGACTCCTGTCCGTTCGAGACCCGGATGCCATGTCCATGTGTCTAGCACAATCTGTACATATTGAATCCGTCTAATCCGTCTAATCCGTCTATCCGTACGGAGTAGCCTGTCAAATCATTCCTTGCTTGCGCTTGTTGGACCATGGATAATAATAGCTCATGAAGGAGGCGGTCCGTTGCGTTCCAAATATGACCAATCCTTGTTGCTATCGTTGGAGCAGGAGTTGGAGTTGGAGTTGTCTCCCCCCGCCCCCACTATCGAGGACGCCTGTCCATCGCGACTTTTTTTTTCCCTTTGGTTTGTTTCTCCTTCAATTTTGATCATGACCTGTTTCAACTAGCGTGGCCTTGCTCAGATCTGTGCTGATCGTCTGCTCCCGGCCCGTCGCAGGCATGGCCGCTGCCTCGTCGTCCTCTGGCTCATCATTTACATCCTCATCCCTCGGGCGTCCTCCTACCTACAGCCGCTCATATGCCAGCCCAGTAAACTGGACGTTGACCCCGACGTCGGGTGTTTCGACGCTGTCAGCGCCATCTACAGGAAGTGCAGTCGCGCCCCAGACGGCCCTTCGGCCACTGGATCTGGGGCCGCCTGGATATCAAGCCACCATGTAAGCATAGGCTCGTCCTTCCTTTTGGTGAATTGTCTCTGTGCTTGGCGGCCTCTGAATCTGATCGATTCGTCCAATTTGAACTCGAAATAGAACTCTTTTTCCCGACACTCCAGACGAACGCACCGTATATCTGGGACCATGGGAAGTCATTGGCTCTGAACAACGCCGTGTGCTGTGGCAGTGCAGCTATCAAAACGAGCTACTCGAGCATTACCGTGCGTGGTTTACGATAAGAACATCAAGCACAAGCTCACCCGTTAGAGTGCTAATTTATTTTTGAGTAGTCCCATCCGACATCCCTTCCGAGATCTATCCTCATACGCTACACTCCCGTCATCGGCAGTACCACGACCCTGCGGACATGGAACGATATGTCACGTTTCTCGAACCTCAACGTATTCGATACATCACCGACGAAGGCGTGTGCATTCACGACCAGTATATTCAGGTCCGGTACGAATTCACCAGCGTCGACGGCTCCACCCAATTTCAAGGAGATTTGCGTCGAAGGGACATGATAGACTTTTACGATGTTGATGTGGTGTGGACCAATATCCACGGACGAACAGATGGCTTCGGAAAAATTAAGGGCATCGGAGCAATTCAACGTCTCAAAATGTGGCGCGATCGATATACCACCTTTCACTCTCTCAGTGTCCTGGCCAACAAGACTGACGGTCAATATCGTGAATACGATGTTCACGTTTTTGACGGACAACTGCGCAATCGAGATGACAGAGCCAAGCAGTTGCGGTTGAACGTGCTCGGTCGACGTGGAAGCGCCTCGGATGAACCGCCGCAACGCCGATTCTCGTTTGCTAGGGAGTGCGGCCGCGTGTACGATCAACTAGTCACAGCAGCTCAGAGCCAAATCCTTCCTCACAGAGATCCATCGACATTCGCTACTTGTCCATTCAATTCAGTAGCCGTCACGGTAGGTTCTACGCGGTATTTCCTTTTTTAAAAAAAAATCATGCTCTGACTGGCAAGTGAAGATTATCAACGATTCCTTGATATGTGGATATGTGCTCACAGCACGGATCGGAATTTTCAAGGCGTTCCTTTTCCCCGAATCATTTCGAGTTACCTTCTCCTCAGATGCTGCCAGGTCAGGCTATAGAGCTAGGATCGCCTGATTGGCAGCGCACTTTGGAACCAGGAGGCGAAACAACAGACTTGGAGGACAGGGGATGAGATCCTACAGGAGAAGATAGAAGACAATTGACAAGAGGCGACGTTCCGAAACCTGGTCTGAAGAACGAATGATGGCTAGGAGACGGGGCTAAAACCAAAAGCTACCCACCACCCGAAGAACGGACGAAACAGCTTGCCGACATGCAATCATCGAATACAAACAACATTGTGTGTATGGTGCTGGTCCTTTCCCGACCAGTCGAGCGAAGTTGCAGGCCAACTCTGAGCCATTGACGACACATATGTGGAGAACACTGCGAGGAAACAAGTCTAAAGTACCGACGGAGCAGTGGACCCTCCACCAAAATGCTGTGCGTGGCATATGCACTACATCATCACACATGATCGGATCATGCCTCTCTCTCTCTGGCTGCCGACGGCCCGGCCGCAACATCATGCCACCATGTTGCTTTTTAGATTCTTCACTTCGATTTGAGCCATCAAGTACTCTGAAATCCCCAACAATAAAAGCTTTACCAACGTATGGTTTTCCACCCGAATGATTAGACGATCAACCATGAAGATTGTTCTGTCCGTCAATGCTGGGTCCAGCTCTGTGAAGATATCGGCCTACACAGCAGACAGAGCCACAAGCCCGCAACAGATAGCCGAGGCTCAGATCAGCGGGCTGACGGCACCACCGGCGAAGCTCAAATACTCGCGATACGGCAAATCAATAGTCAAAGACGAACAAGTTGGCAAAAGGTCGATGTCCAAGACGCTGCCTTTTCTCTTCTGCTGGATACACTCATCGACGACGGTGAGCTACGGGAGATTGGCTCCAAGAAGGACATCTTGATTGCATGTCATAGAATTGTCCACGGCGGCGATTATACAGATTCCCGCATCATAACAAGAGACACATATCATCACTTGGAGCAACTGAGTGATTTGGCACCGCTACACAATGGCGCAGCGCTGGGCATTGTCGAATCGTGCATTAAGCGACTCCCAGACGCGACCAACATTGCATGTTTCGATTCGCAATTCCATGCAACCATTCCTGCTCACATCGCCACGTATCCAATTAACCCCGGCATTGCCAAGAACAGTCGATTGCGCAAATATGGGTTTCACGGTCTGAGCTATGCATTCATCGCCCGGTCGGTGGGCGAGTTCCTCCACAAGGACATGAGCAAGCTGAATATCATTGCGCTTCACCTGGGCAGCGGAGCAAGCGCTTGTGCCATCAAGGGAGGCAAGAGCTGGGACACAAGCATGGGATTGACACCTCTGGCAGGTCTGCCCGGAGCAACGCGCAGTGGCAGCATCGACCCCAGGTAGGTCTTTGTATGTTTGACAGTCCCGGTAGTTGCGAAGAAAACATACGACTAACCCTGACCTTTTTTTTTTTTTTTCTTAAACAGTTTGGTTTTCCACTACGCAAGTGATGTCGGCAAGCTTTCGCCTGCTTCCACCGAACACCTTCATATTTCCAGGGCTGAGGAAATTCTCAACAAGCAAAGCGGATGGAAAGCGCTCACCGGCACGACAGACTTTGGGGTGATTGCTAGCTCGGACGAGCCCCAGCACAAGCTGGCCTTTGACATATTCGCGGATCGCGTCTGCGGCTTTGTCGGGAGTTATTACGTGGCTCTCGAGGGTCAGGTCGATGCACTCGTGTTCGCAGGCGGCATTGGTGAAAAGAGCGGCCGTTTTCGAGATGAAGTCGTGCGCCGCACGCAATGCCTTGGGTTTTCGATCGACGAGGGTCGTAATTCGGGGCGCCTTGGTCAAGTAGTTGAGGATATAGGCTCACATGATGCCCGACACCGCGTACTGGTTTGTCAAACAGATGAACAGTTTGAGATGGCCAGAGCAGCCACCAAGAAGAGCGAGGTCTGGACGTGAGGCTTCATGAAAGAGGTGATCCTTCTTAACGGCCCTTAAGAGTATATCGATACTGACGGTGGCCATCAGTGGGCCAGGTGCGTGCTCTGTGTATTCAAAATCGTCTGGTAGTTGAAGCAAATCAAGCACGAATTGTGGTGTCTAAAGGCAAGCCATAATACTCCCATCTATGTCACTTGAAACTATTGGGTCAGAATGACGAGCGAAGCCAGTTACCAGGCTGGAGTTGGAGCGAAGGAATATAAAAAGAAATAAGAAAGACGCGTAAGCTCGTCTGTTTTATGTACGCAGGTGGCCCCCAACCCAAGCACAGACAATGCGCTACGTGAGGTCCGTCCAAATGCATGCGGCTGGATATGTGGCTGGAAATCATTGTCGTCGTCGTCGTCGTCGTCGTCGCCGTTGTCATCATCATCGGTTCGTTGACAGTATGGGGCTACAATGTACCACGGAGCGTTGAGTCTCGGGCTGCCGTGAGTTCAGTAGTTCAATACGTCGCAGCACGATGAGCGCGGGCATTGCAAATAGATTATGGACCGGAGCAGGCCAGCGCATAGGAATATTTTCACACCGATGTTGAAGCAAGAGAGGCAACTCGATTTCGGTTACATAGGCCGCCGACCGGCATCTCTGACAAATAACAGACGGGGTGGGTACGAGTGGGGTGGGCGGAGGGGTTTATTCCGCAATGTTCCATGAATATGAATATGTATGTAATATGCGGCTGACAGACGCTACATGTTGACATGCCAAGCTAATTAGTTTCATTTGCATGTGTGTGTCTTTTTTTTTTTTTTTGGGGGTTTTCATTTCAACTCATTTTGTTGATTCTGCGAAGCCGAATTGCCGTTTTGCCGTTTTGTCGGTGAGCACGCAGGATGAAACTTGTTGGCGGCAATGAAAGAAAGAATGGGAGGCCTGATTCGCGCTGGTTGCTGGTTGCTGGTTGCTGGTTGCGCCCCCCACCCGTGCCAGCCCCCGTGCCACCCCCGTGCCAAGCATTTACAACACCAAATGCACAAGTGCGGAGGATTTGTGTTTTCACCAGGCGGGCTGGGTCGCTGATGGACGAAGTCTGCTGGCGCAGCAGCAGCTCTTAGAGCCTAACGAGTTCGGCGCACGGAGTATGTAGTTGTCAATCAGAAATCGCCCGGCGGCCGAGTCGGCAGCACTGAGAGGTGAGAATGGAACATCGACCGGCATGAGGACGCATGAGGACGCATTAGGACGCATGAGGACGCATTAGGACGCATGAGGACTGGTGTTGGACCTGTTGTGTGTTGGCCCGTTGGTGCTGGCTCCTTGCACCTTCCCTTGGCAATTTCCAATTGGGGACATGGGCCGGCAGTGACGGCATTGAATGCAAATCAACGGCAGCCGCGATGCAACCCTTTACCTTCCTGTGAGGACGCTACTTGCAGTGGGCAGTGGGCACCCTCCCCCCGTTGACCTCTCGGAGCACATCCAGCGTAAAATCCGTCCCAATTCAGTCGGCCGTGTCTCATCAGCCTCATCACTCAAGTCTCCAGTTCTGCGATGGTGATCTGAGTGCCAAGCACCGAGTCAAGCGACTCAGCCCCTAGCCTTCCGTCACCCTTTTTGTTTCTCCTTCCACACAACATCATCGTCCGCTTGGAATACTACTTATTAGCCATCTTTCGTCACCTCACGGCAGGCAAGAGTTTCAAGCCCGATCCTCCGTCTCTCTACTCTCCATGATCCGGCAGCAACTCCACAACGCGATATAACGTCAATATCGTACTTTAAACCCGAACACACCTGAACACGGTGTGGCTCTTGAACCCCTCGCCACCGTCAACCGCTGCAAATAAACTACGTCGGAACGAGAGTGTGGCGTTCCTTTGTGCAGCCAACAAGGAAATCAGGTTGCCTTTTTTTTTTTTTTTGGCTTGCCCGACCACAGGTCCCATCGCGTATTACAGAGTCGTGCATATATATATATATATGCACACACAGACGTACGTGAGCTCCATCTGACGCTCTTCCCTGGCCATTGTCCTTTGCAATTCCTCGTTGCGCGCCCACCCTTTCACCCCGTTTCTTGTTTCTTCCCAGAGGTGTGTCGATTGTGGTACAGGACGGCTTACGGATACAATTTAGGGCAGATTCCCAGCCTCTGCCTGGATCAGCCTCTCGCCGGGTTTCACACGTCTGTGGAATATCCTTTGATATACAATCAACAGAAACGACACGCCCAATTTTGTTTCAGTTATACACGATCGAAGGGACGTACTAGGGTTGGCAACTAGCCATCTGCTCTGTGGTCGTCCAGAGTTCCAGCTGAAGCTTCCACTGCCGTCCCATTACCGACTCCTACCAAGGAGCGAAGCCACGACACGACACCATTCGACACCACTTAACAACTCATCCAGAACAAAATGTATCCATCAACACTATTGTCGATTTTGACGCTGGCATTTGCTGCCTCGCCATCAAACGCAGCTGACGCAGCCCGTCCTCGAGCGTTGGTCTACCGTGGACCTGCAGCATGCAAAGGCTGTGGCGAAGCAGTAGCCAAACTTCTTGAGACCTCGTCCCAAAACTTTGTCGTCACGTATGTGGGACCAAAGGAGGATGACCAACTCAGCGCCGAGTTGCTGAGGCAGGCCGCCGTGTACGCGCAGCCAGGTGGTCCAGGTACGTTCTGCTTCCCGACGGTGCACACAAGGCAAGAAGAGGAACAAGAATGGGTTTCCACAGCAAGGAGACTCTTGCACCCCCGCCTGGTCATGTCATTCATAGTAACCGAGTCGTTGTGTGCACAGATCTGAGCTCTGCCTACAAAGAGCTGAAGCCACATCAGTCTGAGCTTCGGGATTTTGTCCAAAACGGGGTCGCTACCTCGGTTTCTGTCTCGGTGCCTTTCTCGCCGGCGACAGCCCTGGATTCGACTCCTCCCCGCTGGCGTCAATGCCTCAGCCGAGAGAAAGTCGGACGGTGCGCAAGTCACTGGCATGGAAGACACCATAATTCAGGTAGATTGGACGTTTCGATCGAAAGTCAGTAGCTTCAGTCAAGGACAGACTGCCGACAGACAATGGGTGTACTTCCAAGACGGTGCCGTCATCAACGGTCTCCCCAAAGACGACAACAGCACCGTGCTAGGACGATACTCGAGCAACGGTAACGTCGCTGCTTCGTTGACGCCCCTCGGCAAAGGATACGTCGCGCTTGTTGGACCTCATCCTGAGGCCACTCCTGATTGGTGTAAGTCACGGCTATAACATGACATTGTTCTATTTTCAGATTACATTTCTGAGAGCGTCCATCCACTGACATAGCGTGTACGACAGACTCTGCCTACCGCCTCGACAACCCGGACGGCATAAAGTTCGACATTGGCTACGACTTTGTCAACGCCGCCATGGACGCTGGCCCCCTCCCCACCGGCACGAGCAGCACCAGCGGAGCGCCCAAGCCCACGTCTTCCGAGGAAAGCGGCTGGACTTCATTGGGACGAGGACGTGGCAGAATGACGTTGCATAACCCCATTGGTTTTGTTATCCAAACCGTGAGAAACCTATGGTAATCTGTGCTATGCGCCTTTTCATTGTCGGGCTCTTCTCAAATGACGTTGTTGTCTTTGATCGAAAAAAGTTCCTTGACTTTGTTTCGTTTCTCTTTTTTGGATTCACACATAGACGGAGTCGGAATATGTACGGAGATTATACATGGCATGAGGGAAAATCAGGAGAGTGAATACCAGCACGGGTGTTGTAGACATGAATTAGACAAACATCCAATACGTATAGCATAAGCGGAATTTACTAATTATGAGCACAATGTTACTCGGTTTAGACAACGTCTGGTATGGAGAACGTCTGAAGTACATGACTGTGTGAGTACTGGAGACACAATTACACGCATAAGGAAGTCGATAACACCCGCATCACCACAAGCAGGCGATGAAGTCGTCGATTGGGTGGCACCACCGTAGTCACCAGTCACCCGTCATTTGAGTTGTTGAAAACAAAAAAGTGGTATCATTGACTAACCAAGTCTTGTCAAGTCTTGTCAAGTCTTGTCAAGTCTTCCTTCCTTACTAGTAGGGAGCGAGCACCGTTCGGTCTAACGGACCGTGCAAAAATGAGCTTCCCATGCCCAGGCAACCCCAGCACCCCAGTTCTCTGTGTTCAAACACCCGATATCCGTTTCCATTCTATTTCATTCCCTTTTCGTAAGAGACACGAACCTGTCCCTGTACTTTCACCCTTCCCCAATTTTCTTGGTCAGTCTTGACCGAGAATGTATCTGAACGCCCCTCCAAGGACAAAAAAATATGAACAAAGAATCTCTCGTACACCATGACTGGGGTTGGCCTTGAACAAGGCATGCGCCTTTGCCCAACAACCCCCAACGGAGAGTAGACCGATAAATACATTTCATGAGGGTGCATAAAATCGTGTACAAACCTCCCAAATATGTATAAACCCCATATCATTCCCAATGTGTGATAGCAGATGAGCTGCATCGATAGTACCGTTGTATAAGCCAAAAAAAATTGAGCAGAAATTAGCAATGCAGGACCGCGCCTGAAAATAACATGAATAACGCCGCATTGAACGATGCCATGTGTAAGAAAGCAATAAAAAGGTCGGTGATAGTGATGAGAAGATAGATAAATCAAAAGCCAGATGTTGATTTATTCCCAACATCTCTTCTCACATTTTGGTGAAGCCGCGGGAAGAGCGGCTACTTGGTGTTGGAACGGGTGTGCAGCATCTGCTGCGCAACATCACAGTGTCAAGCGCAGGATTAAGCATTACCGAACAGAATCCGTTCTGTCGTGTAATATGGGCCCGTGTTTCGACGTGTTTGGCAAGAGACGTCTTTCAAGCCCGCGAGGTGCCTTCTTGACAAGCTACAGCCATGGCAAGGGCGTCGAGGCCGCTGCTTGGTGATCTCACCGCCGCAGGTCGGTTCAGAATGGGAAGGTTACTGGTGCGCATGTCCCAGGAGCTAGCAGCTGCCGGTGAGGGCAGTGGTCGGCTTGATGCAGCATATACATCGGATTCCCATTGCATGGCATCACGATTGCTGCCAACACTGCTCGTCGTGGTGGTGGATGTGGGGAGCGGCTGCGACGAGGTGGTGAGTGTCGACGAGCATCAGCCAGAGCTGCCTTTTGAGCGCGCTGGCCGGCCGATGACCGGCTCTTATCCTTGTAGTGCGTTTCCAGGTGTTGTTTCATATTGTCGGCTCGGGTGAACTTCTTCTGGCAGCCAGGATACGTACATTGGACAGCCTTTTCGGCGGTGTGAATCTTGGAGTGCCGCGAGGCGTGGCCGGATGTGGTAAACGTCTTTTCGCAGCCATGCGTGTCTCTGTAGCGGCAAGGATATCTCTTGGCGGGTCGGTCAGAGGTACTAGATGCAGCGGCGGCGGGCGTGTCGTCATCATACGATGTTGCTCGACTGCTGTCAACGTAGGCGGGGCGCTTGGGAGGAAGCTCGCTGCCGTAGAGGCCTCCTCGTAGGTAGACGTAATCGACTGAGGGAGTCAAGGGAGAAATGGCGTCGTTGCTCGTTTGAGAATCATAGGAATCCGACCGCAAGAGCTCAGGGGTGATTGGGGACGAGGCTGCTGCGCGAGCTGGGATAGGGGCGAGAGAGGACGTGGCCGGTAGCGGTTGGAAAGCCGAGTGGGAGCTGCTGCTGGTGGTGGTACATGTGAGACTTTTCTTGCCTGACGCTGTCATCGTTGAGAAGCGAGACGCGGCGACCCGCGGCATTTCTGGCTTCCATTGCGCTTGTTTGTGTGTGTGTGTGTGTGTGTGTAGGTGAATTGTTGTTGGTTGAGGCGGTAGCAAGGCAAAACGGCGTCGAATGCAATGCGCGTTGAGTTATGAGACGGGCGGTTTCAAAAAGCGAATGGGCGGAGATTGGACTGCGGGTGGCGGTGATCGTCTTGAGCTCAGAGCCGGGCGTTGCAATGTCAATGTGAAGAGAAAAAGTGGTGTTGTTATCGGAAGTGAAGCGAGTTCAAAGGCGAGAGAGGTGCTTTGGGCAGACAGCAGGGACGGAGAGACAAGAGCTGAGGGCGTGTGTCTTGTTGTCATGGACGAGGACTGTGTTATGATTGGGCTACTTGGATTTGGTCTACCAAGGTCAAGGTCTTGCAAGGTCAAGGTCCAGCAGCCGGCTGAGGAATGAAATTTGGAAGTGAGGTTGTGAAAGTGCCAGAGGTTGGGTGGTATAGCAGGATTCAGGTAGTTTTCTCTTCGGGCGGGAAGGCAGGGAAAAAAGATAGTCAGCGTCGAACACGGGCAACACAAATGGATGGGAGGGAGGGATCGAGTTTTGAGCAATTCGGACGTGTTGCGCATGAAACTCCATTGCACTCGAGCACCCAGCCAGATCGAGATGATCGAAGAATGACGGCGAAGAACCTGCCCAGTGTCTGGGAGTGTCTCTGGGAGTGTCTGGGAGCTAGCTAAGCTGCATGCGAAGAACCCTGCCTTGGCTGACCCAGCAGCTTCGAAAGGAGCCGCTACCCACTGCACACCTGCCCCTCCTACCCCCTCTCGCTACTCATATTATAAACGGGGAGGGAGGAGCGAGGGCGGAAGGGGGTGTCCTAGGAGTGGGAGTGTGCACGAGAAAATAAGGGACTGGCACACAGGACAGTGAGTTTGAGTCAGGGAGTGAGTGAGTGAGAGAGAGCAAGGCTTAGCCCAACCCGGCTAGCTGGCTCTATTCTGCATCCCACCCCTCCTCCCACTCCTCCTCCCTCTTCTCCTAGGAGCTGCTATTTCTCTCTTTTCACCCCTCTCGAGCCAAGCCGAAGCCAAGCCAAAGCCAATCCAGGAGCTGTTCTCCATCGAAACCTTTTTTTTTTTTTCTTTTTTCTTTTTTTCGACAAGTCACCTCATAATATTCTAATGTATGTACACACACAGCAGCAGGGCGCACAAGCGGGTGCACCACCCGTGTTGGAAACCCCATAGCAATATCCCCATGAATCAACAGCATCCCCATTCTACCATGCCAATGCAGCGAGCCACGGTGCTTACGGGCGGCAGTCGTACCACCATCACCCTTGGGTTGCCCCCGGGTTTGTTTCGCACGAGCTGCGTATCTCCGCATGGGCATATTATCGAAGTCTAGCTAGCGGGAGAGATGAACAAGTTTGATAGACAACTCCAACCAGATGATCTCAAGAGATTCCGTGCGGCAGCAAGCAACCGTTTGATGTCCATGCCGACCCTGAGTGAGTGCCAAGGTGCATCTTTCACGCGTTGGCATGCACATATTCGTGTACTAACTGTATTATTTATACGATGTTGTACTCCGTACCGGGTATGGGCCAGATGTTCAACTTCAACCCCTTCGCGTTATCATGACATGTCTGATAATAAAAACAGAGGCCGGAGGGAACACTCCCGTGCTATTATGTACGCAGGCCACATATACCTCCGAGGGGTAAGAATATGTACATACAACAACATGTATGTACATACAGAGTCTGTTGTCGCCCCACCCGGCCACCCGGGCCCAATGCTATTGGTGATGGATGGATGATGAGATAAGACTTTGACACGCTCCTCTCCTCGAACTATTAATCTGCAATTATCCGTCTAGTAGGTGTCTCCAGTACATACTTTTCTTCCTGCTCAAACTCAGAAACGCGATACCTGGTAGGCAGTTTAATGACTAAATATGAGCAAAGACACCCGCGGCGGGCGAGCTGGCTGGAGCTGTCTTGCGGTACAAAGGGCTCGCGCACGCAATTGGTTGGCTAATCAGGCCTGTCGCTCGTCCACGGCTCGTTTTGGCCGGCAAATCAAACGTGTCGTTGTTTATTATGTAATGAGAGCATTTCTTCTTCCGGTCTTCTTCAGCGAAACGAAGGACAAGGGACGGACGGCTGGTGGGGCTATGAACGGGGGCTGCTTGTCGTGCCTTCCTTGAGTCCTTGACAGATAGCGCAGGCAGACGGTCGCACCCCACGCGCCCCACGCACACCCCCTCCACTGACAGCAAGGAATATGTACATGTACTCGCGCGACCCTGATCTCACCACCAAAATCTCGATCGCGGCCACTGTTTCTTCAGACACTTCTCAGAGGCGTGCAGTCGCCCTAACCCTACGGGCGATAGGAACGAACCCCAGGAGACCAGGAGACACGACCCTCAAAACGCCCCCCCAAAGTCCCCTTTGGCCAGGTCCGATCGTGACGTAATATGTACATAATTCACTACCTTGGCCTGGCTATTCGGAGTCAAGCCCGTGACCACTGAAGCCAGCATCGGCCCCGCAACGCGCCAAGAGAGCCAGAGCCAAAAGGAATCAGCAGAGCTCACTTGGGTTGCCCTTGGTCCGATTGTCCATGGCGATGCTCTCGACATGCCATCGACATTGGAAAAAACCCTTGCGGTGTTCATCGACTTCCCCAAATTTGCGCCGGCGGGCGAGCTTGCTATCGACAAAGCGTGCCACGCTGACACTTGAGGAAATCAATTGGCTTGCCCTCTGTGGATTATGTGTTATGTTGTGACAGACCGCCGGCGCGGCCGATTACGAGGCGGAAGTCATATCTCACTCACATCAAGACGGAACAGTTGCGTCGTAATCGTCTCAGTGGTACTCCGTACGTAGAATACGCGTACACATATTAGCAATGGCCCGGTGGGCGCAGCGCGAAATCGCCGACAGAAGAATTCTCGTCGGGACAGGCCCGACAGGAAGCGGGAGCAGCGGACGACGTACAGTACAACCCTTGAATGATTTTGCACGTCTACATGCAGGGGGAATCGCACCAATTAGCAGCTAGAGCGGGATTTTAGCGTAAATTCAGCAGTAATTTATAGGGAAAATAGGTACTAGTGGGTAGCTTCTAATCCTTGCTAACAAGGCCGGTCTTATCGGCTACGCGCTAGCTGATAAAGTCTGCCAGCCGTGGCGCAAGTATCTGTGCAAAATTAAACAGGGGGTATAGTGTATGTACGTCCGTACATACATACATGTACATGTACAATTACAGTACAACCCTTAAATGATTTTACAAATCTACATAACAGGGGAGATTGAGCGAATTAGGTATTAGCAGGGAAATAAGGGGATAGGGCTAGGATTAATAGGTACCTTGTATTACTAGTAGTCCCCTAGAAAAATTTATACTCTTTTATGGCGCTCTATACCCTACATATGCATTTTCCTTGTAGCTCTCTAATAATAGTACTACTCACAGCTAATCGTAGCTGTTAGAGGGGAACAGAAAAATGGGGCATGTAGATTTGTAAAATCATTCAGGGGGTAGACTGTACATGTGTGCGACGGTCAGTGGGTAAAAATCCAGGGTCGTGCCAGGCAGGCAGGGTCCAGGGTCGGTTGGAAAGCATCATCCAATAATCGGCCAGATCGAAAACCTTGCTGGCTGAGGGGACTCTAGCGTCCAAGATGCAATTTGCACAAAGACCATGTCATCCAACATGCGTTTTCTTCCCGCTTCTCGACCACATCGATAGCACAAAATGATTCTTTTTATCCTTTTCTTCCCCTTCCAGGAGACTCCGTTTTCGACAGTCCGACAGTCCGACAGCAAGCCGGAGATTTTAGAGCGCTGTCCGGTCACGCTTTGCTTGATTCAACGAACAATGGGTTCCCTGGCGGCTTTCGAGGCAGGGTCATGGGCATGCACATTACGCGATTGCGAGGTCTTGGTGGTTTCTCGACGCGTGAACCGAACCCTGGCTGACGTCATGGCCGGCCCCGCCACGCCTGCGCTGCCCAAGTACATACATGTACATATTCCTACATATTTCGGAGTAGAATGAGCCCTGAATTGGGCTGGCTCCACAACGAGCATACTACATACATATGTACACATGTAGATATGTAGGGCGGCAATCAAAGCACGCTAATAACACAGAAGAATGCGCGTGTGTATGCTGCTGGTCCTTTGCACAATAAGCTACATGTATCTACCTAATAAGAGCAAGACAAAGCAGGAAGAACGACGGTCATCAACTTAACCAACCCCAAAATTCAAAATTCAAAAAAAAAAAAAAAAAAGTCTCCATTCTAGCTTCCATCGTCACGGATGCTTGGTACGGATACAAATGTCACACGGAAACTGAGAACGGCGTGCATCCTGCGTCCAGCGTCCAGCACTGATTGCCGCCGGTAATATTGCCGCCCCGTATGTAATAAGGGAGGGGGCATCAGATGCTTGTCCGAGATGAATTTAGCGAGGATGACAGCGCCAATGCGCCCGTACATTGTACATATGGTACTATGCACTGGGAAATACATATGTAAGGGTAGGAATATTTCCCGTGGTCAGGGTCGACCGCTGGAATGGGAGCCGCAGAAGCTGCTTCATCATCGGCGCGATGGAGGAAGGATTGACTTGGATTAAGCGCCACGATCGACGGTTTGCTGTGTCATCGATGAAGTCCTACCCTGGACCCTCTACAGGGCGCCAGGGGTCGGAGATTTCTCTCAACCCCCACATCGGCGAGCTCCACCCCCAAGCTCATTAATTGGAACTGCCCTGCGTGCCTGCGTGCCTGCGTGCCTGCGTGCCTGCCTCAGTTCGACGACGGCTTCGACGGCTTTGACGCGGCTTTCACACGCGCCGCCTGCTTTTGGAACGTTGGATGCGGAGTGTGCGGACTCCCGGATGCATGATGCATGTGCGTTTTGCCATGTTTTTTCATGTGGGTGTGGTGGCCGAAGTTGTGCATCATCAAGATTCATTCATCAAGAAAGGCATGGGACATACATAATTACATGCATGCATGGAACGTCAGGGTGCTCTACCCACCATTCGAAACATGACAGGGCGCGAGACAGACAAGATGAAACTGTTTCCCCCAACAACACAGACTACTGCCATGCATGTTCCGTATTCGTACGCATTATTGTCATTATCGTTAGCCAGCGACATGGCATCAACTTAATTAGATCCGAAAGCTGTCAGATTCAAAATAATAGGCTTGCTCTTGCTTTCTTTCAACGACGTCATCAATTTCTGGACATGGTCGCCATGCTCTTTCAGGACAAGCACGGGAAAATGGATACCTTACCCCCATCCCCCTCCCTCTCCTTCCCGTGGAGGCGACTTCTGACGAATTCTGACCGGCACATATCAACCCTGGCCTGGAAAGAGATAATAAGAGATAATTTTACTCAAGTCTAGGGGTGGTTGTTGGACTGCTGACCCTGCCACGCCCCTGTCACGATGCAGGAAAAAGAAAAGAAAGCAAAAACTCGAAAACTAAGAAATCCCGGCGATTCGGTCGCAAGTGGATGCTGACCTGACCAAGATGAATTGATTCCCACTTTCGATGTCATTTCTCTTCGGATGATGAATTTTCTAAAGGTGGGGCCGAATACATACATACATACTTCAGGCAAGCCCCGCAAGTCTGCAGGGGAGAAAAGAAGAAGCGTGTTTTTGATAAAGATGGGATAAAATAAAGACCGAGCTTAATAATCATATGTGCTCTAATACTATGTGTGCGTGGGCTTTTACCCACCTGCTGTTCGCCCATTAGGTAGGTATATGAGATTTGCCTACTTCTTAGTCGCTTCCGTCAGTCACGCCGGAATGCCCATCTATGTACACGTACATCTACGACTGCGGATGGGCATTTACACAGATCCGAGGCTGACTGAGGGTGACAGGTGCAATCCAAGGATTGGGGTGGATGGGCGACCCTGGACGATCTGAACAATTCAAGGGTCGAAAGGGTTCGATAGGCGATTGTTCACAATGTCCATGTCGCAATTTCACACAGGGCAGCGTGGAAATAATGAACGAGGAAAGCGCGCATCATGATGATACATATTGCTGGACACGCCATGCTCTGATATGCTCGATGGGACTTGGGGCATGTTTGGGACCACTTCTCAGCGCACACCCCTGTCTCTCCTTTCTGTCAATGACATCAGAGCCATTTCTTGTCATTTCATTCCTTCCCCATCCTTCTTTCGCTTGCCTCGGTCATTTTGGCGGCACTCATTCCGAGGGCGTTTTGACAAAGCAGACAACAAAACAAGCCGTCGTCCGCCAGCGTCAACAGAGCAACCGCCAGGGCCGGGGCCGGGGTGTGACTCTCCGTGTGAGGCAGGGCAGGTCATCCATCCTTTCACGGCTCGCCAGGGAAGCAAGCAGATCTCGATGTGGTGAGACTGCGTCGCCCTCCATTTTGGGTAATCCTCGCGGGCTTCCTCGCGGGAGGAGCGGTCAAGTGGCCAGCCAGACGCCGGATTCACCACGAGCACAAAAAAGAACAAAGTTCAAGGGTCTGATTTCTGATTTCTCAAAAAAGATTGGCATGAACCCCGGGCCACTATTAGAAATTTAGACAAAGGTAAGCAGCGCGCGCCCTCATCGCGATCAACCGCCGAATTCACGATGAGCACCCTGATCTGCAAACCACACGACTTATACTAAGTTTAGCATGCTCTGGCCCCCTTAGCATCTGACCAAGTCGCGCGAAGCATGTTCGCAAACTCATCGGAAACAGAGCGCACTAATAAAGGAGGGGGAGGGGGAGGGGCCAACGCAAGAAAAGAAGGAAAAACGTCAAAGAAGGAAGGAAACCCTAAAGCGCCGTGGGGTATCAAGATCTGCCCCCGGTCCACGGTCTTTTTTTCCTTCTTCTAGTACCGGAATTGAATGAATGCCCCACAGACACCTACCTGCATGCATGCAACAAGCAGTGCCGCTAGGAAATCACGGCATGCTAGGCAGGGCAGGCAAAGAAGGGCAAAGAAATTATCGGTTTGACACCGAGTAAGTGAGAAATGAGTTTGTTTGCATGCCCTTTAGGCAGTGCCTAATAATGGGGTTCCCAATGGGGTTCCCAATGGGGCAAGAAAAGCAAGCGCACTTGCCATGATGGACAGGCACCCGTCGCCATCGTAGATGAACAAGTTGCGCTTCCGGGATGATACACACGTGCTTTGAATTCACAAACCCCCCCAAACCCTCTTTTTGGACATTTTCCAAGATTGCTTCCTTTTTCCTTTTTTTTTTTTACTTCTCCCGCAACCACATCTTTCCATGTCATCGAGATGGGGATTCTCAAGCGTGCATGGCAGAAACCGTAGCTTGACCATCTGGACGACGTGATTGACGACGGGTGTTTGAGGAATAGCCATGCCGGCAAACACATTGCATGCCATGAGGCTCCGACATTGCCATTGCGCTGGGACTTTTTACCATTCGTGCCCGTTCCAAGCACGCCATTGTGAACCGAGGCGCTGCGGATGAACATGATTTAGTCATCAAGTACGCATAAGGGACGCGCTAGCCATTTCTATCAGCCGATTTACATGGAAAGTTGTAGAAATATCTGTTTTATATACAAGCTACTTTCCCCCTATGTATAATACATCTTTCTAACTAGGGCCGCGTAAATACCTATAGGCTTAGATACCCCTAAATAAAGTAAATCCTGCTCTTTTCTAGGCATAACCCAGGCGCTTTGCGTATGTAGTCTGCACGCAAATGTTACGCAGGCACTAACTAACTTTATACTTGCAAAATGACGGCATAAAGTAGTCAGTCGCCCTATATAAATCCACATACGACTTACATATACCGAGTTTGCGCGGCTTCGTGCATCACACCGTAAATGGTTCCTGAGCCCCATCTCGCCATGACATTTGTTTGTGTACATACAGCATGGGTACTTCGTGCGCTGCGCACTATGAACTGAACTAATTGCTGGAAACCACTTGGAACAATTGATCGCACCAAAACGCCATTGGTTCTCCCATTCTTGCCTCCAATGTTCCGCCCTCTTCGGATTTCTCATCATGCGCCATCTTGCTGCGTGCGCTGTGCTGATAATTTACATGGTTGGTGCCGGGTAGGCGCCTGTAGGGTGGGGGCTCGGGGCTCTGCATCTTGGAAGCCGTGGTGACGACAATGTGTAGAAGCAAACTTGTCACGTGAAGGAATTCGGAAGACATACTACTTGGTCATGTCCCTTTCTGTCCAGCATGTTGCTTCTTCCCAAAGATCCAACTTGGCCGCCTTGAGATCGTCCGTGATTGTGCCATTCCTGTGAGTCGTGTCGTATGTTTTCATCATTTGCGCGGTCGCGGTCGTGGCGGAGGAGCCATCTTGGTAGACCCTGTGTCAGTCCTCTTTGCTGCCGGCAAATCAGGCACCTTGAAGCCACCATTGGTAGATGATGACCCCCAACCTGGGTGAAGGTGCCGCCCTTGAACCATCGATCTTCTTCCGCCTCGCGCTTCTTACTGAGCTCCGCCTGGACTTTTGGATCGACGAGTTCCAGGCCTTGGACAGGTGTAAAGGCCAGTGATGAGGCCGTGCCGGCGCCCGTGGCAGACCCTAGGGTGCTTCCGACACCAGATGCACGGAGCCCCTTTCCGCGAAGATCAATACTGCCTGGTGTTTGGCCGAAGCCCCCGATGGACGAGGCAGCGCCGCCGCCGACAGAACTGGCTCCTCCCCAGCCTTTGCTCTTGGCGCTGAGCTTTGCTCGTGTGCGCTGGTCGATCTGGACGCTTCGGATGCGGCCGTCGTTTTGCTGTCCGACCATGCCCATGCCCATGGTGCCTTCGCCCGTCCTGTATCCTACTTCCTTCTCTTCTTTGCCGAATGCCATTCTGTTCTGGGCTTTGCGTAGTTCCGTCATGGCTACAGCTTCCTTGGCTTTCCTGGCACGGCGACCTCCTCGTTTTCGGGACGGTTTGTCGCCAGGGACTGGGAGAGCCCGTTGGCCCTTGTTGGGCGGTGGCTCAGTGAGCTTCTCCAGTCGTTCTAGACATTGCGACTTGAGACGGTCGCCTGTTGTACCGTCGGGCGCGGAGTGTATGCGATCTACTCGTGCGGCCAGGACCAGCTTGGCGGCCACGATTCTCATGGCTTGTTTCTTCAAATCGTTGGGAATGCCGCAAATCATCTCCGAGTTGTAAATATATCCCTGTTGCCGAACACCAATGTTGGTTGCTAAACCAGCCTGCCTCTTCTTCGATCCCCATGAGGGAATGTTGCAGGCCGGCGTCTTTGATAATCCAGTCAAGCCGCCAGCCGCGTTCAACAGCTGGGCGGCTGTCAGAGATCCAATCAGTGCCGTCAGGTTTGGCGCAAAGATGTTCATGCGTGACTGGACGTATTCTGCCAAGGTTTGCTTGGCTTTGTGCAACGACACCATCATGGCACATGCCTGGCGCACTGTGCCGAGAGCCTCTGCGCGAAGTTCATGGCCCTTTGACGTTGTTGCTTCCACTGTGACGACCATGAGTGATGGCCCATCCAAAACGGCCTTGAGGCCCATGCTCATCGGGTTATTTGTGGATGTCTGCAGAGCCTTGATGCTTTCCGAGTCCATCGGTCCGTTACCAATGATGGACACCACCTTGGCGTATTCCAGCGGCGTTGTGACAAGTCGCTCGAGTTCAGGAAATCGCGTCGAGTAGTGGTCGCGGATAAACTTGTGTACCAATGCGACTTCTCCGTCAATCATGGTCGACAGACTGTTGGACTGTGTCAAGAGGTGATATTCAGGGTGGTCTTCGATGTTGCCGACATTGCTCGTCTGCGTAGATGCTTGGGATCGGTAGTGCGCAATTTTCTATGATCGGAGGGTCCGTATTGTCAGGGCTGTGTACTCTTATCTTGTATTCGAATGTAAACGAATCGTCTTTATTGGAAACATGATGCAACTTACGTCGCTTTCGCTTTCATGGGGAAAGAAACAAAGGGGGAGAGGGGGGTAAGAGGGAGGAACCAACCTCCAATACTGGCTCCAATGTTGCCATCAAGCTGGCCACGCTGCGGACATCTTTGACTGCACCGAGCTGCATCTTCTCGACTTTTACCTTGGTCGCCTCCGTGTCCTCTGCATCCTTCATTTCACCACCTTCGGCAGCATCATCGAACTCGTAGGTCTCACCGTCAACGTCCATAGTGTCGCGGTCTCCGTTCTGATGCGTTTCATCGTGTATTAAGCCATCATTCTCGTTCTCTTCCGCCTCGTCCCCTGAGCTTCCAAAGTCGTTGAGCAGCTCGTCCGCGACTGTAGACATGGCGGCGACTGGAGGTGAGCAACGCGGCCCGTTCTGTGTCGTGTTGGGAGAAGCGGCTGAAAAGGGCGTGTGGTGTGTCGTCGTGTCGCGTATGAAGATGGGAAAACTACTTGATGGCCCAAATATATTTTTTTGGGGGAGGTTTGTTTGCCTAGAGGCCGCAAGGCTGCGAGGCTGAAAAGTGAGAAGTGAGAAGAAGTGATGTCGATGTCGGGTGGCCCGTGCACACTCTGCCTAAACAAACTGTATCCACCAAAAACTTGAGAGCCTCGTCCCGCCGTCTTTTGTCTAATTTCTCGCAGTCTTTGCAGAGGCCTTTAGGGAACGCGAACACAGTTCCCTCAATCTTCAGCATGGAGTCGTCGAGAGGGCCCCTGAGGGTCAAGAACAAGGCCGCCGCGCCTGTTCAAATCAGCGCGGAACAACTGCTTCGTGAGGCAGTCGACCATCAGGAAGTTGGCATCCAGGCGCCAACGCAGAAATTCTCCGATCTCGAGGAGCTTCACGAGTACCAGGGCAGAAAGCGCAGGGGTTTTGAAGACTATGTGCGCCGCAATCGCGTCAACCTGAAGAATTGGACGCAGTATGCGCAATGGGAGCTGGAACAAAAGGAGTTTGCTCGCGCTAGATCAGTTTTTGAGCGTGCCATCGACGCTCTTCCTCACAATGTCGTCCTATGGATTCGGTACATCGAGGCGGAGATGAAGTCGAGGAACATCAACCATGCGCGAAATTTGCTAGATCGAGCCGTTACCATCCTGCCCCGAGTCGACAAACTATGGTACAAATACGTGTACATGGAGGAGATGCTGGGCAACATCCCCGGAACCCGGCAAGTCTTTGACCGATGGATGCAGTGGCAGCCCGACGAAGCGGCTTGGAGTGCATACATCAAGTTGGAGAAGAGATACGGCGAATTCGACAGAGCTCGAGCCATTTTCCAAAACTTCGTCAATGTTCACCCGGAACCCCGCAACTGGATCAAGTGGGCCAAGTTTGAAGAGGAATACGGCACGAGCGAGCTGGTTCGCGACGTGTTTGGCGGTGCTGTCGAGGCTTTGGGTGACGAGTTTGTGGACGAGAGGCTCTTCATCGCCTATGCGCGGTTCGAGTCCAAGTTGAAGGAATATGAGCGAGCACGCGCCATCTACAAGTATGCCTTGGATCGGCTACCGCGATCAAAGTCGATGCTGCTACACAAGGCCTACACGACATTTGAGAAACAATTTGGTGATAAGGACGGGGTTGAGGATGTTGTTCTTTCAAAGCGAAGAAGGTATTATGAAGAACAAGTCAAGGAGAATCCGAAAACTACGACACCTGGTTCGACTATGCCGGACTAGAGGAGTCCAGCAGAGACGTGGATCGAATTCGAGACATTTACGAGAGAGCCGTTGCTCAGGTACCGCCGACGCAAGAAAAACGGCACTGGCGACGGTACATCTACCTCTGGATTTTCTACGCCATTTGGGAGGAGCTTGAGGGTCAGGATATCGAGCGAGCACGGCAAATATACAGCACTTGCTTGGGCTTGATACCGCACAAGAAGTTTACTTTTGCCAAAATATGGCTACTAGCTGCCCAGTTCGAGGTTCGCCAAGGCCAGCTCACCGCAGGACGAAAGTTGTTGGGACGAGCCCTGGGCATGTGTCCCAAGGACAAGATTTTCAACGGTTACGTCGATCTGGAGCGCAAGTTGTTCGAGTTTGTGCGATGCCGCACTCTCTATGAGAAGCACATTGAATACAACCCAGCCAACTGCCAGACCTGGATAAAATTCGCCGAGCTGGAGCGCGGCCTAGACGATCTGGAACGTGCCAGGGCCATCTTCGAGTTGGCCGTCAACCAACCGCAGCTGGATATGCCCGAACTCCTGTGGAAAGCGTACATTGACTTCGAGGAAGAAGAGGGCGAGTACGACAGGACGCGCGAGTTGTATGAGCGACTGCTCGAGAAGACGGATCACGTCAAGGTCTGGATCAGCTATGCGCACTTCGAAATCAACATCCCCGAGGACGAGGAAGATGAGGAAGAAGGCGCAGAGGAGCAGCCTCTCAGCGAAGAAGCCAAAGCCCGCGCACGCAAGGTATTCGAGCGGGCGCACGAGGGGATGCGCGACAAGAATCTCAAAGAAGAGCGGGTATCCTTGCTCAATGCATGGCTGTCATTTGAGCGCGAGCACGGATCAGAGGAGGACGTCGACAACGTGCAGAAGCAGATGCCGCGGCGGACCAAGAAGAGACGACGGCTGGAGGATGACACCTACGAGGAGTACTTTGATTACGTCTTCCCCGCGGACGACCAGCAGGCCAAGAATCTGTCCAACATCATGGCCATGGCGCAGAAGTGGAAGCAGACGGGAGGAGAATTGGCAGGTTCATAGGGGTGGCGCGTCCCATAGCATTAGGTGTTTCTGACCGAGGTGTATGAAATGTATCGATAATTTGTCAAATATGACTTGACTTGACACCTGATGGTGCTGTACATATTTCTGTCGTCTAGTCGTCTAAGTGAAAGAAATAAATCCAGCGACTAACCTAGACTTGTGTGCTTCGTGCATGTAACTGGCCAATGATGGCAATACTTCGTTATAAGACCGGTTACTTTTGTGAGAGAAAAAAAGCACTTCAATGCGAGGAGGGTACGTTTTGCAACGACAAGTAGAGAATGAGTAAAGAGCATATAATATCAAACAGCGACGAATGCTCTCAACAAATACAGGCCTTGTGGCTCAATGGCAGAGCGTCTGACTACGATTACCAATGAGGTATGCCATGCGTTATCAGAAGGTCGCAGGTTCGACCCCTGTCTAGGTCATTCAATTTTTGCCAATTTCCGCCTACACACCGTTGGCGCTGAATTTGTATCTGCCCTGTTCAGACGGGGCGCGTGTCTTTTACTGCACTGCTCGCTTTTGCGCATTTCGGTGTCCATCGTCTGGCTATTATAAGCTCGCCAGTACGAGTATGCTAACATTGCATACAACATGGTCAAGAGGAGTCCAACATGAAAAAGCAAACTGTTCGTGAAGGATCAGAACAAAACTCAACGTCAGCTGCGGCTCGAGATTGATGACGACTAACACTGCTTTTTTTTTTTTTTTTCAAACTTTTTTGAGTGGGCAGATGTCCGGACGCCTTGGACTTCCATTACCATCCATCTATACGGACAGGTCCCTCCCCCCACGGGACGGGTGTTCAATGAATGGCGGGAACAAGGTCTTTTCATCCTAGTGGAGGATAATGGCGAGCCTTGGGGTCCTGCCCTACCTAGCAAGAGCCCTAGTATCTGTCAAGCGTCGATACTGGTTCTGGACAAGGTGTCTAGCGCACTGGACAGAAGGACAGCAGACTTGATCTTTGGCCGACTCTTCCAATCCTTCCACCGGCTTGCTTGGGAGGGCACTGTCGTCATATGACGTGCCAAATCAGCGGCCAAGTGGTGGCTGGCTACCATGGTTGCTGTTGCTGTGGGTGTTGGTTGTCCTCGATGTCAGTAAGCCCTCTGATGACCCTGCCTGCGATGCTCAGGTTCGTTTACAAGTTAACTCGAATATCTTCCATCCGTGCTTGCCAGCTTGCTTTTGCACCTGAGAAACAAGAACTAAGGAGAGGCCGCCAACAGTAGGTAGGTAGGTAGGTAGGTGATGAGGATGAGGATGAAAGCCGTCCGTAGCAATTCTCGGCTGTACAGAGCAGTGGGCGTTTGCGTAGACGTGGCGCGTCTCATTCGTACTTGGGATGCATATGCATGCGGATGAGTAGACGAGTATTTATCAAGTCACGATTATCAATTGTAAGAGTCACGAGTCTTGTGCTACTTTATTAAAAAGTCCTAATAAGAAGTAGTTGTGTTATGCTAAATAAACGACTTACTCACTCACTCACTCACTCACTCGCTCACCCACTCACTCACCCACTCACCCACTCATAACCAGTCCAGTGACGTCACACCGACCCAACCCCTTCCTTGAAATCGCCGCTCGCTGGTCTAGCACTGCTTCTCACTCGCTCGCTGCGCACGCGCGTCATGCCGTCTACCCGTACTCCTAGGCTGATTTAATCCCACCATTCATTCGTTCTTATTTCATCATTCGTACGGCTCTATGTACATAATTCGTTCGATCGGTCCTCCAAGGAAACACAAATGGGAAAGCAAAATAGCTCATACTTGACTTCCAGTCATGGCTGGCTCCCGAGCACAAGAAATACCGGCCACGATGCCACAGACACCGGCGGCCCACTCACATTCTGCCAACACAGAAACACAGAAACACACTTCTTTGTTTCCTTCATCCTGCGACTTTCAATGGCTCTCGCCTGACCTCCCCGGCCGCCCCCGCAGAAGCCGTCTCTTCCGTGTGGCACGCGAAATGGTCCATGAACCAACCAAGGGGCTTTTCCGCCACAGATCAAGGAACGCACAAACCATCCATCCATCGACGCGCAATCCTCGCTTGTTGGCTTGTTGGCTTGTTGGCCGACCACGATCTTAGTAACGGCGATCTGTCACAAATGCAATTGTCATTAGTCAAATTCTGGTTATGATGCGAAAAATAAAAATAAAGAAAAATTGGTCTGTTGAAGAAGGGAAGAAGGGAGCAACGTTAAAGAAACAAGTAAGTGATCATCATCAGACTGGGTAAGCGTGAGAATTCGTGGGTGAGACGGCAGTCTGCCGTGCTTGACTTGCACTGCAGAACCACGTTTCATTCCAATGAAATGCAACCTCTCTCCCTAGTAGTCCATCTGACACTGCGCCGTGGAATAGCTAGCCCCTGGGTGTTTTCTTCATCTTTTCCCCGTGAACCTCTTCTCAGCATCGCGTCGCAATGGTTTAGTGAAATTCAAAAACGCCAGACTGCAAGGGAGATGTATATCTATACGTCGCTGAGTAATGCCCAGTTTCTTTCATGGCTATAGGCGTCTTGTAGTGCCCTCCTTCTTTCTTTTGGGAGGACAAGCTATGCGAGGCAAAGAAGATTGAAACGCTCAGCCGTGATACAAGACCAACTCATTCATTGGCCGTAGCCCATGGGAGGAGGAGGAGGAGGAGGAGGAGGAGGAGGAGGAGGAGCAGGGAGCCTTCCAGAACTATACGGGTTGTCATCGTAGTATCGTGGCCCATAATCGTCCCTGTCATGGCCGTCAAAGTCTCCATATCGAGACGGAGCCCGGCTTTCGGCTCTTCGATGTTTGTCCCCTGGTTCTTGACACATTTTTCGCCGCTGCTCGCGCTTTTCGTGACGCATGGCTTTTTCTTGTTGGAAGACTTTGCATTCATGCGTCATTTCTTTGGCTTCCTTCATCTCCTCAAAGGCGCCTTTGATACCCAAGGCGGCAATGCCGACGGATGCAGCGTCCTTCATGATGGCCTTGGTTTTGAGCTTCTTGGCATCAGCAGCACTGAGACGGCCCTCCTTGACGGCCTTCTGACGCGCTGTCCTCTTCTCCATGCTTTGATAGACACCATGTGCTGCGTGGATGGTTGCGACTGTAGCGAGACCCGTAGTGATTATTTGCTTACCTCTCATCTTTTCGCCTTTCTCTCGTCCTCATCCGAGTCACCCAAGTCTGACGCGGATCCGTAACCGCGGCTCCCACCTCCTCGTCGAGACTCGTCTCGTCGACCGCCTCCACGGTGCGAGCCCTCGTACTCGTAGTCTCCTCCTCGGCTGCGTGAGCCACCATCATATCGAGAATCGTCGGAGTATTCGTCAGAGTATCTTCGGGATCTCCGTGAAGATGCTCGATCGTCAAAATCATCCTGGTCACGGCGGCGGTGATCATCTGCCGCCGCCGCCGCCGCCGCAGCACCTCCGCCCCCAATGCCGAGCTTGGCCAAGCTGTTACGAGCCTTGTCGACCACACTGCGGCTACGCCTGCGGCGATGTCTATCGGGGGACCCATCTCTCGAATCGTAGCTTCGGTCCCGGCTCCGGTCCCGGCTCCCGGCACGACTTCGGGATCGTGGGCGGTGATCGAGCGCCGCCTTGGCACCCAGCGCACCTAAGCCAGCCGTGGCCAGCGCGGCAAGACCAGTTGGGCCGCCGCCGCCACCTCCGGACGCCTGCGAAGGAGCTCGAGAGCGAGAGCGGCTGCGCCCAGTCGCCCTGTCTTCCTCAATCTCCCTCTTGGAGCCATTGATGAGGCGGTTACCAACCAGACCACCAATGACTGACTCGGCGAGACCCAGTTTGCCCTGGGTATCACCTCTGGCAGCATCAACTGTGGCAGCGCCAGCGGCAGCAGTGAGAATCCGCTTCGTCTTCTCGCCCTTCCAACCGCCGGGCTCCTTGGCCACGCGGAAGGCCTCGGTGGCGCCGGCCAGAAGCGATGCCATGGCGGCCTGCTGAATCTTGTTGGCGCCTGAACCACCGCCGGAGCGGGAATGAGTAGAACCGGCGTGGGACCTGGCGGGGCTTCCGCCGCGGCTGCGGTTATCACCATGTCTTTCGTCGTCCCTGCCTCCGCCAGTGAGGGTCTTGACAGCAGCACCAAGGCCGGTAGCTGCCAATGCGTTTTCGAGGAAGTTTTGTGGCCCCTTTGTTCCTCGAGTCATCCTCGTCGTCGTCGGAGTAGTACTCTGTTACTTGACCATCGCGACCCCGATGAAGAATATACTGTGCCTTCTGATCCTTCCTGGCCTGCTGCTTACTGTAAAATTCTGCGCCCTGGTATCCAGCCAAGGCACCGAATCCCGCCAGCGCGACCGAGGAAAGAGGATTGCGATTCACCTCCAGACCATCTTGCTTTGCCTCATAACGATCGTAGATCTCCTTGCCGCCCGCAAGAAGGGCGGCTCCTGCTACAGCAGCGATAATCTTTTCTTGCTTGGACATGCCCTTCTGCTTGAATCGGCGTTCCTCTTCCTCGTAGTAGGAACTTCGTCGGCGAAGGCCGCGATCATGATCGCGGTCGCGAGACGGCTCATAGCGACGGTCGTGGCGATAGTCGTAGGCTTCTTCGTAGTAACGATCATGCTCGGCGGAGCGGGCTCTGCGAATGTCCTGTCCAGAAGGTGGAGGGAAATCCCGGCGGATCTCCTCCACTGACAGGTCACTCTCCTCTCTAGCACGAGGAACTAACTCTCTCGAAGGCAGTGGTCTTCCATAATCACGGGCATCGAAGTATCGAGCGTCTCTTGCCTCTCGGCGCTCTTCTCGGACATATCGACGGGGAGGCTCCTGATCGTACGGATCGTAGCTGGCCATTCCAGAACAAAAAAAAAAGACGAAAAACTCGTGACGTAGTGAAGAAAGTGTGATGCGCCTTGTCAGAAAACAGAGAGAAGACCAGTGACTGTTTTGTGAGGCCGACGAAATGGACAAATATGAAAAGAGGAGAGGAAAATCAAGGCAGGCAAGCAGAAGCAGAGCAGGGCAGGGCTGGCTGGCGTTGGGAAAGGCACAAGGGTACTACTACATGTATGTACTATCTTCAGGTGAGAGCACGAAAAGACGGTTGATTGATTGACGACAAATCAGGTGGGGCGGGAGGGGCCGCCGGGACAATGACGTGACATGAATGGATGAATGGATGAATGGGATGAATGTGAATGATGGGCCTGGTGGGCTGGCTTGGGCGGCTTTTGGTGGAGACTGAACATGACGATCCATCCAGTCAGGAGTAAGTACGACCAACCGCCGCACAAGGCATCCAACTCTTATCCCTGATTGGCCTGCGTCCTCCGATTTCCCAGTCCCAGTTCCATGCGATGCCAGCCTGTACCACTCACTCCGTCGTGTCACGTACGTCTGTCACGTCTGTCACCAAACAACACCGAACCCCGCAGATGACAATCATGACAATCATGACAATCATGACATGCCCGAAAGAAAGAAAGCTCACTCATCAGATATCACCTCACCGTCCCAACGCTATAAAACAGTATAAATGCACCACGCCTCGCCAACCATGAATCCCTCGCCATATTTCTACTCCCACCAACCAACCACCAAAACCACCAAACCACCAAAACCACCATGAAGTACGCCTACGCCCTCCCCATCGTTGGCCTCGCTGCCTCGCCACAGCCGACGACGTCCGTCGCCATGAGTAACCCTTCCCCCCATGCCATCCCCTCATTCCTTTCCAAAGAAAAAAACATAAAAAAATCCATCAGTCCGTCCATCAATCAACTCCATCTACCATCTACTACTATTCTTACTGAAGACCTCACATGTTGAACCAAACTAACCACCTCCCACCGCCCACCTCCCAGCACCCGGCTCTTCTCCATCCCCCTCTGCCCACGGACCCCGCCGAAACCACGCCCGGTAGATTCTCCATCCTGCCCGTCTCTTTGCCCTCTGCATCCGCGTCTGTCTCCCCGGCCCCCACCACGATCGGACATATCACCGGGTCGGCGCCTCCGCCTAACGGGACCAGCCTGTATGTTACAAATGTGTCTGATATGTGCCAAGAAAGAGAAAAGATGGCTGACTCGAGCATCGAGCAGCACCGTAACGACCCCACCAGCGGCGCTTGCCAAACAACAACAACCTCTGGCTCTGGCTCTGGCTCTGGCTCTGGCTCGGCATCATCATCAGCTTCTTCTTCCTCCGCCACCTCTGGATCCAAGACGGTGCTTAGCACTGGCACGCAGAGCCAGACTTCGAACCCTGCTGCTGCGCCGACCGTCGCAAACTACGTGGCTGGCCTGGCTGCTCTGGTTGGCCTGGTTGTTGCCATGTAGACAGTCATCTGCCATGGCTGGATGAGCTTTGTCTGTCGCTCACATCTATACATAGTACAGATCAGGAATAATTTAGAGCTGCGAAACTCGCTTCGAGCCCTTGACGTGAATCTCACTTCCTTGCTCATACAACCAATATTGCGATTGGTGCTTGCGAAATCCAGTGCCCATTTTTGATTAATTTTGATCCTATCGTACAATGCAACAATGCTATATATGCCAGCATCCTAGCATCAAATGTGATGCCCGACAACGGAACCTGTCAAGGAAAAATAAAGGGACATTTGGAAGGGGTGGGGGCGGAGAAAATAGACACCAGAACAAGCGGCCTCTGAGAAGTGCCAATTGCATGGGTAAAAATCAATCCATCACCCCGCCTCTGATATCGAGATACCAGGCCCAAATCTTTTGTCTTTTCTCGAAAACAAAACTCCGGTTTTCCGTTCACTTTCTGGTGTAGACTCAAATAAGAAGAGACTGAAGCAACGTGTTGGTAAATAACCATCGAAATAAAAATAACCATCAAAGATGTGCATAGAAGAAGCAAGCAATGGACGAATTTTCTCGGCTCATATGCCATTGACCCTAGTCCGCAGAAAACGAAACAAGAAAAAAAAATGTAAAAGAGGAATTTCCATATACTTTTCATATGTTTTTTTTTTCGGCCTCCCATGCTCCTTTTTGTCACAGTAGCGTGTCATTCTTTTTCCTCTCCTGTTATCTCGTCCCCGCATGGAGCTGTTGAGCGTCGAATTGACTGACGACCCTTTTCGGGCTCTTCCGCACGAAAGCCAAAGGACTTGTTGGGCTAGAGGCCACGTCCATTTGCCCTCATCCAGAAGGTGAGAGCAAATTCTGATTTGCGCCAGTACGATAGCCAGATGACATGAAAATATTCTGTTTTCTCATGGTCCACAAGATCCTCCAGGGGTGAGATGGCGATTCAAGGCTTCGAGATTGCTGTGATCAGAAGTCTCAAGAGGAGAAATCGGACGTTCATTGGTGCCGTGAGCCTTGCCAACGTAATTTGTCAAAAATAAAATAAACGAATACCTCCGCGACCAACACCAGTAATTGAGTTGCATGTGGCTTGTGGGTACAACCTCATCAAAATTAAGAAAGAACCCCCATAACGCTACCTTGAAAAAAAAAAAAACTGACAAGCCAACGGTAGATCGAGCCCGTGTCAGTCTGCGGCTGTGTTCCCTGCATAGAAACTCAACAACAAATACCATCTCTTGACCAAGATTCCAATCCGAAAGTGTGTCAGATCAATGCCATACGATTCCGTGAAGATTGTCAGCATTGGCGAACTCAGATTTTTGTTGCCCCATTTTCATGCTTCCTTCGATTCCCAAGAGAATCAAGATAGGTTGACTGCGAGGCCATCGACATGATGCTCAAGAACGGGTATATCGTGAAGGTCCTGTAGCCTTCATAATCTGTGAGCCACAAAGAAGCAAAGAACCCGTACCAAGGAGATCCAAGGGGAAAATAGCCATGCACTCATGCAAGACAAAAGAAAAGTGCCAAGAAAAATGTACCCATGATACCAGACCAGCCATGGGCCAACTGAGCTCTGCGGCGGAGCCATCCGGAATCCGTCGCAACATACACCTTCAACTAACCCTGTCATGGACCGAGATCTGAGAGTAATCATCTGACTTGCAAAAAAAAAAAACCTCTTGCCTCCGTCCCCTGCCCCTATCGGTTATCCACACAACTGCTTGTCAACTTTGGGTTCAGCTTTATCCCTTTTTCGTATGGGGTATGTTTACTCGGAGTGAACCCCGTTGGTCAAAGCAGTTCCGTTGGTGTTCTTGGATGTGTGAGTGTGGGCAGAGTCCTGACCTAGGGCTCCAAGAGCAGCCGATCCTGAAGGTGAGAAGTCGGGGACGTCAGCAGACAGCTGAGTGCTGCTGTGCCCATTGACGATACCATTCACGGATTGACCAAATGAAGATGTGCCTTCAGGAAAGTGCTGAAATTGACCGTCGCCTTGTGGCAAAAGCCCATTTGAGGCACGCCGAAAGCCATGGGGAGAGCTCCGTTGATGTGAGGGCCATAGTTGAAGGGCCGGTTCTTGAACGTCAGTTGCGATGGACCGTTGTTGCGAGCAAAGTCGTCACGATCCTCCATGGGCAGGATGAAGCTCTGCCATCCGTTACGGCGACGGAGGCGCTCAATATCGTCCTCCCCGACCACAAAGTCAATCTCGGTGGAGGTCTCACAAACAGCCCGGATCATAGCCATATCTTGGGTCAGTTCTCTAATGCGCTTGAAAGCGGCGACGAAGTGCAAGTTGACAAAGCCTTGCGAATCCATACGCTTCCGAAGATACATGTCTTTGCACAAGTTTTCAATCGAGAAGTAGTATTCGATTTGGTTCTTGAGAACACCGATGACCATGTTGTCCCAGAATTGCGGGGGTTGCTGGAATGGAACAGCTGACATGGGATGCATAGGATATTCGTAGGAGCCGCCGAAGGTAGCCTGGATAGGTGGCAGACGGGTGGCGCCGTTTGGCAAAGACATGCGGTGGAAGTTGTTACCAGCTCCGTTTCGGCCCCGTCCACCTCTCTGCAGAGGAGGGACAAAGCCTTGGCTGTGAGGACCTTGTCGTGGAGGTGGGCTGTACGGGCCTTGGGATCTTCCGGGAGTTGACCCGTTGTTGGAGAAATTAGCACCGTTGTGTTGGTGAGAGTGAGTGTTGACAGAATGGTGAGCCCCACGGCCTCTGTAGCCACCTCGTCCTCTCTCTGTTCGACCCTCGGAGCGAGTATTGTTTGTATGCTGATGTTGGTGCTGTAGATTTTGCAAGAAGAGAAAAAGAAAAAGTTAGCCTGTTGCTGTGCAATGACACACAATGAAGTGTCTCTTTCTACGTTGTGTGCGATTTGTTCAACATGTTCAGGGTCAAGGGGGCAACTAATGAAGACAACTTACGGATGATGGGGCCGAGTTGGCATCCTTGGTCTTGTCGCCTCCAGTCAGGGAGCCCTTCTTCTGCTCTTTGGTAGCGTTGCTTACATCCATTGATGCTCGCTTGAGGCAGGAGGAAGAGAGTTAGTCCTGTTAGAACCAGTACTACTCTCCTTGGTGCGTTCCTTAGATTCGTTAGGCTTGCTGGCGTTTGCATTTGCATTGGCATTGGCACTGGCAGCAGCAGTCTTCTCGCTCGGCTGGTTGCTGGTAGGGGCGGCCCTACCGCTGTTGGCACCACGGGCGCCACCACGAGGTTTAGAGTTGCGCATCTGAGGCAGCTGGGTCTCAAAACTGACCGAGGGCACATAGTCATATGTTACCCACTTCTCCTTCTGTTTCTTGCCCTGCGACCCGTCATCCTGGCCCTCCTTCTCTTGCGCAACGACAGGCTTGGTTGCCACGGGCTTCTTTGGTCTTCCTTAATGGCAATCTCAGGGGTAGGCCATGAGGCAGCATCCTCGACGGAAGGAGGCAGTTCGGATTTGCTGTCTTTGTCCGCTAATCGAGAGCCTCGGCTCCCATTTCGATCTGATCGCCCAGAATCACCAGCCTTGCGATTTGACTTGACACAGTTCGCGGGTGCATTCTCTTTGAGGCAGTGGGAGGAGGCGCAGAAGACTCCTTGGTTGGCTTCTTTGCCTCGTTGTTGTGAGCGGTGGCACCGTTGGGAGTGACGGGGTGACCTTTGCCTGCTGCTCCTTGCGCTGAAGCCATATATTGACAGACGGAATGGGGGCTTCGGACAGTTCCACCTTGGGAGTCTCCTGGGCCACCTCTTTGGTCTTTCCAGCTCCCAATGGCTGATCGCTTGACTTGTCTGACGATCCCTTGGACTTCTTGCCCTTGCGGGGTCTCCTCGACTCCTGCTCGTCGACCGAACGTGTGGCAGTGCTCGAGGATCTTGTGCCCTTGTCTGTCCGCCTCCACGGGCGATCTAATCTTCCACCATCATCATCTCGCCTCGATTCGGAACGTCTATCGTGGGTGGTCTCGGAGCGCAGATCGCACTCAGAACCGATGTTGCTGTCAACGTCTTGTTTCTCAGACGCTGGTTGAGGGCGAGGTTCGCTCCCTAGAGGGCCTTCCGACGACTTGACCGGAGTTTCGGGGACCACGGAAGAGGTAGTAGCTTGAGGATTCGATGCAGGAATCGGTGATGTGATGGATGGGGACGTGCCCTGTCCTTTGCGGCTTGCGCGTAGGAGAATGTTGAAGCAGCCGCCATCTCGTTGGAGTTGGAATTAGCTGTAGAAATCATGTCAATATTGACCGAAGAAAGTCTTGGCCGCAACGCGAGGTTCTCGTATTGCACTTGGTTGTTTATCTTGTTTTGGCAGTTTGCCCACACTCCCCAACCGGGGTGAAGAGAGATTGACTTCGGCAAAAGTTTGTGAACAAAGTCGTCTGACGACCAGAGAAATGTGTCACTCTGTATAGCAGCCGGAAAGTGAACTATTCCACGAGCGAGTGCAATGGAAAGTCCTTGTTTCAAAAGGGTCTCCTGTGCCAAGTATGTCGTTGATCGACGATCTCCTAACAGACGGTACTGGTCAGCTTTGGACAAAAAAAAGCGTCTTTCGGATTCTCGCGATTTTTTTTCAAGTTTTAGAACCCCGTTCCGGAGGTCGGAATTCTTGTCGCAGAGTCTTGACGTCGGGGCGGGCGGCAAGGGGACTCGAAGAGAAAGGCGAGTGGGTTCAGAGAGATACGCACAATCGGAAAGATTTTTTTTTTAAAAACGTGGCCAAAAGGCAGACGACGCTGAAACCAGAGTTGATTGACAGAGCCGACGTTCAGACGAGGCAGCAACAATGACAACGCCGGATTATCGCTCTGATCCGATTGGGGTGGGAGAGAAAGTGGTGCGGACCGTCAGCAACGGCAGCAAAGGGGAGCGTACAAAAGTATTCGAAGTCAGGACGCAGTTTTGTAGCACTTGAGGGGACTCGGCTTTGCAGAGGCAGAGGCAGAGGCAGCCAAGGCGAGGAGGCAAGTGAGGCAGAAATGGCGACCGGACAGAGAGGGTTGCTTTGTCAGTAACACTATTTGCGGGCGTGACTTGTGGCAGGGGAAAGGAAAGCCTGCGCCGGGCGCTCGAAGAGAGTCGAAGCGTCTTTACCCGGGTGCGGTGGGCTGGAGGGACAGGGAGTCTCGAAGGAGAGAAGAGGCAACGAAATGATTGCCTTTGGCAGGTGACGACAAGACTTGCCAGAGCAGTCAGACTTTTGCGAAAGTGCGAAAGTGCGAAAGTGTGGAAGTTAGAAATTGCAGAGGGCAAGGCAAGAAGAACCTCGATGAGAAAAAAAAAAAAAAAAGAGAACGAGGGCAGGAAAAGATTACGGCCACGACGCAGTAGCAACGACAACTGGTCAGCCAACTGCAACGTCAGATCCCGAGGAATTGGCCAGCGCAGGATAATTTGTTTGTGGTAGTTTTGGAATGGGAAAACACACTCTCTCGCACACGCACAAACACGCACACCGAAGAGAGAGGGACCAGGGCAAAATGGATGTCGGAGGTTATTTTTGCGTGTTGTGATTTTGGTGTGAACAAATAAATTTTTGGCCCCTCGGCCCAGCAGACCGGGCCACTTTAATATTACCACTTTAGCAACGAGCTCAATGTACCCAGGCACCCAGCCAGTCTGTCCAGCTTTCCAGTCCACTTGCAGTCTGCAAAACCTTTGTTGGTATTGTTTTAGTTGTTTTAGTACTGGGAGGGACCAGGCGGACCAGACTGGTAGCGACGAAGACTGAAGGTGGCCTTTGTTGCTGCCCCTCCTTTTGTGCCACCAGTCGTTTGTACAGAACGGTAACGTACCAGACCAGGCCATTTCCTCCTCATCCTTGAGGCCCACGCTCTTATGGATGTTGGGGATCCAGGTCTGGCACCATCAACGGGTTGCATCTGTGAAATTGGCTGGCCAGGTGCTTGGGGCGCTTCGTTGGCATTCTACGGCGGGGAGCCCGACAAACAGCAGGAGCAGGCACCGAGAAGTCCTGTTGCCGTCTGGAGAACAGTTCTGTTTTTGGCAGGCGCGCAGCCTGCAGCCCCCTGGTTGGTCGGACCAGACAGTGGCCGACGATAGCGGGCCAGGCACATCGCGGCCATCCGGGCCATTTCGCACAGTTCTTTTTTATATTGACAAACGGCATTACGAAGAAGTATGGAGGCCATGCCAATATTCCATAGATCTATTTTGGAAGGATTTGGAATCGTGAAGCAATCCTTGTGCCGAGTACCTAAACGCGCAGTAGTAACCCAACCGCGTCGCCGCAGCTGCCGCGCCCGCTGCGCCTTCCCGCCACCAAGATCACAGTAGCTATAATAGAGGGATTCAAAGAGGCTAAAAACGCGTTTATACGGAGTAGTGTTATAGTTATTCAGACTATATAATACGTAAAACGGAGATAGATAGTGTAGAAGAATATGTAAGTAAAATACAGAGGAGGTACCTTACCTTACATTACAGGGTGCAGGGGTACTCCTTCCGTTTTAGGCCTAGTTACTACTGCGCATTTGGTTTTTCACTACTGCGCGTTTAGGTATGTACTCCTTGTGCCATATCGCAAACAGGCTTGATCGAGCTCCAGCTTCCTTGGCGTGGTACGAGGAGGGCAGAGGGTTTGTTGTGTCCCCAGTCAGTGAAGTGGAAGGAGCAATGAAGGGGACCAGTTCGACAAGGGCAGGATGGCAGGATGGTAGGATGGCAGGACGGCAGGATGGCAGGACGGCAGGATGGCAGGACGGAACGGCATGTCCAGCTGCCAGCTGCCAGCTGCCAGTCTGGCCAAACACTTGAGGAGATTTATTGGACTCGGTGCATGCATAATAATGAGCCCCCAACAACGAAAGCACGTACGGAATAATACTCAGTCCCACTCAGCACTCTTACTGTTATTACATACGTAGACCGTGCTGCCTGAAGGCTGACACTGCATGGTATTAGTAATAGTAGGACGCCCGAGTCGTGAGATTGCTAACATTCCGGTTCTCGGCTGGCCGTGGTCGTGGCCGGGGTGACTGCTCGTCCGACACGACGTTTGAACACACATGTCGACTTCACATGCGCGCAAACCACACTGACGTTGGCACTGATCTGCGTTTCGTATTCTGGATATGAGTGTTTCGATCCTCCTTTCCCCTTGATAGAACATTCATTGATAATAGACAAGACCCGCGAGCAACGATTAGAGGCGACGATGGCCAAGCGGCTGGCCGGCCTCATGTACCGACTGCTCCGTACCTATTATGTACTGGTAATTGGCAATTATTACCTGCTGCCCTGGAATTGAGGAATCTACAGTGGGGGCGCATTCGGGGTCTTTAATTCTCTCAAAGCTAGCCTGTACAATTACTGTCTCTACATGGTGCATCCTCTGCAGTCTGCACGGTGGTGTCTCTCCTCTCATTTCTCGCCTCTTCTTGGGTAAGAAGCTCTCGCGACAGAAAGGGAAATAATCAAAAATTGCCCGATCCATGGTTGTTATTAATATTATGACCACGGCCTTTGCACTATCGCTCCCTCCCTGAGCCGTTTTTACGCGACCGGGCGTCGGGCCAAAAGTCTGTCCTGGACAATGCCGGCTAAGCCGTAATACGGATTCCTTTGCTTAATTTCGTGCCCTTGCATTTCAGGGTCCGCCGGGCCATTCGGCCTTCTGGGTTCTTTGGCCAATTCGTGGCATGAGTGAATGATGGGGAGTCGAATGGACATAATTCCATTCGTTATAAGGGGCATTCCCCGTATTCGTGCCCTCGAAGCTTGTTCCCACATCGGGCTGCTTTTTTATCACCGCGGTACTGTCAATCGGTCGTTCATTGTTGCACTGGCTGGGTGTTGCCAGTAATTCTTATGTTATGTGTGAATTTTAGATGCATTGGCCACTGCCGATGAAAAAAAAATTATAAAAATCATTATAAAAATCAAAAATTATAAAAATCATAACTTTATAGATGTTAACATTATTAAAGAACGCTATTATAACTACCTATAAAATAGCTATATCTTAGGGAATAACATAATAAACAGTATTCAAAAGAGCCTTTACATTACGTTGTAAGGTCTTGTGGTACTAAAATAGAAGGAATTCTATAGAAGATGTTACAAGCGTTGCACGTTATAGTAAGCTGCCTGTATTTACCACCAAAAAGAGCTTTGTATGTTTACCCAGGGATTGGGTGGAAAGAACTTCTTTCGTTTTAGGACTATGTAACGCGGCATGCGCATTTACATAGTGACCCGCTGCCTGCAGTCGAGCACACATCGTATCGATAACATGGTCCCTCCCGACTTCAAAATCAAGCCACTTCCACTCCTTTCCAGACTTGCTGCGTGCTCGTTCCCGGCCCTTGCTTGTCAGACTCATGCACTGCACGGAGGCAATTTTGACCCCAGGACACAGGGACACAGGGACACAGGGACACAGGGACACAGGGACACAACTCGCGTACCATGCGCGATTCTAGCCGTTTGACTTGTTGGGCGAGCGGGTTGCGTTCTGGTGGTAGAGTTGAATGTCTCATGAGCGCGGCTTCTTAATATTAAGCGAGGCGGAATCGGTTAATTCCAACAAGTTCGAGAGGAGGCAGTGTCAAGAAGAGGAACCCCCCTTTCTTTTATGCTGCACGTAAAGCCCTGCCTGATTGATTGATTCAAGCTGGAAGAAGCTGGAAATCCAAACTGCAACGGTAAAATTTACAATCCGTACATCTGCAACGTCAGCGTCATTTGCACTACGGCACTCGACTCTGTTTCGGGGTGACTCACATGGCGTCACATGGCGCGACACGACGCGAGTATATATATAATTGTGCATCTTGTACAATTTAGTTGGTGTTCACCTAGCTAATACATAGCTGATACCTCTAATATACAAAGAATACTTTGTATACAAGTCCAATATGTTCATGATAACCATTGAAAACTCGTGGAAATAATTCATGTATTCAAGTCAAGTATTCTGTAGCTCGTGCCAAGGTAGAAGTGGTTTTTCGGTTTCTCACCGGTCGAAGAGTTACAGCAGCCATGACAACCGCACACTGCACCCTGTTCTCGGCCAGATTAGTCGTAGTTCCTCCTCACGACGACCACGCAGCAAGGCAAGCGTAGCCCGTTCGAAGCGTCAACACCAGACCAGGCCAGCCACTCAGAGACGAGGAAAGCAAACCCCTCTCAAACCACCAGTGTACTCCGTATTCCGTAATATTTCCCAACACTGCGTCGTATTCCACACGACGTCTGCTCCCGTGCCCCCTCCGTCATACTGGCATCGGCCGAACAAGACGTCGACTTGAGAAGCAATCCAACCACCTTCCAAAGCACAAAGATATTACAACGCCGACGAACGAGCAACTCTCGCACCACCCCCCTCCCCAAAAATCTCGAACCCTCACGCCTCAACGCTTTTTTTCTCGGCCGAACTATCGGACTACAACGTTGATAGCCTGCCGGTCGGACATACGCCTGCCAGATATACTTGTGACCCAAGTGCCTTCATCCTAGCAAAGACCGTTTGTGTCGTTGGAACTCAGATGCTACTTCTTGTTGCTACCAGGGTGCCGCTGTACGCAATACTCTGTACTTCTAGTCTTTCTCATCCCCCCACCCCCGGTCGTCTCATCTCATCTGGCAACTCGCTCTACAAGCCGCGCCGCCCACTCGCGCTAAGCAGCTCGTTATTGTGAAGTAGTCCGCATACGGCCTAGCGCCCAGCGTCAACCTTGGCTCAAGGACGCATGGCAAGTGCAAGTGGCTTGTCACGCAGACTGGCCAGGAAAAGGTCAGATGATAGGCTACCGTTAGCCTGACACACACGAGCTGAGCATCGAAACAAGAGGGCTGCAAGGGGCTGCGGAGCGGAGGAAAGAAGTTATATGCGTGACGCGGGTTACAACTTGATGGCTGGCTGGGTAGGGCCTATTCATACAATTCTCATGTAGGTACATAGATGCTACAAACAAAGTTGCTCTGATCCCATCGTAGCGGGATGACGTCGTCTTGTCATGTATCTTCCCTTCACTTCTCTGATATCGGCTTCTCTCCATCGGACTGTGCACACTCGTTTCTCTCCGTGAGACCCTTCTTCATACTCACCCCTTAGGTTTTTCAACCATTCATATATATAAATGTATATATATATCTTCATAAAGCAGTTATACTCCTTGTTCTTCTTATTGGCATCCCATCACATCCATGAAGCTGCTTGCCTGGCGCCAAATGAAGCTGCCAGGCGAAGACCCGTGGACCCCATTGGAAAATAGCTGATCAAATACCAGATGAGGCATGCCAGCTGCACGAGGGACGAAAAGAGGGTCAATATGGTGCTATGAAGCTACAAACATGTTAGTTACGACGTTATATATCAAGCAGTCGCAGGCAATCATCTAAGCTCCATTTTGAGACGTAATCACACACCTTGAGAGCAAACACTAATGTTAATATGATGGAGCCAAAGTAGGCCGTCGTGAAAGGCAGTCTCGCTGCAGAGAATAGGTGATAAACGTAATTCAGAGGTCCCATGACCGCCGCAAAAGAGGCCAGGAACAAAAGAGATCCGACAGTCCATCTGGATTTTGAAGAAGAGGTGAGATATCAAGTTAGTCACGGGGTTATTCGCATACTTTGAGAGGGCATCAACCAAGGCCGACGGGGCAGCAAGGCGAACTTGTAGAACAACATGTCTGCCAACTCCTCAAGCAGGGAAAATAGAACAAAGAGACCTGATGTGCGTCATGATTCACATCTCGGTCCGTATTGTCTTGCGACTGAGGGTGTATGTAGGTGTGTAGGTGTGTAGGTGTGTGTGTGTGTGTGCGAAGGAAGAGTTCACAAACTACCCAATAGACAGACAGTAGGCGTTTTTTTTTTTTTTTTGGGGGCTGCTTCTCGACAGAGGCAACATGGAGAAGAGCAAGTAGGGCGGCACTGAGAGTCATGGCAAACATGAAATAGCATGAGACAGAGAATCCACTTACAAGATGACAATTTGCGAGGCCGTATAGATAATACGGGGAACAAGGTGAAGCAGATGACGAAGCAGGCCAGAGCAGCCAGGTTGCAGGCTCCAAAGATCAGCAACCTATCCCATCGACTAACTGTAAACGAGGTTAGCCTCGACACCAAGCAGGCGTAACATCTGCATCACATGCAGAATCTAAGTGCATAAGTTTGGGGCAAACGCAAATGCGCGTGTCCTGCTGCAGGGGTGCCGCATCTTCCCCAAGATGCTCGAGGACGTCAAGAATCAGAGCGAATGCCGCCTTGTGTGAAATGTGTCTTTGACTCACGGACAAACCAGCCTTCCTCCTCCTCTCGCCGAGTTGGAGCCGGCAGAGGAGCACCAAGCCCAGGTTCTGACGTAGGAAGCCGCACATAACTGCGGTCTTGGAACGGGTTGAAGTTTCTGATAGAGGCCATTAACCCCGTCTCTGGAGTTGTGCTGACCGGTTCATCCTGTCTTCTGCTCCAGCCCAACGAGCCTATGGAGTCACGAAAGGAAGCCGAAGCCATGATGAGCGAAAAGCGGTACGTGGTTCGCGCGCGAATCACAGAGAGAAGTATGACCGGTGAGTCGACCAGTAGCTAGCTATTCGTTCGGCTTTGGGTGGCGACCACAAACCCAACTTTGGCGGTGCAGGTTCGCCGTGGCAGCTATGTCCGGAGATGGTCGTCGGGATTTGCGACAGGTATGGCAGACGAACGAATACAATCGGATTGGTGTGTAGGCAATCGGCCGGTAGGAAGGGTTCGGAGCCAGGTAACAAAGTCAAGTAAAACCTGTGAGCGAGCCCACCGCGCTGCTGCAACGGCGATCCATGGTCAGTCGTAGTCCACTTGAATAGATATAGGAGATAGTGGTGTGAGGTTGCCTTGCGATGGCAAAGAGAGTGAGTGTATAGTCGAAAGGGCACACGGTGTGTGTGTGAGTGTGGATGTGAATGTGAGCGAGCGCGTGCGCGTGCGCATGCTTGAGAGGCATCGATGATAAGAGTGATAGAAGGCAAGGGAGCCTACCGGGCAGGCTGCTTGAGTTCGCCGCGCCGCAAACCGAGAGCTTCTCCAAGTCGTTGACGTTTATGGATCGCGGCCGACTTCACAATGCGCAAGAGTTACGAGGCAAGACCGCGCGTACCGCTCACAAATGGCAACCCCAAACAGGGTTGGGGAGAGGGTACAATGGCGAGGGGGAGGGGTGTGAGAAAGAGGTTGGCCGCCTCGATACAATGGATGCAAGATGGGAATCTGGCAGGGCAGAAGAGACAAAAAGTCGATGGCAAAATGCGCAGTGCGGGATGGGGAGGAAGGGGAACAGCCGGAAGAGATTTGCGAGATGTCAGGTCTGGCTGCCGCCGGCTGCCGCTGGCTGGACGTCGGGAGTTTGTCATCGGCTGTCCCTGGATTACATAGGGGTGTGGGATCAATCATCAATGGCAGGCCACATGATTGGCAGGCCGAGGGGGTCGAGTGCCAAGTGCTACGACGGAGTACATATGTACGTACTCACATTGTACATGTATGTACATACACACGGTGAGTGGCTTGTGGGTGGCTTGTGTGAGCCCAGGGCCCTTCTTGATTGGCTAGCGCTCGCCCTCGTACCCGTCTTATGTAGTGGTGGCCTTGGGTGCTCACTTGCGCTTGGTGCGCTTTGGTGCTTGAGACGCAGCCGTGCAGCACGGCTGCCGGACATAAGGCCTGGGTGACGTGGGTGAGGGCCGATGCGGGCGCCCCACTGCGGCAGCGCGTCCTGGGGCGGGCTGCTGGGTTGGGGCTGACTGACCCTTTCCAAATCGCTAGACCAGACATTCTTGTCTCTTCAGGGTCGTGTCGCAAGAAAAGCAAAGAACAAGAGAGCAAGAGAGCAAGAGAGCAAGAGAGCAAGAGATCAAAAGAACAAGCCACTGAGGGCTGCCGTTGCAAGCTCGTCGGGCATATCCTCGCCGTCAACCCGGCCATCACCCCGGCCATTTCTTGCTTTTCCCAAGCCGTTGTGAGTCTGCCGTGGTAGCATGACGCGCGGTGCGTCATCTAGCCAATAGACTGTCACGTATCAATAGAATAGTACATACATGTAGTTGGCTACGGCATCCATCTGCATGCATGGGTCCCTCCCGGGTATATGTAATATGTATCATGTATGTCACCGGCATACGGATTACAACCATCGTTGTATGCAAGATGGCCCTCATATTTTCCTGCCCGCTTTAAACCCAGTCTGGTCTGGCTTCCAACGATGAGTGGCCCCATGGACGATGGAATGGATGCCCCTGACCATACGGATTACACGAACATCACGAACATGGGTGGGCGGCAGATGTACGCCAAATACCTACATACGGAAGTACCTACATACGGCATGGAAACTTGCATGCGGAGCGTTTCATGTCTAAAATTTCATGCCGTGCGTAGACTTGAGGAACACCAGACAAAATATTCCAAAAGGGTGCGGTGTCAAATTATAAATTCCACAGCGGATATCTTGTTACGGACAGACTGCTAATTTTAAAGAAATATGACTCTCGGAGCATTTTCAGGAATAGTCCAGGGTGTGCTTGCATATCTGGGGCTATATCCAAATCCAAGGCTCGATGAACGAACATGACCATGGCGAGAGCACGAATGCATGAACCGTTTTCTACATCTGCCAAGGCGTCGCCACAAACTCGACTCGGACAGGCTAACAACGGGTACGCAGGAACATAAGAACCAAGGATTCGGTCACGAAGGAGATTAGGGATGATAAAATGCCATGAAAGCATGGGAATCGGATGGGAGACTGACCCTTCTCCCGGAGCGGTGCCTTACATGACCTCGTGGTCAGGGCCGGAAAAAGGTCTCAAGACTACACTTGTATCGCATGATCGATTGAAAGACTCCGATTCCAAGATGTAACTCGATGATAAGGCCCATATCGAGCGTCGAGGATTGTGGCTTGGTGTCTTATGTCTAGAGTCACGCTCAACCTGGGACGCACCCCCTTCCTCTTCGTCCCACCGTCCCGCTGCTCTCTTGGTCTGGTCTGCAAAGATACTGATGAGATGCGCGAGCCTTGGAACACGGCCACTTCCCGGGTGGGTGGCCAGGGGAGTCAGACGACGAACTGGCGGGACGAACCTCATACCGTACCGTGTATGCCCACTCTACCTCTACTGTCACTCTGCCGTCCAGGGATTAGTACAGAGGGCTGTATTTTTAGTCTGCTCAAGCGGGTGTATCGAGATGGGTGGCATGAATGGGTGGCATGGACGGTTAGACGGGTGGGTGTATGCGCAGACGGAGATGGAGACGGAGCCACAGACATTGCATCGTCAAGATGGATGGATGGGCATAAGCTCTGCCGCAGCGTGAAGAATCAAGATGGCGACATGAAGGAATCTGTCTCCCATGATCTCTCGAGGAGGGAGGGCTATAAGATGACACAGCCCCGGCATGCGCCTTGGTTTGTTGTTGTTGTTGTTCTTGTTGTTATTTTGTTGTCTCTCTGTTATTCTGTTTCTCTGTTTCTCTTGTTCTCGTGTTCTCCTTCTTTGGCTACAGGAAATCCAAACCAAAAGCCGGACAACTAACAAGACAAGAAAAGACAAGAAAAGACAAGACAAAGTGCTCTACTCTCGGAAACAACGATACCAGACCTCCTCGACTCTCCAAGCTGGAGGCATTCGCTCGGAATAAATACCCTG